>OY728146.1:385267030-390267030 GCA_963277665.1 Viscum album
TATAGGTGGACCCTAATTGGATTTCTTGTATTTCACAAGAGACTTACATGCCAATTTTTAGGGTTTTAATGATAGTTGAAATTAGATTTTCCCATTTCCTAGCTCACTAAACATCTAAAGTACTTCCATATTTGGTTTACTGTGAGTCTTTATATAAACAATGGAACTAATTTCTATCATAAAAAATATATTTCAACTTATAAAATATTTCTCAAACTATTTCATGTAAAATATCCTATTTATACTCCCTAAATTCATAAAAATAACCTCCTCTGATCCAAATCAAATATTTTACTCCCACACAGATTCGATTTCCTTAGATCTTGGTTTTATCTGCCCTCAACGACACACATATGATCATGTGAATTACAAATACACTAAAAAATATAACATTAGACATGATGAAAATCAATTTTTATCAAATACTATGTGTAATTATTTTAATTTGGTATTAAACGTCATATTTTATCATATACGAAATATATCAACAATTTTGAAGTTATATAAGTGTGAATAATGTTAAATAGAGAATCATAAAAATATATTCATTTATTTATTGAAATTTTGATTATTAAAAATTTGAAAACATGTATCAATAATTCAAAATAATTATAAGATAGATTTTTATATATTTCTTAGATACATGAATTAACATTTAATAATTCATCCTTATAAATGACACACACAAAAATTCACATATCATATACTATATTATAAATGTAATAAAAAAATTTGTAGACATTTTTCAATTCAATATTCATAATTTATTGATTTAAATAATTTTAATTCTAAAATAAATTTCAATATAATTAAATGAATAATATTTTATATTATAAAATATGATTGATATTTATTTGAAAAAGAATCAGATCAATGGACTGTTTAATTTTTCACTTAATCAAAAATCCATACTCAAAATTGAATATAAGAGAAGTTTATTTGGATTATATAGAAACGTTATATAAAATTTTGACTATTTTCCCTAAAATATATTTTATTAATTAAAATATATGTGTGTTTTTAATATTTATAAATACTAATCAAAATGTTTGTTATAAATGCTTAGTCAAAATTTGATTCAACATAATAGATTGTGGACTTAATAATATTATATTAATTCAATATTTATAATGTAACGCCCCGACCCTAGTTACCCAGAGTCGGTGCATTATTACATAAAATTGGCATGATCACAAGAAAGATCAAATCTCGAAATACCGATTGGTTTAGTAGCCTTGGAAACACTAGATATATTCATAAGTTTTACATTACATCATAAAATGAAAAACTACTACAACAACATAATGTTTCCACAGTCCCCACTATAATCCCCTCATAATATCCCTGCAGGTCATTCATAATTTACTTCTTCACTTCCTGGAAAAAATAAAACATAGAAAAGGGGTGAGCTCAAATGCCCAGTAAGGATAACAATATAGCGGAACATTCAAAATAAGAATAAACATTTAAGGAAATGCATTACTAAAACAAAAGTCTTTTAAACTTGAACTTCAACATAGTATGGCAAAAGTAAAATGAAATAATTCCATTTACTTATTCACATGGATATTCTACTAATCGAATAATCACATGCAAAATCAATAACCACTTTCATAATGATGGAATGCATAATGCTAAACTTTAATTTCTTTTCAAGGCCTCGTCCCAAGACCTTGGGGCTAACTGTAACCGGAACCCAACCCGGAGTGCCTCTAATAACCGGACACCAACTCGGAGTGCCTCTAATAACCGGACACCAACCCGGAGTGCCTCTAATAACCGGAGACCAAACCGGAGGGCTTACTTTTACCAGTCCCTAACCTGGAGGGATAACTTTTACCAGTCCCCAACCTGGAGGGCTTACTTTAACCAGTCCCCAACCTGGAGGGCTTACTTTAACCAGTCCCCAACCTGGAACATACTTGTCCAACACATTCATATGAAGTAAAGGTTGAAATATAACATAAACATTCTTATTTGAACTAACATACGAAATGTCAATACTTTACTCATAAACCATGAATGCTATAAAAATAACACATCTACAGTCAAACATAACTCATTCGATATAATATGGAAGATTGTATTGTATCACATTAACCTCAATCAAGAATAATGAAGGATGTTGACATAGATCAAAACAATTTGAGAGAAATATCCCCCTTTTCTTGAAATCATTCAAAAGTCACAATATTTGTCAAGAATCCATTTAAAATAGATTTTTGAATCAAAGTGTCCCATACCACTTTGAAAATTTTTAAAAGGAGTTTTAATTTCTAAACTTTAATGTCCATATAAATAAATCCTTAAAACCATTTTTAAAACATGGACATTAATGAGAAAGATTTAGATGAATAAGTCTTTAAAAAATTTAAAAAAATGGTATTTTAGTTAGAGATTCTAACCAAAAGAGAGACACTTGAATACAAATAATTGAGGTAATCAAAACTTTGTAATATCATGAGAATAAAGGGAATTCATGATATACTATGTCAAAGTACATTATATACACCACATAAAAGTGATTTGGTGTATATCAACAAAGAAGTCTCAATGGAATGTAAGTTGAGATGAAATCTCTCATAAAGGCCATATCATTAGGTTAAGGATAAATCAACAACATAATTATGTGTGAAAAATATAAATACACTAAATATGATTGGATATTCAGTGTAAAACAATCAAAGGATATTCACACATATTCTTGTAAAAACAACACCAACGAATTGGATGTTTAACTCAACAAATGGTGAAAGAGTTAAAATTACTCTTATGAAATTCATATCAATGACTTGAGAATTTTCAATGGAGTGATTATGTGTATCAAAAGTACATCCACAGGAAGGGGAGTGGAAATTATGACATAATCAAATGGATAGTGATTCCAAACATAATCTTGGGGTAGTATAATCAATGAAATATGCGTAAAGCCAAAAGAGTGGAAATTGAAATCTCAAATTCCCTTATCGATTAGGTAACTTACGAAACAAAAACCCATGAAAGAAAGATCATACCATGATGATGTAAATACCCATAAAATAAAGTATATTACACAATGAATACAATCATGGGCGGTACACATACACCACATGCAATAATTAAGTGGTGAACAATGGAATTCTCACGAAATTAAGAGTGAGTTAAGAAACCCCTTACCACGTTAATCAACTGAGTCATATGGCCAAAAGTTAATAACCACCAAATGATTTACAGAATAACATGAATATAAAGAGAATCATGATAATATATATCAAATGGCCGTACACAATACACCACTTTCAATAATTTAGTGGCGAACAATGGAAATCTCACGGAATTGAAAGTGAGATAAGAAAATCCCTTAATTGTACTTTTTCCTTGTTCGATGGTAGGTTTACCTCCTGTATAGTGGTGAAATAATTGTTATTGAATAATAAAATAATCATTTACTTTAATATGATATCATATATGATCTTTTAACATTGATTTATTAATAATATCTTAGAATTATCGTTATTTCGGGTGTTAACGGGTTCATTTTACTTTATATTCTTTGTTATGTGAGCCATATTCGTTATTAATGGGATGTATATTATTTATATCCAGAATGATATCAAGTCCTTAGATACTATTTTTAAATCATCAAATGATAATTATACTTGAATGGATATGATGGACAATGAATCTCATCGCGTTCGTGGAGACGGTAGTCCGTACATACGCACGAGCGACAATATCATTCTTTTGATATTAAAATAATATATAATTGGATTTTATATCATATATACAGAATCATTATCATGTTATATTTATTATTTACATGAGTTACACATCATTATTATACCCATCCAAATAATAATATATTGAATAACAATTACACCACGGCGTGGAGACGGTAAGCCGTACGTACGCACGTATGGTGACATGTTATTCAAAGGATGGATATAATACTGAATATGGTTGTACCATATTTATAATAACATCAAAGTATATATATGATACTGGAGTTATTATTTTATAATGGAAATAACAAAGAAAGAGGAAGTGGAAGAAGAAAGGAACTTGAAAAGGGGTGGTGAAAACATTACCTCTTCTTCGGGTTCTTCCTTTTGATTTGATCAAAAGGGCTCCTTAGGTTGGATTTCTGATCAAACTAAGGCCTCTAGGTTGTATTGAGGGAAGTTGAGATAGTATTTGGGAAGGTTTTGGCCGAACAAAAGGTCTTTGAAGGTGTGAAGAAATGAGAAGGAGGAGTGCCCTTTTATAAGAGGGGTGAGGGGCACCTTTGGAAAAGCTAGAGGTATTAGTTTATAATAAATTCATATTCGGTTTCCAATTGCTCCAAAGTTGACTATTCAAAGGTTAAGGTGGGGATGGGTCGAAAAAAACTCAACCAATAGAATTTAGACAGGTTTGGGTACTTATATTAACCTTATCATTAAGTATTAACTCTAAGTTAATTAGTTTCACTTTTACAATGTCTCTTTGTATTTTTATATTATATGGTTAATAAACTTACCATATACATACAATAGACCACCAAGTGGTCCATTAATGATACAACTATCATGATATAAGTCTCTTGGCCAAAACTTAAATTTTTAGGAATTTAATATCAATTAATAATATAATATTTGTTTTAAAAACTCTTTTATGTCAATTTTGACACTATTCAATAGTTGATATTGTTGAAACTCATAACAGATTGATTACTTAGAACAAAGTCAATTAAATCAATACTAATATATCATATTATCCTATAAAATTATTTTAATTCATTAAAAGTTTCATATTATATTTATTTGGGTATTTTTAATATCAATTATTTTGATTTGTCACTATTATAGTAATTACTGCATCATCATTGTGTCATAAATAAATTAATTTATTTAATGTCTAAAAATTATAAATAAAATATAATTATGTAGGAAATCGTTTTATCTTTCTATGGAATATTTATAATCTAAAATCAAACATATATAACCCTCTGTAACAATTGTTTTGTTAAAAGATATATGCTTGTGTCATTTTTGTATTTATTTTAACTTAATTAAAATAAAGTGTCATTATCACTTACAAGTGGATCCATGGGGTCCCAAAATAGACCCAAATATGCCCATGGTCGACCTTGTATCAACCAATAGGGTTAAG
Organism: Viscum album; assembly: GCA_963277665.1. NCBI lineage: Eukaryota > Viridiplantae > Streptophyta > Magnoliopsida > Santalales > Viscaceae > Viscum > Viscum album. The sequence goes on from OY728146.1 coordinate 385,272,161, forward strand.
ACACGTTTTAGGGTAATTTAGTATTATTATAATATTATTTTTTAACCCTTATTTACCGGATTTCCCTTAACCATGGTAAATAAAATATTTACCGCAGTAATAATTCAAAATGTCTAAAAATAAAAGTTACCTATTTACACAATTTAAAAATCCTGATTCCAAATATGGAATCCATTTTTCTAAATTCAAAACACAGAAGTGGCAGAAATTAATTTAAAATTAATTCCCGCTGTCAAAACAAAAAGCTTGTTTTTAAGAGATAATACCTATCAAAAGATTGATACTTGTTTATGTTCGGTTTAATTGTAAAATTATGTCCAATGACCAAAATTATATTAAATGGTAAAAATATATTCTAAATATACTTTAAAACAACTCAAATTCATAATTTATCACTATTAATTATTTTGATTAAAAAAGTTGTTTTTAATTAAAATTTAGTAATTTTCACTATTCATCAAAATATGAAAGTTATCCAAAAAGTACCAAAATTTCACCCTAGGCTAATTTCGATATTAAGAATCCAAAAATGAAGTCCATTTTTAGAGATAGAATTTATAAAATTTCAAAAAGTAGGTATTACTATTCATAACGGCTAGTTTGATTGGTTATGGTGTGTTAAAATCTCGAAGTTGTGTACAATGCACGCCATTGAATTATTCGAAAGGAAACATACCGAGGAAACATGGGGTGTTACATTCTACCCTCCTTCAATAAATTGCGTCCTCGCAATTTTAAAAATTTTGCTTGGGAATATAATGGAAAGTCCCACATCGGAAAAAGAGCCAATAAAACTATCACTTTAAAAGAAAGAAAGAGAGGTATAAGGGTCATCCAAGATAACCCATACTAGGATTCCATGTAAGAAAACATGGATATGGATGATAAAATAAGTGTCAAGTTCTGATGGAGAGGGATAGAAATCATGATCAGGAGAAAGTTAACAATGAGAAAACCACAAACTTGTGTTGGGACAAACGACCATTAGTCTCCTAGTAGGAAAGTAAATGGACAACATTTTTTTTAAAGTTACATTACATAAGGAAGAGGAATTCATTTATGATATTGACTAAGAAAATTATGAGATATACTTACATTTTAAGTAAATTTTCATTCTTTAATAAATTTCCACCACTAACTCAATTTTTTTTAAAACGATGAGTATTCAAGAAGACTTGGTCACACTGGAAGAGCTAAGATAAACTTCTATAGAATCACATGATCCGTGAAGGATAAACCATATATTTACATTGTCTTTGAAGATTAATCAAAACCAAAATGGTTAGTGAATGATCTAATGATTCCACAAAAGGATATTCATTGAGATAAATATGCACTAATCTTAATTTCTAAAATTAAACCAACAATACCCCAAATTTAAATAGATACCATTCAATAACCAATTGTCCTTAAAATCCTTTAATATAATCCAAACTAATATTGAAACCCAAATCATAGAAGAATTTGATTATGTAGTCTCTTATGTTACATTGTATCTCCAAATGACATCAAATACTCTTAAAGTCACATACTTAAAAGTAATTAACATCATCACATATTCTCTGTTATAGGTTAATAATTTCCATAAATAACCCAAATCACTATAAATCAACAATAAAAACGTAGATAAAAAATCCACCATTACTCTACAAATGAAACCCCATTGTATTCTATTTTCCTTGGGCATATAGTGTTTCCAACAAAGAGAACATCTTCCAAAATAACATTTATCACTTAATCACCAAATCATTTTCCTATACCAAGGGTATTCATTTGATAAGACATAAGAACCCAAATCATCTTATTATTGATCAATAAAATCATTTAAAAAAAAAATAGTCACATTAACTAGGGACTTCACGTAGTCCAGTGGTAGGCGATAAATCCCAATCGCACTTTGGTTGTGGGTTCGATTCCCACAGCTTTGTCCGACGCGACGGGTTGTCACACGGTCTACGTGTTGTCCTTTTTCAAAAACTATATTTTATAATATTACCAAAATGAGATAAATTCCTCAAAATAACATAATTTAACCACAAATGTTATATCATACTTTGCATTTTCATCCCAAATTATAATAACTTATCATTTTCTCAAACCCCAATGATCATATAAAACCAAATGGTTATTTATACCTATATCCACAAGAGAAGAGACAATTCTTCCACAAATATCATTCTCACATGGAAAACAGAGGGGTTACAAATACAAGAGAAAATTATTCCAAAGTAAACCCATCAACAAGGAGTGCTAATACTTTTTAAATTTTTCTCCAACCATTTATTTCCACATAGCTTCTTCTTTGACCAAGAAAATATTCTATAGAATAGGACATTCACTCGGGTAATGGCCAGGTCCCCTACATTTACGGCAAATGACTGTAAATGGACTCTTGGGACCATTTTTATCTTCTTCCATAGTACTCTTCATTTTTCTTCGGCAATTCTTCACTTTATGTCCTTCCTTCCCACACGTAAAACATTTCGTTGTCTCATTGAGACACTTTCCTGGGTGTCTTTTTCCACATTTCCTGCATGATGAAAATTGAGGTTTCTTTTCTCCATGGTCTCCATTGCTGGAGATCTTATCATTTATCAGCTTTCTCTTCCTTGTTGAGTCTAGGAGTTGGTTAATATATATGTTGTTGATCATATTTTTGGAAAAATGATTTGGCATAAAGACAATATCTTTTAGGCCTATCAACATTCCATTTTGTTGCTCATTGCCACCACCGTTCCAACCTTGTACATCATTCTCAAAGTCACTATGACTTCCTTGGAATCCAGCCATTGACTAAAACCAGAAAGCATTGTGTGAGTAATAGTAGTCGTAAAATCATTTAGAGATTAAAATGTCACCATATTCTCAATTTGAAACATATTAGGATTAACCAAGGTCATTTACTCTCATCTTATGTATATATTACTTAAATTGGTTTGTAAAGAAAATGTAAATTATCCTAAGCATATCCCCCGGGAGTGTCGTAACCAAGAGTGCAGCAAGGCCCGTTGTCGTGCACCAGTTCCCGTTCGAGTCTAGCTCAAAGCGGTGTTTTCGGGTTTTACCCCTAGGTACATATGTGCCAGAGCCGCCTCTACCTGCTCGTATCCAGACAGGGATGTATTGCTCGGAAAACTCACAAAATCTCCACAATACCAAAATTCTAGGAAGTTCTTTTATACTAATCCTCAAAGTTCATCTAAGGTCTACGTGCTCTAATCGGAGTTTATCTAAATCTAGCTACCAAGGTTTGTACTAAACTTCCTCTGATACCAACTGTAACGCCCCGACCCCAGTTACCCAGAGTCGGTGCATTATTACATAACATTGGCATGATCACAAGAAAGATCAAATCTCGAAAGACCGATTGGTTTAGTAGCCTTGGAAACACTAGATATATTCATTAGTTTTACATTACATCATAAAATGAAAAACTACTACAACAAAATAATGTTTCCACAGTCCACACTATAATCCCCTCATAATATTCCTGCAGGTCATTCATAATTTTCTTCTTCACTTCCTGGAAAAAATAAAACATAGAAAAGGGGGGAGCTCAAATTCCCAGTAAGGATAACAATATAGCGGAACATTCAAAATAAGCATAAACATTTAAGGAAATGCATTACTAAAACAAAAGCCTTTTAAACTTGAACTTCAACATAGTATGGCAAAAGTAAAATGAAATAATGCCATTTACTTATTCACATGGATATTCTACTAATCGAATAATCACATGCAAAATCAATAACCACTTTCATAATGATGGAATGCATAATGCTAAACTTTAATTTCTTTTCAAGGCCTCGTCCCAAGACCTTGGGGCTAACTGTAACCGAAACCCAACCCGGAGTGCCTCTAATAACCGGACACCAACCCGGAGTGCCTCTAATAATCGGACACCAACCCGGAGTGCCTCTAATAACCGGAGACCAAACCGGAGGGCTTACTTTTACCAGTCCCTAACCTGGAGGGATTACTTTTACAAGTCCCCAACCTGGAGGGCTTACTTTAACCAGTCCCCAACCTGGAGGGCTTACTTTAACCAGTCCCCAACCTGGAACATACTTGTCCAACACATTCATATGAAGTAAAGGTTGAAATATAACATAAACATTCTTATTGGAACTAACATACGAAATGTCAATACTTTACTCATAAACCATGAATGCTATAAAAATAACACATCTACAGTCAAACATAACTCATTCGATATAATATGAAAGATTGTATTGTATCACATTAACCTCAATCAAGAATAATGAAGGATGTTGACATAGATGAAAACAATTTGAGAGAAATATCCCCCTTTTCTTGAAATCATTCAAAAGTCACAATATTTGTCAAGAATCCATTTAAAATAGATTTTTGAATCAAAGTGTCCCATACCACTTTGAAACTTTTTAAAAGGATTTTTAATTTCTAACCTTTAATGTCCATATAAATAAATCCTTAAAACCATTTTTAAAACATGGACATTAATGAGAAATATTTAGATGAATAAGTCTTTAAAACATTTAAAAAAAATGGTATTTTAGTTAGAGATTCTAACCAAAAGAGAGACACTTGAATACAAAAAATTGAGGTAATAAAAACTTTGTAATATCATTAGAATAAAGGGAATTCATGATATACTATGTCAAAGTACATTATATACACCACATAAAAGTGATTTGGTGTATATCAACAAAGAAGTCTCAATGGAATGTAAGTTGAGATGAAATATCTCATAAAGGCCATATCCTTAGGTTAAGGATAAATCAACAACATAATTATGTGTGAAAAATATAAATACACTAAATATGATTGGATATTCAGTGTAAAACAATCAAAGGATATTCACACATATTCTTGTAAAAACAACACCAACGAATTGGATGTTTAACTCAACAAATGGTGAAAGAGTTAAAATTACTCTTATCAAATTCATATCAATGACTTGAGAATTTTCAATGGAGTGATTATGTGTATCAAAAGTACATCCACAGGAAGTGGAGTGGAAATTATGACATAATCAAATGGATAGTGATTCCACACATAATCTTGGGGTAGTATAATCAATGAAATATGCGTAAAGCCAAAAGAGTGGAAATTGAAATCTCAAATTCCCTTATCGATTAGGTAACTTACGAAACAAAAACCCATGAAAGAAAGATCATACCATGATGATGTAAATACCCATAAAATAAATTATATTACACAATGAATACAATCATGGGCGGTACACATACACCACATGCAATAATTAAGTGGTGAACAATGGAATTCTCACGAAATTAAGAGTGAGTTAAGAAACCCCTTACCACGTTAATCAACTGAGTCGTATGGACAAAAGTTAATAACCACCAAATGATTTACAGAATAACATGAATATAAAGAGAATCATGATAATATATATCAAATGGCCGTACACAATACACCACTTTCAATAATTTAGTGGCGAACAATGGAAATATCACGGAATTGAAAGTGAGATAAGAAAATCCCTTACTTGTACTTTTTCCTTGTTCGATGGTAGGTTTACCTACTGTATAATGGTGAAATAATTGTTATTTAATAATAAAAGAATCATTTACTTTAATATGATATCATATATGATCTTTTAACATTGATTTGTTAATAATATCTTAGAATTATCGTTATTTCGGGTGTTAACGGGTTCATTTTACTTTATATTATTTGTTATGTGATCCATATTCGTTATTAATGGGATGTATATTATTCATATACAGAATGATATCAAGTCCTTAGATACTATTTTTAAATCATCAAATGATAATTATACTTGAATGGATATGATGGACAATGAATCTCATCGCGTTCGTGGAGACGGTAGTCCGTACATACGCACGAGCGACAATATCATTCTTTTGATATTAAAGTAATATATAATTGGATTTTATATCATATATACAGAATCATTATCATGTTATATTTATTATTTACATGAGTTACACATCATTATTATACCCATCCAAATAATAATATATTGAATAACAATTACACCACGACGTGGAGACGGTAAGCCGTACGTACGCACGTATGGTGATATGTTATTCAAAGGATGGATAAAATACTGAATATGGTTGTACCATATTTATAATAACATCACAGTATATATATGATACTGTAGTTATTATTTTATAATGGAAATAACAAAGAAAGAGGAAGTGGAAGAAGAAAGGAACTTGGAAAGGGGTGGTGAAAACATTACCTCTTCTTCGGGTTCTTCCTTTTGATTTGATCAAAAGGGCTCCTTAGGTTGGATTTCTGATCAAAATAAGGACTCTAGGTTGTAGTGAGGGAAGTTTAGATAGTATTTGGGCAGGGTTTGGCCGAACAAAAGGGCTTTGAAGGTGTGAAGAAATGAGAAGGAGGAGTGCCCTTTTATAAGAGGGGTGAGGGGCACCTTTGGAAAAGCTAGAGATATTAGTTTATAATAAATTCATATTCGGTTTCCAATGGCTCAAAAGTTGACTATTCAAAGGTTAAGGTGGGGATTGGTCCAAAACAACTCAACCAATAGAATTTAGACAGGTTTGGGTACTTATATTAACCTTATCTTTAAGTATTAACTCTAAGTTAATTAGTTTCACTTTTACAATGTCTCTTTGTATTTTTATATTATATGGTTAATAAACTTACCATATACATACAATAGACCACAAAGTGGTCCATTAATGATACACCTATCATGATATAAGTCTCTTGGCCGAACCTTAAATTTTTAGAAATTTAATATCAATTAATAATATAATATTTGTTTTAAAAACTCTTTTATGTCAATTTTGACACTATTCAATAGTTGATTTTTGTGAAACTCATAACAGATTGATTACTTCGAAAAAAGTCAATTAAATCAATAATAATATATCATATTATCCTATAAAATTATTTTAATTCATTAAAAGTTTCATATTATATTTATTTGGGTATTTTTAATATCAATTATTTTGATTTTTCACTATTATAGTAATTACTACATCATCATTGTGTCATAAATAAATTAAATTATTTAATGTCTAAAAATTATAAATAAAATATCATTATGTAGGAAATCTTTTTATCTTTCTAATTAATATTTATAATCTAAAATCCAACATATATAACCCTCTGTAAAAATTGTTTTGTTAAAAGTTATATGCTTGTGTCATTTTTGTATTTATTTTAACTTAATTAAAATAAAGTGTCATTATCACTTAAAAGTGGATCCATGGGGTCCCAAAATAGACCCAAAGATTCCCATGGTCGACCTTGTATCAACCAATAGGGTTAAGACACGTTTTAGGGTAATTTAGTATTATTATAATATTGTTTTTTAACCCTTATTTACCGGATTTACCCTTAACCATGGTAAATAAAATATTTACCGCAGTAATTATTCAAAATGTCTAAAAATAAAAGTTACCTATTTACACAATTTGAACATCCTGATTCCAAATATGGAATCCATTTTTCTAAATTCAAATCACAGAAGTGGCAGAAATTAATTTAAAATTAATTCCCGCTGTCAAAACAAAAAGCGTGTTTTTAAGAGATAATACCTATCAAAAGATTGACACTTGTTTATGTTCGGTTTAATTGTAAAATTATGTCCAATGACCAAAATTATATTAAATGGTAAAAATATATTCTAAATATACTTTAAAACAACTCAAATTCATAATTTATCACTATTAATTATTTTGATTAAAAAAGTTGTTTTTAATTAAAATTTAGTAATTTTCACTATTCATCAAAATATGAAAGTTATCCAAAAAGTACCAAAATTTCACCCTAGGCTAATTTCGATATTACGAATCCAAAACTGAAGTCTATTTTTAGAGATAGAATTTATAAAATTTCAAAAAGTAGGTATTACAATTCATAACGGCTAGTTTGATTGGTTATGGTGTGTTAAAATCTCGAAGTTGTGTACAATGCACGCCATTGCATTATTCGAAAGGAAACATACCGAGGAAACTTGGGGTGTTACATATAATGATCTATTTTGATTGAAATTGATATTATTTTATAAAATTAAGTTTTTAAAAATAATTTCATCTTTAAAAGGTAAATTTATAGGGATAATTATATATTCTTTTTCTTCAAAAGATTGGTTTTACCGAACCCCTTTGAGGTCTAAGATAAAACTGATAGTGACTCCCAAATCCATCCTCTAAAATGAATTTTTTTGAAACTAATATAAAGTATATAAAGTCACAATGTGAGATAAAATACCATTATTAAAATAATAATAATAAAGTGAAAACTATTAATCAATGCTGAATATATCATTAAATAACCAATTTCCTCATCTTAAAAACCATCATTTGTCAATAAATAAAAAAAGATTAAAATTATACATCCTAGGAGAGTATTATAGTTCCTATAAATATAGATTATAATATCCAATTCACTAAAAAACACATTAATAAATATAAAGGGTGAATACTTATGAGAAGAAAATGTGACAATATTTTGAACAAATGTACATCTATAGGAGATAAATATGAAATTTAAGACATGCATGAAGTCAAAAAACTGATGAACAAAGAAGGAGAAAGAATCAAGAGAATGTATAATATAATCACAATCCCAAAAACCACATTATTAACACATAATCCTCAAATAATTTATCTCATGTGTAATATAAAATAAAAATCCACATCCCTTACAACATAATTGACTCCAAATCCCAACTCCTCAAGCACATAAATTATAAATTAACAAGTGAGAACCAAACTATAGTTCATAGAAAAGTAATAACATCAACCATGAAGTCTTATTAATCAGTAAGTATTAGGTTTGAAATACCATTAACCAAAAGAAAATAATAAAAAATGATAAATATCATTAAAAGTTCAAAAGAAAAAACAAAAGTAAAAAAATGATATGCAATGTTATCAATTTTCATACATCTTAATTTTGAAATCTCTCATTCTTACTAAATACTTACTAGTAATTATTTGATTAAACCTCACTAACTCACTCAAAAAATGAAAATAAACAAAAAAACTAAAAAAACTAGAAAACCATATATTCTCATCATAATCTCACCACTATATCATAAAGAACCACATTATCACATTTCTATATTATCAAAATTTTCATATAATCCTTTCCATTATATTCCCAAATTATTACATGCCACTTCATATAGATATAATAACACAACCAATTAACCATAAAATATTCACAGATCCTCACATTTTCATACATTTCCACTTTCACATATATAAGAAAAACATATTTTAAATTTCCAACACTCATCCAAATAAATATTTATATTGTTGACACAAAACCATTTTTATCGCACCATAAAAAATAAACACCACAATAAAAAATCAATAAATATTTCTAAAATAAACCCCACTTATAGAAAAAAGTGATTTAAAAAATGACAGAGTAAAAAAATAATAATAATTAAAACATCAATCCCTCATAATAAGGATTAAAAATACCAAGTCAACCATAAACGAACAAACCCATCACTCATCGACCTACTCTCTATTCAACCATATGAACCCAAACACCCATCAAAAGGCAATAACACCTCCATCATGTACCTATTATATATAGAAATATATCCTAGAAAACCTAAATTTAAAAGACTAACTATAAATACACAAGGAATAAAAGAAAAAACACCACATTTTCCCTCAATATCTATTGTTGACTGCTTTATCTCAAGACACAACACAACACCATGACATAAAACAACACTTGATCATAATATCAAATGAACCACATTTATTATTCATTTTATTATACATAAAACAATCCATATAGGCATATAAGGATAGAAATATTCATAGAATATAATATATGGGAAACCCTTTCTGGTACTATACATGATCACCGACCACAACACCTCAATAAAACTCTAATAACTTTGATAAGAAATCATCCATTACCATAATCCAATCCTTTATCAATCTATAAAACAATACTATTAAATATCAAATATACCTTACTAAAAATGATTAACTAATCACTATAAATTGAAGACACAAAAATTTTAATCCATAATAAATAATAACTAACCATTCCTCAATAACTCCACACCAACAACTAACTCCCCAAAAAATTATCCCATCAAATTACTCAACTATTTATTTAAAAAATTTAATAAAAATACAATAAATATATATAATTCACTAAAGAGATAATCCTAATCTCAGAAAAATCTGTATGTACTAAATACATTAAAAGAATATATAAGAAATCTATATTAAAGAATTAATGAACAATAAAAATTTATAAGATTTTTATTTTTGGGATATAATTAAATTGAAGTTATCTCCTAAGTTAAATAAGTAGAAAATAATATGAAAATAATATAATAATAAAAACCAATATTAAATTATAGTAAACCTTAAATGAATCATTTTATCATAAATGAATCACTAGATGTAAATAATAAAAATCCATGGATTTGGGACTTTTAAGATATAAACATAGACAACTAAGGGCTAGACACATGGTGCCTTATATTTTAGTAAAGTTTATGGAATATTAGAATCAGATGAAATGTTGAATTAAAATCTATATTATAAAACTAAATTTATTAATAACCTTTTTAAAATTCAATTATGGATAGTCACTTAAACATCAAAAAACAAAAAACAAAACCCCCTTATCTTTCCAATATTCTCATTATCATTTACTAATAAAAATATAATCAATTCCCCTAAAGGCACAATCCTCAACATCATGCCATAATGACTACTATACTGATATTCATGACACATTATTCACCTTTTCTCATTGATTTTATGAATCCATCCCCAAAAACTTGGTGGACACTAGAATTAATCACTACAAAATGATAACAACCCTGGTGAGACACTCAGGTACACAAATTCCATATCATTAAATCACAATAAAACCTATTAACCACCTAAACCCAATACAATATAAGGTGTTATGAATTTAATTATTATGTTTTAACGTAACTCAAAATCCCATACAAAAACAAAACATGACCCAACAACCTAGAAATCAATTCCATATGAAATAATTTTTATCCTACTCAAATGACCAAAAAATCATGGTTCAATAGTATCATTTCACCAAGGGATTTTTTTGAAAATAATATATTTTATACAAACTATTCAACCCTATAACTATAGACATCTATAATCATCCCTTAATATATTTAAATCCTAAAAAACACAATGTATAGTACTATATAAAAATAATTCCTCAGCATTAGATACCTTATAAACAATTACCATCCCCAAGAATCAAAATAAAACATTTATATATACAATGAAACCTCAAAATAACAAACCCCTCATAAGGCCCCCCTCTCGCTTCAATATCCCCAAAAAGGAGAATTAAATATATAAAATAATAATGGAACTATCCACTATAACCTATAGGTGACATACCTGAATATATTATACTTCAAACAACTATGTTTTAGACTTATGGAAACAATATTTTAAAATTGCTCACTCTTTTAATAAAACATATAGTCAACAAATCCATTATAAAATTTGGAAATAAATCCCATAACAAAATAATATCTTTTATATATATAAATTACAAGATATAATAATCAATTGATTTTTTTAATATCCTAAAAGAATTTTTTTTTATAACCATAAAAAAACATATACCAAATCAAAAACATAATACCTAATTCCAATTCATATTAAGAAATCACTTTTGACGTACTTATAATAAAAACAATGTAATAGAACTACAAAAAGTCTCACTCCCAAAATAATAACTAATGACTTACTGAGGAATAAGAAGATTTCTAAAAATTTATACACTCAAACTATTAATGTACACTATATTATAATAGAAACCAATTAACTAACATGACATATGATACCTTCAGCTACAAAATAATAGAGTGAAAATTCATCCTAAAACTCTTGAGGGTTTCCTAATATAACACTCTTTAAACCACAAGATATTTATTTTAGAGAATTCATATAAAAAATTATCAATAACATGACCAAATCCAATATTAGAGCATCTTATTATATATAAAAGTCTATCAAGAACCTTTTCAAAACTACTATCCTCTATTAATGATTTAAACTACATAAGGAATACTGGGTATGGATTCAAAAACATCATATAAGATAAAAAATGTTGCACAAAATTTTGTTTATTACATAAAAAATGTGAAAAATTAAAAAATCAATACTAGGAAAAGAGTTTCAAAACCGCACACTTTTTCATTCCCTAAATAAATATCCCTATGATCTTCTACATTCTCATATTCTAGAACCTATGGGAGAAATTTATCTTGTATAAATCATGATAATATGCCTATGAAATCTGATCAAGGTTACCATTATCCATCCTTTATTTTCCTTGATCCATATCCCAAAACAATCATACTACAAAGAAAACATGGGATCATGTAGGGGTCTTTACCAACTAGATGAAAATTTAATATCCTCTATCCATTACTCAACTTCTTAACTTGTTCCTCAATTAAGTTTATTGCAACCCATTTCCACTAAAAGATTGAAAATACTCAATCCCATGATTGATACATCCTAATATCATCTTAAATATATTAATTATTATTCAAAAACAAATCTCCAACTAAAACATTAGATAAAATAATGTCACCTTAACAACATCATACCAAATAGTATGAAAATAGGATAGCACAATAACAAAATATACTTCTCATGTATTATACTAACCTTTATAACTACCCATTCTCTACAAAACTACCTCAATTTACTAAGATAATGTCACTCAATGTCATTTCTATTAACCACATTCAAAACATCTTACCATCATTACCACACAAAAAATAATATCTCTCAAGTAGAGAATAACTAAAATACAATTTTTTCCACATTAACCATATCCATAAAACAATGAACAAAATATAATTACGTCTTGGAAACCTATAGTAATCATTATAATGAGAAACTTTTTAGAATCATCAACACATAATCATAAATCAATCTATTACTCATTCTGTTTCATGAATATGATTTAGTTTTTAAACTACATTAAAGAGACCCTTGTAAAAATAAATTTATAGAATAAATAATTTATAATAAACATAAATTATAATATTTTTCCTGATTCCCATAAAAACAAATTACTAATAGTGCATGAGAATACATACAACAAATCAAATAATGATAGCCAGTAAACATCATCAACAAAATAATTTATACCTTTACTTCTTATTTTATTATTTAATTTTATTTTGAATGACATGAATATACATACTCATTTAAATTATTTAAACACATTTTTTTTAATTATAGAATTAATTATATGAATTCATTATATCTATATTTTCCTGAGGAACCCACTATTTTTTAAAAAAATGTAATTTTATTACAGATATATGCTCAAATAGATATAAATATCAAAACATTAAAAACTAAATTTTGGAATAAAATAACATATCATTATTAAAATATAATTATCAAAAATATTGGGAAATATAATATTTTTCAATTTACACTTCAACATGTTATATAACTCAACATTATTCCATTAAAAGTAATTCAATAATCCTAAATCATCATGAATATTTTTAAAAAACAGTCAATAAATAACTTTATATTTATTTAATTACTCATTATATAAAACTTAAATCCTTAAGAACTAATATTATGATTATGTAACATCTAAAAATATAACATAATTCAATATTGTAAAATTAATAAATATTAAATTTTCCTCATAATTTCAATTTTTTTGTTAATTACATATATAAACACCATAAATTTAAACTCAACAAACATGAAAAATCTATAATTCATGATTCTAGTATGATAAATATCATGAAAAAAATAATGGAATGGATCTCAAAAAATTCAAGACATTATATTTAATTTATTAATTTTTTATATTCAAGGATTTTTAAAATGTCAAATACATTATCAATAATTGTACAAATAACAAACACAATGTGAGATAAATTGGAAACATTGACTGCCTAGAATAGTATTTTCTTTAACTATTTGAAATTTAGATTCTTAGTTTTTTAGTTCAATATCAATTTTAATTCAATAATATAATAATATCAATAATAGATAAACTATAAATAAATAAAAAATAATATAAATTAACCATAAGATTAAAAAATTACATTGAAACAAGTTCTATAACAAAATCTCCACCTTTTAACACTCTCATAATCATTTAAAACATTTTGCTTCACTATCATGGAATTTGTGATTTACTGAAAGGTCCCAATTTACATAGAAAGTCTACTTAACATACATAACACGGTGAGGATTAGGGAAACAATTTCCCTACAAAACCAATTCAATTATCATATGTTCCTAACTCTGATATATTTCTAAACACTAATCCAAGGCTTTGATATAACTCTATCATGATCTAACTTCCCCAAAACATTTCTATTGTCGGATATAACACCGTGATTTACCCATAATGGGCACGTATAATAGACCAGAATTTTTATACTAGAATCAAGAGTATATACTCATAACCTATCATGCATTATAATTATTAAACCTATACAAATAAAATGAAACCATTGACCAAAAAAATAAAAAAACATTAAATAAATAATTCCCACATCTAGAACATAAAAATATGTAACTATATATGAAAATATGTAAATATATTGGAAAAAATATTATGAATTCTATTGAGATAAAAAAATAATTTATCACAATTTCAAATACACTAACATGATAAACTATATCAAGAAACATGTTTGGGGGTTATTACTTTGGATTTCTTGGGAGGATAATATTCTAAAAAAATCATTTTTTATTAATAAGTATGTTTAGGAATGTATTAAATCAATCATTCAAAAAAAATAAAAAAGTAATATACAAAAGAGTATCTATAATATTATAAAAAATTCAAACTCCTCTATATTATCATATCCTCCTTTATTGGATTATTTCATAGTAAATATCAAATATTAACCTATAACCTCTACAACATACTTAACTTATAAAAACCCCTCAATCACCTCAATCATAAATAAAAGAGTGAGATCCAAAGAATAGTTTTCTTTTAATTAAAAATATATTCATGAAATTAATATTAATCCTAATATATAATTTATTAAAGTTCCTTAAATAAAAAAATAATTTAAATTCAATATCATTAAAAAATTACAAACACTACCCCTAATTATTAATAATAAAGAGAAACGTGCTATGAATTTATCAATGGTCATACATGTCTATTCATAAGTCATGGAAAATCAACACTAATTAGTAAACTACTATAGAAAGCTCTCTACTAAATGAAGATAAATGCGAGAAAAGAACAAAAAAATTACACCATCAAATTTCCTTACTATAGTACAAAAATTGTCTTAACCACAACCACTTCACCACATTTCCACATTAATTACATTTAAAAATGAATGTTTGCATAGTATTACCACTTTGCAGCATACAAATACATTACTAACTGACAATAAAACTTCATAATTTTACTATAGTCATAGTACTCGACATTTGACAATATCAAAACATTGATATATCTACAACACACCATGATTATATTTTCACAACACTTTCTCATCAACAGTTTCCACAATAACAGAAATCTACTTTCCTAGAAAGAAACATCAATAAATAAAATAATAAATATTTGAATAAATATTTATATTTTAATCACCAGATCAAAAAATTATTATATAACAAAAATCATAATTATCCTAACAAGAAAACCAATTACTATAAAATCCCTCATAACAAGGCTTCCATATACCCTGAAATCTTCGAATTATTACCTTAGTAGTTCATCAAAAAATATTCCATTACTCTATGTGAACCTACACATTTATCATAATTCATTAACTCCACATCATGACCATAATTTATTTCTATTATTCTTCCCATTACTCCTAGATTGATATAATTACCAAGAAAAAATAGAAGGAATAAAATAAAAAAACCCCATTTCCGCATTATGTTTTTATCTTAACCACTTTTTCTTATAATTCAACACAGAAAAATAAGACAAGACAACCACCAAAAATAAACTCAAACTTACCATATTCAAAATATTTTTTTAGTAGATATAAAGATCCCAACCCATTATATAATGAAATAAACCATTATATAATAGAATAAATGGAGACTACCTCCTTATGACACACTCCATGATAAACCAAAACCCCTTTACAACAACTCTAACGAAAACAAATAGATAATAAAACCTAATATCTTATTCTATTTATTACTTATTGACTCCCAATTAAGATATAATAAATAGAAACTACCAAAACATCCATACTAATAAAATAATTTTTAAGTTTCCACAATTTCAAACCCTAAGTAATAAGAAATAAACATCACCCAATTAATCCACATAAACTCCTGATTCTAAATAGGAACCCTATATAGTTAATTCACTATTAATTGAAGAACATAAACATAAATATAAATGAAAGATATACCTATAAATCACCCAAAAAATAATCCAAAATCCAAAATTATAATGTATTTTATAGAAAATATTATATGAAAACCTGAAAAATAATTAAGGAATAAAAATAGATTATATAACATTTGAAGAAAAAATTTTTTGTAAATAGAGAAGATAATGTTATATTATAGATTTAGTGTCCTAAAATCCCCTACCACAAAATAATTTTCAATAGTATGACAACAATAGAATTAGGAGAGTAAATATAAAAGGAAAATGAACTTGTAAATAATCGTTTTACTTATAATGGATTAAAATAGGAAAATCACATTAATCCAAAGAATTATATCAACCAAGAAACAAAACATTACCCTATGTTATACACCATAAGATTATTAGAGATTCATGAAAATATATATAATGAATTGGAATTAAATATTCTTATAAAATTTTAAATTAAAAGGAAGATCAGAAAAATAAAAATATTAAGACCCGTATCACAACAAAATAATGTCCGGTTAGTTGAGCCATTGAAAACCATAGTGTAATCCCCTTACCAATCCATTATTATTATGTTCAATGATTAATTAAAATTGATATCACTATAGAACATCATAGAGTAATTCTTAGTGTCTCACTATAATTTTCGAGTCCCTGATATTCATGGAATAATCTTATGACCTCTCCATTATTTCAATCAATATATCCCATAATAATTGATATCCACCAAAATTAATTAAAGTGAAACAATGACCACTATAGTGAAATGATCATAACTTAAAATTACATGTAATAAAATAAGGTATAACTTATTTCACAAATAAACCAAATGTAAAACAAAACATCATGGATTCAATGATTTCACTACAATATAGACTATGACACCAAAATACAAAAACCATGAAAACACCAACAAGTATGAAAAATAATAGGAAAATGATATATTCTAAATCCAGTTACCAATATATCATATTGAAATGGTATAATTTCATGATGTTAAAATGTCAAAAATTATAAATAAAATATAAACTCCACCCTTCTACTATATATCTCATTCAAACCAATCCTCAATATCTCAAAACCCCAAAACCATAGAGTAGAGGACATGAGAAAATATTATCATATATACAAGTATTATATGTTAAAAAGATATTCAGTAAAATAATAAATAAATGATTACTACATTTTTTTAAAAATAACTTTAGTTTGGTATTTTTCTTCTATTTTCAAACTAATATTTTCCCCTATATTGGTATTTAAATAAATATTATAGTTGTATGACATAAAATCTAATTTAAAAATAGTTAACTCATATTTATTAAATATTCATGTATCATTTAAATAAGTACAATTTTCTTGTTGAATATTAATTACTCATTAAATAATTAATAATAAAGAATATTAGAAGAGAAAATAATAAAACCAACTGAATTAATGTGTAAACAGACTAAAAATGACACAATAAATTAAATGAATTAAATAAAAATATAACCATTTAATTATTACTCCAACATATGGAAACTTTAATTTCATTCAAAGGGGTTTATAGAATGAAACTACAGACAACCTGGAAAATAATAAAATAAAATAATAAAAACCACTAATATAAAGATAAATTATATTTCCTCTAATTATTTAGTGTAAATATTTCTGCATATGACTAAATAAAAATTCGACAAACTTATTTTCCAATGTCATTTATTTGTTGATTATATATTAAAAACCTATGGTTTGATAATTTTTAGATACATATCATTTTATCACCATAGTCATGTTGGATCTTAATTAATTTATAAATACCTTATTTTAATTTATTTAAATTTGAATATTATCATATAAATAATGATGTAGTACTTATCAGTTTTTTTTATTTGGATTAATTCTCTATAAACTCCATTGAATTCAGGATATGTGACTTTAACTGTTTCATTATTTTCTTTATTAAGGACAATGGGTTATTAACCCTCTTCTCACAAAGGTACAATGTATCAAAAAACTCACAAGATTTCTTTAATGCATCTCTTTTTATCTATACAACCCGAAAATTCTTTCGTTAATAATTCATGGCATTTTTTATGGTTTCAAAACATTATATATCAAATTTATATCATTTTTATATAATGATGTTATAGTCTAATTCTATTATCATATACCTATGGTTTTACTTATGTGGAACCAGAAATTGTAACCCACTTATATTTCATCACCTTTTAATATTTATAGAAAGACAATGTCTCAATATATATATAAAGTGTAACTATATGGTTTAATAAACCACTTATATGAATTACAGTTGATAAGAATTCCCAGTTATTAAATATTTTGTAGTTATATATCATTTTATAGGATTCATCTTTCTTCACATTCATTGAACATTCTCTCTCCACACTTTATATTTTATGATATTCATGATTATTAACATGAATCCCAATTCCTTATCTCCAAACCAATACTACTTTTCTTTTCATGACCAACAAGTTAGTTATTTCATGTTATAGACAAAAACATGACTATATCTTTATTAATTATAGAGATTCCTTACACAAACAAAATTAAATAATTAAAATAGTTTATAATTAAATTATTAAATAACATATTATATTTAATCAATATTAATGTTATAGTTAAAAATTAGTAATTACTATGTTCTAAAGATATTATTATTCAATATTTCTTTTAAAATAAATCATATTTGAGCTATAATTATCAAACAAAACATATTAATTTTTTTTAATATCAAATACAACAACATTTATATAATTTAAAGACATATATAATTATTCTCCACATAATTTTATTGAAAATATAATAATAAATATTTAAAATTACCATGAATAAAAAATATTCATCTATGTGTTTCATTAAAATAATCACATGATAACATCTATAAAAATATTCAATTTCAAAGGAAAAAAACAACTATGTGATCTATTATTCTTTTTAATTTCTATATAAACATATTTTTATATGATGTACTGAATTCTTACAATTAGTATTAATTACTTTAAGTTTAAATTTCAATCAATATTTTATTTAATATATACACCAACTAATTCATTTAATTTTATTTTTTATTAAATATTTATATTTATATAATCAATTGTATATGATTAATGTTTTTAATAAATCTAATAGTGTTGAAAAAATTTACCATTTTATCTTAGATTCCAAAAAATATCACCTATTTCCCTATCATCAATATTCTCTAGAAAAAAATTATTAGAGTGAAGAAAATAATTGAGAAGTTTTACAAAAAAAATTCAATATAATGTTCCATTTAATTAATAATATTTACTAATATTTACAAAACATTAATTAAAAAAAAATATAAATTATTAATTATTATATAAAAATCATATTAATTTCCATTTAAAAAAATTTAGGTCAAACATTTTAAATATTTAAATATATCAAATAATTTACCATAATTAGGGCTTAAAAATCCTATATTAATGATATAATTTCTCTATCCACTCTTCATAATAAAAATTTAAATTTATTCAAATTATATTTAGAAGATTTTTTAATGGTATTCCTATAAAAATATTTATACTATAGTTCAAAATATAGTAATTATTCAATGTGTGTCATAAAAATTTTCTTTATCATTCATTTTAAATTTATGAAGGAATGATTTAAAAAATGTTGGAGATTGTAATATAATCATAATAAAATGGTTAATTCCTTTCTATTCAAGTTTGTTTTCATTTTATTTTCTATATTATTTTTTTATTACTATGATCCTTGTAATAAAAATAAACAAGTTAAAGTACCAATTTACATAAATTTAATATTAGAACAATAATTTTATTTATTTATCAATGTGGAGTATTACTAAATGAACAATAAAAAAATTATTCCTAATTAAAATTTTAATAAGAATTTTATTATAAAAATTGACTATTTTGAATTTATTTATCAAGAAATTCACTCAATATTTTTCAACTATGTGATGATTGGAATTAAGGTAGATAATTTTGATTAATGAATTTTCACAAATAAGTTTATTCCACATAGATGGATGTATCAATTTATTCTGATATGTACATAAAAATAACTTAGTATAGAAACTATCCTACTTTTTTCAGACCATTGTAGCATGCTTTTGTATGTCTGAGAAAATAAAATATAAAATCAAGAACTAACGAGACTGTAATTATAACGACATAATATTTGAAAAGAATATTTTTATCAATATCTTATAATAAATGCAACACTAAGATTATAAGAAAATACAACACTTGAGACTGTATGAAATACTTCTTTTTATATAAATTTAATCTATTCTCCAGCTTATGGAGTGCGCAACTCAAAGTTGAAATGATGAATAATATATTATACAAATATAAACTAACTATTATATTGTGTATTATTAATATTAATAACTAAATTTTGAAAATATTGGTATATATTAGTTTTAAATAAAATAAAAATCTCTTAAAATAAGAATATATGTTTTCTGAAAAACTATTTTCTTTCCAAAGGATAGTTTAGTCATGCTTTATGCACCTAATTTAAAATAATTTTTTTATCACTTTCAGAAATTTTATTGATAAAATTAAATTAATTTTAGAAATTATAATATAAATGTTATATTAGGGTGATTTTTTTGTAATTGTTTATAAATGGTTCATTTTTTGATGAATAGGAAAAAATAAAGAATTTTAATTACAAACTACATTTTCATTTATTGAATCTTAAAGGTTAAATTATATTATAAATTGGGTTTAAAGTAAAATTAGTTAAAATTTATATCTATTAATACAATTTATATCATTATCAATTTTATTATTGAATTTTTATATAAAAACATTATAATATTTTGGACATTTTCTCTTTGAAAACTTGTTTTCTCTCCCCATATACAAGATTAATTTTAAATTAAAAATTTTCACTTATGTTGAAATAATTTGAAAAAATGTATTATATATTTTTATAAATAGAAATTTATATAATATAATAAGTTAAAAAGTATTTTTAACAAGAATTAATATTGAAAACAAAATAAATTAATGACTTTGGCTATGGTAAAAATGGATTTATTAGGGGTTAAACTAAAAATAAAAGGGTTAAAATTATATATATTTTTTGAAAACCTATTTTATGGAAATATTTCGACCATATAATGTCTAAGTATCTAGAATAATCAATTTAGGACACTTTTATCAGGTTAAAAATGTGGGTAGACCTTTTTCATTTTAAATATTGTGAGTGCGTCACTCATGTCACTTATAAAAGGACATCAACTCTCCTCTCTTCATTACATCATAAAATAATTTTTTTGGTCAAGAGATACCCAAATAACATCCAAAATAATTTCTATCATATTATAATCTTTATTTTTTTAAGAAATATAAAAAGTAATGATTTTTTTTGTGAAATCCTAAGGAGGTTACCCGAAGAATATATAACATTTTTTGATGAGCATTTTTATTTTATTTATTTCTCTACATCCTAAAATTATTATTAATACATGATTATATAACAACATCATTATATTAAACATATTTATATGTTGTTACTTTAGGATAATTATCTAAAAAACACCCCACTTCCATCAAATGGGTTATACAATCTTCCTTTGCATGTAGAGAGGGCTACCGCCTCGCGAACTGATGTCATTTGTTTTTTCATTACCACCTATCATAGTTGGTTATAATGATGAATATAAAGTATAAATATTATATTTAACATAATTATTCTGATTGTGTCATTATATTGTATATACCTTTTTAATCTCTATTCTATGGGGGATACGATGATATGTCACTTGTGTGTACGGTGGATTAGACCCGCAAAGCGATGTGATAAATTTTTCACTTACTACTTACATAGAAGGTAATAAGGATAAATTTAATGAATATATGTTATATAGATTAAATAATTTTAATATTATTGATATATTTATCATTATTAAAATATAATATATCATTTTATTTGTTAAATTTTCTCTAACTTAAAGATGATATCATAGTTTGTGTATGTGTGGACTACTGCCTTCATGGAGCAACATGACTCTATTTTTATAAACTAACCACATGGTTGATATATATAAGTATATATAATGATATAACATGATATTTATGGTTTCATTATCATTAAATAATGATAAAATTTTACTTAACTTCTTTCTATAATGATCATTTAAAAATGGAAACATTACAGTGGTGTATGCACAACTAACCGTCTTTATGAGCGTAACATACATCATTTATGAAAAAAATAATTAATTATTGGTCATAAAATTATTAATTATTAATAATTATGATAATTATTTAACTACTATTACTATTATTATTATTTATATGATGAAACAATATAATTTTTTTAAGAACATGATCTCTCCTGATGAAACACGCATGAGAAACCAAGGCTATTAACACCCCGAAACAAAGAAATAATGAAAGATAATTAATGAATGGGTGATATGATGTTATAAATGGATCATATATGGTATTATAAATATTAATATAGTTTCATTATCAGTAAATAAAACGTTTGAAACAATTATACTTGAGGATAAATAACGTTTACCCAAGAGGAAATGCGCGTTAAGGGATTTCTTAACTCAAATTCAACTCATTGGGTTAAATTTATACTTCATTGATTATGTCATTCTAAGATTATGTGTGTAATTACATGTGATTATATTATATTTTATTTCCAATTTTTTATATAGAATTAAACTTGATACACAGAATCAATTCATTTATTAAAACCTACTTCAATGATATGATCATTATAAGGGACTTCATCTCATTTTTTGTTCACTAAGGAATATTTTAATGTTACACACTGAATTTATTTTATAAGGTTAATATAATTCTACTTTGACTTGTAATATAATTATTTTTTAATAGTAAGTGGTATTTTAAGATTAAATTTTATTTATTTCATTCATATAGATTTGAATTAAAAGTTATCAAGTGGTCAATAGTTTCATAGCTCAAATTCTTTTCATTGCGTTATATTACTTCTCAACTATATTTTATATTCTATGATTATATGGGTAATGACTTCTCATTATCATTATTTTATATATCCACTTTTTTTATGTGTATATAAATTTCATAATCATAATTGATTAATTTTTTAATTCTCACTTCAACGATATGTTCTTTCTAATGGTTTATTTCACAATATCATTTTAATCAAGATTATTTATACTTGAATTTGCATTGAAGGAAATTATTTTATCATGGTTTAAGAAACACTTTCATTTTACTATCCTCTAGTTATTCTTGAATATTTTTAATTAATAGAAACATTTTTCCACTCTTGGGTTCTAAAAATAATTGATTAAATATTTTTATGAAAATAAAACATAATTTCTCTCTTCGGTTGGAAATTTACCTTCTTAAAAAACCATTTTTTCTAAAAATGTTTTTGAACATTTAAAAATTATTTTTTAATATAATATATACCCATTTTTTATTTTTTAAAAAAGTTTTGAATGGAATATTATTTCTTTAAAAACAATTCCCATTTGTCTTTTACCGAAAAAGTGAAATAAATCTTTGTTTTAATATGTATAGAATGAATAGAATTACTAGACGTCATGTGCACCAATTTTTTTTTAAAAAAATACATTATTTGTTTCAATTTTTTTTCAAATATTTTTTTTTCAAACTTTATTGTAAATTATTAGTTTTAAAAAAGTTTTTATTTTTTAAAATGAAAAGTATATATTCCTTAAGAATGTTTTTAAAGATGTTTTTGTAGTATTTATATTCAATAATGAAAAAACCCTTTACTACGGGTCATGTATTGTGGGTCAGTCGGGCCTTGTGCCTTGGGACTATGTGTCCTGTACGGGTTCCCCTTTAACCCTTAAAAGGGGGATTATCCATAATAAAATAAAAATAAGGCCTTCGGGCCATTAGGGCTATATGTGATACCATCCACGTACTTTCTATGGACAATTTATGATCATTTGATCAAGGCATATTTTAACATTGACTTTCTTGATTTATTTTTTAGACATTAGCTTTCCCATGAAATATTTACTTTCTTGTGATCATTAGAAATTTAATTTCCCCTATGTATCCATATTATTTATCATGGAAATTATTTTTTATAAAATAATATCACATTTATAAATATATTTCTTTACTTTAAATGTTATTTCAATAACTAGGGAAATATAATTAATTGGTATTATATCTTCAATACAAATATTTAATGGTATGACATATTAATTATTTAATTAAACTGATCATTAAATATGTAAGGAATGAACTGGACCTATAGTGAATGGTGGGGAATAATATTATATATCCCCTTAATGAATTGGTTGGTTTTATCAGAAAAATCAGTAATCTAGAATTAAACAGGTTTTGAACTATAGTTTTAAACCATATTGTGAATGTTCTTGATAGTAGTGGTATCATGCACCTGATACATGATGTATAATAATTAATTATTTCATTAATTAATAATTCAGTTATAATTATATATGATATTTTCAAAATGATATTATCCCTATATACTTTTCATTACCAGTTTATTGATAAAAATGGATAGTATTTTCAATTGTTTTAGCTCACCATATTTATTATTCCTTATCCAATTATGATGTTTATGTTATTTATTAAATGGATTGTGTGTTTAGATATTTTATTTTCACTATTTACTATTCCTTATATTATCATGATAGTTGAGTTATTTAAATGGAATGTTTGTTCAGTTATATAACATTACATGTTAATTATGCTTGTTTATTGATGATAAACATCATTATACTTAACCCTTATTGATAATTTGTGATAACCTTTATTTTTTATGTTTCCCTAGGATTCCATGAAGTTTACTAATAATGATATGAAATTATATTCTAGAGGTAATATTGATATACTTGAAAAAAAATGTTTTAATTTGTTTTTCAAATGTAATGAAAGATTCATGTATCTATCTAGTTTATTAAGACTAATAAACTATTTGGTCCTTTGGGATGTGATTAATTATATCTTATAATAATGTAATAAATATGAAACTAGCACTGAGGTACATGGGTCAATATCTCAATAGTTGGTATTAGGGTAATATTAGTGGAATCCTTGGAAACCAGATTTAGGAAAACATAGAATAGGGATAAAAAAATTTGATAAAATTTGAGGATAATTATAAAATAATATCCTAAAGTTTGGTATGGTAGATATTATGTGGTTTTTACTTGAAATAGATCCCTATATGGACATGGTTCTAGAAAATATGTACTTAGGAGTAATAAATCCAAAAAGGGTGCAAAAGGATTGACCCACTCATCACTTGGTGCATGAAAATGGGCCTTAATGTGCAGTTGGTTTGATACTCGTGGGGGATATGCTTAGGATAATTCACATTTTCATTAAAAACCATTTTGAATGATTTAAATAGATAATGATAATAAATGACCTATATTAAACCTAAGGTGTATTTGATTGAAAATAATGTGTCACAAAGGAATTTTAAAATAATTTATTTTTGGAAAATGTGGGAATTAATAAATTAATTGATGAGGAAAAATCAATAGTACCATGGAAGAAAATAAATTTCATCCCTAGGATACATTTGTATTTTATTTTCTCAAAATTTGGGGAACTTGAGCATTATCGGAGTCAATTCCAACTTCTAAAGGTTAAACCTGAGACCAAGGATGAAAAAATGTGGAAATAAAATGATTAAAGTATTTATGCATTGGGATTCATGAATTAAGTTGTATAAGTATTTTTTACCAATTATTTTTTAGTGAAATAATTATAAAACATCTAAGGATTGTGTTAAATTTTATAAGCATATATGTCTTTATTAAACTAAGATTTATGAACACCATAATGGGTTTATTAGTTGAAGGTTGATCATATATTGAATTTATTAAACTCAACTTTTAAAAATTTGTGTGGTATTAATGTAACAAGATTAAGGATATTTTTGGAAAACATTTATGGGAATACAACACATTGGTTTAGTATATGAAAACGTTATTTGAGGAAGAATTAATTTAATATTTTTGGACATAACATTAATTTTATTGGTATCATTATTTATGTATGTTATATTTTATGATGTAGTAAACATGGGATATAATAATTTTGGAACCTTAAAAGAATTATATTAATATGTTTTTTGAAAAAATAACAACTCTCCTACTGGGTGAAAACCCATAGCATCCGACAAGGTTGTAGGGATTGAACCAACAATTGAAGGTCAATAAGGGTTATTCCTCTACCACTAGCCTACATGATGTACTAGTAAATAATTATTTTTTAGTTATAATATTTGAAAAATAAATATTAATGAGGAACCAGTGGTGTTACTTTTGAGGTTTAGATATTAATATTTTATATTGGATAACTTATGATAAACTTATTGGCTTTTGGAAATAGTTACACATAGATGGATATGTTTTTTACTCTTTTAAGGATATTACAATATGTTTAAAGTGATTTTTAGTACTTCATCTAGAAAAAAATAATTTTTTGATATTTATTTATTATACTAAGTGTTGAATTAGAAATTTATCAAATCATAACTAACAAATAAAATTGTACTTTTGAAATATAAACATATCAAGTAATTATATTACTTTTTTGTATTGGATAGAAAATAAATTCCAAAAAATTAGGAAATGGATCTTGAAAAAAATGTTATCTTACTACCTTCATATCTGTTGAATGAGATGGTCTTTTAAATCATCAAATATTTGTGGTTTTTAGGTCTATAACATTCTATTTATCCTTCACTTTAGTGTGATAAAAAACTATTATCCCTCCTTATAATTATTTATGATGTTAATCCATATCCATACATTGAAATTCCACCAATATTCTCCAACTTAGAAACCTATTTATGTGTTATTACATATGAAATTTGGAATACCATTTATATATTATTTTTTTATTAACCCTTCTAAGACGTGGGTTTTTCAATAATGGTATTCCCAAATGTAAAAACACTGATTACCGAGATCCTGTTTAAATTATAAAGATAAAATTTATTACATGTAGAGGAAATTAAATGGAATAATATTATAAAATAAGTAAATAGTCTTCAATATCATGTATGACATGAAACATAGTGATTAGAAGAAAACTTAACTCCCAAAACATTTTTAAATATTTATTTTTAATTAACATTTTCCCCTTCGGTAGCTTATGGAAGACGCAACCCCAAGTAAAAATGAACTATAATTTAATATGACATTAAAAAATATAAATTATGTTTGAAATTATAAATATTAAAAAATAAATTATAAAAATTATGGTCATTTTTTTATTATAAAAAATAAGAATCATCTAAAAAAATAAATGTTTTATAAAAAACTGAATTCTTTTTAATGGACGGTTTAGTTTCTCTTTGGAAAATTAATTTAAAATTAATTTTTACCACCTTTATAGGATTTATCTGATTAAATGAACATTATTTTTAAAATTATATTACCAAAATTATCTTAGGCTGAACATTTTTGGTATTTTTCTAAAATGTTTCATTTTTTGGTGAATTGTGGAAAATACTGAATTCTAATTTAAAACTGACTTTTGGATTAAATAATTAACGAGGTTAAATTATATTCAAAACTTATTTTAAATTAAAAATATTTCAATAATATATCTATTAATAATTTTTTTGATAATTTTCATATTGAATTTGATATAAAAATATTATAAAATTTTGAACATTTTCTCTTTGAAACCCTGATTTCTATTCACGTCCATCATATTAATTATAAATTAAAATATTTCAATTAGTGGAATTTAATTTTTCAAAATGGATTCTAAATTTGGAATCATCATAATTTATATTATTTAATAAGTTTAAAAAATCTTCTTTACAAAAATGAATAGTGAAAACTGTAAAAATTATTGTCCACGGTTAAAGTAACAATAGATTTACTGGGGGTTAAAATAAATATATATTGTTTAAAATAAAATTTAAATAATCGAAAATCTATTTTATTTAAATATTTTGAGTATATAATTCCAAATTCTAGATAATAATCTATTTTTTACCCTTTTTCATCTGAAAAATGTGAGTACTCATTTTTCTTTTCTAAAATTACATCTGTGCCACTCCCCTCAGTAATAAAAGACCCCCACATATCCTATCTTCTTCACACAATAAAATCCTATTAGTTCAAGAAAAACCTTCATAAATCACATAAAAAATTATCTAATATCATACAAGAAGACTTAATTTGGGATGAAATCTAACCTATTAAGGCTTTTGGTGAAATCCTAAGGAGGTAACATGAAAATGAGGTAACATTATTCAACAAACATTTTTTTAAAATTTTCATACACCTTCTTCATTTCATATTAAAATATTATGATATAATATCCTTGGTATCTTAGATATATAGAGATGTTGAAATGATAAGGTCATTATATAAAACTGACCCCACATCTATCAAATGGGTTATGAAATAATCATTCGTGTATATCACGGACTACTACCTCATGAACAAATGTCATCTATTTTTCATTACCACATATCACACTTGGGTATGATGAAGAATAATATATATATATATATATTAATAACATAATTATATATATAGAAGAAATATATTATATATACATTGTTTACTTCTTAATATGTTGGGGATACAATAACGTCGCTCATGTGTGTGGTGGACTATCACCTTATGAAGCATTGTGATTCATTATTGACTAAGGCCCTATAAGGAACATAATAAGAATATATTTATTTAATATATGTGATATTAATGACATATTATGATATTAATTAAATATTTATCATTCTAAATAGATTATATATAACTTTTTTCTTAAATTTTCTCTCACTTAACGATGATAACATTATTCCTGTATGTGTGGATTATCACCTTCACGAAGCGATGTGGAACTCTTTTCATAACCTCACTAGATGAATGATATATATAATTATATTTTAATAAAAAATAAAATATTTATGATACTATTATAATTATAAAATGATAAAATATTCCTTACCTCATTTCCATAATGATCATTGAAAAATGGGAGTGTTACCCATGTGTACGCCAAACATGCCACCTCAATTACAGTAACATACTTTATTTTTAATAATTTTCATTAAATATTTTCCTTAAATTTATATTTTATATATAAATAAGAAAATTATTTCATGATTATTATTATGTATATAGTTAATCTATATAATATTTGAAGGAATCAGATATTACATAAGGAACCACACATGAGAGAACAAAGAAAGTAACACTTAAAACAATGAAATTAATTATTGATAATTAATGAAGGGGAGATAAGATGTTATAAAAGGATCATCTATGATATTATAAATGTTAATATGATTCTAGTACGAGTTTATAAAATCTTTAAAACCACTATACAATAGTTCAAATAATGTTCAACCACAAGGAATCATAAGTTAAGGTATTTCTTAACTCAATATCCATTCATTAGGTTAAAATTATACATTATTAATTATGTCATTCTCATATTATGTGTGTAATGGCCACAGATTAGGTTATATTGTATCCAAACTTGTTATTTTTGGAATGAAATTTTATACACAAAATTAATTCATTGATTAATCCTCACTTTAATGATAAGATCTTTGTGTGAGACTTATTCTCAATTTATATTTATTTTATAATATTGTATTTTTATGATCTTAATTTATTTTATATGATGTATATTATAAAACTTTGACATATAATATCACGATTCTTTAATAATTCATGGTACTTTAGGTATCAATTTATACTATTTAATCCAAGTGAATTTGAAATAAAATCTACCATGTGGTAAGGAATTTGATAAATCAATTTATTTTCATTGGGTTATATTACATCATCATTATCTTTGATATTATAAGGTTATTTGTTTAATGACTTCTTATTATCATTATTATTTAAATCCACTTGTTTCATGTGGATTTACATGTGAGATAAAAACAGATACATTTTTTTTATTCTCACTTCATCCTTATGATCTTTTTAAGGGATTATTTCACAATCTCATTTTAATTGGGATTGTTTGTACTTGAATTTACATTGAAGGAAATTATATTGATCATTGTTTAATAAACAATTAAATTTATTTATCATATGGTTATTAATGAACATTTTTAAGTGATAGTACTAATTTATACACTTTGGTAAATAAAATAATTGAAAAAATGTTTTTAATAAAATGTGATTACATTTCTCTCTTCGGTCAGAAATCTATTTTCTCCCAAAATATAGTTTTATGAAAATATTTCCAATTATTTTTAAACTATAAAAAATTATTTATTAAATAAAATTTTACATATTTTTAATTTTTTAATTTTTTAATGGAACCATCATGTGAATTTTAAAATAATTTCTATTTATATTTTACCAAAAAAGTAAATGAAATCATTATTTTTACATGTACAAAATGAACAAAATATTCAACAGTCATGACCAAAAAAATGTTTTAAAACAAAAATTATACGTTTTAAAGGTTTTTTTCCAATAAATTTATTTTCAAAATGTTTTTTTGAGCTTTAATTATTAAAAATAGTTCTTTTAAAAATAAAAATTATATTTTCAGCACGAATGTTTTTAAAGATCCTTTTATAATATTTCTATTCATCAATGACAACAAACCATTATTCTTACTCAAATTGGTATATGTTGTATTGATTCTATCCTTATTATTTCTTGGGATAAATTATGATAATTTTACGAATTAATGTATTAACAGTCACTTTATTTTGTCATTTTTTCAGTCATTAGCTTTCCCTTCAAATATTCACTTCTTTGTGATCATTAGACCTTAAATTTACCCCAATTATCCATATTATTTATCATGGATATTCTTATTGATTAAACCATATCTCATTTATAAATAGGATGTTTTAATTTGAGTGTTATTTGATTAAATGTGGAATTATTGATAATCTATATTCTTTCTTCAATATATATATTTAGTGGAAAGGTATATTGATTCATGAATTAAATCGATCATTTGAAATGTAAGGAATGATTTAGAACCAGAATGATGGGTGGGGCCTAGTATTATATATTCTCTTGATACATCAGTAGGTATCATGATCTAAATCCTTAATATAACATTAAATAGGTATTTACCTATAGTTTTAAACCATCTTGTGAAAGGTCATGATAATAGAAGTATCATATTCTTAAGACATGAATTCCAATTATTAATAATCTCCTTCATGAAGAATTAATTTATTATTGTTTATGAGATTTTCAAAATGTTATTATATCAAGATTTATTTAATTATAAATATATTAGTTAAATAAAATTTTTTCCAGTTATTTACCTTCCCATTTTGATTATTCCTTACCAAGTTATGATATCCAGGTTAAGAATTTAACGACACGTGGGTTAAGTTATTTACCTTTCCATGTTGATTATTCCTTATCTTATCATGATAGTCCTGTTATTTAAATTTCATATGTGTTTACTTATTTACCATTCCATATTTATTATTCTTATGGATTCATGATAGCTTCCACTTTACATAACCATTATAGATATTTTGACCTCACCCTTTTTTATTTCCCTAGGACTCTATAAAGTGTATGAGGAACAATCGTCAACTATATTATGGAGGGAATATTATTATTCTTTAAAAACATTATTATTTTTGTTTTCAAATGTAATTTAGTACTCAAGTATGTATCTATTTTACCAAGATCACTAAACTATTTTGTACTTCGGTATGTGATTCCTTTTATCTAATGCTAATTTAATAAAGATAAAACCAACTATAAGAAAATAGGGTTAGGGTCTCTATAATTGTGTCTAATTTAATATCTTCCCTTACATCAAAGTGACGAATGCATAATTTCTCTTGACCTCTATCAAATAATGATGAAATGTTCCAACTTGACAAATCTATCAAGAAACTTTGATTACTAAATCATGGATTCTAGGTTTTGGAGGGTTTTTATATTATTATATATAAAGTGTATGGATATATAACTAATAATAAAATTTATATAACTTTTAATTAGTCAATAATTATGGAAATCAAATCCTCATATCCCATAGTTGAGAAAAAAACATTTATTATTTTTTTAAATCACTTTCATAAAATTAAATGTTATTGAAGACGTGATATTCTTAATCAAAACAGAACAAGATAAATCGTTAAAAAATTCAAAAGTTTCAAATTTATTAGATATGATGAATCCTTATAGATGTTACTAAATCTATTTCAAATTTATTAACTAAATAACTAATTATTCCAACTATACTAAAAATTTCACCATATGTTCACTTTTTTATAAATTTAGTATCAAATTATCCTGCTGAAAGCTTCTAGAATTATAAAATTAAGGTGATTTATTTTTGGAAAATTTCCCAAATGTTACCGTTATTTTCCACTATATTTAAATGAATTTTGAAAACTTTGAATTATAATTATTTATTATATTTATGCAGTCATTATTCTATAAATAATTTCTCAACATCCACTACTACTTGTTTTAATATTTTCCCTTTCATTATATCATATAATGTATTTTATTTTCCCCTTGTTTGCTATCTTATTTTATTACTACTCAAGATTACTCAGTTTTAGTTCATCTATTAGTCACGTTGAAGGAAATCACCACAAATCTTGGTTTTAGATTTCTATTATATGATAATATACATTATTTTATTTTATTTTATTTTTAAAAAAATATACCCCTCTAAAAATAATATTTCTTAATTATAACAATTTTTTTCTTAAAATTAACCACTATATTTTTTATATGAGGTCTAAAATTTTTATTAAAATTATTTTATATTTTTTAAAAAATAATTAATTATTATTTTGGAAATTCAACCTTTTATATTTATAGAATGATGAGAAACAATTATTTTTTATCCTACCTATCCCTAATTTTGTTTTGACCATGATTTATTAAAGTAATTTTTCTTGATAACAAAATTTTCATTTATATCATATAAAATAATAACATTGTATTATTTAATCACATCATCAAAAGAAAATTATTTACAAACACATAAAAATTCATATATATTAATCCATTATAATCCTACATTTGAAATAATATATATTATCAAATTCTACTTAATCTCAATCAAAAGGTACTATTGTAAATCTCTTCAAAAAGATTTATTTGAATGTCTTAATAATTTATTCATCAAATTTCATCAATTTGGACACCCAAAATCAGTTTAATACATTGAGATAAACCTTTATAAAATATATGAATATATATAGACTATTTTTTTATATAATCATAAGAACTTGATAATTTTTTCCCATTCTTTATAAATTTACTTCATTTTATTCTGATTAAAATTTAGAATATTACGAAAGATATTAATTGATATTGATAGATTACTTTTTAACAATATTTTTACATCTAATAAGAAGATATGATGAAATGTGGTTTCTAGTAATGAATTTAAAATTTTTATTTATTGATTTATGTATATTTCCTCAGTGTCTACCACACATCATTATTTAAGACATCATTAACCCTAAATTTATCACAACATTATAGAAAATATGGAAATAATTTATTATGATTCCAATATATTATCTATATAAAATTTAAAATATTTTTTCATCATTTTCATAACATACTATCTTGGATAATATAAATGAATAAAAAATTTAAATGTCCCCGAACAATTATGTGTCCAGAATTTTCATAGCTAAGAATAAGTATTGAGAATACAATATTTGTATGATTGAAATGATTTTATTATTTAAAAATGGGAAGAAAAAATTTCATATATCAATAATAAATTCACTAAGAAATAACTATAAAATATACTTCACACACCACATGATAAATTCACTTCTAAAAAAGAAAAAATAATTATTAGAATAATAAGTAGTATAAAATAAAAAAAATTATAAAGAAGAAATTCACAATAAATAGAACATATAATGTTAAGATTAATAAATACAATATTAATGGATTGTGTGTTCAATAGAAATATCACAATATAATAATAAGATGGAATAATCAGCTCTCTCTATATGATGCAGATGTTATATCTATGTTCTACCACCATCATATATGGGAATCAATAAAATTGTTCATCTCCCATAATAATGAATTATATTAATGCATTATTATTATAGAAAAATAATATTTACATTTAATCCATATATTTTCATGTTGTAAGTGATGACATAATTCATTATCATAATATTTTATCATATTATATAGTTTAATTTAGATAAAAACTAGATATTTTAGTTTTATAACTGATGGATTCCATATTTCTCTTGAATAATTGATAGTTATATAAGTAGTTGATGTGTTTTTTCATTTATTATAAATTATTATAGTTGTATGCATTAATTTTAAAATTATAATTTATTAAAATTTAAAATAAATGAAAATTATATAAAAAATAATGCGATATGAATCATCATCATGGAATAAGATCACAAGTTTTAGAGTGGAAAAGTAAAAATTTATATTAAAAAAAATCACATGTTTAGCTTTTAATCTACTATAAATATTTCACTCTGGAGTTATTCAATATTATCCTTATTAGTGAAAAAAACTAGTTAATAAAAAATAAAAACTAATAGAGGAAATATATTAAGAAAAATACTAAATGATTATACAATTTTAAAATTTTTTCTAAACATGAATAAAATGAAAATTTATTTAAGAAACAAATACATGACACCACAAATTCATTTTTTAAAATATTCCCAAATATATAATAATCATTTAATTTTATATAGTTTATGCACTATGATTACATATTTTCATTACAAGGTACCAATGGTGAGTAACATTTTGATAGAGACCCAGTAAATCATTTATTAGAAACATATATCCCCTCATTTTAGTAAAAAGAACCTAATATTTCCATGATTTGTTTCTAATATATATAATATTTTGATTATTTATATTATCAAAAAATAATGTCAATTCTTAATAACTAAGTCATTCTTCTATTTTGGTCAATTATAATTATGTAAATAATAATATTTTTGATAAAAAATATTTATTTATTGAAAAATTATTAATATATAACTTTAAAAGACTTAAAAAGTAAAAATTGTATTTTTGAAAAATTATATTTTTTGATGTCCAACACTAAAATCCATCAAAAAAAATTATTCATAAAAATAAAATAAATAATTCGTAAAAAATATTTTATTCTTGTAAAGGGAGAATCCATTTCAAAAATTAAATTTTAATAAACGAGAAGATATTTATCTCTGAAAATAAAAAATAAATTGAATAATATGGAATCATTATTCATAATAAATAAGAAATGTGTAGAAAAAACTTTCAAATTAATATATAGGTATTTTGAAAGAGTATTACCAGCATTATACCCCTTAGTAACTGTAATTGATTCATATTGCGTTGATAATCAAAATGAAGACATCAAAATTAATTAGTACTATAAAGAACTAAAATTAATGACAACCAGAAAATCTAAGGAATTAATGTGTGTATCTAAAAATAATCTGTTATACAACTTATAGACTACCTGAAAATTCATTCAAAAAGTCCCTCATAATTTTATGTTTTTTTCTATAAACTAAAAACAATAACCAAATATCTATAATATCTAATGTTTGAAATATACACTCAATAATTGTGATAGAGGATGAAGAGGAATGATAAAAAATAATGAAAGAGATGATGATATGAAGAAAGAATATATCAAGGACACCATCATAGATAACTTGTGGAAAAAAGAGAAAAAGGGAAAAATCCACATCTCTACATGGCTTGACGGGTCACAAGAAATAGTAGAGGTGATGAATGCGATTATTATTATTTTATATTCCTTATTACCATTTATAAAATGTATTAAACTAAATTATAATAATTAAAATAATTTATAGAATCATGAAATTTGATAACGATTATAATTATACTAATAAATAAATAATTATGATATTAATAATATTGTACCATAAAATTAATACATGATATCACAATTTAGATAGGTTATAATTATTATCTTAATAAAATTATATTATTACATAGTATATTACATTTTATATTGAATATAAATATAGCAAACTATCTAAAAAACTATCAATAAAAACTATATAAAACATCAAATAATATCATCATATTAATTCAAAAACTAATTATTCAATTGATATATGATTTTTTCATGTGAAAATTAAATCCTCATAGAGAATTTTATTAATTCATAACTACCATACATATAACAAACCATATTTTCATAATGGTGTGGATCATTTTTTTTTCAATTTTTCTAAACGTCCCTTATGATGTTACCTAAGGGATTCACGTAGGTTACAAGGGTTTTTGAGGCTTATTTGGAGCCCAAAACCCCGTAATTTTGGAAGACAGACTAGGTCACAGGGTTAATTGAAATCATTCCGCCTAGCCCACATAGTTTCTATTAACCATGTGGGGTGACATAGATGAGAATAAAGGTCCTCATGGTTTTTCTGAAACCATGTGTCCCCAGGTGGATAAAAGTGGATTTATGCATGGTTTGAGCATATTTAGGGAAACCATGAACCTTAACCGTGCATGTATCCCTTTAGATTGTAGCTTGAGAATGGTTATTCCAAACCATTCAGCCGAACCATTCACCCTTTATTATTAGTTTTCAATGTAAAAATTTCTATTAATGAACATAATTAACCCTTTTCCTCTCCTACCACTTCATTTCTAGTTGACACCCCTACATTGTTCCTCTCATAAGCTCACATCTCCTTCATTCTAGGTGTTGAGATATCTCCCTCATTTGAAGTTAAAATTGAGATCCATCCATGTCGATGGATAACTAGTGGTATTCTATAATCCTATTCATTATAATTTATGTTTATATTTGGTTCTATTTGGCTATTTAAGTTAAAAATATTTTACCTTATTTTTATGGCATTAGATCGTTTCATTGATTTCTTCCATGATACTTCATATCTGAGGCTTCCATCGGATGAGGAGTCATCGATGAATCTAAATTAGGTTATCTAATCATTTTATATAAATGTTTTATTGTTGTCATAACTACGTTGTTATTCCATACAACATCATTTGACCCGTTTCACTGTTGAATTGATGTTTTCATCTAAAATTGAGTTTTTCACCTTGGTATGCTCCAGTTGATCTTTGTTTAGTAAATTGAGGATGATGACCTCAGTCACAAACACCCCATGGGTGTTTCAATATAAATATCTCTTAAAAGCTAATTTTGTAATTATCGTAAACACCTATTAAGAGTTTTTCTTGGGTTGTTATTGAATTTTCACTCTCCCATATAAATGATTAATGAAACCTAGAACCTCCTAAGTTTTTGGATTTCTTTATAAATACAATTTACCATGTAGGTAATTTCTAAATTGACAATGGAACCTTCTAAGTGCCTCATTAAACATTGTAAATTAGGTTATTATTTCCTTAATACTTAATTGACTTGTATAAAATTGAATGACTAATTCATGATGGTTTTACTTTCCTTAAATTATTTAAAATATTTAAATGAAATTGATTACTAAAGGTTAGAAAGGCCATGACAGTTGTAGAATCTTATATCTAATACTTATTATGAATTTTAATGCCTTGTTTAAATTGGGAATGACTAATAAAATGAATTATAGTTAATTAATCATGTATATTAATATAAAAATGATTAAAAATTTGATATAGGATGTAGAATGATGGTAATGGTTACATTAAAAATGATGATTCATGCTCCCTTACATCAGTTGTTGAGTATGAAGTCTCATACCAATAACTCTATTTAGATGGTGGGCATAACATACCATATCCCTTGTTTCAGATGTTGGCATGATGACACACCCACTATCCCCAATGTCAATCATAATGTCTCTCAATCTTCATAGGATATAGGGAATGTACTCATTTTTTTGAGCTTATAGGATTATTTAGACTGGTTATGGATGTCTTAGTTACACCATAGTCCAGCCAACACCTAGTATTCTAGGCATATGGCCACTTATATCCTCATTTAATTGGTTCATATTGGTTAATGATATATATATAACTATAATATATGTATATATTGTTACTATATATATATATATATATATATATATTATTTTTCATACATTCATTTCATCAATGATCCAAAGTAGGTATATCCTCCAGGTGTCCTTGAAGAAACTAAGTAGGCTGGTTATTTATTCAACATGTTTCTTATTAATTTAGTCTTGAACACTATTTATCTATGATCACTTATTAGATTACTTCAAGAAACTATTGGTGGCAACTTACTAGGATTTATCCCACACCCTACTCGGGCCACCTTTGGTACATGAGTAGATTAATTATCTACATGTATGGATAAAGGAACGTTACATATGAAAAATATTTTATATTAATAACTTATAGATGGAGAATCAGAGAATAGGACCGAGAATATGCTCAAGATTCTCATGGAGAAGCCATTTTTTCCTTTTTTAGTTTTTGTATAGAATAATTGAATATATATGTCCCATTTTTCTCTTTTTTATATAATCATTAGATGAATCCATTCACATTACACTGCCTAGTGGGTTTTTATGTTATTTCTCCATTTTCACTTATTTATCCTTCTATTTCTTACTTATTGTGTGTGTGTTGTATATTTTTCTTTCCGCTATGGTAGGTTACAAGTATTGTGTTTAGTGACTATTTATATAATGCTTATGTACTATTTTTTTATTATTATATCCATTATGAAACAATAATATGAGGGTCTAGTCTCCCCACCATACAACCTTTAAACCTTTACTGCTATTTAGAATACTCTGGAGTACAGGGAGGCGTGCTTGAGGCCATGTGACCCACCATCATGGGACATAAGTTAAGTGGATCCCAGTCTAGGAGGTTAAAAAGTGGTATCCAAGGAATTTTTCCTTGGTTTTACTACTTGGGAATTATATAGGAGACTAGGAGTGAAAGTAATTTTTTAATAACGATATACCTAGACATAGCCAACCTATGTACTGGGGAAACCCAAATTACATATTAAGAAAATTTTTAGTTATTGATTATGTTATTTATAGTTGATATGACTTCACCATTGGGTGACACAGTTGTTTTATGTTGTTGTTATTATTGGTGTTATTGAAATGGTTTTTTCATTTACCTTGGCCTGATAAAATGATGGTATTGCATTAAATGCATAATTATAAGAATATTAGGACTAATATTCCATGAATTTTTCCATGTCATGTATACTTTCAGCGTGCATCTACCTATAGTGGAATAACAAATGAGTACAGGATGAGAACTGGTAATGGGAATTTAACATACAAATTTAGTGGATAAAACCACTTGCTAATGATAACTCTTTACCATTAGAAGACCAACTTGGGGACAAGTTTCATTAAAGAGGGGAGGTTGTAATGACCTGTAATTTCATAAAGGCATGGCTAATTTTTTTGGTTTAAATGTCTCTAAAAATAATTTATTATGTTACCTAATGGATTCACAAAGGTTATGAGGGTTTCCATGGCTTGTTCAGAGGTCGACACCCCAAATTTTATAAAAATAGACTAGGACACCTGGTTAATAGAAACTATACCACCCAGCCCACAATATTATTGCTAACTATTCTAGGTAATATAGAGGATAAGTAGTGTCCATATGTTTTTTAGAAACTATGAGATCCAAGGTGTATTCCCATGAAAAAAACTAAAGTGGTTTGAAAAAGTATTTTTTTACAATTTGATCATGGTTAGGGAAACCATGTGCCTTAACCATGCGAGGCATCTCTTTAAATAGTGGCTTCATCACAGTTTGTCAAAAATTTCGCCAATCCATGAAGACAAACCATCCAAACCCTATTTCTAGGGTGAAATTTTCAAATTTCCTTTTAATGATCTTAATTTTCCTTTTCCCTCTACGCTCTCTTCATTTCCAGTGGACTCCCCCACCTTCTTTCTCCTCTGAGCTCCCATCTCCTTTCTCCTAGGTATTGAGATATTTTCAACATCTAAAGTCCAAATTAATATATTTCAAAGGATTTTCATATCTATATGTATGATCTACATTAATATCCTTTAATATTTCTATTTTAATTTAGATCTATTTCACTTTTTTGGTGGTAGTTGTTTTACCTATTTTTAGGGAATTGGACCATTTTATTGATTTATTCCACACTACTTCAAATATAAGGCCTTAATTGGAAGAAGATTCATCAAAAACCCTAAAGTCGTAGTCTCATCATTTTACCAAAATATTTTAGTATGGTCATAGCTGTGTATTTTTTCCACATGCCAACCCTTTCCATATGTCTCTGGTATATTGATTTCTTCATCTTAAATTGATTTGCGCACCTTGGTATGCGCCTATGGATCTTTGTTTAGTAAATTGAGGATTTCGACCTCAATCAAGGACACCCATTGGGTATATTGGATTAAATTTCCATTTAGAGTTAATTTATTAACTGTCTAAAATTCCTCTTAATCATTTGTATTGGGATGTAATTGAATTTTCACACTTCTATATAAATGGTTAATGAACCCAAAAACCTCCTAAGTTCTTCGATTTCTTTATAAATAGAATTATCTATATAAGTAACTGACCAATTGATAATGGAACCTTATAAGTTCAACATTGAACCTCGTAAATTGGGGTGTTTTGTATTACATCATTAAATTACATGCATCTAATTGAATGGATAATTCATGGTGGTTTTTATTTCATTAAATTAGTTGAATGATTTAAATTTAATAAATTATTAAAGGGTGTTAAGGCCATACCAATTATAGAATCATTTATCAAATTTTTATTATTAATTGTAATGCCTTGTTGTATTTGGGATTGACTAATAAAATTCATGAGAGGTAATTAATTTTATTTATTAATATAAACATGATTACAAATTTGATATAGGCTATGGGACAATGGTAAAAGTTTTTTTGGGCATGAAAATACACACTCCCTTATCTCAAGTGTGGAGCATGATGTCTCATGCCACTGAATCTATTTGGATGGTGGGAATGATACCTTACGTCCCTTGTTTTGGGTGTTGGCATTATGACACTCCCAAAATCCCAATTATCGAGCATGATGTCTCTCACACTTAATGGGTTTATAGGGAATGTTCAATTTTTCTTGAGATTTGAGTCTCATTTAGACTGGTTATGGATGTTTGTGTTACACCCAAGTCCAACCAGCACCTAGTAGTACATGTATAATTCCACTTATACCCACAAATACTTGGTATATATAGGTTTATGTAATATATATTACTATACTATATTTATATATTATTACTATATATATTGTATTTTTTTAAATTTATTTTGGGAATGATTTGAAAAAGGTAGATCTTCCAGGCATACTTTAGGAACCTAAGTAGGATGATTATTTATTTAGTACCATTTCTTATTTATTTATACCTTCACACTCTTTAGATATGAGCACTTCATAGATTACTTATGGACATTTTTGGTGGTGGCCTAATGATATTTTATCTCACACCCTACTCGGTCTACCTTTGGTTCCCTAATAGATTACTTGTCTTCAAGTATGAATATGGGTAAGGGCCTAACTAGATATATTTGATATGAATTACTTATAGATGGAGCACAATAGTATAGGACAAATAATAAACTCAAGATGCTATTGGATCATCCTTTTTTTCTTTTTATAGTTTTTGGATAGCATGAATGTAAATGCATGTACCATGTTCACCTTTTGTATATCAGCATGGAATTTATCAATGTATATGACATTTCCTAGCGGCTTTTGATATTATTTCGTAGTTTCATTGTTATTTATCCTTCCCATTTGTACTTATTGTGTCTATTGTATATTCAAATTTTAATTATGCTAGGTTATTAGTCTTGTTTTTAGTTTTTATCAATATCGTGCTTCCACAATTGTATTTTTATTTTTTTATTCATTGTGCCACTTTGATATGAAGGCATAGTCTCCCAACCATACCACCTTTACACCCTTACCACTATTCAAAATCCTTTGGAGTATAGAGATGCATTCTTTAGGCCATGTGACCCACTGATATGGGACAAAAGTTAAGTGGATACAAGGTAGGGATGTTACAATACTTGATCCATTAGCCATAGAACTATCAATGAATCTGAAATTTTAGAAAAACTAAAATTACATGATTAAAATTAATTTTTCATAGACATTAGGTTGAACTATGATGCAATAATTTATTAATATATTTTTACTAATATTATTTTAAAAAATAAATTATAGTGTATATTAAAAATAATAATAAATTACATTTAAAATAACTAAACTAGAATGTTTTAATTTTTATTAATATTCATATTATGTAAAAAATTTATTTTATTAGTTGGTGAAGTTAAAATTCATAGTCCTATTCTATATGTGTATCTTGATGTCAAGATCACAGGATTCATCCTTGATTCACTAATATCCTATTGAGATAATTTTTTGTCATTCATATGATCTATATCAATAATTAATAGTAAACATACATCAAGGATAACATAAAAATAAAACTTTTAATGTAAAAATAGAAAATATGTAATAAAAATTAATCATCTTAAAATATATAATATTTTATTATTTTATGTTCAAGTCATTTATCAAAAGGAAATGAATAATTTAAAACATAAACTTTAATCTTTAATTTTATTGGTTGTATCTGTTAATATTATTATTTATTTTTAATTCCAATATCTAATATATGTAAGTACAACAATTTTTTAGTCAACCTTTGATCCTATAATTAACAGTTTGATCCAAAGAGTGTTAATTTAATTCAATTTTTAAAGTGAATTAATTTTATTATTTTGAATTTATTTGAACAAATATAATTAAAAATAAATTATTTAAACATAATAAAATTTATATTTATAATTATATATTTTAGGATCATGAATTAAATGAAAATCTAATAATTTTATGATGAATAAAATTTTAAAATAATTATTTTTATGAACAATCTCATACTATATTTCTTATCCATTAGTTAAAAAATATTTTTCAATTGATATGTATAAAAAATTATTTAAATATGGTGTAGATAAAATTAATATTTAATCATTGATAACAATAGAATTTTTATATTAAAATATAGCAACTAAATATAATAGTGAAATTTTAACTATAATTACATGTCAATAGAATAATCCATATATATTATAATGTCTCTTGAAAAAAGTAGAATAAAAAAATATTATAATAATATTTTAAAATTTAAAATATATTAAAGATAAAAATAAATTATCACCTTGAAATATATGGGTGAGATTTCCCTCTATGATATTATATTAACATTATGTCACCATGTTTTCCTTGGTTTTTGTAGATTAATTGATATGCATATAAAAAATACATATTTACATTAATATATATTTTAATATTACTAGCTATAATATACATTTTCATCCTAGTCAATAAAAATAAATCAATTCTATATTATAATTTTAATAGTAATTAATACATAAAAAATGGGATTTTTATCAAAAAAATGTTTTTATTAGCATAGTATCTTTAATATGTACATTAATAATGATATTTATTTATCATTTTCCTCTAGAATTTATTTTAATCTCATGGATTATAATTTTTTCATGACAACTCCCCAAACCATGGTGTATTATTAAAAAAAATATATTTTTCTAATACTGAATTCCTTCCCCCTACCTCATGGGTCTTCTCATTTTAATAATATCATAGCCATTTGAATGTTAGAAAAACACAATATGGTGAGAAAAAAATAATTATTTATCCATGATGTTGTTTAATATAAAATTAATTCTAACTCCATTTTCTCCTACATAGCTATAAAACCCACAAGTGTTATTTACATATAATTTATTAAGGATTATTAATAAAAATAATAAAACAATTATCCACTTATTTAATATTTATATTCATTTTTATTACTCTTTAATTTCCATTGTTCAAAATGTATTCCCATTTTCAAAAGAAATGGTTGAATTATATTTATGTATTTATTTCATCTATTTCTATTGACATATCAATTATGTATCTTTTCTATATCTCAATAATTTTTTTATGTCATCATAACTCTCCTCAAATATAAACTCTATATATTAATTGTGGTGTCATGACCTAGCCCCACTAGAAGCCCCTCTCAAGTGGGAATTAGAGATAATTGTTGCAAAAAATTCCAACCTAAAATCAGACAATGTTTAGAAAGTAGCTTTAATTGTATAAAATAAATAAATGGGAGGCATTCCACACATATATCCAATGAAAATAAAGAAAACCATTGATATAATCAAATATATAATTCAAAAATATAATAAAAAATTCATGTAAATGTAATACAAAATAATGGTCTCTAAAATGAAATACCAATAGTAATATCCTATGGTTGTAACCCCAATAAAAACTGATTTACTTCAGCTAGTAATGTGAAACTCAATCACCAACTATAACTTGAAAAAATAAAAAACATATATTTATACTTAGGGGTGAGAATAAAATTATACACTATAATAACCTCCTCAAAACCTCTTATATGAATTTGGAAGATTCAAAATTAATGCCTCAATTAATAAATA
This sequence comes from Viscum album, assembly GCA_963277665.1. NCBI lineage: Eukaryota > Viridiplantae > Streptophyta > Magnoliopsida > Santalales > Viscaceae > Viscum > Viscum album. The sequence continues at coordinate 385,316,918 of OY728146.1, forward strand.
GGTTAAATAACACCTAGCTGTTAAATGTCAATAATCACCCAACTTCACCAAGGATCTCTCAACTAATGTCACATTAATGAATAATAATATATTTCAAGAATATACGCCAATACCATTTCCCCATATGTTTATCACTCTCACTCCAAAATATCAAATATATGGGTTCCTACATACCTTCCACATCTATTCTATATAAAATCATATCCCACATCAAAAATATATACCACATAACATAACTACATCATCACCAATATCATGTATCCCCCACCACATACTAGTTCACATCTATAATCACATAATCACCACATAAATCATTATAAATCCACATATAGATCATTTTATTAAAGGGTTACTTGAATATGAAGGAAATCACATCATTGACCCATTCTACAATTTATATCCCACACCATTCATCATTATCACAATGATACCATGTTATAAAATATATTAAATATCAGAACCATAATCCATTATAGGCCAAATTTATATATCTATCATGATCCAATAAAAACTATTCTGGGAAGATATATAAGGGAAGGGGAAGTGATTATCTATCTATTCCATCACCAAAATGGTTATTAGGAAGACACCTAGAACCCTGATTCATATAGTAATCTATAAGGTTATCCATCTTAGGTGGTGGCACATAAGTAATTATGGGAAACTATCATGTGTATTAGTTATGCAAAAAATACACCCTAAATGATTCACACCAAACCAATTCTTCTATAATTCATACTAGCCTTAAAATCACTACTGTATTTCACTAACTACCACTGCCTTCACCACACCAAAATTTATCCCCAAATTTACATAAATGACATCACAACCTTTATTAATTTTCTATTTATTCTCATCATTACTATAACTTCATTCATTAACTTTTACAAGAACATTATTTAAATTATTCCATTCAATATATCCCACTTTATTTATAGGAACAACCATTTTATTTTACAAAATTTTATATTAATCTATTCATTATTTATATTTCACATTAATCCCAACCTTTAACAATTATGTAAATCCTAATATTTTAATTCAATCATATCATCGTACTAACCATTAATTTTATCCCAAACAAATTTGATTCAATCAGGAATCTATTATAGAACATAGAAACATCCAATCCCACTGCCTTATAGGATGCATCAAAATACATTACAAAATCCACATTTACTTCCACAAAACTACACCTTAAAAAAACATCATTTCTACTTCTTATGTAACTACACAAAAGTCCATCCATCTCAACCAAAACTAAACCACATAAAATCATACCAATAAACTATATAAATATAATATAAAAAACTAATAAATGAAATTAATACTCCACATATACTAGAAAACAAAGTGGTAAAATAATAAAGTCACTTTTAAGGGCTTGAAATTAATCTAATATTCTTATTACATCGTAATTATATATTCAAACATCATCACTATAAATTGAAATTTTGACACCACTGATTTATTACCAATATTAATTAATTAATTAATTATATAATTTTATCTTATTATATCAATAATAAGATACTATTATAATAGTAGAAAATAAATCTCTATAGTAAAAACATCAACATTAAAATAAATAATTTCATTGAAAACCCTTTAATTACAAAAAAATCACACATTCCCCTAAATTTTCATTTTTCTAGGTCTTTTTTCTATTTATTATTATAAAAATAATTTAATCAATGAAAAAAACCATGAAACATCTTTAATTTACACATAAATAATGAAGGATAATAAAAAATTCCCCTATATCAGTTGAAGGTTTTAATAATATAAAACCATAACGAGGAGAAAAAACAAGGATCAATCACATTTATTCCAAAAAAAACCCTCTAATAGATCAAAGAAAAATAAAATCACATCAATAACTCAGCCAATCACTACTAATGATTGATGAAATATTCTTCCATAATCTTTTAATAAGAAATGGTAAAAAAATTACAGGGAATGGAGTAAGAGCCCTCTTAGATTGAACAAGAATTAAAAACATGAACTGAGAGGTAATGATCCAAAAAAAAGAAACAATAACTCCTAAAAAGGTATTGGAGTCTGATAAGGTTCTGTAAAAATATATAATGTTTAATCAAAGAAGTGATATACCCTTGTTTTTATTGAAAAACCGAATGACCTCCAACCCACATCAGGGTAGACTTTAGAACTCTGATTATTACATTAGAAAAGGAGTATTTGAAACTCATGTCCTTTAAAACATCCAACCCCAATTTTATTGCATCAATTTAAACTGTTTTAAAAGTTTGTTTCCCCAAAATAGATACATGAAGAAATTTTTCTTTCTATTTCATAACAATCCATGAGAGTGGCTACATTGAAAATAACCCAATACCATGGTATAGTGCCTTCATGACAACAAAAAAAATTATTATATACCTCATTATTTTATATAATTACTTCAATTCAATCACCCAAGTCATGATTCTCCTAAAAACATCTTGATCAATGTCATAAAATACCAAAAAACCTAATACAAACCCCATTATTTTCATAATATATGATAATAGACATAGTAAGATCCTTTCGTAAGATTAAATATTAAACCCCAATTTTTTATAGGATCAAATTAAAAACCCCATAAATATTAACATGAAACAGTTATGACCCATCAAAATGGAACGCTCTCCATGATTGAATTCTTGAAATGGTCTCCACCATGGATTATAAAATATGTGTTTTTGACCTGTAAGAGTATAAAATCAATTGTATACCACTAGATCATGATACAAGTTCCTAAAAATATACCAAATTCCTAGGAAAACACTAAGTAAATTTCTATGATGTTATGTTATATTATATTATATACCTCCTAAAATTCTCTTCCTCAAGAATAAAAACCATACATAGATAAAAAACAAAACCAATAAACTCAAAAACTCCTAGTGATAAATATAAAACAATAATGATGCCATCACCAATGGAAAATTAATTTTATGAATAAAATAATATCAATCAAAACTACATTAATTTCAGAAATCTCATCTTCATGGAAATTTAAGTCTTAAAAAAACTCATGATAAATAGAAGAAATATATGACTCATGTTTTGATGTACAATCTATTGAGAAACCATTACTTTATAAGACAAGAACCAAATGAATAATGCTCAAACATAACACCTTCACCTAATGATTATGGATATTAATTGAATTTTCCATTAAAAAACACCATCCTATACTTCTATATAACCAATATAAATAGAGTGACCTTCATTGAGAAGATATTTTCCTAACCCAAAACATAAATTCCCTCTTGGACAGTGATAAGAGAAGTGTCAAACCCTAAGTCTACCTCTAATAGGTTAGGTATATGTGACCAGCACTAATTGCTTATATTACAAACATTGGAGTCCTTAGACTATGGTGCATGTACACACATAAAAATATCCTAATTCTCATAAAATACTGAATGTTAAATAAAAAAATTACCACAATGAATGTATAACATTGATTACACATCAGAGTATTAAAAAGTATAGGAAATCCATAAAAACACATAATACAAGCCACCCAAATATAAAAATGATCCTGACATGCTTAAATGGATGGGGACTATTTCTATAAGAAATAACTAGTCTAAACATGGAAAATATATCAAATTATTTATTTCCTTATTCTTATTCTACTATGAAACTATTAAAATACATGTATTCAGTACAATACATGACATATGAGTGAAAATCCTATATAGGGGTGAGTATAATAATACCCAGTTTGGTACCTCAAAATGACTATGCATAATGTATGAATTATATTCATCTCATCATATCAATGACATGTTCAATAGGATACAAGATAAAGAAATAAGGATAACCATAAAACCCAAATTTACACATAAGAGACTCTAATTGTCAAACATGACTCAACCACTACTATCCATAAGTTTCTGATCAACCTTTAAGTTAGTGGTCATCAGGGATAACTAACTCCACAATCTATGTTGTCACTATTTTCTCTCTCATGAGAGTTCATTCTCATTGGGTCTCCTAAATATATACTCGCTATAACTCTTAATATGTCTACATCCATATATGGGAGAACACCTATAACTCATAGGGGACCCCATAAACTCTAATGGTCTATTCATCTAGATAGTGGATCAATGCAATGTTCATTGTTCACAATAATCCACTCTCCTTCTACATCTGATCATCTTCCACCATCATCGCACATCAATTGCACCCTCAGTCAAAAACCAAAACTTCTTGTACTGATCTTTTGTGCTGAAGAAAGACAGTTCTTGGATAAAATTCCATTATTTATTGAATTTTAATCCAAAGTAAATGATTAAGATTAATGTGTGATGAAAATTGGATGAAATTCATAAATAAAAAATAGGAATATTCATCGGTCAGTGTACGCCATAGCCTCAATTATCTATAATCATAATTACGAACAAAGAGAAAAAAAATTTATCATATCAAATTTCTATTTATAGTATTATTAACCCATATTCGTACAACATGTTTGACACATGATTTATATAGTTAGAATAATTGATTCATGTTCATCATGGAAAAAATAAATAGTGATATATCCATACAAAACATCATCCTTATTACTATTTGATCATTCATTGGTGAAGAATAGGTTCATGTCATTATCATTGGAGAGACCCACAAATCCATTGAGGTATATGATCCTAGTGGAATTGTTACTATTTATAATCCATGGGTCATTCTCTAAGATATCCTCTATTAAATCCTCTCAAATCCTAGGGTTATGTGACTAACCATAGATATTTGGAATAAATGTGAATTTATTTAAGAGATTAGGTAGATTCATTAACATCTAAATAAATAAATAAAATAAATAAAATATTTAATGTATTTTATTATTTTCATCTACAAAATAATTAATAAAAAAACTCAAACCCAAAATAGATTATGTTATGACTAAGGTAAAACCTACATTCTAGATTCAATGGATGTCTCAGATATCTAATTGAAGACTCCAATCAAATGTTAATCCAATATTCCATGAATAATTTATGTGTATAATATTAATACGTTTAATATTTATATAATATCACTACCGAGCCTCTATGGGCCTTAGAATCCTACACTGACTCAGTGCTTAGGTCTAAAAATATTATTAGGTGTATTTCAAATCTTTAGAATGAATAAAACAGAGTCATCACATTCTCCAAACCTTAGGGAGTTTTTCCCAAAAAGAAAAATCCTACTAAAATATATGGGGATATTAGGCTCACATCTGGGTCTCCCGCTCTAATTTTCTCCCATGAAGACTCCCATTCTTCCACTAGACCTACCCAAAAGGAATCAATAACCCAAGAAGGATATTATCCTACTAATCCTTAATATCTATAAGTTACTCAGAAAAGGTATATCCATACTCAATTTTCACCTTTCCCCAGTCGATGGATATGATGGGTCATTAACATATCTCCTAACCTGTGACACATGTAATAAATAATGTACCTAGTATAATATTGGTTGTATATCTAATAATTATTCCAGCTCACTGACCCTATATAGTATCTTGAAATTGGTTATGAGTATGGAAGATAGTTTTCCACACTAAAAAAAATATCCACAATCTACTTTGAGGAGATACCTTTGGGAACACATTTTTTTCCCTCCTCAAACCCTAAAGGCCTCCATCATCATATTTCATAAGACATATAATTCCTCTAGGTTGTATTCATCTTTTTTTTTGGTGATTTCTACCATATTTATTATATATCACTCTGAATCAGGCACCATAGAAGTATAATCCCTTATATTAGTCCAGTACAGTGATGACCTATAGTGGTATCCATAAAAGGCCTCAAATAGTGTTAAAAAAATAGAATGGTTGCAGTTTTTGAATTCAATCTTCACTAAGGCAAGATGATCCTGCTAAATGTGTCCAAATTCCAACATGAAGTCCCACAACATATAATTGGGAATCTAAATGATCTACCTAGTCTGACCATTAGTCTGGGGGTGAAACATCATGCTCAAACACAATTGAGTCATAAAGGACTATTTAAATCCTCTACATTATCATGATGTGAAGTGAGATTCATGGACAGAAATAATAATTGAGAGAAATATTTGAAGTCAGACTATTTACTACATGTAAATTGGTCCCAATCTCTTTAATAAACTCTACTATTGGACAGTTGGGAATTTTGATGACATGGTGAGTTGGTCTATGATCACCTATATGACATAATTTCCTCTATAAGTCCTTATTAGCCACATTATAATTTCCATAGATAAAAAATCCCACTTATACTCTAGAACCTCATCATATTGAGATAAACCTTCTTCCACTTGGATCTTATTATGCACTTGATGACAAGTAAAGAATTCATAGGCAAACTATGTTACCCATTTATTCATTCCCAGCCACTAGAACTAATATCAAAGGTCCTGATACTTATTCAAATATTTTTATGTACTTCAAAGAGGGATATATGAATTTCCTTTTGAACCGATTCATGCAATGTCACTAGCACAATCGTTAATCCTCTAAATAATATGATGTTCTCCACACATTCAAAAAAACATCAGAAGCATGTATAGTGGATATATGAACATGTAAGATCTCAAAGTATTTATATACATGATGATATTTACTAAATTGATATAGAATTAGTTTAGTAACAACCATTGATCAATGGAAATATGAACCATGCTCATATATAAGGCACAAATGCAACAAGAATAACATATATAGTTCTTTAGTAAACAACAACGAGCAAGATCTCCTACTGAGAAAATCAGCTAACTTGTTACACTTACCAAAAGTATAGTCTATCTCAAAGACAAAATCATAGAGTATTTCTATCCATCACCTCTTTATAAAGTTAATATCATTATATGGGAATATATACATGATATTATTGTGGTCAAAATAGATGATAAACCACTCACCCATAAGTTAGTGTCACCACATCTTTAGGGAGATTCCAACACTTGCAGTACCAGATAATGGGTCACATTATTCTTCTTTTCAGGACTCAACTATGAGGTCCCATATATAATAAATGAATTATTTTTCATTATAAAACATCTATGTCTAGTCTTGAAGACATTATAGAACACTTGGTACTCAAAACCATCCTATAGAAATATCAAAATGAGAGAACTTAATAACCTCTTCTACAACACCTAAAAATTATAAACGCACCTTTTTGTTCACAAAAAATAAATTACTATTATGTTTCAATGTCTTTGAGGATGATATTATCCTAGAGAAATGGTGAATTAATCATCTATAACATCTTGAAAACCTAATGAATCTCTATACCTCCATCACATACTTGGGTGGCTCCCAAGATAACACTACCTCAACCTTTGTTAGGTCCATTTCTTCACCCTCTGATGAGATACCATATACCTAAATGTGGTCCTCTTGAATATAACTTTTTTTTAGAGATTCCTATATATCTAGTTCTATTAGAGTATGTGCAGGACCATCCCTAGGTGTCTCACATGCTCCTCTATGGATTCCATGTACACAAGGATATCATTGATGATGAAAACCAGAAAACAGTCTAAAAATGGATGAGAAATCTAGTTTTTGAGTACCATAAATACTGATAGGGAATTATTCATGTTTAAAGGCATCACTATGTACTCAAAATTTCCATAAAATAATCATAATTCCATCTTCTATATATATTTTTCTAATACTTGAAGCTGTTGATATCTTATTCTAAGGTAAATATTTAAAACCATATCACCCATCTAAACTAGTTTAAGTGGTCATTGATCCTTGATATTGGTTAATTATTCTTTAATTTCATTTGTTTTATGTGATTTTCTACCAAACACATCCTCATTATCTAGTCCTCATTTATTGGGAACAACACTAGGGCTACCTAGGGTGACACACTAGATCTTATAAATCCCATCTCTTTAAATTCCTCTAACTGTACCTTAAGATTATAAATATTTTCAAGATCTATATGATATTTTGGTATAGATTCCTGAAAATTATCTAGGAGAAAGCCAATGAATAATTATATCTCTCAGTAGAGAGGTAAGACTACCATTTCCCCAAGAAATATGACATCATACCCCGCCAACACTTCTGAAATATGAAAGTATTTGGAATCGACTTCTAGAAGGGTAATAATATCCAAATGAAGTTTAATCAGCTATATCCCACTATATATAATCTCATTCTTCTATAAAAGTATTTCCTTATCAACCATGATGGAAAAAACACATCCCATCACTACAAACACACCACATCCTCAACCTAAAAATATCAATATGGGTTTAAACTCTCGATATCCAATCAATACCAAGGATAACTACCTAATTACTCATTTCAAATAATAATAGATTTCATAATAAAATAAATCCTCCAAGATTCAGATCATATTAATGAAATAAGTTTTTGATCATTGAATCCCCTCTTGTAGGAGTTTCTATGTTCAAGGGTCAAGCCAATGGCTCATGTAGAATCTCTATGTCTGGAACTACTGATATGGAAATAATGGAGTGGCTAAAAAATGCGTCTATAAGTAATAAATATAAAGTAAATAAGTCACAAATCAAATCTCTTATAAACCCTGTAGCCTCTATGCCATAGTCCTCCACTTCCAGTTGTTGTCATTGTCCCTATCAACTAGCTCCCTGAGCTAGGATCAGACTGGTCATGGGAGGTAGTGGTAATGAATTAAACATTATACCACCACATATTGGTCTCCCTAATCCTCTACCATATATTCCATACTTTGGACGTCTCTTCTCTACCCATAGTATTTTTCTGGACAGTCCATCTATTTCTTCTCTATCATCTACACAGTGGGTTAGATAATTCAGAGTGAGATATCCTCAACCAACACAAGAGAAACAAGTCTTATCTCTTAGTATACTTGACACACCCTCATATCAATGAACTAGAGATCATTTATCCTATGAATATTTCATGAATTGTATCTCATGACTTTATACCTATATTTTGATACTTATATACCAGCTACCAAGGTCTCACGTACTATGTTCCCACTACTAGCATCAACTGTCAACATCTACTCAAATCTATCCACTATAAATCCCACTAAAGCACTCTAATAAATGGGGGAATTCAAATAGATACCAATAAAGCCATAATATCATAGTGTAATTCTTATGTAAAATTCTATTCTTATGATAATGGACATATAACCATATACATAGAGTACGCAAGAGGTCAGTGAACCTCACTGAATAATTAGCCACATTCATGCTATAGTGATACAATTATAGATGATCCTGAATATGAGATGATCACATCATGACATGATAGAACTCCCCCATGATGATAAACATGAAATCCAACTAGAATAGAGTTATATTAGGATCCATCATAATCATCAAACTCCACTATCTCTATGTAGATACTTGAAGAAGACAAATCTATTGGACCACCATATGATATGGAGGTGTCCTAAAAAGGCCAAAAAATTAAGTCACTATACCTAGCTATTTCTCTACTACCAAGGTGTCTGGATAACCTCAAAAATTTTGCGGTCACTACCTTTAAAATTCCTGGATCATGCTCATCCTCCAAACATCCTTGACATGTACTTCAAGCACAACTTGCATCCCAATAGATGGTGTAATAACTAGAAAACAAACTGGAGTTACAACATCCTGTATAAGACCCCATACTAAAACCCCATCATGGTAAGATCATAATCACTATCACATTGTAGAATATTGGCTAAAAATCATCATATATTAATCCTTAAATAAATAAAACACACAATAATAAAAGAGTATAAGTGGGGAATTGACTAAAAATGACATGGAAACAAAAATCAATTCATATATGATGAATATATAAATGTTTTTACTCATAAACCATGTGTACTTATATGGACTAAACAATATGGTTATTAGATTCCTTATGAATATATAATTTAGCTTCCAAACTAAAACTGGAGTCCCTATAATGAGAGTTGAACACGAATAACTTTAACACTATTTCCCTAGTTCCTAAATCAATCTCACTACTAGACATTCTCCAAACACATTTCCTAAGATTAAATCTTCTTTTATAACACTATATCATGACTTGAATCACTAGGGACCAACTATCCAGTAATAAGATGAGTGTGACACTCAAATCCCACCTCCAATAGGCCATGGGATGGATAGAAATGATGAGTTTTCATATCACAAACATGAGAGGCCTTACCCTAAGGTACCCGTACACACACATGAAACTCCAAATAACCATATATTATTGAAAGGTAAATACAATTGATACAATAATTCATGAATAATTTATTTTAATTAAATAAAATGGATAAATAAAATCCTACACAAAATGAACAAACTTTTCAACCATCTCAAAATCATGGAGACTCTTGTCAATTGAAACTTCTTGCACAACCCCAACCAGTTAATATCACATTTATCTATATTCTAATTGTCCAACTTGGACACCATTAAAAATAAATTCATCTATAAAATTCACAAAATTTGTGTAAAGATCACATGTTGGGGTGATTATAACAATACACAATAATAAACACTGATATCATGAAACATAAAGCATCAAGATTAGTAAAATCAACAACTCATAGGGATGTTAATTAAGATATGACACAAACCAATAAGGATAAACATAAAACCTTGATATAATCACAACATACTCAAATTATCAATGATATTTCAATAAATACCATCCAGAATAGTAAAATCAAGGCTTTAAGGTAACCCTCATTTGGAAGGACTCACTCCACAAGAAATGTTTTAACTTTTGGTACTAATCTGGGAGGTTTTCTTCATGGGGTATTTCAAAATAAGTAATCATATTAACTCCAATGATTTATTTATCTAGATACTAAATCATAGTAGGAATACTTTGGGATACCACAATACCAACTATATCAATACACTATATTGGGGATTAACACCTTATAAAAGTTGGTCACACCAATACTACAAACCATACGTAGGGATGAAAATATGATTCAAGATCCCACCCTAGACCTTATAAAGGAATACCTTGAACTTTATTTGAGGGATAACCAAAATATGGGATCACAATACCATAGTAAATATGTAATTCTACATTTTAACCTCATTGGGATAAACCCATTGATCTTACTCAAAAAATATTCTCTATACTGAAGAGATGGAGGACCTCAACATGTTTGTAAATAAGTACACAACTTGTACTAGGGAGTACATGATGTGTCTCTTCTGTCATGTCTATGATCATGTTCCACTGTCTCACATGGAATATAATCCTACATATATAAGATTCAACTTTTAGGAGTATACCATATGTTGAGGTTGGGTTGATACTTTTTGTGTCTACAACCCATGCATGATTTTTTCTAGTCATCCCCATTTACATCATGCCATTCCCATGTACCCGGAAATGTATGAGTACATCAAGTAATTCCCTTGTAGTATGATAATTTCTATGTGCCTATAAGTGTGTATTCACATGTAAATTCTAGGGGAAATTCCATACTTCCAGCACCATATCACATGGTGTTTGACACGTGTCACATGGAATTTGTTATTTCTCTCTATGCATAAACCCCAGCATTGAAGAAGAGGGAGTCCATGACATGTTTTATTTGGACAACATGCCTGATATTTGGGAATTTTATATATTTTTTATATAAATCATGTGAGTCCATATATTCTATTGTGACCACCATATCCATATATAATGTCACTTATGAATATGAATCCCAATCTGTCAAAGCCCATCTATCAACATTGGCAAGATTCTATCTATACAAACTACACACGAATCCGTTTTTGTCACACTAATCCATCAATGAATGCCAAACCATGAAAATGGGAACCAATAACTACTATAAATTCTACCTATGATCATCCATGATCATTGTTACAACTTTATATCACCCTCGATTGATAACCTGATCCAATGATATTGATATATTTCACCAAAGAATGGTCGCACAATAATTGAATATTGGTATTTTTTAAATCGTTGAGAAATGAAAATATTAGTGATGAACACATAAAGACACAAGATATTAATAATGAATTTAAAAAATAAGAATAAACCATGACCATTTTTTTGGTTCTCATAATTCATTTCCTTAATAATAGAGAATGAAGTTAAAAAAATAATTTCAATCAAATTCATATTTCTAGAAACATAAACCCATTTCATCACTACATGATTTACCCTTGAATAATCATTTAGAAGAAATGATTCTTATTCATCATGGGATAAATAAATTGGGACATATCTCAAATTTGTTTCCAACATCATGTTTGATAAATAGTTAGTGATGAATATTTTCATGTTGTCTACATTGGAAAGATCTATAACTCCATCTTCATAGACTATCATGCCCGTATTGATATGATCCTTGATCATGCTGTCATTCATAAAGATCTCCTGTATACACTACTCTAAAATCCTATGGTTAGGTGTATAACCCTAGGGATTTGGTTAAAATATGTATTTATAGATGATATTAGGTTTTTTCTTCTAAACAAAAAAAAAAAATTAATTAATTAATTAATTATTTTATTTTTTCTAAAAAAATTATATATCAAAACACCAAACGATGAAAAAGATTATGTTGTTCCTGGGGTAAATCCAACATTAAAGACTCATCAGAGCTCCCATATTTATGATCTAAGTATCCATTCATAATTTATTCCATTATTACAAAAAATGAATATGTGTGATATTAATATTTTTAATATTTATATAATATCAATGTCGAGCCTCTACGGGCCCTGAAATCCCACACTGACTCAGAAAATAACTACCCAAATTTTATTATATATTTTATAAAGAATTACAAGGAATATAAGAGTCATCAATGATATTGATAAATCCATGGAATATGAAATATATCATGGATCCTGTGCAGCTATAGAGGGAGTGATAACTAATATTCCATGTTACTAACATGCTTTAAAATATTAAATGGTCCAATAAACCATGTAGAAATCCTAATACCTTAAACAAATATACACTTCCCATGATGAGGGGAAACACATAAGAGAACATGGTATCTATACTAAATATTTATGGTCTCTTAATCATATCAAAAAGTACATCTAGTAGTCATATAATTTATTTTATCATTAATATTCAGAAACTTCTTGTTTTCTCTTTACACTACATATGGTATAAAGACTATTCAATCCATAAAATCAATGTATCAGTATACAAATATACAAGGAATACCATTAAATGCCTCAAATTTAGATAATAAAATGAAGGATTTATATCTACTATTATAGGAAATATAATCTAAAATAAGGTAAAAACCGTATAATCCAATAAGATAAATAACACATGCACATCACGTACACACTCATATAGAGGAAAATAAGTGAGAAATTGACCAAAATATCCTTTATTTTTAACATAGTAAAATATAATGGACTCCAAAAAACTATGGTAACACAATTATTTATCATTAAGTGTTGGCATACAATACATCAATCTATGAACCCCACCATAGTATACTTTATCTTAGGCCACCAAAAATAAGTTTTCAAATCATTACACATCTTAGATATGCCTACATGAATAGACTAGGGTGAGCCATTATACTCATGAATAAAAACCTATCATATCACCAATTAGATGAAAAAATTACCTCAAAAAACACCCAATTTCAATAATCATTTTTACATCCCCTAAAATAATCACCATGAGTGAAACAATCTCACAACCCCTCTACCTATGATACTCCCCATTCTGACTCCTCCACCTACTATAGAAATATTGATTATATTAACATTTGGTATAAGAAACATATACTATGGTATCTTACTTATAAATATGCATCACTTAAATATCTATTATTACTCTCTAGTCATCTCTTAACTATCAAACAATGTCTCATTATAACATTCTGCTTGGCATAGTAACAACTACATTCTCTATCTATCAGGTGTAAGAGATCTCAATGTTTTAGTTTTATAAGATATACACCCCTCCAATAACAAAATTTTAAATCAGGATGATAGAAGATATATATCAAGATCTAGTGATATATGGAGACTATGAATAATTCAATGATAATGTAATTTCCCCACAACTTCCTATAAAATACAATTTCTACCAACTCAAGATCATACGTGGTGTAGTTATACTTGTGTGGATTTATCTTCCTGTAACCATATGAGATCACTTACCTATTATACGTAAGTATTCAACCAAAACCACAATTAGATGAGTCCAAAAACCACTCAAACATGAATCCCTCCTCTAGAATCTAAAGGATACAAGCATTGGTCTACATTTTTTAGGTAATTGAAAGCCTCCTGACACTATTCCATCCAAAAAAAAAACAAATTTCCTTCATATTTAGGGATTTTAAAGTGATTAAAATAATATATAATTTAATTATAAACTTTCTACAACATTCCATGAGACCCTGTATAGTGAAATACTATAAATTATTTAAGGCTTCTACCCAAGAAACACATATTTTGATCTTTGAAGGACTGAATTCCACTGCATATTGATACACCACATGCCCAAGAAATTGAAAATTATGCATTAAAAACATGAACTTGAAAAACATACCATAGATATAATGGAATTAAAGGACTTAAAAAATATTCATAATGTGATTTAAATGATAATTAATTTACTTTGATTTCATGGGTATGTCATTGAAGAACATTTAAATAAACTGTTCTATGTACATGTGAAATATAGAGTCCATGAGTCATATGAAAATAGTTGAGGAATTCACCACATCAAACAACATAACTGAAAATTCAATGTGTCTATAAGGTTTCATGAAATCCATCTTTTGGATATCATCCCCCATCATCATTAAGTGGAATCTAAACCATATATCATTATTTTAAAACTAACTAAAACCCTTTAAATGATCATAATAATTAGTTATTATTGGGAGGGGATAATATTTCATTACTATTAAATGATTCAATAATTAATCATATGTACAAAAAAAACATATTTACCTCCACCTTATTAGTAAATAACAAAGGACAAACACATGGTTTCACACTAGGTCTAATGAAACCCAAATATATGAAATAATAAATATTAATAATCAACTCCCATATCTTTAAATGTTCCATCTGATTAGGACTCATCAAAATAAGAGAGTAATTGTCCTAAAATCTATCTTATTCACAATTCAGATTTAGGGGGGAGAGTTACAACATATTTAGGTGAAACATAAGTGATCTATTTGAAACCCTATTAAATAACTCTCCCTGGACCTCTACCAAGAACAAAAACATCTCTACCAGTTGAGAAGACATGTTATTTAGTCAGATAAAAACTAATTGATGGACCCTATTTCCTTAGAACAGTACACACAAAAATTCAACATAAAATACAATAATAATCTTCTAGAAGAAATTTATGACCACACACATAGAGTAAAACATGTTTGTAATGACCCAGAGTTTTATCAATGGAAGGTCCCTTCTTATAATTATGTCATATGTTGTAATCACATACCATTACATTAATAAAATAATATAAACATTATCAATGAATAATTCATAAAATAATAAGTATCTCTAGAATTTAAAGAACCTATCCCGATGAAATAGTACATTGAACATTGGAATAGTAACATGAAACTTATAAATAGTGAACCATAAAATTGAATTGTAACCATACCAATTAACGTATAAATAAAATTTTTCTATCTTATAAGTGAAAATATGATATAATTATATAATAGTATAAGTAAATATATATTTTAAAAAATATTAATTAAGTGTTGGTATTTTTGTAAGTCATAAATATTTAACTACAATTTAATGATTAATTTAATAATTTAAAAGAAAATTTATTTTCATAAAATGCATTCATAATTAATATTTTATTGTATCGTGATTATAAGAAAATTTTACGAGACCTTAAGTAATTTTTCAAAGTGTCATAAAATCAATAATAATTTTAAAATATGTATATTCCTGGTAAATGTTGATTTTAATTAAAATTAAAATTTCTCATATTTAGATACATATTTTCTAAAAATGGAGTTCTATTTTTAATCATTCACATAGAAAAATTATTAGGGTGAATTTTTTGTATTTTTTTGAAATAGTTGAATTTTTTTTGAATAGTAAAATACAATAATTTACGATAAATGCTAAATACATGAATTATAGATTCATGAATGATGTTATGATGAAGTAAGAACCATTGGTTTGAACTCAAATTCACTATTTACTTTTTTTAGTCTCAATAATCCATACTATTGCTTGTTTTAAGAAAAATAATAAACAAATGACATAAATAATGAGAAAACACCCCTCTGCTCCACTATTAATACCACCCCTCACTACCTCTTATCCTAACACCTCTCAAGGCTTGTTACTGGACCAATATGTTCTCAAATATCTTCTAAATCCCCTCCCCCACGTCCATGAGGTCTTGGAATAATCAAAATACCAAAACCAATCCCCTAAGGAAGCTATCAAGAATATGGAATCAAGAGGGAAAACCATCTTCCTTTTCTTTTAATTTCATTTTAAGTTACTTTACATTATTTTTATCTACTCACCTACCATTATCTAAGTTGTATGATAAGTCCAGTACCTTAAATATATTGTATTTTTTTCACAAAAAGGAATAAATTGTCATCATCACTATTTCCCCCTCCTTTTATACAAAAATGAAAACATCTTCCGAGATGTGTTAATTTATCACATTCAAGGGCGACGAGTTTTAATTTATATTACTATCTTCATGGACAATCATGAATCATTTTTTATTTTTGAAACATATTATAATATATTTATATTATCTTATTTAATGTTTTTAATCATTATAAAAAAATTATTTAAAATGATAAAACAAAACAAGTTTGTTGTGAGCGGAGCCCCCCAAATTAATCTAACCGATTATCCCTAACATTTTATCTAATGATTCATCCTCACCCAAAATAAAAAATTAAATTATATGATAATTTAAACTTATGTATGATATTTAATAATGTATAACTTATATTCTTGACTTCAATTTACATTTTACATGATATTCTATACTCTTATATAATAGAGATGATCATGAAAATTAAGAAAATGAGTATTCACGAACGATGAAGCTAAACACTATAACTCATAAAAGAGGCCAAAAATAAAATTTATAAAGTTATAATAAACCAAATAAATTTTTAATGGTTTATTTAATTACTAATTAATGAGTAAAATTAGATTATTCAGGATATTAAGATCTAGCGCAGAACTATTTCAGACATAAGTTAATGGATCCTTTCCGAACCACCATATTTCCTTTGGGTTACATTTTATCTCTATTTACCCAATTTAAATATTCTTTATATTTTTCATCTCCTAAATTATGTTTATATGTTCCTTACCCATGTATCAAGATGGTATATTATTTCCTTGACAAGGTAAGACATGTTTTAATTTGGTTACCTTCTAAATCCTTTCAAAAAGAAAACCCAATTCAAGGGAATTTTCCAATTTATTACATGCATTAAAGTGCACTCTATAATCTATTTTAAGACACCATTATTTTTCTAAAATCATTAATAAACTATTAAAACCTTCTTGTTTCACTTATGATTTTAAACAATAGATTATTCTATTTTCTTCTTTAAATTCTCATTAATGTTTTCCTTAAACCACACTAAAATATTTTTTATAAAGTTTCTTAAATGATATTTTTACATGTATTAACTTAAATTTGACATCATTTATCTTTATCTATGAATATTTTTCCTTATTAATTTCCATGTATGATTTAAAACCTTTCTTTCATAGACACCATTGTGATATTCCCCTATTTTATAACTTTTGATAAGATTATGATAAACAATTTTTACCATGGGTAGTCCTTATGTCTATGTTTTATTCCTTATGTAATATTATTCATGTGGAACTCATATTCATGAACATTTTATAATGGGTGTGACAAAATATCACTCCAATGAATTAGGTTTCTTTTACTCTCATGAGATGTCATGTTGGGATAGGGGTGTACCTGGTTCCTTTATAGGACTTTGTCCAATATATTATACAATCTTGGTGGTTAGCCTTGAATCATTTTTATGTCATGCTATATGTTGTTTCCACATTCCTATGATGACACAATTATATGTTTCCATGTTATTATTTCTTATGTTTATTCATTTTCTATTCCTTTATGTCATCATGTTATGTCATCTAACCAATGTGCTATGTTTTCTTCCAATGGTTATTTTCTTAGATGGATTTTTAGATAATCCATTTTAGTTCATGTATTTCCTAGGTTTTCTTATATAGATATATGAGCTCAATGGATGTTATTATCTCATTATATATTTTAAATAAAGTACTTTTTATGATGTTTAATTATGTACCTAGTCTTCCAAATACACTAGACTTTATGATCCTTGGAATGTATTTGATGGATAGTTATGTTGAAAATCATGTAATCATATGTGTAAAAGGATATGGTCATTATAGTCTTTATTAGTGGAAGGATTAGTTATTTTTGGAGATTAGGATTAGACAACTCTAGTAAGAAACATTTGGATAAGACTAAGTATGATAAAATATCCTTAAATTTTGGTTATTATAAATTAAGTTGTTTATCAAGAAAATAAATCAATTTATGGATAATAAAAGTGTACTAGGTTCTAGAATAGACATACATAGGAGTAACAACTATAAAAAGGTGTTCCATGCCTGAATTGGGGTATCCTGGTACATGATAATGGGCCTTGCTGCGCACATGGTTTTACAATCCTAAGGGATGTGCTTTGGTAAATTCATAAGATCATTAATAAACATTATTAAGGGAACAAAAAAATCATATAACAATATATTTTAAGAAATCGATATTGGATAACTGATAGTAAAACCTAAGGAATCACATTTTAGGATATACTTTTCTTTCACATGTTTATCCTTTTATGTTTAAAGTTTCCTTTTATATTCTTATTATCTAAGTATTTTAGCCCTATAATTGTACATTATTTATCTTAGAAAATGGATGGAAATAGAAGAACATGTGAAAATGTTCAATTTTATAGGAAATGTGATGATTTCCATAATGATATACCAGATATAATGGAAACTAGTGCTCAAAACTTTATAAAAGTACCTTCTTAGGTAGCTCATGTTATGAATAACCACCTGAATCATGTGGAACAACCTCTTATAAAGAAAGATAACGTTTCCTTAAAATACTTCATGTAGCAAAGTCCTCCCATGTTTATTTGATCCTCGGATTCCCTCCTCATGGAATAGTGAATTAACTCCATTGAAAAGATATTCTCTATCCTCCGACGATCAAAATAAGAGAAATTTGTGTTGGAAGTCTATCGTTTTTATAGAGAAGCTAATAAGTGGTGGACATTGATAAAAAAATATGATGTCCAAGGAGGAAATTGATTCCATGGAATGAGGGGAATTCAAGAAAATGTTTTCAATAAATCTTTTCCCCAAACCCTTCATTTAAAGATGGAAATAAAGTTCCTCAATCTTAATTAGATGAAAGATAAGTCTATTGGGGTGCATAAAGATAAATTTACAAGGCTTGTAAGATATGCCTTTATCTTTTTTATGAACACTTAAATCAAGGTGGATCGTTTTTTAAGAGGACTAAAGGTGAGTCTATGAAAAGAATTGGTGATTTAAGACTTTGACAGTTATGATGAGATTTTTTGTTATTCCCTTAAAGATTAAATGTAGATCATAGTATCTCAATGGTATCATAGGCCCAGTGAAGAAAAAGGAAAATGGAGGTTAATATGGGTGCTAAATACCAGGATGGAATGAAAACCATATATCACACAATTAAAAAGTGTCAGAATAAGCATCTTGGAAACTGATTCAAGGGAACCAAGAGATGCTTCAAATGTAGAAGAGAAGGGCATATAACTAATAAATGTCTAAGGGATATGAATAAACCCAATAATGTGAATGAAAAAATGAAGGTTCAGATCAACACTAAGCCTATAGTGAAGTGTTTCAACAATAAGGAACATGGTAATTGTGAAAACCATTTCCCTAAGCCAAGGGTTGTCGGAGGAAATCAACAAAAACAAACTTTAAGGATACCCGGAAGGGCATATTATATCACTACTAATGAGGTGGAGCCCAAAAATGATGTGGTGATAGGTAAGCTGGTTATTAATTCAAGAATAGAGAATGTACTATTTGATTTTGGTTCTACGAATTATTTCATATCTTTAAAGTATAGTAGAACTATTATGTAACCACCTCATGATTTGGAGGTTGAGTTATTGGTGAGTGTAGAAAATGGGGAAATTATTGTATCCAATGTTTATAACTCCTCCCCAATTAATTTTTTTGGACGGAACCTCCCTGAAAATATTTTCACAGTCCCATTGGTAGAGTTTGATGCTCTACTGGGCAGGGATTAACTATCTTTATATAAATCCAACATGAACTATCAGGAAAGGGAGATAATTCTTCACATCCCAAAGCATCCTTCAATTATGTAAATCTGTAAGGATGGAGTTGAAACTCCATTAATATCATCATATAAATTGTGGATATTTTTCCCTATGAGAAATCATGTCTTGCTCAAATGATTGAGACAAAGGAGAGAATAATGCTCTAAGACATGCCCATCATGAGAGATTAAACTGATTTATTCCCAAAAGAATTTCCCAGTATTCCTCCTAATCGAGTGGTTTAGTTATAAATTTAACATATTCATATATCTCAAATTATATCAAATACACCTTATATAATGGTCACCATTCAGATGGAAGTGAAGAAGAAGTACTTATAGGAGAATCTAGAAAATGGTTTTACACACCAGAGTGCTTTACCCTAGGGTGCAGTAGTACTCTTTGTCAAGGAGAAGGATGGATCAAAGAATATTTGCATTGATTATTGTGAGATCAATAAAATCATGATAAAGAATATGTATCCCCTACCATGGATATATTACTTGTTTAATTACATAAATGGGGCCAATTATTTCCCTATGGAGGACCTTTAGTTGGGATATCATCAATTAAAGGTGAGAAAAAAGATATTCCAAAAACTACCATTCAAACAAGGTACAGAAACTATGAGTTAATAGTTATGACCTTTATACTAACTAATACTCTATAATTTTTCATGGTATTAAAGAATATAGTATTTAGATATTACATCCACAAATTTGTGGTAGTATTTATTGATGATATTTTGATATACTCAATGAGAAAGGAGGAAGATGAGGATTATTTGAATACTCCGCCAAAGAATTTTCTAAGGGAGAAAATTTATGAAATGTTCAGTAAATGTGAGTTATGGATGAAGGAAGTATCATTATTGGGGAATGTTATGACCAAAAAATGGATATCTATGGACCCTTATAAAATAAAGGCAATAAAATAGTGGCCAAGGACCACATCTTCTATAGAGATCCGTAACATCCTTGGTATAACTGGGTAGTACCAATGATTTTTGAAGAACTTATCATGATTTTATAACTGAAAAACCAACATGACACGAATGGGGGTGAATTATTTCTGGACTCAAGAATGTGAATATTTCTTTAAGGAGTTGAAGAAGAGGCTTATTACTACACCATTTTTCATAGTAACAATAAGTGGATAAATCTGTATGGTGTACAACGATGCTTCAAGAAGGGATTGGGGTGTGCACAAATGAAAAAATAAAGTTTGATAGACTACACCTCAAGGTAGTTGAAAATCTATGAGTAAAAATATCCCACACATGATCTAGAGTTGGAAAGAGTGATCTTTACGTTAAAAATATAGCAACATTATCTCTATAAAGAGAATTGTGAGATACATAATGATCAAAAGAGTCTCAAATATATATTAACACAAAATAATCTTAATATGTTCCAATAAAAATGGTTGGAGCTCATTAAGGATTATGACTGCTCAATCCACTACCATCATGGTATGAAAAACAAGGTGGTAGATACTCTAAGTAGAAAAGTTCCTACATCATTATCAATGCTGATAATTTATAAGGATCCAATCTTATTATATTTTCCATGAATGGATATGAGAATCATTAAGGATGAAAAATAAATAATCCTTTCTCCAATTATTGTTCAACCATCCCTTATGGAGAAAATAAAGGATGCTCATAGGAATGATGTGAAAATTCAGGGGAAGGTGGAAGCCAAAAAAGGGAAATTCATATAATTCAAAATGTATTATGATGGAGTCATGATATTTGGGTCATGATTATGTGTAAAATTCTATCGAGAGATAAAAAATGAGCTTCTAAATGATGCACATAGATCAACCTTCTCTATTATCCCATGGAGAACAAATTTTTATCGATATATTTGAGAGAACTATTTGTGGGAAAATATGAAAAAGGATATCACTAAAAATACATCAAAGTGCATGGTATGTTATCAAGTGAAGGCTGAAATGGAAAATTCTTAATTTATATTACAACCATTAACCATACCAACATGAAAGTGGGAGAACATAACTATAGACTATTTTACTATATTTCCAAAGAAATCTAGAGGAAAAAATGATATATGGGTTATTGTGGATCATCATACAGACACAACTCATATTATCACAATTTGGGAGTAATTATCACTATAATACCTTTCACAAATATACATTAATGAAGTGGAAAGGTTGCTAGAAGTATCACTATTTATTTTATCTAATCATGATATGTGATTCACCTCCATGTTTTGAAAAACTCTCTAACATGATCTAAACATTGATTTAAACATCAGTATGACCTATACTCCTCAAAATCAAGGCCAATCTGAGCGAATAATTCAGACACTAGAAGACATGTTGAGACCATTTTTTACGGACTTAAAAGGAAAATGGGATCAACATCTAACTCTGTACAAGTTCTCTTGTAATAATAGACTCTACATCGACATCCAAATTGCTCCATATGAATCCATTTATCAGAAAAGATGTAGCGCACTGACATGACAAGTTGATGTTGGTGAACTTAAGCCTCTAAGACTTGGAATGGTTGAAGAAATTGTGGAGAAGGTGAAAGACATTCAACAACACATCAAGGAAGGCCAAATTAGATAGAAGGGTTATACAGACAATCATCAAGGAGTCAATTATTTTAAAGTTAGATACATTTTATTTTTCTAAATATCTCCATGGGATAAGGTCATGAGATTTCGGAAGAAAGTAAATCTAAGTCCTAGGTATATCTACCTCATTGAGATTCTTGATCATGTTAAAGTTTTAGCCAATCAACTATAACTTCCAACTACCATGTCTAAAGTACATGATGTATTTCATGTATCCCTCTTAAGGAAGTACATGCCAAATCCTTTACATGTATTGAATTCATAACTGGTATAGTTGGAGAATGAATTTTCTTTTGAGAAATTACTAGTGAAGATCTTAGATCATATAGATAAAGTTCTATGTAACAAAACTACTCACTGGGTAAAAGTACTATGGCGGAACCATAAGTATAAAGAGGAAACATGAGAACTAGTAGAGGCGAGGAAGGATAAGTACCCTCACTTGTTTTCACCTTAGAATGTAAAATGAAATTTCAAGGGAGAAATTTCATAATGGGGGGAGAATGTAATGACCCAAAGTTTTATCAATGGAAATTCCATTATTATAATTATTTTATATGGTGTAATCACATAAATTTACTTTAAGAGCACAATAAAAACATTATAAATGAATAATTAACGAAATAAGAAGTATTTCTTGAAGTCAAAGAACCTATCCTTAGGAAATAGTAACTTGGCCATAGAAATACTAACATGACCATTACGAATAGTAAAAAAAAAATTAATATTAACCTTAAAAATTAATGTATAAATAAAATTTATCAATCTTATAAGTGACAATATGATATAATTACATCATTGTATAAGTATATAAATATTTTAAAATTTATTAATCAAGTGTCGATATTTTTATAAGTTATAAATACTTAATTAGTATTTTATGATAAATTTAATAATTAAAAAAAAATTATTTTCATAAAATGTATTCATAAGTTAATATTTTTTTGTCATTAGATTATAATACAATTTTATGTGACCTTTAGTAAATTTTAAAAGTGTCATAAAATCAGTTATCATTTTAAAATATGTTTTTTCCAAGTAAAATATGATTTTAGTTGAAATTAAAATTTATCATATTTAGAAATTTATATTCATAAAATGGAGTTAATGTTTTAATTCTACACATTGAAAAATATTTAAGTATAATTTTTGGGATTTTTCTGAAATACTTGAATTTTTGGTGAGTAGTAAAATAAGATAATTTACGATAAATGCTAAATGAAAGAATTATAGAGTCATGGATGATGTTTTGATGATTTAAGAACCATTGGTTTGAACTAAAATTATCTAGTTACTATATTTAGTCTCAATAATCAATTATATTTCTTTTCTTAAGGAAAATAATAATGTAATGAAATAAATAATGAGAAAACACCCCTCTCCTCCACTATAAATACCACCCTTCACTACAAATTATCCTCACAACTATCAAGACTTTTTAATTATCCAAATTACACTAAAATATTTTCCCAAGACCCTCACCCATGTCTATGTGATCTTGAACCCATCAACAGAATAAAACCAATCATCTAAGAAGGCTATCAAGAAGAAATAATCAAGATGTAAAATCCTCTTCCCTTTCTTTTAATTTCCTTTCAATTTTCTTTCTTTTATTTTTATCTCCTCAAACCTCATAAAAATGGTATGAAAACTCAAGTAACATACATATAATGGATTTTTTTCATTATAATGGAACAATTTTTAATCATCTCTCTTTCCCCCCTTCTATTCTAAAAATAGAAACATCGTCTTAGATGTGTTAATTTATCACATTTAAGGACGTACAATTTTCAATTTCTATTTCCGTCTTCATGGATTGTGGTGAAACAATTT
This sequence comes from Viscum album, assembly GCA_963277665.1. Lineage (NCBI taxonomy): Eukaryota > Viridiplantae > Streptophyta > Magnoliopsida > Santalales > Viscaceae > Viscum > Viscum album. The sequence goes on from OY728146.1 coordinate 385,341,723, forward strand.
TTATGGTTTAAAAAGATTATAATATATGTATATTATATTATTTAATGTTTTGGAATCATTATACACACATTATTTAAAATAATAAAACCAAACAATCTCATTTTGAGTAGAACCACCCAAATTAATCAAAACGATTATCACTAACATCTTATCTAATGATTCAACACCACCCAAAATACCCAAATGACTTATATGATCATTTTAACTTATGTATTATTATTAAAATAATATAAATTAAATTATGTAATTCAATTTACATTTTACACGAACTTCCATACTCTTATATAAGAGTGCCAATCATGAAAATTAAGAAAACGAGCACTCACAAAGGATGAAATAAAACACTAAAACTGATCAAAAGGGCCAAAAATGAACTTAATAAAGATATAATAAACAAAATAAATTTATAAATGGGTCATGAATTATTAATTAATGAATCTAATTTTATTATTAAGGATATGATGATCAAGTACAAAACCATTTTAGACATAAGTTGGGGGATCCTTTCTGAACCTCCATATTTCCTTCTGCTTAACTTTTATCTATATTTAATCAATATAACTCTAATTTATTTATTTTTAATTATCCTAAATTATATGTATATGTTCTTAAACCATGTATCCAAATCATATAATCATTATTTTTTTGGGGGTAATACATGATTTAATATGGTTCGCTTCTCAAACTTCCCAAAAAGCAATCCCAATTCAAGGGAACTTCCCATTTCATACCCTCTTTCAAGTGCACTCCATAATCTATTTTAAGCCACCATTATTATTCTAAAATAACTAATTTTATTTTGATAACCTACTGGGTTAACTTCTATTTTTATGAAAAATATTATACCTTTTCCTCTTTAAATTCTCTTTATTATATCCCTAAACAATGCTAAAATGTTTTTTTAAAAGTTTCTTAACCAAACTTTTACATGAATTTAATTTTGTTTTGACATCACTTATATTGATATATTCCTTTTTCCCTTATTAATGTCCATGTATTATTTTATCCCTTTCTTTTAGGGACACCATTGTTAAATTTTGTTATGTTAATCATTTTGATAAAATTATGATATCCAATTATTATCATGGGTATCCCTTATGTACATGTTTTATTCCTTATGTAATATTCTTCATGTGGCACAAATTTTCATGAAAATATTATGATGGGTGAGCCCAGATATTGATCTAATTAATTGGGTAATTATTAGTCTCATGATATATCTTATTGGGAAAAGGGTATACCTTATTCCATTATGGGACTTTGTCAACTTTGTTATATAGACATGGTGGTTAACCTTGAGTCATGTTTATTTAATGTTATATGTTGTTTCCACATTCCTATGATTCCATTGTTATATGTTTCTATGTTATACATGTTATTATTGCTTATGTTTGTTCATTTTATATGCTTTTATGTTTCCATGTTATGCCTTCTAACCCTTGTGCTATTTTATTCCTATGATTATTTCCGCACTGGGATTTTTAACTCATCCCTTTTTGTTCATGTATTTCCTAGGTTATACTATGTATATATAGGAGCTCAATGATATTTGGGAGCTTATTACGAAGTTTAAGTACAATATTTTTTTATGATGTTTAATTACGTACCTAATCTTCCAAAGACACTCGACTTTACAATACTTTTCTTTTATTATATGGCTAGTTGTGTTTAAAATAAAGTAAAGATATGTGAAAAAGTCTATTATATCATTACTATAGATGATAAGAATCAAACCTTATGTTTATATACTTATAGAGAATAAATTTTCCAATGAATAATACTATATAACTGACCAAATGGATTCATTATTTTTTTATAAGGATTACCAATTTTAATTATTTACAAAATATTAAAAAATGTGACAAACTAATCCAATATAGTAAGTACTAAGTTTGAAGTTGGTCCTATAGAGATAGTGAATAAAATTTCTAGTAATTTAAAATAATAATATTTATTTAAGTGTTTAATGAATAAGTAAAAGATACTATGTTTTTAAACCAGTTTGGAGGAAATATAGTGAAGAAATAAATTTAGATTGGGTTTTCATTATCAGGTTGGAATGGCATGCTAGGGTTTTGTAGATTTATAGTTCAGGTGAAAATGGATTTATAAATAAATTGTTTTATTAATTATTAGTGTCAAATTAAAGATAAAGGATACATAATTTTCTTGTTATCCCTCATTAATTTAGCAATAACCCATTTTCCCATGGTTAGGTACTTTAGGGAAATGTAGGATCAAGATTGTCTCAAAACCATTTTAAACTAAATTATTCTAGAATATTCAATGGTCATGAAATAATTGAGGGAAATTTTTTTTGTCATTTAAGATGTGACTTTCTAGATTCCTTCATAATTTTCACAAGAAGATAAAAAGAAAAATTTTAGAATTAAAATTGTTTTATTGTAGCAACCCAACATGAATGATATAAAGATTCAAACTGAACACAAATTCCTCCTTTATCAACATCACCCAACAGAACTCTAGAATTACCTGATCATTCATGGAATTAAGGTGTAACATGTAAGGAGGTAATAAATAAATCATAAATAATATATGTATAGAAATAATTGGTTGTGAATACTACATAAAAGAACCTCTACCCATGATTTTGTCTCTAAATCCATCTATGGATCCAACATACTAAGTTGCAATTTATTAATATCAAGGGTGGTAAGGATTGATTTAATTCTCCCATAAAAGTTTCATAAATATATCCCAAGTAAAATACTATGTTTGAATTCATTCTGAGTCATAAATGGGTCTTCCTTAGAATGTTATGTTGTATCTATACAAAATTGGGTCTGTCCACCATGATTCATGGTGTGACATATGTGTCACATAGTTAATGTTACGTGAGATCTGAATTTTGTGGTTTTTTATGGGCTGTTTTATTTTCATTTATTGGATTTATATTTTGAATAAAATTCATGATGTAAATTGCTATTTTTCAGTTCTTGGTCCTCAATTTCACAATATTTCTCTAGTTTCAAACCATCGAGTGAATCCCATTTTCATCCTAATTTATAGAAAGTATTTTTTAATGGAAATATTGATAATATATGATCCAATTTATTATAGTCATACAAGTTTTTTTATTTACATGGATGAACAAATTAATAAATACTTGGGAAATAATGGTCCATTAAAATAAAAGTGTCAATGTATTTTAAAATCAAATAGTGATAAATGAAATTTAAGTATCAAATCCCCCTACAAAAGAATTCAAAATTATCCTCAGGTATTTAATCTCAACATAATACAAAATATTATTACCTTATACTATATTAAAAATAACATCTATAAGATAAATTGATGAATTTCAAAATTAAATGTTCCAGCATTTCATAAGAAAATTTCATTAATTCCTAAATTTTCATTGAAAAAAACAAAAATATGTTTTCAATTTTCACTTTAAAAATTAAACATTCCTTTTCATTATTCAATATTTTTTAATTCATTATTAATAAACACTCCACTAGTAATTTACCTCACATAATTTTCTCTACTAATCATCAATGTAAAAAATATAAATGAAAATTTACTAATACCTCCAGATCACATGAATCACTATAGACATGAAAGAAATATAGAATCTTCATAATATAAATATAGAAATCATAGTTAATCATGATTAATTTTAATTAACGATAAAATGTTTTTGAGGCTTAAGTTAGGCGGGTAATGATGCGAAAAACTAAATCTAAAATATTCACTTTTAATGAAAATCATTTTTTATGATATGAAAAGATAAGCTCAATGAAATAGTCTTACATTTAAATATATTTCAACTCCCCATTCCCTAAAGATAAAAGTGGGGAAAAGATAAAAGTAACTATAATTAACGAATCCCACTATATTACTAAATTTTTTAAACTTTTTAAACTATATTTAGGCTTAATATTAATCTCAAATCCACTAACTAAAAATATATAGTCAAAAGATCATTGAACCAATAATGCTGATTTTAGACCCTCCCAAACTTTTTTTTAATTTTTTTATTTATAAGAGATGTGAATAATAGGGTAAAATGAAAGATAACATGGAGTCTCTAAAAAATCACAAGAAAAACACCATAGAAAAGTCTCCTCACAGAAGTATATCACCATCCACCATGGAAATCATCTTCCCCAAACTCATTCTTCTAAAATAATGCAACATTTATAGTGTATGTTAGGAAGGATATAATAGGTTTGAAAGGTGGATCTTTTCATATCATGGTCAATAAAGGATTGAGTGGGAAAACTAATGATTAATGTAATGCTGGTTCGAGGATAAAGGGTTAAAAAATAATATACCTCTTTCATATTAAAAATGATTCTATTATTTCATAGAATTTATAATATATAAAGCATGTTTTATAAGATAACATTCCCATTTCTCTTAAGAAATATACCATGGAAAGAATGAAAACTATTGGCCTCTGAAGATTCCTTGTGAATGAGAGGAATGGTTGGAATAATAAATTATGGAAATTCATGTAAATAATATAACCAATTAATAAAAATTTAATAAATTCAATTAATTAAAAATCATAGTAAATTACCATTTATTAAAATGAAAATTATTTCACTAAATCATGATTTATAAAATAAAAACCCACATGTTATCTTAAATAATTATTCTCTCTCATTTTTATCATTAAAATTAATTGAAAATGAAATTTAAAAACCTTACATGGAAAGTATACTAAGTAGAGTATCTCGACTCGATCAGTTGATTAAAATAGAAATAAAGTTAAGGAATTCAATTAAATATAAAAGAAATCTACAATAAATTAAATTTTGAAATGATAATGGAAAAATAAAAAATTGAAATATTTTCCCCTCTTTTAATGATGGTATTTCTTTGGTATGTGTATCTTATTCTAGAACCAATTGACCTCATGGACTTGACTTATTTAATCAATCATTATCTCAAAAAATGAATAGTTTTCACGTTTTAAATATTATATATCAGCTTCTTAAATGTTTAACTAATTATTTATATTGTGTTCATCATTAAACTAAAAAAAGAAAATAACTAAATTAATGTACATTCAATTTTTCAGTAAAATTTAGAAATATTTTGTGGTGGGTGTGAAAGGATAAAAGAATTTGAAACAAAATTAAAAATCCTAAAAAATCTGGTTTCTTCCTAAAATATATTTTATTTACGATATTTGGCTCAACATTACATATTTATATCTCATGAAATAGTATTGAAAATGTTTCACCCTATCAAGGTCTATAAAGTTTCTCAGCTGTTACCTGTCCACATAGGTTGACCCCATTCCTTATGATATGACTTTCCCGATTTCCATCAAACCAATCCACCTTTTTTTGTCTTTAATCCTAAAAAACTAAATTGATGTTCATATTCAATCAATAATTTTTGGACCTTTTCAAACATGTTGGTATAGATCCCTCCTCTAGTGTCATTTTATAATATTAAAAAAATCATTTTAGACATTTTGTGTAAATTTTTTCATGGAAGAGAAAGATTCACAACTGAATAAAAAAAGGTAGGTTTTCCTTAAAAAATTATCTTTATATTTTTAGTATGTAGAGAGAGTAAATTAAAATGAAAACATATAATTTACATAAATATGTATAGGGAATAAATGAATATTTTTTGGAATATAGAATTATAAAACAAATTCCCCACTGGAGACATAAATATAAAAAATCTTGTATAATAATTAGATCTTGAAATAAATCCTTCCCTCATATCTGAATCCCTTCATACATGTTGAAAACTCATATATAATAAAAATATATCATTTATAAGTATATTCCAGAAACATTAACATACATATCATACCATATATTATTTTCTTATAATATTTTATCACCTATTTATTAATAATTCATTTTTATATCACTGTTTTGGGTAGTAATTACTTTGATTATTATTTATGTTTTGGTTTGATAGATTTAGTTATGGTACTATGATAATGATCACATCATCTAATGAATGTTAATAATGATATAAATATCATATGTTTTCATTATATTTTTATTTAGTGTAATACCTAAAATTTAAAGATAGACAAATTAATTACATAACTCTTAGAAACGTTATGTCCTATATACGATTGAATGTTGTTTTTAATTTTTTTGAAGTATGGATGAAAATATATTTAAATAACAATTTAACCCTTAAAAATCATTATTATATAATATAAAAAATATTGAACCATGAAATCAATTCTTATAACTATCAATATAGAAATAAAATTTAAAATGAATCACACCACTTCATGGAGGCGGCAATCCAGACATACACACGAGTGTGATTATCATTTTCCAAAATAATTAAAGGTAATAAGGTAAATTTTATATTATAATTCAGGAAAATTATTTATTAAATAAATATGTTCTATATAGAGTAAATTAATCATTTTATCCAATCATGAGAGGCGGTGATGTATAACGAATTGCATTGGATCCCAAGGCGGTAGTTCGTCATACACAAAATTGATGGTTTCATTTCACATTTTACAGAAGAGGATATGGTTACATGTTATGAAATTAAAAAAGTTACATCATATTAAATGTAATATAATTCTTTTATTATATTATAAATTTTTAATAATATTTTAAGGATGTATAAGATGAAATAAAAGGTAGAGAACAATACCTCTTCTTCAATGAAACTATTTTGGTTAATAGATAAAGTATTCCATTAATGGTTTTATGAAAAATAAGGGGAATTTAGGCCATTACTAGGTATATATTAAATATATTTTTCAGGAATTTTCTGAACAAAAAATGTTTTGAAATGTGGAGAAGAAGGAAGAGGGGGTTTCTTTTTATAAGCAAGGAGTGTACTTTTTTGTTAATACCTAAAACTATTCAATAATGGGAAGTAAATCTCAATAAAAGTTCATAAAAAATTTATAAATAATGTATTGGAGGGAATATAATATTAATAAACACCTACACTACTAAAACATAATTATTTTTTGAAAATGTTATTCCCTTAACCTCTAACTTTACTCAATTTTTCCGTTGTAATTTTCCCTTCTGTAACTATTGTTTTTACCATGTAAATTTATCTCTTAAGTCTAAAAATATACTAATAATTATAATTTATTTTCTTCATACTTATTATTAATATTAAATACAAATTATTAAATAAAAATCCAATCGGTGTGAAATTCTTTTTCATAGATGCAGATATAACGTGCAAAATCGCCTTTAAATCCATAACAATAAAAATTAAATTTTATAGTTTTTTCAATTCATTATGAAAAATTAAAATTGAAAATAATAACTAATAATAATTATTATAGTTCAAAATATTTAATATATTTTTATAATTTAATTGATATAATTAGATGAATTTTATTTAAAATTAAACTTGTAAAAGTGAAAACAAAACTGTTTTCCAAAGAAAATAATTTTTAAGTACAAAAATTTTTCAAATAAAATCTCAACATAACAATGATTAAAATTACCTAAATATTTATAATAATAATATTATTGAACAAAATTTACATTTAAAACCATTTATAAAAAATTATAACTTGATAAATTCTTTAAACTAAAATCCAAATTTTTATTAAAAATCCTCATCTTTCACAATTCTATTTTTTTTATAATTTCATAAAATTTTAAAACATAAACTATAAGATAATTTTTAAATTTTTATATAAAAAACAGTGTTACTTTTTTCAAATATGTTTTATAATTTTAGAAATAATTAATTTTAAAATAAGTTGGAGTACGCAACGAAACCAATTTTTAGAAAATTACATTTTCAAGAATATAAATCAATTTATTATTATACCATACCTAAAAGAAGAAAAATTATTAAATTTTTTATTAAATATATAATATATTACTTTCACTCAAATAATTCTCATGTACTAATTACATTAGTTTTAAAAAACACATTGTTCACATACAAATATTTTTTTCAGAAATACATTTTATTTAATTATAAAAATTTTTATTTTCATTTCATATCAATTGAAAACCAATAAATTTGTTTTATACATGTTTAAAATTTATAATTTTAATAATTTTGTTATAGCTATTAATACTAATTAATTTATTTTATATTCTTTATGGTTATTTTATATTACGTTTCATTTAGGCTTAATATTGAATGTATAACAAGATATCAAAGAGTTGAAATTTAATTTAAGAGAAAAATATCATAAAATCTTAGTGTGTTTCATTAACTCCCCTATAAATTTAATTTTATCCTCAAACATCGATTAATTAGATATAGAAAAATTAGGATCCTTATTACTCATCACATCATTGGGTTCCCGTATAACTTCTTTGAATTTTTGATTCTATCACAAAACATTAACTAGATGATTTGTATATTTCTATAGAACTTTGTCTCTACAATCCAGGAATTGTACTTTTTATCATCATAGGAAATATCATAATCTAGTGGTACAACCTCTGAGTCCAATTCATGTAAATTGTTAGGTATATTTTTCCTTAGAGGAGATACATATAACATATCAAGAACCTGAGAGAGGTTTTTGAGAATTTCCAAGCAATAAGATACTATCCCAATATGATTGAGAATATTAAATGGTCCAATATACCTATGTATCAGATATTCATTCAAATTGAACCTCAAAAACTTATTATATGGATAAATTAACATAAATAACTCATCACTAACTTTAAACTCTTAATCTCATTGATTGTTATTAGTATATGTTTTTTTCAACTCTAAAATTACATGATGTGTTTTATAATGGTTCATATATTCACCACCAATTCCTCACCTGAATCGGGTCACAATAGCATTAAATCATTAGTTATATCCAATTAAATTATATTTATAAAAATATTTATATAGAGTTATCCACATGGTTCCATTTTAATTATCGAATGAAAGATATTTTTTTAAGAAACCATGACTAGAGGATGGTATTGAAGACAACAAACATTGGGATACATATAAAACAATCTTATCAAATTATCTAGTGTTTGAATGGTTCTATTATATTTACCATATTTATAAGGATAATAATAATTAATGAAACATACTCTAAATTCAGAGTCCATTGAAGACATCACTAGATCATTGAGGTAAATATCATATCATAATAAGATATAATAGAATTTGGTACTCCATGAAACCATACCACTAACTTAATGTATACTCTAGAAATATTATCAAGATATAAATACTTTTTTATAGTAATGAAGTGTTCTTCATTCATAACCAAATCAACTATAACCCATATATAATTATATCATTTTTATGTTTTGGGATGTTTGATGTAAAAATCCATGGTGATGTTTTTCAATTTCCATTATAGTATATGAAATGGTTGTAAAAAACCCTTAGAATTTTGTTTCTTAACTTTAGCTTAGTGACAGACCAATAACCAAGATACATACATAAAAATATCACCCCTATTGTATTCCCACCAGAAATACACTTTCAGATCTCTATATATTTGGGTAATTCTAGGATGAATAGAGAATGATGAACTACGAGCCTCATCCAACAAATCCTCCTTTGAATATATTATACATTGAACACATACACAATTCATGAGACTTATCATTCTATCATAATCAATGTTGAACATGGGAACACTTAATACATTCCTTTTCATCTATTGATCTTCCTTCTGTGCCTCTTTAATCATAACATGGATAGATGTATGAACACTCATTAGAGTAAGATAATGTTTGTCCCCTTCATTTTTGATTTAATTATCCATCCTTTTAAAATCTAGAATTATTGGATCTTTTTTTATACTCATCATAGAAGGGATATCATGATTCATTTGACTTAAACAATCTTTCACATTCTTAGCCTTCCTTGTGTAGTAATGCATTGACCTCTAATAATATTTAATAAGCTTCAACCAACTTTTTTAGTACATATTCATTTCCTTATATTTAAATATAAATCATGATTTTATGATGAGTATATATATATATCACACCATTTAATAGAAAAATAATACCTAAATATCATTAAATAAAAAATTATAGTAACTATCTCCAAATCATAATATAAGCAATTTTTCTCCTAAACTATAAATTTTCACGAGGCATAAGCTATCACCATGTCATTCTACACGAGGAAACATCCAAGTTTTATATTTAATGCATTTATATTGATCACAAACTCTTATCCACTATAGGGTAGTTTAATAATATCCGTGATGACTTACCTTATCTTAAATTATTTGAAACCTTATTCACATTCATCTATCTATAATTACTTAACACCCTTCTAAGTCAACATGCTGATTGGATTATATGGTAAAGATAAATTTTCCAAAAAAGAGTCGATAATATCCAATCAAAATAATAAAAATATCTTTCTGAGTCATATTGGTTAGTTTGGGTAATTTTCAATAACATATATCTTTGATGAATCCATCTATATACTTACACATGAGAGTAGGTAACCCAAAAACTGAAAAATTTTAAAGCCAAAATTCACATTTGAAAATTTTTCATACCTCTTCTCCTTCCTCAAGTTCCTCATAAATATTATATAATTTTTAATGATATTACATTTGATTTTAATTCATAATAATATCATATATAAACACTAACAATAACTAATCAATGTAATATATATATATAGCCTACTAATTAAATCAATGAAGATATCATAAGAATTATTAATTCTTAATGGAATTATAAAAAAATTATTATCACCACACCTTATATAGATGGTTTTCATGGTGATAACTACCTTCTTGACCTTATTTAATCATTTCTAGATTGGATATTAAATTTGAAAAAATATATGTCTTTGTAATTTATCAAATATTTCATCGATAACAGGTATAAAGTACTTTTTCTTAATAGAGATCCTCTGATATAACTAATAATCATTTAAAATATCCATTAACCCTCATTTATACTCATGAAAATGATTAGGTGCACCCAGTAGAGAAACACTATACTGAAAAAAAATGTTTTCAAGATTCTCTATGAGTTTTTTCATCAATTCATGAAACCCTATTATGGATATTCTATATGTTTTCTTTGAAATTAGAATAACACCAGGTATGACTTGTATTGAAAACCCAACATCACAACTCATTTTAACATTATGAAAGTAGTTATGAAATAAATCATCATATTTTTGAACAATAGGTGAATTATAAAAATTTAGTTTCTCCCCAACCATTTGGGATAAATATCCATTATCAATATGTAGAAAAACCACTATGATAGAATTAATTTTGATTAGGTGACCAGGTTCATCCTCAAACTGATATATAATTAATGAATGGTTTTAAAAATTAATGGTAATAACTGTTCCTTGAAAATTTATATTGGTTTTATAAAAATAGATCCATTACATACCTAAAATCACAAAAAATTCAACATGAATATGTATAATAAGATCCTTGGGATGAACCATCCCACAAAATTCTATCAGAAATGAGTTATAAACATGATATGTTATCACTGTAACATTATGATTTTTCACCACCAACTCAATATATAATAATTTCTATGGTGATTTAATTCTATTTTAAAATTATTGAGATATATATGAGGGGGTATAACTAGAATCAAATAGAGTGGCTGACAAGTTCACCTTTTACCACATTGCTTGGAACTTCCACATTGGTTGTACTAATTTTATTAGGCTGACCTTCTCCCTTTAGATTATTTAATAGTAGTTTCTATTGATATTTTTAGAATTGGATGAAATATTTACCCATAACCATAATGTTATCTAACTATACATTAATTGATTCACCCTTACCCTTTTATTCATGAGAATGATGGAATTTTAAAAACACTATAAGAAAACTTCTTTTCTTTTTAAGAATTTACAAATGTGTTTATTTCCATATGTAAGATGTTTTTGAAAATTCACCTTTATTTTCTTCAAATTATATTTATTTCGTTATTCCATCATCTTCTTATCTTTCTTAACATAGAATCCACAAGGTATGGAGAATTTATTCTATGTCTTGAGAGAATATGATAATATATAATCATATGATGAGAATGATTGGAAGATAAGTTCACTTTGAAATATTGACATAACATCATCAATGAAATATTAAATTATCATTTTTAGATTATGATGGTAGTACATAATATTTTTTATATGATTTTAAGGTTTTTTTCATAAATGAAAAAAGGTTTCTCTTAATTGTCTCTTAGAATCATGAATTTTCTCTCTATATCTAATTGTTTTTAATTTGAAAAATATTTATCCATGAAAAGTTCTTAATAATAATTAAATTCCATGGTCTTTAATTCCTCCTAATCCTTAGTGTTTTGAATCAATGAACACTATTGATCTTCATCCATTGAGAGAAAATAAAATTCTATGACAACCATATCCCTTTGATTACATCCATTAAAAAGAAATACCTTCTCTAAAAAATAATCCCTTCCTCAGCTACATATGTATTTGTAGAACCAATGAATAACGGTTGTTTTTACACATGAATATTTTAACATTATTAAATTACTTTTTTTATGAGTCTTTTTTTTAAAAAATGAATTTTTTTTGTGGTAACTTGAGTCAAATACCATAGAATAATTATAACTACTTTATATCCAGCTCTAGATTTATTATCATTCACATGAGAATAGTGTCAAAATAGATTATGTTAATTGATATTTTTTTAATTATATATTCTAGGAAATTTTTATTAAAAAATGGAATAAAATAATTAACCAAGCCTCTTACACATATTATTACATGTTTTAAGCATAATTATCCACAATATACAAACTATGGTATGAAAATATACTGTTTTTGGAGGAATATGAACATAATTACAACATAAGTAACCAGAATAAACATATTTTTATTAATATTCATAATGATATCATAAATACATTATAGGCCTATATCTTTAAAGTATAACATAGGGAATTCACAGATAGAAAGGATGATCTAAAAATCTATGAAAGGGAATAAACATGGGAATGAAGCCTAACACATGAGTTAGAAGGCATAATAAGATAAAAAAAAGGAAAGGATCATGAATAAAAAATTAAATAATATCATTTAGAACATGAACTATTATGATCATGTTATTATAAGAAATTAGAAGCAATATATAACGTGACATAATCATTATTTAATTATGGATTCCATGACTATATCACATGGCAGGAAAAGCCCCATAATGGATTATTTTTACTCCTTAATCGCATACATAAAATATCATGAGACTAAAAAAATACCCAATGCATTGAATAACTATCTCGGTGCACCTATAATAAAATTTTCATGTATATGTGTTCCATATAAAGAATCAATCATAAGTAATAAACATAAGGGTTGCTAATGGAAAGAAATGGGTATCATAATCACATCACAAGGCTTAACCGAAGGGTGTATAACAATGGTATCCCTGAATAATGAGATATAAATAATTCTTGGAAATTAGTAATTAAAATATAAAAAATTAACATGAATAATGAAGTCCAATTGATGTGAATATATAAAAAATAGTGGTTAGATAACTTTATAGATGTGCCACTTAAGCATGGTTTTAAGGAAAATAATAAAGAGATTTTAAAGAGGAAAAAAGAATAATTTTTTTCATAAATCTATCAAATAAGTAAAATAGTTTTTCATTATAATTTTTTTTTGATTTTTTAAAATATTGGTGGCATAAAATAGTTTATGTAGTGTACTTGGAAATGGGTAAGAAAAATAGAAGTTCTCATTAATTGGGTTTGTTTATCGAGATTAATTGAGGAGGGAACCATATAAAACATGTAATTACTCATAAAATAAATATTAATTGAGAAAAATAAATATTTTTGGTACATATAGAAAGATTATATAAGAATTATGTAAGATTTATGGGGTGATAAATTGAGGTAAATAAAGATAAAGCATAACCCAATGGAATTATGGAGGTTCAGAGAGATCCCTTACCCTATGTCTAAATATGTTATGAACATATAATTATTGACCAAGATAATCAAATAAGATTCATTAATTTAGTAATTCAGTCCCAATTCCATTTTATATTGATTTATTTTTATTTTATTGAGTACATTTATGGCCATTTTGATGAGTTATAAGGTTCAATTTTTTCATTCTAAGAGTGTTTGTTTCATGGTTTCATGGTCATTTTACTTGTGTATTGTTATGAAAGTTCTTTTAGATTGGGAATAATCTTAAAAAGTGAAATGAAATGTTATTCCTAAAAATCCATATGTTTAAATGGTAAAATATAGCAATTTATTTATAAGATGATGATGATTTATTTGATAAAACATTAATGATAATTGTTTATTTATTTTATGCATTTTTTTCAACCATCATGCATTTGTTTCAATTTATTTAATATTATTTCTATATATTAGTTATATAAAATTAAATAGGTTATAATATAAATATTATAATATTAATTATCCATACAAATAATTTTATGAGTAATCTTGAATGTGGTAATGTGAAAAAAATCATTATCCATGGAGTTGGCTAATTTCCATAATTTGAACAATGGTTTCCTTTCCACGAATAAGAGGAGTTGAGAAACAAGGGGATGGGTAGAAAATATTCTATTGTAAATATAAAATTATAGAATATTCATGATACTAGAGTTATAATTCATTTATTTATGACTGATATGAGGATAAGTTATAAGAAGAATTGAAATTAAGAGAGGTGGTTTAGGAAATTACCTATTGAACATCACTTCCTTGAAGGATCCATTTTGGAACATAGAAGCAATCTATTAGTGAGAATAAAATAACTAGGAAATTGGTATAGTGGTTAGGATAGTGGTTTTTTATATATTTTAATGCTCATTGGTTTAAAATGTGTAAGGATATGGGGTTGTGGGGGATGGTATTTTTAAGGTAGGAGGCGAATATTTTTGGAATTTCTCAATAAATTAAATTATAATAATTACATCTTGTATCCAAATAAAAAATGGCCATAGATTATAAGATAAGATAATATATGTTTTTAACCTCATCAATCTATAAGTTTTTTACTTGATTTGGTTTTATTTTAAAGCTTATCATTTTGATTAACCCTTATCCAACCTATATTAATTTTAACTAGAGTGAGCACTTTTCCAATAACAAAAGGTGAGAATTTTTGCTTATATGGTGTATGCTAGACAATAAGTGGAAAAAATATATTTTTTTTATCACATAACAATATTCTTTTTATTTTATTTTTTATGATTTTTATATAATTTATTTAAACATTATTCCATAAAATATAATTTTTTTTCAATTTTTTTGCTATTGACTATATTGACATTTAAAAACATAAAGGAAACAATTAAATTTTAAAAAATTATTTTATAATATCCTAAACATTTCATGGTCACATAGATAATTGATGGATAATATAAAATCTTACAAACTATGTTACATTTAATTTTTTATTATCATTTATTTGATTTCTCTATTAATTGAATAAATACAGTATTATCGTTGTTTAAGAATTTAGGGTAATTTTTTAATTCTTGTGAACATTAAATAAATTACAATGATGAATATAAATATTTTTTCTTTCAAAATAAAATTTATAGTTGACTATATATTCTTGTTAACCCTATATTAAAAATAGTTTACTTATTAAAAATAAGAGTGTGTCATTTTGTCACATTATTTGATTTTAATAATTCCTAAGTCATTTTCTTGGAAAAGTTTTTTTTATAGAACTCAATTTCAAACCTTGGGTATTATGGGTGGAATTTAATTCATACAATAATAATTTTTACTAAAACCTTTGTCCTTATCACTCATTTTTAATATAGATTAACCAGATTTACATTTTACTGAGATAATAAATTTTACCCCAGTTATTATTCATATTGACCAAAAAAGGGGTTTATTTAATAAAATTATATATAAATATTCAAATTATGGAATCTATTTTTTATAATTTAAGAAAATAAAGATCTAGAATTTATTTTATTATTAAACTATAAAACTGAAATAAAAAATTTTATTTAAAAAAATACCCTATTAAAAAATATTTTTTTAATTTTTTCATTCATAAAATCCATTTAAAAGACCAAAATTAGATTATTTATAGTAAAAATGTACTAATTATAGTTTAATACTAAAAAAATAGAATTTTACATTGTAAATATTTTAAAAGAATATACATTTTTCAATATAAATAATTATTTTCTACTATTCATTAAAATTTAAATCTTTTTAGAAAATTCATAAAAAATCATCCTAAGATAATTTTTTCATGATGAATTCAATAATTAATTTTATTTCTTAAATAAATTAACTAAATGTTTCAAAATTAGATATATATATCTATTTATCGAATGAAATAAAATCATTTTTGAAGAAAACATAATTTTTAAGAGTAAAATGACTTTAATAAAAAAATAAAATTTTTTATTTCCTAAGAAATTATATATTTTATAATATGGATATTCCTATTCATTGTAACACCCCGACCCCTCTAGAAAGGAGCCGGTGCATTACTTTTGATATTGTCATGGTTAGAAAGAATTAAAAACCCAAAAGAACAATCAGTTTAGTAGTTTGAAGAAACTATATACATAGATTTTACAAAAAATACATTGGATAAGGTTACGAGAGACAATACCTAATGAAAAAAACTGCATCCACAAGCACACAATAAATGACCTCCTCTTCATAACATATTGAAGGTAAACAATGAAAGGGGTGAGATAAAAAGCTCTGTAAGGGTTACAAATAGCGAAAGCATGAGTACAATAATAAGTGAATCATAATCAATCAGACATAATCAAAATGGCATAGTGAATAATGAACAACTAATGCCATTAACAAACTGAGAATGAAACGACATCCATAGATTTTGTCATAGTGAAAACCTCATGGATAGTAATATTAACTGATAATGAATAAAGATAATTATTATTAATTGGACTCCATATATCTGGCACATGAGACCAAAATACTGTGAAAACTGTCTTGTTCTGTGGGTAGAAACCTGTCTGATTTTTGGAAACAAACTCGAAGGGTTTGTCGCCAAACAGTTTTGTCTCATGTGACCTAACGATGCATCGAGGGGCTATAGTGGGCCCCACCCACCACTTCATGTCAAAATCATTCTTTATACACTGATTCAATACAAGGGAAATATGCATTTTCAATATCCGTATAGAGTAGAGTATACAAATTCATCAATATTACCATAATTAAAATATCTTTCCAAATAAACATTTTATGTAAAATGGTATAAGGTTTATAAAAAAACATATCCATGACATGATATTATGGATATTTAATATAAATATAACTTCAAATGAAAATTTATCTCAAATGGGAAGTAGGTACACCACATAAGGATTATTAGGGGCACAATAAAAAGTTAGTCACAACAAAAAGGTAGTTGAGACAAAGGCCCTTACAACAATGTAATCGGTCGAATCATATAACCAAAACTTAATAAAAATAAATTGAATCATTGATTAACATGAGTATAAATATAATAATGTTATTATATATCAAATGTCAGAACACATATACCACATACATGAATTAAGTGGCGAATAATGAAAATATCACAGAAATGAAAGTGAGATGAGAAACCCCATACCTTTTGCTCTAATGTGTTCTGGATTGTTCTTAATGACCTGAATAATCAAATTTAGATTCATTAATTAATAATTACAGAACATAATAAACATGTAATTGATATGGTATAACCTTATTAAGTTCATTAATGGCCTCTTTGTTGGATTTGAGATATTCAATTTTATTGTTTTGGAAGCATTTTCATACTAGGTTTCATGCTTTGTTTACTTGTATTCATGAATGGAAGTTTTTTTGAAATATGGTAAAACATCCATAATTGTTAATATATATTATTAGTGAAATTAATGTGACATAAATGAACTTATTGTGATTCTGGTTATATACCATGAGGATGACTCATTTGATGAGTTAAAATAATCACTTGAATTTGGCTTTGCAGTTTTGTGCTCAATAAACTTGGTTTGTATTATTATTACATATTATGAATGTGTAAATATTCCAGAACATTAATAAAGATAAAAAATATATATTATGACCTGGTTTAACCATTAATTTGTTTTCATGACCAGACTTGAAAGAATTAATGGAAATTGAAATTACATCGTCCATGATGTCGGTAATTCGACACATCACAGACAATGTTTTTATTCCTTAAATAAGTGGGAGAGGAGAAGAATAATGATGAGTAATTTTCCATAAACCTGATAAAATACTAAATATACAAGATTATGTAGCTTCTATTCCTCTTGTTTAGGAGGTGTTGAGGAAAGAAGAAAAAAATAAAGGAATCTTAAAATGAAAGAAAACTTGACAAATTTTTCACGAAAATTTGGCAGCCTAACAACCTATCTTAAAATATTATAAAAATATTTTGATGAGAGGAATGGAATATCTCATAAATAATAAATACTATGGATAGTATGGGGGAATATTTAATGAAATATCCCAACAGAAGCCAAAGGTAATGGAAGAGAATAACATAAAATTAAAGAAAAAAAAGAAAATGAAAGAGGTTGTTTACTTCTTGATCTCTTCTCCTTGAGATCCTTCTTAAGGGCTTTCGTTTTGGTATTTTGGTGAGACCCATGGCTCTAGGACATGGGGAAGATACGTGGGAGGATTATTGGGCAGAACTTTGAGGAGCTTCAAGGCTTATAGAAGTGAAGATAAGAGGTAGTGGTGGGGGGTTTTATAGTGGATGGGAGGGATAAATTTTGAATATTTAATTCATTATTTTATTATTTCCCTCAAGACAACCAATAGTATTGTTTCATGTTACCCATAATAGTAATAAGATCATGTGAGTTTAAATAAAGTGTCCTTAAAATACTTATGATGTCATAAATAGTGTATTTAACTGATAAATTGAATATACGGTATTTTACCGTATTTCACTATTCATCAAAAATTCAAGAATTTTAGAAAAGTCCCAAAAATTCACCCCTATAATTTTTTGACGTGTAGAATTAAAAAGTGTAATTCATTTTTCAAAAATAATTTTCTAAATATTATTAATTTAATTTTTAAATAAGGTCATAGTTAATTTGAAAAATAACAATCTTGAAGTGCAATTAGTTTTATGTGACATTGAAAAATTAATTATGATCCCATTATCATATTTCCTTAAGAAAATAAAATAATTTTATTACTTACTATTCATAAGGGTCATTTTACTATTCATATTACTATTAATAAGGGTATGTTACTGTTCACCAAAAATCAAGTTTTTTTTATCTGACTCCAAATGACTTATTAATCACAACTCTAGATGACCATTTTTCGAAATTCGAAAAATAGAAGTGGAAAATTTATATTTAATGGATAGGTTTTTACTATATTCTAAATAACCTAGTGTTGTTTTAAAGGAACACAATGATGAATATAATGTAATTAATAGAAACATATCATAAATGTTTGGGGTGCTACATTATTCCGTCCTTTGGAAATTTCATACTCAAAATTTTATGTATAAAGACCACCAAAAAGACGTGGGTGATTCTTCTTCATGAAATCCTCTGGTTCCCATGTTGCTTCCTCCATATTATGGTTTCTCCAAAGAACCTTTAATAGATGAGTAGTTCGGTTTCTCAATACCTTCTCCCTTGTGTCAAGAATTCTGATAGGCTCTTCACAGTAAGATAGATCTGGCTCAAGTTCTACTTATTCATAAGTGAGTACATGAGTTGGGTATGGAATTTACTTTCTTAACATTGACACATGGAACACATTGTGAACCTTGGAGAGTCTTGCCGGCATCACCAAACAGTAAGCTTCGACTCCAATTCGGTCCAAAATTTCAAATGGTCTAATGTACCTAGGGATCAGTTTCCCTTTCTTACCGAACCTTAAGATTCCCTTCCATAGAGATACTTTTAGAAATACATTATCTTCCACTTGAAATTACAAGTCATTTCTTCGGTTGTCAGCATAGCTCTTCTGCCTACTTTGGGCTACTTTAATATGGGCTTGTATTTTCTTCACCTTTTTCGTGGTCTCTTCAATAAGTTCCGGGCCTATAAGTTTACTCTCACCAACTTCATCCCAACAAGTTGGAGTTCGACATATCTTTCCATATAATGCTTCATATGGAGCCATATGAATAATAGAATGGAAACTATTATTGTATGAAAATTCCACTAAAGGAAAGTATTGATCCCACATACCTTGGAAGTTAAGAGAACATGACCTCAACATATCTTCTAGAGTTTGAATAGTTCTTTCAGATTGTTTGTCGGTTTGAAGGTGATATACAGTACTCATATAAAGCTCAGTATTCAAAGAGTTCTGGATAATTTTCCAGAATTTTGATATAAACCAGGGATCTCGATCAGAGACAATTGATAGTGGTGAACCATGAAGTCTCACAACTTCATTAATATAAAGTCGTGCCGGACACTCAAGTGGTAAATCCTCTCTTATTGGAAGGAAATGTGCTGTTTTAATGAGACAATCAACAATTACCCATATTGCTTCATTCCTTTTAGGTGTCCTCGGTAGTCCGGTGACAAAATCCATCGTAATATTATCACACTTCCACATAGGAATAGGTAGATGTTGCATCATTCCTTTGGATTTTTGTCTCTCCGCCTTCACTTGTTGACAAACTAGACACCTTGACACATAGTCCGCAATTTCGTGCTTCATATTATCCCACCAGAAATATATCTTCAGATCTATATACATCTTGGTGCTACCTGAGTGTATAGAGAAATTTAAGCTATGAGCATCATCTAATAGTTCCCTTTTTAGCTCAGGTATTGATGGAATGCATAACATCTTCCCGAATTTCAGAACTCCTTCTTCATACATGAAGTCAACCAGTTTCCCTCCTTGACTGCATTAATTTTCTTGTGCATATTCTCATCATCAAATTGAGAACTTTTCATCATCTCTAGTAAAGATGGTTTAACAATAATTTGAAAGAGGAGCGATGTTTCCCCTTCTTTAACAATTCCCATATCTATCTTCAGTAGATCCATGAACATAAGATCTCTTTCGGTCCTCATTTGAGTTAGAAGGCCATGATCTTTCCTCCTTAATGCATCTTCCACCTTATTCGCCTTTCTTGGGTCGTAGTGTATTGAACAGTCAAAATATTTGAGTAACTCGAGCCATCTTCTTTGCCTCATGTTGTGTTATTTTTTGTGTGAAAATATATTTCAAAATCTTATGGTCCGTATAAATCTCAAATCTCTCTCTATAAAGATAGTGCCTCCATATTTTCAGAACAAAGATTATGGCTGCTAACCCAAGATCATGAGTTGGATAATTTTTCTCATTAGTCTTCAACTGTATTGATGCATAAGCAATAAATTTATCATTTTTCATAAGGATGCAACCCAGTCCATTCTTTGATGCATCACTGTATATTAGAAATTCATCACTTCTAGATGGGAGAGTCAAAATCAGAGCATTAACCAATCTTCTTTTCAATTCATCAAAGCATTCTGTGCATTCTTTTGTCCACAAAAACTTAACTCCTTTACGTGTGATCTTGGTTAGCATGTTAGTGAGTCGGGCAAAATTATGAACTAAACGCCGATAATAACCGGCTATGACAGTAATACTGAATACCTCAGTTATGTTTTTTGGTGTGGCCCATTCTTGAATTACCTTTTTCTTTGAAAGATCAACTAGGATTCTATCCTTAGAGAAAATTTTTCCTAGAAAAGAAACTGACTGAAGCTGTAATTCTCACTTGATAAACTTCTCATATAGTTGATTTCTTCTCTGAGTTTTCAGAATAGTCTGCAAATGATCCTCATGGTCTTCATAGATTTTTGAGTATACCGGGATATCATTGATGAATACCAAAACAAATATATCAAGATATTCCTTGAAAACTCTATTCATTAAATCCATGAAAACAAAGGATTCATTTTTCAGTCCAAAAGGCATCACTGTAAACTCGTAATGCCCATACCTTGTTCGAAATGATGTATTAAGAATATCTTCATTCCTCACGCATAGTTGACGATATCTGGATCGAAGGAAAATCTTCAAAATGTATTGAGCTCTATGAAGTTGGTTAAATAAATCATCAATCCGGGGCAGAGGATACATATTCTTTATTGTAATAACATTGATTTCCCGGTAATCAATGCAAAGCCTCATGGATCCATATTCCTTTTTTACAAACAAGACCAGGGCTCCCCATGGAGAAACACTAGTTTGAATAAATCCCTTTTCACTCAAGTATTCTAGTTGTTTCTTCAGATCCACTAATTCCATAGTGGCCATTCTATATGGGGTCTGTTATATAGGTCTTGCATAAAGAATTAAATCAATAGAGAACTCAACTTCCTGCTCTGGAGGATGTATAGATAAATCCTCTGGAAATACATCAATGTAATATTTAACTATGTTCACATCTTCAATTTGAAGATTTCTTTACTCTCCCATAGATATTGGTTTATCATCCTCTCCAAGTATTACATTTAGTAGAGCTACGAGGGGTGGGTCTAGATAAGAATCATGTGGCGAAGTTTCTGACCTAAAGGAAAAGGAATCTACACCATTTCCAAAAATTTTAACTTCCTTTTTCATGTAATAAATCCCCGTATCATAATTTGATAGCCAATACATACCAAGAATTATAAAAAATTCAGTCATGGGTATGATGATAAGGCTAGAAACTAAATCACGTTTTGGTGTTTGGAGGGGGACTAGTCGACATGCCTTTGTTTTAATGATACATCCCATGGGAGTTTTGACTAAAAACTCCTTTCTTAAATCAAATTGGACATATCGAATTTTCGTGGAAAACTGGGAAGATATAAATGAATGCGATGATCTAGAATCAAATAATGTAGGGGCTAATTTTGAGGAAACAATTAATGTACCTGCCAACACGTTATTAGGAACTTCAACCTCCGTAGTTGTAATCACAAAGGCTCTCTCTTTCTCTCTTGGACTTTTCTGAGTCAAGATTCCTTGGCTCTTTTGACACTCATTTGAATAGTGTCCCATATCATTGCAATTGTATCATTGAAAATCATTGAATTTTTTCTTCCCCTTCCATTCATCAGATCGATGACCCTTTTCTCTACAGTTTTAGCAGGCTCCCATGCCTTTCAATCATTTCTCGGGATGATTCTTTCCACAGTTCTCGCATAATGGGAAACTATTAATTCCCTTGCTCTTCTTTGGAACTTATCCATTTCCTTTGTTATCAGAGTACCGCCTCTTATCTTGGTTTCCTTTGAAAAAATTTGATCTAGAAAACTCTTTCTCTGTTTTGGTGGCACTTGATACAATTTCATCATATGATGAAAACAAATGAGAAGCCAGTGCCCTTTAAAGACTTGTCTTAATACCTACAAATAAATGATCAATCTTGTCCGTCGAGTCATGTACGTAATCCAAAACATACCTGGCTAGCCTTGTGAAGGTAGCCTCATACACTACAACACTGTCTTCTTCACTTTGTTTTAATCCAAGGAACATCCTCTTCATTTCGGTTCATTGCTCATGAAGGAAATATTTTTCGAAGAGAATTTCCTTAAAATTCCTCCATTCCATATCTTCTATTTCTTCTTCCTCCATGGTATTTTGAATCAGGTACCACTATTGATCAACATCACCCTTGATACAATATACTCCCAGTACTACATTTTCATTTTCATTTCATCTTAATGCCATGAATATCTTTTGAAGGGACGTGATCCATTTCTCAACAACCACTAGATTAGTAGTCCCACTAAAAGATATGAGATTATTCCATATGACATGATCCAAAATAGGTTTTTAATGGTTATTTGTTACAACTTGAGTAATTTTTCCCAATATAGACATGATCTGATCTGCTCCAACGTTGACTCTGTTGACTTGCTCAGTAAGGAATAATATATTTCCAAATAAACATTGTATGTAAAATGGTATACGGTTTAGACCAAAAACATATCCATAAAATGAGATTATGGATATTTAATATAAATATAACTTCAAATTAAAATTGATCTCAAATGGGCAGTAGGTACACCACATAAGGATTATTAGGTGCACAATACAAAGTTAGTCTCAACGAAAAGGTAGTTGAGACAAAGGCCCTTACAACAGTGTAATCAGTCAAATCATATGACCAGAACATAAAAAAACTCAAATGAATCATTGATTAACATGAATATAAAGATAATCATGTTATTATATATCAAATTCCATAACACATATACCACATACAATAATTAAGTGGTGAATAATGAAAATCTCACAGAAATGGATGTGAGATGAGAAACCCCTTACCTTTTTCTCTAGTGTGTTCTTGATTGTTCTTAATGACATGAATAATCAAATTTAGATTCATTAATTAATAATTAAATAACCTAATAAACATTTAATTGATATGGTATAACCTTATTAAGTTCATTAATGGCATTTTTTCTGGATTTAAGAGATTCAATTTTATTGTTTTGGAAGCATTTTCTTACTTGGTGTCATGCTTTGTTTACTTGTATTCATGAATGGAAGTTTGTTTGAAATATAGTAAAACATCCAGAATTGTTAATATAAATTATTAGTGAAACTAAAGATCTATAAATGATCTTATAGTTATTCTGTTTATATACCAGGAGGATGACTCATTTGATGAGTTAAAATAAACACTTGAATTTGGCTTCAGAGTTTTGTGCTCAATAAACTTGTTTGGTATTATTATTCTATATTATAAACATGTAAAGATTATAGAACATTAATCAATATTAAACACATATATTATGACCTGGTTAAACTATTAATTTAGTTTCATGACCAGAATTGAAATAATTAATGTAAATTGAAATTACATCATCCACGATGTCGGTAATTCGACACATCACGGGCAATGTTTTTATTCCTTATGTAAGTGGGAGAGGATAAGAATAATGATGATGAATTTTCCATAAATATGATAATATCTAGAATATAAATGATCCTAGAGCTTCCATGCCTCTTGTTTAAGTGGTTTTGAGGAAATAAGAATAAAATAAAGGAATCTTAAAATGAAATAAAACTTGATAAAATTTGACGAAAATTCGACAGCCTAACAGCGTCTCAAAATTTTTTATAAAAATAGTTTGATGAGAGTAATGCAATATATCATCATTCATACATAATATGGACATTAAGGCAGAATATTTAATGAAATATCCCAACACAAGCCAAAGGGAATGGAAGAGAATAACATAAAATGAAAGAAAAGAAAGAAAATGAAAGAAGTTGTTTACCTCTTGATGTCTTCTCCTTGAGTACCTTCATAAGGGCTTTCGTTTTGGTATTTTGGTGAGAAAAGAGGCTCTAGGACTTGTGGAAGAGACTTGGGATGATTATTGGGCAGAAATGTGTGGATATTTAAGGCTTAGAGAAGTGAAGAGAAGAGGGAGTGGTGGGGTGTTTTATAGTGGATGAGAGGGGTGAATTTTGAATATTTAATTCATTATTTTATTATTTCCCTCAAGACAACCAATAGTATTGTTTTATGTGACCTCTATGAGTAATAAGATCATGTGAGTTCAAATCAAGTGGCATTAAATCACTTATATTGTCATAAATAGTGTATTTAACTGATAAATTGAATATACGGTATTTTACCATATTTCACTATTCATTGAAAATTCAAGAATTTCAGAAAAGTCCCAAAAATTAACCCCTACCATTTTTTGATGTGTAGAATTCAAAAGTGAAATCCATTTTTCAAAAATAATTTTTTAAATATTATTAATTTAATTTTTAAATAAGGTCATAGTTATTTTGAAAAATAACAATCTTGAAGTGCAATTTGTTTTATGTGACATTGAAAATTAATTAAGATCCCTTTATCATATAGCCTTATGAAGATAAAATAATTTTACTATTTACTATTCATAAGGGGAATTTTACTATTAAACTTACTATTCATAAGGGTATGTTACTATTCACCAAAAATAAAGTTTGTTCTATCAGACTCCAAATGACTTATTAATCACAACTCTAGATGACCATTTATCGAAATTCAAAACACAGAAGTGGGAAATTTATATTTAATGGATAGGTTTTGACTATCTACTAAATAACCTAGTGTTGTTTCAAAGGAACACAATGATGAATAGAATGTAATTAATAGAATCATATCATAAATTTTTGGGGTGCTACATTCATACCCTCTAATTAAACAAGGATATATAGGTTGTATTAAAATAATAATATTTTATTAGTATACTGTGGTTTGTTTATAATCAGTGTAGCGTGAAAAAAATATATCGAAGAAATTAAATTATTTAAAGAGAAATATTTGATAAAAATATTGGGGGGTGTTACATTCTTCCCCCTTATGAAATTACACCCTAAACAAATTTACGTACAAGGTGAAAACAGGTGTGGGTACTTATCCTATTTCCATATATTAACTAAAAAATATAAAATAAAGTCAGGGGTATTGAATACTTGGATAATAAGCATATAAAATGGAATATATGAACATAGAAGGATAAATATATAAAAGGAAACTATATCAAAAATTCTGATTCTTTATGTTTCACTTGAGGTTATGCATTGGGATATAATTACTCATAGGATTATTACTAATTTTTTTTAGTACTTATCACCCAAAATATCTAGATCATACTCTAATACCAACTATAAAAACCCAATCCTTTTGCATATATAATTACATGATTTTATGTATAATTATCCAAAAAATAAAAACCAAGGATAAAAATGTCTAGTGTATTTTGATGAATAGGAACATTATTAGAAAACCCAAAACTAAAATAAAAAATCTTTTTATTAAACATCGTAATGAGATCCTACATTTAGAAAGGATAACATGGAAAATTCATAGACAAAAGTGATGATGTAAAAATCCTAGTAAGGGAATAAACATGGGAATTAATCATAGTGAATGAGTTATAAGGAATAACAAAATAATATAAACGGAACAAATCATGAATAAAAATAAAGAAACATAGAATTTTGAACATGGAATCGTATGATCATGAATATATAGGAAAGTGGTAGAAATATATAACATGATATAAACATGAGTCATGGATTACTAACAAGACTATATCACATGACAGAAAAATTCCAATAATGGATTATGTTTACAGCCTAATCCCATAGATAACATCTCACAAGACTAAAAATTACCCAATAAATCAGAGCTCTACCTGGGTACACCCATCATAACATGTTCTTGTATATGTGTGCCAAATAAAGAATCAAACGTAAGAGTTTCCCATGGAATGAAATAGGTATCATAATCATGTCACAAGGAATAACCAAAGATTGTATAACAATGGTATCCATGAATTAATATATTTAAATCATTATTGGATATTAATAAGAAAAT
Source organism: Viscum album (assembly GCA_963277665.1). Taxonomy (NCBI): domain Eukaryota; kingdom Viridiplantae; phylum Streptophyta; class Magnoliopsida; order Santalales; family Viscaceae; genus Viscum; species Viscum album. The sequence continues at coordinate 385,368,960 of OY728146.1, forward strand.
ATAAGAATAGATAATGAATATTGAATTCAAAATTAAGTGAAAATATTAAAAATTATGGTCATATAACGTTAAAAATGTGCCATTTAATAATAGTTTTAAGGAAAATAATGAATATTCATTGAAGATAATAAAGGAATAATTATTTTCATAAAACTAGAAATGATGTAAAATAAATTTTCAGGATAAATAATGCGATTTTATAAAAATATTTGAGGCTTCAATAGTTTATGGAGTGTCCTTGAAAATGGGTATGAAAAAGAGAAGTTCCCTTTACTTGGGGGTTCTTATATAGATTAATAGAGAAGGGAACATTAAAAACAAGTAATTACCCATAAAAGAAAAACTAATTGGGATACATTCACATTTTTGGAACATATAAAAATAATATAGGAGAAGTATATAATAATAATCAAGGGATAAATTCTGGAAATGAGAGAGAAAGTGTAACCCAAAAGAAATATGGAAGTTCAGAGAGATCCATTAACATACATATGAATGTGTTCTTCACTTGTATATAATGTCCTTCATAATCAAATTAGAATAATTAATTTCATTATTTAAAACCTATTCCTCATTTTTTTATTTATTATAATTTTATTATGTTTATTAATGTCCATTCCGATGAGTTTTAAGGTTCAACTTCATCCTTTTGGGTGTGTTCGTTTCATGGTTTCAATATCATTTCACTTGTGTATAATTATTAAAATTCATGTAAAATGGGAATAATATTCCATAAGTGAAAATAAATGGTAATAATATAACTCTATAAGTTTATATGGTCCAACATATTTTTTTTTCTGACATGATTATTATTCATTTGATAACGTATTATTGATAATAGTATAGTTTATTTTCGGCGGTATTTTACAAAATCATGCATTATTTTCACTTTATTTAATAATATTATTATATAGTAGTTATTTAATATGAAATAAGTTATAATAAAACTATTTCAATATTATTTACCATAATTTTTTTCAACCATTATTGAAGGCGTTAATGAAAAATGAAAACATGTTATCTCTAGAGACGATTAATCACCAAAATTCATACAATGGTTTCCTTTATTTGAATAAGAGAAAATGAAAAAAATGGTTCTAGATACAAAATACATAATTATAAATGTATCATTACATTAAATATATGATACTTGATTTATTATTCTTTTATGGATGAATGGCTCGAAGAGAAGGTAGAAGAAGAAAAGAAATCAAAAGAGGCGATTAAAGAATGTTATATCTTGAATATCACTTTCTTGAAGGATCAATATAAGAACATGGAATTGGTTTTCTGGTGAGACCATAACCACAAGGAAATGGGTATTTTGGGTAGTATAGTGTTTTAAATTTTTTTTAAATAGTAAAGTCACATAAGGTTTGAGGATAATGGGTTGTGATGTGTGGTATTTATAAAAGAGGAGAGGGGTGTTTTTGAAATTTCTTAAAAGAATAAATTATAATAAATTCATTTTCTATAGGAATACCAAAAAATGTACACAGATTAAAATAAAAGACAATATAATGTTGTAATATCATATTCCAATAAATTTTATTCACATTTCTGTTATATTTAAAACCTCATCATTTTGATTAATCCTTAGACAACCTATATTTAATTTAACTATAGTAACAACATTGTCAAAATTAAAAGGTGTTAATTTCTAGTTATATTGTCTTAATTAAAGAATAAATGTAAAATCAATGAAATTTTAGATGATAAAATAATAAAATTTTACTTTTTAAATATTTTTATAATTTTTAAATAATTTAATATGATAATAATCTCCTAAAATAATATTATTGTGAATCTTGATACTATTTACTACATTGAAATTTAATAATATAAAGAAAACAAGTAAAATTTTAACAAACTATTTTATCGTATCTTAAAATTTTCATAGTCATCTATATAATTTGTGGATCACCTTAAATGTCTCAAATTATATTACTTTTAATATTTCAATTCTAATTTATTTTATTATTCCACTACAACAGAAATTTGTTTTAGCAGCGGTTTTGGTAACCGCCGCTAAACATTTTTTTTAAAATGTTATCATGGCGGTTTGTTATAAACGACTGCAATTTTTTTTAACACTACCGACCCTTCTCCCCCCCACTCGACCCCGCTTCTCCCCACTTCCCCCACTTCCACCGCGACCCCGACCCCCCACGACCCCCACAACCCCGTGACGTCGGTGACCCTGTGACCCCGGTGACCTCGACCCCCTGCGACTCTGGCGACCCTGTGACTCCGGCGACCCCGCGACCCCGTGACCCCGGCGACCCCGGCCCCCCACAACCCCGGTGACCCCGCAACCCCAGGTGTTATTGAAGATTTTTCTCATAAATGTTATGTATTATATGCATATGTGGTTGTTCCAATGTACTTCTTTACTATGCTTTGTGTTCCTGAGTAAGAAAAGTGATATTAGGACTTGGATTTATGTATGAAACCCTCTAAGAACTCTATTGGGTCTGTTGATGTTAGAGATCATACCTATGTCTACCCTTGGGTTATGAAAACCCTTTATGGTTGGTGAAATATTTTTTAAAATGTTGCAACAATATAATTATGAAATTCACTGGTTAGAGAATTGTAAGTTGGTATATAGTCAAGGTTAATGGGATATTTGAAATACAGAATTAGTATTTTTTTGAAATGCCTAGTTGGATTCTGAAATGGATTAAAATAAGCATTTTTCACTTTGATTTGGTTATGGTTTTCCATGAAGGACAACTATGTTTTGAAAGTGGGTATTGTTTTGAAAAGGAGGTGTTGACCTCAATGTTATAGGAAAAAAGGGGTTATCTTAATAGATTTAAAATGGTGATTAGAAATGAGGGTGTGGTTGCCCTTTTTTGAAAATGATTTAATATCCCCTTTTATGGTTGTAAATAGAAATTAAATTCTTGGGACATGTGGAGTTTTTAAAAGAATAATACTCATTTTTTAAAGGGTGGATTCAAGATTATTTCAATTGAGTATCTTGAATTGTGTTTTATTCCATGATTTTATTTTAAATATATGTTGATAACATAGTCATTTAAATGATATATGGGTTAGTAAGATAGAAGCCCCGAAAATTAGGTTGGAATGTTAACTTGTTTTGTTAAATGAAATAAGTTATAAATGTGTTTTGTTGATGACATAACATAAGGGGTAATTTGGTATAATGTGATTGTGTTAAATGGGTTAAGGTATGGAATTGATATATGTGATAAATGAGTTGCGATTGTAAATGGAATATATGTTAATGGGTTATTTATTATAAATGGGATATAAATAGTCAGTTATGGGAATGATCATTGATGTAGATTGATATAATATATTATTTCATTCTTGGATTGTAACCTAGAGAAATCATTTAGAAAGATGTTGGTGTGTCAATCCACTATGATAGGAAGATTTACATTTCATGTTTCATTAGCAACAATCAAATTTTTTAACACTAACTAGTCCTTGATTTTTCCAACCACAATTACTATATCTTTAATTTAACTGTATTTAGAACTAAATCCCATGTGAATTCATGAAGATATATGTATAAAGATGTGAACACTACCTAATAATCTTGTTGGACTATACCAGATTTAAATCCCACCATGTAGTTCATACAAAAGATTAAATCAATTAAATTCATGTATATAATATAAATAAACTAGATAAATTATACTGCAATAATAGTCATGTATAATTCTATCCATTTCAATACTCCTTACTACCACTATCTATGAGGTGTGTTGGAAATGATGGTATGAGGAAAAGTTTCCACATGTTGATTAATAATAGAATAATTTTGGATGTATCCAATAAAAAAATATCATATATTATATCGATAATTTCCATATTTAGACAAATGGTACCCCAAACCATATAAAAAATTATGTTTCTTGTTCATGATACCCTTCACTTATGTATAAAAATACTTCTAAAATTTCACAAGATAGTTATTACTTTTGTAATGAGGCCCATCCTAGTAAAATTAATTGTTCATAGATGCCTCTTAGTTTTCCTAAGTCTTTTGTTAAGAACTAGTATAATATGACTATTCCATCTGAGCATACAAAACCAGAGGTAGAGTTGATCTTATTGCACCAACTAGTCATAGAATTTTATGAAAATATTTTTTAGGATTCCCATTCATGGAACAATGGTTTAAATTATATAGTGGTGATATGAAATAATTATTCATGTGTACATTCACGATTCACTGTAAAAAACCTAGTCAATTGATGTGATATGGATTATAAGAAACTCATCCCATTGATTTATTTTCTCTTACATTACTATCATAGGACTGACTCTACATATTATGTTTAAATCCCATGTTGATGCTCCTAGTTTCACATAGCTGAACAATGGTGTCTCCTACACTAATATTCGATCCAAAGTCTCTTCCTCCAACCAAGTCCTTATTATATATTTCTGGGTGGCATGTAATATAGAACATTAAAAATATTGATAGATCCTTAGTTTCGATACCTTAAATAATGATCTATTCATTCATTCCTTTTCTAGGTGTTGCCTCTCATGAACAGTGAACAAGGTGAGTGATCTTTGAAGTATATTGAATCTCTTATACACATACATGTACAAATTTAACAAATTATTCTATATTTATTACCCCAATGGTTTTCAAGAATAATTATTTTACATTATAAGTATACAAATCATTTCCAAGTGAGGTATTGAAACAACATATCCTAGAGCATCTACATTCTTAGTTTCTCTATATTTTGGTTATAGTGGCTTCATGGGGGGATAAAACAGAGAGGCTTCTACAGTATCGTTAGCTTTCTACTTACAGAATCAAGTAAATAATATTTGGATCCCAACATCATTGTAAAAAACTAAGCTGTGATAAAATGTTTTTAGTGCCAATTTTTTTCTATCATCATGGGGATATAGGAGAATATTGATAAAGTGGAGTTTATTCTCCAAATCTTTTATTCCTTGGGCATAATTGGGTTCAATTAATCGAACTTATATGATCTTATTCATCATTTTCTCACTACCTAAGAGGAATAGGTAGACCAAGAATATAGCCTCCTTATGAATTGTGATTCCACCCAAGTTATACTTATGTTAATTTTTTTATCTAATATTATATTTTCATGTTATAAAGGATTTCAAAAGTCAAGGGTTAAAAATTTGGAGATTTGGGAGAAACATGATATGAATACTGTTTATCATAACTTTTAGTATTGACCCTATGGTAATTGAGTAATATGGTATTGTTAGCACACTGTTTCTCTTTACTAAACAAACTTCCACTATCCCAAACAATAGAGGGTTCATATCTATCTTAGTGGATCATCTTTATTATATTATGTTTCTGTAATCTTACACTATCCTATATATGAATATCTTTCTATATTTTGTAGTAACTATGTGTTTTAATTTTTTTATTATTTTGTAGGCATATTGTGATATACATGGATAAAAGCTGGATCACATTACCAAGGAACAAACCTTAGTATGTTAATGGTTTGAATGAGTTTTTATATTTTTCAATTTCTAATCGATCCATTAAAGGAAGAATAAGATGTCCGTGTCCTAAAGGTAAATTTTGAACATGGTTGAAGAGAGATGAAGTTTATGAACATTTAATACTGAAGCAATTACCTGGTCAATATTTGTGTTGGGTTTGGCATGGAGAATCGAACGTTACAGAAATATTGAGTACTAATATTAATCCATAAAATGAGGTCCCATGTTCATTGAAAATGGAAAATTAAATGCAAAACCTCATAAATGATGAATTCGACACTACAAGACACCACTATCAGCATCAAAACATATCAGAACAACCAGAAGAGGGTGCTACAAATTGCAATGTGACAAGTGATGTTTTTGAGACTGTAACACAAGAAGATCAAGATTGTAACATATAATTGTATCCTCCTTTTGATTCTGTGGAGCCAAATGTAAGAGAGAAATTCAATGAGAAAAATGAGTTTCATGATTTAGTTGACGATGGAAATCAAGAGTTGTATAATGGGTGTTTGAAATATTCAAACATTTCATTTTTTCTGAAGTTTTAACATATCAAATGTCTATATGGAATTACAAATGAGGCAATGTGCATGATATTGGAATTTATTTGTGATGAATTTCTTGAAGCAAAAATCTCAAAATCTTTTTATGATATGAAAAAAAGTTGTTAACAATATTGGTCTGAATTATACAAAATACATGTGTCCCAATGATTGTATGATTTATTGGGGAGAGGATTCAAGTTGACAGAATTGCAAGAAATTTTTTTCTTCTAGATGGCGGTCAAAGGGTGATGTTTTAAGTTTGAATGAACAAAACTTCATAGAGAAGAATAAAAGGAACACACCTACAAAGGTTTTCCATTACTTTCCCTTGAAGCCTCGATTGAAAAGATTATTCATGTAATCGAAAACCACCAAACACATGAAGTGGCATTCTGTAGATAAAAACAATGATGCATTAATGAGACATCCACGAGATTCCCAATCATGGAAGACATTTGATTCATTATATCTAGATTTATTAGCTGATCCTAGGAAGGTTCAATTGGTATTGGATGCTGATCGATTCATCCCATTTGGGACTTTGAGTACCAGTTATAGCATTTGACCAGTTGTTTTGATCCCTTATAATCTGCCTCCGTGGATGTATATGAAACAATCATCTTTTATCATTTCGATGATTATTCCTAGAAAAAAATTCTTGGAAATGATATTGATATATACTTACAGCCTCTGATTGACGAATTGCAGGAGTTATAGAGCAACAATCTTGAGACATTTGACGCTTCTTCTAAAACAATGTTCAAAATGCATGCTGCTTTAATATGGACCGTTAGTGACTTCCATGGTCTTGGGAATTTATATGGTTGGAACACTTACATGGGTTTGGATTGTCCTGTTTGTAACTTTGATTTTAATCCCAAACGGCTACCTCATAGTAGAAAATGGTGCTTCTTGTGACATCGAAGATTTCTCGATACATCTCATAGATTTCAGTAGAACAAATCAAAATTTAATGGTTCCATTGATTGTAGACCACCTCCAAAGTTGTTAACTAGTTCTGAAATATTGACACAACTTGAAAATGATGAAACTGAATTTGTGAAGTCTTATCATTTGAATGATAGTGGAAAACGGGTCCGAAGTGCATTGTCAGGTGAAATCAGAACACAACAATGGGAGAAAAAAATTATATTTTTTAAACTACCATATTGGGAATTTAATTTGTTGCGGCACAATCTTGATGTGATGCATATTGAGAAGAACGTCTATCTTAATTTTATTTTCACATTACATAATGAGCATAGAAAGTCGAAGGATAATCTCAATGCTCGAAAAAACTTACAAGTAATGAACATAAAACGTGATCTCTGGCCAGATGAGAATCAAAAGTATGCTCCAACCATTTTTTCAATGAAAAATAGCAATAAAGACACATTCCTTTGAATGTTAAATAATGTAAAGGAATCTGATGGGTATTCGAGTATCATCTCGAGGTGTGTTGACTTGAATAATCGTAAGTTACATGGAATGGAAAGTCATGATTCACATATTTTGTTACAATAGTTACTAACATTGACATTGTGTACATTATTATCTGAAAGAGTTACTCCTTTTGTACTCCAATTTTACACATTTTTCAGGAAATTATGTGCGAAATCTATACATCCATTTTAGCTTGACAACCTCTAGGAGAGGTTTTTATTGACCCTTTTTGCAATGGAGATGATCTTTCCTCCATCGTTTTTTATTGTCAAGATGCATTTAACTATGCATTTGGTTGAGGAAGCTAAATTAAGAGGCCCCGTTCATTATCGATGGATGTATCCAATTGAGAGGTATTTTATTTATATGTTTTTTATTTAAGTAAAAAAAATTTAGAATTTAAATAAATGCATAATATTACTATTTTATTTCACAGATATCTTGGGCATTTGAAAGTATACGTGAGAAATAAAGCTCAACCAGAAGGCTCTATTGCTGAAGGCTATTTGGTTGAGGAGTGTCTTACCTTTTTTTCTAGATATTTGGATGATATTGAGACAATATTTAATCAAGTTGGAAGTTTTGACGACACATCAAATCAATCTCAAATGCATCAGAAATCAAAAATATTTCCTGCTATTGGTCGATCAATTGGAAGGACCTCAAATGTGACATTGACAAAATTGGAATTATTACAGGCACATAGATATGTGCTGCTGAATTGTGAAATTATAGATCCATTTATTAAATAGTTGAGTATACAAACAAAGAGATTAATGAGAGTCTGAACACAAAATGAGAAAGATATAACCAAAGCTATGAATAAAGAGATTGTAGAATGGTTTGCACGACGTGTAAGTTCATAAATATTTCAATAAATACGAATATTAGTTGGACACATACATTTTGTAAATCTATTAAATTATATTTCTTTTTTCATATCATGAATACTAATACTCGAGTAGACTTTTCAGAAGATTTGAAGTTTCTTTCTAGAGGTCCTATAAAACAAGGTAGAATGTTCGACGCTTATAGTGTGAATGACTAATGATTTCGAACAGTCGATCGAGAAGTGGGTTTGAAAACAAAGAATAGTGGTATATTTACATTTTCTGAATTGGGATACTATGAAAAGCTACATGATATTATTGAATTAAACTACCACATACATTTTTTTGTTGTTTTATTCAAATGAAAATGTGTTGATATTATCAGAGGTGTTAAAAGAGATTCCATGCAATTTACTTCTCTGAACTTCTCTCGCTTGATGGATGTTGGTGATTGTGAACTGCATGATCCATATATCTTAGCACTACAAGAGAAAATGTTATATTATGAGAATGATTTTGTGGATGAAGGGGGGAGTGTATTTTTTCATGTAATAGAAAGAGATTTGTATGATATGGGTGATGAAGTGGAAGATTTGACCTCTGAAATTGAATTTCATCAACAATAGGAAACAAAATTATTTGTCCATCATGATATTAAAAATATTAGTCTAGTAAGGATGAATGATGTGGATGAAGCAATGGAGAATGAAAATGACATGATGGAAGGGGAAAATTATTATATGTACAATTATTAATTCATTTAGAAATCACTTATTTCATTTCTACAGTCATTCATTATCATTGTTATATATATTTTGTTTGTTATTAATAGGCATCTATTATCATTTTTAAATTTATTTCTGCATAATTTTTTGAAATATATATTCTGAACTAAATTTTATTTGATTAAATGACATGAATTCCATGGAAAAAGTGATATAATATTTCATCTAGTTCGGCGAAAGATGGCGATCCATCTTGCTCCCTCCCAACGACATCTGAGGCACCAGCTGCATACACCCCTGCACCATCTCCTACTGCATCATTTCTCACACAATCTTTGGGTGTTCCATTAGAGGCTGAGTTTTCTACTCCCCCTTCAGAAGCCTCAGCAGTGGGGTGGCGACACGCCCCTTCTAGTTCATCATGGACATACTGGAGTGTCACTGTCATAGGTACAAATTTTAATTAAATAAATTTATTTCTTTTTGTTTATACTAATTTTTTTCTCATTGAAGATGGAAAAAATGAAACTGTGGAGAAAAATATAAAAAGTTCAGATGTTTGGAATATGAATTGTGAGAATATAGTCGTTCCATTTGATTCTTATGGGGTCCTTACGGATGACGTCGCGGGGTTACTTGGCTAGATTATAGGCCAGCTGGCAGCAGAGCCCATTTCCCTTCCTATTTCTTATGATGATTGGAGATATATGCCTCCAAGCTGAAAAAATGTAGTTTTTGATTCCCAAATAAAGGTAATTTTATTAAATTATGGTTTAATTCAATGTCATATTACTAATATGTTCAAAATTAATTTTTGTATACATATGTTCTTCCACTTTACTATTGCTGATGTGATAACACTGAAGTTGACATTGAAAAATCATGGTAAGAAATGGAAAGATTTCAAATGGATATTGTGGTGTGATGTCAATGATACTTCGTTAACCGTGCATCAAATGTATGAGAAGATACCCAGTGGGGTACCGAAAGAACAGTGGAATGTTTTTGTTGACATACATCGTGATGAGAAGCGGATGGTATTGAAATATATATTATTATATGATCCTCATTTGACATTTATACATGAATTTGAAGATAAGATGACATTGAATACATTACTATTAAATTTATTTTTTTTTATTTCAAGATCTCTCAAGACAGAATGCATCAAACCGGGCTAAGCAAGTCATCCCTCACACTGTGGGCTTCAAAAGCTATTCTAGAAGCCGAACGACATTGGTAATATTTTAATTATTTTAAATATTTATAAGACAAATAATATCTGTTTAATATATTGAATTTTTGATTTATCTTTCCTTAATGCAGTCATAGAGTTTAGGGCACAAAGGAACCTGAACTGAACTGTTGTTGGATGTTCACAAAAAATCAGATGGAAGTTTTGTTAATGAGCCTACCAATGAAGTTGGGGTATGAAGTAAATTTTGTATTATAATAACTTATTATCAGTTTTTGCTGTGTTAATATATATTGATATTTAATTTATAGGTAAAAGTTAAAGAACTATGGGTTTCCAATCCTGGGCAATCCTACTCAGTCTCCCAGGATGACCCAGTTGCTAAAGTCCTTGGGAAGGAGCATCCTGGTAGAGTGCACAGGATGGGTTTTAGACCCATACCATCTGAGGACTTTGGCATGACACCAAGGATTCCAACTGCATCTACTCCTGGTTATAGTCAGTCCATACTCGAATATGCTCAGGGGGAGATTGCTTATCTAGGAACCACAGTTCAAGATCAGGGGGCTCAGATATCCGCTTTTCAGAAAGCAATGACTGATATACATCAGAAAATGAGAAGATATGCTCCCGGTGGTAGTGCATCGACTGGTGGTCAACAGGTAAATCACAAAAAATCAAAATCATTTAGTTTGCAAACTTTCATTTGTTTTAAGTTTTAATATAAATATGAAACAATATTTAATTTTCAATATAATGTTCTTATAGGTGATAGCAGAAAGTGGAAATGGAAGTGGAGAGGGTGATGATGTATCATCGGACCCTGAGTAGTTGTATTGTTGATGTGTTGAACAAATATGGGAACAATTGGTTTGTATATGTACCATGTGTGGCATATAGTTTCCACCAAACATTTTCATGTCCTAACATTTCCTTGATTTCTCATGTTTCCTTTTATGTATCTTATTGATTTCTGATGTTTCCTTTTTTGTCTTGATTTCTCGAGTGTGGTATACATCATTCTAGTTAGGCCTGTGTTTGAATTGGTAGTTGAGATTTTTGATGAATAGGGGTTAAAGCCAACGTTGATGTGTTGAATAAATTCTTGATGCCTAATATTATAATATGTAATTATTCAATATCAACATCCAAGAAGGTAAACCCTTCTGGCATTGTTATCCTATGACACTGTGAATCACAAAACATGTGGATTGATAACTCTTTATTAGGAACTATTTTCTATGAATCCAATAGAAAATGATTTTCATTTTCTATAACACAAACATAAGCTGGTTTTCTATTTGATCCTAATATGATTCATGTTATATAAATCATGATTTCCTAAAATTATTCATGAATATATAAAAAATTACATGTCGTTCCATGAATAAAACCTTATAAAAAATAATATCTCACAGCTAGCGTATCACCCAAGGTGAAATAACATCCAACTATAACATCAAACAACAAGAACAACAATCCCACACCGAGAACCTGGGTTTCCCCCATATATGGGTTAGATAATCCCACAAAAAAACACATTACCAAGGACTGAAACACCTTAATATCAGGTAAAAATTTCAAAAAAATTATTCAATAGAAAATAAAACGGCTTTGATACAACATTGCAACACCATTACCTAGGTTCCACTAAACTGGTTCCCCAAACCAATGTGCCAGATAACCATATGAATGCCTCCTCATAATCAAGAGGCTTTCTACTATTATTGAGGGTCCAATGAGGTATGTGGGGATAAAATACCATCTTTACTGGTGTAAACCAATAGTATAAATCAATTTAAATGATAACCAAGTATGTTATAAGAATAATCATACATGATGTATTCAATTCCAAAAAATGGGTAAATCCCCACAACCAATATAGTAAACATGCCAGTTTATACAAGTGTCATGTGTTAAGGAAAAAACAAAATAAAAAACCCCATAAAAATCCTAAAATGGGTCTCTATTTCCATCTAGTTCCCTCATACATGCTCCATTACATATCCAAAACCAACTATCTATCAAAAGGATTTTTCCCTTATACTTCCCTACAACAATGAGATCTACTCAGGTATCAATGGAATCCTAAAAAGGGTGTGAGTATAGGTTAATAATACACCACCAAATAGTGTCTAAACAAATAAATATTATAATAACAACAATTCTGTATACATAAGTACAATTAAATAACGAACAAGTAAGAAAAGGTAAACAAGTTCTATAATTAAATATCAAGCATTTGACCATGTATATCCTTCGATTTTATGATGACATCAAAATCCCACCACACCTTCTTCATCCATATCAAAATTATATTCCATTAATATAAATGGGTTTTACATTTTTATTAACAAGAATTGTAATTCATTAATAATTTCAAATTCATATACTTTGGTGCACTAATCAGTTCAGTCATATCATACACATAGGCTTTAGTGCCTGGAAAGCCATGTCAATACACTATCCAAGCATAGGAAACTCCATAAAAATCATATCAAGTCCATTATGTCAAATTTCATGTCTAGCCATCCCACATCAAAGATAAGGAATTCCTTGTAAAAAAATTCTTACCCATGGGTGGGATCTACTGTGTCCTTCATCATTCACTAATCCATCAATACACATTCCACAAGGTCAATCACACTTGACCTTTTTAACAAATTAAAATATCAAGGGTGAACCTATCCCATTTCACCAATATTCACATAGTTTATCACTTTCACTGCACTTAACGTAATTCCATATCTATTCTATTTTACTATTCATTCATAACAAAAACCATTGTACATATTTTCAACTCCATCTTATAATATGGATATTCCCACATTTTCCATTCATTATTTAGCCCCTTAGTTATGTCACAACCCATTTAACCATAAAAGTTATGATAAACAACCACTTACTCCATTTTGAAATGATAAAAATATCTATAATTGTTTTAATCTCATAAACCCTTAAATTTATCATTTAATAACTAAATTCTCATGTTCAAGGGATTGGAACACCTTATGGGTGTCCATAAACCCAGTACACTCTTCATAAATATATCCAAAAACATCATTGAAAGGTCCAAAACATCATTGAGTTGATGTTATTTTATGAGATTGTGTCTTGTTTAATTTGTTTTTCAGGGCAGTGGTGCAGTGGAAGCATCAATTTTGTTTTCTGCTCAGATTTTTGCAGTGGTTTTAACTGCGGCTAATAGTATATAGGTAAGACAGTAGCGGCGGTTAAAACTTCTGTGAAATGTAAGTATTTTTACGTTTCATGGAGGTTTTAACCGCCACTACAGAGTCGTATCACCCACGTGCATTCGCAGCGGTTCTAGTGACTTTAGTGGAGGTTTTTATGGCCACTGGATTTTATTTTATTAGCGGCGGTTATAACTGCCGCTAATAAAATAAAATCCCAGGTTCTTAAAAACTGCTACTAAAGTGATGAGAACCACCGTGAAATGACACAGCTAAGACGCTTTTCTTAAACCGCTTGTTTCCGATGCTTTCACCGGGGCGCTCACATCCGTCTGTGGGGAGGACGCGCTGCTTGTTGCCCCGAATTACCGCATTCCAAAGGCGGGCGACATCTGTTCCATGTTCAGGGACGTCTGCTCCTTGATCGAAACCAGGATGATGGGATGTTGGTTCTTCCTTCCGTGGATTCCTCCTCGGAACTCGTCACCTAGTCCGGTTCTCCCTCATAGATTTAAGACAGGTTCGTGAAGCTCATTACTCGTGCCATATCTACATGGACGCCAGTTAATTAAACTTCTTCCGTCGAGATTCTCCAAGGGGTCTTGTCGGGGAAGAAACCTTCGGTTAGGAGAATAGTCACGTTGGGGTGTCGTTATCATGTCTGTCTTCAGTCCCTTATCACAGGGCTTCTCGAGGGCGTGGAATCCAGAGGCATCCAACATCGAATGTGGGGATTGTGTACCATCTGAGGGTTTCCTCAGCTTCCCATGTTTAACACGGGGTATGTCGCGAGTTTAACGTCTTGCGGAGACGGATCAGGTTGAAGGACTCCTAGGGGAACACCGATGTTGGGGCCAGCACGTGGGCGGCTTCCCAGATGTCATGGAGTGGGATGGGGTGGCATGATCTCACCGGGATGTGGCGGCCTGGGTAAGGATCAGGATGGATGGTGGAGTGAGACATGGGGTTATGCTCTGAGACGGCCCAAGAGGGGGAATATAGTTTAACGTCATGCGAGACGAGATACAGCTTAACGTCATGCAGGACGGGGGCATACAGTTTAACGTCATGCAGGACGAGATATTTGGGGATTACGCTCTGAGGCAGCCCATAGTGGGTATGGGGCTTACGCTCTGAGGCGACCCATGGTGGTCAGGGAACCGATGTGGAGAGGTCAGGATGATCGGGTGGTGGGCTTGAACCTCATGGAGGCTTCCTACATACCAAGCGTTAGCACGGATGAAAGTCCACGTAGTTCGCTGGGATGGGGCTTATGATCTGAGTCGGCCCATAGTGGTGTCATGGTCGATGAAGCTCTAAGACCATGTGAGTCATGGTCGGTGTGAGAAACAAGAGGCAGCAGGGACCAGGCGATCACATCACAAAGGGTGCGTCCGTGAGAAGTGGAATGGGGATTACGCATTGAGTGGCCCAAAGAGGAAACAGGGGCTTATGTGTGGTTAGCGGCCCTTGGTGCCGGGGCTTACTCCAGGGTGGAGGCCCATGGTGCGACAAAGCACAGTGGGAAAAGGACTCCACTGGCCTTGGCAGGATGAAGTACGGAGATGCACGGGTGCAACCTTCTGTTGAGAGGCTAGGGGATTACGCTCTGAGGCAGCCCTTCCCCCATAGACAAACTCCACTTCGACAAGGAGGATCTCATTCCATGAGAGGAAGAGTCCATTCCCATGGAGACTAGTGGGCGTAAAGAATGCCCGGGCTGGTGGGACCCTGCGTGCGAAGCACGGGGTCGGACCACAGTTTAATGTCATGTGTTAAGGACGAGGTGCTCAATAGTTTAATGTCCTGCAGCTTGGACGAGGTGGGTTCGCTCCACAGCCCTAGGGCTTACATGCCCAACGCCCTCTACCCCTTGTGGGAGGGAAGGCATCGGCAAGGTTGTAGTGAAGGGGGGCCGCAGGGCGAACCATTGAGGGGTCCACCTTAGCGTGGCAATGCGAAGAAGCAATAGACGTTAGCGTGCCAATGCGGAGAAGCATAAGGCAGAGCAACGCAACGGGAAATACAGCCCAAGGAACCTTGAGGTTACATCGTACAAGCCTGGATGGCCGTACGAGAAAACAACGCATGGCGCACATGCCCGGCAGGGGAGACATCAGGTGCCGGCGCAGAGAGGCAGCCAAGGGGCGTCAAGGTGTGGGGTCTTGGGTTTTGCAGACAAAGAGAAGGTTTGCGTGCAAAACTCTGGGATGACGCGCAATTGGAGCCAGGGGATTGCGCACGGAGAGGGAATTGCGCGCACGGTATTGCGTGCATGAAAGGGGATTGCGCGCAAGGGACACGGATTGCACGCAAGGAAGGAACCCGGAGGAGGGGGCAAATTCACTTAAGTCAGTGGAGTTGCGCGCAAAGGCGAACCCCGAGGCAAGGTTACGCGAAAAGAGGGATTACCTGGAAGCCATATTGCGTGCGGGGGAGTCAAATTGTATGCATGGGAGCCGATCCGAATTCTGTAACCCCCAAAACTCTTGGGGTCACCTTCTATTTATAGGCATCTGCCGGCGCGGAATCCAGGCGGCGCACGAAATCTTCAGTGCCGGGAGCCGTCGGGGTGCAAAACCTCACCACGCCGAACTGGGGCGCGCACAAATTGCGCGCCTCATCGGCTCAATTACACGAATCCCGGGGATACTTCACGCGCACAACAATATTTCATGCGGATCCTCCATTATTTCACGCACCACTTCCTGGGCCTCCGAATCGGGCCTTTGATTTCGAATATGACTTCGCTTCGTCATTTCGAAACTTCCTATAGGAGTTACGGACTTTTTCGGCGTCTACAAATGCCCCCCTCAGAATTAGATCGTCATGAGGTCACAACGATCAAATTCTGAGGGAAACGCTGAAGTGCTGGGTCTCCTGGGCACTTTGCGCGCAAAATTCCAATGGAGCGTGCAAAACCGACGGACTCATGCGGAATCCTCTTTCCACGCAGTGCGGAACCCTAGACTCACCTATAAAAAGGGGCGCTCAGTCCCAAATCCGTACTTTAGCTTTTTCCACGCGATAGGCTTATCGCTCTCCTGCGCGAAATTGCTTCCACAACTGCGCGTAAAAACGCTCTGGCAGCGCGGAATTCCTTCTAAATTTTGGCCTTTTTTGCGCGCCGACTCATGGTATTCCACACTTAGCGTGCCTATTGCGCACCCATCTCCTAGATTTCATGCAACTACTTCAGATTTCGCGCAACACTCTTTGATTCCGCGCACTGCATCCTAATTTCGCGCAACTCCCGAAAAATTCGAGATGGCCGCAAACTGAGTTGATGAGGGGGAAGTTGCCACTCATAGGAGCGAGATGGCGGAAAACGAAGAGGTTTATGGAACCAAGGTGATTGTCTCCAAAATCCTGACCTTGTTCAATCTGCTGACTCCGGCCCAGAAGGCATATCCCCTGTCTGACAACCTCCCACTCTAGAACTTTGGCATCCTGGAGGAGGTGCCCCTACTGGGATTTGAGGTGGACACGCCGCGGTCATGGGTGACCCGAGAGGACGAGCTTCCTCACTATAACATCACCAACAATAGCCATCCTACCAGGGAAACCAGACATATGGACGTATATGTCCTAACCCATGGACTAGGACCATCACCGGGGATGAGCCTGTCGTAGAGAATTCTTCAGCCCTTTACGCGAGCACGTTCCGTCAGAGTGTCACAAATGACACGAAGGGCTGGCTGAAGGATTGGGACCTGCGGTCTGTGGGCAACTTCACCAGTGAATGGGCCTGGGTGTTTTGGGATCTCCATACCTGTGACTAGTTTGGGGATGATCTGCGGTATATCGGCCTGTACGAGGCAGTATGTACATCGCAGTTCCACTTCCACTGTCAACCTGAACTCAGGCCGGAGCTATTCACCCGGTGTTCTCCTGACACCAACACATTCCACCTTCACCATGGGGAAGTCAGCATCAGTCTCTGGGACGTTCAATGCATCAGAGGTATCCCATTGGAGGGCTACCAATACGACGAGTTCGTTCCTTCAAAGAATACCTGGGGAGACAGGTCGCGGATGCCTATGCTGATGTGGAACCTGTTGGAGCTGGCCAAAGAGAGGCTGGGGGTCAAGGACTTCCTGAAGGACATTTCCTACAAGGGCTGGTTCAGCCTGTTCCTTAAGAAGGATCCGACCATCAAGATGACGGGACATGGTAAACAGTTCCCAACTGCGGCTCAGAGAAGCAAGGATAGGTCATACTGGAGGACCCTAGAGGTGGGGCAATACCAATTATGGGGCTATCGCGTCATCAAGGCCCGGGACCCAAAAGTCCGGTATGCCGGGTTCCTTGCCGCCTTCCTGAGTGGGTGGCTCCTGTCGGTGTGGGATGTGAGGATGGGCGTCCGTCCAGCAACACTGGTGATGGCAGGTACCATGGCCGCCAACAAATGGTTCAACTTGGGTTTCCCCGTACTGGCCAAGCTGTATGCCATCCTGGGACGCATATCATGAGGGGGGTCGCCTCGAAGAGTATGTGGTCCCTTCCAGATCTTCCATGGCTGGGTGGCGGCTCATCTCGGCGGGTACACATTCTCAAACGTCATCCGTCCTCCGGGAAATGGTCTGCGACCGTCCTTGCTGAACATCGCAGGGGTGGAGCTGATGATGATCAATGAGGAGGGCGTGAGAATCCACATTGGAAACCATACCAACTTTAACTTCAGCCAATTGCCCACCCCAGTCGGCCAGATGGTGGACAACAGGCGAGGCTCTCTGGAACAGCAGGAATATTTCCAGAGCATTCGGGGCGGGGTGCTTGTGTATCGGATCAACATGAAGGTGATCTGTGAGCCTTATGTGCCATCCCGATTCGCCAGGCAGTTCGGGTGCCTCCAACGAATGTCGGAGAAGGTATTCACGGCTGTCTGGCAGGAGAAAAATCCTTGTGTCCTGCGCCAGATGTGGTTGATGTTTATCACCTTTGGCTATGGTGATGTCGTTACTCTTCCTCCCACCGGGGTCGTTGCTGGCCTTGCAACTGATTATGCTGAGCACTGGACCATTGTGTACCCCGAGGGGCTTTTACGCAAGCGAGTCCAGAAACTCGAGGTTACTCGCGCGGAAACCGGGCGACGGGAAATAAGGCAAGGTGCTGCCGGAAAGGGGGAACCAAGGGTGCGTCAGGCAGCGAGGCCTACGTAGGCCGGGACTTCAGAAGTGGGAACATCACATAGTGTCCCCACGTCCTCGTTACCTATGGGGAGGTCACATGAGGCGGCCATGGAGCTGCCCGGGAAGAAGATAAGATACCTGCTCGAACCTTCCCAAGATGCAATTCTCCCAGCACTGTGGTTAGCCTGGATGACCCTGCGGCAATTGCTGAGCGTTGAAGCCATCTAGCAGAAGATAATGCAAAATGGGATCCAGCTGCCAGAGGTCGGGCTCATTCGATTTACCGACCGAGTAAACTTCCATGGGCGACATGCTTATCTAACATCCATGGACACATACGCACGTCAAATGGGTCGGCATGCGGAGCCACCTTTCCTAGTGAAAGTGATGCTCATCTAGGAGCATGATCCGGAAGCGATGCCGCCAGGAGAAGGTGATAGTGACGAGGAGTCAGAGGGGGAGGAGGAGACCGGAGAAGACGAAGGCGAAGGAGAATATGAAGAAGAAAGAGAACCTGAAGATGAGGGGTCGCAAGGGGTGACCTACCAAGGGAATCTCCAAGAGAGTAACGATATTGTCGGCTCTAATCTCAACATAACCAAGATACTCGAGGTCTGCCTCTATCTTCATTCAGTTTCCTTCTTCATCCATTCTCCTTTCCAATTTCCCAACCATCTCTCTGCCTCACTCAGGAGTGGCTGAGTGTTGGACGGGCGTCCCCACTAGAGGAGGGAGGAGAGGAACCGGCGAGACATGATGGGGATCCGACACCCATCATTGAATCAATAAGCGCAGAGGGGTATCCCATCATGTCGGCTCCTATAGTGGCCGAAACACTGGAGATCGATGCTCTGGATTCCTGTAAGTCACACACTTCACTACTGGCACTTGGGATCAAAAGATCCCAACTAACCAGCGTACGCCTTGCGTTGTGATCTCAACATTAGAGGCTCGTCAAGCTACGGAGCCCGGGCCGTCCGTGACAGGACCAGTGGCGGACATACCACCTCATTCAGAGTATGCTCCCTACACTGAGTCGGCCCCGAAAATTGGTGAGCAGGGGGCAGTGGACATTAGCGGCGCTGTTCTTGAGGCGAAGTTGGATGCTGATGGGGGCATCGTCGCTGCTGGGGAGAGAGAAGAAGGTCGCCCGGACGTCGAGGATCCTATTCCTCACAAAGGTGTCCCAGTGGCGGATCCTACTGCCGATCTACTGGCTGCCTTCCCTATATACCGACCCGCTGACCGTGAGGAGATAGATGAATCAGACTTAGAGGAAGCCGAGGAGAGCCGGATGACATGACACAAATGGTGGAAGTGTATCCAGCACTTTCTCAGACAGCCCCAGTCAGATTGGCTGAGGCGGATGGGATCACTCCAGACCTGGCTACGCTTCCTGTGCGCCGGAGGGGCTGACGCTCAGCACCTTCATCTGACAGGCCGTGATTACATGGCCGAGAAGATACGTGAGAGCAGCCGGCGCACCGACGTTGCCCAGTGCTGGGAAGGATCGAAAAGTTCCCAAGCGTTGCTGAGGGAAGAGCGGGAAATCCAGAACCTCTAAGGGAAGGCAGCAGATAATGAGGCCTTCATTGCAACATGCTCTGAGCTTGTGGAGAAACTGACGGACCAGCTGGCTAACGCGCAGGAACAACTGATGGAGGCGAGTCACTAGATGACCGTACTTCGAACCGAACGGGCGCATGCACAAGCTAGGGTTGGCGAGCTATGCTCTGCAGCGGCTGATGAGGAGAGAGTATTCAAGGAGTTAGAAGCAGTCCTGGAGGCTACCAGCTAAAGGGTAGCAGTGCTGGAAAGATCGGTTCAGCACGCTGATCTCTAAGGGGTTTGTTTTGGCCATCTCATGAACTTCTTGCTTGTACTGCTTATCATATCAATCCAATACATATCCAAATCCATTCATTTGTACCCTTGGTTTAATATTCTCAACCATAGTTCTGAAAAAATAACAACTCATCCCTAGGCTCCTGTGGGTCGTGCCTAACACGAGAAGCAAAGGATGCTCGTGCCATCATTTCGTCCAACTGTGGGGCATTGACCAAGCTTTAGCCATCCGAAATTGGGCATGGATTTCTGAGGAGACCCCAGACCGATTGATGTATCAACTTCTCAATGTGTTCTAACACACGAGTGGGGCAATTCCGGGGGCATTGAAATCCATCTGAACATAGGGAGATGGAGAGGAAGGGTGAATCACGCTGCCCAAATTCGGAACACGATGGGGCGCAATGATAGAGGATAACTGTCAACCGTGGCAGAAACAAAGAATCCATATCGTGTTGGCCTGGAATGGGGACAATGAATTAGGGCTGACCGCTGACCATGTTAACAACACGAGGCCTAACTCAAATATCGTCGGTCAGTTTTCCAGAACGTTGGCCCAGGACAGCAGGTGGACCATAGGTCTATCATCCATATTGCTACAATAGGCGGACCAAAGGTCTATCATCCATATTGTGGTAGCAGGTGGACTAAGGTCTATCATCAGTATTGTTAGGGGGTCCCGTCAAACATGAACAGTCCTCCGGAACGTTGGCCCAGGACAGTAGGTGGACTATAGGTCTATCATCCATATTTCTACAACAGGCGGACCAAAGGTCTATCATCCATATTGTGGCAGCTGGAGGACCAAATTCTATCATCCATACTATTAGGGGGTACTGTCAAACATGAAATTAAATGAGGATCCGAATAAAGGGGCACAAAAAATCTGGAAGGTGGAGTGGTGGTTTGTTCTAACAGAGTCCAGCACTCCTGAATTTGTGCCACCGTGGCATAGGCGCATTAGGCGGACGTACCAACCTAATCACGGGTCGTCCCATTTTCCAGGAAGGACCTCTCTGGCGAGGGAACTGTCACTTCCCATTATTACTTATGGGGAATCTCGAACATATTAGAGGTAGATGTCATGATTACACCACTTCCCATGAATTCAGGTCGAGGGGCCGACAATAAGGAGGGACGGGGTTTGGTAATCCTTGGGGCTGGACACAAAAAGAAATGTCCGGGCGTTCCTACATATCTCATTAGGATGAGAATCAAGCCACACGTAGTTCTTGAAACACAGTTTAATGTCTTGTTGGATGAAATATAGTTTAACGTCATGTAGGACGAAATATAGTTTAATGTCATGCGGGACGAAATACACATCTCATCTAGGGATAGGCACGACACGACGAGTAACCTGACGTGAATGAGGACATAATCCCGCACCACACCATACAATACCACAAGAGAGAACGACTCGTAGAAAGCCAAAGAAAGGATCATAGTTTTAGGTCTTAGAACTCGAACCAAAGGAGAAGGGGAATAGGAGACACATGGTAAAGCGATTTCAAAACCCAATGTGAATAGGGCAAAGCCCTGCTTACTATGTGCTCCTAGGGCCGTGTTTAGGCCGAGGGACCAAGCGTGAAAAGATAGGCTGGGACTATGGGGAAGTTCCCAGGCGCTCCTACGTATCTCATAAGGATGAGAATCAAGCAATATGTAGTTCTTGAAGGGCAGCATGGCGCGACGTGGCGCCTACACAAAGGATGAAGAAGTCGTGCGGGTCTAGTCCTCGCACCAAAAGAAGTAGCATTTGATATATCGTTTTTGTTCTTGAAGGTAAATGATTTTTCTTTTGTGGGGCGACTGGCCTAGGGTAGAAATTCCTGGCTTCTCCACAATAATCAAGCCATAATAGGCGTTGACAGGCAGTATGGCAATCGACCAATACTTGGTGTGATGTCCCCCATAGGGTGGTCATCACAATGCAACGCCATTTTTCATCATGCGGCCAGGACAATATCGTCACAGTTTAAGGTCGTATGGCTTGGACCGATATCACAGTTTAAGGTCGTATGGCGTGGACTGACAACACAGTTTAAGGTCGTATGGCTTGGACCGACAACACAGTTTAAGGTCGTATGGTTTGGACCGACACCACAGTTTAAGGTCGTATGGCTTGGAACGACACCATAGTTTAAGGTCGTATGGCTTGGACATGCAGCATAGTTTAAGGTCATATGGCTTGGACCGGCAGCACAGTTTAAGGTCGTACGACTTGGACCGACATCACAGTTTAAGGTCGTACGGCTTGGACCAACATCACAGTTTATGGTCGTACAACTTGGACTGACAGCACAGTTTAAGGTTATACGGTTTGGACAGACATCACAATTTAAGGTCGTATGGCTTGGACCGACAACATAGTTTAAGGTCGTATGGCTTGGACCGACAGCATAGTTTAAGGTTGTATGGCTTGGACTGGCATCACAGTTTAAGGTCGTATGGCTTGGACCGACAGCACAGTTTAAGGTCGTATAGCTTGGACCGACATCACAGTTTAAGGTCGTATGGCTTGGACCGACAATAACACGCATGATGCGATACCATCACTGCGCGCGACTCCGAGAGAGGAGCCTCGGGCCAAGGGGCCGACGAGGGTCCAACCATGAGGAGGGGGATAGGAGATGCTAGCTCCCAGCTGTGCTGGGCCCAAAACGCAATGTCCGGGAGACTCCTCGTTTCCCATGGGGATGAGGGTCAAGCTGCATGCAACCTACAAAGAACAAACCCAAGCACATACTCTAGCGCTGAGATTGCGGGAGCCCCGAGAGACACCGTTACACAGCTTGGTCTTTCTGACATGTGGGGTTGTACCGAGGGTTAGTACAAGGAGTATCAAGATTCCACCTTGACACAGTGGGGCAGAACATAATGTGAATCATGCAACCAACATTCAGGGCCCAGGGAAGCCGACCTGATGATTGAGGATTACTTCTGACCACGTTCGCAACACAAAATCCTGTCGTGTTAGCCATGGGGGCAAACAAATGAGCATCAACCGCTGACCACATTTGCAACACGGGATTTGTATAAATCTTTTCTTTGAAACCCTCGGGGGTGTTGGCCCGTGACGGTAGGAGAGCCATTTGGCGTTGTATCCAGGCCGTTCTTGGGGGTCCCTCCAAGTGTGAAGGAAGATGGGGGCCCGAATGAAGGGGAACACGAAGCTTAGAAAGTGGATGGAACTTGACTAAGTCGAATCTGACACTCCAGGTCCTAGACCAGGGTACTATGAACACATTAGAAGACCACTGGAAAGGGTCAAAGGGATCAGTCTGAGAGCGTCCAAAAGATGGTGGATCCCCGGGAAAAAAAGGGGCGTAATGCCAAACACCCCGGCAATCGGGAGATTGTGGGATCTCCTAAGAGATGGGGCTAGACCTAACATCTAGGTGTTCAGGCGGTCCTACGTATCCTATAATGATGGGAATCAACCCGCACGTAGTTCTTGAAAGGTTCCTTTTAATGTCATGGGGAACATGACATAGGAGGGCTAATCCTGAGGATAGGGTGTGCGTGTTGCAGTTATTGAAAACCCAACGTGAATGAGGACATAATCCCATACCACGCCACACAATCCTGTGGTCAAGGTCCCAAAGGTGAGACAGACACGATAGCGAACCTCAAGCTGGACCCAAAGAAGAATGGTCTGGGCGTTCCTACATATCTCATTAGAATGAGAATCAAGCTAGGTGTAGTTCTTGAAACACAGTTTAACGTCATGTAGGACGAAATATGGATCTTAGTTTTAGGTCTTAGAACTCAGACCAAGGTGCAGTTTATGGTCGTGCAAGACCGCACAGTTTAAGGTCATGCAGGACCATAGAGCCCAAATATAGGGAAAAATGCAGTTTAAGGTCATGCTGGACCGGGTGCAGTTTAAGGTCATGCAGGACCAAAAGAGGATCTTAGTTTTAGGTCTTAGAACTCGGACCCTTGACGCTTAGGCAAAAAACCGTTTGAGGAACCTGGCGTTGGTGGGAGGGGTGACACGCTCACCATCCATAGTCACTAGGGAATACACACCATTGGGATAGACCTTATGGACAATAAAGGGCCCCTCCCACTTAGGCTCTAACTTGGGTGGTTTCCTGCCAGGAATCATTGGCGCTCTGAGAGATAGCACCAGGTCACCTTGCAGGAAGGAGCAGAGGCGAACCTTCTTATTGAAAGCTCGAGCCATCCTGCCCTGATGCCTTTCCAAGTTTTGTAAAGCACGAAGCCTACTTTCGTCCAGCGCTTCCAATTAGGCTAGATGGATTTCGGCAACTCTATCCGGTGCTTGATGGTCGTAGACCACCGTGCTCAATGAGGGAAACTGGATCTCGATGGACTGGACGGCCTCAAATCTGTATACCAGGGAATATGGAGTCACCTGGGTGGAGTTACGAGTCGTCGTCTTGTAAGCCCAGAGGGTGTTGGGAAGCTTTTCCGGCCAACTCTTCTTGTTCTGACCAACCATATTTTGCAGAATTTTATAGAGGGTTATGTTAAATGCCTCAATCTGTCCATTCTCCTTTGCATGATATCAGGATGTGTGGTTAGAGCGAATGTTGTACTTAGCGTACAATTTCTTCAGCTCAGCTGCTCGGAAGTTTGTTCCGTTATCCGTGAGGATAGCGTGAGGTACTCCAAACCGATAGATGATATTGGAGCTCACGAAGTCAGCGATATAACAGGCCTTGACATCCCTGAGCGGGATTGACTCTACCCACTTTGAGAAGAAATCCGTAGCCGTTAAGATGAACCGGCATTGGAGGGCCGTCACCGGCGGGTAAGGCCCTACAACATCCAACCCCCAGACTGCAAAGGGCCAAGAATACTTGGTAGTACGGAGAGGCTCCGGTGGACGTTGCACAAAGTTAGCATGAACTTGGCACGCATGACACCTCTTGGAATACTCGATGTAGTCGTGCATCATGGAGGGCCAGAAGTACCCCAGCCTCCGAATCTGGTGACACAACTGCGACCCGGCCTGGTGGGCACCACAGGAACCAGTGTGAACTTATTGAATGACCTGTGGAATCTCGACTCCTTGAAGACAACGGAGGAGAACACCATCAAACATGCCCCTGTAAAATAGCTGCTCACGGCTGGGACCGCTTTGAAGGGTGAACTGCGGCACACGGCGTCGGATTCGTGCTCGCTCGGCTCGGTCTAGTGGGAGATCTCCATGACGGAGATATTCAACCAAGGGCGTCCTCTAGTTAGGCACTGTCTCGATCACCACGCCTGAAGCCCTCGAGGGTCCTGATGTAGGGGCGCCAGCGGTGAGATGGTTTACTCGCGGGCCACGATCTCCCTCCGGAATAACAGGAGCAATGACTCTCCGGTGTGCCACGTGGATTATTAGGTCATCCTGTTCGAGCTCCGCAATTGATGTAGCCAGGTTGGCCAAAGCATCTTATCGACTATTCTGTGACCGAGAAACGTGAACGACATCTGGCCGGGAGGGGAACTTAGCCATTAGACGGAGGGTGCACTCCAGCAATGGCACAAGTTCTGGCTTTCTGACAGCGTAGTCACCATTGACCTGTTTGATGACCATATCGGAGTCCCCCTTTACATACAGATGGGGTACGTCAACCTCCAGAGCCAACTCAAGGCCAGTGATGAGGGAATGATATTCTACCTCATTGTTGGTGCATCCTTCTGACAATAGGAATGAATATGGCAGAACGGCTTGCTCAAGTGTGATGAAGACGATACCCAGGCCCACTCTGTTAAGCCTAGGATTGTTGAGCCTTCTACCGGTGGGGCTCCGGGAGGCACCGTCAAAGTGCATCTGCCAGCATGGGATGGCATGATAAACTGTGAGGATTGCCTCATCAGGAAAGCCTAGATCTAGCGGCTGGTCCGCGGAGGTTGGGTGGGCAGCTAAGATGTCTGCCAATGCCTATCCTTTGACGACCTTCTGAGTTACGAACCTGATGTCGAACTGCTGGAGGATCACCTCCCAGCGCACCAATCGGCCGGTCAACATAGGTCAGTTCAGGATGTATTTCAATGGGTCTACCAGAGAGACCAGCTGTACCTCGTGGTACTGCAAGTAGTGCCACAATTTCTGCATGGAAAATACAATTGCCAGGTAGCTCTTCTCGATGGGAGAATATCTATTTTCCGTGTCGAGGAGCATGCGACTGAGGTAGTAGAGGCTATTCTCTATTCCCTCGTCCTTCTTTTGGGCAAGATGCGCGCCGAGGGATCGCTCCAGGGTGGACATGTAAAGGACCAGCGGCTTTTCAGGAACGGGTGGCAT
Source organism: Viscum album (assembly GCA_963277665.1). Lineage (NCBI taxonomy): Eukaryota > Viridiplantae > Streptophyta > Magnoliopsida > Santalales > Viscaceae > Viscum > Viscum album. Next base: position 385,395,633 of record OY728146.1, read on the forward strand.
CAGGACCGGAGGTTGAAGCAGATACTGCTTGATTTTCTCAAAAGAAATCTGACACTCTTCGTCCCACCCATAGGCGACACCTTTCTTCATGAGCTGAGAAAAGGTTTTACACTTGTCAGTAAGATTCGCAATGAATCGGCGTATATAGGATAAGTGGCCTTGGAGGACTTGAAGCTCCCGAATATTATTCGGGGGAGGTATCTAACTGATGGCCTTGATCTTCTCTGGGTCAATCTCGATACCTTGATACCTAACAATGAAGCCAAGAAACTTTCCATAGGTGACCCCGAAGGCACACTTCAATGGGTTCATCTTCAAGTGGAGAGAATGGAGGAAGCCAAAAACTTTCTCATAGTCTTTGAGATGGTCCTGACGCTGATGATATTTAACCACCAGGTCATCTACGTAGCACTCCAACAGTGTCCCAAGGATCGGCTTGAATATGCGGTGCATAGCCCGTTGATAGTTGGCACCCGAATTCTTCAGGCCGAAGGGCATAACCTGGTATAAGAAAGTACCCTGGGAGGCCCTGAAGGTAGTGAACTCTTCATCCTCAGGGGCCATCCGGATCTGGTTGTACCCAGAGTACCCATCCATGAAGGAGAGGGCTTGGAACCCAACCGTGGCATCGATCAACAACTCTGTCACGGGAAGGGGAAAATCATCCTTCGGACAGTGGCGATTGAGATCGCAGAAGTCGATGCAGACCCGGATCTTCCTGTTCTTCTTCCTGACTGGAACAATGTTGGCTATCCACCTGGGGTACTAGACATCCTTGACAAAGTTGGCATTGATGAGCTTATCAACTTCGGCCTCAACCATGGCACCATGAGAGGGGTGCATCTTTCTGGGAGGCTGCTTGAACCCGCGATGGTTCGGTGGAAGGCCAAGGCGGTGGACAACTACCTGGGGATTTAGTCCTAACATCTCGTCATAACTCCAGGCAAACACATCACAGTGCTGTCTGAGGAAGTCTATGTATTGTTTTCATTCCTCGGGGGGCATAACGGCACAGACCAATGTGGGTCTCGGTTCTGCCTCACAACCGAGGTTCACCTGCACTAACTCATCGACTGTGGTGGAGATGCCCTCCTCAAAGGCAGGAGGAGCATCCTCCATGTCCTCCTCTCTTCTTATGGAAGGATAGTCCAGGGGGGGAGCCATTTCGGGGCTGCTAGACCCTGATGGGAAACTGGCGCTGGCTTGGGCGGCAGAGGTCGTCACGTCGGGAGACTCATGCACCGCGAAGACCATGGCGACGAAGGCGGTTGATCCAATCCCATCTGGCCTTCGGCCCAAGGGGTCATGCTTTACGACATCAAAGCAGCAGTGGCACGTTGGCTTGAGCCGGTCGATTCTGGCCCGGCAAAACAGACACATATGATATACTACCATTTCCATGGGACCAACGTCCCGATATCGTACAGGGGTAGGAGGCTCGTGGATCACCTGAGCCTAGTTGGTGTAAGTGTACGAGGTGATTTCTCACCGTCGCTTAGACCTGGAAATATGCCTTCCTCTAGTACCCGAGACAACAAAGCACTCTCCCATATCGGGGGACGTGGCCTCCAACCGGTGGATTGGGAAGACATATGTATCATCCAAACCTGCCTAGGGATCACTTGTGATAGTGGCGGGCTCGACCTCACCTGCCATGATCTGCTTGTCCGTGCTCTTGTAATAGTCAGCGTCCAGGTAACGGGCTTCACAAGAGACAAACGGAGAGGCATCTCCTTGGAGCATACCCACTCGACCCTTAAGGGAGTATTTGAGGCACTGGTGATATGAGGAGGGAACCGCTGCGTGAAGGTGGAGCCACGACCTTCCCATCAACGCATTGTAGGTGGTGTCTTGAGAGACAAACATGAATTTGGTATTGGAAATTAGGCCACTGAACTGGGTCTTTAGAAGAATCTTGCCAAGTGGAGTTTGCTCGGTCCCATAATACCCCTGGATCCTGAGGTCAGAGGGAGTTAAATCATCCTCAGACAACGCTAGTTTCCGCAGTGCCCGAGTTGGGATCAGGTTAATCCCAGAACCCATGTTGACAAGACAGTGGCGGACTTCCATGCCATTGAACTGGCCAATGAAGTACAGTGGGCGGATGTTCCCCATGTATGGGAAGGTCTTCATCTTCACCAGAAAACGAGATAACCACCTAACATTTGGCATCCTCAATCACCTCGGTGTGGAAGGATTCTGCGGCCTCTACCTCCGTTTCAAACTGGAGGGGGATCCTTAGAGCCTCAGCGAGCGCCTCACGCATTTCAGACGACAGACGAAGGGCCTCAAAGATAGAAAGCCTTGCCATAATACTGGTAAAGTGCTTCATAACATCATACTTTTGAGCCAAATGCGATCTTATGCTTACAGGAGGTCGCTCTGTGATTGGAGGCATGACAGGCCCTGCTAGAGGGGCCGGTAACTGACTAGTACTAGGCACATACCACTGTTCACTAGCCGAAGCCCGTGAGGTGGCTGTTGTGCTAGGACCGGAAGGCTGTAGTCGGCCGGTGGCAGGGAAGGGCTGGTTGCGACACGGACGAGGCGGCTCCTCCTGATCCAGCAACACAAACGGTGGTGGAGGCGAACCTGTTGACACCGGGTGAGGGAGCCGCGTGTGCTGCTCTCTGTACCAGGCCTGCTGCCTGGTCTCGGTAGCGTGCACGGCCTGACTGTCGTGACGACTGTCGTGACCCGGTGATTCACATAGCCATGACTCCGCCGATGTTGGCGACAGCTGGGGACATTGGGGAGGTCCACCTGACGTTCCTCATCATCCAGAGCCAAAAAGGGATTTACCAACTCTACGGTGTAAACCGAAGCGTACCCCGGGCTTTCACTCGAGGAGTCATCCACTACCGGACGGGGTCTCGGAAGGATCCCCATTTCTGGGGGCATGAAATCGCCAAGCGTGCGGGAAGATTACGGCAATGGAAGGGCGTGTTCTTTCTTCTTGCACCACCGCTTTCTCTTTTGAGAAGAGGTAGGCTGGGACGACGATGCCAAAGCGACGCTCGCAGACTCCCAGGGCTCTGACTGAATCAGGCGGGCACGGATGATGCCATGGGCATGGGCGACCATCCTGCGGGCCATCCAGTCATTATACTTCTGGGACCCATAGTCGGAAACCCTTTCCCACTCATCCCCATTGTCACTGCTGCCATCTGATCTCACGAAGACACCTGCCACGTGTGTCAGAGCTGGGCCCAACCTGACTATGTTGTTGTCAATCTGGTCTTGGATCCAGTCCTTGACCACATAGCATCGCTGGATGGTGTGTCCCAGGATCTGGTGATAAGGGCAGTAGTTTGGGTGATCAGTGAGACACGCCTCTTCTGGCTTCCGTCACTCAGGCAGCCGCACGATCCTCTGCTCCAAGGCGCTACATAAATAATCGGGGACCTAGGCCTCGCCAAACGAGTAAGTCCGATTCCTTTTGTCTGGAAAGGGGGCTCTTGGAGGCTGACCATGACCAGGGGCCAGAGGAGAAGGCCGAGGAGGCGGAGCCTTATTATCTCACCTAGGTGGCGGCGGTGCGTTACGTGGAGGCACCTGCCAATTTTGAGACGGTCGCTACTGGGCCGGAGGCTGTTCCCGTGGGGGTGGAACCCTATGATCCTACTGAGCTAGTCTTAATGGTAGCAAAACTAACTGTCTGGGGGCCTCTATCTAGGCTACAATAGCGGGTTTGGCTCTGGCGTCTCTCCTTGTAGAGATTACAGGAGGCAGCGGGCGTGCTTGACTGGCCTGTTGCAGGGCTTCCTCATGGCGCTGATCCTTGTATGAGAAGTCCCGGAACCCTCCAGGGTAATTATGTGTGATCAGAGAAGGAACCAACTCTGCCTTGATGTTCCATACACACATCGTCAGTAATTGCTCCCGAGTCAGTGGCATGTCAAGGGAGTACGTGAGCCCCTTCCACTGGGCGACGAAGTCCGCGACTCGCTCGTCGGGCCTTTGTTTATACCTGAAGAGGTCTGCAATGTTCATCTTCCGGATTGTGGAACTGAATTGGTAGAGGAATTTCCGGCGAAGGTCCTCCCAGCTAGTCACAGATCCAACAGGGAGCTAGCTGTACCAGACGAATGCTGGTCCTTCCAGTGTCTGAACGAAGCAACGGAGCTGGGCAGCATCCTGCTGCGCCGGAGTCCCTAACATAGGCCGACACCTCGAGTTGAAGTGGGCAAGGTGTTGTGGAAGGTCTCCGGTCCCGTTAAAGGGGGCGAAAGTGGGGTTCCCAAATCAAGGCGGGGCCGGCATATCATCCACCCATGCTGGGTATGGCTTGCCGTCTGGTGGGATTGCCACCTGCCGAGTTTCCAGGGCCTCCAAGAGGGCGATGAGTACTTCCATCAGATCATCCGGATGTGGATTCCTATACTAATGGGGATCTCTAACCACAAGCGCGTTACCAGGATCTTCGATACACTGGTCAAGCTCAGCAGCTCGCGAGGCAGCTGGAAGAGCGACTCTCGGGGCGGTGGGAGGAAACCGAGTAGGGTCCCCCAGGTGGTCCCGCTACTCGGGAGGGTTCGACGAAACATATCACGCCCTCTTTCCATGAGTTACAGCCTCTCCCCTATTGGTGAACACAACATGGTCGCAGTTTTCCAGGGGAATCTCGGCAAGGGGTAGGTGCTCCTGCCCTTGGTGTCCTGGTCTAGGGTTACCATGGTCAGGCCGCCGCTCTGCAATGCGTTCGGCCAAGAGCTCATCAACCAACCCCTTTTGATCAGCAATCTGTTGGCGTAGCGTGGCCTTCTCGGGGTCTTCCTCTGCCTTCTGCACTGAGGTAGATGGGTCGGTGAGTTTGACAGACCTGACAGGCTGTTTACCCTTTCCGATGTTTCGGCTTAGTGTTAGTGCCTCCGTGGGTATAAGGAGACCTAGGAGGATCCTCTATTGGCCAGTAATCCTCCCAGATGGGTCCATTAGCGGCTTGTCCTCAGGGGGTGAGTCCCCGTCGAGGGGCTCCACACTATTTCCCTTATCTTAAATATCATCCATGTTGACCTCCACTGCCCTTGGCGACGTTCCCTCAGGGCCACCCAATGAATCGGGCTGTCCGCGGATCGCACACAAAAGAAGGGAAGCGTACTGCCCCAAACCGCAGATGTGCATGTGAGGGTTGGCTTCCTCAATAACTTTGCGGAGTACTTGAAAACTCAGGATGCATTGTTGTTGGAGGGCCCCGTGTTGGCCTAATGACTCGGGGTGCCGAACCGCAGGGAGCGCTGCCAGGTCGACCCGACGACACTGCTCACCTATATCCTCGAGATGTGCTTGGCTCCCGGGATAAGGTGCTAGCTGATGATGAAGATGGGAGTGAGTCACCCGAAGAGTCTGGTGGAAACATTCAAACTCTCCTGGGGTGAGTGAATCTGGCATAACAAAATCTGATCCTGCGACTGGCAAAAACTTCTCGAGGAAGTGGCCCGCTGCGAGGACGGTCCAGAAGCTCCATGACTCCAGTTCGGGGTCCAGACCTTGCTGCCCCTACTCATCCACCGAGGATAGTCGGGGAACTGGCAATGGCGCCGAGGCAGGCCACCGGGCCGATGGGCTGCCAGTGGGGAATACGGTGATTAGGCCGATTGGCCACTGATCCCTGAGTCATCCTCCAAGGGTTACAGTGCCCTGGCTGCCACGTCGCGATAGGATGGGCCGGCGAATGGGCCTCTTGTCACAGCGTCGGTGCTTTCCAAGGGTGTGTCACCTCGCGGATCTTCCGTCGGTCCCCAGAAAAGTTCCCCACCCTCCCTGACAGGGGCAGATGGTGCTTCCGGGGAGGCTAGTGGCAACTGTGGGTTTGACCCCTGGGGGTACGCCAAGTCCTCTTCCTCCTAGATATACCTTCGGAGGGAGGAGGGAATCATACGTATCTTTCATTCAGGGAGTACGATACTGACGCGCCGCGTCCCCATCCCTGCCCTCAACTAGAAGGGTTGGGGGGGGGGGGGGAGGTTCCATCGTCAAGTCGTACTCCACCTCAGAATCTGAGAAACAGACTGGTCTAATTTCCGTCTGGACTCCCCTGACATTCCTCTTACAGCGACGAGCCCGACCTTCCTGCCCCTGGGTGGCTCCTCAAGGTAAGGATGATTTTCCTCAAGGAGTCCCCTAGCTACAATAGAGCTCGGGCAGAGGGGAATGAAGGCCGGGGTGTGGGAAGCACCAGGATAGATATCGAAAGGGACATGGGGAGGACCTCCATGTGATTGAGCGACTAGATACGCAACGACTCCATATTCACGACCAGCAGTAGGGGGAGTGACCTCATACTCACTACAGTGGGCACTAGAAAGAGTCATACCCGGAGCATAGCCGTCATGGAGAAGCCTTTGGCTTTCCAGATCAGTGGAACTGAATGAGCCTTCATGGTGGGTGGCACTACCACAGATTGGTCTGTGGTGGCCATTGCCAGTGCCCGTGACCAGGAGATTCGACCCAACTTGCCTTCAAGGCAGTTGGGGTTTCGATCCCAGTCGGGCATGTGGCTACCCTTGCTCAACATGTGCAGGAGTCTGGTAACAGGAGTCAGTAGTGGCTCGGGCCACAGTGGTTGCTGACGTTGCTGCCCCAGGACGGGCATTCTCTACCGCTCGTGCCCGACGCTGGCGTCGGATTAGATGGGTCAGATCTAGTGGTGCGGGCATGAAGATTTCCTGCTCCTCGACCCGGGGAGTCGGGTGGTGGCGTCGACGTAGCCCGATAGGGGTTCTTGCTGTTAACCCCTGGGATGGGTCTCCGATCGGGTAGACCCGGACATCCCCCACCTCATTGGCGTAGGGGAGGTATGTGTAAAGGCACTCCGGGGATGGGCTCCCGAAGCGGTTGAACGTCAGAGTGGGGAGCGGCGGCTCTCTGCGCAGCCCTCAAGGGAAGCTATGGTGGTGAGGCGTAGCCACCTCTAGATCCAAACGGGCCATGCCCCTGGTGGGGATGATCCCTTCCTCGTCGTACCTACAAACCAAGTCATTGATCACCCTTCGTTGGATGATTTCTGATGGGGAGAGGGGGCGTGAGCGCCCGATAGCTATGGTGGTCGATGTTGGAGTGACCGTGGAAAGGGCGGGACCGCACGGGGTGGTCGCCTCGGTACTGCCCCTACCCCTGCGCTGGTGGGCAGGTGGCGATCGAGCTCCGAATTATTGATCTGATTCCTGTAAGCATGGAGATGAACCCATTAGCGTCAACCGGAAAAGAGATCAACAACAAAGGCCCACCGTCATTCCATCTTCCATAGTTGGCGAGAGGTATCCACGCTGACGACGTCGCATAATGGAGTGGTTAACGTCCTGACGGCCTCGACCCCTGGTGGGTTTCACGTCCCGGTAAGGGTTACCTGGACCTGGTGCCATGCTAATCTTCCAACACCCCGACCGCTACCATTCCCCGTATTGAGGAGAAGAGCTTCACGTCGGGTTCACCATTTTGTGTTTCCGATGCTTTTGTCGGGGTGTGTGCATCTGTCCATGGGGAGGACGCACTGCCTATTGCCCCGCATTCCCGCTTTCCAAAGGCGGGCAACATCCGTTCCTTGTTTAGGGACGTCTGCTCCTTGATCAAAACCAGGATGATGAGATTTTGGTTCTTTCTTCCATGGATTCCTCCTCGGAACTCGTCACTTAGTCCGGGTCTCCCTCATAGATTTAAGATGGGTTCGTGAAGCTCATTCCTGACACCATATCTTCATGGACGCTAGTTAATTACGCTGCTTCTGTCGAGACGCTCCAAGGGGTCTTGTCGGGGAAGCAACCTTCAGTGAGGAGAATGGTCACGTTGGGGTGTCATTGGCATGTCTGTCTTCTATCCCTTATCATAGGGCTTATCGAGGGCGCCGAAGCCCGAGGCATCCCACATGGAACGCGGGGATTGTGTACCATCTGAGTTTTTCCTCAGCTTCCCATGTTTAACACGAGTTATGTCGTGAGTTTAACATCTTGCGGAGACGGATCTGGTTGAAGGACCCCTAGGGGGAACACCGATGTTGGGGCCAACATGTGGGCAGCTTCCCAGATGTTATGGAGTGGGATGGGGTGACATGATCTCACCGGGATGTGGTGGCTTGGGTAAGGATCAAGATGGATGGTGGAGTGAGACATGGGAATTACGCTCTAAGAAGGCCCAAGAGGGGGAATGCAGTTTAACATCATGCAGGATGAGATATAGTTTAACGTCATGCGGGAAAAGGGAATACAGTTTAACGTCATGAAGGACGAGATATTTGGGGCTTACGCTCTAAGGCGGCCCATGGTGGGTATGGGGCTTACGCTCTGAGGCGACCCATGGTGGTCAGGGAACCGACGTGTAGAGGTCGGGATGACCAGGTGGTGGGATTGAACCTCGTGGAGGCTTCCTACGTACCATGCGTTAGCACGGATCAAAGTCCACGTAGTTCGCCGGGATGGGGCTTATGCTCTGAGGCAGCCCATAGTGGTGTCATGGTCGATGCGCGCTCTAATACCATGTGAGTCATGCTCGGTGTGAGAAACAAGAGGCAGCAGAGACCAGACCATCACGCCGCAAAGGGTGCGTCCATGAGAAGAGGAATGGGGCTTACACGTTGAGCGGCCCAAAGAGGAAACATGGGCTTATGGGTGTTTAGAGGCCCTTGGTGCCGGGGCTTACTCCAGGGTGGAGGCCCATGGTGCGACAAAGTGCAGTGGGAAAAGGACTCCACTATCCTTGGTAGGAGGAAGTACAGAGATGCACGGGTGCAACCTTCTGTTGAGAGGCCAGGGGCTTACGCTCTGAGGCAGCCCTTCCCCCGCGGACAAATGCCACTCCGACAAAGAGGATCTCATTCCATGCGAGGAAGAGTACATTTTCATGGAGACAAGTGGGCGTAAAGAATCCCCGAGCTGGGGGGACCCTGCGTGCGAAGCACGAGGTCGGACCACACTTTAAGGTCAAGTGTTAAGGACGAGGTGCTCAGCAGTTTAACATCCTGCAGCTTGGACGAGGTGGGTTCTCTCCACACCCCTAGGGCTTACATGCCCAACACCCTCCACCCCTTGTGGGAGGGAAGGCATCAGCAAGGCCGTAGTGAAGGGGGGACGTAGGGAAAACCATTTAGGGGTCTAGGATAGCATGGCTACGCGAAGAAGCAATAGCCGTTAGCGTGCCTATGCGGAGAAGCATAAGGTAGAGGAACACAACGGGAAACACTGCCCAAGGAACCTTGAGGTTACTTCGTACGAGCCTGGAAGGCCGTACGGGAAAACAACGCATGGCGCACATGCCCGGCATGGGAGACATCAGGTGCCAGCGCGAAGAGGCATCCAAGGGGCATCAAGGTGAGGGGTCCTGGGTTTTGCACATAAAGAGAAGGTTTTCGTGCAAAACTCGGGGATGGTGTGCAATTGGAGCCAGGGGATTGCGCGCGGAGAGGTAATTGCGTGCACAGTATTGTGCACATGAAAGGGGATTGCGCACAAGGTACACAGATTGTGCACAAGGAAGGAACCCATTGGAGGGGGAAAATTCACTTAAACCGGTGGAGTTGCGCGCAAAGGCGATCCCCGGTGCAAGGTTACGTGAAAAGAGGGATTACCTGGAATTCATATTGCGCGCGGGGGGAGTCGAATTGCGTGCACGGGAGCCGATCTGAATTACGTAACCCCCCAAATGCTTGGGGTCACCTTCTATTTATAGGCATCAGCCGGCGCGGAATCCAGGCGGCGCGCGAAATCTTTCGCGTCGGGAGCTGTCTGTGCGCAAAACTTCACCGCGCAAAACCGGGGCGCGCAAAAATTGCGCACTTCATCGGCTCAATTACGCGAATCCCGGGGATACTTCACGTGCACAACAATATTTCGCGCAAATCCTATTTTATTTTGCGCACCACTTCCTGGGCCTCCAAATCGGGCCTTGGATTCTGAATATGACTTCGCTTCATAATTTTGAAACTTCCTCTAGGAGTTACAGACTTTTTCGGCATCTACACCGCTGCTAAATGGAAAAAACAACCGCTAATAGTTTGTCGATGCCAAATTTAGCGGTGTTTTCTGAAAACCACCGCAAACCCATGTAGTGATGGTTTAAACCGCCACTAAATGAAAAAATAACTACTGCTAAAGGGAAGTTTTCTTGTAGTGTTCTATTAATCGAATAACTACTCTATCAGCGTTTTATAAGAATTTTTGGTAATTTTTTAATTCATAAAATTTTAAATAAATTAACATGATGGAGATAAATATTTTATACTTATAAATAGTATTAATTGTCTAGAATAGCTTCTAGTTTACCCTATATTGAAAATTTAAATTTATTAAAAATAAGAGTGTGACATGTTGTAACTTTATTTGATTTTAATAAAGCCAAGGCCTTTTCTTGGACAAGTGTCCATTAAATAATTAAATTTTTACCCTTAGGTATTAAGGATAGAGATTAATTCTTACAATAATAATTTGGAAGAAATATTTTGGCCTTATCACTTATTTTTAATCTTGATTAACCCAATTTACCTTTTATAGAGATAATAAATTTTACCACAGTTACTGTTCATATTGAGAAAAACTATATAGGGACTATTTACTAAAATTTGAACTTGTAATTCTAAATATGGAATATATTTTTCAAAATTTTAAAAATTTATTTGGAATAATTTATTATAGAATTAAACCAGAAAAATGCAATGAAAAGCAATTTTCTCAAAAAATGCCCTTGTTAATTTTTTTTATAGTAATGTCATGTATACAATTCATTTAAAAGATCAAAATTATATTATTAATAATACAAAAGAACTAATTATAGTTTAAAATTAATCAAAGATAAAATTTGACAATTAAAATGTTTTAAAATAATATAATGTTATGTAAATCATCATTTCTAACTATTAATTAAAATTTCAAACATTTTAGAAAATTCAAATAAATTAATAATATGATAATTTTGATATTCCAAATTCAAAAATTAAGTTTACTTATCAATTATGTTTTGAAAAAGTGTTAAAATTTTTTATTTTTATTTTATCATAGAAATTAATAAAATCATTTTTATGAAATTTATTTTGAAGAAAAAACAACTTTATGAAAAAATAATATGACTATTTAATAGGAATTAATATATTTCACAATATTATTATTACTATTCATACCTACCAATTAAAATTCTTGTCTATAATGATTGTGTTAAAATAACAATATTTTATAGTATACTATAGTTTATTTAAACTTAGTGTTTCATACAACACAAGCTACTCAATAAATTTAATTATTTATAGAAAAATATTTTATAAAATGTACAGGGTGTTACACATACACTAGATTTTACTATAACTTTGCGTATCCTAATGTATAATTTCAATACTAGTTGTATAATTGACACAAATTTAAAAAATAATGTGTATCTAAATGCAGAATATTACACATGGTTACTCTGGGACTGTTATCAAACAAGAAACAATTCAAATAATTCATAACTATATGAAATTAAAATGTGAGTTAACATAAGAATATGCATTGGGAATTTCAAATCAGGGGTGCGGTAAGGGAACCCTAACTATTCACTAGAATGATGGTGGAGATATACTCCAAAAAACACATTACTAGGTTATTACTCTTATATATATCTATGCCAAAACCATAACCATATGTAGCATATATATTGGTATGTATTACTAAGAAAACAACATAATATATACAATATAAAAACATTACGATATTATTATATACATAGACACATCTTCAAAGTCATTCATAAGGCAATATTCACTAATATATATTTTTCCAAAATCAAGTTCCCATGGTTTCTACTAAACTTGATTCAATACCAACTACGAAGATGAAACCCTTAGTAGCCCTGAGCTACTTTTTACATTAATAAATTTTTACTGGATGTAAGTAATCTCATCCCAAAGGACTGAATAGTTTAGTAGTCTAATGAAAATAGTTATATACTTGAATTTCACTTTACATTTTAGAACATAAAATACAACAGATAATTTTAATTAAAAACAAAATTAATACCTTTAAATTAACCCTACTTATCAATCATAATAAAAATCTTGGAATATGGGGTAAAGGAAACATAAGGAAGGGGTTATGTTGGATTATAAATAAGGGTATGTGTATTGTAGAATCTAATAAGGAAAGAATAATATTGTAAGAATAAATAATTATAAAATAATGACATAAAAATAATTACATGAGAAATAAAACTGTACATGGATATCATAACAAACCAAATAATCACATGTATATCAATTCCTTATTTCATAAATATGGAATTCATATCATCAAAAATCTGAAACATACCATTGAGGCCTCATTGTAAGAAAACTTTCATAAATTTGTAAAGACTCAAATAAATACCCAGACTAGTTTGTGTCATGAGACCTACCAATTCATCAATGGGTATGTAATTGTAGGACCCATCCATTACTTAATAAGTCCAATAAATTCCTCATACAAATTAAAAAAACACAATGAATATTCCTTAAAAATAAATAACTATTCAGATTGGAAGAACAATGATACAGAATATCAATACACACCCTTATAAAACTAATAATAAAAGATCCATTGAAACACAATGTTTTGTATAATTATAGAATATACTCATCATAATACTCAATTAATTATGTTGACATATATGATAACACATAAAAAATTTCACTGGAAAATTTCATGAGGAAAATAATCTCTTCCACATTGACCCAAATTATCAAAAAATTTCAAAAATATAAGGAAAGAATTTTATTTGAAAATAAAATTAAAAATATATAAATTAATTATCTAATAAATTAGTGTTTATTATGTAAATAAATTATAATCATGTCATATATGTTTAAAACATTCTTTACACACTTTTTTAAAAAGGTCAAAAAGTACTTCATTCGAAAAGTGACAAGAATATTTCATTTAATTTTTTTTCGAAAATGTAACAAATGGGTAAAACATCCTTTAACTATGAATTTTATAATGTTAAAAACATCCTTGAAAAATTTTTATGGAATGTATGGACCATGAAGAGAAAAATGCTTAACCTATTATAAAAAATGTCATTTTCATTAAAAATATTTTTTACTAACATTATTATTTTGAGAGAGGAAATTGAAAGGAAAATATTTAACATATAAAAATATGAAGAGAATAATACTTTTATTTTTTAAGATAGAAATATAATATAATTTCCCCAATGGATATGTATTCATAAATGATTCCAAATAATTATTATATTTTGAAATAAACCCTTACCTCAGGTCTGACTTCCTTCATACATGTTTAAACCTATTTTATAATAAATATAGATTTATTACACATAATTACAATAACTATAATCATATATACCATAACATATATGATTTACATATATTCTTTTATCACCTTATTGTGAATAATTCATTATTAAAATCACTGTTTTAAGCTATATTTGGTTCATTTATGTTATTTATGTTTTGTTCGATAGTTTCAGTACTTGTACATTGACCAGGGATCCATATTCTCCAGAATTATAATAATTATATAAATAATATATATATATATTCATTATATATATAATTTGGGTAACCTATAAAAGCTAGAGTTAGAAAAATGAATTACACCGTTCATCAAGATGGTAGGTCGTACATATGCTTGAATGATGTTTTAGGTTTTTGATGGATAAAATGAAATAATGGTAAATAATAATTCAACTTCACTAAATGATTAATATAAAATATAAATCATTTATATTTATAAAATCCATCTTCATTACTATCCATGCAAAACAAATGAAAATTGAATCACACTGTTTCGTTGTGGTGGCAGTCTATATGTATGCACAAGCGATGCTATCATTGACCCATAGATTGGAACGTAATAAGGTATATGTAATATTATAATTAAAGAACTATTATTATTTAATAAATAATATATATATATATATATTAAATATATCATTATATCTATCCATGGGAGTAGTAGATGAAAAATGAATTACTTGAGTTCGTAAGCAGGTAGTTTTGTGTACACAGGATCTACAATTTCATTTCACATTTGATAGAAGAGGACATGGATATAGGTTATAATGATAAAAAAAAATTAAATATCAGTATATGTATGATAATGGAGTTATTATTTAATCCCTATTTTAGATGATTTGCAGGAGGTATTAGAATAAATGAAATGAAAATTCTTACTTTAGAACAATACTTCTTCTTCAAAGAACCTCTTTTTATGTTTACACCTAAATACATCCTAGGTTGGTTTTATGAGAAAAGGGAACATTGGTCAGAGTTATGGATGTATGTAAGGTAAATGGGAAGGTATTAGATGAAGGAAAATGATTTTTAACCGTTGATAGAATAGGATAGATAGTGAATTTTTATAATTGAGAAGAATATGATTTTTTTACACAAAAAATATTCAATAATATCAAGTCACTCTAGATAAAAATGACTTAAAAATTGAAAAATAATGGAGTCGGTGGATGATAAAATCTATAAAAACATCCATCATTAAATAATATACATATATTAAACATTTTATTACCATAACATTTTTGTTGAATCACTTATACTATTTTATTTTTAACCATGACAACACATTTGTATTCCAGATAATTTATCCTTTACGAATAAAAATAACATAATCCTTATTGGGTAATTTCTTCCCACTTATTTTACATATTAAATATAATTTATTAGATAAAAATCATACATGTATAAAATTAATTTTAATATATGAGCATGTAACACACAAAAACCACATGTTAATGCTTAACCGTGATAATTTATTTTTACTATTCTTTCTATTCATTATGACCAAATAATAAGTTTTAAATATTCCAAAATATTAATTATTCATTCTCAAAATATGTAATTAATTTTTTTAAATTCATGTTACCTCAGTGGAAGAGTTTAATTTAAAATTAAACTTAGAAAAGCGATGAAAATCTATTTTCCAAATAATGTTTTTTTGTAAGTATAAGTTTTTAGAAGAATTCATCATGAAAAAAATTCCAATGACCTAAATTAGATTAGTAATAATATATATTAACTAATTATTTTTTTAATACAATTTTAATCAAAATTAATATTTATAAATACATTAAATTAAATATATTTTTTAATAAAATGTAGTACTTTTCAGTTTTCATCTAAAAATTAAACTTTTTCAAAAAGTGGTAAAAAATTCACTCCTCAGTAATTTGAAAATAATTATTTAAAATTAAAATTTATTTGTTAATGTATTTTATAAATTTTCTAAAAATTAATTTTAAAATATTTGGGTAAAACATGATAAAACCCCTATTATAAAAATATAATTTTAAGCATAACACTTATTTTATTTTTTCCTCATGCTAAGAAAACATATTAGATGAATTATATAAAATTTAATTTTAATCATTCAAAAATATTGATATAGATATGTATTAAAAAATATTGTTGACATAAAAATATTTTTTTATAAAATTATTTATTTTACTATAAATTAATTATTTTGAATTTATTGTCATTTAAAAATTGATGAATTTATTTTATAAATATGTAAAACATAAGATTATCATAATTTAGTTATTTGAATTCAAACCCACAAATTTAACTGTTATGTTATAACAATATACTATATTACAATTCATTTAGACTCACAGTTGTGTGTATCACAAACTATCAAACAAATTAACATTATTTGAAACAAAAATATATTATAATTTTTTTGGGGTTAAAACAAAAATCACCATATAAACATTTTAATTGTTAGAAACATCCTCGACTTCAGGCATGTTGTCCTCTACCATCTCATCACCACCTTTGACATCATAATTATTTATTTCTGAGTGAATGTTGAAACATATGTGTTCACTACCAACAGTCAGACATAAATCTGCACTTTCTAAACTATTAACACTTTCCCGATACCCAAAAATGGTCTTCTTAGAATGGGAAGTGTCTCATATTTCACCATTTATAGCACTAAAAAATATATTTGGTTTTATAATTTTTTTACTTCGATTATTATTTCTTTAATCATTCCCCAATAATATTTTACAATTGAATATTCTAGATTGAGTAAAAAACTAGCATTATTAATCATGTATAATCCCCAGATCTTGATTGTGATATATAACATGATATTCAATAAGGAAACAAGATCATAATTTTACTAATTTATTTAAACTCTATAATAATTGGAATTGAAATCCAACCTAGGTACACCTCATTTTTATGAATATCCTTGGATAAAACCATAGATCCATTTCATGTTAGTGGTATGGTTCCAATATCCTATATCTTTATCTTATTTTTCACAAGATATTTCATGAATTTAACATATTTTATAATTGTTTCCAGAGACATTGTAAAGTGATGTTAATATGATTTTTTAAAAATATTTAAGAAATGTACCATTTAATGCCTCAATTTTCTCTTATGATACCTATTTAAGATACTTTAACCGAGGTTTATATAGTGGTGGTCACTCATAATCTAATACAACCACTATTTATTTATTATTTTTTAGTTTTTCTTTTTTACATTTCTTGGTTGTAGTTTTTCTTCAATGATTTTTTCACTTTTAAGAGTAGTGGACTTCAAATCTATGTGGGGATGTTATTTATCCAATCTTAGTTAAACTTCTATAAGTCTCCCTCTAGTTTGCTAAACAAATTCACTTACATGATACTATATATTTCAAATTATAGTATTTTAGTTCATCGATCCTTCCTTTATCTCATTGATTACAGCTCTAATTACTGTTATAAATTTGGCCAATTTAACATACAATGTACACATATGGATCAAGAGTGACGGTTCTTGAGGTTATTATTGTTGGAACCAATGTATAAATTTTTTATATCCGAGAGGTTGTGGTTATAATTAAATGCACCCCTAAAACAGGTTTTGTCTACTTTAATGAACAAAATTTATATCTTCAGTATAGATAAGTTGGATATTTTTAGAGGCGTAATTTCATCTATTTTTTTATCATGGATTCTATTTGGGAAAATATAAAAATCTTTTCATTGACCATGTGGTTTCATATCCTCTAAGTTCCTTCCCCTTTTCACTTGAATATATTACTTTCCATTTCATCTATAAGATTTTAGCTTTCCTCAAGTGATTTCTTAATCAAGATCCCACCAGATCCTATGCCCAATATTGATCAGTTTCCTTGTGATATAACCTTAGAAAACATTTTTATTAATAACAATAATTCAATAATGGGATGGGAAAATTTTATAGTAATTCCATTTAAACATTCATAACCAGATTAAGAAGATACATCTGTGAATTAATTAAATTTAATAGATTTTACCCAGATAACTATGGAATTTGAAGGTGGGAAGAAGCGAGTGAGAATGTATCATTGCATATCATCCCATATAGTGATGTAAGGTTATAGAAATATCTGGATCTATTCATATTATTGACATATTAATGTATAAATCTAAATATTCATAGCCTTACTACATAACTTGAGACCATAAAAAATTGAAATGTGCCACAAAGTTTGAGAAAACATCCCAAGGGAGTAATTAGATCATTTTATAGTTGTTTGGTAAATTTAATGGTGTAAATATCATTTATAAGTTTTTGAGTGGGTCTAAAAAATTATTTTATTCAATGTGAGGAATTGGGATGATCTTTCGAAATCCAATGCTCAATATATGATAGTATTCATCAAGGGTTCATAGCCCTGGATATCATTGTTGAACTCCTCGAGTAGTTTGATGTTACTCTACGCCTGTCATAGTCACTTTTTTTTATTTTAAATTATATTATTTTCCCAAGATTAAGTCATATTCAGGGACATATTTTTCTGTGGAATACTTGAAGTGGTTTATCAAAAATAAAATGAAATATGAAATTCATAGTATGATCACAACTAACATAAAAATAGAAAAGAAAAATTAAAAAATATAAAAACCTAAAAAACTCATTTCCATCCTTACCTATAAAAAAATAGAAATATAACCTCCCATAAAGAATTATAAATTTATTAATTATATTTCCAAATTTACTTATTTATAAATGAGTCAAACCATATAAAAACACAATAAAATACTGTAATTATTATGTTTGAGGGTGAACCCATAGAGATGGTGAAAATATTTTTTAGGAATTTAACATAAATTAATTAAATAACGTTTTTTAAGGAAGAATTAAAAGAGAATAGGTTTTGAATGTAGTTTGGATGAATGAAATCAAAGAAAGAAAAGAATACTGGGTATTAAATATCATGTGAGAAAGGCATTCTACGGTTTAATAGATTTGTGGTTATGGTGAAAATGAATTTGGAAATTAAATTTGGTAGCTCAATATTTTTGTTACAATAAAGATAATAGATATATAGTGGTCATGGTACCCAATAATTAATTTATAAATCCCCATTTTTCCATGGTCATTTACATTGGAAAATTGTTAAATAATGTTTTTTAGATATACTTTTTAAACAAAATTAATATGTTCTATTCAATAGATAAGAAATAATTCAGTTAAATTACTTACAAGATTTAAAAATTTATGTTCTCAATTATTTCCCAATTGTTATAAGAAAATAAAAGGAAATATATTTAAATTAAAATGTTATTATTACAATATACCAACATGAAAAAACTGTATAGATAAAAATAAAAAATACCTACCCTATTCATTTATATCAAACAACAAAACATTGGAATTACCTACTCATTATAGTGGTGGTGGAGTAAGAAGGAAGAAGGAAACAAAAAGATAGAAAAAAAGAAAAGATTGAGAAAAAATATTTTTGTAGGACTCTCTAGCATAGAAATTCACCCCAAATATTGGTTTTTGAGTTGATCTCTAGAAGAAGTAGCCAGATCATCTATTTATAGATCCTTAAGATCCTTTGTTTGGATTTAATTCTAACATAAATCTGTCCATAAATGAGTTATAAAATAAATCACATGTCAATATTATTGTTGCGAGCGATTCCAGGTCATAAATGTGACTTCCTTATAGATTTAAATTAAATATAGTCTAAATATAGTTCATCTTCTAGGATTCATGGAATCCTAAATGCGTCACATTGTGGAAATTTAAAGATCTTATACATTTGATAGTATTCATATAGTGCAATTACATATTTTTTTTTGGATTTAAATCCTCAATTAAACTCAATATGTGAATTTTTATTTTCTTGTATTTGGGCCTCTATTTTAGTATTTTTATCCAATTTTAAGCATCTGGAAGCATCCCATGGTCATTGGACATCATGGTATTTATTATTTTGGTAGAAATATTGATCATCTTTGATCCTTTTTGACATTTTGATGGAAATGCTGTATATTTCCATAAATACCATTTTTTTTTAAAAACTTGTAAATATTTTTGAATTAAATGAAAAGAATCAATGAATTTTAATATAAAATTAGAAGGTATAATATGTATGTTTCACTACCCCTTCATTAGTTCAAAACCCTATCTCAAATTAAGAAGACTAGGAATATATCCATCTAGAATAATCAATACTAGGGGAAGAAAAATCCCTTATATGTTGAGTCCCAAGGCATCGTCCATGGAGGGAGAAATAAAGGAATGAAAATATATAAAATAAAAAGCTAATGGTGACCAAGGAAAATGATAAGAATATTATAACCGAAATCTATAGACTACTTTTACTGGAATCTCTATGGAACATTACATACCACTCCCTGATCCTATACCTCACTGGACTAGATAATGAACACCCATATAGTAGTGATAAACCATATTCTCCCAATGACAAGGGACATCATATAGATATCCCTTACTAACTTTATCTGCCCCCAATCAACCGAAATCTGATAGACCCTACTACTAATAATGCTTCTGTGTTAATTGCTGCTGAGGCTGAACTGAAACATTTTCATCCACACTGCGATAGATAACAAGAATGTTTTGTCATGGAAATTATAAATGAATATAACCTATATGTGAAAAGGAAAAAAAAAATCAACTGATAACCACATAAAAACAACAAGCACTAAATAAGGTTGAAGAGAAATAATGGGGATTACTTTTTTTTAAACCTCAACTAAATTGAAATATGAGATAATCAAATAGTAAAACTATCCATCATGATATTTTGATAACACCAGTCTTGATAAATATCAATTGGGAATTAATCATATCAATCAAATCTAGACTCATTGGAACATCCAGATATATAGGTAATATAAATATAGTAACTTGATATTTAATAGAATGAAATAAATATTTACTAAAACATCATGAATTGGGCTCCAATTTCAATAAATGATCCTAGAAAAAGGTATGAATTTCACTAATTTGAATTCTGGTCAAAAAATATTTCATCCTCCCCAACTAAAGGTAGGGATACTCCAACTGCTTCACTGCTTTTGTCATAAATAAAAGAAGTTTTTCCTAAAACTATATCCATAAATCATATTAAAAACAATTCAGTCCTCATAAATTAAATGAAAATTAAAGTTTAACAGTCAAATATCTCCATTCATTTCATAAAACATTTATAGGCCCAAATTATCCTTTATAAGGAATATAAAAAAAATGAAGATATACATCCTAGAAAACTAGTCCACCATCACTAAATTAAGGACACTATGCTTATATTTCAGAAAACCTCGGTATTGGAACTCCTTGAATAACATCCTACAATAATTATAACCCTAATCTAGGTCAAAGCTTCTTTAACAAACCAGATCATCATAGTGTACCACACTAATATGAAAAATTTTATGTTAATAGAAGGAAACCCATATGTACAAGAACATGGAATGAATTAATGAATATTTCACTAGAATAATTATTACGTCCCTAAAATAAAACCAATTCAATAATAAGAATAATAAAAGGTAATGTATTGACCTCTTCTAGGCCACTACTATAGAATCATAATTGCTTCACATATGGTGTTCAGTAAGAATTATGCCCTTATATCATACAAAAAGTGGCCCTAATCACATGTTTCATATATGATTTCCCTTGAAAAATCATAAACTAAGTGATAACAATACTATTACATTGCTAAAACCATGAAATAGTCACTAGTTATTAAACTATAACTCCATCCTAACAATAAATAGTATCATTAATTCCACTTTTTACTAACCCATCCACATACTTTATTCCTTTTTAATAACTGTATCTATATGTTTGACCCCAATAGTCGGCCTCTAATAGGCCACCAGTTAGATACTATCACAGAGGGTATAAAACACATAACTGAGATCCAATGGACTTATAAATTCTAGTAATCTAAAGAAAACTACCAATCCGTTCCATAATATAAAATAAAAACCTACAAAAAAATAAAATATCATAAAAAATGTCTCTAAACTAAAAAACAATAAAATGATACTCCTACAACAATGGTAATGACCACGACACCAACACTTGAGATAATAATGCTATACTCTTACACCAATTCCCTACATAAAACATAAAAAATTGATTTATATGGATAAGGGTGACAATATAAGTATACATAATAGGGTCATACTCAAATCAAATCAAGAGAATTGGGATGAAGCATAATAATGGACCTATGAAAAAACTACAATACCAATATGAACCCATTCAATGATAACTATCATCCATCATCACCAATGTTATATAAAAAAATATATCATAAAAGTATAAAACTATAATATTAATAGAATATATTTCAAGAAGGTAACCCCCAAACATATTTCAATTTTTTTTCACTCTAATGCCCTAATGTAAAATGTATTAGTGCTTTCCCTTCCATAGTTCTGATTTCACACATTGTATCCCTAATCTTATCTATATACCACATACCACCGACACATTATCATCATAATCAGATATACATTAACACATAAAACTATATATCTCTAACCATATAATAATTACATAACACATTATTGTATCACATCACAACCTTATCGAGGTAGGGTAACATGAAATTGAAAAGAAATAATCTAATTCCTTCATCTTACTATGAACGCCCCCACTATCCATCATCATCAAAACACAAAAAATAAAGATAGTATGTTACATATCTAAACCTTAACCCATTACAACTCATATGTATATACCTACCATGAACCATCACATCCCATACTGTGCTTGGAAGAGAGAGCAATGATGAGAGAGTAGTTATCCATTCATTAGCTCACAAACATGGATGTTAGAAAAAACATCAATGTAATGTATCATAAATTACATATAATTTTGTTTTATTATATGGAATTATTATGAGACTGAGAAATCTGACTGCACATGATTTTGAGGCCCAGTGTGTCTGGAATGATCTGTCAAAAAAGTGTTAAGATTAAAGTAGCACACATGATTAGTTTTCTTGAAAAAGTAGAATAACTCGTAAATAGTTTCTTAGATTATAAATATGAGGCAACTGTTGCATTAAAGATGGAGGGTTTAACCTAGAAGCAACATTAGTTTAGTCAGTGCAGGCCTCTGGTGAGAAAACCCAAAAATAGCATAACTGTAAATAAAATAATTACATAAAAATATTTTATTTTTCAAATGCTCATAACTCATGAATGGTGACTCGGATTAAAAATATGAGACCATTTCTGAACTCGTGAAGGTGTTATTTCCTTATGCAGATCCTAACATTGGCTAGAACATGCCAATAATAGAAGTTAGTTTTTGGCCGCAAATAAAATAATTAAGTAATAATTATTTTATTTTTAAATTCTATAACTCTTAAACAGTAACTCAGATTGGAAATTCGAGAGTACAGTTGAGCTCGTGGGGGTGTGTTTCACTTAGGTAGAGCCTAACCATGACTAGTGTGGGTTAAGGGTGACTGTTAATAATTTTTTGAACTTTGTTTAAGGTACATTCAAGAAATGTGCGGGCGACAATTTATATCTTTTGAACTGGTTCTTGGAATTGAAATCTGAGGGCATCATTGAACTTGTAGTACCATGATTCACTTAAGGGAGGCTTCACTTTGACCGTATTAGGTTCGGTGAAGAAGTTAGTATTTTCAACTTTTAAGAATTAATAAAATAACCAAATTGTTATTTTATTTTATCCTACCACCTCTTGTGTGGTGGTGGCAGGGACCACGTTGGTAGTCAGACATTTAATATGGGATATTAAATGCTAGATTACACTTTGTTTGTGTATGCACCTCTCATTAAATTAATGTGGCACATTAATTACATCAATTAATGGATCTCATTAATTTCTCTTTGTGTCAACCACCCTTTCCACCCTCTATTTAAATGGGACTCAAGGTAGAGTTTTTGGCATGAATACATCAAGAAAGGAACCTCTGGCGAAGTGATGTGACACCTTCCACTGATAAAGAAATAATATAGGATGGAAATTAACCTGGATCGACGAATGTTGTCTGCTTCATCGAAAATAGAATCTTCTTCCACCACTGCTACATCTCCAACGAATCTCGAGGTAGGGTTGTCTTTTAATTCAAGTAATTCCCACATTTCTTCTCGTCATTCATGAATTTGCGGGTGGTCATTATGGGGGATTTGAATGGGATTTATCATTATTATAATGTGATGTATAAATTACCCCAAATTGTTATAATGTTAATGTGAAGGGTGCAATCCAAATAAATAAGGCCCAGATCCTTTGCTGCTTGTTATTCATTGCATTCTCTGGAGACGAGTTGTTCTAAATTGATGGAACCTTGAAACCGAGAAGAGCGCAATGACGAAAAAATCCCGAGAGGACCGTAGGCATGTATAGAAGGAAGAACATACCATAGAGGCTCACCTGGTAGCCCATGGAAGAAGTGCCGGCGTGACACCAATGACTAGTGCCAACAGACAAGGGCGGAAGCTGGCAACCACCGACCATAGTGGAAGAACAACACCGCTCGGTGCCGCGGTGGTCAGACAGGTGGTCGATCGCAGAGGTGGAGGTGATGCACCATCATGCACTGTGATAAAGGGAGCCGCGACTCAATACCACGGTGATGAAGGTGGCCTGCTCCCGTGGGTGACAAGGTGGCACCACTTGGAACTGCCAATAAAGGAGCCGAACGACCCCTTTGATCTGTTCAAGAGTAGTGAACTCTGAAAACCAGCGTGGGTCATGCCATCTGGTGGCCCCATCCTACCACAGCCTATCCCAACCAGGGAGGGCTGGGCCGGGTCGGACCTGGACCATGTTAGGACGGCCCGAGCTGAGTCGGATCGGGTTGGCCCTGGCCAGGTCTGACTGCACCTGGACCCCTCTCGGGCCTAGATATGTTTAAATGGACATATATTACGAACCATACATCCATTTAACAAACATTCTACAATAATGGGATCCTTGGAGTGAGGTGATCATTTTGGGATACTCTACGAGACTTTCAGAGAAAGTTGGAGTTTGGCTGGGTTGGATCATACTCGAATCGAGCTAAGCCCTCGGCACTAAAATACCTATTGCTTGTAGACTGAGTGTCTGATTGATGCGCCGCTTATTGCGTTGGAACCCTTATTACATAATAGATAATTGGGTTACTTCTTTGCGGAACTTTGTGGTAAATGGGTTATGGATGATAACTGGAAGAGAAGAACCAGGGTGTTTCCTGTAGTAATTGTTAGGATGGCTACTCCATTAATGAATCAAGGTGCAGGTATTCCTTACTCCTCTGCTCTAGTGGAGATGGGACTCCCCATGTCATGAGTGCGGGTTCATTTCCCTCTGAATAGTTTTTCTATATTTGGAGTTGGTACTCCCCTATTGGACTAGGGCGTGGGTCCTCCATAGATAACTCACAAAGAGTTAGGTACTCCACTACCGGGTAGGGTGTGGGTCCTCTATGTTAGGAGTAGGTACTCCCCTATCAACCCAGGGTGCAGGTCCCCCTTATACAGTGCTACAACAGAGTCGGTACTCCCATACTATGCTAGGGTGTGGGTTCTCTAGCTTGGGGTTGGAACTCCCTTGATGTACTAGGGCATGATCCCCCACAACGAACAAACTACCAAAGTTGTACTCCCCTACCAGGTAGGGTGAAGGTCTTCACATGTAAAGTCAGTACTCCCCTACCATGCCAGGGTGTGGCTTCTCTATCCTAGGGTTATTACAACCCTAACATATTAGGGCCTGGGTCCCCCACAATAAAAAAGCTACAATATTTTTATTCCTCTACCAGGTTGGGTGTGTGTCCTCGCATATGGAGTAGTAATTCCCCATATTTGAGTAGAAATGGGGATCGGGTCCTCCTATGGAGTTGGAGCTCCCTTGACTATAATACACAGTGTCAAGGAGTGAGACTCTTCACTTGGTTTCCCTTGGTCTTTCCTCAGGTGAAAGACTGTGACAACAAGACCTATAGTGTCGGGTACTAGAGGTAGTTTTAGCAGAATGTTCCCGATGGAGCAAATCCTTTCAGATGTTTCATTAGGAATGATAGATTTTTACCTGATAGAGTACATATATCATATGGGGGAAATCAGAGATGGCCAGTTCATGGAGTGTGTACTTCTCATCCTTGAGTTATGATTTGATCCATCTTTGGAAATCCTAGAAATGGCTTGAGGTTGGGGCCTTATGTTTCATTGTGGATGAGACGAGTATATCTATTTTGAGCTTGTCTTTTAAATTGTTATTTATGATTGAGATCATGATTGTGGTTTTCCTTTGTGGAATTCTGAGAGGCCATTGGGGGTCTCAGTGTCCCTATTGGGTATTGTTATACTCACCCCTGCATGGGCTTCACCTCTACCTTGTTGTGTCGAGTGCAGAAGACTGGAAGCTTTGAATGAGACTAAGGGAGTTAGGACCTGACAGTGGATGGAGGTGACAGTTGACATGGAGATTTGTGGAGATGAGTTCTACCTACCCTTCAGGTAGGATCCCTGGTGGACGATCTGAAGAGTTGTTTTATGTTTTCAGTTGTATATGTATATTTCTAATTGGGATTGTATTCTGGCCCCTTACTTCTAGTACACACTATTACTACAGCAGTTTGACATAGTGGTTTCATCTTGTTGCATTCTAATCTATGTGTTTTTACAGGTTTAAAGGCAATGATTTCCCATTTTTTGGGATACGACTTTCAGGTGCTAGTCGCCAACCCATGGCCTATAGATGTCGGGCTTGGGGTAGTCATAGCATGGGCCCCGGGGGACGAGTCATGAAAACGTTGTATCAGAGGAGTCAGTTCTATTAAATAACTAGAACCATGATCTTTCTAATGGAGCAATAATGATAAGTGTTTTGAGTGTGGTTTTCAGTTTTGGGAGTCCAGGGTTGGTGTGACGGCTGACATATTCAAACACCAAGACCTTGAATTATGATTTCCAAATTGGTGCATGAAAACACTGATTGCGTGTGTTTTGGATTTTTTTTCTTTTGATCTATTTTGATTTAGCACACCAGGTATAAATCATTGACCATGGTTCATATTAATTCTCTTTAAAGATTCCTCCATGTAGACAACCAACCAAGATTCCAATGTGTAACCATGAGGATGATCCACAGTGTGATGAAGCTCCAATACAAGGATTGTTGCCTGAGATAGGTACCTTTGGGTAGTGTCCTAGAAATACCACTGACTATTGGCCAACAGTTACTACTGGTGCTACCAGTAGAGGACAGTTATAGGCTCAATTCCTTACCTGTGTTTTAGTGTCCAATACCCCTCAGGTTCCGAGGTGATCCTGACTCACAGAAAGCTAAGGAATGTCTTGAGGTGGTGACTGAGTTTCTATCTAGCTAGGGCACCATTAGATGAGATGTTGGTCCTGACAGTGAGCATTTAATGTGGCTCAGCTGGGCGATGACATGGTTTAGATTACCCCTATCATACGATGAGGTGAATTTTTCCACAGACAGAGACTGAGAACCTTCCTCAGAGAAGGGGGTCTCTTTCCATAAAAATCTAAGGGGCATGTGTTCCTAAGAGCTTGTACATCTTCGGAAGGACAACATGTTGGTAGCCGAGTATTAATTGAAGTTTACCTACAATTCTGGGTACTTGACGAATATGATAAGACCAGTGATTGAGGGCTCGAACCTCTAAGAGAGATGCGTTTAGGGATATACCCACAAGAAATATTCCTATATGCATTCCTACTTATGTTAGGGTTATAGAGATAAATTTTGTCATCGATTTTTTTTGGCTAAGCAGATACAACCATTGAATGTCAGAAAACGTGGAAGAGGAGCTAGCAGAGCATCAAGAGGTGGTATACATTTAGACATCTTTCAACCACCACCCTAATGTGTCCCCCACCAATCTTATGGAGTTGGAGGATAGGGAAAGGGAGTAGCTACATGCGGTCAAGGAGTATGACCTAAGGGCTTCATGAATGATTCAGTGTACAGCCTGTGTCTAATACTAGCTACCATATTAATATAGATACATACTAATCATTCCTTCTTATCATGAATCTTGTTCAAGACCTAGAGTTTCTGGTTAAACCATTGACATAACCCTTATATTTGATGATACCTATGGGCAGAGAATCAATAATCACACTTATGCTGATTGTGTGATTTGAACCTTGTGGCAACATCGAAGCCTTACAACGTTTGTTTGTGTATGGACTAGTCATCCATAGTACATGGTCATATTGACTGCTTTAGGAAAAAAGGTTGTGGTACATCTACAAAATTGGAATGGGGTTTTCCTTGTTTGATGAAAAAACAAAAAGGAAAACTAGGTAGCAAGGGTTAAACTCATGAATAGGAAGGTGTAGCTGATCACTCTTGAGTTAGTCAATCTTACCCTCTTGGCAGCAGGTCTTTTGGGTTTTCAATTTCTGACAGTAGTGACAGAGTGGTGGAACATCCTTTTAAAAGATGTTTCTAGGATGACCTCCCTACAGGGAGAGGGAAATACGTATTCGCTTGTACCCAGAAATGGCACCAGTTTCTACATCTTCATATTGGGTGGCTCTTTCTGATCTCTGGGAGCTGAGACTTTAGAAGGGGAAGTGGCGGCATAGACACGCAGCATGAGGTCTAGTTTACAGTTGCTGAGTGAGGCAAAAAATCATCTAGCTGCGTTACTGAAACCTTTCTTAGATAGTGATGGAGTATCTTACCTATAGTCTATAACTATCTCTCCCCAACACCTTCAGTGAGTATGGGGGGTAGAACTTCGGGACATAGACTGTGAGGCCCGACATGCTCATATATCTTTAGAAAAGGCTCCTGAAGGATTTTCTGAAGGTGGGGAGCACGCCATCATTTTCAAAGGACGCAACATGGTACCAGTGATGCTATGAGAGGAGTTGTTAAGGGAGATCCACACATCCACTTTGGTGGTACATCCTGGTGTGGCGAAGATGTTTTAGGACCTCCAATGTCAGTGCTGGTGTCCAGGTATAAAGACTACATAGATCCGAAATAAGTCTTATATTGACAAGAGACAGGGACCCTTAGAGTTCAAGGAGGGATGCCACGTCTTCCTGCTGGTCTCACCCTAATGAGGATTGTAGAGATTCATATGGGGTAGCAAGCTATATTTAAGGTTCATCGAGATTTTCCAGATTCCTAGAAGATATGTCGATGTGGAGTATCACCAATATTTTCCCCCATAGATGCATTGGGTGCATAATGTTTTCCATGTGTTGTAGATGAGGAGATGCATGAATGATCCATCGCATGTTAACAACTAGGGAGAGTTAGAAATTGATGATGGGACAATGTTTAAAGAGTTCCAAGAGAAGATAAAGGATCTACAGAAGAGAGTAATTTGTGGATGATCGATCACTTTGGCGTAATTTTGGTGGAAACCCGATAACTTCCAAGAGAGAACATGGGAGAGGGAGGCTCAGATTCATGCTCAATACCCTCATTTCTTTGATTTGATTATGTTATGGCTTTCTAGGATGTAAAGGACTAAGGTGGGGAGAATTTAATGTATTTGAAATTATGTATTTTTTTATTATATGAAATTATTACGAGACTATGAAATCTGATGGCATGGGATTCCGAGGATTGGAGTTCCCAGAATGATCCGTCGAAAAATTATTAAGCTTAAAATAGCACACGTGAGTAATTTTCATGAAATATTAGAATAACTCATAAACAAGTGTACAGATTAGAAATATTATAGAACCATTTCATTTAGGAAGGCATGTTTACTATAGGTATGAATTATGTTTGGTCGTCGAAGGCTTTCGGTGAGAAAACTCAAAAATGGCATAAGCACAAATAAAATAAATACATAAAATTATTTTATTTTTCAAATGCTTATAACCCATGAATGGTGAATCAATTTAATAATCCGAGACCACCACTAAAATTGTGAGGGTATTATTTCCTTAGGAAGATCCTAACTTTGGCTGGCATAGGCCAACCGTGGAAGTTAGTTTCTGGCCACAAATAAAATAATTAAGTAACAATTAATTTATTGTTAAATTCTATAACTCTTAATCAGTAACTTCGACAAGAAATCCAAGAGTACCATTGAGCTTGTGAGGTTATATTTACCTTAGATGGATCCTATCCTCAACCGGTGACGGTTGAGGGTGACTGTTAATAAATTTTCAAACTTTTTTTAAGGTACATTCAGTAAACGTGCGAGCATCAATTTATATCTTTTGAACCGGTGCTCAGAATTGAAATATGAGGGAACCGTTGAACTTACAACACCAGGATTCTATTAAGGGATGAATCACTTCGACCGTAGTAGGTCGGGTGAAAAAGTTAGTTTTGGGAATTTTTAAAATTAATAAAATAATTGATGTATTTATTTTATCTTACCACCTCTTGAGTGGCGGTGGCAGGGACCATAGTGGTAGTCAGAAATTTAATATGGGTTATTAAATTATAGGTTACACTGTAATTGCAAAACCACCCCTCATGAAATAAATGTGGCACATTAATTACATCAATTAATGAACCTCATTAATTCCTCAGTGCGCTACTCACCCTTTCCCCCTCTATTTAATTAGGGCCGAGGTTAGAGTTTTTGGAACGAATTCATAAAGCGAGGAACTTTTGGTGATGTTATGTGACTCCATCCACTGATAGAGACAGATGCTCGGGTGGCAACAAAACGAGATCGACAAACACTGGCGGGTTCATCGAATATGGAATCGTCCTCTACCACCGCTACATCTCCAAAGAATCTTGAGGTAGGGGTTGTCTCTTAATTTAAGAAATTCCAACGTATCAAATCTTAATTTTCAAATTTTTAGGTGGTCATTGCGGGTGATTTGAATGGGGTTTATCATTATTTAAATATGATGTATAAATTATGTGCACTTGTTATAATGATAACGTGGAGGGTGCAGGCAAAACGAACAAGGCCCGAACCCTCCACCGTAAGGTTTTCATTGCATACTTCATAGGCAGGTTGATCCAACTTACCGAAACCTTGAAATTGATAGGCGCACAATAGATACAACATCCTGAGAGTACCGTAGGAACATCTGGAAGGAAGAACGGACCATTGGGGCTCACCCAGTGGCCCGTGGAGGAAGCACCAACGCTGCCCCGACGACCAGCACAGACAGAAGATGGTGGTGGCTGACAACCGCCGGCTGTAGTGGAAGAGAGGAACCACTCAACACCATCATTATCGGCAGGTGACTGATAGAGGATGGTCGTAGAGGTGGAGGCGGCGCGCTATCACACGCCACGCTGTCACGCGCTGTGCTGAAGGGAGTCACGGCTCGAAGCCGTGATGATGTAAGGGAGCTGCTCTTTGTGGGTGCTGTGGGTGACAAGGCGACACCACATGGTGCTGCCAATAAAGGAGTTGAATGAACCCTTTGAGTCATTCAGGAGTAGTAGACCACGCGATTGCGTGTGGGTCGCGCCAGCCGGTGGGCCGAGCCCGCCGTAGCCCAGACCAATCGGGCTAGGCCGGGTCAGACCCGATCAGGTAGGCCCAAGCTGGGTCGGATCGGGTAGACCCAGGCCGGGTCAGACCAGATCTGGACCCCTCTTGGGCCAAAATACGCTAAAAAGGCCGTATATTGCGAACCATACATCCATTTGACGAATAGTCGGTAGCACTGAGATCATTGGAGAGATAAATTACTTTTGACATAACCCACATGACTTTTTTAGAAAGTTTGAGTTTGGATGGGTTGGATTGTACTCGAATCCAGCCAGGCCCTCGACACTTAAATGCCTATAGATTATAGACCAAGTGTCCGATTAATGCACCGTCTATTGCGTTGTAACCCTTATGACATGACAGATCATCATGTTACTTCCTTATGGAACTTTGTGGTGGTAAAGGGATGTCCAATAACTGGAAGTGTAGAACGAGGGTGTTTCTTGTAGTGAGAGTATGAATGGTTACTAACTTGATGACTCAAGGCATGAGTATTCATTACTCCTATTCTCCGGTAGATATTGGACTACCCACATCATGAGTGCAAGTTCATTTCCATCAGATTGGTTTTTCTATCATTGGAGTCGGTACTCCCCTATTGGACTAGGGTGTGGGTCCTCCATAAAAAACTCACATAGAGTTAGGTACTCTCCTACTAGGTAGGGTGAGGGTCCTCTGTGTTAGGAGTAGGTACTCTCCTGTCAACCCATGGAGTGGATACTTCTTATGCAGTGCTACAGCAGAGTTGGTACTCCCCTTCCATTCTAGGGTGCATGTCCTATAGCATGGGGTTGGTACTCCCCAGACGTACTAGGGTGCGGGTCCCCCACAATGAACAAACTACCACAGTTGTAATCCCCAACCCAGTAGGGTTTTTGTAGAGATCCAAGATTGATGTACATGGAAATTGCATTAATTTTGAGAAATAATTAATACATAACAAAAAAGACACCCAAGGACCGTAGTAGTTTAGTGTCTTTGAAAAATCGGAACATAATCTTCTAATCATGGTGAAAGATCATCAATATCTCTTATAAATATATTCCCCTTTAGTTTTCTTACCTAAAACTGTTCCTTATATCCCGGGGAAAATAAAACATATAAATGGTGAGCTCAAATTATCAATAAGGGTAAAAATGGAGAACTTCAAAAAATCCATAAACATTTCAACTTAAAAACATCAACATAAAATTTAAACATCAAAATCATGAGAAATGGCATAAAACATTTTAGCACATAAGGCATAGATGATAAAGGAACATCAATCATGATAAAATGTCATGGGAATAAAAAATGTAATTGTGGAAAACCATTAAGAACATGATATGATTTCCATAGTATCCAAGGCATTGCTGCCAAGACCATCATAGTGGACAAAGTCCGTTACTGAACCAGGTTTACTTTTCGTTCCTGCCCTGTATTACTGAACCAGATTTACATGCAGTTCCAGTCATGTCTATATCATGAGATATAAATCTTTACCCAAAGCATTGGAGGGAGATATAGGTCCCACCCATCTCATATTAAAATCATTCTTACGTGTGCCACAAAACAATCATAAATCATTCATCATAACCCAAAGAAAAAAATTGGATTAATAAACATCATCCCTTTATAACATAATATAAATAAAACAAATGGATATCATTTCATCATTAGAAAAATCAAGCCATGTATATAATAGAGACATTATACTTGAAACAAAAACATACTAAAAAAATGTCATCTTAGATGGGGAATATTTTTTATAAAACACTTGAAATGAATTCTTGAAGAAAATATCCTTTCTTCTTAAAAATCATTTTCTTTTCACAAAATGCCATGTAATTTTAAAAGTAAAAGATTTTGTTGAAAATAATCAAGAAATCATATAGAAGAAGTTTCATTAAAATAGGGGATTATGAAACTGTAAAAATTAGTTCATTCCATATAAGTTAAAAAAACATTCTTCTCATTCTTTTTCCAGAAAGGACAAAAAGTATCTCGTATGGTAAAAAAAAGAAAGATTCCTTGCATACCATGTGGTAAAATTCAAAAAAGGGTAAAAATAAATTTAAACATAC
This sequence comes from Viscum album, assembly GCA_963277665.1. Classification (NCBI taxonomy): domain Eukaryota; kingdom Viridiplantae; phylum Streptophyta; class Magnoliopsida; order Santalales; family Viscaceae; genus Viscum; species Viscum album. The sequence continues at coordinate 385,428,361 of OY728146.1, forward strand.
ATGGAAGAATATTAAAAATTTTATGAAAACATTTTGAGAAAACATGGACATGTATAATAAACATAACCGCAGTAAATACTTATGAGTAAAAATCTCAGAAAAGAATGAGATTGGAGTAATTATCCCTTACCATTTATGATCGGTGAAATCATAAGTTTCATAAAAGAAAAAAATTACATGCATATTTAAATATCATATTCTTCATTATAAATTTTATAAAACATTCATGGGAAGCATAAACACCATACAAAATAAAATGATGGTGATTGATCCATATGTCTCATATAAATAAAAGTGAGATGAAATAATCCCTTACCTTATGTCCAATTTCTTCCGTACGTGTATGAAACTCCTCTTCTTCGATGCGCCTCTTCTAAACATCCTCTTAGGGAACTAAAGATGGTCTTTGAAGAAAACCAAGACTTCTAGTATGTTTCTAGGGAATTTTAGAAGATTAATGGACAGGGTTTGGCCGAACTTGAAGGCTCAAAATTTTGTGAAGTGGAGAGGGAGGAGGTGCCCTTTTATAAGAGAGGAGAGGGGCACTTTTTGAAACCTCATAAATATTAATTTATAATAACTCCGAACCCCACTTAGAAACATCAAAAATGAATATAATTTAAATATGAGATGAGATAGGGTTGTAATCTCATAACCCAATAAAATTTAGACAAGTTGGGAATTTATTTTAATCCTTATCAACTTGATTTATCCTTATTTAATCTATTTATTTTTTTGTGGTAATAATATTCTAAATTTTATATTATTATAAATAATAACTTATGTGTTGGGAATTGTCTATAATTGGATAATTTATGATATTTTTGACCATATAAATTTAAATATATAATTTTTAAATATGTTTTTGATTTTTAATCAATTTAATAATATGTTATTTTTATAAAATATCAATAGTGTCAATTTTGACACTATTCAATTATTTGAATTTAAATAAAATCCATAGAAGTGATATATTCGAACCAAAATATTTAATAGATTCATAACATGTAATATTAAAATTTAAAATTCGTGGAGTACATTAAATAGTTCATATAATATTTATTTTAATATTTTTAAAAGAATTTATTTGATATTTAAATCAATAAAATAATTTCTACATCACTATTGTGTCACCATTAATGATAAATATTTAATACCTAAAAATTATTAATAAATTCAAATGATGTAGATAATTTTATTATATTTCTGGTGACTATTTATGTTCTATGTTTTATGAAGTTTATCACTAAATTAAAATTCTTTCGCTTATAAGATATAAGAGAGTGACATGTTGTCACTTTCTTTTGTTTTAATAATAATTACCTCATTTTCATGGTCAAAAGTCCATTAAATGAATATATTCTGACCCTTATGTGATATGGGTCTACTTTCATTCATCCAATAGAATTTTTAAAGGTGTTAGGGTATTTTTATAATTTTATTTTTACCCTTAATTACACGATTTACCTTTAACTGTAGTAAATAAAATTTACCTTAGTTACTATTCATAATGTCTAAAAATAAAAAATAGCCTATTAAAATAATTTGGACCTATTGATTCCAAATATGGAATCCATTTTTCCAAATTCAAAATACATAATTTTCAGTACATTATTTAAAATTAATCCCACTGTTGAGAAAATGGGTTTTAAAAGTTAAAACATTGCAAAAGATTGAAATGTTTTTACTTGTAAATTCAATGTAAAATTAATTATAATGACTTAAATTATATTCAATGGTAAAAATATATTCTATTTATATTTTAAAACCATTCAATATTATAATTTAACCATATAAATTATCGTGATGATTAAAGTTGTTTTCAATTAAAATTTAGTGTAATTTTACTATTCATCAAATTATGAATGTTAATAGAAAAATATTAAAAATTTATCCAAAGTGAATTTTTATATAATTATTCCAATTAATAAGTTTATTTTGTCAAATTTAACTCATAAACTTGTCAAAAACTAGATCTAAAGTGTGTGCACCATCAAAAGGCGGTAAAACTACATTTTTAGAAAAATACTTCATTTATCAGAAAAACTGATTTGGTTTTCATAACTCATTCTAGAAAATGTGTAAAATAAATTATAATGTTATAAAATTAAAAATTCAGTTAATATTACTCATAATGGCTAGTTTATAATATTATAATAATATATCGTTGTTTAGTGAAACTCAGTATTGTGTACAACACACGCTATTGAGGAAGGTCTCTCTTGCCTGCAACACAAGCTAGGAATAGTGTTTGAATATAATAAAAGCTAATACGTTATTGCGTATAGAACAAGTTAATTTTGGGGTAGCATACAACACAATACATCAGTGAAATTAAAAGGAATATTTCTCATAAAATGTCGGGGTGTTAAATTCTACCCCCTTAAAATGAATTTCTCCCTCCAAATTCATTGGGATTATAAATGGTTTACTACTTGAATGTTTCTTTCATATAAATACACAACGTAAAAAGGAATACTAAAACATAATTTTAAAAACTAATGCATGAAATGTAATGGTTACCCAAGTTAACTCATCACTGGGATTCCACATAGGAGAACATAGGTGAAAACATTGATCTGGAAGAGAAATCAAACCATCCTGTTATGATGGAGAGTGGTAGAGAGCACGACTATGAAAAATCAAAAAATCACAAAGCCATAAATTTTTGATGATCTAAGTTACCATCTGATTCATCAGATATGAGGGTACTAGGACAACATTTTTGGGTTTAAAGATCATTTCACTAATGTTGGAGAATTTTTGAATTAAAAGAAATACTTACTTGATTTTGGTACAATATCACCGTTGTTCTTTCCATGAATAATATCCACTTCATTTCTTAGTAAAATGAAGTTTAATTTATTATTTGTGAAGTATGAGCAGATAATGTGATAGAATGATAGGTAATTCCATCTGTCTCAAACATAAGGTTAGGAAAAGTTATTAAATATACATAAGTCAATCTATGGTGATATTAATCATATACGAGATCAAAAATGGATTTATACTTCATACATCACACCACTTAATAAAATAAAACTAATTTTTAAAAACCAGAGTCTTCTTGTAGGCCATTGGTAGGTGAGAAAGGCCTGTCTCACTTCAGTTGCGTGTTTGATTCGAATATCCTTGTCCAACACAATGGGTTTTTGCCCGTCCTACAGGTGGTCCTTTTTTTTAAAACTATATTATCACAATATCAGAAAGTTATAGACTTAAACATTACTATCTGATGTCTAACATAATTCATTCCAATCTTTAGGCTTATCCAAAATACTTCTATCCAATCTCATAGTATAAAGAAAAATATTACTAGAGAGTTCATATACAATTCATGTGATTACCATCATTTATCCCCTATATATCATAACATATATCTTGTTGGTCACATTCAAAACATGTGAATACCTTAATCATGTATTATTGGAATATGAATTTCCATATAACCTTAGTGAAAACGCAAATTCTATCAAAAGTGAATTATTTCCACATACCAAAATCCCAAAATTTCTCTATACTCAAACCATAATGTCACTTTGTCCTTATATCAATCATGAGCTCATTAATACTATAAAAAATATTATTTTCTCCTTATCCCTTCATTATGTGCATATCATCTACTTTCGAAAAAAATTTCAATCACTTTTCATGGTTACTGGTACCATATAATTATTGAAAACCACAATAAACCAGTACATAGATATTCCAATATTCCACGATACTATAAATTACATTACACAACACTATTTTGGAACCCCATTACATAAACACATAATCATTCACCCACTTCGTTGTCATATTCAACATCGCCAATAGTGATTGCATGTGACTTCCCTTTTTCCTTTTACATAAGAGGCTGTTGATGTCCATCATCATTAACCCTTGGATTAGGGAATTGGTTAGCATAATGCGCCATTTCCTTACACTTGTAGCATTCAAGTGTTGGTGGTGTGTTCTCTGTAGTCTTTTCTCTATTGACATAATTATCTAATTTTTCCCATTACTTCAGCACTCAGCTACTTGATGACCTTCTTTTCCATACTTAAATTAGTTTTTAGCCCCTTTAAGAGAATCTCCACCATGCTTCTTTCCACACTTTGAGCATAAAGAAACATTCATCTTCTTTTCACCATTCTTTTGAGATTTTTCCTTGAACTCCATCTTTCATTTCTTGTCAAAACCATGAGATGGATATGTAACACCAACATCCGGTTCTACCTTGATAGAAAAACACAAAATTTCTTCATAGCTACTAAAGTCTCTTATATCTAAGGCCCTTCGAAGACATGGTTTTATGCCACTGAATAATCGATCGATCTTACTCTCAGGTTGGATAATAATCCCAAAAGCATACCTTGCAAGCCTTGTAAAATTTTCTTTATAGGTACCAAAAAATTCATCATCCTTTGGATTCAGTTCAAGAAACTCCTTCTCCATCATTGTTCGAATAATAAGAGGGAAGTAGTTATTAAAAAATAAGTTCTTGAACTCGTCCCATTCCATGGACTAAATTTCATCCCTTTTCCTTGTATTCTTGACAAGATTCCACCATTGTTCAGCTTCACTATCCAAACGATATACTGCTAAGATGACTTTATCATGTTTAGAAAATTTTAGGACTAAAAATATCCTTTCAGTGGTACTAATTCATTGTTTATCAATAATTGGATAAGGAGACCCATTGAAAGAAGGTGGACATTGCCTCATGAAGGAGTCAATAGAATATTGTTCTTTTCTCTACTCATTTGGATGTATAGAATGATTCATAGCTTGTGTAAGTATAACAATAAGATTTTGCACTCCATCTAACATAACATTGGTTTGTTCAAGAGGACAATCATTTCATTGTCCATTACATTGATCCACATGGTTCCTTCAGGTTCTAGCCATCATCTAAAACCCAAAAATAATAGTTTGAGAGGCAAAAATCATGCTAGGAAAACAACATCATAAAGGGGAGTAATTTCAATCTCTAATGTATTAAGTTTAATCCTAGGTTATTCACTATCGTTATTATAATTATAGTACTATAACCTATACTTATACTTAACCTTACGGACATCCGTAGACATACCATAGAAATATATCTAGAGATCTCACTAAAGATTTTGCATCCTAGTTTCCAAAGGTTAAATAAACCTTTCCTCTAATACCAACTATTGAGACCCAAGGTTGACGTACATGGAAATTACATTAATTTTGTGGAATAATTAATACATAACAAAAATAGACACCAAAGGACCATAGTAGTTTAGTTTATTTGGAAACTCAGAACATAATCTTCTAATCATGGTGAAAGATCATCAATATGTCCCATAAAGATCTTCCCCTTTAGTTTTCTTACCTAAATCCATTCGTTATATCCTAGGGAAAAGAAAACATATAAAGAGTGAGCTCAAAATCTCTATAAGTATAAAAATGGAGAACAAAAAATAATCCATAAACATTTGAACATAAAATCATGAACAAAAAATTTAAACAACAAAATCATGATCAATGATATAAAACATTTCAGTACATAAGTAATAGATCATAAAGGAACATTAATCATGATAAAATGTCATGGGAATAAAACATGTAATTGTGGAAAACCATTAAGCACATGATATTATTTCCATAGTAGCCAAGGCATTGCTACCAAGACCATCATTGTGGAACAATTCCATTACTGAACCGTGTTTACTTGTCTTTCCAGCCCTGTATTACTGAACCAGATTTACTTGTCATTCCAGCCATGTCTATATCATGAGACATGAATCATTATACAATGAATTGGAGGGAGATATAGGTCCCATACATCTCATATTTATATTATTCTTACATGTTCCACAAAACAATCATAAATCATTCATAATAACCCAAAGAATAAAATGGGTTTCATAAACAACATCCCTTTATAACATAATCCATATAAAACAAGTGAATATCATTTCATCATAAGAAAAATCAAACCATGTAAATAATAGGGACATTATAATTGAAACATAAACATACAAAATAATGTAATCTTATATGAGGAATAGTTTTGATAAAACACTTGTAATTAATTCTTGAGGAAAATATTCTTTCTTTTTCAAAATCAATTTCTTTTCACAAAATGCCATGTAATTTTAAAGGTAAATGATTTTGCTAAAAATCATCATGAATTCATGTAGAGGAAGATTTATTAAAATAGGGTGTTATGAAACCCTAATAATTCTTTCATTCCTTATAAGTTAAAAAAAATTATTCTTTTACTTTTTCCGAAAGAGTCAAAAAGTACCTCGTATGGTAAAAAAAGAAACATTCCTTCCATACCATGTGGTAAAAGTCAAAAAAAGGGTAAAAATGAATTTAAACATACATGGAAGAATATAAAAAATTTTATGAAAAAATATTGATAAAATATGGACATGGATGATAAACATATCCCTATTAAATACTTATAAATAAAAAATTTCGGATAAGAATGAGATTGTAATAATTATCCCTTACCATTTATGATCGGTGAAATCATACGTGTCATAAAATAATTAAAATTACATGCATATTTAAATATCATATCCTTAATAATAAAAATCATAAAACATTATTGGGAAGAATAAACACCATACAAAAGAAATTGATGGTGATTAAGGCATATGTCACACAGAAATAAAAGTGAGAATAAATAATCCCTTACCTTAGGTCCAATTTCTTTTGTACGTGTCCGAAACTCCTATTCTTTAACACGCCTCTTCTAAACCTCTTTTTAGGGCACTAAAGATGGTATTTGTAGAAAACAGGGACCTATAGTATGTTTCTAGGGAAGTGGAGAAGAGAAATAGATAGGTTTTTGCCGAGCTTGAAGGCTCAAAATGTTATGAAGAGGAGAGGGAGAAGGTGCCCTTTTATAAGAGAGGGGAGGGACACTTTTGGAAACCTCTAAAATATTAATTTATAATAAATCCAAAAACCACATAAAAACTTCCAAAATGACTAAAATTTGAATATGAGATGAGATAGGGTTGTAATCTCATCTTCCAATAAAATTTATACATTTTGGGAATTTATGTTAAACCTTATCAAATTGATTTATCCTTATTGAATCTATTTAATTTTATTTGTCGTAGTAATATTCTAAATTTTATATTGTTATAAATAATAACTTATTTGTTAGGAATTTTCCATAATTGGATAATTTATGAAATTTTTGACCATATAAATTTAAATTTATAAATTTTAAATATTTTTGTGATTTTTAAACAATTTAATAATATTTTATTTTTATAAAATATCAATAGTGTCAATTGTGACACTATTCAATTATTTGAATTTAAATAAAATTGAAACAAGTGATATATTCGAACCAAAATATTTAATAGATTCCTAAAATGTAATATTCTTCTTTAAAATTCATGTATCACATTAAATAGTTCATATAATAATTATTTTAATATTTTTAAAACCATTTATTTAATATTTCAATCAATAAAATAATTTCTACATCACTATTGTGTCACCATTAATGATAATTATTTAATCCCTAAAAATTATAAATAAATTAAAATGAAGTAGATAATTTTATTATATTTCTAGTGATTATTTGTGATGTATGTTTTATAAAGTTTATCACTAAATTAAAATTCATACACTTATAAGATATAAGAGAGTGACATGTTGTCACTTACTTTTGTTTAATAATAATTACATCATTTTCATGGTCAAAAGTCGATGAAGTGAATCTGTTTGGACTTTTATCTGATATGGTTCGACTTTTATTTATCCATTATAATTTTGGAATTTGTTAGGGTAATTTTATAATCTTATTTTTACCCTTAATTATCCGATTTACCTTTAACTGTAGTAAATAAAATTTACCGAAGTTACTATTGAAAATTTATAAAAATAAAAAGTATCCTATTAACATAATTTGAACCTAATGATTCCAAATATGGAATCAATATTCTAAAATTAAAATCACAGAAGTTTCAATATTTAATTTAAAATTAATCCCGCTATTGAGAAAACGGGTTTTAAAAGTTAAAACATTGCAAAAGATTGAATTGTTTTTACCTGTGAATTCAATGTAAAATTAATGATAATGACTTAAATTATATTCAATGGTAAAAATTTATTCTGTAAATACTTTAAAACCATTAAAAAATATAATTAAACCATATAAATTATCTTGATGAAAAATGTTGTTTTTAATTAAATATTAGCGTATTTTTACTATTTATCAAAATATGAATGTTAACAAAAAAATATTAAAAAATTATCCAAAGTAAATTTTTATATACTTATTGCAATGAATTAGTTTATTTTTTCATATTTAACTAATAAACTTGTCAAAAACTAGATTTAATGTGGGTGCGACATCAAAAGGTGGTAAAACTTCATTTTTTGAAAAAATACTTCTTTTTTCTAAAAAATTGATTTAGTTTTCATACCTCAGTCTAGAAAATTTTTAAGATGAATTATAATGTTATAAAATTAAAAATTCAGTTAATACTATTCATAGCGGCTATTTCATAATATTATAATAATATATCGTTGTTTAGTGAAACTTGGTATTGCGTATAACACATGCTATTGAGGAAGGTCGCTCTTGCATGCAACACAAGCCAGGAATTGTGTTTTCGTATAATAAAAGATAATACAGTGTTTCTTATGGCACAAGTTAATTTTGGTGTAGCATAAAACACAAGATATCAATGAAATTAAAAAGAATATTTCTCATAAAACATCGGGGTGTTATAGTTCAGGTCCTCACATATAGATTCGGTACTCTGCTTCCGTGCAAGGGTGTGGGTCCTCTAGTTTGGGGTTGGTACGCCACTAATATACTAGGGCATGGGTCCCCCACAAAAAAAACTACTAGATTGGTACTCCCCTACTGGGTAGGGTATGGTTTCTCACATATGGAGTAGTACTCCCCTGTCTCCGAGTAGTGATGGGGAGCAGGTCCTTAGGGGGAGTTTGAGCTCTCCCGACTGCAGGACACCTTTTCAAGGAGTGAACCTATTCACATGGTTTCCCATAGTCTTTCCTTGGGAATAAGACTGTGACTACAAGACCTCTAGTGCCGGGTACTAGAGGTAGTTCTAGAAGAAAGTTCCTGATGGAGCACATCCTTTCGGACATTCCATTTGGAATGGATGAGTTGTACCTGATAGAGTACATCTCTTAGACGGGTGCCATCTGGGATGGAAAGTTCATGGAACGTGTACTCCTGATCCTTGAGTTATAATTTTATCAATATTTGTAAATCCTGGAAATGTCTTGAGGTCGGGGCCTTATGTTTCTTTGAGGATGAGACGAGTATATCTTGTTTGAGTTGTGTCTTTTTCTTTGTGCTTTGTGATTGAGATAATGCTTGTGGTTTTACATTATGAAATTATAAGAGACCTTCAGGGGTCTTAGGGTCCCTTTTGGGTATTGTTATACTCACCCCTACACGGGCTTCACCCTCACTTTGTTGTGTCTTATGAAGACAACTAGCAGCCTTGACTGAGACTCGGGGAGCTAGGACCTGATGGTGGACGGCAGTGATAGTTGACATGGAGAGCTGTGGAGATGATCTATACCTACCCTTTAGGTACGATCCCTAGTTGACAATTTATGGAGATATTTTATATTTTTAGTTGTAGATGTATCTTTTCAGTTGGGCTTATCTTTCGGCCCCTTACTTTCTTTAGACACTTTTACTACAGTAGTTTTACATAGTGGTTGTATCTTGTTGTGTTCTAGTCTATGTATTTGTACAGGTTTAAAGGCAATGCCTTCCCGTTTTTGGGATACAACATTCCGGTTCAAGTCACAAACCCCTGGCCTATGGAAGTCATGCTTGGGGTAGTCAGGACACGTGCCCTGGGGGACATGTCATGACAATGAAGAACCTAAAACTAGGTGGGATTTGGTATGATTATCCAACTTGATTGGTAGTATACAAGAAATAACTATGAAAATATGATGAATTATATCCACAAACAAGTTAAATTTAATATTATAAAACTAAAAAAAATTAATAACCCACAACAAACTTCACATCACTAGTAAAACATACTAACAAATGATTGCATCACTACAACACAATAAAGCCCCTAACTTCAACAAAATACATCACAATAATCATTAATTTCCCATTCACTGATATCATCATTTCATCAAATAGGACTTCCATTCAATAAAAATTAAAAATGATTTATTTTATTCAATTAACAACAATTTATTTCTATCAAAAACTATTTTATCTAACGAAATTTATAGTCAAGCCTTTAATTATATAAATTTTACAATAATCAATGAACTTTTCTTTTACATATTGCCCATAAATTAAATTCCATCATATTATACAATTACTGATTCTATTTATCAAAATAAAATTCCAATACAAAAAAATATTTAACACAATCCCATAACAACCATGCCTAAAACCACATAAATCACCTCAAAACCCATGCAGATAACTTCCACCACAACTAAATAACCCCTCCCTTTTCACACAATCATTAATTCCATTTTTATTATAAGTACACAACAACCCATGCATCAACACAATTTCCAATTACACCAAACATACCAAAAAAGATAAAAAACAATCAAAACCATATTTAATCAAAATTGAAGAGTCTAATAATATAGTAAGAAAAAATAAAATATAGTAGTAATTCACACGAAATAGATTCTTCTTAACACTAAAGTCATATTAAATCATAATTCCATGTCAAAATATCATCAAAATAAATTATACATTTTCCCACAACCAATTAATTCATCAACCTTATATAAAAAACCATTATGGTAGGTGATTACAACATTTGAATAATATGAAACACATATCCTGGAATAAAATAAATGCATCTAATAGAAAAAACAACAAAAACATATAAAATTCCATGAAAAAACTATAAATAACATGTGAATAACTCCTTGCTTTAAATTTTATTTATTTATATTGATTGTTATAATTATGTTAATCAATACCATTTATCCAAGGATGGACAAAACATGACTTATTTTAAATTTAGTCATAAATAATGAAAGATAAGTCTAGAATCACGAAAAATTATTAATTTTTTATATAAGAATGTGTAAAATATTTGAAAAAACAATAATCACTCATGTTCAAACATATATATAACCCCACAGGACCCAATCATTGAAAAATTTCATAAACAAGTTGGCTAAAAACTACCCATTACCTATATTACCAATTACTAAAACACTATGAAACTAAAGAGAAATAAATGTTTGGATGTAAAGTGAGTAAGATGAACCTTCGGTCAAAGAAGAAGAGATGATTTTAATCGAGAGGTTAAAATCCCCAATGAAATAACCATGGTGATCCAAATGAGGACATGATATCATCTAAGGTTCAAGGGAAATATGGAAAATTGAACTAATGGTGATTATGACCCTTATTTATAAATAAAACTAGGCTTTCATCCAACTTGAATTAGTGTACTTTAAAATAGTATTTATAGAATAAAATTGATATATATCTAAATCTTAATGTCTTCAGAATAAATAATCCCTTATATAGTGATGGATATTTACACTTTATAAAATATTGGTTTGAACAATATTAAGATGCGAAAGAACCTACCTAATTATTTTCAAACTCAACCCATGAAATACCATGTTGAAAATAACCCAATAACAAGATGGTGAGCCTCAACTTTTACAAAAAAAGAAATATTCCTTTGGGATTTTTACAAAAAAATTTCCCCAAAATCCCCCAAGTTAATACCATGTTAAAAATAGATAGATCTTGGCCATTGAATGCCATAAAACCAAAACCAAAACCCAAAATTTCCAAATTCAGTTCCCTAAAACTATAGTTTTATTTTTATATTAAATAAATATAATGATGAATAACATTTTTCACATGCAACATTGAACTAAAAAAAATTATAATAAATTTTACTGAGATAAAATGTTACAATGAGAGTAAATAAAAAAATTTAACAAAAAAATTTAAATTTTTTTTATTACTGTAAAAATTTCAATAAATTAACATGAAACCATTTATTACATACTATGACTGATTACATTCATTAATTGTGCATAAATTAATAGGGGGGAAATAAATATGCATAATATCTTCATGACATGGAGATCCCCAATACTATATTTTCCCTTGAGAAAAACAATTAGTATAAAAAAATGACAATGAGAAAGAAATTGAAAAATATTGAAATCATTATGGGGAATGATAAGTATAACATAATTAGTGGGGATGGAATGAATAAGTTCAGTAATTCAATATATTGGAACAAATATGACCATTATAAATATGGATGTTGGAAATATGGTAATTTGAAATATTGAAATTAAAAATATGGCTAATGGAAATACATGTATTTGATATTTATTCTGATATTGCGTATGGTTAGTAAAAAAAGTAAATATTTTATTCTTGAAAAATTAAATAATGAAATAGAATAATATTTAACTAATATATTAAATTATGAAATTTTTTTATGTCTTAAAAATTATATTTTTAAAGAATGATATTATAAAAATAATATATTTATTTTATCGTCAATAGATTCATAAAGTGTAATTATTATAATATAAATAAATATTTTTAATTTTATTTTTTATGATCATTTAACCAAAAAATTACATTTTTCAAGAACTATTTTTCTTAAAGTGTGGGTATTTTTTATCTTAATAAAATATATCACCCCAAAAAAATTATTTTAAATAAATGTTTTAATAATAATAATAGAGAAATAAATTAACAAAAATCACATAGTTATTACTAGGTAAGTGATAGAGGAAAAATAATTTTATTCCTAAAAATATATTTGACAATAAATTGAATTATGATGCTCTATGTATTTTTAATTTATGAAAATATATATGTTTTGGTAAAATAGTGATAATATATTCCATTAAACATAATAATAAATTAATATTAATTTAATTTTTAATTGGTAGGATATATGAACAAAAACATTTAATTTTTTAAAAAAATCATTTTCCTATAAAAATAAGATTTTATTATATTTTATGTTTCTAATTGAATTTTTAATTTCAAAATTTTATAATTTTAATTTAATAAATTAACTTAAATTTTGTATTTAGCATAACAATATTATCTAGGGATGGATTTTTGGATTTTTCTAGAAATATTTATTTTTTAGTGAATAAAAAAAAAATCCATTTTTACAAATATCATTAATTTTAATAAATATTCATCATATAAGCATGAATTTAGTATTTATGAAACATTATTCCTAATAAAAATTCTATTTAACAATTAAAATTATAAATTTTAAAAAATATGTTTAATTTAGAAACCATATATTGATATTTTTCCACCTAAGTATTATATTTTCTAAAAAACTATTTTATGTGTTATAAACATACAATTTTAGAATTATATTTTATGACTTTTAGATATTTAATATTCTTAAATATTCTTAATATTTTTAATATGAATTTAAATATTAGTTAATATGTTTAACTTTATTTAGGTCAAAGAATTATGTTACTGAGATTAAAAACTGAGTTACGACGGTAAAAGTAAATTATTTGAAAATTTTATATTAATGGGGAAATGAATTAATATCTCAAAACTCTACCCCTTATTTGTGTGTATGTGAGGTTTCTTGACTATGAATCATATCCACTCCATTGTTTTCCACATAATGAGATGTATCCCTTTGAATGTAACATGCCACTAATATATTGTTATGAATATTTATAGTATTTTTACTGCTCTCATATATAAAAGGATGCCTTCACCGCCCCACATATCCTCACATAAATGGCCTATTGGATAAAAAAAATACAAACACCTTTCATAATCTATCTTCCATGTTCTAGAGGTTTTTGCTATATCAAAAGACTATTCTAAGAAGGAATAATGTAAAAACATCTAATCACTTTGTTTCAATTTATATTCCATTATTTCATCTTCTACATAATAGAAATATATTCTATCCATGATAAAATAATTATGTAAATATCATTATTATACTTAAATTTCAAATGTTTATGGATTATTCAATTTCTACTTTCTTCATAACAATTCATAAAATGAAAACATCACATGTGCGTACATGTAGACTGTCTCCTCCTTCGATGACATGTTTCATTTTTAATGGACTCCTTACAAGGAAGGTAATAAAAATTAATATAATGATTATATATGATATTAAATAATAATATATGTCATAAATAATATTTTTAATTTATAACACAATAATTAACCCTAATTATTTAGTAACATTTTTATATCAGTAAATTATATGAGAAAATATCCTTATGGAATCAATTTACACAAACCATACCCATCACTTCAATAGAATAAAAAAGGGAGTTCATAAATCCTTAAAAAATAATTCCAATATCACTAATAGTTTCATAATGTTAAAATGGGTATCAAATAATTCTTTCTATATTCAACTTTATGAAAGGCATAGAAATAATTAAAATTACAAACATTTGATGATGGAAATAGACGTTAACTAACTAATATGTATGAGTTGAATAAGTGTAATTAAAAAATAAAAATTACAATATATATGAATTAGATTATAAAATATGTTATTAATATGGTAGTTTTTAATTTACATGATTTTGAATAGTCTTTTTGAATTCTAGGTGTAAAATGTAATAATTCTTCATCTCGAATTCCCTTAAATGAGGCATGTTTGGTATTATGCACCAATTTTTATTTATGTGGTGTATGTACTACCCATTATACATATTATACCATAATTATATTTATTCTTTATATTTAATTTTCTATTTTATGTTTTTTATTTCAAATTATTTTCAGTCCAATGTCACCAAAGCCTTAAGATTTTCATTAATTAAATTACTTCATTCCGATCAGAAATGTATTTCCTAAATGGCCATATTATTATTTTTTGAAATTTTATACATTAATTATTTAAAATAAAGAAGTTATTATTCCATGTGTCATAAAAATTTCTCTTTACCACATTTTAATAGAGTGATGTATTAAAATTTTAATTATGGGGGTCTTATTAATGAAATTTTTATATATTATTCGTATTGGTGTCCATTATCTTCCACTACATATTTATTCACATAACCTTTATTTATTATAAAAATTCTATTTTTCATGATTTCTATTTTGGGGGGTGTTTTAAATTTTTTAGGTTCATCTCCTAGAAAATGAAATTTATGTGTGGATTGTGACTTTATTTTGGATTTACTTTTTCATTCATTACAAATTGTGAAAGAAATGTTCTTTTAAAAGTTTTCCAAACAAATGTGTTTTACTAAAACCATTTTTTGTTTTAGTTAATAAAACTTGAATGCATATTTTCATTTTCTTCAATTTTTTTATATTTTATAATGAAATATTTATAAAAAGGGTTTAAAAAATGTAATGTCAAATTATTCTTAATCCTCCAGGTAATTTTTTAATTCTATTTTAATGTGTTTTTCATCTATTTCAACATACGTAAATGTTTATTTTATTTCAATATGGATATAATATAATGTTACCATCCACATTATCTCTTTAGATGGATATTAGGTTATTCCATTTTTAAGGGGAAATATATTGATATCCTCTATGTTAGTTATTCTAATACAATTTTTATTTTATTTTATTGAATGTTCCTCATATATTTTAGTGGTCATTAAATAAGTAGAGAATTCATTATATATGATTAAGTTACTGGTGGGCCCCAAAAATTGTATAGATCCTATATCTATCGGTATGAATCATAAGGAAAAAAAGTCTGGGATGGTGTATTCCATCCTGTTATTAATAGTATTGTGGATTTGTCCAAGAAGATAATAATTATACCTTTTTTTCAATTTATTTGTTGTATTCATAAAAAATATTCGATGTCTTGAATGTTTCCATGATTGTTTTAATAATTTATTTAATTATGTATGGATGGTATGATTAAGTGTCTAATATTATGGACTCCATAACTATAAACTCTTTTGTCTTAATTATTTTAAAAATTTACCTTGTTAATCTACCCATAGATATTTTTTAATCTCATGCGATCAAAATTATGGAATTATTTAATTCTTATTTTTCCATACCATATTGTTCATGTCCTATTAATGATTTGATAGATTCTAATATATATGTCTCCTTACTAAGTGTCTGATCTCACCCTTCTTATCAATAAATTTCTTCAAGATTATATAGAAGAGTATTATATATGAAATTTTATATTTGTTTTATTTATAGAGAATTTTATGGGAGATGATGAAGATATTATATTAAATAAGGAATTAATGGTATAATATGAAACAAATTCCAAAGAATGATAATGCTATAGGTTTTTTCATTAAATTTGTTTCTGAAATATTTCAAAATAAAAACCTGAAAATTTAATTTATGGTGATGTGAATGATAATTTATTTGATAATATAAATATTCACTCTTAAATTTGGATTCATTTATTTGGTTTTCAAATCCAGTATGTAAAGAATATTTTTAATTTTTATAGATTTTGGCATGTGAGTCTATAGAATCTTATCTATTATCAATGTAGTGTTCAGATAACATTAAATCTTAGGAATAGTAAATTATCAAGGTATAAGTATATCTTATGAATTTTATATGATTTTATATTTGGGAAATTTAGGTTATTTTAAAGAAATATTAATAAATTTTGGGACTATTATTTGTTTAAGTATATATATATTTTTATGTGATTTTTTATTGTTTGGGGATAAAGGTTATATTTATTTCAATGAGTATAGGTTTCCATGATTTTGGGTTTTATGATATAAAACAATAAAACTTAATTAAATAATTATTAATAGTGAAAACAAGAATAAATTGTGAAGACTATATGGATAATTCTAAATATTGAAAAATTAACCTAGAATTTTTGTATTATATAGAGTATGAAGATTTATATAAATGGTGTCCCATTTTGGATTAAAAATTTTATGCATTCTCTAATATTGATGAATAAATGGGTAATAATCCCTAAAAATGTTTTTTTGGGTATTAAATTTATATTCACCTATTTCAAAAAAATTTGTCTTAACTGCACACCTAGTTTGTAAACTGCACACCTAGTTCGTAACACCCAAGGGATATGATTTGGTAAATTAAAAAAATGCTTATAACTAATTACAAGATATTGTAATATATTTATGTTAGGGAAAATTGGAAGAAATGACCATGGATAACTTATATTGAAACGTAGAGGTTCATATGTTAGTCTATTTGTGACATATATGAAATATATCTTCTATGATTATAGTTTTTTTATATAATTACTAATTTTTCATACCAAAAAATTCATTTTTTAAGGAATGGATAGAGAGAGGATAAATAAATTTATAGTAGTTGTGATTGGAAAATTTTATGGTTGTTCCAATGAGTAATAATTTAATAGTGAATATAGAGTGATAAATCTTATGGTCTTTCCTAAAAAACATTCAAAGATAATGATTATGAACATGAAACTTATTTAATTTACACACACAAAAAAGAATAAAAGGATGAAATTTCAGGGAAATTGATGTCATAAAAATCATAGAGGAAAGAAGAGTAAAAAACATGTGTCAAGAATATTATAATAATCATCAAGGGAAATGTCAATAAATAATTAGATGATGTATTATGTGTGAAATAGGGGGCATAGAGTAATTGATATTTATGAAAAAATTAAACGATTGGTTAACATGATGGGAGAAAATAATGCTCATCCCAATGGATTTGTAATAGTTCAATGTATTAAATATGGGGAAATGGGGAATTATCCAAGTTAGTTCCTTAATCTAGTGTATAAGAAGGATGGTAGTTATTATAAACTTCATAGAGCTAGGAAATATGGAAGGTCCTATAATATGACAATACCTAATGTGGATTGGGATAATTATGGTGCACATATCCTTTACTCTAGAGTTTTGGATATCATGTTGGAGTTTGATTCAAGGAAATATATTATGTATTTGATGTCTTATAAGATCATTAAATTAAGCCATGATGATTAAATTATTAAATAAAACATATATTCATAATACTATTGTATTCTAAGCTGATGTTTATAGGTATATTATTCTAGTAAATCATATTAATTTTTTATTATATTAATTTGATGTGATTTTCAAAATGTATTATTTATAGCCATATACTCTATAATAAATATTAGAAGAAGTAAATCACATTTCACATTTTAAACCATCCCAAGAATATCTATTACTGTGTGGTTGAATATAAACTCCCCATGAAAGCTTATCCCCTAAGTCATTATGAAAAATCATGAGGGATTATTACCTAAAATCATTATAAAAAAACAATATTAATAATAATTATATTCTGAGGGAAATGAATTTTTTTCTTTATTTTTATGATTAATTTCAATGAAGAAATTATATCTTGATTCATGTATATATTTTTTATACCCATAACTATTTTCAAAATTGTTTCTTTTACATTTTTTAATAGTCAGTGACTTTTCAAATTACAACGACAAAATTTAGATATGTGGGGGGGGGGGGGTTACGACAAATTGTTTTACTATAAATAGTTCATTACATAATGACTATAAATAATATATTATTTTTGATATGACACCTAAAAAACCAAACCTTAATACATCTTATTGATATTGAACATTACAAAGAAAGTATATGAAACCATGTAATTGAAATAATTCATGGAAGATTTATTAACAGAAATAATTACAATGTAAGCACATGAAATAACTTATTACAAATAATTTTTGATTACTTATATTAAAATCTCATAAATTAACTGGTGAAAATAAATAGAAATAAATAATATCATAAAAAGAAAGAGATATATTGGATTATATTCACTCTTGAGAATCAACTTTAAAAAATATAATCACATAATGTGATAGAAAATTATAAAAGGGTAAATAGTTATTGGGATTGAGAAGTATTCCTTAATATATGGGGATGAGATGAATGAGATTAGTAAGGAAATATATAGTAATAAATATGATTGTTATAAATTGGTCATTAAAATTATGGGAATTGGAAATTTCTTCATATAAAATATCAGTGTTTGATAGAAATGTATCTAATAGGTAATATTATATTGTGTAATTTTTTAAAAAAATTAAAAATTAAATTTTATAAATAAAAAAATAATAAAAAAATAACATTTAATTTAAATATTTCACTAGAAAATATTTTTCTTTGTAAAAAAATATTATTTTTAAATAATGATATTGAAAAAATTAATGAAATATGTTAAAAATAATTTACTGTTAAAATTAAATGATTATAATATTAATAGTCAATTTTAATAGTATTTAGGATGAGATAATTATATTTATAATTGAAAATTTTCAAAAAGTAATTGTTTTTAAATGTGTTGGGTATTTTTATCATAATAAAATATATAATTAGTAAAAAATTAATTAAATTAATGGAATTGAAAATAATCTTTAGGAAATACATTTACATACATCAAATAGCTTTTTTCTATGAAATTAATAATTTAAAATTCAATTTATGATAATTTTTTTTATTAATCATTTCATTTTTAGATGTTATTATGTTTTAAATTAATAAAATAAATATATTTTCATTATGTTATAAATAAATATTTTGTGAAAAATAATAATATATTAACATTAAAAGAAATTTTAATTGATGTGAAATAGGAATAAAAAATTAATATTAAAAAAACATTTTTTTTGTAAAAACATGTTTTCATTATATATTATGTTTCCAATGAAAATTTCATTTCCAAAATTTTGAAATTTTAATATGAAAAAATGGACAAATTTTTTTGATTTATGGTTATAATATTATATTAGGATAAATTTTCAGGACTTTTCTAGGATTTTTGATTTTTATGTAAATAGTACAAAAAACCATTTTTACATATACAATGAATATTTTGACATCATTAGGATATAAAAATGCATTTAAAATTTATAAAACCATTTTATGAATCCAAAAAAAAATTTATTAAAAACAATTATACAATAAAAATATATTTTTCTAATTTACAAACCTATTGTTAACATTTTTGAACCTAAGCAATATTTTCTCTCAATAAATGTTTTTATGCATTGTAAAATTATTATTATAGATTAAATTTTTATTATTTTTATAAATTTAATATCAAAAAATGGTTTTAATCTTTGGAATAATAAAATTCAATTTTTTAGAAGGAATATTTTTTGGTTAGAAAAATATGTTACCGAAGATAAAAAATTTGTTATAGTAATAAAATTAATTTTAGGTATAATGTTAAATAAAGGGAAAAAGACCTAAATATCTAAAAAAAAGATCAATTAATTTTATGTATTAAAGGTGTATCTACCAAGACACATCTATTCTCCATAGTTTTCCTCTTATAAAGACACTTTCCAAGTCACATTCCATTAATATAAAGTTATGAATATTTACAATAGTCCAACCCCTTTCACTTATATAAGGAAACCATCACCTATCCACTCATCCTCACTTCTAAATCATATAATATAAGAATAGTAATCCCAAAACCCATAACTAATCTCTCTCCCAAGTTCTAGAGGTTCCATTCTTACCAAAATACCACTCTACGAAGGCTCAAGGATATTTTTTTATGAGTAAGGTAAAGACTCTTAATCGCTCAATTTCCATTTCCATTCCATCCATTATTTTTCTATCTCTCCAAATAAATTATAACCATTAAAACAAAATTACATAATTATCATTATTATAATGAAATGTTAATAATTTTTTTATATTAATAAATTTGTACTTTCCTCGCAACCATTTTAGAAAATTACAACGTTGTTCATGCATACAGAAGAACTACTGCCTCTATGGATGTCATGTTTTATTTTCTATCAATGTAATAAATGTATTATAAAAAATTTTCATTTTAAAAATATATATGATATTAAGGAATAATATATTTAATGAATACTATTATTTAATTATAACATAATAATTAATGATCATTATAAATAAACCCATTGATATCAATAAATTACCTGAAACAGGTTCATCATAAATTCAATTTCTAAAAATCATACCCACAAATTCCATAGATTTAAAGTGGTAATTAACAACTTATTAAAGAAAAAATATTTAAATATCTTAAATAATTTGGGAATGAGAAAACATTTATCAATTAATAGTCTATCAAATCACGATTGTGAAGCACCTATGAATCAATTGAAATCTCCAACATCAGATGATGAAAATAAACATTAAATTACTAATATATGTATAGTGAATGAATAAAATTGAATATTATAAAATGTTATATATATAAATATGATTCTATATAAATTATTAATATATTTATGTTTATTCTATAATAGGTTAAGGAGGTTTTTTGATAGTCATAAGTAAAAGGTAAGGCTTATTCATCTCAAATTACATTCTTTGAGTCCTGTTTAATATTACATAACTATTTTTATTTTATGTTCTAGGTACATAAAATTTGACATGTTATACAATCAGTATATTTATTCTTGGTTTTTAATGGTATATAAATTTTTTTATATTTCATTAAATTTTTAATCTAATATCTCTAAATTTGTATGGGATTATCTTTTAATCTCACCTATTTTTAGGGATCTCATTTATCCATCTCCATATTTTTATTTCCTTTAATGTACACCTTCAATTTTTGGAAATCCAAATATTTATAATTTTCTATAACCTAAAAATTTGTCTTTAAAATGTTTCTAAATGAATCTATATTAATCATTTAATGACATGGGATTAAATAATGATATTTTGAAATATTATTCACATTATTTTCTTTTATTATCCACTGCATAATTTCAAAATAATCCTCTATTTTTTAAAAAAATCCATATTTCAAGATTTATCTTTTGTAATAGAATTTTAAAATTTATTTTTTTCTCCACGTGTAAAATTATATTTAAAAATAAATTATGAATTCATTTTAAAATAAAATTTTCTTTCATTAAAAATTTGGGAGTATTATTTTTCTAGATTTTCTCTACCTAAAATTTCAATTATTAAGTGAATTTTTTATTCCCTTAAATTATAATGTATTTTCTAAAACATTCTTACAAAATATAATGGGATGTCTTTATCCTTCCTCAAAGTAAAAATTTAATTCTCCTATGAATGTATTTTTTTCAACGTTAATATCCTTTAAAATTTTAAAACATTCTCTAGGGGTATGCTATAATGATACCATAAACCAAATTTCTCTAAATGTTATATGATCATTTAATTCCATTTATTAATAGTGGAAAACATTGAAAACCATTATGATTGTTATTCTAATATGTATGTTTGTTGACAACTAAGGAAAGTTTATCTTGTATTATATTGATCATTAAATATATGATGAATGAATTCAACATAGGAATGTTATGAAGGGTATTGGAATTATATTTCTTCTCGATGAATCCAGATGTATCATCAGACAAAAATATTTGGGTATCTAGTGTATTGAAACACATTTAATTATAATTTCATAGTTGAGGTCATGTTGATATGTATGATTTTCTATCTGTGATCATGATGGTAAGTATAACGCCTCAGTGATGGTCCTAATGATAAGTATGATGTATTAACTATGGTCATGGGGGTCTGTATGATGTATTATCACATATCTTTATGGGTTGATTACTATTTATGGAATTATGAATTCCATCACTATGAAATTAGTTATTATTATCCCTATGATTTTTTAAATTTCTATATTATACATAGATATTTATTAGTCATGTGGTTAAGGATTTTATTCCTATACATTTAGGCCATATTATTTAGGCCTTATTAATTATTTTATAACTTTGAATACACACAACCCCTTTCTGATAATTTATGCTCACCATTCTAATATTTACAGTTCAATAGGATTTTATAGATTCTTATTATATATGAAATTATTTAATGGTTTTCATGTTTAATGAATTTGGTAGGAGATGTTGAAGACTTAGTGTTAAATAATAAAATATTTTTATAATGTGAAAAGTACACATTAGAAGGAAAATATGTGGGTTTTATTAGTCAAATGTTTTTTATCTCTATAAAAACAAGAAAACAAAAAGTTAATTGGTTTTTATGTTCTACAATATTTGAAATTAATATTATAAATATTTATTATTTTTTGGTCCACTTCAATTGGCTCTAAAATACTAAATATAATGAATTTGTTTTTTCACACCATATTTGGGAGTGTGAGTTCTATGAATCTCATCACAACCCATGTACATCAATATGATGAGATTATCATGTAATATTAAATCTAAAAAACCATACAAATATACATGATTAAATTATAAACCTTGTAATATTAACAAAAAAAATTTAATTTCCCTCAAAATTTCCAACTATATAATACATTATGAGGGAACGGTATCTACCACGATTTTTAAATAGATCATTTTGGACATTAGGGAACTAAAATAGAAATTTATACATCTGGAAAACCTTAAAAATTATTCTTGACTCCGCCAATGACCTAAAAACTCCAAAGTGAGTTTCTAATAAGGTATAGGAAATTGGATTTGGGTAAATTACAACTCCCCACATCTCAAGACAATCATGTTGTTGGAGGAAACATGAGCATATTATAACCCAAAATTTATATTTTTTTCACCAAAATTATTAAAATAAAAAAATAATTAAAACAAAATATTAAAAATAAAATCCAAAATTTTATGAATATTAAAGTTATATTAAATATGTTATTGAAAATATAAAATAATAATGATAATAATATTTTTTATAGTATTTTTTATTTCATATATATAAAAAATATATTAAAAATTATCCTACTAAAGTATTACTATATTATTATATTAGTGATAATAATATTTAAAAAAATTATTTAATAACATTTTAGTATGAATTCAGCTTAGTATATTTAAATATAAAAATAATTAATCATTTTCATGTGTGAATGAAACTAATAACCATAGTGAAAAAATAATTATCAAATCATTGTAATGATCAATATATTGGTGAAAGATCAAATGTCAGGTAGAAATAATGTTTTAATTCAAAATTTAAAGTGATACATTTATTCCAATATGTTCACTATCAGAATTTTGTTTTAACCAAACATATATTCTATGTTAAATTTTATCAAATAATGATGTTTATTTTCTGAAATAACTGGACCTTTATTATATCTCAATAAAAATAAAAATACATAAGGTGAAAAAACTATATAATAAAATAATCAATCCCACTACCACTACTCACATCTCTATCGATAAAAATCATACAACACAAACATAAAAAAAATGAAGGATAATTCTATAACTATTCTTCATTAAAAATTCATTGAAAAAATAAAAAAACATCCCATTGATAGATAAAACAATAAAAATAAGAATCAATGACACAATAAATAAAATTAAAAAATGACACAATAACATTCTAGTGTAACAAATTCATTTATATATACTAGATGAAGGTTGGAATTTTATTCTGTGGGAACTACCATAAGGAAATTTTTGATAGTATTAAGAGACCAAAAACAAATTTTATCATGTTATTGAATTTATTTTTAAATTAAAACATAAAAATAGATAATATTTGTTATTTATCTATTTTTTATCTACAAATAACTAGTATATCTCATTATGGTTTCCAATATTAAAATTTATAAAATATAAAGGGGATATATCCAAGACCCATTAAAGGCTTTTATATATCCATATAATCAAAAAAATAATTATAATATATAGAACATGTAAAGGAAAAAATGAAGGAAATTCCATATAAAATGAATACATAAGCATTACATAAAATGAATACATAAGCATTACATACCCAAAATAATTAAAATAGATGATCAAATGGATTAAAATAATATATTTCATAATGATGTAATGTATAATTTTGGACATCATAACCATATATTGAGGGATTGTGAAATGAATTATTAGGTCAATTGGAAGACATACACCAAATACCAAAGTTAGTTTATCTCATGATAACTACTAATGCATCGAGGGGATATTTAACTTTAGTCCCCACCTATATTTTATAAATTATAGAGAATTTATTGTATAAAAATAATATTCAAAATATACATATACCAATGTTCTCTAAGGAACCTCTTACTTCAACATGTCTAGGTAATGAACAATTATCAGAATGGACATAATGGGTATATCAAATTTCATTATTCAGTACTAAAAATAAATTGAATAACATTAGAGTAAGGTTTAACTCAATATGAATTAATGAAATTAGGGTATTCACACTATATAGTGTAAATTTAATAAAATAAATAAAATATTTGAAATATATTAAAAATAGTATAAGAGGAATAGAATAAATCAATGAGACAAAGAAGGTGGAATATGACTCTAAAAAATTAATGAGGAAAGAAAAACCATTTGTATGATATGAATTATGATTCAATAAGAGATTTAATAGGATAAGTAACACATTATGAAATGATAATAAAATAGAATATTTCTACACATTTAAATACACGTTACAAAAGATAAGTAAGTGTAGATTGATGATACCGAAATAATTTCTAAATTAAAGGGTGATTTAGAAAAGAAACCATTATGAAATTAAATAAGATGGGTAAAGAGTATTTTAATTGAAGAAAAGTATTATGGACTTCCCTATCAATAGAAAATATAAATCATATTGGTTATATAAAACTGAATTTTGGAAAAACATATATTAATGTACTATTAGAGGGGTGGTAAATAATAAATAAAAAGAGATGAAAAAACACATCATGAAAACATGAAAAGGATTATTTACAAAGATATCATATAAATGGGATATTGGAAAATAAAAGTATCATCTAAGTACAAAATGTTGAATTTAAATATGATGACTTATAAAGTAGGTAGATTGAATATATAAAAAAATATGCAGGGGAGATATAAAGATTTAACATAACATGAACAAAAGTGAGTGTGTGGAATATATCCCATTATGAATATTATAACAATTGATATAAGAAATATAAGGTCCTAGATCCCTGTAGTCTGAAAATTTTTATGTTTATGAACCTTGTTGTGTCTGGAGGAGTCCTAGAGAAATTCTAAAGAGTTTTTCTACTAAAGGATATATGTACGGAGAATACATGACCAGTAAACGTGATACACAACATTTATTCTATGGTAATTCCTTGTTAAGGATGGTTCATAGGGTGTTACATAACGTGTAATATTTTGGGATTAATTTGATGGAGGATACACATTTTAGTGACATCTGAACTTGAAATTTACATTATGTTAAAATGTGTTTGAAACCATCTAAAAGCCCTATTAATGTGCCAATAAATTTTGAAGTGCCTCAGGTGTTCTAAAATCCTGCAACCTTTTCTATAACTCTAGGTGGTTGATGACCCTCTCTTTATAATGTTGATCATTCCTTCACTTGGAAAAAATTCACAGCCTTCTTTCTTTTATCCATGGTCATATGATATATATCCTACCTATTATCTCATGGTTCTTAATACTGGTTTCTCCTATTCCTTCCTTCCATGTGATGGAAGATCATCTCTATGTTTTTAATGGGGTTTTTATTGGTTGTGTGTTAGTGAGGTTGGACAAAAACTTCCACGGATGAATGCATATTTCTTTTCATGGGAGGCTCTAAGGGGTATCCTACTAAGTATATGATTATGCTCAGTCAACATATATATATATATATATATATATTTTTAGATCCTCTTGAGTAATTTAGAGATCAGGCTAGATATTACTAGGTCATGGGTTTTTAAGATATGTTTTGGATTTGTGGTCACTACCATCTCTACGTTTTTGGTTACTTGTTTTTGTCTTTTAGATGTTGTATTTCTATTTTACACTGGCTTTTTTCACATAAGATGTCATTATATATATATATATGTTTAAGAATTTTTTTGTTGTTGTATCCTTATTTTTTGTCTTATCTTCCCAATCTATTATAGTGTCATTCATACCATAAATGTATGATTATTATACCTCTGGTTCTAGTTTCCATCCTGGGGCCTACTATAGGAGGGACCCAAGAAATCCCTATATCCATGCACTCAATTCTTGACCTGATGGGGTATACATTGGGGAGGGGGGAGAGTGTCATGATAGAGTGGCATCATAGGTTCAATTTGAGGGATATAATAGAGTTTGTTTTTATGTTAATGTGAGGTTACATGGGTTAGTATAAAAACAATATTATCTAATATTAGTAAGCAGTGTAAACACATGAGACCAGATGAGACACATGTATTTAAGTCCCCCTTTAATTTGATGCGTAAACCATTAAGTTTGTCAAGCCCACTAAATTATGTGATACTGGGTTCATGGTAGAAAATTAGGTATGGATCATGCATAATTATTCATTGATCATGTGTATGAAATGGGTAGACCTTGAAATAGGTTAAAACATTAATAAGATAATTAAACTATAAATTAATTAATGTTAAATATAAAATATTATTGGTTTAAAAGATCTAATAGTATTCTATTTTTATAGGAATAAATCTTGGTCAATTTCTTCAATAGGTTCTCACTGAATATGTTCAGTAGGATGTTCTAGTAGATTTAAGGTTGTTGGTGAGGAATACCCTTAGAGGATTGAATTCCAAGAGTTTCAACACCGTATTCTATAGAAGTATGAGTAATGCACTTAAGATTCATTACTATAAGACTAGATGGAGGAGGGTGAGATAACATTCAATTCAATACGTTCATTAAGGAACATTTGGTTTTTTGGTTGTGTTGTTGTTATGTGGATCAATGAGGTAGTGGTGGTTCTTGTGCCTCATAGATTGCGAGATGTCAATAGCCTCATGGGAGGTAAGTAGAGTTCCATTATTTTTTGGAAAAGGCAGCTAGTCTCTATGAGCTTCTTACGCTTCGAAAAGGGAGTTCCAGCATGTGATATTTTGGTAGCAATTTTAGGACCCTTTTGTGGTGTGCTATTGACTTTTTTTTGAGATGGGGAGCCTAGGGTAAGGAATTTTTAGAAGGCATTGTATCCAGAGATCCAATTCAAGGTCACCCCATTTATTCTAAAGTTATATATGGAGGTTTTGGGGGGAGAAGTGGTTATTGATATGACATTGGCTAGAATAAAATCATCATGAGTGGTAAGTAATCATGATTCTTCATGAAGAAAAGTTGTGTTTCAAGGTTCCCAATTTTTAGGATAAATGAGTTTTCGACCATCCAGTAGATGGTACTTTCCCTCATCATCTCATTTATGTGGGGAAATAGCACACAAATCTATTCCACAAGGACATATAAATGTTATTATTATTGAAGATGAGGTTATCAGGGATTAGATTAATTGACCTTTCTGTGTGGTCAGTGTGTGCCGAGTTTACCACTTAATGTTACTCCATTGATCTAGTTTCGGATGAGGCATAGGTTGTAGTATGGTGATCCAGTTTTTGATTAGTAAACAAGAGATAATTCAGGAAGAGTACACCCCTGAGACACTCCTCTTACTCAGAGAGTAGATCATAGCCATGGACGTGGCCATAATATGGATTAGAGAGTCCATAGAGTATGTTGTTATTAGCTTCATTATTTAGTGTTTCCTTCTATGGGGGAACAATACATCAGTTGAACTACCCTTTTATTATTTTATACATGGGTTCATTTTTTATTGATTTCATAGAGACACACTCATTTATATCACCTGCCCTTATACATGATTTGGGACTTGAGGTAGAGGGGCTTCTAGTTCCCTTTGCCTGGACTACCCTAGTTTGAGTTCAAACTGACTTGCATTAATTTTGTATGGAGTATGAGCTAGTGTAGGGGAATAACCTATCTTGGGGTTAATTTCAATGCATATGGATACAACCATATGACATAATCCATATCATGGGTTGGTTGTATTCAATATAAAATATTTCGATTTTATTCTAGAGGCTAGCTGGGTTCTATAATTATGATGGATAGGAAACTATTTTTGTGGATGAGTGAGACCCTCAGATGGGTCAAATGTGTGTTCCTTCCTTGTCTTCTATGATAGACTGATTTTTTTTGGTGATGTTCTTGATGATTTGTATGAGGATGGACATCAGCATTTCTATTCCATGGAAAGATTTATGTTCTTTATGTGATGATTGATATGGTTCTCCCTGACATAAAAAACTCTTCTTTGGCGGTACATCCTAACATGACTAATATTTAATGAGATTTGGTAGGTCATTTTAAGTGGCCTGAGTTGAAGCATGAAGTTTCATATTTTTTTTCTCTTGATGTTTGGTATGCAAGAAGATGAAGGCTAAGAAACACATTTTTGGTGGTCTTCTCCTACCATTATATGTTCCCCAGTGCATGTGGGAGGACATATAGATGGAATTTATTACTATTTTATTATGATCTTAGAGAGGATACCATTATATATGGGTTATAGTGGATCATTTGAAAAAATCATCCCAGTTTGTAGAGATTTGGGATTCGAGATCAGTGGAGGTTCTTTGTGGAATTATCTGAACGAGTTGGTGTGAATACTTTGAGTCTCAATGATGATATTATCTATTAAATATTGTCATTTTACCTCATGGATTTAGAGATGTCTCTAACATTATTTTAAATCTTTTTTATGCCTTATAAATTCTCTTCTTCCATAGATAGATGTTCAAACAGAGAAGACCACCTAGAATATTGAAGGAATGTTTCACTCCTATGTCCCATAGCTTGTAGGTTTGTGCATAAGTCACATTCACTTCATTTTGTTTTCATAAAATAATTGTTTCCACTACACCATTGGTATGGTTCTATTTGAGTCTTTGTATGACCGAACTTTACATTCTCCATTGTGGTGGAATAGGTTCAAATAGGAATCATTCTTAGACCAGAACTAGTATGTAATTCAATACAGATGGTTCAGTTAATTATTTATATGATGAATGTTATAAAGGGTACTCAAAAGTCTTACATGGATCATAGGATTAGTCATATGGAGTTTGAAATTAGAGATCATGTGTTGTTGAAGGTTTCTCCTCATCATGGGCAGTGAAGGTTTGGATGTGGGAGTATACTTTCTCCCATGTTTGTTGGTACTTTTGTGGTGTTTGGTCATGTTGGAGACTTGGTGTATTAGATATCACTTCCCACAAAGATGAGTTAGGCGCTTTATGTTTTTCACATTCCATAGATCCTTTATTATCTTTATGATGACTCTCATTTCATTGATTGGGGAGATATCAATATTGAAAGTAATGAGACCTTTGAAGAGTGGCTTGTGGATAACTAGGAACTCCAGGAGAAGTTTTTTCCTAGGTGTTCTATTCCCAATGTTTTTGTCTTGTGGAGGAATTGTAGAATGGAATAATATACCTTAGAATGCGAGTCATATATGCATACTCGTTACTTCAAGCTATTTTATATTTATCTTTACTATCATAACATTATTCCAATGATTATGTTGACCTTTTCATTTTATGAGATGATATTATCTTATTTTTTGTTGTGTCTTGAATCTCGTTTGATAGGTTTCTCTCCTAAATAGTGTTTAGGATATTTTTGTTTATATTGCATGGTTTTACACTTTTTTCATCTACATGTGGTGGTTGAGTTTCTACGATGGTGTGGTCGAGTTTCTACGATTGTGTGGTCCCTAGGAGGTGTCACATTGGGTGGCTAGTTTGGAAACCCACTTTTCATTTTCCCTCTTGGTTGGTTTTGGATTCTCAAGGATGAGAACTATTTGAGTGGTATATAATGTAAGGGGTCATATCAATTTAGTAAAACCATTTGAATGTTTTTGAAGATTTTGGTTCTTAGAGGATGCGTAGAGAAAATATATATGGGACCATATACTAAATTCACTAATTAGTGGGAATATACAACGTTTAAATGTGTTTTACATCATGTATTCTATTTTTACATCTTGTTATGGAAATTTTATGGGGTATTATGTGATGTGTAATATTTTGGGATTAATTGGTTTGAGGTGATCTATTTTTTGGTGAGATATGAAGCTCAAAATTTACAAGATATGAAATGGGTTTTAATGCTATTTAAATGCCTTGTGCAACATGCCGATAAATGATGTAGTGGCGTAAGAGTTCTTAAAACCTATAGAATTTTCTCAAACATCAGCTGGCTGGGGACTGTCTCTTTATGCATTTGGGGATTCCTTCAATGAGATTAATTCAAAGCCTCCCGTCTACGATCCATGGTGATCTGAGGTAAATTCAACCTATTATTTCATACTTCATAGATATGGTTCCACTCATTTGTTCCTTCCATTAGATGGAGGATAATATACATGATTCTAATGGAGTTTATATTGGTTGTTTGTTGGTGTAGTTGTATCACAAAATCGTTGGACAGATACAACTTCTTGAGGGAGAGGTGATCAGGATCTTTGATCTTGGTCCATTATTGTGTGAATAAAGTTGATTCCATTGAGGTAAGGGATTAGTTTCATATCTATTTATATAACGACAATCATAAATTTCAAAATATATTACCCCTTTGGATGAGAAGGGAATTCTCCTAATAATTATTTAAGTAAATTAATAAGAAATTAGTTAGAAAACACAAGTTGATATGCTTTATACCATCATTAAAGGTTTCCTCTATATTTACTAGATATTAGGATATACATGATATTGTTTTCATTAGATTATAATTATTGGATTAGAATGTAGAAATTTATAAAATGTAATGCTAGAGTTAATTAATTAATTTTATTAAGAAAAATTAATGACAATGCATGTTTGTGATCTATTTATTATTGTGATTTTATGATGATGAAATTGAGGAAATTTCCATGTTTAATTAAATGTGATATTAAAATTTCTAATGGAATTGATATATAATATTATGATTATATATTCTTATTTACAATAAAATGAATTCATGTTAAATGAGAATGGTATTTATAAAAATTTGATGAAACTGTTTCAAATTATATATATCATTTTTTACCATTGAAAGCTTATTATAGCTTGAAGCCTTAGGTTTCCCGTAGTTGAAACTCATGAATAAAAAATAGGTTATTTAATGATGGAATAAGAATCAGTTTTGAGGTAAATATAATTTGTTAGGATTAAATTTCTCATTAACTTGAGAAGGATTAATTCCTTGAGTTTATATCCATCAAGTCTTCTTTATGTGTGAAGGTTAGAGTCCTTATTTTAGGAACTAGATTTCCATTGTAGAAATACTTGTTTGTTTCCTGATACTTTGATGATGTGATCTAGATATGAGATTCATTATGCAATGAGATATGGCTCAGGAGGCCTAGATGAGATGTTATCCTGCAATGGATTAGCTAGCGATGGCTGATGAGATGTTGGGAGGGAGGCCCAAATGATGTGGGAGTAGTTGATGACTATGATAGCGAGAAGCTTCAGGATATGCATGAGGGTGTTAGGTATGAAACCAAATATGATATAACATGTTGAATATTTTCTTACCCATCTATTCAAGTATTATATGTAGGATGATGATTTTTAATATGTTTAATGGTCAATAGGTATACTGCTTGTTTTATCTTTATTCCATTCCACGTTGCTTGGGGTAGTCATATGTGATTGGTTGCATGTTTCCCATTAGTTGTATCATAGGATTGTTTTCCTACAGTACCATGATTATTGACTGATGATAATAATGTTTAAATAAGTATTAACTCATGTAATTTTTAATGATGTAATGGAAATTCTGAAATGATATTACTTTTCATAAACCTTTGACTCAATTTGGATTATTCCTAGATGGTATAAAATTCACTCTAATGATTAATATAATTTAATGTCGAATAAATATAATGGATAATGTATTAATTAATTTTAATTTATTTTTTTAAATAAAATAATTAATTTTATATTGATCCTTAAAATGACAGTGTACTTATATGATATATAGTCTTAGTAGTGGTATATGGGAGCCAGAGCATCATTTGTAGAAGTTCAGTCTAATATTAGGTTTTCCAATGGTGTGGTTCTAAGATATATTCTACCTTATATATTCTATTATTTCATAAAATTATCTTACCTTGTTGGTTAGGGATACTGACACTTAGTAGACTCTCAGTGGGTGTTTCCCCCAACATTATGGTGGGATGATGGATGACTCACTACCCCCTCCATCATTGCACTCTTCTCTTGGTAGTTATATGTACTCATATAAAAAAGGTTTGTTTTATCCATAATTGTGCATGGAATTATGTGTTGGATTGTGGTTATTAAACTCCCATGAATCCATAAATATAGTATCCAAAGTATTATTATTGGTATAACATGTTGAATTCTTGAGGCACTTACTCGATGTATGTGATGCAATAGATTGAGGTATAACACCGACTATATGATACATGTCATATGACCAATGGTGGATCCTGGAAACTACATGGTTCTATATATGGATATGTGGATGGGATGATGTGATGATGGGATGAATAAGGTTCATATTATGATGTTTTAACTAGGAGTATCTGGGATAGCCTATTTTGGGGGGAGATGGCTCATGACAAGCAATGTTCTAGAAGAGAGGAAAACTATTGGGGATGTGGTAGTAAGGTAACCTTGATGTTTCATTATTATATTATATGATCTATTTTATGTCATACATGGTGAGAGTTATCAATGATGAGGATTAACACTTGTTATTCCTATTAGGTGATGAGTTAGTTTCAATATTGTTCTATGTTCTCTAGCATTCTTTCTTTATATTTTGCATGAGAGGCTCTAGGGAGGATAGTACTGAGTACATTGTTATTCTAACCACATGTATACATAAAATTCTCTTCAGGTTATCCATATTAGGATGAAGATCAGGTATGATATTACTATCTTGTCTTTTTACAAGAGCTACTTGTGCTTAGTGGATACTTTTATCTTTTCTATTTTGGATATTTTTAGATTTCCATTCAGTTTTCATAGTACTGTATGAAATTTCATGTTTTAAATTAGAATTTAATTATATATATATATATTCCCTAGTAGGCGTTCATCGATATATCATTATTTTATCTAAATTTAAAATTTTTGTTAGAGGGTAATGCCACCCATATGTATTATTATTATACCCACGATGCCAATCTCCATCCCAGGGCCTACTATAAGAGGGACTCAGGAAGTCACCATATCCTTCACCGTTTCTCATCCAAGGAGGGGTACACATTGATGGGAGGGGACTTGATAAGAATAAACTCTTGAGAGAGAATAAAAGAATTATATAAATCTCTATAATTCATATTTTCATTAATAAATGAATATAGGGGATTTGTACAAATGAGAATCATATTTCAAAAATATAAGAATGAAAAAATCAATGCCATACCTCAAGTAAATTTTTTTGGATGCTCCAAATTTTTTTCTAATTTTTGAATAATATAATACCCATGATTTTACTATAGGTACTACTCACTATATTACACATTATATTAATTTATCACTCTATATTGTTAATATTAACAATTAAAAGTAATTTTATTTTAAAATTTATAATTTTAATTTGATAAAGTAGATATCATTTTTTATTTCAAATGGTTAATGTTTTAGGGAAATTTTTATTAGATATAATTTATTATCCTATATTTTATATTTGGATACCTATGTATTGTTTTATTCTAATAAAAGAATAATTTTTTATTATTTTATATTATTATATAATTATAAGGATACATTAAAATTTGGATCACATTAAATTTAAAGTATATATTTATTGTTGAATTATAAACTAATATATTCAATGAGATTAAATTCTATACACTAATTTATTGTAAATACATTGTTAATTTTAAAAATGATTTTTTATAAAATGTTTTTCTTAGTTTCCTTTTGAATACCTATATTAAAAGTAATTTTTACCACCAATGGAAATTAAATATCATAACATAGATTAAATATTTGGATTTATCGAATTCATATGATGAATAAGTTATATTTCATTTTTAGTCATATAATTGCACTATAATAATAAAAAATTTCACAATTAAAAGGGTTAATAAGGTGGTTAAACTATAAAATTAGGTCACACATAGCATGAAACCCTATAACAATTTTGATTAGAAAAGTTTTATTCAAACATTAACCATTTTATCTTTAAAATTTGGGATCCTTGGTTTCATATTCCAATGAAAATTACATTTTATTATTTTAATGTTGAGAGTTTTTCGAAAAGTTCCACCCCTCATACTTATATAAGGAAACCTCATATTTTATCTTGAACACCAAAATTGAGAACATTATATCAAAAAATATTCTACTAAATCAATTCTTAAACACACCATACATAACTTTTATGTTATTATATCAACAAAATACTATACAAATAAGGTATAATGAGTGACCCAAAAGAGGATACTCTAGTAGGAGGTGATTGTCTTAACACAGTTCTTCCAAGTCTCATCATTATTAAACTACTTCTAAATATTATATTACCAATTTAACATAATAAAATAAGTTTAATTATATTAGTTAAATGATATTATGTTGATTTAATAACTACCATCTAACTCCTTTCCATTCATTGGGAATCGAAAATGTATCTTGTGTGTAAGTGTTGGAAACCACCTCCATGAACAAAGTATTTCATTTTTAATCACCACCTTATATGGAAAGTTATAAAAGGTTTATTTACTGAATAAAAATTTTAATTGTGAAATAATTATGAAAATAAAAACCCTTATACACTTTACTGACAATTTTTTTACTATAATATGAAAATTTCATCATCTGTACTTGTATGCTACCACCTCTATGAATGATGTATTTCATTTTTCATCACCATCCCAAATGTTCGACTACAAACAACATATCGAGTGAATAAATATTATATTTATGAAATAATTAGGTTGAATTAAAGATAAACCATTATCTAATTTCTATCCCACCTACTTACCCAGAAATGAAAACTTCGTCTATGTGTTCATGCAGACTACTACCTCCACGAACATTGTATTAGCATTTCCATCACTACTTGACATTGATAGTAGTAAAAGTATATTTTAAGAATAAATATTATATTATTATAACTATTAATATTTTGGGGATGATGAACCCATGGCCAAGATTCAAGTACGAGAGTCATTATTCTAAAACCAGTATGAAAAATAATATAGTTAACATCAAAATATTGATTTTAATGATAAATTATTATGAAATGGGGATGAGGAAATTGTAAATGAATGGTATATATAAATATAAAGATAATAATTATTCTAAAATAGGTTTATAATAATTTTAAATCATTATATAAGATATTATAGTCTATTTTTTCAAGTTGAGGCTTATGGAGAGGGTTTACATTCTAATATCACTTTTAATTAGGATTGTTGAGGTATAAATTTCAATTATGATAATTTTATGATATTTCTATCTTAGACCCCATATAATTTCATATCATCATGTTACTATAGTGGGTTAAAAGTATTATTATCATTTCCTTCCCATTTTGTTAAAAAATCAATAGAAAATAAAGCTTATAAGAAAAGATGACCTTATTTCCATTTTTGGACATTAATATTTTTCCACTAATTTAATATATTTTATATTGTTCCATGAAATTTTTTCTATAAAAATCAATGATGTTAATGGAAATTTTCTTGTAACCATTATTTTCTATTTAAAACTAAAAAAAGTTTTTAAAATTTTTTCTGCTTGTTACTTTTTAAATTTATTAAATATTTTTAAAAAAATGTTTTTTAACATTTACCAAATTTCCTCACTTTACCAAAATAATGATAATTTCTTATTATTAATATTATATTATCAGTTAATTTTTTTTGTAATAAATATATTATTACTATTTTTTTTAAATATATCCAAAAGAAAATGATATTTATTTTTGATTTTAAATGAAGCAACATAATGTAACTATAACATCATTTTTTCATCTATGTATACATAATTTAATGTTTCTTATGATAATATAGAGATATTATCTAATAATACCATCAAAATTATTTATCCAGATGTATTTTTATCATGTAATTCAATTTATTAATTATGAAATATTGATATTTAGTATATTTGATTCTGTATGAATATATATTGACTGATAAAGAATACTAAAGATTTATTCTATATTATGAATGCACATAAAATGTGAAGGTATTGGGTGGGACCAATAATTATATATCCCCTCAAAGAATAATTATGTCTCATGAGATAAAATATCCTTGGTATTTGCAAACATATTAGCCATGGATATACAATTTCATGAAATGAGTCATTAATAGCGAGATTATGATGTATATTTATGAGGACTTAATGAAAATAATGATGTATTTGTATGAGGCCTTCATGGTAAGATCATGATGTCTTAAATTATGTATTCCATCATTATGAAATCAGTTATTGGTTTCTATTTTATTTTTTATATATAAATTTATTATATGGTCAAGTTATTGATTATATAACATTATTATTTATTATTTACTCTTACATATAATTTACACCTTATGTATTAATGATATATTTAATTGAAAAAATCCAATTTATGGGATTATGAGCCCACCCTTTATTTGTTTCCACTACACAGGATAATAAAAATGAGACTATAAATGAGTTCAAGGTTGTTCTCTATAGAATAAAAGTGTTTTAAAGATGAAAAAATATAGAGTTTTAAGATTCCAATATATTATGAATGTTATATACGTATATAGTATCGCAAGACTAATAAATAATACAATAATTTGGGTTGAGAACTCTTGTATTTTTTTTCCAATGTAATAAAATAACAACAATCTCTTGGTTACTAGAATAATTGTTTTTTCAAATTACATATATATGAAGTGTATTCTAAAAAATTACTTATATTAATTTATTATATAATAATAAATTAATTATTATATATTATTTAATTATCATATTATTTTTCTTGTGTTAGTCATTTTGTGTTGTTTGGTTTTTATTTTGAATATATCTTTGGAATAATGGTAATAGACAGTGCTATTTATTCAATGGTATCGTAAGATCAATAATTGTTAAGGTACTAGTGTTTATTTAATTACCTTATTATGAATGTTCCATGTTCAATATATCGATATAAAATTTATACATACTCTGAAAAGTGTATCGATATGTACATTTTAAGGAGTTTAAATGGTCATAAATATTTATTATTAATATTTATAATGTATTTCACATTTTTTATTTTTGGGATCTTCGAAATGTCATTAATAATTAATTCATTCATCAAATATTCTTTTAAATCAATCCATGAAATATCATAGTATTTGATTCATAATGTCATCTATATAGGAGGTTAAAACATGTCATAATGGGTCAAATGTAATAAAAACAAGGAAATAAATTTTTTAAATTACATGATTATATAATTCATATTATTGTTGAATTATATTCTTAATTTTATGGTGTAATAATTATTTAGTAAATTTATAAAGTGTCGTAAGAGAATGTATAATTGATTAAATTAAAAGATTTTAGATTATTTTTCTTATATTTCTTGATGATTTAGATCCTCATGACTGCACCTTAACTGTTCTAAAAAATAAATTTTACATAAACCATGAATTTAGAAATATTTTTTTGATGGTTTGGGGATGGATTTTGGTAGATATTTGCAATGGGTAAGTGTTTTATAAGGTAAGAGGGATTGGTGGGAGAGGTATGTATTTATTAGTGAATGAGAGGATTTTTTTATAAAAATTATTAATGTTTTTAATTTTTCTAAAGATAATGAATAATATTGATTCTTATGGTCAAGTACAGTTATTTATGGTTTTCATATGGATATAATAACTTTTTTTCATCATCAATGTTATAATTAATAATTCATTTAAATTATAATTTCTAAAAATTATTTTATCATATTTCCCTACTCAACAATGTATTTAACTATAGATGAGAAATAAAAAAAATCAAACATATAAATTTGTTACATGAATTATCCTAAAATAAAGTACATTTTAATAAATAAAACTAAAAAAAATTAAAATCTAACCATCATATAAAACAATATAATACATAGAGAGGGATTTTTATCTAAAATAAATACTATTACACTATGTTTGTGTGACTAAAATTATAATTTTTATTATTAGTTGGTTATTATATTATAAATTATGAGTTATTTTAGGTTTTATAACTTAATTTTTCCCATTTAAAATATAAATTTTAGTCAAAATAAATTTCTTGATTATATTATTTTATTATTACACTATGATATTAAATTTAATGCATTATAAAATAAATAAAAATATTTTTCGGTTAAAATTTTCATTATACATATTTTACATTACATTAATTAAGTAACTATTTTCTAGAATTTTGATAAATATAATTTCATATTTTTTTAAAAATAATATTTTGGGGGGTTCTTCATTATTCCCCTTAATACTTATTTTACTATTCCATAAGGTTTGGGGTCCAACCATTTGTGAACCTATTCATAGGGTATTTTCATGAGGCATAATGGTATGACTATAGTAGTATAGTATTAGGAACTATAACAACAATACAGTTTGTACTGTATCTGTAATAGTACAATAGTGGTGTTGATTGTAGTAATAGGGATTGTAGTTGCAATGGGGAATGTAGTAGTACTATTCCATAAAAGGGATTTTGGGCTAAAATTATATTTAGGCCATCAAAACGGTGTTTTAATCCATAAGGACTTTGAGACATAAATTTGTAATGTAATAGAAGTCCTTTTGCTTTAGGCCTTTAGGACATAAAATGTTTGGGCCTCCATTTCATGATTTTTTGCTTATCAATTATGCTAATGAGTCATTTTTTCCTTAAAAAAGGGATTTCCCAAGATTGATTTTATATTTCCAATAGTTATATAATTTTATATTTCTTATAGATAAAATATATATGAATCATTCAACTGCCACTCGATTTTCTCACTGGTTCTCTATTCACCATTTAAAAAGTGAAAATTGTATTTTTATGGACCTTTTCCATTTATATAGTTTTGTTGATGGATGTGATATTTATATGTGAAAACTACCCTCTAAATATCTAAATGATAGTCATATTTTTTTTATTATATCATTAAACTTTTTTTAATTAAATAGAGTATGCTTTTTCATCATGTGTAATGTTATATGATGAAGTAATAAAATAATGATTTTCACTTAATGTGTTTTTTTTCAATTTCTCTATTTTATTATATTAATTGTGTTTATATGTACATATATACTCACAAATGGAAAATAATTAACAAATATATGTGATATAGTTTTAGGTTTCTATTTATATATGTTTATTTTATAAATGTTACCACATTATAACTAAAAAATATATTTTAATATTTTGGAAAATAGTGTACTTAAAATAAAAAATGTTCATTATTGATCGTATTTTTTCAAAATGATACACTCATTGAATAATTAATTTAAATGTTTTTATTGCTGATTAAATAACATGTTTTTCTTTTCATTAATATTTAAATATTTTTTATATAGAATATTTTTAATATTTTAATAGAAATATTAATTTTAATATATTTTTTTAAATTATTAATTTTATATTGAATTGATAGAATTATTTTTCTGATTGGATAATTTATTTTTATCAAATGTTTTTGGTGAAATTTTTCTTTTCATTAGAAATTTGATAGAGTTTAAATTTTTAATAATATATTTTTTATAATTAACAGATTTAATGGTATGGTTTTTGATCAATACATTTAACACTAAATATTTTTTTTATAGTTTTACATTTTTTAATTTAGGAGAAAATATTTTAATATTATGTATTATAAATACCATTTAACAATTGAAAACCCCAACATTTTATAAATAGAGATACATAAGAATAATCAATAACTATTTTTATGTGTACAATCCAGTGAAAATGAAAATATTTATAATTATGAATCTATAAATAAGAGACATTGAATAAAAATTATTAATTCATGGAGGAACTGTCAATACATAATTATATATTGTTGTTAAAAATAATAAAATGGTTTTTGGGATCAGGATTTGTTATATATTATGAATAAATAAGATCATTAAATATTTACAATAATATATAAATAATAATATATTAATGGAAGGTAAAATATATGATTAGAAAATAAATCAAGTTAAAATGATGGAGGATTGAGGTTCTGA
The DNA here is from genome assembly GCA_963277665.1 of Viscum album. Taxonomy (NCBI): domain Eukaryota; kingdom Viridiplantae; phylum Streptophyta; class Magnoliopsida; order Santalales; family Viscaceae; genus Viscum; species Viscum album. The sequence continues at coordinate 385,469,230 of OY728146.1, forward strand.
CATTAAGATGTGTGGTCGACCATAATATAAAGTTGGATAAGTTTGAGTTTCTATAAGTGAGATAAATTTTGAGGCAAAATGAGAGTTAGACCAACGGATATTCAACAGTCTTTCAAAAATAATGAAAAATAAGTACATACATTGTTTGGAAATATATTTGAGATCCAATCTTTTTAAAGTTGGAACAAATAAGAGAAGTCTCCACGAAAATCATTTTATTTTTATGTAATTTAATTTTATATTTTAGACTATTATTATTTTTACATTATATGATCGATGATATTATTGAGGTGGTGAATTGATGAAATATGATTAGTTTATTACACTAGTTTTTGTTTAAGATTCTGAGTTCGATGAAGAGACTTCTAAGAAAATGTATTTAAATTGAATCATTGATGTATTCATGGAATAATTGGTCTATAAATACTGATGGGGGAGATAACTTTGTTAAATTAGTATTAATTTAACCTAATCACTAAAGTGGATTTTGAAATCACTTCTTGAAAAAACTACTAAAGGGAAAAATATTTGATGAATACATTCAAGTGACACTAATATGATTTTTTTCAACACCATGATTCTATATTTACTATTATATATTTTAATTTTACGTATGAAATTTCTATGAATTATTTTCCAACATAACATGGTTAATAAAAAGTGGTTGATTAATTTTTAAGATAAATTAAATCAAAAAATCACAAGAATTGTCGTATAATTTTATAGAACAAATTCCCCAAAGATATCAAAACTGGATATGATTATTTGAGATCTTTTGAGAATGATGGCTAATGGAAAGTAAAATTTAGTCTCCCTTATACAATATAGGTGATAAATTTACTAAAAATTAATATCGTTGATTATTATAATTGATAAGATAGTTAATTTTCATGAATGAGTATATATTTAATTGTGAGTGGAGTATTTGTTTATGATGACTATAACATCAAAAAATATGAACCACTGGTTTGTTTTTGAATATTGATACTACAATTTTAGGTTAAGAATGAAAAATGGTGTTTTTAATAGGTATTATATTATATATTTTTTATAATACTAAAACAAAACTTACTGGGGATGCATGTATACATGTTAATGAATATTATCTATATGTCTAAAAAAATTATGAGAAGTCAAGATTTGACATATTACAAAAATATACCATGAAATTGATAATATGGATAATTAAATATTAAATATTTGAAAAAATATAAAGTAATTTTTATATAGGGTGATTTTTTAATTTATAATAAATCTTAATTTATGGATAAAAACATTTGGGACAATTTATATAAATTAGTGAAAATAGGATATTAAAGATGTTAGTTCCACACTACATGTATAAATTTAGAAATATTTCTAGGATGAATATTTTTGACTCTTCAAGAGTAGTTAAAATAGGGAAGTGAAGTTGTTAATGAGAGTGTAAAACCATCTCAATAGAAAATATTTGAATCCTTATAAAATCATTCTTGTTCTACCTTTATCTTCCTCAATAAAGAACAAATTCTTTTGTGGTAAATCTAATATACTAGTAGGTAATTCTTTCTACGTGGAATGAGAACATTGTTTCAAATTTTCTTAATATACTTATTATTATATATTTTATAACTATATCGCTAACCTTATTTTATTCTCTCATTGAAAAAAATTAAATTTCTAATTTTCATGAATCAGTGGTGGTCTTTTTGGTTCATGAACCAATATCGGTAAGAAATTACTATCCTCCAAAAATAATTTAATTTTTTTTACATTAATAATGATTACATGTCATGATTATATTATTATTAGAATTTTTTTTTAAAAAATATAATGTTATTTTTTTAAATAGTATTTATTCATGTATTATTAAATGATTGGATTATTTTATTAAAGGGTTAACTTATTGATAATGTTATTTAAAATAATTCTTGTGATAATGGATTTAGTTTAATTAAAACCCATAGAATTGTAGAAAATCATTTCCCTATCGAATAGCCTAAATTCCCATATAATCATCAAATACTCATAACTTGTTTATCAAGTTCTACTTGTTCCATTTTCAAACATTATTTTTCATTTTTTTCATCCATATTTTTTACTAAAGAACACAATTTTCCACTTTACATCACATTAAATGTTTTTTTAGTGTTAATTATTTTTATAGTATTTTGGTTAATTTTCCCCTCATTATTCACCCTATATTGTCTTCAGTATAAATTAACATTCAACATAATACGATGTTGTTTATACTGTAGGTAAAAATACAATTTTTTATCCTATAGTGATTAGGTCATTTAATTTATCATCATGAACAAAATAGGGAAAATATTTAAATTTTTTCATCTAAAATTTAAGGTAAAAAATAAATTAATATATTAATTTAAAATTTAAGATTTCATATTTTTCCTAAATAAATTTCTCACATGAAATTTTAATTTTCTTTTACGAGTGGAAAATAGGCGAGGGTACCATTAAAATAAGAATGACTCTATATATGAGTTCCATTAATTATAGTAGAGATGTTTATCATTTCATTCAAAATATGAATATGTTGAGATTTAAATTATTCATAACCATTTTTTGGTATATTATTCATTATTAATTTTTCTGAGTTTCAAGATACATTCCATTTACAATATTTTTTTGGATAATATTTTCAATAATTTACTAAACATGACGTGGTTTGTTTCTTTAACACCCTGAGATTTTAGAATATATTTATCTTTAATAAATACATGTGTTTGATATACCATGAAGCAAGAAACACTAAAATTATTTTAATAATTATAATAAATTATATACTAAAGAAAATTATAAATATATAAAATGAATATGTTTTTTCAAAATATTTTTATATTCTATTAAGAAATATTATCGATTATAAAGAATTGATTTAAAATATTTTATTTAGGTAATATTATTATAATATTTCTTTAATTTAAAAATTAATTCAGATTATTAAAATTATTAAAATTATTTTTTAACACATGTATAAAATGAATTTTTTGGTTATGAATTGGTTATAAATGAAAATAAAATTATTTAAAGGTAAAAAATAGGTGTTACTACAAAAACTTCTTTTATGTGGGAAATTTTCTTATCACAATAAATTATATCAATCAATGTTGATGAATTATTTTAATTTAATTTTTAGATAATATATTAAATCAAATATTTTAACATTCATCTAATGGTTTTTTTGAGTAAGGAGTTTTATTAAATTCAGTTTCATACTTATAAATGCATTTATCTAAAAAAAGTTTCGTTATATTTTGTGTTATTGTGTAAAAATAATTTTATACCACATTTAATAATTTAATTTGGTAATATGGTTTCCATATTTTAAAAAAAACAAGTATTTTTTTAGAAAATTGTTCAATTTTAGTTGTTTTCATTATAAATTTAAACCATAGAAAAACATTTTCATCACGTAAGGGTTAAAAAGACTAATTAGTGTAAACATAGATATAAAGACTAATTTTTTTAGAACATGAATAAATATTATTTTTTAAAGGAAATAATACCCACCATTTACAATATTATAATTTTTTTCTATTGATAAAAATTTCACTTGAATATGGATTTATTATATTTTATTATGTTGAGCATTTACAAGAGTGCTACCCATATCTCTAATAAAACAATAACCCATCCCTTCACTAATTCATGCACATTGAGTACTCTAATTAAGAAAATACCTACCCAAATATATTTATAACTTTCATTCCAATTTTCTAGTGCTTTTATTATTCCCAAAATACAATCTATTAAAGGATTAAAATGTAATCCAAAATAGGTTTCCCAAATAAGATGAAATTGTATTTACTGTTCTATTTCTTGTTTTTTCATCTATAACCTCATTAAAATAGTATATTACCATATAAAAATGATTAAATAAGTACCATTAGAATACTAAAATGGTTTTACATTAATTTTAATACTATTTTCTACCTCATTTACAACATATGATAAATTATAAAATCATTAATGGATACATGGGGACTAACACCTCCATGAAGTGATGTGTTTTTTCATTTATTCATCACATGTAAAATAATAAAGAAATATTTAATGAATATACATGTTAATTATGATATTATTATGATTTTTTATATTTTTTTATTATTTTCCTTTCTTTATTTATATTCATTAGAATATCAAAGCATGAGTCCTGCATATATATGGAATGTCATCTCTAAGAAGTGATGTAATTCATTTTTCATCATGACCATAAATAAATGATTATAAATGATTTCTATTAAAGAATTATTAAAATTAAAAAATTATTAAAAATTTTTATATGGAGATTCTTGGAACATAATTTATGGATATGAACCCTTAAAACAAAACATGGATCACAAACAGAATAGTTAACACCCAAAATATTAATTTTAATGAGAAATTTTCAATTAATGGATGACTAAACATATTTGGGAATGATATACTATTAAAAGTTTGAATACTATTCTATAAAAAGTCTATAATAAACCTAAAATTTATTATATAGGATATTATGAATATATATAATGAATTTTAGGATGGGATGTATAGGTTTATGTTACTATCTCATTTTTAATCAAGATTGTTTATGGTTGAATATCAATCAAGAGAATTGTATTATCTTTATAAAAAAAATTACTTATACATTAAAATCTTATATTTATTTGTGGGGTCTTCATTTTTTCATTTCACTATCCTCTCTTTAGTGCTTAGAATTCTCAATAAAATATATTTATGACAAGTCAAATTTATTTCCTCCTTGGTTAGAGAACTTTTCATCCATGTAAAAATTCATCAAAATGATTTTAGTAATTTTTATTTATATTAATAAATGGAAATTTAAATTTATTTTTAATCATATTTTACATTCATATAATTGGAATGAAAATGGAATTTTACAATTTTCTTTCTGAAAAATTTAGTAACATAATTTTTAAAATATGTGAAAGGAAACTTTGTTTTATCATTTACTACACAAATGAAGTTTCCATCTGTTAGGACCATTATAATTGATGAATTATCCTATTGTCATTCAAATTTTTATATTAAAGTAAATTTATTTTCTCATTATTATAGGTATTTTTATACAATATATTTTCAAAATAAATTGATAATTTTATCATATATTAGAAAAACATTGAATATTATTTTTAATATATATTCATCTATGTAAAAAACTATTTAAATTTCCAATTTTTTGTTGACAATATAATTTAATTATACTGATAATTATCTTTCTATGGATGGTATTTTATTTTGTGATGTTAGAGTACTTATGTAACCCATTTGATGAGTTATTATATGATGGATTGATGAAAGTTCTTATGATCTTGTTGAACACAAATATATAGTTTTCTTAATGTGTTGGATGAGTCAATTTAATCCCTCTAATGAATTAGGTAATGATATATATCCTAGTATATGGATGAAATATTGTTGCAGGTGAACCAAATAAATTATGTAACACACTATGTGATGATGGTCTTGGTTATGAGCCTCAACTAATTAAATGATTTTATATCCTTATGATTGTTCCAAAGATCCAGTAACATATTCTTAGTATTATTATATGCCCTCATGTATCATTATTGATTAATGATGATTCAATACTCTTATGAATCACATATTTTTAAATGATAAATCATTATGTCGTGACTCATGACTTATGATATATGATTTATTATGTTAAAATTCATAATTTATGATATTTATTTCATAGAAAAATTATTATCATATGATTTTGAAGACCATCGATTAAAATTTACCATGTCTACCCATACTATTCATATGAACTCACCATTTGTTATGTTTTCAGTTTTAACTATATTATAAAGTATGTAATTATTTAAAAATATGTCTAAGAATGGATATATGGGAGAATAATGTGTGGGATATATTGAATATGTATCTGGAATTAATTAAAAAATTTCTAAGAATGTATATATGTGAGAATAATGTGTGGGATATATTAAATATATATCTGGAATTATATTAGATATATAATAATCCATTAATAAAACTAAACCGTTACCCTTGTGGGGCATGAAATTTTTATGTAATATATTAATTATTCACCAAAAAAGATGTCATATTTATTTATGTAATGGTTGGGTCACCTAAGAAGGCATTAAAGAAGGGTTATGTTAATTTTGGAGATTAGTTTATATAATATATTTTGATAGAACTTAAAATATCTCATGATGGACTGGATGTGATATAAGATGAACCAAAACATGTAATAGGTTAATTAGAATTATCACAATTTATGAAATATCAAGAATTATTATAATGATTATATGATTAGTCAATCTGATAATTGTATTTTGGAGATTATATATTATATATATATGTTTAATTTCATAGTTATAACCTATATAATCATGTTAAAAATAATTATAGAAGACAATATACTCATTTTTCTCTTGAGAAATCGAATATAATAAGAGATCAAAAGAAAAATATTATTTATATGCTCCATAAAAACACGCAATCAATGAATTATATTTAGAATGAAAATGAGAAATAGGATGAACTAATTAAAAATTTAATTCCTTATAAGGAAATTCACACCTTCTTCCTATGGATCCTTTCATACACTAGTGGATGAGTAATAGATCATCACCACTAGAAGGTTATTTTCTATTATCTAATAATCGAATTATTAAAAAAATGTTCCTCCATTTCACAATTTGGAATTTTTAGTTGATCAATGGTGGAATATTATTATGAATACTAGGAAAGAGTAGAATATTTACTAATTAGAAGAGTATGAGTTTAAGTTGATATTTTTTAGTTAGTACCTTCCGAGAAAGCATCATATGAAAATTGAAAGAGAATTATGTGATCCTAAACGAAGATAAATATATTGGTACTTATGTTAAAAATTATAAAATAGTTATAAGGTATGATTTAGGTTTTATAATCAACCCATAAATCAAAATTAATCAGTTCTTTAGTGGCTTAAAGGCAATTATCTAAACCGAATTTGCCACAAGATCCTTTATTAGCCCTGAAGAAAAGGCTTGATTCTCACCCAAGTTATAATTGAGTAATTTAAATTCATAAGATTATTATGCTTATAATATTAATAGAATGATTGATTTGAATGTAAATTTTAATAATAATACCCATATAAGAATGAAAATGAATCCTTCTTTATTCTATATGTTTGGAAATAAGGATGAGAGAATTTTTTAAGGGGTTTGGTAAAAGATTCAACTGAGGTAATGAAGTCCATTGAGAAAGTGACTGCTAAAGAGATACAATGAGGCCATCCATAGAAATGAATTTGGAGAGATATCAACTAAATGTACCACCTACAGCCAAATACTAAATCTTTAAGTAAAATGAGAAACATTCCTACCAGTCAATGAATCGAAAGACTTATAATGGTATTTTTTGGGTTAATAAACACTTAATCAAAGAGGCAATGTCGAATCTAGTGCGATCACAACTTTTAATGTGGATCATCTGAATGAAGTGGTAAAAGGTACACTTATATTCCACTATAGAACTTAAAATTTTTTATATGTCTGTTTTTCTAACCAATATTTTATATTTGATTAATTTAACCAGGGTATAACATCACCTCCTCAATGATTAGTTGTTGATTTGTCAAGGAAAACTCTTATTGATAAGATAGACTCATCTTATGTCTATAAATTTTCAATAGTAGAGGTTTTTGGAAATATTATCTTGTTATTAATCCTCTAGTTATATTTTTTTTTCATTTCATGCCTGGATTGGATTTATTTATATAGAGAATATATTAATTATCATGGAAAGAAAGTAAAATTTCATATTCCAATTGAACCAATCATTTTAAATCAGTGTGAGTGTGAATATGAACATTCAATTGAAATTAATTCCACTAAATGGGAATTATTAATTATTCATGATATATATTTATCTCAAATAGTTTTTGAGAAAACAAATTTTATGATACAAATATTCTAAATTAATATTCTATTGTATTTCATGAAGAGTTTACCAGTTTTACATAGAATCATGAACTTGAATTTTCAAAAGATCTCATACCTAGTGTCACTACTATTTCAAAGATGTATAATTGGATAGACCTAATTGAGTTATAGTAATTGAACAAGTAACTCATGAATAATATTGACTAGGGATTCATTTGGATATGAGAATCACCACTGGGTAAACCTATTCTTTTTTATGAGACGAAATACATGTCATGGTATCATTACATTTATTTTCAAGAACATAAGAAGATAAATATCCTATAAATGTATCCATTACCCTATATTTTTGATTTTTTATCAATAGGGATAATTTTAATACATTTAAAATATTTAACTCTGACCTGAGTCATCAATTGAGTTTTAAAAAAGGAGGCATTATCCATGAAAATGTTCTATATGGGGTATAATAATTTCGAAATTCTATAGATGTAATTTGGATGTACCAATGACTCTTTATCTTTACAGGTCTAATGAATAATGTATTTAATGATTTCGTTGATCATATTGTGGTGTTCTTTATAAATGCTATTATTTTATACTCCAATATTAAGGAAGAACATGAAGATCGTCCTAGGTTTTTTCTATATAGATTTAGAAAGGAAAATTAATAGTCCAAATTTATAAAGTGTTAATTATAGATACATAATGGTTCATCATTGGTTCAAATAATTACCTGTGAGGGTATATCAGTGGATACCTAAAAGATGATTAGTAATGACCAACAACCCTGACCAACCATAGTAACTAAAATCCATTGTTTTCTTGGGTTTGATGGATACTACTAAAACATTTTGAGAAATGTTTCATCCACTATCAATATTGACATTGAAGGGGGCTATGTTCCCTTAAATGGATGAATGTGAATAAAATTTCTAGTAATTAAATAGAAAGTATCATTGAGAACCTCTCCTTAGAATAACCTATTGTAAAAAAGGGTTTGTGAACTATAGTGTTGCATCAAATAAGTGTTTGATATTTTCTCTCTTTTAGAATGACATATTGGTAACTTATATCTCTCACTAATTGAATTTTCAATACAAAAAATAACCAAATCATAATTGGGAAGTGAAAATATTAATATTTGAATTGATTATATAGAAGAAGTATTATTACGGTGAAAGGTGTGACATATGTACCAATCATAAAATCATTATGTAAATATTCACATAGAAAGAGTTCAATATGTTAAAAATAATATCGATAGAACATAATAAATATTTTGGTTTCTAAATACATTACCACACTAGGAAGGTGAAAAGGTGGTTGATACCCTAACTTATAAGGACTATTATATTTTATCCATGATAATTAATAAATGATATCCAGTACTTATGGATTCATAGATGATATATCTTTAAATAATAATAATATCATAAAGAACCTATATTTCTCTATTTAACATTCCACCATTAATTTATATGAATATTAATGAGGCATAAAAGGAGGATGTATATTTTTAAAAGAAGATAAGTATTTTTCCAATTATAAACTTTACCATGATGGAATGATTGGGTCTAGGAGTTGGGAATATGTTGCATCAATAATAAAATTAACTGAGCTACTGGATGAAGCTCATAGTTCATAATTCTTTATTACATCTACATGTGAAAAGATTTAAAGATATGTAAAAGATATTTTTTAGTCTGACAACATAAGTATATATATTTAAGATTATGTATCTTTTATTTTTGTTTTCTATAAATTTAAGGCTAATATATTGAAGTCTGATGGGATACCACAACCATTATATATATAAAAGAGTGGGAATGGGAAAAAATAACCATATATTTCATCATGGTAATCAACAACACATTTAATGGTAACAACAAAATTTAGGTTATAGTCAATCACCATATGAAATTAACACATTTATTTTATATCATAAAATATTTATTTCTTGATTAGATTGATGAAATATATGTTAAAGGAAGTGTTAAGGATTCTTACAATACCACTCTAAATCATATCTGATCTAGATTTAAGGCTCACCCTAATGTTCTAGAGAATTCATTTGCAATATTGGAATGTGAGGTTGAAATTTAGCACATCCTATCACTACAATATAGATGGTTAGTCTAAGAGAACTATTCAAATTGAAGAAGATGTAATGAAATATTTCTTTATTGAATTTTTGAGAGGTTGGGATCAACATCTTCCTCAGTTCCAAATACCACAATATCATTCTATCCAATGTCCAGATTGATCCTTATGAATCCACTCTATGTAATGTAGTGAAAGAACCCAACATGATATATAATTTTGGGGTATAAATCATATCAGGTAATAAAATAGGTGAGAAAATGGTATATAAGGCTATATCCATTCATCAAATCATTATAGAAACTCAGAATCGGTATAAAATTTATGCTAAAAGATTCAATCAGATTGTAATTTCAATGTTAGTGATAATATGTTCCTTCAAATATATCCTTAGAATAATTTTATGATATTTGGAAATAAGAGAATGATAAGTTCCATATATATTGGTACCTATGGTATTATTGACCATATCAGCATGGTAGTTTATCACATGACGCCTCCTCTGATCCACACCCATGTTCAATATGTTTTGTATGTATCTCTTCATATAAGTTAAATACCATATCCTACAAAAATTATAAACTCAGATTTCTTACCATTGGAGTATGATCTTTTATATGATGAGAATCTAGTAGAAATATTTGATCATTAAGATAAATTGAAACAAAACAAAACAACTCATATTGTTATGTTTCTCAGGGGAAATTAGATATAATTTTAAGTAACATGGGATCCCAAGGATTTGATGAGGCTAAGGAGTCATCAAATTTTTTATTATAGTGGTATAATTTTGAGTGTGAAATTCATATAAGTGTGTGGTGTGTAAAAACCAAAATTTTAGAATATATTTATAGGTAATAAATAAATGAGTTTGATATATTTTTAAGAATGAGACCCGAATAATAGGTGAATATTAATTATAAATTTCATGACCCTCCCTCCAAAGATGACCCTATTGATATGTTAATGAGGGAATAGATATAATGACTCCAATTCCAGCATTCATTAGGCCCTAGGGTGGCAACTAGAACCTAGGGTACACAGATCTCACAATAAGGTAGGCATTACCCTCTATAAGAAAACAGATAGAGAGAGATATGATGGTTTATCATGAAACAACTCTAATATATATATATATATATAAGAAAAAACCGTCCCACATGCATGTTTAAAATAAACCTATTACAAAAAAGGAGTCGCCAATGTAAATACCAAAAACGGCTAAGCAACGACACAAAAACTGTCCCATAGTCTAATATATTAATGGCTAACACCGTCCACGTAGTCCCCCTAGAAACCTGAAAGAAGTTTTATATACCTATGGTGATTATATTTGTATATTTAGTAGGGAAAACCAAATTATCTTATTCACAAGTGTAAGAGACATACTAATTCCACTGTGATAAAACATTATAAACCAAAAATACCTATCATAGAATAATAACCCTGCCAATGTCACTAAAGAATGATCCCCAAATAATGAAAGCCATTTAATGTAATATATTAAGGGCATCAATGATTTGGGTACCTGGAACCATTTACCACTTATTAACTACTCCTATTATAACAAAAAATGTCCGGGTCCTTCCACACTCTTCTACAAAACCCATGTCACAACCCGCCTGTAGAATCCTGAACTTATAACTAGTCCTGTAACCTGGGAAAATGAATCTCACCACATCCAGCCAACAAAAACCTAGGAAAAAAAACAAAACCCACTTGCAGACACATGGGACACAAGAATACCTCATTCTTAAGACACATGGGAAAGCACACGACATCTTATCCCATAAAAACATAGGAAAGAACACCTCACCTGCAAACACATAGGCCTCAAAACCATACCAAAAACTACCCAAAGTGTCTTGGGATTCCAATTCCTAGACAAGGTAGTAGGGAAGAGCCAATAAATATTCATCCATCCTTTAATTGTGATGCTGGGAATGGATACCATCCCCCATGACAATGGGGGTGTTTGGCACATAGTTATCAACTACGGTGGGGTGCATGTGGAAATCAAAAGAAAAATAAGATTAGTATATTTATGTATATGATAACATTATCTCAACACAAACTATGTTTTTTCCTAAATGTACAACCAACCCAAAAACCAACCAAAAAACCACCTTTACCACTACCTCTAATTTCACAACCACACAACATGCCACAACTCATTTCATACCACCATAAAATTCATTTAACCAGTTATCATTATTTATTTAACAATTTGTTTATGCATTCCATCCCTACTTGGAAAAATACCAAGCACAACACAAGTCTAGACACATAGAAAAAGTCACACATAGTGAGAAAAACCATGGTAAATTAACCCACTTCATCATCCTTATACAAATTCATCCCTCCCAATCCATCCACAAAACCAAAATCAAAAGAAAAATCATAAACACTCCAAAAAAAACTTTCATCACAACCATCAGTAGCCCCACTGCCTAAACACACCACACTTAGAAACACAAACAAAACAAAACCCGGTTGTAGTCCCACTACACAACACTAATCATCCATTCCATAATAAATCAAACTATAAACATGAGATTCCATTACATCACACAAACCACTCAACACATAGCCTTACCCTTAACAACAAAACCACACACCCATATAAGGAAAAAATTCAAGATTTAACAATTCTCTTGTTCTTTAATTACACTTTTTTAATTTAGGGGTGATCATATAACAAGTTCGAACCTAGGGAATCCATTTATTTAACAAAATACATGTGATTAATCAATTTCACATATATATAGAAGTTCCACGTAGGATCAAAAACAAACCACCATAATCCATTAAAGGTACACACATAAATAACACCAATAGACATGAATTTTAGATGGAATATCACCCATACAGATCACAATATCAACATACAACAAACCAGAATACAAGAATACTTTCTTCAGTCACACATGTTAATCTTTAAACAAATTAAATTTCCTTTAAATAATTGTAATTATTCTATCTTAACAATATTACATTAAAAAGACTACCTATCATGACACAAAATTAAAATAGGGATGAAGGGATCCCTACCTCAAAGAATATTGGATCAACACCTCTTATTTGGGCCAAAATAGGGGGTACCCAAGGGTCCAAGAAAAATCCTCCAGGGAAAAAAATCAGACATCCAAAACATAATGCACAATTTATTGGGGAAGAAGGGTTTTGGGGATGCTTGGTAGCAAGGTTAATTGAGAACGTACAAAGATGAAAGGGTATGGGCTTTAGAAAGGCCAGATACTACATCAATAGAATAAATGGTTTTAAAAGGCATTAAATCCAAATCACAATCAAGAACAAAAATTTTGAATATCTAGAAGCCTCCAAATCATTAGTAATTTAATGATATAATTTATATCCTTTGAGTTGAATTCAAAATCACTTAAATATTGTAATTGTTTTTATTTAAAATAAAATGTCAAAGGGGTGAAACTAGAAAAACTTGGAAAAAAATGGAAATTTAAAAAACTGTGTAAATGAATCACCGGTGGATGGCGACAATTAGATAAATCACAATTAGGTGACCTACCATTGGACAAATCACTATTGGATGAGTCACTATTAGAAGAGTCACTATTGGATGATTCATTTTTGGACGAGTCATCATCGTGAGTCAAAAGTGGTGAGTCACATTTCGGTGAGTCCCCATTACACAACATATCATTTGGCGAGTCACTGTTCATTGAGACAGCATTCGGTGAGTTAGAATTTAGTGACCATTGTTCCTTGAGTCACTATTCGGTGAGCCATAAATTGTTGAATCAAATTTCGGTGAGCTACCACTAGATGACTGACTGTTGGACTACTCACCAGTGCGACCCACCATTCTTAACTCACCATTGGAAAACTGGAAAACATGAAACGTCTTGAAATGAAAAACTATAACCTCTTAGAACACCTCAAACAGTGGATTTTCACAAAGGAATGGACTAGGGTGTTCCAATCCATTAGATCAGATACACCTGTAACCATTCTCACCCACAAGAAATAAAAACCTAACCCAGAAGAAAGAGGGGTTAGAACAACCAACCTGTAAGATACCTCTCAATGATCTTGCTACACTCAAAACACTGCTACCGATATCAATGAACAATGATAAACCACCCTGTGTTGTTTGAAAGATATAGTGAAACATAAACATCCAAGAACACCTCCTTCGACATCTACTACCCCAACCAACCACAAGATAGAACACACAAGCACCAAAATCCACACGTTCCAAACATATGAATTAGTGAATGCCTTCCTCCATGTCAAGATACCATCTTCTCTGAATGGAACAAACTTTTCTACATAGGTTTAATCACATATCAATTAATATATATCAATTAGGAATATGGACTTAACCTTTTCACATGTTAGGACATTATCACACATCAAAAATCAAGGAGAACAACTTATCATATAAAACATGCTTCAAACATTACATCATAAGGATATACAGAATAACACAAAACTCAAAACAAATCTGGGTACTAGGCCCACGTCTACACTTTTCACTCTCAAGTACACTCTTCAAGAACCCCATACCCCTAGAAAACATGAGCCAGAGGAATGGTCCATCCACACAACACATTTTCCTGATGATCATAGATCTATACTAGCCACTCTATGAATGTTTCATCATACTTGATATCCAACTGCCCTAGTCCATGACATGGTATTAATCATGAAGATAACGATGATGTTGAGAGATGTGAAAGACATCATTGATCCTTTCCAACTATAGTGGCATCAACAACTAGTATGCCACCTCTCCAACTCGCACCAACACCTCAAAGGGTCCTATGAACCTGGGAGAAAGCCTAATCCCTCTTCCAAAACTCTATTTCCCATGTTGATGGGAAGCCTTAAAAAACACATAGTACCCAACCTCAAACTCCAAGGTCATCCTCCTGTGATCGGAATATGGATTATAACGAATCTGTGTTTCTTTCATCCTCTCATGAATGAGATAAACCATCCATGTTGTGCTCTAAAAAACCTTAGGGCCATGAATAAATATCTCCCCAACCTCTATCATACACAAAGGTGAATAAAAAAATCTTCTGTATAAGGATTCAAATGAATCCGTTCCAATCGAAGAGGGATATCTATTATAGTATGAGAACTATTCCAAGGTAATGTGTCACACCCAAGATCAACCAAAATCCATGATGCATGACTAAAATAGGTCCTCCAACATTTGTATGGATCACTATGTCTACCCATCTGTCTGAGGGTGGAATGTATTACTGAGGCATAATCGAGTCCTAAAAGAATGCAACAATCCCCTCTAGAATCAAGAGGTAAAACTTGTATTCTGATCCAAAACAACTTATCTCGAAACTCCATGAATCTGCACCACCTAATTCACATACCTCCAGGATAAGGTATCCACTATACCCAACTCCTTAATCGCTAATAAGTGAGCCGAGTTCGTCAACCGATCCACTTATACCCAAATCATATAACAACCTCCCTAATCCCTTTGTAATCCATTTATGAAATCCATTGTGATTTTACCCCATTTCAACTTGGGAACATCTAGGGGTTTCAATAAACCACCAGGAACATAGTTCCCACCCTTCACCTGTTGGCACACTAAGCACTTTTTCACAAACTTCGATAATGCCAATTTCATCCCAAGTAACCAAAAATTCTCTCTCAAGCTGCAGTACATCTTGGAAACTCCTAAGTGTACTTCTAAAGGTGATAAGTGAATATCATAGATAAATACCTCATGAATTCCCACTGGAACAAAAAACCATTCAAGGAACATCATTCTAATCTTTATATCCTTTAATAATCCCTCCATAGAATCACCATTGTCAATGAAATCATTCATAACTTCAGCCTCTAGGTCCACCCACCGAGACTCGTCCACCTGCCACATCAAATAAAATTACACTGTCATCTAAAATAGGCAGCCTGTTCCACCATCCATTCTTGAAAATAATTGAAAGGTGAATTCAATGAATATGGAGATTCTTGAAATACCTCCCTCTGTCAAATACTTCTCAATCCATCGACCACCATGTTTCCCTTTCCTCAGCTGTAAGAGATCTCAAAGACATAATCCTCGAAAAAATCCATCTTCCTCCGCTATTGTATGTTCAGATCTTAATTGGAAAAAAAATTCCTCAAGATCTTATGATCTCTGAAGACCAAAAATCACTCCCCAATGAGGCAATGCCTCCAAAAAAATTTTGTGAAAATATGACCGATGCTAGCTCCAGATCACAGGTGGCATAATTATACTCATGAGGATTTAACAAAATAGACCAATAAGAGATAACCCCATGATATTTCATCTTCAAACATCCCAATACTAGCTGGGAAGCATCACAAAATTCATCAAACATCACCCCCTCTTCTTGAAACTAGAGTAATGGAGCTTTAACAACCTCCCCCTTCAGATAGATAAACATTTCCTTCTATTTCTTACTCCACACAAAAGCCTAGTCCTTTCTAGTAAAAGATGTCAATTGAGATGAAAATGAATAGAAATTAGGTATAAATCTATCATAATATCATAGCAGAATGAGAAAAATCTGAACTTATACCATAGACTTGGGTGTTTCCCAAGAAACAATCACCTCGACCTTCGACGAGTCCACCACTCCCCCTATTGAGATACATCATTCTCATAGAAGTGAACCTCTAATGTCCAGAACATACACTTAGACAACCTACCATAGATCAAGTGGTGTCTAAGAACCTCCAAGATAGTACTAAGATTCTTGGTATGCTCACACTATGATTTTGAGTTGATCTGTATTTCATCAATGAATATGATGACAAAATGGTCAAGGAACTCATGAAATATGATGTTCATATTCCGCATGAACATGATTGGTGTGTTCGTTACATCGAATGGCATTACTACGAAATTTAAGAACCCATAACTGCATTTGAAAGAAGTATTCAAGATATCTGTAGAGACCCAATATTGACGTACATGTATATTACATTACTTTTGTGGAATACTTAATACATAACAAAAACAAACACTGAAGGATCGTAATAGTTTAGTGTCTTTGGAAACTCAGAACAGAATCTTCTAATCGTGGTGAATGATCTTCAAAATCTCCCATAAAGATCTTCCCCTTTTGTTTTTTACCTAAAACCTTTATTTATATCTTAGGGGAAATAAAAAATAAAAAAGGTGATCTCAAATGCTAATTAAGGGTAAAAATAGAGAACATAAAAAAATCCATAAACATTTTAATGCAGAAACATGAACATAAAATCTAAACATCAAAATCTTGAGCAAAGACATAAATATTGGAAGTACGTAAGGCATATATCATAAAAGAACATCAATCATGATAAAATATCATGGGAACAAAACATGTGATTGTGGAAACCATTAAGCACATGATATGATTTCCATAGTATCCAAGATATTGTTGCCAAGACCATCTTAGTAGACAAAGTAGCTTTTTGAATTGAGTTTACTCCTCGTTCCAGTCTTGTATTACTGAACCAGATTAACTTAATGTTCCATCCATGTATATATCATGAGATTTAAATCTTTACCCAATGAATTGAAGGGATATATAGGTCCCACCCATCTCATAATGAAACCATTCTTATGCGTTCCACAACATAAACATAAATCATTCATCATAACCCAAAGAATAAAATGGGTTTCATAAACATCATCCCATCATAACATTATCCATATAAAACAAATGGATATCATTTCATCACAAGAAAAGTGGAACCATGTAAATCATAGAGACATTATACTTGAAACATGATCATAATTTCATCTTATATGGAAAATAGTTTTGACAAAACACTTGAAATGAATTCTTGGGGAAACTATCCTTTCTTTTCAAAATCATTTTATTTTCAAAAAACGCCATGTAATTCTAAAAGAAAATGAATTTTGTTGAAAATAATAATGAAATATTGTAATGGAAGATTTATGAAAATTAGGCGTTATGAAACTGTAAAAATCAGTTCGTGCCGTATAAGTTAAAAAAACTCGTACTTTTACCGGAAAAGTCAAAAAGTACCTTATATGGTAAACATAAGAAAGATTACTTCCATACAATGTGGTAAAATTAAACAAAGGGTAAAATTTACTTTAAACATACATGGAAGAGTAGTAAAAATTTTTTGAAAACATTTTTAGAAAACATGGACATGTATGATAAACATAATCCCAGTAAATACTTAGGTATAAGCAATCTCAAGTAAAAAAATGGGATTGAAAAATTATCCCATACCTTATGTCCAATTTCTTTTGTATGTGTCTGATACTAATGTATAATTATTTAAATAATATAATTGAATTATTAAAAAATCAAATTCATTGTTATGATATCATATGTGGTTCACTTATGACTTTATATTACCCGTTCTTTTCTAAATTCCATGTTAAAGCACCGTTTTGGGTAAAATTGTTTTATTTATCCTACGTGTTTGGACTTGTTGTTCTTGATATTATTAATAATTATATCATGGTTTAATAACTTATAGAATGTAAATAATTATTTATATATCATATATATTCAGTATATATATATATATATAACAGATAGATAAATGAAATGAAATACACCGTTCATGGAGACGGTAGGCCGTACGTACGCATGAACACGATTTTCCTTTCCTTATTGACTTGAATGGAAGTAAGTAGATGAAATATATATATATATATACACAGAAATAAATTAGCTTAATTATGTCATATATTTCATTATTATTCATTATATATACTTTGTAATCATTTTTGAATGGTTAACATGGAGAATGAATCTCATCTCGTCGTGGAGACGGTAATCCGTACGTATGCACGAGAGATGATATTGTTCCCATAATTATTGAATGGAATTGTAGTGGATGATATAATATATAAGAACTTGTATCATGTTATTATAATCATATATAGTAATTATTTACACAATTATACCCATCCAAGTAAGGTGGTGGTGGAAAAACAGATTACACCACGGCGTGGAGACGGTATTCCGTACGTACGCACGCGCGGTGATTTCGTTTTCCGTAGGATGGATAGAAGGTGAAATGGGTATGTTTCATATTTATAATGAAATATAAGTATACAATTAATACTTATGTTATTAAATTATAATGAAACAACTTAATAAGAGGAGGTAGAAGAAGAATGAAACTTGAAAGAGTCGGAAGAAGAGATTACCTCTTCCTCGACACACCTCCTTTAATCTTCTTCTTAGTGCACTAGAGTTGGACTTTTGAGGATACCGGAACATCTATAATGTTTCTAGGGAAGTTGAGAAGGGAAATGGGCAGGGGTTGGTAGAGCTTGAAGGCTCAAATTTGTGTAAAGAGAAGAGGGAGTGGGTGCACTTTTATAAGGGAGGAGAGGGGCACTTTAGGAAAGACTTAAAATATTAATTTATAATAAAGTAATATTCGGTTTATAATGGATCCAAAGTGACTTATTTATAAGATAAAGTGGGGGGTGGGTAGAAATCCACTCAACCAATAGGTTTTAGAAATGTTATGTTATTATTTTAACCTTATCATTCAGATTTAACTCTAAGTTAAATAATTTAACTTTTACCGTGTCTTTTTGTTTTCTTACACTATATAGTTAAAAAACTAACTATAACAAGACAAAAGAACCCCAAGTGGTTCATTATTAATATATATATCCTTATACAAGTCATTTGACCAAACTTTATATTTTTAGAAATATAATAACAATTAATAATATAATAGTTTTTTTAAAAACTATTTTATGTCAATTTTGAAACTATTTGGTAATTGATTTTTGTGAAAATTATAACAGCATTATTAGTTCAAAAAAAGTTAATTGAATCAATAATAACAAGTCATATTAACATAAAAAATTATTTTAATTCATAAAAAGTCTGAAATTCAATTTATTTGGGTATTTATAACATTAATTATGTTAATATTTCATTAATATGGTAATTACTACATCATCATTGTTTCATAAATAACATAAATTATAAAATGTATAAAAATTATAAATAAAATACCATTATGTAGGAAATTATTTTAACTTTATAATTAATATTTATATTCGAATTATCTTATTTATAACCCTATATTAAAAATATTTTAGTTATTAAAATTTGATTTTAACTATTTTAAATCCTCTTTAAATAAAATAATAATAAATGTTCTAATCTAATTCAAGTGGACCTAAATGATAATATTATATTTCTAAGGTTGTTTTCAGTCGAATTATAATTATCCAATTGAATTAGGACATGTGTTAGGGTAATAATAATATCATGTTTACCCTTAATTACCCTATTTACTTTTAACAGTGGTAAATAAAAGTAAAAAGTTACTATTCACAAAAAATTATATATATCTTATGGAACCACATTTTAATCCTTGATATTAAAAATTTGTCTTGGATTTTCGAAATTCCACTCGCAGAAGCGGTAAAATTACGTTTCATGTATGTTTGTAAAAAGCTCCTAGGAGGTAGGTAAAAGGCGGTGAAAAGTACAATAATTTTTTTATATATCTAAAATTATTATAAAATTACTCTAATGAATTAAATTGAACTAATATAGGTATTATGTATCAATTTTAACCTAAAATAAATTTAAATAAATAATTATTTAAATAAAAAGTGGGTTTTTAAATAGTAACCCAGTGTTTTCACTATTCATCAAAAATTGAATGTTTTTAGAAAAATACCAAAAATTCACCCTAGGATAATTTCGATATTCAGAATCCAAAAATGAAGTCCATTTTGAAAGATAAAATTTATAAAATTAAAAAAAGTGGGTTTTACAATTCATAACGGCTAGTTCATAATAATATTATAATAATACCTCATTTAGTGAAACTCAGTATTGCGTACTACACACGCTATTGAAGAAGGTCTTGATTGCATGTAATGAAAGCCAAGTCAGGGCTGCGTGTAGTGAAAGATCCATTTGGTGTTGAGTATAACATAATAAAAAATTATTTCATTTATACATTAAACAAAATCTATACTCAATGTTGCGTAGAATAATTTCCACAAAATGAACTTGAAATTGTGTGTAACACGAGCAAAGAATAGTGTTGCGTATACTGCAAGCTAATACGGTGTTACGTATAGTATAATCTAATCTTGGTGTAGTGTACAAAAAAAGACATCAAAGTAATTAAAAATAATATTTCTCATAAAATCTCAGGGTGTTACATTCTACCCCTCTTAAAAAGAATTTCACCCTCGAATTTCGTTAGGGATATAAATCATTTACTACATGTATGTTTCTTTCCTAGAAACCCACATCGTAAGAAGGAATACTAAAAATTTATTTTAAAAAGGGAAGATAAAATCATAATGTTCACCTAATGTAACTCAGCACTGGGTTTCCACAGAGGACAACATAGGTGAAAATATGGATATGGAAGAGAAATTTAACCATCAAGTTCTGATGGAGAATGGTAGAGAACATGGCTATGAAAAACCCATCAATCACAAAGCCATAAATTTTTGATGATTTAAGGTACCATCTAATTCATCAGGTATGAGGGTACTAGGACAACGTTTTTAGTTCTCAAGATAATTTCCCTAATGTTGAATAATTTTTGAATTAAAATAAATACTTACTTGATTTTGGTACAATCTTACTGTTGTTTGCGCCTTGAAAAATTTCCACTTCATCTCTTAAAGAAATGAAGTTTAATTTGTCATTCGTGATGTGTTAGCAGATCATGTGATAGAATGATGGGTCATTCCATCTATTTCAAACAAAAGGTTAGCAAAAGTTATCAAATATACATAAGTCCATCTATGGTGAGGTTAATCGTATATGATTCCAAAAATGAACTTATACTTCATCTATTATACCACATAATAAAATAAAACTAGTTTCTACTAACCAGAGACTTCCTATAGGCCAGTGTTAGGTGATAAAGGCCTGTCATACATCGTTTGTGGGTTCGATTCCCAAAACATTGTCTGACGTGACTGGTTGTCGCCCATCCTGCAGGTTCTCCCTTTTCTTAAACTACACTATTATAAAATTTCATCAATAATATAAAAAAAATATACTAACTTATGTTCAACATAATCCATTCCAATCTTTAGGTTTATCCAAAATACTTCTTTCCAGACTAGTAGTATAGAGAGAACGATTACTAAAAAGGTCATATAACAAGCATGTGAATACCATCATTTATCCCTCATATATCATACGATATATCTTTTTGGTCAAATTACAAACATGTGAATACATTAATCATGTATTCTCTTGAAAAATTAATACCCATTTAACCTTAGTGAAAACATGAATGCTGTAAAAATTTAACACTTTTCACATACCAAAATCCCAAAATTTCTATATACTCAAACCATGATTTAACTTTGTCCTTATATCAGTCATGAGCTCATTTCCTTTTTTCTTTATCCCTTCATTATGTGCATATCCTCTTCATTCCAAAAATATTTTAATCACTTTTCATGGTTACCGGTACCATATAATTATTGAAAACCAATACATAGATATTCCAAAATTCCACGATACCATAAATGAGATTCCATGATAATATTTTGAAATCCCATTACATAAACACTTAATCATTACAAACATCATTGTCATACTCAACATCAAAAATAATGATCGCATGTAAATTCCATTGATCCTTTACCTTAAGAGGTTTCTCACGCAGATCATCATTATCCCTTGGATTAGGGCATTGATTACCATAATGCCCCATTTCTTTTCACTTGAAGCATTGAAGTGTTGGTGGTGGGTTCTCTGTAGTATTTTCTTTATTCACATCATTAGAAACCCTTTTTCCATTACTTCGATACTCAGCCGCTCGATGACCTTCTTTTCCACACTTAAAACATTTTCTAGTCCCTTTAAGACAATCTCCACCATGCTTCTTTCCACACTTTGAGCATAATGAAACATTCATCTTCTTTTCACAATTATTATAAGATTTCTCCTTGAACTCCATATTTCGTTTTTTGTCAAAACCATGAGATGGATATGTAACACCAACTTCCAGTTCTACCTTGATAGCACAACACAAAATTTCTTCATAGCTACTAAAGTCCCTTATAGATAATTCCATTCAATGACTTGGTTTTAATCCACTGTATAATCGATCAACTTTACTTTCAGTTTGGATGATAAAGCCAGATGCATACCTTCCAAGCCTTGTAAAATTCACTTCGTATATACCAACAGATTCATCATCCTTTTGCTTAAGCTCAAGGAACTCCTTTTCCATCATTGATCAAAGAATACTAGGGATATACTTATTTAAAAACAAGTTATTGAACTCGTCCCATTCCATTGATTCAATTTCTTCTTGGGGCTTTGTATTCTTAATTAGAGTCCACCACTGGTCTGCTTCACCTTCTAAACGGTAAAAAGCCAAAATGAATTTTCCATGCTCTGAACAGCGAAGTATTGAAAATATATTTTCAATGATACTGATCCATTGTTCAGAAACAAGTGGATCAGAAGATCCACTGAAATAAGGTGGACGTTTCCTCATGAATGACTCAATAGAATATTGTTATATTCTCTACTCATTCTGATGTACAGAATGATTCATAGCTTCTATAAGTATAACAATAAGATTTTGAACTCCATTTCCCACAAAATTTGGTTGTTCAGGAGGACAACCATTGCATTTTCCATTACATTAATCATCATGGTTCCATCGGGTTCCAGCCATTGTCTAAAACCAAAAAAGAAAAGTGTGAGAGGAAGAAATCATTCTAGGAAAACAGCTTAATAAATGGGAAGTACTTTCAATATTAATTCTCTGATCATTACCGTAATCCTAGGACTATAACCTATAGTTATACTTAACCTTAGGGACATCCCCAGACATACCTTAGAAATATCTCTAGGGATCTCACTAAAGCTTTCACATCCTAGTTTCCAAAGGATGACTAAACCTTTCCTCTCATACCAACCATAGAGACCCAATCTTGACGTACATGGAAAATACATTACTTTTTCGAAATACTTAACACATAACAAAAACAAACACCGAAGGATCGTAATTGTTTAGTGTCTTTGGAAACTCGGAAAACAATCTTCTAGTCATGGTGAAAGATCTTCAACATCTCCCATACTGATCTTCCACTTTTTTTTCTTACCTAAAACCATTATTTATATCATGGGGGAAATAAAACATAAAAAGGGAGAGCTTGAATGCCCAGTAAGGGTAAACATATAGAACATAAAACAATCCATAAACATTTGAATGCATAAACATGAACATAAAATCTAAACATCAAAATATTGAGCAAAGAAATAAATCATGGAAGTACGTAAGGCATATATCATAAAGGAAAATCAATCCTGATAAAATATAATGGGAATAAAACATGTGAATTTGGAAACCATTAATCACATGATATGATTTTTATAGTATCCAAGCCATTTCTTCCAAGACTATCTTAGTGGACAAAGTCCCTTTTTGAATCGAGTACACTCCTCGTTCCAGTCCTGTATTACTGAACCAGATGAACTTATCATTATAGCCATGTCTATCTCATGAGATTTAAATATTTAACCAATGAATTGTAGGGAGATATAGGTCCCACCCACCTCATAATGAAACCATTATTATGTGTGCCACAATATAAATAGAAATCATTCATCTTAACCCAATGAATAAAATGGGTTTCATAAACATCATCCCATCATAACATAATCCATATAAAACAAATGGATATAATTTAATCATAAGAAAAGTGGAACCATGTAAATCATAGAGACATTATACTTGAAACATAATTATAATGTCATCTTAGATGGAAAATATTTTTGAAAAAACACTTGAAATGAATTCTTGGGGAAACTATCCTTTCTTTTCAAAATCATTTTCTTTTTACAATATGCCATGTAATTTTAAAAGAAAAGGACTTTTTTTTGAAAATAATCATGAAATATTGTAAAGGAATATTTATGAAAATTAGGCATTATGAATCTGAAAAAATCAGTTCGTGACGTATAAGTTAAAAAACATTCTTCTCATACTTTTGCCTAAAAAGTCAAAAAGTACCTTATATGGTAAACATAGGAAAGATTCCGTCCATAAAATGTGGTAAAAGTAAAAAAAGGGTAAAAGTTACTTTAAACATAAATGGATGAGTAGTAAACATTTTATGAAAATATTTTTAGAAAACATGGACATGGATGATAAACATAACCCTAGTAAATACTTACGTATAAGCAATCTCAGATAAAAAAAATGAGATTGTAAAATTATCCCATACTTTATGTCCAATTTCTTATGTATGTTTGAAAGACTCATGTATAATGATTTAAATAATTTCATTAACTTATTAAATAATCATATTAATTATTATGATATCATATATGGTTTACTTATGACTTTATAGTACTCGTTCTTTTGTAAATTCCATGTTAAAGCAGTGTTTTGGGTAAAATTGTTTTATTTATTGTACGTGTTTGGACTTGTTGTTCTTGAGATTATTATTAATTATATCATGATTTAATTACTTCCATAATGTAAATCATGATTTATATATCATATATATTCAGTATATATATATATATACATAATAGATAGATAAATGAAATGAAATACACCATTCATGGAGACGGTAGGCCGTACGTATGCATGAACGTTGTTTTCCTTTCATTATTGAAATGAATGGAAGTAATTAGATGATATATATATATACATAAATAAATTATCTTAATTAGGTCATATATTTCATTATTATTCATTATATATACTTTATAATCATTATTGAATGGTTAACATGGAGAATGAATCTCATCGCGTCGTGGAGACAGTAATTCGTACGTACGCATGAGCGATGATATCCTTCCCATAATTATTGAATAGAATTGGAGTGGATGATATAATATCTTAGAACTTGTATCATGTTATAATAATCATATATAGTTATTATTTACACCATTATACCCATCCAAGTATGGTGGTGGTGGAAAAACAGATTACACCACGACGTGGAGACGATATTCCGTACGTACGCACACACAATGATTTCATTTTCCATAGGATGGATAGAAGGTTAAATGGGGTTGTTTCATATTTATAATTACATATCAGTATATAATTAATACTGATGTTATTACTTTATAATGAAACAACTAAATAAGAGGATGTAGAAGAAGAAAGAAACTTGAAAGAGTCGGAAGAAGAGATTACCTCTTCCTCAACACACCTCATTTAAACTTATTCTTAGGGCACTAGAGTTAGAATTTTGAGGATACAAGAACCTCTATAATATTTCTAGGGAAGTTTATAAGGGAAATTTTCTGGGGTTGGAAGACATTGAAGGCTCAAAATTATGTAAAGAGAAGAGGGAGGAGGTGCCCTTTTATAAGGGAAGAGAGGGGCACTTTAGGAAAGACATAAAATATTATTTTATAATAACGTAATATTCAGTTTATAATGGCTCAAAAGTGACTTATTTAGATTCTAAAGTGGGGATGGGTCGAAATCCTCTCAACCAATATGTTTTAGTGATGTTTACGTCAATATTTTAACCTTATTATTTAGATTTAACTATAAGTTAAATAATTCAACTTTTACCGTGTCTTTTTGTTTTCTTACACTATATGGTTAATAAACTTACTATAACAAGCCAAACGAACCCAAGGTGGTTAATTATTAATATATATATCCTTATATAAGTCATTTGACCAAACATTAGATTTTTATAAATATAATAACAATTAATAATATAATATTTTTAAAAAAAAAACTATTTTATGTCAATTTTGACACTATTTGGTAATTGATTTTTGTGAAAATTATAACAGCATGATTAGTTCGACAAAAGTTAATTTAATCAATAATAAAATGTCATATTAACCTAAAAAATTAGTTTAATTCATAAAAAGTCTCAAATTAAATTTATTTGGGTATTAATAACATCAATTATGTTAATATTTCATTAATAAGTTAATTACTGCATCATCATTAAGTCATAAATAACATAAACTATTTAATGTCTAAAAATTATAAATAAAATACCATTATGTTGGAAAAAATTTTATATTTCTAATGCATATTTATAGTCTAATATATATTATATATAACCCTATATTAAAAATGTTTTAGTTATAGGACTTTGATTTTAACTATTTTAACTCCTCTTTAAATAAAATAATTATAAATGTCCTAATCTAATCCAAGTGGACCTAAATGATAATATTATATTCCTAAGGTTGTTTTTGGTTGAATTATACTTATCCAATAGAATTAGGACATGTGTTAGGTTACTAATAATATCATTTTTACCCTTAGTTACCCTATTTACTTTTAAACATGGTAAATAAAAGTAAAAATTTACTATTCACCAAAAATTATTTTTATCTTATTGAACCACATTTCACCACTTGATATTAACCGTGTCTCTCGGATTTTTGAAATTCCACTCACAGAAGCGGTAAAATTACGTTTTATATAAGTTTGTAAAAATCTCCTAGGAGGTAGGTAAAGGACAGTGAAAAGTTCAATAATTTTTTTATATCGAAAATTATTATAAAATTAATCCAATGAATTACATTGAACTTATATAGGTATTATGTATCAATTTTGACCTAAAATAAATTTAAATAAATAAATATTTAAATAAAAAGTTGGTTTTTAAATAGTAACCCAGTGTTTTCACTATTCATAAAAAATTGAAAGTTTTCAGAAAAATACTAAAAATTCACCATAGGCTTATTTCGATATTTCAAATACAAAAATGATGTCCATTTTGAAAGATAGAATTTATAAAATTTCAAAAAGTGGGTATTAAAATTTATAACAGCTAGTTCATAATAATATTATAATAATATCTCGTTTAGTGAAACTCGGTATTGTGTGCTACACACGCTATCGAAGAAGGTCTTGATTGCATGTAATGCAAGACAAGTCAGGGCTGTGTGTAGTGAAAGCTCCGTTTGGTGTTGCATATAACATAATCAAAACTTATTTTATTTATACATTAAACAAAATATATACTCAATGACGCATAAAATAAATTCCACAAAACAAACTTGAAATTGTGTGTAACACGAGCCATGAACAGTATTGCGTATACTGCAAGCTAATACGGTGTTGTGTATAGTACAAGCTAATATTGGTGTAGTGTACAACAAAAGACATCAAAGTAATTAAAAATAATATTTCTCATAAAATCTCGGGGTGTTACAATATCACCTTCCTTAACCCTCATACGGTGATATACAGACCACATATCGATCTTAGAGAATAGACTTTCTCCCCTAGGCTAGTTGAAAAGAATTTCTATCCTCAAGAGAGGGTAACAGTTCTTGACTGTCACCTGATTCAACCTACAATATTCTGTGCACAAACTCAGACCACCACATTCCTTCTTTACAAAAAAGACTATAGCACCCCATAGTGACACACTAGGTCTGATAAATCCCTTCTTTAATAGGTCATCTTTCTGGATACTTAACTCCCACAGCTCTAAAGGTATTATCTAATAAAGATCCTTTGAGATCAGAGAAGCACCAAGTTGTATGTCAATCCCAAAATAAACATCTCATTTAAGAGGTAGAGTCAAAAACTCCTCCTGAAAAACATCCACAAACTCCCCAACAACTCTAGGGACATCAGGGTCTACTACTTCCACTGGTAGCTCAAACAAAAAGAAAGAAGAGGCTCCATACACTGACTGTGTAGTTATTGGTTCCACTCACCAATAAAAGCTACACGCTGGCCATCCATGTCTGAAAACACAACTCTCCTCAGGAATCAATTGATAAAAGAATGCACATAATACAACTAATTTATGGTAAGTATGATATCATATTGCAACATTTTTAGAATGAAGATATCCCCACATGATTGATGATTCCCCACCATCAGTTTACATATCTGAAACACATCAAACAAGCTCATACGACCTTTAAATGGAATACTAAACACTATGGGAATGGAGAACCTCTTTATGTATAATCCTAGAGCATGGGATAGACTTGGTAAAACAAAGGAGTGTGAAGATACCTAATCAAAGAAAGCATAATAAAGTGTACCAAACAAGCTGATTTTACCTCGAATGAGCTCTGATAGTGCTGGAACTTCTACCTCTATGGTGTGAAACAAAACATTCCAAGATCCTATACCCCTCTATTGATGACTGCTTACTCAACCATTCTGAGGCCAAGGTCCCTAAGGAAAACCCCAAGGTTTTCTCATACATACTCTATCTCCCATTGGAGGAGTAGAGGCCTACTGTACCTATTGCTAAAACTGACTGGCAGAAAAACATTATTGAGACACGCACTTAACCTTACCACCTCCATCATACTAAGATCGAACAACCACTATGAAATGATTGTGAAGATTCACAAGGACCCCACATACAAATCACATTATCCCCAAGCCCATCTGAAATGCACAAGGACCCAAAGTTTGGAATATAAACTGCTGAGGTTGACTTCCCACTAATACGAATCTCAAAGGCCCTAGCACCTAAGACCTATTATTGGTATCCTTTCCTCTCGAAGTATAATGCCCCAGCCTTAAACCTTACTTAATCTTGAGTTATTACAAGATTACACATTGAGGATCTTTTCGGGTTTAGAGTTTCAGAGAATTAGATCATAAAACTTGCATTACATTCCACATATAAACGAAGTTGTTACATAAAGATATTATTCTTCATTCCCATCAATGGAAACACATTTAAAATAAAACATGGATTATTTCTTGACACATCCTTGACTCTATCATCTTATCATGTACCTTTCCCTTGACCTGTGAAAAACATTTCAAAAACTTGGGAAGAGCATAAAAACTCAGTATGGGTTATAAAAAAAACATGGAAAGTAAACATGAGTTCATATATACATAATAATGAAATCATACTTTACCCATAAAACATAGGCACTTTAACATACCTCATAAAATCATGAATAAATCATAGAAATCATAAGACATAAATGTAACTTGAGGCATTCATAACATTCTTACCTAGGGAGTAACCCTCTTGGTTACGTTTGGAATACCCATCACAGTATATCCCCAAAAATCTCTTCGGAGAAACCATAACATTTCACTCCTTCGCGTTACCCAATGCATTGGAGAGCTATAACGGGCTCACCCGCCCTTAGTTTATCACGGAACCACCCGTCTTCATAATAATGCCCAAGAACCATAACATAATCATATCACATAAAAAATGCATAAAGGAAACATAAAATTTACACATTTCAATCACGAGATATCAATACAACACATTGATATAAAAACATTATGAAAACCATTTTCAATACTAAAATAAAATAAAAGTAAAACATGGTATTTATTTTTCTTTTAAAAAGAAGGTATGGCTTGTAGAGGGAGCCGAAACTCAAATAACGGTCACGATGGCGGAGAAGTCGTTGTTGCCGCATACGTACGACAAAAACATTCCCTTTTTTCATTTAGTAAACGCTTTATATAAAAAAGATTCCTTTTGAATAAACATAAAAGTCAAAGGGGTTTATACACCGTATAAAAGAAAGTTGTGTATAAAATAAAATATGCCTCAATGAAAGGAGATTGAGACGAAGTCCCATACCTCGTATCCGACTTGACCCGACCATTCTTTAATCTCCTGAATAATAAACTTGAGTTAATATCTACTTTCTTAAGAATCTTTTTCAAGTACATTATTCCTTTTATACCATGTTATGAACATCATGTAATCATTTTAAGTTAATAATGTTCATTTTGTCGGTATTTGGTTCTTAAGTCAAAAATAGACTTCTTACACTTACATGTTGTTAATTTGGTCAAAGGTTCATTATATCTAGAATTATATTAATGATTTGGATAACATATATATCATATATATTCATCATATACATGTATTTATAATATTACATCACATTTAGAGGTAAGAAATGAAATGCACCGTTCATGGAGACGGTAAGCCGTACGTACGCATGAACGCTACTTCCATTTCTATTTCATATTTTATGGAATGGAATCATAATTATATAAGAGTATATTATAATTCCAGTATAATAACATATATAATATCATTAACTTTATCCTTTACACATCCCACATATGGTATTAACGAATCAAATCACTTTCAGGGGGCGGTAGTCCGCACTTCCTAAAATGAAGATATCGTGTTTACCCATAATGGAAACCATAATGGTATGCCCAAAATGAAAAAAAAACCATAAGATTAAGGAAAACATAAACATATTATATATCATATATAAAAATAGTGACATCATAATGGCCACCTTTGAAGGTGTTAAATGAGTATTGAACAATCATCGTTTCGGGAGGCAGAATTTCTCCATCCACGGAAACCGTATGTTCTTTAACCATTTTATGTAGTTGTGTGAGAGTGTAGCTCAAATAAATATTATAACAACATCCTTGTATATTGAAGATGCTGGTTTTGTTACAAAATACGTAAATAAAAAGAGTTTAGGGGGTTGGAGAAGCAAAATAAAACAAATGAACATGAGAGAATGAATTACCTTTAAAAGTGTAACTCCTTTTGATTTGAGCCTAAAGGATTCCTTTGAAAGGCTTATTCCCAAAGGGAATCCTCTAGGATGAGGAGAGGGATGTGGAGAGAGTAAATGGGTAGGGGTTGGCCGAGCCAAATGCTTTAGTAGTGTGTGAAATGAGGTAGAGGTGCGGGCCTTTTATAAGAGGAGAGGAGGGGCACTTTTGGAAAGTAAAGAAATATTACTTTATTTGAAAATGTTTTTCGGTTTTAAAAGGTCCCACATTGATATAATTCGTGGATAAGGTGATAAGGGTTCGAAATAAACTCATCCAATTGGTTTTGGCCATGTGTAGTTCATAGATGTTACACTGTCTTTCCATTTTATTTAAATCGTCAAATAATGATGTCATCGCTGCATCATTATTATGTCATAAATAATTTAATTTATTTAATGTCTAAAAATCATAAAAACAAATACTATGATCTAGGAAATCTTTTTATCTTTCCAATGAATATTTATAATCAAATATCGGATATTTATAACCCCATGTAAAAATTGTTTTCGTAAAACATATTATGTTTGTGTCATTTTTACTTTTACATTAAATAAAAAGTTATTTATGTCATTTCCCAACCAAAATGTCTCCATGGGGTCCCCAAGTTGACCCATGACTTGTCTTGGTCGGCCATGAAACAACCAATAAGGTTGGGACATGTGTCTAGGTCATTTCATATTATTAAAGCATTATTTATACCTTAAACTACACTAATTACCACTAATCGCGATTAAAAACTTAATAAGTTACTATTCACCAAAAAATTATTTTAATCTCATTGAACCACATTTTACTTCTTAATGACAACCATGTATGTCATATTTTCAAAATTCAATACACATTAGTGGTAAACTTTCATTTAACTGAAAAATCAGTTTGCTTGATTACCACTTAGTGGTTTCACTATTCATCAAAAATTGAAGTTTTTCAGAAAATTACCAAAAATTCACCCTAAGCTATATTTGATATTACGAATTCAAAAATGAAGTCTATTTTACAAAATTCAAATCATATAAGTCACATTAATTAATTTAATAATTAATTCCCACTGCTAGAGCAAATAGCGTGTTTTTACAAAACAATAAGTATCAAAAGATTGACACCAGTTTAAGTCTAATTTCAAAGTGAAATTGATTCCAATGACCACCATTTGATAAAATGGTAAAAATATATTCTAATTTCACTTCAAAACCAATTCAAAACATAATCTAATCATATAAATAAATTAGGTTAAAAAGCAGTTTTAATGTAAAATGCAGTATTTTTCACTATTCATTAAAAAAATGAACATTGTCAGAAAAATACCAAAAATTCACACAAGGTAAATTTTGATGTCCCAATCATAAATAATAAGTTTATTTTGACAAAAATAGTTTATAAAATTGTCAAAATATAGATTCAAAAATGGTTTTCCATCAAAAGGTACTAAAACAATCTTTTAAAAATATTAGTGTATTCCATGCATAAGATTGTATTTATTTTCATTTTAAGCCTCTATAACACTATATTAATCATTAATAGACATAGATAAAAATATCTATTATTCATTACTTACTTGGGATGTTACATCCTTCCCCCCTTTAGAAAATTGCGTCCCCGCAATTTATTTACTTATCGAATAAATGGGGGTACTTATCCCTCATTGCATTTTCAGATTCCCATGTTGCCTCTTCAATCATGTGGTTTTTCCACAAAACCTTTACCTGATGAATCACCTTATTCCGTAACACTTTCTCCCTGTGGTCAAGAATCTGGACCGGTTGTTCCTCATAAGATAGGTTCTCTTCCAGCTGAACTACCTCTAGACTCAAAACATGAGATAGATCTGGCATATACTTTCTCAACATCGAAATGTGAAAAACATTGTGTACCTGAGATAAACTCGGAGGTAACGCCACTCGGTATGCAACTGATCCAACTCTCTCCAGAATTTCGTATGGTCCAATGAACCTTGGACTCAACTTTACTTTCTTACCAAATATCATCACACTTTTCCAAGGAGAAACCTTGAGAAAAACATGATCACCTACCTCGAAAGATAGATCCTTCCTCCGGTTATCCGCATAACTCTTCTGCCTGCTCTGAGCTGTTCTTATGTGTTTCTGAATCAGCTGAACTTTTTCTGCCATCTCTTCTACCAATTCTGGTCCCATCAACTTTCTTTCACCCACTTCATCCCAGAAAGCTGGAGTTTGACACCGCTTCCCATATAATGCCTGAAATGGTGCCATTTGTATACTGGAATGAAAACTGTTATTATATGAAAACTCAACCAAAGAAAGATGTTGGTCCCAACTTCCCTGATAATCCATAGAACAAGCTCATAGCATATCCTCCAATGTCTGAATTTTTCGTTCTGATTTCCCATCTGATTGAGGATGAAAAGCTGTACTAAAATTTAACTCAGTACCAAACGACTTCTGAAGGCCTTTCCAAAAGTTAGAAGTAAACCTGG
The DNA here is from genome assembly GCA_963277665.1 of Viscum album. Lineage (NCBI taxonomy): Eukaryota > Viridiplantae > Streptophyta > Magnoliopsida > Santalales > Viscaceae > Viscum > Viscum album. Next base: position 385,503,169 of record OY728146.1, read on the forward strand.
GATCACGATCCGATACAATGGAGAGAGGAACTCCATGTAACCTGACTATCTCTTTAAGATACAAATGGGAAAGTTTATCAAGAGAGAAAGTATCTCGTATAGCAAGGAAATGAGCAGATTTGGTCAAGCGATCAACAATAACCCAGATTGCATTATTACCTCGAGATGTCTTCGGTAATCCAACAACAAAGTCCATGGATATATTCTCCCATTTCCACTCTGGCACTGGTAAAGGCTGAAGCATCCCTTTCGGTAACTGCCGCTCTGCTATAACCTGCTGACAAGTCAAACGCTTCACAGTAAAATCAGCAATATCTCTTTTCATTCCATCCCACCAGTAATACTCCCGCAGATCTCTATACATCTTAGTACTGCCCGGATGAACTGAAAACGGAGAACTATGATCTTCACATAACAACTCTCTCTTCAACTGTGAATCACAAGGCACACACAATCTCTTCCCAAATCTCAAAACGCAATCATTATCAATGTTGAATTCAGGCAACTTACCTTTCTGAACCAGCTCTACCTTTTTCTGCAACTCACTATCTTGCTTCTGTGCTTGCTTGATTCTATCTGATAGAGATGATCTCACTGATACCTGAAACAAAATAGAAGTACTTCCTGCACCAACAACTTCTATGCCAAAGTTCATCAAATCCTTAACCAAACGATCACGTTCCAAATGCAACATTGTTAATGAAGCATTACTTTTTCGACTCAAAGCATCAGCCACTTTATTTGATTTTCCCGGATGGTAATGAATTGTAAAATCATAATCCTTGATTAATTCCATCCATCTCCTTTGTCTCATGTTTAACTCTTTCTGAGTGAATATATACTTTAAACTTTTGTGATCGGTATATATTTCACACTTTACTCCATAAAAATGATGCCTCCAAATTTTTAAAGCAAAAACAACAGCAGCTAATTCCAAATCATGTGTAGGGTAATTTACCTCATGAGTTTTCAAATGTCGTGAAGCATAAGCAATTACCTGATCATTCTGCATTACGACGCAACCAAGTCCTTTCAGTGAAGAATCACTGTATATAACAAACTCATCATTCCGGGAAGGTAGTGCCAAAACTGGAGCATTCACCAATCTTCTTTTCAATTCCTGAAAACAATCATCACATTCTTTTGTCCAGATAAACTTAAACCCCTTCCGAGTTAGCTTAGTCATTGGACTAGATAACCGTGAAAAATTTCTAACAAACCTTCAGTAATAGCCCACTAAACCAAGGAAGCTACGAATCTCGGTTACATTTGTGGGTCTTGGCCATTCTTCCACAACTTTTGTTTTTGCAGGATCAACAGTTATTCCATCTTTAGAAATAATGTGACCAAGGAAAGAAATTTGTTGCAACCAAAACTCACACTTGCTGAATTTACCATACAGTTTCTTTTCTTTTAAGGTTTGCAAGATAACCCTTAAATGTTTTTTATGCTCCTCTTTACTTTTAGAAAACACCAAAATATCATCAATGAAAACCACCACAAACTTATCCATGAACTCATGGAAAATTCTATTCATTAAGTCCGTGAATACAGAAGGTGAATTGGTTAGACGAAAAGGCATTACTACAAATTCATAATGGCCATATCTCGTATGGAACGCGGTCTTCGGAATATCTGCCTCCTTTACCTTCAGCTGATGGTACCCCGATCTCAAGTCAATCTTTGAAAAAAACTGAGCTCCCTGGAGCTGATCAAACAAATCATCGATATGAGGCAAAGGATATTTGTTCTTAATAGTGATATTATTCAAGGATCTATAATCAATGCAAAGTCTCATAGAACCATCTTTCTTTTTAACAAATAAAACAGGAGCACCCCATGGTGATGTGCTAGGTCTAATGAAACCTTTCTCTAATAAATCTTGCAATTTCTCCTTCAACTCTAAAAGTTCAATTTGTGCCATTCGATAAGGGGGTTTTGAAATTGGCTTAGCATCAGGAACTAGGTCAACAGTAAACTCAACTTCCCGATCTGGTATTATTCCAGGCAACTCATCAGGAAAAACATCAGGATACTCATTTACCACTGGCACATCATTAATCTAAATAGTTCCTTTATTTTCAACGACGTGTGCAAGGTAACATTCATTTCCATCTTTTACAAGTTTCTCGGCCTCTTGATATGTTATCAAAAGTAAGGGTTCATTCTTGTCAACAAACTGAAAGTCTTTCTGAAAAGAAACTTCTTTAGCTCTACAGTCAATCTTAGCATGGTAAATAGAGAGCCAATCCATACCCAGGATAACATCAAACTCTACTAGAGGTAGAACAACAAGGTTTGAAAGTAGGTTCTTTCCACAGATAAGGATAGGAAGATTATTATAAATTCTTTTTGCCTCGACACTTCCCCCAGGTGTTTTTACAAATTGTTCAGGAGTCATTTCTTGAGATGGTATTCCCATTTTACTAGAAAAGGTTTCAGAGATGAAAGAATGTTTAGACCCCGAATCAAACAACACACTGGCATAATCTGAAAAAACAAACAATGTAGTTGATGCAACTTCATTTGATGGCCCGACATCTGCTGAAGTAGTTGCAAAGGATTTCACCACCCCTTTCTGCTTATAGTCTAACTGCTTCACATCACTCAAGCTCCTTGTTGGACACTCATTTGCATAGTGACCCATCTCATTGCACTTATAACATTTCACTAACTGTAAATAAAATTTGTTCTTAACTTCACCTCGATCCTTTTCAGTGCAATCACGAGCCTTATGTCCCATCTTACCACATCGGTAGCACTTCCCAGAATTCAGAAGACATTCCCCAGCATGCCTTTTGCCACATTTATCACAAACTAGAAACTTAGTTCTCTTACCATCAGACTTTTTTGAAAAATTCTTACCTTTCTCCTGCCACCTCGGTCTCTTCTTCTACTGGTTGTTATAGAAAACTTGGTCATCGGCAAACTCCATTTCCACCTTCTCATCACATCGAACAAGCTTTTCATAACTTTTAAACTCACGAGAAGCTAATGCCCATCGATATTTTGGCTTTAATCTTGAGTAAAAACGATTGATTTTACTATCAAGGTCCCGGATAAAATTTGGAGCATACCTTGCCAATCGAGTGAACCTTTCTTCATAGGAAGCCACTGATTCTTCCTCTTGCCTCAATTCCAAGAATTGCTTTTCCATCCTAATTCGAACAGCCTTAGGAAAATACTTCTCATGAAACATACCATTGAATTCATCCCAGTCAAGAGCATCAATCTCATCGGCATCCGTGATATTTTTAACCATATACCACCACTAATCTGCTTCACCCTCCAAACGGTAAATAGCAAGACTAACCTTTTGATTGTCTGAACACCCCATGACATCAAAAATCTTCTCCAGTGCTTTAATCCACCCTTCAGCTAGCACAGGGTCAGATGATCCTCTGAATGATGGTGGATGTTGCCTCATGAAATGTTCCACCACTGACATGTTCCTCTGCGGTTGATCTGGCTGATCTCGTGCATGGATACCACCGCCATTTATCGCTTGAGTCAATTGCGCCATTACTACAACAAACTGTTCAGTTCCAATTCCGACCATCTCAGGATGCTGATTCGGAAGGTTATTTCATTCTGTATGCTTTCCTAGCACTGCTTCCCTGTTTCCTCTGCGGAAAACCATTCTGAACAAACATGTCTTAGATGAAGCAACATGGTAATCTTTAAATGCTATACCATTTAAAAAAATATATTTTTTTATAATCATTTAATAGAATTCTAACTCCTAAAGTTATCTAAACCAACCTTTGATACCAACTATAAGGCTCCAGCCTTAAACCTTACTTAATCTTGAGTTATTACAAGATTACACATTGAGGATCTTTTCGGGTTTAGAGTTTTAGAGAATTAGATCATAAAACGTGCATTACATTCCACATATAAACGAAGTGGTTACATAAAGATAGTATTATTCATTCCCATCAATGGAAACACATTTAAAATAAAACATGGATTATTTCTTGACACATCCTTGACTCTATCATCCTATCATGTACCTTTCCCTTGACCTGTGAAAAACATTTCAAAAACTTGGGATGAGCATAAAAACTCAGTATGGGTTATAAATAAAACATGGAAAGGAAACATGAGTTCATATATACATAAGAATGAAATCATACTTTACCCATAAAACATAGGCACTTTAACATACCTCATAAAATCATGAATAAATCATAGAAATCATAAGACATAAAGGTAACTTGAGGCATTCATAAAATTCTTACGTAGGGAGTAACCCTCTTGGTTACGTTTGGAATACCCATCACAGTATATTCCCTAAAATCTCTTCGGAGAAACCTTAACGTTTCACTCCTTCGCGTTACCCAATGCATTGGAGAGCTATAACGGGCTCACCCGCCCTTAGTTTATCACGGAACCACCCGTCTTCATAATAATTCCCAAGAACCATAACATAATCATATCACATAAAACATGCATAAAGGAAACATAAAATTTCCACATTTCAATCACGAGATATCAATACAACACAATGATATAAAAACATTATGAAAACCATTTTCAATACTAAAATAAAAGAAAAGTAAAACATGGTATTTATTTTTCTTTTAAAAAGAAGGTATGGCTTGTCGAGGAAGCCGGAACTCAAATAACGGTCACGACGGCAGAGAAGTCGTTGTCGCCGCATACGTACGACAAAAACATTCCCTTTTGTCGTTTAGTAAATGCTTCGTATAAAAAAGATTCCTTTTGAATAAACGTAAAAGTCAAAGGGGTTTATACACCGTATAAAAGAAAGTTGTGTATAAAATAAAATATGCCTCAACGAAAAGATATTGAGACGAAGTCCCATACCTCGTATCCGACTTGACCCGACTGTTCTTTAATCTCCTGAATAATAAACTTGAGTTAATCTCTACTTGCTTAAGAATCTTTTTCAAGTTCATTATTCCTTTTATACCATGTTATGAACATCATGTAATCATTTTAAGTTAATAATGTTCATTTTGTCGGTATTTGATTCTTAAGTCAAAAATAGACTTCTTACACTTACATGTTGTTAATTTGGTCAAAGGTTCATTATATCCAGAATGATATTAATGATTTGGATAAAATATATTTCATATATATTCATCATATACATGTATTTATAATATTACATCACATTTAGAGGTAAGAAATGAAATGCACCGTTCATGGAGACGGTAAGCCGTACGTACGCATGAACGCTACTTCCATTTCTATTTCATATTTTCTGGAATGGAATCATAATGATATAAGAGTATATTATAATTCCAGTATAATAACATATATAATATCATTAACTTTATCCTTTACACATCCCACATATGGTATTAACGAATCAAATCACTTTCAGGGGGCGGTAGTCCGCACTTCCTAAAATGAAGATATCGTGTTTACCCATAATGGAAACCATAATGGTATGCCAAAATGAAAAAAAACCCGAAGCTTAAGGAAAAAATAAACATATTATATATCATATATAAAAATAGTGACATCATAATGGCCACCTTGGAAGGTGTTAAATGAGTATTGAACAATCATCATTTCGGGAGGCAGAATTTCTCCATCCACGGAAACCGTATGTTAATTAACCATTTGATGTAGTTGTGTGAGAGTGTAGCTCAAATAAATATTATAACAACATCCTTGTATATTTAAGATACTGGTGTTGTTACAAAATAAGTAAATAAAAAGAGTTTAGGGGGTTGGAGAAGCAAAATAAAACAAATGAACATGAGAGAATGAATTACCTTTAAAAGTGTAACTCCTTTTGATTTGAGCCCAAAGGCTTCCTTTGAAAGGCTTCTGCCCAAAGGGGATCCTCTAGAATGAGGATAGGGATGTGGAGAGAGTAAATGGGCAGGGGTTGGCCGAGTCAATGGCTTGAGTAGTGTGTGAAATGAGGTAGAGGTGGGGGCCTTTTATAAGAGGAGAGGAGGGGCACTTTTGGAAAGTAAAGAAATATTACTTTATTTGAAAATGTTTTTCGGTTTTAAAAGGCCCCACATTGATATAATTCGTGGATAAGGTGATAAGGGTTCTAAATACACTCATCCAATTGGTTTTGGCCATGTTTAGTTCATAGATTTTACATTGTCTTTCCATTTTATTTAAATCGTCAAATAATGATGTCATCGCTGCATCATTATTATGTCATAAATAATTTAATTTATTTAATGTCTAAAAATCATAAAAAAAATACTATGATGTAGGAAATCTTTTTATCTTTCCAATGACTATTTATAATCAAATATCTAATATTTATAACCCCATGTAAAAATTGTTTTCGTAAAACATATTATGTTTGTGTCATTTTTACTTTTACATTAAATAAAAAGTTATTTATGTCATTTCTCAACCAAAATGTCTCCATGGGGTCCCCAAGTTGACCCATGGCTTGTCTTGGTCGGCCATGACACAACCAATAAGGTTGGGACATGTGTCTAGGTCATTTCATATTATTAAAGCATTATTTATACCTTAAACTACACTAATTACCACTAATCGCGATTAAAAACTTAATACGTTACTATTCACCAAAAAATTATTTTAATCTCATTGAACCACATTTTACTTCTTAATGACAACCATCTATGTCGGATTTTCAAAATTCAATACACATTAGTGGTAAACTTTCATTTAACTGAAAAATCAGTTTGCTTGATTACCACTTAGTGGTTTCACTATTCATAAAAAATTGAAGTTTTTCAGAAAATTACCAAAAATTCACCCTAAGATATATTTGATATTAAGAATTCAAAAATGAAGTCTATTTTACAAAATTCAAATCATATAAGTCACATTAATTAATTTAATAATTAATTCCCGCTGCCAGAGCAAATAGCGTGTTTTTACAAAACAATAAGTATCAAAAGATTGACACCAGTTTAAGTCTAATTTCAAAGTGAAATTGATTCCAATGACCACCATTGGATAAAATGGTAAAAATATATTCTAATTTAACTTCAAAACCAATTCAAAACATAATATAATCATATAAATAAATTAGTTTAAAAAGCAGTTTTAATGTAAAATGCAGTATTTTTCACTATTCATTAAAAAATGAACATTGTCAGAAAAATACGAAAAATTCACACAAGGTAAATTTTGATGTCCCAATCATAAAGAATAAGATTATTTTGACAAACATAGTTTATAAAATTGTCAAAATATAGATTCAAAAATGGTTTTCCATCAAAAGGCATTAAAACAATCTTTTAAGAAAATTAGTGTATTGCATGCATAAGATTGTATTTATTTTCATTTTAAGCCTCTATAACACTATCTTAATCATTAATAGACATAGATAAAAATATCTATTATTCATTACTTACTTGGGATGTTACAGGAAGAACCCATATGAATCCCTTATTATGGTAGAAATCATCATGAGTGAATCTTATCAACTACCTCCAAGTTCTTATAAACCTCCAAACTTGTTGGAAAGGTAAAGTGAGTAACCATGTATTGGAGAGAAAGATGAAGTTCGTCCTCTAGACATCTCACATGAGACTCCTCTTCCAGAATGAGATCCAGAGAAAAAAAAGGATATCCTCAAACATGATCCCCAACTGCCATACCTCCATACTCCCCTAGTTGAGGGAGAGTAAATCAACCCTCTTCTCATCCTTCATGGCCAAATAAAGAAATTCTACTCATAACTCCTTCACAAAATCAACCCATAGAATATCAGTCTCCTTCCTCTCCCCTAGGTACAATGTCCACAGCTAATGTGTGGCTCCCCTCATCTAACACAATACCAAAGGAACCCAACACTATGTCGAATCTTGGACCAAGTTGATGGTTATCACAAGAACCTCGAGTTAGCTCTCTATCTCCATGTCTAAAATGATTCCCTCTTTCTTTAATAGAGTCTACCGCTAGAAAGAATATAGCGTATTCTGCCACTGATCATCGTAATCTACTCAATCAACCCTCCATTGATTGACTAGGTCATCCTGCTAAGCCTCCAATACCTATAATATATGCAGACGATGAATAAGTTCCATGGATGGAAAAGGTAAACTAGGAACTCTTAAGCCTGAGAAGTATATAATTTTATATAAGATTCATTTTTTACTAATTATTTATTTAAATTCTCAAAGATTCACAATTTGAAAAATAATTAAATCCATTATGATGCATGTGCCTTTCTTAGGCTCTCAATACTAAAAATTGTGTATCCTCACTCTGTTATTCGATAGTCTTAGAGTTCTTGTTTCGAATCATGGGGGGCTATAAAATCCCACGTCCTAGGCAGTCTTCTCGGGCCTATGTCACAAACCATGATCACCTTACACCGTTTCCCAACCATACCATGCAATCCTCACTATGAATAAATCCAAACACCATATTATCCCTTAACCATAACCTCTAATACCATTCTGTAAAACCATACATCCAAATATTTCCCTCCTGATCCGAAAATGAAGGAAGAGAGATAATGACACCCGAGTCCCACCTCCAGTTGGCCCCGAGGTGGCAACTAGCACCAAAGGTACAAGGATATCTCAATATGGGTAGCATTAACAATTATAAGATTACATGGTCAGGAGATAAGACGACTCATCACAAAAGAAATCCAATACACACACACACACACACACACACACATATATAAAATAAAAAAAACCACCACACATGAATGCATAAAATATAACAAAATAAGTGTCTCCAAAGTAAATACCAAAAAAAAAGGCTAAGAAGTAACACAAAAACTATCCCATAGTCTGAGACAGTAATTCCCAACATGGTCCACATAGTCCTCCTGGAATACTAAAAGCAAATGTATATACCTAGGGTGAGCATACGAGTATACTCAATAAGAAAAAACCAATGTCTCTCATGAACAAGTGGTAGAAGAATACTGATGCCCCTGTGAGAGTAAAATAGAAACCCACATCACCTAATAAGGAATACTAACCATCCCACTGCTCACCAAATAACACATTTCATATAAAGTAATATAGTAAGCACATTGAAGATTTGGGTACCTGGAACTAATTACCACTGATTAACTACTCATTCCCAAATGGAAAACATCCTGGTTCTTCCACACTCTTCCACAAGCCCTATATCACAACCTTCCTACACACACCTAGGCCTCATAGCTATTCCCACAGCCTAGAAAAACTAATCTCACCACATCCCACCCACAGACACTAGGGCCATAACTAAACCACACCCCATCCGCAGACACCTTGGCCACAACCATACCTCATCCTGAAGACACATGGGAAAGAACACCAAATATCATCCCATAAACACATGGTAATTCACACCTCACCTACAAGCACCTAGTCCTAATAAATACACCACAACCAACCAGAAGAGTCATGGGCTACCAACTCCTAGAAGTGGGAGTAAGGAAGATCCAATAACCAACCATCCATCCTCCCACTGGGATGTTGGGAAAGGACACCCTCCTCTATGACAATGGGTGTGTTCAACACATAGTTCCCAACTAGGGTGGGGTTCATATAACAAGAAAATTAAAAATACAAGTAGTATATATATATATATATACGATACTATGAACTCAGAACAACCTATGGGTTTTCTCAAAGAAACATTATACCCACAATACCTCCTTTGCTGCTACCTCTAATTGCACAACCACACAACATGCCATAACTCATTTCATACCCCCAAAAAATTCATTTAACCTATTATCATTCTTTATTTGACAATTATTTTACTCATTCTACCTATTATGGGAAACTACAAAGCACAAAACATGTCAAGACACACATCAAATTTCACACGAAGGGAGAAAAAATGGAAATTATCCCACTTCATCATCCCTAATCAAATTAATCCATCCCAATACATCCACCAATCAAAAACAACCGCAAACTCACAACCAATCCTAGAAAAACCTTACATCACATACATTGGAATCCCCAATACATAAACACACCACACCTGTCAAAATAAATAAAACAAAATCTGGTAGTAGTCCCCCTGCATAACACTACTCATCCATTCCACAATCAATCAATCTCTCAACCTGAGATTATTTTACACAACCCTAACCACCGCACACATAGTCATACCATCAAAAACATAACCACACAACCATACAAGACACAACTTCTAGATTTAACTAGTCTCCCATTAATTAATCTCACCTTTTAAATTTAGGGGTGACCATAGAACAACTCTGATCTGGGGGAAACCATTTATTTAATTGAATACGCATGGTTAATCAATTTCATATATATAAATTTGTTCCATACATGACTAAAAAAACCACCACAAGAATTTACCTTTTTTCACATAAAGACCACAAAATACCATTATTTTTAGTAGGCATATAGCCCATATATATCACAATGTCAACATATAACAAAGAATAACAGAAGACATCCTTCCCCAACCCCACATGTTAGTCATTAAGCCGATTCAATTACTTTACTAAAGTTTTGTTATGAAATCATCCCAAGAGGAAATTTATACACCCACCCCACATGATAAAAATTTAAAAGTGGGATGAAGGTATCCCTACCTCAAAGAACATACAATCAATATCTCCTCATTACGCTAAAATAGGGGATGTGAAAGGATCCAGGAAAAAGACTCCAGGGAAATGTGATCCGAAGGCCACACAAAAATGTATGATCACTCCTGGAAGAAAGGTTATGGGGAATCTTGGTAGTAAGAGTATAGGGAATCATACATGGAAGAAAGGGTCTTGGCTTTTCAAATACCAGATCCAATATCAACGGAAGAAACAATTTTGAAATCTATTAAAGCTGGATCACGATCAAGACCACACATTTTGAGTGTCTAAAAGCCACCTTATATTTTAGGAATTTAAATATATAATTTATATCATTTGAAATAGATTAAGAAACACTTAAATATGGTTTTAAACTCATATTACAACAAATAAAATGCAAAAGGGGTGAAACCCCAAAAACATAGGAAAAATATGAAATTTGAAAAATTGTAGAAATAACTCATCGATGGATGACCTGCAATTTGAAGAATCTATTTTATGTGTCCTACCATGGGTAAAATAAATGTTGTAAAAGTAATCATTGGATGAGTCACCATCATGAGTCACTGGTGGTGAGTCCCCGTTTGGTGATTCAAAATTAGGTGAGTGCCTGTTCAGTGACATACCTTTTGGTGAGTCATTATTTCGTGACCTACCATTCTACAAGTCACTATTCAGTGAGTGACTATTTGGTGAGTCACTATTTATTAAGCCACCATTCGGTGAACGATCATTCAGTGAGACATCGTTCACTGAGTCACCATTTGGTGAGCTACTATTTGGTGAGCTACCATTCAATGATTCATCATTCAGTGAGCTACCATTAGATGAAGAACTACAAGAGAACTTACTGATGTGACCCAAAATTCATTACTCTCCATTAGATGACTCATTAGTGCGACCCACCATTACCGACTCACCATTGAAAAACTAGAAAACTCTTGAAATGAGCTACCATGACCTCTCAAAACACCTCAAACATTGGATTTTCACAATGTAATAGATGGGGGAGGTCTGTTCCATTACAATAAAATATAAAATTAAGAATATTATAAGATGTTGAAATTAAATATAATTGATATGAAAAATTTATAACTCATATAGAAAATTCCATTGATCCTAAATAACTATTTTGGAATATTTTTATGAGAATTATTTTTATCATATGGGATTGGATTAGAAATTAAATTTGAATAATGTATTATTGAAAATATTATGTTTATAATTATATAAAATGAATTAATAGTATATTAATTTTCCAAGAAAGTAGAATAAAATTATTCAAAAGTAAAAAAAAAATGTTTTTCTGGAAAACAACTATTACATAGACAATGCATTATTACCATAATAAATTAAATTAATAACTATTGATTCATATATTTAATATAATATGTAGAAAATATATTTAATAAAATATTTTAACATTAATTTAATTGTTTTTACTTGGAAATGATTTGGAATAAATTAGGTTTTATGAGTAAAAATGAAATTTTCTAAAAATTGTATATGTTGGTCTATGTGAAAATATTTTAAAATAAATTTCCTCCACAAATAATAATTGAATTTGATTAAATTATTTACATAGTTTGAATCAAAATTTTTATATTTGGTAAAAAAATTAATTTCATTATTCTTCTCTATAAATAATAAACATTGAAAAACCATCTCACCATGTCAAAGGTTAAAATGATTTACATGGGATAAAAATAGATATAAGGAATAAAATATCAATAACAATTATATAAATGTGATTTCTAAAGGCATTTCAACCCAAACTAATATATTATTTGAATATAGGTTGTCTATGAGAAACATTCAATTGAATATGAAAAAATCATAGTTTAATGTCTTATATATTTATGAGAGTGTCACATATATCACATATAAAATGGAACCCCCTCCCTTAACTTATTCACATAGTTTGAGATCTATAGTTTTATAATAACATATGAAAAACACATTCAAACAACTTTATCAATATTTTATATCTTTTTTTCTTCCCAAAAGATCAATGTTTCTAGTCTTAATATGAAATATTAATATGGAATCCAAAAGAAGAGGTAATTGTTTTTACCAATCAATTCTCATATTAATTATTTTTTAACCACATAAAAATACTTAATAAAAATACTCAAATGATTAAATAAGTGTCATTACTATACAAAAATGTTTTTAAGATAAGTTTACAACCATTTTATACCTCTTTTACATCATATGTGAAATCTTAACACCTTACATGAGTACGTGTGAAATACTACCTAAAAAAATTAGTGTGATTAGTTTTTTATGCCTTATATTATGATTTATTATATATTAATTATTTATAATTTATTAGAAAATGAAAAAGTTACACATTCATATATATGGAAAAATACAACCATGAAGTTAACCAATTCATTTTTCATCATCACATAATATGATTGATTATAAAATTTTATAAAATGTATAAATAAACTATATATACCATGATGAATATTTCATAGATGAAGAAACTATGAACAATATATAAGTACTAAAACCATAAAACCAAAACATGAATGGGAAATAGAATAGTTAACACCCCAAATTTCAATTTTATTGATTTTATTAATAAATGGTAATTTGAAATCATAAGGGAATGTTATATCATAACATAAGAATGAATAAAGCTGTAGTATAGATTTATAATAAATATAATTTTTTTATACATGATCTTTTAATGTGTATAATTAAATTCATTTCTTGAGGTAAGAGTATATTAAAATCTCATTTTGAATTGGGATTAGTTCTTCTTAAATCTATAGAAGGGGAATAATGTGATTTTTATCTCTTAAATTCCATTTAGTTTCTTCTCATATGCTTATTTTTTGGGTTTTAATGTTTTATTTACATTCTCTTAACCATTAAAATTAAAAATATTGATATATTTTTTTCAATAAAATTAAACATTATTTCCTCTTTAGTTGGAGAATTGTTTCTTCCACACCCTTGTTTTTATTATTTTTTCAAGAATGATAATTTCTTTTTATCAATGATTATTAAATGTAATTTTGGAAAATATTTTATTTTTTAATATATTAAAATATAATTATAACATTGTTTTATTGAATACATTATTTATGAATTTTAATATTTTTTCAAAGTATGGTTTATTTTAACAATTACTTCATGAATGACTTTTGTTATTATTAGTAACTATAATGGCCTATACTTATTTTTCATTTTAGTTGTGTTTTCCTAAGGAATAAGGTTATATGAAAGAGTTTATATGTTTTATTGAGGATAGGGTGAGGTCTTGGTCTTTATGGAGGCCACTATGCCCTAGTGTTCTGTGTTTTGGTATGCATTTTGAGATTTGAGCCGTTGTTCCTGTAATGAATGGGGCATAATGGATAAAAAATAGCATTTCAAGACCTTTTTTGAGGTTGTTTTGGAAATTAAGTGTAAAGTATCTATGAAATGGGCATGTGTAAGTTCATAGTGGGGGTGTATATCTGGGTGTGGCTCCATGATGCTTCTCTTATATGAAATGGTCATCCATGAAATGACTTGTCTGGCCGTTTTGGAAGCTGTCAGTGATGCAAAATGGATTAGTAATAAAAAAAATGATATATGTGGATTCCATTCTCAGTTATAATGTAAATGAACCACCGTTTCCAAGGATAGTACGTGGAAAAATCCTTGGTGGCATTCGAGATTACAATAAAAGGCCTCAAATTACCAACAATGCTTGTGGATCTTCACTAGTTATTATGGGGAAACATATTTGTATTTAATTATGGGTATTGAATTTATTTTAATTAATTTTAAACAGTATTTAATAATCCATAAAATTAATATCTAATTTATTTTTCCTTCAGAAATGATGAAGATAATTTTGTATTATTCAATCAATATATTCTATAGAGGTTCCATCGATGTTGTTTTTTCTACATACTGTTATTTTTACAAAAATTTTAAAACCCTTGATTAATTCCTTGAGTTTCTCACATGGGTTGGGGATATTCAAACATTTTTTTTTCAAATTACCTTTCTATTATTTTCCCCATTTCATTAATTTATTTGATTAGATACTCCTAGTGCACAAAAAATCTGTTTTGGGTGACTCTTAACCATATATTTTTAATGGTTTTGGATAATAGGTTCCATATAGATTTCCATTAGCTGGTTTTTTCATCTTCCAGCGGTGGTTGAACCTTGATCAACTATTCTTAGTTGAAGAACATAGAAATTATTAATAAAATTAGAGGATTATTTTTTATCCTATTAATTTATATTCAATTATATGGTTTTCATACTTTACCTTTTTTCGTGATGGTGGAATGGACTTTAATAATGATTAAACTATATCAAATCATGAATCTTTTTTTTTAGTGATTATAAATACATGTTTAAATGAATCCATTCATTATTATGATAATGAAATTTTATAAATAATATGAATATATAAATTACTATTGATTATATAATTAATATTCATGTTAATTGAAAATGTTCTTCCTTATAAATAGATGGAATTGATAGTTATTTATGAAAGAATTTTTTAATAATGTGTATTATTTATTAGATGATATGTTAGGTTGAATTTAGTTATTAACTTTGATAAATGAATATATTAATATAAAAAAATAATAAACTTGTATTTTGATTCAGATACATGTTTGGGGATGAGTGAGATCATTTTATCAGAAAGGCCGAATGCCTTAGTTTTGAGGGCATAGATACCCAGTTGACATTTTGTTGTTTCTTTGACACCATATGTGATTTATATAGATGTGATCCATACTATATGACATGATGTGAGATTGGGATGGATGAGTTTTTATGATACTTGGGATCATTGAATGAGGTTTTTGTTAGTAGTTAGCATTCACGATTGTGGGACATATGCATGGTGATATGAATAGTCTTGTCATGGACATAATAAAGAATAATTGAACTACTAGAGCTAGGATTTCCATACATTTAGATAAAATATGGAATACATGATTTTTTTTTTTATTTTTATGATTTAAAGACTCAATGGTTGGGTTTTGTAAGTTCAATATTTTCTAGGTATGTCTCTCTCTATGTCTTTCATTAATTATTATTTTTAGTGACCTTCTAATCATCTTTAAAACATGATGGTATTGTTTTTTCATGGTTAATTATTGGTTGAATAAATATAATCTTTGGATTCAAGTAAACATGAGAAAAATATAGAGGATATGTGGAGATCCTATTTCGGGGAAAATGAATTAATTTTTTTGGGATGTAGGTGTGTTTTAATTAATGGAGTCTAGTTATAAATGGGTCAAGTGTTACCACAAGTTTTTGGTAATTTTATAACCTTAAAGTGTGTTCGAGTTGATTATAAGGGAAATGGGATTATAAACCATTTGAAGAACATTTATATGCGATGTAAATGGATTCCACGACATGTAATTATTGGGTATTTTTAATATTCAACTAAGGTGACATGTTTTTAGTGTATCCCATTACAAATAATTAAACAATGTTTAACTATATTCAACACCTTGTAATTCCCAGAATTTCTATTTTCACACATTTTTGGTGGTTGAGTTTTATTCAATCTCACAACTTCCTTCTCCTCTCGACCCTTAGGAACCATCTAAGATAAATTAGAGTAAAAATATCCATTTCAAACATCCCAATATTGAATTCGATCCTTGATATGATCTAGGATCCTTCCTGTGATAATCAACACCTTATTCTTCATGAGAATTTTACATTAGAAGAATTGTTTTTTTCATTAGTTAAAGGATGGGGGTCTAAATCATAAACATATTATTTGATAATTTCATATTATATGCAATATTGTGACTGCACCACTATAAGTTGTGTATGAATTAATTAAATAATTAATAGGATTATTATTTGCAGTCCATTTGTTTTATTTATATTTTGGCATAGATTATAGCTACACATTGGGGGAGTGAAAATTAAATATAACTGAATTTGGTAATGACTTAAAGTGTGTTTAGCATGACATTAGACCTTTGGTGATTTCTTGATATTGAATCTCTATGTTATGGATTATTACTTATTGATTTAACTATTGATCAATTGTGATATAAATGAATGTGGAAATTGAAAGACAAATGGTTATTCAAAAAATTATCCATTGAGTCTTATGAGGTGATATTGTGATATCCAAGATGTTAGGACATGTCATGTGATCCTTACTAAAATTATTATATATCAGGCAAGGCCATGGACCAAGCACACTTATATGATTTAATTCTTATACTTAGTGAGATCAGCCAAGTCCCATGCCATAATGAATATAATTAACATGGTTGTCCTAGACCCATGATATAATGATTATAGGGATTGGAACTGAATATTGAAATTATTATAGGTATTTGAATTGGATTATTGTGATTATTCCATGTTAATGAATACGGTTTTGAATGGTTTTGATAAATACTCAAAGATATTTTTACATGATACCAAAGAATGTTATTTTACAATGATTGTATTGTTGTGGTTGACATGGTTGTTAGACATGATTAGAGATATTCTAGTGTGATTCCAAAGCAGGTTATTTTACCATGGTAATATGGTTGTTGTTGGCATGGTTGTGGGACATGCTCAGAGATATTCTAGCATAGGTATGAAGTATGTTGTTGTTGTATTTTATTAATTTATTATTTTATTAATACACCTATTTACCTCTTTATTTAATAAACTTCTTATCATACCAGTTCATTTATACATGGTGGTGTCCTACTGAGTTATAAACACACCATGTTCAGGTCACCGTTTGGTACTCGATTAGATTATGTGGAAGTAGGTTTTGATAAGATAAAATAACCTTGTTGTTCTTTGTTTTATTACTGTATGGGATAGAGTTTGGTGGTGGGACTGACATAGGGTTTGGAATAGGGTCTTTTTAGTCTTTTTTGGGTCAGATAGTATTTTTCAAGTTTACTTCTATAATGACATTTAATTACGTTACAACACATCATTACATTACTCATTTATTATTTATTGGACTAATTTGTTGAATTTTATTTTTGTTTTCTGATATGTATATATATTGATTTCAATCATTTATATGGATTATTTATAATATTATGACACTTCATGCCAGGGGGTATTGTAACTTCCCATTTTCTTAAAAGTAAACACTTTGTTCTATAGCATACATGATACACCACGACAAGCTTAAACAAACAAATTAATATTATAATTTTAATGTTACCATTATAACCAAGTTATTAAAATGGAGACAATGAATAGGATTTACCAAATTATGAAAATATAATTAATTCTTTAGTGACCAATTACTTATAAATGAAAATAATACCCTTTTGAATATAAACTGAAATATTTTCTCTATTTTTTTTAAATGTGAACAACAGTTTTGTATACCAATAAAATAACCAAATAAAAATTCTTGTATTTTATTAATTAAATATATACAATATTTTCAATATAGTTTTTAAAATTTATCCTATGTGTTTTCTAGACCAGGTATAAGAACAAAACAAATTTTAAAAATAAAAATTGTATTTATATAAAAAGATAGTTTTGTCAACTTTTGATGGAACACTTATTTTAAAATTAAAATTTTAAACATTTTTAAATTATATTTGATAAAATAAACATCATTTGTTAATGTGGAATATCAAAATTTAATTTGGTTTATTTTTTGTTATTTTTATGATATGGTTCATTTTTTTATGAATAGTAAACAAATACTACATTTTAATTGAAAACTGAAATTTCATATAAATAATTTATAATGATAAATTAAATTTTAAATTGATTTTAATGGGAAATTAGATTAATTAAAAATATATTAATCCAATTAAATCCATTTTAATATTTTTTATTTTGAATGTTGATATAAAAACATTTCACACTTTTGCATGTTTTCATTTTAAAAACCCATTTTCCCACCCCACATACATTTTTAATTTTAAAATAATTTTAACCAATTATGTATATTGAATTTTTAAAAATTGATTCCATATTTGGAATCATAAGGTCCATATCTATTTAATACACCCCTTTTATGTTTTTCAATATGAATCGTAACTGTAGTAATTTTAATTACCAGAGTTAAAGGATAACTAGGTAATTATGGGTAAAAATAATATTTTAAATATTAATAAATTACCATAACACTTGTCCTAATTTTATTTCATGATTTATTTTCCAAAATCATCACTGCGGTGATTTTATAGCTCTTAGAGCCTCTTGGATGTCTTTAATACTTTAATAGTATTTTATTTAGATGAATGTGAAATATTTAATACTCTTGTTTTTAATAGGTATTAAATTTTTAAAATGTGGTTATTAAGAATATATGATAGAATATAAATAGTAATTTGAAATATAAAATGTTTATATTCATCATGATAATTTATTTTTAATTTTTAAGTATGAAATCATTAAATAAAAGTCTTTCACAATGATGATGCAATTATTTTTTTATTAATGAACATATCAAATAAATGTTATCCCAAATATTATAATAAATAGATTTTGATATAATTAATGTCATCCAAGTACTTTATAGACTGCTTTAACGTGTTAGTGATTATTTAAAAAAGTTTTTTTTGTATATATCATCCTGTTACGATATTATCAAAAATTTATGTGATGAATAGTGTCAAAATTAACATTAATGATATTTTACAATAAATAAATCTTTATCAAATGATATAAAATATAAATAAAATAGAACAATTAAGAAACAAGTATGGGATATTTTTTAATATTTCATACATGACTCATTTATTGTTAATTTCTTGTTTTATAGTAACTATATTAACCTTCAAAGAGTAAAAACACATGTTATCAAAGTAATATATAAAGGGATTAAATAAGGGATAAAACCAAATGATAAGGGAAATAATGTCCCCTAAACTTGTCTAAAAATTATTGGATGATAGGTTTTAAACCCATGGTAATATCATATTAATAATAACTCACTTTGGAGAAATTTTTAATAGGAAAATAATCTATATTAATATAAAATGTTGAGAGTTTCCAAAAGTGCCCCTCACCTCAATTATAAAAGGGAACCTTCTCCCTCACTTATTCACAATACTTTGATTCTTCTTGATCAACTAATATTTGCCAATTTATCTTCTCAATATCCTTATACATGTTATTGAGGTTTTAATTACTTTAAAATACCCACTCTATATTCCTTAAGAATAAATATAAAGGAAGTCCACCGAAGAAGAGGTAATCGTTTTTAATAACTCAATCCAGTTCATTTCTTCTTCTACTTCATACCCATTCGTTGTTTCCATGATAAAGTAATAATTATAACATAATATATATTCTTAGATGTTATTATTATTATGGTGAAAAATTATTATACCTTTTATCAATCCTATGAAAAAGAAAATCACCACCCATATGTACATACGAGTTACCCTCTCCACGTGGTAGTGTAATTTGTTTTTAATATCCACTTTACATGGATTTGTATAATGATGAAAATAATTGATATATATGGTACATATTAAATTATATTTCTTCTATATAATTAATATATCATCCAATTCCTTACAATTTTACCAATAATGAAATGATATCATAACTCATGCGTATGTATGACCAACCATATCCAGAACACGATGTGATTCATTTTCAATGATAAAAATAAAAGAATGATTATAAAATAGAATTTAATGATTAAATATGATATTAATGACATTAATTTAATTTTGGAGATGATGGAACTATATCCCATTCACAATAATTGGGTCTTAAATAAGAAAACATGCATAAAAAATGAAGTAGTAAACACTCGAAACAAGGGTAATAATGAAATATTAGTAATAAGAGGGTGATAAAATGATATAACAGAATCATATTAGATTTCAAAAATATAAAAACGGTTTTGGTATAAATTAATAACATTATTTGAACTATTATATAGGATTTTAATGTAGGTAAAACCAAAATGAAGTGTTTGTTAAGTGTTTTCCTTAACCCACTTTTATTTCAATGAGATATGCCTTATTAACCACTTATTTATTTTATATAGTTTACTACCATTTAGTATATAATATTGAAAATATATTTATCTTCATAGCTAAAATTTTCATTTTTTAATTATTTAACTTTATTTGGATTATTATTAAAATATCTCAAAGTTCTATGGGGCACTTTAATTTAAAAATATCTTTTTAAACTGATTCATTTGATTATTTTCTAAACCGTATAAAAATTTTACATATGGTGTCTACATTGAATGTGTTTTGAATTACTGGGGAAATAATGTTATATCTGTATACTCTACTCAATATAGATACTTGTTGATAAGGTTGATTGAATTATGAATTAAATAGATCATTTCAATATATGGGGAATTATTTGGACATGCAATAACAGGTGGGGACCATATATAAAAAATCCCCTTGATTCATCAGTAGTCTAATGAGATGGATAATGTGGATGAATTAATTTTTTTACCAAAAATTATTAAACCTAATTGTGATGGTTCTTGACTATAAATGTATTATGGGCCTGGAAAACATGAATTCCAATAATTAAGCATTTTCTTCATTAAGATTTCAATTATTTTCATCCATGTGAGTTTCATTATTAAATTACGCATGGATTTAGATTTTGAAAATGTTATTGAATCAAATGAGATGTGGGTTGAATTATTTTACCTTACTATATTTATTATGCATTATTGATTTAAAGATAGCTTCATCAATATGTAACTCTTACTTAGTATCTAATATCACCCCTTTATTCAGTTTCATCATTGACAATGATTCCAAGAACTATATTATGACTGATATTTAGGGTTACACTAAGGAGAAAAAGGGAATTCTTAAAGAACATAAATTTTGTATTTAATGTATAAAATATAATGTGAATTTCAAATATGTATCTTGTTAAATAATACTACTATACTATTTGGACCTTTAGGATGTAATATCTTGTATATTAGGACAATGTAATAAAGCGAGTCACTGAATTCGGGTTACTTGAGTTTGGGTCTTTATAGTTTGTATGAGAGAATGTTTAGTAGAAACCTTGGTAACTATATTTAGGAAAATAGATATTATGGAACATAACCCATTGGTTTAGTATTTGTGAAAAATTTATTTAATTAATAATTTCATTTCATTTTTTGGATATATCTTTAATGTTAAAGATAACTATTACAGTTTATATGATATTTGAATTGAGTGTAATTATGGGTTATTATATTATTATAAATATAAAAATGAAATGTTTGATATAACCATTTTGGTTAAAGACATTCGTTAATGTTGAATATATTTATTTTATTTTTGAGGATTCCTATCCTATTTTTGGATTATTTTAATAATTTTTTTAGAAAAAGGAATAACCAGTAGGCCGAGTGACAAACAGTCACATCCAGTAAGGCCGTGGGGTTTAAACCCACAACCAAAGGGAGACACAGGTGAATTACCTACCACAAGTGTAACGAACTGACCTGGGTTGCCCTCAAACCCTGCACCCAACCTGATCCATCACATACCTGAAGGGTGTTCCCGATCCCCACGTGATGGAAACAAGAACCCAAGTATCGAACAAAAAAACTAAGGGAAATTTTTTGACCAACCAGAATAAACACATGGAATACATATATATAGAAAGAAAGAAACTGTGAAAGGCTAATAGATATATATGCCAAACTGTAAGAAAACAATGGGAATTGGGAAAAAATAATTTCATGAAAAACACCAAAAAGGGAAAGTCCAACTACAGGGGACCACAACCAAACTGCTACTCTAAATGATGTCATGGATTAAATCCCAGCATCTCACCATAAGCTACCCAACCAGTAGATATGAACATCACCGCCTCACTCTATCACTATTATTTCCCTTCACTAGAAGACCAAAAAAGGTCTATACACCACAGAATAGGTGCACAAGGTGTGAGCTAACATGATCAGTAGGATCCCACCCAGGAGATCTATAACAAGTCTCTATATAACAGATCCTGTATAATCATTTCAAAATAAATCATGGAATGATAAGAAGTTTTATATAAAACATGGTAAAAATTTCCCTTTTTCAAAGGTCTAAAAAAAGTAGGTATAATTGTTTCAAATCATACATTATATTACACTTTCCAAAATCATAAAAATGCATATCAAGGAGAACCCAAAAAGCCAAGAAATACAAAATAGAAGAACTTGTATCTCAAAACTAAGGAATTCTTCAGGACCAGGCAATAGACTACTCGTACTACAAAAATCAAGCGAAAAAATATGATCCTAGAACAATGTTTCCAAAACCCATAGAAATACACCACGAGTAACCCCCCCCCAAATGTCAATATTGGTACCCTAGAATAATAGGCCTTGGAAATAGAAGAATTTTCCAAGACAAATCTCCTTGATAATTACATAACAATGGAATATGGCCTCATGATAAACCTTCCACCTAATTACACAATGTAACCCAGGTTTTCTACAACAGAAACCAATTTAAATGATTTTGAAAACATTAAAAACCATTTCAAAATTCATCTATCATAATCTAGGGAAAAACTATTTCTCTTTCAAAACCCTATTTTAAAACAAACAAACAATCATGATAATTTATCAATTCAATTCTATAAATCTATAGAAATCAAGTTCATTATAATAGGGTAGAGACAGAACCACTTACCTCAGATCTCAGGTCGCACATGACTGTAAAAGAATCCATGATAAAAAAATCCCAAAAACACTAATGAAGGCCACATAATAAGACCTACACATCAAAAAAATGATTCAATTTATAAGAAAAAGGGTCAGTGGATAGAATAAAACCCACGTACCTCAAGAACCAACATCTGCCGCTCCATAACAAGCCATGAAATGGCCTCTAGAATAAGATATCACAATAGATCAAGAGGAACACAATAAAAATCTTTCAACTTAGCTCAGAAGATAGTATAAAGCACATCTTGGGTGATATTGCGATAAAATGAAACGAAGAACTAGAAATAACCATTATCCATAGAGACACACTAAAGACTCCTTGAAGATATGAAGCTGATAAGATCAATTCGAATGAAATTTCACCTCTAAAAATTACTTAGGAGTAGCCTAGGGTTAAGAGAAATGGAGTCTTGAAATAAAAGTCTGAGTGAAACTTCCAAACATTTGACTTTAGCAAGGAACAAGATAGTTCATGACATGTACCCTTGGTCATGGCGTGTAGGCCATGCTGGATAAGTTACACTAAAAAACCAGTTTCCTTGGATGAAAATTTGGATATTTACACCCTACATGATTTGTACTTTAGGTACACCACATGTACCTATTCACAATAGCCAGTACATCACGTTACCCTAGGCACACAACGTGTACCATCTCTATAGCCTGATAAAAGTCCATAAAAGAACCTCTAATGAAATTAATGAAAAAAGGAACTCAGAGAGAGGAAAAAACATACCCAATCAAGATAATGTGATTTCACAAACACCCCCACCCCCATATTGAATTTCCATCCTCAGGAAGTCATGTGGAAGATGTAATCACTATAAAAAGATGAGGCCCCTTCTCCTTCATCAATGAATCACGTTTCCAAGTCTCATGAGAATATGATCCTTGTTTCCATTTAACTCTATCCAAAAAAATTGAATTATTATGTAATAATTTCATTTAACAATCAACGATCTCAACTGGTTCCTCAGAAATAAAAGCATCTGGGTCTAACTCAATTTATTCCCAACTTAAAATGTGAGCAGGATCAGTGTAATACTTTCTGAGTTGAGATATGTGGAAAACATCATGAATGTTTGTCAACTAAACTAGTAAGGCTAACCAAGAAGAAACCTGTTAGAATAGTTTTATGATATAAAAAGGTCTAACATATCATAGAGCCAACTTTTCATGTTTTACAATCCAACAGTGAACCAAAGGAGGAGAAAAATTCATGAAAACCTAGTCACCTACAGAAAAATACAAAAGTCAATGCCTCCGATATGAATAAGATTTCTGTTTACTCTAGGATGTAACCGGATGTCATCGCACATCACAAATCTTCATTGACATCTCTTGAACCTGAATTGGCCCATCCAAAGCTACTTATCCCACCTCTTCCCTACAAAGATGTGATATACACAGGAGATCATACAATTCCTCAAAGGGAGCCATTCTTATTGATAAATGATAATTATTGTTGTAAACAGAATCAATCAGTCTTATATGGCTACCCCATAATCCACTAAAATACAAGACGTAGGAATGAAGCATATCCTCCAAAATATGAATTACGTGCTCTGTCTGAGCATCTATATGTGGATGGTAAGTTGTGATCAACTTGATCTAAGTTCCCATTTCCTCTTGAATAATTACCCAGAACCTCAAGGTAAACCTAGTATCCATATCTGAAACAATAACAGAAGGACTCCCATGTGACCTGACAACCTATTTCACATACATCTTACCCAGATCTTTGACATTTGTGTTGTCTTTGATCAAAATGAAATGATAATACTTTGTTAACCAATAAACAACCACCAATATAGAATTTTTTCTATAGGGTGTCTGTGAAATCTAAAAAAAATCAATGGATACCTCTCACTTTTCTAAACTATCACCAAAAGAAGCTGAAAAAAACCATAGGGTTTCATGTGCTTTGCAATTATCCATTACTAGGTGTAACAACGCCACACAAACTATGTGATATCATGATTCATATCGAGCCACCATAATCATCTTCTTATGTCACAATACATGTTCATAGTTCTTGGATGAATGGAGCTTGAAGAGATTTGGAAATAAAAAATGACATAACTTCTCACAAGTACTGGGATGACAACGCCCTTTCCAAAGTCATGTATATCATAAATATAAAAAGAACAACCATAAATGTTCTCTCCACAATAAATTCTTTCCCTATATTTGGTAAAATCATCATCCTACTTCTAAATATACAAAATAGACTCTAGGGGAGATGATCATAACTTAGAAATGGTCATATCCATACCTGAAATATCCTCTTGATCATCCTAGTGAAACTGAGAAAAAATCCCTAAGATTCCACTCCTCCTTCGATTCCAAAATGTCCTGTGATGGTACCTTCCTACTTAAAGCATCTGAAACAACATTACCTTTCCCTAGATTGTAGGTGATTTCAAAGTCAAATGTCTGAATGTATTTTATCCATCATTTCTATTTAAGATTCAAGTCTTTCTTAGAAAAGATATTTCTCACAATCTTATGATCATAGAAGACTATGAACTTCTCCCCAAACAGATAGTGTCTCCAATACATAATCACATGTAGGACTTTATAAATAACTAAATCATGATTGGGGTAGTTCTTATCATGTAGTTGGAGCTAACAAGATCCGTAAGGTTCCACATGATTATCCTGCATCAGCATATATCTCAAACCAGCACCTGATGCATCACAAAACACCATGTACCCTTTATCGGGCTCAGGTAAGTTCAGAATTGGGGTCAATGATAGAATTCATTTATTCATCAAAATAATACTAACACATTTAATCAAATGATAATTTCACTACTTTAATAGTAAGAGCAATCAAAGTTTATTCCATCTCAGAGAAAACCTTGACGAACCATCAGTAGTATCCTGCAATACCATGAAAGATTCAAATTTGAAACACATTTTGTGGTTCCTCCCAAGGGATAATGTATTTTACCATATTTGGATCAAATGATAATACATGCTCATAAATTTTGTGTCCCATTAACATCACTTATTAAATCAAAAACATCATTTAGAAATATTTCAATACAGATGGAGTCTTATCATAATTTCTAAAACAAAACTCAGATGGTGCTCATGCTCATTCCAAAATTTCAAATAAACCAAAATATCATCCATGAAAACTATCAAAAAAGGGTCGAGATATTGATGGAATATCAGATTCATAAAATCCATAAAAACTATAGGAGCATTAGTTAGACAAAAAGGCATCAAAATATATTTATAATGGCCATTTTAAATCTTAATGGACCTCTTTAGTATATCAGAATCTTGAACTCTTAGCTGATGACAATATAAACCAAGATAAATATTTAATAACAACTTTTCCCTTTCAAATAATCAATCTAATCATCCACAAGAGGAAAATGATATTTGTTCTTTACGATTTCCTAGTTAAACTTCTGATAGTCCACACATAACTAAATCGAACCATCCTCTTTTCTTGGAAAAGAGAACTGGGGATACCCATAGAGAGACACTAAGGAGAAAGAAACCTTCTTCTAACTGGTCGTCCAACTCAATATTAATATATTTTATCTCTACTAGTTCCATACTATTATAAGGTATCAATATCAACTGCATACCTGGCACCAGGTCAATTATAAACTCTACCTCTCCTATTGGAGGAATGCCGGAGAAATAATCTGAGAAAATGTTGGTAAAGTCTCAAAAAACAATAAGAAAATCATTAATAGATGAAACTCCATCATGATCAAATGAAACAAAAACCGAAAAACTCCTATGATCTGGGAGATATGGTCCTACATGACCGGACCTCAGGTCACACTCTCCTTGAATCAAAGGAGAGATCTCATCGGTAGTAGGGAAAAAACATGCCGATGATAACAATCAACCTTATCTCAATGAGTGATAAGTAATTCCATATTGATGATGACATCTAATAAATCTAGATCAAGAATGACAAAAATACTAGACGAACTCCATATAGGTTATCATTAAAAATCAAGGAAACTGAAATCCCTAATCTCTTTTCTTTCCAAGAGGTGTTGCTAACTCCTTTTGTAAAGGGAATAAGTCCAATTGGAAGATTAAGAACATCAACAAAGCATCCAGACATAAAATTGTGGGAGGACCAATATCAAACAAAGAAATTTCTACTGAAGATGCAATAAGAACCATGCCTCTCACTATTTTTGGGCCTGAACCAACTTCCATTGGACACTCATATACCATGTGTAAATGATTCACTCATGAGGCCTAAAGCTGGAGCCCAGTAGTCTTTGAAGCTCTTGACAGCACCAAAATAGCCTTTGGAGCCAATGAACCCTGACCCAAATGAGTCATAGTTATATCCTGATAGAAACACTACAGATGACCAGCACATCCACCACTATAGCATGTCCTCACAGGAATAGGATATGAACATCTAGTGTGCCCTACCTTTAAAAACTGATCAGAAGTAAGAGGCACACTGCTAGCTATAACAGAAGGTGCTGAGGGGATCACTGTTGAGACCCACCTCCACCGATTCTATGAAGGTCCTTCCAGTTCCTCTTATTCCCATTCATTCCATTGATGCTATCAACATTTGGAAGAGAAGAGGAGGTAATGCCAAAATTTTCTACCATATTTATTTCTTCTATAATTGACTTATCTACTATTTATGCATATGTAGAAAATTTAAGCATAAACAGATGCGATCTGATATCCGGTCGCAAACCCTGTAGGTACTTCTGAGCCTTCAGCTGGTCATTCTTTACTATGACTGGGAAAAAATGGACAAGATCAGAAAATCAGTTTTTGCGGTCTGACACAGAATGATCTACCTGTTTAAATGATAGGAACACCATAGAATTTTCAAACATCATTGAATCTAGACAAAACTGCCGAAAGAATAGGGTTTTGTAACCCTTCTAATTCATGTCCTCATGTCTATCTGTCTGGATCATATAAACCCACCAACGCATGCCAAAACCCTTGAGCCTAAACACTGAACACATTACCTCGATATTCTCCGGTGTCTCTAAGACTTCAAATATTTTATAGATCCCATCCCATCAATCCTACACCTATTGAGGTTCATTCATTTCCATAAAGGATGATTGATCTCACACAAGAACTCCAGAAATTGATATCTTTCTCTTCCAAATCATGGATGTAAATCAACCACTGTGTTTTGAACTCATGTCACATCCTGATCGGTAACATAGACTGCCCGTTTGATCGTCTCAATGAGATTATGATCTAATGGTGTATTTCCTTAAGGAGGATCTAGTACATTCTCTTGAGGAACTCATGAAAGATGTCTCAAAGGCATACTGTTACACATTGAAACATAAGAATGATCAGACAACAGAACAAATCTATGTCCAAAATAAAATACCCATTAACAAAAAATAATATTTCTAAAATGAAAACCAACACTAGATACACACATCACAATGTCCCATGGTAACTTGAGTCTCTTTATGACAAGTATTGTCCATGCAGTCATCGCAACATACCTCTCAAGTCCTAGAAATAATATCTTCACTCTAACAGCTGTTCCAATACTTGTACTATTGAGGACATACCTACTCTGAAACCAAAAGGTAATGAACATAACCAGGTTTACCTCAAACCAAGCACCCGACCCGATCCGTCACATACTCAAATTGCATTCTCAATCCCTACGTGCTGGCGACAGGCACCGGGGCATCGAATGAAAAAACCGAGGGAACAATTTCTCATATCCTGAACAACCACATGTCATACATATATATAGAAAGAAATAAATAGTGGAAGACTAACAGATATATATTCCATAACTATAAGAAAACAGTTTAAATAGGAAAAAAATAACAAAAGTAAAAAATTCAAAAAGGAAAAGTCCAACAACAGGGGACCCAAACCAAACTGCTACACCAAATGATTGTATGGACAAACTCCCACCATCTCACCAAAATCTACCCAACCAGATGAGATAAACCTCACCGCTTTACTATGGCTCATTTCAATTCCTAGCAGTCGAATATAAACAAATGTCTACATACCATAGAAGAGGTGGGAAAGGTGTGATCTAATAGGTTCCGTAGGATCCCACCCAGGTGTTCTATAAAAATTATCCATATAAAAATTCCTACATAATCATTTTAAAATAAAACATCACATCATAAGTATTAAATAATTTTATAGAAAACATGGAAAATACTTCTCTTCTTACATAGTTCTTAACCAAAATCATGTATAATTGTTTTAAATAAAATTTGACACAACATTTTCCACTATAATAATCATAAATATAAAGGATAACTCAAAAAACCAATAAATAAAAAACAGAAGCACAAGTATCACAACACTAAGAAATAATTCAGGACTAGGCCATAGACCACTTGTACCACAATAATCAAGTGCACAAATATGATCCTAGAACAAAAAACCATGAAAGAAGAGGAATACCCTAGGAGTAAACGACCCAAAATGTAAATATTGGTCCCTTAGAACAACATTCCTAGGAAATAGAGGAATTACCTAATACAAAACTCCTTGATAATAACAAAATAATAGAAAAAGGCCTCAAGATAAAACCTCTACCTTAGTACCCAAACTAACCCATGTGCTCAATTTCACAAACCAATTTCAATTCATTGAAAATCATTCAAATCCATTTATAAAAATTTAGGGAATATCATTTCTCTTTCAAACCCCTTTTTCAACACACACAAAAAATCATGCCAATTTATAAAATAAATTTTCTAATGAAATATAAATCAAGATCATTATCATAGGCTAGGGATGGAACCACCTACCTCAGTGATCAAGTGGCACACACCCGCAATGGAATCCAAGATCAATGAAACCCAAAAATTCCTATAAAGCACCTAAAATCAATCCCACACATCAAAATGATTGATTAAATTTAGAAGAAAATGGGTCAGTGGATAGAAGAAAAACCACATACCTCAATAATGGACATCCACCGCACCATAACTAGCCAAGAAATTAGCTTCGAAACAAGATCTCACAACATATCATGAAGAAGAAAACAAGAATCATTAAAATTAGATCAAAAAATTCTATAATTCAAGGATAGGGTCATATTGTGATCAAACAAAATGAAGAACCTAAAACAAAACTTACCCAAAGAGACACACCATAGATGCAATGAAGATTCTAATTGGATTAGATCGATCCAGAAGGAAGGGATCCTCTGAGAATATCTTAGGAGTATCCAATGTTCAAGAGAAACGAAGATTAAAAAGAATGGTCTAAGAGAAATTTACAAACACACGACTTTAACTAGGACGTAGGATGGGTCACGATGTATACCCCTTAATTATAGAATTTATGGTACGCTCGAAAAGTTACAATGAAAAACCCATCACCATAGATGAAAAATATAATATTTACAAACTAAAGAATATATACCTCGGATAAACTTACCCAATCAAGGCGACATGATGTTACAACTAGCCTATGTGACGTCATAGTAAGCATGAATTTTTTAGTTAAAATTTCTAATAGATAAATGTTATTTTTATTTTTAGGAAATTTGTTATATCAAAAGGATAACATTGGGATTGGAAAATGATTTTTTGATTAAGTGATTAATTTTATTTCAGAGGAAGTTTTCTTTTTCTGGAATCTTATAAGACTAAGGTAAAAAGAATATTATAAGTAATAATGGTTGAATATTATTTTGGATTAAAATATGATTTTAATGTGGAGTTATGGTGATTCAGTTTATTTATGAAAATCATTTGAATATCTTGGAGATTATGTGATTTAGGACGTTATTTTTATAGACATTAAGAGTGATTGATATTTTTTTGGAAGACTATGTAATAAAAGCCTTCAGATTTTTGGGATTCAATATTATTCTCGAATACTTTTTGAGAAAGGAAAATTATTTTATTTAATGATAATTGTTGAAATTTGAGTATTACTGCTAAATTTCATAGAATATATTTTTGCATTATATAATGGTTTATTCTTTTTGGGATTTTTTATTATATTATCTTACCTATTTTTGATTTAGTTAACAAAAACAGGAGGAATATATAGTTATAGTATTATGTATTTTTTTGATATGTAGAAGTTGATTCAAAATCTTTAGGCATGAAAAATTTAACCTGAATACTCATCATTTGGAAAAAAATATGAGTTTTTGGTTGAAATTGATTAAATCATGAAACTATAATTTTTAATAATGTATATTTCTTTTCATCATATTCTATGTAGTAAAATAATTCCTCAAAAATATGAAATGGATCTTAAAATAAATTATCCATTTAGTTTTCTTACAAATAAATCAATGATCTTTTAACTCATAAAGAATTTACAGTTTTATGATGACTAACTTTATAATAACCATTTTCTCTATCACTCTCCATAAGAACTTGATATTTTTTTCTCTTATATATTTATGTTTTCTTACATAGAACCCTGGTATGTGTTATATAAAGTGACCCTTTTTACTTACCATTATTTTTTTAAAGTGGATATTTCATTAATCCTTTTTCTGTTGTGGGATTTCAATAAAGGTACTTCAAAAAGTAATACCCTAATTACCAATCATGAGTTAAAATTACAAAGATCAAATTTATTAAAGAGTGGAAAATGTATAATCTCATGTTCTTAAAAGTAAACACTATGTTTGATATTGTACATGATATACCACATCAAGTATAAATGAAAAACTGAATATTATTATTTAAATGCTATATTTTAAACCTAGATGTAAGAATAGAGGGTCTAAAAAGGATTAAGACAATTATGAAAATATGGTTTAGACATGTAAATATAATGAATTATTTGGTGACATATTATTTATAAAGATAACAAAACCCTTTTGAATATAAAAAAAATCCTTTTCTAAAAAACTATCAAAACGCGCATAAGTGTGTTTTATGCCAATGAAATAAAAAAATAACACTTTTTTGAAATATATTAATGAAATAAATAAATAAATAAATAAATATATATATATAAAATATTCAATATAATTTTTAATATTTATCATATGTTTTTTCTAGACATGATATAAGAACAAATACAATTTTACTCGTAAAAGATGTATTTTTTATAAAAAGAAAGTTTTATCACCTTTTGAAGACAAACTTGTTTTAAAAATAATATTTGACAATTTTATAAATTATATTTTAAAAAATAAGCTTCATTTTTTAAATAGTAGTATGAAAACTTACATTGGTTTATTTTTTTGTATTTTTCGGATATTTTACATTTTTTATGAATAGTAAGAAAATACTGCATTTTAATAGAAAAATAACATTTCATCTAAATAATTTATGATGATAAATTATATTTTAAATTCATTTGGATGTAAAATTATATCAATAATACATAAATTAATCTAATAAAATTTCTTGGAATGCTTTTTTATCGAATGTTGATATAAAAACATTTAATTTTTTTTCATGTTTTCACTTAAAAAACATGTTTCTCACCCCTTCTATGGGATTAATTTTATATTAAATTTTCCAAATTATTTATTTGGAATTTTATAAAATGAATTAAATATTTTTAATCATAAGATACATATTGATTAAATTGTTCCCTTTTTTGTTGAATATAAATAGTAAATTTAGTAATTTTTATTACCACAATTAATAATAAATCAGGTAATTAAGGGTAAATATAAAATTATAAATTTTAGGGAATTATCATAAAACTTATCCTATTTTTTATGTGTTATAGTTGAGAAAACCCATCCTTGGGAAGATTTTATATCCTTTTGGAGCCACTAAATGGACTTTATGCTTTTTACAGAATATTATTTTATGGAAAGTCAAATATGTGATAATCATGTTTTTAATAATTATAAATTTTTTAATATGATGTTATTTAGAATATATCATTGAATATAAATAACAATTTTTTGGATAAAATATTTTTATTTATCATTATAATTTATTTATTATTTTTTGGGAAGAAATAACAAAATTAATGTCTTGAAAAATGATGACACGGTAATTGTTCATTTAATGGACAAATCAAATAAATGTTTTTTAAAATATTAAAATAAATATAATTTGTTATAATTAATTTCATTAATTAATTTTATATATTAATTTATAAAAGTTAGTTATTATTTGAAATAGTTGGATTGAATATATCATTTTGTTATGATATTTTTAAAAAGTCATGTAATGAATTTATTCAAAATTAACAATAATGATATTTTGAAATAAATATTATTTTATTAAATGATATAAGATACAAAAAAACTGAAATTAAGAAACATGAATGGTCTAAAGTTAAAAATTTCATCCATGAATCATTTATGTTTCTTTTTCCAGTTTATAGTAACTATATTAACCTTTATATTGTAAAAAACTCATGTTGTCATGGTAGGAGTTAAAGGGATTAAATAAGGGTAAAAACAAAACTATTAAGGTAATAATGTGACCTAAAAGTGTCTAAAAATTATTTTATGAGACTTTGTTTACCCATAATAATATTATATTCTAAATAAATCCCTTTGGATCCATTTTAAATTGAAAATTAATTTATAATAATTTAATATTTGAGAGTTTTTAAAAGTTACCCTCTCCGTAATTATAAAAGGTAACCTCCTCCCTCACTTCTTCAAAACACCTTAAGACTTATAGCTTGACTATCCCATTCCATTTTCTCTCCTCAAAATCCTTATCCATGTTCTTAAGGTTTTGTTTCTTCCAAGAGACCTACCATAGATCACTTAAGAAGAGATCTAAATGAAGTCCATCTAAGAATCAGTAATCATTTATACTAACTTATTCATGTTAAATTCTTGTTCTACTTCATATTCATGTATTGATTCCATGATAAAGTAAAAAATATAGTATCTTATTAATGATGATATGTTATTATGATTATGGGAATACCATACTCCACCATTTATCCATTCTTTTAAAAATGAATTAATAAAATTAATATCATTTTGGATATGATGAAACTATATCCTATACACAATAAACATGACTTACACAAAAAACATGCATAAGAAAATAAATCTGTTAACACCTAAAACAATGGTAATAGTGAAATATTTTTAACAATTAGGTGATAAAATGATGTAATGGAACCATATAAAATTTCTTAAATATAAAAATTGTTCGGGTATAAATTAATAACATTATTTAAACCATTATACATGTGGATAATGAATTTATAAAAAAAGAGGGACGTACAGTTTTCTTTCATCTAACTTTAATTAATGTGATATATTCCTTATTCACCACTTATTTATTTTATGTGGTGTAATTCCCATTGGTATATGATATCATGAATCTCTATATCTTCAAACTCTTTAATGTTTCATTTTGATAATTAGTTAATTTTATGGGGAATGTTATTCAAATATTTCAAAGTGGTATGAGTCACAATGGTTTAAAAATATCTTTTTAAATTGATTAATTTGATTATTTCATAAACCATATACCATTTTTACAGAAAATTAATACACTGAATGTTAATTGAATTTCCGTGGAAATAATGTTAAATCCATATATTAGAATCAACATGGATACTTGTTGATATAGATTATTGATTAATGAATCAAATTTATCATTTCTATATATGGTAAATGTTTTGGACATGAAAAAATAGGTGAGGAATGTATATATAAAATTCCCTCATGAATTGGTAGTATCATGAGTTGAATAATGTGGCCAAATTAAATTGGTTTTTACTAATAATGATTAAACCATCTTGTGAAAGGTCTTGATGGTAAATGTATTATGTTCTTGGGAAATGTGATGACCAATAATTAAGAGTTTCATTCATTAATATTTAATTTTTTTATCCATGATATTTTTACTTTGATATTATCCATGGATTTATATTCTAAAAATGTTATTGAACAAAATGGAATGTGTGATTAGTTATTTTACCTTGAAATATTGATTTCATGAAAGCTTACGCTATATGTAACACTTACTGAGCATTTGAGCTCAACCATTTCTTATGTTTCATCTTCCCTAAGACTCCAAGAATTATATTCTGATTGATATATAGGATTAAGGTATGGGAAATAATTGTGTTCTCAAATAAAATATATATTTTTTATTTTATGTAAAAAAGGTAATTTGAATTTCAAGTATGTATATATTTTACCCCGTCAACTAAACAATTCGTTCCATTACGATATTATTTCTTGTATATTATGATAATTTAATTAAGTAAGGTACTGAATTTAGGTTACTAGAGTCTGGATTCTTATAGACATAGTCTTTACACTATACTGTCCACACACCCTCTACTAGTTAGAATCTTCTGGTGTATAGGGAGGTTTGCTCGAGGTCTTATAACAAACCCTTTTTTCCATGTGAGAGAGTGTCAAATTGGGCAATCTTACAAATTGGTATTCAAGGAGAATGTTTCTTTTTATTATTATTTGATGATTGAAAAGGTAGAAAGGATACTTGGATGTGTTAGGACTTGGTAATGAACTTGTTCATGGGAGTAGCTAACCCATGTATAGGGGATAATCTGAGTGACCATGGATGATATTTTCATCTATGTTTTTTTGATTCTTATAGTCAATTTTATTTAACCATAAGTGATTCAAATGTTGTGTGATGTTATTTTGTCTTGATATTTTTAATTATGGCCTGTTATGACACAAGATGAGTATGGATGCATCATAATAGGAGTACATGGATATATTGAAATGCATTGTTCTTTATAGGGTCATATTTTTTCTCATTTGATATATATAAATTCCTTTTTAACTATGATATGATATATCTATTTTACAGAATAAATGAAATTAATTGTCATGTCATGTTTAATCACTTGTAATACATCTTTATAGAGACTAGGATTTAGTGTTTATCTGTTGCAGACACTTTTTTAGTTTGATCTTTTTGTTACCAGTGCTCTAAGGTGGTCAATTTTATTGTAGAGAAAATTTCTCCTCATCATATTTGACATGAGAGTTAGGTGAGAAGCATTCAATATGATCCAAATACATCTGAACTAGATATTAAATAAATTCTTTAGGATAATATGAATTTTTATCTTCAGAAAAGTTTCTCGAGCTTTACATGATCCATGTAAAGGGACACTATTCATATCATGATTTCTATGTCTGAGATAACAAGATAGTTTCAGATCGAATGTCCACCTACATTCACTAGTTAAATAGGACCCTATGAATGAAATTTATAGACCAAATCCATCTAGATAATTTTAATAACTTTGAGGCACTTGAAGATAGGAGGGTGGATCTTACTACATATATTCTTTTTGGACCTTTCAAGAATTGGTGAGTAATTCAAGAGGAAGGGGGGTAATTGGAAGAGGTATTTTGGAAGAAATTTGAGATGATATTATAATCCATTTATATCATGAGATGTTGAAGATGAACAATATAGTGATTTCATGCATCTTACATAAAAGGCCATCTCAGTATTGAACTATGTTGGACATTTCATTAAAATTTAGTTCTTTGCACCATCAATGGTAGATGATGAGATATATAGGAACAGAAATTTTTCATATTGTCTTAGTTATGAGATAAGGTCAAAGGTGAATGTTTTTGATTGAGTAGTTTTGAGTACTTGATGATCCTGAAACTCATCACATAAGGGGATTTGATATATTCGACAAGTAGAATCCATGATTTTTTATCATGATTAAGTATGAGATCTTCTAATGGTAGCAATAAGAACCTCTATAATAGTTATCACCAAGGTAGTAACGGGAAGAGTAGTCAAGATAGTGGGAAACCATCTCAGAACTGTGTTATGACATAGTTATATTAGTGGAGAAAGTTTTCCCAAAAGATCCCAATATTTTTATACCATGTAGTTGAGTTTCATATATATGTAAGACTAGGTCATATTGAATGTTTCTCTATGAAAATTTTGGAGTAGACTAGTGGTTGGAGATAATGATAGGTTCATAAGTCATGAAGGGGATCTACTACCCCTCATCAAGTTAGTAGCTAGAGTTCCACTGACCATTCCAATTGAGGATAGGGATGTGGCAACCTAGTGCATGAACTACAACACTAGTAAGGGGAAAAAGATTAGGGCAGTCAGGATAGAGCCCAAGGTAGAGGGAAAAGTATGCTACATATTGTGTAAATTAATCCAACTATCAAGGATGAAGGACCATTTACCATCCACAGTAAAATTTGTGTGTCATGTTCCTTAGTTTATATTTTTTTGATACATGAGAATCACATTTTTTTCTTCAATATAATCTTTTTGAAAACAGTTTGGGAATGGTTGTGTAATTATTTTATGGTTCTCTAGACATTGGAACACTGTTGGGAGTGTAGAAAGAGATTATAAAATGTTACAAGGAATTTTATTTAGAGATTGGTGATTACTGTTTTTTTGGGATCCATTTGTGATAGAAGTGAAAAGCTTTGATTGGATTCTCAATATGGATTATATTGTTTTATACCAGGATCATATCAACTTTTACAGGGGGTGAGTTTCCTTCCTATCTCCAAAAGGAGGCAGCTATTCTCACCAAGGTGAGCATGATCTCCAAGTTGGGCATGCATGGCCAATTTAGTGAATATGAGATTGTCTCATAGATCAAATAGCCAATATTTCTCCAGATGATGGGGGAATAAAGTTAGATTCATTTCCTTTAGTGATACACTAGGATTAAAATGTTTTCCATGATGAGTTATATGGCTTACTTTATAAGAGAGAGATCATGTTCATGATTGAGTTGTTGCCGGGAGATGATCTAGTTTCTATCCTGACTTACAGAATGAAACCAACAGAACATTATGAGTTGAAATTTTAGTTGGGACATTTGGAATATAAAGTATTCATATATACAAGTTAATATCCTTACATTTCTCCAATTATCTTCTCCAAGAAGACTTATGGGTCTTTGCGCTTATGTGTGGATTATCAGTGGTTAAACCCGATAACTGTCAAGAAATCATATCCTATTCCACACGTTGATGATATTTTAAATCAGTTAGAAGGTTCTAATATCTTCTCAAATATCAATTTGAGATCATTTTATCACCCGTTAAGGGTGATAATAATATACATAACTTAGACTAATTTTATAATATGTTATGTCTTGTATTAATTTTCCATGATGTCATTTGGGTCAACTAATACACTAGCGATATTCCTGACCATTATGAATAAGATATTCCATCTATTTTGGGATCATTTTTTGTGGTTTTTATTGAATATATATTATTTTAATCCCTATGAGTTGAAAATAATTCCCAACATCTTGACATCATCTTGAGTATATTGAGAGGGCATCCGATTTACGCTTATATAACAAAATTCGATTTCTGGATTAACAAAGTGCACTTCTTGGGCCATGAAATCTTAGAGTTAGGAACGTTAATGGAACTATAGAAAGTTGAAGTCATGTTATCTTAGTAAAAGACTATAATTTTTTTTATATTCAATGATTTTTGGTTTTATCTAATTATTATTAGTTCATCACCTTGTATTTCCCTAATTTGACCGAACCAATGTCTCAAGTGACCAAGAAAGGGGTGATGATTGTTTAGTCTAATTATTACGAGAGGTATTTTACAGTGTTGAAAGGAAGGATGAAATCAGCATCTATCGTCATTTAACATATTCTAGGTAAAGCATATACCATTTACTATGATTCATTTGGAGTTGAAATTGGAGAATTTATAATGTATGAGGATCAAGTAGTTAGTTATTGCTCCAACCAACTAATACTGGATTAGAGTAATTAACCTACTCATGAAAAAGAGTCAGAATCAGTGGTACATGAACTGAGATGTTGGAGGCATTATATCATGGGTTAGTGTTTTTGGTATACATATACAAAAATATAAATATATATATATATTTCCTCATTGATACTTGAACATTAGGTAGAGGAGTTGGGTTGAAAATCTCTTATATATCGACTTAGACTTGTATTATACACTAGGAAGGTAAAACATCATTTTCGATGCATTGTTAAAGAGGAAAAAAACATAGGAATTATGGGTGTCTTATGATGAGTAAAATATGATCTCCCACATTTTAGATATTCATCTCGATGTCAAGGAGTATCATGGTCGAGTAACTCTAACTTCAACATCTATTATACCCATTCTTTTGGATCAGATAAAGACCCATGAATCATCTGATCCATAATTCTTAGTTCTTTAAGACAATGTATATGGTGGGGAGACACCATCAGGATAGTCACTTAGATGTGGAAATTGTAATATTTTCCATGTTCAAAAATGGGTTCCTATGGGGTTAATTGAGGAGCTAACGATGGAGTTTCATGCTTCTAGGTGGGTGGTGAAATCGAGTTTAACAAAGATGTATCTTGATCAACATAGATATTACTAGTAGTCCAGAATAAAGAAGGGGGTATTAGGATTCTTATAAATATTTTTCACTTGTCAATAGGTTAAAGTTGATCATTAGAGGCTAATTGGTATTTGGAATCATTTTCCCATTCGTGTGTGGAAATGGGATGATTCCACAATAGATTTTTTGATAGTTTTACCAAGGAAAATTCCTAAAAATGACATTGTATGGGTGATTTTGGATTGAATGGTGATGGTATCCCACTTGTAACTTCTTATGAGACATTCATACTTGATTTTTTGGGAAGTCTTTACAATCATGAGGTGGTTTAGTTTCTTGATTTTTTAAGGATTATCATTTCAGAAAAAAAAATCCATGATTCATATCGTGTGTCTATCAAGGTATTAAAAAAGATTTGGGAAATTAGGTAATTTTGAAAAAATCTATCTTCCTCATACTTATATTCAATTTGAATGGACTTTTTTGGTTCTAGAGGATATGTTACGAGACTATGCTATGTATTTTGGTTGTTCTTGGGAGCAACATATATCCCTTGAAGAGTTTTCATATAATAATAGCTTCCTGGAATCGATCCAAATTACACCATTAGATGGTATTTATGGTAGGGTGTTCTGTTCATCAGTTTAATGGTTGGAGGTTGGTGAATTAGTATTAGATGAGCATAGTCACGTGCAGGGGACATCGGAGTAGGTTTAGTTGATTAAATAGAGGTTGGTGACCACATAGAGTAGGAAGAAATCATATGATGTCCATAAAAGATATCCATTGGAATAAGATTTTGGTAATGTTTTTTGCAGTTAGTATCTCCTAGATTAGGGAAATACTTTTTCATGAAATAGGGAAAACTAACACCTTGGTTTGTCAGGCCGTTTGAAGTAGTGGAAAGGGTTACTCTAGTAGCGTACCATATTTTCCTATCATATATCTAGATAAAAATGCACAAAATATCTCACGTTTTGTAGCTTCTAAGATATCATTGATACCATTCCCATGTGATAGATGTAGCATATGTCAAGATTTGTGCTGAAGTGTCCTTTGTGGAGCATCAGATATGAATTTTTGATCGTAGTGATAAATATCTTTGATGTAGGACTATAGTAGTGTTTTATGTAGAATAGAAGCATGAGAGTGTTTAGGGTAAGACATGGAAGAGGGAGTTTGATATGGGAACACATTATCCAAACTTATTATTTATACCTCACAATAATTCTTGGAGTAGCTTAGAGAAAACCTATTATATTGTAGAGAGGTTGTAAAATACATTCTTCTTAAAGGCACAACTCTCATTGTGTTTTTTGGTAAATTTTTCATTTCTTTGAATCTTTTCAATATATTTAAACCTTGGGTGTCATGTTTCATTGGGGATACCTATCAATCTAATAATCATAGTCTTAGTTTGTGAGGGAAATTGGAAAACCCCAGGAGAATCCTTTTTAAGATCCATTATTTAGGAAAACAACTTATTGTTTAAGGATGTATGTTTGTTTGAATTAATGGAGTTTATATATAAATGGTTCTAGTGTTATAATAAGGTTTTGGTATATAGAGAAGGTTTAAAGGGGTTTCGAGTTTTTCATATGGAAAATTGGATGAAAAACCATCTTCAAAAAATTTACACACTCTGTAAATGGATTACATGTTAAGTAATGTTCATCTGGTTTTTTAATATCCTGCCAATGTGAAAGGGTTTTCAGTGTATCCAATTAAAAAATAATTCCATGATGTGTAAAAAATATTACATTCCATGTAATTCCCCAAACTAATATGTAAAAATATGATATATAGTTGAATTTTATTCTAACTCACTGAATATTTCCCCTATCAATCCTAAGGAACCTTCCAGGTGATTATGGGGGTTACATTCTCCCATCTAGAAGTCTTGAAAAT
This sequence comes from Viscum album, assembly GCA_963277665.1. NCBI lineage: Eukaryota > Viridiplantae > Streptophyta > Magnoliopsida > Santalales > Viscaceae > Viscum > Viscum album. The sequence goes on from OY728146.1 coordinate 385,544,471, forward strand.
TAATTTGATAATTTTTTTATCTATTATTTTTCTTGCGATCATATGAACCATGTTGCTTATGATTATTTTCTACTGGAAGTGTGTAATTCACCATTAGATAAAGGTAAGTGGTCTATATATTAACCCCATGGTTTGATAATTTCTTAGTATATCAAATAATGTGATTATTCCAACATAACGCACATCTGAATCAATTAAATAATGAATGGGATTATTCTTTGGAGTCTATTGGTTTCCTTTGGATTCTGAACTATCTTATAGTTACTCACTAGGTGAGTGAACCTTCAATATACGTGAATTGGAAAATAGATTAATATATGTATATCAAGACATGAGACCTTAGGTGATTCCTTGATATATAATCCCTATGTTATGGCTTACTGATTGTTGATGTGAATGCTGATCAATTTTTATATTAATGAAAGAGGTAGTTGAAAGACATATAGTACTTCTCTTAATTAACCATTGAGGGTTATAATGAGATATTATGATATCCATGCTATTAGGAAATGTAATTTGATCATTGATGAAATGATTATATATTAGTCATGGCCTCAGGACATGCACAATAATATAATTTAATGCATATATTTTGTTGGATCAACCAAATATGATGCTGTAAGTATTATATTAAGTGATATCACCCCATTCTCATGTTGTAATACATATATTGAGAAAGATTGTCCCAGAACCAAGCTGTAATAATTATACGTCTTTGACTCGTATATTGTAATTATTATAGGTATTTGACCTGGATTGTTGTGATTATTCCATTTTTATGGTTTTGGTTGGAATGGTTATGAGAAACGATCATAGATATTATGGAATGATGCCAATGTAGGTTATATTACCATGGTTATATAGTTGTGGTTGTAATAGTTATGAGACATTATTAAAGATATTATATAATGATTCTAAATCATGTTATTTTATAATGGTCATATTTTTGTGGTTATCGAGGTTGTGAGACAAGCTCAAAGTTATTTTGGCATGGAGATGTAGTAGGTTGTTATTGTATTTTATTAATTATTGATTTAGTTAACACGCATGTTTATTAGGTTATTTTAGACACTTATTATCATACCATTTTATTTAGGCATGGTGGTCTTGACCTACTGAGTTATACTCACACCCTATTTGGGACACAATTTTTATCTAATTAGATTATGAAGATGTAGGTTTGGACAAGGGAAAATGACCTTATAGTTTTCTATTTTCGTAATAAATGTGTTGGTGTTTTGAGGTGGGGATGTCATTGGGTTTGAGACTAATGAAGTTTGATCCACTATTTAAGTCTTCTAGTGTTCTTATTATTTCACATGAAGAACGACTTTTAGTTACATTCTAGTATATCATCACAATATTATTTTATTACATATTTTATTATTCAGTTGGCTTTTATTGTTAGTTTTCTCTATGTCTATATTTTTATTACTTTCACTTATATGGATTATTTATACTACTATGACACTTTATGCAAAGGGTATATTATCCCCACTCTACACTACACCCTACTACTCTTCGTTAGACTATACCATATTGGGTGGTGTGATAAAGGTCCCATAACCAACCATTTTTGTCCATGTGGAGAGTTTCTTATTGACGTACATTATGAGTATATTTTTATGATTTCATTTCAGAAGCACTTGAAGAATCTCATTGTTCACGGTTTATAAATCATACTATACTATCTTATGAAAATTCATATAATAACATGAATGATGGAATGAAAATGAGTATTAAATGTTTTAACCCATAGCTTTTGTGGATTATTGGAATTCCAATGATGATAATCTTAGTGAACCGTATGATCTGTTGGATTATAATTGGAGGTAAATGAAAGTAGTTGACGATCATAATGATATAATGGTCAGGGATAATTTAATGAATTAATGTAATATGAAATTTTAAATGAAATAACTAAATGAATGTGTTATTGAATGATTCTGTTGATTTTTTATATTTAGTCCTTAGTAGTGGAAACAAGGAGTCCAAAAGATGATTAATGTAGTAAAGTCTAAAAATAGGTTGACATCTATATTGTTTCTTTGAGATATATATATCTTATATTTTATGGGATTTCATATGATACAACATCTTTATAGGTAGGGTGAATGATACCCATTGGACACTTGGATTGTTTTTCCCCAACATCTATATTGGAAATGATCAACTGGCTATGTTCCCCCTCTTGCCCTAGTTTCTTCTCTAGATAGTTTTATGTGTTAATAATCACTTTTGTTATCTTTACCACATATGTGTGTGGGGGATGTAATGGGTTATGGTAATTTCACACACATGTATCTCTGAATATAGTATCATATGGATAAATATTAATATTTCTTGTGCTGGATTTGATGGATTGAGGTATAATAACCGACGTATAAGATGTAATTTATTTTTTAAAAGTGCTAAGTTACTCTCAAGATATATTTTCTGTGATGATGTAATGATGTGATACATAGTTTTCATGGTACATGATGATAATATGACAAGTTTCATGAGTTTTATCTTATTATACATTACCCGATGTATATTTTTTTCACCTTATATTTGGATGGATATATCTCAAGATGTAAAAAATTGAAGGATATTAGCAAACTAGTGGGGAAGTGGTAGTAGGGTACCTGATTTTGATATCAAATTATATGATAACCTACATGAGATAGTTGGTGAGAGAGCTATGATGAGCCTGATAAAATATCATACATGATGTTGCGGTTAGTATGATTCACTTATTTTTTTTACTAAGAATTAGTATGATTTCTTTATATTGTTCACAAGATACACCAAGGAGGACCCCACTTAGTTAACATGTTTTTCTAACCCTACCCATATAAATGTTTTTTAGGTCTACAAGAGATAGTCAGGGATAGGGATTTACATTACTGGATCATGATGTCGTTTCCTGATTTTTTTAGTCTTCAAGGTTTCTATCAAGGTATTTGATTTTTTGTATATGAATTTTACTTTATAGCTGTTTATAGTGTATGAAATTTCATGAAGGTATAACTATTATTAATTTTTTGTGAGATGGTGTTGTTGTGTATTTATATGTTATCACTCATTCCTCAACCGGAGTGGGTAATTAATCCCATTTGTTCTTATAATATACTATTGGTTCTTTTCACAAACTCATCGGCTACTAGAAGAAGCCTTAATGTGTCATTATCTCCCTTATATCATTGTTGGCCAATGATTGTTAATTTGGGGGATATGAGTCATGAAATATTTCTATTAAAGGATTAGTTCAAGTGATAGGATGGTTTTTTTAGGTAGACACTGATGAGGGATGTATGGATCATTAGGGAAAAGTTATCAGATGAGTATAGAATGTTTTTTAATAAATAGAGACCGATTAAGACTTGGTTATTCATCCCCCCACGATCTGATGTGTGAAACATTACATTTACTGAGCCTAAATAGTGAGGTGATACTAGTTTTATTTTAGAGACATAGCAATGTATTAGGATTTATTCTTTATCATACCTATGTTTGATATGAGTAGACAATGTGATTAGGTTGAACCATAAATAAATAATTAATGAATATTTAATATTACATATTCTTGGTTTTAGTGGTCAATTTTTTTATTTTATATATATGACTCTATGATGATGTCCTCATCAAGTTTATAGTGATTATGTTAAACATGAAATTCTAGAATATTAAAATAGGTATGAGTTAAATGATGATAACACATGGAGGAAGAAACTATGAGATTTTAATTTCCAAAGTCATAAAATGTATGAGGGATCAAATTTAGGCACAGTGAAATAATACCAGTTATAAAAGGGGGAGATAGCCTTATATTGAACATGATCAGAAGGAGAATTGGGTATTTCTTCGATGATGCTACATTAGGTAGCAAGTAATGGGTGGTTATTATAACCTGGGGAAGCCTGCGGAGTTGGTTCCTTATTGGGTGATTTTTGTTACTAGTTCGATGTATAGTTTCTTTCTTCAATTTTGAGGGTGGATAGATAGAATGACCTTATTACCTTTCAATATAGGAGTTATAGCATTTGGGAGTTCATGATATATAGTAGGAAAATTATATGATATTCTTCAGTCTTTTTTTCTAGTAATTAGGCTAGGGGAGGCACATTGAGTATTCATTTTATCCAAATATCCAATGCTTGGCCAATCAATTAATACCATTGATGTGTATTGAGGTTCTAGTTATTGAAAATATAATTGAGGGGATAGTAGAAAGAAATAAATAATCATGATAAGGGAGTAGGTAGGATTACTATCACAGTAGATCAATGGTTTTGAGATCCCAATTACCTAGGAAAATGAGTTTTCAGAAAATTATGGTAGGTCCCATCCCTTATTATCTATATTTTCTAGGGAAGCGACTCTAAGGACCTTTCCAAGATATCATATTCTTAATTTCATATAGAGGTTTTGAACACCAATAGTTATTGCGTATAAAATTTTGTTCTTGAAACATATTTAATGTGTTTTTCCTTAGGTTCCATCATTCAGATAGTTCCATCGGATGTAGCAACATCAATGATGTAATCCCTATTTTGATCAACATAGGGGTGATAGGGTAGGAAAATGACATGATCGTAATACTCTTCATTTATAGAGATTTGATTGTGGCACTATAGGTGGTATTCATCAAGGGAAAAAGGTCATGGATCATTTCATTATTATTTGTATTATCTATAATTTCAAACTCCTTATATGGAAGATGTCATTTGAGGTACCCATAGAATATGTTGTAATTGGGTGCATTCTTTTTCTGATTAAAGGGCCACATACTCCTTTATATCAGCTTTCTTAGTCTATTCCATGCATCTTGAGATGGATATGAATCCACTAACCTTGGAAATAAATATGATTATTATTGGTTGAGCTTATCTTTATGAAGTATAGAGAAAATGTGAGCTAGTTCTGGGGAAAAACCTCTCTTGGGGGAATTCCTATGGTTGTAGTTATGAAAAAACAACATCATCCTCAACATGGAATGGCTATATTTGGTGGAATATATCATGGATTAATTCAGGTTGATTATTGTATTTTATGATACTGATGGAGAGTCTAATGTGTTCATTCATGAGCTAGGAACTAATATTGGATGGAGGCATGTTCTATCCATGTATTCCATGATGGTGGAGATGACACTACATTCTTAGGGGCCCAGTAGGTGGGGATTTCTAATGTTTTGGGAGAGTAACCTAATGTCCTTATTAAAGATTTTATAGAATTAACCCTTATATGGGAGACCAATCATAGGATAGAACGATATTTGGAAGACTCCCTGGTCTTTATTATTTTTTATAGGATGAAAAATTATGATTTTTTGGAACTATGATTACAAATATGTGAGCTTTTCTATTGATGTTTTATTTAGAAATGCCTTTCACCTTGGTGTTCTATGGGGTTTTCATAAAGAAGTCCAAATACAATCCACATCTCTATATTGATTACTACTACCTGAATTAGGTGAAAGTGAAAAACCACTACACACTTTCCAAAGTTTCTTTTTATTTTATAAGATAAAAAGTAAATAGTTGGTTATTAGAACTTGTTCTATGTTTAGGATATCATGATATTCTGGAAAAGTATAAAGATATTATATAGACATCTCTATGATACTATTATTGTAATTATGAGTTCATTGTAATGTCGTTTATTGTGATGGAATACCTAACAATTTTCAAGGGGTCAATGAACATACTGTTTTTGGTGTTTGTAGACCAGTTCATGGGGTCCTTTATCAGAAACTTCCTTTCGTACTCCATTTTTGAGGAATATCATGAATAAATGCTATGGGTGGTTTAGGGATTTTATCCTCTTATTGGATCATGAATATTGTTTTTTGGGGAATCACTTATCCCAACGTGGGTAGACATGGATCCTTTAAGGGTCAATGAAGTTTCCACCAATACTATTGCAGATTTGTAATGTGCCCTATCTTTTATAGGCTGTTATATGAGGATTTTACTGGACTTCACTGAAATTGAGACTCCCATAACTTACTTTATTAAAAATGATAATGTGTTCTTGTGTACTTAAAAATTTCAAAGAACATTCGAGTATCTGAAAGATTTGTTGGAATGTTCTACATTCATAGATTTGCAGAGGAAAGAGAATAGTTTGATGTTTTCTCTGATTATTCATGTGTTTCTTGGGAATAATCATTATGAATAAGTGTTTTGTTAGTAGTTATGTATCTCTAATGTTATATCCCATTGAGGAAAAATCTTCCTCTCATGATCTTAAATTAGAATAATTCTTGTTTTCCATGATATTATCAGAACACAACCTAATCAGTGAAAACATTTTTATTTTTCACTAATCATAGGTGCCAGAGGTATATCTTTAGCAAATGTGACCTAAACATGGAACTGTAATGTTGGATGTAATTAATTTAGGATTAGGTCATTAATATTTTCTATATCCTAGGAAAGGGAAATTATATAGCTGTTTTGCTTTTTATAATGTCAGATAGTGATTTAATATGTGAATCTATATAGTCCTAGAAAGTGATTGACGATATGTTCTAGATACATCATGATATTAGACTAGTTAGTGTTAAAGGATTCCTTTTTAAATAAATGTGCATAATAATTTGGTGTAGTTGGTGGAGGGGCCCCAACCATGGGATTTTGAGGTTGATGTTTGGATGAAAAAAAATGTATATGGTGATTACCATAATGGATGGTTTAAGGATGATATGTAATAAGTGTTGTTCCAAGGGTGGATGTTAATTATTTTGGTGTTTCATATGGTGGTTCTCCAAGTGTTCTACATGACACCCTTGGTGGAACAATAGAGTGTGAAAAAAATTAAAAATGATCTGGGAGGTCAGTTTTAGTTTGTTGGGTTGAGGCATTAATTAATATAGTTTATATTAATATGGTTAGTCTTCCATTGGATGAAATTAAAGACCATGTTCCTAGGGGTTTTATCCAAAAATTATATGTTCTTTAGTTGGAGTGGGAGGACATATTTATGAACTCATTAACAGTTTACTTGCTCATAGTTATTCAATGATGTTCTATTCGTGATGGTAGATTTTTTGATGAAATCGAATCCACTCTTAGAAGTCAAGGAGTCAAAGTCTTTAGTGTTTTGTTAAAGGAAGTATCCAGAGGATGTGGTGACACTCCTCACAGTCCAAAGGAAAAGTATCTCGGATTGTGATACTTGTTTAATTTCTAGGGTGTGAAACGGTATTAATCAATTGATTAACTTTTAGTTGTTACTTAATTTTATATTTCATTAATAGATGTATGGTGAGATAGAGTGGACGGTATAGAAACATGAAGACATGTTTCAAAATTTTGTTCTATATTTTATAGGTTTGTAGATTAAGAACCTTACATTTGTTTATTTTACATAAAATTATATTTTTCAAATCACTATTGGTATAACACCATTTAAATCTCTATATGATTTATCTTTCCCTTCACCATTGTATTATACTAGGGTTAGAGAGATAGAAATTCTATTGAAGGTACTAGTGTAGATAATGATAAATATGGTTTATGTGATTTATGATGGGTTTAATTCATAAAAAGAACATTATATGTCTTATAGAAACCATTGGAGGATACTTATAGAGTTCAATGTAGGAGATATGTGTTACTAACGGTTAATCCTTATAATGTTTAGTGATGGTTTGGTTATGAGAGTAATCATTATCCCTTGTTTTTGGGGATTATTGCGTATTGTCTCATGTTTGAACCATCACATAATGAATATAACATCCCCTGAAATTGAGTTTGATACAAGAAGATTCCATGTATCTTATCTTCGCCACTTTGTTCATGATTATTTTCACATCATTGATTTAGGTGATATCAATGATGGAAATGATGTGAAAATTTATGGAATCTTGGAGAGATTCAAGACTGATAGGATAAGGTGTTATGTGTGCATCATATTCCCTTGGTTGATATACATTGGTTTTGTAGTGGAAAGGAGGAGAGTATATAGGAATGTTAGTAATATATATTCACAAAGTATATATAGTTGTTCAATGTTTATATATTTGTTTTTTTCTATGTTTAACAGATGTTGGACTTTATCTAATTTATGAAATTATTTTCTCTTCTTCTATACCATTCTTGTGTTCATTCTCTTATTTGATAGGTATCTCCCTTAGGAGTGTGTTTGATAGTAGGTTTATGGTGTTATGTAGTTTTACACCTTGATTCTCAAGAGGATATATTATTTATCCCATGATAAAGATATTATTGAGATGTGTCTCATGAGGTTGTTGTTTGGATGGACAATTTTATTTTATTCTCTCTATATATATTTAAATATAGATGATGATAATTTTATAGAGGAATTTAATAGATTGATCCAGAACTTTACGACCTTTCTATTGTGTTTTCCGAAGGCTTGGTGGTTCCAGTAAAGAGTTTAAATGTGTTCTGATTCTATTGGAGATGTATTTGGATTTCTATATTTTATTATTCCGTGGTGGTGGGTATAGTGGTGGGTGTTTTAGGGGATTGATGGTTTTTTGAGTGGTTGATGGTTCACTATAACTATAAACATGCATTTTCAAGCCATTTTGGTGGAAAATTATTATAGGTGTGTTCCTTATATTTGAAAAGGACTCATGGAAATTTCATGGGGGGGGGGGGGAATGGTGTTGAACTTGGTACTATAAGGATTCTCTTATCCGAAACAAACTTCATAGAAGTATATTTCTTGTCCATTTTTGAAGTTGTGGATATGGTAAAATGGATTGGTTATGGAAAAACCATAATAAGTTTAATTTTTTAGACTAACACATTGAATAACCCCCAAAACCTTTTTTGATATGTTATGGAATACATGGCATAATTCTAAACTAATTTTAAATAGTTTAAGTATCCATCGATCCTTATGGATTATTGTTGAGTCAATAAGGTTTTCCTTATGACTTTTCCATTCCTTCTTGTTTTGAAAATCACAAACATCTTATTTTAAGGAAAATTGCTTTCTTAAGGAAAATTGATTTTATAAGGAAAATTGCTTTCTTAAGGAAAAACTCTTTTATAAGAAAAATTATCCTTATCATATTTTCATCCATATTTTTCTTAAGTATGAGATTCAGATTCATTTTCTCGGAATCATTAAAACTTTGATATAAAGCATTCTGTTTAGTATTCGGATTCTGGATAAAGAACTATAAGGAAGTCTCATTCTGAATTCCGGATATGATCTCTGACTAAGTTCTATTCCAGGTTCAGGATACGAATTCTGAAGAAGAATTCCCATTACGAATTCTAATGAAGAATTCTCATTACGAATTCTAATGAAGAAATCTCATTCCGAATTCCCATCACGAATTCTAATGAAGAATTCTCATTACGAATTCTAATGAAGAAATCTCATTCCGAATTCCCATCATGAATTCTAATGAAGAATTCTCATTACGAATTCTAATGAAGACATCTCATTCCAAATTCCCATTACGAATTCTAATGAAGAATTCTCATTACGAATTCTAATGAAGAAATCTCATTCTGAAATCTCATTACGAATTCTGGTGATGAATTCTCATTACGAATCCTAATAATGAATTCTCATTACGATTTCTGATGACGAATTCCTATTCCGAATTCACATTCCGAATTCCCCTATTAAACAGAATTTGAGTATCTTTGTTTTATACACTCTGAATTTATTCACTCCGAACCTTCACTCCGAAGTTTTCATTCCGAACCTTTATGTTAGAGTTTAAAACGATGTCGTACATTCTGTTACACTTGTTTTGTTATAAAACGATGTCGTCCATTTTGTTATAAACTAACCGTTGTCTAAGTGACACGTGTACAGGTACCTCCGATCTTTAAGGAAAATATGACCGTTGGAGAAGGAGCCGACCTTACCTATAAATAGGAGCTCATTTGAAAAAGCTCACAACGGATGGATGAACAATTTGGATTTTGTGCATACATGCTGTTGAAGTGATTTCTAGAGAGAGAGACTCTTATTAACTCTCAAAGCTTCGTGAGACTCTGAATGTTGGTGATTACATTCGAGGGCTTCCGGGGATAGGAAGACAGAGGTGCCGACTACCTTAAAGATCGAGGGCTTTCTTGCTGAGGAAGACAGAGGTTGCCAACTACCTTGAAGTTGAGGGCTTGCGGGGATAGCAAGACAGAGACACCGATCTTCGTATCGAGGGCTTACACTGGTGTGGGTAAGACAGACTTGCTTGAAAGTATAAATCAAGGGACCTTTATCCAAGGTTGTTGGATACCCTCCTCTTTGGGTTAAAAGACTTATATCTTGTTACTGGTAGTTTTACTACATGTTTTTATTCCGCTGTATTTTGTAATATAAGGAAAGTATAACTTTCTTATACTTACTTACTTGTACTCTGATTAGTTTAGATTCTATACGCTTTAAGGTAGAATCTCATATTGTAATCTTTTGTTAAGATTCAACTTCCGGAAGCATATATCCGGAACCTACATTCGGAATCTATCTCCAAGATTGCTTTTGGAATTAGAGGTGTTGTGAATCTACTATGTTTAACTTTGTTAAACTTAGCCCTTTCCTTTGCTTAAGGAAAACATAGTTATTCTTAAATAACTTTAAAGGTTCCAAAGGAATTTTTAAAGTATACAATTCACCCCCCTCATGTATATTGAGCATCTCATATTATATTTCGATCCTACAATTGGTATCAGAGGTTGGAAACCTCTTACTCTATACCATTCTTACATTTAGTATCAGAGCAGGTTACTGAAATACATATACTCACGAATAAGTTTTTCTTGCTCACTTTTCCATTCCTAACTTTTCTCATTCCTAACTTTGTTATTACAAATCTTTTTCTACTAACAAACTTGTATCCAAGTTATATCAAGTATGACAGGAATTAATGTTGGATCAATTGACAATCTGAATCCTACAAGACCACCAATCTTTGATGGTAATGACTATGAATACTGGAGAGATCGTATGAAGACATTTGTTATCAATACTGGAGTAGACAACTTTGTCATGCTTACTGGTGATTATAAAATTCCTGACAAGGAAGTTAGATCTTTTACCAACCAGGAAAAGCAAGAATATCAACTCAACTATAAGGTACGCAACACTTTATTATGTTCAATGACCAGAAATATATATAGCCAAATTTCTTCTTGTGAAGCAGCTAATTGTATATGGAAGAAGTTAGAGGTTACACACTTTGGGACTTCTGAAGTGATTGAGACTAGAAGAGCTATGCTTAGAGCTGAATATCATGGTTTCAATTTTCCTTATGGAGAACCTATCTGTAAAGTTCAACAAAGATTTATGACTATTGTCAACAGTCTACAATCTATGGGAGAGAAAGGTTTAGATGATGAAGCTCTTGTGGACAAGATAATTGACATTATGCCCAATGAGTGGGAATCCAAGAGAACAACTATAGATGAGAACAGGAAGGTTACTCAAATTACTCTTGATGAATTATTTGGAACTCTTCTACAACATGAAACAAGAATGAAGAGAGATGCTGACAACATCAAGAAAAAGAATGGAAAGGGTACTGTTGCTTTTACTACAACTTCAAATCAGATGAAAGCTAAGACTCCTGAGAGAGTAAACAGATCCAAGTCTAAGAAAGTCATTTTTCAATCCGAATCTAGTGAGAGTGAAGTCTCAGAAAATTAATTAGCCAATCTTGCTCGAAGGATGAACAAGATAGCTGGGCATAGAAACTTTCAATCCAAGTATAAGAAAAAGGATAGGAAAGATAAGAAAGATGGAGAAGTTACTTGTTATGAATGTAAAAGAGCTGGACATATTAGACCAGATTTCCCTATGCTCAAAAAGAAAGAAAGAAAAGAAAGACATTCAGACAAGAACAGAAAGAAGTTTTATAAAGCCAAAGCTAAGAAAGTTCTGAAAGCTAATGACACCTGGAGTGCCAGTGGTGGTGACTCTTCAGATGAATCTTCTGATTATGATTCTTCAGGACAGAAGAATCTTGGTCTTATAGCCAGATTACCTATTGATAATCATTGTCTTATGGCTAAGGTACGAAATGATGAATCTCTGACCAATGTTTCTTTAATTCCTAATTATAGTAAGTATTATAACTCTTCTGATGAAGAATCATCTTCTGATGAGGAAAATACTTTACCTACTTATGAAGAAGTCTCTAGGTTTGCTGAACTTCTTGAGATTGAGAATTCCAAACTCAACAAGAATCTTAATAAGGAAAATTCTAGGAATTCTATTCTTACAAAAGAGATATCAGATCTTTCTAAAGATCTTGATAAGAAAAATACTGATTTTGAAAATATTTCAAAAAATCTTGAGGAAGTAAGTTCTGAGAAGAATAAACTTTCTAAAGAGTTATAAAAATTAATTTCTAATAAAAATGTTTTCGAGCCTAACTCTAGTTCAAAAACTAATGATTTTGAGGATAAAAACTTGGTTGTAAAACTCAAGTCCGAAATTTTTTCTTTAAAGAAGTGTTTATCAAACTTTACCCTTGGTAAGGAAAATTTTGATAAGATGTATTCCCAAATACGACCTTTAAGAAATAAATCCGGATTTGGTCATACCCATGCAAAACCAGTTTTCAGTAACAATTATTTTGTTACTCAAAGTGCCCCATTTTGTACTAAATGTCAATGTGGAGGTCACTGGGAAAAAAGTTGTTCCTTAAACAAAACCCAATCTCTAGGATTTCATAAAGCTTACTTTTCTAAGAAAATGTGGGTACCTAAAATTTTATTGTCTGGAAATCTCGAATCCAAACAAGTTTGGATTCCGAAAGTCTAATTTTCTTCTTAATTTCAGGATAATAAAGAAAGTACCAGCAATAATAAATGGTACATGGATAGTGGATGTTCCCGGCACATGACTGGTAACAAAAGCTTTTTTGAAAAGATTATCAAAACAAAAGAAGGAAAGGTAACTTTCGGAGACAATGCTATGGGAGAGATTGTTGGTATTGGTAATATTGTTCTTTTAGGTAAAACCTTGATTTCAAATGTTCTTTTTGTTAAAGGTCTTAAGCACAACCTCATTAGCATAAGTCAGTTATGTGATGAAGGTTACCTTGTGAATTTTAGGAATGATAAGTGTTTAGTTCACAATTCCAAGGAAGAATTTATTCTCTCAGCCAACAGGCAAGAGAATGTTTACACCTTAAACTTAGAAAACCTCAGAAGCCAAGATTTACCTTGCCTAAGTGCAATGGAAGATCATTCTTGGTTATGGAATAGAAGACTAGGACACTGTAATATTAGAAACCTATGTAAACTCTCTAAGAAGAAACTTGTTAAGGATCTACCGGAGCTTAGATTTGATTCTTCTAAAGTTTGTGATCCTTGTCAATATGGCAAGAAACATAAATATAGTTTTAAGTCAATCGGTGAAGTCTCAACAACTGATGTATTACAGTTGGTGCACATGGATCTTTTTGGTCCAACACAAACTGGAAGTATTGGAGGCAAATACTATGTGTTTGTTCTAGTTGATGATTACACTTTATTTACTTGGGTATATTTTCTAGAAAAGAAATCTGAAGCTTTTTCTTATTTCAAAAGTTTTAGATCTGAAGTTAAAAATGAGAAAAACCTTCAATTGAAAACTATTCATAGTGATCATGGAGGAGAATTTCAAAATTCTGATTTTGAAACTTTTTGTAGTAAGAAAGGTATTACTCACAATTTTTCAGCACCTAGAACTCCTCAACAGAATGGTGTAGTTGAAAGAAGAAATAGAATTCTTCAAGAGATAACTAGAACCATGTTGAGTGAATATTCTATTTCTAGACATTTCTGGGCTGAAGCTGTAAGTACTGCTTGCTATACTATAAATCGAGTTTTGATTAGACCTTTTCTTAATAAAACTCCTTATGAGTTATGGAATGGTAGAAAACCAAGACTTTCCTACTTCAAAGTTTTTGGTTGCAAAGTATTCATTTTGAATACTAATGATAACTTACATAAATTCGCACCAAAGTCTGATGAAGGAATTTTCTTAGGTTATTCCACAACATCTAAGGCTTATAGAGTTTTTAATAAAAATTCTTGTACTGTTGAGGAAACAGTACATGTAAAATTTGACGAGTCAGATCCTTTTGTTTTTAAACCATCTCAACCTACATCTTCGGATGTGTTTTCAAAAACTGATTGTCAACCTTTGATAGAAGAACCTTCGGATAAGGAAATTGTTCTAGAAGATACTTCTGAAACATTTACCCCAGAAGACTTTCTACCCTATGTTGATGAACAGGTTTTACAAAACCCAAATCAGGTGTTTCTTAAGAATCATCCCAGTGATAGTATCATTGGTGATGTAAACCAACCGGTAAGGACTAGAAGTTCCTTAAGAAATGAAGTAGAACATCTAGCATTTCTTTCCCAATTAGAACCTAAAAGCACTGATGAATCTTTAGGAGATGATGATTAGATTAAAGCAATGCAAGATGAACTAAATGAATTCGAATGGAATAAAGTCTGGACCTTGGTTGAAAGACCTAAGGAAACTTCTGTTATTGGAGTAAAATGGGTTTTCAGAAATAAATGTGATGAAAATGGAGTCATTGTTAGAAATAAATCCAGACTTGTTGCTAAAGGCAATAATCAGCAAGAAGGAATAGACTATGAAGAAACCTATGCTCCAGTAGCTAGACTTGAATCTATCCGTATTCTACTTGCTTTTGCAGCTTTCTTTAATTTCAAACTTTTCCAAATGGATGTGAAATGTGCTTTTCTTAACGGTTATGTTCAAGAGGAAGTTTTTGTTGAACAACCTCCTGGATTTGAAGATACAAAACATCCTGATCATGTTTTTAGACTTACCAAAGCTTTGTATGGTCTTAAACAAGCCCCACGAGCATGGTATGATAGACTCACTGGATTTTTGATTCAAAATAACTATGTTAAGGGAAATGCAGATCCAACCCTTTTTATAAAGAAAGATAAGAAAAATGTTTTGATTGTTCAAATTTATGTTGATGACATTATATTTGGCTCAACTCAGCAATCTTTGACTGACTCTTTCGCTAGTCTAATGAAATCTGAGTTTGAAATGAGTATGATGGGTGAGTTAACATTTTTCCTTGGTTTTCAAATTTCTCAAAAACCAGAAGGAACCTACATATCTCAACCTAAGTATATTAAAGATCTTCTTAAAAAGTATGGTTATGACAACACTAAGAGTATAAGTACTCCCATTGGTACCTCAAACTCTTTAGATCTTGATGAAGCTGGGAAACCGGTAGATCGAACATCTTTTAGAGGTATGATAGGAAGTCTACTTTACTTAACAGCTAGTCGACCAGACTTAATGTTTTCAGTATGCTTATGTGCAAGATATCAATCCAATCCTAAGGAATCTCACTTAAAGGCAGTAAAAAGAATTTTTCGCTACCTTAAGGGAACCATGGATCTAGGATTATTTTATACTTCTGGAAATGATTTTGTTCTAAAAAGTTTTTCTGCTGCTGACTTTGGTGGATGTAGAATGGATAGAAAAAGTACATCCGGAACTTGTCATTTCTTAGGAGATTCATTAGTTTCTTGGTCCTACAAGAAGCAACATTCTGTAGCACTTTCCACTGCTGAAGCTGAATATGTAGCAGCTGGAAGTTGTTGTGCACAAGTGTTGTGGATGCAACACACACTCACAGACTATGGCTTGAGTTTTACCAAAACTCAAATTTTGTGTGATAACACAAGTGCCATTGCCCTCAGTAAGAACCCTGCACATCACTCCCGTGCAAAACACATAGATATTAGGCATCACTTTCTTAGGGATCACACACTTAAAGGAGATATTATTCTTCAGTTTATCGGAACGCAAGATCAACTTGCTGACATTTTAACAAAATCATTGCCTTCTGATAGATTTGAATATATTAAACAGAAGTTAGGAATGATAACCGTAAGGTAATCTTCCTTAATTAACTTTCTGTTGAAAAAATATCCTTACAGTAATAAACTCCTTTTCATAGGGGGAGTACATTTGATTGTTTGGTTAACAATGTTTTTCAAAATTTGTTTTCAAACTTTTCGGAACGAAGATTTTCGGAATGGAACTTCCAGAACTACAATTTTCCAGAATGGATATTTTCGCACAGAATACTTCTGGAATGGAAGTATTCGTATTGAAAATTTCCGGAATGGAAAATTTTCGTAATGGTATTTTCATAAGAGAACTTTCACACTAAATCTTCCATAATAAGTTTTTCGTTTTCAAATTTTGTAATATATTTCTCGTACTAAGTTTTTCGTATTGATTTTTTTAGGTTTATTTTTCGTACTGAGTTTTCCGTAATGAAAGTATCTTAATGTGTTTTTCGTATTGAGTCTTTAGTACTAATTTTTTTTTAAAATTTTTGCGAAATCTGCCATTACGAATAATCTCCTAAGCCAATCCGAAAGGTATGATTTCCTTACTCAAGTTTTCGTATTCACATTTTACTTGCTGGTAGTTTCTTGTATTATGTTTTCGGATTTCGGTTTTCTTTTAATAAAAACCTCAAAAAGATCGGATTCAATATTTCAACCGTTTGATCTGATCTCAGCTTATTCCAACCATTAGATCAACCGTGGAAGTTCAACCGTCATCTCGTTGCCTATATAAAGGGAACCCAATTACTCGTCCCACATCGGTTTCAAGCTTTCGCGTGCTGAAGCTCTGCCCCTCTGTTTTAAGGCCGTTCCGAACCTCAGTCTTCTCCATTCCGAACTTCCCAGAGAACTTCTAATCCGAATGTCTGCAGAGTTAGCATCTCAAGAAATGTCTTCAACCAAGCCTATTTCTCAGTGGTTAGTTTACAAAGAAAGGTTAGTTCATCCGGTTTTCTTCAACAACTACGATTCTATCATCTCAAAGAACATCAAGTTGAATAGCTGGGAGGATATTGCAGTATCTAAAACCGGGAATCAAGATGAAGTATATTCTGATTTACTTGTCGAATTTTATGAATCAGTTTCTTTCTTTAAGGAAGATGACTGAGAGAAGTTTTCTTTCAAATCGTATGGCAAGACATATAAACTTTCTTACACCAAGGCTGCAAGCTTGGTAGGATTATCTTATGAAGGAGAAGCCGAGTTTATTTCGCATGTGTTGCCAGACTCTATGGGTAGTTTCAACAAGGAAAAGGCCTTAGAAACTCTTGGATTGGCTGATGACAAGGCTCCGAAGATTGCAACTCTATCTACAAACTTCCGGTTTCTGGAGTTATGGGTGCAAGGACTTATCGTACCAAGATAAGGTGATAAAGATAGCTTGAAGAAGAGTGAGATCTATATCTTAGATTTCTTGATAAATCTAAGGAAGTTTAACTTGATGAAGCATATTCTTCTTAATATTGAAAATTTGAAGAAGGGGAATTTGAGAGCTCAGATTATTATGTATCCAGCAATCCTCTCCAAGTTGATTGTTCGGTGCTTTGAGTCTTTCAAGGAGGCTTGCAAATCTAAGCCGAGAGTTTGCAAGATCATGCTGCTCAGTGATGGCACTCTTAAAAGAATGAATGTAGCTTTTGACAAGAAGTCTGGAAAGTTTATTGATCTACCTCCTCAAGAAGAAGTGGCTCCGAACGTTTCTGATCCGGAATCATCTAAGCCGGTAAGGAAGAGAAAGTTGAAAGAAGTGGTAGTCGAAGCCGAGGAACCCAAGTCTAAGGAAGTCCACTCCGCACCACTAAATTCAAAGAAGAAGAAATCCTATCCTGACGAGGTTGTTACAAAGTGGAGAGATGATAAAGAGACAAGGAAAGAAGGGGATCCGCAGTTCGGATTGGACCCTGCGGAAGCTAAATCTTTGAAGGAGAAAACGGCTGATGAGCTTGAAAAGCAAGCAAAGGAGAAGAAGCTTAAGAAGAAGATGTCAGAAGACGAGGCTATTCAAGCATTGTTAAAGTTCAATGAAATGGTTTCAGCAACAATTCCAGTTCCGAGATCTTTCTCCCTGGAATCTCTACCTGAGACTCCAGGAAGAAATCTCGTTTCTCCGGAACAAGCTGTTGCTACTAATACTGAGGAAGTAGAGAAAGTGGAACAAGTTGAAGAAGCTGCTGAAGGAAGTGGTGAGACATGAGATGTGCTAAAACAAGTAGATGAGTACAAGGGAACTCCTTCGGAACACTTATCACTCCGGACTTCAGAAGCTGAATCTTCGAAGCTAGTTACTCCTGCAATGGAAGAAGAGAAAGGAGAAGAAGAAGTTTCCTATCATGGAGAAGAAGAACAACTTTTACATGATATTTCTCAGATGAAAAACTTAGAGGATGCTATTCAGGAAGTTGCTGATTAGGAAGATTTTATTGTACATGTTTCTGATAGTGAGAAGAAAACTCCGGAACAGGTTTCAATTCCGAAACAAGATAAGGGGAAACAAATTCTTGCTGATACCCCGAGTTCAGAAAAGAGGATGAGAAAGGCAGCTGGTAGTTCTTCTAATAGGAAGTTGGAGATTATTGAGGAATAAAACTCTCCGAGCAAGATTTCAGATTCGGAGTCATCCTCTCTGGGGCATGACTTTGTTGTTCAGTCTTTGAAGAAGTTGGTAGGAACCATTCCGACATTCTCTAGTATCGACTCTAGATGCCAGATGCTCCAACATACGTTGAATCAGAAAACAGACTCTGTATCCATGGTTATGGATAAGTGCGTTGAGATTGAGGCACAGTTCAATAACTTCTTTATTGGTTACGAAGCTCATAAAAGATCTTGCAAGAGGATGGCAAACTGGTCTAAGAAGACTGTGGAAGAGATGAGGCTTTTCTATGAGTTTCAAGATAATGTTAAGGATGCCTTTGAAACCGAGGACAAGAAGATTAATGAGCTGACTGCATCCTTTGAAGAAAAGTTGACAGAGGAAAAGAACTTTCGGATTCCAGAAGTGAGAGATCTGAATGGGAAGCTCAATTCCGTTTCTCAAAATTGGAAATTTGAAAGGGATCATCGGATTGATTTTGAAGAGAGGATGAAGGCTCAGGAAGAGAAGATGAAATCTCAGTAAGAAAAGTTGAAGGCTAAGGAAGAAATAATTGAAGCTCAATCCGCAAGAATAGTGGTCTTAGAGAAGCAAGCCGAAGAAGATCATAAAGACCTCAAGAAGATGAAGACTATTTTAAAGGGCCTCATGTCTAAGGAAAAAGATCCGAAATAACCCAATCCGATCTTTTTGTTGTAATTTTTTTGTTGTTGCTGAGATTACAAATTTTAATGAAAATTGTGTCTCTTGTTTCTTTTTGATGTCATTACTAATATCTCAGGTACTTTGTTATGTTTTTCCATTCCTTCCAATTCTTTTTGAAAATCAGAAAGGGGGAGAAGGAAAAGATCCTTAAGAACTCTAATAAAAGTTTATCAAAGGGGGAGAAAGAAAAAAAAAATCCCAAGGAAAAATAACTCTAATAAGAGTTTGTTAAGGGGGAGCTTTTTCTTAAAGAAGACATTCTTTTCTATCACTCCAGAAATCTGAATACGATCCTTAGAGTTTCAAAGCCTAAGAGGGATTTAGTCGTATTCATCTATATCCTTAAAACAAGGGAGATAAGCATTAATATGTTTCTTTCTTCTTAGAATTTTTGTTTTTCGTAAGGATGTTTGTGCTTTCCAAAAAGGGAGAGATTGTTGAGTCAATAAGGGTTTCCTTATGAATTTTCCATTCCTTCTTGTTTTGAAAATCACAAACATCTTATTTTAAGGAAAATTGCTTTCTGAAGAAAAATTGATTTTATAAGGAAAATTGCTTTCTTAAGGAAAAACTCTTTTATAAGAAAAATTATCCTTATCATATTTTCATCCAAATTTTTCTAAAGTATGAGATTCAGATTCATTTTCTCGGAATCATTAAAACTTTGATATAAAGCATTCTATTTAGTATTCGGATTCTGGATAAAGAACTATAAGGAAGTCTCATTCCGAATTCCGGAAATTATCTCTGACTAAGTTCTATTCCAGGTTCAGGATACGAATTCTGAAGAAGAATTCCCATTACGAATTCTAATGAAGAATTCTCATTACAAATTCTAATGAAGAAATCTCATTCCGAATTCCCATCACGAATTCTAATGAAGAATTCTCATTACGAATTCTAATGAAGAAATCTCATTCCGAATTCCCATCACGAATTCTAATGAAGAATTCTCATTACGAATTCTAATGAAGAAATCTCATTCCGAATTCCCATTACGAATTCTAATGAAGAATTCTCATTACAAATTCTAATGAAGAAATCTCATTCCAAATTCTCATTACGAATTCTGGTGATGAATTCTCATTACGAATCCTAATAATGAATTCTCATTACGATTTCTGATGACGAATTCTTATTCTGAATTCACATTCCGAATTCACCTATTAAACAGAATTTTAGTATCTTTGTTTTATACACTCTGAATTTATTCACTCCGAACCTTCACTCCGAAGTTTTCATTCCAAACCTTTATGTTAGAGTTTAAAACGATGTCGTACATTCTGTTACACTTGTTTTGTTATAAAACGATGTCGTCCATTTTGTTATAAACTAACCGTTGTCTAAGTGACACGTGTATAGGTCCCTCGGATCTTTAAGGAAAATATGACCGTTGGAGAAGGAGCCGACCTTACCTATAAATAAAAGCTCATTTGAAAAAGCTCGCAACGGATGGATGAACAATTTGGATTTTGTGCATACATGCTGTTGAAGTGATTTCTAGAGAGAGAGACTCTTATTAACTCACAAAGCTTCGTGCGACTCCGAATGTTGGTGATTACATTCGAGGGCTTCCGGGGATAGGAAGACAGAGGTGCCGACTACCTTAAAGATCGAGGGCTTTCTTGCTGAGGAAGACAGAGGTTTCCAACTACCTTGAAGTTGAGGGCTTACGGGGATAGCAAGACAGAGACACCGATCTTCGTATCGAGGGCTTACACTGGTGTGGGAAAGACAGACTTGCTTGAAAGTATAAATCAAGGGACCTTTATCCAAGGTTGTTGGATACCCTTCTCTTTGGGTAAAAAGACTTATATCTTGTTACTGGTAGTTTTACTACTTGTTTTTATTCCGCTGTATTTTGTAATATAAGGAAAGTATAACTTTCTTATACTTCCTTACTTGTACTCTGATTAGTTTAGATTCTATACGCTTTAAGGTAGAATCTCATATTGTAATCTTTTGTTAAGATTCAACTTCCGGAACCATAGATCCGGAACCTATGTTCGGAATCTATCTCCAAGATTGCTTTTGGAATTAGAGTTGTTGTGAATCTACTAAGTTTAACTTTGTTAAACTTAGCCCTTTCCTTTTCTTAAGGAAAACATAGTTATTCTTAACTAACTTTAAAGGTTCCAAAGGAATTTTTAAAGTATACAATTCACCCTCCCTCATGTATATTGAGCATCTCATATTATATTTCGATCCTACAATTATAACCAGTTAGAATATGAACATATGTGAGGAGATAGTGGAGATTCTTGAATTCATTTTAATTCAGTTTTCTACTCTATTAACTGATCCATAAACCATATACTAATTTAAATCATCTTTTAAAATTATCTTGGTGAATGAGGTCTGGTTGAGCGATTTCTTCGATGGAGGTTACATTGTTGATGTTTTTCTAATGTGTTTCTTTTATACCTCCTGTTTTATACCGAAGATCGATTTCATTAGTTTTTATCTCTTTTTTTTTGTAAATTTCGAAAATTTTGTTCAAGGTACCTACCTATATTTTCTCATTTCTTTTATCGATTTTTTGAATTTTTGTAATGGATAAACCTTTTTTTGAGGTGTTGTATAAGAATTTTTTTCTGGTGGTTGTTAATGAAATGTTACAAATTGTTTTACTTTGTTTTGGAAACACTTCTTCAAATATTGTTTGACAATTTATCATCAATTCTTCTGTAAAGAACTTCGAATTTATCAACTAGGTTTAGGGATTCATTACTTATCCTATTATAATTTTAATGATAAATTTATAATTCATTATCTTTTTTAGTGATGGTGGAATTTACCAAAATAAATATTTAACTAGATTAAAAAATAAACCTTGACTATGGTTTAGTGATCACATTTGTCTCTTTGATGAAAAATATTTTACTCTTGTTTTTATAGATAGTTTTCTATAAATAATAATTCTAAGTTTGACATGTTAATTCATTCTATGGTTCAACATTTTTGATTTGATGAAAATATTTAAGGTACATAAATATTATAATGTTAGTTTTCTAAAGAATAAAAGTAGGATGTTTAAATAAAAGTATTTTTCATATGAAATGATAGATGTCAATGTGATACTCACTGTACATTTATACAAAAATATTATTTCTTTTTTAATTGAATTAAATAAATAACATGAATATCTAATTTAATTCTTATAAAAAAATAAATAGGTATATTAATTCAAGAATTTTTACCTTATAATTTGAGAAATTTTTAGTTATGCTAGAATAGAAAATAAAATATTATTTTTATTTTAATATCTTAAGCCTTAGGATTATAAAAGATGTAACATGTGATAAATGAATCTCTTAATATGATTTGAAAATAAAAAATATGTCGGATTCAGATACATTATTGTGGCCAAGCGAGATCATTTTCATGTGAAGGTTGGATTCTATGGTTTTTAGGGCCTAGATTCCATGTTGACTATTTGTTATTTTCTTACTAAATTGGGGGTATTATATACATGTCACAATTTTTATGTGATGTGATGTGATCATGGTATGAATGATGGTAAATGAGATATTAGTGGGGAGTCCCATGTTTATAGCTGAATTAGGCAGTGGTTATGGGAGTATTGATGCAAGGTGGTGGTGGGTATGGTACTAGGATTAATAGAATGAGTTTAAACTAGGATTTCCCATTGTTTTGATGAATGCTACGATTCATGGAGGTTTATATTTAAAAATTAAATGTCAGATAACTAATTTTCATAATTCTTAATTAAATTCCCCATTTTACAAATTAATTAGTTGTGAATTGTTTATCCATCTCTTTATAGTATCTTTGGATGATACCAAAATACATGGAATTATGGAATGGAAATTAATAATAATTTTCTAAAACCACGGGTTCTTTGTATTGTTGGAATTAAAATGATGACATTATTGAGGTACCATTGGTTTCATTAGACTATTTCTAAAGGGAGATCAAATAAGTTAATGGAAATTTTTATGTAATTATAATGTTTAATTGAAGGAATTTGTGAAGTGTAAAATGTTTAATAAAAAAAGTAATCAAATGTATTATTAAATTCTTGTGTGGTTTTTCTAACAACCCTTATCATTATTACACAATAAAGCATGATTTATTACATAAAAATCACTTGATACAACATAGAAGATCAAGAGGCCTAGTGTCTTTGTTGCTTAGAATCAATACATAACAACTTAAAACACGAAATACAACATCTTTACTAAAATCATACTTTACATGACCACTACATTCCCTCATACAAAACATTTCATGGGATAACCTGAGGACATGCATAAAAAAAGGGTGAGGTATAAAGCCCAGTAAGGGAATAAACATGGAATAACATGAGGAACATAATACATTTTAGATAATAGGAATATCAATGGAGAACAAGAGAAACATTAACATAAACACATGATAAAGCATGATAATCATAACATGGAAATGTGGCAACAACACTTAACATGGAATTAGCATGAGCCAAGGCTCATTTCACATAGAGCATGAGTAAACCGTCATTGCACATGAAACAAGAGTAAACCATAATTTATCTTGGATTAGAATGAGCCAAAAAACATTGCACATTACATTTCATGATACTATACATTACCCAATGCTTTGGATCACTATCAGGGAACACCCTTCTTCAACATTTCATTTCATGCATAAGTGTGCCACATAGATCATATAATATGGAATCAATCAACATCATAAGTTATTCCAAGATTACGTAATGTTTAATAAATACATGAATTTATCATTCAATATGTATATGTGCATAATGGTGAATACCCTTGATAGAGACATGTGCCTGGTATTCACTACACAATGATCTTGTCTTGGGAAAACACTCTGCAATTTCGGCAGCATAAAAGTGTGACATAAGGATTCATGAAAATGGTGGAAGAGATAGAAATGAGTGTTTCATCATATGTACATGAAATAGATAGTAAGGGGTTGTATAGCTATATTTCCCATCAAACGTAAAGGAATTTATATGCATAATACAAAATAATTACTTGGATGTAAAAGAGGGGAGAGAAATCCATCGCAGAATTTTGGCATGGTAACAGGTGTACATGGAGGGAATTAATGAGGGGGAAGTGGGTATCCCATCATCCAATCATAAAGAGGGTAGTATGGGGGAGGTGTGAAATTATACCCCAAAATTTTAATTGAAAAAAGGTCATAAAAACTTAATGAAAATTAGACAAAAACGAGAAAGGGTGAAATCTGCTACTTAGAAATGCGATCCCAAAATATTTGGAGAGGCTTGCGAGAAGATTTTTGGGAGATTGGGAAAACTTTGGAGGATTCTAGAGAAATGAGGTCAGGTTTTGGTCAAACTAAAGAGGCTTTTATTTAAGATTAAGTGGGATCTTTGGTGGGTTTATATAAAAAATGATAGAGAATTGTTTATTATTTAGGTTTGGGACACCTCACTTTAAACTAATCAAAACCACAAACCATCCCATGGTTTTTTACCATGGTTTTTCTCAAAGGGGAGTGTAAAAAAATATTCTATTTTGTAAAATTTCCTAACTTCTTAAAATAATAGTCTTGCTTATGTGGAGGAGAGTCACACTCTCAAGGAAGACAATTTAAAAAGATAAAATTTTTATAAGCCTTGAAGTGTCCACTAAAGCTTTGTAAAATATATAAAATAAACCCAAAATCACATTATATTAATGTTAAATCATTTATTGTCCGAACATAATGTTTATAGTATTTTATTACCTCAATATTGTGTCATTATGATATCATAAAACACATTATATTTTTAAACGATATTTGCTTTTTTCCCAAAAATTGAACTATCACAAAAAATTATGAAAAATTCACCGTTAAATAATTTCAATATACTGATTCCCAAAATAATATTCATTTTATATAAATAATTTTCTTAATATGTGAATTTTCAATTTCAACATAAAAAGTTATGTCTATCGAAAAAACATGTTTTTTGACCAAAACAACTTTCAAACGTTAATAAAAGTTACAATTTCATTCATAATATTATACGATAATTTATATTTTAAAAAAAATTAATTTAATAATGATAATAATAATATTTTATTAAAATATTATTTAATTAAAAAATCCATTAATTCATCAAAATATATTTCTCAGTTGAATATTAAAAAAAATACAATTTGTGCTATAAAAACTCATTAAAATGTAACAATAATAAAATGAATGTATAATATTTATACAAACAATAATGTACATAATAATAATTCTAGGGTATTATTACATAACCCCTTAAAACACAAGCATAAGACCTTAGGGTAAGGTTAATGATGGTTTCAGACTCTTTGGGTGGCTTGGATAACATTATTCAAGTGGTAATCTCTATCAACTTCCACTTCTCTTGTAGAAGGTTACACTCGAGCGTAACATATTTAAGATGGGATTGGGATTGGTCAATAGAAAAGACCAATGATGCCACCTCCTTTTCCGAGCTCCGATAAATGGTCTTCGTATGGGGATAGTCTACTGGATTAGGCATCACTTACTTTTTCTATGTAAATTAGATTTTTTAAAGCCCTATATTGATACTAATCATGTAGTAACTATTCAATGACGATATTAGCAATGGTCAAAATTATTAATAGTATTTTAAAATCCAAAACTAGAACCAAATAATTTCATACAATTTACTTAATCATAAGAATATATTTTAATAGACCAAGAGTAATTTTCATTAATGAATTTTTGGGTGGTTGAAATCATCCAGCCTTGAGATATTTTTCCCTCAAAATTTATTTTTCCCACACTAAAACAAATGCAGGTAACTCTATTTAATCACTTCCTCTGATTCCCATGTTGCTTCTTCAAACTTGTGGTTTCTCCACAACAGTTCCATGAGGGTCATTGTCTTATTTCATATAACTTTTTCCCTATGATCTAAGATCATCACTAGTTACTCCTCGTAATAAAGATTATCCTCTAGCTATACTACCTCTAAAGAGAGTGCATGTGGAGGGTCTGGTATGTACCTACTTAATAGGGATAAATGAAAGACATCATGTACTTTGGCCATGGAAGATGGAAGTTCTAGTTAATAGGCCAGAACCCCGACACGATCAAGAATCTCAATGTGGATGATGTACCTAGGACTTAACTTCCCATTCTTTCCAAACCTCATGACCTTATTCCATGGAGATATGCATAGAAATACAATGTATCCAACATTAAACTCATGGTCTCATCAATGGTTATCTGCATAACACTTTTTTTGACTATGGGATGCCTTGATATGCTGCTAAATGGGTTTCACCTTCTCCACCATTTCATCGACTCTTTCTGGTCCTAGGAGCTTACACTCACTGACTTCATTCCAATATACCAGGGTTTTGAATCTATTCCCGTATTGGGCTTAATAAGGTGCCATTAATATGCTCAAGTGGAAACTATTATTATAGGAGAATTGAACTAGGGAAAGATATTGATACCAACCCCTTTTAAATTCCATTGAACATGATCTTAACATATCTTCTAATTTCTGAATAGTTCACTTAGATTGGCCATCAGTATGAGGATGATAGGCCATACTGATGTTCAGTTAAGTATCCATAGAATGTTGAAGAATCTTCCAAAACATAGAGTTAAATCTTAGATCTCGATCGGATACATTAGATAGTGGTACTCCATGAAACCTTACCACTTATCTAATTTATATATGTTCCAGTTGATCCAATGAAAAATCTACCGAAATTGAAATGAAGTGTGAAAACTTTGTAAGAATATCCAAAACAACCCATATTACATTGTTGCCTTTGGATGTCTTCAGAAGTTCAGTGTCAAAGTCCATGGTGATGTTCTCCCATTTCCATGCTGGTATGGGAAATGGTTGCATCATTCGCTTATACTTCTACCTCTCTGCCTTCACTTACTGACACACCAGGAACTATGATGTATACTCATCGATCTCTTTCTTCATATTATCCCACCAATAAGGATCTAGGAGATCTTGATACATCTTTGTGTTTACTTAGATAATAGGGAAATGTTTACAATGTTCATAATCTAAAAGTTCCTTCTTCTACTCCGGACTTGATGGATCACATAGTATTTTCCTAAATATCACAATTCATTCTTAATTAACATTGAAATCCGAGGATTTCAATTTTTTGATAGCTTCTACTTTCTTTTGAATTCCCACATCATCCTTTTGAGCATCCTTTAACCTTTACAAAAGAGAGGGTTGAGCAATCATTTGTGAATGTATTGATGATTCTCTATTCTTTATGATTCCCAGGTCCATATTCATCAAATATAAGAAGATTGGATCCTTATCATTTCTCATCAATGATATAACCGTGTTAGGTCATTTTTACTTAGAGAATCTTCCACCTTGTTCGATTTCTAAGGGTGGTAATGGATTAAGCAGTCATAGTCTTTGATCACCTCTAACCATCTTCATTGGTGCATGTTCAACTCTTTTTGTGTGAATATATATACTTCAGGCTATTGTGGTCTGAATATATTTCACACTTCTCCCAAAATAGATAATTCTTCCGAATTTTTAAAGCGAAGATCACCACATCCAACCCCAACCATGTGTTGGATAATTCTACTCATGAAATTTCAATTTCCTTTAATCATTGGCAATGAATTTTTCATTTTACCTCAACACACAACTTGGACCAATCTTCAAAGCATCATTGAATAGCACAAAAATTTATCCACTTGTGGGTAAAGTGAGCACATGTGTAGTGATAAGCATCCTTTTCAACTCCTTGATGCTTTCTTCACATTCATCACTCCATGAAAACTTTACTCCCTTTCATTTTAGATTGGTAAGAGGGTTGGAAACTCATGAGAAATTTCTCACAAATCATCGATAATATCGACCTAACCCCAAGAAGCTATGGATATCTGTTGCTGATGTTAGCCTCGACCATCCCTCTATTTCAGTTGTCTTGGAGGGATCCCTATATATCCCATTTTTTGTGATGATATGGCCCAAGAATTAGACCTCCTTTAACCAGAACTCACACTTTTTGTACTTTTCATAGAGATTCTCCTTTCACAAGGTCTCTAGTAAGTTCTTAGATACTCCTCAGGATCCTCCTTGGTTTTAGAGTATATTAGAATATCATCTATAAAGACTACCACAAATTTATCAAGGTAGTTTTTAAAGACCCCATTCATTATGTTCATGAATATTTCTAGGGATTAGTGAGTACAAAAGGAATTACTATGAATTTATTGTGCCTGTATCTTGTACAAAAAGAAGTCTAGGGGATATATTCCTTCTTCACCATTACTTGATAATATCCCGACTAAAAAAATACATCAGAGAAGTATTGTGCTCCATGAATCTAATCTAACAAGTCATCAATTCATGATATAGGATACATATTCATTATCATGATTTTGTTAAGCCCACGATAATCAATGGAAAGTCACATTGCCCATCCTTCTTGATGATGAATAGAATTGGTGCACCCCATGGTGAAGCACATGGGTGATAAACCCTTTATCCAAATTCTCTTGTAGTTGTTTCTTCCACTCCTCATGATCTAAAAAATCCATTCTATATAGATTCTTGGATTCTAGAAACTTCCCAGGTATAAGATCAATTGAGAATTAAACATATCTTCTCGGAGGAAGACCAGGAAATTACTTGGGAAACACTTCCGTGAATTCCCTCACAATATGTATCTCTTCAAGGATGGTTACCTCCTTAGACTAAATAATCTGAGCCAGATACTCATTCTCATAAGGTATTAATATCCATTCTTGATATGATGTAGAGAAAGAAGATTCATCTTCCTCATTGAACTTTTATAGAATCAGTGGTTGAATCTCCACATGAAGAGTGATTTCCATCTCAAGGAAATTTATGTTGGCTCTATATAGGGAAATCCAATCCATGCCAATAATTGCATAAAATTCCATTGGAGGGAGTATGATGAGGTTTTCCAGGAAGTTCAATCTACAAATTATGCCAGGGGAGGAGTTATATTCATGGGATGCAATGATTGACCCATTTTCCATACTCACCAACATCTTTACTTCAATGATTTGTGGTGGTGTTGGGATTGTTGTACTGAACTTTTGGGATATAAAAGAATGAGTAGAACCTAAATCAAAAAGTACATTCACTATTATTGAATAAATAACTAGTGTACCTGTCACTATTTCATTGTCAGGGTTCACTTCAGTGGCAGTGATGGAAAACCCATTCCCTTTCTGCCTTTGAGGTTGTTGGTTGCCTTCAAAAACCCTTGGCTTAGGGAACTGATTTGAACGATGCCCTAGTTTTTTTGCAGTTGAAGCAATGAAAAACTCGTTGAGAGTTGAATAGAGCAATCCTCTCTTCTGTTGCAGCATCAGGTTTTTCTAGTCGGTAGTTAATAGCTCAGTGCCCTTCTCATTCACACTTAATGCATTTCCACATCCCCTTCAGGAAATTTTTGGGGTGCTTCATTCCACACCTTTGGCAAGTGGGGTGGTGGATTTTTTTAGCACCGTTGGATTTATCCATCAGGCTGCTAGAATTGATGTCCACCTTAAACTTCTTATCCCCATGATACCCCTAAGATTCTTCAATCTCTATTTTGACATTGAGGGAAAATTGGTCAATCTTCTCATAGCTGTCGAAGTCATGGATCACCAGGTCTTTCCACAGGCTATGTTTTAGCCCACCAAAGAAGCGGTCAACCTTGTATTTGGGGGTAACTAAAAAGCCAGAGGTTTATCGTGCTTGCCTTGTGAAGTTTGACTCATAAAATCTGTCTGATTCATCATCATTTTTCATGAGGTCAAAGAAGTCCATTTCCATCTTATGTCGGAGGGTGTGTGGGAAATATTTGTAGAAAAACATTTTCCAGAAATCCTTACATTCCAACACTTCGATCTATTCTTCAGTCTTTGTATTTTTGATCAATGTCCACCATTGATTAGCTTCACCCTATATAAGATAAGTATCCAGGATAACCTTATCTTTTTCAGAACATTGAAGGTTATAAAAGATGTTTTCAATGGATTTGATCCATTGTTCGATGATTGAGGGATTAGATGATCCATTAAAAGTAGGAGGCCATTGTCTCATGAAGGTATCGATAGTGACTTGTTCTTTGGGGGGGGGGGGGGTTGAACGTTCTTGTTTACCCATGTTTATATTCAATGATTTTGTTAACTGAGAGAGTATCATGACAATGTTCATGATTCTCACTCCCATCATATTGGGCATCTCACTATCACAGTCATCACATTGATCTTTACATCGGTTGTTAGCCCGAGTCCACCTATTACCGACCATTGGCTAGAATAAAAGGAATGTTAGGGTAACACATAAAGGGTAATCCAAGGATAAAATAGATGAGTTATAAATAGCTTTAATATCCTTAACATATGAATCTATAATCATCAGTCTATGTTATCCATGATCTACTTTCTAACATGTATTCTTAGAGGATTTTTTTAATTCCATTAGTAATGGTTCATACTAAGATTTTGAATTTACCAATGCATATCTCCCGGGTGTTTCGTAACCAAGAGTGCAGCAAGGCCCTTTATTGTGTACCAGTATACCCCGGGTCAAGCTTAAAACTCTTTGTCGGGGATTTAACCCCTAGGTAAATATGTGCCAGAGCCGCCTCCACCTTCTCATATGTAGAAAGGGATGTATTTTATTGATAAAACACTTACTCAATACCCACCAAAACATGGGGTTGTTTTTATTATACATATCTTTGTATCTAAGGATTCATTACGTGTTGTTAATCATAATCCCAAAAATTACTAAACCTATCCTCTGATACTAACTATAACAACCATCCTCTTTATTACTCACTAACACATGATTTATTACATAAACATCACTTGACAAAACATAAAATATCGAGAGGTCTAATGTCTTTGGGGATTAAGATCATTACACAACAACATAAAACATGAAATACAACATCTTTATTGAATAATTTCTTTACATGGCCACTACATTCCCTCATACTTAGCATTTCATGGGACAACCTGTGGACATGCATAAGAAAATGGTGTTCTATAAAGCCCAGTAAGGTAATAAACATGGAATAACATGAGGAATACAATACATGTTAGATAATAGGAATATCAATGGGTAAATATAGAAACATGAACATAAAGGTATGATAAAGCATGATAAACATAACATGGAAATGTGGCAACAACACTTAATAAGGAATTAGTATGAGCCAAGTATTATTGCCCATGGAGAATTAGTAGACCCTCATTGCACGTGAATCAAGAGTAAAACCTCATTGAACTTGAAGTATCATGATTCATCAGTAATTGCACATGGCATATCATGATATTGTACTTTACCTATTTCATTGGAGTTCTATTAGGGAACACCATTCATAATCATTTCATTTCATGAATAAGTGTTCCACATGAATCATATAACATGAAATAAATCAACATCACAAGTTATTAATTGATTATGTAATGTGGAATAAATACCTTAAATTACCATTCAATATTAATATGTGCATAAATGTTAATACCCTTGATAATTACATTGTTATGTTATTCACTACACAACGATCTTGGCTTGAAAATACACAGTGCAATTTCGACTGCATAACAACACGTAATAAGAATTCATGAAAATGGTAGATGAGAGAGAAATGGGTGTATCATCATATTTT
This sequence comes from Viscum album, assembly GCA_963277665.1. NCBI lineage: Eukaryota > Viridiplantae > Streptophyta > Magnoliopsida > Santalales > Viscaceae > Viscum > Viscum album. Next base: position 385,576,222 of record OY728146.1, read on the forward strand.
CATGAAATTTATGGTAATGGGGTCATATTGATATATTTCCCAACAAACTTAATGGAATTTAGATGCATAATACAATTGAATTACTTGGATGTAGAAGAAGAGAGAGAAATCCCTCACAAAATTTCCGCATGGTAATGAGTGTACATGGGAGGCATTAATGAGAGAGAAATGGGTATCCCATAATCCAAACATATATAGGGAAGTATGAGTAAGGTTTGAAATCATACCCAAACATTTTTAATTGAAAAAAGGGCATAACAACTTAAAAACAATTAGTCAAAAATGAGAAAGGAAGAAATCCCTTACATTGAAGTGTGACCCCAAAAAGCTTGGGAGAGGATTGAGAGAGGATTATTGGTAGATTGGGGAAACTTGGTAGGATTTTAGATATAGGAGGGAAGGGGTTTGTCAAACTCTAAAGGATTTGAGTGAATAGGAAGTGAGATCTTGGGTGGGTTTATATAGGAAAGGAGAGGAAATTCTTTATTATTTTGGTTTGGGACATCTCACATTAAACTAATAAAAACCACAGACCAGACCATGGTTTTTTCCCATGGGTTTTTCCAAAGTGGACTGAAAAAAAATATTTTATAAGGCCAATGGGAGACCTTAAAATAATAGGGTCTCTTATGTGGATGTGAGTCACACTCTCAAGGAAAACAATTTTGAATGATAAAATGTTTTATAAACCATGAAGGGTCCACTAAACTTTTTAAAATAAATTAAACAAACAAAAAGTCAAATTATTTTATTTTTAAAACATATATTGTATGAACATAACATTTATAGTATTTTATTACACCACTATTGGGTCATTATGATGTCATAAAACACATTATATGTTTAAATGCTATTTAATTTTAACTAAAAAATTCGGCAATCTCAGAAAATTATGAAAAATTCACCTTTGGATAATTTCAACATACTGATTAAAAAAATAATATTCATTGTATCTATATAATTTTCTATATATTTGAATTTTCACTTTTAAAATAAAAGGTGATATTTAACCAAAAACATGGTTTTTGAAAAAAATAGCTTTCAAACCGTAATAAAAATTACAATTTCATTCATAATGCGTACGATCATTTATATTTAATAAAAATTAATTTAATAATAATTTTTATATTTTATTAAAATATTATTAAATTAAAAAATTCATTAATTCATCAAAATATATTTCTTAGTTCAATATTACCTAAAAATACTATTTGTTCTTTGAAAACTCTTTACAAAGTGACAATAATAAAATAAATGTATAATAATTATACAAAAAATAATGTACAAAACCATAATGCCAGGGTCTTGTTACATGAACCCTTAAAACACTAGTATAAAACCTTAGGGTAAGGTGTGTGAGGGTGAAAATCTCTTGGGGTGGCTTGGATAACATTGCTCAAGTGGTAATCTCTATACACTTCCACTTCTCTCATTGGGGGTTCTACTTGAGCTTTACTTATTCAAGCCCATATTGGGATTGGTCAAAAGAGAAGCCCAATGACGCTACCTCCTTTCTGAGCTCTGATAAATGGGATTTTTATAGGGAAATTCTATTGGATGAGGCCACCACTTCCTTTGTCTGATTAAATTGTATTTGTTAAAGCCTTATATTTATACTAATCATGTGATCACTATTCAACATCTATATTAGAAACAATATCAATTATTAATAGTATTTTAAAATCCAAAACATAGACACAAATAAGTTTATATGTTTTACTTAACCATAAGAAGACATTTAAATATTCCAAGAGTATTTTCATTAATGAATTGTTGGGTCGTTATAGTTTTATGATATCTAGTAGTTAGAAATTTAAGTAGATTATCTAAGAGAACATAAATATAGTTAATACTAAGACTTGGTCAGTTCCAATAATATGGTTATAATATATATATGACATGTATGTTATGTGATTACTTATGTCACCCCAACTATTTCAGTATGGGGACTGACACCTAGTGGACTACGGAATGGTGTTTTCCCCAACATCTTGGTTAGTGAGGAAAGGATGGAATACTACCCAGAGTCACCACGCTCTCTTGTCCTAGTAGTTTTATATGATTTTATGCTCTATTTTTATCTTTTATATATACGTGTGTGTAGGGATGTAATGGATTGGGGTTATTTCACACACATGTATCATCATATATATTATCCTATGGATTATTATAGGCATAAAATATTAGGTATTTTTAGGAATAATGTATAATACTCATCATATGGGATGTGGTGGATCTTAGAAACTACTCGGTTACTATGTGGATATGTGGAAAGGGAAGATGAGATGATCTGATTCAAAGGGTGCATGGTATGTGATTATTAAATGATGTGATTCATGAGAGGAATGTTTTGATACTTCTGCCAAGGTGTCACTGGGCTGGCTCAATTTTGGGGAGAGATAACCTAGGAAATATGATATAGAGTCAGAAAAAAACTTGTGGGGAGGTGGTAATGAGGTAACTTCTTTTTATATTATATTATATGATCACTTATATATGATACTTAGTGAGAGATCCACATTGAGTCTAGGAACATAGAATACCTAATTATGTGATGAGTTAACTTCACCTGATATTCACTAATATTTGGTATTCATTCATAATAATTTTCATGAGAGGATATGGATAACCTATTGAGAATACTTTATATTCTCACCAAACATATATACAAACTATTATTCAGGGCTGTATGAGGAGGTTGATGATCATGTAAGACATTATTACCTCCTTGAGTTTTTTTAGTGGATGTTTAGCCTTTGAGGTCTCTAATGAGGTTTTCATTTATGATTCTTGTATTTTTATTTATAGTTTCATAGTTTTATAAAAATAAATTAATGTAAAAGGGATATCAATTTAGTTTAACTATTAGTTTTTTTGGGAATTTCTATCATATATATTATTGATATTTTGTAGTGGTTAAGGAATCATATCTTTTTGTATGATACACCATTGGTAATTTTATGTTAGCTTGTGACCTATTAGATACTATATTTAGGAATCACTATCTCCCCTCTCTCATTTCCAATCCAGAAGGGATTCCTTTGGGAGGAGGGTATCATGAAAACGTGATATCAAATATTTAGGTTGAGTAATTGGATGGAGTTTGGAAGTAGGAACTGGTGAGGAATACATTGACTGGTTGGGAAATGGTGTTGCCCAAACAATTTAAGAGAGTAAAATAAGGGAGATCAGATATGAAATGGGTATTTAGGACCTCCCTCATTTTATTCACAAACAATTATGTTTATAAAGAAGAATAAGGAAGTGATATTAGTTTTAGGGTATCGACCTTGGAAAAGATCATTCATCGTTATTTTTGTGCCTCTGTTTGACATATGATTACTTTAGGATTAGGTTGAACCATAAATAAATAATTAATAAATGTTAAATAATTCATATTCATAGTTTAAGTGTTAATAACCATTATTTCATTTTCAAGCATGGATAAATGTTGTTATAATCATGAGTTTTAATTAAAATATATTCATATGGATATACCTACATATCGCAGTAGTGCTAAGGTTTATGATGATGAAACATGGAGGAGGAAACTCTGATAATTTTTTCTCTGTTGACTGCAGAAGTATGAGGTCTCCATTTTACACATAGTGAAATAATAATGGTTATAGGAGGTGAATATAGTATTTAATATGATCAATTAACAAACATTTTACTAGGTTTCATTAATAGTGATGATGTTATATAGGTTATCGAGGGAATGGTAGATCTTATTCCTCAAGGATCATGTGGCTTCAGTAGTCTGATAGAATTACTTCTAAGACATACCCTATGAAGAGAGTATTTATTTTATTATGAATTAATATAGTCACTAAGATCCTCTTACCCTTAAATACGGGAGTTATTGTGAACGATAGTTAAAGAACCATTTTGTGACCCTTCTCTAATATGTTTTATATTTCTCCTAGATAAGGATTTTATGTTGTAAAACAATCATGAGGATTTACATATGGATATCCAATTCATTGTCACACCATTTATTTTTTCAATGTATCTTGAGGTGGGATATAAATAATAGTTAAATGAGAGGATTGTGGAAATAATTATATAATCACAATATGGGAGTCATTATAATTATCCAAAAATAAGAGTTGTGGTATAGGGTTTCTAATTTCTAAAATAGAATAATTTTTGGATAGTTGTGTGTAGGTCACATCAGTCATGTACTCATATATTCTGTGGGAGTGGATGTTAGGCCCCATCCAATGGATTATTTACTTGAATATCAGGTAGAGGTTATGGATATCTATGGTAAGAGTACGTAACCTTTCAGAGTAGAAAACATGATGAAAGTATTCACTAGATGTTCTACTATTGAGATAATTTTAGGATGTCAGTTTGTAGTAAGGTGATCCATAATTGGATCAATAGAGGGGGGATGGGATAGATAAAGGACAACCTTATAAACAACCTCTTAAATAGAGAGTAGAGAATGATTGTGGATTTGTATATCATAAGGGACATAGATGTCATAGATCATAATTTTGTCTATTACACTCCCTAGAATTTCTAGTTTAAGGGGAATCAGTCATGTTTTGTTGTAAAAGTTTCAGTTCATCTAATTGGGTTTATTTTTAGGAGATAAATAGTCCTTTATATCACCTTCCTTATCATGTTCTATTGGACTTATGGCGGTGAGGTTTCATGTTCCCATGTCATTTAATATTCTAGTTTTTGGTTAATATTATCCATATAAATTATATACAGAATGTGATCTATTACAGAGGTTGCATCGATTTTGAAGAGACTATATATGTTTAAAATTAAATCCATATAACTAATCATCATCATGTAATGGATTTATTCAGTGTAGGATATCATTGATCTCTTTAAATGAATAATTATTTCATATAATGTTGATATATATTTTTTGGTGTTATTTAGAGAGTGAAAAGTTTGTATGGTGTAGAGGCATGTTTCATAGTTTTCTACCGTCACATCAGAATTGTTGATGATTTTTTTAATGTCTTAGAAGGTGGTTTTTTCTAGGGTTGTGGTGGGGTACATTTATTTCTTTCACGGGAAGGTTGCGAAATTTTACACTTGATGAGAGATCATGTTTGGGATAGATCTATAGTCAGGTGCATCAATGATCATCATGTATAAATATAGGATAACACATTCTGAGTTTTTGGAGATATTGATACTAATTAATGATATTTTTTAATTTTTTCTTCATTAGTTAAAGATGTAACTTTTTGTGGTCTAATATTGTTCTGGATGAAGGTCTAATGTAGTGTGTGTCTATGTATTGAATACCATCGCTTGAATTATGTGACAATGAAGAACTAATATCATCTATCATGGATTGATTGTTTAGTTGATCAACATAATGGATCTAGTTAGTTATCAATGATTTATCTATTATAAGATCATCATCATATGTAGGTGGAGGATGGGGATGTTAGGATGCACACTTTATGATTTCATTATGGGCATTATGAGTTCAATGTAATGTCATTTGGTGTGATGAATAATCCATATATATTCCCAGGGATGATGAATATAGTGTTCCTAGAGTTTCCATACCAATTCATGGGGGTCTTCATAGATAAAATACCTATGTACTATGTGTTTGAGGAAGATAAAAAATGATGTTTTGGTTGGTTTTGGAGTTATTCATCATCAATAGATATTTATAAAGCTATACATGTGTGTTCTTCTTACTTGGGATGTCATTACTTTGGGGAATTTTACGTCCTAACATGAACTAGTTGTCAATCCTTCATGTATCATGGAATTTTCTTCTTATGAAGCCCCTAAAAGTGAATTTGTGGTGTAGAGTATATATGATCTTGTAGTATATTATATGTTATACATACCTGAATTCACTCTGATTATTAATCCTCCAATAACATTCACTATAAATATATAGGGGTTATTTTGGACTAACTAATGTCTAGAGGCTTTTGAGTAGATAGAGTATAGGTTGGTTAGCTATCCAGTGCCTTATTTTTTCAGATAAAGGAGTTCAGTTTAATGATTTCTATTAAAATTTTTTTATTGTCACTGTAATTATCAAGATTAATTGTAAATATGTTGTTTATTATGGGTCTTGATAGTTTCATCCCTTTGAACATAACTATTCCAAAAAATATCTAGAGTAGTTTGAAGCCTTGTTTTCATTGAATTTTTAGTGGAAATATTATTTTCCTTGTTTTTAGCGGCACTAGATCATTCATCATTTCTTTCTGGTTTTCACTAATCATAATAGATTGGGTCAGGTCTTATACCAGTTTGACCTAACCTTATTTCAACAGTGGTTGATAGAATATTTTCAACAGTATGACTTATTGATTTACTATACCCTAAGAAAGGGTAATCTTATTACTGATGTTCTATATATAATGTATCGTAGTGATAAGGTTTTTAAATATTGTGATAATTATAGATTGATAGAAGATATCTATGTGATATATTTTGATATGGGAGAGGGTGGTGGAAGAGGATGAATTTTTGATATGAAAATGAAGATGTCTTTGCTGTGTCTTGTGGAAAGTTATCAATTATAGGATTCTATTATAGATGTTTGGTGAAAAAAGTTGTCTATGTTGATTCCACTAATTCATTTTTTGGGAACGATACACATAATGCTTTTTTTAGGGGAGGATTCTCATTCCTTAAGTGTTTCATGAGGTGGTTCTATGTGAGTTCCACACCTCACCCATGGTTTAATATACTGAGTGACTATAATGAACCCTTATTTAGTAGTTTAGTTTTTTATTTCTTAGGATGAAGCATTTAGTTTCATATTTCATGTCTAGATATTTTTTTTTCTAAAAGAGAGTTAAGGTTTAACAACATGTTCACCATAGTTTACAATTTTCAATAGATGTACCTATGTGAAAGTGGGAGGACATATCAATGGAATTCATTCCATGTTTACCTCGATCATAGAGAGGCTATGATAATATATTTGTGTTAGTGGGACTTTTGATGAACTCAAATAACATATTTGAAACCAAGGAATCAATATTTATAGAGGTTTTTTTGAGACAATATCTTGAGGATTTCATAAGACTCCACAGTGTCCAAAGGAAAATTATCTCACACCATGACATAATTTTTACATCTAATGTATAGTGTTATTCACTGTAATTTTATCTCTTAGTGGTTTAATATATGATATTTTCATATAAATATGGACTATTAAATAACTTTTACTTTCGAGACTTTTGAAGAAATCATTTTTTCTTATGTCCCATATTTTTGACATTTTTTGAAGATGAACCTACCTTTAGTTGAGTTTTAATATAATAATATTTTTCTATCCACCATTGGTATGAAAATTATTTAATATTTATATGTTAGAACAGAACATTATAATTTATGAAATAATAGTATCAGAGAGCTATCAATTCCTTGGATGGAACCAATGTAAAGGATAACAAATAATGTATTGGTGAATCAAAAGAGGATGAAGGATGTGTATTTTCATCAGAAGTCCTATAAAAAATATCTGGGGAGACCTCTAGATTTCACATTGGAGATACTATATACTTGATGGTGACTCCTAATCTAGTAAAATTAAGGTTTGATCATGGATGTATGCATTATCAAAGGGTTTTTGGGCTATTTGAAATGTTGTACCATGATAGAGACATCCCATATTGGATAGCACTTCCCCCACAGATGATCCAGATACACAATGTGTTTATTAAATTGTAGCTTCACCTCTATATTCATATTGATAATCACATTAATAATTGTAGAGAGATCCATATTGATAAATATACAACCATAAAAGACCAGAATTCATACATTTATTACCTCGAAGAGATGGTTTTCTATGGTCATGTTATTCCCTTGTATAATTTTCTTCAATAGCATGTTTTCATAGAGTAGAGTAACTAGGAACATCAGTTATTGATAAACACCAAGTATCATTTGTTAATTGAAGGTTATATCTTCTTTTTATTTGTTAAATTGTAGATATGGAACTTTATCTAGTTTATGAGATTGTTTTCTCTTATTTGATACCCTTTTGTGGACATTTTATTATTTGAGAGTTATCTAATCCTAGGGAGAATTTTTTTTGATAGTTTTTACTATTAAATTGTTCAAAACCATATTTATCTATAATATATGTATGTTCCCCTACGATTGAGATATTTTTGAGTGGTATCTTATTGGATGGATGTTCCGATGACCACTACTATTTTCTTATCCTTTGGTTTTGTTTTAATTATAGAGGAATATAATTGATTGAGGGTAATGTTACGTAACGGTAAGGACCAAAATGGATATTCTATAGTGTTTTCGGGAGTCTTGGTGGTGACAAGAAGGATTTTTGAAAAATTATTAGGGATAATAAGAGGCATTTTCCTTTTTTGATGGCCACTACGCCCAAGTGGTGGGTGAGGTGGTGATAATTCTAGGGTATTGGTGGTTTCTTGTGTGGTTCAAGGTTCACCAAATCCGACAAAATGGATTATTAAGTGAGTTTGGAGGCTTTTTTGGGACTTTTGTGATCCTTCTACCTCAAAGGGGATAGTGAAAATGGGCATCAAGGGCATGTCATAGGGTGAAAATTCATGTGGATTATTTTATCCAAAATAGTTAAACAAAAAATGTATTGTCTAGCCATTGTAGATGTTGTGAATAATGTAAAATAGTTTGGTTGTGAAAAAACACAATAAGTGAGATTCTGTTTTTTGATGGAAGATTGAAGAACCACAACGATCATGTTTAGGGTATGTTTGATGCCTTGGTAGAATTAAATATTACATTAAAACATTCAAAATGTCCATAGATCCTTGTGGATCATGATTGGTTTTAATAGGGAAATGTGTGTGGAGTTAATGTAGGTTCTTTATTGCATTTTAAAATATTTTTCATCTTTATTAAATAAACCTTGATCATCCTATCAAACTCTTCCATCTTTTAAACACATTTTAGGGAATAAGAACATGGTCAATATATTTCTTCCATGGATGTTTCAGCACTGATGTTTTTATTTTATAGTATTTTATTCTACCTCAATTCGACCCCCAAGATTCATTCCTCTAATCTAAAATATAGTTTCTAGGGATTTGATTATTTTTAATCAGGATAACTATCACTTATTTTCTTATTTTCATTCATCCTTTTTTATAGATGTGTTTGGTCGAAACAACTACTATTTGAGGTGTTTATTGAGCATAAGTTTAAGCTTTTTTTTGTGAAAACTAGGTTATATATGGATTTCCTATATCTTGGTTGTGCTTTTTCCGGGGTGGTTACAACTTGATATTCTCTTCTTGGGTGATGAATTTTAGTATTCATAATAGAGTAAGGGTATCATTTTCTTATACTATTTTTATGGAATATAAATATTTCATGTATCATCTATTTGGGTGATAGATGAATTTTCAAAATAAATAATAAATAATATTTTAGAATGATCCTCGGTTTTGGTTTTATAAATCATATGTGTTTCCCCCATGAAAATTGTTTTCCTATAGTTTTTATTGGTAGTGTCATATACTTGTCAATCATTTTTAGAGTGTATATTTATGATATGTTTGAAAATGTTTTATGTGATGAAAATTGATATATAATGTCAATTCACTAATATTCAGTGGCTAAGGACCTAAAGTGGCATGTTTGAAAGAAACTGTTCTTATTATGACCTGACGCAAATCAATGTGATGTTTAGTGCACTTTTAAATGATATTGTTCATTCTCATATGAATTAAATTGGATAAATAACACGAATATGGAAATTCTTATTGATGAAATAATAAAGAGGCATGTTAATTGAAAAGTTTTTTGTTGTATTTTTATAAAAATAGATGTTATAATTTAAATAATATATTAATAATTATTAAATTTTAAAAGCTAATGATTTAGTCTGTCTGTGATTGTATCCTATGGAAAATGAATCAGTTAATTCAAAATGAAAATAATGTAGTTGTTTAATTAAGATAAGTATTTGGTGCTGAGCCAACCCATTTTATTTTGATGGCTTCTTGCCTTAGTTTCTAGGACAAAGACACCAGGTTGCCTATTTGTTATTTCCTTATTTACATGTGTTATTACTCTATATGTGAGCCTTAAAATATGATGTGTTGTGATCCTAGGATGGATTATGTTTGATGAAAAATGGATATTAAGGGCCGTGATTATAGTATTATTTGGTGTCATAGATGGTGAGATAGAAGCACAATGATATTCATGGGGGTGTTAGGAATGGAATTATGAATAATGGAATATATTTAAGATTTGATAAGCTATTATTATGGTGAAAAATTGTATGATTTATTATTTATACTTCTACTCTAAATTTTCTATTCCAATGTTACTTATTTATGATTTTCTAACCCAATTCATAAAGAATCTAGTTTTTCCTAGTTCATGAATCTCTTTATTTTAGAATATAATGAGTCATTGATTGCCTATAATTATTGAACGGAATTGTATAATGAATATTTTAACGTTTTTTGTTGGTGGAATTTTGGCATGAAAATGATGCTAATATTTTGGAACAGTGTGATTAGTTGGATTATGTTGGGAGGGAATAGAAATAAATTGAATCCAGTGTTTATGTAATGTTAATGTACTATTAGTGGTTAATTGAATGAATTCACATAATGTGAAATGGTTAATGTAAGAATTAAATGAAAGACGTATTGAATTCTTATTTTCTTTTAGGATATCTTTTCATTAGTGGCGTAGTTGGATATCTAGGAGATGATAGATGTAGTTAAGAACATTTCTAGGATGATTCCCATAGTGTGGTTGTGATTTGTATAAATCATTTATGTTATGTGACTTTATAATATTCCCCAAATATTTCATTAGGTTGATTAACACCTACTAGAATCTGGGTGGGTTCTTTCCACCACATTCCCATTGGCATGCAAGAGATGGACGAATACTCCCTCTTAACATTATCTATCCCCTAGTAGTTTTATGTGCTCGTGTACATGGTGGTAATCATTTCCATATTTGGGTTTGGAGGGATATAATAGTTTATGGTAATTTCAAACACATATATCTCCATATATAGTTTCCTTGGTATTATTATTGGTATTTCATATATGGGAAGTGATGGATTAAGCTATATTACTCAATGTACGGGTTGTTGTGGATCTCAGAAACTATCTACTTACTATTAAGTGATTTTTCATGGGATGATGAGATTATTTTATGCACATGGTTAATGGTACATTTTGGTGAGATGATATTATGAATGGAGTTCTTTTTATGATATTTTACCTAAGGTATCTTCAGGTTGTCTTACATTTGTAGAGAGATTGCTCAAGATATACGATGTTGAGGAATAGAAACACAATTGTGGGGAAGTGTAAGTGGGGCTCCTTCTTTTCTTATTATATTATGTGATCACATTTTATGATACATAGTGAGATATCCATGGTGAGGCTATAAAAGTATCATACATTCATAGGTTATGAGTAATATTTACTAATTATTCAATGAGTATTAAAAATATTTCTCCTTCTTTTTCATGACTTATTCCAAGGATTATCCTTCTAAGTTTACATTTTATAGTATCTCAAAATATATATAAACTGTGTTTAGGTCCACATGAGGTGGTTGGTGATCATGAATTACATTATAATCTCATGGATTTGTCTGGGTAGCAATTTGGGCTTTGTGGTCGCTATCTGGGTTTTTTATTTTCTGTACTTGTTGTTTCTATTATAGTTATTCCTTTTAATGAAATTAAATTCATTTACATGGGATAAAAAATTTCATTTATTATTATTTTATGTTGCCTAGTGATTCTATCCTATCCCTCATTTCCAAATCCTATTAAAAAATTCTTATAATTTTCGTGAATGATATATCCTTGGTTCTTGTCTCAAACCTATGTCCTATTAAAGGTAGGATTTGATCATTGTTATCTCACGTATTTCATTGTAAACATAGTATTATAAACATTTTATCTAGGGCTCATGACATAAACATTCATAATTTTTTTTCGTGGTTATTTATTGGGAAAAAAATTCTTAATATTCTAGGAGTTTTTACTTAAAATGTTGAGTAAACAAAAGTTTATTTCATCATTATTATAAAAGAATGTTATAAATGTTATCCTAATGATATTTATCATATATGAAATATTCCTTTGATTATTTTTATACTTCATTATGTATATGGTCTAATTTTATCAATCATTTACTTTATAATGTTGTTTTTTTATTTTCTGATGTTGAAATATTTTTGAATCCAATTTCATTTACAAGAGTAACACTATGATTAATTGAATAATGTTCATAAGATCTTATGATAAAAAATTTATTTTTTTCATAATTTTATTAGTGGGACTATTAAATCATTATAATGAATTGGGTAATGATTTATATTTAATCAGATAATATGAATAGTGTGGAGAGATAATCCATTCCAGGTAAGAAAAGAGGTTGGCGAGTGAATCAAATCCATTATGGGACTTCGTCATCTATGTGATGATAGTTGGAGTATAGATCCATAACTAATGAAATGATATTGTATAATTATAATTGAGAAAAAATTCATAATACATTTTCTTATTCATTTGATATGCTCTCATATATCATGATTTGGGACACCCTAAAACTTTAATATATGAATACCTTTAAATAATTGAATTTGTTCAATATCTTGCTCCACACGCAACACTGAAGTAATGAAAAATGATGATATATATAGATAAAAATATAAAATTTATGTGAGACCATAAAAACCATAATATTGGTTTAGAGTGAATAAACATGAGAATCCTCTTGGATTATATATATAGACAATAAAAAAAATTTCAATTCGAATAAAATTCAACTAGTTTATCTAATTTTTTTAATAATATCTTGTATTGTTTAGAAACATATTTTAAAATGAAATTGTCAATTATGAGATACCTATATTTATTTTGAGTAAAAAGTGACTAATTATAAATTATAATTGATATTAATCATTGGATAACAACATTTAGTTAGTAAATGATTTGAAAGAATAATAATAACAATTAATTTTTGAAAATGTCAATTTTTCAATTAAATTAGGTTTTCATTAGATTGTATGAATTTATTAATAAATTGCATTTAAAAATTTTGGTATTTGAGATTAATAAAAATGATTTTTTTAATTTCTATTATAAAAATGTACATAGAATAAATTTTTAAAATTAGTCTAAAAAGGATTTTTAGTTATAAAAGAGAGTTTTTAGGATACTTGTAATTTTTTTCATTTACCACTATATAAGAATAACCTATAAATTTATATAAACATTTAATTGATAAAATATGAATTTTATTAAAATATTATTTATTTTAAAACTATTTTTTAACTTATAAAACCAATAAAAATAATTTTTATAACTAATTAAATAATTTCTTAAATATATAAAATTGTTATCAGTTTTCTCTTTAAATAATGAATTTTCAAGAGGGTTTCAATACTAGCATTGTGTAATGTCCTGACTTGGGTTCTACACACTAATTCTCCATCTTATCAGTTATGTGACCTCATGAGGGCCTCCCTATACTCTATAGGCTTTAGACTAGTATCAATGTTCTAATATCGATCATGGAGAGACTATACAGTCTTTCTCAAAGCCGTATAATAATGGAAATATATAAAAAGTATCTAACTAAATAACCAAACTAAATATCATATAAAAAGAGACAATTATCACATACTGAACCAAAATAAGAACAATATTGAAAACTAAAATAGTAGATATGTAATGACACAATATGTATAATGTGTCTAACGGAAAACCAAAATAAAGACACTAGAAATCCCCAGAGGGTACCAAAATAACATTTGGTTCCCTCATCCATGATCCAATCAAACTCATCAATCTGAAATAGATCCTTTTTCCTTATCCTATCTTGTAAACATGAAGACTGTTTCGGTACCATTTAGGCAACCCACGTAAGGTGTGATTATAACTAAGTAGGCCACCACCAATAGTGTCTAAATATATATATATATATATATATTAAATAATAATGTATATAGTTGAATAATATATAAGGAAATATAATAAGAAAATAGGTTTTAACAATTCAATATTCTTTTTTTAACCACATTCTATTCCTCAGGTTCATGATGACACCCATATCATCAAGACCCACTTCATCTCATGCTGAAGATCAAACCAAAACAAATTGGGGAATAAAAATAAATTATAAACTGGGAATTCATTAACCATTTAATTCAAATTAATAAAATTGAAATTTGTAACCATATTACGATACTAATCTCATGCATTAGAATGTCGTGTCTAGAACCCCATGTGTATTTGGAGAATCAATTCATGCCCCACACCCCATGGGCCTTTGGTGCATCAGTCTCTATCCCAAAAAATAATATCCACATGCATGCATTTGGGTTTAGAACGTCATGGATAGAAGCCCATGGGTATTTAGAGCATCAGTTTATGTCCCACACCCCATTTATGAATCAATGAAATATATCACACATATCAAATTTAACATGGTCAATCAACATTGATCATCTAATCAGAATTTCACATCATGATATAAAATTTCAATTATCAATTCAATTCTGATCCTTTACATTAATTACTTGGAATAATATGAAAAATTCACTGTTAAACCATTTATCAACATTTAGTCACATAACCTACATACCCTTGAAGGTTAAGACAAAAATCCCTTTATTCCCATTATTAATCAATTACATATCTCTATAATTAGCTAATTGCATAATCCCATTTAATTGACCAATTCCAAAATACAAATATCCCATCAATTTCATAATCACATCATCCCATTAATTTTTGAACCAATAAATTAATCTAATTCATGAAGTGATTTCCAAGCATGGAAATTTTTATTTCACAATTACATACACACAAATATAATTAAGACTATGGTATATTCAACTTAGAACACTTACCTCAAGAACATTGACGATCATTCGCCAAACTGAAAATAATGAATTAATGTTAAACAATCAATTACACAATGAAGAAATAGATCTAGATACAAAACCAAGATCCCAGATAAAATGGATTTACTTTTATCCTTAAAAATAACTAAACCCTTTTCGGCGATTAATAAAATATTCCCTTTTCATCTAGATTGAGAAACATGAGAGAGTGGAATCCAACCAGGAAGGGATTTCTTACCGGAGAGTTGAAGATCTATCTAATTGATCTTATCTTTTTCAATAATGGATATTTTATGGATTTGAAATATATATAGTGTCAATAAAATTATAGAAACCCATTAAGGTTGAGTTGGGTTGAGCCTGGGTGAAATTCAGAGGATTAGAGAATTTTAAAATAATTTTTTCATGGGATTAATTCGGAACACTCTTTTTTCGAGGTAGGACCACACATTTTCCCATTCCATTTTCCTCACTTAGGGGTCACATGGTTACTAATAATATGGGAAAAATTTGAAAAATCATGCACTAAACATAAAATCCTCCCTTTTTCGGAGTTTTACGGTATTCTAGGGTAAGGAAAACGGATTGCTAAAATCTTGTTCCAGCCTTACTGTACCAAAAGCCCATAACCCCCCCCCCCCCAAAAAAAATATACTGAATACTCTTGAGGCATGCATTGATAAAAATATTATAAAAAAATGGTAAATAGTACTTGTAAATGAGATCAATACATCTCCATAAAATTTTGGGTTCATAATATAACCATACCTTATAATAGAACATCCTAGAGCATTACTCCCAAACATCTCTAAGATTCCAAGGTATAAATATTGGACCACAAATACCATATATCCTCTTCTCCCTCCCATGATTCCTCATGAAAATTCACAAGTTTCTTTAATAACTAAACTATTAGCATGGTATTTCCCCCACAAAACATTCTCACTGTGATTGAACACATGTATCCAAAGATCCCCAAAGGAGGAATCCACCTCAATCTCAACATCATCAAATGAGATCCCACAAGAAGGGTCAGGTTGACATCATAGAAGATTTGACACATTAAAAACATCATTCCTGGAACTATACCTCTTTGGGAGAGATAATCATTATGCCACTAGTGTGATTCCCACCACAACCTCAAAAGGTCCAATAATACAAGGCACTAACGTTCCCTGTATCCAAATACTTTAGGGAAACAATCTATGTGACACCCTAAGGATCACATGAAGACCCACTATAAACTCTAGGGGTCATCGACATCTATACTAATACGAATTCTTCCAACTCTAAGAAATATCTATGAATTTATAAATTAGCTAAACATGGTCTGATGTCTCCCACATGAGACATGGTCCCAATAGCTCTGACTCACCTACCTCTATCCTGTATATATTTGATATGAACGATATACTATAAAGTTCCACAAATGGTTCCATACAAATAGTTCGATGATAACTATTATTATAGGAAAACTCCACAAGAACTAAGTGTTTATCCCAATATCCACCAAATTCACTAACACATGATCATAGAATATCCTCAGGGACCTGAATAGTATACTCTAACTTCCTGTATTTCAATGGGTTGAATACCTTACGCATAAAAAACTATGTACCAAGCACCTTATGGAAACCTTTATAGTAGTGAGAAGTAAAGCGTGAGTCACAGTCTGAAGCTATAATATGAGGTACCATATGTAGATAGACTACATCTGGAACATACATGTCTCTTAAATAATCCATTGAGAATTTCTCCCTTATAGGAATGAAATGCACTACTTTCATTAGTGGTTCCACAACAACTTAAACAGCTTCATTCATCAAAGTATTCCTCAAGAGACCCACCACAAATAAAATAGTAATGACATCCCAATTACATTTTGAGATTGGAAATGGCTATAGTAAACCCCTAGTTCATTAATGCTTAGCCATAACCTGTTGACATGGGTAATATCATGACACAAACCCTACAATTCCTTTTTTATTGCTCTCTCACTAATATTAATGATGTAGGTCATGATACATTTGGGTAAAAACAAGATGTACTTTCTAATTTAAGGAATTAAATTCATACATAATCTCTTCTCTCTTTGATTTAGGTACAAAAAACCTGGCCCCAAACATAGATTATCTCATCCTCATCTATAGTCTAATCATAAGGTGACTCCCCACCTTCAAGGCATTCCCTGAAGGGAAAATACTCTGAACCCTCATACCAAAATTCCCTGATCTGAATCAAAATTATATACTCCACTAAAATTGATAAAATATTCATATTCTATTTTCCATCCTGAACCATAATATACACCTCATCCAAAAAAGTCATTATCTTACACTCAATGTTAGAAACATGTACTTCTTGAGTTTAATTGTTCCTCCTCAAAGAATTAGCAACACTATTTCACTTCTTTGGAATATATAAATGATTAAAATCAAATGAATGCATATAATCAACCCATATCCACTACTGAGGATTCACGTCCCATTGAAAAATATATACTTTAATCTCTTGGGATCAGTATAAATAGTAAATTTGTCTCCAAAAAAATAATTCCACTGGCACATCAAAGAATAAACCACTATTGCTAACTTGAGATCGCTCATACGATAATTCTATTCATGTGAACTCAACATCCATGAACCATAAACTAGAGCTAGATCACCCAGCATCAACACTTCTAAGAGATACACTCCTAAAGTAACACAAAACACCATATACTTCTCCCCTAGCTCTGCTAGGATCAAGATTGGTGTGGTAGTAAAATTCCTCTTCAACTCCTATAAAGAATTCTCTCATGCTTCAAATCATTTAAAATTTATCCCCTGTATTGGTTATCCCTAAAAGTGGTATATACAAATGGTAGAAGTCCTGGATGAACCTTTGATAATATCCCTATAACCCTAAAAAGCTATTATTATAAAGAAAAATCACAGGCTTCTCCCAAGAAACAATTACCTGAAATTTCTATGGGTCCACTAAACACCTTCCTATGAGATGATATAACCAAAGAAATGTTCTATAAAAATCCTTAATTAGAACATAAATATATTTATGTATATATTATTATCTCTCAGTGTGCTGAGGAAGATTTCAATAATTGGGCATGATCTTCACGAGTGTTGTAGTACATCAATATTTCATTCACAAATAATTCAGAAAACATATCCAATTATGGGTACTAGATTATATTGGTCAAGGCCATAAACCATGCTGATGCGTTCATCAACATGGATGGAATCAAAATAATTCAAAAGGATATACTTTTTTCTGAAAGCAGTATGTGGTATATCAAAATGTTAAACTCTCAGTTGATGAAACCCCAATATCAATTTGATCTCTGAGAAAACACAATCTTCTCTTAACAAGTCATATAGATCATTGATATGTGGAATAAGATACTGGTTCATTACAGTCATCTAGTTAAACTTCTAATAATTAACACACAATAACAAGGTCATGTCAGCATTCCTTGATATCAATACTAGAGAAACAAAAGGTGATGTACTCATATGGATAAATCCATTATACATTAACTCTTCAAACAAAGTCTTAAGCTCTTAATGCTCTATTAGTTCCATTATGTATGGTGGAATAGAAACTCACTCAACCCCCGACATGTGTACAATTGTAAATTGGACATCTCTCATTGGTGGATTCCTTAATAATTCTTTTGGAAACATATCCTAGAACATATCCACTTTGAGTGGAAATGAATCATTCTTTACACCTCTATCATCCAACAACAAACTAACCAGATGGGGAGTGAGCACCCCCAATTTCTATTGAACTATACCTACATGGATAAACTACTCTCCATGGGGAATATAATTATCACCCTTAGGTTGCATAAAATTCACCCTTCTGTGGTAACAATCTATGTGGGATCGGTACTCCAATAACCACTCCATACCCATAATCTAGTCAAAACCTTACATATCAAAAACTTAAAGATCCCAAAGGAAATGATACTCCCCTAAATCAAGAGAACATACCTTGAATGAACATCTATCTCTATATTTTACTCACAATGGTCTATTAATGATCATAATCCCACCCAAAAAACACTATTACTATAATCAAAACATTCAAAAGTTGTGATGATATAAAATAATGAGAGGCATTAGTATCAAATAAGCTAATAGAAAGTATAGAATCTATAATAATAGTAACTTTAACTATAAATGGTCATGCCTTGACATATACATGTGTAGGATTAACATCTTGAAAATATCATGAACCTCTTCCATATGATGTATTCCGAGTCCCCTAAGCTGCACCACTCTAATGATACTGGCACTCTTTCCTAGAGTCAACTCATCCCCTACCTCAACTACCACAACTTGTAAAAATCTAATTTCCATACTGATATGGGGTTGAATTATCCCTTAAATGATATTGATTCTCCCTAGGTCCTCCATCATTACCCATGTTTCATGAGTTCTTGAAAAACCACCATAGATGTCTCATATTACTGTCAGATCGGCACATTGTCAGTTATTGGGAAAATGTTTATGAAAGTAACATGGCCTATCACACTGGTGGAAGAGCACTCAGGTATGATTCTGAGTAACTAATCCTTCCCCCGTGCCACTCTACTTTCCACTTTCTGGTCAATTATAACCTAGAGATGCTTCATAATTTTATAATATGTTCCTCATGATCTTCCAGTAGAAACAACCAATCCTCCAGTGGATGCTTCCTTCAAGTTCCCCTCAGATATGAGGGCCTAATCAACTACCTCAAGAAAATTATATAAGTAAAATATATTAAATTGGTTCTTAATCATAGGCTTAAGACCATATTAAAAATGTATTTCCATATCCTTTTAATCCCCTTATAGCACCGGGGAATGGTGACAGAAGACTATAAAGCGACTAACATAGTCCATCAGGGATATACTCCCCTGGTTCATCATCATAAAATTTACTACCATTTTGTATCTCATCACTTCTAGGTAAAAGTGATCTAGAAAAATTTCATGGATGTCCATCCATAACAAGTTTTCTAGCTTCTCACTCCGAGATGTAATATACCACAATTGCTTTACTTATTTATAAAATATATATGAATCCAATTTGAATATATTCTCAGTATGAGTCTCTATGTGGTCAAGAATTATCTAGATGGAATAAATATAAAGCTCATATATGTAATTTCCACCCTATTCAGCAAAAGTTAGAGGGTTCTACAACTAAATCACCCATGTCATTTTAGACATGATGTTCTCAACCAGCACTAGGTATCTTTCCTTAATCTTTATAATGTGAGAAAATTTCTCATAGGACTACTCTACATCTTCCTCACCTAGAATAATTAGATCCTCATGTTATTCTACTTGATGCACATTTCCAACCATTTCCTCATGTAGTCCTACCAAAATGAATCTTCTTGGAGTCTTATATCTACAATTAAAAAAACCTCATTGGACACATTACATAGAATTTACACAATTACGAGGATTCACATAAATCCATATCAATTCATGCCCCAAACCCCAACACATAGTAGAAACGAGGAACTATCCCTACCCATAATCACCCATAACCTTGGTCATGGTTAAAAAAGGGTAAAAACATTATCATCTTATATTTTCTCATTAAAAACCCATTTCCACAGTTTAAACCATTTTAAAAATTTCAATTAATATTAGGAACTCTTTTCAGATAAAATTTACAAAAGAATAAAAATAACTTTCAAATAACATACTCATTCTACAAAGTACTTTTCCTATGAATTCGTAAAATTATTAATTTCACAATAATTATATAGTCCCTAGAATGACGCATTATTAGACAAATATCATTCCATTTCGGGCCATAGGGTCATAGTCTCAAAAAATAAGAACATGAAATAACATGTAAATCACTCCAGATGAAATAAAATTCAACTATAACATCAATAATCAATAACATTAATCCCACCTTGGAAACATGGATTTTACCACCATATTTGAGTTAGATAATCACATGAATAGGCTAATAACCAAAGATAGAATAATAAAAATATACATTATACATTTACTAATTAGTCATAAAAAATAAAAGAGATGAACCTCCCTTTGATACCAATTTGTAACTTCGCGACTCGGGTGCCACACTCCCGTGCCCTGAGCTGATCAGTAACATGACCTCAAGCACTCCTCCCCACATGATAGAGGCTACCGACTAGAAACAAGGGTCTAATATCAATCATGGGGAGAATATAAAATATATATATAATTGAATAAAAATAATAGAAATAAATAAAAAATATCCAATTGAAGAACCCAATTGAATGTCATAACCAACATAGAAGAATATCACATGAAGAAATAAAATAGGAAGAATCTGCAAAAATAAAATTGTAGATATTTCATTCCATAATATGTGTCAATAATATTATGAATATGAAAAATAAATAAACTAAAACACCTATATGGGTATCATCACCATTTATAGTTCCCTCATCCATGCTCTAACCCAAGTCATCCATCTTGAATAGAGCTATTTTCCTTAACATGTTATGCAAACATGAAGTTTATTTGGGTACCAATCAGGATGCCTGCGTATGATGTGAGTACAAATCACTAGGAAACCACCAATGGCGTCTAACAAAAAATATTATAAATATGAGTGTATATAATTGTATAAGGAATAAAGTATAATAACAAGTAAATAGTTTTTCAAAATTCATGATGCTTTATTTAAACACATTATTTTCTTATAGATCATGATGACTCTCGTACCATCAGTACATTCTTTGGCCGATGCTAGAGACTGAACCATATCACATAGGGAAAACATAAATTATTATAACATGATATTTCATTATAAATTTAATTACAATTAATTACATGACAATTTAGAACCATAGCCAAATGCCAATTTCAGGGGCATAATACATCGTGTCTTGCACCTAATAGGTATTTGAAGAGCCAGTCCATATCCCACACCCCGTGCTTATTTGGAGACTCATTCCCTATCCCATAAAATATTATTCATATGCAAGCATTTGGGTCTAGAACATCATGGATAACACCCCATGGATATTTAGAGAATCATTTTGTGTCCCCAACTCAATTTATCAATCAATAACAAATGGAACACATATCACATTTAATAAGTTTAATCAACATTAACCCTCTAATCAATAGTTCACATCATGATATACCATTTTAATTATCAATTCAAATATAATATTTTACTTCAATCACATGAAATTATATGAAAAACTCATCATTAAACCATATATCAACATTTAATCACATTATCCAGCAACCCTTAAACGTTAATCCAAACATAACTTTATTCTTATTATCAATCAATTACATATCTGTTATGTCCTGAAATTCTAAAATAAGAGCATTATATTCGATATCATGTGTGAAACACAACACCAAGCATGTAAGGGAATATAATATCTCAGGAAATTAAAATATAATTACTAATTTAAATAAATTTAACATATTATAAAACTTTCAATGCATACAACACTGAGTTATCTTATGTTACATGTAACAAATACTTTCTTTAAGGAATTACGTTTCACATAAGACTTAGTTTTACCAAAAAAAAAATATAATATTAAAACATTATTTTTTAATATAATATGATAGAACCTGGCCGTTAACTTAACTATTATGAATAGTATAAAAAATATGAAAAAAATAAGTTTTATAAAAATCTAAGACAAATTCATTAGTTACCAATCAATTATAAATGAAAAAATAAACCACTTGAATATAATGAATATATATTTATTTTCATGATATCAAAGATGTTTTTTATTGATAATTAAAATTCATTATCACTAGTGAATAATATTAATGATATATATGTATATATATATATTATTAAATAAAATATTTATGATATTCATTAAATATATACGAGAGAAATAAGATGAGAAAAACACCAATTTTAAGCATAAAAACCTATATTTTTTTGTGATAGTTTTAATGCCTTTTAACGGAGAAAAATTTTATATAAAATTTTTGGGACTTTTATAAATTTTACATGTCAAAATATACTTTATTTTTTAGAAATCGGAACATAAAAATTATCTTAGGGTGAATTTTTTGAATTTCTTCTATGAGGTTTTAATTTTTGACAAATAGTGAAAAACTAATGGAATTAAATTCAAAACTATTTTTCTGTATAATTTATTTAAAAGTTTAAGTTATATTTTTATTAGTTTTAAAGTTTATTTAGTTCAATTTTATATTAATTAATCAAATTTAGTTCATTGTAATAAAATTTTAATTGAAATTGGATATTAACACATCTTAAACTTTTGAAAATTTCTACTTTAAAAACCCACTTTCTCACCCCATATACAAGATTAAATTTAAATTAATTTCATGAACTTATGTGATTGGAATATGAAAAAATGGATTAAATATTTTGTATCATAATGATTTATAATTTCTAATATGTTCTACTTAGTTTTTTCACAAAAAATGTTTATTGAATGTAATTATAATTTATTATAATGATTAATAGAAAAATTTTCTTAACAGGGGACTAATCCTTAAACATAAAAGAAAAAATGAACAATAAAATTAAAAAAAACATTATATGTAAATATTTATAAAATATAATACCTTTTATCTAATTTTATATATTATTATATCCACTTTCCATGGAAAACATTTGGGTGGAATTCATATTTCAAATATTAATAAGAATGCCACTCCACCTCCACTATAAAAGACACCAACCCCTCCCACATCCTCACACCCCTAAAGACAATTTTTACAAACCATGATATTCTTAAATAGCTACTAAATATAAATACCATATTCATATGAGCCTAACCATTGCAATAAATTAAATCAAATACTTATTTTGGTATAAATCAAAAGGAGTTACCCGATTAAGTAGTAATGTTTTCCAATGATCATTTTTATTCTTTTACTTCTCCATCCAAAAAAATATTCATATTAGATAATTTAATAATAAAATAATTATCCTAAATATAATATTAATATTTATGTTAATTTTTATACCTACAATTACACACATATCCATCTAATGGGTAATGAACTTAACATTTGTGTACGACGAACTACAACCTCATGAAATAGTGATTGTTTGTTTGTACTTTACCACATCTCATGGTTGATAATTAATATGGAATAAATATTTTCATTTGTTTTTTATGATATTTAAAATTTATTTTTACTTATATAAATTCTAAATAACTCATATCTTTATGAATTCAATTTTTTGTAAATACGATAACATCATTTGTGGACGTTTGGTCTACCACATCCTCAAAGTGCATCGATTCATTCACACAATAAAGGAAACATATAAAATATGGTTTTAACAAAATTAAGTAAAATATATTAAATATATATGATAATGTAATTATAATATAAAAATATATCATTTACTTTTTCCTATCCTGAATATTATAAAGAAATTAATGTAGCATTCATGCATACATACGACCTACCGTCTCTATGAACACTGCATTTCATTTCCTATATCCAAATATTATGGTTTATTATAAATAAATTTATACTTATTATATATGATAAAGAAATAATTTTTTATTTTATGGATTTTATTAAATCATTATAGATGTAATACAATCCAAATAACAAGCCAAAATATACTAAAAAACATAGAAATTAACACAATAAGTGTTGAAAACAATGAATGTTTTTATAAAAATGGTTAATAATTTTTTATAAGAAGTTAATATATGATATTATAAATATGATAATGGTTTCTGTATAATATAGTGACAAGACTTAATCCCTTATATAGAAGGTTGATGGACATTCACTTAAGAAGGAATTGTAAGGTAAGTGATTCTTGTCTAACTATTTTTTCTATGAGGCACACACAATTTTCACAACTTATTTACTTTTTGTGGGGTATATACGGACAATATTGTATTTTATATCCTGATTAAAATTATATTCATGGTATTTATATTTTTATATTTATTTATTTATTTTTCAGGGATTATAATTCAGATGTTACTATGTAGTAAGGGAATTCCTCTCACTGTCGATTCTTTCAGACCTACTTTATTATTATGAATGTAATTTCTTATATATGGTTTACATACCACCATTTGGACATGTAATATCATGATTAATTAATTATTTATGATATTTTTAGTGTAAAATTAAATTATTTCATTTATGGGGATTTTAATTAATCATTACCAAGTGGAAAATAATTCCGTAATCCAATTACTTTTCCTTGGGTTATATTAATTCCCCATTATCATTAATATTATAAGATTATATGTGTAATAAATTTTTATGATATTTTTTAAATACATGTTTTTATTTGAATTTATATATTAAACACATAATATATTCATTTATTGATTCTCATCTCAATGTTATGGTATTTTCAATGGTTTACTTCACAATCTATTTTTGTTCAGGATTAATAACACTTGAATTTCGAATAGTGAAAATTAGGGGATAGATTTTTTAGAAATAATTTAATTTTATTATGTTATGGTTATTAATGAAAATATTAAATTAATAGTGCTATTTTTTCACACTTGGTTACTCGAAATGATTTATAAATTGTTTTTTAAAAAACCTGTCTTCATTTCTCTCTTTGGTCGGAGAACATATTTTCTTCTAATAAACCAATTTTCTAAAAAGGATTTAAAAAATTATTTTACCCTTTCCAGAATTATTTATTATATAAATATTAACCCTTTTTTTCTATTACAAATTTTTTCAATGGAATATTTTTTTTACTAACAAAAAATATTTCATACATTTTTTCAATAAAAAAATGTTCTTTTTACATTGTATGGAATGTAAAAATTTAAAAGATATCATTCCATCAAATATTCTTTTTAAAATTAATAAGGTTTATTTCTAAATAGAATTTTGTATTCAAATGATATTTTCAAATAAATAGTTTTTCAAAATATTTTTTTCAAAACAAAAATGAATTTTCCCCATGAATTATTTTAAAGTTGTTCGACTTCATAAAAGAAAACAATTGTTTATTTTACTAAAATTGTGAGATTTTTAATTAATACCATCCTTATTCTTCATATTTATGTATTTTGATTTATTTGGACAATGGTAGTATTGAAATTCACATTCATGATTCCTTTGGTTAGTCCCCTTGAAATATTAAATTTCCTATGTTCATTTGGCATTAAGTTTCCTATAATTGTCCATATAATATATCAAAGATTGGTTTATTTACTAAACTGTACTAAATTATTTCATACAGTGCATAATTTTATTTTTATTTTATTATTTATGGAAACATTGATAAATATGTATTTTTTATTAAATACAGATATTTGATAAGGAATATTTTTTATTAATTAAATTGACCACTTTATATGAGGATTGATTTGGACACGCAGTGAAGGGTGGAACCCAAACATCATATAAACCCTAGAAGAATCAATAGTTTCTCATGTGACAAATTAGTTGCATGAATTAAATAGGTTTTAACCTATATTTTAATATATTTGGAGGAAAAATCTTGGCAGTGGAGGTTTTTATGTGACTGAGACATGATGTATAATAATTAATCATTACATTCACTTTAATTCAGTATTTATTATCCCTAATATGGTTACTATAAAAACGACTATAGAGGAACTTCATTCTTCGTTAAATGTTTAAATTGAATGTGTCTTCATTTCATTAACTTTCTAAATTGTTTACTCACTCAATATTGGTTTATTGATTACATGGCATGTGTGTTCAGTTATTTATCCCGCCATGTTGATTTATTCTCAATGATTAATTATTAATTCTACTATACAAACACTTACTAATAATTTTAGATAACCATTATTATTTTTCCTTTCAATAGAATTATATGAAGTGTAAAAAAAATGATATGCAAGGATATACTCGATGGAATAAATTAATCCTTGAAAAAGAGTATATTGTAATTTGGGTATTCATTTGTAATCTAGACTCATGTATGTATCTAGTTTAACAAGATTAATAAAATATTCATTCTATTGGGACATGATGTACCTATATCTTATGCCAACGTAATTGTAGAATGACACAAGATCTAGGATCTCTGAGGTCGGGTCACTATAGTTGGTACTAGAGATAGTTTAGTAGCAACCTCATG
Organism: Viscum album; assembly: GCA_963277665.1. Classification (NCBI taxonomy): domain Eukaryota; kingdom Viridiplantae; phylum Streptophyta; class Magnoliopsida; order Santalales; family Viscaceae; genus Viscum; species Viscum album. Next base: position 385,603,164 of record OY728146.1, read on the forward strand.
AACTAAATTTAGGGAAAACATAATTTATAGAACATAGACCAAAGATTTAATTTGAAGGTAAGTATATAATGACATCCTAAATTTTTTTAGACAAATATTATTTTTTTCCCTAGAAATACATACCTGTCTAGATACTACAAGTCGACATGGTTCTGACATTGATGTACCTAGGCATAATAACTAGGAAAAGGTGTGTCAGGCCTGAATTCAGAATAACCTAGTACAACATAATAGGCATTACTGTACATCTGGTTTGGATCTCCCTAGGGATATTATTTTTATAATTCACATTCTCTTTGCAAACCATAATTAATATAAGGACATGACAATTTATAAATAAAATTTCCCTTGTCATTTAATTACATGTCTTATTATATAATTTTTAATAGAAAACACATGCAATTATTTGGTTTTATTTTATCATATTGGATTTAAATAGACATTATTCATCTTTAGAATTTATTAAATAGACATTGAATAATGATCACATGGTTATTATAAATATAGGTTTTTAACAAATCTGATAGACAGATACAAAGGATGTGATGGCCTAAACCAGTAGGATTGTACCGTATAAATCTCATTTATTGAAGCTTCTCAGGGAGATAGAATCATTAGATATTTCCACTAATCATTCCAAATCTTAGATCTAACAAATGAAGCATGAGTGAAATGGTTTACGGGTGATGATCAAGATCGAAGATATCATGGCCCAAACCATGTATGCCGAACTATCCCTTGAAAGTATCATCATCATTCACCTTATTTTTAAAGATTTTTCTTTTGTATTGAAGGAATATATATAAATAATATAGTTATATGAGTATATAAATTTTTTATTAACTAATGGATATATATACATCATATTATTGTTACCTTATAATGGATTATTTATTTTGGTACAATAAAACAAAAATAATATTTTTGTGTAATATTCATATTCAATTATGGAATTTTTTTGTCTAATTAATAGATTTCTGAAATAAATTACATTTAAAAAAATATTATTATAAATTTTTTTATTTAAAATAAATGATCATATAATTTTTATGAAGTCAAATGTTGTTTTTTATAAGGCTTCTTCAACTATAATTGATAAAAACCAAGTATTTCATAATAAATATTGATTTTAATTTAAAATTTTAAATAAAAATATTATTAAAATTAAATATATAAAATTAATATTATTTTTGGAGTCATTATGTCAAAAATAATATAATAAGGATTTTTTATAATTTTCTGAGATTGTCAAATTTTCAGGTAATAATTTAATACTGTATAAATATACTTTGTGTATTTCGACATCATTATATTGCAAAAGTGATTGTATAAATAATATAAAATATATCATAGTGAAAATATATTTTTTACATTTAAAATAATTATATTTTATCTTTATTTAATTTATTTTTTAAATCCATTATGAATCCTCCCAATCCATTAATAAATTTTATGATTTTAAAATACTTTCTTTAGGAGCATGACTCCCCTCCACATAAGAGAGGGTATTAAATCATTATTTTTAGCCCTTAGATTTATTAAATAATTAAAAACAATCCCATTTTTTAGAAACCATTGGAAATAACAACAGTAAGGATTTTGGTTTTGGTTATTTTATTATACAAAGTCTAGAGCCTATGTTTGAGAAATATTACTGAAATCCCCAATATTTTCTTATATAAACCCACCCAGGATCCCATTTATATTAACAGAAACTTATATTAGCACATATTTAATCTTTCATCACCTCCTTTGAGTTCTATCATGGTGCCCTAATCTCTCAATAATCTCCTCCCAACCATTTTGAATCACACAATAATGTAAGGGATCCTTACATTCACTTCTTTATTCAACTTTATTTATTATCTTATCCCTTCAATTTTCAATTCCTAATGTTAGAATATTTATTTACAAGTACATATTAGATACAATTTAATTTAAAAATTATTTAATACCCCTTTCACTCTTATCACCCATTTTATGAATTTTTTATTGATGTCGTTATGCTATAGAAATTTCACCGCGGTTTTCCAGGACAAAACAATTGGGTAATGAATACCATACCCATTTACAATCAAGGGTGTTCACCTTTATATACTTATACCTATTTGGATTGGTACATACATGTATTTATTCAAAAATCCCTGATAATGGAATAAAATATGATGATGAGTGAATCCATGTTGTATGATCTTTATGGGACACATAAGCACGAAAATGAAATGAAAGTAATGAGTGAACCTAGAATTATATAGCACTCTAATGCATAGGGTAATTTTTAGCCTCATGAGATGTCATGTTTGGATAGGGAGTGAACCTGATTTTTATGGGAATCTTGAATCATTATTTCATGGAAGTTATCTATGATAAATGTTTATGATGCAATGTTTTAAGATGTTTCCACATTTCCTATGTTATGATTATCATGCTATATATTTACTTATTATTTATTTTTATGATTTACACCAAGTTTATTCCCCATTTATATTTTTATTTGTCTAACATGTATTATTCTCTTCATATTATCCCATGTTTATTCCTTTTCTGAGATTTATATCTTACCCATTTCTTATTTGTGTCATTAGGTTTTCCCATGCCGTTTTATGTGCGATCATGTTAAGGATGATTTCAATAAAGACATTGTTTTTATTATTTTAATTTTTTATGTAATATAAATGATTCTAAAATAAACTATAATTATCAATCATCAAGGATATATTTAGAGTAATATTATTTATTAAATCATGTATTAATGTTTAATAAATAACATGGTTTAATTATTTTTGGGATTATGATTAGAAAACTCTAGAGATTTCCATAGGGATAAGACTAAGTATAATAAAACATCCCAAAATTTTAGTATGTATAGTGTAAATGGTTTATTAGGAAAATAAAGACTTTTCTATATACTATAGGTTGACATGGTTCGGGTACTGATATACATAGGCATAAAAACTCTGATACAGTGTGTTGGGCCTGACTTGATGTAAACTAGTATACAATAGTGGGAATTACTATGAAATTGGTTTTACACTCATGGGGGATTTGATTTGGAATAATCACAAGATCATTACGGACTATTATTAAGTTAATAGAAAAATTCCCATAAGAGTATATGTTAGGAAATAAATCATGGATAACGTAGATTGAAGCCTAAAAATTCACAAGTTAAGGAAATAAATTTAATTTATATATTATCACTTTAATTTTATTGAATTCTTAATTTTGTGTTTAATAGTTAAAAAATAATCATCTATAATATTCCTATTATTATATCCAATATTTAGAAATAGGTGGAATTGGGTAAATAATCAACACGACAGGAAATGCGATGAATTCCATAAAGGGATGCCCAATCTGATGGGAGAGGTAATCCAAAATCTTGTGATGGTTCTCTATCAGCTGACACATGTTTTAAATAAAATCCTAGATCAGTAGGAGAATCTAAATCCCCATAATAATAAAGTCGCTATAATTTTGAGATTTATATGAGAAAGGCTTCCATCCTTCGATGGATTATATGATCCCTTCATCACAGAATAATGGATCAACTCCACTGAGAAGATATTATTCATCCTTCAATTTTATGAATAAGAGAAGGTCCTATTGGATATCTACATTATAGAGGGGTAATATAATCAGTGGTGGACATTTATCAAGAATATGAATCCTAAGTAAGAGATCATGGCGATGGGGTGGAATGAATTTCAAATATGTTTTCCCAAAAATATTTCCCACACACTCTAAGACAAAAAATGGAAAGGGTTTTCTATTCCATAAAGAAAAAATAGGACCAATATATCAAGTTTTATAATGGAAACATAAAAAAACATGCACAATATACCTCTAGATTTGTCATTACCCTCAAATTCATGGTTGGATACTTCAGTGGTGGGATAAAACTAGTCTATGGAAAGCCCCAGTGATCCGATACTTTGATAACTATAAATAAATTTTTCAGTGTTCCCTCAAAGTCAAAATAGAGATAATAGGATCTCTACGTAATCAAACTGATAAGAAGAAGAAAGTGGTGTCAAATTCTAGTGTTTTGATAGAGAAATATGACAATTCCATGAAATCCCAACATTCCACTTATCAACAGTGCAGAAAACGATCCCCATAAATTTAATAAGATGGACAAGGAAATGATTTAGGTAAGGGAAGGAAGGGAACATAACTAGATATTTTTGATAGTAGAAACCTACTATTTAAACGAAGTAAATGACTGTTCTAGTCAACCCTAATTTAATTGGTTCATTTCTTCAAATGAAAGGATCCATGGGACTCTTAAAATAAATTTACTATGAAAAGGGTTTCTAGAGAAAACAAACAACCTCCAAGGAAGCTATGGTGAAAATTTTCCATAAAAAATGATGAGGTGGATCCCATCAATGAAGTGATAATTGGTATGCTAGTTACTTATTCATGAATAGTGAAAATAATTTTTGATTTTGGTTCTACACATTCTTTTATATAAAGAATGTTTAGTAGAACTATTCAAACTTCACCATAATGCATGAATGTAAAACTATTAGGTTTTATAAAAATGGGTCAATTATTTCATCCCATGGATATAAATCCTCCCTTATCCAAATTTGTTGTATTAACATCCCAAAAAACGTTTCATACTCACTTTGTTATAATTTTATTTAGTTTTGGATATTTATTTATTTTCAATAAGTAAAGTCAAACTAAATTTTCATGAGAAGGAAATCACTCTATTACGAATTGACCCTGAATTATATATAAGTGAAAGGATGGGGAGTAATCTTTATTAACACCAACATCATAAGAATCAAAATTATTTCCCTTTGAGATAGTGTATCTAGATCAAATGATTATGTCTAATGAAATAACCATCCTTGAAGAGATGCCTATATTGAGTGAATATGATGATGTGTTTCTTGAGGAATTTCCTAGTCTCCCTCATAGCTAATAGGATAAATTTTAAACGATATTATACCAGAGTAATTTCCAATATCCAAGTGTTTGTATAAAATGGATGTTGTGGATCTTCGGGAGCTGAAGAAACAACTATAGTAGAATCTTGATAAAGGGTTCACATGACCAAGTGATTCACCATGGGGTGAATCTATCTTCTCTGTCAAGAAGAATGATGGGTCAGTGCACATTTACATTGATTATCATGAGCTCATCAAGATTAGAACAATGAAGAAGTATCCTCCTCCATGGATTGAAAAAAATTTCAATCAGCTACACGGAGCACTATACTTCTATAAGGGGAATATATGGTTGGGATTTTACTAAGTTAGGATGAAGAAGGAGGATACCCCTAAGACTTCCTTTCATTAAAGGTACAATCACTATGTTTTCATAGTAATGCCTTTAGGACTCACTAATTCTCCAGTAATATTCCCAAACATGATGAATATAGTCTTCATAGATTACATCGAATTTTTTTGGGTATAATTTATAGATGATATTATAATATTATCAAAAATTATGTGAAGTATGAGGAGCATCTTAGCACTACAATAAAGACATTGTGAAAGTAGAAGATTTATGAAATGGAAAAAAATGTGAGTTTTAATTGAAAAAGTACCTTTATTGGGGAATATCATAAAAAATAAGGGGATATTGCTATACTATTTAAATGAAATTGAAATAGAATGATGGGAGATACCAACATACAAGACATATATTCGTAGTTTTCTTAGATTATATGGGTACCATATTAAATTTGTGATAAATTTCTCACAATTGTGAAACCCTATAACCAAGCTAACAAAGATGGGAGTCATGTTTTATTTGAATGATGAATGTGAATATAGATTCAAATATTTTAAAAGAAGTCTTATCACTACCCATATGATTACACTACCCACATTTGGAAAACGTTTCATGGTGTTTGGTGTTTCTTCGAAGAAGGGATTGGGATTTTTGTTAATGTAGGATGAAAATTCATAGTCTATTCTTCATGGAAGTTGAAATTTCACAAATAGAACTACCCAAAACATGATATGGATTTGCTTGATGTGATATTCACTTTGATAATATGGTATAATTATCTCTTTGGAGAGATGTGTGAAATATATAGAAACCCAAAAATCCTTAGGTATATATTCACATAGAAAGAGTTTAATATGAACCAATGAAGATGGTTATAGATGATCTAGGAATATGAATTCTCAATTCACTACCATCATAGGAATGAAAATAATGTGACATATTTTCTATATAAAAAGGTTCCAAAACTTTTATCATTGATGATATCAGATAGGGATTTAATCTTATAAGATTTCAATAGGATGGATATAGGAATCATAATGGAGGAAACATCATCAATCCTTTCACAAATAATTCATCAACCATACCTTATAGTAATTATAAAGGACACTGAAAGAGATGACGTGGGAATTCAAAAGAAAGTGGAAACTATAAGAAAATTAAAATACTTATAGTTCAATATTAAGGAAGAAGGAGTTGTGAGATTTTGGTCAAGAATATGTGTACCATCAAATCCTTTGTTAAAGAAGGAGCTGTTGGATGATGTACCTAGACTAACCTTTTAAATCCACATAAGAATCACCAATATGTATTTAGATATTTGAGAACTCTATTTTTTGACTATATAAAGAAGTATATCACAAAAAAAACATCAAGATGTATTGTACGTCATCAAGTGAAAGTAGAATGGCAAAAATAAATGGGGATGATGCATGAATTTCCCATACTCACATGGAAATGGGAAAAATAACTACCACTAGTGAAAAAATAGAATTAATATAATTTTATTAAAATTTGAAATCGATTTTAGCCAATGTATTTAATGAATATGTAAAAAATAACTTCTCAATGTCAGTTATTCAAAAACTGATATTGAAAACTAGCTATCTATAGATTTTATGCTATTGTTCTGAGTAAAACCGACCCAAAAAATCAATGTTTGGAATCGGTTTTTATGAAAAATGATCCCAAAATGCACATGGGGGTTGGTTTTTCATGTTAATTTCTATAAAAACTGACACAAAAAACTAGTAGATGCTTAGTTTTCAGTGTCAGTTTTTATAAAAACTAATACCAAAACCTAGATGTTTTTTTAATTTTTCTGGAATCCTTTTTTATGAAAACTGACGCCGGAAATTACTTTTTTTAGGGAAAAAAAATATTATACCTCTCAAATAATCATAATCCCTACAATAAAAAATAGTATACAACAATAAAATATTAGTACTCATTAAATAAAAAACTAAAAAGCTTACATCCTTCAATCTCTTCAACCAAAAAATTATCTTCGAATTTTATTATAAATAGATTTAAAATATACATAACTAAAATTTAAATCTTACTCAATGTTCATTATTAGGGAAATATTCATTTGATATCATTTATTTAAAACACCTATTAGTACAAAAAATTATTTTTTGGATCACATGTTATTTGGAAAATGTAATATATTATTCATAAAAATTAGAATATACATACCTCAAATCGTAATAAGACTAAAAAAATAGTTTGAAAACAAAGATTGAATAGGGGTAAGTTCAATTTGCATATAAGACTTTGTATCATTGAATGTATACAATAACATTGAATGATGTCAGATTAAAAATATAATAATATGATAGAGAGTATAACAAAATTAATTTAACTAACCTAATGAAATTTAGTAGTTACCTGGTTATGATGATCTTATACATGAATCAAAAAATATAATACCAATATTCAACATGTCATTGTTGACAATGGAACTATGGTTATAAAACACTAACTCAATAATATAAAACAATATATATATATATATATATATATCAGAAAACCAGAACAATATCTAATATAAAAAATAATTACTTTTACTTTCACATAATTGATTTCTTTTGGTTTCATTATAGACATGTGTTCTTCATTAGTTTTTTTACATGAACTAAATTATCATATATATAAAATAATTATAAATTTATAAACAATTATCATTAAATATAATGATCTTTTGAAAAAATACCTATCTAATATGTTTGTAAGACTTTTATGAACACTCTATAATAAATTAAAAAACCAATATAAGGTGCACTCACTTGAGAAAAATATGCCTAACATCCAATGAACCCTACAATACAAAAAAAAAATTAATGATATTATAATGACCATTTATTTATAACTATGTTTCTATTATTACATATCATGAAATGGAAAAAACTAACATCCAATATCTGTATGTGATAATCTGTCACATATATATGCTACTCTACTGGGATTCTTCACATGTGTCACTTCTATGGAAATGTATGATGGATCTATAAAACTGTAGATGGATGTGCTGCCATTTTTTACAAGAAGAATGTGTAGAAACCTAATTTAGAATGTAAATATATTGAGTTAATTTATACTATATTTTGATTTGAAGAAATCAAACATTAATTTACTTACATAGAAAACAGCTGCAACATATTCTGGATGAGCTCTTCAAAGTCAACTAGATTCATGATATTTTCATTGAGTAATACAAATGGATATTATATTCCACATAATTCATATTTCATCTAAAACATAGATATAATTCAAAGAATAAGAATCCTGAGATAATATTGTTATCCCATAAGAAATATCAGATGTATCTATAGTCTATATTTTTGGAATGTATTGATTCAATTATCAAATTTATTTTGATTTAAGATAATCCTATATAAGTTAAATGTTAGAAAACATTATAAGTAATTTTCAATCATACATAATAAATATTAAAAAGATGCATACCTCATATGAATTATAATAGAGAAGACCAGTTGGCCAAACTAAAAAATGACTGAGACAATACCCAACTCTGGTAATCTCCACAATAAGAAATGGTAGTTTATCATTATGATAAATATTATCAAGTGATAATACTTTTAACTGAACCATATTCATAGTCTAGAAATGTACATAATACCATAAAAAATATATGAGTCTTAGTGAAACAATATCTATATGAGGATCTCCAACAAACAAGTCACAGTATATGGAGTGAGGAGGTGGAGGATCAGAGTAGGCAAGTTGGGAAGGGTAGTCTATATGGGATGGAGGTGGTGGATTAAAATAAGTAGGATGTGTAGCATTGTCTATATGTGATGGAGGTGGAGGATCAAAGTATGTAGGCTGGGCAAGCTGGGTAGGGTAGTCTGGCTAGGATGGTGGTGAAGGATCAATGTAAGAAGGCTAGGCAGGCTGGGAAGACTGTGCAGACTGTGACAATCTTTCCAAGTGTTCTAAAAATGCCTTATATACTTCTGCATGAATTTGATCACCCATAGAGTATTTCATCTAATTCAGGTTATACTTTAAGGATTCCACGCCTGGGACTTTTGATAGCTTACTCTTACCGAAAACATTCAGAATACTAACACCTATATGATACCCTCTAATTCGGCCAGGGTGTTATGCCGTCCTAAAACAGTATCTAGGATTTACATCCTTCCCACATTGATAAAAGATCGATGTGTCTCTTTATCCTCAAGTGAATCCTTATATGTAAAATTAAAAAGAAATATTAGTGTTTATAATTTATAAAATAGAAAAATTCAGGACAAATAAAAAATATTTAGTTACAATTTTATCAACTACTGGTTGAGCTTTCTCTATAAGATACTTTTCATTTTCCCTTTTTCTTACTCAATTCCCTTTTTTATAGTGACTGAGAGGAGATAGAGGACTAAACTCGACCTCTTATGAACCACTACTAGATCGAGCTCTTAATGCATCAAGTTCTTATTCAATCATTTTCTTCTCTAAATATGGGTAACCTTCACCTGATAAAGTATGAGGGTATACATTTTTCTCATGGATCTCTTGACGATATCTCCTAGAGGTCTGTTACATAAAAATACACTAATTAGTAATTATAAAAATATATAATAAATTTTACAATAAAAAATAATTATCATACTTGAATTTTTTCTTCATGACTGGTATAAAAAAATTTCACTGATGTATCTGAATCTATATACAGATACATAAGGCATGGGTTTTCAAGATTTTTCATTCCAAAAACATATTTTTTGTCATTTTTGTTTTAAAATCTCTCCATCGAAGCCCCTCTAAAGAGACTTTCAGTTTATTAATTTATTTTGTTTCCTCAAAATTGAATGTCATATGTATATGAATAAATGAAATATGTCATTCGAAATATTTAATATTCAAAAAATGAGATAATATATATCAATTGAGATATTTTACCATCACAACCTCCCAAAGTAGCTATTTCGGAATCCTATCCATGGACTTCTAATTAGTATATAAAATACTGACCCTACAACAGATCTATATTGATTTATAATTGATAAAATTAACTGCATTTTGGCATGTTTTTTTATTACCATCAAAATTAATATGTAATCTTTTATCTCCATGATAAAGTGATAGTTTTGGAAAACGTGTAATTCCATGTTTCCAAACTTGAGAACTAGATTTATCTATTTTAAAAGGAGAAATCTCCTCCGCTGAGAACACATCAGTATTCATGCAAGAAAATTTATAATTTAATAGTTTTATATCATTAAATAAGTATATTACAAAATATTTTACAACATGAAAAAATAGACATACCTTAGTAACTTCTCCTCTCTCTCTGTATCTGACAATGCCATAAGAAAATGAAATACAATTTTGTGTACTTGCATATTTTTTGAAAACTGAATATATAGAAACAAGAATGGAAAAAACTAAAAAAGAGGCACACATTTGTATCATTTAAAAAAGAAACAAAATATAAATAATTACCATAAAAATAAAGAGGATAATTTATTGTTTTCCCATATGCCTTCATCATGATCATTACAAAATGTATGAACTATGTATACCTAATAGTCATTGTAATCATTTGAAAATCACATCATAGATTAATAAGACTCATGTAAATTAATAACATCATCAGAATCATTATTATCACCCAAATGGTATCTTTTTCCTTGAAAACAATGGACCACTGATTAGTCAATGGATCAATGATATAAAATATCTTCCTTGAATGTGTCTCTATGATAAATGGTTTCTTATTATAATTAAAATTTTCAAATAAACCAGTGTAAATCCACAATCATTTTGTTTCACACCACTATTACTATCAAACTAATTAAACATAAACACAGTGACACAAAATTTTGTATAGTAATTTTTCTATATATACTCAAGAACCCCAAAATATGTCTATGGAGAATAAATTAGTTCTTTTATATTTATCAAATGAAAAATTCACCTCTTTAGTGATAACCATCACACTACTATTTTCAACAATACTCTTATCATCCAAAATTTTTGTGTAAAATGTGTACCCATTAATATTAAAACTGATCCATGTAATCAAATTAAGAGATGGTCCCCCTACCAACCATTTCAACATTTATAATACAGATATATCTATTATCACTTTCTCTTTAAACAATGAATCAAATGTCCTTTTATGCTTAATCATCAACCACTTTTCATTTATTTTTGAATATTATCTCTTTAATTCAGTAATATTTGATGATATATATGATTAAACATCATCTGTGTTGGGAAAAATTTATAAATGATCCTGATTCACTTCATCACGTGGAATGAAATTTACCTTTAATCCTCGAATTACTCTACCTTAACTATCAACTATAAAATGTCAAGATATAGGGAGATTGATATTCTCCACCTCATACAAATATTCTGTTCAGTTTTTAATCAACTCTTCCAATAAATATTTTTGAACAATAGGGGGCTCTGGTCGATAATGATTTTTAACATATCCATTTAAATTTTTTATATACCTTTCAAATGGATACATCCAACCTAAATTAATATTCCCACATATTATTTTCTCTCACACTAGTTGAATCACCAAATGAACCATTATATCAGAAAATAGGTGGAAAATACACTTTTAGTTGACAAAGTATAAGTGAATCTTCATTATCCAACTCATCTAATAAATATGGATTAATAACATTGATACAAATGGATTTTAGAAAATTATATAACCTGATGATAATATTTTTAATAAGTGAATAAAATATACCTCACAGTGTGATCGGTAACAGTTGTTGCATCAATACATGACAGTGATGAGATTTTATATGGATTAATTTAAAATCCTTCACTGACAAATAATTATTGGCATTTGAAGAATATCCACTGGGTACTTTTATACCATACGAAAACGTACCAAAATTCATCTTCTCACTTTTTCCTAATGCGTGACATACCGTAGAAAAATATGTTATGTTTCTTTTCATTGTGGGAGCTAAATCCAACGGAATTCCTATTGATATCAAGTCCAATATAGAATTAAATCCATCTTTTTTTTTCCTTTTATGTATAATAAGGTTCCAATAAAACAATCACATATATTTTACTCAACAAGAATAACATCAATGTTATGTTTTATATCTAAAATTCTTGAATAAGGTAGTTGAAAAAATAGACTGTTTCTTCCAGATATTTTTTGATGACTAGAACTACTTTTCATTACAAATCTTGAATTAATATATTTATCCTAGTTGTAATATTTCTCAACTCACAATGGTTATGGAGGAAGATTTTATTCCTCTAAACCATTAAATTGCTTATTCATTCTATGATAGTGAGGATCAATTCGCAAAAATATTCTATTTCCTATGTACTCATTTTTTCTTCCATTCTGAAATTGATAATATAATATCTCTTATTCACAAATTTTAAATGTTTTATGTCTCGTAACACTGTATCTAGATTAGTTTCCATATGTAAGAAATTTATTTATAATAGACATTATCATAGTACAAAAAATAAAATAATCATTCTGGTATGCGTCAAAAACACCGACACCTGCCTCCCATATAAGATTCAAATCATTAATAAATGGTTAAAGATACAAAAAATATCGTTTCTAGTTTTCTTGGGTTTATAAATCATCATGCCCATCATAATATATTTTTTATTCATACATATCTGTGGGGATAAGTTAAAACTACCAACAAAATAGGGCACAGACTGTGTTGGCTACTTATGCTCTGATATGGATTCATTATATCTATACCCACTCCCCTTATGAGATTTCTAACTATACATCCAAAATCATGAAATTGATTATCAAATCTCTTCCATTGTGTTGAGTCAGTAGGGTGACTTAGTTTACCATCAAATATACATTAATCTGAATGCGTTCTTAACATTTTTTCATCAATTAAATTTGAAAAAAGATTCTTTAAACAAGGAATTATTGGAAGGTACCTATTTATTTTGTAGAAGAATTTATTTCTATACCTAAAAACGAATCAAACATAATTTATTGATATTATATAAAGAAATTATTGGACAGAATTAATTGATTTACAAGATGTTATATTTCAGTACCAAAGAATGAATCTGAATTGACTTTTGCATCCATATTTTAGCATGATGTTCCACATGTAGATCAATTTGAAATAAAATATTACTTCTTATACAACAAACAATAATTGGGGAAAACATGTATCTTTTTATACCCCAATCCCATTAGGTATAATATTTCATTCAACACATAATTGGAATCTAGAAGATCATTTTCATTGAGACATATATTTTTTAAAAGCGTAAGTAAGTTACAAAAAATTTTATCAATCCAACCATTAATTTCTTTCAAGTCAACCAATATCAAAACAGCTGATAACACTGTATATTTATTACAACCTGAGAATAATGATTTCATAGAATCTCTATAAAATCACTAAAAACTTGCTTTTTTCAATGGTTTGAGAATATAAATCATCAATTAAATATTAGATATGATCCTCTATCATATTATAAATATTGTCATCAACATTATCTATTAAATTTATATCTCCTTCACCATCAAGATTCAATGTGTATAGTTAAGGACATAACCATAACAAATTATACGATATTTTATTTCTTTAGAGTTTACTTTTCTCATATGAAAACACTTCACACGTAGACAAAATATCAAATCAATTTTTTGAATATTTCTTTTAGAAAATTCCGAGAACTCATCAACTCATTTTTCATATTCATTAGCGATTCTTCATAAAATTATCCAATTACGATCCCTTAAATACCTAATATCACAATATAATTGGTGAATATATTAAAACATATAAACCTTTAAATATATATATAAACTGATAAACTATAAATAGAAACACATTTAATAAAAACTATTGATAATCAGATAGAAAACATCATATATGAAACACAATTACAAATAGTACCCTTTTTATTTTTATATTATATACATTTGTTTTATTGATAATATAATTTATTTATTTCCAATCATAAATCATTTATTAGTTCATTTTAAAAATTTGTTATATTAGTTCAGTATTTTGTGTATCAAAAGTATTAAATATTTCATTAATTATTAGTTCATTTTACATAGTTGTTACTAAAAAGTGGGGTATGGTTCAAGTGAAACTAATTGGTCATAATAGATAATGAATTATCACATCTCAAAAATACACCTCCAATATATTATAAAACATCATTAATACTCTCACATAGCTACTGATCAGGATGGTATATGTAATACTACAAAAATAATATTTATATGAACATATGATGTTACATACTCATTCTTACAATTTGGGTGTTCAACCAGAATTCATTTTAGTATATATCTATTACAATAAAAATGTAGACATATAAATCACATATACATAAAATCTAAAAATACCACATAGTGTATTTAGAAAATTTAGATCATGTCACTACAGTAAGAATTTATGACATATTTCCTTAATTTGTGTAGAATTAAAATAATTTATGATGACCTGTATTATTTTTCTATACAATATAACATATTGATTCATTATGTTGGGAATCAAAAATTAGTTTATAAAATGCATGAAATCTTTTAACCTTATTAATTAAATAATTATTTTTTTAAAATTATAAAATACCCATAAAAAACATACTTGTGTTATAACTGATAAATTAATATCTATTTATCTCCTACTGTATTATTCGAAAGTGGTGATAACACTATTTTTAATTATAGAGAGTTCTTATAATTAAGAATTGTGATTCTATAGGTGGTGGATTACTAGTTGAAATAATAATCCTTTGACTAATTTTAAGGAAACCATGTCAAAATCACTATGAAATTATATATCAACAATAAGGGATGTTCTACATTTCTATTTAAAATATATTTCACCATATATTATTTTGAATAATCTTAGTAAAAAAATATTATTTAGAAATATTTTATATGTAGAAAACCCATCAATAAAATCAAATCCACATAAATGATGTTTCATAGGAATACTAGATTAAAAAATTGTATGTACATAACAAAGATATAACATAGGGTGATAAAAGATATTCAACAACAGAATATTATATTTTTATAACTATTTATAGATATCATGAGATAATATATATCATGACTTAAGGAGAACCAATTGAGGGATTTATAGTACAAAATGTTTAATCATATTGCAAGATGTAAAATACCTAAATATGGGTATCATAAGAAAATTATCGTGTCACAAAATTGATATAAATATATCACATAGAATTATATAGTTAATTTATTTAGTTGTAGTATATCATATGTAATTATATATGTGATAAGGTTCAACAAAAACAGTGATACTTTTCGAGGGTTTGAATAAAAAAGTTCACATCCTTATACATTCTACCATAATTTTTTTAACGCTTGTTAATGTGAACAAAAAGATTGACATGCACAAACCATACAAATATCCAGAAACAAATACAATAGGAATTATAGATTTTTTGAGGTTTACTAATTAAAATGGACATCTAAAACCATGTAATGATCTAGTAAAACTGAAGAACACACATTCCATCGAATTAAAAAATAGTTATAAAACTCAGAGATCAAATTATCCTCAATCCTAAATCCAGACATCATCCTTTGAATGAATTGCAAGAATAAAAAATGCCAGAAATATCAAAATGAAAATGATTGTAAAAATGAACATGATAGATGAAGAAAAAAATAAAACCAAACCACAATTTGGTCTAAAATATTATTTTGAGAAGAAAATAATGCAAATATAATTAAGTAATCTAAGAAGCTGAAGAATGGAGACCGTTGATCATGAAGATTGAATAAAATATAACAAAAATGTAGTTTGAGATCATCAGGTGGCCATCAAAGTGTTGCGATTTGGGATGTATTCTTCACGACCGGTGGGTTTTGTAGGTCCAATGAAATGAGGGTTTCCTGATAATGGGGAATTTTTAAATACATTTGGTGTTGGGTATTACCAAACTGGCATCGATAATCCTGAAAAAATCTTTTCAGTGTTGGCTTTTAGAAGAATAGAAGACGAAAATATATTTTTTATTTTTCGTGTCATTTTTTCAAAAACTGACACCAAAAATAATTTTTTTGACATCGATGTTTCAATAAACTGACATAATATATATATATATATATATATTTATTTCAATGCATTCATTTTTTACAAAATCGATGGAAAAAATAAATTCTTCCACAGTTTTTGGTGTTGGGTATTAGTAAAAATATCGCCAAAAACCACATATAAAACATTTTTGGAATCAATTTTTATTAAAACCTTTTCCAAAACTCTCCGGTTCATAACTTTTTCATTAATTAAAAAAATAGACTTCCTTTCTCCAATATTAAAAACACAATTTCCACTAGTTCATGGAATTTTTCACTGGTCTTAGGACGTTATCAAGAAGGAATAATGTTATATGGGTTGTGGGGGATCATCTTAGAAAGACTAAACACATCATTGTAATTCATGAATATTTTCACTCAATCAACTTGCAAGGATGTACATAAAATAAGTGGTGAGTATTTATGGAACAACACTACAGATAATATATGACCGAGATCCGAGATTCAGCTCTATGTTCTAGAAGAGTATCCAACATGATCTGAATACGGAGTTTAACTTCATCCAGACTTCTCACCCCCAAACTAGTGGCAAATATGGGTGGAATATATTGAAATAGGAATAAATATTCAGATCTCTCTCAAATAACTTCAAATAATGATGGGACAAATATATTCCCATGGTCGAGTTCTCTTGCAACAACAGTTTCCACTAAAGCATCCAAATCACCTCATATTAATCCCTTTATGGGAAGAGGTGCAAGAAAAAATTCATGTTGTGAGGTGAATAAGGAATGGAAACTACTAGATCATGAAATAGATGGGGAAATGAAGGTAAAATTTAAGACATTTAACAGCACATCAAGGCTATTGAGAGTCGACATAAGAGCTATAATGAAATAATCAATGAGACATAGTGTTTTATGTTAGAGACATGGAATTCTTCTGTATACCTCTATTGATGAAGGTAAAGATATTTGGAAATAAGGAAAAGCTTAGTAGAATATACATTGAACCCTTTGAGATCTATGATCACATCAAAGTGATATCCTACCAACTAGAACCCCCATTTAACCGAACTCAAGTACATTATATATTCCATGTATCCCTCTTGAGAAAGTACATACCAAACCCTTAACATGTACGCAATCCAAAGGCGGTACCACTGGAGAATGATATCTCATATGAAGAGAAGTTGGTGAATATCTTATATTGTGGAGACAAATTTCTACCAAATAAGGAAATGAAGTTTATCAAAGTGATATGGAGAAACAAAAAGTTTTAATAATTGATGTGGGAACCATAGGAGGAGATTAAATAGAAATACCCTCAATTATTTTACTATGGAAAATGAACATTTCGAGGGTGAAATTTCTTAATAAGAAATTATTTTAATGAACTGAATGATTGTAATCAAAATTTCCCTTTTTTATTTAATTAAATGTATTATTATGTAATATGGTTATAGAATACACATTAAATCCATTGGTTTTATTATATCATATTATATTTAAAATATCATTAATAATATTTACCATTTATTAGATAATCATTGATCAATGACCACACGATTAGTATAAATATAGGGTTTTAACAATAACAATTAACACAAACCAAGGATGTTATGACCCCAAACAATAAGATCATACCCTATAAAGCCCATTTATCAGATCATATGAGGGAGATAACATCACTAGGATTTTCCTTTGACCAATATCAAGTTGAGATAAAAAAACATAAGAATAACTAAACCCATTATCAGAGACGTTCAGGCTCATAGAGATCACAGACCAAACCATGTGTGCTGAACCACTCCAAGATAGTATCACCATCACACACCATACATTAAGAGCACTTACTTGTGTATTAAAGGTACATGTTTCAAGGTTTTATAAATATGAGTATGTAAATAATTTTTTACAGAATAATGGATATATTTTATCCTATTATTATTAATTTATAAATGTTTTTTATTTTGATACTGTCATGAACCATCCCCCGGGGCCCGTATCATGACTACCCCAAGCTCGCCTTCCATAAGCCAAGGGATGGCGCCTATCACCAAAGGCGTAAATCCCTAAATTGAGAAGGAATTAAATTTAAAACTATAAAAAAGAACAAGAGAATACACAACTTGAAGAAAAACACTAAGTAAAAACTGAATACAAAGGAAGCACTGGAGGTAAAAGGGGATGGAAATAAAAGACCAACTAGAAAGTACACGTACAACTGAATGCATGTACAACAGAAGAAAACTAAAGCAGCTACAGGGTCGTCTTCTGGGGTTCCTACCTGAAGGGTAGGTACAGATGGCTTGCTCAACACTACATGTCCGTCCGTCCGCTCTGTGTACCGTCACGCCGAGTGGTCCACCTCCGGGTACCGTCCAGTTTTTCAACTCTCTTCCTCAGTCAGTGCTATCCGTCATCTGCAACCAACACAATGAGGTACAGGCATAGCCCGTTCATGGGTGAGTATAATTATACTCTGTATAGACCCCGATATCCTCAAGGTCTCACTAAATCCAACAAGTATAAACCACAAAGCATGACATCAACGAATAACCATTACTTTGGTATATACCCATACATATACCTAAGTTATCTAGTAACCCATCTCAATCATGAGAGAAACACAAAAGTCATTGACTCAGCTCAAAACAATTATTTTATTATAGGGGTGGTAACATGTAACACTCCCAGTCAAACTGTTGAATCCTCGACTACTGGTGTACTCCTCCTCAATAGAGTACTATGGGCCTACCGCATCACATAGAGGCACTTCCCACTATCCTAAACTACTATTGTACTCCTGTTGTCAAGAGTTGTGGGTCTGCGGCATCACACAAGGGAACTCCCCCCTGTGGGTCTACTGCATCACATAGAGGCACTCCCCCCATTGCCAGCTGAGGTACTCATCCTGTCAAGTACCATGTGTCTTCCACATCACACAGAGGTGCTCCCCACTATGGGTCTTCCGCGTCACATAGAGGTGCTTCCCACTAGGCTAGTCGAAACACTATGAGTCGAAAGGTCAACAGTCTTCAGGTCACAGCCAGCTACTAGGTCTCCGTACTCTGCTTGCTTGTCTCCAGGAGGATCCGCTCCACGAGCTACTGGTCGATATTCCAACTATCAAAATGTCCCACATATAAGTATCTCAATGGTCTACCTCATCATAGGGGTCTCAATGCAATATAAAAAATGACAATCAGACACCTGGTCTGTGAGATACTGGAATTTCCATTCCATGGGCACCGTTGGATTTTGGGTTCAAAACAACCCAATCTTACCCTAAATGTGTACAAACCTCAAGTGGGGTATGAAAAAGGAATAATCTCTCTCTAAGATTCCCATCACCACAGACGGTTCGTCGATCAGACACCTGTAGCCCACGATATGGGCAAAAAAGGTGTATTCAGGTCAAATGGGTTTAGACTGGGGTCTGACTTGGTCCGCGAGTCCGACCCGACCCGTGAGGGTGGCCCGGTCTGAGGGTGGCCTGGCCCGAGAGTTTCCTGGCCCAAGGGGGTGGCTCGGCTAGAGGGCGGCCTGACCTGAGGGCCGCCCGGCCCGGGGGGGAGGCCTAGCAAGAGGGAGGCCCAACTCAAGGGGGCGGCCCGCGTGGCCTGGATGGCGGCCCATGTGGCATGCTGCCTTCCCACATTACTAGATGGCAGCACACGTGGCCTGGAGGGCTCACGTGGCCTGGCCGGCCAGTGCCTGGTGGCGCCCTGCGGGGCCTGCCTTAGCCGAGTGAGGGGGGGTGCCGCACCCCCTGATTTCTGAACCAAACTGGTGCTAGGTGTTGGTTCAGTAACTCGCGGGACCCAGGGGTCCCGACTTGTACGGATGGATGAGCAGCCAGCCGGTTCCGCACCGTCGGTGGCCGGCCCGACGCAGGCCATCCTGGCTCCTCCACCATAGTGTGACATCGGCAAGGTTCTGCTCCTCCATACGGCGCGATGATGCTGCGCCCTTCCACCGTGACCTGCCTTGCCCTCGACCCTCCTCCTCCATGCCGCACAACAGCGTCGCACCCCTTCTGCTGCGGCCTGCCCTGGCCGCAACTTTCCTTCCGCATGGCTCGGTGGTGCCACACCCTTTTGGTGACACGACGGCCTTGCACCGCCCGTTTTTTATAGCCGGCCCATCGCTGGCCTCTGTTACTCTGCCGCAGTCCACTCTTCTGGCAGTGCCATTTCACCGTCGTCATCATCAACAAATGAGGAGAAAATTAAGGGGGAGGGTCAGGCCTTGTTTTTGTAGTCCGATTCCTCCTCATAATGGAGTTATCATTCACCAATTCTCATTCCATAAATTCAATGTTGTAGAACGGGAAAAAATCAACTCAAATCCCCCAACCTTGTATCGATGACCGTTGACAAAGTCGTAGAAAGGCAATGTCGATTTTTCAATGTCAGAAAAGGAAGAGGATATCAGTCATTGTCAAATGAGAGTTTGGAGGTGATGAAGTCGAGGATGGTATTCTTCACTGTCGACTCCTTCTCTTTTGGTATGGTTGAAGGTCGCTCTTCATTGGAGAATTAGTGTCTCTAAATCCTTCCAACTCCTTTCTCAACAATCCACCAAATCAATTTCCATAAAAAAATAATGGGTTAAGACAACGCATTATTTAAAATTTTGGCCAAAATATAAAAAAGAATTCAAAATTTGTTAATTAATTAAGTGAAAGAGTTCATTGAATTAATTGTAATAGTTGGAACATTTAATTAGTGGGGGAAGATCAGGGGTTACTCCACTTAATTGGGGGTTCTAAGGAGTTACAACCCCCGGGTGGTCCCCACCAAAGATATCCACCCACGGGAGGTTATGTACGGGTGGGCCCCACCAACATAACCTCTCATGGGAGGTTTTGGTGTGGTGGACCACACCTCTAACCACCTCTTAGAGGTTTTAACCACCACAAAAAATAAGGTAACACTTAATTTTTATTTAATTTAATTAAAATAACCCAAAATCTAACATCTACTTTCTACCATCTGCCGTCGAGGCGAAAGTCTTCTTAAGAGAATATCGGCGCTGCAAGTTAAACAATTCCCTCAGATTTCAATTCCGAGCACCGGTCCAAAAGTTAGAAATCCTCACTCGTACGTTTACAGAATGTACCCAAACAAAACATCATAAATTGATTTCAGGCACACCGAGTCTTGAAATCAAGCACCGTAAATTTTCAAAGACATTTAAAAATATATATATTTAACAAAAAAAATTCCATGGAATTTCTAAGTCTTTAATTTCTTCCTACCTCAGGGCTTTACGTCCCCGTAAGCTACAACTCGAACTAAGGAAAAAAATGAGGGTACTGATCATGTATCGATCCTCCCGCTCCTATATGCTCTCTTGGAGGTTCCCGTGCTGCCAGCAAACATGCACCAGAGGTATCGACTGTCTACGAAGAACCCACTCTTGTAAATCCTCAATTTCCACTAGAACCTCCGTGAAGGAAGCCCCGTAATCGATTTCCTGTTATCCATGGTTGATGATGTGGGAAGGGTCATGCATGTATCTCCTCAGCTGAGATACGTGGAAGACGTCGTGCACGCGGTGCAACTGAGGTGGAAGAGATAAGCATTAATACACCTTTCCTACTCTGCTGAGGGCCTGTAATGGTATGATGAATCTCGAAAATAACATTCAACCTCGGCCAAATCTCCATAGACCTCATCGAGGTGAGACCCGTAGAAAGATGTGGTCGCCATCCTCGAACTCCAGAGGTCTCTGTCTCCTATCAGCAAACAACTTCTGCCTAGTCTGTGTAGTCATCATCCGCTCCTGGATAATATGCACCTTCTCTGTGGTAGCTCGTACCATCTCTGGTCCCACCAGTGCTGACACCCCAGGGTCTTTCCAGCACAAGGGTGATCTGCAAGGTCGTCCATACAACACCTCGAAAGGTGCCATCCCGATGGTAGAGTGATAGATTTTGTTATAGTAAAACTCCACCAAATGTAATTGGTCCTCCCAACTGTGACCGAAGTTGAGGATACAAGCACAAAGCATGTCATAGAGATTTTAAATAGTCTTCTCAGTCTGACCATCCGTCTGTGGGTGGAAGACGGTGCTCAAGTGAAGCTGTGTCCCGAAATCCTCACGAAACCCCTTCCATATTTAGGATGTAAACCATGCGTTACAATCAGAGACTTTAAAAGAAGGAACTCCATGAAAAAGCACAAACTTCTACATATAGAGGTGCCCCAAGCTCTCCACTGAGCCCTACTCTCTAATTGGTAGGAAGTGGGCCGACTGGGTGAGTCGGTCAACAATCACCAAAATAGAGTCGTGACTCCTGGATGCATGTGGAAGACCCATCACGATGTCCATGGATATCCCATCCCAATTCCACTCTAGGACCTCTATAGGCTGAACCAAGCCAGCTGGTACCTGGAGCTATGCCTTCACTTGCTAACAAGTGAGGCATCGAGAGACAACCTCTTCTACCACCTTATTCATACCTGGACACCAGTTCTATCATCGATGGTCCTAGTACATCTTCGCCACTCCTGGATATACAGCTAGAGGGGACATGTAAAACTCTCTCAACACATCCTCCTAAAGTGAAACTAGCACCGTAGTACCTCCTATGAAGAGGATTATGTGCTCCCCACCTTCAGAAAATCCATCTGGTGCCTGCCCTGTGGATATCTGAGCACGTCACGTCTCAAAGTAAGCGTCCCCACGCTGCACCTCCCTGACTCACTGAAGAAGTAGAGGAGTGACTATAAGAGGCCGAAGAAAGGTTGCTCCATCCCTATCCAAAAAGGATATCTGTAAGGTAGCCTGTTGCTCTGTTGCCTCTCCTAGAAGCTGTATATCAGATCTCCGGCTGAGTGCATCTGCAACAATGTTCCCTTTCCCAAAAGTATAGACTATATCAAAGTCATTGTCCTAGATGAACTCAATCCAATTCCACTGTCTTAGGTTAAGGTCCTTATAAGAGAAGATATACCTGAGACTCTTGTGATCAGAGTACACAGTAAAACATTCTCCCATCAGATAGTGCCACCACATCTTGAAGGTGAATACCACTTCTGCTAACTCCAGGTCATGGGTAGCATAGATCTGCTTGTTCTATCTCAGTAGTTGAGAACCATATGTGATCACAGCTCTCTCATGTTTCAGGAAACACCTGAGTCCGGTCCCTGATGCGTCACAGTAGACTATGTACCTTACGCCTTATTCTGTAAGCCTCAAGATGGGGGCACTAGTCAGCCTCTACCTCAGCTCTTGAAATCTCTGCTGGCATCTCTCCGACCACCCAAAGGGTTTTCCCTTCTTCGTCAAGGTTGATAGTGGTGTTGCAACTCTAGAGATGTCTGGATTGAATCTCCGATAGTATCCAACCGAGCCCCGGAAACTCCATACCTTTGTCACACTCCTGGGTGGATCCCAAGAAAGCACCACCTCAATATTCAATGGATCTACCAAAACATCAGCCTTTGAGATGACTTGTCCCAAGAATTGATCCTCTCGAATACAGAACATGCACTTCAAGAGCTTACCATAAAGCTAGTGCTCTCGAAGTTTGTCCAGTACTACATGAAAATGGTAGACATGCTCCTCTTTAGTAGTAGAGTAGATCAAAATCTCATCGATAAATACCAAGACAAAGAGATCAAGGTACAGCTAGAAAATCATGTTCATGAGACACATGAACACTGCTAGAGAGTTGTCTACACTGAAGGGAATAACCAAGAACTCATAGCAGCCATATCGACACCTGAAGGCCGTCGTCTGCACATCATTATCTCGAACTCTGAGCTGGTGATAGACTGATCTAAGTTCTATCTTCAAGAACCACCGTGCACTATTCATCTAATCAAAGCGGTCGTCAATCCTCTAGAGTGGTTAATTTTTCTTTACGGTCACCTGGTTCAGGCGACGGTAGTCGACACATAGCCTCAAACTCCCATATTCCTTCTTGGAGAACAGAATCGGGCTTGCCCAGGGAGAAAAACTGGTCCAGATGAATCTCTTCCTCTGCAAGTCCTACAGCTGTACCAGCAGCTCACGAAGCTCAGCGGGAGCCATCCGATATGCTGAAGTAGATATCTGTGTTGTCCCGGGGTATAGGTCAATGTTGAATTCCACCTCTCTATGAGGAGGTAGTCCTGGAACATCATCATGGAAAACATCCACGTACTGGTCCACCACTACTAGATACGTCGGACACTCCACATCAACTGCTCTGAGGCTATGCCAAGACAACTGGTGAGTGATTGACTACACCCTCATTTGAGTAAGTCCGTCCTATGATGAAATGGTTCCCTTCTCTCCGATGAAGGTGAAATTTTTCCCATCTGTGAGGACACACCATACATTGCGCCTAATACAGTGGATATGAGCATGGAATGTAGATAACCAGTCCATACCCAAGATGATGTCGTAAGGCCTCAACGTCGCTACTAGGAGATTCCAGACGAAGATCTCACCTCCTAGATTAAGTTCACACTTCCGGAACCAGTGCGTAATCATCGAGTCTTCTCCTGTAGAAGTTTCTAGCCATAAGGATCAAGACAAAGGCTCCATCGAAATCTCTGAGCTCTGAATGAGGGTAGTGGTAATAAAAGAGTGAATGGCACCTGTGTCTATATGAACTGAAGATAAGGTAGAGTAGACATAGATCATACCTAAAATCATCTCCAGAGCACCGTGGTTGTGTGACTAAGCTGCCTGAAGCTAAGCTCTCCACTATCCACCTGCTCCCTACAGTCGTGGTGGAACTCTTGGTGGTGGTGGCAGTAACACCATGAATCGCCACCCACCACATTCTGCTCGACCATCTCCTTTTCCATGTCTACCTATTCCTTGTGGACCACCTCGATTGAATATGTGCCTCTGCTTGGGAGGTCTTTCAACTGTTTGTAGATCATCTAAATTATGGGTCAGACAGTCACGAGCCATGTGACCCTACCTGCCGCATGACTAAAGCTGCCTGCTCCTGGCAGGTAAGTCACTACCCCGGGTGCCCCACACAACAGATACTGAGTCTTGTGGTTGCACACCCATGGGTCTGGTTCTCTTGGACCTTTGAGTCATCTGTCTACTACCATCTACAGAAGACTCCACTGCATGTCGACTAGTAGTGGTTCTTTCTGCTGGTGACTACTCAGCCAAGAAACTCTCTACTAGGATGTCTCTCTCTAACACCCCCACCTATTTCGGGATGCTGAGAGAGATCATCGATCCCTGATCTCTTGGCTGAGCACCTGCTCGAAGGTCCGGGCCCTAAATAATGGGTCCTGCACCATATCTGTGGAGTAGCGAGAGAGCTCGGTGAACCTTGATGAGTGCTATGCTACTGTCATGCTGCCCTGCTGCAGATGAAGTATCTCCTATATCCACACCACACAAAGGGTGGCTCGTATAAACTCCACCCCGAACAGGCTCTTGAAGTATCTCTAGAGGAGTGTCACCTCATAATTCACCTAGAGCATGAGGCTCCACTATCTGCCCGCTGCCGCCTAAAAGAGTCTAGTAGCAAGGATCGCCATAAAGTCTGCTGGTGTCCCTACTAGCCTGAAGACTCTCACCACATCCTCCAAACAATCTTCAACTGCCTATGGGTCTGTCTCTCCTCGGATCCTTGGTGGCCTCTGGCACTGGAACTCATGCAATAGACTCATGTGGCATACATCATTTTCAGCTGGGGCTGGTGGAATTAGTGGCCCAACGAGAAGTGGTGCCGCTAGAGCCTCCACTGGTAAATGGACCTACACCGAGGCCTAGTCGCTCGATGGGCTGTCAGAGAATACGACTCTCAGGGCTCTGCGAGGAGTCATCTTGAAAGAAACAAATGCGACAAGGTCAAAAGACTATACCTATTGAGATGAATTGGTTGAGCTAACTTAAAGAAAAATTTTGAAAACACACACACAATCAGTGTTTTTGTGCACTAAGTTGGAAATCAGATATCAGGGTCCTGGTGTATGGATACGTTGGACACCCGCAACAACACTAGACTCACTAAACAAATAAACACACTTAGTACCCTTAACACTATTTCTTCACAAAAAATAATGATCAGAGTCCTAAGTTTTATGGTAGAACTGATGCCTCTAATATGAATTTGTCATGACACGTCCCCTGGGGCACGTATCGGGACTACTCCATGCACGCCTTCCATAGGCCAGGGGCTAGAAACTCACTCCAAAGGCGTAAATCCCTAATCTGGGAAGGCATTTCATTTAAAAATGTAAAAAAACATATCGGAGTACATAACTGGAAGAAAAACACTATGTATAAACTAAATACAATGGATGTGCAGGAGGTAAAAGGGGCCTGAAATACAAGTGCAATTGGAAAGTAAAAGTACAACTGAAATCAAGTCCAATAGATGAAAAGTAAATCCGCTATAGGGTCATCCTCCGGGGTTCCTACATAAAGGGTAGGTACAGATGGACTCCTCAACTATCCACATCCATCCATCTGCTCTCTGTACTGTCACGCTGAGTTGGACACCTCCAGGTACCATCTAGTCCTGCTACTCTCTGCCTCAGTCAGCGCTATCCGTCATCTAAAACCAACACAACGAGGTGTGGGAATAGCCCCTGTAGGGGTGAGTATAGCGATACTCAGTAGGGACCCTAAGACCCTCAAGGTCTCATTAAATCAATAAAAGATAAACCAAAAAGCATGAAATCAACAGATAACCATTACATAGGTATATGCCCATACATATACCTAAGTTATATAGTAACCCATCTCAATCATGAGGAAAACACAAAATTCGTTGACTCAGCTCAAAACTAGGATTTTATTATAGGGGTGGTAACATGTAACACTTCCAGTCAAACTATCAAAACCTCGGCTGCTGGTGTAATCCTCCTATATAGAGTACTATGGGCCTGCCCTGTCACACAGAGGCACTTCCGACTCTCATGAACTGTTGTGGTACTCCTCCTGTTGAGTACCGTGGGTCCGCTGCATCACACAGAGGCGCTCCCCGCTATGGGTCTGCCACGCCACACAGAGGCACTCCCCTCGTAGCCTGATAAGGTACTCTTCCTGTCGAGTACCATGGGGATTTTGCGTCACATAGTGATGCTCCACACTGTGGGTCTTCCGTGTCACACAGAGGTGTTTACCACTGGGATAGTCAAAACACTCTGAGTCGAAAGGTCAACAGTCGTCAGGTCTCAGCCAGCTACTAGGTCTCCATACTCCGCTCTCTTGTCTCTGGGAGGTTCCACTCCATGACCTAATGGTCAATACTCCAACTATCCCAAAGTCCCAAGTAGAAGTATCTCAAAGGTCCACCTCATAACATGGGTCTGAATGCAATAGACGATGCATCAATCAGACACCCGATCTGTGAGATATTGGAATTTCTGTTCTAGGGGCCTAGTTGGATTTTAGGTACAAACCAACCCAACCATACCCTAACTATGTCCAAAACTCAATTGGGATATTCCAAAAGAACCATCCTACTCTAAGATTCCCATTTCCGTAGACAGTTCGTCGATCAGGCACACGTAGCCCAAGATATGGGCAAAAGGTGTATTCCGATCAAACGGGTTCTGACTGGGGTCCGACCTGGTCCGTGGGTCCGACATGACAAAAGAGAATGCGGCCTACTCCGAGGGGGAGGCCTAGCCAAAGGGAGTCCCGGCTAGAGGAGGTGGCCCGCGTGGCCTGGCAGGCCCACGTGGCCTGGCCGACTAGTGGCTGGCGGCACCCTGCGGGGTCTGCATGAGACGCGTGAGGGGGGTACCATGCTCCCATTATTTCTAAATAGAACCAGCAGTAGGTGTCAGTTCAGTAACTCACGGGACACGAGGGGTCCCACCTTGTCCGGTTGGACGAGCGGCAAGCCGATTCCGCACTCCCGGCAACCGGCCCGATGTTAACCATCCCGGCTCCTTCACCACAGCGCAACGACACCGTAGTTCCACTCCGCCGTGTGGCGGGACGGCGTCACGCCCCTTCCTTCATGGCCTGCCCTGGACGTGGATTTCCTTTCAGGCATCACGGTGGTGCCTCTCCCTTTTGGCGACCAGGCGGCCTTGCTCCACTGGTTCTCTTCACGGCAGGCCCATCACCGGCCACCGTTATGCCACCACAATCATCAAAAAATGAGGAGAAAAAAAAGGGGGAGGGTTGGGACATGTTCATGCGGTCTGATCCCTCCTCGTTATGGTGTTATCGTTCGGCAATTCACATTCCATAAATTCAATGACGTAGAATGGGAACAAAATAAACTCAAATTTTCATACCTCGTATCGATGACCGTTGACGAAGTCACAGAAAGGAACCGTCGATTCATCAATTTAGGAAAAGTAATATGATATCCATCATTGTCGAATGAGCATTCAGAGGTGACGAAATCGAGGACAGCGTTCTTCATAGTCGACTCCTTCTCTGTTGGCACGGTTGAAGATCGTTATTCATTGGATAATTAGTTTCTCCAAATCCTTCCATCTCCTCTCTCAACGATCCACCAAATGAATTTCCAACCAAAAATAATGGGTTTAGCCAACCCCTTATTTAATTTATTGGCCAAAATATTCAGAAGAATTCAAAAGGTGTCAATTAATTAAGTGAAAGAGTTCAATTAATTAATTATGAGGGTTGGAACATTTAATTAGTGGGGGAAGTCCAAGGGTTACTACACTTAATTGGGGGTTCCAAGGGGTTACAACCCCCAGGTGGTCCCCACCAAAGATATCCTCCCATGGGAGGTTATGGTCGGGTGGGCCCCACCACCATAACCTCTCATGGGAGGTTTTGGTGTGGTGAGCCCAACTCTAATCACCTCTTGGAGGTATTAACCACCATAAAAATTTATGTAACAGATAATTTTATTTAATTTAATTAAAAACCACAAAATCTAACTTCCATTTTCGACCATCTTCCATCGAGGAGAAAGTCTTCTTAAGTGAATACCGGCAACGCGAGTTCAACGGTGCACTCATATTTCAATTACGAGCACCAGTCCAACAGTTATAAAATACCACTCATACGTTTACTGAACATACCCGAAAAAAACTCCAAAAATTGATTCCGGGCACACTGGGCCTTAGAATTAAGCGCCGTAAATTTTCAAAAAATCGTAAAAAAACATGTATTTAAGAAAACAATTTCCACAAAATTTCTGCGTCTTTACAGATACAACAAAATACAACTATTATTTTTGTGAAACATTTAAATTCAATTAAAAAATTTATTTTGATGAATTAATGTCTTTTTTAGAAAAATAATATTTATTTAAAATATTACAATTAAATAAATTTTATTAAAAATAAATTATCATATAATTTTTAGGAATTCGAATGTTATTTTTTAAGGGATCAAAAACTCTTATTGTCAAAAAACAGATCATTTATTAATATATGTCGATTTTATATTAAAATTGAAAATTCACATATTTAAAAAATTATTTAGATAAAATGAAAATTATTTTTCAAATTGTAACATTAAAATTATCCCATAGTGATTTTTTCTTAATTTTCATAGATAATCGGATTTTCATGTAAAAATTAATTATCATATAAATATACATTGTCTATTATGACATAATAGTGAAAAAAATGATGTAATAATCACTATAAAATGTATCCACAAACAAATCTATGTTTTCTATTTTAAATAATGATATTTTATGTTTATTAAATTAAAATTTAAGATCCATTATGAATCCTCCAAAACCATTAATATATTTTATGGTTTTAAAATAATTTCTTTAGGAGTTTCACTCACATCCATATAAGCATATTTATTAATTTATTAATTTCCACACATTACCTAATTAACTAATGAAAACCTCTTCCATTTTTCAGAAAACATGGGTAAAAACCATGGATTGTATTTTGGTTTTGGATATTTTATTATATAGAGTCCAGAACTTATGTTTGAGAAATATTAAAGAGATCCCCACACTTTTCCTATATAAACCCACCCATGATCTAGTTTATATTCACTAAAACTCTTATAATTACATCCTTACCCCATATTAACCTCTCTATAGTCATCCCAAGGTTCCCATAAGATATCATGAAGCTTCTCCCAAGCATTTGGAGTCACACCCTCAAGTAAGGGATCATCACCTTATCTTCATTATTCAAGTTTCATTGTTATCTTATGCCTTCTATTTACAACTCCTATTGATGGGATATGTATTTAAATGTATATATTACATCCTATTTTAATAAAAAATTATTATATCTTCTTTCACTTTCATCAACCCATTTTATTATTTTTATAGTGACGTCATCATGTTAAATCAAAATAAAAGTTCCCAAACTATGATTTACAAAATATAACATAACTAACTCAATGACTCACAAAATAAGATAAGAATAAATATTTCTAAGAGCTCGAGTGGAAAAGATAATAAAGAATGGAATGATCAATTTCTATCATGAATGAAATGTGGAAGGAGACAACCATGAAACTGTCCTATGATAACAGTAAATTCTATATGTGTGGGAAAAAGGATATAGAGTAAATAATTTCCAAGGAAAAATCAAGAGTTTCATGGAAGGAAATAAATATCATCCTGAGGATCCATTTATAGTTTGTTACCTTAACTGTAGGGAACATAGGCATTACCTTGGTAAATTCCTTATTTTAAAGGGTTAACTCTATACCAAGGAAGGACCTGTATGGAAATAAATTGATGATGTATTTATGTATAGGTGTTGCATTGAAAATATTCGTTAAAAGGATATTTAATGATTAATTTTCAATGATGACCATCATATTTTAAAAATTACATTTATTTAGAAAAAGAAAAAATGTATATTGTGTGACAACCCATCATGTACGAAAAGTCTACAGGACATGAAGCCAAGATCGAAGGAAAATAATGGTTTTACACCAACCTCTAACCCATGCGATTTCCTTGTTAATGTGTAATTTTTTTAGATAAATAATTTGATGAATAAATATTAATAATGAACTACTAGTGTGAATTTTTTAGGTTTAGATATTAATGTCTTAACCATATTAGTGTGAGAGATTAGTTAGAGACAAATGGAAAGACATATAACTCTTTTATAGTCCATATGATATGTTTAAAGTGCATTTTAGTTCTATAGTTCTGAAAGTTAAATTTTTGATATCCATTTCCTGAAGTAATGTATGGATTGGAAACTAATTGAAGCACAACCATATGATGAAATTTTATTTATTGAAATATATAAAGTAAGTATATTTTCATATATTCATAGGTAGTAAAATAATTACTCAACATTATAAAAAAGATAAAAAAATGTTATCCACATACCCTAATTTTTGCTGAATCAATAGTCTTATCATCATAGATTTATAGACTTGAGGCCCTCACATTCTCATTTATTATTCACATTTTTATGATTGAATACCTCAATATACCATATAAATAATTTTTTCTTTTCCTCCTTGTATGTATCTATACTTCCCATTAATGTTCTCCTAACTAGAGACGTTTCCAAATGTTAGTCCACGTTACCAATATACTTCACATCCTCTCTTTTATAAAGGATGCATAACGAACCCTTCTCTTGTTCTAGGATTTAAACATAAAAAATATCGAAAAAATTATTACTGAGGTACAGTTTATGATGAGAGGATGAAATTTAATCAATAAGGAGAGAACGTGACACCCCAAAATTCTAAAATAAAAATATTATATTCGATAGCATGTATGACATAGAACACCAAGCATGTAAAGGAATATAATATTCAGAGTGTTTACAATATAATTACCATTTTAAATAAATTTATATTATTTTTATATCTATTAAGTCATGCTACAAAAATTTACGTTGCACTACACACAACAATGAATTTCTTCGATGAAATGCATTATACACAAGACTGAAATATTCAGAACAACAATATATTATTAAAAACTTATTATTTAATAAAATATGATATAAAATAGATATTATATAAGGGTATATGAATAGTATTAACAATCATATTAAAATATATTTTTGATAATAAGATTATATGAATGTATTGTTTACTAATTAATTAGGAAGAAAAATATAAACAAATTGAATATAAATGATATATTTTTATTTACATGATCCCAAAGGCATTTTGTCTGAATAAATAAAATTGATTACTATTAGTTAATTATATTAATAAAATATATGTATTATATATTCATTGAATTATTTTTAACCTTCATAAAATATATTTTATTAGCATAATATAAGAACCCAACCAATTTTACGCATAAAACCATATTTTTTTAAAAGATATTTTTATGACATTTTATTGAAAATCCTATTTTAAATAAATTTTATAGAACTTTTATAAATTTTTATGTAAAAATAATGTTTATATTTTAAAAATTAACATTAATAATATCTAATGGTGAATGTTCAATTTGTTTTCCACATGGTTCCATTTTTTTATGAATAGTAAAAAATATTAGATTTTAACATAAAACAGGATTTTCATGTAATTTATTTATTAAGATAAATTATATTTTTAGTTATTTTTAATGTTTATTTTGATAAATTTTATATTAATTAATATAATTTATGTCATTGGAATAAATTTCTCATTATTTTATAAAAAAATAAAAACATTGGAACATTTTTAGTTTAAAAACCCACTTTGTCATCCCATTTTTGGGATTAAATTTAAATTAATTTCATCCTCTTATGGTATCTTAAATTTGAAAAATGGATTCCATTTTTTGAATAAAAATAATCTATAATGTTTAATTAGGTAAAATTAGTATTTTTCTAAAAATATTAGTCAATGTAATGAAAATTAGTTTTAAGGATTTGGAGAAAAATTACCTTCAACAGGGATTAAAACTTAAACTTAAAGGCCAAAATGAATTATTAAATTTTAAAAAAATCCATTGGATGTTATTATTTCAACAACATAAACCATTATGTATAATTATGTCTATTATTAGTGAAAATTTTTATGGTAAGAGTCTTCTGGAATTCCAGTTTAAAAAATCTACAAGAATGCCACTCCTCCTCCACCAAGAAAAGGCACTCACCCCTCCCACTTCATATCATGACTGAAGACACTTTTTTCACAAAAAATATAATCTCAAATTGATCCTAAAAATATGTCACCCAATCCTACAATCATATTTTTTGGAAGAAAGAAAACCCAGTAAGTTATTTTGTATAAACCAAAATGAGTTTCCCGATTAAGAGGTAACATTTTAAAAGATCAATTTTCATTTATTTTATTCTCCACCCCTAAAATATTATTATTAAAAAAATTAAAAATATAATCTATATCCTCAATATTCTAGTATTTTTTATGTAAATTATTCTACCTGTAATTTCACGCACTTCCATAAAATGGGTAAAGAACTTACCTTTTGTTTACGGAGAACTACCATCTCACAAAATAATGATTGTTTATTCTTCCTTTGAAACCTTCAAGGTTGAGAATTATGATTTAAAAATGTTTTGATTTGTTATATATGATATTTATAATGCCTTTATACTTTTTAAATTTTAATATAACATATTACTTTATGCATCGTTTGTGGACGTGTGGACTACCACCTCCTCAAAGCGATGTGATCCATTCACGCCATAAATGGAATGTATAAAGGATGGTTTAGATAAATCTATGTAACATATAATACCTATATATGATAATGTAATTAAAATATACACATATATTTTCTAAATTTAATTATTTTAAAAATAATAATGAAATTAATGTAGCATTCATGCGTACGTACGTCCAACCATCTTAATGAATAATGAATTTCATTTCCTACCTCCAAATATTATGAGTTATTATAAGTACATATATACTAAATTGAAATTGTAATTACATCATATTTTAAATTCTTAATATGATTAAATTATGATCTAATTGATAAGAACAAAAATAATAAGTCAAAACATACTCGAAAAACTAGGAAACTAACACCTAAAATGGAGAAAATAATGAAAGATTATTGGAACATGGGTAATAATATATTATAATAATATAATATATGATATTATAAATATGAGTACGGTTATAATATACATTATTGACATGATTAAAAACCTTATTCCGGGGGTTATGAATGTTCACCCAAAAAGAAAACACAATGTAATGGATTCTAATATCACACTTCACTCCATGATGTATACCTCATTTTAACCACTTATATATTTTTACGGTGTATGTACTACCCATAATGTATTTTATATCATGAATAAATTTATATTAATTGTATTTAGAGTTTTATTTTAAACTATTTATTTTTGTGCCATTATAATTCAATTGTTACTATGTAGTAAAAGACATCGCCTCAATTTAAAATCTTAGAGACATAATTTATTTTTGTGCACCTAATTTCTTATATATGTTTTAAATAACACCACCTTAAAATGAAAAATAATTATAAATTCATTATTAATTATATTTTTAGTTTTAATATGTGGATTTTAATTAAGCATTACCGAGTGGAAAACGATTTCATAACCCAATTTCCATTATTTGGGTTATATTACTTCCACGTTGTCTTTAACATTATAATACTATATGTGTAATAAATTTTTACTTTTAGTTGTTTTATATCCCCTTATTTTTGGATTTATACTTGACACACATAATTTATTCATTTATTGATTCTCAAATCAATTTTGTGGTCTTTTTAAGGGTATACATGAAAATCACATTTTGTTTGGGATTATTTACACTTGAATTAACAAAAGAGGAAATTATAGGATAATTTTAATAAATTTTTTAACTTTATTCTCCTATATTTATTTATGAATTATTTTAAGTAATATTTCCATTTTTCACTTTGGTACTCAAAATTTAATTGAAATTTTTTCAAGAAAACATGAAATCATTTCTCTCATTGGTTGAAAAAACTGCTTTTTATAAAAACGCACATATTTTAAGAAATTTATACACCCTTTCAAGAATTGTTTATTTAATATGTTTTTACACTTTTTATCTATTAATTTTTTTCTAAAGGAATGTTCTTGTTGTTTTCCAAATGATGATTTTTTCTAAACATTTTAACATACAAAAGAAATGTTTTCCTCCGGAAATGGCATGTCCGGATTCACCCATCGTCATTTATTTTAAAAATTATTTTAATTTTTAAATGGTTCATTTTTAAATAAAATGTTTTGTAAAATTTATTTTCAAATTAAAATGTTTTTCAATAGGTTTTTCAAAAAAAAGTATATTTTCCCCAAGAATGGTTTTAATGTTCTTCTTATATTTCATTAATGTAAAGAACAATTTAATTTAATCAACTTGGGATATTATTTATTAAAACCACACTTATTCTTCCTATAGATGGATTATAATTGATTTGTCCAAGGATAGTATTGAAATTTACTTCGTCGATTCCTTTGATTAGTCCCCTTGAAATATTCAATTTTTTATTATCTTTTGACATTTAATTTACACTAATTATCCATATCATTTATCATGGATATAGTTATTGTCTAAACCATATATAATTTTTAAATATGGTGTTTACATTTACCATTATTTTATTATCTAGGAAAATATTGATAAATATGAATTCTTTATTTAATGTATATTTTTGATAAGGAACAATGTTTAATAATTAAATCAATTACATGATATGATGAATGTTTTGGACAAGAAGTGATGGGTGGGGACTAGACAAATATATATCCCATCGATGCATCGACAATTTATCCCGAGAAAAATTATATAAAAAAATTAAATTGGTGTATACCAAATGTTTTACACTATTTAGAGGATAGATCTTGTTTGAAGAGGTTTTCATGTGTCTATGTCTTGATGTAAAATAATTATTCATTGCCTTCATTTTGATTCAGTTTTCATTATCTATGAGATTTTCACTATGAAAATGTTTATGGGTGCATTTAATTCTTAGTTTATTATTTAAATGGAATGAGTTTTTAGTTATTTGTTTTGCCAAATATTTTGGTCACTCTCTATTTTTATGGATTTAATTGAATTTGTTTTCCTGTTATTTACCTTTCCATATGGATTTATTCTCATTAATTCTTTTTTAGATCTACTGTACTTATCCTTATTGTGAATTTTTTCTCATATTTATTATTATTCCATTCCCCAAGATTCCATTAACTGTAATAAGAATGATATGAAAGGATATACTAGATTGAATAAATTTATCCTATATATAAATTATTTTGTAATTTGTGTATTCTTTTATAATAGCTGACTAATGTAAGCATCTTGTTACCAATACTACTAAATTAGTCAGTTCTTTGGGTAGTGACAAACTAGTATCTTATGCCAATGTAATGGTATCTTGGCACTGACCTATGTATTTTTGGGGTTCATCTACTTCAATATCTCAGAAATTAACCAATTAAAATATCCTATTTAGTTTAGAAATTCTATAATCCTAATATCCCATCAATTTCATAATTTCATAATTCCATTAATTTATTAACATATTAATTAATAAAATTAAATATGGAATTTATAGACATGGATATTTATATTTTAAAATTGCATACACAAAAATATTATTAATACAATGGGATTTTTAATTTATACCAGCTACCTCATGATCATTGATGAGCATTCACCCAATAGGAAATCCCCAAATTGAAGCAGAACATTTAATTGCACAATGGAGGCTGAGATCTAGAGACAAAAACTAGACCCATGATGAAATGAAGTAAGATCTACCATAACCATGATCTAAACCCTTTATAAAGTGTAATAAAACACTCTTCTCCAAATATAAGGAGATAAGGGAGAGTGAGGAATATATCTAGAAATACATTAGTTATCGGGATAAGTGAAGATCTGTCAAATAGGTATTCGATTCATCATTAATAGAGTTTATAAAATCATATACTCTATTTATAAGCCTATAAAAATTATAGAAAACCATTAGGGTTGATTTGAGTTTAATTAAGGTGAAATTTGGGTGGTGTGTCAATTTTAAAATAGTTTTTATGGTAATTAATTCACCATGAAAAAATTCATAAATAGGGCACTCTGTTTTCCAAAATGCTCTACCTAATCATGTGACTCACTTTGGGGTTACATGGTTACTTAAAAGAGGGAAAATGGTTTAAAAAATATATTCAAAAACTATAAAATTGTCTTATGTATAGGGGTTTACATTTTTTGGAGTAGGTCACACGGTTTGGGGAAACTATATGCCAACAATTCACTACCCAAAATCCCTCCAAAAACTACAAAACATTTCCTTAATACTCCCAATACAATACTCAATCAAAATATACTAAAACATGGGTAAGAGAGTACCAATTACAGATATTGAGACATATAAAAAAAGATCAATATCTTAAACATTCCTCTAATTTCACATACCCGTTAATATTTATTATAATAAAAAAATTTATTTCATTAAAAGTAGAATAAAAAATTATTTTATCTTATACATAAATTTCAACCCTAAAAATTCTATTTATTTAAAAACAAATTTTATAAGATGAAATATATTTATTTCAATATTAACATCTCACACCTTTAGAAGTTGTATTCTTTAAAAAAAAATTTAAATTTGGATTTAAATTAATCTTATTTTATAAAAAATTTAAATCTTAATCATTTTCATCTAAATTAATTTCAAAAGCTATAATTTAATAACACCAAAAAAATTTATTGACGTAAAAATTTAATACGTAAAAAATGATCAATTACCCATATTTATATAAATAATGAGTTGTGAAAGTGATATTATAACCAAAATAAATTTCTTATCATCTATTTATTTTTTATTTTTTTTATTTGACACTAGAATAATAACCTTTCATTATTTAGAATTTTTGTGTTACTCATAAATATACCCTTTCCATCAATTGTAAAAGAGTAACATCATCACCACTTAAATAAATACCCATAATTATATTTTCTTCATGAAATTATATAACGATAATCTTTTTATAACCCTCTCCAACTAACATAATCCAATAGAGACTTAAAATTATCCATATCCCGTCAAATTTAAGGATAATTCCAACAAACATCAGGTTCATGACATTTGTATTAACAACTACATAGTTATTATTAATTAAATTTTTAATTTTTTTTCTATACACACCTATATAAATATATTATTATCATTTATAAACAATAATTTTTTGATTTTATTTTCATCATAGTTATTTTCATATATTGAATATATTAAGACAAAAAAAACACATTTCTTATGTTTTGGGCAGACTACTACATCCATAATGTAACATATTTTGTTTTCTTTCACCACAAAAAATTTGGATATATGTATGAAATTAAAGGATAAATCATAAATTTATAATATAATTATGGGGTTTTATTGAAATATTATTGAACATAGTAATCATATGATCAAAAAATTATCATCGTCAATTTAAAACATTAATATATGTATTCTAAGAGGATAACTATTTATCCAAATTGTGTAATATTTTCATAGTCAATAGTTGTTATTCTAATTC
This sequence comes from Viscum album, assembly GCA_963277665.1. Lineage (NCBI taxonomy): Eukaryota > Viridiplantae > Streptophyta > Magnoliopsida > Santalales > Viscaceae > Viscum > Viscum album. The sequence continues at coordinate 385,641,809 of OY728146.1, forward strand.
AATCTAATTATCATAATTCCCAGTAAAAAAATATTATAATTATGATATTTTATAATGATATTATAACTTAACAACATCATTATCATTCAGTAAATCAGGGTACATCCATGATTGAGATATATTCCAACTACTTGAAAAAAAGTATGAATTTATTTCATGGAAGAATATGAAAAAGTTATTTACTATGGTAATATGATAATAATAATTAAATTACATTTTTTGGTAAGGGTATATCAGTATTAAACTCAAAATAATTATGAAAATAAAATTCATTCTTTAAAAATAACCTTAAACTGATCATCATAGATTTTATCATCTTTTTTAAAAAAAATAACCTAATGGTGATAGCATTTTAAAAATAATAGATACCCACACCTATTTTTAAAAACTAGTTTAAAGAGAAAAATATTACCTAAACCAATTAATGAAAATATGTAGTAACTATCTAATATTAATATGTATTGAATGAGCCTAAATGAAGAGTATAGATGGTTATAGTTATCAATAAGGTTCTTTGATCACATTTAATGAAATTCCACTAATTATTTAGGATATTTAGTGAAACTGTATAATGGATCAAGATAATGTAAGGATTTCTATCTCAAATTCCACTCTTCTATACTTGTTTAGTATTATGAACCTAATTTTATTTATGTGGTGTAAATAATAACCATTCGAGATATCATATAATTAATTATATTTTAATCATATTATTTTAAGATATATTTTAATCCATCCCTTTTAATGGACTTTTATTTGAATGTTAATAATGGTGTAATGGTTTTTTAAATATCCACACACATTCTCTGATATAGAATACATTTTGGAAAAAAGATTTATTTTTATAGTTTATTCATTAGTCATTAATGTTTATTTATCACAAAACTATTATTTTAGTAGATTTTATTTCCAATAAATGTACCCTTATTCAAATTGTTATTAATTTAGTTGTTTCCCCAATGGTGAGGATTTTTGGTAAGTCAATTTTTATTTACATAGTTATGAGAATTATATATTCTTATTTCATATATGTTGGGTCCATTTTTTTATTTTATGATATTATGTGGTATGTACTTCAGTTTTATTTCATATATATATTCCTAGAAGAAAAGTAAATTGAAAAATATTTCAAACTCTTAAGATATATTGAACATATCAAATTTCATTTTTCATATTGTTTATGATCATGTGATTCTAGTATTGTCTTAGTAAATTTTCTGCTACTCTATACGGTGTGAAAATCAAATTCTAAATAAAATGGATTGGATGATTTTCACCTAGATTGTATGGTAGTCTATTATAAGAGGGAAAATATTATCATTCCAATATAGATGATTATAGTAAATTTGAATATGTATTATTTGACCACTCACCTTCTTCCTCTGAATGGGTTATGATCATGTTATCCCTTTTACTGACACAGGGAAGATAATTGAAATTCCATTAGGAATGGTGTTTTGAATATTGATAATATATTGTATGACCACACATCTAATTTTTCTATATGGGTTATAATAATGTCATCATATTTTTTACCTAGGGGAATGTATTGACATTTCATATAATTCATTATAAAAATAACCATGTTTGAATTCAGAAACGGGTCATCAAGGAATGATATGATTGTTCTTGATGTATCTTATAGTGAGTGAATTTGAATTTGAAAAGCCATGGGTGGGGAAAAATAATATATATCCCCTTGATTCATCAACCAAACACCTAGGATAAAATAGGATTGTGAATTTGATGTATGTCTTCTCAATTTGATAATATATATTGATTGTAGTCCTGATGAAATGTAATGTGTATTAGAAAAAAACATGGTAGTATTTTCTTGTTGTTTGGAATTATGAATTGAAACATTATGGGATAAATGTAATAGATATCCATGTTTTTATAGCCATAAAATTATCTCAGTTATATATTGATTAAGGATTTATATTATTTAGATATTCTGACCATATTATTTATTCAATTATAATTCCATGATTATATTAATTTTATGATTCCCATACTGAGAATTTTAGATAAATAATTCGTGTGTTTCTTTTCAAAATGTTATGAATAAAAATAGTACATTTGATAGGTTTATATTGATATCACATGGGAAATAATCTATGAATGATGTTTAAGACTCATTAAGGATTATGTTTTTTTAAAATGTGTAAAATATACATTAGTTGAGAAATACATGATCATTATTATTTTATGATATGTCAAAATTATCTACATCTCTAAACCTGAAATGATACTTTAGATATAAGTGATATAATAATAATTATTAAATTTTCTATTTAAGGATGGTTATATCGAGGCTTTTATATCTAGTATCAAGGAATTTTGGCAGATTATGGGTCCATATTCATCAGATCCATGAGTGTTGCTCAATAGATTCATAGCTTCTATCAATGTAAAGTGTCAAATAACTTTTTAGATTAGGATTATTGTTCATGATAATTAAAGTGTTAATAAGATATATATGATCACTATTTCATAATCATAATTTTCAATTTTTTGATAACTATATGGTATAATTTTCAAGTAATAATGTAAATTTTATTTATGGATTAAGACGAGATAACATTAGTTAAACCCTACGAATAATTATAGTTATTTGATAATATCCTGATATTTTTTTAAATATATATTATTAGTTTTTTCATAGATATAACAAAATGTCTGATAACTAGAATGTTGATGTCATTGTGGAACATATGAAACTAGGGTTAATCACCGAAAAAGGGTTGGTTGATAATGGGATTGATCATCAGTCAGAAGAATGGTCACTGGGCCCATGAAGAACACCTGAAAATACACTCTCTAGAGACATTATTTGGTTAATCAAAGTATATTTATGAGGCATTATGAATTATATAATAATGATGTTTACTAATCCGGTTCGAAAACCCAATATAAAAATAACCATGGATAACCAAGTATCAGATAAGAGATTCATAGGTTCATCAACAAGTATCAACCATTAAAAATAAATGGGTCTTAATGGAATCCCTATTTAGTTTTAGGAATTGATTTTCATATTTGGGTTATTATAATAACCCATTTTTTAATTGGTGGTTAAAATAGAATCATGAAAATTTTGTTGAAAAAGCTATGTATCTATTAATTTCTATGACTTATAACAGAATATGGGAGTATACAAAAATGCTTAATAATTTTAGTATATCCCTATTATGATGGAAAATGTTTTCCTTATAGTCTTACCAATGGTATTGTGGTTTATATTTTAGTGAATTTAAATCTATATCATCTTATCAATTATTGTTAGTGATTGATATTTACCAATTACATTTGGTAAAATTCTAAATGTTATTAAGGATTATAGAAAACATATAAGGATCAATATTTAGCTGTTTTGAATTAATGATTCAAAATTTTAAATAAAATGGAATAAATAACATTGAGAAGTTATTTTAAGAAAAGGTTATATTTTTAGGTTAACTGTTATAGAACATATTACAGAGGCATGGATAAATCATAGGTTGAATATATTATTGATATTGATATAATAACTGGTGGTTTGATTTTGAAGAAGTGTATTATATAGTATTAGTATCCATGTGATTGATAATTGATTGATGGTATTTTTGGCGATTTTTTCCATATTTATGGGATTATAATATATAGTGAGTTATGTTTGACCTTATGAAATAGTGGTAAATTCCATTTGAGTGTTTATGAAAAAGTTAATTTCATATGGAATCCATAATCTCATTGGGATTAAATTTAATGGATATTAATATATGTTTTTTGTAATGTTGTGTTATTGAGAGTATATGATTCAGTTATATATACTTGGGTATATTATTCTAGAAATAACTAATGTAAAAGAATTATTTTGAGAGCATAAATGTCAATGTATATTGGGTTTAAACTTTTTTATGAAATTTCATGATAATTTGAGATCACTATTTTAATGATTATGTTAATAATTATTAAAGAATTATACTAAATTTAAATTTTATTGAACCATTAATAATATATGTTATATTGTGAGTAATATATAATAAATGGATCCTTATACAAGTTGGGTTATACAAACTATAAGATAAAAAGATCATGTCATTAAGTGAGACATATTTTGGTTAATCTTTATTATGGTTATTTATGATAACTCACTTATAATGATTATATCTCATAGGAACACTTCTAGTTTTTACAATTTCAGAATTCTAAAGGAAAAAAGACAACAATGGGATCTATAAAAATTATAAAAATTTATCATGAAAAAATAGATGAATGGGACAAGGGATATAGTGTGATATCATGAAACTATAGAGAAATAACTATCAATATTTTTGATAAATAGTCTGAACATAGTTGAAATACCAAACACAAAAAAGTTGATTAAGATAAAATTCCATAAAAATTCAGTGAACTAGATGATAGAAAATAGAATATCCAATTTTCTACAAGTTAAAATGTGTGTAGAATGATAGGGTAAATTTTATATATGTGGAGATGTATGTCATCATACAAACAAGTGTATGGGAAAGAGAGATGCTATAAAAATAAATTTCTTCCATTATAAGAGAGTTGGGTATTATGAAACTAAATGCATGAAACTATGGGATGATTAAGGTGATAATGAAGAATATATGCATGAATAAGGAAAATCCAATGGAACCACTACCAATGAATCAGATATTGAGTTTTTAGTCTACATTTTATCGAGTCATATTACATAAAAATTTTCACCAAGTACTTAATATTGAGTTATAAATAAAAACACTTTATAGTTCGATTATCATATAAATAATTTTTAGAGTTTTTTTAAGTAATCAATTATAAATATAGATATACATTCCATAGTATAATTTAATGTGAAATTAATAATGGTTTATATTACATTATAAATCTCTTATAATTTTTATTTATATAAATAAATTTCATTACACATCTTATATAAACCCACCATCATATCAATTTATATGTTTAGTTATGAGTTCCCAAAAAAAATTAATCTAAACTTATGATTAAACTTTTAATGATGAAATTTTTTAATGGTACCAAATATAATAAATATAAATTCAAAATAGTTTCAATTATATGTAAGTCAATTTTTTTGATTTCATGCTCTTTATGGAACATTAAAAAAATAATTTTTCTATGTATTTATGTACAATATAAATATTAAGTATGATTGATAAAACCTATCCATTAAATTGATGATAATTAATTATAGTAACAACTTTATGGATGATATGAATATAAAAAAAATGATATATTTAATATAAATAAATTTCAAATAGTTTTTTTAAAATATTTAATATGATCATTTTTTATTTTGAAAATTATTCTTATAAGAAACTACCTTTTATTTTATAATCATTTCTATTTAAAGAAAAATACGATTAAGGATAAATTATGTTTGATTTTAGTAATTATATTACACAAATTTAGCTATTAAATATTATAAAATAATAAAAATAACATTTGGTATTGGGACATGTAATTTTTCTATTTAAAATATGATTTAATTATATTTTAATATTTTAATAAAAACTGAATATATAAATATTGAAATATGAAATATATAAAAATTTAGTTATATTTTTAATACATTACAAAAAAATATTATGAATTTAGTTTCATTCTCTTAAAAGATAGAGTATTAATTAAAAAATGGTTTTTATAAAATTTTAATTTTTATGACTTTTTTATTATATATAAATGGCATAAAAATTTATATAACCTTATAATTTGTAAAATATAAATTTTAGGAAACAAATAATTCATTTCAAAATATTTTAAAAAATTATAAAAACTATGAGAATATTTTTTAATAACAAATAAAAATATTTATTTAAAATAAATAATTTTTTTATTATTCCTTTCTTAATATTATTTTTAAGGGAGGCTCTTTTTTTACTTTACATGAAAGCCTCATAACAATTATTTTTTTATAATTAATCAATTAATGTCACCAAAATTATTATCCAATATAATTTTACCTCATATATAAATTTTATTTTAAAAAATATCATTTCTCTAAAAATATTTTTATATGATAATGTTTATTTATATTAAAATTTAATTTCCAGACAATAAGAAATTTTATTTGATTAAATTATTTTCAAATTTATAATTTCAATTATAATAATTGGTAAAATTTCAATCATTATATTTTTCATTAAAAAAAATTAATATCGCTAGAAATTAATTGCTATGGGAAAAGTAAATTTGGATAGAAGTTAGAAGGTTATGAAAGAATTAAATCACTCAATTTTTTCTAAAAATGAGTTTTTGAGTTGTGTGTTAACCAAAAATAATTTTCATATCATATTTTTTTAATGTTTTTCTTCTTTTTAAAATTTAATAGTAAACTAACATTATTGAAAATGTGATGGTTACTCCCAAAATTACCCTTTCCTTCACTTATAAAGGGAAACATCTTCACCACTTAAAGACACACCTCTCATTATAATTTATAATACAAATGATTCCATTTCAATATCAATATAAACCTATAAAATTAGAATAATCCCATTTTCACTCTTAATTAGCTTATTCCCTTGGAATTCAATGATACTTCCATTGAAAATTCAATTCAATGACACGAGTATTAACAACTACAGTGTTTCTCTTTGTAGTTATCTTCTTGAAAATTTATTCTAGAAACACTAATATAATTATATTAGTATAATTTATAAACCATAATGTTTCTATATTTTTGGTATTATGTTTTTTTAAATATAGTATCATTTAAGACATTCAAACCAATTGTTCATGCATTGTAAAAACTAAAACCTCTATGACATAACATATTTCATTTTCCTTAATTACATTACAAAGTTGTTTATAAGGATGATATTAAAGGATAAATATGATTATTATCAAATCATTAACATTCCATTATGAATTATTTTAGAAACTATTAATGGCATGACCAATAAATGGTCATCATTAATTTAACCAATTAAAATAATTCTACCAACATGATAACTATTTATTCAAATTGTGTAAATTATTAATATCGATTAATTATTATTCTATTTCATTATAATTCTTATACAAAACAAAAATAGGAACCAAATATCATTATTATGAATCTATCATAAGGATATTACCACAAAACCACCACATAATCATTTATTAAATCATTATATATTCATGATTGGGTCGTTTTGACAACCTAATTGAAAAATTATTATGAATATATGTCACATATGACAATGTGAATTTATTTTATAGTATAATATGATATTTAAATATAATAATTTTTTGGTAATGTTTTATCTAAATTTAAATAATTAATTAGTAAAACACATTTCATTCGTTAAGAATCATCAAAACATGATTATTATCATTTTCATCTCCATACTTTTAAACCAAAACTAACATGAATTAAAATTATAACTTTATAAAATATCATGAAACTAATATTTAAGTATCATAGAATATATAATATTGATGTAATTTAAAAAATGTATTAATACTAACTCTTTACTCTCAAAACTAGTTCAATTCATTAAAGAATTCATGAACCTGGTGTTAAATTTTTTAAAAGAATAACTAATATTTATATTCACATAATGACTATAATTGAAGAGTATAGATATCTATATTTATGAATAATTTTATTTTTTAATTATTTTAAAAAATTAATTTAATTATTTAGGAATTTTCGAGCAAGTGAAAAATGAATCAAAGTAAGGATATGGTTTTCATCTCAGATTCTCCCTTTCAGACATATATTGTATTATGAACCTAATTTAAGTGATATGGTTTATATAAATCTTATCTACGATATATTATTGCGAATAATATATTAATCATGCCATTTGGATATCAATTTAGTCCCTTTATTTCATGAGATATTGATTCAAATATTTCTAAAGGTATTAGGGTTTTCAAGATCTCATTTCTCTTTATTCAAGATATAATACATTTTATGACTTATGATTTATTTTTTAGATTTACTACCCATTAAATTATCTTTATAGTAATTCTTATATTTCATGGGATTTATCACCTCGATCACTTCCATTTTTTCACATGAAAATTGATTCAGTTTTTTTCATATTTTTGAGGTTTTTTGTAAATAAATTATAATTTATTGAGTTATTATGATTCCTTGATGTTATTTCTTATAAGTTGAGTAAATTATTACATTTAATTATATTAGGTAGTATTGTATCATTTTTTAGGAATATAAATTCCTACCAAATAAATCAATTAATAAATATTTCTCACTTATTGGGATATGTTGAAATCATACACATTCTTTCTCCAGACAATTTATGATCATGTAATAACAATACATTAATAATTGTATAACTGTTTCTATGCACAGTTTGAAAATATAATTTTAAATCAATTATATTATATTACTCTCACCTATAATTTATGTTAATATATTTCCATGGTTATACACATTTTCATTCCCCAACATATAATTTTGGAAATGTTTAATATGCATTGTTTAACCATCCACCATCTTCCACTAGATGGGTATTGATCAAGTAATAAAATTAATTTAAATTGGTAAAGGTAATTTCATTTCAATACCAGTAATTATTATTATAATTACTATTTATTCTTTTACTATCCATATTATTTATTTATTTGAGTTATTATAAAGTTATCACTTTTATTGACATAGGGGAATGTGTTAATATTCATTATTTTTTATTATATGAATATCTATGGTTTTCATCTACAATAGGTTCTTGAGGTAATAGTATAAAAGTAATTGATAACACATATGGTGAATTAAGTGGACTTAAACAATTTAAGGGTTATTTTAGACATTATATTCTCCCTAAATGCATCAAAACTTCTCATTAGAAAAAATTGGTTTGGGTATTTGGGGTATTATTACCCGACTCGACTAGTTGTCTTGAATAATGCACCAATGACAGGTAAAGTTTCATTTTAAATGGGATTGATAGTTGTCGTTGATATTTTTTCTTATGAATTCCACTATAATGAGAAATTTATTAGTATTATCTTTATTTTAATTAATATAACATTATCTTATTTTGAATTTGCTGATGAAATCATAATTTACCTATTCTTTATATAATACATATTCAATTTTTATGGCATCGTTTCTTTTGCTACATAATTACTTTAATGGGTGTTTGAGCTCATGACTTATTATGTATCCATGAAATATGATATTTTTAAAATCAATAAATGTGACATGTTTGTAAATATAGTGTGTGGGAAATAATGTATAAGATATTTTTGAGACTCATTATTGATTAAACTATTTTTTATATAATGGAAAAATGCCAATTAGTTGATAAAGCAATGCCATTTATTAGTTTATGTTTCATACTAATTGTATAATGATCTAAACACGAATTGATACTTTGGATATAAGTGATAAAATTATTGTTAATAATGTTTCAATTAATGATAATTATATATTAGATTTTAAAGCTATATTCAACGAAATTATATAATGTGTGATTCTATGGGGACTAAATCTGGGAGTGTGAGCCTAGGTAATTACATGATTGATTAATGATGATTCCTTAATCTTATAACATGGGTCATATAATGATTTTAGGATTTATGGCTCGTATAATAATTTATAATCTGTGATTGAATGTGTATAACCAATAGAGGTTATAATTATACACTCATTCCCTTATTCTTATGTTTTTATAATCTTATGACCATTGCTGATATCTATCTTGATTTCCTATAAAAAGCATCTAAGCACTTAATTTATTATGTTTCTGTTTTCCCTAGGTTATGAAGAAAATTATTATGTAATAAATTTCAATTAATGGTTTTAGGAGTGAATATAATTATGGGAGATTTTGAGGATCATCCACAAAATAATATGTATATTTACATAGTCTTCAAATATAATAATACTTTATAGTTTCAGTGTGAGAAATACTATGTAATATATCAAATTTCCACATAAATGTATTTAATATTTATGTATTTTTTGTTTGAATATCCTTAGAATGAAAATTTATAAATAATATATATATATATATATATATATATATCTTGTAAATATAAAATATTAGTTATATGATGTCATAAAAAAGGTCACCGTGAATTTAATTAATACATTACCAGTTCGATCTATCACATATTTAGTTTAATTGAGGGTAAATTTTGTTTGATACTATAAAAATATTATATAACCCCATGAAGGTCATAACATGTTTTTATTTATATGAAAAATATTCCATTACACATGGAGAGGAAATTCATTCAATGAAATTTATCAGAGTTAAACACTTTTATAAAGATTATATTTTCAATCAAATTATTTTATTGAATTCAATTTGTATCATTGGAATGTAATTTTGTTTTAATAATATTTTCATTAATTTCTTTAACAAATAACTCATTCTTTAACACCTTTGGTGATGATTAAATTTTCTTCAAAACATATTGGATTTAAAAAAATTTATAACCAGATAGTGAAATAATATATTAAATCAAAATTATTTTATGATGAATGTACTAGGCCTAATATATTTTATGAATAAAAAATAAAAAATCATTATTTACATTTTCCCAAAAGTTATCTCTAGTTCATAATTGAGGAAGATTCACTTAAGGTATATTTTATTAGTTTGAACAGTTTCTCATATCCATGTAATTAAGACATTAAATATTTGAAGTACATGCCTTTCCAATTGATTCAGGAGATTTATTCCCATTATCTAAAAACATGGAAAAAATCACACTCCTTTGATGTAAGACCCAATATGTTCTATTCAATAGTTATTGTATATATAAAATCATAAAATATTTATTTATATTAATATATTTTTTAACACATACTGCTGGATTTTTTTATTTTTCTCAATATTTTCTTTTCACAATATTAGACTTAGATAAATATTTATTTGTTTTAATGTCACATTTTATGATCATATTATAGGATTAAATGATTTTCTAAAAATAAATAACTTTAATTTATTTTATTTAATCAATTAATTAATTGATAGATTAGTCATTCTAACTTATCTTCATGATTAGCACAGTTCCTTGTAAATATTTAAAAAGTGTCCTTATACATAGAAAATGTTTCCCCGATGATTTGTTATATATTTATAAATTTTATATCTATATTATATCAATAATAATTATAAAAGTATTTATTAATAAGTATGATGTTAAAATAATTATATTCAATTCATTCAAAAACTTCCTATATAGTACTTTGAATTTATGGCCAATAATGATCAAAATAGCCCTTTAAATGATATGATAAACGGATAACCTTATCCCTTAACTACATTCTAACCTTTAACATGTCTTCTATAATTTCATAATATAACTCCCCGACCCCAGTTACCCAGAGTCAGTGCATTATTTTAATACATTGACATTATTACAAGGAATCAAGTCCCGAAGGACCGATCAGTTTAGCAGTCTTGGAAAATAGATTACATACATGAATGTTACATTACACTTTATAACAAAAAAAACAAAATAAATAATCCTTTATGAACACAATTATTCCCTTGGCTTAACCCTGCATATCAATCACAATACACTTCTTGGAATCCTGCGAAAAATAAAACATAGAAAACGGGTGAGATCAAATGCTCAGTAAGGGTAAGCAGTACAATTGAAACATTAATAAATAAGAGTAAACATTTAAGGAAATGTATAATGAAAACAAAAGCCTTTTAAACATGAACTTAAACATAATATGGAAAAAATGAAATGAAATAATTCCAGTTAATTATTCACATGGATATTCCACTAATTGAACAATCACATGGAATATCAATAACCACTTTCATAATGATGTAATGCATAATGCTGGACTATCATAACCACGTATCCAAGGCCTTTTTCCAAGACTACCAATAAGATTTTGTCAAGGCCTCATGCTAAGACACTAGTTTGTCTCTTGAGACCTACCGATGCATCGGGGAGCTATAGCAGGTTCCACCTGCCACTTATTAAGTCCAATGCATTCCTCATATGAACAAGTTTAAACATAACATAAACATTCGTATTAAAACTAGCATACAAAATGTAAATAATTTCTCCGTAAACCATGAACGCTATAAAAATAACACATCCACAGTAAAACATATCTCAAAAACTTCAACACAATATGGAACATTTGTATCACGATAAATCCACTTCAAAACAAGTTCAAAATCCATTAATGAATATTCATATAGATGAAAATGATTTGTAAAACTCTGAGAGAAATACTCCATTTTCATGAAAACATTTAAAAGTCACACAATTTAGAAAAGAATTCATTTAAAGACATTTTTAAATCAAAGTGTTCCATAAAACATTGACACTTTTGAAAGGAATTAACATTTTTAAAACATTCATGTCCACATAAATAAATCCTTAAAAACCATTTTGAAGACGTGGAAATTAATGAGAAAGATTTAGAAGAATAAATATTTAAAACATTTGAAATGATGTTTTAGTAAAAAGTCCCATAAAAGAATCCATTTGAAAAATATTTCATAAAACATGGACATGGATAATAAATATATCCCAGTAGATACTTACGTAAAAACAACCACGGATAATAAAGAGATTGTGGAATTAACCCATACCAATTTGGTATCTTACGAAAAAAACAACCCATGAAAGATGTATCATAAAATTAATATGTAAATACACATAAATTAAAGTGTATTACATAATGAATACAATTATGGGAAGTACATACACCACAAAAAAGGTTATAGTGGCAATATGGCATGAATCTCACGGGAATAAGGAGTGAGATGAAAACCCCTTACCTTGAAATTTCTTTTAGTCGAGGGTACGTTTAGCCTCCTGTATAAAGACTATAGTATGTCATTAAAATATACCAGAACCATATTAATATTTATGATATCATACATTATTCATTTATGACATTATACTACCCATTTAATAATAATTTCTATGTTATATTAATATTTCAGGTAATAATCACCTTCTTTATCGTACGTGTTTTAACTTGTTACTCTTGATTGTATCACTTAGATCATGATTTAAATACTTCTAGAATATATAACATGATTTATGTATCATATAGATTAATAATATAACAATTTATAACAGACGTATATATGAAATGGAAGACACCGTTTATGGAGACGGTAGTCCGTACGTACGCATAAACGTTGTTTCCGTTTTCATATATTATTGAACTGAAGTAAGTGAATAAGATATATGTAAGTACATAAATACTTATATTTATAAATATATATATCTCCAATAGAATTTTTATTTTATATATTACATCCTTATTAGTAATATATATTTTTTATAATCGTCGATGAATTGTGAACTTGGAAATGAATCTCATCACATCGTGGAGACAGTAGTCAGTACGTACGCACGAGCGAAAATATCATTATTTTGACATTAATATAATATATAATTGGATGGTATATAATATATTCAGAATCATTATAATGTTTTATTTATTATTTACATTAATTATACATCGTTATTATACCCATCTAAATTATAATATATTGAAAAAAAATTACACCACGATGTGGAGACGGTAGGCCGTACGTACACACGTATGGTGACATGTCATTCAAGGGATGGGTAGAATACTGAATTTGGTCGTTCCATAATTATAATAAAATAAAATTATATATAATATTCTGGTGTTATTATTTTATAAATGGAATAACAAATAATAAGAAGTTGAATAAGAAAGGAACTTAAAAAGGGTGGTGAAAACATTACCTCTTCTTCGGGTTCTTTCTTTTGATTTGATCAAAAAAGCACCATAGGTTGGATTTCTGATCAAACTATGGCCTCTAGGATGAATTGAGGGAAGTTTTGAGGATATTTGGGCAGAGTTTGGCCGATCCAAATGGCTTTGATTGTGTGAAATAATGATAAGGGAGAGTGACCTTTTATAAGAGGGGTGAGGGGCTCTTTAAGAAAAACATAAAGTATTATTTTATAATAAAATAATATTCGTTTTATAATGGATACAAAGTGGATTATTCAAAGTATAAGGAGGGGATGGGTCTAAATCCTTTCAAACAATAGATTTTAGACAGGTTTGCGTCATTTTGTTAACCATATCTTTTAGTTTAAAGTCTTAGTTAATTAGTTTGACACTTACCATGTCACTTTGTATTTTTATATTATATAGTTAATAAATTCACTATATACATCCAAGAGACCCCAAAGTTTTCAATTAATGATAAAACAATAATTATATATGTCCTTCCGCTGAACCTTATATTTTTAGGAATATAATATAAATTAATAATATAATATTTGTTTTAAAAACTCATTTTTGTCAATTGTGACACTACTAAATAATTGATTTCTGTTAAAATCATAAAAACATTATTAATTCTAACCAAATTCATTTAAGAAATACTAACATGTAATATTAACCAATAAAATTCATGTTTGTCATCATAAAATTCAAATTATATTTATTTGAACATTTATAATAGAAATTATTTGATTCTTTCATTAATAAGGAAAATACTGCATCATTATCGTGTCATATATATTTTTACTTTTTCAATGTCTAAACATTATAAATAAAATACCATTATGTGGGAAATAATTTTTTATTTATAGAGAATATTTATAATCGAAAATATAAAATATATAACCCCATGTAAAAATTGTTTTTCTAAAAGATATAAGCTTATGTCATTTTTTTATTTACTTTAACTTAATTAATATAAAGTGTCCCTATCACCTACAAGTGGATCCATGGGGTCCCAAAATCGACCCAAAGATTCCCATGGTCGGAAACGTATCCACCAATAAGGTCAGGACATGTTTTAGGGTAATTTAGTTTTATTATAATATTAATTTATAACCCTTATTTACCGGATTTACCCTTTAACCATGGTAAATAAAATATTTACCGAAGTAATTAATCAAAATGTATAAAAATATAAGTTATATATGTAAAAAATTTGGAAATCCTAATTCCAAATATGGAATCCATTCTTCAAATTAAAAACACAAAAGTGGAAGAAATTAATTTAACATTAATTTCCACTGTCAAAACAAAAAGCGTGTTTTTAAGATATAATAACTATCAAAATATTGACACTTGTTTATGTCCGGTTTAATTTTAAATTTTTTTCTAATGACCAGAATTGTATTAAATGGTAAAAATATATTCTAAATATACTTTAAAACCACTCAAATTCATAATTTTTCACTACTAAATATTTTGATTAAAAAGTTGTTTTTAATTGAAATTTAGTAATTTTCACTATTTATCAAAATATAAAAGTTATCTGAAAAGTACCAAAATGTCACCCTAGGCTAAATTAGATATTACAAAACCAAAAATGAAGTCCATTTTGAGAGATAAAATTTATAAAATTTCCAAAAATTAGGTATTACTATTCATAACTACTACTTTGATTGGTCACAGTGTGTTAGAATCTCGATGTTGCATACCACACACGCTACAGTATTATTCACAGAGAATCGTACCGTGGAATCTTGAGGTGTTACACATAATCCATTATTATTACATGAATACATTAGTGGTTAAATTTAATGATCATGGTTACCCCTTCCTAAACAAATCTAATATTATTACACATCATTGGGAAATAAGTTAATCCATGCGAGAATGATTATTTTTTTATAACATGAGAACAATACCCCAATATAGTAACAATTTTTTCATATCCATATCCATATTTTTTGGTTGTCTTAGTATGAAAAATAAAACATTTATTATGGGTGTTAATGTGGTATTGATCCTTTTATTGGAACCATTTATAAATAATGACATTAAATATTTTTCTAAAAAATAACACTATGTATTTGTTAAAAATTTTATATTATACCTAGGGATTGATTAAAATAAAAATAATATATTTTACACATCAATAATTATAAAATTTTGTGTAGTACCATTGACATATCAAATCTAGTCCATATGTAAACTACTCAGCAATTGTTTATAACAAATCTATCATCATCAACACTATCTACTCAGTGTTTGTGGTTATTTAATTATTTCTAAACTTCAAAAAAAATTATATGACGTATAAGAACTCAGGATAAATATTTTATCATAACATTTTTGTAACATTTAATACATCCTTAAAAACACATAAATGATTATTATTTGTTCATAATATATACTTTAATGACGTGTATTAGTCTCAATGGTTTTCTTGGAAATTAGAGAAACAATAGAAAGTGGTTAGCATGGATGCAAAATAATGGGTCGATAATAGTTGAGTCCAAACATGAATATGAATAGCATGCATAATATAAAAGGTATTAATAATAAAATAAATTTCAAATAATTAAATATCCAAGAATAAAATTACCCCAAAAAATATTAAAATATGGTCAAATAGATAACTATAGTACTACTCATTACAATGGCTTCCAAACATTCAAACTCTATTGCAATACCATTGATGCATTTTTTGAAGACATATAATATAATTTCATAGGATTAAACCACATACTAAATCATGTTTTCCTCATGAAACCTACTTGTGTGTGGAGGTTCCCTATAATTTGTCAAACCAATCACTTACAACTCCCAATGAATTTATCACATTAAATAAATAAGTACATAGTAAATATCATAATGTTACCAAGGAAATACATTACATTAACATGCCTCAATAATCAGTAATTATAAATATTTAAATTATAGTTGTAGAGAATTTCCACATTTATCCATTCAAAACCAACAGTATATAATTATAGTTATACACACTTGAATACGATTTATAAAATATATGGCATTCACATCATATATTGTAATGGTTATAAAATCATGTAAATAATTCAAATCCCTTTTTAAAAAGTGGAAGAGTTATGGAATAAATCTCTTTGATAAAAAAGATATGACATTATTAAAAAATAAAATATTGAGTTAACAAAGACACTGCTTATGATATGAATTAGTAATCAATTTTAATGGTAAGGAGATAAATAATACCGTGAGAAATATTGAGATAATTCAAAAAACATATTTATTTTATAAAATTTTAAATGAAATTTATATGGATATTTAAAATAGATAAACAAATTATAAAAATGAATTTTATTTTTTAGTTATCCAATTACTAAAAATAAAATAGAAAATATTTATTTTCTAACGATGAAAATTGAATGTAGATTTCTCCAATATAAAAATGAAACATAATATTGGATTTAAAATAGTTATTTTTTATATCAATTAAATAAAATATCTTTATTGTATCAATAAATGATAATAAAGAAGATATGTAAATGATTCCCATACATACATGGACAAGGTATAACATAAAAAAACCATTCAAAAGTGATATAGAAAAATTGAGAGAAAAATGATATGAAAATATTTATAATTTAAAATGTATATGACATTGGATTATTTCATTATAAAATTAATATAGAGTTTTGGTAATGAATATGAGCCATCTTTTTGAAATATGAAATTGAGATAGGAATTCCCTTAATTAGAGTCCTCACATACATCGATGTTCCTCTAAAATTTTGAATAGTTTCATTGTAAGAGTTAATTTTATACTAAATAACATTAGTATTTTTTATTTCATATTTTATAAAAAATTTATTATCAGATATAATTCATTTATTATATTTTCTCTCATCAATAATATGTGTACGTTTTGTGTGATGTTGAAAAATCACTTTATTATAATGGTAATAATCACTATATTTTCCCCATGATTTGATACAAAAGTATTAAGGTTATATTATTAATTATAAATGTGTGGTATGAATAATACATTTTCAATAGAGTTAAATATTAATATAGAATAAGAAACATGTATTATAATTATCATTTTACGAATATTAAATTTTAATTATTGATTATTAATTATATTAGAAATTTTGTACCCATTTTATTTATATGGAATCCTAATAATTTCAGAAACATAATATATATTAAATAAATACATTTTTTAAATAATCTATGTAATGTGGTAAAAATTTATTCATTATATTATCTATATATGTTTTTCAAATAGACCATGGTGAGAGGAACATTATAAATAAATATCTAAAATAATTTAAAGAATTATTTGATGATATAATTATTATTAAAAATAATTATATTTTTAATTTCAGGATAGGTAAATAAATTGTCAAACTTATAAAAAAAATAAAAAACTAGAATAAAGAGAATGAATGTTATGGGGGTATAGATAAGTTTATTTAAATTCCATTCAGAGATGAATCCATCACATTACATTATAATGCTTCCATGAATGAAATTTCTCATAGACAAGAGATTCAAAAAAATAGATAGGATGGTTTGTGGAGATATTTTGGTGTAATATTATAAATGGGTGTTTTTTTATTTGAAATGTAGCGGTTTGTGTAGGATGAATTTATATGTGAAAGGGAGGATGATTTTTCAAAAAAATAATAATTAATTTATTATTTTCTAAAGACTATAAATGTTTTAGATTCACATGACTATGTATTGTATTGCTTAGGTGTGAGGAGAAGATAATGGTATCTTGTATCATTGAAGATTAAATTAATCTTTTATTTACCATATAATGAAAAATAATATATGTTAACAAATTTAAATTTTTATAAAGTTTTATCTCTATTTATGATAATAACTAAAACATCACCCCTAAAAAATTAATGTGACGATTCAAATATTTTATTGTACTTATAAAAATTAAAAAAGTAAATTTGTAAAATTTACATTCAAATAAAATCATACAATACATAATAAAATAATTTTATGAAAAATAAATAAAAAAATATTTCAGTTAATGATTACATTGATATTTTTTACTATTCTGTCAATAGAATTTTAACAATGATTAATTTTTTTATACATATAATATATCCAATATTTAATATTTATTTTTATTGAAATAAATTTCTATACTAGGTGATCATAATATTAAATTCTTACATAAAAACACGTTTTTAATCAAATAAAACAAAATATGTATTATATATGGGTCTTTAAATTCTTATGATTATTTATTTAATTTATTGTAAAATTTATTTTGAATGAAACTTCATTACTTGTCTTAATCATCATTAGACTATTTGAACGATCATGTTACTATTCTAACAATATGGGGTTTATTCTAACAATTAGGTTAATATCCTAAAAACCATATTTCTAGGAAACATATAATTTTATATATATGATAAATATAACTTATTTTAATAGTTATTTATTCACCCTATTTTTTTAAAAGTTTATTTATCCTTCATTTATAAAATAAAAATAACATTTCTAAATTATTGTAGAATTTTGAAAATATTGATCATTGGGTTTGATACTTCTAGGTTAACAACCCCATATAGATTTATAAATTATAGAAATTTTGTGTAATAGTTTTTAATTTATAGATTTATTACTTTTATTTTTATTGGAATTTTTTCCTTGATGTGTTATGTTATATATTTATGTAATAAAACATTTATTTTATCTTTATAAGTTGTATCCCATTTTTATTAGATTTCATAATAAATATATATGGAAAGACATGTATTCTATAATGTAAATAAATTAAATGATATATATGTTCATATTCTATGTTTTTTTAAATCATAAAAATTGATTTTAACAATTATATATATAATTTAATAGAAACACATTTTAAATTATTTTCATTAAATATCATGGATGTCACACCCAGAAGTGATCTTCACCCCTTATTATCATAGACCCAAGGCTTAAGAACACCATCAAGTATTATATTCATGATACAATGATATGAAATTCTATGGTGAATAACCATATCTAATCCCATGGATCATGTGACACAAAATTAAAAACTATTGAAAAAACACATGAATGTGCTGGAACATAATTTACAACAACCGTGTTATAAAAAATATAAATCTGATTTAGAAAAAAGAAAAATCTAAATAAATCAATGAATGATTTAGATATTGGTATGTTAATCAGTATTCAATACTGATAACCAATATAAACTAAGTATATTTTTAATGAAAACTCACCAAAAATCTAAAAATCAAACATTTTCTTATAAAAATTCACCCATTAATGAAAATATTTTTTATGAATTGTAAAATATTATTAATAACTCAATTTAGATATACTTGGAATACCCAAAATAATCTAATCCCTGAATTGTCTAGTACAAATTAATTGGTGTCTCATATAGGTCATCCGAGGTGGAAAGAATTAATATCACCACTCTGAACACTCTCCAAAAAAATTCATTTTCATGAATCAATTTTACATCACTAATAAATCCTTTTATCATATCCATTTTTAAGGTATATAAAGAAAAAACACATTTCATGATAGGGTCACAACCCTAATATTCTAAATACAAATTGTTTCAATAAATAATGATTATAATGACCTCTCAAATGAGAACCCAGAAGATAAAAAATACATCTATAATAATATAAAGGACAATATGTAATCTACTAAAGAATATTACATAGAGTAGTAAAAAATTTAAATTTATAATATATATTATTCTATATCTACAGCATAGAAAAAAATCATCGAACTATATGGATCCATCTAACCGGATGGAAAAAACAAGAGATTTTTAAAATACCATATATAAACACAATCTATCACTAAAAACAAAATAGAAAAAAAAATATCATCATGTGAAATAACTATAATAAAAAAAATCTCAAAACATGTTTTAGAGAATAATTAATTGATTCAAATCCAAATAAGTAAAAAATATCCATCTAATATTAAAGTCACTAATGTAATCAAAAACGAAAATCCCAGACATGGAGGGATCTAAATACCAAATAAGGGTCACCATAAAAATTAATTCGAGATTAGAATATCATTTTTAAATTTGTATGGGCCCTTAGAAGACCAAACCAGCTCATATCCCACAAAAAACCAAAAATTTCATTAGGATGATTCAAATAATGATATATAGGATGATGTGATTGATAGATAAATAGAAGCTACCAAATTAATAAGGTTTCAAAAAAATATAATCCACTAGAAATATAAAGAAACAAAACCTTAAATTAATTCCAAAAATCAATAAAAAAGATTACAACAGAATAATGTCCTGAAAAAGACAACACCCAACACTGAAGACGAGAACTATTCTCTACCCAACATAATCGTACATCATTATATTGTTTTAGACCAAATTATTGAAATATATTTTCTTCATGACAAAATTTACAATAAATAGAAATGCAAAAAATTAATACAAAATTGGAATATTTATTTTATGTTCTTTTTTATTAACATTATAATAATATTCATAATTTAGAAATATCACAAAATTTAGTTCATATTTTTTATCCATAAATGATCAATATGTTGGTAGAAATAATATAAAAATAAAAGATGCATTTTTTTCATAATATTGGTACTTTTAAAATAATAAATATATTAAATAAATAATTGTGAGGTTATATTGTGACTTCTTCACATCATTTTTTCTTTTAGGTATCAATTTGTTTAGACCATATATAAATTCAATATTTTATTGGATTATCTCAATTGAGATATTTGAGAATTAGTAGTTTTTCTTATGTATGTTCATGATTAGAAACATATTTAGGGAAAAACCTAAATGTTATCCTAGGAAAATGTGAAACTTATATTGTGGTTCTAGAGGATGGTGCATAGTTCTTCTAAACATATAAACTTATACATATACAATGAAACATGGGATATATTCATTTCACATTGTTGTCACACAATTTTTCAAAAATTTCATACAAAATGTGTGACTCCTATAATAGCCTAGATAGGGGTTCATGGTAGGTGCATTTTTTGTTAAACCATCCATCCAGACCATGTAATGTTTAGTAATTAATAAAAAATTATTTTATGAACCAAAACACCTCTAAATAGATGTATTTTTCTTCCAAAAGATTATAGTATTGAACAAAGTGGCTCTTATTGGATATTTTGGATTCCTAATGAATTAATTCTATGGATCCTTGAGCGTTGGATCTATATTTTCAAAGGTATGACTCCAATCAAGAATTTTAATCTATATTCACTATTTTATCATAGAAAAAACCTTAGTTATGGCCTATTGAGTATAGGTTTAAGGGTTTTTACATGATATAATTTGGATTATTTTAGATATATTGTAAATTTTTTAGTTATTTTATAGATATTTATTTATCATTTGGTGTCCTTCAGGAATCATTAAGGTAATTAATTCTTCTGAATTCCTTTATTTTATAAATTTATGATTTATAGATCCGTACTTTGGAATTCCTGGTTTAGGATTATATTTTATTTCATAGTTCTCCCTTCTTATTTTGTGTATGGATTCCATCAAATATTGTGATACCAAATGTTTTATATTGGGGGTTTTCTATAAAGTATTTGTTTTATAAACTACACATGATCCGTTTTTTCAAAACATTATTTTTAAACTATTAATGTCATGATATATGAATTATTAAAACATTTATCTGGTGGGTTTGATATAAATTGGTTTTCTAAAATGTATATTATTATTTAAGGTTACTTATATCATCTCCTTTTTTATTCATGTATGGGATAAGTTTACATAACCTTGTAGGGGAGTTCACACACCGATGTGTTCCTCTACATCTTATGAAATCATATCAGGGAATTCTTTAGTGTTCACTAGTCCTATTAATCATTGTATAAGAAACCTTGATACCTTTAAAATATGTTACCCAAAGTTTAATTTCCATTATTATTTTATTTATTGTGGATTTTGATCTCTTCTTTGATACTAATAAACAAATTTCTTCAATGTTATTAGGAAACTAGTTTATAAAAAAACTATTTATTATCTATTGAAAAGGGTAAACATGCATGTTCCATATTTATTTTTTAAAATTATGTATCATCTATTATTTTATTTTAAAATTATAATATTTAAATTATTTTTTTATGAATTTATATTAATGTAATAGTGGGATCCCATTATGAAAGTTTTAGTCAAAACATAGATATCAGATTGAGTGATTTTATACCTTGTTCTATCAGATGCGGGAATGTGGAATGTGTCATAATGAGGCAATGGTTTTTATAGTTGTTTGGGCATATATTTATGGTGGTGAATTGGTGGGATTTTTTTTAATTGTAACATAGAGATAGGGGTAGTAATATTTTATACTTTTGATTTGGTTTATCAATCATGTACATATCATTTGGATTGTTTTCCTTTTGATGTATTGCTACCTCTTTTTGAATCAATTTATGGGATATTCTCTTGGTCAAAATTTATTTCAACATTTCATCCTTCATGTGGTATCAAGTTGGGAAAAACCATTCCCAAATGTGGTTTTTTATGGTTGGTGTTTTTATGGTAATGAGGATCAAGAACACTCATCAGTGTTTTTTTAGAATTAGGTTGGGACATAAATTGATAAGTAAGTGGGGCCTTCTGGTCACATATTGGTATTATAGGAGGCTTATACTAATTTTTACATATCTTGGGATGTTTGGTTCTTGGAATATTGGGATATGTTACCAGTGATTTCATGTCTAGCTCTCATTAAAATGAGCCTTATGTAACATAGGGGTTGTTGGGAAGTGGGTGATTCTGTTGTTGATTTTTGGAATTTTCTCTATTTAAAGATAATATTTTATTTATTAAAATAGGTATTTATTCTTTGTATGATGATATTTTTTCTCTCACTGATATAATACCATACCACCTAGCAGAATACCTTCTTTTACCTACACTAATGACGTTGCAATCAATTATAATGGGAAATTAGAAATGAAAATTCATAGCCAAAAGTTACTAATTACGGTAGTAGATCATAGAAAAGAACATTAGAAATATGGTTCGATGTGAATGTTAAAATGAATTACTATTTGTGATAGATATGGTATCCATTAAAAATAATAGTGTTATAATTAAAAAAACTACGTCAAATGCCCGTCATAAGTAATAGTAATTTGTGAGGAATCTGGTATATGTATTAATTTGGCGGGGAATGTTTTTTGAAAACCAAATTGTGATGTATTACTAATAACATGTAAATTTTTCATATTTAAAAAAATAAAAAAAATAAAATCACAATTAAAATTTTAACACCTCTTGTGTTTAGGTTTTACAATGGGTCCTTAACAATAGAATCCCGACACTATTCTATTTTTGTGATGGGAGTCCATCGCTAATTGAACGTCATTTAAAATAGAAAAAAAAAACATTATTTTTTTTGATAAAGACCTTCTTAAATAATTATTATTTGTGAGGGATATATTTTTTCCCACCAATAATTTCTGAAATTTTATTAAAAAATTATTGTTATTGATCTATCGCAAATCATATTTTTTATGGTCTTATTGTTCATCACAAGTAAGTAAGATTTTATTTAAGCAAATTTTGGTGAATATAGAGACATATTAAATTTGATAATATTATCTAGAAAAATAAATGAAAAATTAAAAACAAATAAAAAAATATAAAATATTTAAAAATAATTGAAAAAATCATAACATTAATACATAATTTCAATTATAATATTATTAATAGCATAAAATAAAGAATAATTAGAAAAACACACTGAGCATCTACTAGTTTTAGGTGGAGGGAGATCACTTGAAGGTTTTGGTGGAGGAAACTCTATACCAACACGATGATCAAGCCTCATATATAATCAAACCCTCTTCTCATCTCTCTAGCAATGCAACTCAAATTCATGTACCCTTTCTCTCTAAATCCACTATATCATCTCATACAAATATCTCACCATATCCCCTTATTGTGCAATGGATAATGATGAAAACACTCCATGATCTCCCTTCAAGCTAATAGATGACATTATATAAGTACCATAATAACTGTTAGGTGTTAGTCTTGAACTAATATTGGTTACCAGACCTTCCTCGACAGAATTAATAACATACCATATTTAGAAATCCTCAAAAATCCCAACTCACTTGTGTAATTTTCTTTCATATGAAATTGAATCTCTCATGATTGATAATCCAAAATATAACATGTTTCCTTAAATATATTGAGAAATAATAAAAAAAATTAATATGAGTGAATTTAAATTTTGTTTGACAACAATCTGTTTCTATCTATCACCAACAATTTTTCCTATTCCAGGATAATTGTACATCTACTAATAAACTTCCAACGCTATAACATAGGGGTTAATAGTGGCCAGTATAGTATAAAAAATTTACATTTAAAAAATATATAAATTATTAAATATTATTACTTACAATATGTCATCATTGTATACCAAATTTATGAATTATGGCCCTATGTGTGACCTCCTACCTCAGCTTGTTCTAACAACCAAATGATGAAATAATACTAAAAGTATTTCCAATCTAGTAGGAGGACAATCTATCCCATACCCGAGTTATGATATTTTCTGGTTCATGAGGCATGGAAGATTAGTTCAATATAGTAAGATAAGATCTATCCATATCTCTCTTTCTATGGTTTTGTAAAAACTAGTGAAAATTTACATGTATAACAATATCTCATGACTCAAAATTATGACCTCTTAGGCTATCAGAAATCCAAGATCATAAATTATTAATGAAAATTATGAAAACATGTCACTACTTAAATATATTTAAAATAAAATATATTATTTAATAACATATAAAATAGTGAATGAACATCCTCTGACAAACGAAAATGGGAACCTTATCCCATGACAACCACGACATAGAAAAATAATTTCATATACTCTAACTAGCCTTCCAAAAATATTAATATGATAAAATATGAAATAAAAATAATTAATCAGAATTTTTTTAAAAAATTAATACAAAAACATAATATAAAATAAATACCTAAAATAATTGTACATACATCGTTATTTGGGGATCCAAATATAGAGATGATAATCTATCTAGAATAGGTTCTCAAATAATCTATCGAGAAAGACTATGCCACCTCTTAATAGGAACAACATCCTATAGATTAGAATAATTGAGATCATCATCAGGAAGTTGATCATGAATGTGAGAATGAAATAGTAGTATGATAGATTCTCGACCAACTGAAATAAATAATCCTACCAGTAAGAAAATTTTAAGATAATTATTAATTATAAAATGATAATAATTATTAGAATATAATATTCTTACCATTATATGATTGTTAACAAATATATCAAATATAAAAAACTAATAAGTACCAGAATATAATAAATACGTATAAATAAATTATTTAAAATAATAATAGAACTAGTATATATTATATACTATATATAAAAATATAAAAAAAATAATAAATTTAATGATAAAAACAATATTAATACCCATTAATAATGATGAAAAAAATTATTAAATATAAAAAACTAATAATTAATGGAATTAGTAAAGGAAGAGAATAGATCATTGGCGTCATCCATTTGAATCAAATTATCTTTTCTACAGATAATTGATAATACAACTATAAAATATAAAAAATAACTAATAAATGATTATAATACATCAAATTTCATCTTCTTCTTTATCTCTATTAAGGAAAATGTATTCATCTTCATTTTCAACATCAGCATCTTCCATAGGACATTCTGTTTCATAATACCATATCACTTCACCAACATTGTTTATATAACAGGCCCTTAATTAGGGGGAGACATAATCATTGATTTTTATATCTATTCCTATAAGAGATATATTTGGGGTTGTTAATGGAAATGTTTTAGTTTGTTTCAATTTTATAGAACATTTTTCATTTTCCATAAACTGATTTTAATGAGATTTTATTTTTATTACACACCATTGATAATTAATATATCTTGATATATCATAGTAATGATCATAATAAATTAATTGTTTTTGATTTTGTAACATAAATTTCTCATCTGATGAAAGAATACTATAATATCTAATTTCATTGACTCCATGTCATGGATAAACTCACAACCCTTGATCGGTATCATGATAATGGAATTATACATTTTTAGATAATTTATTTCTAAATAAAATATCATTATTATTTCATCTAATATATCATAATAGTCAAAATCACTTTCATTATTATCACATCACTTAAAAAACATTATTATATGGTTTCATTGATTCTCCAAGTATGAATTAATTGAATCAAAATCCATTAACCCACATACCAAGTTTAATATTTTACCAATTTTAATTGAGGGTTTTTGACGACACATAATCGAATAGAAAATTTAATTTCATATTATTTTGGATTAAAATAATAAAAATTATTAATAATAGATTTAGTTGGAAAATTGATAGATTTTTTTAAAAAACAACTAAAATTACTAGTATTTGGAAGAAATTGTAACATTCAATTAATGAAATTCTTCAAGAGCAACAAATGAGGGTATTAGAATTTATATTTTGATAATTTCATCATATAATATTCAAAAAATTATTTAAATATGTGTATATATTAAATAATTTAAAATATGAATAAAAATTAGAACATAATATAGAGATATTTTCATTTCATTGCAATTCAGTATTACTTTTTTATAGGATTTTTGCGGTTCATCATATGAAATCCATCATTCATGAGAACCACCATTACAGAGGTCAAGATGATTAATTACTAAAAATTGATGGTTTATGATATCACCAAAATTTTCATTATTGATTACTATATGATTATAGTTTGATGTATATTATTATTAAAAAAATAAAATGAAAAATTAGAAATTTTATTCTATAATGATACATCTGTAATTGAACCTTCAATTGATGCATTGTTACAAACAATATTCTTTATTTTTTTCATAAATATCTCAAATGGGTACCTCAATATAATTGTACCAGCCCTCTGCATTTAAATTCATATAGAGAATACAATATTAAATGTTCTAATCAGTAATATAAGGTCAGTGGTAATATTTTCCACAACGTATAAAAAATTAATACAATATGATTTTCTAGAATACCACATGTATCATAATTTATATTTTCTTCACAAATATCTCAGAAAAATGATATATTTTTCTAAAAACATGCAACATTCCTACTTTGGTTCCACACACCGGTGCCTCGAGCTAGACCACCGCATGAACTCCAATGTTCCTCCCCATATGGTAGAGGTTTAAAATAAACATGAAGGGTATAATATTAATCATGGGGAGACTATACCCTCTTTATCAGAGTAATACCACAAAAAAATAAATAAACACTACAAAATGATTAAACATAATTAGAATAATACCAGTATGTCAATATAAAATAACATAAATACAATATCAAGACTTAACAATAGATATTCCATAGTACGTGACATGTTTAAAAAATAAAAAACCCATATGTAAAGACTTTGACAACACCCAAGCAGGTCTAAAACGACAACCAGTTTCCTCATCCATGCTCCATCAAAAACTATCCTTCTATTAAAGGTAATTTTACATTATCTTATGCATGAAACATGAATTACATTCAGGTACAGACCAAGAATCTAATGTATGGTGTGAATAAACAAATCTAATAAAAATAGTGTTTGAAGTTGTATAAAGAATAAAATACAATAAATAAATTAAATAGTATAAATTTATTCAATTATCCTTTATTTAACTACATTAACTAATGTGTTCCCATGTTCACCCAAACAACAACACCTGCATTGGCCCATTATAGAGTCCAAACCATATCAAATATTTAATTAACAATTCATTATAAAAATTGGGATTTCATTACACATTTCAATTCATTTTATAAAAAATATAACTGGATTCATAGTCCAATGCCAATGTTTTGGGTATAGGTCCCCATGACTATGATACTGCAAGATTTTTATGTAGAAAACAATGTACCACACTCTTAAATAAATTTATCAATATAGGATATTGACATAAATTTCCATGTACGACACATGAATATCAAATTACCACTATAGGAATTTGACACAACATTCCATGTTCCACACATTAATACATATTTATCAATATTGGATTTTGAAATAGAAATAAATACACCACACATGAATATCTAAAAAATAAAATTTATCATAATTACAGATATATATCTCTCTTCAATAAAGGTTAACTAAAATTATCCTTCTCCTCAAATTTAATGATAGCACATCTATTAATTAATTAAGAAATTAATTAACCCATTTCAATCAATTTCATACACCCAAAATATTATCACTAATTAAATCAACACTTAACAAGTACAATTACAGAAATGATATTCATATCACTCCACTATTTAATTCATCAATTAATTATTCACATCAATTTTTTCAATTAAATCAAAAAATAATTTCCCACATCAATTCCTTTAATTAATTAAAAAATTTATTAATCAATTAAAAATCCTAATATCACATAATTAATTCAAAAATTAATTACACAATTCACAGTCTCAATATCCCATAATTACATCCACAACTAATTATTCAATTCCAAATATCGATATTCCCAATTTTAAAATCACTCAATTGATTAATATAAAAAATCAATTAATACAATTTAGGAAACTCAATTGTGAATCACCCAATAGTAATTCTACAATTAAAAAATAATAATTGAATAATGATTTTAGGATTTTAATAATAGAGAGACTACCTCATGATTGATGATAAATACTCACCAATGGAAATCCTCAATTTGAGAGGAATAAAAATGAATAATGAAAACATGATTCAATTTCGAGATACAATATTTAAACGAATAAAGATCTAAAGACCCCAAATATAGATATAAATCCAATAGATGATAAAAATCCTTCTTTTATATAGTAAGAGGATAAACAAGGAGATAAAGATCTAATTGGGAAAAAATCTCTTACCTGGGTGGTGCAGATCTTTAATCTGGGCTTCGTATCACGAAGAACCGAGGACAGAAGCTTTTATAATTCATCACAGAGCCTCTAAAACTGATATAAAATTATATGGGTAGAGTGTGTGTATGTGGGGGGGGGGTCTATATAGTATTAATCGTGGGGTTCATGTATTTGAAAATATGATTTTCAAATTAATTAAAATTATACGTATGGTTTGCTGGGAAGGGGTTCACAGTTTTCCAAACCATTCGCCTTAACCATGTGCCTCTTCTGGGGGGTGTGGTGGGGTTCATGTTTTTTCCTAGTAGGGTGAATTGACTGAAACAACATGTTCCATCCATGAGAATCCCCAATATTTGGGTTCACATTGTTTCCTGGGATGGGAAACACAATTTGGGAAAACCATGTGCCTACCGTGCACTTGCTGACTTCCTTCCAAAATTTCCAAATTTCACCGAAACTCTCCCCATTGTAAAAACAAAAATAAAGTACTCAAAAATAGTCAAAGGAGTACCTAAAAAATCATGATACATCTACATAAAATGTTGGGATATTATAGTCAGCCCACCTTACAATGTCTTGTCTTAGGCTATACTCCCAAGCATGTCTAATATTTCGTGGTAAACGGTCAGGCTAATGAGCCCACATATTTTCTAATATATCCCATGTCTCCTCTTGAAAACAACCATGATTGACAATACACTAACTATTAGTACTGTCTTCCCCTGAAAAACATTCTCACTATAACCTAATGCACATATCAGAGGGCCCTCAATGGAAACATCTATCTCAAGCTTCAAATCATCCACATCAGTCACATTAGAACAGTTGGGGTGATGCTGGTGATGTTGTGACACATGAAAAAAATCATTCATAACAACATAACTTTGTGTAAGATCTCATCGATATGACACTAGCCTGATTCTATCGACAACAAAAAATGATCCAAAAAACCTAGGTTCCAACAGTCCCTATCTCTGTATCCTACAGTGTCCCAATCCGGGAAACACCAGAAGGAATACATGACCACCCTCTATAAACTCTCGGGGTAATAAAAATATATTACGATAAAAATTATGTCTACTCTGAGATGTATCCATATGATTCTGAATCAACTGACCCTTCTCTGACATCTCTCGCATGAGACTAGATCTAAAAAACTCCAAATCACCTACCTCGATCCATCATATAGGTTATCTCTCTAACCTACCATAAAGTGTCTTGTGTAGTTCCATCTATGTTCCATCTCGATAACTTTTTGTGTTGGAAAACTCCACCACAGCTTGGGGATTCTACCTACACCCAACAAAGTTTAAGAAACCTTCTTATAGCATATCCTAAAGCACATGAATAGTATTGTAACATCCCAAGTATGTAATGAATAATATATATTATTATCTATGTCTATTTATGAATTAGATAGTGTTTTAGAGGCTTAAAATGAGAAGAAATCCATTCTTAAGCATGGAATACCCTAATATTTTTAAAAGATTGTTTTACTACATTTGGATGGAAAACCATTCTTAAATCAAACTTTTTACAATTTTATAAGCCCTATTTGTCGAAATAAAATTATTCTTTATGATTGGGAAATTTGAATTTACTTTGGGTAAATGTTTGGTATTTTTCCGATAAAGATCATTTTTTTAATGAATAGTCAAAAATACTGCATTTTACATCAAAACTGTTTTTTCATCTAGTTTAATTATATGGTTATATTATCTTTTTAATTGGTCTTAAAGTGTAATATGAATATATTTTTACCATTTAATCTAATGGTGGTCATTAGGATTAATTTCACTTTGGATTTGGGCATACACTAATGCCAAACGTTTCATAGATATTGTTTCAAAAAAACCCGCTATTTGTTTTGACAACGGAAATTATTTTTAAATCAATTATAGCAATTTTGGTGTTTAGAATTTGGTAAAATGGATTAAATATTTGGAATAAGAAGGTATAAATTATGTAATGAAGACTCTTTTTTTTGAATATTTGAATAGTAACGACGGTAATTATTTTTAATTATCTTGATGAATGAGTAATCATGTAGTTAAGGATAATAAAATAATATCATAATAATACAAAATGACACAAAAATGTGTCCTAATGCTACTGGTTGTATCATGGCCGACCATGATATGCGTTGTGCCAATCTTGGGGACCCCATGGAATCACTTTTGTGGGAAAGTGACTTGTTATCTTTGTATTTTTTTTAATGAAAGTAAATATAACAAAGAATGTATCACCTGAGTAAAAATTTTTTAATTTTGTCTACATAGATGATATTTTGGACTATAAATATTCATTGGAAGGATAAAAATATTTCCTACATCATATTATTTGTTTCATATTTTTTAGACTTTAAATTAATTAAATTATTTATGACATCATGATGATGCAGCGATTACCTCATTAATAAAGGATTTAAATAAAATGAAAAGATAATGTAAAATAGAAGACCTAAAATTGTAAAAAATCTATTGTATGGGTATATTTATAACCCTTATCACCTTATACTCAAAATTAATCAATGTGGGACCTTTTAAATCCGAAACCCATTTTAAAATAACGTAACATTTCATTACTTTCCAAGAGTGTCGCTCCTCTCCTCTAATAAAAGGCCCCCACCTCTACCTCCTTACCCACACATCTCAAGCCTTTGGCTCACCAAACCCTGCCCATTTTGTCTCTCTACATCCCTCTATTACTCTTAGAATCCTCAATTTGGTTAGAAGTCTTCCCAAGGAAGCCTTTGAGCTCAAATCCAAAAGAGTTACCCGTTTTAAATGTATTGTTTTCTCTTGTGTTCTTATTTTTTATTTTTCTTCTCCAACCCTCTAAACTCTTTTTATTCCTTTATTTTCTAACAAAACCAGTATCCTAAATACACTAGGATGTTGTTATAATAATTATTCAAGCTACACTTACACACACCTACATCTAATGGTTAAATAACATACTATTTCTGTGGATGGCGAATTTCTGCCTCATGAAATGATGATTGTTCAAAACTTATATAACACCTTCAATGGTGGCCATTAAGATGTCAATATATTTATATATTATATATAATATGTTAATTATATACAGAAGATTGTTTATTTTTCATTTATGTCATACCATTATGGTTACCATTATGGGTAAACGCGATATCTTCATTTAAGGAAGTGCGGACTACCGCCCCCTCAATGTGATTTGATTTCGTTAATGACATATGTGGGAAGTGTAAAGGATTTAATTAATGTTATTATATATGATATTATAATGGAATTATAATATACCTTTTTATCATTATGATTTCACTCCATTAAAGTATGAGATAGAAATGAAAGTAGCGTTCAAGTGTACGTACGGCTTACCGTCTCCATGAACGGCGCATTTCATTTCTTATCCCCAAATGTAATGTACTATTATAAGTACATATATATAATGTATATATATGATTTATGTTACATATAAATGATTAATATAATTCTGGAATTAAAATATACATACCTCTCATTTAGTTTGAATCCCATTAATATGACATAGAAATGAAAGTAGCGTTCATGCGTACGTACGACTTACCGTCTCCATTAATGGTGCATTTCATTTATTACCTCTAAATGATTATGTAATATTATAAATTCATGTATATACTAGATATATATGATATATATGTCATCTACATCATGAATATCATTCTTGAGATAATGGATATTTGACTACGTGAACAACTTGTAAATATAAGAAGTTCACTTTTGACTTAAGTACCAAATATCGACAAAACGACCGTTATTTACTTAAATGATTAAGTAATGTTCATAACACGGTAATAAGTTATATAAAAGGAATAATGAACTTGAAAAAGTTCTTAATCATGTAGAAATTAACTCATGTTTATTATTCAGGAGGTTGAAGAACGATCGAGTCAAGTCGGACCCGAGGTATGGGACTTCATCTCAATCTCCATTCATTGAGGCATATTTTGTTTTATACACAACCTTATTTTATATAGTGTATAAACCCCTTTGAATTTTATGTTTATCCAAAATGAATCTTTTTTATATGAATCATTTTACTAAACGACAAAAGGGAATGTTTTTGTCGTATGTATGCGGCGACAACGACTTCTCCGCCGCCGTGACCATTATTTGAGTTTCGGCTTCCTCTAAAAGACATACCTTCTTTTTAAAATAAAAATAAATACCATATTTTAATATTCTTTTATTTTGGTATTGAAAATGGTTTTCATAATGTTTTTATATCAATGTGTTGTGTTGAAATCTTGTGATTTAAAGGTGGAAATGTTATGTTTCCTTAATGCATGTTTTATATGATACAATTATGTTGTGGTTCTTGGGAATTATTATGAACACAGGTGGTTCCTTGATAAACTAAGGGCGGGTGAGCCCGATATAGCTCTCCAAAGCATTGGGTAACGTGAAGGAGTTAAATGTTAAGGTTTCTCCGAAGAGATTTAAGGAATACACTGTGATGGGTATTCCAAACGTAACTAAGAGGGTTACTCCCTACACAAGAATGTTATGAATGCCTCAAGTTACCTTTATGTATTATGATTTCTATGATTTATTCATAATTTGAATGAGGTACATTAAAGTGCTTATGTTTTATGGGTAAAGTATGATTTCATTATTATGTATACATGTACTCATGTTTCCTTTCCATATTTTCATATCCCTTACTGAGATTTTTATGCTCATCCCAAGTTTTTATGAAATGTTTTTCACTGGTCAAGGAAAGGTACATGATTTTATGATAGTGTCAAGGAAGTGTCAAGAAAGAATCCATGTTTTATTTTAAATATGTTTCCGTTGATGGGAAAAATTAATACTATCTTTATGGAACCACTTTGTTTAAATGTGGAATGTAAAGCAAGTTTTATGATTTAATTCTTTAAAACTCTAAACCTAAAAAGATCCTCAAGGTGTATTCCTGAAATATCTCAATATTAATTAAGGTTTAAGGCTGGGGCCTTATAGTTGGTTTCATAGGTCGGTTTAGATAACTTTAGGAGTTAGAATTCTCTTAAATGATTATCCAAAAATATTTTTTATGGTCAAATTTAATTGGTATAGCATTTACAGATTACCATGTTGCTTCGACTAAGATATTTATGTGTTTAGAATGGTTTTTGGAAGAGGAAACATGGAAGTTGTGTTAGGAAGGTATATAGATGGAAATGAACTTCTAAATCGGCATCCTAAGATGGTCAGAATCAGAATTGAAGATTTTGTTGTAGTGATGGCTCAGTTGACTTAGGTGATAAATCGTTGTTGTTTTTATTGATGATATTTTGGTGTTTTCTAAAAGTAAAGAGGAGCATGAAAGACATTTAAGGGTTATTTTGTAAGCCTTAAAATAAAAGAAATTGTATGGGAAATTCAGCAAGTGTGAGTTTTGGTTGCAACAAATTTCTTTCCTTGGTCACATTGTTTCTAAAGATTGGATAACTATTGATCCTGCAAAAACAAAGGTTGTTGATGAATGGCCAAGACCCACAAATATAACTGAGATTTGTAGCATCCTTCGTTTGGAAGGCTATTACCGAAGGTTTGTTAGAAATTTTTCACGGTTATCTAGTCCAATGATGAAGCTAACTAAGAAGGGTGTTACGTTTATCTGGACAAATGAATGTGATGATTGTTTTCAGGAACTGAAAAGAAGATTAGTGAACGCTCCAGTTTTGGAACTACCTTCCAGGAATGGTGAGTTTGTTATACACAGTGATGCTTCATTGAAAGGACTTGGTGGCGTCCTAATGCATAATGATCAGGTAATTGATTATGCTTCACGACAGTTGAAAAATCATGAGGGAAATTACCCTACACATGATTTGGAATTAACTGCTGTTGTTTTCACTTTAAAAATTTGTACGCATCATTTGTATGGAGTAAAGTGTGAAATATATACCAATCACAAAAGTTTAAATTATATATTCACTCAGAAATAATTGAATATGAGATAGATGATATGGATAGAATTAATCAAGGATTATGATTGTACAATTAATTACCATCCAGGAAAAAATAAAGTGGCTGATGCTTTGAGTCGAAAGTGTAATGCTTCATTAACAATGTTTCATTTGGAATGTGATCCCTTGGTTAAGGATTTGATGAACTTTGGAATAGAATTTATTGGTGCAGGATGATCTTCTGTTTTGTTTTAGGTATCAGTGAAATCTTCTCTATCAGACAGAATTAAGAAAGCACAGAAGCATGACGGTGAGTTGCAAAAAAAGGTAGAGCTGGTTCAGAAGGGTAAGTTGCCTGAATTCAACATTGATAATGAATGTGGTTTGAGATTTGGGAAGAGTTTGTGTGTGCCTTGTGATTCACAGTTGAAGAGATATTTGTTATGTGAAGCTCATAGTTCTCCGTTTTCAGTTCATCCTTGTAGTACTAAGATGTATAGAGATCTGTAAGAGTATTACTGGTTGGATGGAATGAAAAGAGATACTGCTGATTTTACAGTGAAGTGTTTGACTTGTCAACAGGTTAAAGAAAGAGGCAGTTATCGAAAGGGATGCTTCAAACTTTACCATTACCAGAATGGAAATGGGAGAATATATCCATGGACTTCGTTGTGGGATTGCCGAATACACCTCGAGGTAATAATGCAATCTGGGTTATTATTGATCGCTTGACTAAATCTGCTCATTTTCTTTCTATACGAGATACTTTTTCCCTAGATCAACTTTCTCATTTGTATCTTAAAGAGATAGTATGGTTACATGGAGTTCCCCACTCCATTGTATCTGATCGTTATCCCAGGTTTAGTTCTATCTTTCGGAAAGGCCTTTAGAATTCGTTGGGTACAAAATTAAATTTTAGTACAGCTTTTCATCCTCAATCAGATGGGCAGTCAGAACGAAAAATTCAGACTTTGGAGGATATGCTATGTTCCTGTTCGATGGATTATCAAGGGAGTTGGGATCAACACCTTTCTTTGGTTTAATTTTCATATAATAACAATCTTCATTCCAGTATACAGATGGAACCATTTGAGGTGTTATGTGGGAAGAGGTGTCGAACTCCAACTTTCTGGGATGAATTGGGTGAAAGGAAGATGATAAAACCAGAACTGGTAGAATAGATGGTAGAAAAAGTTCAGATGATTCAGAAACACATGAGAACAGCTCAGAGCAGGCAGAAGAGTTATGCGGATAAACGGAGGAAGGATCTATCTTTCGAGGTAGGTGATCATGTTTTCCTCAAGGTTTCTCCATGGAAAAGTGTGATGCGATTTGGTAAGAAAGGAAAGCTGAGTCCAAGGTTTATTGGACCATATGAAATTATGAAGAATGTTGGATAAGTTTCATACAGAGTGGAATTACCTCCGAGTTTATCTCAGGTACACAATGTTTTTCATGTTTCGATGTTGAGAAAGTATATGCCAGATCCATCTCATGTTTTGAGCCAAGAGGTAGTTCAGTTGGAAGAGAATCTCTCTTATGAAGAACAACCAGTCCATATTCTTGGCCACAGGAAGCAAGTGTTATGGAATAAGCTGATTCATCAGGTAACGGTTTTGTGGAAAAGCCCTATGATTGAAGAGGCAACATGGGAATCTGAAAATGCAATGAGGGCTAAATACCCGCACTTATTCGATAAGTAAATAAATTTCGGGAATGAAATTTTCTAAAGGGGGTAATGATGTAACATCCCAAGTAAGTAATGAATAATATATATTCTTATCAATGTCTATTTATTAATTAGATAGTGTTTTAGAGGCCTAAAATGAGAATAAATCCAATCTTAAGCATGGAATACACAAATATTTTTAAAAGATTGTTTTACTACCTTTTGATAAAAAACCATTTTTAAATCGACCTTTTGACAATTTTATAAGCCCTATTTTTCGAAATAAACTTATTCTTTATTATTGGGACATTGAAATTTACTTTGGGTAATTTTTTGGTATTTTTCCGATAAAGTTCATTTTTTTAATGAATAGGGAAAAATACTGCATTTTACATCAAAACAGCTTTTTCATCTAGTTTAATTATATGGTAAGATTATCTTTTTAATTGGCCTTAAAGTGTAATATGAATATAGTTTTACCATTTAATCCAATTTTGGTCATTATTATTAATTTCACTTTAGATTTGGGCATAAACTAATGTCAAACTTTTCATAGATATTGTTTCAAAAAAACCCGCTCTTTGTTTTGACAACGGGAATTATTTTTAAATAAATTATTGCAATTTCTGTACTTGGAATCATGTAAAATGGATTACATATTTGGAATCAGAAGGTCCAAATTATGTAATCAAGACTCTCTTGTTTTTGGACATTATGAATAGTAACGACGATAATTATCTTTAATTATCTTGATTAATGAGTAATCAGGTAGTTAAGGATAATAAAATAATATCGTAATAATAACAAATGTCACCAAAATGTTTCTTAATTCTACTGGTTGTCTCATGTCCGACCATGGTATGCCTTGTACAAAACTTGGGGACCCCATGGAATCACTTTTGTGGGAAAGTGACTTGTTATATTTTTATTTTTTAAAGAAAGTAAATATAACAAAGAAGGTATCACCTGAGTAATACATTTTTAATTTTGTCTACATAGATTATATTTTGGAATATAAATATTCATTGGAAATATAACAATATTTCCTACATCATAGTAGTTTTTTCATATTTTTTTGGACATTAAATAAATTAAATTATTTATGACATCATGATGATGCAATGATTACCTCATTAATAAAGGATTTAAATAAAATGAAAAGATAATGTAAAATCTATGACCTAAACATGTAAAAAACCTATTGGATGGGTATATTTAGAACCCTTATCACCTTATCCTCAAAATACATCAATGTGGGACCTTTTAAATCCGAAACTCATTTTAAAATAACGTAACATTTCTTTACTTTCAAAGAGTGCCCCTCCTCTCCTCTTATAAAAGGCCCCCACCTCTACCTCCTTACCCACACCTATCAAGACTTTGGCTCGGCCAACCCCTGCCCATTTTTTCTATCCACATCGCTCTATTACTCCTAGAAGCATCACTTTGGGCAGAAGTCTTCCCAAGGAAGCCTTTGATCTCAAATCAAAAATAGTTACCCGTTTTAAAAGTAGTGTTTTATCTTGTGTTCTTATGTATTATTTTGCTTCTCCAACCCTCTAAACTCTGATTATTCCTTTATTTTGTAACAAAAACAGTATCCTCAATACACTAGTATGTTTTTATAAAAATTATTCTAGCTACACTTACACACACCTACATCTAATGGTTAAAGAACATACTATTTTTGTGGATGGTGAATTTCTACCTCACGAAACGATGATTGTTCAACACTCATATAACACCTTCAAATGTGTCCATTAAGATGTCACTATATTTATATATTATATATAATATGTTTATTCTATACTTAAGCTTCTTTATTTTTCATTTATACCATACCTTTATGGTTACCATTATGGGTAAACGCGATATCTTCATTTTCGGAAGTGCGGACTACCGCCCCCTCAAAGCGATTTGATTTCGTTAATTCAATATGTGGGACGTATAAAGGATTTAATTAATGGTATTATATATGATATTATACTGGAATTATAATATACCTTTTTATCATTATGATTTCTCTCCATTAAAGTATGAGATAGAAATGAAAGTATCGTTCATGCGTACGTACGGCTTACCGTCTCCATGAACGGTGCATTTCATTTCTTATCCCCAAATGTAATGTACTATTATAACTACATATATAATGGATATATATGATGTATGTTACATATAAATGATTAATATAATTCTGGAATTAAAATATACATACCTATCATTTAGTTTTAATTCCATTAATATGACATAGAAATGAAAGTAGCGTTCATGCGTACGTACAACTTACCGTCTCCATGAATGGTGCATTTCATTTCATACCTCTAAATGATTATGTATTATTATAAATGCATGTATATACTGGATATATATGATATATATGACATCTACATCATGAATATAATTCTTGAGATAATGGATATTTGACTACGTGAACAACTTGTAAATATAAGAAGTTCACTTTTGACTCAAGTACCAAATATCTTCAAAATGACCATTATTAACTTAAATGATTACATAATGTTCATAACATGGTAATAAGTGATATAAAAGGAAAAATGAACTTGAAAAAGTTCTTAATCAAGTAGAAATTAACTCAAGTTTATTATTCAGGAGGTTAAAGAGCGATCGAGTCAAGTCGGACCCGAGGTATGGGACTTCGTCTCAATCTCCATTCATTGAGTCATATTTTTTTTATACACAAACTTCTTTTATAAGGTGTATAAACCCCTTTTACTTTTACATTTATCCAAAAGTAATCTTTTTTATACGAAGCGTTTTACTAAACGACAAAAGGGAATGTTTTTGTCATATGTATGCGGCGACAACGACTTCTCCACTGCCGTGACCATTATTTGAGTTTTGGATTCCTCTAAAGCCATACCTTCTTTTTAAAAGAAAAATAAATAACATGTTTTACTTTTCTTTTATTTTGGTATTGAAAATATTTTTCATAATGTTTTTATATCAATGTTTTGTGTTGATATCTTGTGATTGAAAGGTAGAAATGTTATTTTTCCTTTATGCATGTTTTATGTGATACAATTATGTTGTGGTTCTTGGGAATTATTATGAAGACTGGTGGTTCCATGATAAAATAAGGGAGGTTGAGCTCGATATAGCTCTCCAATTCATTGGGTAACGTGAAGGAGTTAAACGTTAAGGTTTA
Source organism: Viscum album (assembly GCA_963277665.1). Taxonomy (NCBI): domain Eukaryota; kingdom Viridiplantae; phylum Streptophyta; class Magnoliopsida; order Santalales; family Viscaceae; genus Viscum; species Viscum album. The sequence continues at coordinate 385,682,157 of OY728146.1, forward strand.
TCCAAAGAGATTTAGGGAATACACTGTGATGGGTATTCCAAATGTAACCAAGAGGGTTACTCCCTACGTAAGAATATTATGAATTCCTCATGTTACCTTTATGTCTTATGATTTCTATGATTTATTCATAATTTGGATGAGGTATGTTAAATTGATTATGTTTTATGGGTAAAGTATGATTTTATTCGTATGTATACATATACTCATGTTTCCTTTCCATATTTTTATATCCCTTACTGAGATTTTTATGCTCATCCAAAGTTTTTTTGAAATGGTTTTCATAAGTCAAGGGAAAGGTACATGATATGATGATAGTGTCAAGGAAGTGTCAAGAAAGAATCCATGTTTTATTTTAAATATGTTTCTATTGATGGGAAAAATGAATACTATCTTTATGTAACCACTTTGTTTAAATGTGGAATGTAATGCAAGTTTTATGATCTAATTATCTAAAACTCTAAACCTGAAAGGATCCTCAAGGTGTATTCATGAAATATCTCAAGATTATGTAAGGTTTAAGGCTGGGGCCTTCTAAGTATGTTATGACTTCCCATCCGTATTTTGGTGGAATGATTTACTTAAAAGAACCCATGTACCAAATTTCTTCTAAATGACATCCAGAAATTGAGGTAAACTGAATATTAGAATCTATAACTATATTTGAAGGCATCCTTTTAAAACATACTATCTCATGAACATATATGTATACATATATTCCTAGTTGATCCATTTATAAAGTCTCTCATATACATAAGAAGTGAACTATCATTATCAAATGGTAAAAAAGAACTCAGATAACATCATTCTTTTGAGGCTTCCTTAGGATACCCACTAAAAAGTCAATAGTAACATGGTCCCAGATCCATTTAATAATGAGAAATGGCTGATATAAACCATCAAGTCATTGATAACTCAGTTTTCACCTGTTGGTAGGCGAATCATCATTTGACGAACCCTATTATCTCATTTTTCATGACCGACCCCCAAAAATATCATCATAAGTCATGATAAATTTTGGTCACTCCATGATTTACCTCCAACTTTGTGTTATTAGGATCATTCATTAGATTCTCTCGCATGATCGTAGGCACAATAACCCAATTATTGACATAGATGACGTCACCGTCATCTATTCTCCAATATGAAGGTAACTCCCAAACATAAATATTTTTCCTCAAGATCAATCATTATAGATCCTCATAATATCTATCCCTAATAAATCTCAAGAGTGTAGAATCTAGATAAAATGATATGAGGGTTATCTTCTCTGGACTCTCCTAATCCACAACATGCATCTTATCCAGTAAGGCCACCATTTTCTACATAGTAGTAGACTCTTGAACATTAGGAGTCCGAGTTTTCCTACATAGTCAGTCAACCACACTTTTTCCCTTACCAATTTTATATACTTGATCAAAGTCAAATTAGCACATATAATCCACACCCCTCCACTACTGATGTTTCAAATCTTACTGGGAGAAGATATATTTTTGGATCTTGTGATCAGTAAACACAATAAACTTTTTTCCTAATAGATAATTCCACTATAATATCAAATTATAAACCACTCTAGCCAACTCAAGATCATGCAATTGGTAATTCCATTCATGTGGCCCCAACTATTAATACCCATAAACCACAACTCAATAATCCTACATCAACAATACTTCAAGACCCTTTCTAGAGGCATCACAAAACACTGTTTACTCCTCATATAACCCAGGTAGGATCAATATTAGTGATCATTTGAAGCATTTATTCAACTCTTGGAAATAATTATTAGATGATATATAAAAATTAAAACATTAATCCCTTTTTGGTCATGCATTAAATAGGTGATATCAATTGAGATAAGTTCTGAATGATCCGTCGATTAAATTTAGTAAACCCTGGAAATATATTGATATCAAAAAATGGTCTTGGGATGATCTAAAGTCACTACATCTTGAACAATCTCTATGTCCACTATGACACCATCCTATCAGATGATGTGACCAAAAAAGATTACATGGTCAATCAAAAACTAAAACTTCAATACTTTGGTCTATACATGTTACTCTCTTTGTGTACTTACAATGATTTCAAGATATTAGGCATGATTGTAATGAGTATTGGAGTACACTAAGATGTAGTATACAAAAAGTACCAAAAATCGATCCTTGTATGGATGAATTATTATGTTCAACATGGACATTAAAACTATTAGTGTGTTTGTCAAGCCAAATAGCATTACAATGAACTCATAATGGCCATACAAGCTTCTAAAAGTAGTCCTCAGTATATCAGAAGGTCAAACTGTTAACAGATTATAAACTGATCTCGAGTAGATATTAGGGAATACATAAGCTACCCTTAAATTTTTAGAGAGAACATCGATACATTGAAGGGGATATCAATTCTACATAGTTACTGAGTTTATCTTTTAATAATTGACAGACAAGAGTAGAGTCCTGTTATCCTTATTAAAAAACAAAATTGGAGAACCGAAAAGACATAATTTGATAGATATACCCCTTATCCTCAAACTACTCCAGCAGATTCTTAAGCTCTTGAATCTCTAGAAGTGTCATTCTTTATGGTGGAATAACAATTGGGTCATCCCCAACCACGAGGTGAATAGTAAATGTCACATCTCTCTCAGGTGGAATCCATGAAAATTCTTTGAGAAATACATATTGAAAGAAATCCTTTCTGGGTGGAAAGGTATTATATTTCCCACCACCATTGTCTAGAAAAAAACATGGAACCTAGGCAGTAATATCCCCCAGTTGTTTGGGAACTGGAACTATATGTCTGACCTATATATCCCATTCCCCACGAAGGTCGTAACTGCAACCGATTAGAGATGTAAAATTCACCCTCCTACTATAAAAATCTATATGGAAATGTTATGCCATTAACTATACCATAACCAAAATTAGGTCAAATATTTACATAACAAGGATATAGAGATCCCTCATAAAATTATACTCCCCAATATCTAGAGAAAACACTTTTAGAAAATATATGTCCTTCAACTGTACTACCAAAATTATATCAACTATAATAACCCCACTCAAAAACAACACCACAAAGATCAAACCATTCATAGTTTGGGAAGAAATAATGGAATGAGAGGTAAAAGTGTAAAATAAGGAAATATAATGTGTAGAAGTTCCAAGAATAGTAACTCTTAAAATCAAATATCCGACCTCACTATCCACCCGTGTATGCAAAATGACATGAAATTGTCCCACACTTCATCCCTCTGATGAAATCTAAAGCTATAACACACTAATGATATGGTTTCTCATTATGAGAAGAACTATATCCAATACATATATAGCCATGACCCTTATGAATCCAAATTCAAGACTGATATGGTGTTGAAGATCCCCTTTCCATACTCTGATTCTGCCTTGTTGGTCTTTCATTACCTATCTATCATAGGTTCTTGAAAAATCCCTATAGATGTCCCAACCTTCCATCTACTTATCACTCTACTTCTGAACATGGGAACTACCACTAGAAGTGTTGTGACATACCCCACTAGTGATAGATCACTTGGATAACATCCCGAGTAACTGATCCCTCTGTTTGGGTACTCTTCTACCCACTACACTAGCTAAAATTTTCATAACAATTCTTCCCACTATGAAAATTCATATCTATTGACCATCTATCTATAAACACATGTACTCCATAGGAATTGTCCTTCAGGTTCCCCACAGATATGAGAGTCTAATATAGCACTTCTGAATTCATCTTCATCCTAAATATATTCACATATGACTGAATTTTACACTTATGTCCATATTAAAATTATTTTTCTAATGTAGCCTCATAAATTTCCAATGCTAGATGAAATCACTGCTAATATTTGAAGGTTACATTTTAGTCCATTACATACATACTCCCCTAGGTCTTTCTAATGAACTCAGAATCTATCCCCTACCTTAACCTCTCAGAATAAAATTTCTCCAAGAACTTCTCCTAGATGCTCTTCCACTCAATATTCTATTATTTTCCATGTCGAGTGATGATTTCCCATTAATGATTCTCATGAACACATAACATATAAGTATCAAATTATAATTTGTTTACACTTTTTGTATTTTTATGTTTAAGAATAGTCTGGATGGACTCATTCTACAACATAGCTGTCGTAGGTCCACCCTCTTTGGTGACTATTAGAGGGTGTTGCAAATGGAACTATCTCATTTGATTATACATGTTTTTCACAACCCACACAAGGTGTATCTAAATGAATTTCATAAACTTATAAATTTTATCTCATAACTAATCTCTAAATTCCTAACTGGGAACTACCGGTGTCTCAAGTTCCACTTATAAGGGATTATCTCGACCGATGTTTTCTTATCGTCCTTTCAACAAGTGTCATCTTGGAGGTATATCTATACAATTACAAACAAACATCTCCAAACACATAACACAACTTTAACATACTTAGGTAAGAGGAAAACCAAAATATGTCCAAACAATTCTTTTCCCTAGACCCTACCACATGGTCCACACCAAGGTGCTATAACTACCCTTAATTATCAAAAATCTAGGTCATGGTCAATAAGGGTAAGCATATTATCATTATCCAATTTCTCATTATGAAAAAATTTATTCTCATCTTGTATAATTTTAATTATCAATTTCATATTTGGAATATTTTAATTTCAATTTCATAAGCACGAAAAAAACAATTCAAGTTCGACAACATAACGAAGACCCATATTCCAATGTATCCATGAAATGATGCAGGTCGCAAATAATCTTGAGCATGTATAATGATGCATGAATATACAACAATAATTCCTTAATGGACCATGATTAAATTATCAAAAAACAAATGAAACAATAACCACATCACATGATAAGTGTGTCGCCCAAGGTGAAATAATATTCAACTCCATTAGAAAGCTGTAATAACAATAATCACACACGGGGTACTTGGATTTTATCCACACACATGGGTTAGCTACTCCAATTCATGATCTCTTAAACAAGGCCTGAATGATTATATTCTTTTATATAACTTTTCCAGATAATAAGTCAGTGGAAAAAAAGATACTAGTACTTTGATACCCCTTCCTAACATCCTAACCGAGGTGCCACACATTGATGCGCTGTGCTGGACCACAACATGACCACAAGCATGCCTCCCCATACACCAGAGTTTGCTGACTATCAGAGAGTATTTAATATCGATTATGGGTAGACTATACATAGTTTATCAAATTAATAATAAATTGGAAATAAATAAATAATAAAAAATGATATAACATAACAATAACCATACAAGAATCTCAAGATGAACAAAACTAGAAATTCAATATAATGATGAAAAGGTAGATATTCTATAGTATGTTCTAAGTGTAAAATTAAAACACAAAAGTAAAGGCATTGAAAACTCCCAAGAAGGTCCCAAAATAGGTCTATTTCCCAAATCCACTATCCATCCCAAATATGCCATCTAGTACAAGGCCTTTTCCCTCAACCTATCTTGCAAACATGAAGTATATTTATGTACCGACTAGGAATCCGAGTAGGGTGTGAGTACAAATCATTAGGAAACTACCAATGGAATCTAAAAATGCAATAAAAAATAGTTTATACATTTTTATAAATAATAAAATAAAATAAAATAATTAAATAGTTTATATTTATTCAATTGTTATTTATTTAATTATATAAACCACCAGGCACTTATAGACACCCAAACCACAATACATACTTTAGCCCATTTCAAAGTCTAAACTATATCACATATTTAATTGACAATTAATTATTACAATTGTGATTTCATTTTCCATTTAAATTGAATTTATAAAAAAATAATTGGAACCATTGTGAAATTCCAACATTTTTGGTCTAGGTTATCATTTATAAGACCATACTATCTTTTATGTAGTATTCCATAACCCATATTCTTCAATCAATTTATCAATTTATGTTTTTGATGCAGGAGACTGTTTCCTATACATGAATATCAAATTATCACTATGGTCTTTTGATGCAGTAGATGATGTCCCACACTTGAATATCAATTTATTATAGTAGTATTTTGAGGCAGCATGCCATACCTCACACACAAATAACACAATAATCACATGTATCCTAGTTAAAAATATATCCTTTCAAGAAATGTTAATTTTCATTAGCCTTATCATCAAATTTCATGATCACAACATCTGTTAATTAATTAAAAATTAATTAATCATTTTCAATCAATTCTATACTCATAATAATTTCCAATAATTAATTAAATAATTAACTAATCCAATTAAAAAAATAATTTTAACAACATTTAATTAAATAAATCATTAATTAATTATTTCTATAAATCCCTTAAATTAATTCACAAATTAAATTTTCACATCAATTCCATTAGTTAATTAGAAAATTAATTAGTCAATTCACCATCCCAATATTGTAGGATTAATTCAATTATTAGTTACTCAATTCACAATATCACTATCCCACAATTAATTCTTTAATTAATTATTCATTTCCCAATATAAAAATTCCCAATTTCATAATTCCTCAATAAATTAATTTAATGAATTAATTAATTAAATATGGGAATATCAATTTCTTACATCCCTATAGAAATTATATAACAAAATACATGTAATTTAAATAAAGAAATTTAGATTTAAATAATATACCACCTACCTAATGATTGATAATAAATACCATTTAATAGAAATCCCCAATTTGAGGAGAATAATGACAAAGAATGAGATATTGATTAAATTCCTAGATCCAAGTTTTAAATGAATCAAAATAAAAAAACATAGATATAGATAAATATTAAAAATCAGATAAAAATACCTCTTTTATCTAGGAATAAGAGTGGGTGGGAGATATTGATTTATTATTGAATAAACCATATACCTAGGGGTTATAGATATTCAATCCAGGATTCAAATCATGAAAAAAGTTGTCAAAAGACTTCAGAGTTCATACAGAAGCATCCAAAGTTGAGAGAAAATGTAAGAGGTTGATTAGGGGTCCATTTTGGGTTAATTTGGGTGTTTAGGTATTTTAAAATCTAATTTCAAAATAAATTAAAACCACACACAAGGATTTCTTGAAAGGGGAACACAGTTTTCCAAACCATGCATCTCTTCTGGGTGTGGGGGGGGGGGTGCATAGTTTCTCATAAAAGTGTGCAAGGATTGAAAAACAATATGCTATCCATGTGAATCCCCTCTATTTGGGTTCACACGATTTTATGGGCTGGGGTGGAGGGGTTGGGAAACCCGTGCGCCAACCGTTCAATTTCCCACTTCGATAAAAAATTTCCAATTTTCACCAAAACCGACCCCAATGTAAAACCCAAAAGAACTCAAAAGTAATCAAAAGATTATCTGAAAACCAGAAAAATACATTAAATGAAATAGTGGGGATCTTACCACATGTTATAGATTGATGAATTCAACAACCCTGTAAGACCAATAGATAGTAATATTTCTATTATGATATGGAATTAGTGACTTTTTAACTAGTTAATAATTCTTTTTACTCTAGAATGAGAAAAATTAGAAGCATAACTATATGGTAACCTCAAACCTCCAACACATTGAAATAATGATAAATTAATTTCTTCATAAATTGCTTAAAATTATTTAGGATTCAAAAAATTGAGTGATATTTAATTTTCAAATAATTTATGATATGGACATTTGTAAATTTTTGAATTATCTAATCATGAAGATAAATTATATTGGGCCTTATTCGGTGTTTCCAAACGAGTATGAAATATGTTAAAAACAGTATTCTCGATATCAATTATTAGAAACATACGAGGAACCAACAAATATAACCTACATGGCAGGTCCCAAAAAATACTCTCCTTTATCTAATTATGATCTCCCGAAAAAATTTATTTTTCCCCATTTATAGTTGGCCTGAAAGTAAGAGGAGGTAATAAAGAGAGTGATATAATTTACCTAAATACATTAGAGAAGCCCTAGAGATTTTTATTTGTCAATCCTATCATTTTTAATTATTTCTATTCTTTCAAAAAGGGTTATCCACATGAAGAAATATCCAAATGGCAGTTAAATTAACTAATATTTATCACATTATCATGAATAAAATTTTATGTCATCCATGTTGTATGGACATGATTTTTTACTACATGTAATACATCCAGATAATATAAAATATTCCAAAAAGTCACTGATCTTTTAGATTAATGAAATATTGAGTGTAAAATTATGGTCTTTAACAATATCCAATTTAGTTTAACCATTTCTCCATAAGAAAAATAAATCATTAATTAGTGGATTAAAATAATCACCAAAATTCTTATTCAGGTGTCCTAGAATTAATAATACAAAATATATGTATGGTTTATTCATCACCATCCATGGAGTTATGTTTTATGGAGTAAATAAAATAGAAAAATGGGAATATTGACTACTGCAAGAAACAAATGGACAAAATATATATGTAGAAATACCTAATAGTATTTCACGAGGCTAAGAAGTAAAATAATGCTGCATCTGCTCAATGTTTTTCCACGAATCACCATCACATGGATTATTTAATAATTTACTAATTGAAATATTTAATTTATGTCATTAAATAAATGTAGGTAGGTGTCAGGATATATATAAACACTTTTATTGAGGTGTAATTAGAAAATTACTCAATTGTTTCTCCATAAAATTTGACTTTTTTTATTGTACCTCTTTATACATTGAGTATCCATATTTTTGAAAATTAATTAATGATTCTTAATCACTATAATATAAGATTTATTCATTTTAAAATGAATGGATATTTTGATACAAAAAATCCATGATTATTTACCAATCTTTTACTTTCATAGAATCTTACCGACAATATATTTTCATTTGGAAAAATTTATTTCACCAATGATAATATTATATCAAAGAAACTAATTGACATTCAAATATCTAATATCATAGTAATTAACTTTTCAATAGTTACATGTTTTCTCATCTAGAATATTGTATATAAGTACTCCTTTTAAAATTTCATCAAATTGTAAAATAATAAAGGTCCTCATTTTAGGATTTCAAATATAATTCTATTTTTTTTGTTTCACGAATAGGCATTCCAGAACCCTCACGTAAAAAATTATAAAATTATTTATCTTGAATATTTTTTATTATTTTTTTCTAAATTCTATACACCATATTGATACAAAAAAGTATTGCCTTTCAAAAAATAGAAAACCAAGTAAATGGAGACCAAAATTTTCAAAGGATTTGAATATAAAAGATAATAATTCATACATGTAAATTTAATTTTCCATTCATAAAATTTCTAAATTTGATGATTTAAATATTATAAAGGTTTTTTCATCTTCAAATTAGAAAGGATTATACTTGATCCATTTGTATTTTTGCAATGATTTACCAAATAATGATAGCTTTATAGAAACTGATGCCTAATTCCTAAGTCAATATTTTTCTAAAAGACAACGTAAAAAATAATAATTATTACTCATTGGGACTAATTCGATATTATTATTAATTTTCAACACCTTGGAATAGTATATTTATTTTTTTTGAATTAAAGAATTGAGTCAGCATAGGATTGTGAAGCTCATAGAGGTTCAATATAGATAAAATAAAAAAATATATTATATTATATCTCATACATGATAATTTCAAAAAAATGGAAATAAATTCCAAATGGTATCTTTTATGAGATATCTTTTACCACTTTCAGGTCTAGGGTTTGGGTTTTACCATAGGCGAAAGATAACATTTCTGTATGTTGGGTGTTCGGAAAAACTCATGTGAGTGTAATTAATTAAATATGTTTATTATAATACTTTTTATAAAAATTGAACTATCCCTAAAATGTTGTATAATATTTGAAATATGAAACCACCATTATGTATGGATGTGGGGATTTCCCTAGGGATGACATAAATTTTGTTTTTGTCACGTGTTTGTTAACATCACATGTGAGGGTAATTCGATACATATTTTTATTATAATTTTATATGAAAAATTTATATATCTCAAGAATGGTGTATCATATGATAAATATCAGATTAAATCTTGGGATATTATTCATGTTTAAACCTAGGAATAATTTAACATTCATAGATGTCATGTGTTCATTAAAATTATTGAATAGTTTATTCATTTAATAACAATAATTTTTTTAAAAATAATATATCTCTTGACCGGTGTATAATATGAGAAATGTGAGTCCACCACTTGGTAGAGAATTTGGTACTTACCCCATGAAATATATAACGTTAGTGTTTCATGGGTGTTTGGAAACATCACATGTGAGGTTAACTCATTTCACATTTTTATTAACTTTTTTTAAAATAATGTATCTCTTGAATGGTTTATAGTATGAGAAATAGGAGACCTCAGTTAGGTACTAGATCCAATGTTTACCCAAGGAGTAACATAAAATTTATATGATTTTTGTGTTTTTAAACAACACTCATGAGGGTAATTAATTTAATATTTCTATTATAACTTTTTACAAAAGATTACAATATCTCAAAAACTATGTATATTATAAGAAATGTGAGACCACCATTAGGTTCTGAATATGAGGTATACCCCCAAAATTGTATGAAATTTGTGCAATTTTGGTGTTTGGTAACATCAAATGTGAGGCTAATTTGTTAAATATTTTTATTATATTTGTTTTTTAAAAATTGATTAATCTCCCAAACAGTGTATCATATGGGAAATCTGAGACTGCCATTTAGTTTGGGATATGGGGATTACCTTAGGTGTGTCATAAAATCTCTTCATGTCAGTTTCTTTATAACATAACATGTGATTTTATCATTTTTAATATTTTAATTATATTATATATATATATATATATTTAAATTTATCATAATTTACTAATATTTACTAATTATTTCTAATAGTACATAAGAAATTATTGAAGATATAACCATTTTGGGGAAAGGATAACATCGTTTTATGATTATAATATTCTCGGTTATATATTCCAAATTAATGATTTGAACTATAAGTAGAGGTGATGGATCAGTACCTTCATACATTTGATATTCTCAAAACCTTCACCCCTAGGAAGTAAAATGTTTTTATTGATTCCCTTATAATTAAATTTCTCTCATATTCCATGATAGATTATAAGAAAGAGTATAAACGTATTTGAATATTTTCTATGAACAATATAGATGATAGGTAGGATAAGATAGGTATGATTTTGTCTATAGTTTAGTTGGAATCATCCCTCTTTTTGGTTTATATTTTGTTGATGTAGAAGGATTTTATGTTTAGGGGAATCAGGGGATTTATATATAGTTGGAAGAACATTGAAAATTGGTCTCTATCTTCAGAAGGACATCCTTTCCTTTAGGGTGGCTTAGTCATCCTAATATTTTTTAGGAATATCATGTTGCGAGATTATTATAGTTCCTCATAAAATATACACATATGGTACTATGATGATATATTACAACATGAAGTGCTAGTTCTAGTGGTCGATAATGAATAATGACATAACTAATATTGTGTCTAATTATTATACCTACCAAAAAATTATAGTTGAGCTCCAAAATAATACTAGTCTTTGTTAACCTCTACCCATGAAAACATGGATATGGGATGATGTTTCCATGGATTTCATCATCGTATTACCAGAAAACTCTCTAAGGGATGATTACAATCTAGGCGGTGATTGATAAATTTTCTAAATATTTGAATTTAATTAAAAATTAGAAGGAAAGTATTATTGATTATTTAGGGAAGCTATACATGTAGGATATTGTGTGGCTTTAGGGGGGTACTATATACTATTGTCCTAAAAAGTGATCCTATGCTTATATCATAGTTATCGATGTTTCTACATAATGTGATGGAAACTCAATTCAGAGTGTGTATGGCTTACCATCATCAAATAGAAGGCCAAATAGAGCTATATATTCATATCAAAAAAGATATGCACAATTATTTCAAGTAACATGTTAGGGGATCTTGATATATCCCTATGGGAATGGTTTTTTTATTTTTACAATAGATATAATTTTTATAATAGAATTCATAATTTTAATGCTATGTATGATCACCATTTTAAATCTGCTCATTATCTACCCAAGGTGGGTGAGTATTCTCATGTGGGATATAGTGTGGTCTAGGATACATTGGTGGATATTCATGTTATATATCAATGATTGGTGATGAACTATATTTGAAAATATTATTACATGGATAGTTGGATTTATACTTATTAATTAACTTTTAGTGACATAGATTTCTTTATTTTAACCCCTAGGATGGGTCACTATCCTTTTATAATGTAGGGTAAATTGGTTCTGAGATATTTTAGAAAAATTGGTATCATTAATATGACTGAAAATGTTTAATATTAGTTGGAGTTACCTTCCTTGTTTAAAATAATACATGATGTAATCCATATATCTCATCTTAAGAAACATAATCATGATCCTTCTCATGTATTAAATTTGTTGAAGATTTATCTTGAAACAAATGTGACAATTGTTAAGGAACAACTTGTTATTGTTTATTTTCATGAGAAATCCTAATATAAATTATTTTCATTCCATTCCAAATTTTATGGTGGCATGGAATAGAAAATCATGAAACTTGTGAGTGTGATTTTTTGATAAAATAGAAATGGTTTTATATATTTTTGAATCAACCTTATGTGACTTGAGTTTTTTTGTGGATGAAAGTTATATGATAGGAATAAATATCACATATTCAAGCCACATTAATGTTCATATATCAATTGGTTTAGAATATATATTTATTTAAAATTTTCTTATCTTATCATGGATAAAATTTTGGTTTTAATATGTATTTTGAACTTGGAAACATTTATGTTCAAGGTTAGGGAGAACCATGCAGCTTATCACAAGAAACTATGAATATTATTTTGGTGATCCATTATAGGGTGAAAATTTGGTGCAAGGTGAAGCAAAAAAATTTATTATTCTAATCATATCATGAATTGTGGGAAGAAAAAATTTTCATGGTTGGAACATGACTTTTATAACCTCATAACCACACCATGAAACTCATGGAGTCTCCAAAATAGGGGCACACATTTGGATCATCGGTGGTTAAACCTGAAGGATACTCAAGTGTAGGGGGATGTGTGAACTATGGGAAATTAAAATTTAATATTCCAGATTTATGAAAAATCATCATTTTTATTATACCCAAGGATAGATTCATCCATGAATTGTTACCAATTTAATTAAGGAATAATAACTAAATTTTTTAATTAAATCAAAACAATACCTTTTATAATTTTGATTGGAAAAAAGTTTCACCCATAATTGGTGACCATCAGAAAAATTAAATGAATGTTGAACCTTGTTTATCTTAAAAACATGTTGGATATGTTTTATTGATCAACATCCAATGAAATCCAAGTGCAAGTGTTGATAAATTGAGGCTCTTCAATGTCATCATGATCACATGAGATCAAACCAATGATCCTCGAAAATGGATCAAACAAAAATGGATCTTCCCATAAAATTATCCCTCTATGATATGAGAGAGGGGGAGAATAAAGATAATTTATTCAAACACATACCTTACACATTTAGGGATTTAAAATAGCATGTATACTTATTTATTAACCTCTATAAATTTCATATAGTTCCTTATGGAAGTAAATCCATCAAAAATATACAAAAAAGATAGATTTGAAACTTAAAAACTTCTGAAAATGTCACAGGTATCTTATCACATGTTTGTAACACATAAATCGTGTTAAATGATATAATAGGAGTCATTAAATTAACTTGGATGTCCAAAAAATATTAAATGAAACATTAATATTAAATATTTAATATTCATTTGTAAATATTTTTTGTTATATTAAATTAATCACTTTTGAATTTAATAAGTAAATAAATTTAATGGTTATTGTTATTAACTAAAATATTTTTTAATTTATTTATTTCCATTATGATCATACAAACACGGAAACTTTCCATCCACCGCGTTGGTTCTCAACATGTCCTAAAATCACATTCATAAATTTCATTTAGGATTTTCAATACACATTGGGTATGATTCTCTAGGCCCATATCAAGATATAAGTGAATAGTATTAACATACTAGTATTGGATTCCAGTATAGAATCATTTCCCCAAAGGAGATAAAGAATTGTTATAACAATGAAAACCTCCACTAAATATATGTTGTGTAATATTATCTATTTATATCATGATATATCATAATATAGGATGCATACTTCATGTTATCATCGACTATTATAGTATTATTATTATTGAAATTATTTGATGGAAATACCTTTAATAATAATGACAATGAATTTAATAAGGGTACTTTTATCTAGTACAGTTTGGCCAGAAACATCTTATCCTCCTATAAGGAAAAAAACTATATTTATCATTAAATTAGTATCATACCTAAAATGAAACACCGACACAATATACATCACTATGAAATATAATCCATGGTTTTTGTCTTGAATCAAAGCAAACAACAAAATGATACACCCAGATAATGATCTCATGTTGAGAGACCATTTCATAGGTTCTTAGATATGTTCTACCAATGAGACCAATAACCTATGGTGTTCTTATTAGTGGGTTACTCCTCATGATCTTCTCCACATGAGATCACTATGTGTGATCTTCATGAGAGGAAGTAAAACTTATTAGGATTTCACAATAATGAATGTTAGAGATAATATGTGTGCAATCAATATGATATATCTAGACCATAGTACATATGTTAAAGATTAATTTCATAGTATGTAATGGTTATCATTAAAGTTGGGAACAAGTATAACATTCATTCAAAATTAATATTATATGATCATAGTGATTATATTAATCAATAAACTTATATATTTAACATTAATTCTATATTGTAATTCCATGGTTTACTTAACCATTTATTCTTGAATTGTATATATTCATTATAAATGAGCTTTTTTGATATTGAATTCCATATATAATGATCATAAATGTTTCTTTGATAATTTTAATTCAAAAGGATATAGATATGATGATTTTATATAAAAAATCTCACCTTACTAGTTCAACTCTTGTAACACACATTTATAGTTTCTCTTTAATACGCACAAATTCGTTTACATAAATTAATGTAAATAACAAAATATAGACTTGATTCTAGGACTGGAAATATATTTTCCAAAATTCGTATAATATTATAAATCCATGATAACTTCTATTTACTACTTTATTATAGGATCCATTTTTAGGAATGAAAAATATATCACCCACCATAGTGAATATAAAACCCCCACTATTATTTTAGTCTTCCTATGTAGTATGTATCCAGCCAACATTCTTTTTCCACAAGATCATTTTGAACTTGTTCTTATTTCAACTATTTGTGCATCCCAAGAAATAAATTTACAAGACTCTATTCAGAACCCACTATAAAATAGATATTTTCACCCTTTTATAAAAACATATTCTTTCACTTAGCTAGAACATTTATATCTTATGGTTTTTGATAATATCCATATAAAATTTTAAGATTATTACCTTAGATGTGCACATTTTTATTCTCGATGCATGCTTTCTTATTGACATAGCCTAAATAAAAAAAAAATTTAAATTAAACACATGGAGTGTGACATAATTGATTTATTTCATATTATAACTCATATAATATCCATTATTCAATATAGTTGGCATATATCTATGGGATAACACCCTAATTTTTGAAGCATGCATCGAGTGACGATGGAATGTTTTTCAAAACTTATTATATTTCATAACTGATACCCCGTTTAATAACATCATTAAATTTATATGTATAATACCATTTATTTTTATGATTAAATAATACAAACATTTTAATGATTAATTTATGCATGTATGGCTCCACATCAATCCTCCATTTAATAATATCAAAACATTGATGTGTATTAGGAAATGTGTGTTTTGGAATAAATACAATCTACATTTATAATGATCAATTAATGAATGGTTATGATATTATTTAGCTCACCCCCAAGAAGAAACTCTTATATTCTATACATTCATATTCCATTATTCAATCTTATATTACATAAAATTATTAATGGATTTAAATGAAATATAATAAATTACCTCTAAGTTTTCTTTGGGATAGTTCACTATGTCCTAATTATACTAATCAATAATTTTCTGTGGATTTAATTTACTTTTAAATGTTTTTTAATAACTAGATAATTAATTGTGTCAAAAATACATTTTTTCTCTTATGATTATAAAATCCATACCAGATATATCATTTAAAACTGCATTCAATTTTACATTACTAAGAATAAAATTTCTACAACTAGTAATTTACATATTAAATTTTTTATTCATTAGATTTTTCTAATTAATCAATAATTAATGAACTGTTAATAGTGAATTGGGTACCACACAAAATATTCCTTTCAAAATTGAATAATATATTAATCTTTCAAATTGACACATGATATTTTTTTTGTAGTTATCAAAAAATATTAAATAAATATACTTAAAAATGGAAATTAGAAGTTATATAATACTCACTACTAACATTGAAATTAAGATTTCTTATCCACTTAGAGAATTCACCACACTTCATGGGACATGTTTATACTTATTGGTTACTTTATTTGGAAATAAATGAGTGACACATATTCCATACTAATAACTAATAATTAAAACTGAAACATAACATATAATGATGAATATTCATTTTGAACAAGCCTATACATTCTTTATATACAATTAATTGTTCTTTATCTCCCATAGACTTATATTAAGACATTTTAAGAAAATGAGAACCTATATGATTTTCATCCTCTTATCATTGAAGAACGTTGCATATTTTCCATTCGAGTCACACAAGCTATTGGCATTTTTGTGATTTATATCATCTTGTTCACAATAAGAACTACATAATAATATTTCCTTATGTTCTTATCTTCATGGGGAATCTTACCCAAAATTTATTGAATAAATTTCTGTGTATTTTTTTGTATGGTCTGAAACATGGGTAATTTTGTGACTATTATTTTAGAAAGTTATGTATTGAAGGATAAAACACATGAATCAATTTACACATATTTAGTATAATCAACATCTCATTCATTAATTTCTTCAATTTCTACTCAAATAATTATTAGATTTGTAGAAACATGTGACTCCATTTATGTATTAGTGTTATTTTTACAACACATTTGACCCTGAGGAAATCATTATGATATAAACAAAAAATGAGTAATCAATAGTTCTTAGATAAGCTTCCAATTCACCATGGATTTCTGGTGTGACACAATATAGAGTGGGCACTCCAATACATATAATTTCTATTCACATCATAGTACATCACAGATTCCCCTGCACTAGATATTGAAATTTCATCCAATTAAGACATGTTCATTGACCAATATTGATTATAGAGTATTTTGTGTTTTACTAGTTAGTCATATATAAAATTAAACTTAACTAGATTATTAATTTAAAATTTATTACTTGTTTTTAGATATTATATATTTTAGTATCATAGATGTCTCATACTACATTTTCAAATTCTAGTAGCTCTCAACATTTTGATTTGGAATACTCATCTGCTTGAATATTTACTAGTAATAATCCATAAATACTCCCTAAATATTCCATTATATTTCAATGTCACTACTTACAATGTAAAATGTTATGATTTTATCTCCCCGACCACATTAAATCATGTTTATTTGATATATTGAGTATATTCCTATCTATTATAAAGGATAACCATGAATTTTTCAATGCATTCCTCTAATGTAAAAACAAGATATATATGACAAAATTTTTTCTCCCAACATTGAAACATAAAAAATAGTATAATAATCATGGAAGAAATCATCATTGGTTTTTCCAATGTTATATTAATTTTATCACATATCCTAGGTATATATATCAAAGAAAGGGGTGAGAGTTAATCACTATAATGGAATAAATAAAATACATACACAGGAAATAATAAAGTGGAATATAAATAAGATATAACCCAATTAACATGAAGCATATAATTTATGTAATAACATGGATCATAACTTTGAAATTTTTCTATGACATAAAAATTATATATTTATAATCATATCTCCACGGTTTATCAGCAATTTGTCAAAAATCATAATTGAAAAGGTTATTCAATATGGTGTCATAAAATATGTCACACATATAGATAAATTAATCATTTAATGAATTGGAGTAATATCAGTGTTCAATAATCATATATATTATTTCATTTGTGACACACTGGTCATATTAATTCTCTTCCTCAATAAACGTAGTGGAAAAATTAATGGGATTCCTGGGAAAATGTTCATTATATATGTGATTAAAGTCATCTAAAATATATATTTTATAACCCAAGAAAATGTAATGTGTGCCTAAAAACTATAAATACAAAAATAAATAAAGTATATTTAAATCTATTTAAACTAAAATGATAATAAAGAGGTTTGGGTATACAATATATAAGAATATTTCAGGAAAAAATTGAACATTTTGTGAAAAAAATTTGACATCTTGATGGTATGTGACATAGATTGAAGGAAAGGAATAGTGACATGAAAAAATGTCTCCAATTGGTAAAAAACAATTGTAACAGTATAGGAATGATTATAAGTACATTAAAAGATATAATAATTTACATTTATTAGACAATCAGTGGAGGATTACTTGGATGAAATATAGAGAAGAGTATATATACATTACCTTAATGATTTGCTTCATAGAATATGAAAGTAAAATATTTGTACCATGTGGTAAACATGGTGGGACTATTTGGTAGTAAAATTTACCATTTATTTCTATATTAATATTTTTGAGCAGTGTGGAAAGAAAATTGGGTGGTATTTATACTTGAGGGGATGTGCGCTTTATAAAACTGCATATTAGATATTTTATCGTTGAAGTTGACCACTTGTGGAAAAATTTAATTACAAAAAATTTTATGGATAATTAATTATCGATTTTTTTTATTTTCATGTCCTTCTAATAATAAACCATACATTCCATCAAAGTCAATAAATTCACAAACCGCAAAAATAATAATTTAAGTCAATTTTTTCTGTTTAAAAAAGTTGAAATTTATACATTAAAATTGATATTATAAATTCATTTGTTTAATTATGAAAAAATTTACTAGTAAAAATATTTCATTTATTTTTTAATCAAGTGGAGATAATAAATGTTTCATAAAATAGCAGTTCTCACAAGAAAATATTTTTCACTTTTTCACTAAATATCCAAATTTATAAAAAAAATATCAAAAAACCCCCCATAACCTAATTTTGTTGTGTAAAGTAAATAAATATTTCTTTTTCATAAAAATTATTATATAATTATAAGAAATTTATATTTTAAAAAAATCTATTTTAAAAAAATTAACTATTTAATATTTAAATAAACATTCTGAACATTATAAAAATTACTAAGGGCTTAATTAAAATATATCATTCTTTAGAAATAATTTAATATGATTATTTAATGACTTGATTTTTTATTTTAAATGTACATATATAATATATTTTAATAGTGTATGTTTATAGCCTCCAAAAATGATATAATTTTTTTATAACGTTAATTTATCTTGATGATTATTTAAATTAATCTACTTAAACATCATTAATAGAGACCAACCATTTTATTCAATAATGATAGTAATATTACACAATGATATTATTAAAAAAAACATAATGTTAAATTATCACATTTCTATATAAATACACCAATACTCATGCACTTCATCATTCACGTTGATTCGAATATAGATAAAAACATTTTAAAAAATGAGTATTGTATTACTAACTATTTGTTTCACTATTATAGCGATGTTTTTGGTTGAAATTATTCTAGGGGTTCTAAGTTGCCATGATTATTATATTTATATATTTTATCCTATAGATTTATTTCCATTATAATATTTCAGATGATATTGGTTATTTTTTTATGCTTAATGTAGTATTCCTAAATAATAATATATAATGTTTCTAGTTTCTAGTATGTGTTTTCTATCCCTTAATACTTCCATGTTGTATTATTTCATATAGAAATAAATTTCTTAGATTTCATACAAAAAATTACTGTGTTTTTATTTACTTTTAGTGAAAAAATACTAATAATGTTTTTAGATGTAAGTGGTCAATTACTAATTGAATAGAAATTTTGAGGTCATTACATTGTTCCCCCCTTAAAGAAAGTTTTCCTTAGAAATTTTATTTTACAAACTAATGTGACAGAAATTTTTGGTACATGTACTTCATGGATTCCAATGGTTCCATTATAGCCCCTTCAAACATGTCATTTCTCAATAAGACCTTGAAACCCTGTGTTTTATTGTTTATCTACACCTGTTAACATAAACATAGGATCTGTATAATTTATTCTTTATATATAAAGATAAATCCTAAAATTACACAATAATAATTATGTACATGTGATGTTCATACATATACTTTCACTATAGGGACACAGAGAAGACATCAAGAAAATAAAAAATATTTGGTTGTTGTGATAATCGATAGGGAACTACTCTAACACAACCTTGAATGTAAAATGGTATAATATAACTTATATTCTATTTCCCATTCATTTAAAATACCATAACTCTTTTCCATGGGGATATATTTGGGAATACATGATCCCTATCATGAAACTATAATTATTATCTTAATTTTCAACATATTGTTTTTTGGACATTGAGCATCCTTGATGAGTTTTTTGAAATAACTTTATTATTTTTGGTAGCTTTCAACACATTTTATAATCTCATTAGTTTATCTTCTAAAAAATAATCAACTATTTTGTAGTTCTACACTAATTTTTGTAGATTTCTACCAATTTTCTATTTTAATTCATGAGTGGAAACTATTGTTATAAATGAATTTGACTAGTGGATGATGTTGATTTCAAATCCAATAAAAATCCTGTGAGATTTCTCTTAACATATCTTACAATGTGTGAATATTCCTCTCATATATTCCATCATTTTTTGATCATATGATAGATCATGATTAATTCTATATGCATAGCCTTTTGAAGGCTCTTATAGTATTTAGATGTCAATTGTTGATATCAATCAGAAACAATTGGCAGAGGTACTCTATATAGTATCACTACTTCATGAATATAGAAGTTACATTACTACTCGATGGTGAAATATTCTATTATGTAAAGGAAATAGTTAGAATGTTTCAATATATCTACAATTACACGTATAATATTTTCAGCATTGGGTGTCTTTGGTATCTTAGTGACATAGTCGATCGTGATGTTATCCCACCGTGATATAGGTGGGGTAGTGGTTTTAATATTCCATTAAAAAATTTTATCTCAAAATTTACATGTTGACACCCAAACACATTTCTATGTAATCAGTTATATCCCTTTAGAATTTATCCCTCTAATAATGATCCTAAACGACCATATAAATTTTAGCTCACATGGGGCTGATAAAGAATGTAGTGAAATGAGATTCATCTGTCATGTAATAGTTTATCTCCAAAATAGATGGTATACAAAACCTTGTACATAATTTTCGTACCCATTCTCGATCAAAAATGAATTATGGAAGCATCAATATTTTCAAAAGCTCTATAATTTTTTTTATCAAAGGTTCTCCCCCCTGAGATTTCTTAAGAATCTCATTATATGAAATTTTAAATTCATTTTTGATACGATTTATGATGCCCTTTCCCATAATATACCTATCTCTAAACATACTATTTCCTTGATCAATTTCTGTCATTAAATATATATCATTGGAATAACACTTTTTTCATTCATACCCAATGCATCTGTGACACTCTTCTATCTTCCTTAGTGATAATGAATTAATCAATCATATTTTTTAGGTATCTACAACCTTCACTTTTGTCTCATTTTTAGTTCCTTCTTTGTGAATATATATATCAATATTTGGAAGTCTATGTATATATCACACATTCCCCTATTAAGACAAGGTCTCCATATCTTCAGATATAAAATGATTGCAACTAAATATTGATCATGCATATGATAAATAATTTCATGAACCATTAGCTACATTTATTCATATAAAATGACTTTTCTATTTTTCATGACTTCAAATCTAATTAACTTTTAAGATGAACCACTAAAAATAAGAAACCCTTCACCATTATATGGAAATGTTAGCACAAGTTAACCATCCAACCACCTCATCAATTCATGGAAATATTCTTCAAAATCATTTTCTCAAATAAACATAACTCCATTTTATAAAAACAATGTTAGTTGATTATATATATATGAATTTTTTTAAAAAAAATTAGAGTATCATTTTAATCCAAGAAAATTGTTAATATGAGTTACCAATTTAGTACATCACCACTCTTATTTGGAAATTAGCATTGATGGATCCACAATGATTCCATCATTGGTTTTTATGTGTCATAATAATGGAACATTTTTTTATCCAAAACTACAATTTTTTAATTTACTAGTAATCTTATCCTTATTTAAAGTTTATAATAATACCCTTTGATGATCTTAATTCTCATCACAACATAGGTAATAAATAATGAAATCATTAATAAAGTCCTCCAAAAAATAATCTCGGTTGTTCTTAAAGACCTCATAAAATCTGTAAATATAGATTTATCATTAATCAATCTGAAGGATATAACATCAAAATTATAATTCCCAAATCTAATTAATGGCTTAGTATTTTGGTTATATTTCTTCTTCACCCTCAATTGATGATACTCTGAATGAAGATAAATATTGTAAAAGAACAATAGTCTAGAAATCTGGTTGAACAAATTAGCAATCCTTGGAATAGGATATTTATTGTTCACTATGATCCCATTATTTTCTCCAAAATAAATCTACATCTGTATTGATCTATCCTTCATATTTAAAAATAGAATAGGTACTCCCCATGGAGACACACGTAGTCAAAACAAAATTCTTTTCTAAGAGATATGGTAGTCTCTTTTTTAATTCCTCTAACTCCATCTAGGTTGTTCTTTTTGGGTCTTTGATATTTCCATAGATCAAGGGATGAATTAAATTTAGAACTCTACCTTGTTACCTTATAGTGATACATCTAATTCATCATGATATGCATCATTTTATTATCGAATTATGGGTACATATACTATCTTTAGGATTTCACTTTCCCATTTTTCATCACCAATCAAGTCCATAATGAAATAAGTATGAGGTGTTTGATAGAAAAAAAGTTGGTGGGAAATAACTCCTTTAAATTTGATAATTGGTTTTCTCATATAGACTACTGAAATATCCTTTATCCTATAGTTTATAATGTGATTATATTTTGTCATCTGATCCATCCCATGTATCACTTCAAAGTCAACCAATGAAATGTTAATCAGTTTTTGGAGATATTATACTCACCAAAGTAAATATCGGGATTTTTATATATCATTGATGATTGAATAGTTACAGTGTAATTTTTAATAGAAAAATATACTTATATTATTTTATGGTTTAAATTTATGTTATATGAAAATGATAAAGAAATAAAAAAATATGTATAACTATAATAAAATAATCCATCTGCAAGCTATGAGTGTATATTGAGTGTACAATCCATAACATAATTTCTAGACTCGACATCAACCGTAGTAATTTTAAAATAAAATACATTAAACATTGGACTATATTTTAATTTATTATGTTTTCTATACATTATCTTCTAATTTATAAATTGTTTAGTAGATTTCCCAGAGTTCCCCCCACATGGTGTATTGTAGAAAAGGTTATAATTGCACAATCATCCCTTTTTAAATGGAAATTAGATTGTGATGATTTAAAATCTTTATTAATGGTATAATTACTATGTATATATCTTCCATACATGAATGAATTTCTAATTCCTTGAAAAAAAATTCCACAAATGTGTCTTCCCTCATTTTATGAACACGGTATGTTTTGACTTATTCTGATAACTATTTTTCCAAAATTTTATTCCATATTTATTCTCTTCCCACTCTATCCATGAGTCCATTGAGAAACTCAATAATCACATCAAACATTTATAGAACATCACAAAATTTATTCATAACTCTTAAAGGCATATATTTCCAAATATTTCCTATCATGGGGTTTTAGTTAGCCGTGTAATAAATCTTTATTCATGTAAGAATTTTTGAGAATGAATGAAGTGTAACATCTATTCCTTGTAATGTGCATCTAATAAATACCCCATATTCATTTTCCCTTTGTTTCAATATTAATAATATACATTATATTGTGTTATGGAGGGTATAATGTATATAATTGGTGAAAAGGGGCATTTTTTATGCCGTAGCACACCATGGAATCCTTGTCATCCCTTGGATTTTCTTTCATGATCACATTCTGCCAATAATTATCATATACCTATAACAAGATACTAAAAATGTAACATTCAATTTCTAATAAAATGGATAACATAAAATAGATTTTCCAGATAAATAATTTATTATTCCATGTTTAGTGGATCATATGTTCTACTAAATATAGGTGGTCATTAACACATGAAGGATTCAATCGCCAGTTTTTCCTTCCTTTGAGAAGTGGGTCACTCCACATGGTTCTAATTTTTGTTCATGACTTATGTTAACTGGTTTATCATCCTCAGGATGTTTTCAACTCTAGGTCCTCTATATTGGAAGGGTTTTAATCACATTATCAGTTTCATTCATTTCATTCATGAATCTTTATATTTTCAAATATTTATTTTTAGAAGGAGATAACCTATGTGAGATATTTTTTAATATTAGGAATCTTATAATAAAATTATTAATAGAAACCTGAATCCGAAAATTTTATAATATCAGTATTAAAGGATTATATAATTCAACATTAATAGAATATTTTTTTTATCATTATATCATTCAAAATTGTTTGAATAAGAATTTGATTATCTAAATAATATCACCACAATATTGTAAAAATATGTGTGAAATATGGACCATTATCATGAACTAGTTCAAGAATTAGTTGAGTTTAGTATAATGTACTTGGGGATGTTACCTTTAGGTACATTTGTTCCATATGTACATCCACATATAATAACCATACAGGAATTTATTTTTTTTGAAACCATATATATATACATCTGCAATATACATGGATGTATTCTTACTTTTAGACAAATCCTTAAGGATTTTAGTATTGTTTTTTAATCATAATTTTACTAAATAAATAAACCCTCCCATAATACCAACTATTATGTATATCCTTTTTATTTCATAATAACATCATTACAATATAAAAAATTAAACAACAAAAAGGAGGTTTGTTGTTTTGGGAATTGGATAAAACATATTAAAAACTAAAAAAATTCTTCTAATCCAATTGTAAGACATTTTCATTGGATCTTCCTAAGATTCATTTACTACATCTTGTATCCTAGGGACATAACTCCATGAAATGGGTGAATGTAATCCCCATAAAATGAATAAAAAAAGAGATAGACAATATATAACAAAGAAGAATATCCAAAAGGATTGATCATATGAAAATGATGAGTGTAATAATATAAATAAATTAATAAAAACATAGACATTTGGATGCAAAATAAATATGGGAGATTAATATGAATATCACCAAGGTGTCATAAATCAAAATTACCAAGGTTATTTACCAAGGTATCACAAAAAATGTCATATATAGATATAAATTCATTACCAAATGCATTTAATCACAAAAAAGCTCACCTTTCATATGTATTAATTCATTTTAGCCATATTGATCATAATAAATCATTCCATAAATACCTCAATGATAAAAAATTATAGGTTTCATTTAAAAAAATTGAGTACCCATGTTCTCGAATAATTTAAATTAAACATTCTATACACATGACAAGGGAATGTGATTTTCATTCATGTAAATCCCCAAATAAATATTTTATATTTATATCTAGGATAATTACCATGGGTAAAAATGTTGATTGGGTATTCACATTATACCAATATAACATAAAAAAAATAATTTTTCATTAAATAATTTCTACAATAACAATGTATTCATTATAGAGTGATGGGAGGGCATAATGAGAGGGAATTTAGGTATCCCATTATTAATTTTTTTTGAATTATAATGAAGAAAAAGACAGATGGAATTAAAAAATCTTTTAAATTTAGAAGAATCATAAATGTGGGTACTTGAATAGAAAAGGGAGAAGAGAATAATTCTCTCACCTTGGAGATTTGACTCTTAAATCATGAGGTTAGAACCCTAAAAAATTGTAGGAACACTGAATGGACTATCTTGGATTAAAAATTTCCAAAATACCATCTATTATGAATTTCCAGTGGATAAAAATGGTTAATGTGTGGTATTAATATAAGAGGTGGGTTACATTATAGAGGATTAAATACCTATTGTTTTATCATATAAGCTAGTCATTTTTTGATAAAATTAATTATAAGAAATTTTTTAACTAATTAATGGGTGCTAGTATATGGTTGGACATTAAAGTACATCCAAAATTGAACACTACCATCTCAGAAAACAAATATATATGTAAATTGAAAAATGAATTTTATTTAAAAAATAAATTTTTTTGTATTAAAAAACTGTAAATATTAAATTAAAATAGATATTTATACATAAATATTTATACATATTAAATGAAAATTTTATAGATAACTGTTTTTGGTTAAACAATTCAATCATGTTGAAAAAATAATGACACTATAAAACTAAAGTGCTCCCGAAGTAGTAATTTTCACTTTTTCAAAAAAAACCCAACATCGTCAGTAAATTCCCAACAACATATACTAAAATAAATTATTGTCATATTTGAAAAAAGGGAATTTATTTTATCAAAATAATTCTATCTGAATGATAATCATATCTTTTAAATAAATAGTTATTTTAATGAATATATTCCATTTACAAAAATATGTATTCTAACCATTATAAAAATCACTTAGGGATTCACTAAAAACTATTTTTATTTTAAAATAATTTTATATGTTTTTCTAAGGAAATATATTTCTAGTTAAATATTCCACATAAAAAAATTTTAAATATATTATTTTTATAGTCTCTAAAAAATAATATTTTTGTTATATCCTTAGAAAATACAAGCATCTATTTTAATCTATCTAAATAATAAATAATAATAATAACCAACTCTTTTATTAATAAATGGTTTTAAAATTGATCAACCGTATGATCCAAAAATATATATAGTCAGATGATCATATTTCAATATATATACACCGACATTTATACAATTTATCATTCTCTTGTATTTGAAAGAGGTTTAATGTCCTTTTCAAATTAATATTGTATTGTTAACTATGTGTTCCTCTATTATAGTGATGATCATGGGTGTAATGAATCTTGGTAATCAGAGTATCCAATATGTTTATATTTCATATTATTTATCCACTATTTATCTTCCCATGTAATCTTTTCTATTATATTGGGTGTTGTTTTATATTTAATGTAACATTATTAAAAAATGAAATATAGTGTTTTTGGTTTCTAGTATGTGATTTATATGCATTTACATTTCCAATTTTTATTAGTTCATATAAACACAAATTGATCAATGTTCTTATAAAAATTAATATTCTTTCTCACTGTTTATATTGTGAAGCATAATCTAAATTTGTTGAGATGAAATAGATCTATTAATTATAGTATAACATTTTTCATTACATTGAACATTCTATCCTTGTAAAGTATTAAATAATTATTTCATTTCAAGTGTTTGGGCCATTTCTTCATCATTTTCTTCAAATACTCAACCATTTTGTTGTATATCAAATAATTTTTTCATAAAATATTCAATAGATTAATGATTTTCCCATTAATTATCTTTCCTTTCTTATCTAATATCCATACATTCTCTTGAACCAATATAGAATCTAGCTATAGGTCAAGGTTATACTATAGAATCAAAAGGTAATAACCAGGTCATTACTTATTCAACAAATATATATGAAATAAAATTTTCATTCACATGAAAATTAATAGAAAATATAAATGCTGTGAAATCATTAATCATTAAAATTTCCCAAATGTAGTTTTGTGAAAATTATTCCATTGAATTAGATTCATGAATATTGATAAAGTGATCTAAAACTGTGAGATGATCAATGATCACACAGATGAAATTGTCTCTGGTAACCATCATTGTTAAAGTTGTTAAAAAATCCATTTCTATCTACACCATTTCCATATGGGAAACAATGAAGAATTAAAAATATCATCCAGCCATTGATTCTCTACCTTGACCTACTGACAAGTGAAAAATCTCAAGAAGTACTCCCCTACAACTATATTCATGTGGACCCACCAAAAAAATTTATTCATTGATTTATATATATTTTGAATACGGTGGTGAATATCTAATATAAAATAGTGATAGGAACTCATAATTTATCCCTTATATATCAAAGGTATGACAATACAATCTGTATATCACAACAACAAAAATATATCCATCCTCAGTCCCTAAATGGTCACCCCACTATTGAGTTTTGACCTCATAGAAACACATTCAAGATCATATTTTTGTGCATTTATAAAATTCTCAAATAAACCAAGAGTAACTTATTGTGGTATGAAAATGAACACATCACCTTGGTTTGAGAAATCAATAAGAATATCAACTATAACGGTAATTAGTTTCCACTAACTTGAATTCTCTTTGTAAAACCGAACATATGATTTTCTCAATTTATCTACCATATAGTTCCTTTAAATAAATTTTATGTAAAATATATGTAGATACACTATCTGTTTAAAATACCAATAATTCATATCACCAAGTGAAAAAATGTTTTTTTAACTCTTGTAATTCAAAATCACTGTAAATACCTCATAAAATATGTAATGACTCAATATTATAAAATAAAGGATGAAATGAGCCAATTCAATGTCCTTTCCTAGGTAGTTCATCCCATGAAACAATATTTATCATAAACTATATGGAAAAAATGATCTCACTACATTAAAATAAATACCAATGTAGATAGAAATGCATCAAAATACATTAAAAATCCCTATCCAAACTCCATAAATATGAGTATATGAGCTAATTTATGTATAATCTTATGATCATAAAACTGTTTCTTCTATTCCTCATTCTAGTGGAAATGATAACCTTTACACATAAAATATGTAATTAGGGATTCCCAACATGAAACATCATGTTAAAATCATCTTTAGTGACCCAACAAGTTAAAGAAAATATGTATATCAAAGACATTTTCTAATGGTTACAAATAGATGACAACTTATTTATTATAAGGATATATGTAAAGATCATTTTAATATATTACATGGTCATTAAAACATACATCTTATATCTATTAATCAATCACTAAAAACTTTTCATATGAAAGACGATTCTGTAAGATACCCAAAACAATATGAATATGTTTATCATGATCCTATTTTTTCTTAAATTATTCTACAATATCATCAAAAAAATGAACATATATAAACCAATATATATCTAACATATTTGATTCATAAATTCCAAAAATATATAGGGTGAATTTATAAGACCAAAATCCATAACAAAATATTACTAAAGGAAAAATATTTTATTTAATTTTTTTTAAAATATCCTTCATTCAAACTCTCAATTAATGATTTGAAAAATGTATTTTAATATATTAAAACCAATTCGACCCAGTAAATATATAATATTAATCACTAATACATGGAAGATGATACCAAATATATATCATAACTTGGTTAGTCATATGATAATCCAGAAAAAGTATAAGTGTTTCATCCGTTTTACCCAAAAATAGAAATGTTGAAAAATGGAGACATATTAAATCTAATAAACACATTGACATCCAAAACATGGAATAAAAATTTCATCTCAATAAATTATATTTGTTCCATAACATAATAAATAATTGAGATTATGACGACCCTGATTTAGAGATCAGTCATAAACTCTACTTCTGTTATTGGTGGAAAACATCAAAATATTTAAGGCATACCATTGTAAAATTGGTCAAAATGGTTAAAAGTATTTATTTACAACATCATCCATTGATTTAAACATTACTGGTACCAACTGATAATATATTACAACTACTAGTGAAAAAACCCTTATTATACTAGACTTTACATCGTAGCATTCTCTGTAGAGATTATCATCTCCATCTAGAGATGTGAAACTAACATTTTGGGCATAAGTGTCAACAGCTTCCTTGAATCATTTAAAATTGTCCCCTCCCAAATTCAAGTCAGATAAATCCATATCATTCATATATTAATTACAATGAAACAAAACTACATTGATTGTTAAAGAACATTATTTACACAAGAAGGATCGACAATCACTTTTTCCAATCGGAATTTAAATTTTCAAACAAATGAATTATCTAAATAAGAAAAAAATATTTTAAACATAAAGAGATTAAATTACTATGTGTGATGTTCCCATATGAAACAAAACATGAATAATATAGAAATTAATCATACCTCTCACTGTTAATGTACCATATGTGTAATCAATGTTCACTTTCCTAGATCCACATAATTGATTACTAACATCACTTTTCTATTTTCTTCCCTATTGATATTTCACTAGATAAGAATTCATGGTGTCCTTAGAATAATGTAGGTACATTTTCTTTTGATGAATGTAATTATTCAAGTGTACTAATCCCATTAAATCATAAGATTCCTAAGAACCATGATATGTTTCTAGATAACCCAAAATTTGATAATTTCAACAACGGTGGTACAAATTTCCCATATTTTTCCAATAAAATCATTCTCTAGGTTTATTAATATAATATACCTTTATTTGATCAAGTAAAACACACTAAAAAGGTAAAAATTATTTTTGGGTCATAGAGGAAGACTTACTAATTCTAAGGTTTGATTCTATGGTGTACCACCACTCTTTATGAATGTGTACTTTTTATTATTATTATAATAATTAGGGTTATATCCAATTTACATAGGAATAAAAATCCTACCTATTAATATTTTTCTAGATATATTCCTTTCTTCCACCACCACTCTATTGACCATTTATGTATAATATATTGTACAATGAACCAAAATCATTGAGTGAGTATTATCCCTCAACGAAAACATTGAAACATGTTTCATCAATGATAAACAAGAAGGATATCATGTTGAAAAAAAGTGTAAATTCATAAATTTATCTATATAATATATCACAGAGAGACTCCCTTTCTTCAAACTAAATAATTCATTTATTCCTGAAATCTGAAAGGTGTGAGGATATAATTTATTTTTAAAAAATTCTTCAAAATTATCCCAAGTCATTCCTTGATAAAATTTAGACTAAAAATATAATTCCCACCACTGGATTTCAATATCCTCTAGCATATATGTTTCCAAAATTATTTTTAGATAAACTAGTTACTAAAGGAAATCTGTGAATCCTTTTAACCTATTCAACGTGATTTATAATTTTATAGATCGAAATACCCTCGAATGGTTTTTGGATTCTTATTTTTAAACTGAACTGTCTGTCCCACTTTCTAATGTTTGTCATTTATATTACCATTATACATCTATATCATGTCCAAGAAAATAATTTGGACCAACTTTTGGATTATCTATGGCTCAAGTGAAACAATATTTTCTTAATCCTCTTCTTGTTTACTTCTATGACACCTACCTGGTGCCATTCACTATAAACAAAAAAATTAGTCTCAAACACTAGAAATTATTGGATTATAAATTTCAATTTACGATATAAACATATATCCAATTATTTATTTCAATAATTCAACCACCATCAATATTTCAAACATTTTTTAAAATACTTCAATTATAGCTTTCAAAATGAATATTTTTCACTATTTTAAAATTTAAAAACATGTCCATATCATGAACCAATAAAATAATAATGATCAAAGAAATCATAATGGTATATCTTACTATTAATCAATTCCATGAATCTATTTTTGGCTAGACCCCAGATGATGAGGTGATAACATAACTTGATGTTTTTGAAACACTTATGTACCCAAACACTATGGTAACATGATGTTCAATATAAAAAGATTAGCTATACCTTTTTATGACCTAAATATCAGGTTTATAATATCATATCTAATTCATAAAATTACAAGATACATAAGGGCACCATGATCGTAGAATTCATTTCCTCAATTTGAACCGTCAACAAGATAATTATTGTAGTCCTTGTTAATTAATAAGTTATCCAACAAATAATTACTAGTTTAACATGATTAAAATATTGACATGAGATTCTTTAACACTATTTCCATAATTACCAAAAAAATCCCCAATGAAATATAACTCCAATATTACACCCTTGGATAAACCATTATTAATACCACACTGACATGACAGAGATAATAAGGACCCATCCATTGAAGAAGAATGATAAGAGTGTCACTTATGGGACACATAAAATAAGTAATTCTTTGCTCACTACCACCACATAGGTAAATATCATGATTGTATTTTGTATCCTAAATAACCTAAAAGAAACACACACAGACCATCATTAGATATAAATTAGTGGAATAACAAAAATTAACAATTAATATAAATAGATATATATGATTGAGAGAATAAATACATCCCATAATGTACTGACCATTAAAAAACATAAATATAGAAGGCAAAAATGCATACCTAAAATTAACAAAAATGGTAAAATCATATCACTAAATGAATTAGAAGATATAAATGTAATTCCATGTTTTTCCCCAAATGAAACCCACTAAAACCACTCTTGGGAACTCTTAAGCCATTCCAACTAGATTCCCACAGATGATCATGAACTTTTGAGTATATATATACACACACACAATAAGACACTATAAAATCTATTAAAAATACAAGTCATATGTTATATGAGATTTCCCTTTACTGAAAGGATGCATACAACCCAGATAAACATTTACATGAAATGAAATTGGCATTGACTGTATTTATTCCCTTCAAATCTTAACCATAATATATTATATAAACCACATTGAATGTTTTAATACCCATATAGTAGCCCTATTTCTTTTACATGCGTTTTAAATGAGATCCTACATCTTATAAAATAGAACATAGAATAGGATTGTGGAGTACAAATATCTAGTGAAGAATATAGTCGATGCTTGAACTTGCTAAATGTGTTCGTACATAAATGAGAGAGGCTTTGTATTCTATAATACTCGAACTGAAAAACAAGAACACAATTTTCGGAAGTATATAATGAAATTACTAAATAATTTTATCTCACGTTGAATATGGACTGGTATTTAAAAATCGGTTTTACTACATAAATTTTCAAATATAATTATCATAAAAACATTTTAATAACTAAAAATTTACACTTGATGATTAATCTTCCAAAATTTGTTAGACATAGAGACTA
Source organism: Viscum album (assembly GCA_963277665.1). Classification (NCBI taxonomy): domain Eukaryota; kingdom Viridiplantae; phylum Streptophyta; class Magnoliopsida; order Santalales; family Viscaceae; genus Viscum; species Viscum album. The sequence goes on from OY728146.1 coordinate 385,715,465, forward strand.
GACCGCATAGAATATTTGATAGAATTATATGAGGAATGTAGTACTACCACATATTTTCTTCCTATACCAATTTTCGTTATAGATGATTATATAAAAATACTTTTCTATATTTTGTGATGGGATGACCCGACATGTGTTTCTTTCTCAAACAATGATAGTGTTGGATAAGAAAATACAAGTGGGACTTGGCCCAATCATAGATCTGTAAAATTGAATTTTTATTGTATTATTCCCCTTGATTTTGGTGTCTCTATTAGTCCATTTCCACGGGCTAAACATTGATAACAGTATGATTTTAATCCTCTACACTCTCTAATGAACATGGTTTTCTAAATATCCTATATTTGTAACACAGTCTATGACATCAACTGATACTCTGGGTGTAAAATTCTATCTATGATGGTGTCCCTCCCTCCATGTGCATTCCTAAGTCTCCAATAGCCACTATTCCTTTAGTAGTACACCTCTTTTCACAATGGATGATATCCCTTTTTATGAACATTTCTCTAAAATGAACATCAATCCTCCTCATCATCTCATTTACAAGGCCTTCTATATCCACTCAATCCCACTAAGCCCCTCGAATCCATGCATCTATCTCACTCACCAAGCTATAACATTACCCAGTATGGACCTGTAGTTTTACTATAAATTTTCGTTAAATAAATTGTTTATTAAATATTTCTTCAACACATTATAATTTACTAAAATAAAAATAATTCATATATTAATAAATATAAACTACAATTAGTAAATTAGCTAGTATAAATTGAAGTATCCCTTTAATAAAATCAATAAAGAAACTAATGAGAAATAACATCTAAACATTGGAATATTCCTAATAAAGACAAATTATTTGAACTCTAAGGGGAGGTTTTTTTAGTGTTTTATTTTGACCAATACAAAGAAAAACATGACAATTTACTATTTGAGAAAACCCCCATATGGGATAATTTAAAGCATGTGAAGATTTCTAAATCACCCATTTTTACTAAATTGTAACCTACAAAATAAAAATAGATATTAAATGATAATTAAAACTTATATGAAGATCATAAGGGGTTGTCCATTTTGAAATTATGATTATATAAAAATGTAACAAAATATTTATAAGTATTAATATATAATGATTTTTTATAATTTTTTAGAAGAAATCATTCGACACATCAAATTTTGCTATATTTTTTTATTAAATACCTCTTTTATTTCAGGTATGTTTTGTTATTTTTTTATAAATAACAAGAATAATTAACACTATATTAATTAAGATTTTATAGTAAACAAAATAGTTAATTTTAAAAAAAATATCTAACAAACATGGTTTTAACTATATTTTTTGATTTGAAAATAAAATAAAAATTTTAAATTTTAGAAATATAATTTACCAAATTAAATTCATTTTTATATTTATCATGAAAATATTACCTTAAGATATATTTTCTAGGTTTTCCAAAAACAATAATTATTTTTATTTTAATTGTGAAACCAAAAAATTAATAAATAACACCACTTATATAACATTATTAGTATATAAATACGAAGTGAAATTTTTTAATAGATTTTACATAGAAAAAATATTAAATTGTAAGGGAATTTATAATTCGTTAATTTTTTGTTTCAATTAATAAACTGGTATTTTTCATTTTCAAAAATATGTTTAGTTTTTTACAAAAAATTATTTTCAACAAATTACTAATTTTATATATTATAATTGATTTTTTTATTAATTTTAAAAATTGAAAAAAGTTATTTCAATTTATGAAGCATTAGAACTAAATATTTTAACAAGGATCTTAATATTTTAAGTCAAAATGGATATTTTACCTAGGTGAAAAAAAGTTACGATAATGAAAAAATACAGTATGAGTGTGTATTCTTTGAGGTAAAGGACCAAAAATTATAAAAAAAATAATTGTGTGTTTGATTCTTTTCTCAAAAATATATCTCACCCATTCCATTATTTCAAAATTTGGACACTTCTTAAATGAGAATTACTTCCCATTATTTAAAGGATTCTTTTATTTAAATTTTTTTTATCCCTTTCTACATATTAACGGGGATCTTCTTCCTCACTTCCCCTCACAAATAAAACAATTATTTCAAACCAGAACCAATCCTTAAATTATACAAAAAATTCATATAGTTTTTAGCCATCTCAAAATACCATCCCTAAATAGTTTAATCCCCTTACTGTTAAGGATAATCCAAGTAGTAACATATATATTTTTAAAACCTCCTCCCTCATTACTATTCCATTATCTATGTTTCTTGGTCATAATTTTTTGACGTTATTATAATGATAAAATCATTATCATTATTGTATTGGTATATTATTATAATCATTGTACATGAATTAACCACCCTTCCCATTTACATTATGAAATATGACAATGTGAATCGTGTATTGTGTGGACTACCACCTCAATGATATAGTATATATCATTTTCCGTATCCATGTAAAATGGATAGTCTTGATTTGGAATTATGTATATAATTATTATATTTAAGAAATATTATATATTCTTGTTGATATGTCATATTTCCTATTTTCTCTATTTTATGTAAAATTAAATCCTCAACCATACTTATGTGTGGACTAATTTCAATATGGAATGATAGATTTACATAGTTTTCTTCATTACTATCCTACAATTACTCTAATAAAAATTGTTTTAATGGATAAATATTATGATTAAAATATAAATAATTATATTTTTGTACAAATTGATTAAACCTATAAATAATATGAATGATAAATAATTGTTAAAAAATTAACTACTACAAATGAGAAACCTAAGAAGAAAGTCAAAATTTAAGCATATTAGGTTATATATTTATATCCATAAATTAGTATTATAATTCAATCATTATATGATATATCACACTGATTAACAGTATATATGATCATAATTCTTTTATAATTATATTTCATCTAAATAAAATACTACTCATTCATTATTCGTAGTTTATTCATGATTCAGTCAGTCTGAGCCCCAAATTAAAAAACAATATAAAATTATACCATTAATGACTATAAAAAATAAATAATTTTATAAAATGATATTAATATTTAAATAATTATTTGGTTTTGATTTTTGAAGAGGTAGAAAAATATTTTACTCAATAACCAATAAAACATCATTTATTGGTTATGAAAATCATTAATGCCTATTTATTATTATTTTCAACATTAAAGATACTGAATAAAATAATCATATAAGGAAATTAGGACAACTTAAATAATTATACGTGTCCCAATAAATTAATATTAGTGAACTTTTTATGATATTTTTAATAAAAATATGAGTACTCACATTACTCCTGCAAAAATAGTATAAATTGCAAACACTGTAAACCCACAATGAGGAATAATATGTAAACAAATAACTAATATAGATGTATGAAATGAATATAAAAGTTTATTATAAAAAAATTTGGTATTATTATGAATTATAAATTACGTATTTCTATATTTTTTTTATAAAATAATTTATGAACTTCTCTGGAAATCGATTGTTGAAGTAAGGGTTTTATTTTCACATTTCCAACACCATGGGACATGTTTGATACTGTGATCATTAAAATATTTTATGTCATTTAATCACTAATAAATAAATTTAAAATATTAACATATATTCCATATAATATTTTTTTAATTTCCATTCCATGATGTTTCTCTATATGTATGTTCATTCCCTCGTTTCCAATTTTTTGAGAGGTTCATCATCTCAACTTAAAATTCAATTGGTCATTGTATTTATTACATGAATATACATTTCAATATTTATATGAACATTCCCTTTATATTATTTTGTATTTCCTTTTTTATATAGCTATATTACTTCATATCATTATATTATTTTAATAAAATGGTTTAAAAATAAAATTTTATTATTGATGAGAATAATTTACATTCATAGAAAGTCATTTTTTTCATTAACCAAATTTTCATTCACTAAAATATTCACTTATATTTGTAAAAAATATAATATGGATGAATTTCATTCACTTTAGTATCCATATATTTTTTCTATGAAATACAATTTTCGATAGCCTACAAGATACACAACAATAATCTTGAAAAATAATGAATTATTAATATTATTTAAAAGTGATGTTATAACCTATCAATTAAATTAGTAGGAATGAATATTAATAACTATAGTATGAAATATATATATTGTTATGAATAATTTATAATTTATTAATTAATAATTTAAAATAAATACTTTTGTTTCTTCAATTGATTATAATCATCAAAAATATATTGTCTTCTAAAATTAGTTTTCGTTATTTTTATGAGTGAATATTATAATTAGCTTTTTAATTTATATATTTGAAAATTTATTTGAAGAAATTAATTTAATTTATGAATTCATAATTTCAAAATTATTACATGTTAATTTTTCAATAATTTTCAAAAAATATTAAATTTCTAATGCATAGTAAAAAAACTTGCAGTTTATTAAAACACATATTTTCCTTTAAATTATTTAAATAGTAAAATTATATTTTCGGTTTTTAAAATTATATTACATTAAATTTATTCAAAATTACCAAATAATTATTTTTTAGTGAGTTTTATGGTTGAATTTAGTATAATATATATATATATATGACATTTTTCAAAAAAAAATATTTTTTATCAGGGTTTTCCAGTTTATTACTGAATTAAATTTTTCCAATTATTTGTTTCAAAATTTTAACATTTGATTCAATATTTTGAATTATGATTTTTAAATTTAGTAAATAAGACTTTTTTGTTTTTTTTTTCTATTACAATAGTAACCTATGTAATGTTTTACTATGGTAAAAGGTAAATCATGTAATTAATGGTAGTAAATTATATTATAATGAAAATAAAAATACACTAACACACGAAAAAAAATATGGGAGTAGTATGACACATTCTTAATCATCCAATAATATAATATGTGACCTTTCATCAGTTGTGGTAGATTATGACCTCTAAGCAATTTAATTTCATGAAATGAAAATATGTCAAACTATTTTTTTAATAAGAATAATATTATTAACATAATGATGAGTATAGAAAATATTCATTTATAATATAATTATAGATTATAAAGAATTTATATTTATCTTGTTTCTTATCATTAATTTTCAATGAAATGATAATTCCATTAACATCAAACACAACACTGTCGTAATAATTATTCAATTAAGTGTGGAATCAAATAAATGAATTTAAAATTATGTAATGTAATATAATTTGAGATAATTATTATGATTGAAAAAAATTCATGATAAAAATGATATTTTAGGTGTATATTAAAAATAATTATAAATTCACTGGTATCCAAGATGTTATTAAAATCAACATATTGAATAGTTCGAAAAATTGACATTAATGATATATTATAATAAATAATATTTTATTAAATGACATAAAATAGTTTAAAATTTTATAATAGTAAATCTTACTAGGATATCTTTTATAGTATAAAAAAATTAAATATATGGGTCTTTTGTCAAGTTATTTTGAATATATTCACCCTTAAGGAAGAAATAACCTAGTCGTCACGTCATATTTTAAAAAGATTAATAAGGGATCAAAACCAAATAATATTGGTAAACATATAGTCAAAACATGTATATTTCAAATTTACGAAATTATTAAACCCATATTAACGTATATTTTAAATATATCCATTTTTTGTAGTTATAAAATGACAATTAATTTATATTAATTTATTATTTTTTGAAATTTTTAGAGTTCCCCTCAACTATCTAATAAATTGGAATATTTTGTTATAAATACTTTACAATTAAAATGCATATTGGTTCAAACATTACCTACGCATATCCAATCATGTAAATCATACCCTCATTCTATAGGTTTTGAGCTTGGGAAAAAAATTTGTTAGTGTGCTTAAGGTGTTAATCAAACGACTCTTTCTAGGGAATATTTGTATATTTTTAAAGCAAGTTTTTGTTTCATTTATAATTTCACCCCTATAAAGTATTATTCATACACACATATATATATATTAAAAATAGTATATATAATATAATATGATTTTTTATATTAAATTTTCATCATATATCCATCTCCTCATCTATAAATTTGTAAATAAACCCATCATTCTAGTGTACAACAATCTACTACCTCATAAATAAATGTAACTCAATTTTCTTCACTGTCTCTAAAGACTAGTTATAATGATGGATTTTAGTGACATATATAATATTCATGACATATTTATCTTTCAATAATGATAATATAACACATATTACCTAAGATTTTTATAAACTATAAATTGCTAATGATATTCATGCGTACATATATACTGCCACCTCCTCAAACGATGTGATTTTTTCATCCAAAAATCACATGGATGGCATATATCACTTCTTATAAAGAATAAATTTTGTATTCCTGATATTATTAAATATAAGATAATACTTAAAATTTTATATATTATGATTTTAGAGAAATTGAAATGTTATTCATTCTTAGATACAACCTACCGTCTCTATGATTGTTGCGTAGTACATTTTTCATAACCATACATAGTAGTTGGATGTAAAAGCATAAATAAAATATAAAAATTATTATTATTTCAATATTAGTATTCTTGATATGGTGTAAAATGACAATTTTTATAATTTTAAACCAATAAAATTCATTTCTAAAATATCTATTGAATATCAAAAAAATACTATCGTGAATTTAATTGATTAATTAATTATATACACATGGTATTAAATGAAAATTTTAGATAATTGACATCAAAAAGTCTTTGGTGAATGTATAAAATTAACAAATGTTTTTCATTTAGGATGATAAATAATGTACCATAATATTTGGTCTACGGGTTTTGTAATTTTATCTAAAACCCATATATTAATGGTCCTCTTTGAGCGGTTTTTAAAAAAGAAAAAAATAAAGGATTTTTTTTACATATAAAACATGAATTAAATTTTCCACCATCATGATTCCTCAATATTATGTTATTTACTTTATATGTTTCCACTATTATTTTCACCGAAAATACTTTCATCACTGTATACATAGGTTTTGTGTTTTAATAAAGGATATTTATACATTCATTCAAAGGGTTTCAAATGGAATATTTTTACTAAATGATTGATTTTATTTACAAAAAGATAAAAATTAATATTTTATTTTACCATATATAATAACAACAACTTTTACTTTTACTATATCTATTATTTAATGTTTTGATTCCTCTAAGAAAAACACTCTTTCCCTTTTTATGAGTATATTGTTATTGAAAATTAGTTTTCTAGAAGAAAGAGAATTTTTAAATTTGAAATGTCATTAAATTGGGCTTAAAATATTTTATGGATGGTTTTATTCCATATATGGTCACTTTACATTATTTAAAAAAGTATTATCCCTATTATAGATCACAGGTGAGCTTGATACATCTTATAAGATGGTTTGAGCCCCATCATAGCTCATGGATGGGGCTAATATATATTATACGATGGGTCCTCCTAGATAGTTATCAAATACGTAGGGTAATGATTTTTTTCTACTAGTAAATACATTGTATGTTGGTCAAATATTTATTCTAATTTGTGTGGGTATTTTAATTTTTTTATGATGATGTTATCTGAAGAACCCTACATCACATTTTTATTCATGTTAATTAGTTTCCAAGAAAATAATTTTATTTTAAAGGGTATGATAATAATCGTTTTAATGGAAAATAATTATCTTATTGGATAATTGTTTTTAATAAAATGATATTTAATAAGTTTTTATGGTTTTTAATGGAATAAACATATATTTTTATTATTTTTCATATTAATAATTTTGTACACATCACACATTTCTTAAATGTTTCCAAATAGTTCTTAATGGTGGTTTAATGAAATTAATATTCAAATAATAATTCGGGATTCATTTTCACGAAAACATATCATGTTTTATTTTAATTGTTTTATATCTTGAGAAAAAGGATACAAATTAGATGTTCAGATTTTGTAAAATATGGTTTTGTTATGTAAGAGATATTACTTTATCATCTAAAACTATAATGATAAATGATAATTTTTAATTAAAGAAAGTGAATTATATTTTAATGTAACTAGAATATTTATTGTTTAAGGACAGTTCATTGCATTGATTTATATAATTACCTTTAATTTTTTGGAAATCTAACGATTAATATTGTTTTTATGATTTATGTTTTAAAAACATTAAAGAAAAGGGTATCCTATCTTTTCAAAATGAAATATTTCTTCTTCCGGGAAAATAAAATTTATAACCATTATTTCATTTTAAGGATATTATATTTAGAAAAACGTATAATAAGTTTTTAATATTTCATCTTGTTAACTCAAAATGTTTTCTAGTGAAATTTAGATATAATCATTTATAATATTACTGAATGGTTTTATGAAAAAAATTATTTTCAAATATTTTTTTTTCTTCAAATATTTATCTATCATAAATTGATGTTTTGACATCATATATATTTTATTTGGATATAACTAATTTTGGAAAGTGATATTTTTGAAATCTTTTGATTTCTTAACTTTAAATTATGTGATATTTTAGAAAATATTTTGAAACCCATTCGTTCTTACATGGGTTCAGTAATATATGATTACAATTGATTTTAAGTGGAACATATTCATATTGATAATTATAGGTGGTGTTCTATTTTCCCTCCAATATGATAATTTATGTTGAAAAATATTGATATAATCAGTCGTAGAAATAATTCATTTGTTCACAAAAGTCTGGGAATGGTTAGTTTGATCACATTATAATGTGTGATAAAAATGAGTTTTTTATTATAGATTTGAGAATAATGTGTTTTTTCATAATGGTTTTCATATTCTTGTGGTTGTTAAAAATTTAATATGTTTTTATGATGTTATTATAAAATATGAAGTTTAATTTCATTTTAGTGAAATACTATCTTTTCATGATTATTCATGTAACATGGGTAGTGGAAAGGGTTATTGAGAAAGACCCTGAGTCTCAAAATCATATGTTTGATTGATCACTTCCATATTATAGAAGACATGAATGTTACACCGATTTTTTCCTAATATTAATTATAATAAAATTCCTTGGGCCCTAAAAGAGATATTTTCGTGTCAATATTTTAATTTATTTATATATATTAGAAATATAAATACCATGGACTTGGGGTATTTTTTTTTAATATTATGAATCAATATTAGGTTTATTTCTATTATTATTGAAGGGTATGACTATATAATTTATGTAGTGGTGATCCATATGTGATCCATTGATCAATGATCAATGGTGATGGATTTCCCAATGCTACCATGATGGATCAATCATCATATAGTGGTCGTCTAAATAATAATAATAATTTTTTCATTCATGAAGATTCATCCATTCACTCTCATTATATAGATGATATGGGAAGGAATAGAATGCTTAGAATATATTATAATATCTATAGAGAGATCTGTATTTAATTGTTCATAATTATTCTAAATTTCAATCAATCTAAGCACAATAGACATAATAATCTATGCATATAAGTACAAATTGGGTTAAAAAATTTATTAATTTTACAAAGACCTATATATAATATATTCATCATTAAATTAACCCACTCCATGTAATAATTACATTTTTTTCATTTTCACTTTGTGTTCATGAACTGGATAAAAGTAAAATATAATTTTTACAAGAATGAAAATTGATATTTTTTATCAGACACAAACATGGTCCTCTCATCCTCCATTGTAGTAATTAAATACCCGAATAAATTATAATCTTATCCATTTATACAATTGAATTATTAATTTTCTTTGTAATTTAATGAATATGTTGTTAATAAATATTTAATTAATTTATGCACCCATTAATTCTGAAATAAAATTTTTTATCAGTCTTGAGAATAATATATATTCCAATAATTAAATTCAAATAAATTTTAATTTAGATCAATGGTAATACTTATTTTATGAAACATTATGATTTTTTATCATTTTCATTAATATGGATTTTATAAAGACCAATATTAATATCGTGAAAAGGATTATGTAAATGATGTGAATGAAATTAATATTGAAATTTTGATTACCACATATGAGTGATTTATGTGTTATGAAATCACATTATGATAATATATCATCATGGACGTTTCACAATCATGGAAAATTTATATATGTTTGATACATATTTCATTGATTACATGAAATGAAATCACCCTTATACCATGGAAATGGAATTTAATATGAATGTTTTATTTAGATACAAGGGTCATGATATTGAATTATATAATATCGACTTGAAAAAACTGATAATGAATTATTCATTAACATCATTTCATTCATAATGTACTCAATTTACCCAACTTATCAAGAACATATTGTGTCATAGCTTTTGTCAGTAAATCAAATCGCATGAGTAGTAACAAGAATTATTAATTATCATATATTCAACGTACGATTACACACACACATAGAAAGAAATATATGATGACATAGATATATGAGAAATTCTTATTAGAGGATTTTTCATCATAATTTTTAATCATAGTGATTACCAATTCCATACATCATGAGATGAAGTCTTCTCTTCTTATGAGTAATTGAACCTAATATCCACCAAATTATACACCACATTATCCAATGTTAACCAACTTCAAGTATAGTTTTGAGATTATATTCTTTAAAATTCATGGTTTTTTATAGAAGGGAACTTTTATGCTATTTTAAATATGAATAATATTCTAGGAAAATAATATATGAAATTTAAAAAAATAAATATTTTTAAATAATATACTAATTTTATATTAATTTAATTTAATATAAATTTATTCTAATTTAAAAATAGATTGTTCTATAACACCAACTCTAATAGAAACCCATTTATAATAAATATAATTAAAAATGAATTTTTATCAACTCTCCCTCTCATGATTATCTTGTTTTCTCTTTGTTATTATTTTATTTAAATGGTCTATTATATGGAACCAAGTTAGGATTCCATCTAACCTAACACCTAACCCAGTTCGACACATTTCTAGATGGGCGTTCCCTACTCCCATGGGCTGGGAACAAGGGTCGGGATTCAAAACAATCTATTGGGAACAATTTAACCCAAGAATAAAATAGTATTTAAATACAAAAAACTAAACATGCAATAAAGGCCAATAATTACACATCAATAAATATTTCCTTTGATCTAAATATATAGATTTTTGAACTTAAAAAATGAATAAAAAATAATATAATGAAAACCACAGCTCCATAATTAACATATGACCTTTTATTCACCACCAACCACAAGACCAACCATATACAATGGAAACTCAAACTAGATACCTTAACATTCCAACAAACTATGGTCTACTGGAACTAAATTTTACAAGTAGGGTGTGAGATATACCTATTCATTTGGAAACCACCACATAATCTATACATTTACATTCCTATGAAGTCCACATACACTATTTTGAAATAAAAATATGAAAATAAGATTTAATGTTTTTGAAGAAACAACCACTAAATTAGATTTTTCAAAATAAACATTTTGTATTCCCATTTTTAAAACATATTTTCATTTTACAACCAAATATAAAAAAAATACATACAAAAAAATACCAAGATATGGAAAAAATAAGAAGTATAAACTAAAAACCATGTTCAATAGAATATAAATAGGTACATCAAATATCAAAAAAGGAAATTTCATAAGAATTCTTCAAGTGATTGATGGATGTAATTAGGTTGGACTCACCTTCCATCATATGGTAAATCTCCATAATCAACAACTCATTGGCCATTCTAAATGTTGATCTAGTAGCACAATTCTACATGGCCTCTAGACATCCAATGGATATAAATCTCTATAATCAGGTTTGAAATGAAACTGTCACTTGACCCTCTAGAAGACACATAGGAAACCCATGGTAATAGTACATACTGAAATGATGAGGCCCTCACACGCGTGACTTTCCTTACACACCGCCACCAATCTTTCCTACCAAAAACACTGACACCACATATGTGATAACATACTCCCAGGATATCCTCTATAGTGGTTCCCAATTTACAACAAGCTAATCACAATTTCCAAATAGGTCAAATTGTCATTTGAGTTTCAAAAGATTTTCTCCAAACACACCAATCTTCCAATCGGTAATTTATATTTCCAAAAAAAAATTCATTTCTGAGATGTTACAATGTTATAACTGGGACACACATCATTACCAATTCAAATTAATCTACAAATTTTTTTAAATCATTATCAAAAATAAAATAAAACCCAACATTATGGTATAATATTCTAAATGTGCCTAAACATTTCAAATAAAATTTCATATTCAACACCACAAAAAGTCAAAATGAAATCCCACCAAATACAAAAAGATTCCAAATGGGCTTCCATATCAATTATAAACAATCCAAATTTTCAAATCTATCAAATGGGACATAATTTTAAACATAACATTTAATACCAAATTTAAAGCATTTGAAACCAAGGGACATTTTGTAAAAACCCCGTTGTTCGAAATAAAAACACAAGTGTTTTAAAATAAATGTTTTATGTTAAAAATAATTATCTAAGACTTTAACCATATGTGTTCCCATCCTTTTCTACCCCCTGTGCATACATTGATGTGGCTAAATCCAATGTCCCACCGCAAATATATACCCAAATCCATTTCTAAAGTAGTGACACATGTTCTACCACTGACACAACAAATCATACATAAGAATTGAACCATAAAAGTAACCACATTACACACATGATTCTCATATCACTATCAACCCATGTCATCAAAACACAAACAATACAAAAACGTGATAAAAATACCCAATTTCATCCAAGAAGGAATTCATGGGATTTTATCAAACAAGTTGAGTGAACATATATATATATATATTCATATTTAATGAATTCCTTTAAAACCAATTTTTATCCATTTCACCAATATGAAATAACCAAAATAAATAAATAAAACACTTCAAAATTATTTTAAAAACAGTTTTAAATTATTTGGAATCACATAAGGATCAAATGGAATTCATTATAAAGTAAATGGATGGAAAAACCATCCTCAATGGTTTGTGAATACAATGATTCTTCGGGGGAAGGGTGATCTAAGAATGAGACGCAAAAAACACCCTATCATAAAATAAAATTAAATACACATAAAAAATAAACAATAGGGTTTATAGAAGAGGGGAAAACCCACTAATATAGACCATGATTTCCTGAGATATTGGAAAAGAGAAGGAGAAATCAACCAAAAACCAAATGTATCTTACCATAGAACCTTCAAGGAGATTCAAAATTGAAGGAGGGAAAAGAATAGGGTTCTTGGGGGACCACCAGGTTGTTCTAGGTCAAACAAGGTAGAAAAATCCTGATTAATAGACAAAAACATAGAGGGGAAAATTTTCAATTTATAATTTCTTAAAAAAACTGTGTAAATCTCATGGTTTGTTGTACAATTTTCCAAACCATGCGCAAACCATGAAGTCACCACTGTCCAAATAGACATAACATCATTTAATGTTTCTGCACTGTTTCTGAAATCGGACACAACCTATGTTTCCTACCCGTGGACCCAAAAACATGTCTCATGTTTACCTAATATATGTTTCAAAATGTACCCAAATCATGCACCAATCATGGACATGATAAAAACTCACCCAATACATCAAAAATTAGTAAATTTAAACTGGGGATCATCACAAATCACAAAAAAGCATCCAAATGAGTGAAAAGTATAAAATAAAGGACATATGATGTTTGGGGTCGAAATATTATCCCCACAATAAACAATTTTTTCATAAAATGTTAACAAGACGAAAGATGAAGAAAACTTGGTTCCATGCCTAATTGAAAACAAAAGAAACCAAAAACCTTGGGGTGACCTTTCACTCCTAAGTATCACAAAAAATACTAAATATAACCATAGAATGAAGAAAAATGGGATAATGCAAGAGGTTTCTCAACACCATAATGGATCAAATTGCATAATCATGTAACCAAAAACATTGAAACTCCTAACACCATCGAGACCGAGAACTCCCATAATAAGCTAATCAATTCTCCTATCATACCTCAAAATCTATCATATAAACAAAAATATTAATTCATGAATTCCCAACATGATAAAAACCCCAGTGAAAAGGTAATACCATGAAGATAACTTGAACCAAATAGTGAAACAAAACTAAATTCCACATTTCTATAAAAATATAGAATCTCTGAACAAACACAACTAAGACTAAGACCTAACTACAAAAGGGTTAATAATGTATCGAAGGGGGACACATCATTTAATGAATACAATTAAGAAAAACATAAACAAGAATATTCTTACTATAATAAGGAACATACAATATAAATGAAAACTATGACATGTAAACATTAACTATTTCAACTCAAACCCAAAACATGATAACTGGGCCAATGTTTTCTGCACCCCAAGAATTCATCAAAGTGTGAAAATCCTTACTAAATGTCCTATACGTAGAGACATGGTGTCTATAAGGATATGATTCCCCATATTTAGGAGATCAAAACCTCTAATGAAGAATTCTTATTTAGGTTAGGAATCTTATATGACTTCTTCAGATGACCCAAATAGCTACAACAACCTCAAGTCTTCCGAGGATCGCAACAAGACTTTTTTGAATGAAAAAACTAGCCACACTAGTGGCATGAATGTGAATATTCCAACTAATGAGAATCCATAAACAATAAGGGATAATCCTTGGGTATATGCTCCTTTAGAACATTCCTCTTTCTAGATGTGGAATCTTAATGAGTTCCAACCACAAATGATTATGCCCCTTAAAATAACATAGCTATTAATGAATCATCTACCAACTTCTTGAAAAAAAAATCACTCGATGATAGGACTTTTTATACAATCTCTGGATAAAATCTCAAAAAAAAAACAATTGGATATTTCAACTGATCATCTCATTATGATTATGGAAATATTGAAACCAAATGATTAAATTGGTCCATATAATATATCACCAAATTCACTCTGTTCCAAAGATCATACAGCTCTGTTGCCTTATTCAACTTCACATCCTCAAGAAAAAATCATCAGACATAAATAGACAATAAAAATACCCATGTCATCCCAACAAGAATTGATGACTGAGAAAGAACCATCCATTAGTCCAATGAAGGGATTTCAAATAAAAACATAACAACGCATTCTAATAACATTACGATTTTCTGATGATCTGAACATACTCTTGACATCCTTAAGAGATTATATTACCTCTAATGGACCTCAATCATAATGAAATAGGGGAAACAACTAAGATAAACCAGCCCCTGGTAAAAACACACTAAAAACCTTTGAAACCTTTCTGGATGTCATATTTTGAATCGAATAAAAACAAAAAACCAAAATCAACATCAACCCGAATGATAACAATGATATGAATATTAAACCCAAAAAACAAGCTCAGAATTAAAAAAAATAAAATAAAAACCAAAATCATCTTTTCAAAAACCACCTATAACAATACAATTTCAAAACCTAATTATTTGAAGGCCACATTACAAATTCCAAGAGCCAGTTTAAAGAATGAAAAATTTATCAAACCATATTCCCTTTCAAAAACCCACTAGGAAAAACTAAGACTAACCTTAAATGGTAAATATTGGTATGTGGTATCATATGAACCATCACATATGTTCCCATCCACTTTTGGTTATTCCATTTACATTTTCTAACATGAACATACCATTAAAAATCATGCATATTAGTTTTTTCATAAGTAATACCAAGGGAATACTTTTTATTTCACATTAAAACCCAAGAAATCACAAAATCATCTTTCCAACACAGTTTACTTTTAACCCATTTTTTCCAATTCTAGAACAAATTAAATGAAATCATATCAATTTTAAAAAATATCTTTTATTTAAAATCATACTCACATAAACTAATAAAAAAGTAAAACATATCTAACCCAAAACAACCAGATTGAAGAAATAACACTCATGCCTATCCAAAAGACATGGTTAGTAGGACATAAACTATATAATAATCAGTTACTTGGAGGAGCTTGAACCTTGTAATCAGATTCCATATGGGTCACTACTCCACATGAGATCATGAAATAACACCAACACTCCTCCTTCATCATTCTTCAATCAGAATCAATGAAAAAGACACAAATCAAATACTACCCTTTGTAACTAGATGATTAAAATGAGAAAGGGTTAATGAATTCATTCCCATAACTACCTCCTAAGTCTCGAAAATCATAATATCCTACTACTTGAGATACAAAATAATGTGAACGATATCTAATTCAATTGTTTCACTTACCAAGATGGGATTCCAATCAACCCAACATTGTACTCAACATGAGACATGTCCAGAAGGTTGTTCATCATCCCCATAGGATAGAAACTAGTGTCCACTATCAAAATAATTTAATTGGAAAAATTTATCCAATGAATAAAACATGATTTATATTACAAAATAGAACTTGAAATAAATGAAAAAAACAAAACATCAATAATATATCAAGTGATCCAAATACAAAAACTGCTAAACATAATAAAAAATGAATACAAATATAGAAAACAAACCACCCTTTCATGATCTCCACGTGACCTCTTTCTCACCCCCAACCAAAACACCAACCTTATCATAATAAAAATTGAATCAGATTCATTATTATAAAAAATAACATGGGTCTATCAACACATATTGATACATGTAGGGTGTGAGATTTAACAATTCAGTACTAAAACACCATTTAATATACACATTTCCATTCCAAAAACATTCCACAAGCACTGGTATAAAATACACATATGAACATTGGATTTTAACATTTTAAAGAAACATCCATTTCATTAACTTTTTTGAAACAAATACTCTACATTCCTATTTTGTAAATAGATTTCCATTTTAGAACCAAATCCTAAACCAATATCTAGAAAAAACAATACAATGTTATGATGAATACAAATAGGGACTATAAACCAGGAAACCAAGTGCAACAAAAAATAAATAAGCACATATATATAGAAACCATGGTAATTTTATAAACATCTATAGAGAAATCTCTGGATGTAATCAGGTCAGACTCACCTACTGGAATATGGTGGATCCCTATAGTAAAAAACTCACTAGTAATTCTAACTTATAATAGAGTAGAAAATCCCACCCTACCTCTATAAAGAATAGGGGTATCAAACCCTCTAATCAGGGTTAATAAGAATCCCTAACATGAACCTCTAAAAGAAACCCAGGAAACTAATGGTAATAGTACATCGTGAATGGAGAAGGCCCTCTCTCATGTGACTCCCCTTACTTTAGACAACCACATTTTCCTACCCCAAACACTGACACCACCTATATAATAACTCACTATCGAGAAATCCTCTATTAGGGTTCCCATATTACAGAAAGCTAATAAAATGTTCTAATCGGGCCAATATGTCCAATGAGTTTCAAAAACGTTTCTCAAAAACAATCAACATCCAACTAGGGATATATATTTCCAAAACCAAAATCATTTCCCAGACATTATGAACTGACAATTGGTCCTTACAAAATAACCATTTAAATTAAATTTAATAAATAGATAATTTTTGAAATACTACAAAACACAACATTAAAGTATTAAATGCCAATCATTCCTTTACATTTCAAATCCAATTTCATTTCCAAAAACACCTTAGGTAAAAATAAAAATACACCACATACATAAATATGAAAAATATGATTCTATATCATTAGAAAACTATCGATATTTTCTAAGGAAATAAATGGTATATAATTTAATTTAAACATTTAAAATTATGTTGAATCAATTGAAATGAAGATACATTTAGTAAACCATTAAATGTTTAAAGTAAACACATAGGTGTTTGGAAATTCATGTTTTATATTGAAAATATTTATCATTGGAAATAATAATTTATTTTCCCACCCATGTCTTCACCCTATGAACACCTGGATGATCCCACATCCAATGACACATAGCATGCATACATGAAATTACACAAATCCATTTTTAAAGTAGAGACATTTGTTTTACAACTATTACAAAAAACCATATGTAAGTGCTCAATGATAAAATCCACAACAATCTATGCTTGAGGTTCATATAACAATAGAGCCATTCTATTAAAACCTAACCAAAACCAACACATGGTAAGAATAAGAAATTTCATCAAAAAAGATCTACATATAATTTTATCAAACATGTTGAATTCATATATATAATCATATTTATGTATTTCCTTCAAAAACAATTTTTAACCACTTTCACTAACATGAATAAACCATAATAAATAAAATAACACTTCATAAATATGTGAAACTCATTTATAAATTAATTATAATAGACACAGTATAAAATGGAATTCCTCAGAAAGGAAAAGGATGGATACACCTACCTCAATGGTGTGTGAACCTAATGAGGATCAGGGGAAGGTTGATCTGAACCCAAGACACAAAATTCACACCTTATCATAAAAGGAAATTAAATACACATCAACCCAAACCCACAGGGTTTTTCCAAGGGGTAAACCCCACCAAGAGGGACCAATATCTCAAGACAGAATGGATAATATAAGAATACATCAACCAAAAACCAATGTAATATTACCATGGAACCATATAGGGTCTTCTAAAATTGATGTTAGGAAATGAGTGGGAGCTTGTGGGGCCTTCTTGTATGCCCAGTTCGAATAAGAGAACATAATCTTGATTTAGTGTTAAAAACACGCATGGGAAAATATGGAATTTCCTTGTAAACATGGATGTAATATAATAGGTCGTTTTAGTTAAATAAATATATATATAACAGATTGTGTAATTTTTTTAAGCAATTTTCATTTTCATGACCTAACTTGTGATTCCATAGATGGTTGTTGTATAAATTATGTGAATGAGTTTTATTATTGATTTAAATTTCCCGGATAATGTAATCTAGTAAATAAAAACTATTATTTTAATTTTCTATCTAGTTAAATATTCATTCATTATAAAAGAAAAATAATTTATTATAAAATTTGAAAATATATCCATATGTTTCAATTCATGATTTATATATAATTTTTTGGCCCCAGAATGAACATAAAGATATTCTTTTAAAACCAAGATCATTATCATCTGCAACATGATGTGGAAGTCGCTAGAAATGATTCTTACAAGAATTGAATTGTTGGATTCTACGAGATATAAATCACATGTCTAATCCTATTGAGTCTATTTGGTTCATATAATTGAATAAATATATTTCACCACATGTTATATCTAATACCCAATTTGTAAAAATAGATAAATTGTAGCCAACAATTTTTTTTTTGAGATTTTCTCTAACTTTACATCTTATGTGAAATTTTCCTTCTAATGATCATTGATTCCACATCTAATAGATATTTCATCATACTACCCAATATATTACTTGTGCATTGTCTTATTGGATAGTGTTTCTATGAATCTTTTTTTTAGAGAACTTCTCCCTGCCTTTTCTTTAATTCATCTTAAGGAGAGATATTTTTCTAGCTTCATATAATTTTCAACATGGTAAAGTAGTATTAGATTATAACGACCCATACATTACATACATTGTTATTACTTCAAAATTTAAGCACACTTATTACAAAACCAAAAAGGACCGTAAAGGTATAGTGTCTTTAGAAACTGGGAAACATAAACAACTGGTTCATAAATCTTCTACAGTGTCTCCCATTTATTTCATCATATCTAGGGTCCCTTTTAGCATATTCTACTTAATATCCATCTTCCTGACCTGGGGAAAAGAAAACATAAAAGGGTGAGCTCAAATGATCAGCAAGGGCAAATAAAGGAAATAAAAATCATATCATATCTTTTTGAAAATCAAAACCTGCAAAAGAGATCATAATATCTTAACATGGAATAAATCATAGAAGTGAAAATGAGATCCCCATAATCATAACATAAAACTTGAAACTTTGGGGCATGCACACATAATCATGGAAAATCATTTCTTGTTAGTCATGACTCATCGCCAAGACTATCTTAGTGGACAAAGTCCCTTTCTGAACCGAGTTCACTCCTCGTTTCAGTCCTGTATCACTGAACCGAAATAACCTTCCGTTCCAGCCATGTCTATCTCATGAGATATAAAATCTTTACCCAATGCATTGGAGGGAGATATAGGTCCCACCCATCTTATAATTAATCCTTTCTTATGTGTGCCACATAATCATAAATCATACATCATCGCATAACACATATAACAAAAATGGGATTCTTGAAACATCATGACATCATAAATCAATTCATATATGATAAAGGAATTCATAAACATAATTCCATCACAACATAGTCAAACCAATGTAAAAATATGGATAGAAACAGAACCCTTTATTATCTTAGATGGAAAATAATTTTGATAAAACACTTGAATTGAATTCTTGAGGAAAATATCCTTTCTTCTTCAAAAACATTTTTCCTTTCATAACATGTCATACAACTTTAAAATAAAAGAAGTTGATTAAAAATAAACTTGAAAACTTGTAAAGGAAGATTCTTTGAAGTAATGTTTTAAAAATCCATTCATGCCGTATAAGTTAAAAAAACATTCTTCGTACTTTTGTCGGAAAAGTCAAAAAGTACCTCGTACGGAAAAACGACAAAAGATTCCTTTCATATTCTTTACTAAAAACTCACCTAAGGGTAAAATTGGATTTAAACTATTGCAAGTGGATGGAAACAATATTTCATATTGAGGGAACATGGATGTGGATGATAAAATACACCCCAGTAAATACTTACGAATAAACAATCTCGGATAAAAATGAGATTGTGATATTTTCCCTTACCTTAGGTCCGATTAGCTTTGTACGTGTCCGAAGCTCCTCTTCTTTGGAACGCTTCTTTGAATCCTCCACTTAAGGAACTAAGATTGGTCTTTGGAGAAGACCAGGACCTCTAGGATTATTCTAGGGAAGTGGAGAGGAGAAAATGGCAGGGTTTGGCCGAGCTTGAGTGCTCAATTTGGTGTGAGGAGGAGGGGGAGGAGGTGCCCTTTTATAAGGGAGGAGAGGGGCACCTTAGGAATATCTCAAAATATTATTTTATATTAAATTCAAAATCGGTTTATAATGGTTCCAAAGGGTCTTATTTCGAAGATAAAGTGGGGAAGGGTCGAAATCCTATCAACCAATAGGATTTAGACAAGTTTAGGGTATTATTTTAACCTTATCAATTAGATTTAACTCTAAGTTAAATAATTTAACTTTTACCATGTCTTTTTGTTTTCTTTCACTATATGGTTAATACACTTACTATAACATGCCAAACGAACCCAAAACTGTTTATTATTAAAATATATATACTTATCTAAGTCATTTGGCCGAACCTTAGATTTTTAGGAATAAAATAACAATTAATAATATAATATTTGATTTAAAAACTATTTTGTGTCAATTTTGACACTATTTGATATATGATTTTTGTGAAAGTCATAACAGAATTATATGTTCGAACCAAGTTGATTAAATCAATACTAATATATCATAGTAACCTATAAAATTAGTGGAATTCATAAAAAGTCTCAAATTACATTTATTTTGGTATTTATATTATCAATTTTGTCAATATTTCATTAATAAGATAATTACTGCATCATCTTTGTGTCATAAATAAATTAAATTATTTGATGTCTAAAAATTACAAATAAAATACCATCATGTAGGAAATCTTTTTAGCTTTCTAATTAATATTTAAAATCGAATTTATCTTATGTATAACCCTATATTAAAAATGATTTACTTATTAAACTTTGATTTTAACTATTTTAACCCTTCTTTAAATAAATTAATAATAAATGTCCTAATCTAATCCAAGTGGGCCTAAATGGTCATATTTTATTCCTAAGTTTGTTTTTGGTCGAATTACACTTGTCCAATAGAGTTAGGACATGTGTTAGGGTAATATTAATATCATATTTACCCTTAGTTACCCTATTTACTATTAACCGCGGTAAAAATAGTAAAAAGCTACTATTCACCAAAAAATTATTTTCATCTCATTGAACCACATTTTAGTCCTTGATATTAACCGTGTCTCTCGGATTTTTGAAATTCCATTCACAGAAGCGGTAAAATTAAGTTTTATGCAAAATTCAGTTTTTAACCTACCACTTAGTGGTTTCACTATTCATCAAAAATTGAAAGTTTTCAGAAAAATACCAAAATTTCACCCTAGGCTAATTTCGATATTCTGAGTCCAAAAATGAAGTCCATTTTGAAAAATAAAATTTATAAAATTTCAAAAAGTGGTTATTACTATTCATAACGGCTAGTTTTAATAGCATATTGTTGTTTAGTGAAACTCGGTATTGCGTACGACGCAAGCTATCGAGGAAGGTCGCGATTGCGTGTAAAGCAAGCCAAGTAAGTGTTGTGTAGAAAAAGATTCCTTTGATGATTTACATAACATAAAAGTCTCGGGTGTTACATTCTACCCCCCTTAAAAAGAATTTCGCCCTCGAAATTCGTCACTTTGCAACACACAGATGAGGATACTTCTCCCTCATCATATCCTCAAGCTCCCATGTAGCTTCTTCAAGTTGGTGGTTTCTCCATAAAACTTTCACCAAGCGAGTGGTCTTGTTTCGTAGGACTTTTTCGCTACGATCCAGAATCTCTATCGGCTGTTCTTCATAAGAAAGATCTTGCTCCAGCGGTACAACTTCTGAGCTGAGTACATGTGAAGGATCTGGTATGTACTTTCTCAGGAGAGATACATGGAACACATCGTGAACTTGAGAGAGATTCGGTGGAAGCGCCAATCGGTAAGCTACCTTCCCAACACGATCCAATATTTCGAAAGGACCGATATATCTAGGGCTCAACTTCCCCTTCTTTCCAAATCTCATAACCCTCTTCCAGGGAGATATTCGTAAGAACACTTTATCACCCACTTCAAACTCTAGGTCTTTTCTTCGGTTGTCGGCATAGCTTTTCTGTCGACTCTGAGCTGCTCTTATGTGTTGTTGAATAGATCTGACCTTTTCTGCCATTTCATCAACGAGATCAGGTCCTAATAGCTTTCTTTCCCCAACTTCATCCCAGCAAGTTGGAGTCCTGCATTTCTTTCCATAGAGAGCTTCATAAGGAGCCATTTGAATACTGGAGTGAAAGCTATTATTATAAGAAAATTCCACCAAAGGTAGGTGTTGATCCCAACCTCCTTTGAAATCCATAGAGCAAGCTCTCAACATATCTTCTAGGGTTTGAATTGTTCTCTCAGACTGACCATCTGTCTGGGGATGATAAGCAGTGCTGAAACTCAACTCTGTATCCAGAGTATGCTGAAGACTTCGCCAGAACTTCGAGGTAAATCTCGGATCTCGATCAGATATAATAGAAAGTGGTACTCCATGCAATCTTACCACTTCCTTTACATATATCCTGGCAAGCTGATCTAGAGAGAAATCCTCTCTAATAGGAATGAAGTGTGCAGACTCTGTAAGACGATCAACTATGACCCAGATAGCATTATTGCCTTTGGATGTTTTAGGAAGTCCTGTGACAAAGTCCATAGTGATGTTTTCCCATTTCCATTCGGGTATGGGTAATGGTTGTAACATCCCCTTAGACTTCTGTCTCTCAGCTTTAACTTGTTGACAAACCAAGCATCGAGAGACATATTCAGCAACATCTCTTTTCATGCCATCCCACCAGAAGTATTCTTTCAGGTCCCTATACATCTTCGTGCTTCCAGGATGAATAGAGAATGATGAACTATGAGCCTCATCCAGCAGCTCCTTCTTTAATTCGGGGATGGGTGGAACACAAACCCGATTCCTGAATTTTATTATCCCATCACAATCAAGGTTGAATTCAGGAACATTTCTCACCTTCTTTTGTAACTCGACATCTTCTTTCTGTGCCTCTTTAATCTTCACATGTATAGATGGTTGAACATTCATTTGAGAAAGATAAGATTTTTCCCCTTCCATTATAATTCCAAGATCCATCCTTTGTAAATCCATAAATATTGGATCTTTTGTGATCCTCATCATGGATAAACTAGCATGGTCTTGTCGACTTAATGCATCTGCCACCTTGTTTGCTTTCCCAGGGTGGTAATGGATTGAGCAGTCATAATCCTTAATCAGCTCCAACCATCTTCTTTGACGCATATTCAACTCCTTTTGTGTGAAAATATACTTTAAACTTTTATGATCAGTATAAATATCACACCTTTCACCATAAAGGTAATGCCTCCAAATCTTTAATGCAAAGATTACCGCAGCCAACTCCAAATCATGTGTTGGGTAATTTTGCTCATGGATTTTCAACTGTCGTGAGGCATAAGCTATCACCATATCATTTTGCATAAGAACACACCCCAATCCCTTCTTGGATGCATCACTGTAGATCACAAACCTTTCTCCACTACAAGGTAGTGTGAGCACAGGTGCACTGGATAACCTTCTTTTCAACTCCTTGAAATTCTTTTCACATTCCTCTGTCCAGACAAACTTAACTCCTTTCCGAGTCAACTTGGTGAGTAGATTAGATAATCGTGAAAAATCTTTTACAAAACGTCGATAATATCCAGCCAAACCAAGAAAACTTCGGATCTCAGTTACTGTGGTTGGTCTCGACCATCTTTCGATAACCTCTGTTTTTGCTGGATCCACAGATATCCCCTCTTTTGAGATTATATGACCCAAAAATGCAACTTTTTGAAGCCAAAATTCACACTTGGTAAATTTGGCATAAAGCTTCTCCTTTCTCAGGGTCTTCAATATAATTCTCAAGTGATCTCCATGCTCTTCCTTGCTCTTTGAATAGACAAGAATATCGTCTATAAAGACTACCACAAATTGATCAAGATAGTCTCTAAAGACTCTATTCATTAGATCCATGAAGATAGCAGGGGCATTAGTAAGACCAAATGGCATCACTATAAATTCATAGTGTCCATACCTTGTACGGAAAGCCGTCTTTGGTATATCCTCCCTTTTGACCCTTAATTGATGATACCCTGAACGAAGATCAATCTTGGAAAAGTATTGAGCTCCGCGTAGTTGGTCAAATAAGTCATCAATGCGTGGGAGAGGATATTTGTTCTTGATAGTGATCTTGTTAAGTTCTCGATAATCAATGCAGAGTCTCATTGATCCATCTTTCTTCTTAACAAATAGAACAGGTGCTCCCCAAGGTGACGCACTAGGGCGTATGAATCCCTTATCAAGATTCTCTTGGAGTTGCTTCTTCAATTCCTGCAACTCAATTGGGTCCATTCTATAAGGTGTCTTTGAAATAGGAAAAGCACCCGGTACGAGTTCTATTGAAAACTCAACTTCACGATTTGGTGGAAGACCTGGTAATTCCTCTGGAAAGACATCATCAAACTCCCGTACAATGGGAATATTCTTAATCGTAAGTTTCTCTCCAACCATTTGAGATAAATAACCTTCATTTAGTGGAATCATGACCCATAAGATGGAAGGAATTTCCACTGGAAGGTTATGTTCATCCTTGCATTGATAGACGATCGTAGATTGATCAGGAATATGAAATGCGACTTCCCTTCTTTGGCAATTGATATGAGCTCCATGTAGAGAAAGCCAATCCATGCCAAGAATCACATCAAATTCCACTAAAGGAAGGATCACAAGATTTGCAGGAAGCACTTTCCCACAAACTTCGATCGGAGAAGAATTATAAACTTTTGATGCGATTGATGTGCCATTAGGTGTTGTCACAGCTAACTCAACATCTAATTGTTGAGGTAGTACGGTGATACCCTTAGAAAATTCTTCAGAAATAAAAGAGTGGGTGGATCCAGAATCAAATAAAACATTTGCTACTTTAGAGTGGATGGTAAGTGTACCTTTCACCACATCGTTATCGTACTCCACATCGCTGATAGAAATTGCATGTGACTTTCCTTTGTCTTTAGCCTTAAGATTTTGTTGACGTCGACCATCATCATCAACCCTTGGATTTGGGCATTGATTGGCATAATGCCCCATCTCCTTGCACTTGAAACATTGAAGTGTTGCAGGTTCATTCTGTGTATCCCTTCCTTTGTTTGCGTCATTAGACATCTTCTTCCCATTATCACGGCATTCAAATGCCCGATGACCTTCCTTTCCACATTTAAAACATTTACTTTTCCCTTTAAGACAACTCCCTCCATGTTTCTTTCCACACTTTGAGCATAAGGGAAAGTTCATCTTCTTTTCAGTGTGCTCTTTAGAGTTTCCTTTGAATTCCATCTTCCTCTTCTTATCAAACCCATGTGACTGATGGGTTACTCCAATCTCCATCTCGACTTTGAGAGCACATCGAACGATTTCCTTGTAGCTATTGAAGTCCCTTATGGCTAACGCCCTTCGAAGACTTGGTTTTAAGCCACTAAAGAATTGATCGATCTTACTCTCAGGTTGGATAATAATACCAGAAGCGTACCTTGAAAGTCTTGTAAAATTTGCTTCATAGGTACTAACAGATTCATCATCCCTTTGCTTCAGTTCAAGAAACTCTTTCTCCATCTTTGTTCGGAGAATACGAGGGAAGTACTTATTGAAAAATAAGTTCTTGAACTCGTCCCATTCCATAGACTCAATTTCATCCCTTTGCCTCGTATTCTTAACAAGATTCCACCATTGATCAGAATCTCCTTCCAAACGGTACACTGCTAGGATGACTTTATCATGTTCAGAACATTGAAGAACTGAAAATATCTTTTCAGTAGTACTAATCCATTGTTCAGCAACTAATGGATCAGTAGACCCGCTGAAAGAAGGTGGACGCTGCCTCATGAAGGATTCAACAGAATGTTGCTCCCTCCTTTGCTCGTTTGGAAATCCTGCATGATTCATAGCTTGAGAAAGTTGTGTGAGCATGGCTACAAGATTTTGCATTCTAGCTCCCATATCGTTTGGTTGCTCAGGGGGACAATCATTGCATTGCCCATCGCATTCCGCATTAACACGGTTCCTTCGGGTTCCAGCCATTGACTAAAACCAAGAAGAATAGTGTGAGCAACACTAATTATAATAGGAAAACCACATAATTCAAGAATAAAATTTTCATGCTTATGGTCTTATCCTAGGTTATTCATGGCCATTTCTAAGATTGTGTTCTATGCTTAGACTTATTCTTAGGGTTCTTACTAAGGCTTTCACATCCTAGTTTCCAAAGGTTGACTATACCTTTCCTCTGATACCAATTATAACGACCCATACATTACATACATTGTTATTACTTCAAAATTTAAGCACACTTATTACAAAACCACAAAGGACCGTAAAGGTATAGTGTCTTTAGAAACTGGGAAACATAAACAACTGGTTCATAAATCTTCTACAGTGTCTCCCATTTATTTCATCATATCTAGGGTCCCTTTTAGCATATTCTACTTAATATCCATCTTCCTGACCTGGGGAAAATAAAACATAAAAGGGTGAGCTCAAATGCTCAGCAAGGGAAAATAAAGGAAATAAAAATCATATCATATCTTTTTGAAAATCAAAACCTGCAAAAGAGATCATAATATCTTAACATGGAATAAATCATAGAAGTGAAAATGAGATCCCCATAATCATAACATAAAACTTGAAACATTGTGGCATGCACACATAATCATGGAAAATCATTTCTTGTTAGTCATGACTCATCGCCAATACTATCTTAGTGGACAAAGTCCCTTTCTGAACCGAGTTCACTCCTCGTTTCAGTCATGTATCACTGAACCGAAATAACCTTCCGTTCCAGCCATGTCTATCTCATGAGATATAAAATCTTTACCCAATGCATTGGAGGGAGATATAGGTCCCACCCATCTTATAATGAATCCTTTCTTATGTGTTCCACATAATCATAAAACATACATCATCACATAACACATATAACAAAAATGGGATTCTTGAAACATCATGACATCATAAATCAATTCATATATGATAAAGGAATTCATAAACATAATTCCATCACAACATAGTCAAACCAATGTAAAAATATGGATAGAAACAGAACCCTTTATTATATTAGATGGAAAATAATTTTGATAAAACACTTGAATTGAATTCTTGAGGAAAATATCCTTTCTTCTTCAAAAACATTTTTCCTTTCATAACATGTCATACAACTTTAAAATAAAAGAAGTTGATTAAAAATAAACTTGAAAACTTGTAAAGGAAGCTTCTTTGAAGTAATGTTTTAAAAATCCATTCATGCCGTATAAGTTAAAAAAACATTCTTCGTACTTTTGTCGGAAAAGTCAAAAAGTACCTCGTACGGAAAAACGACAAAAGATTCCTTTCATATTCTTTACTAAAAACTCACCTAAGGGTAAAATTGGATTTAAACTATTGCAAGTGGATGGAAACAATATTTCATATTGAGGGAACATGGATGTGGATGATAAAATACACCCCAGTAAATACTTACGAATAAACAATCTCGGATAAAAATGAGATTGTGATATTTTCCCTTACCTTAGGTCCGATTAGCTTTGTACGTGTCCGAAGCTCCTCTTCTTTGGAACGCTTCTTTGAATCCTCCACTTAAGGAACTAAGATTGGTCTTTGGAGAAGACCAGGACCTCTAGGATTATTCTAGGGAAGTGGAGAGGAGAAAATGGCAGGGTTTGTCCGATCTTGAGTGCTCAATTTGGTGTGAGGAGGAGGGGGAGGAGGTGCCCTTTTATAAGGGAGGAGAGGGGCACCTTAGGAATATCTCAAAATATTCTTTTATATTAAATTCAAAATCGGTTTATAATGGTTCCAAAGGGTCTTATTTCGAAGATAAAGTGGTGAAGGGTCGAAATCCTATCAACCAATAGGATTTAGACAAGTTTAGGGTATTATTTTAACCTTATCAATTAGATTTAACTCTAAGTTAAATAATTTAACTTTTACCATGTCTTTTTGTTTTCTTTCACTATATGGTTAATACACTTACTATAACATGCCAAACGAACCCCAAACTGTTTATTATTAAAATATATATACTTATCTATGTCATTTGGCCGAACCTTAGATTTTTAGGAATAAAATAACAATTAATAATATAATATTTGATTTAAAAACTATTTTGTGTCAATTTTGACACTATTTGATATATGATTTTTGTGAAAGTCATAACAGAATTATATGTTCTAACCAAGCTGATTAAATCAATACTAATATATCATAGTAACCTATAAAATTAGTGGAATTCATAAAAAGTCTCAAATTACATTTATTTTGGTATTTATATTATCAATTTTGTCAATATTTCATTAATAAGATAATTACTGCATCATCTTTGTGTCATAAATAAATTAAATTATTTGATGTCTAAAAATTACAAATAAAATACCATCATGTAGGAAATCTTTTTAGCTTTCTAATGAATATTTACAATCGAATTTATCTTATGTATAACCCTATATTAAAAATGATTTACTTATTAAACTTTGATTTTAACTATTTTAACCCTTCTTTAAATAAATTAATAATAAATGTCCTAATCTAATCCAAGTGGGCCTAAATGGTCATATTTTATTCCTAAGTTTGTTTTTGGTCGAATTACACTTGTCCAATAGAGTTAGGACATGTGTTAGGGTAATATTAATATCATATTTACCCTTAGTTACCCTATTTACTATTAACCGCGGTAAAAATAGTAAAAAGTTACTATTCACCAAAAATTATTTTCATCTCATTGAACCACATTTTAGTCCTTGATATTAACCGTGTCTCTCGGATTTTTGAAATTCCATTCACAGAAGCGGTAAAATTAAGTTTTATGCAAAATTCAGTTTTTAACCTACCACTTAGTGGTTTCACTATTCATCAAAAATTGAAAGCTTTCAGAAAAATACCAAAATTTCACCCTAGGCTAATTTCGATATTCTGAGTCCAAAAATGAAGTCCATTTTGAAAAATAAAATTTATAAAATTTCAAAAAGTGGTTATTACTATTCATAACGGCTAGTTTTAATAGCATATTGTTGTTTAGTGAAACTCGGTATTGCGTACGACGCAAGCTATCGAGGAAGGTCGCGATTGCGTGTAAAGCAAGCCAAGCAAGTGTTGTGTAGAAAAAGATTCCTTTGATGATTTATATAACATAAAAGTCTCGGGTGTTACATAGATGATATCAATGATACATCTATATGTTTTTCATATTGAAAATCAAATTAGAATTGGGGAATCATTGAGGGATTAATGAATTAATGAGATCAGTGTTTTGTTCATCAGAAAGCATAAACCCTAGTACCTCTAGGTGGTCAATGCCACTAATATGTTTCAATATGCGAGGCCCATTTAGAAAAAAATTCCCTTTATTTAGTTTGAATGTGTTCCTTTACTATCTCAAATCATTCTTATATATCACTCTTATGATAATTTCCACGAAGATGGTGGCATGTTCTATAATCTTCCATGTCATCATGTGAGATCATGTGTGCATTAGATATTGAAAAAACATTAAACACTAGATTCCAACCACATCACTAAATATTTTTATTATAGAAATAGAACTCCTCATCACTCTCCACAATTATTGTTTGATATAGAATTGAGTATTCTAGAATGAAATACATTCCTTCATATATTAATACTACATATATATGTTTTAAAAATTATTATAAACTACTTCCACTTTAGAGATAGTACTACATTAAAATTGATCATATTGATAATGTGGTTGATGATCTTTTCATTATTATACAATATTAAAATATATTATTATTATTATTATTAATTCAATAGATTACTGTTAATGAAATCCAACATTAAAATATTATTTTTATTAAGTCTCCGACTATTTCGTCATGTCCTAATATCCATCACAATTGGACTAAGAATGTCTATTTACATATATATTCTATTAGAAAGGACCCATAAACCCCCTATTATAACTCAATAAAGTTACTTTTAATTACTCTATGGTATTTTAGGTAAATAATTCTTTCTAATTGTAGTATTTCATCTCATTGATCTATTTATTTAACTACTGAATCAATAAATCATTACACGGATTTATTCAAAACATGCCTCTATTTTACCTAAAGTCTATCAATGGTTATTTATCTATATTTAATTTGTATTGTAAATCATGAAACATTAATATTAACTTCTCAATAATAGTTTTTTTCCTAGTAAGGGATGGTGAAACTCAAAGTTCAATGATTCCATTGAAAAATCATGAAATGGATGTCTTGGTCTAACATAATATTATGCTGAGATATTTTACTTTTATATGTGAATTATTAGTTATTTAAACTTTTAATGTATTATTATGAAAAAGTGTATGTTACATTTTTTATTAACCATGTTATGATAAATCATTTATTTGTAAACCATTTATCTTTATTATATATTTTCATATTAATCCATTTATTTATGTGATAAAAATATTATATCCATAAAATAAATCATGTATAATAATTATATACAATATAACAATAAAACACATGATCATGATATTTATCTGATTTTTTATTCCCTGGGTGAATATTAAATCAACATATGACCCTGTGGATAAACACCTTGGTCATGTCTTCCCATGAGTTGTAGGTTTAAACATGACTATCCATGTATCTTCTATGTTGTTCTTTTCTCAGTTCATTCTCGAACTAGCTCCACCATCACTACTTATTAATCCAAATCCATCATCTGTAAAATATTGTTTCAATTATAAATTTTTAAAGAAAAATAAGAATATGAGGATATCTAATTTATTGGTTTTAGGTACATTATTTTGGTGGGTTTGAATTTTTCTCTGTGATTTGGAATTTCCATTTTGGTGGATGAGAAAACACATAATTTGAGAATTATAAAAATATTAAGAGAGTTTAAACATTTAAATTTGTTATAATTTGATTAATTTTAATGACATGGAGGATTATTGGTTGTTTTGATGTGTTTTAGAAACATTGGGAATCAAAAGATAAATTTTAAGAGAAATATATTGAGTCTTGTTGTTGGAACACAATTACTGTTATTCGTGTAAACCAAAATATGTGGTGTATTTTATAATGAAAACATGTTTTTAAACCATGTGGGAGATCCTTGGTAACTATGATTTTTAAAATAGAGGTGTATTTTCTTTTGGAAAAATTGGAATATAGTTACTCTATACATTCACTACAAATTTTCGGGGTGGAGTGTTCATAGAGCAGTATACCTACATTGTAGAACTAGTTTTTAAAAAATATTTGAGTGAACATGGAGATGTGGTGGGTTCATATATAGTGGAATTACATGGCTGGTGAAATTATTTCCATAGTGTGTGTCCAAACTGTGAGACTCATCATTAAGGCTTTGAAATATTTGTATTCACAACCCAATTTTAAATCCAAAACACCCTTTCTTATCCTCCGATTCTTATTCCCAATAGAAAATAAAACCTCCTTTGGATTCATCATAGTCAATTTTTTATGTCCCTCATTTCGACATGGAATTGACCTCCATCAGTTTCATTGAATCTCTATTTTTATAGTATTAACCCCCTTTCCTTTTTTATATTTTTATTTTTTCATGTTGATTTCTATCTCATCCAAGCTCATATCCCACATTTTATGTGATTTTTTTCATTCATTTGATTTCTCTAATTTCTTCTTAAATAAATGATTAGGAATGGATGAGTGGAGAATAATTAGTATAATGTGTACGATTAATGTCATTCTCTTTAAATACTTGATTTTTTTTAAAAAACATTATTGTTACATGACCCATATTTTTTGTTCCTCTCATATTAGCTATAAAAATTCATTATTTATATTCTAATTCAGGGGATTAGGTAGATTTTGTACATTTAATTTCACCATTTTTAGATATTAACCTCAACTGAAACTGCCACATTATGTGTGTTTCTTTTATTCATGTGACATTTATTCCATATCATTAAACTAGTCCACCCTTTTGGGGTTTTAGCATATCCCATGATAATGAAATTATTAAATGGAATGTAATATATTTAAAAAATATTGGGATTAACCTCTTTTTTTTTGTTCTGTTACATTATGTTGGACTGAGATGATAAAAACCAATAAATTTATTAAATTTATTTTATTGTGATATTTATTTATACTTTTTCCTTCTTATTACTTTTTATTAAATTGAATTCAACATTCATGATTAATCGTAACATGGGATGAATATATTTCCCCACCTATTCCTAATTATTAAATGCATATACAAATTTATTATGTTACTCGTTAACTGATGCCAAATTGTTTGTCATTCTTTATTTATTTAAATAGTTAGACAGGAAATTCCACATTTATTAATATTTATTTTTTTACATCATTCTCCTCATTAATTTTTAGAAATTTTAAGAAACGTTATTCTCCTTTATTCATTAAATCTAACTCATATGAGGCTTAAATTCTTATGATGATTATTAAAACGTTTGACACAAGATATTCCATAAAACTTTCATTGCAATAGTAGGTAATAGAACTCCATATTATAACTTTTGGAATTGTTACGACTATAACCCTTACCAATACTAATTTAATGTGCTATAAATTTAAATGATTTCCATTATTGTTATTATTATTTTTAGTTATAGGATTAATATGATATTATTTTACAACTCACCTAAAAACTATTTCTACTGATGACCCATATCTTTTATTTCATAAATTTAAGAATAATTTACCTTATTTAATGAATTATATCCCCACTCCTTGTTAGAAGCTTCTGGTGTATAGGGAGGAATACATCATATCATGTGGATTACAATCTTGGATCACCGGATTACTATCTCTTGGTATTGGGTTTGACAATTGGTTATGAAGACTTTCATAAAAGAATCATGTCTAAAGGGGTCCTATATAATAAAAGTGAGAGGGGTGACTCATATAAAATCACAATTAATTGATTAATAATTTAATGAAAAACATGTTATAAAATTAAATTAAATTTAAACCAACACCTATATAGGGTTTTTCATGCTCATGATTCATCAGAAGTATGAAATTATTATGAATTTTTAATTAGTACTAAACATTAATTAGATTTTGTTCTTTAATAAGATAATATAAGAATGAATTAATCTGATAAATTATATTATATTCCAACTAATTAATTTTATCTTATTTCATCCAATCATCTTTAAATTAACTTTTTATGTGATTTTATGCAACAAAATTAATTCATTTTATTTAAAACACAATGTAATTGTACGTGGGTATGTACTTGGAAGAAACCTTAAAAACACCTATTCAAACTACTAGTTACGGTTTTAATTCTAAATAATAAAATCATAAAAAATATTGTGTATATTTAATGTGTTATAATTTTATGTAGTGTACTAAAAATTAAATTCCAACTAAAACACAGAAAAATACATAACCTGCAAAATTTAAGGAGTTGATTTTTTAGTATAAAATCTCCATACAGATTTTATAGTTTTAGATATTATTCAAAAATAATGAGTTATTTAATATAATATAAAACCTAATGAATGACTTGTATAGTCTAAAGAATTATATATTAAAATAACCATGATGAGGTTTAGTAGAGTATTTAATTAAATAGAATATTTTCATGTATGCAGATAAAGTAAACGACATGTAGAGTACAACTACAAAGTGTGTACTTATCCTCATCTTATATCCATAGTACACACCAAGGGTTTCAACATGTACTTCTCATGGAAATTTATGACGTACATGATGTGTAGAAGGAGTGAACTATGTATAATAAAACATACGTAGATGCTATTTTGTATGTGTCATGTGTTAAATATACATGGTGTATTAATTATTTGAAATGTGTTGACCTTATTTTCCCCCTTCAAAATACATATACAACATGTTGGGTAGTAAATTTACATGGTTTATAATATAAAAAATTTGTGTTCCCCCTCGATAGTTAATAAATGATAAATTTATCTCAATTGGTATACAATTAATTCCTAAAAAACCAAAATATATGTGGGCACCATGATGATATAAACTATGAAAAGAAAAGTCTATCGATAGAGTATATTCCATACAATCTTTTATTATCCAACCAAATTTCGTGGCACCATTGGAAGGGATCATTTGATTTTCCCTTCCCTTATTTTTAACTAATAATTGTAATATGAGTGATAAATGACGCATAGAAAAAAGGGATTTTATTGACATTTCAAAAAAATTTAAACATGAACTTAATATTAAATTCTAAATTTACAATTATTAACAATCATATAAAAACTTCAAATTTTAAAATGGCCAATTTGAGGACACTTAATGGATCTAGGTATAACAAAAGCACTTATAAGGGATGATCCTGACTCACAAAAGGTCAAATTCTATGGATCATTCACATATTTCAAAATAAATGAATGTCTTGGAAAAATTAAATATTACATTGGAGATGACATATATAGAACCACGCAAATATTATTTCATGTAAAATTTATAATTTATAAATATATTTAAAAATGAATACCTTGATCATGGGAGGTATGTTTGAGGATATTTTTGAGCATATGATACAGATTCTATTTTAAAGTTAGTGTAATTATAAGATAAAAAGTATAATCCCTCTAATGGAGATCCACATGTTCAGATTTGATCCCCAAACAATGGAGATGGATTGTGAGAAGATGTAATGAATGATTAATTTAATTATAGTGTTCAAACTAATCATAGAGATTATAATTTCAAGTTAAATAATTATACTTGAACTCTCATTTATGAGGGGATTTTATAGTGAAGATAATCTCAAGAGAATTCATTGTTCTTGAAACTGATTACCATATCTCATTGTGTAAATCAATTCTCAATTTCAGTCAATATCTTCACAATAGACATAATCCCATATTTTTTGATATATAGTAATGGTTAAAATATTATTTAATTTCATAAAGGGACTTTGGTGATATATTAAACCATATTTTATCCATTTCCTTGTAATATTAATATTATTAGTTTCACAAGGAGTTCCCTAACTTGTTCAATTTAAAATATTATTTTTTACTAGCTTGAACATTAATATTTATAGTTAGACACCAACTTGATCAACTCATAAAAATTGAATTTATTGAGTAAAGCATAAATGAAAAATTTATCCATTAGATAATAAATTAATTAATTATTATATCTCCTTGTATTTTTATAATTACATTGAGAATATATATTTATTTAAGTAGTATGATCAGTCTTTCATGAATAAAATTATTCCTTGGTATTTGGAATAATATTGATTCCAATAAATAATTTCATATAGAATTAAATTAAGATTGAGGAAAAAACATTGTGTGTGACCTTCTAGGATTATTCTCCATCTGCATTAATTTTTTTTCATAAATTCCAATATTACAATCTAGCAATGATTCATGGAACTCAATGGAATCAAGTAAATTTGGTAACATCAATGACCACATATTACCACTCCTTGTAAAATATAATACCATTTTCATAATATCTCATCAATCTATTTTCACACCAGTACCATAAACCATTGTTCATGAAATGTTTTTCATTTAACTATAATAAATAAACACACCACTACACCATGTCCATGTAATTTAATGTGAAAGTAATAATTCAATCAGAGGTCAAATCATCAATATCCATCAACATTGAATGGAAGAATCCATAATTGACTTATTCATTAATAAAAATTCATTTTAAACACACCCAATATAAAAATATTCCATAAAAAATGAATTCATAATTTTTCCTGTAAATATATGTGTATGAATCATGTAATTCATTAAAAATGAACATAAATTCTATGGAACCTTACACACACTCACATATTGAAGTACCCAAGGACACATAAACAAGTTTAATGCTAAATAGTGGGTATGTTATCATAAAATCTCAACATAGAGATTATTGTGTTTGAAGATCATGAGATGATGTTTAATCTATTGATGATTATATTAACCTAAAAATAAATATACCATACCATGAATTTCATGAAAAAATATTACATATTTTTAGATGAGTATTTATTAAATTTTTCAAATTTTCACCTAATGACTATAATGGTTTAGTTTAGTTGGATACTAGATACAAAATATTATATTTTCATTAAATATATTCAATATATACAATAATGATATTCTCATTTAGTATTATTCATTGACATACCCAACATAATACTTTAGTCAAATCATAGAGAAGTGAAACAAAATAAGGCTGAGATCAAATGTAAAATAAAAATAAACCTAGAATATATTAATCGATGAACATATAAATGAATATGATAAGCATAAAGGTGGGATATCATGAACATATATTACAATGTTGACAACCAATATATCAAATATCATAAATATGTGTCATTTTATTCAACATTATCATATCAAAATACATAAATCATAAGAATGAATAATCTACATAAATATATTATGGATCGTATGATCATGTTATAAAAGTAAGGAACCATAATTTGTATTGAAACCATTTCACATGTTAAGGGTAATTGCTGAGAAATTGAAATATTAATACATCAGGAATCAACACCATTGTCCCTTAATTAACCAAGAACATTTATTTTTTTCTCACAGGAGATCAAGTACATTATCATGATTCCCAAAGTAAATCAAGTACATCAACGTGATTCCCAAAACTATATTAATATATATAAATCATTATTGAATTAATTAGAGGGATATATAATTATGATACCTTTCATCACATAATAAAACACATATGTGTACCATAATATCATATGTTATTCATCATATCATCACATCATAACCCATTAAAATAAATATGTTTCATAAAAATTTCATCAATTAATCATAGTATAATCTATTTAAAATAAACTGGTTCCATAAAAATTTCATTATCATAAACTGTATTGAAAAATAATTACGATGGTATAATAGGATAATATCCCCGATAATCCATAATAAATATTAATGGATGTTATAATAAATGAATCTTAATTTAAATCAATAACTTGAGTATTTTATATTGAAATTAATTTTTACATATTGAAATAACTTATCTAAAATATAAAAATTTCTCAAATATAAAGAGAAATATTTTGTTTGAAATGATCCTTAAAACATATCTAGAATGCATAAAATTGTTGATCTACTATGATGGTGGGAACTTCTATTCTTTTTGTATAAGCTAAAAAGGAACCGTTCCATTAACACATCTGTAAAAAATCAAATGGTAACACATTATGAAGAAAAATTATATTCATTTTAAAAAAATTAGCAAATATTTATTCAAGGATAATAATTACAATAAAATATCATATTTGAACATTTTCAATCTTCTAGAATAAATTTAATGAAAAAAATAATAAGTATTAAAAATTATTTTTGATAGAAGATAGAAATAAAGTGAGTTTTCATTTTTAATATTTTTTCAATATCTAGGTTACAAAAAAATTATAAAATTAAAAGAAATCATGGATTGTTCAAAATAAACTAGATGATAATATTTATAATCCTGGCCCTATTAGAAATTTAAAATTCTCATTTTTGGGTACTCTTTACCATGTTTTGATTATTCCTTGGTTGGGTTTTGTATTTGGGATTCTTCATGAGAAATTGGGTATGATTGTAATCCTAATAGGATGTTAATGATTGGTTCACAGTCAGGGAAAACTGTGCAAATTTCCCCAAGAAAATCTGATCCATATTTTGGTGACACGGGAGGTTGTGTAGGATTGGTAAAAGATTTATCCAAACCATGTGTCCACCCTCCAAAATTGTGCACCCCGAAATAGAGGGGGTTTTAATGGTTGGTGCAGAAGTTTTTAAACCTTGTGTGATTTAGGATAAATTATTCGCCGACTAAGTAATGGGGCAAGTTTAAGGGGCACAGTTTGAAAAACATGAATCCCCATCCTTGGATGGCATGCACATTTTTTTCAATTACCAAAATTTTTATTTTAAAGTATCGATCCCATGGTTATTATACCTACAAACCATATTTAGGCATAAAACTAATCACTTTGATTTTGGGGGATCATAGGGGGATTACATGTCTCCAAAATGCCTTTCCTAGTGCATCAAAGATCCATTATATGGATCAGCTTTTTATTGGTAAGTGATTCCATTCCAGCTTTGTTTTTATTTCCCCTTCCCGTAATTCTCTCATCATTGGGAAGGATGATTTCCTCTATTAGTGATGGGTTTATATCTAGGTATTGATGGTTGGGGTTTGTTTTATCGTTCGTTATGATTTTTTTCCCAAAATCATCAATTCCATTTTGATTTGGACATTCTTATTTAAGTTGTGTATTTTTCATTGGTGACAATTAGTCAACAAACATGAGGTTGGTACTCTAAAGGAAAAAGACCATAGATTTGATTTTAATTTCATGAGTTCAATTTTTCAATTGAAACATACATGTTTTGAAATTTCAATATAATATTATTTAATCGATTGATTGGTTTTTCCATGTGATTCTAAAATTGGAGGATAATGTGTTTATGAAATTGCTGAATAATGGGATTATACAATTGCCTGATTAATGGTTTTGGAATTTATATTTTCCCTTTGGGGTGTGAAATTTTTATTGAAACTAGTATCATCCCTGGGGTGTGCTGATAATATAAAATAATGATTTGTAATTTATTATGGACTGATAAATTAAATTGTAAATGGGTTGAATAATGAATTTTGGTAATTTATGATTAATGGATGAAATTATAGAACTATGTGTTATGGTATATTACACTGAGTAGTGGGATATGGACTATTTCTCCAAATATCCACAAGGTTCCAGACATCTATTCTATTCCCCCGATATATTTATGTTTATGTGATCATAGATATCTGTGAAATAGTATACTATTCCAAATACCCATGGGGTTTCAAACTATTAATCTATTCCCCCATTATGTAAATGATATAATTGAAATGTAATTATTAGTGGAAACCCATTATAGAATGAAATGTGGTATCCCTTTAGGGATGGTTCAGAATCTAAAATGAAGTGAATCAAGCATTGATGGATAGGGTGTCATCGTATACTTGAGATTATGGGGTTAAATAATGAATAATTTTAATTTTGTATGTTTTTATTTTATTATTGTAATTTTTTCTTTGTACATGGTTATAAAATATCATAGAAAATATATTGTTCTATTCACTTTGTGTGTTGGAATAATGATGTGTACTCACACCCTACTCAGGATTCTTAATTTATACTTGAATAAACTTTTCATTTT
Organism: Viscum album; assembly: GCA_963277665.1. NCBI lineage: Eukaryota > Viridiplantae > Streptophyta > Magnoliopsida > Santalales > Viscaceae > Viscum > Viscum album. The sequence goes on from OY728146.1 coordinate 385,755,561, forward strand.
GAGGACAATATAATCAAAAGAATACAATGTTAGATGGCTATGTAGGGATTAAGAATTGTTGAGGGACCCAAACATAATGTTTGGACTCAATGGGGAATGTATGTGTGTCTTTTATTGGGTTCTGATTTGACACATGACACATATATGACATGCAATATCTACCACTTTGGTTTGGTAATTATTTTAATTTTTGTTTATCATGCGATATTTGTCTATATTATTAAAGGTATTGTAATTATTAAAGTTGATGACCGATTTTATATAGTTTGTGTATTTATGTTTTTGTTTTTATTTAAAAATGAGGGTTTATTATCCCACAATAAATAATTTTTTCACCCTCACTACTTATCTACATCCTCTGGCATACCAGGAGTCATGCCTAAGGTCATGTAACCAAACGCCTTGGGGCACTAGCATGTGGCAGATGGGTCGGGTTGATACAATGTGAAGCAAAATGGGGTTTTCTTTTCATTGTTTTTTATTGCTACTTTTAATGGAAGAAAATATAATGGGATGAGTAAAGACTTGTTTATGAGTTCTTTTATGGGAGTATATTACCTATATATTGGGGAATACCCTTATACATAGTGTGAGATAGTTGTAATTTATATTTTTTTCTTATAGTTGAATGCTATTTCAGCTTAATTGTTGAAATTTTTGGGTGATGTTATTATTTTAATCAATGTTTTAATCATGGTCTTGTATGGAATTAGATTTTTGTATACATGCATCATTCTTGGAACTTCGGATTTATTTTGGAATGAATCATTTTAGGCATTCATGGGAAAATGCATTTTCACCAAGTTGTTTAATTAAAAGTGCTTTTCATTAATAGTGAAATTTTAAATGAAAATGTTCCCTAATATGAAATTGGAAATTTCAAATGATGAAAAATATATTAAATATATTGAAATAAATTGGTTTCTAATGAGAAACATGATTCATTAATATTTATTACACTGTGTTATCAATGACCCAGGTGCATTATGGTTAAGGGTAGTGGTAGTTCCTCAGTTTTGACAACATGGAATGGTATGGGGTTGACTTGTTTATTGATTTATGTGAATATATCATATGTAAATGTGAAAATGATATTTCATGTGTCCTAATATATTTGTTTTGGATTATAGAGATATGCCTCCCCTATAGTAGTTATTTATTGAAAGATATGAGGATATGGATGAAAATTATCCTACTATAGAGGAACCTAAGGCTCTGATAGTTATAGAAGAGGGAGATAGAGAGAAGTTCTATGAGAACTTTTCTTTCTTTACAAAATTGATCGAATTAGTCATAGGGTAGGTTATAAATGGTATGTTTGACATGACTAAGGAGTTCCATTTTCATCACCCTAAAACATTTTTCAGAGAGGGTGGATCTGAGGTAACTGATTTCTGGATTGAGTATATTCAGATGATCATAGACCACATTGGGACTCCTATTCATAAAGAGTTAAAATAGATGATTATATCATATGTGGTAAAATGACTCATTTGTGGGATATCCAGATTAAGGATGAGAAGATAGTGAATATGGTGTGGATGGACATTGAGGATATATTCTTGGAGAAAGTTTACTTGAAGATTCTCTAGAAGTAGAGGGAATACGTGTTTATAATTTTGACCCAAGGTAGAATGTCTGTGATGGACTAGTATAGATGCTTCATGGAATTATAGTTCTTTTTTCAAAATTTTGATGGATATGTGGCTTCTACAAAAAAATAATTTTCACGATGAGATTAAATTTAAGAATAAGTCATGGGTTAAAAACTTTATCAGGAGGAAATTTTTAAAATGGTGAATCAAGATTCCATTTCTAAGGGAAACCTAAAAGTGGCTTCTATTGGAATGAATATTTTTTCTAAAGGACATATTACAATTACATCTTCCAATATTAGGAAGCGTCCCGATGATAATGTCAACAATTAGGATAAAAAATGAGTGCCCATGGAGAAGGATCAGTTACTTAGAGAAGTAACCAAATTTACATCCACCATTGTGGTAGGGCATGTCACTTCTGCAGATATATTCCATGACCACCAGTTGAGTGCTGAGGTTGTGGCATAATGGGTAACTTATAGTGGTATTTCACAAATCCTCAACCTATGGGTAGTGATGAGGGATCCATGAAGAATCAAAAAAATGAGTGGGGGTATTCGACACCATATTAGTATAGATTCATGAGTTCTAATTGTTTTAGAAATTGAGGAAGTTGATGAGGCACTTTTGGTAAGGAGCTCCCATATTAGTAGAGTGGAACATATGAGGGAAAATAAACTTTAGTTTATAGAGGAGTGGATGGATATTTTCATTTAGAATATCATGATCTTGTGTATAGAGATGTTGGTACAATGACTATCAAAGGTAATTTTATAATAGATTCTATGAATTTTCGTGGATTATTTCATTTAGGATCCTCTCATTATTTTATATCTTCAGAGATTTTGAATAGTTTGAGTATGATGATGCTGCTTATTTGAGGGTTTTGATGATCGACACACCAATGGATGTGCTATCCAGATACTTGTAATTGTCCGATGGGTGTTCTCTCGAGGTTGGGGAGTATCCTTTCTATTTGGATGTCTATATAATTGGCATAATAGTCTTTGAATTGATTTTCAGGATGGATTTTTTTAGTTTTTTACTATGTTCACATTGATTGTTACCGCATGAGCATGACTTTTAACTCTCATGTGGGTGGTGTTTATGATCGTTAGGGAGAGTGGGATATCCAAGATGGTCATTCAAGTCCAGTTCATCATCAATTGGTGGTATCACTACCCGAGATGCAATTATTTTTTTCAAAGATGGGGGTGTGAGGATTTATGAATTTCAAACCATACTATACTAGTATTTTTACATGTATTCTGAGGACTTATCAAGGCTTTCTTTTGAGATTGATGTTGAGTTTATAGTTTATCCAATTCCTATAGTTGAGCCAGTTTCCATTCCACCTTGCAGAATAGAACCAATAATGCATCAAGTGAATAATATATATCTAGAAGATTTAATTGATATGGTATTTATCCATCCATGTATTTCCCTTTATGGTTCACTATTTGTTTCTAATAAGGGTCACAAGATGTTGTGTTTATGTATTGATTATCAGATGTGAACCAAATATCATTAAAAAACTAGTATCCTTCTTAGTATATCAATGATAAATTTGAATAGTTGAGAGGATATTCTACGTTCTCCATTAATGAATTGAGATCATGGCATCATTATATGATTGTTTGACCTTTTCATATATTGTAGAATGATTTTATAATAAGGTGCTTCCTTTATTAGTTCTTTGTGATTCTTTTCGAGCTCAAGAATATTCCATATGTGTTTATGGCCTTGATGAATCATTTATTCCATCTATACTAAAATCATTTTGAGGTTTTTTATTGAAATATTATTGAACTCCAATACTTGTGACGATCATACTCAACATCTTGACATCGTCCTGAGTACATTGAGAGAGCATTGGATATACTCCAATATATCTATGTTTTAATTCTTGATTGATCAGGTACATTTACTAGGTCACATCATCTTAGGTGAAGGTCTTTCGGTAGAGCTATAGAAGGTTATGGTAGTGGTTTCTTAGGATAATTCCATTAATTTTTTTGATATCCATATATTTCTGTTGTTAGATGGATATTATCGGTGATTCATCTAGAAGTATTCCCACTTGGTAGAACCACTTTAGGGCTTGATCAAGTTTGTAATAAATGTTCAATAGCGTAGATAATTTGATAATTTTTTCTAATAGTTGAAGAATGGGTTGACTATCACACTAATATTGATCCAAACTAAGTAAGGGTAGGATTATACCATTTTTTTTTATGCTTCTATGATCATTCTTGGAGAAATTTTGATGCAGTTGGATTTATTTTTGGTGTATGGGTCATGAAATGTGAGGACACATGAATGGAATTACCCTATTAAAAATCTTGATCTTGCTGTTCTGGTTTATGCTTTCATACATTGGAAACATTATCAGTTGGTTGACATGTTTAATTTGAAAACTAATCAAAATAGATTGATGCATATCTTTTCATAATTATATTTTAACCTCCTACATCAGATAAGTGTAGAGTATATACAATTTTTTAATTTCAATATGGAATATATTCCTTGGAAGGGAAACAATGTTACTCACACATTGAGCTAAAAAACATAGACCCATGAAATTTGTGAGTCATGTAATGAGTGGAATATTATGACTCTACATACTGAGATGCATATAGTGGTTAGGGTTGTCCACGAGAAGATAAAACTTGTATCAGTCTCAATGGATTCCAAACATTGAATTGGATCAGGGGGAGTCAATATGAGGATTTAGAGTGTATAAGATTGATGTAAATCCTTGAAGGTGGGGAGTCACCATAAAATTAAACTGTATATGAGGATGAGATCATCTATGAATGGTGAAGTTTAGTTATGTCTATATGTATATGAGAGGAGGTGCTGCATGATTTTTATGCCTTGATGTGGGTGGGGAATCCTTATTTGACCAAAATGTACCATGACTTACACCAAAAATACCAGTGGCCAGGCATGAAGAATTAGATTTTTGATATTGAGGAATGTTGCAACACTTTTTGATAGGTGAAGGTTCACCACCAAAGACTAGGTGGTTCACTACATGCATTGTCCATTATAACATGGAAGTGGGACAATGTTACCATGGATTTTGTGCTAGGTCTTCTTGGGATTTCTCTAAAGAATGACACTGTTTGGGTGATTGTGGATGGTTTAATGAAGGTATCCTATTTACTTCCTAAATGGGATCCCATATTAGTGTTGGAACGACTTTTTGTATAAGGTTGTATTTTTTGTAAATAGTTTTCAATGAAGATCAAAATGAAGGAGACCAAGAAGTACTCCAATGAATTGGAGGAATGGAAATTCAGACGATTTTTGTATTGATCATAAGTTCAAAGAACATGTGTCAAAGGTGGCACATTGTTTACAAAAATAAAGAATGTGAGGTATAATCCATCTGAGTATGATTAAAGAAGAATGGGGGTTGGATGAAGACCATGCAATTCCTCATGATTGCATGAGAACCATGCAAGAGACTTCTTGAAGACTTGAATCATATGTTCTGCATGAAGTAGATAATGATGGTTGAATAAGAAGACAGTGTGCAAGGTATTGGAACTCTGAGATGGCCATTCACATAATATTGTCTCAGAAGATGATGATGCTAATGCTGAATGTTACATATCACGATAGTGGAGTTTGTGATGAAAGAAGAAGAGTTGCTGAAGGATTCAAATCACCGGGAAGGAGTGTTTTTAAGGTGATTGTTCTTGTTGAAAAAGAAAACAAACGACATACCAATTTGTTGATAAATGATATTCCATGGTGGAATGTCGAGTTCAAGGGCTGTGGTTAATGATCCATGTTTTATTCAGGAACTTCGACAATGGAATGGATAATCTAGAGGTGGTAAAAAAATAGCAGATACAAGGTCGTGTTGTTTCCCAGTGTTTTCCAAATTTTTGGGCTGAAAATCGACAAATGGAGAAAAGTGTTTTTGGAAAAGAGACTTGCACTCCGTGTACTTGATGGGGAGGAAACTTGTGTGCCATATAAAATTCAAGATTAGAACAAGGAAAAATGGCAAAGGGAAGGGGGTCACGGAAGTGTTGGGTTGGTCGCGCATGTGACCTTCGCGCCATGAAGAGACTTGCACACTACTGCCTAGAAGAATCGGAAACTTGCGCTCCTATCATTTTTCAAGAACACAACTTCAAAATATAGAAATGTAAATAAGGTCGTACAAGTATTGGTTGGGTCGCTCAAGTGAGATGCGCGACAAAGGCTTGGGGTGATGAGCTGTGTGTCGAGACTTGCACGTCGAGGGGTGACTTGCGCACCGCCGAGTAGGTTGACTAGTTTGCCTATAAAGAGAGGACCAACCCTCCTCATTTCCCATTAGCTCAACCCTTAGAGAAAATCAGAGCTCTTGTCGCACAAGTGTAGGAGTCTCGCACTTGGTGAGTGGTCGTGCAAGTGGTTTGGAGAGTCTTGTGTGCCAGCTCTTAAAAGTTTCGTGCCGGTTGATGGTTGCGCGCCCAAGGTGATTTGGGTGAGAAAGTATGTGAGTCGCACATGTTTGAATTTCAAGAAGGCAGTGTCACACAGGTGCTTTGGTGATACTTGCGTGCTAGTTTGGACTTGCACGCCAAAGACATGCACACCGTATTGGGACTTCTGCGCCGTATTTAGACTTGCACGCAGGGCTTGAAAAGAAGCGTCGGGTGTTGTTGGAGTGAGCCCGCCTTTCTAGAGATGCACGAGAGCTGAAAGATTTCTTAATACCTTTGGTGGAAAGTGAGATTAAAGAGGAAATCTAAATGATAAATGTATGATCTCATGCATACATGGAGAACTAATTCTGTCAATGCCAAGTAAGCTAAGCTTCACTTATTGAGTAATCACATTAGTGGTTGTGATTCAGGCAAACGAAGACAAGTGGATCTAGTGTATTAGTCATTTAACTAAAGAAGAAGGTTTTAACTAAAAAGAGCGTCAACTCTGAACCCGGATGCAAGCAAAGTCTCATGATGAACAGGAGACAAACACATCAATGCAAATCTATTGAAGAGACATTCACGTCTATAAACTGAGCGGGACTTCACAAATGGTAGTGAGCTAGGAGAGTCAATTGGAGTGACACGGGGGATGCAGTGAGCTATCCCGGAATAATTGTAAATGTAGTGATCCTGGGATAGAGTGACTGTGCCTGAACCATTTTAATCCACAACTAGTGAATATTAGTGGAATTTGGTACGACCGGTAGTTTTTCAGCATATGCTCCTTGGACGTAGCTCGTAGTGGTGAACCAAGTAAAATTGATGTGTTATCTCTTTTCATGTAAATGTTTCATTACTGATCATATCCATCATACAGGTTTAAGTAGTTCCTACCAATGTGGGAACAAGATCCACAACTTTAAGAAGAAAATTTTGACACCCTGATTCATCCCTCCCCTCTCAGGGTGTCCCAGGGTCCTACAAGTGGTATCAGAGGAATGTTGACATATGTTGGATATTGTAGAGTAATTATATTGAGAATAGGATTTCAGTTACTTCTTTAAATTCAACCATGAAGAGTAGTTTTGATAACGATTCAGAGCATAAATCTATATCCACCAAGACTATTTAAAATTGGAAAAAGAAAGAGAAGAAGCTGATAAATAAGCCCCTCATGACCAAAGAAGATATTGTGTCTTGTTCTCCATGCCATTCCAATAATGAAGAAACATCAGGCTTGGAAAGTATTGAGCAGGTGGCTCAAAATTCTTCTAGAGGTAAGGATGACACCCCTAATTCAATCATTCTGTAAAAACTCAAAACATATCTGCATGATATTCCTGAAGAAAGGATTGCTATTATTTGTATCCTATTCCAATCTATGCAGGTTGAGATCACTTGATTAGAAAAGGAAGCTAACAATATGGAAAATGGGTTGTAAAGAAATGTTCTAGAAAGTATGAATCTCACTAAACATGTTAAATTCTATGAAGAAAAAGAGGAATTCAATAATACTCTAAAATAAAATATCCATGCACTTGAAGTTGAGGTGAAAAGTGAAAATAAGTCAAGATTTTGAGTTTGGAAGAAACTTCCATGAAATTCATGGAACTTGACTCATTGTTACAAAACAATGTTATGATGCATGAAGATGAAGTTGAAAGATTGAAGAAGACTTGTGAAGAGAAGATGATCATGATTGAAGATCAGAAGATCATCCTCAATATTGAGAGTCAAAAATTGGAAGCCCAGTTGACCATGATTGAGAATACACATATTGAGACTTCACAAAAGAATGAAATGAGTAATGCTTGTACTCAATGTTTGTTGGAGTAATCAAAAGCTGAAATACCTCCGACATGTGACAAGAAGATTATGACAACTCTTGATTTTCCACATCAAGAATCAGTTGTTGGTGGTACTCAATGCTCACTAGAGGATTCTATTGTCAAAATACCTCCAACATATGATAATAAGATCATGAATTCACTCATTGATCTATCACAAGCAACTGAGGATGTGAAGGTACCATCCAAACCATCTTGTACTCACGTTTCTAAATGAATTCCCACAATCAGTGCAGGCTGGAAGAAAAATTATAAACAAATATGGATGTGGAAAGGTGTGAAGAAGAAAACTACCCCCATTGCTAGGGTGGATGGGAAGATAATGGAAGAAGTTGGTTCCTCAAATAGATCAAAAAATATTAAGAAGATGGCCCAACAACCTCATACCGAAAATACAAAGAACAAAAGATTGGTGGGTCAATGTTGGTGCTGCAATAGATTTGGGAATTGTGTACTGGATTTTTGGTACAATCCCTTTAATGGAAGAGAACAAAGAAAGCCTGTATCAAAGGGATAAAATCTAGAGAAGAAGAAGAAACATCTTCAGGTCCAGAAGCACCTGCTTACAGCAAACCGATTTGGTATTCTTGATAACATCTGTGATGTATGCAGCGATAGTGGTCACAAGAATTCTGCATGCCTATGTCAACAGATATCTAGAGCTGATATGAACATAAGACCTCTGATGTCGATTAAGTATGAGGAGAGTAACTTGGGAAGAAATGATAATAATAGTGTGAAAACACATTTACCCTTGAGGATCTAAAGAAGGGAAGCTGAGAAGACCCATGATTTTAGATCCATGAAATTGACGGGCCATTCATCCAAAAGAAAAACTAAGTGGGATGAAACTCAAATGAACCCATGTGGAAGATCCAAACTTTGTGCAATAACTCTGAATGACATATTGGTCATTTGGCTAGAATATTTTAAAAGAATAAGGAAACTTGAAGATGAAAAGGCCAAGGATAGTGCTAATGGAAAAGAAAAACTTTCATGTGATGAATAAAAAGTGTAGGAGAGATTGAAAACCAATAGAAACACACATGTCAAATAAGTTCTATGTGAGAGATGCAAGAAATATTGTAACATTACAAAAGGTTGCCTAACCTTAATACCATATGAAGAATCATTCCTTTAAAAAAGTAAGAATGTTTCATTCATGATGGCTATTAAGAAGCACGATTCCCCACACAAAGTATAAGACAATGTGAAGAAAGCCATTCCACATCAACAGATATCAGAACATATGTTCAAATGTGAAGGCATGAATACTGGGGTGAACAGAGGAACTTGGTTGAGAAAAGAACCTCGACCATGAATCTCATGTTGATAAATCAAGGAGGAACCACCTAATTCCCTTTATCATTTTTGTATTGTATTTGTACTAATAATGCAGGGAATTGAAGGTGAAGAATGATCTCAGGGGGAGAACCTAAGAAGTAGTAAATGTTGTCAACTCTTGATAGCTAAGATAAATATTTTTCCATCCTTAGAAGATTCTTCAATGGATATTCAAAAATTAATATTTTGAAGGATCACTCTGGATGAATATGATGAGGAGTGTTTCCCTTGAGGGGTAGAAAATTGAAGAAGCTTCCAAAGTCACTGATTCAATCAATATAAACTCCAGCTGGAATCAAATGCAGTTACTCTATGAATTTATTGAAGAAAATGTAAATGGAAAAGGTATAACATTTATCAATATATATCTCATGGTTACTCAGATCAAAGATCATTCTACAAAGGGGGAGTAACTGAATTGATCAGTGACAAAAGAAGAATTGATGTGCCCTAAGGTCACTAATCATGTGGATAGCACTTGAATTTTTTTGATCTAAATTCTGATGTTAGTGCATGAGTTTCAGGTTAATTATTCCCTATCACATTTTATTTTCACCTACCTGAATTAAAAGTTGTAAACCTTTTATGACAATTTACATTTGTTCTCATCTCATGCAGTATCATGATCTGTGAATTATGGACAGCCTTGTTGTCTAAATCAAATCCTCTAGTTTTCTACATCGAGCATTTCTCAAGTAGACATAGTGTGAAATGATTAATGAAACATTTATTATGTATGTATTGATACCCTCCCTACCATGAGCTTTGTATTTCTTGTCAATAAGGGGGAGAGAACGTGAAATGAGAGTTTGAAAAGAAAAGTTAATTGAAGAGAAGATTCTCATTTTGACATTGATGAATTCATTTCAGAAGATGTATAAGGTATTGACAAAAAAAATACAAAGAGGGATATTGTTGGAACCACTTTGTGTATAAGGTTGTATTTGATATCAATAGTTGTCAATGAAGATCAAAATGAAGGAGAACAAGAAGTACTCCAATGAAATGGAGGAATGGAAATTCAGATGATTGTTGTACTGATCATAAGTTCAAAGAACATGTGTCAAAGGTGACACATTGTTTACAACAATGAAGAATGTGAGTTATAATCCATCTGAGGATGATTAAAGAAGAATGGGATTTTGATGAAGTCCATCCAATTCCTCATGATTGAATGAGAACAATACGAGAGACTTCTTGAAGACTTGAATCATATATTTTGCATGAAGTAGACAATGACGGTTGAAGAAGAAGACAGTGTGCAAGGGATTGGAATTATGAGATAGCCATGCACATCATGTTGTCTCAGATGATGATGATGTTAAATCTGAAGGATACATATCATGATAGTGGAGTTTGTGATGAAAGTAGAAGAGTTTATTAAGGATTAAAATCACCGAGAAAAAGTGTTTTTGAGGTGATTGTTCTTGTTGAAAAAGAAAACAAACGACATACAAATTTGTTGAAAAGGAGATTCCATGGTGGCATGTCAAGTTCTAGGGTTGTGATTAATGATCCATATTTTTTTCCAGAACATCGACAAAGGAATGGATGATCTGGAGGAAGTACAAAAATAGAAGATACAAGGTCGCGCCATTTCCCAGTGTTTGCCAAATTTTTGGGCCTGAAAATCGACAAATGGAGAAAAGTGTTTTTTGAAAAAATACATGCGCTCCAAGTACTTGATGGAGAGGAAACTTGTGTTACATATGAAATTCAAGATCAGAACAAGGAAAAATGTCTAAGGGAAGAGGGTCGCGGAAGTGTTGGGTTGGTCGCGCAAGTGACCTGCGCGCCGTAAAGAGACTTGTGCATCTGTGCCTAGAAGGATCAGAAACTTGCACGCCTATCATTTTTCAAGAACACAAATTCAATATATGGAGAAGGAAATAAGGTCGTGAAAGTATTCGTTGGGTCGCGCAAGTGAGTTGCGCAACAAATGCTAGGGGTGATGAGCTGCGCACCGAGCCCTGCGCGCTGAGGTGTGACTTGTGTGCCACCAAGCAGGTTGACCAGTTTTCCTATAAAGAGAGGACCACCCCCCTCATTTCCCATGAACTCAACCCTTAGAGAAAATCAGAGCTCTTTTCACATAGGTGTAGGAGTCTCTCAAGTGGTGAGTGGTCGCGCAAGTGGTGAGTGGTCGCGCTAGTGGTTTGGAGAGACTTGCGCGCCAGCTCTTAGAAGTTGTGTGTCAATTGACAGTTGCACGCCCAAGGTGATTTGGGTGAGAAAGGAAGTGATTAATGCAGGTTTGAAGTTCAAGAAGGCAGTGTCACACAGGAGCTTTGGTGACACTTGAGATGAAGTTTGGACTTGCGTGATGAAGACTAGCGCACCGTATTGGGACTTGGGCGCCGTATTGAGACTTGCGCGCTGGGCTTGAAATGGAGCGCCAAGTGTTGTTGGAGAGAACCCGCCTTTCTGGAGCTGCACGAGATCTGAAATATTGCCTGATACATTCAGTGCAAAGTGAGATTAGAGAGGAAATATAAATGATAAATTCATGATCTCATGCATACATGAAGAACTGATTCTGACAATGCCAAGTAAGCTGAGCTTCACTTATTGAGTAATCACATCAGTGGTTGTGATTCATGAAAACGAAGACAATAGGATCTAGTGTAATAGTCATTTCAGTAATGAAGAAGGTTTGAACTAAAAAGAGAATCAACTCTGAACCCTAATTCAAGCAAAGTCTCAGGATGAATAGGAGACAAAGACTTCAATGCAAATCTATTGAAGGGACCTTCACGTATATAAACTGAGCAGGAATTCACCAAAGGTCGTGAGCCAGGGGGAGTCAATGGGAGTGACCTGAGGGACGTAGTGAGCTATCCCTGAACAATTGTAAAGCCAGTGAGCCAGGGAAAAACTTACTATTCCCGAACCATTGTAATCCCCAACTAGTGAATATTAGTGGAATTTGGTATGACTGGAAACTTGTCGGCGTATTCTCTTTGGACGTAGCCCTTAGTGGTGAACCAAGAAAATTTTTTGTGTTATCTCTTTTCATGTAAATGTTTCATTACTAATCATATCCATCATACATTTTTAAGTAGTTCCTACCAATGTGGGAAAAGGATCCACAACTTTAAGAAGAAAAATTTGACACCCTGATTCACCCCTCCCCTCTTAGGGTGTCTCGGGGTCCTACAAGTGGTATCAGAGGTAGGTTGACATATGTTGGATATTCTCCAGCAATTCTATTGAGAAGAAGATTTCAGTTACTTTCCTAAAGTCAATCATGTAGAGTAGTTTTGATGATGATTCAGAGTAGAAATCTATATCCAGTAAGACTTCGAAACATAGGAAAATGAAAGAGAATAAGCTAATGAAGAAGTCCCTCATGACCAAAGAAGATATTGTGTCTTGTTCTACATGCCATTCCAATAATGCAGAAACATCAGGCATGGAAATTATCGAGCAGGTGGCTCCGAATTCCTCCAGAGGTAAGGATGACACCCCTAATTCAAGGTTTTAGAAAAAACTCAAAACATATCTACATGATATTCCAGAAGAAAAGGTTTCTATTATTTGTAGGCTATTCCAATCTATGCAGTTTGAGATCACTCGATAAGAAAGGGAAGCTGAAAATATGGAAAATGGGTTGGAAAGAAATGTTTTGGAATATATGTAGCTCACCAAACAGGTTAAATTATTTGAGAAAAAGAGGAAGTCAATAAGGCTCTAAAGGAAAAGATCCATGAACTTGAAGCTGAGATAGAAAAGAGAAAATAAGTCAAGAGTTTGTGTTTGGAACAAACATCCATGAAATTCAGGGAACCTGACTCATTGTTACAAAACCAAGTTATGATGCATGAAGATGAGGTTGAAATATTGAAGAAGACTTGTGAAGAGAATATGATCATGATTGAAGATCAGAAGATCATCCTCAATATTGAGAGTTAAATATTGGAAGCCCAGTTGACCAAGATTGAGAATACACATATTGATACTTCACAAAATAATGAAATGAGTAATGCTTGTACTCAATATTTGTTGGAGGAATCTAAATATAAAATACCTCCAACTTGTGACAAGAAGATTATGACAACTCTTGATTATCCACATCAAGAATCAATCGCTGCTGGTACTCAATGCTCACTGGAGGATTTTATTGTCAATAGAACTCCAAAATGTGAGAATAAGATCATGACTTCATTCATTGATCTATCACAAGCAACTGATGAATTGAAGGTACCATCCAATCCATCTTGCACATAGGTTTCTAAATGTGTTCCCACAATCAGTGCAGGATGGCAGAAATATTCTAAAAAAGTATAGATGAGTAAAGGTGAGAAGAAGAAACCTACCACCATGGTTAGTGTGGATGTGTAGAGAAAGGAGGAAGTTGGTTCCGCAAATAGAGCACAAACGATTAAGAAGATGTCCCAACAACCTCATACAATAGATATAAAGAATAAAAGATTTGTGGGTCAATGTTGGTACTGCAACCGATTTGGGCATTATGCACTGGATTTTTGGTACAATCCCTTTAATGGAAAATCAAAAAGAAAGCATGTATCAAAGGGAAGAAATCTAGAGAAAAAAAAGCAACATCTTTAGGTCCAAAAGCATCAGTTTATAGAAAACAGATTTGGAATGCTTGATAACATCTGTTATGTATGTAGTGGCAGTGGTCACAAGAATTGTGCATGCCTATGTCAATAGATATAGAGAGCTGATATGAACAGAAGACCTCTGATACCATCTAAGTATGAAGAGAGTACCTTGAGAAGAACTCATAAGAATAGTACAAACACACATTTCCCCATGAGGATCTCAAGAAGGGAATTTGATAAGACCCGGGATTTTAGATCCATGAAATTGAAGGGTCATTCATCAAAAAGAAAAACTAAGTGGGATGAAACTCAGATAAACCCATGTGGAAGATCCAAAATTGCTGCAATAGTTCTGAATGACATATTGGTCATTTGGACAGAATATTTGAAAAGAATAAGAAATATTGAAGATGAAAAGGCCTAGGGTAGTGCTAAAGGAAAAGAAAAAATTTCATGTGATGAATACAAAGGGTAGGAGAGATTGCAAACCAACTGAAACACACATGTCAAAGAAGTTCTATTTGAGAGATGCAAGAAATATTGTCACATTAAAAAAGGTTTCCTAACCTTAATACCAGATCAAGAAGCAGTCCTTAATAGGAGTAAGAATGTATCATTCATGATGGATGTTAAGCATAATGATTCCCCACACAATGTAGAAGACAATGTGAAGAAATCCATGCCACATCAACAGATGATAGAAAATAAGTTCAAATGTGCAGGCATGAAGAATGGGGTGAACAGAGGAACATGGTTGAGAAAATAACCTCAACCATACAGATCTTGTTGATGAAACAAGTAGGAACCACATTATTCCCTTAATCATTTGTTTATTGTATTTGTGCTAATAATGCAAGGAATTGAAGATGAAGAATGCTCTCAGGGGGAGAACTGAGAAGTAGTGAATGCTGTCAACTCTTGATAGCTAAGCTAAAGATGATTCCATCCTAGGAAGATTATTCAATTGATATTCAATTAATAATATGGTGAAGGATCACTCTTGATGAAGATGATGAGGAGTGTTTCCCTTGAGGGGGAGAAAAATGAAGAAGCTTCCAAAATCACTGTTTCAATCAATATCAACTCCTGTTAGACACAAATGCAGTTACCTTGTGAATTTCTTGAAGAAAACGTTAGTGGATAAGGTATGCCATTTATCAATATCAATCCCTTGGTTACTCAGATCAAAGATCATTCTACAAAGGGGGAGTAACTGAATTGATCAGTGACATAAGAAGAATGGATGTTCCCTAAGGTCACTTATCCTACCGATAACACTTGAATGTTTTTGATCTGTTTGATGATGTGAGTGTAGGAGTTTCAGTTTGACTATTCCCTATCACATTTTATTTTATTCTACCAGAAATAAAAGTGGTAAACCCTTGAAGACAATTTACATTTGTTCTCATCTCATGCGGTATCATGATCTGTGAATTATGGACAACCTTGTTGTCGAAATCAAATCCTATTGTTTTCTACATCGAGCATTGCTCAAGTAGACTTAGTGTGAAATTATTAATGAAACATTTATTATTTATGGATTGATACCCTCCCTACCATGAGCATTGTATTTCTTGTCAATAATGGGGAGAGAATGTGAAATGAGAGTTTGAAAAGAAAAGTTGATTGAACAGAAGATTCCCATTTTGACATTGATGAATTCATTTCAGAAGATGTATAAAGTATTGACAACAAAATACAAAGAGGGATATTGTTGAAACCACTTTGTGTATAAGGTTGTATTTTTTTCAATAGTTCTCAATGAAGATCAAAATAAAGGAGAACAAGAAGTACTCCAATGAAATGGAGGAATGGAAATTCAGACGATTGTTGTACTGATCATGAGTTCAAAGAACATGTGTAAAAGGTGGCACATTTTTTACAACAATGAAGAATGTGAGGTATAATCCATCTGAGGATGATTAAAGAAGAATGGGGTTTTGACGAATTCCATGTAATTCCTCATGATTGCATGAGAACCATGAAAGAGACTTCTTGAAGACTTGAATCATATGTTTTTCATGAAGTAGATAATGACTGTTGAAGAAGAAGACAGTGTGCAAGGTATTGGAATTCTGAGATGGCCATGCACATCATATTGTCTTAGAAGATGACGATGCTAAAGCTGAAGGATACATATCACGATAGTGGAGTTTGTGATGAATGTTGAAGAGTTGTTAAAGGATTCAAATCACCGAGAAGAAGTGTTTTTAAGGTGATTGTTCTTATTGACAATGAAAAGAAACGACATACCAATTTGTTGACAAAGGAGATTCCATGGTGGCATGTCGAGTTCAAGGGTTGTGGTTAATGATCCATGCTTTATTTAGGAATGTCGAAAAAGGAATGTATGATCTGGAGGCGGTACAAAAATAGCAGATACAGGGTCATGTCGTTTCCCAATGTTTGCCAAATTTTTTTGCCAGAAAATGGAAAAATGGAGAAAAGTGTTTTTGGCAAAGAGACTTGTGCGTCGTGTACATGATGGAGAGGAAAATTTCATGCCATATGAAATTCAAGATCAGAACATGTATAATTGTAAAAGGGAAGAGTGTCGCGGAAGTGTTGTATTGGTCGCGCAAGTGACCTGCGCACCGTGAAGAGACTTGCGCAGCAGTTCCTAGAAGGATCAGAAACTTGCGCGACTATCATTTTTCAAGAACACAAATTCAAAATATGGAAAAGGAAAGAAGGTCGTGCAAGTATGGGTTGGGTAGCACAAGTGAGTTGTGCTACAGAGGCTAGGGGTGAAGAGCTGTGTGTTGAGACTTGCGCGCCGAGGGGTGACTTGCGCGCCGCCGAGCAAGCTTACCAGTTTTCCTATAAATAGAGGACCACCTCTCCTCATTTCCCATGAGCTCAACCCTTGGAGAAAATTAGAGCTCTCGTCACGTAGGTGTAGGAGTCACGCAAGTGGTGAGTGGTCGCACAAGTGGTTTGGAGAGGCTTGTTCGGCAGCTCTAAGAAGTTGCTTGTTGGTTGATGGATGTGCGCCCAAGGTGATTTGGGCGAGAAAGGAAGTGAGTCACGTAGGTTTGAAGTTCAAGAAGGTAGTGTCGTGTAGGTGCTTTAGTGACACTTGTGCACCAGTTTAGACTTGTGCGCCGAGGACTTGGGTGCCGTATTGGGACTTGCGCATCATATTGATACTTGCACGCTGGGCTTGAAAAGGTGCGCCAGGTGTTGTTGGAGCGCGCCCGCCTTTCGGGAGCTGCCTGAGAGCTGAAAGATTTCCTGATACTTTCAGTGAAAAGTGAGATTAAATAGGAAATATAAATGATAAATGCATGATATCATGCATACATGGATAACTGATTCTGACAATTCCAAGTAAGCTGAGATTCACTTATTGAGTAATCACATCAGTGGTTGTGATTCAGGAAAACAAAGACAAGAGGATCCAGTGTATTAATAATTTTACTAAAGAAGAAGGTTTGAACTAAAAAGAGCATCAACTCTAAACCCTGATGCAAGAAATGTCTCTTGCTGAACAGGAGACAATGACTTCAATGAAAATCAATTGAAGAGACCTTCACGTCTATAAACTGATCGGGACTTCACCAATGGTTGTGAGCCAGGGGGAGTCAAAAGGAGTGACCCGAGGGATGCAGTGAGCTATCCCTAAACAATTGTAAAGGCAGTGAACTTGGGACAGAGTGACTATGCCCGAACCATTTTAATCCACAACTAGTGAAGATTAGTGGAATTTGGTACGACCGGCAACTTGTCGGCGTATGCTCCTTGGACGTACCCCTTATTGGTGAACTAAGTAAAATTTTTGTGTTATCTCCTTTCATATAAATGTTTCATTACTAATCATATCTATTATACAGGTTTAAGTAGTTCCTACAAATGTGGGAACAAGATCCACAACATTAAGAAGAAATAGTTGACACCCTGATTCACCTCTCTACTCTCAGGGTGTCCTGGGGTCCTACACTTTGTAGAAAATTTGGGGGAATTATATATTTGGTAGATAGTACATTTTCACAGGGTACTCTATTAATTTTTGTACACCATGACTTATATTTTACATCATGCTTCTAGAAATTATTTCCTAAGGGGATTAATATGAATGTATTTCTGAGAATGGATTTCCACCCATAAAAATATGGGGACTAAAAACATTCTACAAAGATACATGAGGATATGATCCAGGTGTATATACGTAAAATTTATGATCTTCAGTGAGAAACATATCACTTATTACGTTCTCTTATAAAAAAATTATAAAGAGGCTATTCAGATGGAACCTTATGGGGAAATTTATGGAAGGCCATGCAGACCACTTCTTTGTGGATTTAAGAAAGTGTGTTAATGTTTTTGAGAAAAAGTATAGGGAAGGGGAATTAAGAGAAAGGTCAACTCATTTGGAAATATATCGCTACATCTGAGAGTAATATGAAATTTTATGTTGATCGATGTTGAATACCCCTTGAGTTTTTAGTGGGTGATTATGTGTTCCTTTATGTGTCTCTGAGATTGAGTCAACATCAAATTCATAGGCTGGGTATGTTGGTTCCTGGGTTTATTGGATTATTTTAGATTTTCCTGGGTATCATTATGGTGGTATACTATTTGGATATTCTATAGAGGTATAGTAATATGGAGTTGTTTTTAAAGTGTTAAGGATTTAGTGTTATCACCCCTTCCTTTATCATGTGATTGATGTTTATGATGTTGAGATTGATACTAAAATATCCCTTGAGAAGCATCTTAATTGGGTTATGGATCATAGTGAGAAAGTGTTTTGGGTAAAGGATAGGCTGACAGTTTATGTATTGGGGAAATATAGGGAAGTTACTATTGAAACATGGGAGAGAGAAACATAAATGCGAGATTAGTGGAACATTCTTTTTAACTTGGAATATTATAAATTCTTGGGAGTATAGCTCCAGTGTGGGCTATTATAAGGTGGGTATAATGTAAATTTGGACCTTTTGGTGGATTTTTTAGATCATTTTAGGTACTCCATTGTCTTGTTTTGGTTACACCCTGGATAGGTTTTACAATATGGTATTTTTTGAAAGAAATTGGTGATATTTAAAATACAATTGGGCTTTTAATATATGATTCATAGCTAGGGGAAACAGTGTGACTTTCCCCATGAATCTGGTCTCCATATTTTCGTGATATATGAGGTAGTGAATGGTTTTTCAAACTTATTACAACTTAGAAGAAACTGTGTACCCCCTATATAGAGGCTCACAGTTAAGGTTCATGGTTTGAAAACCCATACCCCCTGCCAAGGAAACATTATTGGTGTATTTTTTATTGCCATAATTTTTTTTAAATTCATAAACCCCATATTTATTATCCATAAAAACCATATTTCATAATAATATGAATAAATTATATATTTGAGGCTCCCACATGAATTAGATGTCTCTTGAAAATAGTTATGGATGAATCGATGATTCGGCCAATAGATTGGATCCCCCTTGTTAATTGATTTTCTTCTATTTGGTATATCTTCTCTCTCCCATATTTCTCTCATATTTTTGAACATTTATTTCTTCCATTGGAAATGGTTTTCGATCATGGTTTTTATGGTTGTTTCCCATTTATCTTTATATTAGTTTTTTGTCATAGATCTTCCACATTGATTTGATTTTGAACATTCCGCTTCCATTTGTGGATCATGAACTATAGAATTCATGTCAAAGACCTTGTGGTATGTGGTATAAATGTTACACTACCTAAAATTGAATTTAATTTCATGTATTCAATTGTGAAACTTCAATTTAGACATTGGGAAATTGACTTCTAAATTGAATTAATTTATTAATTTTCTTCTATCTGATAAAGTAATTGAAGGATAATCTGTTTAATAAATTTTTGAATAATAGCATTATACAATTTATTTATTAATGGTTAATATAATTAATTATGACCCATGGTTTGTTTTTGTAACGTCCCAGTCGAGCCCACGATCATGATATTGTCTTCTTTGGGCCTGACCCTCACAGTTTTGTTTTTCGCTGGGCTCGACCCTCATGCACTCCCAAAGAAAATGTATCATAATGGGAGAGGTATCCACACCACCGTATAAAGGGGTTCTTCGTGATCCTCCTCCTTCGATGTTGGATTACCATAACCCACCCCCTAGAAGGGCCCATCATCCTTGATGGCACATCAAATGGATAGTGGCTCTGAAGCCATTTTGTAACGTCCCAGTCTAGCCCACGATCATGATATTTTGGGCCTAGCCCGTACAGTTTCGTTTTTCCCTGGGCTTGAACCCCTGGAACCTCCCAAGAAAAATGCCTCATCATGGGAGAGGTATCCACACCACCTTATAAAGGGGTGATTCGTGCTCCTCCTCCATCGATGTGTGATTTCCATAACCATCAGCAGTAAACAATCCACATTTCGACGCATAAAATTACCACCCATCATGAAACAGCTAATCAAAGCAGATAAACACAACATGTAACCCTCTGGGAAGTACCCACAACCTATCCCCACTGATCCTACCTAGCAACACAAGAATGAAGCTAAAAAAATGTAACCCTATGGTAAGTACTCACAGCCTATCCCCTCTGGTCCTACCTAACAATTACAAGAAAACCTCTGGGCAGTACACTCAGTCTAACCCCTCTTGTTCGGCTTAATCATAGACTCTCTGAAGAATCACACACCATTAATTCAATTTATAGTCTCGTAATGATACTAAAGGTGCTCTGGGGAATCACTCAACGTCTCATTCCAATAGTGTCCCATGTCGAGGAACTACAGACACTCTGAGGAAGCACTCATCTTCAATTCCCCATGTGGTCTTGCATTTAATTAAAACAGGCACTCTGGAGAATCCCTCAACGTCCATTCTCCCTATGGTCTATACACCAGGTTATCATGGACCTGTCTACTTCAATAAAGTGTAGCAGCACATAACGACAAAGGTAATCTTAAAGAACTACTTGGATAGAATTCTACAGCACAACAACATAACTGAACAACAGTCACAGCATCCTATAATACTAGGCATGGAAAAGTAAATAGCAGCCTAACAGGAAATCAAGACACAAAGGTCCAAATAGGAAAAACATGCATGGGAAATACATCCAAAGAACAAATATTCACCCTATTCGCAAACAATAATCATCTACTCAGGCATACCAACATTGCAGAGAAACAATAGGGCCAGAATAGTAAACGCTCAATACCCCGTTCATGGGTATTTGGAATAGTTGAACTAAAACTCAATGTATTTCAAAAAAAAGGCTCAAACCACCTACCTTGGTGTTGGGAGACCAAGATAATTGAACCACAATAATTGAATCGCATTATAATTCCATATATCTATGGAAACATATAAAATGTTTAACCCATGATAACTCACAAAAGAGGAGAAATCAAGTGATGGGGCTCTAGGAGACGGAAGAACACATCTATGTGATTCCAATGCAACCATCGGTGTTTGATTCAGAGTACAAACACTCAATAATGGGCTCGTCAAAGATCCATGGTTGATAGCCACTCTCGGACGAACTAGTTTGAGAAGGAGACGATATTGTCTATCAGATGCAACCTCAATGCGTTTAATTAAAAAACAAAATAAACAGTATGTACTTTCCATTTCCATACTACACTTTTGGTGGCCTCCAGGTTATCCCACATTGTTGTGTGCAAGGATACTACATGTCCAGCACACGGCTACCCGCGGTAACCGAGTACACTGCCTGTACTCATAAAGTACATGACATGTACTTCAAAATTTTCCAGAAACACCCCTTTTCTCAAAAAATCCAAACAAAGAAAAGAAAAACATACCTGAAAAGTAGAACCAGGTTCTTACAAACTTCCCCTCTTAATGAAATATGTCTATTAATTTCGCTAGAAAGGTGGCGTAGAAGAATAAACCCTGAACACCTCTGGCCACTAAGATCATAAATCGACCTCCCTCTCCCAAGTCTCATCCTATACTCGCTCGTGTTTCCATAGTACCCATACCATAAGAACAAACTTGCCATGGAGAACCTTCATACTTCGATCAATAAACAGGATAGGATTATCCTAGAAAGATGTGTCCACATCTAACTCAACCTCCTCCGGTTAGAAAACATGAGATGGTTTTAAAAAGTAACGTCAAAGCTGAGAAACGTGGAAAACATCATCCATAGACTAGTACCTCTGAGGTAACTACAACTGATAGGACAGCTTCCCAACTCTCTCCAACACCTCAAATGGCTTGACGTACCTTTGCGAAAGCTTACCATGTCTCATAATCCTCTTGTTTTCCAACCTCAGTTTGACACGTAGAAAAACATGATCCCCAACTTTGACCTCCATGGGTCATCTCCATTGATCAGCAAAAGACTTCTATCAAGACTGTGCAGTTTCCATCCTCTATCAAATCAACTCTCTCTTCTCTATGGTCTCCTGGACAAGACGACGTCCCACCACAACTGCCTCTCCTGCCTCCAGCCAACAAAAGGATGATTGGTATATCCTACCATACAAAGCCTCATAAGGTTCCATATGAATAGTTTCTTGAAAACTGTTATTGTAGGAAAACACCATAAGAGGTATATTATTCTCCCAAGATCCTCTAAAATATAAAATGCATGCTCGGAGCTTATCTTCAAGCTCTTGAATCGTACTATTGAACATGCAATCTATCTGAGGGTGGAAAGTTGTACTCAAATGTACATACATACCCAAAGCCTTCTGAATCCCCTACCAAACCCGAGAGGTAAAACAAGCATCTCTTTCTGAAACAATGGTGTGTGGAAGTCCATGTAGATGTACAATCTCACGAATGTACAATCATCCAAGATATTCAACAATGAGGGTCTCCTTTATCATTAAAATGTGTCCAAAATTCATGAGTCTATCAATGACAACCCAAACTGCATTATTCCCTTGAGATGACAGCAATAAACCTATAAAAAAATCAATTGCGACATTGTTTCACTTCCACTCGAGAATAGGAAACTATTGTAGAAGACCTGCTGGTCACTGATGCTTCGTCTTCACCTGCTGACAGGTGGAACACCTCATGATAAAACCAATAACATCTCTCTTCATACCTGGCCACCAATACTGACATTGTAGATCCCGATACATTTTGGTGACACCAGGATGAACTTCCCAAACTGAAAAGTGAGATTCCCATATCATCTCCTCGTGTATGCCTGTTGGAACCCATACGCGCCCTTGGAAACACAAGATTTCATCCTCACTGATGTTCCATCCCGAAATAGGTTCCTCTCCTAACTTGATCTCCCATAGGACAAGGCCTTCAAAATCTGATAGCTGCCTCACTCGAACTCGATCAAGAAGAGTAGAGGTAACAACTAATGAAGATAGAAAAGTTTGCCCCTTTCTATCGTGCACCTCTAAAAGCATATCATAGAATAGAGCCATAAGCTTCCACTCACTGCTAGCCTCCCAAACTTCCTGTATATGAGTCTTCCTACTCAACACATCAGCCACTGTGTTGCCCTTGCCATGTGTATAGGCAAGCTCAATGTCAAAGGACTGTAGGTACTCAACCCACCTACACTGCATCAAATTGATATCACATTGAGTGAAGATGTACTTGAGACTTTTATGGTTGGTGAAAACCACAAAATTCTCCCCCAGAAGATAATCTATCCAATAGTGTAGGGCATGAACAACAGCTGGTAACTCCAGATTGGGCATCAGGTAATTTCTCTCATGTGGCCTCAACTACCAAGACACGTACGCTATGACTCCATCTCCCTACATAAGCATAGCTCCCAGCCCGATACATGATGGATCACAGTAAACCATATATCTCTTTCCTGGATCCGGAAAGACTAGTATCGGTGCTGAAGTCAAACTCCCTTTCAGCTCCTGAATGCCTGACTCACAGGATTCTGACCACAAGAACTTCACACCCTTCTTAGTCAGATTCTTCATTGGTGCTGCTAAGTGTGAAAATCCCAATATAAAGCATCATTAGTGTCCATCCTATAACACCCCAAGCTACAATGATATGTCTCCCTTTGAATAATGTGATAACTTGCATTGTATGCAACTTCAAGGTTCTAAGACACCATAAACAATCAAACTAGTCATTATGAATAGTAATACTCACTTTTTAAAATTTTATCATTCAAAATGGACTTCATTTTTGGATTCGGAATATCGAAATTATCTTAGGGAAATTTTTTGGTATTTTTCTGAAAATATTCAATTTTTTATGAATAGTGAATAACACTTAGTTATAGTTCAAAACTGAAATTTTATTTATGTAATTAATTATTTTATATAAATTTATTTTAGTTCAAAATAGATTCATAATACCTATATGAGTTCAAATTAATTAATTGGATTTAGTTTCCAATAATTTTTCATATATATAAATTTTATGGAACTTTTTACTGTCTATTACCTACCTCTTAGGAGTATTTTCAAATTTACATAAAAAAATAATTTTACCACTTCTGTGAGTTGAATTTCAAAAATCAGAGAGACACGGTTGATATCAGAAAGTAAAATTTGGTTCAATGAGATGAAAATAATTGTTGGTGAATAGTAAGTGTTTCTTTTATTTACCACAGTTAAAAGTAAATAGGGTAATTAAAGGTAAAAATGATATTATTATTACCCTAACACATGTCCTAATTCAATTGGATAAGTATAATTCGACCAAAAACAACATTCAAAATAAAATATGAACCACTTCGGTCTACTTGGATTAGATTATGACATTTATTATTATTTAATTCAAAGAAGAGTTAAATTTTTTAAATTCAATGATTAATTACAAAACCATTTTTAATATTGGGATACACATAAATTAAATTCGACTATAAATATTCATTATAAATATAAAAATATTTCCTACATAATGTTTTTTTATTTATATTTTTTAGATGTTAAATAATTTAATTTATTTATGATACAATGATGATGTAGTAATTACCTAATTAATGAAATATTAAAATAATTGAGATTCTAAATATCCAAATATATGTAATTTAAGACTTTTTATGCATTCCACTAATTTTCTAGGTTTATATGGAGTAATAGGCTTGATTAAATTATTTATTTTGGAAGTAATAATGCTTTTAGAAATTTAGAAAAAAACAAAATATCAAATAGTGTCAAAATTGACATAAAGTGTTTTTAAAACAAATATTATATTATTAGTTGATATTCTATTCCTAAAAATCTAAAGTTTGGCCAAAATAATGATATAATGATATTTGTATCAACAATGAACCACTTGGGGTTCTCTTGAATGTTTATAGTATGTTTATTAACCATATATTATAAAAATTCAAAGAGACATGGTAAATGTTAAACTATTTAACTAAGAGTTAAATCTAAAAGATAATGTTAATATTGTGATCCAAACCTATATAAAACCTATTGGTTTAGTGGTTTTCGACCCATCCCCACCATATCCTTTAAATAATCCATTATGGAGCCATTAGAAACCGAACATGATTTTATTATAAAGTAATATTTCTAACTTTTCCTAAGGCCCCCCTCACCCTCTTATAAAAGCGCACTCCCACTTCTCTAAAATTCACACCATCAAAGACTTTTGTCTTGGCCAACCCCAGCCAAAATACCCTCTAAACTATCATCCCTTCATCATATAGGCATTAATTTAGTCAGAAATCCATCCTAAGGATCCCTTTTGATCAAATCAAATGGAAGAACCCAAGGAAAGGGTAAATATTTCATCACCTCTTTCAAGTTCCTTTCGTCTTCCACTTCCGCTTTCTTTGTAGTTTCCATTATAAAATAATAAATCCAGTATCTTCTATATACTTTGATGTTATTATAAATATGGTACAACCATATTCATTACGATATCCATCTTTTGAATGACATGTCACTATACATGCATATGTACGGCTTACCATCTCCACGTCATGGTGTAATTGTTATTCAATACATTATTATTTGGATGGGTATAATAATGAAGTGTAATTTATGTAAATAATAAATATAAAATGATAATTATTCTTTATATATGATATTACCTCAAATTATATATTATTTTAGTATCAAAATAATGATATTATCGCTTGTGCCTACGTACGGATTACCGTCTCCACAAATGCGATGAGATTCATTCCCCATCGAATCCATTCAAGAAAAATTTTCATTTGATGATTAAAAATAATGTTCAAAGTCTTAATATAATTCTATATATGAATAAGATACATGCCATCAATAAAAGATATGACTCACATAGCATAGAATATAACGGAAAAGGAATTCATTAATACCTGAAACAACAATAATACTAAGATATTATTAACAAAGAAATATTAAAAGATCATATATGATATTAAGTAAATGTATCTGATTCTTGTATAATTTAATAACATTCATTTCACCACTATACATTATGTTAACCTACCCTTGATCAAGGAAATTTACAAGGTAAGGGTTAATTATACAATCTCTTCATTATCCGAGGTTGTTTATTCATAATTATCTATTGGGACTTTTTTATCATCCACATCCATGTTTCATAAAAATGTACTTCAAATCCTTATTTATATTTTGTATACTATGAGTTAAAGTCATTTAAACCTTTTTTTACTTTTATAAGATTTTTATAAAGGAATTTTTCTATCATTTTCCAAACAACGTAATTTTTGACCTTTTCTACAAAATTAATGTAAGAATGTTTTTTTAACTTATACGGCTGGTGTGGCTGTTTTCTGCCATTATAACATCATTAAAGTATCCCTTACAAGCTTAAACAAATATTTTCAAAATAATTGTTTTCTTTATAATTATGTGACACTTAAATGATTTGAAAATAAAAATATATATTTCTTTAAAAAAGGTTTTGATTTCATCTATGTAAATATCCATTGGTGAATTTTATGTTTATTTGATATTGATTTATTATGATACAAAGCATACATATTGTGTGATATGTTTGACTATGGATGTGGTATTTTTATACCATCCATGTTTTATGGTTATGGTATTAAAATTTTGTATGCTAGTTTTAATACGAATGTTATGTTATATTTCAACCTTTTCATATGAGGAATGTTTTTGACATAGTAAGTAACGGGTGGAGCGCACTATAGATCCTCTATGCATCGGTAGGTCTCATGAGACAACTAGACATGGAATTGGCCGAGGCCTTTCCCAATATGATATATGGCTTTGGCCAAGTCCTTAATCATTTTTAGACGTCTCGGATGAGGACTTGACAAAATGATTCAGAATGTCCAGAATTATACATTCCCTCATTATGAAAATAATATTGATGGTTCTTGTGGTCATTTGACTTGTAGAATACCCCTAATTATGTTTTATTATGGAATTATTTACTCATCCCATGTTCCTACCATAAATGTATTCATGTTTATTATTGTTAAAGGCATGTGGTTTCAATTATTCACCATGCTTAATATTTATGTTATCTTCTACTGTATTGCTTACCCTTTCTGAGCGTTTGAGTTCACCAATTTATTATATTTCATTTTCCCAGTATATGAAGAATGAGTGACTTACATGCATAATATAGGAGGCTTGGATGTTTCAAATGGAAGAAATTATTTTTTTATTTCTTTTCAAGTTATAAAGTTGAACTTATGTATGAATCTTGTTTCCAATAATACTAAATTGATCAGTCTTTCAAGACATGAATTCCTTGTGATCATGCCAATGTTATTTAATAATGCACCGACTCTAGGTAGCTGTGGTCGGGGTATTACAGTTGGTATCAGAGGAAATTTATAACAAACCATTGAAACTACATTTAGATAAACTATGATTATAGCACATAGCTTTAAGATAGACTTTGAGGATTAGTATAGATGAATTTCCTAGAATTTAGTATTGTAGATATATTGTGTGTTTTACAAGAAATACATACATGTCTGGATACGAGTAGGTAGAGACATCTTTGACACAGATGTACCAAGGGGTAAAACCCAAAAACACCGCTTTGAGATACACTCGAACGGGAATAGCTACATGACAATGGGCCTGGCTTCACTCTTGGTTACGACACTCCTGGGGGAAATGCTTAGAATAATTCTCATTTTCATTGCAAACAATTATGAAGGGTTCATGAGTATATAATTTCTCAAATGAAACCCTTTTATGATTATGGATTATATCCATAAACTGTTCAATTTAAGTTAAGTGTTTTACAAGTCTGGATTTATGTATTGTGATTCATAAACTAATCTACTGTATGGCATTATTTATAAATGGATTCTATTGGAAGGAATGGAAACTGTATCAATGCATGCACTCCATATTGGGATTTCCCTCCTCTTTAAGATGATTATAGTTGAGATGGTGAGACAACTGGTGCTGATCATCTTATCACCATATTGGGACAACTCACACAGGTTATGAATAATAACCTTACCTAGATGGATCACCCTAATCCACAATGCAGAGGATCAATGTTAGGCCACTTAATAAGGAAACAACCACAAACATTAAATGGGTGTACAAATCCATTAGTACCTGAGCAATGAATAAATTTCTTAGAGAAAATATTCCACGCCTTGGGGAGTAGCGAATGGAAAAAAGTTGTCATGACAGTTTACCACCTCACTGGAGATGTTGATCAATGGTGTTCATTGATTCAAAAATAAAATGAAGATGATGAAGTATAAAATATATAATGGAAGGGGTTTGAAGAAAATTTCTTAGAAAAATACTTTCTTCCTGACCAATGAGCGGATATGGAAAGACAATTTCTGAGTCTGAGGTAAGAGGAGGGTGAGAATGTTGCAAAGTATGAATCTATCATTACAAGGTTAGAGAGAAATGATGCAAATTATATACATAACCCAAGATGTAATATTGGCCTCTTATTTGATGGGTTAAAACCATTTCTCCATCAATCATTAGTATCACATCCTTCTCATCATACGAAGATATTGTCTCGTGTGCTATCAAGACAGAAAAGTAATTCTCTATGTCTTATGACATTAAAGAAAAGAAAGAGAAGAAGAGATCTGTTGAACACTCTGGGAAAGAAAATAAGGAAACAGGGAAGAGGGGAAGGATTGAATTTCACCCCAGGGATAATTATGGAAGGAAGCACCCTGATGCCTGTCTAAAAGGAAAAGGAGTATGCTAAAAAGGTGGAAAGAAATGCCATCATGCTGGTCATTGAAAGGGAATGAAAGATGCTACCAATGTTCAATGCTACAATTGCAGGTAGATGGGACATTATGCAAATGAATGTCCTAAGTTTCAGAGAACTTACATTAGAAAAGGCCAAGGGATCAAGTCCATTCTTATGTGATCACTAATGCTAAGGGTGATGCCCTGAAACATGTGGTGGCTGGTATTTTAATGGTTTCCTCAAGTATATCCAATGCTTTATTTAATTCTTGATCATCACATTGTTTCATATCTTCCTAGTTTGATAAGAAAATTCGATATTTCCAATTTGATTTAACACGGGATTTATCAGTCAAAACACCTAAGGGAAGTATCATTGCTACAAATTCTTGTGAATCAGTTCCCATTATGGCATATAAATGTTCTTTATCTGCTGATCTCATCATCATACCCATTATTGAATTTCATGTAATACTTGGTATGGATTGGCTTTCAGACCACAATGCAAAAATTTATTTAAGAAGAAGGAGGTTACTATTTTTGTTGATGATGATAAAGAACACCTTATCTTTTGAGAAGAATTGTCACCACCTAATTCTTATCTGGATCCACCCCTAGTATCTCAAATAAATTCAATTATTAGGGAGGAAGAGAATGAAATAACTATGGGTGAGGAAAATAATGTTTAAATAGAGGATGTACCTATTTTGCAAGAGTATCTTGATTTATTTCTGCAGTATTTACCTAGACAACCTCCCGAATGTGAAATTGAGTTTTCCATTGATTTAATTCATGGTTCAAGGCCCATATTGATGACCCCTTATAGAATGGAAAATATGGAATTAGTATAACTAAAGAAACAACTATAAGAATTGAGTAATAAGGGATTTATTCACCCCAGTGTTCCTCCATGGGGGGCGCCTGTCCATTTTGTTAAGAAGAAAGATGGATCTATGAGGTTTTTTATTGACTACTGGGAAATCAATGCTATAACAATAATGAACAAGTATCCCCTACCTTGTATTGATGATTTATTTGAACAACATCATTGAGATCAATACATTTCAAAAATTGAACATAGATCCAGATATCATCAGTTGTGTGTGAAGAAGGAAGACATTCTGAAGACAGCATTTCGAACCAGGTACGGGCATTACGAGTTTAAAGTAATGCCTTTTGGATTGACTAATGAACCCTCTACCTTAATGGATCTAAAGAATAGAGTTTTCATGTAATATCTTGATGGATTTTTTGTGGTATTTGTTGATGATATCTTTTTATACTGAAAAATCAATGAAGATCATGAAAATCAAATGCTCATTATTCTGAAGACTCATAGAAGAAATGAATAATATGGGAAGTTTAGAAAGTGTGAATTCGGGTTTCAGGAGATTTAATTTCTGATCCATATTGTCTCTAAGGATAGAATCTCTGTTGATCCTTCTAAGAAAAGATAAATCCAAGAATGTCCAGCACTAACGATTATAACTTAGGTACATAGTTTTATTGGTTTAGTACGTTATTATCGGTGCTTCGTCCAGAATTTTTCCTGTTTGGCTAACCCACTAACCAAGATCACACATAAAGGGGTTAAATTTGTTTGGAAGAAAGTGTGTGAAGATTGTTATAAAGAATGGAATAGAGGATTTGTCAATGATCCTATATTGACTATACCATCAAGAAATGATGGGTTTGTTATTTATATTGAGGTATCAAAGAAAGACTTGGTTGTGTCCTTATACAGAATGATAGAGTTATTACCTATGCATCACGACAACTGGAAATTTATGAGAAAAAATATCCTACTCGTGATCTTGAGTTAGCAGCTGTAATATTTTCTTTGGTGATTTGGAGACACTATCTCTATGGTGAAAAATGTGAGATTTATACTGATCACAAAATTTTAAAGTATATTTTCACATAGAATGAACTCAACATGTGGAAAGGGAGATGTCTTGAACTACTCAAGGATTATTATTGGATGATACACTTCCACCCGAGGAAGGAAAATAAGGTGGAAGATTCTTTGAGAAGAAAATATCATGGAGTTTTGAACAAGATGAGAGCTGAAAGGGATCTTATTTTCATGGATCTAGTAAATATATATATGGGAATAACCATGGAACGTGAAACATCAATGATTTTTTCAAATGGTTGCCAAAACATCTTTACTAGAAAAGATAAAAAGTTCTCAGGCTGATGATAAGGAATTTTAAAAGAGGATTAAAGCTGTGAATCATGTGATATTGATTGAATTTGTGTATGAAGATAGAATTTTAAAATTTGGGAAAAGACTTTGGGTTCCCAATATACCTGATCTAAAGAGGGAATTGTTGGATGATGCTCATAGTTCTAATTTCTCTATACACCCTGGTAGCACTAAGATATATAGATATTTGAAGGATCATTTTTGGTGGGACAACATGAAGAGTGAGATTTCTGATTTTGTGTCAAGATGTATGGTTTTTCATAAATTGAAAGGAGGAAGGGAACAGTCTAGAGGAGTCATGAAACCTCTTCCAATACCTGAGTGGAAATGGGATAATATTACGATGGACTTTGTCATGGTACTACCAAAGACTCTTAGAAGGAATGATGAAATATGGGTCATTGTTGATCGCCTTACCAAGTAAACACATTTTATTGCTATAAGGGAAGATTTACCAGTTGAATGTTTAGAAAGACTATATA
Organism: Viscum album; assembly: GCA_963277665.1. Classification (NCBI taxonomy): domain Eukaryota; kingdom Viridiplantae; phylum Streptophyta; class Magnoliopsida; order Santalales; family Viscaceae; genus Viscum; species Viscum album. The sequence goes on from OY728146.1 coordinate 385,787,090, forward strand.
TTCATGAAGTTGTAAGACTTCATGGGGTACCATTATCGATTGTTTTTTATAGAGATCCACATTTTACAATAAGATTCTGGAAAAATATTTAGAAATCCCGGGATACTGAACTTTTTTTGAGCAGTACCTACCACCCCCAAACTGATAGACAATCAGAACGGACTATTTAAACCTTATATGACATGTTGATATCACGCTCACTTGACTTTCATGGTATGTGCGATAAATATTTACCTCTAGTAGAAATTTTTTAGAACGATAGCTTCTATTCAAGTATTCATATGGCACCATATACATCGTTAAATGAAAAGAGATGTCGCACACCAACCTGTTGGGATGATGTTGGTGAAACAAAACATTTAGGACCATAACATGTGGAGGAAACTATAGAAAAGGTGAAGCTAATCCAAACCCACATCAAATAAGCTCAAAGTAGGCAGAAGAGCTATGCTGATAACTGAAGGAATGATTTGGAATTTAAGGTAGGAGATCATGTTTTCTTGATGTTATCTCCATGGGAGGGTGTTATATGATTCGTTAAGAAGGGAAAATTGTGTCCCAGGTACATCAAACCCTTCAAAATTTTAGAATGAATTTAGCCTGTAGCATACGAATTGGCAATGCCTCGAAGTCTTTCCAAAGTTCATGATATATTCCAAGTATCACTGTTGAGAGAATACATGCCTGACCCAATGAATGTACTAACCTATGATAATTTTAATTGGAACCAAATCTATCTTATTGCGAAGATCCTGTCAAGATTCTTGATACAAGAGAACATGTTCTAAGAAACCTGACAACCTGTCTTGATTTTTTTTATGGAGAAACTATAAGATGGAAGAGGAAACGTGGGAACCTGAGAAACTTATGATAAATAACCACTTGAGTCTTTTTATTTAGTAATAATCTAGAAATTTTGAGGAACAAATTATTTGAAGGAGGGGAGAATATGACACCCCAAGCTTCCACTGTACGTTTCCCGTTAAATAATGAAAAAGTTTGCATTATACGCAGCTACGAGGTTCTAACACACCATAACCAATCAAACTAGTTGATATTAATAGTAATACCCACTTTTTAAAATTTTATATATTTTATCTTTCAAAATGGACTTCATTTTTGGATTCGGAATATCAAAATTAGTTTAGTGTGAATTTTTGGAATTTTTCTGAAAACCTTCAATTTTTGATGAATAGTGAAAAACTCTGAGTTATTGTTTAAAATTAAATTTTTATTTAAATAATTATTTATTTTATTATAATTTATTTTAGGTCCAAATAGATGCATAATACCTATATGAGTTAAATGTAATTCATGGGAGACATTTTATAATAATTTTAGATATAAAAAAATTTTATTGAACATTTTACCGTCTTTTATCAACCTACTAGGAGTATTTGAAAATTTACATAAAACCAAATTTTACCACTTCTATGAGTTCAATTTCAAAAATCTGAGAGACATGATTGATATTAGTAAGTAAAATGTTGTTCAATGAGATGGAAATAATTCTTTCTGAATACTAACTTTTTCCTTTTATTTACCACAGTTAAAAGTAAATTGGATAATTAAAGGTAAAAATGATATTATTTTTACCCTAACACGTGTCCTAATTCTATTGGATATGTATAATTTGACAAAAAAAACCCTAGGAATAATATATGAACCTCTCTGTTCCACATGGATTTGATTAGAACATTTATTATTATTTAATTCAATGATGAGTTAAAAGTGATAAATTCAATGTTTAATAAAGATACCATTTTTAATATAGGGTTACCAATAAGATAAATTTGACTATAAAAATTAATTATAAATCTAAAAATATTTCCTACATAATGGTAGTTTATTTATATTTTTTAGACATTGAATAATTTAATTTATTAATGAAAAAATGATGATGCAGTAATTACCAATAAATGATATATTAATATAATTGATATTATAAATATCCAAATAAATTTAATTTGAGACTTTTTATGAATTACACTAATTTTCTAGGCTACTATGACATATTAGGGTTAGATAGATGAATTGTTTTCAAAGTATTAATGCTGTTATGAATTTAGCAAAAACAAAATACCAAATAGTGTCAAAATTGACATAAAATATTTTTTAAAACAAATATTATATTATTAATTGATATTATATTACTAAAAATATAAGGATCGACAAAAAGAATTATATAATTATATTTTTATCATTAATGAACCACTTGGGGTTATATAGGATGTTTATTGTATGTTTATTAACCATATAATATAAAAGTACAAAGAGACATGGTAAATGTCAAACTATTTAACTAAGAGTTAAATCTAAAAGATAAGGTTAATATATTGAACCAAACCTATATAAAACCTATTGGTTGAGTGGTTTTCAACCCATCCCCACCTTATCCTATAAATAATCCATTTTGGAGCCATTATAAACCGAAAATTATTTTATTATAAAATAATATTTCCAGCTTTTCCTAAGGTTCCCTCACCCCTCTTATAAAAGGGAACTGAACCTTCTCTCTAATTCACACCATAAAATCCATTTTTAACAGCTGAAACCTACCCAAATACCCTCTCAACTATCCTATATTCATCCTAGAGGCCTTAATTTAGTCATAAATCCATCTTATGGAGCCCTTTTGATCAAATCGGAATGAAGAACCCTAAGAAGAGTTAATATTTCATCACCTCTTTCAAGTTCATTTCTTCTTCCACTTCCTCTTTCATGGTTTTTTCCATAATAAAATAATAACTCCAATATCTTCTATTTACTGTGATGTTATTATAAATATGGTATAACCATATTCATTTTGTTATCCATCCTTTGAATGACATGTCACTAAACATGCGTATGTACGGCTTACCGTCTCCACGTCGTGGTGTAATTGTTATTCAATACATTATAATTTGGATGGGTATAATAATGATGGTTAATTGATGTAAATAAAAAATATAACAGGATAATGATTCTGTATATATGATATAACATCCAATTATATACTATTTTAATATAAAAATAATGATATTTTCACTCGTGAGTAAGTACAGATTTCCGTCTCCACGAACGCGATGAGATTCATTACCCATCTTATCAAATCAATACTAATATTCATTTGATGATTAAACATAATGTTTAAAGACATAATATCATTCTGGATATGAATAAGATACATCCCATCCATAACAAATGTTACACACATAGTAAATAATATAAAGGAAAATGAATCCGTTAACACCTGAAATGACAATAATACTAAGATATTATTAATAAAGCAATGTTAAAAGATCATATATGATATCATATTAAGGTATATTATTCTTGTATAATTTAATAAAAATAATTTCACAAATATACAAGAGGTTAAACTACCCTCGACTAAGGAAAAGTACAAGTTAAGGGTTAATTCTACAATCTCTTCATTATCCGAGATTTTTTATACGTAACAATCTATTGGGACCTCTTTATCATCAACATCCATGTTTCATAAAAATGTATTTCAAAACATTATTAATATATTATAGACTATGTGTTAAAGTCATTTATACCCTTGTTTGACTTTTATAAGATGTTTATAAGGGAATCATTCTGTCGTTTCCCAAACAAGGTACTTTTTGACCTTTTCATCAAAATTAAGGTAAGAATGTTTTTTTAACATATACGATAGGTGCAGCTATTTTCTACCGTTATAACATCGTCAAAACATCCCTTAAAAGATTATAAGAATATTTTAAAAATAAAATTTTAATTTATAATTATGTGACTCATAAATGATTTCAAAATATAAATAGATATTTCTCCAAAAAGTTTTTGATTTCATCTATGTCAACATACTTTGATGGATTTTATGTTTATTTGAAGTTGATTTATTATGATACAAAACATACATATTGTATTGTAGGTTTTGTGATATGTTTGACTGTGGATGTGCTATTTTTATGCCATTCATGGTTTATGGTTTAGGTACTGACATTTCATTTTGTAGTTTTAATATGAATGTTTATGTTATATTTCAACCTTTACATATGAGGAATGTATTGGACTTAGAAAGTGATGGGTGGAACCCACTATATCTCCTCAATGAATCAGTAGGTCACAGGAGACATCTAGACATGGAATTGGTCGAGGCCTTTCCAAATTTGATATGCCGTTTTGGTCGAGGCCTTAATCATTTTTAGAATTCTTAGCTGAGGCCTTGAAAAAATGTTTTAGAATGTCCGGAATTATACATTCCCTCATTATGAAAATAATATTGATGGTCAATGTGGTCATTCGACTAGTAGAATACCTGTGATTATGTTTTATTATGGCATTATTTACTCATCCCATATTCCTGCTATAAAATTATTCATGTTTATTATTGGTAAAGGTATGTGGTTTTAATTTTTCAACATGCTTAATATTTATGTTATCTTCTGCTATATTTCATACCCTTACGGAGCATTTGAGCTCATTCCTTTCTCATGTATCATTTTCCCAGGATATGAAGAAGTTAGTTATTAGTGACTTGTAGGCATAATCTTAGAGGCTTGGATGTTTCTAATTGAACAAACTCATGTGGTATTTCTTTTCAAAGTGCAAAGTTGAACTTATATATGAATCTTGTTTCCAATATTATTAAACTGATCAGTCATTCGAGTCATGATTTCCTTTTGATCAAGCCAATGTTATGTAATAATGCACCAACTCTGGGTAATTGGGGTCGGGGCGTTACACAGCCAGTCCTAGAAAGCTCTGTACCTCAAAGACGTTCTTTGGCTGCTCCCATGAGACTAATTCGCTCACACTCTTTGGGTTTACTAAAACTCCTGTCTCTGAGATAATATGACCCCAGAAGTGAATCGAATCTATCCAAAAGTGAAATTTTGAGAGCATAGCATATAACTGATGCTCTCTCAGTATACTCAAAAAGATCTTATGGTGGGTATCATGGTCGTGTCAAGTGTGAGTGTACACCAATATATCATCCACTAAGACCCCTATGAATTAATCCATGTATGGATGGAACACATGGTTCATCAGTTCAATGAAAACTGCAGGTGCTTTCTTGAGACCGAACGACATAACCATATACTCATATAGACCGTACCTTTTTAGGAAGGCTGTGAGAGGTATATCAAATGCTCTAATGCGCAACAGATGATAACCAGACCTCATGTTAAACTTTGAGAACACCCGGGCTCCTTGAAGTAGATCAAATTGATCATCAATCCTTTGTTAAGGATATAGGTTCTTGGTCGTCAACTAGTTCAAATTCCGATAATCCACCCAAATCCTGATGGTACCATCTTCAATCTTTTCAAATAAGACAGGTGAACCTGTAGGAGAAGTACTGGTTCGAATGAATCCCATTTCCTGTAACTCCTCCAACTATTTCTTGAGCTCTTACAACTCTGGCGTAGCGATCCTATAAGAAGGAATGGACACTGGTTCCAATCCTAGAAAAAACTCAATCGAGAATTCCACCGCATTCTCTGGATTCAAACATGAAAAGTCCTCTGGAAATACATCTCTGAAACGATCCACTATTGGAGGAAAGTCTAGCTGTGAAGTCCCCTGGTCATCCAGATATAGACTAGGAATCTGGGCATTAACCTCACCCATCTCATGATGTTGGGGACCCTCTCTGCTAGCCTAGACATCCCATTCACCCATATGAAGAAAGGATCCACCCTCTGGGGATATAAAACACACCCTTCAGTGATAATAGTTGATAAATACTTGAAAGGGGACTATCTAGTCCATTCCAAGAATTACATCATAACATGTCGTCTCTCTGACATAGAGGTCCCATAAAAAGTGACACCCACCAACCTCAAGAGGTAACTCCATGCACTGATGTACACTTTCCATTCTAGTACCCAACATAGTGTCTTGCGTCAAGATATTGGAAGAAGATAAGGTGTCAAGACCATTTCTCTCCACAACAGAAATAGATATAAAGCTATAGGAATCCCCTATATCAAAAAGAGAAAAAGCTAAAACTGAGGCTACTAATATCGTACCTCAAATAATAATAGGTCCAGGATCCTTCTCTTGTTGGGTCTGCTCCACTGAAAAAGTTTGTCCTGTACCGTGGCCCTGTGACCCTACCTGACCACTCTGAGCTAATCCACCCTGATGTAGCTGAAAACCGGGAAACTGGATACCATGTCCATGACCTCCACCTCAGTCTAAATGACCAGAAGAAATCCAGTTCCTGGATTAGTGAGAAACGGGTGGTTCTTCTCCTAAACGAGGATTCATAGAAGAGCTCTAGACACCAGCTGCTGGTGAGAAGATCTAAAAAAATTGATGAAGTTGACCCATCTTTCCATAAGATCGGAACACCATCGGGTCTCCCTAGCACTATGGCCTCGTATGTCCAGCCCTTCCACACCAGTAGTATACCACCTGGCTACTTGAATGTGTCTTTCACCTCCTTGGATCACTGTGCAATGATTCCTTGTGGCGCTTCCTAATATCAGTAGGAGGGATGCTAACTCCAAATGTTGAGCCTCCCTGGCTCACAACTCTAGAATCCCTCATATTTCACTCCGTGATCAGTGCCTGGTTTATGATATAATTGATAGTAGTCAACTGGAAGATGGTCACCTGTGATTGGATGTCGTGCCTCATACCATCCTCAAACTTCCCAACCATGAACAAATGATCAACCCTTGTAATAGAGGTGAAGCACTAAAACTCGGTAAATCGGGAGAAATACTCCATAACAAAAAGAGTTCCATGTTACAGACTAATAAACTCTCAGGCTCGATCGGATCTCAAGGTCTCTGGATAGAAGTAGTCATAGAAGATGCCCTGAAACCCCTCCCACAACATAACCTGCTGGCGTCATTCATGTGAGATCACATCCCACCACATCTTGGCGGAGTCCAAAAGTATATAAGTAGTGATCTTGACCCTCCTCTCTTGAGGAATCTCTAGATTCTCAAATATCATCAGCATGGATTCTAGCCATGACTCTGTAACCTGAGGTCCTCCTCCCTCTGAGAATGTGTGAGGATGTTTCTGCTGGAACTCCCATGTAAAATCAGCCATCGACGAGGCAGGAGGAGTCACTCCCTGAAAGGTCTACATCATCCTCATAAATCCCTCCCTGAACTGTGCATCAGCACCCATTTTAGGTACAACGGCGAGTGCCAAGGCTAGAACAACTGGGGGATTGACAGGTGGTCCCAGATCAGTGATGCCTGGTGTCTGATCACTGCCTGGAAACTGGCGTAGGACCAAAGGATGTCTTAGTGGCATGACTCTATAAGGTGAAATGCACACCATAGATCAATATTATCATGGACTGAAAACTGGATGTACAGGAAGGGAACAGAATAAATAATGCATTCAAGTTTTGAAAAGCATGACTACTCAATGTGTATGTCCCCTACAGAGATTTTTCCGCTAATTCATTCACATGGGCATGTAATACTGACAAAACTGGTCGTGTAACACCCAAACCACACAACGTGTTGTCCTATCACACAACATGTACTTGAATCCTCTTTCTCTGCCCGAGTCCTTATACACAGTTAAGCCACACGACTCTCTTAAGACGAGGCTACCTGGTATGTTCATGATAGACATGGCATTTACTAGACAAGATACACCAGGCCTGTGTTGTTAGTGGCATGACCCAAAACATGGTTCATGCTACACGGTGTGTTCATGGTGGAAACAACATGTATGTGAGAGGATAACATCAATCTGTGTTGTTGGTTACACATCTAGCAACAAAAATGACACTACACGGCATGTTCCTTTGGTACATGGCTTGTTACTACAAGAAAATTTGTATCCTGTGTCACTTCCCACCCGGCTTATGACACGGTTAGGGACTGAACAACATGTACATAAGTTACATGGCATGTACATAAGAAAAACTGTTTCTTCCCGAAAAAAAGAACACATGGTGTGTAATCAAAACTACACAGCGTTTATTCTAGGTTTTTCTGGACAGCAAGCCTCAACAACTACTCTGGAACCCCAAAAACACTGATACAATCAACGAAAGTGCCAAATTCCAATCCGTAAGGGCCCATAATCCCCGTTAATCAATGCATGACCTCTTAAACATGTAATAACAATGTAAAAAAGTCAACGATCCAACAAATTCTGGTCCATGAGGGCCCATAACACCTCCAGAACCAATGTTTGGTGTTCATTCGGACAAACATTACACAAAAAGTACCCTATCAAACAGTAGGTACTTTTATCTAGACATCTATCACAACATAATTCATATTCTACACAACATCTATCAGAACAACATGCAATCTCTAATTCATCCTAAATGGCATGGAAAGAATGCATGACATGTGATTTCTAACAACTTCTTATATGATGCATGAGATGGAATACCCTCATCTCATCGGGTTGAGACCGAAATAGAACCGCAATAACGTCAATAGTAATAACACAAATCATGCGAGTCACCCATTGGTGAAAATCAGATCAACTGTAAATGAGAAAAACTATAAGATATTGCAATAAATGAGGTAGATTGGCAGAGTACATAGAAGAAGAAAACAAATACACACAAGATCAGAAGCATTAATAATGAAATACAACAGAAAACTGAGGTTATAAACTGGATAATATATATAAAATGATGCATGATACATAATTTCTAGGAAGGAATCCAAACAAGTCACAATGTTGGAATTCTATAGAACTAAACCAATGTGCAAAAGAAAGCAGATGAACTCCTGAGCATCGCAAGACATAGATTGATCACATGCTCTCTAGCTCCATAAAAAGTCATGTACCTAAAGTAGAAGGGTTCTTGACCTTAACTATACCCACAAAAATATAATCTGTTTGGGCCCAAAAGCATGACCCAAACAGGGTGTGAGAATAAATCCCAGTAGGCAACCACCACGGGATCTGTTCCTAACAGTCAGTGATTATATGGGAGGTAAAAATAAAAAGGCTATAAAACAATGAAGTATTCAGCAATAAACAATCCACAGTTCAGAGAATTACAATTACCACCCAACATGCAACAACTAATCAAATAAGATAAACACAACATGTAACCCTCTGGGAAGTACCCACAGTATATCCCCTCTGGTCCTACCCAACTACACAATCAAGCAATTAACACAAGGTAACCCTCTGGGAAGTACTCACAGCCTATTCCCTCTGGTCTTACATACCAAGTACAAGCAACCCTCTAGGAAGTACATTCAGTCTAACCCCTATAGTTCAGCTTAACCAGAGACTCTTTGAGGAAGCAATCGGCATCAATTCCGCCTATTGTCTCATAACAGTACTAAAGGCACTCTAGGGAAGCATTCAACATCTCATTCCCCCTATTGCCCATGTTGAGGAACTACAGACACTCTGAGGAAGCACTCATCATCAATTTATCTCATGGTCTCGCATTGCATGTAAAACAGACACTCTGGAGAATCCCTCAATGTCCATTCTCCCTATGGTCTATACACAAGGTTCTCACGGCCCTGTATAACTCAAGAAAGTGTATTATCACATAACGAAAAAGGTAAACCTCAAGAACTACTTGGCTAGAATTCTATATCACAACATCATAACAGAACAATAGTTACACCATCCTACAACAGTAGGCATGGGAAAGTAAACAACATCCTAACTGGAAATCAAGACCCAATGGTCCAAATAAGAAAAACATGAATGGGAAATATATCTAAATCACAAAAATTCACTCTATTCACAATCAATAATCATCTACTTAGGCATGCCAGTATAGTAGAGAAACAATAGGGCTGAAATAGTAGATACGCAATACCCCGTTCAAGGGTACTGGGAAAATTTTCACATAAAACTTAATGACTTTCAATAGAAAGGCACAAACCACCTACATCGGTGTTGGGAGATGATGATACTTGGACAACAAGGATTGAATCACATTATAATTCTGTAGATATACAGAAACGTATAAAACTTTCAACCCATGATAACTCACAAAAGAAGGGAAATAAAGGGATGGTTCTCTAGGAGAAGAGATAACTCACTGATGTGATTCCAATATAACTTTTGATGTTTGATTCAGAGTATGGAGGCTCTGAAGGGGCTCGTCAAAGATACATGGCTGCTCGGTGCTCTCGGATAAACTAGGTTGATAAGGACATAGTTCTGTCTATCAGACGTGACCCCTGTGCGTTTAATGAAAAAAACAAAATACACAGCGTGTACTTTTTAAGTACACTGTGCGTACTTTCTATTTCTATACACCACATTAAGCGGCCTCCAGATCACCCCACATGGCTGTGTGCAAGGTCTCTACACAGCCAACACACAACTACCCATAGTAACTGAGTATGCGGCGTGTACTCATAAATAACACGGCGTGCACTTAATAAATCTCCAGAAACTCCTCTTTTCTCAAAAACTCCAGAAAAAAGAAAAACATACCCGAAAAGGAGATCCGAGTTCTTACAGTTTCATTATAATTGAGACCAGTATCCACTCTTGGGGTGTTTTGATCTGAGAAAATGATAATTTCCAATTAATGCTATATCGATAAAAAAAATTGTGCAATGGTTGAATAATTTATTATTTTAATTGATGAACAATGTTATGAAATTTTGAAGAATTCAATAGAATATAATTGAAGAAGTTTTAGGATAGTGAATAATACTTAAAAATACCCATAGGGTGTGATAATTCCATTATATTCCCTAGATATATTTTTTTATATATCTGATCACTGAGTTGTAGGAATGGATTGCGGCTCCAAATACCCATGGAAAAAATACTTGTTCCTTAGGACCCCATTGTATTAATGAAATCATCGAAGTTAAATGATTAATATAAACACATTATAGAATGAAATTTTATATCACATTGGTGATGGTTTAAACTATGGAAATGTCTAAAGTAGATATTGATGGTTTGGGTGTCATTGTTATCCCAAGATTATATAGTTGAATAAAGAATAATTTAAATGTGATAAAAGTTTATTTATTTTTTTAAATTATTTTGTATACAACATAATACATAATAATAGACTGGATATTTTGTTAAACTCCATTTGTGATGGCGTACTAAGTTGACTAAAACCATACTCGGTCTTCTTCATCGATAATTGAATAGACTTCATGTTTGCAGTAGATGATAAGGGTATGATTCCATTGTTAGATAGATGATTTGAGAAGGATAGTAGATGAGGGAACCAAACATGATATGAGGACCTAATATAATGATTTATTTTATCTTTATTTTATGTTTTGAATTTTAAACTTGACACATATATGGAAGGATATATATATTACTTTGGATGAGATATTATTTTCCTATTTTTTTATCATGTGATGTTGACCTCTATTGGTTATGGTATCATTCTTGTTATTTTTTATTATTACTTGGATATTTTTTTATATCCACTATTTTTATTCATTGGTATGGTTATAATAGTTCTCCCATGATATATCTATTAAACCCACACTTCTATATGTCAGCATCTAGTGTATGAGGAGGAGCGTCTGAGGTCATGTGACCAACATGATTAGGGTACCAACATGTGGCACATGGGTTAGGTTGTTATAGAATAATAGTTAATAGTAATAGTTATATAATGATCACATTATATCATTTATTGAAATTAAATAATAAAAAAAAATTGGATAAAAAAAATTCATTACCACATTCGTAACTTTTTATTTTTAAGTCCCATGAAGGAATAACATTAAATTAATAATTAAATATCAAGAAAAAATGAAAAAAATTATTAAAATTGTCAAAGGGATTGTATTTTCTCCACATAAAATATTTTACGTCTGTAAAATACCTTTTTTCCTAGAGTAGACAATTTAAGATGAAAACACCTTTCCTTAGGTTCAATAACTTTCATTTGAGTTCGAACCACATTCACTTAGTAAGTCCTCCTTACAATATTTTATTAATGGCCATAGGGTTAGTAATATGGGGAGAATAGAAACACTAGAACATGCATAAAGATGTTCTGAATATATTTCTAAATTTTTTATTGATATATATAGATTAGGAGTTGGGATCATGTTAGGGTAGGATGTTGACTTTTAATATTTTTTATAAATAGGTGGTTCCCTTTTATTATAGGGGTTGTTAGTACATTTTTTATTTTTCAAAGATTAAAAAAAATCACCAGTCACATTATTGGTAAAACAGATCCAAAATAGACCATTAACAAACCTTATATGAGATATGATAAAAATATGGCATGAAAATATAAGTTAGAGAAAATTTTATGTTATTTTATCATTATCTTTTAAATTTTACACCCAAAAAATATGTTTTAACCTTTACCACAGTAACCGATTTGTATTGTTTTTATTATTCATAGTTATAAAAAATTATGTTGAACATATTTCCAAAAATTAATTATGGTAATTAAAAGCTATGGTATTAATTTTATAAATTAAAATCATATAAAAGGAATAATAATTTAAAAATAAACTTATAATCTAAAGAAATAGTAGTTTTCCAATGAAAATGTTTCGTTAAATATAAATTTTTTAAATCAAATTTTATTATAAAATTGAGTTCAATGAAGTAAATTTCAATAATAATATTTTAACCTAATTAATTATAATTTTAAACCCATTATAATAGAAAAAATAAAACTTATAAATTCTTGAAAATGTAACACAATTATTAATAAATATGATTATATTTAAAAATTAATTGAAAAATTAAGCTTTTTCAAAATTAATAAATTAATATATATTATATAATTTTTATTTTTTTTAATATGATAATAATTTTTCAAAATAATTTTTATAAAGTTGAAAAATTTTATTTTTTGAAATATTTTAATAAAACATAATAAAAATTACTTTTCCAAAAAGTACTATATTTAATAATAAAACTAAAGTTATTCTCATTATATTCTTAGTAAAATATTAGATGAATTATATAAAAAATTTACTGAATATATAATTTATAGATTTATGAAAAATTGTCACCAATGTTGATTAATTAAATTTATTAGGATAAAAATTAACTGTATCCATAAAAATAGTTTTTCAAAAAAAATATTTCCTTTACATTGAAATGATTTTTATATTCAATTAAAGTCTATTAATATGAAATGAATTTATTTTTTACATTTCTAAAACATATTATTTTTTTATAATATAGTTATTCATGTTCATTCTAACCAACTTGAAATCTATGTAATAATGGTTTATTGTATTAAAGTTCATTTGGTCATAAGGTTATATAGATCATAATCAATAAAAGAAAAATATTAAAACAAAAATATATTATAAAATACATGGTTGTTGTATTATAACTCACTTAAAATAAATTTCACCCTTAAAATTAAATCATTTCAATACAAATAAATCGGTATATCTTTGTTTTTGTACCTACTTGGGTTTCTAAGTACCATAATAGAATTGATAATTCTTCAATACAATATTGGTGAGATAAATAATATAAGGCCTCAGCCTTAAACCTTACTTAATATTGAGTTATTACAAGATTACACATTGAGGATCTTTTCGGGTTTAGAGTTTTAGAGAATTAGATAATAAAACATGCATTACATTCCACATATAAACAAAGTGGTTACATAAAGATAGTATTCTTATTTCCCATCAATGGAAACATATTTAAAATAAAACATGGATTCTTTCTTGACACTTCCTTAACACTATCATCATATCATGTACCTTTCCCTTGACCTGTGAAAAACATTTCAAAAAAACATGGGATGAGCATAAAAAGCACAGTAAGGGATATAAAAATATGGAAAGGAAACATGGGTACATATATACATAAGAATGAAATCATACTTTACCCATAAAACATAATCACTTTAACATACCTCATCAAATCATTAATAAATCATAGAAATCATAAGACATAAAGGTAAGTTGAGGCATTCATAACATTCTTACGTAGGGAGTGACCCTCTTGGTTACGTTTGGAATACCCATCACAGTATATTCCCTAAATCTCTTTGGAGAAACCTTAACGTTACACTCCTTTGCGTTACCCAATGCATTGGAGAGCTATATCGGGCTCACCTGCCCTTAGTTTATCACGGAACCACTTGTCTTCATAATAATGCCCAAGAACCTCAACATAATCGTATCACATAAAACATGCATAAAGGAAACATAACATTTCCTCCTTTCAATAACAAGATATCAATAAAACACATTGATATAAAAACATTATGACAACTATTTTCAATACCAAAATAAAAGAAAAGTAAAACATGGTATTTATTTTTCTTTTAAAAAAAGTTTGGCTTGTAGTGGAAGCCGAAACTCAAATAATGGTCACGGCGGCGGAGAAGTCATTGTCACCGGATACGTACGAAAAAAACATTACCTTTTGTAATTTAGTAAAACTCTTCATATAAAAAAGATTCCTTTTGGATAAACGTAAAGTTCAAAGGGGTTTATACACCGTATAAAAGAAGATTGTGTATAAAAGAAAACATGCCTCAATGAAAGGAGATTGGGACGAAGTCTCATACCTCGGGTCCGACTTGACTCGATCATTCTTTAATGTCCTCAATAATAAACATGAGTTAATTTCTAATTTATTAAGTTCCTTTTACAAGTTCATTATTCCTTTTATATCACTTATTTTGATGTCATGAACACTATGTAATTATTTAAGTTAATAACGGTCATTTTAACGATCATTGGCACTTGAGTCAAAAATAAACCCTTTATAATTACAAGTTGTTCATGTATCCATTATATCCAGAATTATAATAATGATGTACATATCATATATATCTAGTATATAAATGCATTTATAATATTACATAATCATTTATAGGTATGAAATGAAATGCACCGTTCATGGAGACGGTAAGCCGTACGTACGCATGAACGCTACTTTCATTTATATTTCGTATTTTATAGAATGGAATCATAATGATATAAAGGTATATTATAATTCCAGTATAATATAATATATAATATCATAGTTCCATCCTTTATACATCCCACATATGGTATTTAACGAATCAAATCACATTGAGGGGGCGGTAGTCCGCACTTCCTTAAATGAAGATATCGCGTTTACCCATAATGGAAACCATAAAGGTATGCCCAAAATGAAAAATACAGAAGCTTAAGGAAAACATAAACATATTATATATCATATATAAATATATTGAAATCTTAATGGCCACCTTTTAAGGTGTTAAAATAATGTTGAACAATCATCGTTTCGGGAGGCATAAATTCACCATCCACGGAAACAGTATCTACTTTAATCATTAGATGTAGGTGTGTGTAAGTGTAGCTCGAATCCTTCTTATAACAACATCATAGTATATTTATGATACTGGAGTTGTTACAAAAGAAATTAATAAAAATATTTTCGGGGCTTGGAGAAGCAAAATAAAACAAAAGGACTCAAGTGAAGACATTACCTTAAAATCGGGTAACTCTCTTAGATTTGAGATCAAAGAATTCCTTGGGAAGACTTATGCCCAAAGTGAGTCTTCAAGGAGTAAGAGAGGGATGTGGAGATCCAAAATGGGCAGGGGATGGCCGAGACAAAGGCTTTGGGAGTGTGGGTAAGGAGGTAGAGGTGGGGGCCTTTTATAAGAGGAGAGGAGGGGCACTCTTGGAAGGTAAAGAAAAGTCACTTTATTTTAAAATGGTATTCGGATTTAAGAGGTCCGAAATTTATTTTTTTCAAGGATAAGGTGATAAGGGTTCTAAATCCACCCATCCAATAGGTTTTGGCCATGTGTAGGTCTTATATTTTACATTATCATTCCATTTTATTTAAATCGTTAAATAATGAGGTCATCGCTACATCATCATGATGTCATACAAAATTTAATTTATTTAAAGTCTAAAAATTATAAACAAAATACTATGATGTATGAAATCTTATTATCTTTACAATGACTATTTATAATAAAAAATATGATCTTTATAACCCCACGTAAAAATTGTTTTAGTAAAACATTTCATGTTTGTGTCATTTTTACTTTTACATTAAATAAAAAGTTATTTATGTCATTTCCCAACCAATGTGGCTCCATGGGGTCCCCAAGTTGACCCATGTATTGTCTTGGTCAGAAATGACCCATCCAATGGGGGTAGGACAAGTTTCTAGGTCATTTCAATTTATTAAAACATTATTCACACCTTAAACTACACTAATTACCTCTAATCGTGATTAAGAACTTAAGAGTTACTATTCACCAAAAAAATTATTTTAATCTCATTGAACGACATTTTACTTCTTAATGAAAACCATGTATGTAAGATTTTTGAAATTAAAAACACAGAAGTGGTAAAATTTCATTTAAACGAAAAATCAGTTTTTATAAGTACCACTTAGTGGTTTCACTATTTATCAAAAATTGATGTTTTTCAGAAAAATACCAAAAATTCACCCTAATCTATATTTGATATTCCGAATTCAAAAATGAAGTCTTTTTTACAAAATTCAAAAAATATAAGTCACATTAATTAATTTAATAATTAATTTTCGTTTTCATGACAAATAACGTGTTTTTATGAAACAATAAGTATCAAAAGATTGACACCAGTTTAAGTCCAATTTCAAAGTGAAATTGATTCCAATGACCACCATTGGATTAAATGGTAAAAATATATTCTAATTTCACTTCAAAACCAATTCAATGGATAATCTAATAATATAAATAAATTAGATTAAAAATCAGTTTTGATGTAAAATGCAGTATTTTCACTATTCATTAAAAAATGAACATTGTCTAAAAAATATCAAAAATTAAAAAAAAGTAAATTTTGATATCCCAATCATAAATAATAAGTTTATTTTGACAAACATAGCTTATAAAATTGTCAAAAGATGGATTTTAAAATGGTTTTCCAACAAAAGGTAGTAAAACAATCTTTTAAAAATATTATTGTATTCCATGCTTAAGATTGGATTTATTTTCATTTTAAGCCTCTAAAACACTATCTAATTCATTAATAGACATAGATAAAAATATCTATTATTCATTACTTACTTAGGATGTTACATCCTTCCCCCCTTTTGAAAATTGCGTCCCCGCAATTTATTTACTTATCGAATAAATGGGGGTACTTATCCATCATTTCATTTTCAGATTCCCATGTTGCCTCTTCCATCATGTGGTTTTTACACAAAACCTTTACCTGATTAATCACCTTATTCCGTAACACTTGCTCCCTGTGGTCAAGAATATGGACCGGTTGTTCCTCATAAGATAGGTTCTCTTCCATATGAACTACCTCTGGACTCAAAACATGAGATGGATCTGACATATAATTTCTCAACATCAAAACGTGAAAAACATTGTGTATCTAAGATAAACTCGGAGGTAAAGCCACCCGGTATGCAACTGATCCAACTCTCTCTAGAATTTCATATGGTCCAATAAACCTTGGACTCAGCTTTCCTTTCTTACCAAATCTCATCACACTCTTCCAAGGAGAAACCTTGAGAAAAACATGATCACCTACCTCGAAAGATAGATCCTTCCTCCGGTTATCCTCATAACTCTTCTGCCTTCTCTGAGCTGTTCTCATGTGCTTCTGAATCAACTGAACTTTTTCTGCCATCTCTTCTACCAATTCTGGTCCCATCAACTTCCTTTCACCCACTTCATCCCAGAAAGGTGGAGTTCGACACTGCTTCCCATATAATGCCTGAAATGGTTCCATCTGTATACTGGAATGAAAACTGTTATTATATGAAAATTCAACCAAAGAAATATGTTGGTCCCAACTTCCATGATAATCCATAGAGAAAGAATGTAGCATATCCTCCAATGTCTGAATTGTTCGTTCTGACTGCCCATCAAATTGAGGATGAAAAGCTGTACTAAAACTTAATTCAGTACCCAACGACTTCTGAAGGCCTTTCCAAAAGTTAGAAGTGAACCAGGGATCTCTATCAGATACAATGGAGAGAGGAACTCCATGTAACCTGACTATCTCTTTAAGATACAAACGGGAAAGTTGATCTAGGGAAAAATTATCTCGTATAGAAAGGAAATGAGAAGATTTAGTCAAGCGATCAACAATAACCCATATTGCATTATTACCTCAAGATGTCTGCGGTAATCCCACAACAAAGTCCATGGATATATTCTCCCATTTCCACTCTGGCACTGGTAAAGGCTGAAGCATCCCTTTTGGTAACTACTACTCTTCTTTAACCTGTTGTCATGTCAAACATTTCACAGTAAAATGAGAAATATCTCTTTTCATTCCATCCCACCAGTAATACTCCCGTAGATCTCTGTACATCTTAGTACTTTCAGGATAAAATGAAAACAGAGAACTACGAGTTTCACATAACAACTCTCTCTTCAACCGTGAATCACAAGGCACGCACAATCTCTTACCAAATCTCAAAACGCAAACATTATCAATGTTGAATTCATGCAACTTACCTTTCTGAACTGGATCTACCTTTTTCTGCAACTCACTGTCTTGCTTCTGTGCTTGCTTGATTCTATCTGATAGAGATGATCTCACTGATACTAGAAACAAAACAGAAGAACTTCCTACACCAACAACTTCTATGCCAAAGTTCATTAAATCCTTAACCAAAGGATCACTTTCCAAATGCAACATTTCTATTGAAGCATTATTTTTCGACTCAAATCATCAGCCACTTTAATTTCTTTTCCCGGATGGTAATTAATTATACAATCATAATCCTTGATTAATTCCAGCCATCTCTTCTGTCTCATGTTTAACTCTTTCTGAGTGAATATATACTTTAAACTTTTGTGATCAGTATATATTTCACACTTTACTCCATACAAATGATGCCCCCAAATTTTTAATGCGAAAAGAACAGCAGCTAATTCCAAATCATGTGTAGGGTAATTTACCTCATGAGTTTTCAATTGTCGTGAAGCATAAGCAATTACCTGATCATTTTGCATTAGGACGCAACCAAGTCCTTTCAATGAAGCATCACTGTATAGAACAAACTCACCATTCCTGGAAGGTAGTGCAAAAACTGGAGCATTCACCAATCTTCTTTTCAATTCCTGAAAACAATCATCCCATTCTTTTGTCCAGATAAACTTAACACCCCTCCGAGTTAGCTTAGTCATTGGACTAGATAACCATGACAAATTTCTAAAAAAAATTCGGTAATAGCCTGCCAAACCAAGGAATCTATGAATCTCAGTTACATTTGTGGGTCTTGGCCATTCTTCAACAACCTTTGTTTTTGTAGGATCAAAAGTTATCCCATATTTAGAAACAATATGACCAAGGAAAGAAATTTTTTGCAACCAAAACTCACACTTGATGAATTTTCCATAGAGTTTATTTTCTTTTAAGGTTTGCAACATAACCCTTAAATGTCTTTCATGCTCCTCTTTACTTTTAGAAAACACCAAAATATCATCAATGAAAACCACCACAAACTTATCCAAGAACTCATGGAAAATTCTATTCATTTAGTCCATGAATACAGAAGGTTAATTGGTTAGCCCAAAAGGTATTACTAAAAATTCATAATGGCCATAACTTGTATGGAACGCGGTCTTCAGAACATCTTCTTCCTTTACGTTCAGCTGATGGTACCCCGATCTCAAGTCAATCTTTGAAAAATAATGAGCTCCCTGGAGC
Organism: Viscum album; assembly: GCA_963277665.1. Lineage (NCBI taxonomy): Eukaryota > Viridiplantae > Streptophyta > Magnoliopsida > Santalales > Viscaceae > Viscum > Viscum album. The sequence goes on from OY728146.1 coordinate 385,806,634, forward strand.
TGATCAAACAAATCATCGATATGAAGAAAAGGATATTTGTTAATAACAGTGATTTTATTCAAGGCTCTATAATCAATGCAAATTCTCATTGAACCATCTTTCTTTTTAACAAATAAAACAGGAGCACCCCATGGTGATGTTATAGGTCAAATGAAACCATTCTCTAGTAAATCTTGCAATTTCTCCTTCAACTCTAAAAGTTCAATTTGAGCCATTCGATAAGAGAGTTTTGAAATTGGCTTAGCATCAGGAACTAAGTCAACAGTAAACTCAACTTCCCAATCTGGTATTATTCCAGGAAACTCATCGGGAAAAACATCAGGATACTCATTCACCACTGGCACTTCATTAATCAGAACAGTTCCTTTATATTCAACGATGTGTGCAAGGTAACATTCATTTCTATCTTTTACAAGTTTCTTGGCCTCTTGATAAGTTATCAACAGTAAGCGTTCATTCTTGTACACAAACTGAAATTCTTTTTGAAAATAAACATCTTTAGCTCTACAGTCAATATTAGCATGGTAAATAGAGATCCAATCCATAACCAGGATACCATCAAACTCTACTAGAGGTAGAACAATAAGGTTTGCAAGTAGGTTCTTTCCACAGATAAGGATAGGAAGATTTTTATAAATTCTTTTTGCCTCAACATTTCCCCCAGGTGTTTTTACCAAAAGTTCAGGAGTCATTTCTTGAGATGGTATTCCCATTTTAGTTGAAAAGGTTTCAGAGATGAAAGAATGTGTAGACCCCGAATCAAAAAACACACTGGCATAATCTGAAAAAACAAACAAAGTACCTGATACAACTTAATTTGATGGCCCGACATCTGCTGAAATAGTTGCAAAGGATTTCACCACCCCTTTCTGCTTATAGTCTAACTGCTTCCCATCACCCAAGCTCTTTGTCGGACACTCGTTTACATAGTGACCCATCTCATTGGACTTATAACATTTCACTAACTGTAAATCAAATTTGGTCTTACCATCACCCTGATCATTTCCAGTGCAATCACGAGCCTTATGTCCCATCTTACCACATCGGTAGCACTTTCCAGAATTCAGAAGACATTCCCCAGCATGTCTTTTGCCACATTTTTCACAAACTGGAAACATAGTTTTCTTACCGTCAGACTTTTTTGAAGAATTCTTACCTTTCTCCTGCCACCTCGGTCTCTTCTTCTATTGGTTGTTATAGAACACTTGATCATCAGGAAACTTCATTTCCACCTTCTTAGCACATCGAACAAGCTTTTCATAACTTTTAAACTCACGAGAAGCTAATGCCCTTCGATATTTTGGCTTTAATCCTGAGTAAAAAAGATTGATTTTACTATCAAGGTCTCAGATAAAATTTGGAGAATACCTTGCCAATCAAGTGAACCATTCTTCATAGGTAGCCACTGAGTCTTCCTCTTGACTCAATTCCAAGAATTGATTTTCCATCCTTTGTCAAACAGTCTTAGGAAAATAATTCTCAAGAAACATACCTTTGAATTCATCCTAGTCGAGAGCATCAATCTCATCAGCGTCCCTGATATTTTTAACTTTCGACCACCACTGATCTGCTTCACCCTCCAAACGATAAATAGAAAGACTAACCTTTTGATTGTCTGAACACCCCATGACATCAAAAATCTTCTCTAGTGATTTAATCCACCCTTTAGCTAGCACAGGGTCAGATAATCCTCTGAATGATGGGGGATGTTGCCTCATGAAATGTTCCACCACTGACATGTTCCTCTGCGGTTGATCTGGTTGATCTCGTGTATGGATACCACCGCCATTTATCGCTTGAGTCAACTACGCCATTACTATAATAAACTGTTCAGTTCCAATTCCGACCATCTCAGGATGCTGATTCGGAAGGTTATTTCCTTCGACATGCCTTCCTAGCACTGCTTCCCTGTTTCCTCTGTGGAAAACCATTCTGAACAAACATGACTTAGATGAAGCAACATGGTAATCTTAAAATACTATATCACTTAAATTTTACCATAAAAAATATTTTTGGATAATCATTTAATATAATTCTAACCCCTAATGTTATCTAAACCGACCTCTGATACCAACTATAAGGCCCCAGCCTTAAACCTTACTTAATCTAGAGTTCTTACAATATTACACATTGAGGATCTTTTCGGGTTTGGAGTTTTAGAGAATTAGATCATAAAACTTGCATTACATTTCACATATAAACAAAGTGGTTACATAAAGATAGTATTATTTTTTCCCATAAATGGAAACATATTTAAAATAAACATGGATTCTTTCTTGACACTTCCTTGACACTATCATCATATCATGTACCTTTCCCTTGACCTGTGAAAAACATTTCAAAAAAACTTGGGTTGAGAAAAATAATCTTAGTAAGGGATATAAATATATGGAATGGAAACTTGGGTACATATATACATAAGAATGAAATCATACGTTACCCATAAAACATAAGCACTTTAACATACCTCATCAAATCATGAATAAATCATAGAAATCATAAGATATAAAGGTAACTTGAGGCATTCATAACATTCTTATGTAGGGAGTAACCCTCTTGGTTACGTTTGGAATACCCATCATAGTATATTCCATAAATCTCTTCGGAGAAACCTTAACGTTACACTCCTTCGTGTTACCCAATGCATTGGAGAGCTATATCGGGCTCACCCACCCTTAGTTTATCATGGAACCACCCGTCTTCATAATAATGCCCAAGAACCTCAACATAATTGTATCACATAAAACATGCAAAAAGGAAACATAACATTTCCACCTTTCAATCACAAGATATCAATACAACACATTGATATAAAAACATTATGAAAACCATTTTCAATACCAAAATAAAAGAAAAGTAAATCATGGTATTTATGTTTCTTTTAAAAAAAGTATGTCTTGTAGAGGAAGCCGAAACTTAAATAATGGTCAAGGCGGCGGAGAAGTCGTTGTCGCCGCATACGTACGACAAAAACATTCCCTTTTTTCGTTTAGTAAAACGCTCCGTATAAAAAAGATTCCTTTTGCATAAACGTAAAGTTCAAAGGGTTTTATAGACCGTATAAATGAAGGTTTTGTATAAAACAAAATATGCCTCAATGAAAGGAGATTGAGACGAAGTCCCATACCTCGGGTCCGACTTGACTCGATCGTTCTTTAATGCCCGGAATAATAAAATTGAGTTAATTTCTACTTTCTTAAGAACCTTTTTCAAGTTCATTATTCCTTTTATATCACTTATTTCCATGTCATGAACACTATGTAATTATTTAAGTTAATAACGGTCATTTTAATGATCATTGGTACTTGAGTCAAAAAAACCCTTTATAATTACAAGTTGTTCATGTATCCATTATATCCAGAATTATAATCATGATTTATATATAATATATATCCAGTATATACATGAATTTATAATATAACATAATCATTTATAGGTATGAAATGAAATGCACCGTTCATGGAGACGGTAAGCCATACGTACGCATGAACGCTACTTTCATTTCAATTTCATATTTTATAGAATGGAATCATAATGATATAAAGGTATATTATAATTCCAGTATAATATCATATATAATATCATAGTTCCATCCTTTATAAGTCCCACATATGGTATTTAACGAATCAAATCTCTTTGAGGGGGCGGTAGTCCGCACTTCCTTAAATGAAGATATCACGTTTACCCATAATGGAAACCATAAAGGAATGCCCAAAATGAAAAATACAGAAGCTTATGGAAAACATAAACATATTATATATCGTATATAAATATATTGTCATCTTAATGGCCACCTTTTAAGGTGTTAAAATAATGTTGAACAATCATCGTTTCGGGAGGCATAAATTCACCATCCACTGAAACAGTATGTCCTTTAACCATTAGATGTAGGTGTGTGTAAGTGTATCTCGAATCCTTATTATAAAAACATCATATTATATTGAATATACTGGATTTGTTACAAAAGAAACGAATAAAAAGAGTTTAGAGGGTTGGAGAAGAAAAATAAAACAAAAGGACTCAAGTGAAGACATTACCTTAAAATCGGGTAACTCTCTTAGATTTGAGCTCAAAGGCTTCCTTCGGAAGACTTCTTCCCAAAGTGAGGCTTCAAAGAGTAATAGAGGGATGTGTAGAGCCATAATGGGAAGGGTTTGGCCGATCCAAAGGCTTTGCTAGTGTGGGTATGGAGGTAGAGGTGGGGGCCTTTTATAAGAGGAGAGGAGGGGCACTCTTGGAAGGTAAAGAAAAGTCACTTTATTTTAAAATGGTATTCGGATTTAAGAGGTCCCACATTGATTTTTTTTCGAGTATAAGGTGATAAGGGTCCTAAATCCACCCATACAATAGGTTTTGGCCATGTGTAGGTCTTAGATTTTACATTATCATTTCATTTTATTTAAATCGTTAAATAATGAGGTCATCGCTGCATCATCATGATGTCATAAATAATATAATTTATTTATTGTATAAAAATTATAAAAAAATACTATGATGTAGGAAATATTTTTAGCTTTCAAATGACTATTTATAATAAAAAAATCTGATATTTATTACCCCATGTAAAAATTGTTTTAGTAAAACATCTCATGTTTGTGTCATTTTTACTTTTACATTAAATAAAAAGTTATTTATGTCATTTCCCAACCAAAGTGGCTCCATGGGGTCCCCAAGTTGATCCATGGATTTTATTGGTCGGTCATGACACATCCAATGAGGGTAGTACATGTGTCTATGTCATTTCATTTTATTAAAACATTATTCTTACCTTAAACTACACTAATTACCTCTAATCGCGATTAAGAACGTAAGAGTTACTATTCACCAAAAAATTATTTTAATCTCATTGAACCACATTTTACTTCTTAATGACAACCATGTATGTCGTATTTTTGAAATTCAAAACACAAAAGTGGTAATATTTCATTTAAACGAAAAATCAGTTTTTATAAGTACCACTTAGTGGTTTCACGATTCATTAAAAATTGAAGTTTTTCAGAAAAAATACCAAAAACTCACCCTAATCTATATTTGATATTCCGAATTCAAAAATGAAGTATATTTTACAAAATTCAAAACATATAAGTCACATTAATTAATTCAATAATTAATTCCCGCTGTCATGACAAATAGCGTGTTTTTATGAAACAATAAGTATCAAAAGATTGACACCAGTTTAAGTCCAATTTCAAAGTGAAATTGATTCCAATGACCACCACTGGATTAAATGGTAAAAATATATTCTAATTTTACATAAAAACCAATTCAAAAGATAATATAATCCTATAAATAAATTAGATTAAAAATCATTTTTGAGGTAAAATGCAGTATTTTTCACTATTCATTAAAAAAATGAACATTGTCTGAAAAAAACCAAATATTCACACAAAGTAAATTTTGATATCCTAATCATAAAGAATAAGTTTATTTTGACAAACATAGATTATAAAATTTTCAAAAGATGGATTTAAAATGGATTTCCATCAAAAGGAAGTAAAACAATCTTTTAAAAATATTAGTGTATTCCATGCGTAAGATTGGATTTATTTTCATTTTATGCCTCTAAAACACTATCTAATTCATTAATAGACATATATAAAAATATATATTATTCATTACTTACTTGGGATGTAACAAATAATCTTTTTCCATTAAAAATCATCACTTTAATCAATGATTTATGTTGGTACTTCCAAAATTATTTTTATAAAATCTGTATTTTTAATAGAAAATTTATGTATAGAATAAAATAATTAATGTTACTAGTTTTATTGAAATAAATTGAATTATTTTAGTAACTAAATATTTTGTGGATTTGAAACACAAAAATATTAAAAAAATAATATTTAATTAAAATATGTGACCAAAAATAATAGTTTATTAGAGAATTTTATTTGTGAAACTAAAATGATAAATATTGGTTTTTTAAATCAATAATGGTATATAAAATTGTATAGTTTGACTATATATTCCAATTATATTCCATTTGAAGATTAAAAACTTCTGTGTCTTTCTTATATAACAATAGAGAAATAGTTGTGGTAAAAACTATATTTTCACAATTCATATAAAAATCTACTATTTGGGAAAAATTAAAAAAATTGATCCAAAAAAATATTTTGATGTTGAATCAAAAAGTTTAGATCCTTTTTTGATATAAAAATTTAGAAATATCATAATTAAACTTTCTTATTAAATTAGAAAATATAATAAAACGATATACTAAATTTATAGTTCATTATATTAGACATTATTATTACTAATTGCAACTAATTAGAGTAAATATATTATTCATAAAATAATATATATTATTAAAATACATAATACACCTTATCTATAATATATTTAGTTTCTAAAACTAATGCGCATAAATATAAAATTTTAGAGGAAATATATTTCTATAATAATTTATCTTCTTATCTAAATATCCATTTTAAATTTATCATTGAATTAATGTTTAAAATTACCTTCATTTTATTCCTTCTTATATTTTATATTGTGAATTCCTCCATTTATACCCTATAATTCAACTGAAACACTTCAATGGTTTTAAAATTTCTAAACATTCATTTTGGTTTGGGGATTCATGTCATATAAGATATTTAACACATTAGGTTTCAAAGAAAAATTTATAAAACTCAAATTTGGGGGGGGGGTTACATTATCTCCCTCCCATTAAATTAACTGAATCATCACAATGTGGGGTTTCAATCAATAATAAAATTAGTTAATTGTATCTAAATGGTAGCCATGAATCAATGTATATTTTCTCCAGAAATATCGATATTTAAAACATAGTGAAATTATATTTTTTCAAATAATAGGATTATGGATTATATTATGTATTTATTCTACTAATTGAACTAATATATTATCTGTAATCAATGTTTCATTGATAAACTATTACAGGTTTTTATAAATTGTGATTTCTTTGTCCGAAAAATTATTTTATCATTTTATAAAGGTAAAAAATTCCTTTCAAATATAACATTAAATTTATCAAATTGAAGGGTAAATATAAATTCATGAATCATAATTTTACAAAACGTCTAAAAGTGTAAAAAGATTTACACAATGATGATACCATCATGAGTTTGTATTTAATAATAAAATAGTCAATGAAAACATACGTGAAACTAAATATATGCAAATCATGAGTAATGGATATGTATACAATGAACAACTTAAATAACACTATACATTTTAATTGTAATCATTGTATTGTATTTTTCCATATTACCATGGTTTAGGATGTTTTTACTATCTATTTTCATCCTATACATTAGATTACTACACTAGTTTTCAATTATAACATTTTTTACACCTCTAAAACATCAAATTGATAGTGGATCATGAGGTTGAATAATATTTTTCCAAATATTTTTAATTAATATTATCTTCATTTATGTAGAAAATCATTGCTCAATTCCATATTTTCCATTAGATCAAACATATTTTATTTCCATGAATACATTACTATTTATTTCCCCCCAAAAACATTTTACATAGAGGAGACATCTTCATCATTACTTTATCATCTTCATCACTTGAACATCTATTAGACACTACCCTTTAATTATTTTATTTGAAAAAAATCCAAAATATTTCAAAATTATTTATTAAAATTATTGATATTTTTTTTATAATAACAGTAATTATCATAGAAGAAATTATTCCATTATATTACTCACAGTTCTAATCATGATATTTTACATTAAAGCCATCTTTAACTTAGATCATTCGAGTTCTTACCATTTCATTGACTGGTGGAAAATTTGGATTGAGTATACAAAATATATAGAATGTATATATAAAGATACTATAATAAAAGAAAAGTTATTTCATAAATGAAATAAATACACTATATTATGAATCTATGGGTTTTAATGAGGGTTTTCCAAGGTTATTATTCTATTTAAACTATATATATATTCAATTCATTTATATTTTTCACAAAAATAATTTGAATCTACCAAAGAGTATACCTAGAGTGTATAAAACTCGTTATGCATTTAATCACTCTTATCAAAAAATTGTTCATCTTTATAAATTTTGATAATATAGATTTATAATTATTTTATACATGTATATTAGGGACTCATTATTAATATTAAATATCATATGTGTGTAATCTTTATTATTTTGATCAAGTTTTTAAATAGTGTTTTTGACCATACATCTAATTATAATTTTATTCATTCTTATATCACAAAAGATACTTATGTTTACAATTAGATATTATTTTTTATTTTATAAATTCATTCTATAAAATTTTTAACATAGTTTTTGTAGGCAAAATTGATGACAAACCTGTTTTAGCGACCATTAGAAACCCAACAGTGGTATCTATATTAATGAATTTAAAATTAATCTTACCATTAAAAATACATATAAAATTAATATTTAGTTTTATATAATAAATATTAATTAGTTAAATATAATAAATATTAATTATAATTCAATTTTCATCCAGGGTATTACTTTATAGAATTGTTCATTTATTTTTTAAACTAACCAAAACCTGAAAAACAGAAAATGATGTATCATTGTGATTATGAATATTATTTTTATTTAAGTGATATGATTATTATAGAAGAGTAATGATATTATTTTGTTTTTTTATAATATTTAATCCTATTATAATATATTTTAATAAATTGCAATGGATATAAATGAATAGTGAGTTACATTAGTTCCAAGAGGTGGTAGTACTCCAAATGTATGGTAATTAATTTTTGAATGAATGAGATGGAATTAGGGTGAATAATAATTTTTTTATAATAATAATAATAGTATATTTTTTATATTTACTGTTCAAATTCAATTATATATTCATTTAATATAATATTTTGTGAAAAAAGTAATTCATTGCATCATAGAGGCAGTAGATTGCACAATACAAGAATGGTGTTTTTTACATAATGTAAAAGGTTAACGCGGTCAATAGTTATTAAAATAGTGTAATAAATTTTTTTATAAATTAAATAAATATGTTATTATATAGTAATGATAAAATTATATTTTGTATTGTAATTATTAAAATAAAAGGATTTCTTGGAAACAAATACTGATGTTGGAGACATCGTTCTTCTGTTGGAAGACTCCACCAAATTAGATTCATTATGATAATTTCCTATGAGTAGAGTGTCATTGATAAGGAACCAAAATATAAGGAAATTTAAAAATACATAAATTCATGGGGAAACCTAATATTTTAAGTAGGTAATGATGGTGTGGTGAGAGAAAGATTTAATAAGTTGTAAGAATGACAATTTTAATAGTAATTTGAACTTAATATAAATATAGAATATGATTCACATGTCTATAAGAATATAAAATTTAAATTAATGTAATATTGAAATATATATTAATAAAACAACTTTAAAATTTATTTTTATAGTGTTTTTACACTTGGTTATAAATCCATTACTTTTAAAATTTACACTTTTTCCATATTTGGTTTTATAATTGGACTATATAATTTCCATGTAATTTAATTTTAATTCCTTATACTAAATAAATATATTAATAAAAAATTTGGGACACTAATCATAGATATTATATACAATTTATAAAATAATGTTTACATATGTATGAAATATCAATTTTAGCATTTTCACCCATTTTGAGTAAAAACCTATTTTAATAATGATGTATTTTTTTATGGAAATTTTTTTGTTGAATTAAATTATTAATATAATATATTTTCATGAAAAGAATTTTAATATAATAAAAAATATATTTTATGTGTAATTAAATTAAAGAAAAAATTATTTTACCAAAATAATATTTTATTAAAAGAAATGACCAAAACATTTCTCCATTAAAAAAATTACACAATTCTTAAAATTTTAAACACCATTTTTATAAATTATTAATGATGATTATAAATATATTATTTATTTAATAAATTAATATTTGATTTATCATTTGGATGGACCCTCTAATATAATTATAATGTTAATGATTTAGTAAAAATGTTATCATCACTATTCATCTAGAATCCTTTATTTTAGAGATATTAGAAAAAAAATAATCCTATTAAAATATTGGTATTTTGAATCCAAGATATACTATATTTATATATTTAATTAATAAAATTTGATAAAATAAAATTATAAAATTTAATGGAAAATTTTTTTTATTGGAAAATAATTTTTCAAATTGTTGACAATTTTTATTTTTTTTAATTTTTTTGTTAATTTATTCATATAAAAATATATATTATTTAGATAAAAATTATTAATTATTTATAATATATTTATTAACATTAAATTATGCACATATAAATCCAATTATATAAAAATAAATATTTCTACTATAAATTGATCTTATTAGTTTTTAGCAACATTTATTTTATCATTTAATTAGTATTAAAATTGTAATTTGTTTTACAAGTAAATGTATTTGATAATCTAGTTGCCTATATTTTTATCATAAAATTAAATGACTATATTTCAATTTTTATGTAATTATTGATAGTTCATTTTGGTTTGGTGTGGTGCATGGAGAATGGAATTGAACACTTTATGTATGAATTAAAACTGTATAATTTTAAAAACAATAGTTTTAAATAGATTGATAACATTTCAGGTGTGATCACTGATGACAATGAGTAACCTGATCCAGGATTTAGTGGTACCTCATGCTAAATTTTTTATCAGTGTTTTAATCTGGATTTTATGGATATGGATTTATACTGACACATATATCAGTTCGGTCATTAACTTATGATATTTTTATACTAAATTTTTATTTATTTTATAGACATTTAATTTATCAAATTGTTATGGATTTATATTATTTGATTCATGTATATTATTTATTAGCTATATATTAAGAAAAATACTATATTTTATTTCATATATTTTAAAGGCAAGTTGTTTTAGGAATGTGTGATATGGTAGGGCCTCCCATGTATGTGTCATTATATCATAGTGTTTTTACCCATCCATTGGAAATTTAAAATTATGTTTGTTGCGGTAAAATAAATATAACAACCAATTTTTTGGGCGCTATGGGTTGGCACCTATCAATGAGGTGAAAATGTGATGTTGTAAGTTCTAGGGATAAATTTTGGAGGTTTCATTTATTTATTGTTTGGTTTGGGGAATCTTGGTTAAATATGATAATGGGTACTAGTTTTTTCATACACAAGACACCCAATGATATTTACAGAATACAACATATTATTTCACCATGACTTGGGCAGATTATAAATGTCTCAAAACCCTAATATTTTATTTTGATGTTCAAGGAAGAAGCATAAATCAGATAATGGATTTTTTTGGGACATACATGTCCTTATTAGACTATCTCAGCTGGTTATTCTTTAGGGATTATGGGTTAATGATGATGAATAAAGGATTACACCTAGAATAAATCTAGATATTATTTAATTGTATGAACATATAATGCCTCCATCTATTGTAGATACTTGTGTCTCTGATTAGTTAAGGGACGATTCTACGATTTAGCTACCCACCTATAAGCTGTCTACACCAAGTAAAAAGATAGTAAATCCATAGCATAAAATGTGTGTAGATGATGTTTTACTAAGTTGGAATATAATAATATTTTCTAATATGATGAGATACCCACTAGGATTGATTCATTGATAGAAATTCAAAAAAATGATCACTCAGATTTTGAGATGATCCTGATATATGGGCAATGGAGAACTAGTTGGAGCTAGTGACTCAAGTGTTTTGTGTATTTTTTACACTAACCAATATAAAAGTTATTATATAATTTAATATTATTTATGGTGTGGTGACTTATTATTGAACATTACCTACTCAAATGGGTGATAATGTTTTTATACCATCGATTTAGTTTTATTTTATTTTAATGGATTTTTGCGACCTTGTTACACATAAAATGGTATGAGTAAAAGATCAATTGGACCATATAAAGGACTCTATATGAATATATGAGTATACATAAATGTTTATATAAATCATAAGGTTACCATTTATACATGTAATTCTAGGTATATATTTTAATTTATGATTTCATGGTCTATCCTAAGTTGTATTTGAGTTTGGAATGTCAATTTATACATCCACATATATGAAAGAGACCTTCATAAAGCAATAATAATTTATGGTTTCAAAAAATTATTCTTGTTTGGAATTATGTAATTTATTGGTTTCAGAAGGATATATTAATTAGTAGCATCTAACTGATGATACTAATTTGATTCCAATAAAAAAAATAATACATTCTCATTTTTCATATCCCAATGATTGGTTATAGGAGAGTGTTGTGGTAGATCAAAATATCTATGAGATTGAATTTTCATTAATTTTTTAGGATGATTCTATATATTATGATACTTTTATACTATATGTCCATATTAGGGTTTATAGTGAATAAGAATTGGTAGACAAATACAATATATGGAATTAATAGTTTAAGTACCTTCTCTAGGATTGTTGGGTGACAAGCATGGAATATGTCTGATTTGTAGAGTATGAGAAGAGATTGTAGGAGGATTATTGGGTTTATGATACATTAGTTATAATCAAAAAACAATTCTTATTTTTGGTCTATTTAATGTTCATGGAACTATTCCCCCTATCTGTGGATATTTTCATTATATTAAGGGGTTTAATGTGGAAGTATTGGTTCTAGTTAATGGTATGATGTTTCTCTTTTATACCCTTCCATCCAATTTTTTTGAAACTATCACATCCCAATATTTTATTACTTCATCAATATTCTAGTATAACAATATGAAAATAGTTTTTGGATAGATCTGTTTAGAAAAATATTTTCTCTAAAGGGGTCCACAGGCCCACCCAAATATAATAATAGTTGTCTTATAAATTTTGGATAGAGGTTTAGGGGGACAGTATTATTCTTAGTATGATTCCCTATAATGTTTTCATAAGTATGTACTAGTGGTCATTATTTATTTACTAGATTTACTACTATTATTAAATATTGGTTTGATAGTGAGCTAATGGATCAAGGATATATTCAATGATAAAGTGGATTATTCAGCTAGGATAAGTACAAAAAACACAGATTAATATGTAGTTGATTACCTAACAATTAGTAATCTATTTATAATGCATATTTTATACTTCTGAGGATCGACATCCTAAGATAGTGGTGGAGTACTTGAGAATGTTTTGAACATTCTTTTGTTTATTATTCATTCATTGATCTAACATATAAGATGAATTCCACCATTAGAAAAAAACGATATCAAATTTTTCAATAAATATGTCCATTAAATATATCTAGAATATGAATGTGTCACTTTATTGAGTTGTAGACAATGATTTAACCATTCCCAATGCTTCCACTTGGTATCCCATGTTTTTTTTCCGATAAAGCAGATACATGCTGAATGAAATTTGTTTCCATTAATTCCTTCACAATGTATTCAGTCAAAAAAATCCTCTACAGTGGAATAAGGACTACTTTGACTAGATAAAATAAGAAATTTTTTCTAGTAAATGATCATAATCCAAAGTAACATCATATTTGAATCCATGATGAGGACATTCTGAAAGAGGAATTTTTTACTCATTTCATGGGGACCATAATCATATATATATATATATATATATATATATATTGGATAGTCATGATCCCATGGTTCCACATTCACTCATTCCAAAGGAAATGGCCTTCACCCCATGGGGGGTGGTGTATTCTCTTTAATAAAAATGAGAATTTAGGATGTTGATGCATCCCTCGACAGATTCCTTCATCAGCCTAATTTCATTCTCTAGGTATCTCAAATAGATATGAGAAATTTTCTTAAGTCTCATTCCATATATCATCTTCATGTAGACACTAGTAAGTAAAATAATTGTCCATCTTATTATGAGGAACACCCTCTCATAGAGAGGATGTTATTTTTAGATTCATCAAAGGCAGACACCTCAAATAAAAATTATGAAATAAAAAAACATGGGAGTTTCAGATAACAATTATTTAGGAAAACCAATAATTAAATATAATAATATTACATAATTTTAGAAGAATTTCAGCAATTATAACAAAAATATACCCCAATTATTATAAATTATTAGTGTATTTGAAGAATAGATAAATAATTAGAACATTTTTTATAATATCCTTACCATATCATAAAATTCACTTCTTACATAGTACACTTATTTTATATACAAAACATCGAACCATTATATGTATCATAGTGAATGGTAATATAAGAAATGGAGATATTAGAATTCTAGTAATGATAAAAATAGAATATATCAAACAATAATCATAAGTGATGATAAAATAAGTACAAAACAATTAATAAATGATCAAGGATACAAAAATTCACACCCAATTAGTTATATATCATTAATGATGAATCATGTAGTAAAACATTATCAAAAAATGAAATAAATCTTAATATTTTGGATTCATAAAAAATAAAAAAATTTCCATGTGAACATATCATAACCGTAAGACAAAAGCTTTTAGCAAAATATTTATCATAAAATTAATTCCCACAATAAATATTCATTGTTATTTCTATCATAGTGGATTCAATCGACTACCAATTTGATCATTTCTTTTATCAAGTTTCACTTCTGAGTCTATCATAATATAAAATGTACCTTACTGAATAGGGTTCACTCCAAATTGAAACACATATTATATCATGAGATATTAATTATTACCCAATGCATTGGAGAGATATAATTTTTCCCAATAATCACATAATCTAAACTACACATATGTGTGCCACCAAATTAAAAATACATTCATCATTCCATTATAATAGAAATTATAAAAAATATATGTGTTTTTTAAATAATTAATTAAAACATAATTAATTAGTCAGAATTAAATTCGTTTCACAGAATCATACTTAAATAGTTTTCGAAAAAATCCATCGAGATAATTAATGTGGATTGTATATAAGATCATATCTCATTTGAATTACAAGAATCCTTCAGGTTTTTTAGAAACATTTCTAAAATACCTTTAAATTTTAATTTGAACATTTCATTAAAAATCGGAAAAATATCATTATTTTTAGAATCGCAAAATTTTGAGAAAAATGTTTTCTATGAAAATTATCATATTAAACCGTAATTTATTCTTATAATAATGTAATATTAAAGATGTATGTAAAATAAATTCATGTGATAAACATTAAAAAAATAATTCCTTTCACACATTTTGTAAAAAATCATAAATAATGTATTCAATAAAAAGTATAGAAAGTAGAAAATGAATTCAAATAACCATTTTATAATATAAATTATAATTCTTGAAATAATTTCATTGAACAAGGATGTAAAAAACATTATTGACCAAAGAGGAAATAAAGTCAATTTTAAAAATATACATTTATATGATATTTTTATGTTCTCAATAGTGAAAAAATGATTTAATATTTTTTAAAATAATTTATATAACATTTGGATAATAATATTAATGCATATTAAATTATAAGAATCATATAAAATCACTTGATAAAAAATTATCCGATATAATCCTGAAAAGAAATTAGATTGTAGCATAAACCCTTGCATAAATTCTTATATTTCATTATACTTTGTAAAAGATTATATATAATAAATATTGAAATATTATTTTTCTATTATATAACCATATTTTTATATACAATACTATTTATAATTATCTAATAATCTCAAAATATCCTTTTATTAGAAATTCATCATTAAAATGAACATTTGTGTGAAAATGTACTTTTTCTATGCTAGTTTCGGTTTGATGGATATGTTCTTGGGACATTGTTGATTTATTTATCCTTAATAAAATCTTAATTATGTAATTTTTTTATAATTATTCATTATCTACACTTCTATGATATCTATTATAATTTGGTAATGAAAATCGATTTATATCACTTTGTGGAGCTACTTGGTTGTATATGCACATGAGTGATGATTTGAATTTAGGATTTATGGAATAAATGAAATGTAAATAATAATTCATAATTACATAATAAAATTTATATTATACATATATATTAAATATATATTTATTTTTATCCATAAATAGATTAATGGAAAAACAAATTGCATCCCCTGTGGAGGTCGTATTCTAGATGTACACATGAGCAATGTTTCCATTTTTAAACAAATATAAATCTAAAAGAAAATGGAAATATTTATAACATAAAAAATTTTCATTATAGTAAATATAATATTTATATCATCTTAATATGGTTATATTAAATTTGTAGTAGGGTTCTGTAGAATGTAACACAAAAATTTTTTATAAGAAAAAACCTCGTATTTGGGTTTCCTCCTTTGAGATGCAACTTAAGGATTATTGGGTGGGTATTTCATGAATACTAGAACCTCAAGATCACAAATAAATATGTTGGGTGTGTAATTGATATATAGTTTTCAATATAACTGGAACTTGTGTTGTAGATTAGGTTTGATATGATTTTCCCTTTTATATGTTTAGGATTGGAACTATTATAAATAAATGAAATATAATACAACAAATTCATATTCATGTTCATATGGACCAAAGATACAAAAAAATTTATAGGATAATTTTGGGTAAAATTAAATAAACCAATTTAATTTATTAATTTTGTGAGGATATTTTAACCCTTATAATAATATTTTTAACCCTCATTAACCATTGTACCTTTTACCGTATTAATGGATTTTTACCTCACTGATTATTCATACTGGCCAAAAATTAAACTGAAATCATTTTAAAAGTTGGTAATATGAATTATAACTTTAGACACCAAATTATTGTAATCAACTACAATTATTGTCAAAGATTTATTTTAATATAATTGTACATAACTCAGTAAAAACTATATTTATTTTGTTTAATTATAAAACTAGATTTATTCCAATTCCATTCCAAATAAAAACCATTAATTTAATGTTTAAAAATTTGAATTAAATAAAATTATATTTAAATTTTATTAATATTGTTTTTAAATTGTTATTTATTTTGTCTCTTAAGATAAAAACACATTTCATGGATAAGATTTTTTCTAAACATAAATTTTAACTTCAAATGATTTTATTTTCACTTATGGTCAATTAATAAAAAATGAATTCATATTATACATGTGAAAAGAATACTTCTTCATAATATATTTTTCCTTATTCAAACCCTTTAATCCAAAATATATTTTATAAAAATTATATTTAATTATAATATTCCAATTATATGTTGTAGTTCTTTTAATTTGTTTTCTTTCTATAAATAATGATATCAAATACATAAAACTTATTTAGAGGAAAATATATCATAAAATCATGATGACATACTTTCTTCCCCATTATTAAAATTTTACTATTGACATTCCATCACTCTAATACAAAAAAACCTAGGATAAATTTTCCTCCTCACATCCCCATGTTCCGATGTATCTTAATCAAATTTGTGGGTTTTGACACAAAACATTTCCTATGTGAGTGGTATTGTTCAAACAAACATTCTCTCTTTGGTCTATAATCTATTCGAATTTATCATTATAAATTGATTATTGTCTAGTGGTATAACCACTATGTTTTGTGCATCTGAAAGATGCATTATGTACTTTCTTAAGAGTGATACATCTAACATCATGAACATGATAGCGATTTAGTAGAAGAACCAAGTGACAAAAAACTCAACCTATATGATCAAGAATCATGATGTAATTGTTATATATATTACATAATATTCCATAAATTCTAGATCTCATAACCTTATTTTAAGGATATATTAAAGGAAATACCATTCCACTAACATAAAATTTTATATCCCATAGATGGTTGTCGGAATAATATTCAAATTGGATTGTATCTTCTTTAATTTGATGTTGAATGGATCTACGCATATCTACCATTTCCCTAGATATCTTTAGTCTAAATAGATTTTTTCTCCATCTATATAAAAAAATGGATTTATTAAATTCACATCATATAGTATTAATTAGTTTCCATATAAATTATTGAACAAATATTATAGTTTTATGAGAAGATGACAAGGAAATGTGTTAATCCCAACCAAATTGAAATTCAAAGAACATGATCTTGATATCTTAGAGGGTCTAAATTTTTCTCTCAGTATTACCATCATCCTTATGATGAAATTTTGTTCTAATTTATTATATTGTATTCAAATCATGTTGCAGTTTTCTCTAGAACTATGAGGTAAACATCATATCATGAACAGATATAATAGAATGTCGTAATCTATGAAACATTACCAATTCATTAATGTGTATAATATAGTTCTTATCAAAAGTTAAATAATCTCTAATAAAAATGAAATGTTATTATATGTTAAGGATATCGACTACAGCCAAAAAATCATTATAGAACATAGACATTTTATAGAATTTTGAAAATAGAATATATTGTTATTCTTTAAAATATACTAAATATTTCGGGTAATGGTTTGAACATCCAAACATAATTAAATATCTTACTCAAAAAATCAAGGCATTCCAAACATTGATATATATACTCAACAATATTCAATTTCATGTTGCCTCACTAGAATAAATCTTTCATATCTCTATATGTCTCTAGAATTCATTGATTAATAATGAATGATGAACTACAAGATTTATTAGATAGCTCCTTCTAAAAATATAGTGTTTATGGGACATATACTAGGTTCAATTTTATTATTATTATATTATATTTATGATTGATCATCGGAACATTCCTCACATTATTCTTATGTTCAAATTCTTTCTTATGCACCTCTTGATTCCTCATATAAATGGATAGTTAAGCATTTAGATTCCAAATATATAGTCATCCCCCATTCCATTTGATTCAAATATACATATTCATTGAGTCTATAATAATTTTATCTATTTAAATACTCATCATAGTTAAAGTATTATTGATTTTTTCACTTAGAGTATTAGTATTATTGTTTTCCTTCTAGTGGTTGTAATATCTTTAATAGTCATAATCATTAAACAACATCAACCTTATCATTTATTTTGTACCCTATTTATTATATGGGAATATATAACTTAATATTTTATGTTATATATATATGTCACATATATCACTCTAAATATAATACCTTTAAAATATTAATGAAAATCAACCATTCCCAACTCCAAATCCTGATTCAGGTAGTTTTTCTAATGAATTTATGATTTTCCGGAGACATACGTTATAACAGTATAATTTTTCATGAGGATGAATCTTGATCCATTATTTAATGAATCATTATACATCAATTTATATTAACCACTATATTTTAGTGTGAGAGTTGGTAAATCAACCAAACATATTCTAATCGTCTAGAAATTTTTCTCCCCTTAGTTTTTCCAATAGAGCATAGCTCCTTTTCTTGTAAACATGGTAGTTGGATTATAAATATAATGGAAATATTTGAACTAGTTTCATTATAATCCATTCAACCCATTAATATTATATATCACAGACACAATGGTTGATCAATTACATTTCTCAAGAATTTTTTTTCCTTTTTAAAATCCATGAATATACACCCCCATGAGCTTATATGACCATGGATGGAAGCATTTTGTATCTAGAATTTAGAATTTATATATTTAGTAAGAAAATTACCCATCCTAAATATTTTAAACATATTCTTCAAATTAAATTAATGTTCCCTTTTTCATTTTCTATATATTAAAATATAATAAATAGTAAATTCCAAAAAAAATGACTGTGGTAATCTATAAAGACTCTTTTCATTAAATCGATAAATATATCTTAATGTTTTTTTATGTCCAATTAGAATCAAAGGGGAATATGAAGACCTTATCAGTATTATCATGATTTTTTTATTCAATTCCAATAACTCAGTTAGGTCCATTCTTAATGGATTCTTTGATATAGGTGTATCACCAATTTTGAGTTCTATTTAAAACAAAACATTATTATTCATAGGAATACAAGGAAATTACTGTACAATTACATCAATATTTTCATAAATAATTGGCATGTCATCAATATTTTACTTCACCCCAATGATTTGATATAAATATCACTCATGAATATGTAATTATACCCAGAAAATGGAAGTAATTCCCATTTAGAGATCATATTGTCCCTCTCATTTAAATATAATCATATGATGATTCTAAATATAAATCATGTTTTCCAATCCATGGAAATTTTTATGGGAACTATTTATTGAGATATAATAATTTCATAAGGTCACATCATGTTCCATTAATAGTAGAATAATAATATTTTCATGGAATACATTTCTATAAACATAAATATGGGATCCCTAGATTTGAATTGAATGATAATCATGTTAAAATAGCCTAAGTTATTGATTAACATACCATTGGATTATCCTACATCCCTTGGTCTATGAGTTATCCATTAGATTAGTGTATTGATACAGATAATTCCGATGTTCCACGTACATTAGATATTGAACTATCAGTGGTATATTACGATAAGTATCATTTAGATCCGATTAAGTCTTAATCATCCCCAGTAATATGTTTAATAATACAATTATTTTACAGACATAAATACTATTAACATTCATTTGAGACAATTCCAATGTTACTTCTTCCAACATTAATGTCTTTTAGGATGATAAATATTTTTCCTTCCAGGTTCTTTATCACTTGAACTATCCTGAAATGACCTTTTTTCTATTTTGAAACATCTAATAATTAACCAATGATAAGGTTGATAATCATAATAATATGGTAATTATATAATGTAATCCAAATTTTTATTATTCCTTATCCCATTTAGTTTGGTTACTCATGGTGATGATCATTTCATTGGGCATCACATTAGTTTTTCACACGACTCTCCATTGTTCTTAACATTTACTTATACCAAAAATTCATAATGTGAATCATCAATAATTTTAGTAAGAAGTTCTATGATTATGAAAAATAATAATAATTATTTCATAAATAATGATACATAAATTTAACTCCTAAAACATTATGTTCATATAATACCACTATCTTTTATCATAAGTTGTAATAGATTATATTATCTTATTCATCATAATGGTTTACAAAATTAACACTAATTAACCAAAAGATGTCACTTGACAGGGTATAATATATTGTGAAGTCTTTGGACCACTCATTATGCATCATGTTGAGATTTATTTGATACTCAACCATCATTTTTAGAGTATTAATCCCTACATTCATTTATTCTATAACCACATCAACACTATAGTATCTATAAAATATATTTTATTTCTAGTAAATCCCATAATCATTACTTAACCAAAAACTCATAATGTTATTCCTCAAATAGACTTATCCATATAGATTTCACCAATATTTTCTAATCCTAGTATAAAAAAACTAGACCCCACATTGAAACCGACAATAGTGATCAAATTATTTCATATATAAAAATTTCAACATTTTAAATTAATATTCATTACAAATCATAATAATACTTTTCCTAGATCTATAATTGTATTGGGTTTTCAAATAATATATAGGTAATAATATTAATTCATGATATATGTTTAAAATATCCCAAATCCCATAGTACACTTATTTGGAATACCGTAAATAAAACATTTCTTCATAACCTGGGGAAATGAAACAGAAGAATGGGTGATCTCATATTCTTAATACAGGTAAATATATGATATATAAATCAATGATCATAATTGGTCATAATATAAGGATAAGTGTATGACAACATTACCATATTATACAATGTCGTACACATTCAACGAATGATCACCTATCTTGAATCATTGAATAAAGAAATGTAAAAAAAATTAATAACTCATAATATTTAGGAATCATCAGTAATAAATTATGATCCATTATAACATATCATAAGAATATTTTATAATTATATGTCATACAAATAATAATTGAAAAAAATAACCAAATACAATGCTCACAAACAAGACTATCGTAGTGAATTTTCTTCACTCCCCATTCCAAAGTTACCTTATTCAAGGTTCACTACCAAAACAATCATAATCAATATAGTCACCTACTAGACTAAGTCTGCTCACCATTCTAGTCAATATAAACCAATGAGATATAAATAAGTACTTATTATATTATATGGATATATAATAACATTTTCACAAAAACCATAATTAATGCTATTTTTATATATGTGTGGGTGCCATAAGATGTTAACAAAACTCATTATTTCATCATAACAAAACCGATGGAAATGAAATGTTTTTTCTTAAGTATTCTATCCTAACATAATTAAATAAGGGGAATGAAATGGGTTTCCTATAATCATACATAATTATCAGAATCAGAATATATATATATATAATTAGGATGGTATCATAATATTGTAACCCCAATGAAGTATAACAGTCATTAAAATATGTAGGCATGGATGAAAAATACTTTTAGATGATAACTTTTAAAATTAACTAATAATAGGTAAAATACACTTTTCATTTGTTTTCATTAAAATATGGAAATCACCTTGATATTTTCAAAAAATAACTTCTATGAAAATATCCTAATAAACATTTAATGAATGATTCAATTTATGAAATATTCGTAATGGTGAGAAATGCCATTTTTTGAAAAATTTTAAAATAGTGATTCCTTATAAACATTTTGTAAAATTCATACAGAACCTCATCAAAAGAAATGTAAAAATTCATTTTAAAATTAATAAATTAAATTAAAATTTTTTTGAGTACTAATTTGAATATTCATTTAATCTATAGAGAGTTACTTTCTTTAAAAAAAATTGATGAACATGAAAAATTAATAAAATATTCTTATCCAAGGATGAAACAATTTTTTTTTCTTAAAAATCATAAATAATAATATTATTAAAATATCTTATAAATGTATGAATATATTAAATTTTATTGAATAAATATGGGGGAATAAAATTGATGTTGTTTGATATATATGAACTATATTATTTCCACCAATGGTAAATTAGCATAGAGGCTTCTGAAAAAAATGAAATTATAATAAATTCTATTATAGAGAATCCCATATTACTTTATATGCATTAAAACCCCCTTTAATAAATAACAAACAATTATATATTTTTTACATACTAGTATTTATACATATATTACTATGTAACATTTATTCACAATTTCAATCTATATTATTATTGATAATTCTTCACTAAAATTATCCTTTAGGTTAAAATTGTTTTTTATTCTATGAATGTATTGGTTCGAGGGTTAATGTACTTTATCCTTTTTCATATTTTCATAATAATGGGAATCATAATAATTTAATAAGTTTCATATGTACTCATTATCTAAAATTTTATAACCATTTATCAAAATTTATTATGATGAATGGATCACATCACTTCATGGAGACTGAAGTTCGTACATACACTCTTGGGATCTTTCTACTTCTCTATGGATGGAATAGAAGAAAGATAAATAAATATTTAAAAAATTAAATTATTTATCTAATCATTTACATTCACTAAATCAATCCTCATGACCTTTCATTAAAATATGAAATGAAAAATTATTCAAACCAATTCATAAAGGTGGAACTCAACACATAAGCATATAATACATTATCAGTTTGTAAAGGAAAAAGATGAGTTAAAATATAATATAAAATTAAAATAAAAAAATAATTAAAGTATATATATTTATTCGATCAAGTTAATATATTGATAAGGCATTTATTTGTTGTTTAAGAAGAAATAATCTGTAAGAAGATAAGTAATAACATATACATATTCTTCAGTTATCCACATTTTAGAAGAACCTTCAGTATTATTGGATGGTTATTTTTTATATTTTTTAATATCATAGTCATGGAAATTGTTTTTGTGATTTTATTTAGAATTATATTAGTCACGATAAAGTGATAAAGGTTTTTGAAGAATAGAAAAGAAGAGGTTTCCTTTTGGAAGAGAGGGAGTAGAACTTTTGTAAAAACAGAAAACATTAAATTATAATAAAACCTAATTCAAGTTAAAGAGGAAAAAATCCATAATTTTATGATATGATAAACACTTCTCCAAATACACTTATCCAATCTTATTTTTACCCGATTTTAGGTTATTTTTAAAATTATTACTTCAGTTTAACCCTCATTAATTTTTTTTCATTTACTATATTAATAAATGATAAACCTATACACAATTAATAATAATAATAAATTAATAATAACTTATTTGAAAATTTAAAACTATGATAATAAATATCAAAAAAAAAAATTACACAATTTTTTTTATTAAAACCTAATATTAATATTATAATAAGTGTGCAAAACTCAATGATATGTGTTTTTAGAAAAATGTATTTTTAACACTAAAACATAATTTATTTTGATTCCATTACTAGTAAAAAAAATTATATAATTTTAAAAAAATTATCAAATATATTACCCAAAAAATTTCATTAAATTTATTCATGAGTAGTTATTAATTTGTCATTATGAAAAAACTCTTCACATACAAAAAATAATTCTTCAAAAAAACCTAAAATTTTATGTTCAATGGAATTTATTTTAAATACAATATAATTTATATAAAATTAATAAATATTATATATATAAATAAATCATTATTTTTATTTTCATATTCATAACCCCTAATTTAACTTCCACCCAATAAAAGTGATATTTAATAATTATACCTCAAAAGAATATCACAGTTTTTTTTTAAATTAGTGTTAAATGTAAAGCGGGATAAAATTGAAATAAAGATTATTTTATGATAAATATATCCAAAATAATTATATTGTTACACATAATATTATTCAATATAAATGAGTTTCATATTCCTCTAGACTTTTTCATTTATATGATGGATCTCATGTGTGTGGAAGTTTTAGCACTAGTGGCACCGATAGTGACACATTCATGTGACTCCAAGATGTGAAAAATATATTTACATTTCTTTATAATCTGTTTTGATAATTATTTCCTAGTGTTAAAATTATTTAATATAATTAATAATGATTATGAAAAAATTTATTGGTTCCAGAAATCGACCCTATATTTGTGATTTTAAGGGGAAGTGGAAGGTCAAATTTTGCTAAAAAAGGAACTCGGGGCACTTTCTTGATATTTCTCACAACATAAGTATGGGGTTCATCAAAAATCAACCCCATCCTAAATTTAAAATTGTTTAATAATTCTGTTAGATTCAATTAGTTTTTCAACTAATTTTGTAATTTCATGTAGTAATGAAACTCATTCATACATGACCTTACTATGTCTGAAATCCTTTGTGTTTATGTATATCCATTTTATATAAGAAATAATCCTTTAAGTAAAATAATGTGAGGATATCATTGTTACATATACAACAAGTATTTCATGGAAAATATTTTATTAATCATTATAGGTTTCATAAAATATGTACTTTTTTAGGAAGGAGACTATGTTTCATGATGAAACAGAGAAAAATATCACAGCCTCAATAAATATACATCTTATAATATGAATCTTCTTCCATAAGGGCGGGGGGGGGGTTATATCCAAGAAACATATATTACATCATCCATGAGGGTGAAATCCTATAACTAGGAATAACTTGATCATATGATATAATGATAGAATATCTCCTCTCAAGAATGTAATTATACATGTATGGTTTCAATCTAATTGGAGATGTCAGTCATTAAAATGTGGATCTCAAAAAAAAACTAGGGAATTAGTATTGGATTAATGGTGAACTCCATTGATATATTATGTTATTTATTAGTAATTATATTATGGACCCCCACCTCGTGAATTTCTAAGAAATATACAGAAGGAAAAAATCCATAAATGAAGGATTGTAAACTACAAATGTGTTTTGAGGTCATTATTCTAGCAACTTCCATGTTGGAATTTCGGACAGTCTTCATGGAATGTATAATAATATATAATTCAACATAAAATTATTGGCCGATATAATTAAGAGACATAAATATTAAATGGGAATTCATGAATGATATGTATTTCTTATGGCTATATAAAATAGCATATAATTCATATTTCCATGTGTATTTCCTCCCAATCATAATTCTAGAGCTATTAAGAAGGTTTCCAAAAGAAATGAATACCTTCCATATTCATTATAGTGATGTGGGAATCTATACCCATTGGTTGAATAAATTAATCTAGATTAATATATGATGAGTTTCTTTCAAAATATAATTCCTAGGTGACTTGGAGTGGATGATAATTCTTCCAAGGGTTCCACTTGATGTCATATTGGGGATAATTTTCATAACCAATCATTATATATTAAAATCATGTTTTATAAGTTTATCAACATCTTCCTAGACATTCCCATTGATAAAATATTTTGGTATCCAATGATGTTTCTTACGGTTCAACATCACATGAATCAAGGGTCAAACCTACTTCTTATGGACAAAGTAAAATATATTATTTGGGGATATAACAAAATTGAAATTATCCAAGAATTAATATTAATAGTATTTTTAGTGGAATTGATGAATCGATCATCTCAATATCTCATAAACATGCACAAGGGAGTGAAGATATGACCTTTGGTATTTTTAGTATCATTGGAATTTATAAACTAAAACAATAAGGGTATTTTACTGTAAATAGTCTATACAGTTGATTCATAAAAGTTAGAAAGGGTGATATTCCTATGAAACTATGAAACTCTTTCTAATTAATATATATATGATTATCTATAGATTTTTGGTCGCTTGAGTACCTACATATTATACCCCCCCCCCTCTAAAACTACCTTTAGGCCTTTGATTGTCAACTATATCACATTTAAATTTTTATAAATCTATAAAAGAGGGATGGTGGATTAAATGATAAGCTAAAATAAATTCTTCATATATTCCTTTTATATTTTTACTAGGTTGATCCTCAATAATTGGAAGGGAATCATAAAAAAATGGTCATACATTGAATCATTCTGAGGTGGGGCACTGGGTGCACATATCAACAATGACAATATCTATGAACTATACACCTCTTTGGGGTATTACCATTATTGATGTTGTATCTAATGCCTAAAACTGAATATATAAATCATATTTTTCATAAATAGGTGTCAAATATTAATAAATCATATAGAAAGTAATTTTTCCCAATATGGATCATCATATTTGAATATGTTAAAATAATTCTATTATTTAATTTAATTTTTTGAAGAGTACATGCAAATGTTGATGGAAGAATATGATAGGGAAATGTTATACCAATATGTTATTCATTTAGACAAGCTACAAGATGACATAGGGTGCGCTGGATGATGGTGGGTTATATATATATGAGATATCCATTTGGGAAGGATAGAATCTATGAGGGAATAGATAGATATTATGGGTTCTGTTAGGTCTCATCAAAATTATTCATATCGGTATTTTGTTGAATATTCTCCCAATGTTAATGGATCATTAAAAAATAGAGGTGGGAGAAAACAAAAACCTCCAGGATCACTAGAAAGACATCTCCTGTAGCTCTAGGTATGTGCATATGCTACCTTATAATATTACCTAATTATTTGATCATCCTCACACTATGGAAAGAGTGTGATGTATTTACACTAACCCTCATGACGGAGCTTCTATAGATTAATATCATGTGGAAAAGATTATAAATAATATATTTGGGGCTTTCTAGACCCATCACATGGGATGCTAGTAGGATTGATTTTACACCATATCTATGTCGGGGGCCCTGCTGTAATGGAATGTGGAGGATGACTCATACACAAATCAAGTGTGTTCCTTGATTGAGGGAAGATCCATAATGTAAAATAATAGTGACGTGCCAGTATAGTATGAACCAGTTATTGGTGTGTAGTTTGGGGAATCTAGAAATTATTACTCTTTGGGAAGTACTAAAAAGTATATAATTTCTCCAGCTTATATTAGGGAGATCACGCCTGTGATAACCTTTATCATGCTCACAAAAACCCTGATAAATCATAATATTATCGGTTTAACATCATATCTAAGATTGCAAAGATAATATTATAAATTATCTACTTTTTAAAATAATAATATAGTGTGGATGGGACAACACTATCATGTGGGGATGAGAACTTTTCAAAATTCTTCTAGGAATAATCTACAAGAGAGTTTATGGAGAAAGTACATGCACCATCAAATTATTGGAAAACTATCCCTATCAACAACAGGGAACCTATACTTACATTTTATAGATAAAAACTCATAACACACATACATTATTCTTAGGGATTCTAGTTATCCACATCCCATAACGATCTATGGGATAATTTCATTATTTCCTTTACTAGAAATTTTTTTCTGAATACCTTATCTTTGTTATATTCTAAATCATTTCATCGTATTTTCTCTTGGTCAAAACACTCAATCCTATAAAACCATGCAGTAACAATCAAGGATCCTAAAATTATATAGTTGTCTCAAATGGTGAATATCATATTTTTTACCCCATGGTGTAACCTGATGGTAGGCATGACGTAGATATTGGGAGAGATATTCCTGGTGATAATGCTTATTATGAAAGGAGAAATAGAAAAAAAATCAACACATGTGTTTATATTCTAATAACCTCTATTAATAATTGTAATTATAAATTGATAGACTATTTTAACATTTATTATAGTATTTAATGGTGAGGTTTATTCATTATTGGAGTGGAAACTAGGCACACAAAAGGTCTCCGACACTCTTGATACCACTCTGATAGATGTAGTATGGAAGAACACACTCGGAGAAACATATTCTAATTTCAATGGACCATATTCTATATTATTTTTTATTATTATAATGTAATCACTAATTTCCCATTTAATAATGTTTTATTCCAATTGTACCAAGTTGTGCTAAAGGAGGAATAAGGGGGTTAGTGGATCTTTCAAATGTTGAGGTGGTAGTAACATCAATGGAATTCACAAATGGCGGGGGGGGGGGGAGGGTTCCAAGGTTTGGTTTTTCATTTTCATATGGATATGGGAAAATTGATGATAATTATATAATGCGAATACATCACTAAAGAACTCAAATACATCCTTATATATGATCCTTATATAGAATAAATTGATTTATCATAGTCAAATACGGATAAAAATAACTTAGTGATCTAGAATATGATAAATACGAATTTCAAGAAAACTATTCCCTCACATTTTAGTAGGTGAAATTTTTAATAGGATAAGATCCTTTCACGATTGTATAGTGAATCTATTTTTTGGAATGGAAATTATTATATTCATTATAAACTAGCTCAAGACATCATGGTCTGTTGGAATGATGGTATCACTTCCTCATAGAATTCCATCTCTGGTGGTAATAAATCATTATAGGTTCCAGAGAAAAAAACTATTGGATGGTTGAGGGATAATTAGAGTAACTATCCACTATCTAAATTGAATAAGTGGTTATATTACACACTATGTTGCATTTGGGGATGGTTGGGTCATTGGTAGTTAAGGAATAATCTCGTGAAATGGAGTAAAATACTAAAAAATTTAGGATGGATGTACACATATATGTGGATCATCCCATTGAAAAAAGGAGATGGTGTACATATCCCAGTGGTGAAAATTAATCGAATAATCTTGATACAAACATTATAAACACATAGATTTTATCTCATAGGACAAACGATAAGGTATATTTTCTATATTAATTAAGATTATATGATATTTGGATGACCCTTATATCTCTCCCACTAAAAAACTATAACCTTTATGAATCACCTAGGACAAATTTTTGTCTCAATACCATTAATAAAATGACCAACTGAAAATCACCTTTCCATTTGATTCATTATTGATAACAAAAAATAGAGACCAATAAGAGATCGTTCAGTTGTAGGGGAGTGGTGGATATAATAAAATGACTTGGTGATGGAATTTTCCATTGAACACTATGGGAATGCATGATAATGTGGGAACATAGATGGTGATATTGTAATAATTTTATTCCTCGATAACATAGATGAGGCTTGATGGTATAACCACTATAGTTTAATAAACACACATAAAACATGGTATTTTTGAGAGAGTTATATTGTTACTTTAGGATTATGTATTCTCTTATGGAGGAGGCTTTTAATATTAGTATTACCATTTATCAGATTCAAAACATGGGTTTCACTACATTAATATAGAAGGTGTCACCTCTAGGACATGTACCCAAGATGGGAGGCAAGATATTGTACTGTTTTGACATCACCATATTGGTATTTGTTCATATATTATAAGGTTGTTTTCTTTGAGGTGTTTAGCCTAAATTGGTGCTTGTACTTTGGTGTAGTATTTTTTCACTGAAGGGGATCTCATTTAGACATTAAAGTGGATGTCAATACCAATAAAGGAAATTTTTTTAGAGGTCCAATATTCTAAGGAAGAGTTCAAACACTATTAGTATTGTATATTCATGAATTTACAATATTGATTAGGTTTTTTTATTGATTGTAGGCCACTAAAGAAACTGAAAGAAGTAACTAGGTGATGTATATGGGAATGGGATTACTTCATCCTATAGGGAGAGATCAAATGTGATCCCATAGATTCATAGTTTTTGGTCTTATATCTTTGTTTGAAGTGGGATATTGGATTAAGATCACATATATTGTAGTAGAAGAGTGTTTGATATAATTTTATGAAACCAGGACCATGTTGTTATACCATAAAAGGTCATGTAAGAATTCCAAATGGGTGGTACCTTTTATGAACATAATGTAGAATCAAATCATGAGGTTTTAGTGTAGTGAGAGGATCCATGAAACACCCCACATGAATAGATTTCTCAGATAAATCTAAAAATCTCAGCATAGGGTGAACACAATTTAAGGTTATGATTACTGAAAAAGTGTAATCCTTTATCTTTAGGGAATATATTTTTTATAACATTATGATAATAGATTCTATTTATGTAGCATGTTATAGTGGAATTAATTTTAGGGTCATGAAACCAAGACCATGATTATGAAATTTTAACATTATGATGTGAGGAAAAAGGGGCTTGAGGCAATATAATTAGCATCTATGCAAATGGATAGGGAATAAATGATTTTGTACCCCAAAATAAAATATATGTTACCATCATGTTGACTTCACACAGTTTTGGGTCATGATGTTATGATTGTTATCGATCTGTAAAAATGCATCTCCTATAATGGATAAGTGAGGTGAAATTCATCATTCACCAAGGGGATAGGTGATGTAGAACTGATAGTAATCAATTTTGGACCTCATCCTAATAGAAAAACTAAAAAATAATATTCATTGATCTATATAACCTAACGTGGAATAGATATCCTCCATAGGTCTAGTTATGGAATTAAGGATGAACTAATACTATACATAATCTTGGGCATTAATGTTGGATTGGGCTTAATATTGTGGATAGTTCAAGAACATGATGAATTTTTTTATTAGTTAGATCACATAGTGAGAATCAAACACTTCATGCTCTAAAAGAGTTTTTGGTAGGAAACTGACACCACACAATGCTTGTCCTTCTAGGTCAGGAACAAGGAATCACACAATATTAAATCATTTGATGGTGGTGAAACTAAATTGAATGATAATGAAATTGGATAGATAATTTATTTTCATATGATTAGGATTAATATGAAGTATCTAAAATCATTCCCATGGGGAAATTGATCCAAAACAAATATATAATAGGTGGTCCATGATGGATATATGAAATAAAAAAAGGGATACTTATGTTATACAATAGTTCCAGAATGATAAATTAATTAGTTTTTAATTTTATTTAATCCACTAGGAGAACCCATGAATACGGGGAGACTGCTTGAGTAGGTTGTAATAGATTTGGACCCTAAAATCAATATACTAAAATTTCTGAAAGGATATCACTGAGGGTGATAAAACTATCCAAGATAAACGTCTGTAGATGAAGTTAAATTATGTCTTACAAAATCAGAATAATAAATAAGTTTATCGATTGGCTATGTATAATAATTGAATTAATTTGAAGCATGGATTTCACTGTTATATCATTATGTAATGTGGTAAACTATGAATGTCTATTCACTGACCATGAATTCAAATTATTGGGATTATATATTTCCAACAACAAATAATTATTGGTATGGTCCCTAGATGGGACTCTGTTCAATGGATAATTATGTTATCAACATTCGGGTATCCATTGGAAATGAATGATTTAACAGGTAATTTAAGATATATGGAAAAAATTTGGTAAGGAAAAAATATCAAATAATTGTTTGGTCACACTACGAAAAGAATATCATACATTAATTATATCGATTAGGTTCACTGTGATTGTTATAGTAATAAACCCAAAAATGAATCATTAAATGATTCAAGTAGGCTTTACTGAGAATTGATTTAGTGATTGAGGTTTACAGTTTATGTTCATCAATCTTAGTCAATGGGATATTAGTTGTATAGATTCATGGAACATAGACTAAAGTGTTGTGATGCTCTAGTTGGCACCAAGAAAAGGAAAATAAAAATGTGAAATTGATTGTACAATGATGGTATAGATTGTATCCTAGGAAAAAATGATTTTTAAGGCCATAATTCCATGAAACAATGTTCTATTGACTATATTTATTGGGTATAGTCAAACATGTCATGAATTTGAGTAACTAATTCCATTATAAATACGTTTATAATGGTATGAATTCAGTTTCATGTTTTTATTCTTAGACATTATTGTCATTATTTTTAATGTTTTCTATCAACGACCAAGACTTTGTAGTCTAGAATTATACTAAATGGATGGGGTTTTACATTTTTCAAATTCAAATAGAAAGGCTTCAGATAAGGAATTTGGTATAAAATATACTCTTACTCTTTTATGTATTCAAGGATCCAGTGACCAAATTATAAATTTTACAAGGATAGATATTAAACCTAATGAGATTTTTGACTTTTCCTTCTATATTATAACATATTACCTTGAAATTAAATTCATGGTCTATTAAGTTGTTGATTTTTTTGATGTCACCCTATATGGGGTTTCATCTCAATAATCCGTTTTTCATATTTCTTTATGCAGTTTATTGTTATTTCAATCAATCTAGTGGTTCTAGGGACTACAGTTTCATATATTTTACTTGGTGGAAGCCAGGTTTTATAGTCATAAATCATTGAATAAAAGTTAATAACAATTTATTGTTATGAAGATTAAAAAATAAGTTAGGTAGTACATATATAAAGAATGAATATGTAAAACTAATATGAATAGTAAATCAAAGGTTCAAATATAAACAGACCATATCATGGTAATACACATGTTTTAAGGTCTTGATGCATATATAAAAGTCGAGTTTGTCAATATTTCATGAGTGGAATAAACCAGTCATGATATGTAAATTCTAGTGCCAATATAGAACACCAAAATAAATAAAAGTACATAGTTTATGGTCTAGAATTTTTACAAATTAGAGTAATATTTTATTTTCATAAAACCTACTCTACTTATATTTTAGTGACACATATCTATGAAATTAATGAGCGAAGTGAATAATAATAAGAAATCTACATGTGTTATGACATGTTGGGAGTAATGGGAAACCCATATCTTGGCCTAAGATTGGAGATATGGACATCATTTTTCATTAAATGAATGTTCCACTAGTACAAAAATTGTTTTTAACGTCGTTTTTTTATTTTCGACGTCGGTTTTTAAACGACGTCGAAGTCGCCGATGTAAAAAATATGAATTTTTACGTCGGTTTTTGTAAACCAACGCGAAAAATGAATAACATTGGTTTTTTGGCGTCGGATTTGTAAAAAAACGATGCCAAAAAAAATAATTCATATCATTTTTGGCATTGGTTTTCATAAAAACAGACGCGAAAAATTAAAAAAAATAGTTTTGCCATCGGTTATTTAAAAAAACCAATGCCATAAATGAAAACAAAAATATTTTTGGCATCGTTTTTTATAAAAACCGACGCCAAAAAGAAAGTTTTTTTCTATGTTTTAGATCAATTCCTAAGCTTTGATTTTACAGGTTGTGGACCTAAAACAGAGTTACGGTTTAAAAGTTATCGCTGTTAGATGTTGAACCTATCAAAGTTTTGATTGATACAACTCGTTTCAAATAAAACATGATAAACATAAATTAAAATCATATACACCAAACGAAATAAAATAATCATAATACATCAAACTTATTTCAATGGTTTTAGTGGCTTCCATCGAAACAATATGTTTTTTATCATCACATAACTTGTATTTAGAAATGAGAATGAATCATCATTATAAGAAAGCTAATCGAGTTGTTTAGAAATAAAGGATAATAAAAATAAAGAAAACAAATGAATAGAATATGTACCGTGTTCAAATTAACGATTGAAGTCGCATTGAAATCTTGATTGAATCGAAGATGTTGAAAATGATGAACGAAGTAGAAACTGGATATATATGTAGTAAATGGAAATATTTTCAATTGCGTTGTACGAAA
The DNA here is from genome assembly GCA_963277665.1 of Viscum album. NCBI lineage: Eukaryota > Viridiplantae > Streptophyta > Magnoliopsida > Santalales > Viscaceae > Viscum > Viscum album. The sequence continues at coordinate 385,840,915 of OY728146.1, forward strand.
ATGTAGGCGGGATTTTAAAAAGTTAGACGCGCGTTGTGAAAAAAATTGAAATTCTGATCCCGCGTTACTCTTTGGCGTCGATTTTGTTTGAAACCGATGTAAAATATTATTTACATTGGTCTTTTGGCGTCATTTTTTTTAAAAAACCGATGCCAAAAATGTCAATCAATATCCTTTTTGGCGTCGGTTCTTAAAAAAACCAACGCAAAAAACTAAAAAAATTATATTTTGGCGTCGGTTTTTATGAAAACCGATGCGATAAATGTTTAAAAAAAATCTTTGGCATCGGTTTTTTAACAAACCGACACTAAACATTTAGAAAAAAACAACTTTTCACGTCGGTTTTTTTAAAAATCGACGCCAAAAACAAAAAATAAATTTTTTTGGCTTCGGTTTTTAAAAAAACCAATGCGAAATGTTAAAATATATTTTTGGCGTCGGTTTTTATAAAAACCGACGCCAAAAAATTTAAAAAATTTTACAGTGTTTTAGATATTTCTCTAATCATTGATTTGACTGGTCGTGGAGCAAAAACGGAGTTACGGATTAAAAGTTATGGATGTCGGAAGTTGACCTTCTCTAAAAGAAGTCTTAAAGAAGTTCAACTTTCAAAGGCCATAACTTTTAATCTGTAACTATGTTTTAGCTCCACAACCAGTCAAATCAAAGATTAAGAAATTATCTAAAACACTATTATTATTTTTTAATTTTTTGGCATCGGTTTTCATAAAAACCGAAGCCAAAAATATATTTTTACTTTTTGTGTCGGTTTTTTTAAAAACCGACTCCAAAAAAATTATTTTTTGTTTTTGGCGTCGGTTTTTTAAAAAACCGATGCGAAAAGTAGTTTTTTTTAATTTTTATTGTCGGTTTGTTAAACAACCGACACCAATGATTTTTTTAAAACTTTTATTGCGTCGGTATTCATAAAAACCAACGCCAAAATATATTTTTTTTAGTTTTTTGCATCGGTTTTTTTAAGAACCGACGCCAAAACAATTCTTTTTCCTTTTTGGCATCATTTTTTAAAAAAACCGATGACAAAAATTCACGGCAAAAATTATTTACGTCGGTTTATAAGAAACCGACGTCAAACTGGCGACGTTAAAAATCATTTTTCTACTAGTGTAAAATAATGATAAACATATATTGATGAGCCTTATCTATTAATTTCAATATCATATTGAATAATATATGGAATGGGATGGAATCTATGGTGAAATGGATGTTTTCGTGCCAAATTGAAACCATGTCAGTAATAGTAACATGGTAATGGACATAGATTTTAGGGATGTTTCTGAAATGGGGGATATATATTTCAATACATATGTTGTGTAGTGAGAATCGATCAACAATTAATTACAATCAGTGGTGTTGAAGAAAAAATACATTAAGATCATGTCCTCTATATAGATGATCATAAATATTAAGTAATATAAATTATTCATTAAGGGACTAGGTGAAGTAGTTTAATTTCATGTAGTAAAAATATTTTTTTTATTTTTTAACATCATTTTAGGATAAGGAAGTTCGATTTTCTAAAATCTATTTTCAAATAGATTTAGGTGAATAAATCTACATGACAAGGGGGAGAAAAAAACCTGATAATGGGGATCCAATCACAATTTATGCGGTATGTTACCTCAAAAATGTTGTTTCATAGTTTAATAACATAGAACATGGATTTAATGTGATATAGTCTATGTATCAATATGATATGAAAACCTCTTTTGAATTATGGGGATGAATTCCATTCTAGGATTTCTAGGGGAAATCATGTGTATTAAAAATTCATGTCGCATCTATGGTGACTGAATCTAAACATGTATCTATTTTATATAATTTCCAAATTTAAATCCTTATACCTCCCAAATTGTTACAAAATCCCATGAACAAATATTTTGATGTTTTTTAGTACTGGTAACATAAGTAACACAATTAACATAACTCATGAACATTAATTCATAATAATATCACAATTGACCTTATTATAATAATCTATAATATATAATCATATTGATAACCCATGGAATAGAAAAAAACTATAGTTTGAGTTAAAAAACATTGTAAAAGACAAATTTCAAATAATAATATGTGTTAAATTATATGTATTTGATAAAACACAGATAACGATAATAATAATTGATGAAATTCTCATAGAAGAATACAACAATGATATGGTCATCAAGGATAAATAAAAAATAACATCATAGCTTTGACAAAAATAAAATATTTTGTATAATTGATAACTAAAAGTAATTTTTAACATCCTTGTAAAATAGAAAAAATGTATGAAAATGAAAATAAATCACATAGTGGGTTATGAATCATAAATTGATCCCCATTTCATTGTGGGATTTAGATTATATCTTATGTACCCACATTTGGCTTATGCTAGAACCTATTTACATAAATACATATGGGAAACCAATTTTATGCCTCTCAAGGTTTTGGATACAACTCATGTGAATCATTAGGTAAAGGATACAACTACTGTACATCATTAGGAATGGGATACAACCCATGTACAATCATGATATTATGTGTTATAAAACATTAACCAATACATTAAATGGTGATACATGGATACACCCATAAATATTTCATATATATGTGCACCACAATAAATTAATCATTCATTTTATTATAATGATTTTATGGGGAGAATAAAATGGTCTCATGAAATTTCCATACAGTATCGCCAAAATAAACATTAAAGAAAAAAATGTTAGGTATGAAAAATTAGGTAACCCCAAATTAGTATTTCATAAGAAAAACTATATGCCAATTCATGTAAAATAATTTATGACGAAATAAATCCCTTGTTAAAAAATAATATTACATTGAAACTATATATGTATTTTTATACCTTTTTTTAAATTCTAATAAAATAAGACTTCTTAGATCATATTAAAATTCAATTTTCTGAAAATGTGAAATAGTGAAATTAGAGAAAATTTTATTAATTGATAATCATTAATAAAATTTCCTAAAAAATATATAAAACATGTAAAAATGAGTTCTGATAGATAAAAAATATATTTATTAATAATGGAAATATAAAAATTTAAACTATTTTGAATGAAATTTGATGAAAACTAACATTTTAAAAATAGTAATTGAACATTAATATGAAAAACAATTGAAGGAAAATGATTCTAAAATTAATTAAAACATGATATGGTTTAAAAAAATAGTGAAACATTATAGAGATGGTTAAACAATGATATGTGAAATAAATAATCAATTATAAAGGATGTAATTTATTTTAAGCACATAGTAATGTTATAAAAACAAAATAATTCATGGTAAGTGATTTATATTAAAAATAATTTTTTGTAAATAGATAAAAGAGATAATTTGTTTTGAATTTAGAATCATAATAAATTATAAAACTTAAATTTAGATATGTTTATGATTAAACCTTATGAAAAAATGGATGAAGCTTGAGTTCCCAAAATACCTATTATACAAAATAGTTAACGAAGTATGAAATCAATTAATGATGGTGTATTTGGACAGAATGGAAATAAATATGTGGAAAATAGAAAACGAAATTTAGTAAAATCATATGGTATTATGTAACTATTATTTATTAAATATTCTCAAGAGGAACATTTATAACACAATTAATGATAATATAGTTAACAAATCCCCATATAATTTGAGGATCATTATTTTAAAAAAATTATAAAAGATATATCATTATATAGAATATTAATTTCAATGAATAAATTGTAAATCGTGATATAATATCTTAATTTTTCAGTATATATTGATCATAAATGAACATGGTCACATAATACAAAACATCCCTCAAAGAGAGGATTATGAGAAGAAAACCCTTGCATTATATACCAATTTCCATGAATACACTGTATATAAATATATAAAATTAAAAAATATCATAATAAAATATTTAAAAATAATATTCAAACATAAAAATTTTTATAAATTTTTTTTATATTTTATTTATACATTAATATGAGTAATATTTTTCATATATTCCCACAATGAGTGTTTATGATTTTGATCATTTTTACTGGTTCCATTAGATCATTTATAGTATTTAACAAAATTTAATTATTCCTAGATTATTAAAACTTTTAGAATTGAATTTTATGATTATTTATAATCTTCAAAATTCATTTAAATATTATTTCATTCATTAACCCTAAATATGAAATTGATAATAAGAATGATTCAGTTATTTTTAATGAAAAAAGGTGTTTTTAGAATTAATGAGTTTAACATATACATATAGATTCAAGATTGTAAAAACATTGTAATTTAAATAATTATATCTTATTATAAAATTAACTTATTTACCATAATCTTCTATAATATAATTTCAAATAATTTTTCAATTGTGTTATAAAATCCGACAAAAAATTACCATACCATTATTAAGGGATGATTAGAAGGAGGATCATATGTGATTCCATTTAAAAAAGAATAATGATATTATTTATTTTAAATTAGTTTAATATATTATAATTAAACAAAATAAAGAGAATAAGTGATGGATAAAAACAATTACATTGAATGAATGTAGTGTTTTTCTGTCTTAGTTCACTCATTTAACATGGTTAGTAATATAATTAATTATTATAATTCATATAATAAGTTGTCAACTAAAGATATGTTACCATATAATTATTTTTATATTAAAAAAAATTCATATTTAAAACACATTATTTATACCATCCATTAATGGAAGAAATTAAAAATAAAATACATCACTCGTTTGAGGCAGCGCATCACACATACACACGGTAAATGATTTAATTTTCTTAAAATGAATGAAAGGAGTGATATGGTATATTAGTTTTGAATAAATTATATGATATTCAATTCAATATTATATTTTAAATTCCATATTTTTTTTCCATGTCAACAGGCTAATGAAAAAAAATCTTACATCAGGTAGGTGGTAGTCATCACATAGGCACATTTCAAATTTTTAAATTTTTTATTAGAAAAGGATGGAGTGGATAATACTTGTAAAATAATTATAATAACATATAATTATACCATTTATACCAATCATATTATTTTAGTATAGATAAGTTAAATTTTAGGAAGAATAATAGCATGTAAATATATAGAAATGCTGAAGAAGAGGTTATAAATGTATCCCCCACTACTTGGATTATCTCTATTGCAAAGGGGGTTAATTATTTTGGGTATTACCAGATGAGAATACTCTAACCTCATAAATATTTCTATGAGTTTTTATTAGACGTTTGGGGACATTTCAGGATAAACTATTGGGGTTGTTTTATGAGCAGATGTGAGGGGATGATTACACTTTTATAAGAGAAAAGTTATTATATTTATATAATTACCCAAAACATTCATATAATGGGAAGTAGATTTCAAGGAAATTGACTCTAATAATTTGAAATGACATAAAGGGGAAGGTATATATTCTATTTAGGACTAAACCATCAATTCCAAAACATATTTTAAAAATCGTTTTATCTTTCCTCATTGGTTAAACCCTATTTACACTATATAATTTCTACTTGGGTGACTAGTTTTCACTAAAATAAATTATCCTTTAAGAAAATTTTTTGTGATCATTATTATATAATTTGAACCTAATGATTAAAAATTAAAAATTAGATTTATGATAAATTTTTTCTATAAGTGATAAAAAAATATTTTTTATAAACTAATTCTATGATGTATTATAATATTTATTTTTGAAAAATATAAATTATTTAAAATATTTCAAATATAGGATTTTAAATTTAAATATATATATATATATATTATTTTTAATAACAGTTTTTTACTATAAATATTAATCATGAATTTAAAATTCATACTTGTATACAAAAAAGGTATATAATTTCTAATTATTTTTCAAAATTCTATGTTTCACTATTTACCTAAAAATAAATATATTTAAACAAACACATAAAATTAATAATAAACTAATATTTATATTCTAAATTCATAAATAAATATTATATTATAAAACTAACTTTTTAGAGTTTTTTATTTTACCATTTAATTAAAATCATAAAATATAATGACAAAATGTTTTCATTGGAAAATTAATTTATGAAATACTATTTGTTCTAAGTATTAATTTCTATACAATTATTATAAATATTTTATTAATAAAAAATATTTTTTTATTTAATAATCATTTACCAGTAACATATTTACATTTCTTGAGAAAATGTATAGTTCATTTAAATTTTTATTCATAAACATAATGACTGAATAAATTTTAATAAAATAACATTTACATAAAAATATACATATTAATATGTTTCATAATTTAGTTACTCCAACTGATACGCACTAATAAATTTTTTATATGATCTAAGGGTATCATGGATTCATTTTAGTTTACTTTTGAATGTGTAGCATGCTATTGAACACATTTTCTATTTAATGAGATTATACAGTGAAATACATGGTTGTTACATTCTCCCTCAAAACATATAATGGAAATTAAAATTTTTATTATCTCTTACCATTGAAAAATAGTTATGTATTTATTTAAATTATTAATAAATCATAGTGTTACTTATAAAAATGTATCAACCATATCAACTTTATTATTTCAAGAAAACTTTTCAATCCATTCATAAAAGATATATTAAAAAATGGGGGTCCTTGTATATAATTTGACAAAATCATATCTTGTGAAAATTTATCTAGACTACAATAGAAGAAATATTTTTAAAAAATATTTCATTTTAATCATTTTATTTATATACTTTCATGTTTTGATATGAAAAATTATTTTCTTATTGCAAAAAATAATTTTTCCCACTATGTGGAGTGAAAAAAATTAATTTTGAATATCACATTAAACTTATTTAATGAATGGAAAATAATATTATCAGGAATTATAATCCCACAAACCATTATGAAGATTAATAACCTTGTAATCAATAATTATAGCAGTATGTGCATTCATTTCCATATTAAATAGATAGTGAAAAAATAAACAGAATAAGTCATCAGTACCTCGGGAGTGCTGAATAAGTGTTTCTAGCAACTATTAATTTGAAATATCCTCATCAACTGTAGTGATTTCAGATAATTTTAATTTATCCCATGGTTTAGAAATATATTGGTTTCATTATTAATCTCAACCCCATATATTAGTTCTCTAGTTTTCATAGTTACCAAATTCCTCACATCTAACACATCTAACTCCATGTCTGTCCTTAGAAAGAACATTATTCTCCTTACTATTGTTAAACTAAATATAAATTTTTTTTAATGATATCTTGTTGCTCAATTACCCCATTTACCAAATATAAAACATTGAATTATTTCTTTTATAAATTCTCCATGGTGTCTCTTCTAGTGTTTTGGACATAATGGAAAGTAAATCATCATTCCTTCGAAATTAATGTCTCCTAATATTAAACGAAAACAAATAATTATCATTATAAATTTGTTTATATGTTGAAAAATACCCATATTATTGATCATAACTCAATATAATTGTGAAACCATAATGACAGAACGTTCAAAAACCAGAATTATCCCATTATGTTCACAATTATAAATATCATAATTTTGACCATCAAATCCATCATTTACTTTGTTTGTCCTTCATCTATCTATTTATAAAACTAAAAGTGTTAGTCATTATTGTTCAATGATTACATAATATGGGAATTTTGAAAAATCACCATATAAATTCTATACACTTTGAAACTATAACATTAGCATTTAGTTCGACATAAATAACTCTGGGTTCAATGTAGGATTATTTATGTTTGGTTCTCTCATATTCCTCACCAAAATTCATTAACATAATAAATCATTCATAATTTATTGTGAATAGAATCTTATAACAAAGGAAAATAACCTCATGGTGTCAAAACATGTGTGTAGTTAGACTTATTTTCCTGTACTTAGTGATGGTGGAGTTAATGCCAAACACACCCTTTTCAGGTATTTCCCTTAACTACATATACTCTGGAGCCGAAAACAAATTATAGTATCCCAAAATTGTTTTTATTTATAAGAAAATAAAAAAATATTTTCTTTTGAAATATGTTATGATGTTATCCAATAAATTTCTATATCTATTATTCTTTTCTCAAGGGTTACATTAATGTTCCCTAATACAAATCCCAAAAATTAACAAGGCCAATCATCAAAACTAACTACATCATTCTCTAATACCAAATAAGATTATCTAAGATAACATATCATTATTTTTTGTTATTTTCATAATTTTAACATTATATCTCAAAAATAATCAGGAAATACCAAGAATAGTTTTTATATTTTTCTATGGTCTATTAACTTATGAAACATTATTTTTAATAATATTAAACATTAATTTATAATCACATTGTACTAGAACATATAATTAATGTTTCACAAGCTTTACGTATCCTAATGACATTAATAATTGAACATAATAATGGGTTAATCTTAAATATCAATATGGGAGTTTTTTTAAATGAAGAATATGGTTTTGATCATAATCATGTGATAAAAATGGGAAAGAAGATAAATATCTGATAAAAATATCATCTGAACTTATGTTCATGATATGATCATCAAATAAGCATAAAAATAATGACATACCTCTTATGAATATAGAAATTATCATTGATCAATGAAAAGTAATTTTTTAATATAATATAAAAATAGAAAAAAAAATAAAAATACAAATAAATCATTAGGTGGATTAGGCATCACAAATTTATTTACATAACATAGTTTCTTGGGAAGAAATATTTTTTACCCACTTTAGGATTGGTATAAAAACCTGTGTAAACTATTTTGGCATGTACTATAACATGTGTCCCTCATTGGTCTTCTAAAATAACACATGTAATAATCTAGACATGGGATACGGTACATGTACCTATTTAGTATTGATCTACAACCTGTGTACGTAATTAAACTGTCAAAAAAAAACCATGTAACTTCTTGAGGTCATGAAATATTAAACAAAATATAATTAATTAAAATTTGATATATAAATCCACCAATTAATCTTTCATACATATTTTTTCCATTCGAATAAATTCATTCTTTATATCAACAATATAAAAATAAATAAAAACAATTTTAGTACATTTATATATGGTTTCACCAAAATATTACTCAAAAAATGATTGATACCTAAAATTATGAAACACCATGATAGTACATAATAATCTCATTTAGATGATGAATCTTGAAAAATAATTTCTTTTTAAATTAATCTTTTGGGTACAAATGTATAAATAAAAGTGAACCCAAAATATTGGTTTTAGAAAATTTTTATTAAAACTGTTGAGAAATAAGATGTAATAAATAATAATAAAAATTTAATTTTAAAAAGTTGAATATAATACAATGTAATGAAATTTCAGAAAAAATAATAATAAATTAATGTTACCTGAAAATATACTATGTAAATCAAATTAATGTTGGATAGAATATAAAACATTTGATTATGAAAGGTTTGTTGAGACATATCTAGATTTTGTAAATCATTTTTTTAAAACACCTATTGTTAAGAAATACTTATATTTTGAAAAAACATCAATGATAAAATTATGTTCTTAGTTGTTAATATATAATAGGATATTAAAACATAATATGAGAGAATATTTTGGATGGTAAAACGTGGATGTAAAAGATAAATCATCAGGTAAGGTAGATCTAATTCATTAAAAGTATATTACAGTTTAATGAAAAGGGAATCAATTCAATAAAAAATGGATTTTTATGAAACCTAATATTCATTAATGATATAAAAGTGGAAATATCATAATAAATTTTTAAGGATTAACATATATATCATAGAAAACTATGTTCAGGATGAAATATTATTACACAATAAATGAAGTCTGAGTTACTGATTTTTTTTTAGAAAACATAGTTTATGAAGTAAAAAGATTTTGAAAAAGTTATTTTGTCTTATGAATTTAAATATCCATAATTTAATTAGAAAATACCACATATAAAATCATAGAGTAAAATTTACTAAATATATTTGATCTCACAACCCTTCTTCTTGTTTCACATTAATACTTGATACATTACATAAGAATACACATAATACATTCTAGATGATCAATAATTCTATTGCCATTGGTAATTAGTTACATTACATAACATTTTGAAATAGGAAATGTACCTTCTTTGGTGTAAACCTCATTAAAATGATCAATATACACTTTTTAACTTAAATATGCAAGGAATAACCTAGGGATATACATAAAGCAGTAGTGAGATATAAATCCAAGTAAAGGTATAAACATTGAATAAGTGATAAAAGCTAGACAATAGGAAAATCAATGAGAAAAAAAATAACATAAATAATAAGGTATGATATATCCTTATTATCAAAACATGGGAAATATGGAAACAACATAAAACATTTAATCATAAATATAAGTCAAAGATAAACCTTACAAGAAATAATTGTGAAAAATATATCATAAATGGATTAGGATCACTCCCACTCCGAACATTATCTATCATGATAATAAAAAATACCCAATGTAGAGGACCATTATTTAGGTACACTCATCATATTTATATCATTTTCATACTTATGTGTGCCACATAGATTAATACTGATAAAAAATTATATGTCTATTAATGTGAACCCCCATGACATAAAATTGGTATGATATTTACTACACAATTGTTTTGGCATTAATGATCACAGTTAAAGTTTGGCAGCATAATGGAGTAGTGTAAAATTTTATAAAAATGGGTTGATGTGATAGAATAGGATCTCAGATAACATATAAATAAAATTTTATGTAATAGGTACATTTAAAATTATTTACTAACATTATAAATTTGTAAATAAATTCCATAAGGTAGTTAATAAACTTGTATAGAGAAAAGAATCCAAACTATGTTTCAACATGATAATTGGTGTACATAAAAGATCATGGGAGGATTAATGAGGGGAAATGAGCTATCATAGTTTATATATTAAATGGAATGTAAGGATAATGTTGAATAACATATTAAAATATAATAAAATTGTATTTTATAAGAATAACATAAAATAATCCTTGATAATAAAAGAGAAGAGATAAACCCCTTACTAAATTTCATCTTGGTAAAGGTGTGCATGATGGATCATGGAATTTTAATGGGATTGAAAGAGTTATATAATCAGGTATAAATAAAAATTATGTTATTTTTGATATAGATTAATATATTACAACACTAAAAAATCAAAATTAATATGTAAAAAAAATATGTTCTTCAAAAAAGGAATGTTGAAGATCCCTTGGAAAATTTAAACATAGAAATTACTTAGTTAAGTGTACAAATGAGGGTTGATAAATGATCCATAAATCAAATAATATAAACTTTAAAGTATGGTAATTATTATAAATTTACTAAAAACCTAATTTAAATTACAAGAACTAATTTCCAATAAGATGCTTCAATTTAAAATGAGAAGGGGAATGTAAGGATTTTTTACATGGGTGTGACTTCAAAATCATAGGAGTGGCTTATTGAGCGATTGGTGTGCCTTGGGAGGGCACTAGACAGTGTATAGAAGATTATTTTAGTTCTCCAAGGTATTTTAGGGAATAAAAAAGGAATATTGGGTGGGTTTATATTAGAAAAAATTGGGGTTTCATTATTATTTAGGTTTGGGACTCTACGAAATAAAATAACCAAAAACAAAAACCAAATAATGGAATTTGACCATGGTATCTTCAAAATGGTATTTATTTTTATTATTTAATAAAGAAAATGTCTTATATTATTCCAATAATTTGTTTTCTTATGTGGGGGCGAGTCACACTCTATAAGAAAATATTGTAAAACCTTAAAATATATTCTATGTTTTTGAGAATTAATAATGAAATTAAAAAATAAATAAAATAATCTAAATATCATATTATAATATAGGGAAAAATATATTTGGTCAAGGATATCCTTTATAGAATTTATTACATCAATTTTGGGTGATTATGATGTCCTAATATGAAAATTATACTTATATAATATTGAATTGTAACATGAAAATTTGATTATATCAAAAAGATTGGAAAAAATATCCATTGGAGAATTTTGATGTTCTGATTCCAAAAATTATATTCATTTTATCCAAATAAATTTCTGTGTTTGAGAATTTTTAATTTTAAAATAATAGCCGATGTTTATTGAAATGATGGGGGGTTTACAATAATAATTTTCGAATCCTTATAAAAATTAAATTTTACTTAATATGTAAATTTATATTTAATAAAAATTATTTAATAATAATATTATATTAATTTAATATATATCCAAATTAACATTAATTGATCAAAATAAATTATTTAATTGAATTTGGATATTAACCAGAAACAATATTTTCATTTTATTGAATCGAAATAAAAATCATTTCCAAAGTAACAATAATCGGATTAATATATATTCATTATTATATTAAATTTTTACATATTCATATTTCTATTGTCTTTATACATAAAACATTAATACACCATCAAATTACCTGAGTGTAAGGTGCGCGATGGTAAGAATTTTATGGGGTGGTTGGGGAAACATGGTTTGGGTTGTGATCTTGATAATCTTGACTTATACCATAAATAATTTCACTCATGATTATGTTGTTGGACCTCTTTATGGACTTGGGGAAGGAAAAAATGTTAGAAATTATACCTCCCTTAGAATCTCTGATAAATGGGATATATAGTGTATAATACAACTGGTTGAGGTAATCACTTCCTTTGTCTGTGTGAATTGGATTTCTTAAAACCATATATTTATATTAATCATGTTATATCTATTAAATGGTTGTATTATCAAGTGTAAAGACACAATATGGTCATTAAAATCCAATTTTATGTAAAAAATTAAAATAATTTCATGTTTTTTATATAACCAAATACAGTAAGACATTTAATTAAATCAAAAAGTGAATTCTATATATACCAGTTTTATTCATTATAGTCTTCCCCCATTTATAAAATTCACCCAAAAAAATTTCATTTTTTCACACTAAAACAAATGAGGGTAAATCTGCTTCAACATATCCTCCAGTTCCCACAATAGTTCTTCAAAAATTTCCTTTCTCCATAACACTTTGAAAAGGTACATTGTATTATTTTATAGAAAATTTTCTCTATAATATAATATCTTCACCATCTCCCCTTCATTGTAATGATCATTCTCTAAAGGTACCACCTCTAGATAGAGTAAATTTGAGGGTTCTATTATATACTTCCTCCAGAGGTATGAATAGAATACATTATGTACTTTAGATAGGTTTTATGGGAGTTCTCATCGATATGACACCACTCCAATGCAATCAATGATATAAAAATGGTCGATGTAAATTGGACCAATCTTTCAAATTTCCCAAATTTCATCACCATATTCCATGTACGTATGTAGAGGAATACCATGTATCCAATATCAAACTATAGGTCTCATCGATAATTTTCATCTTAGATCTTTCTTTACATCTGAATAAATTTTATGTGATGTTGAATGGTTTTTCCCACTCTTTTATTTCATAAAAATCAGGTACTAGAAGTTTTCATTCCCTAACTTCATCCCAACATGTTAGTGTTCTGAACCACTTCCCATAAATGGTTCCATAGGGATACATATGGATTCTCATGTGGAAACTGTTATTCTAAGAGAACCTGACTAAAAGAATTTGTTGTTCCCATCATCCTTTGATGTTCATAGAACATGCTCACAACATGTCTTACAGTGTTTGAATATTTCACATTGAAAGACCATATGTTTAAGAATGACAGACCATACTGAAACTCAACATAATCTTTAGATCATGTTATATACTTTTTCATAACATTTGTACGAATATCAAATATCGATCGGATATAATTTATAGTGGTACTCCATTTAGCCTTACCCACTTCTTTGATGTATATTCGTGCATGTTGATCCACTGAGAAGACCTCTGAAATTGGGAAGAATTGACCTAATATTTTATGATTATCCAAAACTACATAGATAGAATTAGTTTCAATAGATTTCTTTGGTTTCCCAATGATAATGTGCAGGGTGATTTTATCCCATTTCTATATTGGTATGTGTAACATCCCTATCCTAGAAGCCAGTAAATCATGCTCTGATCCTTGTCATCACATGACCTAAAGCACACCTCCCTGTATGTCTCGTAGTTTCTTGAAACATGTGTTCTACATTCAAGAATCACTAATTTCAGGCAGTTTCCATTTGATTTGTTCTTGGAACCGGAAACTTCCAACTTTTCATTATCAAAAAAGAACCTTCTTTCCAAAGTCAAGAGTTCTTTAAGAGTTGAACATTACGATACTTTAGAATATGCATTAGTCGAGAGGATGGGAGGTCGAACTCATCACACCCTTTTGGGGGGAATTATTATCTACTATGGGACACTCTTTGTAAAATTAAAATATGTTTTCCATGAATCCTTATTAATTCATCAATTATATCATATCTATCCCTTGGAATTTTTAATCACTTAGTTAACATGTGTAAAGCATAGATCATCAGCATGCAATCAATGTTCTTCATCAATGGAATCATCTGTATGTATTTGAGGTTTTCCATCAATGGTATCCTCTAATATACCGATTTGAGATTCTTTTAATCATTGTTACGATGATACTAGTTTTTAAACCACTCAGTGGGGCACTCTAAAATTTATTGTCATCTGGGGAGATGAAGGTTTGTTTTAATCTTGGGATCGTACTCATAAAATGATCTACCTATGTATCCTAGTGAATGAAATCATAACCCTCGTAGTTCGGTGCCGCATAATAGGACACATCATACCTTTTAGGGTCAGGTGATAAGGAGCCCTAAGGGGAAGATGCTTAGTTGAAAAATAATGTGGGACTTATGCTGAAGCAGCCCAAGGGACATGGAAAGTATATGAGTTTCCAAATAAGATCAAACCCTATTGGGAATATGACCCAAAGAGAACAGGGTTGATTTGAAGTGTTGGGTTTGAACTTCAAGGAGGCTTCCTATGTATCCCATATGGATGGGAATCAAAGCCCATGAGGTTCAAGGAATCCCATAGGAGAATATATTCCTCTAATAGAGATGATTTTGGGCTTAATTTTTTAAAAAAAGGATACCTTGATGATTTGAGGATTGATTTTGGGACTATTTTTCTAAGGAGGATTCCCAAATTGGGGTAATTTAGGGTTGGATTACTAAGGAGGATATCCAGTGAGCTCAGGCCCTGAAATGGTTTCCTACGTATCCTGGTTTGAACAGGAATCATAGTTCTAGTAGTTCCTTATAATGAGTGTTTGTGCATATTTTGTCATCATCACGTATCTCTAAGCCCAAGCGAGTCATGCTAATTGTGAGAAACAAGAGGATGTGAAAGATTCAACAATGACACTTCATACTTTTCCTCCTCCACTAATGGAAGAGGGCACGTTGACCATGGAAGAGGGCGAGGTGATGGACCTTCCCTCTATACTATTTACGTTGGAAAAGGTTCCAATGTAAGGAAGAAGGGGTGAAGGTGAGAGTCTTATACCTATATCACTGCCCATTTTAGAATAGTTGGGTCTTAATACTATGGAGGATGTCCATTTGAGATTCATTATGGGCTTACACATAAAGAGGATGCCCATTTTAGATTTGTTATCCCTTACTCCTAAAGAGGATTTCCATTTGAGATTTGTTGGGGATTACTACTAAGGAGGATGCCCATTTGTGATTTTTTTTGGGCATTAATCCTAAGGAGGATGCCCATTTGAGCTTTGTTGGGACTTACTCCTAATAAGGATTCCCATTAGAGGTTTGTTGGGGCTTACTCCTCAAGAGGATTCCCATTTGATATTTTTTAGGGCTTACTCCTCAGGAGGATGCCAATTTGAGATTTTTTGGGGATTAATCCTAAGAAGGATGACCATTTGAGATTTTTTGGGGCTTACTCCTAAGGAGGATTCCCATTTGATGTTTTTTGGGGCTTACTCTTAAGGAGGATGACCATTTTAGATTTTTTGGGGCTTAATCCTAATGAGGATACCCATTTGAGTTTTAACCTGGAAATGAAGTCATGTGGTGAGGTTTGAGGAGTTTCTTGAGTATTGTATCATCTCAATGTACTTCAAGAATCCATAAAGAGAGTCTACACTCATATCATGTGAAAGTAACCAAGAGGAGTATGTCGACTCAAGGAACTTCATTAAGTTTGAAGGAGTGTCTCATATCCTATTACTCAAAGGTTGGAAGTTTGGCTTCATAAAGGGGACAATGGAAAATTTTGTTGACTGGATTTGAAAACTTCACAGTTTGACTCTCTATTTTACATGAGTGTTAGTGATGGATGTGAAGGGACCAGCCCAAAGGGCCAGGACCATAACCTGGAACTGACCCCAAGATGGAGTACGAAGGCAAAACCCCCTTGGTATGGACCAGCAGGGCCATGCAGGATCTCCATGAAGGTGTGTCATGCAGATGCTCCATGAAGGTGCCTCGCGCAGATGCTCCGCCAAAGTGTATCGTGCAGTTGATCCACATAGGTGCTTCGCCAAGTTTCTCCACGGAGCTTCTCCATGTTGCTCCATGTGTTCTTGACCATGATGGGACTTTGAACCATGTTTCCCCATTTAATTCTCTCTTCTCTCATGTTTTATATAGCAACCTAAGAACAATTGTGGGGTCTTGGAGAAATAGATATGCAATGGTAACTTTTGGACTTCTTCCAATGTTTTCTATCTGTCAAATGGAGAGCCCAAGGGCTCTATTTATAGGCAAGGAGGGGACCTGTCCAAATGAAAGTTGTCCGTGTACGTCCTCCACCTAGGTCCTCAATGTAGATCCCTCACGTAGGTCCCCCGCGCAGGTCCTCCGCATAGGTCCCTCATGTAGGTCCCTTTGTGAAATTTTATCCATATTCTGAGTGCCGTAACTTTTGATCTGTAAGCCTGTTTGGGATTCGCGACTAGTCAAATCAATGATCTTAAAAATATCTACACCTCTTGAAATAGTAAATATACCATGTATTATTGGATGAAATTTGGACCTAGAAATGAATGTGTCAACACCTTTTCATCATTGATCTGGTAAATCCACTGCCTACATCGGGATGGGGAATCATTCCACTTATCTGTGGGTATGGAGTTGTAATTTGGCATGTATAAATCCATCTTGAATCTTCTTCCTTCATAGTAAAAACAACTTTACCCATACATGACAGTTGAATTCTATGTGATAATCATATATCCACTCTATGGAAAAGTTCATGGAACACATTTCAGGGTGTCAATTGATGCCCCCATTAGAAATTTTTTTCAGAATTAAAAGAATCTTGTTTTAAGTTAAAAGTAAGGCACTTTGATGCATTCCAACATCGTTTGGTGAGATTTGGAGCTATGTCAAGTTTGGAAGGATACCCAAATTTTTATCCAAGACATGGGGCCTAGCGAGCATAGTTTGAAAATTGATAGGGTCATTTGGTCACCCCTAAAATATTACCTAAACCATAAAAAAGGTATGTTAAGTTAGATGAGAGTCTAATTTTTTCCAGATTTACCTATGTGGGTTTCTAATCTGGTGAGTACCACATATTTTTTTTTGGCAGTTTAGAGTCATGCATATTGGACTATAAAAGCTAGTATTTAAGGTTGAATAGCTTTGACTATAAATTTTTAAATTTGATCCCAAAAAAAAATATGTGGCTAAAAATTGCTTTAATATTCTTTAAATGTTTCCAAGGTGAATCTTGGGCCATGATTTTTTATGGATACCAAACTTAGAGCTTGTATCAACATAATGTGTGTCTTTTCAAGGAAATAAGTTACCATTATTGTACAAAACTGTTATGGGGATGTATTATGAAGGGCCAACTGGGGAATATGATGCATAGCCAAATAGTGGCATCTTTTTACTAACACGCTTGTTATGTAAGCAAATTATGCAAGGCCACCTAAGGGCACGTGCTGCATAGTTAGGAAAAAGATCTCTTTATGAATTTCACATTTTGTTGTTGATAGTTTTGGGAAAACAGTATTTGGGTGACTCAAGACCACAATATGTTGTTTTTTCAAGGAAATGAATTTTAATAATGCAAAAAATATTTTAAACCAACAGTCATGAGGTGAGGATATGGTACTGTGTAGTTTTAAGTCATCTAGTGAGGATATTGGTACTTTGCAGTTTTAAGTCATGTAGTGAGGACATTGGGTGGCTTCAATTTGAGGTCTTTATCTCTGATAAAAAGTACAAAACACTTCCAATTTATGGATAATTTGTTTGGAAATATATAATCATATTCTGGTATGAAAGGGAAAATTGTTAACTATGATTTAAAAGTATCAGAAACCTAGGAATAGTATGGGAAAACGACTAGAATCATTAGAGGATGTCTTTTATAAGAACAAAGTTACCATTATTTGACGAACCCATTATGGGGGATATATTATACAGGGCCAGCTGGGTCATATAATACATAGTAAAATTTTGGCATTTTTTAACTGGTAGGCCTGTTTTGTAGGCAACATATGCAAGGCCGCCTAATGGCACGTGCTGCATAGTCAGACAAAAGAGCTCTCAGACGTTTTACGTTCTATTAATAAAATTCAAGGAATGTTTATAGAGATTTAGACTTTCCAAAGCACGAAGATTGGTTTATGGAGAAAGGTACCTAAATATGGAAAGGGTATTTATAATCAAAATATCCAATGAATTAGAGGAATAAAATTTTAACAACGGTCTGGTCCAAATGTAAAAGATATGGTGTCTGTAGTTTTTTGTCATACAACTAAGACCATGCGTGGAAACAATATATAACATGTTGCCATGTGATTTCAAGAATATTTCATAGTGTATCGAGGACATGATGTGGGAAATGTGTAAACTATGGTCTTGAAGACTTTCAGATTGTGAGAAAGATAATGGGACTTATATACTTGAATGACTGTTTTAAAACATAGATTCTTATATATTATCATCAAAGATTAAAGTTGAAAAAGAAACTATAACCAAGAATGAAGTTACCATTATTTGAAAAACCCGTTATGGGGGCTTTATTATGCAGTGAAAACTGTGGCATAGGCTGCATAGCCAAATAGTGGCATCTTTTGGTTGACAGGATTGTTATGTAGTAATCTATTTCAAGGCCACCTAAGGGCACGTGCTGCATAGTCAGGAAAAAGAGATATTAGATATTTGAAACCTTGTGACCAGAAACCGTAAGAATGATTATGAAAATATGAAAAAAATAAAGATTAAGTGTGTGAGATATGGAAGGGCTTATTCCCAATGCATTCGAGAAATATTTGAATCAATATTCACCATAAATTTGATTTCCTTCACATAGATCTTACTAATATGTAAAATGGAGGCTTTCTTTGTTTCCATTGAATGAATATGGTACTGTGCAGTTTTAAATCTTGCAGTAAGGACATTGGTGACCCCATGAAAAATTAAAATACCTTATATAAAGAATCCATTTACTCAATTCCTAATCCCATGTGAGCTATGCTTGATGTCAGAAACAAGGTGCAGTAAGGGATTATTTTATAATGAAAAGGTCACGAAAATGAATAATAAGGGTATTAGATTTTCATTCAGTGTAACATCATGAGCTAAGGATGACAATGAACTGATATAAGAAGAAAGACATATTGGAACTGGATTAATGGATAAAACCCAAATATCACTATATTTTTTTCTGGGAAATATTCAAGTCACACATAGTTCTTTTTAAAACATTCCCTATAATGATTTGATTTTATACAAGAAATAAAGGGGGTTTTTTATTGTTGGTGTCTAGGCCCAAGATTGGAGATCTAGGAGTCTCTGTGTATCTCATTGAAAATGTGAATCAAGTCCTACGTAGTTCTTAAAACAATCATTCCTCACACGAAGTTTGAAATGAGGAATGGGGATTTTTATATGTTCTGAAAGAAAAATAAATATTACGACATGAAATGATATAAGGACCAAATTATATATCTTAATGAAATATTTTTTACAGATCTAATTCATATATAGGAGGAGTGAATAAAATAAGAAAATTCTGTGATTGTGGCTGGGCCCAGAATTGGATATTCAGGAGTCGTTACACATCTCATTAAAAATGAAAATCAATCCATATATAGTTTTTGAAACATGTTCTCTAGGTAGATCTGACTCTGACATAGGAAAGAGAGGGACTCATGTACTACCAAGGAGTAGTAATGATGTAAATTACCTTTACTTATGGAAACATCTAGCGTCTTATAGAGAAAACCTTAGTTGTACAAATGAGGTCATGTACTTTAACATGATGTGACAAGGATGACAATGCTATGTACTTTAACGTCATGCAACATGAAAACTTATGGTTGTTGTGCAGTTTAATGCCTTGAAACTAGGACATGGGTTGTTGTGTAGTTTTAAGTATTTCAACAAAGACATGGTACTATGCAGTTTAAAGTCTTGCAGTGAAAACTAATATGTATAATTACACAAAGTATTTCTTCAAGAATATTGCATTGGTTGGAGATGTAATGAGCTCTCCATCCATTGAGATTAAATCATAGGATCCATTTGAATAGATCTAATGTATGGAATAATGTTCCTCCATTTTTGGTTCATTCTTTTGCGGTTTTTTCTTGGTATCATTGGAGTCCTAAGGACTAATACCAATTCCTCTTGAAGAAATGAACGAAGACAAACATTATTATTAAAATCTCACGCTATTCGGTTCTGATATACTTCTAGGTGATGAAAAGAATGCCATCATTTATCATCTGATCATTCCAGCTCATTAAACTATTTCTAAGATCTTTCATCTATAGATAACTGATAATATATTGCAACTCTTTGTAAAGGTATTTGTACTTTAATTGGTAAAACTGCTTTAGTTCTATATACCAATGAATAAACAGTTTCTTGAGTGGAAATACATATAGTTGTCTGATAAGCCTATAAATCATTCAAAGGTTTATCAAGCCATGATTTATTATCTTTATCCACCATCTTCTGATGTATATTTGATAGGGTTTTGTTAAAATCCTCTATCTGTCTGTTGGCCACTGCATGATTGCAAGATGAATGGTTGTATTTGATATTATATTCCTGATATTACTTTTTTACTTAAGATGAACAAAAATTGGTGTCATTGTCTGTCAAAATAGTATCAGGGACGCCAAATCTAGAGGTGATATTAGTTTTGAAAAAACTAACAATTCTTTTGGGCCCGACTTCCTTGATAGGTATTGCCTCATCCCACTTAGAGAAGAAATCATTAGTAGTGAGAATATACTTGAACTGCTTTGTTGTGGTAGGAGGATAAGGCCCTACTATATCCATTCCCCGTGATGCTAATGGCTAGTAGTATTTAGCTGTATATATAAAATCTTGGGGTTGATGAATGAAGTTGGCATGCACTTGGAAAGGATGACATTTTTTTCTGAAGTCTATACAATCCTATGTCATTGAAGGCCAAAAGTATCCAAGCCATCAGATCTGGTCGGAGAGTCTGTGCCCAAATTGGTGGGCACCATGAGGTCTTGAATGGATTACTTTAATGAGAGTCATGGTCTCTTCTCCATCAATACATTTGAAGATAATTCCATCAAAGCCTCGCTTGTAAAAGATATTTTGGTGTTTTGGACCATCATAAAGAGTAAAATTAATTTCTCATCACTGGATCTGTTCTTTCTCAGCCCTATTTGGTGGAAGTATCCCATTTTGATGATATTCAATGATGGATGTTCTCTAATCCACTATATGATTATATGGTTCAGAAATAGGGAAAATTTCATTAATTTACTCTCTTATGGTTTGAAAAAAAAAGGTGAAACCATGCAGCGATGGGTTATACTGATAATTGACTCATCCCAATTTGGATCTGCCTTGGTTGTGGCTGCATTAACCAGTGCATCTTATTGGGCATTTTGTGATCGAGGAACATGGGAAAATATCAGCTCTGAGGGAAATATATCCATTAAATCTCTAAAGTAATCACAAAAAGGTATAAACTCTTATTTTTTGATAGATTATTCCCCATTTATTTGTGTGATCACCAATTTTGAATCACATTTTACCTTTAAATGATCCATTTTTACCTGAAAGGACAATTCCAAACCTGCGATGAGAGATTGATACTCTACTTCATTGTTGGTACCACCTTCTGATAAAAGAAATGAATAAAGAAATACTTCCTTTTATAGGGAAATACGAACTATTCTTAATCCATCTTTATTGAGTTTAGGATTTTCCAGTATCTTCCTTGCGGGAATTCTAGAAGCACCATCAAAATACATTTCCCATGTTTGGGAATTATCTTGAATAGAGAAGTCCTCTTCATCAGGAAGTTCAGTATTAAAGAATGTATCTTCCACATACGGATGCTTATCAAGGAAATTAGCCAGAGCATTGGACTTTATTTCCTTTTTAGGCACAAATTGGATGTCATACTATTTAAAAATAACCACCTACCGTGCTAGATGTCCTGTAAGCATAGGACGACGGTGGATAAATTTGAGCGGGTTATTAAGAGATACCAATCATACATCATGATTTTGTAGGTAATGTATCAATTTTGGAACATCAAATATTAATTCCAGGTAGCTATTCTCAATACTTGAGTACTGAGTTTCCACATCTAGCATATTGAGATTTAGATAATAAAGGTTATTTTAATTTCTAACATCATTATTTTGGGCTAGGAAGGCACCTAGTGATCTCTCTAAAGCTGTCACATAGAGAATGAGTGGTCTTCCTTCAATAGGTGGAATCAATACTGGTGGACTCAAGAGATATTTCTTGAGTATATCAAATGCTTCTTGGAAATCCTCATTCCATTGATAAGTGACTCCTTTCTTCATTAATCCGGTAAAAGGTAAACATTTTCCTAATAAATTGGTGATAATGCAACTAATATATGCCAAGTGTCCTTGAAGTCCTCTCAATTATATCAAATATCAAGGAGGTGACATATCGAGGATTGATTTTTGTTCTTAGGATCAACTTCAATACCATGATGACGTACAACAAATCCAAGGAATTTTACTGAGGTTACCCTGAAAGCACATTTTAAGGGGTTCTTCTTCCAATTATGTTACTCAAGTTTGCGAAATATGGTTTCCAAATCAGTCAATTGATTGGATCTTTTTTTAATACTTAGATAAAAAATCATCCACATAACTTTCAACAAATTTCCCTAATAAGGGTTTGATGATATGGTGTGTGGAACGTTGGTATGTTACACCTGCATTCTTTAATCCAAAGGGCATTACCTAATAGAAAAACACACCTTGAGGAGCTCTAAAGTCTATAGATTCATCATCCATTGGGGACATTTGAATTTTATCATACCCATAATATCCATACATGAAGGAAAGTGCTTCGTATCTAGCTGTTGAATCAATTAGAGGTTCTGTAATTAGGACTAGAAAATCATCTTTAGGACAATCCCAATTCATATCTATGAAATCAATACAGACTCTAATTTTCCCATTCTTCTTTTTCACTAGGACAATATTGGCCAGCCATTTGGGACACTGAAGACCCCTAACAAAGTTTTCCATTATAAAATTATCTAATTCAACCTCAATTTTAGAGGTGTGAGTTGGGTGTCCACTCTTTAGTGATTGCTTGAACCCACGATTTTCTTCTAGAAATCCTATATAATGGGTGGCTACATCAAGATTAAGTCCAGGAATTTCTGTATAATACCAAGAAAATATATCTTGATTTTACTTTAGAAAGTAATTATACACCTCTTTCTCCTTAGAGGTCATGTCCACACTAATTAAGGTGGGGCATGGATCTTCTCCTATACCCCGATTTATTTCTCTGAGTTCATCCACGGTGGTAGAAACACCTTCTTAAAATGCTGGAGGAGAATTCCCAAGATCCTCCTCTTCTTCCTATCGCTTTGCTTCCATCACTAACCCCCATGAAAAATATAGAGTCGCACCGTGAACATTTCAAATCTGGTCATTGAAATTTCCCATTCTTCCCTTTAGGCAGCAAGACTTCCAACCTTGGAATACTAGGATCTGAGACACTCCATCACACTCAATGAAGTTCCTTGAGTCGACATACTCATCTTTCTTCCTTCCACATGTTATGAGATTGGACTCTCCTTATGGATTCCTCAAGTACCTTGAGTTGATAAAATCCTCAAGAAACTCCCCAATCCTCATCACTTAACTTCTTTTCCATGTTAAACCTCAAATGGGCATCCTCCTTAGGAGTAAGCCCCAAAAAATCTCAAATGGGCATCCTCTTTAAGAGTATTCCCCAACATACCTCAAATGGGATTCCTTCTTAGGACTAAGCCCCAAAAAATCTCATATGGGTATCCTCTTTAGGATTTATACACCACAAATATCAAATGATAATCCTCTTTAAGAGTAATCCCCAACAAATCTTAATTGGGCATCCTCTTTAAGAGTATGCCCCAAAAAACCTCAACTTGGAATCCTCCTTATGAGTAAGCCACAAAAAGTCTCAAATGGGCATCATCCTTAGGATTAATCCCCAATAACTCTCAAATGGGCATCCTCATTATGAGTAATCCCCAACAAATCTCAAATGGGAATCCTCCTTAGGAGTAAGCCCCTTCCAATCTGAAATGGGAATCCTTCTTAGGAGTAAGACCTAACCAATCTCAAATGGAAATCCTCCTTAGGATTAATCTCCAACCAATCCCAAATGGGCATCCATTATAGTATAATCCCCTCAACTTCACTCCTTTTTCCTTACATTGGACCCTTGTCCTATGTAAATAGAACATAGGGAAGGCTCGTCACCTTTCCCTCTTTCACAGTTGACGCGCCCTCTTCCATCCATAGAGGAGGAAAATTATGAAGCGTCATTATTGAATCTTTCACGTCCTCTTGTTTATCACAACAAGAATGAATCATGTGGGCTTAGAGATATTTGATGATTACAAAATATGCACAAACACTCATTGTAAGGAACTATGAGAACTCTGATTCTGGTTCAGACCAGGATAGGTAGGATGCCCATTCAGGGCCCCAGCTCACTAGATATCCTCCTTGGGAATCCAACCATAAATTCCCAAAATTTGGTCATCCTCCATAAGAAACAAGTCCCAAATTCAATCCTCAAATCATCAAGGCATCCTTTTTCATGAATTAAGCCCAAACTAATCTCTCTCATAAGACTATACTCTCCTATGAGATTCATCGAACTTTGTGGGATTTGATTCCCATCCATATAGGATACGTAGAAAACCTCCTTGAGGTTCAAAACCAACACTTCAAATCAACCCTGTTCTCTTTGGGTCATATTCCCAATAGGGTTTGATCCTATTTTGGAACCCATATCCTTTCCAAGTTCCTAGGGCTGCTTCAGCATAAGTCCCACACTATGTTTCAACTAAGAACCTTCCACATAGAGGTCATTATCACATGACCCTAAAAGGTATGATGTGTCCTATTAAGTGGCACAGAACATAGAGGGATCTGATTCCTTTCACAAGGATACGTAGGTAGCTCATTTTATGAGTATGATCCCAAGATTAAAACAAATCTTCATCTCCATGGATGAAAATAAATTATAGAGTGCCCCCCTCAGTGGCGTAAAAACGAGTATCATCATAACAATGATTAATGGAATCTCTAATAAGTATATTAGAGGATACCATTGGTGGAAAACCTCGAATACATATAGATGTTTCCATTGATGAAGAACCTTGAATTCATGCTGATGATTCTAAACTTTACACATGTTAAATAAGTGATTGAAAATTCCAAGGGATACTTATGATATACTTGTTGAATTAATAAGTATTTATAGAAAAAAAATTAATTTTACAAAGAGAGTCTCAGAGTAGACAATAATTCCCCCCAAATGGGTGTGATGAGTCTGACATCCCATCCTCTCGACCAATGCACATTCTAAAGTATCGTAAAGTTCAAAACATAATGAACTCTTGCCTTTGGAAAGCGGGTCCTCTTTGGATAAAGTACTATTGAATGTTTCCAATTCCATGAACAAATCCAATAGAAACCGCCTAGAAACAATGATTCTTGAATGTAGAACAGAAGTTTCAAGGAACTACAAAACACTGTATTCTAGAGGTTGTCGGCTAGAAATGATGTTCTCATAAACCACATGTAGATACTATACACTCTATGTTTGATTATGCTATAGTAGATACCAATACAAATAATAGAAACACCAATATATAAAAACAAAATAACATGAATAACCAAACATCTCCCATCTGGGTACAATCCACAACCAATAATAAATTTGGTTTTTCATGCTCACAGTGCCAAGCGAACAAAACCCAAAATAAAGATAGACATTAGAATCCCCAAAATAGCCCTAACTCAAATTCTGGATCCTCATCTATGTACATCCTAATCCCAGATCATCTCCTAAGAATGGGTTCGTTTCCCTTAACCTAACTTGTATGAAATAAATCTTTTGCGGTACCCAACGGAGGCCAATACATGGTGTGAGTATAACTCAAAAGGACACCAGTAATGTTGTCTATAAAATATCCAGTCTTAACAGATAGACTATGAATTTACTAAATAACTAAATATTAAGTAAAATACTATTAGTCTTCCATTATGTAACATTATATTCTTTAATCAGTACTAACCATAGTACCAAATTCATTGTTTTCATATTCTTAATTACATAATTCATTATCAACAAGTGTTCCATGGGCTACGCATTTACATCATTCACATAAACGGTAGAGGAATTCATCACTATTCATAAGGGAATAAGACAGGTCCTTATCTATATAGGGATAACACATCACAACAAACACATTTTCCTCAATTCAATGCCTCATTCTTGGTGGAATAAAACCATTTTGGGAATAGATTTATGTCCCCTTCTCTATCACATGCATTGTGGGGCTGAGTTTACAGCATCAGTTTAACTTGATCCATGTGCATAGAACAAAAGTTAATACCCCGCACTATTAAGCCATGTCACAAAAAAATGAAACTAATTGATATAGAAAATATAACCCATAATGGTAAAAAATGGGAATTCATATTATTCCATAACCCAAACATTTTACATTTACATTACATAAATCATTTAGTCAAATTTCCATTCTCATGCCGAGTTCACTAAGATTGTTCAATAACTCGCTTATATCAACCCATTCCATATGTTCATAACTTTTATTATGAAATACCATTTAACAAATTTCTCATTCCACAATCTGTTTCCAATTTAACATATTCATCATTTAATATACCCTAACTCTTTTATTCATTTCTAACATTATTTGTAATCCTCTTGATCTGGTCTCAATTAACTCAATTAACCCATTTTTGGGCATTTCAAGAAAACTATTAATCCATTATCAACTTTGGTAACACTACCAATATTCCATTTTCAATTTAACTAAACATATCAACATGTTCAACAAGGACTTTATGTTATTAAAAATTGACCATGTACTCTTCCATTTACTTGGTCTGTGAATGTCGGCGCACCCTATGGGTTGCCTGAAATCAATCAAGTCTTCCTCAATGCATACCACAGGGATGGTGAGGGGTTAAATTATATATGTAGAATCACAATTTACTAAATATAACCAAAGGAATCAAAAGCATAAAAATGGGAAACAAGATACAAAACATAACATGCATAAATCTACCACAAAACTACATGATATAACTTGTAGACCACCTTCCCCAAATCTATTGACGAACAAACTCCTAATCATAGCTTTATATCCAGATTAAAACACCCCTTTAAGATTCAACCTAGAAACAAACATAGGAATAAGGTTGTAGTGATTGAAAATAAGATTTTCCAATATAGAAGCCCTAATATGGAAAATACAAGAAGGATGTATATGAGACTTACTCAGAGCATCGATCTGCAACCAACAACACCCCAAATGGAATAGAAATGAGGGATAACCACTCTTCTAAAGATTTTGGGGAGAAGGATCGTCACTATGTTTTCAAGGGGATTAAGTGGGTAATAAGATATAATAAAACATAAGAAACACTAGGTGGTGAAATTATAATTTTTCCAACTTTTAAAGGTGTGAATGACTTTCCCACATGATTTTACAAACCATGAAAAAACTATGTACAAGAAAATATACAAGGGAAATTGGGTTGTACTATTACCTAGGGAGACCACACAATATACAAACAATGTATTCCACTATCCAAGGTTTCATGGTTTTCATGGGAAGGAAATACAGTTTACTTAACCATTCCCCACCCGCGAGCCTTATACAAGTTGGATTCGTTTACCTTCATTCCATGTCATAAAACCCCAAAACACCTTTGAGAACCCTCATACACTTGAGAATCACTTAATTAAACAAAAAAAAGTGATCAAAAACATTATTTATGCATGTAAATACCTCCATGAATTCTATGATCTTAAAACGTCACCACCTTATAGCAGACCATCCTTGAGCAGCACTCCAAAGCATGATTGAGATTCCAAAGAAAAGAGATCAGGTCACTGAGCATGAAAATCTAACTCACCTTCCCATATTTCTTCTAGAACATTTCCATGCTTCCATAGAACACAATATAAGGGAATGACTATGCCTCAAAAAATCCTCTCACTTTAATCCACAATACGATCTGGATTCTCCTCAACGGAAAGATCATCATAAACATAGGCATTATCTTCATTAACCACATGAGATGAATTTGTTTTATAACATTTAATATATGAAATTGGAAAAACATCATTCATTTTAATATACCATTTTCAAATATTCAATCGTCAATCCCCCCCCGGTCTGATCCTTTCTATAATCACAAACCGACCCATATATCTAGGCACAAACATTCCTTATTTCCAAATCCTATGGTGACTAAACTTTGAAAACAGTCTAATAATTACACTTGACATACCATAAACTCAAGAGGTCAACTATGCTAATAATCATAAGACTTTTGTCTACACTAAGTAATTACCTTGAATTTTAGAATGAATCAAACCTTTTCTCATGTCTCTTTCACAAGACTCATTCTCAATTGATCAGACTCCCTAGATTCTAACCAACACAATGAAGATCTAAATGGTCTACCATAGAGTTCCTCAAAATTTTCCATCTGAATCATATACTAGAAACTATTGTTGTTGGAAAACTCAACAATCATTATGATTTTCCCTCTAAACAACTATTCTATGATAAAATCCCTCAAAAAGTCAACCAATACCTAAATTTTTTCTCTAACATCCCATCTTCATGTTAGTGAAAATTCTTGCTCAAAAAAACGTTGGTACCAAATGAATTCTATGATTCATTAATGAAGTGTGATTTGAAATGTGTATCATGATCCGAAACTATAATTCATAACATAACATGTAGCCAAACAATATCTTAAACATATTACCCACCAAATTTATGAATAGTGAATGTCTCCTAGATTAGAAAAAAATTGTCCAACTTAATAAACTAATCCATAAATACTCAATTATATCATTCTTCTGAGGAATCCATATAATAAACACTAAAATATCCATTATTACATCATCCCACTTCTACTCCATAATGGGTAATGGATCTAACAAATAACCAAGGTGTAGATATTTATCCTTCACCTTCAAACATGTAAGGAATCACGTAACAAACTTTTCAACCACTTTCTTCATTCCCAACCATTTATACTACCAATGAATATCATGATACATATTAATTAGTATAGGATTCAATGCCCATTTCAATGCATGTAACTCACACATCAATATTTCCCATATAGAAACCGGCACAACCACATGACCACAAACACTGATTGTCCCATCATCACCAACAGACAAACTAGCTGGTGACTCCCCACCTTGAAGACATTTCTTCCTATAAAATCACTTTATATCCTCAAGATAACTATCCTTGACCAATATAAAAAGCATGTATTCAAATACTATGGACACAAGGGTATTTTACATGTTCCCATACATCCCCTCGAGATATCTAATGAACCAATCATAACGTACATGGAAATTAAATTTCTATTTATGAATAATTAATACATTAAGTAAATAGATTCCCAATGTCCATATTAGTTTAGTGTCTTTGAAAACTCATAACACATTCTTCTAGCTTGGTGAAATATCTTCAACATCATTCATAATGATCCTCCCTATTAGTTTTCCTACCGAAAACCATTCTTTATATCCTGAGAAAAGAAAACATAAAAAGGATGATCTAAAATGATTAGTAAGGGTAAAAATTGATAACATAAAAAAACTATAAACATTTGAATTTAAAAACATGGGCATGATGTTTAAATAACAAAATAATGTGTCAATAAATAAATCATTTTCTTTCGTAAGACATAAATCATAACTGAACAAGACCATGATAGCATAGCATTGACATAAATAATAGAATTTTGGAAACAAAATAAACACATAATATGGTTTCTATAGTATATAATTCATTGCTTTCAATCCAATTATAGTGTAAAATGTCCTTTACTGAACTAGGATTACATATTGTTCCAATCATGTATTACTGAACTGTATTTACATTCCATTCCAACCCTATTCTACTGAACCAAATTTACCTGCCATTCCCGGAATTTTTTCTCATGATATATAAATATTTACCCAATGAATTGGAGGGATAAATAGGTCCCACCCATCTCGTAATGAATTTATTCTTACATGTTCCACAGAAACATATATCCTTCCTCATAGAAAAACAAAGGAAATAAAATGGGTTTCTTAAACATCATTTCATGCTAATATAATAAATATAAAATATTATGGCACAATTAGCATAATAAAATCAATTAAATAATAGGGATATAATTATAACTCTATTTAAATAATTTTATGTTAGATAGAAAATAATTTTGATAAAATACTTGAACTTAATTCTTGAGAAAAATATCCTTTCTTTTTCAAAAATGCTTTCCTTTCTCAAAATGTCTTACAATTTTAAAGGAAATTATTTAAGTTCAAAATATAATTTATATAGTGTATATGAATCTTCATGGAATTATGGTTTCATAAATATGTAAAAATCCATTCATTCCTTATAAGTTAAAAATCATTTTCCTCATTCTTTTGCTGGAAAATCCAAAAGTACATCGTATGGTAATCAAAAGAAATATTTCTTCCATGCCATGTTGTAAAAGTTAAAAATGGGTAAAAATACTTTAAACATACAGTTAATAATAGTAAAAAGTTTATGAATAAATGGAAAACATGGTCATTGATGATAAATATACCCCTAGTAAACACTTACGTATAAAAAATCTTGGACAACAATGAGTTTGAAAACATATCCCTTACAAATTTATAATCTGCTAAATCATATGCCTCAGAAAATAAATAAAATTATATGCATATATATATATATATATCATAAGATTCATAATAAACTTATTCATGGGTAACATAAATACCACAGAATATAATTATATGGTTAATAAGGTATATGTCCCACAGAAATAAAAGTGTGACAAAATAATCCCTTACCTTTGGTCTGATATACATCCAATATATCCAAACCTCTTTTATAACAATTTAAATAATGTTATTGACGTATTAAAGAATAATTTTAATTTTTATTGTATCATATGTTATCATATTATCATATTATCATCATTTTTAGTAAAATTTCATCGTTACTCATTATTCTGGTGTTAACTTCTTTATGTTCTTATGCATGTTTTGTCGAATAAGTTTTGGTTCACCTTATTAGGTCATAGTTATATAATTAGAAAATTATATTAACATAATATATAGCATGTTAATTAATTATTTACATTTATATAATCATTAATTAATGAATATCATCTATAATGAATGACATTGAATCATTGAGACAATTGGTCGTGTGTATACACGAGCGACGATATCATTCGAATAGTTGTTGAATGGTTTAGAAGTGGATGAAGTATAAAATTTTCAAATAAATATAATTATATAATAATCATATATATTTATTAATTCTATCATTATTCTCATCCATGTAATGTGGTGGTGAAAAACAATGTACACCACTGTGTAAAGAAGGTAAGTTGTACTTACACAGGGGTGGTGATTTCGTTTTTTCCTAGGATGGATAGAAGGTTAAATATGGATGATTCATAATTATAATAAAATATCAGTTTATAATTTCTACTAGAGTAACTAATCATTAATGAAACAACCTTTTAAGAAGAAGTAGAAATAGAAAAATTGTAAAAAAACCAGTAGAGGAGATTACCTCTTCTTTGACGTGCTCTCTTTATATCTCCTTTTAGTGGAACTTGAGTTGGTCTTTTGAGAACACAAAAAACTCATGAATATAACTAAAGAATTTTATAATAGAAATGTTCTGGGTATGTATGAACTTGAAGGCTTAATGAGTTGTGTAGAAATGAGGGAGTAGGTGTCCTTTTATAATTGGAGTGAGGGACACTTTTAGAATTTCTAAAACTATTAATTTATACTAATTTTAAAAATCAATCCAAATACCTCCAAAAAAATATATACTATAAGATGAGATATTATAATATTAAAATCACATCATCCAATATAATTTATACAAGTTCTTATGTAAATTTAAACATTATCGTTTTAATTAATAGTTAGTTATTATATTTAATATTAATTTGGCAAACAAACATTTCTATATTAATAGAGATAAATATTTACTTATTTGAGTTCAATTAAAACATAGATGAATAATTTATAACATTTTATTCTAGATAATAATTATTCTATATTTTTAAAATATTTTTATGATTTTTAATTAATTTAAAAAAACATTATTATAACAAAATATCAATTGTGTCAATTTTGGCACAATTCATTTCATGGATTTTTAGAAATATCAATATAAGGTTTCATCCTCAAAACAAATATTATTATATCCCTAATGGGTTAGTGGGATTATTAAAAATCATTGTACTAAGAAATTATCCCCAATTAACTATATTTTAATATTTTTAATATCAACTATTTGATATTTCTTTCAATAAATTAATTACTACATCATAAATTTTTAATTATTTATTATAATTATTTGATTTAAAAAAAGTAAAAATTAAATTCTATTATGAATATAAATACACTATATTTTAGAATAATATATGTAGTCTAATTTATCTTCTTCATAACCTAACATCAAAAATTTAAAACTTATTAATGTATGAATGAGATAATTTTTACATTACATTAAATAAAATAATATCATTTTTATAATCAATTCCATATGGCTAAAAATGGACCATAATTCGACCATTAGAGGATTATTGTTGATATATATTCGAACGATAAAATTTAGTCGTGTTTTTGGACATATTTATGGTTATTAGGATTTTAATAATAATTATTTCATTTATTTCTCATCAATTAATTAATTTGGAACTCATCAGTGAATAAGAGTTTAAGACAATTATTTATTTCCTAAAAAAATTAAAAAAATTACCATGTTGTAGTTAATTATTTAATCTTTAAATGGGAACTTCATTTTAAAATATATCACTTGGTTATCCTGATATTGAAATTATTATACATATAAGAAATGTGAGTTTGACATTTTTTCACTTTCATTGGTTTTATTAATATCTATGTTGTTCTCATTGTCATGTGGACATTATATGAAAATTTTTCCAATGAAATATATTAAGGGTATACTTTTATACATTTTATATTATTTTTAATGCTTTAGGAAAGATTATTTTAAATATCATGTTATTATTTACCCTACTTTACATATTTTACCTTCAACTATGGTGAATAAAAATTATCATAGTTACTATTCATAATATCAAAAGATTGTCATCTGTTTATATCAAATTTAATGATGAAATTACTTTAAATGAACAATATGGGATTAAATGATACAAAGCATAATTAATTAAAATTCAAAACCAATTAAAAAGATAATCTCTCTAGATAAATAAATTAGATGAAAAGGCAATTTTGAATTAAAATACTGTATTCTTCACTATTCATTAAAATTAGAATACGATCAAAAAAATAAAAAATATTAAAAAAAGTAAAATTTTTGTCACTATTCCAAATAAGCAGTTTATTTTTTGAAATTGAACTTATAAAAGTGTGAAAACTAAATTTCAAATGGGTACTCCCTCAAAAAGGTGGTAAAACTGTGTTTCTTTTGAAAAAATACTTCTTTTATACAAAAATTTGATTTTGTTCTTATATCATGTTCTAGATAATATATAAGATTAATTTTAGTGTTATTTAAAATTAATAATGTGGTTAATAATATTCCTAATGGCTATTTTAAATCCCATTAAAATAATTTTTAACAATATATCGTTGTTTAGTGAAACTCGGGATTGTGTACAATACATGCCATCGAGGTAGGTCTCTCTTGCGTGTAATACAAGACAAGTCCGTGTTATATTTAGTAAAAACATTAATTAGTGTTGTGTATATCAAAATCCAAATATTGTTATTGTATACATTGAAAAATATCATTACTCAGTGTTGCGTGGATTGAATTTTATCAAAATAATGTGAAATTATGTGTTACACAAGCCATGAATAGTGTTTCATATACTGCAATCTAATACAATTTTGCTTATAATGAAAGATAATCATGGTGTAGCGTACAACCCAAGGCATCAATGATATTAAAAATAAAATATCTCATAAAATCATGGGGTGTTATAAGATACATCTTTGTAAACAATGCCAACATTGTCTACTTGAAGTTAGATTCCTGATTCACCTGATTCTGAGTATTTCTGGTTAGAGAATATGCAACCCCATTCTCTTTTCATAGAGTGTAAACCAAAATGATCTCAAAATATTTCATGTATTCAACCCATATTCACAGTCAATGATCCAAATCATGCTGAGATAATATGTACATAAGACTTAATAACATTAAACATTGTGAACCACTCTCACAATAAGTAATTCCTCCAACACATTAAGGCATAAACCACATAAGCCAACTCAAGATCATGTGTAAGGTAATTTATTTCATGAGTACTCAACTATCTTTAACCATTTATCATAACTAAGTCATCCTTTATCAATTCCTCCCCAAGTCCAACCCCAAATGCATTAGAAAAATATATGGTGTAGCTCTGACATAGTTTGGGTAATATTTGGATTTGTGTGGCCATCAAACGCTTCTTTTATACATGAAAAGTAATATCACATGCCTCATACCACCCAAAAATCATTACATTATTGGTAAATCTTGATAGTGGCATTCCAAAAGGAGATAAATATTTAATGAACCATTAGTAACAACCATCCAATCCTAGAAAACCCCCAAAATCAGAAACATTATTAGTTTACTCCTAAGACACCATAACTTGCACTTTATTTGGATCCACCAACACACCTACAACAAAAAATTATGTAACCCATAAAATGAACATCATCAATCCGTATGTGACATTTTGATAGCTTGGCATAAAGCCTATGCTCTGTTGGTGTACTTATGATGATTTCATGATGTTTGGAATGATCTCCATGAGTTCTTGAGTAAACCATGATTTAATCAATAAAGACACCCACTAATAGATCTAGATATAGATAGAATATTTGGTTCATCAACGTCATGAACACAGCTAATTCATTAGACAACCCAAACAGAATCAACACAAACTCATATAGTTGACACAAAATCTCATAAATCTATCAGCCTTCTTGGTAAATAGTATTAAAGATCCCTATGTTGATGTACTATGATGGATGAAACCCTTATCCTCCAACTCTTCTAGTTAGAGAGTTCTGTCAGTTCTTTTTGATATGGTAAAATCAAAACAATTTTTCCCTATAAGAAACTCAATCATAAAATCTATATCACTCTCAGGTGGTATTACCAAGAATTCCTCAAGAAACAAATCTAGAAATTGATCCAAAAGGATGGGAAGACTGGTTTCTCCATTCCTCCTTTATCTAGAACAAGACAAGACACTTAGGTCATGAGTTCTACCAATTGCTAGAAGACTATCCCTACATGGATTACTCGAAAATCTAACTCACCACGTAGGAAATTAGTCTCTCTATCCAGATACATAAACATTACCCAATATCAGAAACAATCTATATGGGAGTGGTATAACATTGTCCATTCCATACACAAAATCTGGTCAAAACCCAACATCTAAAGGATAAAAAGGTTCCACAAAAAAATATAACAATTTGAACACCAAAAAACAACCCTCACATTGTTTGATATCATCTAATTGCAACCCCATGGATTGTTAATTAATATATCCCAACATGCATGTTTAGTAGCTTGTCTCAACCCAACTACAAACTATAAATAAAAAAATTGAATGAGTTGAACTTCAGTCAAATAAGCACTAGAATTCATAGAAACTACAAGATTTGTACCTCAAACAGTATATTTTCAAGCCTACTACCCTGTGGTATAGACTAAACTACATGAATATAACCTACCCCCCCCCCACCCTGGGCTCCAGCAAGAGTACCTTGCATGACACTACCCTACGAGTGTGGAAGATCTATCATTAGAGTTTCATGTCCACTAGCCCTACCTGTATGGCCTGTGGAGCCCCAACTACCTCCCTTTTATAGGGTCACAAAACACCTTCTCGCACTTGGAATATACCTCTACCCTCCATATATTCCCAGCTATTGAGGGTTCATATATTATCTCTATATGTGTCCCAACCTTTGACATGATTGGAGCTTGACTGGTGGGAAGGAACATTGGACGCGCATGTGCCCAAACAAAGAATATGAGTAAGAGAACACCTAATCACTACTGTGACAGACTGACCCTCTCTTTTGACAACTCTGTGGACTTTCACCCGGATGGAAATTCCCCAAATGTTTCTTTGTTACCATAGAATCAATACCACTCCCCCACAGAGCTGCCAACACAATTCCACTACCTGAAGTTCATATTAGGTTCCCTTCTTATATGAGGGTTTATTACACTACCTTGAAACACCTCTACAAATAGAATATATTAAAATAGGATATAATATAGTGTCGAATCCCATACTATAAATGTGTCTCTATAGTCTCCTCATCTGCAAACATCATTGGGACAAAGCTTTTCAAGTCCATGAAACAAGTAGAAGAATCCATCACTAACAAAGCACCGTGGAACAAACTCCTAAAAATGGTAGCCTTCTATTACCTCATGGTCTCTAGGTAGAAGTGATCTAGAAAATTTTCTAAAAAATATTTCTATATCATTCCTTCAACCTACTCTGTATGAACCAAGGTTTTCCACCAACAATGTTCCTAACCTCTCAAGTTATAGATTGCTATCTTGACTTACCTCACAGAAGGAGTATCCACATAATCCATAATCAACTAGATGGACTCTATATAGAACATGGATGCCTCTATCCCACCCTCTACGATTAATGTGGGAGGGTTTTGTAACTGACACTCCCTGGTCTCCTCAAACATACTTGGAACAACCCCCCCTTGGTCTCATTCCATCATCTAAATGAAAAGAGAAATGTTCTCAAGGAAATTCGATTTCCTATTTCACTGAATCAACTTGTCTTATTGCTCCACTTCTATGGGAGAAATCTCACCAACATCCAATTTTCTCCCTTTTGGTAAGTGTCTTCATGTTGGAATTTCTCTACAATTCTAAAAACAATTTTTAGAACACATACACTAAATCTTATACAGTTCAAAAAATGTAAATATCTCTACTTTTCATAAACAACCCTTTTCATACACTGTCCCAAAATTCGGCTTCACATCCAAAACACTTCTCTCAACCATCCTTTCAGATCGATATAGATAACACAAGTAAAACAAAATAAATGGTTATAAATCTTACATTATACACCATTTCAATACAATTTCCATAATTACTCCACAACTCTTTCCTCTTAGGAACATTTCCCATTTTTCAACTTGATACAAATATCATTTTGACCCATATAAATCCTCCTTTATGAATAAATCCTCAACCATTATTAACATTATATTTACCTCTGCATCATTTATACCCATTTCCATCATTTCATTAGACACCATTCTCATCAATTTCATGAAAATAAAATTCATTCTACCATTTATTCCCCACACACCCATCACATTTGTGTGACAATAATGATGCATGTCACTTATATACTTTGGTCCCTAAAATGATGCATGATTGGAAAACTTCATGCCATTCTAGACAATATAAAAATATCATAATGTTGTCACATCACACAATAAGTTCATTACCTAATAGAGAAATATCATCAAATATATCAATGCACAACAAGAACAAAAATTTCGACAATGGGTTAATTGTATTTTCCCTTTTACATGGGACAAATATTCCAAAAAATGATCTCATTAGCACGTCCAAACACATAATATTATCCTTTATATCCTAAAAGATAATAAGACTGCATAAAAATGATCTGACATTGCATTATAATATCCTTGACCTAGAAGCCACTAAGCGGTGCTCTGACCTAGGTCTCCACATTAAGCACACCTCCACATACACTAGTGGTTTCCAACTAGCAGTGAGAGTCTTATAAGCAACATTAGAAGACTATAACCTTTTTTCTATAGTAATTTACAAAAGATAACAATACAAATAGTAGGAAAATATATTCATATATATATATATATATAATAACCAATGTACATTCATAACCAAACATCACCCAATTAGGTACAAACTGTAACCAATAATAAACATGATATTCCA
This sequence comes from Viscum album, assembly GCA_963277665.1. Taxonomy (NCBI): domain Eukaryota; kingdom Viridiplantae; phylum Streptophyta; class Magnoliopsida; order Santalales; family Viscaceae; genus Viscum; species Viscum album. The sequence goes on from OY728146.1 coordinate 385,879,427, forward strand.
TGATAACAGTTCCAAGTTAAAACCCTGCAAATAATGGCAGAAAAATATGCCAAAATATTCATTAATCCATGTCTTGAACCTCATCCATGTTCATCCCATGCCTGACTCAACTCCCAATCCTGCAGCCTTTTCCCATATCCTAACCTGCAAGCATGAAATCTCCTCAGGTACCCAACAACATCCCAAGAAATGTGTGTGTACAACTAAATAGTCCACCACAAATGGTGTGTACATAATTTATAGTCTAAATAAATAGTGTATGTATGTACTAAATGAAATAAATTTATGTAAAATATAGTTTGGGAACCATTAGTTAACAATTATTCCTTTTACTATTACAAACCTTAGTACCAAATTCATTATTTTTATATTCTTTATTACATTATTCATTATCAACATGTGTTCCATGGGTTTGGAATTTAGTTCATTCACATGATGGTTTAAGTCATTAACCACTATTTATAAGAGAATAACTCAAGTCCCTATCTCACCAAGGATAACACATAATAAAAACACAATTTTCTCTCCTCAAAACCTCAGTTTTGTGGAATAAAACCATTATGGAAACAGAGTTATTACCCTTATATAACTTGTGAAATTTGGGGTGGAGTTTAGAGCATTAGTCTAACTCGACCTGTGGGTGTAGAACCTTAGACAATACCCCACACTACTAAGCCTTGTCACAACAGAAAAAAACCAAACAAATAGAAATCATTATCCATAAAAATCACTATGGAAATTAATATTTTTTTCATAACCTAATAACATGTTTTCCATTTAAATTACATATATCATTTTACATGATTCCCATTCTCATGCAAAGATCACTAAGAATATTCAATAACTCTCGTATATCATCCCATTCCACATATTAATAAACCAAATCATGACAACCCATTTAATATATTTCTAATTCCACATACTATTACCAATTTAACATAGTAATCATCTCATATTCACTAACTCTCTTATGCATTTCAACCATAATTAATATTCAACATGACATGATCTCCATTAACCAAATGATCCAATTTTTTCGACATTACATGAAACCCTTTAAGGAATAATCAAATCTAGGCACACAAACAATATTATATTTTAACTTCAACTAATCATATCATCATATTTAATAGGGGCTCAACGTTATCACACGTCTATCTTGCACTAACTCTGCCAATTTTTACGTCAAGGAATGTCAATACACCCCATGGGGGCCTTAAATTTAAAAAAATTAATTGATGCATCCCACATTCCCAAATCTCACCTAATTCAGTATAATCACGATAATGGACAACCAATAATGAAACCAAACATGCACAAATCTACAACAAAACTATGGTATAAAACATGTAGACCACCATCCATGAATATGTTGATGAACACACACTGAATCATGGGTGTGGATCTTTATTCAAAACCCCATTTAATAATAAACCTATAAACCACTAGAAGAATATGGTTTTAGGGTTTCATAAGAATATTTCCTAATATAAAATCCCAAATTCATAAAAAAACAAGAACGTGTGCAGTTATATTTACATAGATATTTGATCTACAAACAACAGTGCCCTTAAAGGCCTTGAAATGATAAATAACCACCCTTGGTAATATTTCTGTGATAAGGTTCAAAACTAGGGTCAGAAGAGGGAAATGGGGAAGATGGATAGGTGGATCTTAAAACTCCTGAGGTGGAAAAATTTTCGGGTTTTAGGCTTTGAGCAATGCTCCTGGTTTGCCTACAGAATTTTCTAAACAATACACAAACTGTGTACAAGACACTACCCAAAGGAAATTAGGTCTCATGGTTACCTTGGGAGGATTTTATATTTTAAAAACTATGCACAAACCATTTTATATTCTATATTCCATGTTTTAATGGTTTTTGTGGGATGGCCGCATGGTTTAATTAACGGTGCGTCAATTAAGACCCATGCACAAGTTGGACCAGTTTCCCTTAATTTCATGACTCAATCCCATGAAGCAACCTAGAGGCCCCTCAAACTCCCATTAACAATTAAATTAACCAAAAATAGGAGGTTAGAACCAATATTCAAATAATTTTATACCTCTATCAAGTTTGGGGTATTATTTTATTGGTAATGCTTACATGATCCCCTTTAAATTATTCCTTTCATCCTTCACTTTCTCAGCTACCAGTCACTTTGATGTTTATTAGGAGATTTCCTTATTCATATTGTCCCAAAAATATTTCTCATATAGATCATGATACATATTTAGGAATCCTATGTGATGAGATAAAGTCAAACTATGTGAATCATCCAATAGTTTATTCTTTAACTCAGGATTTGATAAAACACATAGTCTGAGACCAAATCTCACAATCACTTCTTCATTAAAATTGATGTCTGGGGATTTATATTTATTTAAAGTTTACACATTCTTCTAAATTCTCACATAATTTCTTTGATCATATTTTAGAATATATAGTTCAATAATAATTTATTATAGGGCTGATTATGGTCCTTCCATTATGATTCCCATTTCCATACATTTGGAATATAAGAAGATCAAACCCCAGTGAATTATCATTAATGATAGAATTGAAAGACCCTTTCTAATTGAATAATTCTACACATTACTTTCTTCAACTAGGTGGTTGTGGATTGAGAATTCATTGTACTTGATCAACTCTAAACATCTTCATCAACACATATTCATCTATTTTTGTGTGGATATATACTTAAGGAATTTGTTATCCCTGTACATTTCAAACTTCTCTATAAAGAGAATATTTTACCATATTTTCAAAGATGAGATCACTAAATCCAACTCCAGATCATGTGTCAGGTAGTTATATTCATGAAATTTTAACTATCTTGATGTATAGGCTATGAATTTGAACTTTTTTAATAACTAGTAGCCCAATCCCTTCTTCAATGTGTCAATGAACACCACAAAAGTAATCCACTTGGGGTAGTGAGATAATAGGTGTAGTGATGAGACTAAATTTTCTCCTCATGAATCTCTTTTCACATTTATCATTCCAAAATATGTGACTCCATTCTGAGTTATCTCTGTAAGAGGGTTTCACTATTGCGAGAAATTTCTCACAAATCCATGATAATAATTAGTTATCTGAAGAAAACTATGGATATTTGTCATAGATATTTTCCTAGATAATTATTTAATTTAATTTTTATTTGATGAATACACATATAAACCATTTCTTATGATGATGTTCCATAATAAAGAGACATACATTAACAAGAAATCACATTATATATACTTGGTAGAATGCTTCTCCTTTCACAAGATATTTATAACTATTTTCAGATGCTTCCAATGTTTCTCCTTACTTTTAGAGTATATTTAAATATCATTTGTAATGAATACAAAATAAATTTGACGTAATGTCTAAATACACTATTCATAGTGTCCATGAAGACTGTTGGAGAAATAGGGAGTCATAATAGAGTCACAATGAACTCATAGTGCATGTACTTTGTATGGGAAGAGGATATGGAAATATCTTCCTTCTTTACCCTTCGTGATAATATCCCAACTGATGATGCACCTTGGATAAGTATTATTTTCCACATAGCTAATCAAACAAGTCATAAATTAGAGGCAGAGAATACTTTTTCTTTATCATGATCTTATAAGGATGACGATAATAAATGAAAAGGTGCATTGACCTATCCATCTTCTCCATGAAGAGGATTGGTGCACCCCATGGGGAAGAACATTGGTGTATGATACCATTATCTGTATTATCCTATAGTATTTTATTCATCTTCTCATGTTTCATAGCAACCTGTCTACATAGAATCACGAATAATGGGAATTCCCCAGGGATAAGCTCAATTGAAAATTCAACCTTTCTATTTAGAGGAAGAACAGGTAATTCCTCTGGAAACACACTAGTATATTAACTCACAATACATATGTCTTAGTTTATTTTTCATTACATAGAGACAATCATATGAGCTATATTTTCATTCTTATAGCCAAATAGTATACATTTATAAGAGGATGTTTCAAAATAAGATTCATCCTTCTCCTAGAACATGTACAAGATATGGGGTCGATTCATAATACAAAGAGTGATTTCCTTCTCATAGTAATTTATTTTGGATCTATATAGAGAAATCAAATCCATTACTAGAATTTCAAAAAAAATTGGACAAAGGGACTATGAAATAGTTTTCTAGGAAGTTCATCCCATAAATTATGATAGGGGTGGAATTATAAACTTATGATGCAATAATTTACCCATTTATAGCTTTCAATGACAGCTCTACTTCCAAGCATTGTGGTGATGTTTTAATAGTTCTACTAAACCTTCTTGATATGAAGGAATTCATAAAACCAAAATAAAAAATTACAGTCACTATTCTTGAATGAATAATTAATATACCTATCACCAAATCATTTCCATGATCCACATCAGTAGTAGTGATGGAAAAATATCACCTTTAATTCTCTCAAGGTCGTTAGTTGTCTCCAAAAAACCCAGTCATAGGGTATTGGTTTTCAATGTGTGATGGTTACTTCTAGTTTAATTAATGGAAAATGTGATGAGCGTTTACCAGAGAAGTCCTTTCCATTGTTGGCATCATTATATTTCTTTATCAGAAATCCATAATTAAATCCATCTTTCCATTTCATATCCACATGACATCCACATGATTCTCATATATCTATGTTTTCATTTAGGTCACATCATAAAATATTCTCTATATATATCATTATCATATATTTCTTGTAACACCCCAATCTTCCACGATATACTTTCCTCTGAATAATACAGTAGCGTGTGTTGTACGCAACTTCACGTTCTAACACACACATTACAACCAATCAAACTAGCCGTTATGAATAGTAATACCCACTTTTTAAAATTTTATAAATTTTATCTTTCAAAATGGACTTTATTTTTGGATTTGGAATATCGAAATTATCCTAGGGTCAAATTTTGGTATTTTTCTGAAAACATTCAATTTTTGATGAATAGTGAAAAAACACTAGGTTATAGTTTAAAACAGAACATTTATTTATATATATATTTATTTTATTTAAATTTAAATTAAGGTCAAAATAGATACATAATACCTATATAAGTTCAATTTAATTCATTTGTGTTATTTTAGAATAATTTTAGATATATAAAAATTTTATTGAACTTTTCACTATCCTTTACCCACCTCCTAGGAGAATTTGGAAATTCACATAAAACTTAATTTTACCGCTTCTGTGAGTGGAATTTAAAAACACCTAGGGACACGGTTAATATCAAGGAGTAAAATTTGTTTCAATGAGATGAAAATAATTTTTGGTGAATAGTATCTTTTTACTTTAATTTACCATGGTTAAAAGTAAATAGGGTAATTAAGGGTAAAAGTGGTATTAATATTACCCTAACACATGTCCTAATTCTATTGGACAAGTGTATCTCGACCAACAACAACCTTAGGAATAAAATTTTATCATTTAGGTCCACTTTTATTAGATTAGGACATTTATTATTATTTAATTCAAAGAATAGATAAAAGAGTTAAAATCCAAGATTATTTACTAAAACAGTTTTAATATAGGGTTATACATAAGATAAATTAGATTGTAAATATCCATTAGAAATATAAAACTCTTTCCTACATAATGGTATTTTATTTATAATTTTTAGACATTAAATAATTTAATTTATTTATGACACAATGGTAATGCAGTAATTACCTAATTAATGAAATATTAAAATAATTGATATTATAAATATCCAAATAAATGTAATTTGAAACTTTTTATGAATTCCAATAATTTTATAGGTTCATATGAAATATTAGGATTGATTATATAAATTTTTTCGAAGTAATAATGCTGTTATGAATTTATCAAATATAAAATACCCAATAGTGTCAAAATTGACATAAAAGAGTTTTTAAAACAAATATTATGTTATTAACTTATATTCAATTCCTAAAAATCTAGGGTTCGGCCAAGAGACTTATATCATGATAGGTTTATCTTTAATAGACCACTTGGGGGTTTCTTGGAGGTATATACAATTTTTATTAACTATATAATATAAAAATACAAAGTGACGTGGTAAGTGTCAAACTAATTAACTAAGAGTTAAAACTAAATGATAAGGTTAATATAATGACTAAAACCTTTATAAATTCTATTGGTTGAGTGGTTTTAGACCCATCCCCACCTTAACCTTTAAATAATCCACTTTGGATCTATTAGAAACCGAATATGAATTTATTATAAAATAATATTTCTAGCTTTTCCAAAGGTGCCCCTCACCACTCTTATAAAAGGGCACTCCCCCTTCTCACTAATTCACACATTTAAATCCTTTTGTATTGGCCAACCCCTGACCAATTACTCTATGAAATTCTCTGAATTTAGCCTAGAGGCCATAGTTTGATCAGAAATCCAACCTATAGAGCCCTTTTGATCAAATCAAAAGGAAGAACCCGAAGAAGAAGTAATGTTTTCACCACCCTCTTCCATGTTCTTTTCTTCTTCAACTTATTATTTATTTGTTATTCCCATTATAAAATAATAAATCCAGTATATTATATATATTATGATGTTATTATAAATATGGTACAACCATATTCAGTATTCTATCCATCCTTTGAATGACATGTCACCATACGTGCGTACGTACAGCTTACCGTCTCCATGTCATGGTGTAATTGTTATTCAATAAATTAATATTTGGATGGGTATAATAATGATGTTTAATTCATGTAAATAATAAATATACCATGATAATGATTCTGTATATATGATATACCATCCAATTATATATTATTTTAATATCAAAAGAATGATATTATCGCTCGTGCATACGTACGGACTACCGTTTCCACAAACGCGATGAGATTCATTCCCCATCGTACCCATTCAAGACTAATTCTCATTTAATTATTAAAAATAATGTTTAAGGACTTGATATAATTCTGGATATGAATAATATACAACCTATCCATGATAAACACGGCTTACATAAGAAAACATTTAAAAGAAAACGAGTAGTTTAACACCCAAAACAACGATAATACTAAGATATTATTAATAAATAAATATTAAAAGATCATATATGATATCATATTAATGTATATGATTATTTTATAATTTAATAACAATTATTTCACCATTATTCAGGAGGTTATCCTACCCTCCACCAAGGAAAAGTACAAGTTAAGGGTTTATTTCACAATCTCTTCGTTATCCAAGGTTGTTTATATGTAATAATCTACAGGAATTCTTTATCATCCACATCCATGTTTCTTAAAAATGTATTTAATTTTTTTTATATTTACAAGAATATGGAATAAAGTCATTGATACCCTTTTTTGAATTTTTATAAGAGGTTTATAAAGGAATCTTTTCTTCATTTTCCAAACAAGGTTCTTTTTATCCTTTTCGACAGAAGTAAGGTAAGAATGTCTTTTTTAACTTATACGACGGGTGCGGCTATTTTCCGCCATTATAAAATCTTAGAAGCTTCCCTTACAAGCTTATAAGAATATTTTCAAAGTAAATTTTTTATAATTATGTGACTTTTAAATGATTTCAAAAAAGAGATTTTTCTCTCAAATAGTTTTGATTTCATCTATGTCAACATCCTTTGATGGATTTTATGCTTATCTAAAGTTGATTTATTGCAATACAAAACCTCCATATTTTATTGAAGGTTTTGTGAAATGTTTTGCTGTGGATACGTTATTTTTATACCATTCATGGTTTATGGAGAAATTATTGACATTTCGTATGCTAGTTTTAATACAAATATTTATGTTTTGTTTAAACCTGTTCATATGAGGAATGAATTGGACTTAATAAGTGACGGGTGGAGCCCGCTATAGCTCCTCGATGCATCGGTAGGTCTCTTCATACAAACTAGTGTCTTGGCACAAGGCCTTGAAAAAATCGTATTTGTTGTCTTGGCATTAGGCCTTGACTATGTTGTTATGATAGTCTGGAATTATTCATTCCATCATTATAAAAGTGGTTATTGATAGTTCATGTGATTATTTGACTAGTAGAATATCCATGTGAATAAGTAAATGACATTATTTCATCTTATCTTTTCCATATTATGCTGAAGTTCATGTTTAAAAGGGTTTTGTTTTAATTACACATTACCTTAAATTTTATTCTTATTTATGAAAGTTTCCACTATATTGTTATCCTTACTGCGCATCTGAGCTCGCCCCTTTCAATATTTTATTTTTCCCAGGATGTGAAGAAGTAATTTATGAATGACTTATATGGATAGTATGAGGGGATATGATTGTGGATTATGAAGACAAGATGTTGTTGTAGTAGTTTTCACTTTATGATGTAATGTAAACATTATAAATGTATCTTGTTATTCCATGGATACTAAACTAATCGGTCTATTGAGACTTGATCTTTATTTTGATCGTGCCAATGTTATGTAATAATGCACCGACTCTGGGTAACTAGGGTCGAGGTATTATAGTTGTTATCAGAGGAAGTTTAGTACAAACCTTGGAAGCTATATTTAGATAAACTTTGATTAGACCACATAGATTTAAGATGGACTTTGAGAATTATTATAGAAGAACTTTATAGAATTTTGATATTGTAGAGATTTTGTGAGTTTTCTGAGAAATACATACCTTTCTGAATACGAGCAGGTAGAGGTGGCTCTGGAACAAATGTACTTATGGGTAAAACCCAAAAACACCGCTTTGAGCTAGACTCGAACAGGAACTAGTGCATGACAACGGGCATTGTTGTACTCTTGGTTACGATAATCCCGGGGGATATGCTTACGATACCTCTCATTTTCTTTATAAATCATTATGATGGGTTCATGAGTATATAAATTCTCAAAGAAAACGTTTTTATGATTATATATTATATCCATAAATAGTTAAATTTATGTTAAGTGTTTTATAAGTATATAATTATGTATTTTGATTCATAAACTGATCTATTTTATGACATTGTTTAGAAATGGCACCTAGTTGAAGAAATGGAAACTGTATCAATGCATGCACTCCATGTAGGGATTGCCCTCCTGCTCAAGATATTTATAGTGGAGCTGGTGATGCAACTGGTGCTGATCAACTAATCACCATACTGGGAAAACTCACTCAGGTTACGAATAATAACCTTACCCATATGGAGGATTCTAATCCACAGCGTGGTGGATCAATGTTATATCTCATAATCAGGTAGTAACCACCAAAATTCAATGGGAGTACAAATCCATTAGTAGATGAGCAATGGATAAGTTCCATAGAGAAAATATTTCAGGCTTTGGGGAGTAGTGAAAGGGAAAAAGTTTTCATGGCAGTTTATTACCTCACTGGAGATGCTGATCAATGGTGGTCGTTGATTCAACACACAAAGTAAGATAATGAAGTAAAAAATATGGAATGGAGGGATTTCAAAGATCTGTTTTTAGAAAAATACTTTTCTCTTGACCATCGAGCAGATATGGAAAGGCAATTTCTGATTCTTTGACAAAAGGAGGATGAAAATGTCGCAAAGTATGAGACTAACTTTACGAGGTTAGCAAGGTATGCTAGAGATTATATATGTAACCCAAGAAGTAATATTGATCATTTCTTTGATGGGTTAAAACCATTTCTTCGCCGAGAATTAGTTTCACAATCCTTCTCATCGTACGAAGACATTGTCTCATGTGCTATCAAGACAGAAAATAAATTCTCTAAGTCTTAAGAATATAAAGCAAAGTAAGAGAAGAAGAGATCTGCTGATCAATCTGGGAATAGAAATAAGGGGAAGAAGGAAAATGTTGAATATCCATCCTGTAGTATATGTGGGAAGAAACACCCTGGTACTTTCTTAAAAGGAATAGGAGTCTTTTACAAGTGTGGTGAAAAAGGCCACCATTCTCATGATTTCAAGAGGAAGAAAGAAGCTACTGATGTCCAATGCTACAATTACAGGGATATGGGACATTATGTAAATGAATTTCCTAAGCGTCAAGGGAACTTACCTCAGAAAAGGCCAAGGGATCAAGGCCATGCTTATGTTATCCCTACTTCCGAGGTAGAATCTCCGAAAGATGTGGTGGAAGGTAATTTAATGGTTTCATCAAGTTTAGAAAATGCATTATTTGATTCTGGATCATTTCATTGTTTCATATCTACCTAGTTTTCTAAGAAAATTACATATTTCCAATTTGATTTAACAAGGTAGTTGTCAGTTAAAACTCTTAATGGAAGTATCATTTCAATAACGTTTTTTGAATTAGTCCCCATTAGAGCAAAAAAAATGTTTTTTATCAGCTGATCTCATCACCATACCTATGATTGAGTTTGATATAATCCTCAGTATGGATTGGCATTCGGACCATGATGCGAAGATTTATTTTAAGAAGAAAAAGGTTACGATTTTTTATGTTGATTATAAGGAACACCTTATCATTAGAGCAGAATCGTCACCACCTAATTATTATCTAGATCCACCCACAGTAGCTCAAATAAATTCAATTATTGGGGAGGAAGAGAGTTAAATGAATGTGGGTGGGGAAATTAATGTTCAAATAGAGTATGTACCTATTGTGAAATAATATGTAGATGTGTTTCTGGAAGATTTACCTGGACATCCTCCAGAATGAGAAGTTCAGTTTTCCATTGATTTAATTCCTGGATTAAGGCCTATATCGAAGACCCCTTATAGAATGGCCACTGTGGAATTTGTAGAACTAAAGAAACAACTAGAGAAATTGAGTAATACGGGATTTATTCTCCCTAGTGTTTCTCCATGGGGAGCCACTGTTCTTTTTGTTAAAAAGAAAGATGGATCTATGAGGTTATGTATCGAATATAGGGAGATCAATGCTATAACAATAAAGAACAAGTATCCCCTACCTCGCATTGATGATTTATTTGACCAATTTCATGGAGCTCAATAATTTTCAAATATTAACCTTTGATCTGGATACCATCAGTTGTGTGTGAAGAAGGAAGACATTCCGAAGACAGCATTTCGAACCAGGTACGGGCATTACAAGTTTAAAGTAATTCCTTTGGGGATGACTAATACACCCTTTGTATACATGGATCTAATGAATATAGTTTTCAAGGAATATCTCGATGCATTTGTGGGGTTATTTATTGATGACATCTTGGTATACTCTAAAAGATACTAAGATCATGAAAATCACTTGGGAATTATCCTGAAGACTCTGAGAAGAGATGAATTATATTGGATGTTTAGCAAGTGTGAATTCTGGCTTCAAGAGATTTATTTTCATGGCCATATTGTCTCTAAATATGGAATCTCTGTTGATCCTTCTAAGACCAAGGCAATCCAATAATGGCCAAAACCTACGAGTATAACTGAGGTACATAGTTTTATTGGTCTAGCAGGTTATTATTGATGTTTCGTCCAGGATTTTTCCCGAATGGCTAACCCATTAACAAATCGCACACGTAAGGGGGTTAAATTTTTTTGGACAAAAGAGTGTGAAGAATGTTTTGAAGAACTGAAGAGAATATTAGTCAATGATCTTATATTGACTCTACCATCGGGGAATGATGGGTTTGTTATTTATAGTGATGCATCGAAGAATGGACTAGGTTTTTTCCTTATGCAGAATGATAGGGTTATTGCCTACGCATCCCGACAGTTGAAAATTCGTTAGAAAAAATATCTTACTCATGATATCGAATTAGCAGCTGCGATCTTTGCTTTGAAGATATGGAGGCACTACCTCTATGGTGAAAAATGTGAGATTTATACTGATCACAAGAGTTTGAAGTATATTTTCTCACAAAAGGAACTCAACATGAGGCAAAGGAGATGGTTTGAATTACTCAAGGATTATGATTGTATGATACACTACCAACCTGGGAAGGAAAATATGGTGGAAGATACAATGAGCAGAAAAGATCATGGAGTTTTGAACAATATGAGAATTGAAAGGGATCCAATTTTCATGGATCTAGTGAAGATGTACATGTGAATAACCATAGAAGGTGAAACATCAATGCTTTTTCAAATGGTTTCCAAACCATCTCTACTAAAAAGGATAATGATTTCTCAGATCGGTGAAGAAGAGTTTGAAAAGAAGATTAAAGCTGTGAATGATGGGAGATTGAATGAATTTGGGTATAAAGATGGAATTTTGAAATTTGGGAAGAGAATTTGTGTTCCCAATATACCTGATCTAAAAACGGAATTGTTTGACGATGCTCATAGTTCCCATTTCTCTATACACCCTGGGAGAACCAAAATGTATAGAGACTTGAAGGAACATTTTTGGTGGGACAACATGAAGAGGGAGATTGCTGATTTTGTATCAAGATGTATAGTTTGTCAATATGTGAAAGATGGAAGGCAATAGCCTAGACGAGTCATGCAACCTCTTCCCATACCAGAGTGAAAATGGGACAATATTACGATGGAATTTTTCATGGGGCTACCAAATACTCCTAGAAGGAATGATGGAATATGGGTTATTGTTGATCGTCTTATGAAGTCATCACATTTTCTTGCTATAAGATAAGATCTACAACTGGAACATATAGCAAGACTATATATTAATGAAGTGGTGAGACTTCATGGAGTACCACTATCGATTGTTTCTGATCGTGATCGCCGTTTTACTTCAAGATTCTGGAATAGTCTTCAGAAATTCTTGGATACTGAACTTCAATTGAGCATTGCCTACCACCCTCAAATAGATGGACAATCAGAACGGACTATTAAAACCTTAGAAGACATATTGAGATCCTTGTCGCTTGACTTTCAGGGTAAGTGGGATCAATATTTACCTCTGGTAGAATTTTCCTATAACAATAGCTTCCATTCGAGTATTCAGATGGCACCATATAAAGCGTTTTACGGAAAGAGATGTTGCACACCAACCTATTGGGATGACATTGGTGAACGAAAACATGTAGGCTCAAAAATGGTGGAGGAAACAATGGAAAAGGAAAAGGTAATCCAACACCAAATCAAAGCATCTCAAAGTAGGCAGAAGAGCTATGCCGATAACCGAAGGAATGATTTGTAATTTCAGGTAGGAGATCATGTTTTCTTGAATGTATCCCCATGGAAGGGAGTTATATGTTTCAGTAAGAAGGGTAAATTGGCTCCTAGGTACATCGGACCATTCAAAATTATAGAACAAATTGGGGATGTAGCTTACCGTTTGGCAATGCCTCCAAGTCTCCCCAAAGTTCACGATGTGTTCCACGTATCACTGTTGAAAAAATATATGCCTAAACCAATGCATGTACTCACCTATGAGGAATTAGAACTGGAACCAGGTATGTCTTGTTGCGAAGATCCCGTCAGGATTATTGATACGAGAGAACAAGTACTGAGAAACCAGGCGACTCTTCTGGTAAAAGTTTTATAGAGAAACCAAAAGATGGAAGAGGCAACGTGGGAACCTAAGGAACTTATGATGAAGAAAACACTCAAGTATTTTCATGCGATAGCATTCTAGAAATTTTGAGGACGAAATTATTTGAAGGAGGGGATAATGTAACACCCCAAGCTTCCACGGTACGCTTTCCTTTGAATAATACAGTAGCGTGTGTTGTACACAACTTCGAGTTCTAACACAAACACCACAACCAATCAAACTAGCCATTATGAATAGTGAAACCCAATATTTAAAATTTTATAAATTTTATCTTTCAAAATGGAATTCATTTTTTGATTCGGAATATTGAAATTATCCTAGGGTGAAATTTTGGTATTTTTCTGAAAACATTCAATTTTTGATAAATAGTGAAAAAACACTATGTTATAGTTTAAAATAGAATTTTTATTTAAATAATTTTTTATCATATTTAAATTTAATTAAGGTCAAAATAGATACATTATACCTATATAATTTTAATGCAATTCATTGGAGTTAGTTTAGAATAATTTTAGATATAAAAAAATTTTATTGAACTTTTCACCATCTTTTACCCACCTCCTAGGAGAATTTGGAAATTCACATAAAACATAATTTTACCACTTCTGTGAGGTGAATTTTGAAAATCCGAGAGAAACGGTGAATATCAAGTAGTAAAATGTGGTTCAATGAGAAGAAAATAATTTTTGGTGAATAGTAACTTTTTACTTTTATTTACCACTGTTAAATGTAAATACGGTAATTAAGGGTAAAATGATATTAATATTACCCTAACACATGTACTAATTCTATTGGAAAAGTGTATCTCAGCCTAAAAAAACCTTAGGAATAAAATATAATCATTTAGGACGATTTAGATTAGATTATGACTTTTATTATTATTTAATTCAAAGAAGAGATAAAAGAGTTAAAATCAAAGTATATTTATTAAAACATTTTTAATATAGGGTTATACATAAGATTAATTCGATTGTAAATATTTATTAGAAAGATAAAAAGATTTAATACATAATGGTATTTTATTTATAAATTTTAGACATTATATAATTTAATTTATTTATGACACAATGGTAATGATGTAATTAACTAATTAATGAAATATTAAAACAATTGATATTATAAATATCCAAATAATTGTAATTTGATACTTTTTATGAATTACAATATTTTTCTAGGTTAATATTACATATTAGGATTGATTATATAAATATTGTTCGAAGTAATAATTATGTTATGAATTTATCAAAAACAAAATACCCAATAGTGTCAAAATTGACATAAAAGAGTTTTTAAAACAATGATTATATTATTAATTTATATTCAATTACTAAAAATCTAATTTTCTTCCAAGGGACTTATATCATGATAGGTGTATCATTAATGGACCACTTGGGGGTCTCTTGGTGGTATATAGTATGTTTATTAACTATATAATATAAAAATACAAAGTGACATGGTAAGTGTCAAACTAGTTAACTAAGAGTTAAAACTAAAAGATATGGTTAATATAATGACCCAAACCTGTCTAAATTCTATTGGATAAGTGGTGTTTGACCCATACCTACCTTAAACTTTAAATAATACACTTTTGAGCCATTATAAACAAAATATGAATTTATTATAATATAAAATTTCTATCTTTTCCAAAGGTGCCCCACACCCCTCTTATAAAAGGGCACTCCCCCTTCTCACTAATTCACATATTCAAAGCCTTTTGGCACGGCCAACCACTACCCAAATATTCTATCAAAATCTCTCACTTCAACCTAGTACCTTATTTTGATCATAAAGCCAATCTAAGGAGCCCTTTTGATCAAATAAAAATGAAGAATCTGAAGAAGAGGTAATGTTTTCACCACCCTATTTCAAGTTCCTTTCTTCTTCAACTTCTTCTTTCTTTGTTATTCCCATTATAAAATAATAAATCCAATATCTTATATATAATTTGATGTTATTATGAATATGGTACAACCATATTCAGTATTCTATCCATCCTTTGAATGACATGTCACCATACGTGCGTACGTACGGCTTACCGTCTCCACGTCGTGGTGTAATTTTTATTCAATAAATTATTATTTGGATGGGTATAATAATGATGTGTAAATAATGTAAATAACAAATATAACATGATAATGATTATGTAAATATGATATACCATCCAATTATATATTATTTTAATATCAAAAGAATGATTTTGTCAATCGTGCGTGCGTACGGACTACTATTTCCACGAACGTGATGAGATTCATTCCTCATCATACCCATTCAAGACTAATTCTCAATTAATGAATAAAAATAATGTTTAAGGACTTGATATCATTCTGGTTATGAATAAGATACAACCTATCCATGATAAACATGACTTACGTAACAAAACATATAAAAGAAAATGAGTAAGTTAACACCCGAAAAAACGATAATACTGTGATATTATTAACAAATCAATGTTAAAAGTTCATATATGATATCATATTAATTTATATGATTATTGTATAATTTAATAACAATTATTTAACCATTATATAGGAGATAACCTACCCTCAACCAAAGAAAATTACAATTTAAGGGTTTATTTCACAATCTCTTCATTATCCGAGGTTGTTTATACGTAATAATCTAATGGGATTTCTTTATCATACACATCAATGATTCTTAAAAATGTATTTCAAAACATTTTTACTATTTTAATGAATATGGTTTAAAAGTCATTTCTACCTATGTTTTACATTTTATAATATTTTTAAAAAGGAATCTTTCCGTCATTTTCCACACAAGGTTCTTTTTAACCTTTTCGACGGAATTAAGGTAAGAATGTATTTTTTAAATTATACGGTGGCTGCGGCTATTTTCCGCTGTTATAAAATCTTTGAATCTTCCCTTACAAGCTTATAAAAAAAATTTAAAAGTAAATGTTTTATAATTTTGTGACTTTTAAATGATTTCAAAAAAGATATATTTCTCTCAAATAGATTTGATTTCATCTATGTCAATAACCATTGATGGATTTTAAGCTCATCCGAAGTTGATTTATTACGATAAAAAACATCCATATTGTATTGATGGTTTTGTGATATGTTTGACTTTGGATGTGTTATTTTTATACCATTCATGGTTTATGGAGAATGTATTGGCATTTCTTATGCCAGTTTTAATACAAATATTTATGTTATGTTAAAACCTGTTCATATGAGGAATGCATTGGACTTAATAAGTGATGGGTGGACCCCGCTATAGCTCCTCGATGCATCAGTAGGTCTCATGAGACAAACTACTGTCTTGGAACAAGGCCTTGACAAAATCTTATTTATAGTCTTGGAACGAGGTCTTGACTATGTGGTTATGATAGTATGGCATCCTGCATTCCATCATTATAAAATTGGTTATTGATATTGCATTTGATTATTCGACTAGTAGAATATCAATGTGAATATGTAAATGACATTATTTAGTCTTAACTTTGCCATATTATGCTGAATTTCAAGATTAAAAGGATTTTGTTTTAATTATACATTGCCTTAAATGTTTATTCTTATTTATGAAAGTTTTTGCTATATTGTTATCCTTACTCAGCATCTCAGCTCACCCCTTTCAATTTTTTATTTTTCCCAGGATGTGAAGAATTAATTTATGAATGACCTGCAGGGATAGTATGAGGGGATATGAGTGTGGATTATGAAGACAAGATGTAGTTGTAGTAGTTTTCACTTTATGATGTAATGTAAAATTTATGAATGTATCTAGTTATTCCAAGGCTACTAAACTAATCGGTCTTTCGAGACTTGATCTTTCTTGTGATCATTCCAATGTTATGTAATAATGCACCGACTCAGGGTAACTGGGGTCGGGGCGTTACATTTCTAGAGCTTTTCGTAGACTAGATTTTATCCCACCAAAGAAGTAGTCAACCATTCATTCATGGGTAACAACAAAGCCGGAGGGTTATCAAGAAGTTCGTATAAATTTTTCCTATTACTCCTTGATATATTCATCATCTTTTTTCTTGAGGGTGAAGAAATCCATTTTTATTTTAATTTAGAGAGTGCGAGGAATATATTCTATGAAATTTTTTTTTACGGAATTCCATCTGCTCCATTTCATCAGTCTCTTCCTCAAGATTTTCCATTTTTACCAACTTCCACCTCTAATCAGCTTCTCCCTCTATATTATAGATATCCAGAAAAACCTTCTCTTGATCATAACAATGATATATGTAGAAGAACTTATTAATTGAGTTGATCCATTATTCAGTGATTAAGGGATCAGATAATCTATTGAAAGTTGGAGGTCTTGATCGCATAAATCTTACAATCATTGTTTTTTACCTCTTAAGGGGGTTTGGAATCTCCTCTTGAGGTATATTTCTATCCATTACCTTATTCATCTAATATAATATCATTATGAAGTTCACAATTCCCACTACCATCACGTTTGGGATCACATTGGGATAGTCATCAAATTTCCTATCGCATTGATTTTTTACCTGATTTTTCCTATTTCTATCCATTATCTATAATAAAATGAAAATTAGGGATGATTATTTTAAACTATTGAACACTTAAAGGGTAATCCATTTACATTAAAGTGATACCTTATAAATTAAATTTATTTCCCTAATATATGAATTTATAGGCTTCAATCTTTGTTATTCATTATCTATTTCCCAATATATATTCTTATAGGATTGGTTTGTTACCTTATTAGTGGTTCCTATTTATATTATGAATTTACCAAAGAAAATACCCTGGAAGTTTCTAACCAAGTGTCTAGTAAGGGTCATTGTCGTGTACCCGGTTACACCGTGTCAGGCTTGGAACACCATGTCTGATTTGTTGTGTCTAGGTAATTCTATGACAGAACCATGTCCACATGTAGTTTATAGATAAGGATATATTTTTATAATTAAATAATTGATCTATAATAAAAAAAATTCATCGTTTTTTTCTTAAACATAGTTTTATACCTAAGGCTATTTCTATAGTATTCAAATCCTCATCCCAAAAGAACGAAACATTTATCCCGATACTAAATATAACAACTATGATATTTATTTCACATTAATATATGATTTATTACAAAAGTATACACTTAATATAATCCTAAGGACCATGAAATATAGATTCCTTGGAAATTAGGTACATTTCATAACAACATAAAGTATGGAATACAACATCATTGTTGAAAACTTATTTAACAGGATAGAAAATACTCCATAGAATATAAAACATTACAGCATAACATGAGAACAAGAATAAAAAAGGGGTGAGATACAATGAACATAAATTGAATAAACATGGAATATGTGATACATGTTATAGAATAGTAATATAAACAAGTAATAAACGGAACATGAGTAATACAGAATGGTATAACATGTTAATCAAATAATGGAAATTTTGAAAACAACATAAAACATTGAATCATAAGGGGGAGTCAAGGATAAACCTGCCAAGATATCTTGGTGGAAAAGTCTAAAATATAATTATGTTCACTCCCTACCCCACCATGAAATATCATGATACTAATCATTACCCAATGCATTAGAGATCTATCCAGGTGCACCCATAATATTCACTTCATTATCTTTTTTATGTGTGAAACATAGATCATAAAAAATGGATTCATTCATAATAATAATTTATTTCTTGATTAACGAGTGTGGAATAAATCTGTGTATGCCCAAATAAAAAATTATATGTTCATAAATGTGAACACCCTTGATATTAAATGGTTATGGTATTCACTAAAAAATTGTTTTGGCATGAAAGATCACAGTGAAATTTTAATAGCATAATGACATCACATACATATTCATAAGAAATGGTTTTATGAAAGATAAATGGGTATCCAATCACAAATAAATAAAAAGAAAAGTTGGTATTTCATGGAAAATAATATCCTAAAATTATAAATTTGGAAATATAATTCAAAAGGTAATGAATGAAATTGAATAGAGTAAGGAATCCAAACTATATTTCGGCATGGTAATGCACGTACATAAATGATCATGGGAGGCTTAATGAGAGGAAAATAGCCTCTCAAAACTCCTAGATAAAATGGAATGAAATGGGAATATGGGATAACCAATTCCAAAATCAGAAAACTGAATTTAAGAGTTATAACATAAAACAAGTTCTTGAATTGAAGTAGGAAGAGTGAAATCCCTTATAAGATTTCAGAATGGTAACAGGTGTACATAAAGAATAATGGGTGGATTAAGGAGAGTGAAATGGGTATCTAATCATATAGAAAAAAGGAATGTATTTGGAATATGGATGAACATATTCCAACATGAAAAAATGGAAATTTAGGATAATAATAGAAAATAATTTCTTGAATTAAAATGAGAGTGGAAGACCCCTTATATAATTTCAGCATAGTAATGGCTTATCTAAGATTCCAAATAAGGGAGGATAAATATCATATCATTCCAGTAAAATAAATTTTAAATTAAGATAATGATCCTAAATTAATTAAAAAATGACCATTTGAAATTAAAAGAACTAATTTAGGAGAAGCTAATTAATTTGAATGGTGGAGAGCAAGGTGAGGATCCCTTACTTGATTGTGTGACTTTAAAAGCTTTGGAGGGGCCTCTGGAGAGCATAGGGTATCCTTGGGGGGGACTTTAGATAGATAATATTAGATTATGGTCATTTTTCGAGGAGTTTTAGTGATAGGAAACATGATCATGGGTGGGTTTATATAGTAAAATAGGGGGATTTCATTATTATTTATGTTTTGGACTCTACATAATAAAATATCCAAAACCAAAAACCATCCCTGGGGACTTTCTATGGATTCTTCCAAATGCGATTGGTATGTATAATTTTTTGAGACCATGGGGAAAACATATTAATATAATACTCCTTCTTATGTAGAGGTGAGTCATACTCCAAAAGAAATTATTTTAAAAACCTGATATATATTATATTTCTTGGAGGTTTTATAATGGATATATGTGATAAATAAAATAAAAAAAAAATTATTTTAAAGGGAAAACATATATTTTTACATGGATACACTTTATTGTATTCATCTCATAAATTGTTTCATTATGATGTCATAATACACAAAGTATATTTATATATTATTTAATTTTTACCCGAAAACTCAGCTCTCTCGTATAATTATGAAAAATACAACATTTTATACTTTAGACCTTTATATTCCAAAAATAATATTCTTTTTATTTAAATAATTTTATAAATATGATAATTTTAACTTTTAAAATAATAACCAACATTTATTGAAAATGAGGTTTCTTTGATAATAACAGTTTTTTAACCCTTATAAAATTTACATTTTCTATCATATGATCATTTATACTAAATAAAATTATACTATTAATTATATTTTATTAATATGTTATTTATTTTCGAAAAACATTAATTAAAAAAATAATTTTTTAATTTAATTTTATTATTGACAAAAATTTTATATCTTTTTTTAATTGAAATAAAAATCATTTACAGATTAACAATAATATAATGAAAATAAATAAATTATTCTATAAAAAATAATGTTAATATTCATATTTCTAGGTTCTTGATACATATCACTTTAAAAAACCAGAAAACTCCCTATGTGTACGGTGCATGATGGTGGGACTTTCATGGGGTGGTTTGGTGAAGGTTGTGATCTTGATGAGCTTGACTATCTCCTCTAAATAGCTTTCCTCGTGATTATGTTTCTAGATCTCAACTTTGTATTGGTCAAGAGAAAATCTCTGAAATGTTATCTACCTTAGATTATTTGATAAATGTGATTCATAGGGTACGATCCTACGGTTTGAGGCCATCAATTCCATTGATTGTGTTAATTTCATTTTTTAATATCCAATATTTCTACTAATCATGTGATCACATTTCAATGGATATAATATGAACGGTAAAGATATATAATGGTATTTTAAGTCCAATTGGATATAATAAAATAAAATAAGTGAATAAGATATATATAACTATATATAATAAAGAATTTAATTAAATCAAAAGGTGAATTTTATAATAACATTCCAGGTCGTTATATTTGAAATATATTCATGAATCATAGTTATCACAAAATTAATGAGAATTGAGTTATAAAAAATTCATCACAATGTGATAATAATTGATATATAAACATATTCAAAGGGATAGATTTAAATTCAAAAAACATTCCATGAATGATGGTTTATCATGAAATAGAATGTCAATTAGGCTTCATATACACAAGATAAATGATATTAGTTGCATAAAACAAAAAATGTCCCAAAGAGATGAATCAAATATGAAAGCCCTTACATTATTTCCTATCATCCAAGAATATAATCTAAACTCCTATATAAAAAAGATAACAATAATAATTTCTTATTATAGAACCACTTTAATACTTATAATAATTTATAATCATTAACCGTAATTAATATTTGAATTAATATTTTTTTACCTATTTCCCACATAATGTGTTTATAATTATAATTTTTTTACTTATTTCGTAAGTGTGATGTCAGTATTTATCAAAAGTTCACCAATAATAGATTATTGATTCGACTAGATATAATAATTTGTAAGGATTCATAAAATTAAAATTATTTGAATTGTGGTTGCATTCATTATCATTGAAGATAAAATAGACAATTAGCGTGTTTCAGTGATTCATTATGAATGAAATGTGTTTTCTAGGTTAATTAGTAGATTATTTACATTAACGTTAGAAAAAAATAAGTAATAATATAATTATTAATATAATATTATACTATTATTTATGTTACTATAATCATCCCTATCATTTTTTTCATAGCATCATTGAAGTAGGAGGTCAAACTGACCCATAAATGAACATATCATGATTAATGGATCATTATAAGGTGATTTAGATGTAATAAATTATAAAAAAATAATTATTAAATTATTCATTGTAAATTAGTGTTTTATTTCCGAAATATAACTATCAATAAGAAGAATTAATGGATATATAACAATTACCTTTTATAAAAAATATATTTTCTCTCTCAGTTCACTCATTTAATATAGTTAATTATATATATTTTATGGTTAATATTTATAATATTTTATTCTATATTTATTACGAATAACATATTCAAAACATGAAAACCATATTTATCCGTTAAACCATTCTTTGAAACATCCATCAATGTAATAAATGAAACTCGCAATTCAATTATCCATTGAGTTAGAAGTCATCTTGTATTCATGGATGACTGATTAATTTTCATATAATGATATCAATGTGTTTTGGTTATTGAAAAATGAATTAAAAATAAACCAACTTCTTATGACTCATCGACATGGGGTTATATTTTTATGAGGTTCAATTTGAATACATTGGGAGCCAAAATAGACTAAAGGGGAAAAAGTTTGGGCCTTTTGTATATAGAATACCGAAAAATGATGGTTGAAGTTATTTTAAAACAAGGTATAAAATTTCACAAAACATTAAGACATTTCATAAAATTACATTAAATTAATGAAATATAGTTGTTAGTGGAAGGAAACATCAAATTTTGATGCTCCATACATACATGAGCCAACCAAAAAAATTAAGGCATTTCCATGAAAATTCTATGGTTCTGCAACATAGCCTAATGTTCTAGGACATGGTAAAATTTGAGTTACACAAGCAAAATACCTATATATATGACATTAATACTTATTTTTTAGGATAACCCATAAATTCCAAAGACAGATGTCACCCTCATGAATCTATGGGTTGCACACTTAAAAATACCCTAACCATGTGTCAAATTTCATCATAATTTACTTAAATACATTTTAATATTCATGATATGTTTTAATGAAACATTATCTATGGGTAAATAAGTATAATTCATTTTAATTTTTTTTAAAAAAATCCAATTGTGCATAACTCCAATGTTTCACAACACATTTTTCAATGAACACACTTGTTGACCATACCCCATAGAAACTAATTTTCTAGAAACACCAATTGTGTTGTGGAAAAACACTATCTTACATGAAAAAAATGTTGGTTCATGATAAGAAATAATATTTCATAAAAAAATGCACAATTTCTCTCAAAATCACATTATTTCATGAAATAGGGATCTAGATCTTATTGGAATCCAAGATGAATCAAGGTTTGCATTTGTCGAATTTTTTTGTTGGTTCAAGGTCATTTAGGGTTACATTATCTACCTCCACACCAAATGATGCCATTATAAAGACACTCCTCTAAGAACCTAAAAATACTTTTAGTTAATATATATTTTTGGGTCCATTTTCCACACAATGTGTTGAGATACCCATTTAGTTTCCTCGAATATCCAGATATAAAATACTCTGCATGGTATTCATAAAATTTATTCAATATACCCATATTCCACGATGAACAGAAAAGTTTCACTTCAGAATAATTCTTAAGACAACCATTTCCTGGAATCTCTTTCTTTATAGTTCAACATATATGATTTTAAATTATAGTATACCCTTTGGTATAAGAATTTGATGCCTCAGGTGACAAGCATGATATTTCTTATTTTTCATGTATAAGATACCTCATGATACAATAATGAGATAAACTATATATTCCTCCCAATATGATTATAAACTATTGTATACCATATTTTATGAGCATAAGAAGCCAGTTTTGACAATCATGATATTCCTTTTTTGTTGAGTGCATGATGAGTCATGGTATGAGCATGACGTTACCCCATAATTCCACATAATATGTCCCTAAAATACATAGAAAATGGGTCCTAGACACAAGAACATAAATGGATCCTAATCTCTTCATGGTGGTGAAACTATAATATGCTCTAAAATAGTCCTTGTCCCATGACCATTAAAATAACATTTTGTACTTTTATGTACTACCAAACAACAAAGCTTCTGATTCTCTTCCTAAAATTATGTGGAACCCCCTCTTGTGGGACCAATCACAATTGAGAAATATATTCCAACTTTTTATTTAGCAGTGAACTCCACGTCCCCTTCCCAATGCAATCCTCATCGTGTGTAATAACTATTCATATTCTCCAACCCATCTGTGGGATGGGATTCGCTAATGACTCAACATGAGGATGAAATAATGGATATCTATACCCTGAAATACCCACATATATCCCATCTAATAATAATATCCTCCCATATATCTCCTCCCTCTATGTATTCCCTTGTCATATTATAAGACCCATTGTCTTTCCTAGATTATTTCATTAAACTATATGTGGGAAAAATAATAATCAGAACAATGTGTGGGCCCCCAACAACACCATAGATTCAAAAATAAAGTATGTTTAATAATTCCATCAATGTACAATGTGAAAGAATGTCATTGCCTATGTTTATAGAAAAGTATTCCTTGTTTAAAAAACCTAATATTCTCTATGTAATAAAAAGATTATGTTCTGAATAAGATGACTCCTACATTGAGAATACTATTTCCCCTTTACTCAGGAGTCACACTCTCATATTCCCCACACAGACCATTATTACTCCAAAGTAAAACCCACATAGCACCCTCATATGAGGCCCTCACATATTATCGTAAATCTAAAGCTTCTCTTAAATAACCTTCAAGAATTAACCCCACTCATATCCGAAATTATTCTAGGAAGATCCCAGTACTCACACACATGGTTTCCCTACACATAACATTATTCCAAATTAGGATCTCATAGAATAAATACTCATATTTTCACCAGTCATATCCCCACTACTACTTTGTACCAACTAGGAAAAAGGTTCACATCATCCACACTCATACAATCATTACACTTTTATAGAACTGAAGAAGAATACTCCCAAAATCCAACCCAAATCCCATCTTCTCCTTATCAATACTTGGGTATCATACTTATGTAATCATGTTTTATATCTTTTAATCCCCTTAGTATATCATGGGAATCTCTATGTGTACACCCGAATCCTTGTTAGAGTTGTGAGAAATTAAATTTCACTGTATACAATATTATCTATAAGAATATAAATTATATTTACCATTTTCAAATACAATCTATGTTAAACTACAGGACATTTTTCAAAACACATGCTGATAATCAATTGTATTACCATATGTGAAAATCATAGGATTCTTCTTGTGAGGAGCTTATGAAGATGCCCCCATATTTTAGGCATGTTGTATGTATAATACCCACATAATACCTTGTTGTCATTACTTAAATGAAACTTGAAAAATTACTTCATGAATTCAAATGGTGTGAACAATTACTATCACAAAACATTATAATATGACATCAAATTATGTGGATTTTGATCCATGAAACCTAAAATGATGCGACATATGCCTCGTTGAGATTCCATCACAAGTTCCAATAATCCCTAAACACACATATTCTCCTCATGATGTATAAACTCTGATGTTCAATCCCCTACTAATAATATAATAAACCTATAATCATTTAACCATTATATCCTCATTGGACCTTAGATTGAACATGAAACATCATCCATCCTAGACTAGTATATGATGGAAGTGTATAGAACATATCCCTACAAAAAATAAAACATGTTACCTTGCATATTTTATCGGAATATGAGGAATAGTGTATACAACACAAAATTTTTTTAAATTACCCTTCCTCATATTTAAACATGTGACCCCTCTTGATGCATATGAACCTGGACATTGGATGAAGATCTCAGAGCACATTAGGTGATGAGTATAAAAATATTATATGGTGATCATATAATCACCATTAAAAATTAGTTTTTAACAAATTTTCAATATCTCATATGATGAGAATGAAATTTCATAGGTGATGAGACTCCAAATCCATATGTGATGTGCCTAATTTTCCTCGAATCGAGTGAATGAGATACCTCACATAAAAATAAAAAATATGAATCAACAAGTGTAATGGAAAAATGATGACCAATGCAATGAGACAAGCATTACATATTCTATGAGTATAAGTTTCCCCATATTAATAATCGGATAACATTGATTTAGAACCTAATACACCTTATTTCAAAACCAATATATTTCATAAAATTTCCAAATGAGGAATAATTTCACTGATTCAGATTATACCCATCACCTCCATTGATTCTTACCATATGAAACATCATCATCATATCCAACAACTAGTATCCACCATACCATGGTAGAGAGTGTAATAAGTAACTGATATCCATCAGAGAATATTTTTGGTAATTTTATTCAACAATATGAATTATATCTATCAAGGACACTTGGACTAGGTTTATCATGACCCCCTACTACAAAAGATCCACCCACGAAAGTATATTGATATTGACCCCCAAGTACTGCCTCGAGTAGAACATGGTTAAGGATGGTCATTGGGGATATAAAAATAAAAAAAATTGGATTCATTGCACAATATAAATGAACATGATAAATATATAAGATAAAGAACACAAAACAACTCCAACGGACTATATAGAGTTAAACAAAAAATCCTTCCATAGTGCATCAGTAAATGAAAATGATATATATAAAACTCAAGAGAAGTAAATATTAAAATGTAAATTATATAGAAGTAAGTCAACATAAACTCCAACCCATCAATTAATGTCCTTATTGGTCACAAAAATCCCCCTATAAAAATGAAGAAATTTTATATACACAGGGTGATAATAGTAGGTACACTCAATTAAGACATAAAAAAATCTTCATGTTTACATGTGAAAAGAGAACACCGAAGTGTCAGTGAAATAATAGTAGAACCGACGACACATAAGTTGGAATACTATCCAAAACAATACTCACCATGGATCACACACAAAATCATGCATGCAATAGAGTAATATAATATTATGATTATAAAAAACAATGGTGTCATGATTCCTCTTCCCACTGGTTTCCCACTCTCATTCCCCAACATCGAACATCCTCTGATTCTATCACTTTAAAACATATCACATCACATCCTACCCTCACACACCTAGGATACAAATTATATCATAACCCTCCAGTACAAAATTGGGTCACACATCACATCTCATCCCAAAGACACATTAGACCACACATCAAATGTCATCCTAAAGACTCCTAGGATAACATGTCACATCACAACTGAAACCACCAAGACCACATATCACATTGCTCCCAGAAACATGTTGGATAATACGTCACCACTAAACAAAGAGCATGGGAGATGGGGTTTCCAAGAATTTGTATCACTATGATCCTAGATTTCAGGGAAAACACTCGAAACCTAGATCCTCTGAGAATTGGTATGGTTATCAAACTCATGTGCGATGTGTATAAAATAACATAAGAATACATTACTTGGATACTAAAAATAAAACGAAACCAATGGGTTATCATAAATAACACAAATACACAATACTATACCACAACCATACAGCACATTAACTCCCACAACTACTTTCACCACTATATGAAATACACTACACAATCTCCACACAATCCACACAACATTTCCCATATTCAACTTACAATTTTCAGAACATTTTCTCATTATCCTTTTCATTCCACATTGAACCACTCATTCAATAATTTCAATTAAATTCAATCCAGTAATCACATGTCCATTTCCATCCCATTATATTCAAATTTTAACTCATTCATTTATTCATTTCGTTCAACATTGTAATTTATTCCACTACAACCCATGAAACCAACATAATGAAACCATATAACTATTCCCACAACACCACACAACCACCATCATCATCACATTATAGAACCAAATCCATATCTCAATGAAATTTCACAACACCACAACCTCTACACCAAAACCACTATATTACAACCACTATGCCACAACCATGGCCCCACAACAATTGTGTCACAACCAATGAGCTTTAACCACTGAACCACAACCACTAAACCATTGCACACCACTAACCACATCACACAACTTCCTGTTTCACATCCACACTAAAAAAATATCACATCACCTCCCATAATATGACACAACCTAGCCAATCACATCTACTATACGATTATAATTTTATGAAACACAATGCACCAAAAATACCATAGCCACACACAAAAACAACAAAATATGGATCCACATTCATAAAGGTTTTTATCACATGAATTCATAATATTATCATGGTATTATCACACAAACAAGATATCTAGGAGAAAACATTAGACAAATATGTATTATTTAATCTATTATTCATGATGTGAAAAAAACATAGTATGGGCCACCACATATATCAACCACAGAATAATTAAGCCTGCTAGTAGATGTTATTTTTAAAATTGTCAACAGGAGGGCATAACTACATGAACAAAATTCAACAAAACAACAAAACAAGTGATAACTCCCAATACCCATCAATTCTTGACAAAATAATTAATTATATGATATCCTGACCCTTACTATCCACCAACAGGTTATAAAAATCATGAAATTACCACATATAGAAGGTGAAAAGGGAGATAATGATGATACCCTAACTGTTGGAACCAAATTCCACTCGAGGACGTATATTGGCATATTTAAGTAACCCAAAGGCACATTTTGACTCAACCTAAGATCTTGAGTATCCCGTGGGACTTTCAAATCAGATTAATCATGCATGAAAAAATATCCAAATTCAATCCTCTTACATTCCCAGTGTGACATCAAAGGTTTTTTCACTATGAGCTTTCGAAAACAGCCATCTCAGATGTGAAAAATAAATTTTTCTGGTGTGCATTAGAGATAACCCATGTGTAATGGTCTTACACGCCCAATGCGATGCCAAAACAACCACTTCCAGAATCACCACCTTTTGTACCACCATGGATATTTTCACTTGTAAATATAAGGGTACCCCCTCTATTTGGGGTAATGCTCTGAAAGTTGAACATTTTCTCTTATCGGTGTAAGACAACCCTTTCTGTGACCACATAAAACTCATGGTATCATGGAACAAGATCTTGCATGATTGGTCCCCCACAGCCCCCCCTTTGGGTGGGCCTACTATGGATTGACCCTCCCCAATTTTATTTTATCCCAATTCATGTGTGTGAACAATACCCCTCTTTCTTGCAAGGATTACCCCTTGTGTAGAGCGTCTTTTTCCTTGACCCCTCCTATTTTCACGCAACGATCCTCTATTGCATGCAACCTTCTATCATGTGGGGAAGAATTCATATTTCCACCCATATCTTTCTATTCAATCCATGGGTGGTATTTTCATCATGGAACTATGTCTAAGCTCATGTTTCACGTAATATCCCTATCTTGCACGTGATTCTTCTATGTGGCCCTCCAGCATTGTGCGCAATGACTTCATAGTCCTTCATGTGGTTACTCGTGTTTCATTTACCTACATATTTCTTCTTTACATATGTATTCTAATAGCTATTTATTCTTAGCATAACTATGCTAATATGTACCATACAATTGAACACTCCTCCCACACATTGTTCCCTTGCATTGCAGATGTCATTCCTTCATAATGTGTGGGTGGGAATCTGTTATGTAAAAACAAGGGGTGAAGAGTGATTTACCATCATCTGCTTTGTGAGATAATAAACTACCAATAATTCCACATCCCCAACACCTGAATTTGATCATTGATAGCTGCATGAATGGAAATTATAAGAGGATCAGAGAGATTATGGGATTGTGAGCCCTTCACATCCAACCATTTCAATCCACCATATCTCTCCCTTTGGGATTTGACTCTATTTGTTCCTTAGGAAGTGTCCACCTAATCCCCAAACCACCTGTTTAGGCATCCCTCCTAGAGTAAGTCCCAATCTTCATCACCATAATCCACTATTCATGTGTAATCCCAAAACCATCAATCTTTGTTGCACCTTTCATGACATGATTTTAATGTATGTTGTATACTTTTTTGCTCATACCGAGCATGACTCAAATGGTATTAGATTATACAACAACCATGATGACCTGTTTAGGTTGCTAACTATGCATAAGCCCCATCATAATATTGGTTTATTATCCATAAGTAATCCCCATGGACTTATCACATATTATGTCAGAATGTATGTCCTATAAATCAATATGGACTTCGATCCCTATCTTCAAAACAAGGTATGTAGGAAGCCTCTACGAGTTTCAACCCATCACTCCCCACAAATCCATTTTTTCCAACTACATCATACTGGTTCACTCTCCCTAGATGACATTAAACTGAATGCTTTGAATTACACTGGGTTTGATCCCTTTTGGGTATATATGAGTCCTATTTCAGGTTAAATCCCAACCAATGATAAACCTTGGTGAAGTCTCCTAGGGACAAACCCTCATGATGTGACCAATTCCCTTTTTGGGACACATCTCATAGGTCTACCCGCCTGAGGTGTCCTGATCCATCTTTGAGGTAGCTAACCATGTGTAACCCCTGCATACATCACCATACTGGTCCAACCAACAATGATCCTTTTTTGATGGGCCACTAACCATGTTTAATCCCATAGAATTTCTATCTGTCATTGTCCATTTTGTATTCCCTTATTCTATGCCTCCATTACAAAAATACATATACTTTGATCCATGTCTTCTCAATAGGGTATGTAGGAAGCCTCCACCATGTACAATCCCATCATCCATTCCCATCATGGTCTCTCCCTCAAGCCTTTTTTTCTCAAGGATATCATTCCCCAACCAGTATGTTCCATTTCAATTGCATCCCCATCCATATGGCCATATTAACCAGATACCTCCTTAGTTGTCTCATTTCCCCACTCTCGGACTATGTGTCTTGGATTCCTAGCTATTCGAATATGTAATAATCCTCTTTGATGATCAAGACCATCCCCTTCATCTTCATTTCAGTTCAATCTCATTCATTATATTCCTTTAAAACATCCTCTATATCCATCTAGATTTTACTCGGGCTTCCACATCCTAGTGACCAAATTTAATCCATACACGTATCTTACAATTCATAGGACCTATCAATCTAATTACTGATTTTTGTAGCACTCAGTCATCTAACCACGGATAATCCACTTACATCCAATTTTTTTCACTTAGGTATCTAACCATTCATAAACCACATCAATCCAAATTATTCATTTTTTGTAACTAAAGAATATAACCATGAATAAGCCCCACATTTTACATATTAATTCAATAATGAGTTCCCCTATTTTGATGGCCATCTAAACATGCATAAACCCCAAATAAACCCTTCGAACTACATGGGTTTTGATCCCTATATTCTAAATAGGGTATGTAGGGTGACTCCATGAGATTCAACCTTGGATATATGCCTTCGGCATACGATATCCCACAATTTATGTGGGATTCCTCAAGCATTTGTTCCTTTCAGAAGCCCTCTGTTAATGGAAAATTCAAGTGTACCAATGTTCCAATTCCTAGACCCAACATCGATTCCCAACATGACTAGTCTCATAACTAATGGTTCTGGACTGACATGAAATTTTGGAATGTTTTGAAAAAAGTAGTATAATTAACAAGAATCCACACAGAGATGCCACCAAGAACAAGATTCACAAACAACATCTTAATCCATGATGGATATTCAGACTAGGCAGTATGTTATGAGAAGAAACCCATAGAAGGATGAACTTACATATCACAAACTCATTTCGATCTAGGAGTAGACATCTTTAAAGAAGTGATGAATGCATCTCACCTTTGTAAAATAGTAATACATGGAAATATCATGGCTTGTCCCATTCTGAGTAGATGGAAATGTAGGCACACCTCAAAGGGAAAGTGTTGAAAAAAGAAAATTTTGAATTCAATGTGAATATTTTCTCCTTTAACAACGGGGATTTGTAGCGTTTGAGATACCATTAGATGATCATTTCACTGGATCATGCTATCTTGAACTAGGTCCTTCCACAAAAATAGTGGTTTAGGTGTGAAACTCACTAGAATTTGGGGTAGTTAATTAATGGGAATTCTGGTCTATGGAACTGTCATCATGGATCTTTATCCCTTATCATGGAAGACTAAACAAAATTTTGGAAATGGGAAATTATTTCCTACTATAATTAATGATGGATAAATCATCCTACATCACTAAAACCATGCTACCGAAAAACAATTATCTCTCACCCAAAGATGCAAGGGAAATAAAAATGGTAATATGTAAATACCGCAAGTTTCAACATCTATTATGATTCCATCTATAGTCATGTCTATGAGGAACCAACAACCCATATCACCCTCAGAACTTATCCAGAGAAGGGAAGATGATTGTCTTATATGATAGTATGAATAGGAGGAGTTCATCCTAACTAGTGATATGGATGGACAGAATTTGGAGGCTACTGTGCCTTACAGTCACTGTTGTCTCCAATGGCTGCGTAGGGAGCCTCTCCTCCACACCCTGAAGTTCAATCATTTTCAGAGAAAATCTTTAGAATGCTCCAATGATTCACTCCCTATCAACAATGAGGTTTGGGACATTCGAGACATCCTAGAAATGGCCATCTCTTGGGAGCCACCAAGGAGGGCCTGCCGTGTGCTGTTTCAACATGGCCATCTAGTCCCTTTGGTCAAAGAATAGGTGGTCTATACACTTGTATTTCCAGCCTCAGATTGGCTGACCTAGCCTCAATGTCGGGCACAAGTTTAGAAGGAATCTCATTAGGGGGCTTCATCTTCTATATCTTCAGTTGACCATTCCAACCCTGGTGAATTTAATCAAGTCCCTACCACTACATATCAGGGATTCACCCTCACCCAATTAGGATCCAGAAAATAGCCACCTCATGGGATGGTTGGGTTGACTATTCTATTCATCAGTGAAAACATCAGTCCTTCAGACAAAACCATGATGATAAGATCCAGTAAAATTTTCATAACATTACCATCATCTGGAAAACCGGAGATCATCCCCACTACATTAGTAATCGTGGTGGTACTCTCCATGTTACCATCATTTGTCCAAGAGAAGGTTATCCCAACTTTGTTGATACTTAGCTCGGCTATCCTCCCCGTTCCCATGACATCATGTAATAAAAGTTTCCTCATACCAATCATTATCAATATTAAGGCCCTCCTAATGTCATCAGCAGTCATAGTATAGGTCCTCCCCAGGTGTTAAGAAATAGATATGGAGGTCCACCAAGTGTCCCATTTTACATTTTCTAAGGTACTCCTCACACCCTAATTCAATCAAGCATTGGTCATCCCCACTCTATCACATAACATGGAGCTCCTCTCGATGTACTCACCATTACCTGACATGGAGGTCCCCCCCCCACTCTCACAAATATTGTGAAAGAGGTTATCCCCATTCTTATGATAAAATATATATACTTCTTCCTCATATCCCATCTAGATCATGCGGAGGCCCTCCCCACTCCAACACCAATTCACATGGAGTTCCTCCCCATGTCTAATATTTACCCAAACCTGAAGATCCATCCTAGATAATAAGGGAGAATCATAACCACCCAAGTAATAAATCTAATAATCCCATATCCTTTTCAGTCCAGTCCACTTTTTAGATTCCGAAGTAGAGTTTGATTTAATGATAGATCCTTGTTCCTGATACTCTACATCATGTTCTCGGATAGGAAGCTGGCATGTATGCTCCCTTCTTCCAGAATGTAAAATGAACTAGATCCTCGAATCCCTCCTTAGATACATGTGGGTGGAAGATTATTTAGATCCCTTTCAGGGCCTAGACGTGAAATCCTCCATGTCATCACCAGGATCATTCTCTACCTCAACTGGAGATAAAAGAGAGTTGATATGGGGAGTGATAGACGAAGAGCGTCAGCCAAATCTTCCCCCATCTGTCACCGTATTTGCTCATGATGCAGTGGTCAACACCCTATATTATAGGGAATTGATGATTCAGTTAGTACCATCTCTAAAGGACGACCTATTATGCAGTGTCATGTTAGCTCGCATAGTTTTCTCTCCATTGAATAGCCCATTGTGACAGTTGTGCAAGTTAGTTCCATTACCAGTTCCTCATCCACCCCTTGCTGAAGAGTGGGGAAACCAATGGTAGGATCCTGATTCTAAAAGAATAATATTAGTGGACATTATCATGGAGGATCAATTTTCTGAGATGTTCTATTCGATCTTGACACCAGACATTGATGTTCCAAAATTCTCACTCAGGATGAAGTCATGTGTTTTCACCAAACCATCTTGGTGATGAATTTCCATCATAGTAAGAGTCAATTGGTGTATCAAAAGAGTCAGGGGAATTATGATGAAATCAACTAGGATTTTCACATTGTTGACCATGTTTTTCTTCCCATGGATCATCACCATGCATCACCTGGTTGTCATTGGGCTATTTAGAAGAGATGAATTCAGAGCATTCTTATGCTCGACAGAATCATTAAACAAGAATCTCTAGGCAAGTAGTTCTGTGGATGGTGATCACGTGAAATTGGGACATGCTAGGAGAAATCAAGGATATGTCACCAGGTATTGTCATGGGGAATACGGTTGTGCTCGACAAACATATGTGGAAATACATCAAAGAAGGGTCCAACGAGTATGACCCAACCCATGGGGGAACATTCTGTCTGTTGGACCACTAGTTTCTATCACTCACCTATAAAGGAGGATTATCAGCCTTATAGTTCTTTCCGACTCATTTCCCATTGGTAGAGATTCCAACAAGGGTAAAGGACCAACTAGGACTTCAAACCCTTATGACTCGTCTGGTACAATGTAGAATTCATTGGTGGATCCGAAAAAAGGTCATGTTGCTCCAACAACTCACTGAACATAAAATGATCAATGGAGATATCCTTGACAAGGACAATTTTGAATGATATCAAGATTATTATGATACCTGTTATGATCCCGTACATCCTCTACCATGGCAGTAGAGGTAGGTACAAATTCTACCCATTGAGACTCCTCTGGTTGGTCTCGACAACTCGATATGTCCCCACATGAAAGAGGTAGTAGTTTATGTAAATCGATCATGGTATGAATCACCAAATACACTTGAGTTTCATGAGAATATTCTCTGAGAATTGGATCTACAGGGCTATCCTCCAACACCCCCTCGGGTATCTTTTTCTGTCATTACTCCGGATGCTCCATAGACCATACCTCCCACATCTCTGAGGTTTCCCATTGATTCATTCCTCTTCCCACACCATGATCCTCTATTCGATCCTATCATGTAGAAGAAACTGACTACGCACTAGTGGTCAATAACCCTCACTGAGATAGGAATTCCTACCAGGATGACCCAATGACTTGTCTCATTGCCTGCCTTGAGGCTCTCCAAACAACACAGGTGTAAATCCCACCTGATGTAAAGCTATATCTAATATGGGTAGATGATATTCCACAACCCCCATATTTCTAGAACCCCACATTCTCCCCCTTTTAATTGCATGGGAGACTCGTTGTAGCATCATGCCAACTTTATTTCAAGGTATGGACCCATGTTGGGGACTTTAGCATAGTACAAGGCCCTTAAGATCTAGTTTTTCATATTGACATTGGAAGGGATTGTGTTCATCTAGTACAACAAGTTACTCATTGGGATCATAGCTTGTTTGGAATGTGTTCACAGGAAGTTTCTATATCAATTCAGCTCCTCCATGTGGTAGACCTGTATTGCAGACCTATTCAAGCACAAACAATGACCAGATGAGCAAGTTCTAGACTTCATCGCTAGGTGTAAATGACACACATATTTACCCAAAATGATGCTGACTTGTGATCATATGTTGAATATGTGCATTGGGAATATAAAGACAAAATTGGTCCAATCCCTCCTCACTCACAATTTCCAAATGTAGATTTAGGGATTTTTCATACAAAGCTTAACACATAGAGGAATCCTTTTAAAAAAACCAAGAAAGAAATCTTATTTCCTCCCACATTCACTAAAGTAAGTGAATATAAGTCCATGAATATTGATGTTTCCCAGGTAGAGTGTAACACTAAAAGAATCCACTGTATGCTTCTCTTTGAATAATACATTAGCATGTGTTGTACGTAACATCGAGTTCTAACACACCACAACTAATCAAAATAGCTGTTATGAATAGTAATACACACTTCATGAAATTTTATAAATTTTATCTTTCAAAATGGACTTCATTTTTGGATTTGGAATATCGAAATTAGCTTAGGGTGAATTTTTAGTATTTTTCTAGAAGCTTTCAATTTTTGATGAACTGTGAAAAACACTGAGTTAAAGTTTAAAACTGAATTTTTATTTAAATAATTATTTATTTTATTCAAATTTATTTTAGGTCAAAATAGATACATAATACCTATATATGTTCAATGTAATTCATTGGAGTCAGTTTATAATTATTTTAGATATATAAATATTTTATTGAACTTTTTTACCGTCTTTTACCCACCTCCTATGAGCATTTTAAAATTTGAATAAAACATAATTTTATCACTTATGTGAATTGAATTTAGAAAATTCAAGAGACATGGTTGATATCTGTAAGTAAAATGTGGTTCAATGGGATGACAATATGTTTTTGTGAATAGTAACTTTTTCATTTTATTTACAACAGTTAAAAGTAGATAGGGTAATTAAGGGTAAAAATAATAATATTATTACCCTAACACGTGCAATAATTCTATTGGATCAGTGTAATTCGACCAAAAACAACCTTATGACTAAAATATTATCCTTTAGGTCCACATGGAATAGATTAGAACATTTATTATTATTTAATTAAAAGAAGAGTTAAAAGTGTTAAATTCAATGTTTAATAAATAAATAAAAATTAATATAGAGTTACACCTATGATAAATTCGAAATTAAATGTTCATTATAAAGATAAAAATATTTCCTATATAATGGTATTTTATTTATAATTTTTAGACATTAAATAATTAAATTTATTAAGGACATAATGATGATCTAGTAATTACCTAATTAATGAAATATTAAAATAATTGATATTATAAATATCCAAATAAATGTAATTCGAAACTTTTTATGAATTTAACTACTTCTATAGGTTATCATGATATATTCGGGTTGGATAGATTAATTATTTTCGAAGTAATAATGTTGTTATGAATTAAGAAAAAAAAAATACCAAATATTATCAGAATTGACATAAAAGAGTATTTAAAACAAATATTATATTATTAAATAATATTCTATTCCTAAAAACAAAAGGTTCACCAAAAGACTTATATAATGATAGGTGTGTCATTAATGAACCACTTTGGGTTCACTTGAATGTATATAGTATAACTACAATATAAAAATACAAAGAGACATTGTAAATGTCAAACTATTTAACTAAGAGATAAATATAAAAGATAAGGGTAATATAATGACCCAAACCTGTCTAAAACCTATTGGTTGAGTAGGTTTTGACCCATACCCACCTTATTCTTTGAATAATTTATTTTTGAGCTGTTAGAAACCGAAAATGAATTTATTATAAAATAATATTTCTAGCTTTTCCAATGGTGCCCCTCACCCCTCTTATAAAAGGGCACTCCCCCTTCTCTATAATTTACACCTTCAAAGACATTTGGCTCGGTCAACCCCTACCCAAATACCCTTTAAAATATCCTAAATTATTCCAAGAGGCCTTCCTTTTGTCAAAAATCCAACCTAAGATGCCCTTTAAATCAAATCAAAAGGAAGAACCCGAAGAAGAGGTAAATATTTCATCACCTCTTTGAAATTATTTTCTTCTTCCACATCCTCTTTCTTTGTTATTATTATTCTAAAATAATAAATCCATCATCTTATATATACTGTTATTTTATTATATATATAGTACAACCACATTCATTATTCTATCCATTCTTTCAATGACATGTCACCATACGTGCGTACGTACAGCTTACCGTCTCCACGTCGTGGTGTAATTGTTATTCAATATATTATTATTTGTATGGGTATAATAATTATGTTTAATTGATTTAAATAATAAATATAATATGATAATAATTTTGTATATATGATATACCATCCAATTAAATATTATTTTAATATCAAAACAATGTTATTGTCGCTCGTGTGTACGTACGGAATACCTTCTCCACGAACGCGATGAGATTCATTCCCCATCGTATCCATTCAAGACTAATTTACATTAGATGTTTAAAAATAATGTTTAAATACTTAATATCATTATGAATAAAAAAAAATATTCTATTCATAACAAACACTACATACGTAACAAATAATATAAAGGAAAATGAATCCGTTAACACTCGAAACGACGATAATATTAAGATATTATTAAAAAAGAAAAGTTAAAAGGTCATAAATGATATCATATTAATGTATATGATTATTTTATAATTTAATAACAATTATATAAAAATTATAAATGAGTTTAACCTACCCTAAACCAAGGAACAGTAAAAGTTAAGGGTTAATTTCACAATCTTTTCATTATTTGAGGTTGTTTGTATGTAATTATCTACTGGGACCTCATTATCATCCACATCCATGTTTCATGAAAATTTATTTCAAAACATTATTATTATTTAATAGAATATGGGTTATAGTCATATATACCCTTGTGTGACTTTTATAAGATGTTTATAAAGTAATTTTTCGGTCATTTTCAAAATAAGGCACTTTATGACATTTTCAACAAAATTAAGGTAAGAATGTTTTTTTACTTATACGGTGGGTGTGGCTATTTTCTGATGTTATAAAATTGTTGAAGCTTCCATTACAAGCTTATAAAGATATTTTCTAATATAAATGTTTTCTTCTATAATTACCTCACTTTTAAATTATTTCACAATAGAAAGAGATATTTCTCTAAATAGGATTTGAATTCTCTAAGTCTTACGAATTTAATTCAAAACAAGGGAAGGAGAGATTTGCTGAACAATCTATAAATGAAAATAAGGGGAAGAATGGAAAAGTTGAATATCCATCCTGCCATAAATGTGGGAAGAAACACCCTAGTACTAGCCTGAAGGGAATGTAATTCTGTTACAAGTTTGGTGAAAAAGGCCACCAAGCTCGTGATTGCAAGATGGAGAAAGAAGCTGTCAATGTTGAATGATACAATTGTAGGGAAAGGGGGAATTATAAAAATGAATGTCATAAGGATTAGGGAAAATTACATCAAAAAGGGAAAAGGGATCAATGCCAGGTTTATGTTATCACTACTACTGAGGTTGATGCTCGGAAAGATGTAGTTACAGGTAATTTAATGGTTTCCTTAAGTTTATCCAATGATTAATTTGATTCTGGATCATCGAATTGTTTCATATCTTCCCAGTTTTCTATGAAAATTAGATATTTCCAATTTTATTTAATAAGGGACTTGTCAGTCAAAACTCCAAATAGAATTATCATTGGCAACAAATTTTTGTGAATCAGTCCCCAATAGGGCATATAAATGTTCTTTATCTTCTGATCTCATCGTCATACCCATGATTGAATTTGATATAATCCTCGGTATGGATTGGATTTCGGACCATGATGAAAAAATTTATTTTATGAAGAAGGATGTTACTATTTTTTATGACGTTGATAAAGAACGCCTTATCTTTAGTGAAAAATCGTCACCACATAATTCTTATCTAGATCCACCCCGAGTAGCTCAACTAAATTCTATTATTGGGGAGAAAGATAATGAAATAGATGTGGGTGAGGAAAGGAATGTTCAAATATAGAAATTACCTATTGTGAAAGAACATGTTGATGTGTTTCCATAAGATTTACCTGGATATCCTCCAGAACGAGAACTTGAGTTTTCCATTGATTTAATTCCTAGATCAAGGCCCATATCGAAGACCCCTTATAGAATGGCCGCTGTGGAATTAGTGGAACTGAAGAAACAACTATCGGAATTGAGTAATAAGGGATTTATTCTTCCATGTATTTCACTATGGGGATCCCCTGTCCTTTTTTATAAGAAGAAAGATGGATCTATGAGGTTGTGCATTGACTACAGGTAGATCAATGCTATAACAATAAAGATAAAGTCTCCCCTACCTCTCATTGATGATTTATTCGACCAACTTCATGGAGCTCAATACGTTTCAAAGATGTACCTGTGATATGGAAATCATCAGTTGTGTGTGAAGAAGGAAGACATTCCAAAAATATCATTTCGAACCCGGTATGGGCATTACGAGATTATAGCCATGCCTTTTTGATTGACTAATGCATCCTCTGTCTTCATGGATCTAATGAATAGAGTTATCAAGGAATATCGTGATGAATTTTTCGTGGTATTTATTTATGATATCATGGTATACTCCAAAAGATACGAAGATCATGAAAATAACTTGCGCATTATTATAAAGACTATTAGAAGAACTAAATTATATGGGATGTTTTGTAGGTGTGAATTATGGCTTCAGAAGACTTTTTTCATGGCTATATTTTCTCGAATGATGGAATCTCTGTTTATCCTTCTAAAAAAAGAGCAATCCAGGAATAGACAGCACTGACGAGTATATCTAAGTTACGTAGTTTTATTGGTTTAGAAGGTTATTATCAACGTTTCTTCCAGAATTTTGCCTGGTTGGCTAACCCATTAACAAAGCTCATACGAAAACATGTTAAATTTGTTTGGAAAAAAGAGTGTGATGAATGTTTTGATGAATTAAAGAGATGATTATTCAATTATCCTATCTTGACTCTACCATCGGGAAATGATGGGTTTGTTATTTCTAGTGATGATTCAAAGAAAGGA
Source organism: Viscum album (assembly GCA_963277665.1). Classification (NCBI taxonomy): domain Eukaryota; kingdom Viridiplantae; phylum Streptophyta; class Magnoliopsida; order Santalales; family Viscaceae; genus Viscum; species Viscum album. The sequence goes on from OY728146.1 coordinate 385,920,306, forward strand.
CTTGGTTTTTCCCTTATACAGAATGATAGGGTTATTGTCGATTCATCACGACAACTAAAAATTCAAGATAAAAACTATCATACTCATGATATTGAGTTAGCAGCTGTAATATTTCCATTTATGATTTGGAGGTACTATCTATGTGGTAAAAAATGTGAGATATATACCAATCACAAGAGTTTTAAGTATATTTTCTCACAGAAAGAACTCATAATGATGCAGAGGAGATGGATTTAACTACTCAATGATTATGATTCCACAATACACTACAATCCGGGGAAGGAATATAATGTGTCAGATGATTTGAGAAGAAAGGATCATGGAGTTTTGAACAAGATGAGAGTTGATAAGGAATCTATATACATGGATCTAGTAAAGATGGACATGGGAATCACCATGGATGGTGAAACATCAATAATTTTTCAAATGGTTGCCAAAACCTCTTTACTAGAAAGGATAACTAGTTCTCAGACCGATGATGAAAAGTTTCAAAAGAAGATTAATTCTATGTATGAAAGGATATTGAGTGACTTTGTGTATGAAGATTGAATTTTGAAATTTGGTAAGAGCCTTTGTGTTCCAGATATACCTGATCTAAAAGGGGAATTTTTGGATGATGCTCGTAGTTCTAATTTCACTGTACACCCGGATAGCACCAAGATGTATATATATTTGAAGGAAAGTTTTTGGTGGGACAACATGAAGAGGGAGGTTAATGATTTTGTGTCAAGATGTATTGTTTGTTAACAAGTGGATGCTGCAAGGAAACATCCTGGAGGGATCATGAAACCTCTTCCCATGCCTGAGTGGAAATGGGATAATATTATGATAGACATTGTCATGGTACTACCAAATACTCCTAGAAGGAACGATTCTATACAGGTTATTGTTGATCATCTTACCAAGTTAGAACATTTTCTTACTATAAGGAAAGATTTATCACTTCAACATTTAGCAAGACTATATATTAATGAAGTTACAAGACTTCATGGGTTACCATTAGAAATTGAATCTGATCATGATCCCTGTTTTACATCATGATTCTGGAAAAGTATTCAAAATTCCATGGATACTGAACTTCGTTTGAGAACATCCTTCCACCCCCAAACTGATGGACAATCATAATGGAATATTCAAACCGTAGAAGACATGTTGATATCATTATCACTAGACTTTCTAGGAATGTGGATCAATATTTACCTCTGGTAGAATTTTCCTATAATAATAGCTTTCATTTAATTATTCAGATGGCACCATATGAAGCTTTATACGGGAAGAGATGTCACACACTAACCTGTTAGGATGGTGTTGGTGAAAGAAAACTCTTAAGACCAGAAATTGTGGAGGAAATAATGGGAAAGGTGAAGGTAATCCAAAACCACATCAAAGCATCTCAAAGTAGGCAGAAACTCTATGCTGATAACTGAAGGAAGGATTTGTAATATCAGGTAGGATATCATGTTTTCTTGAAGGTATCTCCATGGAAGGGTTTTATACGTTTCATTAAGAGGGTAAAATTGACTCCCAGGTACATCGGACCTTTTGAAATTCTAGAACAAATTGGGGTTTTAGCTTACCTTTTGGCATTGCCTCCAGGTCTTTCTAATGTACATGATGTATTCTACGTATCACTTTTGTGAAAATACATGCCCGACTCAATGTATGTACTCACTTATGAGGATTTGGAAATGGAACCCGAACTATCTTATTGTGAAGAGCCTGTCAAGGTTTTTGATATAAGAGAACAAGTGTTGATAAACTAGACGACTCGTCTGGTAAATGTTCTATGGAGAAAACCATAAGATGGAAGAGGAAATGTGGGAACCCAAGGAACTTATGATGAAGAACCACCTGAGTATTTCTATGCAGTAATACTCTAGAAATTTCAAGGATGAAATTATTTGAATGAGAGAGTATGTAATACCCCAAGCATCCATGCTACTCTTCTCTTTGAATAATACAGTAGCGTGTTTTGTACGTAAATTCATGTTCTAACACACCACAACCAATCAAACTAGCTGTTATGAATAGTAATAACCACTTTTTGAAATTTTATAAATGTTATATTTTAAAATGGAATTCATTTTTTGATACGGAATATCAGAATTCGCATGGGGTGAATTTTTGGTATTTTTATGAAAACTTTCAGTTTTGATGAATAGTGAAAAACACTAAGTTATAGTTTAAAACCTAATTTTTATTTAAATAATTATTTATTTCATTTTATTTTATTTTGGGTAAAAATAGATAAATAATACTTATATAATTTAAATGTAATTCATTGGAGTCATTTTATAATAATTTTAGATATATAAAAATTTTATTGAACTTTTTATTGTCTTTTACCCACCTCCTAGGAGCATTTGCAAATTTGAATAAAACATAATTTCACCACTTTTTTGAATTGAATTTATAAAATCTAAGATACATGGTTGATATCAGTAAGTAAAATGTGGTTTAATGGGATCAAAATAATTTGTTGGCGAATAGTACATTTTTACTTTTATCTACCACGGTTAAAAGTAAATAGGTTAATTAAGGGTAAAAATAATAATATTATTACCCTAAAACATGACCTAATTATATTTGATAAGTGTATTCCGACCAAAACAACCCTAGGAATATAATATGATCCTTTAGGTCCACTTGTACTAGATTATGACATTTATTATTATTTAATTCAAATAAGAGTTAAAAGTGTTAAATTCAAAGATTAATAAAGAAAACATTTTTAATATAAGGATAAATATAAGATAAATTAGAATATAAATATTCATTAAAAATATAAATATATTTCATAAATAATTTTATTTTGTTTATAATTTTTAGACTTTAAATAATTTAATTTATTTATTACACAATGATGATGTAGTAATTACCTAATTAATGAAATATTAAAATAATTAATATGATAAATATTCAAATAAATGTAATTTGAGAATATTTATGAATTTCAATAGTTTTATAGGTTAATAAGTCATATTAGGGTATTTTAAATGAATTTATTTCGAAGTAATAATGATTTTTTGAATTTATCAAAAACAAAATACCAAATAGTGTCAAATTTGACATAAAAGATTTTTTAAAACAAATATTATGTTAATAATTGAAATTCTATTCCTAAAAAATAGAAGGTTTGGCAAAAAGACTTTTATAATGATAGTTGTATCATTAATGAACCACTTGGAGTTTTCATATAAGTATATAATATGTTTATTAACCATATAATATAAAAATACAATGAGATGTGGTAAATGTCAAACAATTTAACATAGAGTTAAATCTAAAGGATAGTGTAAATATAGTGACCCAAACCTATATAAAACCTATTGGTTGAGTGTTTCCTAACCTTCCCCTCCTTATAATCTAAATAATTCATTTTGGATCTATTAGAAACCGAGTTTTATTTTATTATAAAATAATATTTCAAGCTTTACCTAAGGTGCCCCTCACCCCTCTTATAAAATGGCACTCCCCCTTATCTATAATTCACACCTTCAAATCCATTTGGGTCAGCAAAAACCTACCCAAATACCCTATAAAATTTCCTCCCTTCATCTTACAGGCCTTAATTTAGTCAAAAATCAATCCTACGGAGCCCTTTTGATCAAATAAAAAGGAAGAACCCGAAGAAGTGGTAAATATTTCATCACCTCTTTCATGTTCCTTATTTCATCAACTTCCTCTTTCTTTGTTGCTTAAATTATAAAATAATAACTCTAGAATCTTCTATAGACTATGATGTTATTATAAATATGGTACAACCATATTCATTATTCTATCCATCCTTTGAATGACATGTCACCAAACGTGCTTACGTACGACTTATTGTCTCCACGTCGTGGTGTAATTGTTATTCAATACATTATTATTTGGATGGGTATAATAAAGAAGTGTAATTGATGTAAATAATAAATATAACATGATAATGACTCTCTATATATGATATAACATCCAATTATATATTATTTTAACATCAAAAGAATGATATTGTCACTCGTGCGTACGTACGGATTACCGTCTCCATGAACGCGATGAGATTCATTCCCCCTTATATCCATTAAAGAAAAATATTAATTAGATGATTAAAAATAGTTTTTAAATACTTAATATCATTCTAAATATTAATAAGATACATCCTATCCATAAAAAACATTACTTAAATAAAAAATCATATAAAGGAAAACAAATCAGTTAACACCCGAAACGATGATAATACTAAGTTATTATTAACAAAGAAATGTTAAAAGATCATATATGATATAATATTAATGAATACTATTCTTGTTTAATTTAATAACAATTATTTCACCCTTATACAAGATTTTATCCTGCCCTTGACCAAGTAAAAGTACAAGATAAGGGTTAATTTGACAATCTCTTTTTTATCCGAGGTTGTTTATATATAATTATCTACTCGGACGTCTTTATCAACCACATCCACGTTTCATAAAAATGTATTTCAAAACATTCTTACTATTTTATAGAATATGGGTTAAAGTAATTTATAGCCTTGTTTGAATTTTATAAGATGTTTATAAAGGAATATTTTCGTCGTTTTGGAAACAAGGTACTTTATGACCTTTTCGACAGAATTAAGGTAAGAATGTTTTTTAACTTATACGGTGGGTGAGGCTATTTTCTGTAGTTTTAACAATGGAAAAGCATCCCTTAAAAGATTATAAGAGTATTTTTAAATATAAATGTGTTCTTCAATAATTAAATGAGTTTTAAATTATTTCAAAATAGAAAGAGATATTTCCCTAAAAAGATTTCGATTTCATGTATTTCAACTTCCTTTGATGGATTTTAAGTTTTTTTGAATTTGATTTATTATGATACAAAAATTCCGTATTGTATTGAACGTTTTGTGATATGTTTGACTGTAGATGTGTTATTTCATACCATTTATGGTTTATTGATAATATATTGACAATTCTCATGCCAGTTTCAACATGACAGTATATGTTATGTTTAAACCTTTTCATATGAGGAATGCATTGGACTTAGTAAGTGACCGGTAAAGCCTATTATAGCTCCTAGATGAATTGGTAGGTCTCATGAGACAAACTAGTGTCTTGTAACATGGCCTTGATAAAATCTTATTTTAGTCATGGGGAAGTCCTTGACTATATGGTTATCAAAGTATGTCATTATGCATTCAATCATTATGAAAGTGGCTATTGATATTGCATGTGATTATTTGACTAGTAGAATATCCATGTGAGTAAGTAAATGGAATTATTTTGATTTATATTTCTCATATTATGATGAATTTTAAGTTTAAAAGGATTCTGTTTTAATTTTATACATTTCCTTAAATGCTTATTCTTATTTATGAATGTTTTCACTATATTGTTAACATTAATGAGAATTTGAGCTCACCCATTTCTATGATTTATTTTTTTTCCGAGGATGTGAAGAAGTATATTATGACTAACCTACAGGGATAGTCTATGGGACCTCAGTGTTGTCCATGGAAACAATGTGGTCGTTGTTTTTCATTCTATGATGTAATGAAAACCTTATGAATATATTTAGTACTTCCAAGGATTCTAAACTAATCGGTATTTTGAGACTTCATCTTTTGTGATCATGCCAATGTTATGTAATAATTAACCGACTCTGGGAAACTAGGGTCATGGCGTTACATAGATGCCCCGAGGCCACTATATTTTTTACCAGTAGAGCCACATCAATAGCCTCACTAATGAAAATAGCCTCAGTAATAACCTCAGGCTCACCCTCGACTGCCACTAAATTGGCTGGTGCCACCGCATCATCCATGACCTCTTAGGCGAGACAATCAGGATCAACCTCCTCATCACAATCCAACCCCTCATCAACACTAGTCTCCAATAGTCCATTTACTATACATGAGAAACCTTTCCTACTCATTTCATGATGATCATGTCCCTAGTTATTTTTAAAGTACCTTGGATCAGATAATTCTGCAGTTTCTAGAGTTTACGAGGCCCCATGAGGCTGATCTCACTAATATCCCCAACAACTACCCATCTCACCATTTCCTTGTAAAAACACTCAAGAAATGTTATGTGTTCAAGGAATGGATCTTGTATATGGTCGATAACAATTTAGTCTTGTTGGGTCCTACTACAGTGTAGGTGGAATCTGTTTCTGTGATGGAAAATAGTGATAGAGATGGTGAATGGTAGTAGATATCAGTCTTTGGATCACATATTTATGATTATTATATTTTATACATAGAAGTTTAATGATCCCATTGTATCATTCTAGCCCGATTAAATCACCTAGATCCTTCTTAGATGATTGTGCCTTCTCCTACGGTTGATTCTAAATCCATATCTTATTCTTCCACCTCCCATAAGAGCAGTCACCGATGAATCAAGGGAAAAAATCCCTCCACCAGTGACAAAGCCTTCTCACACTCTCGACAACATCATCCCCCAAGAAATAGAAATTTCCCAAATAATTCACCCAATAATGGTGGATTCCTCAAGTGAATATTAAGAGTATGCCTCGGTGAAAACTTTTGATCTGGTGGATGCATACATGGTCCCCCGATGTTTATATGCATCAGGAAGGTCCTCCCAATGTTCCTAGATTTTTCCATCGTTGATATGGACTTAGTTATGTGAATCATTAAAATGCTTAGGATAGTGGATTTAGACAACCCATGAACACTACTAATGCCAGAAAATGGGTTCAGTGCCGAGCTAAGCATGCATAGTTCTCTCATCCTTCCTTATTAGATTCATGACCACTTCCCTTTGTACAACTCATCCATGAAGAGTCTTTGTGACCTCACCATGATTTGACGCATTCATCTATGGAAAAACCTCAATCATGTGATAGTTACCCCCATAGTTGTTTTTTATGGTACCGCTTGTGAGAAATGAGATATCTACAGAACCATCCAAAATTTTCTAGTTCGGCTAGCAGTGCCCATCATACCTCTTAACACATAGAAACTTCATAACAAAAGAAATGTGCATCTGGCACATAATTATGCTATGTTGAGGCACCGTTCCATCATTCAAGAAAAGTTCGTGATCCTTGAAGCCCTATGTCTGTCCAAATATATATGTGAAGCTACAACGGAGGCTCTGAGAAGCACCCTATAGTTCAAAACATAGGTAGCAGTTGAAGATGCATTCTATGTTGAGAAATATGAGTGTAAAAAATTCCAAGACATTATATCATTATTAATATAAATGAATGCTTCCCTCTATATAATAATATCCACACATTGTAAACCACATTCCAACTTAATGGTGAAAAAGTACATCATTATCTTGTCAAAACAGGTTCGGGAATCAATCTCATCCCGACCTAGATGGTCTGCAAGTTAGGACTATCTAAAGAAGATCTGAGTCCCTCTAACATAAATATTCAGGGTTATAATCGGACTGAGTAGAGTCTAAGCATAAATATTCACCTCAAGGCATAGTTTTGTGTCCTAATTTCCATCACTGAATTCATGGTCTTATTTTTGGACACCTCCTACAATGCTCTAATAGGTAGACCTTGGATCCATCTGTACATAGTAGTTCCATCCTCATATCATCAATTCCTCAAGTAATCCCTCAATAGTCATGTTGGTGTAATACATGGTGATTCATATCCTTTTTACACTTATAAATAATTGTATTTATATGCCAACTAATATAAGAGAAAGGAAAAGAGGGTTAAATCCAATGAGGTCAAGCTCACTCCTCCATCAGCTGACCCATTGTTAGATTTGGAGGATGCCTTTATTCTCCCAATTCACTAGTTGGAATACACAACCCCGTACTTGGGAAATTAATTTTTTTGTCTCTATAATGAATGGGAAAACATTCTTACATACATAGGGCCCCATAAGATCATCTCATATTCCTATATAGACTAGTCTCAGGTGATACCTAAACCCCTTACCCCATTATGTTATCAGGATTTCCACCCCATGGAAAAAGTTTTACACCATACAAGTTGGTTTTTCTGACCTGGATTGACTCGATTTAAGATGACTTTCCACCACTTATTCTATAGAATAAATCTTGGACCCTTGGTTAGAAGTACTGATGGAATATAGTTGATATCTTTTTACCATGGTTTCAGATGTTTAGGGGCATCCCAATAAAGACACCATTGTCACTTAGGCAAAAACCAGCACTACAACAGGGTCATCCAACTCAGAATAATTAAATCCTCTCAATTTTCTTCTTACCTCAGATGATGAATTGGATTTAGAATATTTTCCACCTTCATTTGAAGAAGGAATCTCCCCCACCGTCGATGTGTAGATACAGGTGAATCTCAATACCGAGGAAGATTTGTGGCCAAAACTAACCTATGTATCTATTCCTCCGGAAGACAAATAATAATATGTGGATTTCCTAATTCAGAATAAAGATGTATTTTCCATAAAGTTACGATGATATTTTAGTTCTAGATCCTCAGGCCTTTTTCCCCTCCCTTGGTCTCCCTATAATATAGCATAGGTTTAAATAGCCTCCCAGAAATATGCACCCCTCTCATGATTCCATGGTCGAGGATGCTATCGATAATCTCATAAAATAAAGATTTATCAAGGAAGTAATGTACCCCAAATGGTTATCCATCATCATTCATATTAGGAAAAATAATATATAGATCAATGTCTACATTGATTTCCAGTACCACAAGAGTCCATGTCCGAATGATTATTTTCCCATTCCTATAATGGAGATATTGATCGACGATACCAGTGGGTTCCAATTCCTCTCCTTTATGATGGAATTTATAGGTACAAAACATATGGATGACCCATGAGGATGAGTATGCCACCACCTTCAGATCAATAGAAGGTAATATTTTCTATCAGGTAATGCCTTTCTCTCTGAATAATGATAGAGCCATCTATCATCATTTTAGGTGACGCATATTCAAATCGATCCATGGGACATTAGTGGAAATCTATGTGGATGATATGGTGGTCAAATAACTCCTATTTCACAACCATATAATATTTCCTTTAAAATATTATGGCTTCCACCTCTCCTTAAATCTGAAAATGAACCCCCTGATGTGTGCCTGTGGGGTTACCAATAGAATGTCCCTCGACATTTTCATTAGATATAGAGGCATCAAGATTAATCTAGAGAAGATTAGGGCCATCTGTCAGATGCCTCATTTGATCAATCTTTGAGAACACTATGGCTATTATGTCCACTAATCCAATATATAGAGATTTAAAATTAATATGGATGGTTAGTGTATGAAATTTTCCCAAAACATGAAGAAAGGATTCATTTATCAATGGGATGAGGAGTTTTATGAATCTTATGATGAAATCAAGATGTATCTTTTCCAAACCTCTAGTTCTGATTCCACCCTTCTCCAATAACCCTCTTGTCCTTTATGTGACCACCCGGGAATGTTCACGTGGTTCCCTTCTTTCCCAAATGAATATTAAAGGGATAGAGAAATTTTTTACTATCATAGTTGCATGCACCTCGATACATAGACCTGATATTACTCTACTAAGAAATAGACCTGATATTACTCGACACCCTGGAGGTACATGCTGGTTTCTATGGAGCTCCTCAGGAAAGGTCAAAACCCTCCCAATAGATCCAAGGGTTGGGCTACATCTGGTCCACCATGATCCATGACTATATCATCTTATATATTTGGTTACATGCATTTCAAATCCATGTCAATTTTGTGCATCGACCATCAGAACTTTTCCATACTTCCATGTACTCTTGGCCCTTTGTAGTTTGGGGAACTGATGTAATGGGACCATATCCACCAACAAAAACTTTTCAGTGCAAGTTAATTCTGAGCATGAAGTGTTACTTATATAAGTATTCATAGATATTCCTCTAAAGTAATTGAATTCTCATTATATAAATGATTTCATAATCTACAATATCATCCATCTATTCAGAGTCCCTCATACTATCCTCACTAATAACGACACTATATTTTGAGTAGATGAGATAAAGATATTGTATGCCAAGAAAAACATTCATTCCAAACATAATTCTTCCTACAATTTCCATTAAAATGGGTAGATAAAGGAGTTAAACAAAACTCTCTTGGATGTTTTACAAATGATGGTGTGGAAAACAAGAAACACTTTTTTGGGAAATCTCCCCAACACCCTTTGGGATTACTGGAAGAAGAAACGTAATTCCACACAGGAAACCCCATACTCCCTGGTGTATAGAATTGAAGATTTCTTTTCCATCAATATTTTTTTATCATAACTCTGTACAACCATCTATGATCAGATTCCATTAAATAGGGTTTCATAATTTTGTTTTACTGACTCAAAACCATTGATGAGAATAGGCTTTAGGCCTTTAACAATATAGAGAGGCAACAAAAAAGGATAGATGGAGAGGAATTTAATAAGTTATTTTTTATATGCTCATTCTTTCAAGATGACATGGTATTGTCTCTAAGGACAACTTTGATACCCATAATGGAGCCACCAATGGTGGAAAAAATGGAAGGAACCTATAATATCCATAAGGATTACCCCAATAGTTTATAATCATTATACCATTAATGGAAGAAGAAGAATTTCTCCCAAAAATTCCATGTTTCTCAAGTGGTACTTTGCATTATATCCTCCTACCATCTAGGATAAAATATTTATAACTTCCAAGCACCATCATATCATATGATGTTAAACTACATCAGGCATCCTGCATGAAGTTAAACTGTGAGAACTTTTTACCCCATCCCACATGACATTAAACTATACCCACATCCTCACATCATGATATAAAACCTCATGACATTCCAATACTATTTATGGAATTATTATTTCCTTAATATGATATTTAAGAATGGTCTAACATTTTGTCGCCGGGTCTGACACCATTTTCTCCATCTTTGGCCTAACGACCAGAGGTTTCTCTCGAGATCACAAGGTGTGGTGTAAGAATTATAATATAATCATTCACATAATGTTTGAAACTATCACATCACTTATTACAATTGGAATACTTAACTTTCACTCATGTCCTCACTGCATGATGTTAAACTTCCTAGAATTCTAGAACAATGTATGGCCTAATAACTTCCCTTGTAGGATATGTAGGAATTCCCATACATTTTTTCTTCGGGTCCAACCACAGGTACCAAAAATCCTATCATCCTTTTGATTATTTTTCCATGAGTTCCTTGGGATCATGTGTTGTGGTATGAGACCTCATATGTCTTCATTATAGAATATTTTATAACTCCCACATCACATCTCCTCTTCATGGATCTCTTTTTCACCCTCTTCCTCACAACCTGACATTAAACTGAACAATATTCAAGAACTACATGTGGTTTTATTCCTTCCCTTGTATGATATATAAGACCCAAAATTTTTTTCTTTAGTTCTACCCCATGTACCGAAAATATTTTTATTTTTTTTAAACATCTTGCCTTGGTTCCTAACTATAGTACATGGCCTAGTGAAGACCTTCTTGGTTTTCATTCATGTCGGGATATAATTACCATTTCATGTACCTTCATTGGGAATATTACTCTTAATACACATCTTCACCATATGATGTTGAACTATACCACATTTAGAAAATATACACGGCATGATTCGGGCCCGTGCATGATATGTATGAACAACCATACATTTGGTCCTTGGGTCCACCCTCAAGTACCTCAACCTTTAGGGCCCTTCTGGATCACCTTATGGTCTATGTTACATGACCCTAATATAATACCTCTCTTATACCAAATGACATTAAACTACTTTTTCATACTTGAAATACATTAAACTATATAGAATTTATAGTCCTCATGGCATAACCTTAAAAAGGAAAGTTCCACTTCATAACACTTGATGTTAAACTGTGAATTCGTCCTGCATAACGATAAAATTCCCAACACATTTTCTAAAATTTATCTTCATAAAGCCCATTGGAATTAGTCATCTCTTATTAGGACATGATTTAGTGAATAATTTTGTTATCATAATTAACATTTGGATTACTTTTCCACACCATGTGCATCCCCATTGGGTCATTGTCCCCCCAATGTACAAGAGTTATAAAAATATACAGAATCAAAACCCACATCGTCACTACATGATGTTAAACTGAACGGTAATCTAGAACTATATTTGTCTTGATTTATGGACTCATATGAAATGTAGGAATTCCAAGACATTTTATATTCAGCTCTATCCCCAACTTCATCAACCTATTTTACCTCTTTCGTCTACTAATATTTTTGAGTCATCTACTCTTGATTGTCTGTCTCGATCTATGTTTTTCCTCATTAACATTCCCAGTTGTGCCATGGTGTGGGACATAGAGTTTTTGATTATCCATGGACATTTTCTTCTTCCATATCAATGTTTCATGTGTCACTTTTTTTCGCGCCCCATCATCATTCATATCTGAAGAGACCCCATAACAGTAAATATTCATGGCCTCATGGCTCTCCATATATTCTAGGACAACATCCCATAAGAGTTTAAACAAAATTTTGTGACATGTACAACATTTTGATAATGTTTAGCAGAAGACCCTCGTTTTTCCCATTCCAGGTTACACAATATGTATATTGTGTTTCAAATGTGGTCAATAGTTATCCTCCATAATTATGTCATTCATATTGTGCCATAAATATCAGATGATTTATATCATGTCCTTTTCCACATACTTTTGTCTATGAGGAACTTAAACACTATTAGTTTCATCCCTTCATGCATCATTTCACATTGAGCGGGTAGACCATCATTGTTAGGTCATTCTTGACTCCACGCCTTCATTCCCATGTAATGTGATTCCATGTGCCATAAATATATTTTCCACCCCTTGTTTCCCATACTAATCTTGCCTCACATGGTTTTAGGGGTCTTTGTAATATTTTTACCGACGTAGAATAATCACACCATCCTACGGTTCAAACCCTATGACCTTAAACAAGTAGTTCGCATCTCAAAGCCCAACTATCATGACCATAAATTGTGCACAGGTTCTTCTAAGGCAATATGTGCGGTGGTTCTTAGACTTCCTTGGTCAACATTCACATATAGTTTCTTTATGGTGAAAAACATCACATTTCCACTTTGAAAGTCATAGCGATGGTTCTAACTCTATGACCATAAACTATGATTTATAGTGTCTATGTCTTCATGATGGTAAACTACTTAACGACCATGATTTTCCTCATCGGAGATGATTTCACACCATGGACCCAGGTCCTAGGCCTGAATTGGGAGTTTGTTAATACCTCTTTTGTCCTCATTCATACTAGGCATACTATAGTCACACCATCTACCATTCTTAGGGGAACTCCCACATGTATGTGTCCTTATTGTATGATGTTAAACCGAATGGGTATGTCCACTCTTCGTGCGCCACTTTATTTGGATCTCCATCATCTTTCACATCAAAAGAGACCCCCTAAATGTATGTATGCTCGGTCTGCTGGCTCACCTACCATCAAATGACAACCTCTGAAAAGATTTTTAATTTCCTTTTATGATAGGTTTTGTATTTTGAATATGTGTAGTTGTCATCCCATGTTTGGTTGTTCCCATCCCAGGACACATGATATGAGGATGTGTTTTAAATAGAGTCTATAGTCATCCTACATCATTATTCCAATTCATTATCTCCTTGATACGAGCATAGTGATTCTCATTTTCCTTCCCTTTTTTTCTTATGAGTATCTGACACCCCTAGTATTGTCCCACCATGCATCTTTGTGCATCGAGGTGGAATGTTGGTGTGGTTGGATTTTCCAACCTGATATTTCTCATTCATTTTTGTACACTATCATGTGATGGGTAAAATCCTAGCGTAACTACATGCTTCCCACACCTAGAATGGATTGTGTGGGATTTGGAGTTTTGGTGGGGTTGTATACACATAAAGGGATGAACAACCCTATGGTCCATGTTCTATAATTTTAAACTTGGATATCTTCTGTCCAAGTGATATGATGTTAAAATATGTTACCTGGACCCACAAGACATTATATTATTGTATCCATAATGCATGATGTCAAAATTCATGGTTTGGTCCTAACATATAACCATAAACAACGTCATCATCTTAATGGTCATAAAATAAAAAACTTCACAGTGTTGGGGTGTTCTCATTTGAAAGGGAATCACCCTTGGCCCTGGTTGTCAACCATGCCACTTGTAAAGACTACAAATGACTTGATTCCTACAGGGACTCCCAGACCGTTTCCCATCATGGTACTATCGCTAAAAAATCACACAATCAAAAGAACACACGTGAAATATCTATTGTCCCATATCTATTTGCATGGGTCAAACCATCATAGAGAAATAACCCGTAATGAACTATGCGAGGCTTGATTTTAATCCTTATAAGAAATGTAATGACACATAGGTCATCGCTTTTGGTGCCATTTACACCATTATTGACCATTTTTATATCTAATAATATTCCTCCTTAACATATGATGTTAAACTACATGACATTAAATAACTATCCATGGCTTTATTCCCATCCATATGGGATACGTAATGACATCGGGAATTTTGCATTGGCCTAGCCACTACTCTATTAACATTCCTAGCCCCTTTTCTGTAATTATGCTCCAACATATATGAAAATAAACTAAAATATTCCATCCCAGAGAACATGTACATAAACTATATTCTAGTGTCCATGTTGTATGACCTTATACTATGTATAGTGTCCTAGTTATATAATGTTAAACTCTGTAATGAACCATCTTTACTGTATGAATTTAAACTATATGTACCGTTGAAATATGAATGAAGAAAAAACTGTAAGAAACATTAGTCCCTCTCTAGAGTAGTCTTCACCCAATATCTAGGGTTGGTCGTTTGTTCAAACCAATACACCTTCACTGATGTGCTCTCAACCATGGTGGAAAAATTTCAATAGTTTTTTAATTATTTCAAACATTTCATCACTCCACCTCACACTATACCTATCCATTATTTATATCTTCATCCGATTTCAGGTCTGAAGAAACACCATAATAGTCTAGTCCCATTCCATTTCTATCACATACCGTCTCTAGAAATCATTTATTATTACATCAGATGAAATTTTGAGTTTCTCTATGGGTTCTCGAATTCGGTATGTGGTTGGCCCACGTTTGATTGTTTCCATTTTAGGATAATGCAGTGTAGATGATATGTCTCAAATGAGCTTATTAGTTATCCTCCATCATCATGGAAACATCATTGCATTCTGAATGATGGGAATTTTATTCACACTCATTATTTCTCCTTTTTATGATAGATTTCAATGCCCTTGGAGTTTCCCTGCTCGTGTACTGACACACATTTCAAAAAGTATGTTTACTACTTCAAGAGACTTTTCCACCAGTCACAACCTTTCAAATTCTGAATGTCCTAGGTGGTTAGTTGATAATTTCATACCTAGAGAACTCGATTATTATTCAACAATATCATACTAAGTGAAAAATTACAAGATCATCCCTTATTTATCACCTCGAGTGTGACCCACATGGGATTAGGGATTAATCGTTATTCTTTCCATATATATGATAGAGTTGAGATAATTTAATATAAGAAAAAAATGTATGCAGTTAAAATTAAACAAGAAAGAATGAGAATATAATTATATTTTCAACCAATACATGGCCCTTCTGGATCTACCCCTCTAATGGATTGCTTCAATGCCACCACATTCTAGTATGTATCTTCTAGAACTTTTATCCACTATCTAAGTGTCCCTTCCACATCAGTAGCTTCAACATGAAGATAATTATCTATGATTAATGTCCATTCCTTCTCAAATTGAAGTTCGACCATTTGATGGCTCTCCGAAATTAGCTACTCTTGGGCTTCTTCCAACTATACACATAATCAGTCAATAAGCCCAGATTGATTCGGGAAGAATGTGGGACATTTTTATGGATGATCATCACGACATCAGATTTTCTACTCATCTTCACAAAACATTTGGATGTTTTTTGGTTTCTTCTGGCACCATAAACATCTAAGTGATGGCTTCCTTCCCACATCTTCTCAGTAATATTTCCAGGGATCATCACTTGAATTTGGTGAGCATCCACACCCCCAGTACACATAATGTGCATCCATATGCGAAGTGACCCCATTCAACTCATCCATTCTAACTATGAGAGATAAATAAATCATTTTATACAATTCCGCATCTTAATTCGGGTCATGCAGCTCTCCTAGACAAATTAGGGATCATAACTGTCTTGCTTCTCAAGGGGTGCAAGTCAATATTCAGGAAAGATGGCTATAATTCCAACTGAAAGGTCTTCCTCTGACATCCTTTTAGAGGGGATGCGATTTATGATATAAGGGTGACCATATTAATTAATTTCTTATATTTCTTCATATAGTCATCCATTTCCAGCTATAGGATCCACCCTATTAGTAATGTCATCCATTACCATAATTTCTTACCCACTGGGTGACAAGGCTAGATCAACTTGATTGTATGACTCCTCATAGATAGGTGTAACAGATAGGAGAGCTTCTAAAGATTTCACAAACTCCAGGGTTTTGGAGGTCAGTATCCTTATAAGCACTACATGAAATGAGAATCCTAGTCAGAAAGATCTTTACAAAACATATGTGGGTATATGATAATAGAGACATACATGAGCTAAGCACAAACCTATCAAAAATCTAAGGCACCATAGGGGATTCCATCATGAGAGATCCCCCAGTAATAGTTAAGACAATGATTGTCATGGATTCCTTCCAAATAGTGGGGATATCTTGGGATTTTGAGGTGGTGGTTGGGGCCCCTCCCACTAGTTCACCCCTTTAGTCATTAGTCATGATTGGTCCCCCAACTTGCTATGCAACAAGTGTGGGTTCAAGATGATGTCTATCTGCATCCATTGATATGTTTTCACCCCTTACAGTGGGAGATCCCTGATCATCATCACTATTTTTTTCTAAATGGGACAAGGAAGGGTTAGTGGATCTGAGTTATGAATAAATAAAGGGGTTAGAAGATAAAAGAGTAAAAACATACTTCGATATCTTCAATTAGTTCCTAGTCCAAGCCTGTGATTTGGTAGCTCTCCCATTGTCTCTCATAGTGAGCCATTTTTCCTTGATTCATATTACATATAAGATCTTTATCCATGGTATTCTATTCTTCTTATCCTTCCACTTCTTCCTCCTCCTCCACCACCACCACCTCCTACTCTTCTTATTAATATAAATCTACACCTTCAATCTATGGTGAAATTTATTCAGGTTTGTTCTCTTGATCGGGCATTACATTAGTTAGGAGACATGTTTCTTCATACCTCCCCTATTGGCATGCATATACATCCATGGTGTTCTGTTACGCATGTTGGTGATGAAATACTACATTTTCTACCACCATAATGTGCCCGAATTCTATGTGATCAAAACTAGTTTGCACTAGTTTTTTCCACATTTCATCAGTTAACGAAGTTCATTGCAGCATTTTCCATTTAGACCATATATTTTGGAAAATGGTGTTGGCAGTTGGTTGTGTGAGATATCTTAGTTTCTTCCTAGGGGATTCCCTATATGTCCCACAAGGTCACCTATTAGACCACCTATCTTCAGAATATGGAGGTGCATCCACACCTTGTGATTCTCCAACCATCAAGGTTCTAGTTTGGGCCGCCCCAACCACCCATCTTGCCTCTAGTCTTGCGACCCTAGCAAAAAATCGCTTGAACTCTCACCATTTAGAATCTAAATTTTCCACATTTATTTTCATAATACAAATCTATAATATTTTTTCTGGGTATACATCCATCCATTGGTCACCGTATTCCATTGACAATTGGGCATCAACATTAGTGGGTGGGGGAGTAATTATTTCACCAAAGCTGATAATTATTAACATAATCCACAACTGGTGAAGGATTCAAGGGTGATTCTCTTCCCTAACCTCTATATATACCCTATTTTGCATCCATTTTTTTCACCCAAACTATAAGGAAAACTGTGATAAAATGTATGCTTTGAAAAATAATCTTCTTGTCAATCCAGAATATATATACACTACACCTGATGATCTATAGATATTCTATCTCATCTTGTGTACCTCAAAATTCATCTAGAATCTAGCCGACTAGGGTGGGAAAATGGGTGGAAATTGAAGTCTTCTTGGCTATCGATCCTAAGATCGATCCCCTCTTCGTTGAGAGTTAGTGTCCAAACTCCATCAATATTCAGTGGAAATGGTCCTAAGATTTCGACTGGAGGGAGAATGACACTTTGGAAGTCATACCCACTATAGTGAGTTGTGAAATAGACATGAAGAGTTTGGTATAGTTTGCCAATTATCCAGGGTGTACATCCCCTTCAAATGAATCATTGAATGTTATTCAACCTAGATAACATAGGAACTCCATGATTGACCCTATTGTGGGCTGTAATGATTTCAGCCATAACCAACATCCCTGGACAGACACTCAACCTCATATCCCTCAATATTAGCACCCATCCACTTACAAAGGTAGAAAGAAAAGTATCATATTGTACATGTGGATCTTGAATTCTGTCTACACTGAAACCCAATGATTGTTATTCGCTTTCCTCAAGGACTACCCAATATGATTTAACATTTCCCCTTTGTGATGTATTTAGTAACTACTTCCCCTCATCCTGGCATCCTTATCAATATATCCATCTTATGGAATATGATGAAACACACTATGTAAGAAATATCCTTCAAAATGAAGTTGATCTTCATATTCTCTTTTTCGAGATCATGTAGATTCCATATCAGAATGGGTGTTTTAGTCATATCCCCACATATATTCTCTTTCATTAGAAACTCATCATATTGAAGCCCCTATAGAGAGATTCATCTATTGTATTGAATTTACCAATGGATAATATAGAAATATCCATGGTGGAGGTGCAATGAATTCGTGTAAGGAGACCACCAAGTGAATAGATCTAGAACTAGTCCCTATTGAAAATAGAATTGAAAATGTGATGTCTACAGGGCTTCGAACAAACCAATGTTTCAAATATATTACCAAAATTACTCACATGTTTTACATACCCAATTAAACCATTTCCATTATCTTTTTGTATTTCCCCCAAAACTCATGTCCTAGTCCAACTGTCATCCCTTACTCTCATCAATGACACTAGTCCTAAACTTACTTCCATAGTGAGAAAGAAATTTTTCAGCCACTGTTTTGTTCCCCATGTGAGTCTAAGTCCTCAAATTTAGAACCTAAATAGCTATGTATCATTTCTTCCTAGATAGATCAACATTTTTTGTGATGTTTATTCATTGAAAACTATCCTCATGCATCACCCATGAAATTTCTAGTTAGTCTCAAATCCTAGTATGGCCACTTCCTGCAGATTAATGAATTTCTATAGCAGGAGGCTATCATTTAGGACATAATTATTTTGATCCTATGTCTGAATGCCTAGAAGAGTTTGGTTATCTGATAACACCCTCCATACAAGAAGAATTTTTATATTATCAGTCACTTTGGACCTCCTTGCAGTTGAAGCATCCCCCCTCTCAGTAGTATTTTCTTCACTGACCATCTCAGTCTGGACGAAAATACACGAACTATTTTATTGAAAATGATCGAATCATGGAATGAAAAAATAGTGTTGTGTGAAAAATATTGTGTGATGCCCATGGTAAAAATCCAAACATGTCTAAAGGGCATGAAATCTAGTGGTTGCACGAAGGAAAATAACTGAATCATGGTTCTTCCATAAAATAAACAGCAACATGTGCACATAAGTGTGAATCTCCTATCATATTGAAATCCAAGGTATATTGCCCTGGTACCTTGTTTATTTATAGGCATAGATATATTCTTCTGCACATTTGTATGGTGTTTTTTGTGCTGGATTCGAAATTTTTCTTGCCCCACCTATACTAGTTTTTCCTATTCATCATTTCCTTTGTAACCCATCCTTTTGGTCCCCTTTCAACTCAGATTCCATTTGAGAATTTTTTTTGGCACTGAATACCTCTAGAGGCCACAAATTGTCATATTTTAGTGACAAAAGGGGTAATTTGAGTCAACTGATGATCCTGAGGATCCTAATGGAGTTTCAAACATGATTTGGAACTTCTACAAAAGATATAAATCCATGCGTAATTCTCTTACACAACCAATGTGATGTAAAAGTTATTTGTTTATTCTATGATCCTGAAAATGGACAAATCATGTGTGTGAAAGAAACTAGGCCAGTTATCAACATGGATGAACCATTTGTAAAGGTATTACATGACCAATATGACGTCAAAACAACCACTTCTATGCCAGCCTCCTTTTACGTTATCACTGATATTGTTACCTTGAAATATAAGGGTACCCCCATCCCTTTAGGGTAATGCTATGGAAGTTGAAATTTTTGTCCCACACACACAATATGACCCCCTCCAAAACTGTGTAAATTAATATCTTATAATTACTAGATCTCATGTGGTTGGTTCCCCACAGGTCCCCCTTCTTGCGGGCCTGTGAGGGCTTGACCTCACCCATTTAATTTTTTCCTTGGGTATGTGCATGAAAAACACCCCTCTATCAAGAAATTATCCCCCTAATACAGAACCCCTTTTTTCTCAAAACTATATTTTTGTGAACATGGCTCCACTCTTGCGTGAAACCTTTGATCTTGCGTATAGTCCTTCAACATTTCTCACAACTCTTTCAATGAACTCCATAGTTTGTATTTTCTTCAAGGTTCCAAGATTGATCTTCTATTTTATGCAATACACCTATATTTCATGTGCTTCATTTGTGTGGTCCTCCAGGATTATGTGTTGTTACTTCTTGGTCCCACATGTGGTTCCTCATGCTATGTTTCCCTACATAATTCTTCTTCACATTGGGATTCTAACAACTACTTATCTTCTCATAACTATGAAATCTTGGACACAATGATTGAAAACTCCCCTACCTCATTGTTTCTTATCATTACTTATGTCTTCCCTTCCCCATGTGTGTGTGGGAATCAGTTATATATTTTTGAGGGATAAGGAGAGAGTCCTCATTGCCCGAACTGTAAGATGTTTGACTTCCAAGCATCCCGCATATCCAACACATGACATTAAACTATGATATCCACATGTATGGAATGTATGAGAGGATCATATAGGGGATGACACCACGATCCTTTCACTTTTTTCCTTTTTAATCCACCTTCTCCCCACTTTGTGATTTCTCTACATGTGCACCTTGGTTAGTCTCCACATATTACCTGAATAGTCTATTTGGGATTCCCCCTTAGGGTATGTCATAATCTCCATATCCCTGGGCCTATATCCATGTGTAATCCCCACACCATGCCACATGGTTTCACCTTTCACGACACAATCTTCTAGTCTGTGGTAACCTCTTTATTCTCCCACTGAGCATGAATCATTTAGTATTATAGTAAATTGCAAACTCGATATCCTATTTGTTCCACTAACCATGTGTATGCCTTAGAAAAAAATTTTGGGCTTCTAACCATACATAAACATGATTCCCTCATCCTTCATTATGTTAAATTGTATACAACATTAAATTACATATATTTTGATCACTATCATCAAAACAGGGTAAACCGGAAGTCTCTCCAAGGTTCTATCCCATCACTCCCACAATCCCTTTGTTATGACTACTTCACTTTGGTTCACTTTTTTAGATGAAATTGGATAATATTATTTGATCTACATGGGTTTTTTCCCTTTGGATTACATAATAAGCCCCTTTTTGGTTCAATAACAACCTATGGTAAATCCAAGTGGTACCTCATAGGGACATACCCTCCTGATGTGGCATCTTCCCGTTTTGTTGAAACATCTCCTAGATCTGCCTCCCTAATTTGTTCAATTCCACCCTATAGGCATCAAACCATGTGTAAGCCCAACAAAATCACCATACTCCACCAACCAAGAGTGATCCTCTTGTAATGGGCTGTTAACCATGTGTAATCCCCTAGCATGTCTCTGGCTCACTTTTCGTTATGTACACCCTGATTATGTACCTCCATTCCAAAACTATGTGGACTTTTATCCATCTCCTCTCAATAGGCTATATAATAATCCTCTTGGACGTTAAAGACCCTCATCCATTCCCATGCTGGTCACTCCGTAGTGATTTTTTGATTTGGGGAGATCATGTCCCAACCTGTATGTTCCATTTCTTTCAGGTCACCATCCATGTTCCCATTTTATAGAGATACCTCTTAAGATACCTCATCTCCCCACTCCCAAACTATGTAGACATTTATTACTAGCTATCGATATGTGTAGAAATCCTCCTTGTGGTTCAATCCTAGAACCACTATCTTCACAGTGGTTCCATCTAATTCATCCCCATCCTTGAACAGTTACTTCAGATCCATTTTGATTTTACCTAAGTGCTACATCTTATTGAACTCATAGCATTCATATGGGCATCTAACCATGCATAATCCCCATCTTTCCAATTACTTCATTTTGTGGAACTCGAGAAGCTGGCCATGAATAATCCCCATCCATCCAAATGCTTATTTTGGAAGCACTTCAGAAACTAACCATGAATAGACCCCACATAATCCATATTCATTCGACTAAGAGTGACCCTCTTTCAATGATCATCTAACCATGTATAAGACACAAATCACCCCTTCGAAAAATGTGGATTTTGATCCTAGTTTTCTAAATAGGGTACGTTGGATGCCTCCTTAAGGGTCAATCCCATCCGATGGTAATCCATTTTGTTCCCCATTGGGGGGACCTCCATAATCCACATTTTGTGATGTCCATATCAGTTTTCATGGTGTTTTAACTGTATTTTTTAGGATAGATCTCCCCGGTTCCATTTTCATCTAGCTTTCTAACACATCTATATGTTAAACCTTATAGGTTCTCTCTCCAAGGGCTATACCCATATGACCCACTTTCATAAGAGTTTTAATCAGTATGATCTATCTTTCAATTATTTTAAACTCATGGAATGCCTCGTGTTATTGATGGGAAGATCAGTAAAACCATAGAGGAATACCTTTTCTATAGGATACCTCACAATCAACATGGGATACCTCAGGATTCCACACCCTTGAAAAGACATATTATAAGGGAAATTTTAGGTGTACCAATGCTCCAATTCCAAGACACAATAACAATTCTCAATGAGACTACTCTCCTGCACAAATATTTCTTCCATGACATGACCCTCTGGAATTTCCTAACAGAAGTAGCATAACTAACTGGAATCCATGAGGAGATGGCACTAGGAACTAGTTTAAAAAACAATGCCTTAATCTATGTGGGAGACTTGGACTAGATGATGTGTTCAGTGGATGAATAAATGGAAGGTGGAACTGACATCCCATTATCTGTTTCAATCATGGAGAATTTTTTTGGATAAATGATGAATGTATCATACCTCTGGAAAGAGGTAATGTTGGGAAATAGTGTGTCTCATATCGCTCTGATCATGCAACAATGCATGCTTACCCTGGGGAGAGAGCGTCAGAAACACTACCTCAAATGATATTTTTTATCTCACTACACATTGTAGGGTGATTAATAAACTCCTATAAACCCCAAATATTGTTGGATAATCCACATATCAACCTAAACTTCACCTCAAGATCATTAAAATCATATCCCAAACACATACCTCAAACCAAAATACATGACATCATGGAAATTTGAAGATGAATAGAATGTAAACGGATGAAAATGTGGAGATAACTCACAATGTATTGATAAAAGGAATCCATGTATTGAACATGGTAAGAAACTTATATATCAGCTTTGAAAGAATCCTAAGAGGCCTCAATAGAGCACTGTCAGCTGCCAAGAACAAGAGAGGGAGAGTAGGGTTTTAGAAAAAACCTAAAAAACCCCAACCATTAAATTTAATTATAAAAGGGTATTAGAAGACTTTTAATACCCTTTCACATCATGTAATATTTAGGGTTTGGATTCAATAAAAAATATCTCTTCTTTTTATTATTTCACCCCTAAAATCTACACATCTTGAACTAGCCATGTACAAGTTATGAAACACTTTTACATATCATGTATACATTACACTAGGACTATTACTTCTACATACATATTTTTAATAACCAAAATCAATAGGCCTTCCCTAAGCCTCCTCCATGTAACTCCAATATCCAAAATAAGAAATGTAATGGATAATGAAGGTATTGACCTTACATTAGATACATCTCTAATGTTTATTTACCTAGGTAATCCAAAACCAAGTTCATAAGATAGGTGGTCCAAAAAACCACCCTGGTAGATGCACCCCAAAGATCTCATCACACCTCACACACATACACCATCCAAATGTGCCAAAATATATCCAATGAACATTAAATAACCACATCACCACCTCTCACCTGGAACAACACTACAACATATAGTACTATCCAAAAGCACCACTTTTAGGCACAACCACTCCACAACCATCTGACCTCCATGCATCCTAAACCAACATTCCATGATTCCCTAAATATATGAATAATGGAATATCAACCTCCTTTCCCAAATATGGCCTTCTCTAGGTGATACTGACTCTCCCTCATGGGTTTAATCACATCGTAGTTAATAACACTTCATTAGGAATTAATTACTATCATTTAAAAATTTCATAAATTTATCAAACATCACAATTAAATGTAAAAAACACATCTCATAACATAGAAATATCCCAAACACACATCACAAGTAAAACAAGGCTAAAAACTCAAAATACTTCCGAGTAATGGGCATGTATATGTGTCTCTCATTCTAATGTACTCTCCCCAAAGAAACAAATCCTCCAGAACACATTGAAGAAGGAAACAAACCATTCAAGTAGTTCCTTTTTTTGATGATCCTTGATCTCTACTGAATACTCAATTAATGGTGCATCATTCTTGATGTCCAACTCTCCCAATTCAATGATATGGGAGTTTTCGTGAAGATACCAATGAATATGAGAGTTTCAGAAGGTGTTTGTGATCTAATAATTCTATGGTGGAAACTACAAATGATATTCCACTTCAACAATATTCCTGAACATCTTAATGGGACCAAATAACTAAGACAAATATTACTCCCTCTACCAAAACTCTACCACCTACACTAGTGGAAGAATCTCAATAATACATGTTCTCTAACCTCGAACTGTATGGGTCTCCACCTAATATGTATATAGGCCCTATGATAGTCATGTTACACATTCATATATTCCCAAAAGAACATGATATTCTTGGTAGTTCTCTGCACTACATGAAGAGAATGAACTACCAACTCTCCAACCACTTCTTATTACAATATAGAACGACATGGACATCCATAAAATTCTACAAACAGATCCATGTAAATGGATGAGTGGATGATATTATTGATTTATAACCCAACCAAAGGTGTTTATAATACCCATGATCCACCAAAATCTTATATGAATTTCCATAACATATCATCTAGAAACTTGAGTGTCTTCTCCTTCAGCACATCTATCTAAGGGTTGGATGTAGTGATAAGTTCAACTAGGATCTAAAAGAATGTTATAATCCATATCTGAGTCAAGAGATAAAATAATGATCCTAATTAAATATTATGTTCCTTGGTACCCCATGAATCATAACCACAACGTCTATATATCTCATTAACAAAACATCCATGACACTCAATAAATAGATCACTAGAAAAAGAACGAAAATAATTAGCTGGTAAACTATAAACCAAAGTGAATCATATCCCCCTGAATGATTAGGAGAAACCCGTGACAAAATACATAGATATTTCCTCCCATTTAATCATAGGAACTTCCAAGTACAACAATAAACCTCTCAAAACATGGTGTTCTACATTCACCTGTGGGAAAACCAAAAATCTTTCCACAAGATCTTCCACAAATAATTTCATTCCTAAAAATAAAAGTGTTTACCTTAATCCATGACCCATCTCTATCACACTAGGACACACCACTAAATGTGAGATGTAATACTCATAATGTACTCCCTTCTGCATAACTACTAGATCACAAAATATCCCATGAAACAACACCGGGTTCTGATCGTCCTCTGATAATCCCTTCGAAGCATCACCATTTTCAACAAGATCATGCATGAACTGTTTCTATAAGTATCCTCCATGAGAATCCACCATCCATTGACAAATATTGGACTAAAATACAATGATATAAAGACCACCTTGACCACTAATCTCTCCAAATTGAAAATATTTTATGACAAGTTCCTCCATTCCATTCCAAACATCCAAAGACTCTAGAGCCACATCCTGTTATTAATTCCCACTCAACGTATTATCAACTATATTACCCTTCCCTAGTGTTATATATATATCAAAATAATAATCCTAATAAAAATCCATCCTCCTTTACATGAAAACATGAAGATAGTTATGAGATAAAAAATATTATAGGCTTTTGTTGTCCATGAAAACCAAAAATCTCTCTCTAATGAGGTAAAGTCGCTGCAAATATAGAGTGAACACAACCGCCAAAAACCCCAGATCATGGGTGGTGTAGTTAATCATGTAGAGATGTAACTTACAAGAACTATACCAAATTGCCTCCATCTTCTGAATTAACATGCATCCCTAGCCTAGGTGGGATGAATCACAAAAACCCTCAAAAAACACACCATCCTCATGAACCTGATGTGATGGAGCACTAACCCAAATCTCCTTCAATTAATAGATTTTGGACAATCACAATTATTTACAAAAAAAATTATGGTATTTCCTAGTCAATTTTCCCTATTAAGGATTTGAATTGAGAGAATTAGAGCACAAATATCTGATAATATCCCACAAGACCAAGGAATATTTAGACCTCTAAAATATTCATGGAAGTTTCCCACAAAAAAACATCTTCATCCATTTATGGCTCCACTAACACACCCCAATAAGAAACCACATATACAAGGGAACACACCTCTTACATCAAAGTCTCACACATGGACAACATCCCATAAAGTTGGTGTTGTTGAGGGACCAGCAAAACAACGTTGATATTCTCATCATGATCCTCATCTAAAATCAAATATATCAAGATATCAGAGAGGAATAAAATGAAAAATCATGTGAGGAACTCATATAAAAATGAGTTCATATGTTCCATGAACATCTGTAGTTTTTTTGTAACATCAAATGACATAAAAATCATTGACTGCACATACCTTCATCTGATGGTAGTATTATCAATATACACAACTTTCAACCTCAATTGGTAATATCAAGACAACTGATAGATCTTGGAAAATAAACTATCTTCTTTGAAATAGTAAAATAGATTACTGATCCTCCTAAGAGGGTAATGATTATTAACTATCAACTTAATCAACATCCTGGGATCTATAAACATCCTCATACTAATGTATACCTACTCGAAAGTGGCACTAGATCACCACCACTACGACACACTAGATCAGAAGAAACCCCACAATATCATGTCTTCCACATGCATCATCAACTCATGAGACATTGCGGGATCAATCTTATAAGAATCCATCAAAATCAAATATTCACCGAGATGGAACACTATCAATATCATGACATCACTTTGAGGAAATAATGTCATAACCTATTATAGAAAGACATCTAGGTAATACTTTATAACCCAATAAACACTATTAATGTTATCTTATATAGAAATCTCTAAAACCTATGACAAAAGAGGCTCCACTTCGCTACCACCAAATAGATAACCTTTCACTCCAACAAACACCACTTGAAGACCCTCTACATCCAAAAAACAACTATCCTCCGAAAGAAGTCGATGATTATTTTCGTAGAATACATCCAATACATCCAAAGAATAATATCATATGCTTTTATACATTACAAGGTGAATCTCCCCCTAACCACTACTTCCACATCACTAGTCTAAATTCCCAGTATACATCAATCAAGGAATATTGGCCACTAACTAGTATAGATGACATCAAGGTAAATGGAAGCCTCTCCAAATCCATTCCCAATATATGAACTAAAGAAGGAGAAAAAAGGATGATGAGGTTCCTAAATCAATCAATTCACACATAAGTAAAGATGATAAATTGGATTTACCTTCAAAAACTCCATGTACTGCCGGATCTACTACCTTTAACATGTGCATCTGACCAATGCCATCTTCTCTACCTGTATATATTCATTATCCCCGATTGTGGTATTTTTATGGTCCCTATAGATTTGGAACACCACAATTCATTCCTATCCTAACTCCTCCTTCTCCAAGATATTTAAAAAAAATGAAGACCATACAATGGTAATTGACTGGGAGGCAACTACTGCTACTCAAAAGAGGTATGACAAACCATCTGAAACATTCATCAATAAGAGATTAGAAAACGATCCTAGATGTGCCATCATATCCCAAATATATGGAATGAAAATGTAAACCCCATAAAATTCTATTAAAACCACATGTCTTTATTGTTGGGAATGGAAATATCCTGGCTAGTGCGATGCTGAATGGAAACCCGATTTCATTAATTCCCACAACCCACTTCCAGAAACCATAATCCTATAAACACCCTATTTTCCACTCCACAGGGGTAATACACCCATGGGAATAATATTATTCATCAGATAATCTTTTTTTAGTACATCTAGATATGTCAGTTGAATAAATTTTTTGACCACATACTAGATCGCTGGATGCAAAGCCTCATCCAGGCACCATGCATTGTAATGGACATATAGAAAAACATCTTCAGAAAATCGAAAGAGATACTTGAAACTAATCCCAATATTCCAAATGATCCTTGTTCCCGACTTAATGGAGAGACAATATAACCTTTTAGACACCATTATCACTGATGGATTAAAATCTACCTAGAAATCCCTCTAATATTCGAGCCACAACACATATTCCTCCTTATGGTCACCAAGAAATAGTTTCCACCAATGATGTGAATCTCTCCTCATCTCACTAAAAGATATGGGAACCCAAAACTAATCTCATGCTTAGATCATATCAAAATAAATCATGAGCTCCAATATCTATCTCTTGGTGTCCAAATATAAGTCACTTTCCTCATACATGGCCAAAATTGGTTGTTGAAAGGCACACAAAGCCTATTTCCATGCCACATACTCCTCTATTATGAAAACACATAGATGATCAACCAGATCTTCCTACTAAACCTCAACTTCCAATGAAAATAATAGGATATGAACATCATCCATTCCTAAAATCACTGAGAAAATTCTATGCATGGTATCATGGAATTTTAATAAAGATTATTTACATCTTATTAATTTTATTTTCAAAAAACTCCCACATTATACATGAAAACAAGTGACCATGATGCATGCACTTATCCTATGTCTCTAGTCTACCAATAGGACCACCTTAATTGGAAACTAAATAATCTTATATGTCATTCACTAATCATGGGGGCATAAAATCTCATTTCCTATCCAGTCTCTCTGACCATGTGGCATACCAGGGTCCACCGGAATGGAATCCATAAAAACCCTTGAAATCCACACTATTACTGACCATAAACTCCATCATATCCCCCATACATTACCTTTGATACCATTCTTACACAACCCCATCCCACTAATGATACTATAATGAAGGGAGATAAATAATGAATTTGATTCCCAC
This sequence comes from Viscum album, assembly GCA_963277665.1. Lineage (NCBI taxonomy): Eukaryota > Viridiplantae > Streptophyta > Magnoliopsida > Santalales > Viscaceae > Viscum > Viscum album. Next base: position 385,949,829 of record OY728146.1, read on the forward strand.
CTTTTGTAGGCCTCAGGTTGGGGACTCGCATTGTTGGTACAAAAATCTCACAATATGAGAGGAATTTACCTCTCTAAATGAATAGGATCATAAGATAGGATAAACAAACACCAGACAAATATTACATAAAATGTAATGTTTAACAAAAATCCATCACACAATTCACGAGTAAATGAAACTGATACATTTAAAAATATCTTAATTAAATACCAAAAATAAAATTGTATAGAAACGACTCAATAACAACTCTAACCGAACTAGTAATATCTAGCTCTGTCCCAAATGTCTTGCTAGAAACCGGGATATTTTTATATACACAAGGAAAGCATAAGAAACATACTCAATAGGCATATAACAGAGGCCTCATGTGCACATGTGAAAAGAGAATATTATTGTTCTTGTGAACAAATAGTATAACAAATATCACTTAAAGTGGTCAAATGTCCAAAACAAACCTCACCATTAAAAAACATCAAAGGTCATGCATCGAATATAATAATATAATATAAAGATCATAAAAATTCAAGGAACCCTTCTACCTCATCCCAACATTTTTTCATCTCTAATTCCCCAACATTGAACATCTTATGCTCCCATACCTTCCTCACATATCACATAACATCATGCCCCCACAGAATAGGGTTAAACATCATATCACATTCCTCCTGTATACACATGGTCCACATATCACATTTCATCTCGAAGGCACCTAAGACCAGAGGCTATATATCATCTTAAAGACACAAGGGACCACACCTAACATCACACCCAAGAACCCATGGGCCACATATCACATCTCACCTGTAGACACATGGGATAACATATCATAACTAAAGGAAGACGGGGAGAGGGGGTAACCATTCAAATATATCACTACCATCATGGATATTAAGAAAAAAACAAGAACATATAGCCTCTTAGTGTTTGTATGGTTATCCAAATTAGGTGGGTTTCATATAAAATAACATAACCCTACATGACATAGATACAACAGACAATAACCATCCTATGGGTTCAAATCATCAACACTAGTACACTCTATTCTACCACTATCTACCAAACATTAACCATCACAGCTACTACTGCCACTAAATCCAACACACCCACACAACCACTACACAATCCAAACAACGTTTTACACATTAAACACACAGTTTTCATTAATAATTTTAATTTTAATTTCACATTACTTCACTCATTATATATTTTAATTTAATTCGATCAATTAATCAAATGTAATATTACACCCCTTTATATTCAATTTAAAACTCATTCATTTAGTCATTTCATTCTGTATCATAATTTATTCCACTGCTACACATAAAACTAACACAACCATAAAAAAATATCACCAAAACACCACATATCCACCATCATTGTCACATCAAATTGACTAAGACATCTCTCTATAATAAGACACCACGACACAACTACAACACCCCAAAAAACACGCCACAACCAATGCGCTAAAACCACTTCCCCAAATCCACTATTCAAAAACCACTACACCACAACCATTATTCCCCAACCTCTACAACACAACCACTATGTCACAGACACTATGGAATAACCGCTATTCCACAACAAATAAACCACAAAAAAATATACCACAACACTTAATTTTTCACATTGCACAACTTCCCACATCACATCCAAACTAACCACCCATCACATCATTTCTGATCATACCAAATGAAATATTCAGTCACATATAGAATATCAGAACAATCGATAGCCACATGAAAACCAAAATGATCACAACCAAACACAACAGAAAAAAATTCCATCAATGCACTCATTCATGAGCTTTATCATATAACATATTTATATTAGAATATATATTTAAAAAACATCCTGGGGAACCCAATCATGAACCAGATATATTTTATTAAACATTTTATTCATGGAGTGATCACACAATAGGATTGAAAGAGCCATCCATTTTATCAACCAGAGTGAATGTAAGGATTATAAAATATTCTATTTTCCGAATTGGTAATATGAAGTCCTAAAAACATAAAAAATTTATAAAAAACAAAAATACAAGTGATAATTCCCCATAACCATCAATTTTAGACATAAAAATTAATTATATGATTACATGGACCCTTATTATCATACCAATGGTAAGAAAAATCATGAAATTCTCACACACAGAACGTGAAAATGGGTGAACCAGGATATTCACTACTGATAATTAGTGTTTTAAAAGTGATAGAAACTACCATTAATAGTGCTAGAAAACTACTATTAATCACTGTGAAGATAAACAGAAGTTCCACATTAATAGCACCATAAAATTACTGATAAAGGGACACCTTTATGAGAACTATTCTAAGTGATGATAATGTCCCAATTTATCATCTCTTAATTAGAACTGATAAAGGCCATGTTTCTTATGGAGTGATATTTATTTAACAGCACACCCAACACTTTCATAACACTTGAACTACACCTGCACACCTAAAAACCTACACACTTACACACAGATAGCACCGACACACACATAGAAAAAGATAGTACCAGCACATAAAACAGCAACATAAAACAATACCTACACAGAAACAAAGCATAAGAGAACAAAACAGAGAAAATAAGATTTCCGCAAACAATACTATATATATTTATATGAAATCATGAATACATAAAAACACTGCTATATACAGTTCAAACAATGTTTTATATGGTTACAATTACAATTATCCAACAAATAGTTAAAAACATAAATGTTTCATTTTTTTGTATCTGTGATCCCCTCTCAAAAATTGTCTTCCATTTTATTAGTTTCCAAACAAAGAATCCAAACTCAAGAAAAAAATTACACCTAAATAAGAAAAAAATATTACTGCAGTAATAAAATACTTAAATAAATTAAACATTAATATGAATGAATAAATTAAAAAAATGACATTTTTATTAAGAAAAGAACATTTGGGTCGGTAGAGGGCCATAAGAATAGATGATACTTGATACATGACCTTGATATGAGTAGGTAAGTGGCCAAGAGGCTAGATGTTGTGAGACATAGCATGTTAAGGGAATGTAAGGGTGGTGAGATGTTTTATTGGTTACAAATTTTCTATTAGAGATATTTGTATGTATTCAATGATATGGATGTTTGACCATCATGATATGTGTTAACTATTACAGCCTTTTCATGTCCATATTTCAATGGATTAAAAAAAAAATTTAGAATAGGATCAACATGTTTCATTGACATATAAATATTGTTTTTTAAAGATTACATGAATGAGTAGAAAAGAGGAAGAAATGTCAATAAAAACATAGAATCCAAAAGGATTGATATATTAACAGTAAAAAGGGAGGAATTTCCAAAATCTAGAGTCTCTCCCATAACTCCCCAAATATGGGGGTAAGATAAACCAAGAATACTCAAAATTGTATGCACTCAAGATACCACATAGATCTCTGCTAGCCAATTCTCTAGTGTAACTATGGATTAGAAAAAATGACCAACTAATTTAGTTTTCACATTTATACCCTGTTTTAGTGACTCTTACCTACTAGAAGAATCAAATATGGACTTTTCTGCCACATTGATAAGATTATGCTACTCTATAACTATTTTCCCTACAACATTGAGCATTTATTATAGGTGAAACAATTGATGGTAGAATCTTTCTATCTCATACCTCTCATCTATGACTAAATTTTTATGAGCTTCTACTTCTATTATAAACAAGGATTCTTCATTCAAGCCCTCATTATGATGTTGAATGTCCAAATTTTATGCCTCCACTATAGATACTCTCAGGTATATGAACCTCTTTTTATCCCTCATGTTGACCACCTCCTTCACACTAGCATGATGTTATTGATAATATAACTCACTATAACCAAGTGTTTTGAACATGTACATGAGGTGTCCAAAATTTTATTTTATCTCTTTGAAGGTTACCTCCATGATTATATTCCAAATATACCCCACACATGTCCCCAAAACTATTGAGGAAATGATGCATGTTCCAAAACTCAACTTAGGAATAGTCCAGAAATTGGAATATACTCTAAGACCACGTTTCCAAGAGAGGGAATCATACTCACATCCCTTTATGTGATTAAAAAAGGGAAATAATTGTGCACTTGTTGTTATAGTGGGGAGAGATAAAAAGTGGAATGGTTTGGGTCTTCTAATCTCTAAGGTGGAGTTACTCCGATAAATCATATAAATATTATTAGTCAATATAAAAATTATTCCATATGAAGATCAATATTCATGATAATAATTGAGAACATACCTCAATTGGCCACATTAATAGCCACTTCCATCACCTCAAAAATTAATTGATTGGTAATAATGAAATATTCCCTTAAAAAATGACCCCATTTCACACATAAAGTCACTTATATCAATACTAATTATTCTTCACCGTGATGTGGTACAAGTGTAAATAGTGGTTTTACAATATGACACATACATGATGGTGTATTCAATTACATAAGAGTATTGAATTTTAGAATAAATTATATCACATTACTAGTGATACCACCATCCTAGATAGGTTATAAATATAATAGTATCATATATTAGGAACCTCTAATAGTGCAATCTCCCATGCTATGTCAAAGGGAATGAGTTCTACCGTGTCCGCATTAAACATCGAGTCCAACTCTGCTTTGACCCTGACCACTTATGCCTCTCCAAGGACCCCATACAATATCTAATGTCTCATTGAAGGTATGGAAGGAATTTATTTCTCAGTTTTAGAGAGGGCCTGATGAGAACCTATATAATTATATTGGCCATGATAAACTACTATATTAATGAAAAGGAAAAAAGTCCACAAAGTACAACAATTAAGGATTTTTAGAGGCTTATTAGTGTATGGACTTGACCACTTTCTCTTATTAGTCCTCTTAGACGAAGAAATGTCAAAAATATAACATGAGGTTCCAAAGGTGGTACTGATGGAGGAACAAATGGTGTTTCAATTGGATCAGAAAAAAACACATCCACGAGCTCTATTTAACTTGGGGAGCCCTGATCATCAGCCTCTCAGTCACTTTTCAAACCAAATTTGGCAACCATGTCCCTGGGAATGTAAACATGAGAGGTGGGAGGTGACCAAATTTTACCATCCTCTTGAAATATCCCTGATAAAAGAATGTTCACCATAGTCTTAACAATATGACAGAATATATGAATGTGATGATAAAACATATCATACATCTTCAATAGAGAAATCATGGCATACCATATCTTCACTAGTTACCATTCTTCTAGGAATTGTTATTCTTGAAGTAAAGGGTGTGTAGTAGACCTAGCCTTTGACAAAATGAATCACCACACTATGTTCTTGGTTAAGTGATTTATCTTCAATGGGCTGTTGTTCATAAAAAAATCCTTTGGTAGTGATCACACACCCAAATCCCTCTTTCTCTATTTCCACAAGACACAAAACACTCTAGTCCTCGGTGGTCAATGTATTTTTGCTTTAGTTGTCCCAGTATTGGAATGTGATGGTAAAACCACCATAATTAGAAAAGATCCCCCACTAAATAGAACTTCTTTCACTGGAACACCAAACATTGTTACCAAATCTATTTACACTCCCTTTGTTGATTATGTTAGATCTAAGTGACTAATTTTTTTCTAATACATCTAGAGATATGTGGGTCTTCTGAATGATTTTTTTTTGGAATCTAACTTTTTGATGATTTGAGACCCCCTGCGACCTCGTCCTAATCCACTATTAGAAGATCTATGTGCTTTATCACCAATGGATCCAACTAACCATTTGGGAATGATCAGACCAAGGTATCTATATAAGCCATAGAGAGGCTAAAACCTAGATATCCAGAGGTAAGGTCACATATACCTATGTTTCCTATCATGTGAACATTATCCACAATTTGTGAGCCAATGTGGTTTGCATTTCTAAACAGATGTGGAGAGGAGTGGGTAATTTCATTTAAATGCATTGAACTATCTCTTGAAGTGGTATGATGCATACCACTCATAGAATACATTTCAGTTAATCCAGGTGGATAAAATACCATCACATATGGCAAAAATATATTCTTAGGCTATAGGATCACCCTTTACATTATTGGTAATATCACAGGTTGGTACTCCGTACGGTATAAAAAATTGATCATACCGGTTCACTTTTCTCTTGATCTCCTAGTTATTTAGTATGATTATACCGACCCCTCTTATACTTTATATAAATTTCTTGAAGTTGTAAAATTTAATTTTATGAGTTTTATGTAACTCATGTCCACCAATGTGGGCCCCCATCCAACCCCACTGTTGTTGTAAGGGACAGAAAATTCGGAACAGGGCATACCCCTATAGATGTTGTAAAGTTGGAAATATAATGTAGACAACTTTGGAAAAACAAGATGATAATCTTACAACATAAAATAACCTATACCATAATTAATGTGGAGACCATAACTCCACCTTTTTTCTTCATTGTGAATAAGTACCTGCTTATGTACATTGCTAAGAAGAATACTAGATGAAGAAGGTGATGGTCCTCGGAGGTGATAGACCATCCCTAGTCATTGAATTGACACTATAAAACTATTTTAAAATGATAACCCTATTCCCCATAAGATTATCATGATGGAAAACACTTGGTATTCTTATTCATACCCTCATGCTGAGTCTTCTTGATGAACAAGTCAGCCCACTTCTTAAAAGGGATTTCAATCCCTTGATATGCATCCTTCCCAAGGGATATTTAGGCCTGATAGATGAGATCCATCATAATGGTAGGATTCTATTACATCTTATACTCAATATACGGGGGATTAATTTACAAATCATACATGTCTCCTAAAATCAACACATCATAGACTATCATAATGTGCCATATACTGATGCCCAACTCACCATACATAAAATGAAATGTGTTCATGTACTGACTCTATAAATTCAACAAGTCTACCATCAGAATATTTTTTTCAATAAGTAAGGGTTTCGTAAGTCTAAATAGATTCATAAAATCCTATCATTTTCATCTCAACCAAAAACTCTATTCTTGTACACTAAACAGATAAGAGACAACCCTGGTTCATCCCAAAGCATCCACTAGGTCAGAAAACCCAGCCATATAACCAACAAACATCTAGTTTGATATATAATTCTACAATTATTATGGTTAAATATGGGTTTATGCTTCAAATATGTTTTTAACCCTTTAAAATCAATCCAGATAAAATTCTAAATTAACCTTTAAATATTTCTTCTTTGGAGATGAAATTACCCACATATGAGATGTTCTCCCTGAACATATAATAAGACATAAGGATGTATGATAGAATAATTATCCCTTCATTAGGTGGATAGATCATAGTATCAGTTCAAATAAAAAACCAATATAACGGAAACTGATTATAAAATTTAAGATCTAAGATATTGTTTCCCATAAATATTTTAAGATGCTCGTGAGTGGATTGAATGACTATGGTATGGTCGACTTCCACACTATCGACCATTGTAGTCCAATGAAGTATAGACTCCTCAAATTAAATTATTGAATTAATTTTTATGATAACAATGGGAAAATTATATTAATTATGAGAATAGAGAATTTTGTTTTAAAATGGTCTTGATTAAGAAAGGGGAACATGAATAATTAGAAATATCATATTATTTTAATGACTTGTTCAAATTCATGTGATCACATGACCATAATAGGATCACATGATCAAACAAGCCTTTGAGATTTATAAGATTACATGACCCTTGATGATTTATGAGATCATGTAAATAAGATTGGAATACAAGAATCATGGTTCGAGTGAATAACCTTAATTGATTATGTGATTTGTTTATGTGATTTGATTATGTGGTGAAATCACACAATCAGTTAACATGAAGAATTACTACATAAGAGATTATGTGGCATGATCACATGAAGATGATTATGTTAGGTAAAGAAAAAACCTAAGAGTTATCGTATATATATGAAATATTGAGTCATTATTTAAATAGATTTCCCATTAATCTCTTATCTATAGGTAATTTCACGGAATACCAAGAGTATCTAATAATAATAAAAGAAAAATAGAAGCCCATGGGAATTAGTTAGGTATTCACTTACTTATAAAAATGCCTTTTTTTATTCATCCGAAATTTGTATGTGAGGTGTGTATGAATCTGGGCATCGATGTTATGCATGCTCTATATGAAGTGTGTAGGGACCTAGATTTTTAAGGACATGCATATGTATATATGATGAGGGATTATTTGGGCAATTTTTGATATCCAATATCTATAGACAATGATTTTTCTATGTAAAAATCTGGATTACTTCTTTGATTGAGCAGAAATAGTTTCATTTCTCTTCTTGTAAAGGAATGTCACATGGATAGGAATCTTCTAAAATAAACAAACCATGAAAGTAATAATGAAAATAAAATCAACTTTTCATTATATAATTCTTCGTCAAAATAGACATATTATATCATAACATTACCTCTACATATTTCCAAAGGGTTTCACTGGTCTAGATATAAGCTAATAACAAAGTTAATGATTCTTTGTGAACTTTAGTACTTTTGTTTTACTACTGCTGAGCATTTCATCTAATCTGAACAACTGATTCGAAATCCCCGTGAAGCTCTCATCGGACACGGTCTCTTTGATATCATCATTCAGCGTTCACTTTTCCTTCTCTTCCTACACCCATTTACCTAGTTAATGGGTGTAGAAAGAGAAGTAAAATTTAATAGATAAAGATGATATCGTAGAGAGGGTGTCAGATGATAGCATCATAGGGATGCCGAATCATAAGTTCTGATATGATGTTATGAAAAGTGTTAGTTAGAAAACAATAAGTGAAGAATCCTTAGTTTAGTTATTAAATTTGTGAGTGTTTCACAACCAGTATTCTTCAAACAAACTAAATCAGTATAAACAGCTGCATAAATGACCAAAATACCTAATATAAATGATCCCTGCCATAATAGTTTTGGTCTAGTGCATTTGGAAACATGGAAACATAATGACCAAGTTCAAAAGAGTCTTTCATTAAAATATTATTTACTAGAAATTCAACTCATTTATAAAACCATTATTCATAACCTAAGGATATAAAATATAATAAAAGGTGATCATTTATTCTCTATAAGTGTAAACAAGGAAAATATCAATGATCATATAAGGATAACCTAAGTAGTATGAATTCACCTTCATCTAATTTGTGTAAAATCTTCCTTGATGTATGTTTCTCATTCATTTCTAAACACAACTATATCATCTTGTGAATATGTGTTTTAGCAACAATCATGGTAATACTGAAAAAATATAAGTGCACAAAGGACTCCTAAAACTGATTCCACGTATTTTATTTTCACAAGAAATAAAAACTCTACATGAGATAACACTTTCAATCTCCTATATTTTTTATCCAAATTATTGATTTAATACCTAACATGTGTAATCCATTTCATCGTTATTGAATAAATATATTTTATCTTTTGGTAATAAAAAATATCTCCTAAATAATATGAAATAATAATGATAAATAATGATGATTATTTGATGATTTTAGTTTATTAAAATTTATTTAATTTTTATAGTTATTATAAAGAAATATTTAGAATGATTATCTTTACAATTGAGTAGTAAAAATAATACATGGAATTTATCCATTACAAGAAACCACTCTCAAGAGTAAAAGATAGGGATATAATTTTTCAAAAACTAAAAACTAGAAGATGAACCAGGTTCGATCGATGAAGATGATACATATCTGGATTAAAATCTGAATTTTCTTACTTCCAAGACACAAGAAAATATCAAAAAACTAAAGTGAATAATGGTTCATATATTTTAATGAAGTATTTATTTATATAGGTCAGAAAAATTAATTACTATAAATTAAATTAGATATTTAATATTTCTTTCACTCAAAATCATGATTGTGTAACATTTAATATCTTCAGTAATAAACATCATAAATATATATTGAGTCAAAAGTATCAATTATCAGGATTTTAGGAATTTTAATTTTTTAAAATTTATTAAAGGATATATCTTGGAGATGATGAACACAATAAATTAATAAAATGATTACCTCACAAAATTAGTGTTATATATGTGTAACAGGGTTTTACCCATACAAAAATCATAAATTTCATGTGTGGATAACAATTCTTCTACTCAACAAGGTCTCTTGACATTATATAAAATATATATTAAAATATACTAACCCTTGCAAATCCATGAGACTACCTTACACGTCTCTTTGAAACAAGGAGTTACAATTTAACAAAGGCTAGGCCATAATAAAAAATTCTTTTAAAATAGGGGATTACAATTGTGGAACATATAGAAGAGGGGATGTTTACCCTTAAAAAGTGGATAATAATTCATCTTTCCAAAGGACCCCGGAACTCCCTAAGCAGGGAGGGGTGAATTAGGGTGTCCAATTTTTCTTTTTGAATTTTTGGATCTTGTTCCAACATTGGTTGGAACTTGTTAAATCAATCAAACAAATGAAAGTAGGGAATTGAGAGAAAAAATTTACTTGGTTCATCGCAAAGGGCTATGTCTAAGGAGCATACACCGACTTTGTATAGGTTGTATGAAAATCCAATAATCATCATAAGTTTATGGATTAAATGATTCGGTCATAGAAACTCTATTCTAGGCACACTATCTTTAAAAATGTTTAGGGGACACTAACTACATCCCTTGGGTCAATTCCTTCAACTCCCCATAGCTCAGTACCGTGAGAGAAGTCAAACTCAGTTTGTTGACAAGAAGGTCTCTTAAATATATTTTCATTGAAGTCTTCATCTCTGTTCAGTATGAGACACTACATTCATCGAAGTCCTGAACTGATGCACTTGAAATCTCTGAACCACTAAAATGGATAATCAAAATCTTGTTAGAATCATAACACCACACTTATACGCAATATCCCAACTTGAAAGCAATAATTTGGAATTTTTGTGAATGATGAAATTAGTGCAACAGCTACTTTCCACACAACCCTAATCTTTCGTGCAAATTTCTTGAAGAGTTCACTTGGTATTTTTAGAATGAAGGAACACCTTGTGCACAAGATTTACTCTCATAAAATCTTTCATGTGCAAATCTTTCGTATGGCAGAGCTACAAGATTTTTTATGGAAAATTCTTGATCCTTCTTTGGGGATAGCAGAATATTTATATTCCATTGATGACCATGTGTGTAAGATTTAGACATGTCTTTGTTGAAGTGTGTAAGTTTCACAATAATCATAAAAAACCCCTTATGACGTCTCATTGGGCGTGAAAACCCTTTTCCACAACATCATCATTCGTACACTCCATGACATTTACATTTTTTAACTTTCTGATCTGGAAGAATGTCTTTCCCGAAAGATCCAAAAACACCTTCAATCATGCAAGAAAAAACCAATATTTCACACACATGTCAAATATTTCTTGCACACTTCAAATATTTCTCACACCTTCCATTGTCAAAAAGACATTCTTCTATTTTTTTGATTTTCTGCCCAAAAATTTGGCCAACACTAGAGAATGGAACCACCTTCAATATTGCTTTTAGATAAAACTGTATGACCCCATTTCCATGTAATCTATCTGATCTTCCATGAAATGGATGACAATAACAAACCCAAACCATGATCAACTCAATGTTGGTTGAAAACAAACACAATCAGAATTATTTTTCTCACAAAGGAAAACCTTGTTTCCAATAATTACCATTATGAATGGGTTGTTCTACCCATATGTAACCCTATTAAATATATATATACCTTTATATAATTCAATTAAAATTGAACTTATCTTTATGTATACTTTTTTAATTGTGGTATACCTTTATGAAATGCATATGCCCTATGAAAATAGTAAGGATTACATTGAAGAATATTTAATTTTCATAAAAATTATTTTAAAATAAAACTAATATGGTCCATTGCTTATATTGAAAAGGATTAATTTTCAATTCACCCCTCCATATATACCTCATTTATATGTATTTCTCTAAATTTTCATAGTCCAACGATTCATGCCACAATTCCTGAATGCCAGTCTCTTTCTCTAAAATATCCTCTTGGATCAATCCATTCCACCACTGAATCTATAAACATGGAATCATAATCCCTTAATTTTATTTCTTTCTCTAGTCTAAAATATACACTTGGATTTCCACATAAGATGAATCAAAATAAAACTCAATATCTTTTCAATCAATCATATTCATGGGATTGAAAATGTATTATAAAATCATAGACACATAAAACACATTGCACATGCCATAGTATAAAGAAGGGAGATATAGGTGGTATGACTCTATCCTAATCCACTCTGTTTTCTCAAAGGGTCCAACAAAATATGATGAAATATTTTATTTATTCCTCAAATACTGATGGCCTAACTAAAGATTCAGTCTCCAAAAAATTGATTTTCCTATAAAAAAACCAGAGGTCCACATCTAATGTCTATATAATATATCTATCTGATATAATCTATAATAAAGATATTTTATATTAGTTTCACCCTCTAAGATGTTTCCATTACCATACTAGGTCCCACAACATCTTCCTCACTAGCCTCATTCCAAAAAATATGCGAATGAAATGGACAACCAAAAAGGGCCCTATATGGTTCCATCAGAATTGAATCATTGTACATTTTATGTAAGAAATCTTAAACAATGATAGGTGATCATCCCTTCCTCCACTAAAATCTTAGACACAATAATGAATTATATCCTCCACTATATAGATCATCTACACTGACAGTATATTTTTCTATAGATTGTGAACTATGTTCAATATGACCTATGTAACTAAGACCTTCAACATGACCTTCCAAAAGTGAAATGTAAAGAAAACATATAAATGAGAAACAATTATCATGGGATATCCATGAAATATTACTATCTCATAGCCATGTTTTCAATGTAGTATATTTTCTGTACCTAAATTAGTGATAATAAATTATAAACACTGTTTAGCTGATAAAAAATCACTCCGACAATGTCATTGATCCTTAGGGCCCACATTAATCTTACCACAAAGTTCATCAAGAAATTATCCCACTTCCACATGAGAACATGAAGTGGCTAAAACAACCCACAAGTATGATTTTTCTCAACCATTATCCTCTCATAGGTTTTTAATCTATAAACTATTTCAGTTTTATCACCCTTCATTGATAGATAATATAATTTTCACATCAAATTGTTGAAAATCATTTTCACTCCAAGATGATACATCATATTTGAGGTATGGAGATCTCTCTTTATTTATTACCTATTATAGTATTGGAATATAACTCTCCACTAAATATTTATCACTTTATTATCATCTAATGACCATCGGGGTTTTAGGTCTCCCTTATATAGTTGTTCCTCCATCACTACACACTCGTTAGTCTCTTATCCAAAAAGTACGTGGTATGCTTATGAATTTCTGACCAATAATGGGGCTCATATCATTGCTACCTAGTCATTAGAAGAATCCATCCTTCAATCTGCAAACACACTCATTAGGTTCCACTATTCTTCCAAAGTCCATTCTCCATCCACCCTAGGTACATAATTCATAAATATAAAATCATATTATATGATTTGACATTTCCCTAGTGAATAATCCGTATAAATGTATGAAATATGTACATACTCTAACAAATTCCTTTTTCTAATATTTAGTTCTAAATGTGAGAATATATATATATTACAATTATGGTCAGTGTTGATAATACAACTATCAACAATGATATATAGTCTGTAACACATCAAAGAATGAACAATATATTCTAGATCAAATTATTGGTATTATCGTTCTTCTCATTTTCTCACAAATAACTTTACCCATATGTCACTACCTATTCTAGTTGTATCAGTACTCCACCAAAAAAATGGAGTATTAATTGTTGTATAAAACATAACCAATACTTTTCATAGGAAATGTAATTATTGGATCTATTTTCAACCTCTCTTCATCTTAAAAAACACATATTTACACATTGAAGACCACTAGAACCTCACCCCCTTCTACATCAATGCAATCACTGATGCTAAAAACGTGAATTACAACATAAATTTTTTAAATCATCTTACTAATCCCAGAATTATCCTAACCCCAAAAAAGTTATATGGAAATTTCCTACTCATCAGTACATAAAATTTATTAGGTTCCAAAATTATACTGATCTCATTGACCACATACCTTAAGAATTATAACTCTTAAATAATAAGTATAAACTTCTAAATATTATACTAAATCTAATTTTTTCAAATTTTACTATGGATTATCTCTAGATGTCTGAAATGATACTGTGGGGTCAAAGTATAGCTACAGATTCCCACATTGGTTGATATGATGAAAGAGTCAAGATATCAGTGGATGATCTAGTTCACGAGTACCATGAAGACAAATTGGGACTTATTCAGTCTAAAATACATCTCCATGTACTCTTATATACTCTACTTACTCCAAAATACCATCTTTTTGGTGTCCAAATATCTAAAAAATAACTTCTGATATCCATATCGACAATCAAGAATGGGGAGCTAATGGTATCCCAACAGTTAACAAAAAATATCCCAAAAATATGGAAAATATATATATTATTCACCATAACCTCATTCATCTTTCATAAAAATATGCGGAGTTGAAGACTACCCCTTTTATTCGTTTTTAATAAAATAGGTACATTCCAGTGTTAATTACTCAGACTGATAAAGCCCTCTTACACCAAGTCCTAACATTATACCTTGATCTACATGAACTCAGGTGGAGGGATTTGATAATAGGGTATTAAAATAGGTTTCACACCTAGAATGATATATTTCAAAAAGTAAAATTCACTTTTAGGGGGATGTATTATTTTTTATTCTAGAAAGACACTCTAATTGAGATCCACAAGTAGAGGAAAATTTAAGGGGGTTCCCACTAATCCCTCAAAAGGTGTCAAGCCCACAATATGTGTTGTGATCATACCATGAGTACTTAAGATAGTAACATCCACATATAATCCCAGTTCCCATTACCAAATCATCACATACTTATATTTCTTAGGGTATAAGAAAAATTTATGTTCTCTAATAACGATCAATGTGAGACTAGAAGCTAGTTAATAATAAGAATCACATCAAATCACATCATCTACAAAATCGTGAATTCCAACATATTTCAATAACCATATATGATAATAAAATACCACAGGAATCAATAAGGATGGTATTCTTCCATACACAGTAGTTCTTCAATTGATACTTACTCTGAATTAAACATTATTGTTCAGTTAAGTCCACCAATAACATGGTCATATAAACAAAAATGTAAACATCTATAAGCCTAAATGTTTCTATCTTATAAAATAAATCCTTGAAATTATTTACTATGTAAAATATTCCTATAATGATTCAACCCATTACTCAACATATTATTGGCCTATATGACCCAAGAAAGGTTTATAATGATAGGTTTCAAGGTCATGGTATATTTAACCACATTTTTGAACTCTTATACCTGTGAGATGCATTATGTGAAGATATTTTAGATGAGATTCTCTACTAACAAAACCACAGTGTGGGTGTATAAGAATTTGTAGATATATACCACTACACATCTAGTGGTAAAGAAGGATAATTTTCCATTGTTTGTGTATTCCACCCCCACATTATAAGTAATACCATGAGAATACGTTGATGTGGAATTATTTGAAATGTGGGGAAACATTTAGTAAATTTAAATCCATTACAATATATCTCATTATATATATATATATATGATCACTCAATGGTAATCCAATGATTATACTAGTAACCCAAGTTGTATCTCTCCTATAACTAAACAAGTACTCCATCCTTTTATTCAAGTCACAATCATATATATGAACACACAATATAATGTCATTTTAATACTAATTAGATCAAATATATATATATATATATATATCAAAATATAATGGAAAAAACATAAATCAACCAAAATCAATAAATACATGTTTATACCATATAAGTAAAATAATAAGTACATTAAATAAGAAGACTAGTATGGAATATGAAATATGAATATATATAGAATGAAATCATACGTGGGTAATGATGATGCATGCATTAAAAAAATCATACAGAATATTAACCAAAATCAGGTCTATGGTAAATTGGATGTCCATTACACATTCACATTTACTATATATTATGAACAATTATTTTCAGACATTAATATCACAACATTTTAGATAAATTTTCAATTAACTACACTAAGATCCATTCCAAAATAGTAAATTTTTAGTGTATTTAGAGACTAAATAAACAGTATCCTAATTTCATAAAAGATCATCAACATCTCCCACAAAAATATTAACACATAATATTATACACATACATAACAAACATAGACCCATTATTCAAAACCATGTGAATTGAGGCCAAGGAAAGTGTGTGCTCAGATATTCTGTAACGGAGTACAAGGGAGATACGAAGGATAACATAAACATAACATGAGAATATAGGTATGAGAACGTGATCTTAACATTTTAAAATTGATACACAATATATCACAGATCATAATCATGAATCATGGAATAATTAATGGTAGTTTATAATATCTATTTCATAATTAAATAAAATAACATGAGTTGTGAGTGCATAACATTTCTATAATACATAATTTTTAGGTATGCACAAATCCATAGAAAATTTTTCATTATTCAAGCCTCACTTAAAAAATTATCATCATGGATTGGGTTCACTCCCTATTCAATTATACACATAGTAAATGTTTACTCCAAAGACTATCTTATTGGATAAAGTCATTTAATAAACATGGTTCACTCCAAATTATAGTCCATATTATCTTTTGAGATATCCATATTTATCTAATACATTGGTGGGCTATATTATTTTTATCCCACAGATCACATAGTGAAATTCATACATCTATGTGCCATAAGATCAAAAGACATGCATCATATCATTATATAAAATATCATGGAAAGGATGTGAGTTACATAATCATATCATCATAACATAAACCATAAGCGAGAAACAACTTTTATAATGGTTTCAACAAAAACTAATAAACCCATATAATGAAATAGGATTCACAGAATTGACCTAAAATAATAATCATCGCAAGATAACCAATGAAATATTGTGAATTCTATCAATGGAAAACATCCCCAATTAATATTAAAAAACATTAAAGATATTATCATATATTTAAACTTTATTTAAAATATCACTACAATATTTAATAAATAAAATACAGTTTCCATATTGAAACCACATATAAAATGTAGAAAAATTTCACAAATATAATGGAAAATATTTTCCATGAAATGATCATTAGATCATGTAATGTAATATTAAAAGCATTCATCAATCATGAAAATGGGGAATTCTATCCATGGTGTGTATGTTGAAACACTTATTCCTTTTAAATTATTAGTAAAATGTTAAATTACATCATTTATAAAATTAATGGAATATTTATATTCAACTATTTGTTAAAAAAATCAATAATTAGTAAAAATTATATTAAAAATAACAGGAAAATAGGAAAACAATTTACCAATATTTTTTTAAAACATGTACATGTAAAAAATTTATTTCTAACCGATGTGAAAAAAATATAGGATTTAAAAAAAATAGTCAAAACATTGTGTTCATAAAAAGATAATAATTAAAGGAAATAAAGTAATAATAAGAAATAAACATATCTAAAGAATATAATTTTATTCATGATATGTAGAAAATTAAATTTCATCATCAAGTACATTATTATAGAAAATCATTGTTACTAATGTGGTTGTAACATAGAACCCAAACCCAATGTTTCACATGATTTCAAATTTATCTAAATCCTTATATAGTATATTTGAATTTATTATAAAATTATAAAACATTCATGTAGATACTTATAATATCATATAGGATCTACTTCATTATTGAAATCATTATTTCTATGTCTTAACTGTTTTATTTATCATGGAAGATTTAATTCAGTGGTTGTGATCATCATACATTAATTATGGTTCCATAATCACAATAATGTTACCCATAATATAAATATAATTTATATTAATTATATATATATATATATATATTACACTATAAATGGTTGAGATATAAAAGTTAATTAAATCATTCATGGAGATATTAGGTTTTACGTACATATGAATTTATATACCATTATTTGATGGATGGAACAAAAGAAGGAAAAATAAAAATATACTATTATAGAATAATATTAATATCATAAACAACATATAAATATATATATTCAAAATCCTTCATTACTATAATACCTGTAATACTACATGAAAAATGGGGTTTAAAACTCATTGGGCATAGGTACTGTAGCAATACTGTAGTAGTGGTGGGCACTGTAGCGGTGGCAGGACACTGTTGCAGCGGCATTACAATATGTGTACTGTAGAAGTACTATTCATAGAATGGGTATGTGGGCCATGTAATGGGCGACATGCCCACTAAGCCTTTAGGATATGTAATGGGTCTCCCTATACCAAATTAAAAGAGTCATTTTCTTTTCTTTAATAATAAAATGAGGCTTCGTCCCCAGTCTTTTAAAAAAATGAATTACACTGCTACGTGGAGATTATAAGTCATATAGACACACGAGCGATGTCTTATCTTTCTATAGGATGGAAATAAAAGGATAATGGTTGTTACATAATTATTAAAAAAAATATTTCTGTTGATGTTACCGAATACACTACACTATAATGGATACAATATATTTAAAGGATGTTGAATAAAAAAATTGAAATTGATTAGTTAAAAATTATAAAACGTTCTTGAAAAGACATTCTTGGATTACAACTTAATCCGAGAATGAATAAAATTTTTGAAATACAATATGCTCTAGGATATAGATAAATAGTATATGAGTCCATTATTGTAGGGATTATTTGATCTGTAATACTTCAAATTTATGATAAATAGAGGATAAGTGGTTCCATTTTTTAATTGAGGTGTGGGGAAGTCTTGGAATTAATTAAATTACTAAATGAATATAAAATATTTTTTAAGGTAAATGGAACTATATTTATAGATTTAGAATATAAGAAGAATATTATCTGAAATCATTTAATGCTAAAACAATTATCTGGGTTGTGGTTATGTTTCTACCCCTATCTCTATGTTTTAACCCCTAATTAATACCTTTGAAAATTATAATAGAATCAATGTTTTCTACTAAATTATGATAAATAATGTTACTAAAAAAGGAATAGTGACCCTTAAATATACCATTGTTTATTATTTAAACCATATTAAAATTTATTTGCATGAAGAATTATTTTTTTAATTTAAAATCACTTAATAAAATATTGATTATTATAAAATATCATTAATGTCATTTTTAAAAAAATAAAAAATATTATAATAAAATATGTGACTAGATCATGTTAAATAATTAAAAATGACATTTATTCCATAATAATGAATTTATTCTCTTAATTTAATCATCAAATAATATTTTTAAATTTTTATATATGATTTTAATCATTATGTTTTTTAACAACGTGGTTAACTTGTTTTAACCATTACTGTGGTAATGGATTTTCTAATATAAAATTCTCACAATCTTACTTATCAAGTAAAAAATTTATCTTTAATGACCATGGGATTAATATTTATATAATTTATCAACCTACATATCTCATTCTAGTAATTTTTGGAATTTGAACTAAGGTATTGGAAAATATTTAATATAAAATACCATTAACGTCGTTTTGTCAACTATTTTTTAAATTTGAATTTGAAATCAAAATTATAAGAGGGAAATTAAAATATAAACCATTTATATGACACTAATATGTTTTATTTATCTTATAAAATTTATTTACTCTTTGAAAATTTAGTCATGAAATAAATTTATTTTTCTCAAATATTATTTTTATGACACCCAATTTTATATTTCCAGTGCTTCACATGCACTACTTTGGCATAGTAATGGATGTTTATATATATAAAGAAATCAGTTGATAATTATGTTTTATATATTTATTTTATGAAATTTTTGGTATATTATGATACATTAATCTTCCCATTAGTTTTATAAATATTCATTTCATATTTATTTCAAGTAAATAAAATATAATATGACAAATTTCATAAAAAATGTATCTTTTACTCTTCAAAAATTTTTAATTTCACCTAAAATATCACAAATTATTCCAAGGATAAATATTAAATTCTGAATTAAAAAATTAATTCAATTTCATGAAATTAAACTATAATAATTGGTGTAAATAAATTTAAATATTAATCTATAATACATACCAAAAATAGTTTTATTTTCAAAAAAGAGTTTTTATGCCCAAAAATACAATTATAATGTAATCATGAGTAAGGTTAATTGAAATTTAATTAAAAATAAAATATTAAAATAAATAACATTAATAATACATTATGATGAAATGTAAATATAATTGAAATTTTTAATGAAAAATAATGACCGGTTCAGAAAAATCACCATTTTTCAGTATTCAAAGAAAAATAAATATTTTCAAAGTATATCAAAATATTACCATATGATAATTTTGATATTATATATTAAAAAATGATATATTTTTTAAAATATAATCATTAAATTTTTTTTAAAATCCTTATAATATTTTCTCAAATTAAAAGTAATAAAAACGGCTTTTGATGAAAATTTTATTTGAAGAACGAAAAAAATTTTATAAAAATTGAGCCCTTATTTCCAAATAATTTATTAATATATTTGTATTGATTATAAACTTAATATATTTCAATACATTGTAACTTATATTCATAACATACAATTAAATGGTTATGTTATAACGGTTAAAATTAATAATCTTTTATATTTTTCCAATGGTCAATGTTGTGTGGTTTTTATTATATAGAAAAGATAATTATATTAAAATTTTAGGTTATTAAATCCCCCTAATAAATTAAATAATTTTAAAATTGAACTTGGGACCCATAATCAAGGGAATTAATTTTTAACATTATTTTTTTGATATCTAAAATCTCAAAAAGGGTTAATAAATCATCATTTTGAAGATAGGAAAAAAAATATAGAGGTCATATAAAATAACACATAAATAATTTACCAAATAATTGAATATTAGAGGGAAGTGAAAATATAAAATAGGAGGAATAAATTAATTACTATATATGAATAGAGAGCGATAGAAATATTTGATCACAAGAATGTGAATAATCATCATACCATGAATTGCTACTAAATAATAAATCAATGATGTGTGAAAATGGACATCAATTGATTATACATAAATTTAATTGGATAAGACTGTTATTTAAATATCATTTTCCTAGAGATTAGAAATAACATTACCATTTAGACTGAGATCATAAAAATATACTTTCATGAAAAGTTGATTTTCTTCCTTCAATCAATTTCTGGAACAATCTAATCTATTACTCTAAATAATGGGTTTTCAAAAAGAATATTTTATCATTCTTGATGCACATAAATAAAATTAAATTGGATCACATAACATACATAGAATTCCTTATGTATTTAGATATTAAACAAAACATAAATGGTTAGCACAATGTAAGATAATATCGAAAACATGATGACCCTCATGATATTAAATAATAAATTTTAATCGAATGTTTCCAAAAGAACACCAAAGGTATAACCAAGATAATTATTTATATAAAAAACCAGATATAGAAAATTCCCTCTCTAATGTAAAAATTAATGAATTTTCTCAATAGTGATCTCATTATTTTCAAATTAAATCCCCAAAAATTAATTTTATTACTTCTTAAATAATATTTCAAGTTAAATACCATATTATACCTAGGGGTTACATAAAGCTCAACACAAATAAATATAAAAAAAACAACATTAATCACCATGATAATCCTCAATATAATATTATAATGTATTTAAATTAATGAATATATCCTGAAAAAAATTTATATACCAACCTAAACTTTTATCCTTATCAAGAACATATATATCTCCAAAAAATATATCCTTCTCAATTAATTACTTTTTAACCATCAACATTGGATATATCCAAATATCAAATCAACCATAATTAATATAAAATTAAATAATATATTAAACTAAAGGGTATTATAAAAATCAAGAGAGTACATTTCATAGAACCTAATAAATGTTTCAACTCAGCTCAAAATACCATCACATAAAACCTCAATGGGAACATAAATTTTTAAAAAACTTCTAATATATTTAAAAATATAGAACTGATTTAAAAATAAATAAATGATTAAATAAATCAATTTTTCATTATATCAATAATAAATTACAAGGGAATTAATATTATGTAATATACTACAACATTTATTAATAACTAATAAAAATTATTATCTCAATATCAAGCATATGTTAAAGGTTATCTATCCCTAAATCATCTGTCTCCCAAAAATATCCCTTATCAGTAAATATGTTTTAAAATTATTAATGATATAATATTTTTGGGCAATAACTAAATATTTCATGATTATTATAAAAAAATATCATTGAAATAACATAATGCTAAAATCCAAATATATGAACACATCAATCTATTCTCCAAATTAATTGTAATGGTATTGTTATTTTCTTATTATATGACTTAACCCATGTATTTGAGAATTGGAATAGGGAATTTCCATATTCTATAAACATAATCCACTGAAATATAAATGGTATCATATGATTAACAATACATACCTCAATCAAAATCATTATTTTTAACTTATAAATAACATTCTCTATGAGTATATTTTCTACGTAGAAAACATATTATAATTCCACTATGATATTTAACTCAATTATTTTTTCCTCATACAAGAAATGTTATATTTTAAATTTTATTTCTTCAAAGGGCTTCATGTGGCTCCATTTTTCCCTTATTATTATTTTTATGAAACGCATCCATGTTTGTAATGTTAATAATATAATAATATTTATAATTATAAATTATCAGATGTATTCATCTTTCTGGTCCAATTTCATTTGGTTTCTCATGATGAAAATAATTCCATTCCCTATAACATTTATCATAAAAAGGAACCATCCACCTTTTATCCATTGTTTAAAACTAAAAAGTATAGTGTGAGAAATAATATTTTTAGTGTTAAATTATATATTCCTGAAATATAATTCACAAGATGTCTATATCATTTCACCATGTTTTTAGTTGATGGAACCATTGATTAAAATTGATCCATCCTTGGTTATTGTCAACTAAAATCCATCATAATGTTTTAGAAGGGAAATTATATTTAATATATTAATTTATATTAGAAGTGTCAAACTAAGTGCGTATAAAGGGAATAATCATTTTCATGAACCAACCTGAGTTCTACCTCCATCAGATGCTTGGTCCAACTAATGAGAAGGATTGAATGGAATTCCTGATCACTATAAGATGGGAAAATATCCTTGGCATCAATAAAACCCCACTAAATAAAGATTTCACTTGATGAATAATAAGGAATGAAATTAGAAAAAAAAATTAAATAAATTTTTTATCATGACCCATCTGTATGTCATCCATCCATTCCATATAAAATAATTAACTCCATAGTATCATACTATCAATACTGATAAATGTATTAAATTTTATCAAGCACCAAAACACCTACATTACCATCTGGTTTCCAAATCATTCTTGAAAAATATACATCTTCAGTGAATTTTATTTTCCCACATTCAATTATATCTTCCCTTAATTCAAATAATTTTCTAAATCCGATATGGATAATATGATAAAAACTAAATAAAACTAATATATATGAATACATTCCTCATTATGACTATGCAAGTAATTACTAAAAAAACAAGAACCACAATTCCTCGTCGGAGAGATGAAATGACAATTTTAAAATGAAACTAAAAATTATAATTATGGTGTGAATGATATGTAAAATATGGATTCCAAAAAAAAATAGTCTATATGACTTTCCATTAATGTGAAAACCACATTGAGACAGTTTTAAATAATTAATATAGAAAAATATGGTTTTTATTTCATTACGAAACATGTAACTATATAATGTTTTTGAAGATCATATTATCTTATAATTTCAAAAATAATATTCCAAAGAAAATGGTATTTTAAAATAAACTATTTATATGAAATAATGAGATATCAATGTAAGATTTTTGGTAAATCTATAATAATAAAGATCATATCATTAGGTGATACAATATGTAGTGAAGTATAACATGTTTTTACTAATTTTTAACATGAAAATAAATCTAACAAATGTTCCTTTAAAATATAGTACCATAGAAATTATTGAAATTGTTATTAAGAAACAAGGTTTTTCCTAAGTAGCTTTATTATTTATGGTCCATGGATACTCATATTCTTGGATATTAAACCATATAAAAATCCATTTCATTTCATGAGCCACTGGAGAAGACAAACCCAGTGTCCAATTCTAATAATACACTTCCTGGACTTTAGTTACTATTGTATCATGAATCATTTTTGGGATAGTGATATTACTCCATACTATTTAACCTAGAATATTAGTCATATTCTACCCATCTAGATACTGAATATTCCCATGTCACATGCCCCCAACTGAAATATATATGTTACATGTAGTATAAACCCAAACCCCAATAAAAAATCAATGAAAGGATATCATACAACCTCACCTAACCTCCCTACCCTACCAATGTGAATTCACTTATGTAGAATCATACCATCATTCCAGTCACATCAATAAAAGTCAAAAAAAACATTAATTTATGAGATTCCATTATTGTACTAATCTTTTCTATTACTGTTTTAGAATTATCTAACAAGGCTGTTTCATTTGATAAATTTATATGGTTATTTGTAAATCCATTTTTTAAAACATATATTTCATGTTCTAACTGACACATCAAATATTGACACATATAAACCATGATATATATATACACCCATTTTCCTATTTCACATATTCCCTATACTTTTTTTGATTTTGTATAAAGAGGGAACTCATATATATATATAAGTCTCTTTTAATAAATCAATGTATAATAAATCTGCTAGAAGATATTCCAAAAACCCAAACATGTCGTTACGCCTATATATATTTAACATTAAAAGTATGAACCAAATTTATAATTTTTTAATTTACTTTATTAAACTAAATTGATAGTTCAATGAGTAATTGGAATGTTTATTATTTAAAAACAATCATGAAAGCATGATTTTACAAATGGAATCCCTAACTCAAATATGAGGAAAATGTGGAAACCATGAATCTAGCACATTCCATTCATCAAATCACATTTTCATAATTTAAAAACATAATAACATAATAAAAACACATGTTAAAATAATAATGCATTCATGTATTTAAATTCAAAGGATCATATATTGGCCAACATACCTCAAATCAATGATAATATCATTTCCTTTGATCTGTGAGGTTGAATCTCACCTCAATCAAGTACAAGGAACCCTAGTAAATCGAAGAAAACCAAAACTAGAAATGAAGCCACAAAAATCGGACTATGATAATACTGTATGGTTTGACATACCTCATTATAGAGTAAGTAAAATAATCAAAAGTTAAAGGATTTGATTATATCACATGAGATGATCATATGATGAATATGAAGGAGAAATGTCCAAAAATTGTTGGAGGTAGTGAGGGAGGTATCCTATCAAGGAGAACCAATGGTCATGGTGTAGGGGAGGGGTAATTGGGTGTTGTTAAGAAAAAATATGGGGAATAAGGATCATAAAACCCCATTTTTCAAAGGTTTGTACATTATGTAGGTTTGGACACCTAGTTTTCCAAAATTTTTGTTAACAATTATCCTAGACTAGAAATCATTCTCCCATATCATGGTATGGATTCCTGGTTATGGAAATAATGTGCTCACCTTATACCCTCCAGAAGGCTCTTCAAGAACATCAGATGGATTGGCCCCATGTATTGGAAAAATGTGAGACAATTATGTGGTTGGATCAGTCAAAATAAATTTTTGTCAAATTTGTAACATGGTTTGGAAAATTATTCCCCATAACCATAATAAATGTATATCATTCCCCAAAATTTACATTTTAGGGAAAAATCCAATAAATGATAAAATAAATAAATAGGGAAAAAATTAATAAAATTTAATTACCATTTGATTAGGGTGTTACAAGTCCCCACAACATGAAAATTTATTCACCCAGTAAGTCTATAGATATTATGTTAATCAAGATATTGTAAAGTATATTGTATCATTCAATATAATACTATTATGACCAATTAACCATGATGGAACAGTTGGTTTTCTTACAAATACTAAAAATATAAAGTTCCCAAAAGGCTAAGATTTCATCCTCAAAAACAAAACCAACATAAAATAAACATCAAGGGAAACCTAAAAATGAAAAAAATATAATTTAGGAATCAAAATAAGAGACTCAAATCTATAAACACAAACTGAGAATAAGGAAAACACATACACTTAACATAGAAATCACCATAGAGAATAACAGTGCTCTGTTGAAGATCTCCACAAGCATCCATCACATGACCCATGATCCTATAAAACCAAACCACTAATATGATCAGAAATTTGAGGGATGGGATTATAAAATATCCCCGACATAAAATTTTGTAGACCAACTTCACTGTGATATCATTTCATGGTGGCATACCTTCCATATTATGATTATGGTAAATCAAATATTTCCTAAGATGAAACAAACTCCCCAGACCTAACAAGTTCCAAAATCTTTGAGGCACAATGAACATATTTAAATACACCACTAATATTCAAAAACATATTTTAAAATATTTTATATAGATACTTGTATTGAAACCAAAATTCCCAAAATATATAAAAATAAGGCATTTCCACAGGATCAAGAGATGATTCCAAAAAAAATGAAACCACGAACATAGAAATGTTACAACCTATCCAAAAAATGGAATCAAGATAGAGATCCTTTGTATTCATAATGAAAATAATAAAGAGAAAATAACACAAAAATTTCCATAGAGAAACCACCAAAACCCAACCATCATCAAATCCTCCTTTTAATACTCAAGAAATATCAAACAAATTCCCCACATAAGAAAAAAAAAACACATGTTAAAAATAAAAAATCTAACGGTTACCACCTAGAATAATGATAATAAAGGAAATAAAAACAAATGATGAAAAATACATATAGGTAAGAAATCCACAAAAGAATAATTTAAGTAAAGAACATGCCACTACAAGATCCACATGGGCTATAGTCTCTGTTCAAGGAAGGAAAAACTAGGATTGAATCTCATAACACTAACCCTAGATGAATCCAACTGATAAAAAATTTAATAATGCTTCCTTCCCATTCATATTATATACTCACCCAATGATTTTATTTATAGGAAATGATACTATCACTAATTCATGTAGTTCATTCAAAAAAATGATCACTGAAAAAACTGAATCTACCTATGGAGTTTCAAATGTGATAACTACTGAAATTTTCATTCCTAATTTTCACATTAGATTAGAATCCTATAAAATAAAAAGGCAAAAACTAAAAAATGATATCCAATACTAATTCCAAAAACTGATCTTCAACTAGAAATAGAGGATTACATTGTATGGACTGATCATCCACTCATTATGAATCTCTTTCTGAGGAATAATCATATTACATGAAGTATGAGTCTATAGATTCATGATTACCAAAACAAATAAAATATAATGAATATATGTCATAAATTCATTCAAATAAAGACAATTAAGAAAAATGAAATCATCTTTACAAAACTACTTCATTTCCTCATAAAATATTCAATATAAAGTTGAAATGTCATGATTTAGTTTTGAAAAAAACACTGAAAAAGATTCATCCATCTTTTAATTATTAAAACATATTTATTTAAATGTATATTTTCAAAAAATATCTTTGAAATTTTAATATCAACATTAAATTTTTAAATCCCACTTGGAAAGTAACCACTTTAACTAATCTTTTGGAAATCCTCCATGAAATAATATTCAAATCAATTTTATCACACACCAAATATTTGAAAATTACATTACGAATCCCCCAATTATATTTTAAAAAACAAGACTACCAACACTTAAATAATTTTTAATAGAAATATTATAAAAATGATTTTATAAAATTTTTACCAATGAAAAATTCCAATTATAAAATTATGAACTGATTTTAGCATCTTAACCCATTTCAAAACACATTATTCCTTTTCAAAAATCAAAAATAAATTACATGAAAAATATTTTATAAACCATAATACTTTATAAAAAATTAGAAAATCCTAATTAACAAATAATACACAGAATTAAACCTAGAAATAAGTGACTAGTTAGCTTTATTGAATTGAACCCATGGCTTGGTGCACCATTTGACAACCAGAAAATTGGCATGAAGATTAACACAAAACTATGTACTTAATATTAATATAGATTTATAATTTGTGTGATATAACTATGCACCACTAGCTGAAATCCCATTTAATCTAGAAAATAGAAACTTATAACTCATAATCAGAATCCCAACATAGAAAGGTAAAACACGTTTCATCACATACGATGGTGATCATGCATTAACCCATGAAAGACTTATAGTTCTCCAATGATAATATATCCATCAACTAGACCTCTATAATAACAATTTATACATAAAAGAGATCCAAATATAAAATAGTTAAAAAACAGACTCCTTTGATTCCATTTTATCTCAAACCAATAAGAAATGTCCCTTTTTCAAAATCATGATCCATTGCACAGGGCTTAAACGCTGTTCCCTTCCCCCATGGATTGAAACAAGTTTCTCGATATCAATGAGGCGCCACTCTGTAACATCTCAACCAAAGTAATTATAAGGAAAAAAATAAGTGTAAAATAAATATAATTCCTATTTATACCATCCATACATCAGATATCCATGCTAGAGAAACAATTAATAGAAAAATAACATAATATAAAATCATTCAAAATCATTAAATAGAAGTGAGAAGAAAACAATTCTCACTAATTACTCTCCATCCCATGTTATATAATGATGTCCATCCTATGGCCCTTCTTCTCTCACAATTAATTATTTCTACCCTACATATTTATAGAGATATAAAACACTAAGTATCTAATGAAATAAAAGAAAAAAATAGAACTAAACTATAAAAATTCTTTCACCTTTGAGAATATAAAATTCACCACCTTAAAAAATAAATAAAACAAATGGGACTGAATAAAAGATAATATGGACATAAAAATAAAAATTATAATGTATAAAATTTCAAGAAGCTCATTAGGGATACCAAAAGAGAAACAATTCCCTATTCAATACTATTGATAAGAAAACCATTTTAATCCAGTTTGAAAGTATAAATATAAGAAAATATTGTTCTATATTTCCATTCAAAATAGGTATCAAGTTAATAGTTTATAAAAACCCATTACATATATTATTTCAAAAACAATTTTCCAAATTATTATATATATTATAATAATATGTTTATAGGAAAGAATGAATATGAAATTTTAGCATCTTAGTAAAATTATAAAAGTAAAAATATTATCATTTGGTTCTATATAAAAGAGATAATTTGAACATTCTATTTAATATTTTGGACATGAAAATTAAAATAACAAAGATAACATTGAAATTATAATATCATTTAAATTTTATAATATGAGAGCAAGCATAATGGAAATCTGAAAAGTAGCTAGTTTATTTACAGACTTATAATACTCAAACCAATAGTCACCAAACAAGAGAAAATCATATCCCTTGAATGTTATAAAATATAAACAAACCTATGGTCCAATGTAAATAAACAATGTACAATATTGTAGACAATTTTTAGCATAAATTCTACGAGGGAGACCAGGCCATGTTTCTACCAGCTAACCTTACATACTATTCCTAGTCTTCTCACCATGAAACAAAATATTCCCATGTTCCATTCCCTGAATTAAAATACATAATATTGGTTTTTTATAATAACCACAACTCATTCACATTGAAATTTATGAAAGACATACAATATTACATCACCTTCATATACTACAATGTGAACCCCCTTTCTTTAAATCATTTCAATATTCTAGTCACATTAATTAATGTCAAAAATATGTAGAATTTTTTTCTTTAATTATACTTCAACTAATATTTTAAAAATATTTATAAATATCTAATCAACCCTTATATTTTTATAAGTCGATATTGCTCATATGGAAATTCACTTTTTATACTATACTATTCACATTCCAAACTACAGTTCACACATAGACACATATAAACATGAATATTTATATAAATAACCCATAGCCTAATATAAATATTATCAATCACATTTGTGAATATATAAAAATAGGGAACATACATTTTCATATGTGTGTGTGTGTTTGTGTGTTAGCCACTTTTAATGTATTCATAAATTATAAATATATTGGAATATTTTTTGGACACCAAGACATGCCATCCCGCCATTATATATAACCGTGAGAGACTAAAACATATTTAGTCGAATCCAATTTAAATGATTATAATCATTTAAATATTTTAAATTGATATTTTAAAAGTATCAAAATAATTTTTAAAACAAGGATTTACAAAAAGAAGCCATGTTGGAAATATGTGGAATTTCTTGATATCTAGAAATAACCCCATTATGTTAATCAAATCGACTTTATTTAAATTATTTATTTTGTAATATAATAAATTAACATGTTAAATTGATTATTAATTCATTTATTTCAATTAAATGTACACTACATTGGTTAAAATACCACAAATCTAATAGAAACTCGATGTAATTGATGTGTGAGGCCCAATCCAACCTCGATTGATTCCAAGGATCCCCAAAAACTGAAATGATACACTAATTTCCCAGAAACCAAAAAAATAGACTTTGACAATTCCCTAGTGTTGGGCCAGCATCATTATGTTTTAGGGGATGAAAGAACAAGGAATAATAAGATTATTGATGAGAACAAAAGTTTACATAATATGATCGCATAATGAATAGGAAAGAGAAATAGATGAATACATTGGGAGGTGAGGATGGTGGTATTGTGGCTGAGAGATCCTCTAAGAGTAGTATTATTTGAATGGTAGACAGAAGGAGGATTAGGTCATTTTTATGAAAAAAGAGGATGGGGAAATAGAATAATATAATATTTCAAAATTTTCTGGACACTACATGTGGTTTGACTAAACCGTGGTCCTGCACTTGAATTCCTTGAAACAAAGAAATGGACATTCACTTGGTAAAGTAAAATTTTCACCAGTCATGTGCCATCTAATTGGTTCTTGGATAACCTTAAATGAAAGGGCACATGTTTTTCAAGGCCATGCGCCATCCATTCGATTTACTCAATAAAAATATATAGGTCATTGAAATTTGACCACATGGTTAGGGAAACTATATCCCATTATCATGTGATATTATTTATAAGCCCAAAACCTATCATTTTCAATGAAATATTACCCTAACATAAATATAAAATAGTTGGAAAAAAAATTAATAAATAAAAAATAATTGGTCGAGGTGAAAACTCATTGTGCACTATAGTGATGGTCTATATATACTAAAAAACTCTTTATTAGTTTATCACCTATATAGAAACCCATTCCAGAAACAAATCCAGAAGTAGTATCGAGACCATGAATATTTTTAGGGAAAACACATAATTTCTACCTTACATACCATTTAGGGTGTTACAATATACATATAATAAACCACAATGTTTACACCAATGTTTTATTTTCCTAATCATTAATGATTGAATAAACTATTCTTTTATACTAACTATATACACCCATGATTTTAATTAATAAATATTACATCATTTTAGTAAAATATTCAATATATAACATTAAAATCCATATAAAAATTGTAAACATATTTTTAATTAGAGACTGTATAAATAATCATATATTTTCATGAAGGATACTCAATATCTCTCATACTGATCTTATCACATAATAATATATTTATACTTATTGGAAATGAAAAAAATATACATAACATTTGTAATGTAAAAAATAATAAAGTTTGAGCTTATATTCTCAGTAAGGATAAAAAAAATGAAGATATAAATTGTCACATAAAAATTACTTGAGGATAACAGTTTGAGAATATGAGATTAGAATTTTTTTAATATATACCTAGGATATCATATATTATAATATTAAATCCTCTTATAAACCATATTTTTTCATAAAACATGAATCATAATATAATCAAATTACATAATCCATGTAAACATCACATTGGTATAAGATATATGCTTTTTTACAACACATAATCATTGAAAATAATTTCCACAGTCAGGTATCATTTCTTATACAAGGATAGTGTATTTTGTTAAAATCTCATTCCATCATATACTTAGTAAATGTTCACTAACATTACTGTTATTGTGAAAACAAATTCCCATGTTGAACTGTGTTCATTCCAAAATCCAGTTATTATTACCTCATGAGATACCCACCTTCACCCAATGAATAAGAGATCAATATATTTCCTGTTATTCCCGTCATATAATGAAATTCATTAATATATATAAAAATAGGTCAAAAAACATTTTCCTTATCATCATTTCATATCTAGTGTAAATAAATTAGGTTTCCTAAAAATTTGACCATTAAATAATATAATTACCCCTATAAAAGAAAATAATATCATAATAGTTTAATCATAACATAAATAAACCATGGTAAAGTAACAAATTTCATAGAATTATGAAAAAATCACCATAATTACAATCCATCCAATGAATGAAATTTTATTTTATCATTTTATCATATCCTTAATAAAGGGTATGTGAAATTATGGATGTTATTAAACAATAAATATTTTTTTATAAGATCACTAGATATTATATTGAGGAAAATTAGATTTTCTTTTTGAAAATAATTATTAATTTTTTTAAAATTTTCTGAAAATATGGGAAAAAATTTGTTGAAAATAAATTAGGAAATTTTTTAATGAATCATTAATGTACATAAATGTACCAATAGTAGAAAATTCCTTTACTTTTCTGTATATTATAATAATGTTTCATTTTAAATTTTTAGTAAATTGTAAATAGATACTCATTTGGTAAATGAAAAAAATATTTTTTTAATTTTTTTAATTAATTTATGTGTAAAAGTAATATTAACCATTCATATTTTTTTATTAAAACATCAATAAATATTTTTTTATAAAAGCATGGAAATAAAATAAAAAGTATTTTCAATTAAATTGAGAAATACATATGGATTTCCTTAGAAAATATTATTTCGTTCTTTTGAATATTTTTATATAGAGAAATAAAATTAAATAATTTAATCTAAAAATATATAAAGGATAATATACGTACTAATATTATTGAAAGACATACCATAAAATGTAATCATAAAATTTATATCAGAAACAATCTTGGTAAATAATAAGATTATAAAAAAAGACTCATATCTCATGTTCCAGTTCCTACGAATGTTATATAACATATTGTATAATAAATTTAAATTTGTTATACACATATAAAATAATCATTTTTAATACTTATAATATCATACAATATCCACTTCTAGTATTTTATTACATATTTATTAATAAATATTTATTAAAATTATAGTTTTTAGGTGTTAACTGTTTCCTTTTTCAACAATGTTTCTCTTCTATAGTTCCATTCCATATATTTTTATCATGTTACCATAATATCCATAATTTTAACCATGATATAAATATAATATAATTAATTATATTTTTTATAGTAATATATAAAAGGCATATATTGAAAAATAAATAACATCGCTCATGTAAACGGTTACCTATACATATACATGGACAATGATTTCATTATTTGATGGATGTAATGTAATAAGGAACATTAATAATATTCACTGTTTTTGAATAAAATTAATATCGCAAATAAAAAATATATCTATCAAATATATCAATACAACCATCCATTAATAATGGTGACCAAAAAATGAATTACATTATTATGCAGATTCTGTAAGTCGTACGCATGCACTAGCGGTGTTTCCAGTTTCTATAGATGGAATAAAGATGGATAATTGTTATTCCAACATCATAATAACTGTTAAATATATTAAATATTATTATTAAAATAGTTTATAATTATATTTTTATATTTATATGTGGTATAAGAGGAACTAAATTTAAAAATGCTTTGTTAAGAGTTATACCTCATAATTGAGAAAACTCATCTAAATTACACGTTAACCCTTGAATGGATGTCAATTTGAAAAAAACCAAATAGATGTGGTCAATAAATATAATAAGGTTTTAAGGAAGTTATTTTATGAGATATATGTCTCAAAAAATTTTGCAATGAGAAAAGAACATGTTCCCTTTATATGATATGGGAGGGCCACAGTTTGTATTACCTAAAAATTATATTAATTTAAATTAATTTACATAAAAATGTATCCAATTGATATAATTGGTAGATAATATGGATATTAGTAGAAATAGTACTATATAACAACACATTGATAGATTTTGGTTTTTTATTTACCCTAATAGCTATGTTTTATCCCATGTAATCTCTTTTGACAATTACTGTAATATTAAAGATGTCCTCATTTTACTTGTCAATAATGATAATATAAAAGAAAAAGTGTCCCCAAAATAGACCATTATTTATATATTAATCCTTATATCATTATTATTTCCGAATATTTTATTTTTATGATTTTTAAATCATTTAGTAAAATATTTTTTAAAATATAACATCATTAATATCATTTTTGGATATAAATGAATGATTAAAATAAAATTTGTTTCTACGTCTTAGAAGATGAATCCAAAAAGACATTTCTTACACTATAGTGTAGAAATTTTATTAATATAATCATATGACACAATTTTTACTTGTTTATATATCATTATATACATTTCAATTCTGTATGACTAATTGGTAACCCAATTTAAACCATTACCAGGGAAATGAAATTTTCAATGTAAAGGGTTTATAATTGTATTTTTAATATAAAATAGGATCATAAAAAAAGTATATAAAATTTAGTTTATATATCATCATACTTGTCCTCTTTTAATATTTTTTATTATTTTCAAATAATTTAATAAAATATAATTGACATTAAATACTATTATTTTTATTTTAATAACTATTCAAATAAATTGACTTTGAAAAACACATTAAAAATATAATTTTTGAATATAATTTTTTTTAAATTATCTAAAATATTATTTCTGTCTTTAAGATTCTTGTGATATGTTTAATCACCAAAATAAATATTACATATAGGATTTTTAAAATCATTTACTTTATTTTTTTTATTTCTTACATAAGCATTGTGTCATCGTTGAGTTAGAATTTATGTAAATAATTTATTTACTAAAAATTTCAAATAAGTTTCTGTAAAAAAAAATTAATGAAATTTAATATAACTTTTTATTTACTCTATTTTGTAAACAATCAAATATATTCCATGAAATAATTTTTAACATGTTATCTTGGACTATTCTTACATTGCGCAAGCATTGCATAACCATCTGGATGAGTAATTTATTATATCACTCAAAAATGAATATAAATATATAAATATAAGAAATGATACCAATAATTTAATAAAAAACAGATGATTAATGGCTTCCCCCACCTCCAATATTGTTTAGGATACCAAGTTCTACTTTACTAGTGTTATGAAAGCACTCTGTTGACATAAAAAATAATTTTCATATTTACCATGAAATAAAATCTTATTTTTTATGTATTTAATTATTTGTGTATTATATTTTTATTATATTACAAAAATATAATCATTCAAAAAGAATATAAAAATATAATATTGTATTTCAGTAATGACCTAATCAAAAATGATATTTAATTAAATAAAAATAATATGTTATTACAGTTCAATTAAAATTTAAAATTTTCAAAAATATATCAAAAATAAATAAAAATATAAATTTTAATTTGAGAATCATGAAATAAATTCCACTTCAAAAAAATCCAATTCCAATAATTGGTGGAACTAAATTTTAATATGAATACATAAATGGGAATAATAAAGAGTTCATTTAGAAAAAATATTTTTCAAAGCCTAAAAAAGTACATTTAGATATTTCAAGCACAATGATACTTAAAATATGTTTAATTAATATAATATCATTGTAAATAAGAATTAAATTACATTTTCAAAAAATTCAAATCATCATGTATTTTTTTAATAAAAAAATTAAATTTCTTGAAAAGCTGTGTATTCCAATATTAATAGAAAAATCAATATTTTTAGAAAATTAAAAATGTCACACTATAATAATTTTGATATTATGATCTAATAAGTGATAACCTTTTATGAAATAAATTTTTTTATAGTAACAAAAAATATTTTTAATATTATCTCATAAAATTCAACCCCCCCCCCCCAATTTTTTAAGAGAACATATTTTGAAGAATAAAATAAATATAGTATAATTTTAGTTCTTATTTTATAATATTTGAGGAATTGATTTTTTTTATTATGAACATTATGTATTTTATAATTCATTTAATTCTATTCATACACAAAAATTCAGAATCAAATATTATAATTTCCATAATCTCATAATATTGCATCCTTAATTAACGATGGGTGTTACATGTTGTATGTGTTATCAAATATAGTGTTCTATTAAAATTTTAGGTTTTTACAAAATTTTCATACTACTATTTCCATGGTAAATTAAAATGAAATGATTAATATTCTGATCTGATATCATTTATTTAACACCTCAACACGTACCACCTGGTCTTGGTCATAGTGTCACATGACCTGAGGTGTGCCTCCCTGAACACAAGTTGATTCCATCTAGCAACGAGTGTCTGCACACTATCATTTTGGTAAATTTCCCCTCAATTCAATTACTTGTATGAAAAATTATATAAATTTTTTTAATATCTTAATTTAGCAACGTGGAAGAAAACATTATCAAATGGCATACATTTCATGTAATAAATAAACATTTAGTATCCCAATATAGAAAGACAATCCAATGTGTATAGTGTGAGACAAAATAAATCAATAAAAATATGGTATCTTATTGATTATATATTAATACTCATCCCGTCTCTATACCCCTTGGTTCAAACATCACCAACAGTACCATTTCCAATTCATGGATCTTTATACAAGAAGTATTTACACACACTGATGTGTCCATGAAGGTTGGGAGTAATAATAACATTTAGGACACCACCAATGAATCTATAAAATATGTTCATATCTTTAATATATGTATTAAATGACAACATTAAATTCACATTATTGAATTAACTTTCATACAAAAAGGACATATGTGCTAATAAATCCTCTATGGGCCCAGTCCATAAATCCTTCGAATCCATATTAGATGGATGATAAAATATATATGATATAA
Organism: Viscum album; assembly: GCA_963277665.1. Taxonomy (NCBI): domain Eukaryota; kingdom Viridiplantae; phylum Streptophyta; class Magnoliopsida; order Santalales; family Viscaceae; genus Viscum; species Viscum album. The sequence continues at coordinate 385,987,132 of OY728146.1, forward strand.
AAAATAAATTTATATAAGGATGGTGACATTTATCTTAGTGTACTCATGGATTTGATATTATCAAGCTTCTTAGTGACATTAAGGAATTTAATTCTAGAACATTACTCGACATCCTCAAGGAATTGAGTTTTATCCAAACCACATGGATATCATTCTATTACCTCGTGTATAAGATAATCATTATCATCATCACATGTAATTCTTAATCCCCCTCTAAGGGTAAAAATACAAGGATGTTCCACTTTTCATAGATATAAAAAACTGACCTTTAATGGATATATAACGTTGAATAAGGCAGACCATGAGATGACAAGCATAACATGAAACCCTGATAAATATCGTACATTCATTAACAACATTTGATAAAACTCAAACATATAAACAATATAATATATTATTTCTCAAGGAAAAAAGAATCATATATTGGCATCCTGAAAACACGCACACCCATAAGAAATCACCACCAAAAAAATAAAATAATTCCTTTTTAATGCATGAATTATAACATGGAAACAAGTGTATATGAAAGCCAAAATCGGTGGGTAACTTCCAATCTCATGGATTTGAAAGTAAAATTTAATTTTCATTAAGGATAACCACCTGAATAACCTCTTAATATTATACAATTATAACTATTCACCATTTTCTCCAACAACTGATTCCCAATATTTTATTTTCATGTGAAATAAAAACACCTCATGATAAAACAACATTCCCTCTCAATGATAATTTTCATATTATTAAATTTATCCATAGAATTCATAAAACATTTCTTCCATTACGAATAATTATAATTCCCTAATAAATGATATATTATATATCTTTAATATTCTGAGATATGATTTATAACCCTTATTAATAATTTATAATTTTATGTTATTCTGTTGTAGGGATTTTATATCATTTTTCTCTTGAAATTTTTAGAAATATTATTCTTCAAATTAAAAAAATATAATTCCAAGAATTTAACCCATAATAAAAACCACACTCAAAATTATAGAAGAGTGAGTGTGTTTTTTCTTTCATGGAAACCACAAGAAGAACATAGTTTGATTGATGTAGACATTTTAGGTCTCAGATAAAAGTGTTTATGGACTGACCAGGCTTAATCAAATATTTAAACATTTAATTTCAACAGGTTTTAGATATTTTAAATATGGAAATATGTGTATAGGTTCACAAAATTATATATTTATAGTAAAATTAAATAATTAATATATATTTATATGAAATGTTGAACACGTCACATTTTATATCGTTAATAATTCGAGTTATTAATTTTATTGAGTCAAAATAAAACAATTTCATGATTTTGTCCATTACATAACATAATTTTTTTCATAGGGTCATTTTAGAATATGAAAAAAATATGTGTTCCAAAATATTTATCCCCAAAAGGTCTCTATGTAATGGTAACATGAATTTACCCTTATTAAGATCATAGATGTCATGTGCGGGTAAGAATTATTACAATTATAAAGGTTTCATAAAATTATTCTTTTATAGAAAAAGACAGTTACCCTTGAATGAGTATAAGAGTACCCTTATGAAAACCATATAAATAAGGAGATTCCCTTACACATAAGGTAGGATAACCTTACACATTCAATGAAAATAGGCGCTTACAATTATGAAAATAAAACAAAAAATGGGATTACCCAAACACATTGACAATAAATTCTTCTCAACCTTAAAAAATGGCTATTTTACCCATATATAATAATTATATAACCATGGTTTTTCTTTTCATAAGTCAAGGAAAACTCATATTACTATTATGTAGTCCATGAAAACCTTGAATTACCCTTTTTAGTGTATATTCCTATGTATAAGTATTGTTTACATTGGGAATATGTATATTTTCATTAAAGGAATACAAAACAAAAAAATGTTTTTATTTATCTCAAAAATTATGATTTAATAAATTCCAAATGAAAAAATGGGATATATTAATTAAATCATGATATTCAAGATTTTAATTACAAATGAGAGTGACAACATAGATTATCATGACTAATATACATTTAATTGAAATACATGTTTGAGTATTGTGCCAAAAATGCAGGGGGGAAATAAAAAAACATAGTTTGATTGTTAACATTCTATTTTAAACACATGAAATATTATTTTTTTCGATATCCTCTCAGATGTGTGTGTCGTATGTGGTAGAATCCTTTGTATCAATATTTCATTACATTTGGGTATTCCTCTTAGATATGGAGGATGATGTAGATCCAAATCAATGAATAAAGAATGATTGATGGTGACTTGGAAGATAATGATTTGGTATATTTTGAAAAATATATATGTTACACCACCATTTTCTAAGAACATCATAGATTATAAATGGCGCATGAAAAAAATCAATAGTGATTGATTCAACCCAACCATGAAATAAATATATGACACATCATTTTTTCATTAATATCCATTAAATACCATAATAATTCACACCCCAAAACATATTAGTTTAATGTAATTTCATATAGATTCATAAAAAGATAAATTTTATAACACCATTTACAATTATCTACACTATCAACATATGATACCCTATATTAAACATATTTAATGTTATAATATTCTTCATTTCCTTGTGAATGGAAATATAATAATGGTTGATATTATATTCTCAGTATGTGTTTAACCAGTTATATATCAATAAAACATAAAAATGAGAATAATATGAACATGTTCATGTGAGAACATTATATGTTTAGAAAACCATGATACATGGCAATAAAAAAGCATGAATCATGAATCAGGACATAATGAGTTTGAAAAGCGTATTAAATGATGATTCTGAATTTGAAAAAATAGAAAACAATCATTGAAAAGAAGTGTAATTTAGTAATATGGTGTAACATAGAAATATGAAACAAACATAGGCATAGTAAGTAATTTTGTATGTCAAGGCTCACTACTATGACCATCATCACAGGCTAGAACCTATATCATAATATAGTGGATTGCGTTGAATCTCCATTATCATAAATATAGTGGATTCAGTATACTCCCTAATCCATTAGTTATATTCCCATGATCTATAATGGTTTACCCAATTTATATATGTGGTCTATAATTTTAGTCACCCCAATCACATAATAAAAAACAGTAAATTTGTATGACACATTAAAAATTTCATAAGTCCACGATATCATAATTAAACCTTGAGAACTAAATTAGTATTGTAAGAATTATCATAAATATTAAAATTTTATCATATAGGGAATGAAATTTGATGATTTCATTAATGGATAACCCTTATAAAACATAATAAACTTTAATGGATATGTTTTATATAATAACAGATTATAAGATCAATTGAATATTTTAAGGAAACTATTCATAAATAACCCAACAATTTTGATAACATTTTTAATTAATATTAAACCACCAATTCTTATAAAAAATATATGTCATTTAAATAAAAATTTTACATAATATTCATGATGTCATAGAATTGAATATTTATAAATAAAACAAAATAATTTTGTGGGAGAATGAAACTATGAAGATAATGATTAAAAAGATTAATTTTATATTTTTTTAAATTTAAATTAAATTTAAATAGAAAATGGTCTTATGAAATAATATATTCAATGATGATGAAATCTATATCATTATATATAGAACAAGGACTAAAAAGAAAATTATTCTAGAATAGACATAATATATATTTTCAGTTCCACTTAGTAGCTTCATTTTTTTAGAATTATATTAGGATTTAAAATTATAATAAATCATTTTAATATCAATAAATATATATATGAGATGTAAATAGATGGGATATTAGAGATATAATTCATGTTATTTCCCCCAATGTGGATTTAAACTCAAAAAAATCATGATTTCCCTATGAGATTAGTAAATATACCCTTTTCCATTACACTCAACATAAAAATTCATTTTAAAAATCATGTTTAACAAACATGAATATCTTAATCACTAATATAAAAAATTCGTTTAAATCTTTTAACATTTAGAATATTCAATATAGAACAGTTATGAAAGAAATTTTTTTGTTTATATCTTCGTTTTGTTATCAAATTTAAATATTTTTTACATTTTTTAATAGTTTCGTAATTGTGAAATAAATTGTTATTCATTGAATACATCTTAATCATTTACAAAATAATCAAGGTTTCATAATAATTATGTTTAAAATTCTTATTATTTATTATATGAGTTTTATTTATGGTAATTATATGCTTCTAGAGAATGGAACTAAAAAACTAGTATTTGTTATGTAATTAACCGATGAAAAAAATTATATAATTAACATTTTTTTTCATCCTAACAGAACCATACACATAAAAATATTAAACTTTTATAACATATATTTGAGGTATTGATTTTTTTCATTGAAGTAATAACGAAACAAAATAAATGTTTATTTGGGTTGTTAAACCAACCCAAACAATGACATACAATACTAAGGAATGAGTAAGGATGTAGAGTTTTATTTATAAATATAAATGTTATAAAATAATAATTAATTAAATAGATCGTCATTTTTTTGAGTTATATATATAAATATTAAAGATAATATGTTTTAGAAAAAGATAGTGATGAAATAGATATGTTTATGAATATGCATATTCTAAAATGTGTTCGATCTGAATAAAGGATTTAGGCCACATTCATAAGACCAGTATATGTAAAATGTATTAAAAGAATTGTGTACAGGAAAATGTGTTCATATTAAATAGTGAACCTATGTATTTGATTTTTTTGGAAGGAGAGTTGGATATATTATTTTATAGGTAAAAATGAGGTTTATGTCATGACCCATCCAAATAGGGCCCACAGCATGACTACCCCAAGACCACCTCCAATAGGCTTGGGGATGGGAACCAATACCGAGTAGGCATATCACACACATGGGAGGTTTGAGCCTAATGTACTTGTACACACAAAGACATATCTAAGCATGAAAATTCCTAAAATGTAAAAAAGATAATAACCAATCATGCATAAAATTATAATCCCAAAATAAGAATATATCAACATAATGAAGAATGAAAATAACAAAACAAAACCTCACCAAAAAGAAACTGAAAAATTGTCCAACCAGTAAAGTGGGTGAGGATTGTAATCAATGAAACTATAGGAACACAAATTTTTATGTTCGTCTAACTAATATTTTAATGGTCCTGGTCCCCTAAAGTGTTTGTCAAATGTTGTGATTTTTTTCATAAAACATGACATGGGGGAAAATACCATGTAGGGAAGAGTATAAAATTAACCATTATGACAGCTCAAAATCACTAGGCATGTGTCATCAAGAATAATAGTAATCTCATCACATGTATATTTCAATAACAAATACAGAAAGGAAATCCAGATATACTCACCATAGACACATAATATGAAGATATTGTCATAACCATAATTCCATCCATGGATTCCTTCTCAAAGGTTTCACATTAAACTAGTGCATGATAACACACTCCATGAGGCAGATAGCAATGATGGAATTTGTCCATGAGGTCATGTTCATCGAGTCTCGCCATAATAAGTAAATGTTGGATGTTGGAAATGAATTGAACCGAGAAGGGGATCACAACCAAGTCCATGGTGTATAACAACAAACTAATCTATATTATCATACTATGTAGAGGTTTGATGCCTCTTTAGTGTTGGTCATGAAGATACTAAGGACTCTAAATAAGGAAAAGATGATGATAGGATCTCACTATGGGACTGAGGGATGGATTTAAACAACTATACCATAGAATGATGTCACACTAAAGGGATCACCATCCTATGTAGAGGTCATGATTCCGTATTAACCTTTAGGGAATCGATCAAGTGAATGAACTCCAATGAAACTCATCCAAGCTAAATAGGATGAGGGATACATGCCTTCATTGTGGAAGCACATGGCATGTACTATTAATACATAGTGTGTACTGTCGGTAGTGGGTCATGGTCGTGTATCCTAACCCATGCGGGTTTATATGTCTATGCCAAAGTATGCATCATGGTAGAACCTGTGTATTCTAGGACATATCCATGTCCGTCTTACCTAGTTAGTTTCTAGAACACTATGTTTTATGCTAAGTACACTGTGTGTCCAAGGCCGTGAACTCATGTCTATTTATGTATCCTCTGGAATGTACACATTGAGCCTCTAGGTAAGTTTCACACAACTTATGATATCTGTGACACACTCGGTGGTATTTATCTGCTCCATGGAAACCTTGAACTACACATGAGGTCTCACATAACCAATAACTCCAAAATACACACCTTAGGCATATGGATATTATAGACCTATATGGTTTACCTCTGCATATTCTTGCACCACTATCACCTCTAAATCCACCACAAATCTTATATATGGAATGAATATCTAGTAAAAATGAGCAATATCATTGCCAAAAATCCCATTTATAGACGTCCTGATTTCTTTATAATAGCCCAGTAGGTTTTCTATCACTGAATACTAAAAAAAATTCACTCGCAAATCATTTATCCTCTCGCAATCCATCGTCTACAACACTATATATCAATAATTTCATTTTTTTATCTGAGATATGAAATAGTAATCCATTATGCCAATAACTGTGTGCACAAATTGAATTTATCATGTATTTGTAAAATAAATGGGAAAATGAAATTTGATGACGAATGAATGAATAATAGTGGATGAAATCCAAGATTCATGAAATAGGGAAATCAACTTGGATGTGTCTGGTAGGTCATCAATCCATTTCCATTAGAATGAAAAATAAAACTCCATAATAAAAATATCAAATTTCCCCAAATAATCCCCACAGTATAAATTCACACCCATAATATGATCAAGCCACATATCAATATGTTGGTCAATTAATTTCAATTTATCAGAGGATAATAAAATGAGGTTAAATAAAAAAATTAAAATAGTACAACCCCAAGGTGGATTGATATATGAAGAGGAATGATTATGTGTCATTGTCCTTTGAATGATCCTCACGTTTTATCACCCACTTGTCAATGATCCATGGTACGGTCATCATTTTACCATGAAATATTCTCTAATTCTCCCCCCAAATGGATCTAGTACTATGAATCTTACCCGATATTCCATCACAATGAAATACTTATATAAAAAATTATTATATTTATTATTAATTAAATAAATTATTTTTATCAATGAATTTCTTTAAATGTATCCCACAACCATTCCCAACCCCAAACATTGTACATGCTCCATGATTACGTCACATCCAATGTAAAAACCATACTTTAAACTCATATGTGCCCAGAATTTCTAATCCAAGTTCCCATTTAATAGTTATTAAAACTTTTCATGAAAACTACATGCAAGTGATATTTAATATATTTAATATATTTGGAAAATTAACTATATTATCATTGGGCTACATAATGTCATGATTTCTCATGTACTAGATCAAAGAATAATTTATAAAATATTCGAAATAAATATATAGAATAATAAAAGTTCTAACATTATCCCCACCTTGGGGATTTATGCCTTGGAAATCCAAAAAAAGGCTACACAAAAAAGATATGGTTATTGAGAAAGGATTTAGGTCTCTCTCTCCCATGTACTGTGCTAAAGATTTCCATGATTCCATATAACCTGTATTAGGAGAATCAATCTCTCATGATAGATCATGTCCTCCCAATCCTCAATCTATACATGCTATCCTACCAAGGTAGTACCATCCTTGAAGTCCAACTCACCCCATCCAATAACCTATGATGGGATACACACATACATCCTTAGCTAAAACACATGAGAGACTTCGTGTACTTAGTCTAATTTTTTTGATAGATCTAAATAGTAATAAACCTCTCCCACTAAATATAATATCTTGAAAGGGTAATAGAATCCTAGAGGAAGATTTTATCCCCTTCCAAATCTGGGAAATTCATAATGTGGTAAGACCCACAATAACACGAGATATCCCGAACCGTACTCCAAAGGTCTCATTAATTAGTCCACATAGAAACTATGATGGATTTATTCACTCCTCATCCTCTAAAATATGATCTACACTATCACTATAGTGGATTTCACAAACTATTGTCTATATGTTTTGACTCTCCGGGGATAGTCTATCATAGAAGTGACCAAAAAATTCCCCCGTACAAGGCACCAAGTGGTACTATACCAAAGGTTGAATGGTGGATTTGGTTGTAACAATACCCCACCATTGATAGTTTATGCTCCCAATAATTGAAAAATTATAACCAGAAATCTTGTAACATTTCCTCTAAATCATGAATGGCTCGTATAGTTTGTTTGTCAGTCCGGGGATGAAAAGTCACGATGAAACACAACTAAGTCCCATAGGCCTCCTAAAATCACTTAAATAACCAATATTTCTAGCAACCATGCTATTTAGAAATGATCATCAATGGGAATCCATGTAGTTTTTATATCTCTTACACAAACAGGCATCCCAATATCACTACAATAATCTACTCCAAAATAGATAAGAAGTTACTGACTCAGTGAGCTAGTCTATGATAACCCAGATAAAATTGCATCTCATTCAGTTATGTTATTCAATAATCATTAATTTCATGTATATCACATAAAACATCCACACAAGTACCCAAAAGGGTTGATCGAAACTCACTAGAACCTGGTGCTCACCCTTCACTTGCAAAATAGTAAGGCATCGAGATACAAACTATTCAACACCCATATTCTTCCATGTCCATAATAACTAACATCGACTATCCCAGTAAAACCTCACCACACCAAGATATACCTCCAATAGAGATTTATAAAACTCCATCATAACATCCTCCAACAATATCACTCATACCATCATGAATCCTCTAAAAATATTTATATGCTCTTCACCTATAGAGAATCCATCAGAAATTATCCTGTGCATATCTTTGTATGTAGGGTTTCACTGTTGGTAGCCCTTAAATGGTTCACCATGAATCAATTTAAAATTGGAATGGTAATTACCATTGACCGGAAGTAAGATTCTCCATACCCATCCCAAATGAATAACTATAACGAGTCTAACTACTTTGTCACATCACTCTAATGCAACAACAATATATAATATTAAGAGAACATACTACCATGTTTCCCTTCCTAGGTGTATAGACATTCTCAAAGTCCTAATCATTGTGAAACTATTGAAATTTCATTTGTATGTAGATAAGATCCTTTAAATTAAAGATATAAATGAGACTCTATTAGTCAAAATAGAAGACAAATAACTCTCCCATCAAGTAGTGTCACCATATCATCAACATGAATACTACTTATACTAACTCAAGGTTATCAATCATATAATTATTCTCATGTCGTCTCGACAATCTTGAACCATATGTAATCATAGCCAACCACTACTCCAGCATAAAAAAGAGATCGATCTGTAATGTTTCATTGAACAATTTGTCCACATGAAAGGATTTCACTATCAGGTCAAATATATCAAGGGAGATGATATCCTATAGAAATATGGTATGAATCTCTGATAGTATCGCACCAACCCAAGGAATTTCCTCACCTATGTCATGATATTTGGTGGATCCCATTCTTGCACTACCTCAACCTTTTTATGTTCCAATGCTACAATATCTATTGAGATAACATGTCCTAGAAATTTCACCTTCTAAATCTAGAATATTAACAAATAGAGATTCCCTTATAACTAGGAATCTCATTGAATATCCAAAATCATCCTTATGTTTCATGCATTCCCCTCCTCAAGGGTCAAGTACACTAGGGTTTCATCAATAAATACAACCACAACCCAATCGAAGAAAGGATGAAAGACCTAGATCACGAGTCCCACAAACACATATGGACCATTCATCATTCGAAATGTAATCTATAATTTCTCATTGTGTTTGTAGAAACATATGAATGTCGTATTCAATACATCCTCATCCCATACTTGCAAATGGTGATATCCAAATATAAGGTAAATATTTAATAATCATCATAAACCTATCAACTGATTGAATGGGTTATAAATCCTCATTTGTGTACACTTTTTATTTATTTTCATTAGTTTTAGATGATGATAATCCACAAACAACCACAAGCATATGTCTACCTTATTAGTGAACAACACTGTCACTTCCTAGGGTGAAACATTGGGTCTAAAAATTATCTTCCTATGTATGTAATCTAACATCACCCTCATCTAAAGAAGCTATGTGGGAGCCATCCAATATTCTGAGGAAGATATCAGGGTCATCCGAGTTCTATAGTAATGAATATACCCCGGTAGGGGGTAGGGTTGAAACTTACAAAGGAAAGATGTCCTTCTATTTCGCCACAACCATTGGAAATTTAAGGCTCATAGTACCCATTGTATTATGGGTAATGATATCCATGTATTGTGTAATATTATACAAAATCATATATATATTATATCATACTCTTACAAGGTTTCCTTTTTTACCTAAATTTGGAAAACATCTCTCGTCGTTGTGGTTACACCACATCCTCCACCTAAAATAGTCTCTCTCAAAATGAATGGTTAATAAAAGACCATAAATATGATGGTGTCGTAAGTCCTTATCCTTTCCGCAACGAGATAGAAAAAGTAAATATCACCTCTATGATTAGGGTTAATCTTTTGATAGAAGTGTTTGAATGCTTAATTTCTTCAGGTAGGAGTCTATAAGTGTAAGGAAAGAGGCAAGGAATGAACACGGATCTCTATGTCTCGAACAAGATAAGTGGAAAGAAAAAAATAAATCAAACCTATGTGTTATTTTAATTCATATTTGGTAGAAAAGAAATAGATCGTACCTCGTATCATTCTTTGAGGCTATGGGTTATAGGCCTTGTCATTCCACAGTTACCCTCTCCCATGTCCCCTAACTACCTAAGCATGGGGAGAACCACTTGTTGGTGGTGGTGGAAACATGTCATAATGTTGGCCTCCTCCATCTCTCTCATAGGTCCTTTACCATTTCCACCTCCATGCAGGTCATTCATCTCCATGTCACTTCCCCTTCCTTAGTTTCATATACACTATCTCTCTGTCAGTTGCACGACTTGTTTGAAAATCTCATGCAATATGTCACTAACCATCATAAGAGTAGAACCACTACCCATATGACAACTAGATCCATACTAAATGACCTTAACCATATAATATATATATTATTATCACATCCAGAAACATCTCCCATGTACAAATCCCTGTTAATACCTTCGGTTACTCACCATTGATGTCTCAGTTCTTATATATCAACTGCCATCACCAACTTTCTATGTGTGCTATGCCAGGAAACACTTGACCACAAAGGAAATCCTTTATAACTGTATTATATATAGTAATTCATAGAGTTATCATGTGGTATTTGATGTATATATGTAGTTATGACTCAAATATTTGAGCTCAAATGAATAGACCGGGCACCATAACTATCAAGTACTGAGATAGTTTGGTGAACCTCAATGAATACTCTTCCACTATTGTATCTCCCTCTTGACTTATTATAATTATTTATAGGTTAATATTCCTCAACGAATATGAAGATAACACTAATCTAAAAAGGAAATTTGACTCTATGCATGAAAGAGTCAACTCATCATACAACTAGGTCACTAATCCAAACCATCGTCCTACAGATTCTTAAAGAAGGATCATTACTAATATCACCATATAGCCTGCAGGTTTCCAGAAAATGCAGAATCGTAGAGTCACTAACTCAAGACAATAATCACCCTCCTATGGGTTAGGATCACCTCAGATTCTACGGTTTCTCTGTCACTGAAACTCATGAAGTGTTTTTATGTTGTGAACCTCATTTGTTGGAACATTTAATTCCATATTCTACATTAAACGTGATGGTAATACAAGTTAACCACATAGATGTAAAACCACTATAATAGGTCCCTATATCAGTGCCTCATCATTAACGTGATCCTCACCTTGATCTTGATTGTATTTAAAATTCCATTAACAATACATATTCTAGTAATTATTAAAATATAAATCTCATTCTTTCCCAAAATATAATTTGTGTTGATATTTTTAGAGAGTTATGAAAAACTCATGCATAGTAAACCAATAAATAATGAGTAGAAACTTATAAAATTTATCAATATTTTTACCATAGAAGGAAAAAATTCTAAATTAAAACATGGTATATTTTTTTTGACACATCATCATTACTTTCATCATGAAATCTTCATTGTCCTTACTAATCTTTAAGCCATGTGATAAATAATAAAATATGGGATGAGGAAAATATTATTATTAATGGATATAGGAAAGAAATAAAAGAATTATCCTAGTGAAAATAAAAAAATTAATATAAAATTTTATTTTTACTTCAATGTTTTTTGAGTGTATGAAATAAAACATTTTCACATGAAAAATGCACACGTTTTTTAAAAAAAATAATCCTTTAAAACCAATTAGTATCAATTTTAAACCCATTTTCATTAAATTTGGAAAATAATTATATAAAAACAATTAAATCACCATTAAATTGGAATAAGCATAATAATATGTTCTAATATTTTTATCTGGATAATAGAATCATTACATAATTAATTAGAGAGTTATAATGGGTCTCACCCTTCATAAAAGATATATCAGGATCACTCGTTATTAATTATATATAACGGGGACCAAACATTTCTATAAGATATATTAGGCTCACCCATGAGCTGTAAAGAGGTACAGTACGTTATATAATATATATTTTTATCACTCATTTCACATATAATTATCAATTTCAATATCATGAATAAAACATTTTATTCTTTCACTTTTCAACATAAGTAATTTTAAAAACTTTTTAAAAAATATTAAAAAAAATTTGGATAAAAAAATCCCCTTTTATTTTAAATCCCATAGTGAATACCGAAGCACCCATAACAAAGTAAATTAGGCATTTCTTTGACCAAAATATCATTACACACATTTTTGGGAGAATAAAATTGATATTTTCAAAAACAATTATTTTATTACAAAAACATCACACACATAAACGATATAATTTTATTTGAAAATAACCCTGTTAAATTGTAAATAATGTGTAAAATAATTTAGCTGTCATGAAATTATGAAAATAAAATAATGATGAAAAATTTAAAAGAAACATTTCATTTTCCTTTTGTAAAAAGTGGTGAAAAATAAATTTTAAAATATAATTATTAAAATGAGGTCCCTTATCTCAAGTTTGATTTGTAATGTATGTCATTCATATTCCTAAGTAATATAATTATTTCAAGTATTTAATTTTTTGAGATCGCATTTCAGGTTCATTATTCCTTTTATATGAATTATTAAAATGTTATAATTACTTAAATTATTTATCTTCACATCAGACGTCTTTATAATATTCAGTCCGTGACTACAAAATTAATTTGGAATGATATATATAGTCAAACTGGTTATTATTATTATATATTTAAAATAACCTTGAAATAATTATAATTTTACACATAAACTATACTTTTAAATCTATTTATTAAATATATATAAGAAAAGTGAATTATCTTATATCCTGACGAACTTAACTCTCTACTGAGTCAAGATAGTTAAAGGATTTCATAATCCAAAGAAATATGTCACAAATTGTTCATAGTATACAGTAAATTAATGAAATATATAGTTCTTTATCATAGAATATTTTCTATGCCATTTCCAATCACATCTATTCTTGAAGGATTCATAGTTATACCCTACCATTTTATTAAATGACCCAATATTGATACTTTTTTCTATAATTCACATTTTCAAAATTTAGCATATATTTTCTCTTTGCTCAAGATAATAATAATAATAATCAAATCATAATCTTATTATTCCATCAAAATGTAATATATTATAACATCATCTATAAGAACTAACCTAAATTGATTGATGTAATAATTAAATACGTTATTCCTCATATCTATTCAATTGGTCGGGAAATTCATATGTTTTAATGGATTTAATATAACAATAATTGTGCCAATATCGTATAAAAATGGGTTCCTTGGGTTAATTTCATCTTTTTATTCATAATTAGTTATATCATGATAGAATGTGGACATTTGAGAAGTATTTACCTTCTCATAGTTCATCGATTATATCATAAATATGAGGTAGATGATAGTTCTTCCTGATTATGATATTATTATTCTTGTGATTTCAATATAGATAACATGTTAACACATATTTAATCATAACAAAGGACTCTTTTAGCCCATTCTGAATCTGGTTGGATTTTTTTAGGTTCATATTAAGTTACATATTCAATTAATTCAATTAAATTTGGATCATTCTATAAGTATATTTTTATAATTACATTGCACTATATATTGTATTAATTGGAAACTCAATCGCACAATATAGGGTAAGAATAGGAAAATATTTAGAATATATATATATATATTCAAACAAACCATAAAATTAATATTTATCTTCTTATCAATTTTATTTCCAAATATACCTTAGCAATGGGTATTGAGACATATATGAATGAAGTAATTTTATAATGAGATACATTTTCCTAATTTTAGTAATGGATGGTTATGGGTTGATTTTTGAAGTAAAATGTGTTTTTCTTATCCAAAAAATTGATTTGGGATATTTAATGAGTGTATTGGACCATGATTTTTTTTATAAATGTGAGACCAATAAAATATAAAGGAAACCCTTTCAGGGAATATTTTATTAATGAATAGTTCTAATAATGGGATAAAAAGGTAATACCACAATGATCATTCACCGAAAATTTAAAATCTCATCATTGTGGTGGTGATGTAATCCATTTGGAAAACATTCTAAAAATGAAAGAGTGTGTGGAAATAAAATTAAATATTTAAATTTCATTTCATTGTTGTAATATCATTGTTACATTAATACATTATTTTCATGAGCTACATTACCTATCATCATTGTATTGAATTTCACATTATACATTTTATTATAAGGTTCATGACACCAATTGTCATTAATAACCATTATATTTGTACATTGTTTAACATATATTTGAAACACACTATATTTGTAACATTATAGTATGGGTGGTTTATAAATATGAGTTTTGTTTTCATCCATTTAGTTTTATTGGTGATTCATTTCTCATGGAATTTAGGTTTTATATGGCCTTTATTACATCAAAAAATAAATTTCCCCATTATCATATCTTATTTCACCCAAGGAATATTCCTTTATTTTTAGCATATAGGAATAGAGATTTTTTATCCTCAATAGAATTCAAAGTAGTATTTTCCAAGAAACTCAATTTTTTTCATGTTTTCCCCAAATCTAAGACAAAAGTAAGAGTTTATAATTTTCAATTCCACCTTGATAGCACATTAATGTATTTATTGATATATCCATATGTATATTAAATCTAATTATTATTAAATTCTCCAATTTAAACAACTAATTAAATGAATTATTTCAATTTTATGATCATTTATAATAGTATATATATACCATAAAATTAATTTTAATTTTTCTTCTTATTAACCAATTGATTTATTTTAATTTTACTTCAAACTATTTTGTTCTATTTCAATATTAATATGAATAGATGATGTAAAAATAATTCCCAAAACAAATTATCATAATCCTAACATTTTATGATATTAAATTTCTCCCTTTCCCACATATTAATAAAGTGTTCATTATTGATCTATTTTAACTTCAAATGATAAATTTTATAAAAATTATTTTCAGTATCTAAGCACTAAACAATAGAAAATACAGTTTCTTTTTTTTTATAAATTTCTTCTAATATGGTGGATTAGAAGACCCACTAATGGATTGTCAATTTTACCAAATGAATTACTTAATGATTAGTTCTTCCATTTTTTTTCTTTTCATGATTTTGACATAATTTGTGTAGTAATTTATAACATGTTAGACTTGGGTCAGAATAGCTACTAGATTTTTTAATTTGACACCCAGATGTTTTTGTTACTCATTAATATAATCATTTTATTGTCCATAAAAATAATTTTTGACACATTTAATTGTGGTTCCTAGCATTTACTATAGTAATCCCATCCCATGTAGCACTAAGATAGTGTATTACATTATCACATTGGCATAGATATAAGGAAAACCATCATAAAGATAGAAAAGTATCTACATTATTAGAAACTAGATACATACATGATAAAACATTTACATGGGGAATAGAAAATAAAACATTATACATAAAAAAAGAAAATGCTTAGAATCCTTGATAATTCATTTAATGTATTCATCTTCATAACCTCATGAAAGGAAAAAAATTTGGGTAGGACCATATCATTAGTAATTGTTATGTATGATAAAAGTTTCCATGAATAAATAAAAATATTCAACATATAATGTTATATAACTAAACAAAAAATCCATTTTAACAACATGAATGAATGAATAAATAATGTATAATCAATATGGAAAGTTAGAAACCCTCAAATAGAAGCCAATTTATTGATAACTGATAATAAAATGCATCAATAGATAATTTGATAGTGAAAATATCATATATACAAACAATTTTAGGTAAAAGTTATTTATAATATGTCATTTTTCCTTGGAACTTTATAACCTTACCATAAAGATCTACCCTCAATACAGTTTAAAACATACCAATTAAAAACCCAATTAATTTTTACAACGAATTCATCACATGAATATATTAATGAATCAAAGAGATTGTATTAACTAGTCACTATCATATTTATTGGATGATTAAATCATTCCTCATATATTTAATAATAGATTTAATTTAAAAACAATGTGCCTTATCAAATATCTGTATCGTGTAAAGGATATAGATTTATCAATATTTCCCCAATATATAAAATAACTGTCATAGAAAACACTATATTATTAAATGGTATATAGTTATATAAATAATATTATACTTCATACAATATTATGTATATTTATTATAAATATTATTCTCATTTAAAAGACCTACAATAATGTGATTGTTTGAAGAGACTTTTAATAATCACAAAAGGAAGTGGGATTGTACGATAACGTTTACCACTTTTTATTTTTCATATAAAATATAATTGGATGAGATAATTAAAATTTGAACATAAAATAACATGAAGTATGAATGAATCATGATATTTTGTGTTATATTATATTATATACACCATATAAAAGTGAATTAATTCATAAAAGAAAATAAGTCTCAATGGAATGTAAATTGAGATATAATCCCTTACCTCATGCTTCATTTTTGGGTTTTACAAGGTTTAACATCCTATATAGTGGTTTCAGATATATAATTAACTTAAATAATAAATATTAATAATATTAATATAATTTATGACCCTTTTTTAATATCTTATCACCATTCATTAACAATATTTTACTATTTTAATTATTTTGGGTGTTAATTTCCATGTATTATCTCTCATTCATAGTCATTAAAGATATGATTATATACTCTATAGTATCTGGGTTAAAGAATAATAAAATAATTATTAAATTTAGAAAAATATTATCTATATATAATAAATCATGAATGTTGGTTATGAGAAAATAATTATCCTACGATCATAGAGATGGTAGGCAGTACATATGCATGAGTAATGCTTCCATTTTTAAATGATCATAATAAAAAGGATGTGAGTAATATTTTACCATTATATATTAATAATAATATAATATATACCATATTATATAATTATATATATATTTATATATTTTCAGTTCTGTGTGGTTAGGATAAGACAGTCGCATTGCTTCGTGAAGGCTGAAATCCACATGTACACTAATGATGTTATCATAATTATATGAATGAAAAGGTATGAAATAAAATTAATATATATTTTATTTGAGGAATAAAAAATATTTAACCAGTATAATAATTATTTATTTTATATAACATGTAATAATTATCATTATCTATATTTCCTTCCATGTAAATTGTTAGTGAAAGATTAATCGTGTCACTTCACAAGGCGGTAGTCTGCTGTGCAAATGACCGATGTTATCAATCCTTCTGTGAAATTGAAGATAATATTTATATATATATGATATAGAGACACAATGTTTATATATATTTTTATAATATCATATATATAATTTATATTAATGATCATACAAAATCTTTAAAGGTGGTAATAGAAGAACAAACAACATCGATTCGCAAGACTGTTGTCCTTTGTACACATGAATGATGATTCTTTAACCCATTTAATGGAATTGGAGATATATGTAAGTCATCAAATTATTATAAAAATTAAAAATATATAAAAGATACTAATTTTATTATATAATCATTTATTAAGAAAAATTGAATGAGGTGGATAATGGAGTAATGTAAAGATGCTTATCGAATTACATTACCTCTTATTTGAATATCCTCATTTGGATTGCACTAAAGACATCACATGATAGATTTATTCCAAAACTAAGGATATTAAGATGATATTATTGTTTTTGGGAGTGACTGGATCATAGTTTATATGATCTAAATCTATTTATAGGTGTGAGGATGTGAGTGGAGTGAGGGTCCATTTATAGTTGAGGAGTGAAATTCTTGTAAATACTCAAAAGTATTCCCTATTTTGAGGTAAATATTACCTAAAGTGGATCCAAAATTGTTAATTAAATGCATATAGTGAGTATATTGTTAGTAAACACCTTAAAAAGACAATCAAACACATTTTTTACACATTTTTTTCCTTAACATCTATGTTTCATTATTTTTATCATTTTGGGATTTCACTATCTTATCATGTTTTGTAACCAAGGTATTTTATCTTTTAAAACTAAATTCAATTAATAATTAATGAAAATTTAGTCTCATTGATTCAAAATATGTATCAATGTTTTCCAAATAAAAATATTGTTTTTGTTGAAAATTATTTTTAATACAAGAACATGTAATGTTAAAAAAACTACATTAACAGTAACCACACTATAATAGATTTTATTAAGTAGTGTTCAATATAATCATTATAAAGGAATTTTTTTAATTCAATGGTACATAGTTTTTAATTTTTAAAATTTGAAAATAACTTTTCAAAAATTAGATTTTTTAGTAATATTAAATCGTTTAATAAAATATAGTTTTTTATAAAATAACATTAATGTCAATTTACAAATTATATATTTTAATTTGAGTTTACAAATATAAATATAATTATTCAGTCAGAATATATTATTTTCACACCTATTTAACATTATATATTCATCTAAAAAATAATTTAACATAGAAATTCATTCATTTAAATTCACTATTTTTATTTTTAGTATAAATTATATTATTTAATTACTGACTAAATAATCATTGGATTAGTATTTCATATTCATTTTAGGTAAATATTGAATCTAAAAAAATTAAAGATAAATTATTATTATAAAAATGAATTTATCTTTAAAAAAATATCTATAACATAACGAATTTTTTGTCCCTATACCAAAAAATTATAGATATTAAAAGGAAGAATTGTATATTTTTTTTGGTTTTCCTTTAATTAACTTATTATATGGGTCATATTCAATGGATAGTGGCATGGAATTTACATATTTTATTGAAATTGATGAAAAATGACTAAATAAACTCATTATATAAAATAAAGATTCTATTTTATGTAAATTTAACTTTATCAGTCTCGTTTAACCATAAATTAACTAATTTTTATATTAAAAATAGTAATAAAATTTTACTGCATTCTCTGTTTATTTTAGTAAAAAAATAATTTGGAAATATTATAAATTATAAATTATTCTAATTATAATTATTAAATCATTTTTTCTTAATTCAACTCACAATAGTGGAAAATTTTAATTTAAAATTATTTATGCAGATGCGACTAGAAATCTAGAATTCATTATTATAATACTCAAAAGTATATATTATTTTTATATCAACCTTATACATGAAAATTTTCCAATGAATAAAATTTTATTAATAGATATAATATGTATATAAGTATACTTTAAAATGAATTAAAAATATAATTTAACATTATAAATTATATAAATGAAATGGAATATTTTAATTAAATTTCTAAATTTTTTTCTATTTGTCAAAAAATGACTCTTCTGAAAAAAATACAAAATAGTCACTCTAATATAATTTTTTTATTAATATGTAAAAAATAATTTATATTATTTTATATAAATTTCTGTTATAGTTAAAAATTAATTTTAAATTATGTGTAAAAAGTGTGAGTAAATCGGGTTTGGTTTAAACCACCTATTGCGTACATAAAAAGTTATTAATGAAATTATTTTTATTCTAAAAGAAATATATTGTAATGTACTAGGGTGTTACATTATCCCAACCTTAAATAAATTTATTCCATATAATATAAACATACTATTGTTAATTAAGGGTTTGATATTTGAAAATTCCTTTTGTAGAAAACCCCAAATAGTAAAAGTGTTAATAAAGCATACCCTTATCAGAGGGAGAGGAATTTATATATGTCATATTGAATAATATAATTAATTGTTCCCCATGTTGGAGATCAATTGTGGGAAATTAAATCAATTACATGGAAGATAATACTAATGCTCAAGGATTAATTTATAGTGATAGTGATTGTTTATCATAAGAAATTGGGTTATCCAGTAAAGGTTAATGACCACAAAACCAAAAATCAAATAGGTGTAAAAATGGAATTGATATAATTATAAATTATGGTACTAGGATATCATTAATTTAAATTATCCCTTTTAATGTTTTTGAACTTTTATGATAAGATATACTTAATTTAGTTCATCCCACGTCATGAGCATAATCTCATCCTTTGGTTGTTCCTTGAACAATTTATAATTCATCTCTTTCTCCAAAAATGAATATTTATTTAAGGTTGAATAACTAAAATTCAATATTAAAAGGGATTATAATCCTTTTTAGATTGATAATAAATTATTTTTATCTCTAGATATGATTATGGCAAAATGGTTATCATAGGTTATCCAATATGCAAAAGATGTCATATGCTGAATTAATACAACAATATCTAGAACCTAATCCAATATTTGGAATAAAATATTTCATAAATTCTTAATCTTATGATAATTAAAAAATATTATGATAGAAAAAATTTGAAATAAGGCCACTAAATGTCAAAAAATGATATTATCATTAATCAGTTACAAGGTAGTTATTTGTAACCAATTTAAATTATTCATAAAAATATTATATTAATCCAAAAAATAATATCTCACAATTAGGAAACTATTAAGGGTTATCAATCCCTCAAACATATGTTTTCCAGAAAGAATAACTTGTTACTGAATCACTTTTCTTTGTTCCATTCAATACATTGTCTCAAATCCTTATTGAAATAGTAACATAGTATAATCAGTATATATATCATAATTTATATGGTGAGAATATCATTAATATTATTATTTTACAACATATTTCATAGATCTAAATACACAAGCATATTAATCATTCCAATTCAGTTTTATCAATAAAATACGCATGACATTGATACATTGTATTCTTCTCAGGTATATTCCTTTGAAGCTTGGGTCAATCCTTTATAGTGTTCCCTATATCATTCTAGTTGAATCATTAAACATTGTACATTTACTTTATTCCCATAAAATTATGATATTGTGCTCTTTTATCTCCATTCTTTTTGTGAACTCCCAACCCATTAATCCATTTCTTAAAGTGATTCATTCCGTAGTTATTATATTTGGAAAATCCTTCATTCTCTTCATCTATTTATCTCTAATTGTACCTTATGACCTCTATTTTCTCTTTCTTCTCTCTAAATCCATATGATTTGGATAATTATTTCCATTCCTCAATGTCTTGTAAAACTATTTCATTGTATGAAGAAAAAGTTTAAGATAACATCTCCCTTTAGAAACTTGGATTAATTTCATCAATAAATTTTTCCATCTCAGACTATGTGTTTTTTATGTAATCTATGTCATAACTAGATTACCTTGTAAATGTGCATTCATTATTTAAAATACATTATTCTTTATTCTGATTTATGTTAAGGAACATTCTACTCATCTCAGTATGTATCTCATAAGGGAAATATTTTTTAAAAAAATGTCTACTTAAAATAATTGCATTCAATGAGTTCTATTTCTTACTATTACATAGTATTCTGGATAAATAACCACCATTAATCGACATCATATTTAGACGATGAAATTCAATTTTAATATTTTCCTTTTAACCAAATCACAATTTGATTTGTATCTTCTTCATGAAATTAATCCATTATTTAGCTAAAACTGGATCCATATTCTAACATAACAACGGGGTATTTAATAACATAAAGAGATCCAATAGATAATAATCTCACTATGTAATAGGTTGGTCTATCTAGTAATGTTTATTTTTCATATATTTAGTAAGACATGTAAATATATCCATAACTTTCCCAATTCCAATACTACCTATATTGGCATCCATAATAGGTAAATCCCAATATTGGCTACAATTATTATGTCCCTTATTCCTCCTAGGTTCCATTTCTAAATAATGGAATATTGTGGATTAACATAAAAGTATAAGAGTTTTAAATAATAATGTATAATTCCAAATATGGTGTAACACTTAGAATAAATTAAATATATGCATTGTTAATCCTTGAATCCTAAACTTGGTTTCTTTTGGGATATCATTGTTTAAAAATCCTTCATATATTTTGTGAAAAAATTTAATTATTCTATGAATATCCTACATGAGTTAAAAAAATAGGTACATAGTAAGGATATTTTGAGAGTACCATGTAATGCTTGAGTCAAAAATAATACACAATTTTTAATTTTATTACCCCTATTTACCTTTATTTTAGAACCAGATTCCCTTGTGGTGTCTATATAAGGATGTATTTTTAGAAAGATACACATAATTTCATCTTTACTAAATCATTTAGATATTTTCCAATAAATATACTCAAAATATATCATAGGGTTATTTTCCTTAATCAATGCCTTCCTATATCAAGTTCTATAGGTTTCTAATAAGAATACTTTTATAAAAACTATAGATACCCTGACCCCAGTATATCAGATCTAGTGTATCATTTAATACATTGGCATAGATACAAGGAATCACATCTAGAATGACCAAAATGTTTAGCTGTTTTAGGAAAATAGATACATACTTGATACCCATTTTACATTGGTAATTGAAAATAAAATGTATTATATATTAAAATAAAATTCTCATCTTCCTTGGAAACACAGTTTGTTTATTAATCCTCATAACCCGAGGAAAGGAATAAAAATAAGGGTGTGATAAAAATATTAGCAAGGGTTTAGTACAATAATAAATATAATAACAAAACATACACAATAAATATGGAAAGGTAAATAATTGAACTCACATAAAATTTAAATAACTATATTTCATGAATACATAAGGCATAATAAATAGGTAAAGGTAAATAATTGAAAACATATTCCATTTAATCCACAATATATAATAAAATAAATCTATATATAATTTCAAAGTGAAAAATTCTTTGAGAGTAATAAATGAATATTAAATAAGAGAAATACTTAATTATCAGACGTCATGTTTCCCAGGAACATGATTCATTTACCATCAAGATCCATCCACAGATAGTTTAAATCATACAGGGTAAAAACCTATTAGATTTGGTCAAATATTCCATCTAATGAGACTATTTATTCATTATGAGACTTTTATTAACTGGTACCTTACCTATGTATTTCAATTTTAAATCATTCATCATATAAGGAATAATCAATTAAATTTATTAGCAATGATCCTTGTGAAATAATTGTATTGAGTAAAGGATGTCAACGTATCAATTTTTCTAGAATAAATCAAATAACATTCAACATAAAGACCATATTTAAAATGTTATATAGTTTAGGGAGTAAAAATATATATAATACAAGAATATTTATATTAAAAAAAAATATAATTTCTAATGAAAAATGATTATACAAAATTGATTATTTCAAGAGAATGTAGCAATCAAAAAGGGAAGATAGATTGTTTGATAACTTTTTCCACTTGTCAATTATCAAGCGAAAACCCATATATATGGTATAGTTCAATGTTAACCTTAATATACTTAAAATTTTGAATGAATCATGATATTAAATGTAGAAGAGATATATATACACCATAAATAATTTAATTCGTTCAAAAAAACACATAAGTCTCAATGGAATTTAAACTAAGATGAAATCCCTTACCTCACGCTCCCATTTGCTTCTATGCTATTTAATATCTTTAATAGTTGTTTTAAACATTTCATTAACTTACACCAGAACTATATTAATATTTATAATGTTAAATAATATCCTTTATTAATATATTATTAATCATATATTGATAGTATATTATTATTTTTGTTGTTTCATTTTTCAATTTCCTTGTTTTCCCTTTCATTCATTGCGAGAAAAGATACAACTATATAGTTATATTATCTCTATAATTTCCATCATGACATAATTTTCAAATTTATACAACAAATACACCTTTAACAACAATAATTAATGTTCATTATGAAAACTAATGCATATTTTTAACAAATATATGGTAACTCATACATACGAATGAGTACCACTTCTATTATTAATAATTGTTATATAAAAAATGTATGTAATGTTTTACACATATATATTGATTATGTCATCATATATATTTTACTATATACTTATATAAATCATCCATAGGGTTTGGTGATGAAAAGAGAGTCACATCTCATCATGAATGTGGTATTCCACACATACATGAATGATGTTATAATCTTTATATTTGTGAAAAGTATATATTTATCTTTATCACCATATATGTGAAGCATTAATGGAAGATGAATCTCATCACTTTGTGAGGTGGTAGTCCACCTTACACATGAGAAACATTATTGCATCTCCTATATATTGGAAGGTAAAAATATACAAATGTCATTATGACACCATGGGTATAAATATTTTATAAATATCATATATATACTTAATATCTATTATCATTCCCATTTTGAAATGTTATACTGGAATAACGAATGACATCTTTTAAGAATTTGGTAGTCCTCCAAACACAAGAACGATGATTTTTTAAACAATTTGATAGAAGTGGGGATTTTTGTAGGTCTTAAAACATTAATAACAACATAAAAATATAAGTAATATTATTATGTCATTATATCATCATGGTTTAATATAAATTAGATGTAGAGAAAGAAGTAAAATAAATAATCTTATTACAATACATTATCACCTTTTCAGGTATCCTCTTTAAAATTGAATAAAAGCATACATATGTTTTCTTTATGCCCAATAAATGGCTCAATGTAGCAAA
This sequence comes from Viscum album, assembly GCA_963277665.1. NCBI lineage: Eukaryota > Viridiplantae > Streptophyta > Magnoliopsida > Santalales > Viscaceae > Viscum > Viscum album. The sequence continues at coordinate 386,012,320 of OY728146.1, forward strand.
AAATATATTTATATAGTTGATTCGTGAAAATTTACTTTGATCCAAGGGGTGTGATAGTAGTGAATAAGATTGGGGAGTCATCTTAAGGAGTTTCATTCTTGTAAATATATAAAAGTATTCACTATTAAGTTGCCAATATTACCCAAACTAGATCCAAAATTGATAATTGAATGTTTGTAGGGATTATATGGTCTAAAACAACATCCACCACACAATGAAACACATTTTTTAAACATTTAATTTTTTATCTTTTAAGATTATGTATTTTCACAATTTTGGGTTTTTACTATGGTAACTTGTTTTCTATCCTAGGTAATTTATCATTTATGGATAAATTTATATGAGGGTTACTAAAAAATATATTCAAATTAATTATAACTATTAAATCTAGTTAAAAAAATAAAAAACTTATGTTTCTTGAAAATTAGTTTTAACACAAGAAAATGTAACGTGCAAAAACACTACATCCTTAACTACACCAACATAGTTTTTACTAATTATGGGAAAAAATTTAATTATTAAAGAAAAATTGTTCCATTAATGGTAAACAGATGATATATATTAACCTTTTAAAATCAATTGGAAGGAGATATTGTATTTTTTAAATTTAATGTCATTTAATAAAATATGGTTTATAACAAAATAACATTAATTCCAATTTTGACATTATTCATTTAATTTGACTTTAAAATTACCAATAAAATGGAGAAATTATAATATATTATGTTCAATAATTTTTTACATAATATATTAATATAAAATAATAATTTGACATAATGATTCTTTCAATTTAAATCACTTTAATTATTTTTAGTTTGAATGATTTCATTTAATTTCAAATTAAATAATTACAGTGTTGAAGTTTATAAATAATTTTATGTAATTATTTCATCTGTAAAAATTAAATATAATTTATTTTGATAAAAAACTAATTTATATATTAAAATAACAAATATAACAGAACATATTTTTCATATCCCAAATCATTATAGAAATTAAAAGTGGGAAACGTATTTCAAAAAAACACCCTAAGATAATTTTGGTGATATGATTTCAAAAATGAAATTTATTTTTTCACATAAATATTTTAAAAGTGTTAAACATTAATTTTAAACTAATTTTGGGAAAGTGTGACTAAACTATGTTATGTTTAAACTCAGTGTTGTATTCATTAAAATATATCACATTAATTATTTAATTCTAACAAAAATAAATTATTGTTCCATGGGTTGTTATATTTTTTATAAAATCAGTGTATAATAATTAAAAAAATACATAATATAAAAAATCATGAAAAGGATGATAAATAATAAGAATCCTAAATTGTGAAACCATGATTTCATCATATAACATTTCATGTTGAAAAAATATCAATTTTGTATAAAATTTAGCCTCACTCATGGTTACCCATAGGTTTTGTTGGTTTGCAAAAAAAAATCATTACAAAAATACATAAAATTAATTTAACCCTTCATTAATCCCATCATAGATGACCCAATGAAAAAATAATTTCATAATAAATTATTTTTTAAAAATATCAATTTCATATCTTAATATATTTCACCCCCCGAACCTATATATTTAGGGTATCTATAGAATAGATTCATAAAAGACATGATTTACAACAATGTGATCATTTATCCATATTCAGGACATACGTTACCCACCTCCAAACATATTATATGTTATACATGGGGAGTTGAAAAATTACAAAGGGCAAGTTATGATTCATTTTTAAACATAATAATAAGTTATTATAATCAATAGTAATATTTCAGTATAAGATATAAATGTTTGTATGAGAGTGTAATCATGAAATATGAATATAATATAAAAAATAATTCTTGGAAAAAATAAATAATATACCATGAATCATGACATAATCATTTTTTCATAAAAAAATAGGTTAAATTCATGAAATAATATTATGTAATAATCATGAACATGTAATAATATCATTTTAATATGGAATAATAATTAAATGTTGAAAATATATAAGAATAAAAAATTCTTTTTTCATATCTCATTGTTGATACCGTCATTAAATTATAGACAGAGTCTGACAACATAATGGATATGAATCACTTCACATTCTAACAAAAAAGTTGATTAGGTTCACCCCCTTTCTCTTGTATATCATATCATCAGATATGATACATTACATAATAAATTTTATGTCTCTATAATTCTAGTCAAGCCCATCACATTATGAAAATACATACATTTTCTGTGACATTAAAATATTCATAGATCCATTGTAGCATATTTAACCCATAAAAATTAAATAACATGATGAAAATCATCATAAGGAATGAAAATAAAATAACTATAGATTGAACTTATATTATTTCACTCAAATATATCACCGCATAAAAATATGAACCATTAATATATATTTTAATCCCAAAATATAATAATTGTATTTAAATATCTCTTAGAAAATTAGAATGAATACTAGGAACATTTTTAATTTTTCAAAAAAAGTAAAATAAAATATATTAAAAATATTGGTAATATAAATAGAAATTTCATTGATGCATCAATAAAACATGGATTGTAATAATTTTAATGAAAACTGATGAAAATAGTGGAATAAGGTGAGTGTATGGAAATAATTTAAAAATATTCCTTAATCTATTTTATGAAATAAACACACAATGAAAATAATGGCATTAAGAGAACATAAAAGTATGGAGAAGTGCATACCTAATAGAATCTTAATAAATGTGGAAAAATAAAAATATTCCAAACTGAAAAGAATTTATGAGGTTATTTCTTATTATAGGAATTATTTTGGGTCAGATATAATGGAATTATATATGGTAATGAATCATTTAAAAACCAAACAAATAAAGGAGAAATAAATATATTACATTTTATATGGTCAAAAAAAATAATTTCACATAATGTAATGTGTGAAAAAATAATAATGATATGTATGTGAGATTGGAAAGAAACTATTACCTTTACTATACAAATCAAAAAAAAAATTGTATACCCTATTATATAATATATAAAAAAGATCATAATAAGTTATTTTTTAACCATATTGATATCCATTACCCTTTATAAATTTCATTACACCTCTTTTATTATATATATATTAGTTAGTTATGAATTATTTTCATCATTCGATGATGGTTGTTTTGTTTGTTTCAAAGTATTTTTTAAATGGTGATACACATCCACATTCTATGATAACATGATCAAAATTAAAGGATTTTTCGTGATAGTAAAACCACCTTTTTACAATCATTTATGTTTCCCCCAATTCATTTTAAAAATGGTATGGGTATGTTTTATGATTACTAAATTAAATGACACACATGTTTCATATACATTAACTATAAGAACATGTTACTTTATAATTACAATTCATTCGTTCATTTTTCTTTAAATAAATATATATATAATATTAATTAAACATCAATATAATATTAAAATAGCATTAATTTATTCATTGACATTCAATTTTAAAAATTTTGTTGATAATATTACATCATTCATGAGTGTGGTTCAAGAGACCCAAATAAGTACATTTTATACTATATAATGAATAAGAATAATGAGATAAATTAAATCAATATAATTTTATAGAGGAATAAATTTTTTAATATAATATCATTATACTAGGGATAAATAATTATAAATAGTTTATACAGGTGTTTAATTGAAAAAATTGTTGGAGAACCAGATACAAACATAGATTAATTCACTATGTCTCAAACGGGTTCCATCAGAATGAAGGATTTTGACCTCCTTATTGATTTTGTACAAGAATATTTTCTAAGAGGAAAAATTATATGTAATTAAAGAGGGAAAAAATGAAATATTTTGATTATAATAAGAGACAGAGGGATCATTTTATTGGTTAAAATGGGGGCCATTTATTTGGAAAATTGAGTTATGTGACCGGTTAGTTAGTAGTGTCATGTGTGTTACAGGGGTATGGTATGGTAGTGTTGGTGATAAATGTATTATTAAATCCTAAAGTTAACAATGGTCTCCTTGAAAGTCTAGATATCATCTGAATTACCCAAAAATCATGAAATTTTAAATTACCTCTTTTTACCATGATGTGTTATTTACTACATTAATTATATTATTTATAAACATATAATTTATACCATCATGTCTTATTATATATTAATAATTCTGATTATATAATCTATTTTTTATAATTAAATTCCTTAATATTTTTAATTAAAAAATTTACTGATAATAAATATATATATCTATATGGGTGTGTTTTTACAAAATTGTATTTTTAAAAATTATGTCATATATAAATACCTTCACATTAATTAGTAATTAAATTAATGTCCATATTTTTTATTAGAAAGAGATGTAATTTTTTTTAATTAATCCTTTAAAATTGTTCAATTTAATTTTTTAATATATAAATACATAACATGTAGAAAAACTATTCTTTGAATGATACTTATTATTAACATTAAATTGATTTAATAACATCACAATAAAATTAGTTATTTATCTACTAAAAAGTAATTTTCTGCAATCCATTATAATTATAGTGTTTTATTTATTTAGGATAACATGTAAAATATTTTATTTGAAATTATATTGAATATTATCCTGATTAATTAATTAAATTACATATTTTTTATAATAAAAACTGATTTTTTATTTTTTATTTCATTCAAGAAGAATTTATTCTATGTGAAGTATACTATATATCATTTATTACATTAAATTACAATGAAAAAAATATATTACCAAGTAGATATTAATGTATCTAAAATCCATATATCTAACATCCACATATCTGATGGCCATAAGTCCAATGATTATATAATTATATAACATATATATGGTGGTCATACTACATTCCATTATTGGACCATACATAGTTATCTAAAATAAATCATCTTATTCGCTTAAATTTTTGAAATATATTTAAGATGTTTTATTAATTATTTATTTAATATTATCAGTATGATCTTAAATATAGATTGTAATGATGATAATTTCAAAGCTGAAGTAATTTTTTACAAGAGTTTTCTTTCATTTAGTAATAATAAAAATTGTGATTCGTATATTTAGCATGTATTCTTTTTGGTATAATAATATTCTACCAAAATGAAATGAGGGATTTTTCATTTAAATTAATGGATACAGGTTTCAAATGTTATCAGGAACATTATATTGAGTAAAAGGGATATGCATAGTGTGATTATTATGTGTTACATTCAATGGGTGTAATTTAAACAACATCTTATATTCATTAAAATATCAATTGAATTTGAATTTAAACATTTCTTCTACACAATATGTAGAATTCATGTGCCACTTTATTCAAAACCTACGACTATCCAATTATTAAACATGATGTTAAAAGATAATGTGATGTGGCATGGTACATTAGAATGACATATAGTCATCTATGTATTAGGATCATTCAATCAAAATACTGATAATATAAATAGGGTGTACCTAACTCAACACATCAATACGCATTCATAATTATGATTCACTCCAAATCACATAAATTATTTTAATTGAGCATGGTTTATTATTAGAGAAATTATATAGGATTTAAGTATCTAGTTGTTGAGACATTATTTTGAAGAAAAAAGTAAAAGTGCACATGTTGGGTGTACAATTAATGAAAACCATGTGCTAACCATGTGATATGTCACTATGAGGCCTCAACGAGGATTTTCATGCTCTCATAATGGTTAGTCATACCATGAACCTATGAATAATATGTAGAGGTATTAGTGTATTTATAAAGGTGTCTCACAGCTTTGGAATGCTTTCCTTAATCCATTTATCTTTTCTTAGGTAAACATCTTTCTTGACTGTCAAAGGGACAGAGGAAAAACATGGTAGATGCATAGTTTGTCTATCCATGTAGCCAAACCATTTTCCTACATAAAAACCTTTATAGATTCATAATATACCTATTTTCCTTGGGTGATTTTAAAAAATAATCACATCCTAATCTATTATATTCTTAAAATAATTCTTTATAAAGTGCTTAATTTGATTCTCCATTTTGATTCTTGACAGTTTCACATTATTCAAAAAAATCTATTCAAGGTATATTCCATTTTGGATTTTGTTTTATTTATTCTTATTCTTAGAACCTATATTGAACTCTTATACACTTATCACAATGGATCCCAAATGGGTTGTATATTCCAAATTTATGGGGTTTAGTAGATATTAGAAAATGCCTCTTCTGTATCTTTGTTCATGAGGTACCAATATACATATTCCCAATATATGTTCTCAAATATGATAGGTTTTACACAATTCATGAGGATGGTTTCTCTATATAGAGGTTATATCACATGAATTACTTAATTATCATATGAATTACATTGGTTTTTATTATAAAAATGATTGATTTTTTATCAAAGAGTAATGATTTCATGCTGTTACTAGGGGATTTTCTTAAAAATTGATTTATTCACTCTTTATGTCCCATGAAATTACATAAGGGGTTTTTTAAAATAAAATTTATGTTAATGTATGGAAGATTTAATTATTCAATGTGAAAGTTCTTTCCAAACATTAATCATGGTTTTTAAATAGATTTGGTTATTCATAGAATACTGAGAACTGTAGGCGCATTGGTAAATAAATACATGTCACCTTAGTGTGTATAATACAACTAGAGGTCATTTTGATGACATATACATGATATATAAAGATTAAATATGGTTTGGATTCATGTTATGTGTAACTTAGTATTCCTTAATGCGTATGAGTGCATTTTCCCATAGGCTAGAGGTCAAACTTTTGCTTTTTCATTGATTCATGGTTTTATAAATGATCGTAGATTTATGGGTTGGTTACTCAATTGTATTTATTATGGTTTATCAATGGAAAATATTGTATACTCATTCAAGAAAATGTCATTTTTAGGTATTATATGAATGCTAAATTATTCTTTGAAAACATAAGGATGCTTTATAAATTGTTAATATTTTATAAATTGTTAATAAACTGGATTTCTATTTAAATCTATATCTGATGTTTCATTGATTTTGTCTTTATTTATATTTTTCTGGGAAATAAAATTATTCATTGTTCTCACCCCCTAATTTTTCCATTTTCCATTTGTAGAAGATTTATTGAAGGACCTGAGAAAAGGCAATGGAATATTGTAGTTCACCAACTTCTCAAAAATGTATTTTCCTATGGAGTGAGATATAATGGTGGTGGTAGATGGTAAAATAATGACATTTTTTTCTATTGTTTGTTGTATGGTTTTTTATTTTTATATATAATTACTTTGTCTAAAGGATGTATACCCTTCTTCTTATTTTTACACTACTATTTTATATCCATTTGGTTATATACGAGACTCGATTTCATGTATGTTTGATTCCTACCTTATGGGGAACATCATTGGTGACAAGTATATTTGATATAGGTTGGTTCAATACCAAATTATATCAATGTTATTTGAAATAATAAATTTTTTGGTAACATCGTATATTTGGTTTAGTGTCTATAGAAGAAAGGATATTGGATCATCATAATTATGGTAGTAAGTATGGGGGTTCCTGATGAGTATTCTTCTATGTTTGAACTCAAGTTACCATGGTTGTTTTTTTATTTTTCCATGCCTTTTTTTTGAGTTTATTTATATTAACTATATTTGTTATTATTTAAATGATTTACTTCCTCTAATTTTTTAGTCTCTTTTCATGAAATATAAGATGGATTTAAATTTTATTCATGAAAAGGTTCAAATTTTGGAATCATGATGTTGGAATCTGATTTAGAAATTTCTCTCAAATAATTTAGTTATTATCTTTTTGGATGCTATAAAATGTCTCTTGGAAGATATATTTTTAATTAATTAGACTAATATAGGATACAAGGTCCATATGAAAATACTATTGTAAACCCTACAGTAGTGGATGTTGTAATCAACACTATTCGGATTCTAGGTTTGACATCCTAGGTAAATAAATAATATGACATTTTCATATTTATTAATATTTTTTAATTAAATATTATTTTTTATTTTAAAGGGTATGTTATGTTCAATAGAATACTCAACAAACAACAACATATTTCTCTGGAATCTCACGTTGCAGACAACGTTGAGTTATACGAAAAAATAATAATATATTATTATTATTTTAAATGGTAGTTAATATCTATCCATTGAATTAGAGATAATTAACAGAGATAAATATGATATTATTATAAATGTTTTTGAATTGTTTTTACATTTATGAAATAAATTTTGGAGGCATAAAATGTAACACCCCAGGTAAATAAAGAATATGAAATCATTATATTTATCCATATTTGTGAATCAAATATTAATATTACTTTAAAGGGGATGCTATGCTTGATGGCGTACCCAATACGCAACAACGAGTTTCTTGGGAATCTTATATTGCACTCTAATAATAAAATAATTTTATTTTAAATGGTAGTTAACGCCAAGCCGTTGTAATGGTGGGAATGAACAGAACTAACTACAAAATGATTATATATGTTTGTCAAATATTTTTACTTTTTACAATAAATGTTAGAGTACTAAAAATGCGAATGAATCCAATTTTAAGCGTAAACATTCTAATATTCTATAAAAGGTCGATTAACCGTCTTTTGATGGAGAACCCTACTTAAATATAGTTTTGGTCACTATTATACATTCTATTGGACCAAATAAAATTCTTCTTTAGAATCGGCACCTCAAAATTTACTTTGTGTAAATTTATGGTATTTTTTCAAAAAAGTTCAATTTTTTATGAGTAGTGAAAAATGTTGTATTTTAATTCAAAACCTCGTTTTAATATAATTTATTTATATGATGATATTATATTTTGAATTGGTTTTAAAGTTAAATTAGAATATATTTTTACCATTTAATTCAATAGTGTTCATTGGAATTAATTTCCCTTTGAAATCAGACTTAAACTAGTGTCAATCTTTTGATACTTTTTGTTTCATAAAAACACGCTATTTGTTTTGACAGTGGGAATTAATTATTAAATTAATTAATTCAACTTATATTTTTTGAATTTTTTATAATAGACATCATTTTTGAATTCGTAATATCAAATATATCTTAGGGTGAATTTTTGGTAATTTTCTGAAAAACTTCAATTTTTTATGAATAGTGAAACCACTAAGTGGTACTTATAAAGACTGATTTTCCGTTTAAATGAAATTTTTCCATCTTTGTGTTTTGAATTTCAAAAATCCGTCATACATGGTTGTCATTAAGAAGTAAAATGTGGTTCAATGGGATTAAAATAATTTTTTGGTGAATATTAACTTATTAAGTTTTTAATCGCGATTAGAGGTAATTAGTGTAGTTTAAGGTAAGAATAATGTTTTAATAAAATGAAATGACCTAGAAACATGGCCTACCCTCATTGGATTAGTCATGGGCGACCAAGAAAATCCATGGGTCAACATGGGGACCCCATGGAGCCACTTTGGTTGGAAAATGACATAAATACCTTTTTATTTAATGATAAAGTAAAAAATGACAAACATGAGATGTTTTACTAAAACAATTTTTACATGGGGTTATACAAGTCAGATTTTTGACTATAAATAGTAATTGGAAGGATAAAAATATTTCCTAAATCATAGTATTTTTTTATAATTTTTAGACATTAAATAAATTAATATATTTATTAAATCATGATGATGCAGCGATGACCTCATTATTTAACGCTTTAAATAAAATGGAATGATAATGTAATATATAAGACCTAAACATGTCCAAAACCTATTGTATGGGTGGATTTAGAACCCTTGTCACCTTATCCACGAATTATATCAATTTGGGACCTTTTAAATCCAAAACTCATTTTCAAATAAAGTAACATTTGCTTACTTTCCAAGAGATCTCCTCCTCTCCTCTTATAAAAGGCCCCCAACTCTACCTCCTTACCCACGCCTCTCAAGCCTTTGTCTCAGAAAAAATCTGCCCATTTCATCTCTCCACATCCCTCTCTAACTCCTTGAAGCCTCACTTTGGGCAGAATCCATTCCAAGGAAGCCTTTGAGCTCAAATCAAAGGAAGTTACCCGATTTAAAGGTAATGTCTTCACTTGTGTCCTTTTGTTTTATTTTCCTTCTCCAACCCCATAAACTATTTTTATTAATTTATTTTGTAAAAAATCCAGTATCTTCAATATAATTGGATGTTGTTATAAGAAGGATTCGAGCTACATTTACACACACCTACATCTAATGGATAAAGAACATACTATTTCCGTGGATGGAGATTTTCTGCCTCCCGAAACGATGATTGTTCAACATTTTTCTAACACCTTCAAAGGTGGCCATTAAGATGACACTATATTTATATATGGTATCTAATATTTTTATTTTTTACTTAAGATTCTGTATTTTTCATTTATGTAATACCTTTATGGTTTCCATTATGGATAAACATGATATCTTCATTTAAGGAAATGCGGACTACTGACCTCTCAAAGTGATTTGATTCGTTAATACCATAGGTGGTACGTATAAAGGATATATTTAATGATATTATATATTATACCATAATGTAATTAAAATACTATTATGTATCATTATGTTTTAATTCCATTAAATATGAAATAGAAATGGAAGTAGCGTTCATGCGTACGTACAACTTACAGTCTCCATGAATGGTGCATTTCATTTCTTAACTCTAAATGTTATGTAATATTATAAATGCATTAATATACTGGATATATATTATATATATGATATCTACATCATGAATAAAACTCTGGATATAATGAAACTTTGACCACATGAACAACATGTAATTGTATGAAGTCCACTTTTGACTTAAGAACCAAATATCAACAAAACAAACATTATTAACGTAAATGATTACATAATGTTTATGACATGGTAATAAGTGATGTAAAAGGAATAATGAATTTGAAAAAGGTTCCTAAGAAAGTATAAATTATCTCATGTTTATTATTCAGGAGATTAAATAACGATCGAGTCATATCGGACCCGAGGTAAGAGAACCTACTTCTCTCTTTCTTTTTAAGTACTCTCATTTATGTAACTTATTTTAATAACCACTTTGTTATGTTGGGGGATGTTATTTCATATTTCTCTTTATGTAAACATTATGTTAATATGAAGAGAGACCATATTCTCTCTCATCAATCCATTTTGGAAGCATTGAGTGGCGCCGTTAGGCTGCCAAATTTTCGTAAGAGATCTAACCTCTCTCTTTCTTTTTAAGTACTCTCCTTTATGTCACATGTTTTAAGAACATATTTTTTATGTTGGGGGATATTATTTTATATTCCTCTTTCTTTAAAAATTATGTTAATATTATGACAGACTCTATTATCTCTCATCTTTCCATTTTGGAAGCTTTGAGTGGCGTCGTTAGGCTGCCGAATTTTCGTAAGAGATCTAACCTCTCTCTTTCTTTTTAAGTACTCTCCTTTATGTCACTTCTTTTAAGAACCGATTTGTTATGTTGGGGGATGTTATTTTATATTACTCTTTCTGTAAAAATTATGTTAATATTATGAGAGACCCTATTCTCTCTCATGAATCCTTTTTGGAAGCTTTGAGTGGCGCCGTTAGGCTGCCGAATTTTCGTAAGAGATCTAACCTCTCTCTTTCTTTTTAAGTACTCTCCTTTATATCACTTCTATTAAGCTCCTATTTGTTATGTTGGGGGATTTTTTTTATATTCCTATTTTTATAAACTTTATGTTAATATGATGAGATACCCTATTTGATCTCATCGATCCATTTTTTTATGTTTTATGTGGCGCCGTTAGGCTGCCGAGTTTTCGTAAGGTATTTTTCATCTCACATTTATTACCGTGAGATTTATGCTAAATTTTCCACAATTTCATTTGAGTGGTGTATGTACTGCCCATTATTCTACACATTGTGTAATATACTTTCTTTTATGAGTATTTACATCAATGATATATTGTACTTATTTCATGGGGTGTATGTTTTAAAAGATACCCAAGTCGGTAAGGGACCCTTTCACCCTACTCTTTTTAAAAGACTTCATTTGTTGGGTCTTTTAATTTACATATTTTTATGTTGGGATATGTTCTCATATATCCTTATTGATGTAAATTTTATGTCCAAGTGATGAGATACACTTTTTATCTCTCATCAACTCATTTTGATGTGACGCTGTTTGGCTGTCAAGGGAACTTCTTAACCCAATTTCGATTTCTTTGGGTTCAACATGTAGTTATTGAATATGTCATCCTTTGAATATGTGTGAATGACCTTTGATTATTTTACACTTAATATCCACTTATATTTGGTGTATTCATTTGTCACACATAATTATGTAATTGATTTATCCTTAAACCAAGGATACCGTCTTTGTAAGGGACTTCGTCTCAATCTACTTTCATTGAGGCACATTTTTATTTTATACACCACTTTAATACGGTGTATAAACCCCTTTGACTTTTATGTTTATTCAAAAGGAATCTTTTTATATGAAGCGTTTTACTAAACGACAAAAGGGAATGTTTTTTTCTTATGTATGCGGCGACAACGACTTCTCCGCCGCCGCGAGTATTATTTGGTCTTTGGCTTCCTCAACAAGCTGTAATGTTTTTTAAAATAAAATAAATACCATATAATTTTTTTTGTATTTTGGTATTGAAAATGGTTTTGATAAAGGATTATATTATGTCAATTTATTAAAATGATATATTGTGATTGAAATGTGGAAATGTTATCATTCCTTTCTGTTGGTTTTATGTGTTATAATTTTTTAATGTTACTTGGACATGTTACGGGTGGTTACGTGATAAACCATATGACGGGTGGTGCCGTGAATACCAGGACGGGTGGTTATGTTTTAACCTCCAATGCATTGGGTATGGAAGTCATCCGTATGGCTATTCCATTATGTATGTATGGAAGTTGGCCGAATGGCTATTCCATTAAGTGATATGTGTGGAATTCGACCTTATGGTTATTCCACTTAAGTGTGTTTATGTCCCAAGTTACCTTTATATGTTATGTGATCTTTATATGGGTTTTATGGTAATCTTTTGGTTACAGAAGGGTAATTAATGAACTTTTATTCAGTGAAGAGTTTTTACTACTTAGAAAAGGTGAAAATTATTACTTTGATATAGTATACAAGGTATACTTGTTGTTTTGAAAAACTAGCAGTTTTCATTCTTTGTGTATCCCTAACTGAGCTTTTTATGCTAATCCCAAGTTTTTGAAATGTTTTTCACATGACTTAACGTGGAATAGGGTCAAGGATGGGATCAAGGGAAAGTCATGTTACCTAAAACATGGAACTAGACATGTTTCTTTTGAAGAGTTTTTATTTTATGGAAACTTAGTATAAGTTTGTACTTTGTAATTTTTTGAGATGTAATAGTTATGTCCTAATTCTCTAAAACACTAAACCTGAAAAGATCCTCATTGTGAATTATTCATTTAATTCAATATTAAGTAAGGTTTAAGGCTGGGGCCTTATATAAAATGAGAATAAAACCAATTTTAAGCATAAAATACTCTAACAATTTTAAAAGGTTGGTTTTCTACCTTTTGATTAAGAATCCTTTTTAAAACTAGTTTCTCTCAAATTTATATGTTCTATTGGAAAAAATAAAATTCTTATTTATAATAAGGGAATAAAAATTTAATTTGGGTAAATTTTTGGTATTTTTTAGATAAAGATCATTTTTTAATGAATATCGAAAATACTGCATTTTAAGTCAAAACTATCTTTTCATCTAATTTATTTATATATTTATATTATCCTTCAAATTGGTTTTAAAGTATAATTGGATTATTATTTTATCATTTATTCTAATTTTGGTCATTGGAAGTAATTTCACTTTGAAATTGGACATAAACACATGTCAATCTTTTGTTAGTTTTTATTTCATAAAAATACGCTTTTTGGTTTTGTCAAAAAGATTTAATTTTAAATTAATTACTAAAATTTATATATTTTGAATATGGAAAAATGGATTACATTTTTGGAATCATAATTTCCAAATTATGTAAAAAATTTCCTCTTATTTTTATACATATTGAAAAGTAACTTCGGTAACTATTTTATTTACCATAGTTAAAGGGTAAATCTGGTAAATAAGGGTAAAAAATAAAATTATAATAATATCAATGTACCCTAACACATATCTTAACCAAAATATATATGATATTTTTTACCATGGTAGTACTTGTGTCGAATTTAGGACCTCACAGACCAACTTTTGCTTGAAAATGAAATTTAATTACATTTAATTTAAAAGAAAATATAACCTAAAGATGTAACTTTCATTAAAATAATTTTTTATGGGGTTTTATAAGTGATTTATTCAAAAATAAATAGTAATTATTAATCTAAAAATATTTCCTACATCATGGTATTTTATTTTTAATTTTATACATCAAATACATAAATATATATATATATATATATGACATAATTATGATGTAGTGATTACCTTATTAATGAATGATTTAAATAAATGAGATTATAAAAATTTAAATAAATTTATTTTTTACCAATATATGTTATTCACGAATTTCATGGATGATTATGACTCGTTATATTTAAATTAATGATTTTTTTTTTGAAATAATCATGTTGTTATGGATTTTTAAAGAGTCGTGATATGAATAGTATAAAAATGACATAAATCAGTATTTAAAACAAATGATATTTTATTAAATTATATAATAGTATCATAAATATGATTTTCTTACAAATTACTTATATAATATTTATCATTCCATTACATAATGTCTTTTGGTTTTATTAGCATTTTATAGTTGTTATATTAACCATATAGTATGAATATACAAGAAGACATGGTAAGAGTCAAATTAGTTAATTATGGGCTAAAGCTAAAAGATAGGTTATATTTTGACCTATAATTGTCTAAAACCTATTGGTGGAGATTTGTTTGAATCAAATTAATATTACCTTTTAAATAAATTACATTGGGACCTTTTTAATCAAAAAATTATTTTATAATAAAATAATAATTTCAAAATTTCCTAAAGTTCCCCCCTCTATCTTATCAAAGGAAATCTCCCCTACCCATTTAATAACACCTCTCAAGCCCCTTGTCTCAACCAAAGGCTTCCCAAATAAGCTCCCAATATCCCTATATTACTTATGGAAGGCTTTCCTTGGTCATAAGGTAATTCAAGAAATCCTTTTGGCTCAAATCAAAGGGAGTTACACATTTAAATAAGTAGCATCTTCTCTAAAGTTCATTTCCTTTATTTTAATTCTAGAGTCCCTATTCTATTATTATTATTTGATTCAATAAAAACAACACTATACTCAATATACTATGATGTTTTCATTATAATTATTCGAACTAAACATTCCTACACCTCTATCTAACAGATACGAATATATTGTTTCTCTGTGTTGGGAACTGCTGCCTCACGAAACAGATATTGTTCAATTTTTCCCTAAAACCTCTGAGGGTGTCCATTATGATGGAACTATTTTTATATGTGATATATATTATATTTATATTACCTCTATTTTTTGGTATTTTAAATTTATAGAATACCTTTATGTTTACCATAATGGCTAAAGACAATACTTTTATTTAAGGAAGTGCGGACTACCGCCCCCTTAAAGTGATATGACTCATTCATTACATACATGGAATGTTTAATGGATGTAATTAATAATCATATGTAATTTATATAAAATATTTCATTATATTGAAATTATAATATATATATTTTCATTTAGTTTTCGTTCTTTTATGTATGAAAAATTAATGTAAGTAGCATTCATGCGTACGTACGGCTTACCGTCTCCATAAACGGTTCATTTCATTTCTTATCTCCAAATGTTATTTACTATTATAAATATATATATACTAGAAATAACTAATCTTTAAATCAATAGTTTAATTCTTAATATAATTAAATTTTAACCATATGGACAATTTTAATTATAACAAGTTCATTTTTGTCTCAAGTACTGAATATCGACACAATGACAGATAATAACATAAATAATTATGTAATGTTTTTATAGGGTAATAATTGATATAAAAAGAATAATAAACATGAAATATATTCTTATGAAATTATAAACTAACATAATATTTTTATTCAGGAAGAACAAAGAACATACATGATGATTCAGACTCAAGGTAAGGGACTTCATCTCAATCTCCTTTCATCAAGACTTATTTTGATTTATAAACAACATGATTTTACATGTTGTATAAAACCATTTGACTTTTAATTTCATTCAAAGGTAATTTTTATTCAACTTAGTGTTTTACTAAATGAAAAATGGAATGTTACTTTTTAACATACACAGTGACAATGACCTTTCCACTACTGTGATCATTATTTAGTATTTTGTTTCTTTAACAAGATGTAATGTTTTTAAGTGGAAAGTAAATAACATATACCATTTTTACATATTTTGGTACTGAAAATGGTTTTGAGAAATAATTTATTATATAAATATCTTAAAATGTTATAATTTTTAGAATGTGGAAATGTTTTGTTTCCTTTATAATTGATGTTTGTGTTATGATTATGTTGTGGTTCCTAAGAATTGTTTACATATATGGGTCGTTACATGATAAAATAAGGGAGAGTGATCCCGAGATATCTCTCTAATTCATTGGATAACATGATGAAGGTAAACGTTAATGTTTCTCATATGATATTTAGGTAATTTACTTTGATGGGTATTTCAAACGTAACTCCCTATGTAGTTGTGAATGCTACATTGTAAGCATGTTATGGATTTCACAAGTTACCTTTATGATTTATGATTTCTGTTTTCTAATAATATATTTTATGATATCCTAATTTATGTTAAAGATATTATGTTTTCTGAGTGAAAAGTATGATTTCATTGATTTTAATTTATTGATGGTCTAATGTCTTCTTTCTTATTTTATAACCCTTAAGGACATATTTATAATCATCACATGTTTTTGAGATGTTTTTCATCGGGTATAAATATGGTTAAGAGAAAAGGAATATTACAAGAAGAATTATATCAAGAAAAAAATTCTTCTTTTCTTTAAGGAGTTTTATTAATTTGAAAAAAATGGTTAGATTAGAAGAATCTACTTTGTAATATTTGAGTTGTAATGTAATAGTTATGGCCTAATTCTCTACAACTCTCAACCAGAAAAAGATCCTAAAAGTGAATTCTTGATTTAAATCAAGATTATATATGTTCTTAAGGATAGGTCCATATTGTTAGTATCAGAGGCCGGTTTATACAACTTTAAAAGTTAGGATATTATTAAAATAATGTCAATAAATTAATTTATTTTAAGATTGAAATGATATAGAATTTAAAGATTACCATGATTCTTCACCTAAGATATTTCTTGTGTTAATAATGTGTTTCTGCAGAGGAAACAAGGAATCTATGATGGGATGACATCAAGAAGAAAATGAACTTCCAAATCATAAAACATAGATGGTTGGTATGAGAACTGAATAGTTTATTGTGGTGATGGAACATTTAACTCAGGATATAAATGGTTGTGGTATCCATGCATGAGATCACCTTGATCAACCACAAAGGAACATGTTAGTAGTGTAGAATTTCATGAGGAAACTTCCCACATAATTTAGATAATCATCTAACCCTATTCTTGTTGAACCATTTATTGGAGAACTAGAAACGATTTTCAATGTCATGGGGTGTTCATAACATCAAAAGGTTAGTCTTTTTGTTTACTATTTTGAAGGTGAAGCCAATCAGTGGTGATAGATGGATAAAAATATGTTGGATAGTTAAGAGATTGATACTCTTGATTGGAATGAATTTGAAGGTGTGTTTCATGAGAAATATTTTCCTATGGTGGTTTATGTTAGGGCCAAAAACTCATTCCATGAATTAAGGTAGTATGATAACTCAGTGCCTTCTTAAGAAGAAAAATTCCCTAGACTGGAAAGGTATGTGCAAAATTTCATATGGGATATTGATAGTAAAATTATTCATTTTTAATAAGGATTAAAGATAATGTATTGAAGGGAATTATCTTATAGTGAGTTCAAAAGTTATGATAAACTTTTTTCAGGTGTTGAGAATGTAGAAATAGAGTCTTTCATAAGTTTATAGATAAGATTGTTTTTGTGTTTATATATAATATTTTGGTATATTATAAAATCCAAGAGGAAAATTAATGTCACTTAAATATTAATTTTGAATCATTAAAAGAAAATAAACTGCATGGGAAATTCATAAAATATGAGTTTTGGTTACAAAAAAATTCATTCCTTGGTCACATTGTTTCCCAAGATGGAATAACAATTGATCCTGCTAAAAAAGGTTGTTCAATAATGTCCAAGACCCAAATATGTAAAAGAGATTCAGATTTTTTCTTGGTTTACCATGTTATTACCTAATGTTTATTGAACATTTTTCATGGTTAACTTTCCCACTGATGAAGTTAAACCAAAAATGTGTTAAGTTCATGTGGACAAAAGAATGTGATGATTGTTCTCAGGAATTGAAAATAAAATTAGTGAATGCTCATGTTTTGGCACTACCTTATAGAAATGGTGAGTTTGTGATGCTTTGTTTAAAGGACATGGTTGTGTACATATGTATAATGATCAAGTAATTTCGTATTCTTTACGTCAGTTGTAACCTGATGAATTAAATTACCCTACACATGATTTTGAATTAACTGATGTTGTTTTTTCATTAAAAATTTGGGCCCATAATTTTTATGGAGTAAGTGTGAAATATATATTTCTCACAATATTTTGAATAATATATTCACTTAGAAGGAATTAGACATGAGACATAGTAGATAGAAAGAATTAATCAAAGCTTATGATTTTAAAATCAATTAAAATCTGGGAAAAGAAAATAAAGAGGGAGATACTTCGAGCCGAAAGATTAATGATACATTAACCATGCTACATTTGGAATGAGATCCATTGATTAATGATTTGATGAATTTTATTTTTGATGTTGTTAGTGTTGGTAATTCCTCTGTTTTTTTCAGGTGGTAGTGAAATTGTCTCTATGAGACAGAATAATCAATGCACCGAAAGAAGATAGTGAGTTATAGAAAAAGGTTTTATTGGTTCAGAAGGGTATGTTACTTGAATTTAACATTGAAAATGATTTTTTTTTTGAGATTTTGGAAGAGATTATGTGTGTCTTTTGATTAAAAGATTAATAAAGAGTTGTTATGTGAAGCTCATAGTTCTATATTTTTAGTTAATCGTTGAAGTAATAAAATGTAAAAATAACTTCGGGAGTATTACTGGTGGGTTGGGATAAAAAGATATATTGCTAACTTTACTATGAAATGTTTGACTTTTCGACAGGTTAAAGAAGAACAAAAGTTACCGAAAGTGATGCTTCATCCTTTTCCAATGAAAAAGTGGAAATGGGAAACTTTTTCCATGGTTTTTTTAATGGGATTACCAAAGAGTTCTCGAGATAACAATGCAATTTAGGTTATAGTTGAGTGATTCGCTAAATCTTTTAATTTTCATCCTATTCAAGATACTCTATCTATAGATCAACTTTATTGATTGTATATTAATGGTATAATAAGGTTACATGGTTTTCCTATCTCCCTGGTATTTTATCATGTTCCCAAGATCACTTCTAACTTTTGGAAGGTCCCTCATAAGTCATTGGGAACTGAATTAAATTTTAGTACAACTTTTTATCCACAATCAGATGGGCAGTCAGAATGAACAGTTCAGAGCATGGAAGATACCCTATGTGATTATTCAATGGATTTACAGGGAATTTGGGACCAATATATTTCTTTAGTTGAGTTTTCTTATAATAAAAATTTACATTCTAATATATAAATGGCACCATTTAAGGAATTATATGGAATGCAGTGTCGAACCTGAGATTTCTGGGATGAAGTGGGTGAAAGGAAGTATATGGGACCAGAATTATTAGAAGAGATGGAAGAAAAAATTATGTTGATTTAGAATCATATGAGAACATCTCAGAGTAGGCAGAATAGTTATGCGTATAACTGGAGGAAGGATCTTTATTTTTAAGTAGGAGATCATTTCTTTCTCAAAGTTTTTACATGGAAAACTGTGATGTATTTTGATGAGAAGGGAAAAATAAGTCTGAGGATCATTGGAACTTATGATACCATAGATAAATTTAGATCAGATTCCTATATAGTGGCTTTACCTCCATGTTTTTCTGAGGTACAAAAGGTTTTTCATGTTTCAATGTTGAGATAGTGTATGCTAAATCCATCTCATGTTTTCAGTCTATAGGTAGTTCAATAGGAATAGAATCTTTCTTATAAGGAACAACTAGTCCAGATTCATGACTGAAGATAAAAAGTGTTTTAGAATAAGTTAATCTATCTGTTAAAGGTTTTTTGCAAAACCATATGTTTGAAGAAGCAATAGGGGAAT
The DNA here is from genome assembly GCA_963277665.1 of Viscum album. NCBI lineage: Eukaryota > Viridiplantae > Streptophyta > Magnoliopsida > Santalales > Viscaceae > Viscum > Viscum album. The sequence goes on from OY728146.1 coordinate 386,032,684, forward strand.
CTGAAAATGCAATGTGGGATAAATACCCCCACTTATTTGATAAGTGAATAATATTATGAGGACCCAATTCCCAAAAGGGGGGAAGGATGTAACATCCTAGGTAAATAAGGAATATGAAATTTTACCTAGTTATTAATATTTGTGAATTAAATATTAATTTTATTTTAAAGGGGATGTTATTTCTGATAGCGTACTCAACACGGAACAACATATTTTTCCATAATCCTATATTGCCCACAATGTTGAGTTATACCAAAAAATAATAAAATATTATTAATATTTTAAATAGTAGTTAATGCTAGTCATTGTATTGGCGGGAATGAACATAACTAACTATAATATGATTATAAATGTTTGTTAAATTTATTTACGTTTACCCAATAAATTTAAGAGGCTTAAAATTAGAATAAATCTAATTTTAAGCATGAAGTACTCTAATAATTTTAAATGGTCGGTTTAAAACCTTTTGATAAAGAAGCCTTTTTAAAACTAGTTTTTGTCACTTTATATATTCCATTAGAAAAAATAAAATAATTATTTAGAATTGGGGCATCAAAATTTAATTTGGGTACATTTTTTATTTTTTTTGATAATGTTCTATTTTTAATGAATAGCAAAAATAGTGCATTTTAAGTCAGAACTGTCATTTCATCAAATTTATTTGTATATTAAGATTATAATTTTAAAAGGGTTAAAAGTGTAGTTGGATTATTATTTTATCATTTAATCCAATTTTGGTCCTTATAAGTAATTTCACTGTGAAATTGGACATAAACACAAGATAAAAGTTTGGTAGTTTTTATTACTTAAAAACACGCTTTTTTTTAGAACAAGAATTAATATAAAATTAATTTCTGAAATTTCGATTTTTTGAATTTTGAAAAATGGATTCCATATTTATAATTAGGTGTTTGGTACCTTTTATGTTTAGGCATTATGAATAGTCAATTAAGTAAATATTTTATTTAATATGGTTAAATGGTAAATCTAGTAAATAAGGTTAAAAAATAATATTATAATAATATTAAACCACCCTAACACGTGTCATAAACCTATTGGATGAGATATTTCCAACCATATATATACTTGTGTTGATTTTTGGACCACATGGAGCCACTTGTGTGTGAAAATGACATTTAATTGCTTTTTATATAAAGTAATGGAAAATATAACCTAAACATGTATCTTTTACTCAAAAAATATATATGGGGATATAAAATTGAACTCTTTGACTATAAATTGTAAATAAAAATATAAAAGGAATCCAAAATAATTTTATTTGATATATAATTCTTATAAATATAATAAATAAATATATTTAGAACACAATGATGATGTAGTTATTACCATATTAATGAATGATTTAAATAAATGGGATTATAAAAATTAAAATAAATTTATTTCGTGACTTTTTATGCCAGAATATAACATTATGGATGATTAAGAGTTGTTGAATTTTAATTAATGAGGTTTTTTAAAGAATAAATTTTTTAGATATTTTTTAAAATTCATGATATGAGTAGTATAAAAATTAACATAAATTAGTTTTTAAAAAAAATACTATTTTATAAATGATATAATAGTCCTAAAAATATATTATTTGGAAAAATTAATTATATAATGTTTATAATGTCATTAATAAACCACTTTAGGTCTATTGGAATTTTATATTAACTATATTAACCATATAGTATGAATATACAAGAATACATGGTAAGAGTCAAACTAGTTAAATAACAATTAAAGCTAAAAGAGGAGGTTAATGTTGTATCCTATAATTTTATAAAACCTATTGGTGAATATTTTTTCTACCCAACTAAATATTATATTTGAAATAAATGAATTTTGAACCATTTTAATCCCAAAATAATTTTATGATAAAATAATATTTTCGAACATTCCGAAACTGCACTCCTCTCTATTATAAAATGGCATCACCACTACCCATTTAATCACACCTATCATTCCCCTTTTCTCCTCCAAAAGCTACCCAAATATGCTCCCAATATCCCTATATTACTTATATAATCCTTACCTTGGGAATAAATCAATTCAAGAAAGAATTTTTGGTCAAATCAAAGGGAGTTACATGTTTTCATAAGTATTGTCTTCTCTAAAGTTCCTTTATTTTACTTCTTCACTCTCTATTACATTCTTATTATTTTATTACACAACAAATCTGGTATAATCAATATACTATGATTATTTTATGGGAATTATTATAACTACACTTACACACACCTCTATTTAATGTATATGAACATATTGTTTATGTGCACGATGAACTACTGCCTCACGAAACGATGATTGTTCGATTTTTCTCTACCAGCTCTCATGGTGGAAGTTATGATGGAACTATATTTATATGTGATATATATTATATTTATATTCTCTATATGATTTTTTATTTTCATTTATTGCATACCTTTATGGTTTCTATAATCGGTAAATACGATAATTTCATTTGAGGAAATGCGGACTACCGCCCACTAAAAATCATATGAATCGTTCATGCCATACATAGAGAATATAATATATGGAATTAATATAATAATGTAAAATATATAAAATATGATATTATAATGTAATTATAATATACTTTTGTATCATTTTGTTTACATTTTTATAAGTATGAAAAATAAATGAATGTAGCCTCATGCGTACGTATTTCTTACTATCTCCATGAACGATGAATTTCATTTGTTATCCTCAAATGTTATGTACAATTATAAATAGATATAAATACTATATATATATGGTATTTAATTCAAGAATATAATTCTAGATAAAATGATATTTTCACCAAATCACAAATATTTAATTATAACAAGTTCATTTTTTTCTCAAGTACCGAATATCGACAAAATGAATGATATTAACTTAAATAATTATTTAATGTTTATTACATTGTAATAAGTGATATATAAGGAATAATAAACATGGAAAGGGTTTCTAAATCATCTAAAAAATTAACTTAAGTTTATTATTTAATAAGAACAAGGAATATACGCGACGAGTCAGACTCAATGTAAGGGACTTCTTCTCAATCTTTTTTTTTGAATAATATTTTTATTTATGTATGAATTGCTTTTATACAGTTTATAAACCCATTTAATTTTCATTTTATTCAAATGGAATCATTTTTCTACTTAAATATTAACTAAATGAAAAAGTTAATGTTTTGTTTTAACATTTGTAGTGACAATGACCTTTCCGTCATCGTGGGCATTATTTGATATTTGGATTCCTTAATAAACCTTAATGGTTTTAATAGGAAAGTAAATACCATATTACATTTTTAAATATTTTGGTGTTGAAAATAGTTTTAAGAAATTATATTTTACTTCAATATCTTGAAATGTTATATTATGATTTGAATTTGGAAATGTTATCTTTCCTTTATTCTTGTTTTATGTGTTATGATTTTATTTTGGTTCTTGGTAATTTATTACATATATGGGTGGTCCCATAATAAACCAAGGGGGTGAAACCAAGATAACTCTTCAATGCATTGGGTAACGTGATGAAGGTAAACATTAATGTTTCTCCTTAGATATTTAAGAAATATAATCTGATGGGTATTCCAAATTAAACTCCCTATATAACTGTGAATGCTACAATGTAAGTATGTTATGGATGCCACATGATACCTTTATAATTTATTATTTTTGTGTGTTATTTATAAGTCATAATATTTCAGGAGGTTTGTTAAAGATATTATATTATCTGACTGAAATGTATTCTTTCATTTATTTTCATTTATTGATGTACTAATGTTTTATTTCATTATTTTATAACCCTTAATGATATTTTTATGCTCATCCCATGTTTTTGAAATGTTTTTCATAGGGTATATGTAACGGTAAAAGAAATAAACAATTCAAGACGATTTATATCTTGAAAAATATTATTTTTTAAGGATTTTTATTGATGTGAAAAAAAATATGTTAGACTAGAAGAACATAATTTGTAATATTTGAGTTGTAATGTATTATTTATGGCCTAATTATCTAAAACTAGAATCCTAAAACGATCCTTAATTTTAATTATTAATTTAACGCAAAATTATGTAATGTTTTATTGTTAGGGAATTATTTTATGTTAGGTTAGTGTTGGGAATAAGGGGTGATTGTTTGATTATGTATTAAAATTTACTAATCAGAATCCACTTAAATTCTATGCTGATAAGTGACCTTGATATTTTAAAGGGTGGATTGAGAATATTAAAGGGATCATCAATTTTTTGAAACTCTAGTTGTCTATATGGTAAATGTTTTCATATATATTCTTAAATTATTGGTTAGGAAATTTTTAAATCTATTTTGTAACATAAGTTACCCCATGATCGTACCTTGAAATCAATCAAGATAATATTCAACTAGCCATTTTTTAAAAAAATGATGCGAGTGGTAAATAGATAGGAATATATGACCATAGATTAAGGGTAGTATATAATATGAATGTATCCCAGACTTTTCACCGAGTAGGTGCGCCTAGAATCTCTACATTATTCTAATGATTACCTTAGTTATTGGAGGATCAACATGGATATAAGAGAAAATATTCCATTGATTTTGATCCTTTTCGGCCTTAAAAATTTATTAGAGTCAGTATGTAAATGGTATAGGAAGGAGTCATACATAACTGGGAAAATAGGATTGTGTGGAGGTTTGTGAACAATAGCTATTAGCCATGGTGTGTATTCTCTCTAGAAAAGGGGACTTAAGGGTGTCCAGTTTTCATCTGGAGTTACTTTGGAGGATACTACCATATTTATGAAGATTGGTTTTTTGATGTGTGTAATTCATTGTCATAGCAATACTAATACTATAGAAGAACCCTGAACTTTTCATCATTTTGGACAATTAGGCCTTCTCAATCATTTTTGTGGAAGGCGTTCTTAGGGTAATAATGATGGGTACACTATCACCAATGTATAGTAGGTTTTTTATGATGATTCCAATAGTTTTGGTACTTATTCTGATTCCAATTGGGATGTTCATGATGCTTTTAATGATAATTTAGGATCTAATACTGGACATAATTATATAGGAGAGAATATTCCTTATAGATTTTAAGGAGGAAAACATATAGTAAGTGGTATAGAATTAATTTTTTCATATATGGTACTAGAATTAATTTATATTTGTGAAGTAATTCATTTTATATCATATAAGTAAATTTAATTTTTATTTTATTAAAAAATTATTCAATTTTTGTTTTATATTTCCATGCCTTCAGGAAAGATATCCAAAAAGGGTGTAGACTCCCTGTGTGTCTCGTGATAAAATCCTACATTGAGGTGGTGTGGGGAATTTTCACCCATGATGATTATATATATAAAATTAATATTATAATTTGTAAAATGATACTTTTTAAGGCCAACATAGACTATTATTGTTGCTGACATCATTTTTCATCTTTTGATTGAGTCTCTTATTTTATTCAAGTGGAGTATGAACCTGGATCTGGAAAATAGGGAATGTTGTTCCTTATGAAATAATGTTCTCATTATAGTTTCTAGATATTCTCCTTAATGTTTTTAACTATTTATTATGTAGTATATTTCTTTCAGTGGTGACTATATATACCAAATTCATTCTTGATTATTTTTATTTCATACTTTAGCCAATAGAGTTCATGTTTACTATTGTCATACTGCCTCACACGATGCCAATTTTATACCACCTAATCACATTGAACCTACTATGTTAGACGATATTAGTGTTAGTATTTTAGATCTTGAGCCAATGTTTTTTATTAAACCATGTATGTCACATTGGACATCAATTTTCCTTTTTCCATATCACCAATACAATACTCAGAAATTGTGTTAATTATTGATTGATGGATCATGTGACTATTGTCAACATATATCCCTTTAATTGAATTTATTATATCATTAATAAATTAATAAAGGATTATTGGTTTTCAATAATTGAACCATTGTTGTGGTACCATCAGTTGAGTTTTTTAGACGAAGACATACCTAGGATAGCATTTAGGAGATGGTGTAGTCATTTAATGTTCTTATTTTTTATTCAATTACACAAATTTTATTTTTTTATGGATTTAATTAAAAAATATTTAATTATTTATAAGAAATATTCTTCATTGTGATTGTAATTGGTATTTTGGAGTACATTAAGTTATAGGAGGAAAACAATAGTAATTTGGAAACCTTCCATGTAGTATTAACAGAACATTTCCCCTATGGTATTATTTCCATGTGTTAATGTGGATCCAAGAAGAGTTATTTTTTTTTATATCATATCAATGAGGGGAATTAGAATATATATTATAAATACTCAAGTTTTAATTTCATGGTATTACCTTAAAAATGTGTTTGAGATCCGAATATTTTAGGGTATGACTAGTTATTATAGGTAGTTTGTTTAGGACATATCGAAGAATGCATCTCTTATGAAATATTTGAACTACAAGGTTGTTACGTACAAATGGAGTGAAACTTTTAGAGATATTTTTAGGAACAAAATAAGTGGTCAACAATAGATCTTGTTCTTATTCTATCAGAACCATGTTTGGGCTATGATGCTTTCTATGATACTTCATGTATGGGCTGGGGCGTGTCTTATTGTATGGATAACGAGTGGATTATAATGGTTTTTTTTTCAATTATTACGTCATGATAATAACTATCCTACAGAAATTATTATGTTAGTAGATCATATAAACACACTCATAACATGGAATCAATTCATTTATTGGAATTATTTCATGGTATATTCAAATTATAAAATCTTGGGGTGTATATTTACATAGAGGGACCAGAACATGTGATGACACTGTTGGGTTGAGTTTGATCAATCACTCAATTTTGATATTTATTATAAAACTATATATTTTAATGTGGACTATTATGTGATGAGTTGGAAATTACTCACTCAATAAATGAATGAGTTGGAAGTGGAGTTATATTTGAGAAGTTTTTTACTTAGATGAGCTTGGTAGAAGAGGAGGCTGATCAGAAGGTGTTCTTAGCCTCAATTAAGGCTGGCTCATCAATTGATGAGTTGATTTTGATTAAGTATGTATCAAATGTGAATTTAATGTTCAATAGTAATATAATAAATTGTTTGGAGACCCGATGATCATGGTCTATGTCTCATATAAGGGATATTTTATTCAAATTAATGTTTTCCATTCCTATATCTCTGAGGAAATAATTGTTGAATGGTGGAAACAAATATTGATAATCATTACAAGATGAGATATAAAAGATGTATCATGATACGATAAATCATTATTATTTGTGTGGGATGATGTGTTAAACTGAAGAATTGTTTTCATGGTGACTTATAAGCCTGATAATTAAGGTAGAGAACTAGAGACTAACTGGTTTGTTTAAACCATTTCCTAATACAGTATGGAAGTGTGAAGATATTTACATGGAATTCATTATTTTTTTAAATGGATTACATGTAATAAAGATATTATATGGGAAAACATTGATCTAGTTATAAAAATATCATATTTTTACCATATCATTGAGATGATGAAGGTATGTGAACTCAATTTCTAGATCATTTGTGAGGTTGTGGGAATTAATAGGGTTCCCACAATGATTACTTCTAATAGGGTCCCATGATTCCCAAAAAAATTTAAATTATTTGAATGCAGAGATGGGTTCTAAGATGAAATTAAGAATGCTTTATCATATACAAACTGATGGTAAGAACAAGAGTGTAATTTTAATTATTAATTATACAAATCATGTATGTGTGGTTCATTTTGGTGGTTCCTGTGAGAATCAACTTACTCTGGTCAATTTTTATTCTATATGATGTTATTTGGATTTTATTCAGATATATCTATTTGATGTGTTGTAAGGGACCCAATGTGGTTCTCCATTATGATGGGTAGAATTAGGAGAGTGCTACTTGATTGGATCAGGACGTATTCAAGTGGTGAAGAAAAGTGGATCTGATCCATTGTAGGTTTTTGAATCTTAAAAATAATCATATATCTTATATAGACTATCATTATCACTTGATAGTGTTTGGTGTTAGATATAGGGTATTTATTAGAGTTTCATCATGGTTCAGACACTGTCATTTGAGTAATAATGGTATGTTGGTAAAGTGGATTCTTAGGCCATTTAATATCATTGAACGACATGAAAATGTGACTTGTGGTTCTGAATTTATATCTCAATAAAAATATATTAATGATAGGTTTAACGATTCCCTATATATGAGGTATCATAAGGACCCCTCTTATATGATCATATGGAAAGATATTGATATTATTTTTGACACCATTGTGGTTGAATTGTAAATTCACATTATGAATTTACAATTAAATTTACTATATAGTAAAAAATATTTTTTCAAGGTTCATGAACTATGGTAGTTCAGAGGAGATATCCATGATTTGTGGATTGGGAATCATTGATGAGGTAGTAGTGGTTTTATGTTTATAAATATCAAGAATATTGAGAACATTATGAGGAAAAGAATATTTTATGGTGGGGAAACATTTTGACACCCTCTGAGTCATAAAAATTCTTTTGTATTGTCCTGGTTTATCAATTGGTTAATTCTAGATGTTTTTAAGAGTTGGGGCCTAAAAAACAATTTTTTTATAAAATAGATGAGGTTCATTATTTGGGAGAAGGTTTAGTGAAAACTATGTGGTGACCATGTAATATGGCACAATTAGGATATATTGATGTGTTTTTTTGGATTGAGTGTGGTTATTAATACTAGGAAGCTTTCCAGGGAGACCATATGGGAGTATGGGTGATTGTACAAACCTCGAATAGGAATTACGCATAATTTTATCAAATATATTGATTCTTTCCAATTAACTTTTATCATTGTAACTTAAATTTACATTATCCACAGACATGTGGTGCAAGATATTTCTAAACATGCCCCCAAATATGAACCTTTAAAAATTTTTAATTCAATTAATTTCTATTATTTTTTATATTTAATCATTTCTAAATCCCCATTTGGATTGAACTAATCATTCATCGGTGTTTTAGAGGTTGAATATTTTTTTTTCCTTCAATCATAAAAAATATCTTCAATGTATATTCCTTTTTATTATGGTTTTTGATTTTTTTAATAGATCATATATTTATATTTTCCTTGAATGTATCATTTGGTATAGATTTTTTTACGTAACTTAGGGATCCTAATTGTGTTTTCCAGTCAACAAATTCCCAATAATTATTATCAAAGGAAATTCATTTACAATTATTTATGATGAATGGGTCTCTATATAGTGTTTCTATACCATGGATTACATGATGTTATTGAAAATAAATTTTGTCTGTTTTATAAAACAACATCTATTTTAATCAAAGTGGAATGGTTTCATGGGGTCCTTGTTTTAAAAGGGGGTTTTCATTAATAAAAATTATTCACTCTATTTTTTTAATCAATTTCATTAAGAATGGTTTTGATTATAAAATGGATTTTAATGTTTATAAGTGTTAATTATTCACTGTAAAAATGTTTTATAAAATGTGAGTACTGTCTTAAAATGGTTTTGGGGAAACATATCCCATTAGGAACCTTTTTAGTGTTTGAAAATGTTTACCAGTCCCCGTATTGGTTGTAATACTAGTAAGGGTTGTTCTTTATATTGATATATTGTGGTGGGATTACTATTATACATATCAATTTATTTCTATAGTCTAGTTCCAAATATTTCCATTTTCGAATAATGATTTGTTTTTATACAATATGGAAAATTTCAGGGTCATTTACTCACTTGTATCACGACAGGAAAACTGCCCTATACCCACGGTTCAAAACCATCAGTATAGCCACCAAAACCGTGGGTTTAGGCTATACCCACGGTTTTGGGAACCGTGGGATGGAACAACGTCGGGATAGGGGGGTTGGGCTATACCCACGATTTGGAGAAACCATGGGGATAGGATTTCCATAGCGTGGGAAATGCGTGGACACGCAGGCACAGTGTTGACCCCACTGTTCTCAAATAGTAGGGATTTAATCTTCAAAAAAATCCCCCAATGGGTTTCGAACCCCAGCCTCACACTGATCCTGGCGAACATGCCCAACCAATAGACCACCCATGATAAGACTTCAATCTGTTATATATACATGTATCTGCTTATGGATATTAATATGCGGTATTAAAATTCCAAAAAAACAACTCGTGCGTTTCGAACCTGTACCTCACACAAAGTCTCGCGGCCACACACCAACAACCGACCAACCGATCTATGATTAATATTTTTTATATATACATACATCTGACTGTATATATAAATATAATCCATGTGGGTATTTAAATTCAAAAAACGCGGCTAGAGGGATTTGAACCGGTGACCTACAGCAGACGCGGACAACGGTTTACCAACTGAGCTACTGAGTTTTTGAAATTTTATATTTACATTTACGTAAATATATTAATATAAACTGTGAATAAATGCCTTCCTGCCTAATTTTTTTTGTGTCCTGCCTAATTTTATTTTCCCGCCATAACGCGGGAAAGCTATACCCACGGTTCTCGAGAACCGTGAGTATAGGTCTTCAAAAAAATTCCAATACCCACGGTTTTGATGAACCATCGGTATAGGTCGTTAGAAAATACCCTATACCCACGGTTTTCTCCATAACTGTGTGTATAGGTCTTAAAAGAAAACTATACCCATTGTTTTTCTCACAACCATGGTTATAGGTGGCCTATACCCACAGTTTTCTAGAACTATGGGTGTAGGATCACATACTATCCTTATACCCATGGTTTTGGAAATCCGTGGGTATATGGGTACCCTATACCCACGGTTTTTTGAAAAACCATGGGTGTAGACTTCTTTACCAGTAGTGTATTTCTTATAGTGTATCCATGGAAGACATTGATTATGTGTTCATGCACAAGTCATATTCATATATTATGAGAATAAAAATTTCATTTTTGAAAACTAAGGGATGATTTAAATATTATTTTATCTGTATGAAATTCTTCATAAACTACTTATGTTTTAAAGGTAGAGATAACATTTCACGACATTAGAATTTATATAGAATATTTGGTGAAATACATTGGGGAATTATTCTCACACAGTACTTTTTTCCATTAAGAATTTTTGTATGTGATTTTTTATGTACAAGATAAAGGGATTTTCAGCTTATAGTTCTCTATATGCTGTTGGATTTCATCACTATCTTAGTGTGATTTATTAAAGGTTATGGAAGATCACATGGAGACCAAATATTTATTGTCTCATTGATTTATTGTTTTAACCATTTGGAATGAAATTGTATGCCAAATTGATGTATATACATATAAGAAAAATTTATGTTGGTTTATCTCTTTGTAGCTCAATATGATTCTTTTCTTCTTTTATATTTGATTACCACTTTATGATAGACATTATTGGGATACATTTCTTATTGACCAAGGTTGGTTTGTTACAATAATAGTGCATTTTTGGTACCACTTGACACCCATTAATTGGATTGAATCAACCTTATTACACATAGGAGTTTTTAGAGTGACATTTTTGACACCAATGAATTTTTTGACTTCATTATATCTATAAAAACTAAAGACACATTGATGGGAATATTTTTGTTGTTTTTGAGGGACTAATTTGACTATATTTCATCAAATAGTACTTATGAGATTATGGTGATTTTTTGTATTTAGTTCATATAAATACGTACAATAGTAACATATAAATGCTGTAAAATAGTATTTTAATCCTTCAAATTCTAATAAATAATAAATTTTAGTTAGAGATTGAATATTGATGAATATTTAAGAAATTTTAAACAAATTAACTACGAAATAACATGAATAAAATTAAATGACTTGAGTTACCGCGATACATTGTCAATTATTATCAAAGGTTGCAAGATTTCTATGATGACATAGAGTAACTAAAGAGATAATGATTTATATATAATTATGATAATTATAATTATAGATAATATTATAAATAAAACTAATAGAACAATGTGAAACTAAAGATAAATGATTTAAAAAAGATTTAATGACTCATTGTTACTTATTAATAAGAGAAGAATTTAATAGATATATTTAGTAAAATAGTTAAATAAAACATTTAATCAATACATTTCATTTCTATCCCAATGATAATATTTTAATTATAAATGAATCATTGAGTAAATATTTTTCTATAGAAACCCAACTAAAAATCCTTTAATGTAGATTATTTATAAAAGGAAAAAAATAATTCTAAAGACATTATATATGGAATTACATGTTTTAGAGGTCTTAGTTTAAAAACATATATTCTATGAGTGGATTAATACGTATGAAAATTTCTGTCTTATAACATTTTTTCAATACCTTTTTTAATGTTCACTTATTTTTTACATAAATTGGAAAGTGGTTTTTTTGTCTTTTTTTACCTATGAGAAATCAACCAAAAACATTATATAATACATAGATCATTTAATTTTATTAAAATTATATATAAATTTCCCTGTTAAAAGAAAGTATTATAAATATTTATGTCCAAAATATCGAAGAGAATAGTTATATTAATATATATTAACATTTTTTATCATTAAAATTTGAAATTTAATGACACCTTAATGTTATAATTTTCTTAATACATTCAAAATGATATAATTTTTTTAATTCAAATAATAATGGGAAAATTCTACTGATACACCAATAGACAATAAATGATATTTAGTATTGGGGGAACCTATTGGTGCACAAGTAGAAATCAAAACATCATGAATTTCAAAAACATCAACATTATTACTATATTAACTAATTTTTGTGAATCTCTCATCAATATTTATATGAATATGTGACCAATTATTATTTAAATTTCACTAATACTTATATTTCTATCAAAACAAATGTAAAATAAAATTTTTCATTTAATTAATCTTGATGTTATTCTCTTGAAATAAAACACATAAATTTATTCTATTATTTATTCTACATTTTATTTTTGGTTTACCATGTCACATTATAACAAAACATGTTATTATTGTTCATTATGGAATCTATCAATCTCTAAATCTCTACCCTAATATATTATTTTATTTTGGTAAATCATATAAAATAAAAAATATACACATCTTATTCTTTATAATATTTTATGATTCACACTATTCCACTCATAGGATTTCTCACATCAATATTCTCAAAGTCACATACAAAATTGAATTGTAATAATATCACAATAATTGTAATAATTTATTCTACATTGACTAAATAATAACTTTTATTACCAATAACAATTTTTTAACATTAGTAATACCTCCTTTGATTAACTAATAATATTGGAAATAAATTAGGTATAAGAGTGAGAATGTTTTATAAAAAAACAATGTTTATAGTTTTTTTGATATTTTATATTCCAAAAATTATATATTTCATTATAAAAAAACATTATTCAGTCTCATTTAATAATAATATCGAACTAATGTACCATTTATGTTAGAATAATTAATCAATCATAACATTAATAAAACATCATTCTGTATCATGAAAAAAATTCCTCGATTTTTAATGAAATAAAAAAGTACAATCTTTTATTACATGACACAAAATGACAATTACATGATATGATGGGACATTTTATATTTTTCAATGTAAATAAATACTAATAATATCTATTTGAATTATATATCAGATAAAGAAATAAATTACGTTCAATGAACTGAACTAGAATACCAATCCATATGGGTTTCAAATCGATTTTTAATAACACCATTATATAACTTTTAATCTTGTTGGGTGGTTGAAAAGAACTCTACCATCTGAAATAGCCTTTCGGGTTTATTTTCTCTAACCTGATAAAAAACATACCATTTAATAAGAAAATAGAAATGATTTAATTTAATATTCCATAAATTTAATAAAATATTATTAGCAACACATCAAAATAAAAATTATATAAAATTTAAGTACATGATCTAAGAAAAAATCCCAAATTATAAAAGAAAACAACCAAAATTTCCATATTTCATATGGGGAACATTCCACCTAATAACCACCAAAAATTCATATCCAACTAACCATGAAACCCGCCACCTTATTTCGTCACATTTCCCTTTAATGTATCAGAAAGACCATATTCTACACATACATAAGGATATTTATTGGGTGTACGGGAAACGCACCCTATGGGATACCACCAAGTGTCCCAGTAGAATAAATTTTAAAATAATATAACTAATCTCATTTAAATGGAAAATATTTAATCATACATAATTTTATAAAAATATATATATATATAACCTGAATTTTCACCCATTTCAAAAATCTATAAAAAATCATATAAAAAAGATTCTATATAACATTTAAAAAAGATCCATTTATCACTTCCAAATCAATTATAAAAATACACATAAAATAAAATGAAAATGAAAATTACACATAGAATAATAAAGATTTGTGATATATAGGATCCTAAAATAAATATAAATCTTGTAAATCATGCACTAAAAATCTCTTAGTATATAAAACTAAAAGATAATAGGGACACACTAGTGTGTGATCCCCTCCCCCCATATGTCAGGATTACCTATCCTTGGGATAGTGACCAATGTATTATATCAACGCCTCTATTTATAATTCCTCAAATTAATAATTTTGCAAGTCCCTACAGGACCACCCCCTTAAGTAACCCATGATCCCATGTGATGAAGACTTCAAATTATTTCTAAAGGGAAAATTGCATTTAAAAAGTCCATCAAAAAAAAATTTTCACATAAAACCCATTATTTTAAATCTAGTTTTATAATCAAGTGAATAATGTTTTGAAATAAAACATAAATTATCCAATATAATGCGGGAAACACTTTATATATAAAAACCAAAATATATGAATTTTATTAATTTTGATATCAGGAAAATTAAATATTACAAATCCACTTTAGAAATACTCAATCATGTGTAGTTAATAAGAAAAATAATTTTAATGAAACCACACACCTAAAACACATATTATTACAAATATTCCATGGGTTATTCACAACAAATTGAAACAGTTATATTGGATTATATAAGGACACTTTATCTCTGAATTCTGAATTATGTATCCTTGATTCATCAATTTCTAGAATAAAATAAATGAGGAATCACATACCACAGTGATTCCCAAATGATGATGAATGATAAACATGGATCCAAATAATAATTCCAACTTCTATGGAGGATATAAAAATATCATAATTATATCTTTTCAAATCCCTTTGATAAACCCTAAAAATCCCCAATATATGGTTATATTCATGTACAAAATTGAAGATCTAGAATAACAATGAAAAATAGAGGCCTTACTTTGAAAATTGAGATCTAACACTCAGGGACCTTTTAATGTTAGTACGCGAGAGGCATATAATCACAAAAATCTCTATGTATTACTTATAGGTCTATTTACTACTGTAATCAATAAAAATGATTCCATTTGAAGGTTTTTCAAGCATTTAAATAAAAACTTATATTTACTAACTAACATCTCATGGTTTGGGAACAAAATTTTCATGTAAAATTTTATTCAATTGACCTAGCATAAATATGACATTTCAATTACCAAATCATTTATATATAGAGATATGAAATATTAATTAATTAAATAATATTTTAGAAAATTATATACTTAATATTTACAGAGTAATATATATAGATTATTTTTCTTATCAATAGGTTATAGATGTTTTTACATAGAATCAGAAACTCAATATATTATGAAATTAGTATTTTACATATTTAAAATGGTATTGATACATCATGCTAACTAGACATAGAATATGACTGACTATAATGTGTGGGGGATCATAATCATTCATACTTCTTCACATGATGTGTTACTTGGTGATCTCAATTAGAGTAGATCATGAGGACTTGCCGCTAATAAAAACCACATAATTTTTGTTCCATCGGTAGTTCCTCTCTACAAGAACATTTATTAGTCTCACAAAATATAATCATTATATAAATATTTCATTTAATTACAAAATTTTATTCATGCTAAAATCAAATTAATTTATTTCACTGTGTGGCTTCTTGTGTTGGCCTTGTCATTGGTGGTATGATCTTGATTAAATGATCATTATTGTTTGGGGAACATTGAAAAGTATGTGATGTCACAGTCCCAATTAACATGGATCATAGTGACTTTATTAAATCCACATCTATGTTATCTAAATTTGATAATTTCAAGTAATTTAAATTAAAAATAAATCAGGGAAGGTTGATGACATGAAATATGTATCCTATTTCATGATATATCATGAGATAACGAAATAATATTAAACAATGTGTTTCTTAAAGAGATTGTTATTTCTAAAACTATTAATTTAATCCATACGAGCTAGAATGGGTTTTTAGAATACCTTATTAGTGTGTGAATAATATTCACTACAATCAAGATAATGTCCTCATTGGTCCCAAAAAATGAATATTTAGAATCATGACCAATTTTAGTGAATGTGAGTTTATGACATTTTGGGCCCTATGGTGTTGGCTGGGGAATGTCCATGATTATTTTATCATAATGTAAAAGAATATATTCAATATAATTTATGTGTATAACATTAACTTGTGATTTTTCGTAATTAATTTATTCACACATTATTTGGTGAATATAATGAAAAAAATGTTCAAAAATATATTAAATACCTAATATTCATGGCTCTTTTAAAATTTAAGGGAGATATTAGTCAAGTTGAAGACATGTATTTTCCATGAAACATTGTTTATGTGTAACAGGAATTTGATAGAATATTTATTAAATTTTAGGTAATTTTTAAGTTCTATTTAGGATATTTTTTTAAAGGGTCAATATATGTAATGAACTAAAAGAAATTTATGTATGTTAATACCTATGTATATTAGCTCATTTGAGATCCAAAATGAGTGATTTAAGTGTTTTCCATGATTATCCCTCTTCTACACATATCACTAATTCCGTATAGATATAAATGAGAGAGAATATCAAAATTTTCTAAATAAATTTTCAAGGATCATTAGTAAGGTCTGCCATGATAATGACCACTTCAAATATGCTCAGGTTCTTTTCACTAACACACAAATTCTGTATGCTGATGATTGTTGAAGCATCTGAAACATATGGGAATGATCTAGAAGGTTAGAGATTCAATTAATTTGAAATATAATATTGATGATGAGTGAATGATGTTTCTGATCTATATAAGATGAGGTACGATTCAGATTTAATTTTTTAATATTAATTTC
Source organism: Viscum album (assembly GCA_963277665.1). Taxonomy (NCBI): domain Eukaryota; kingdom Viridiplantae; phylum Streptophyta; class Magnoliopsida; order Santalales; family Viscaceae; genus Viscum; species Viscum album. The sequence goes on from OY728146.1 coordinate 386,049,877, forward strand.
ATATGATTAATTAAATTAAACATGCTTGTGGATGAATATAGGTCGGGGTATAATTGATTTTATGCTTCGATGGGAATTTAGGCTTGAAAATTTAAATTTTCAATATTCCACACTTTCTCAAAAATCGGGTTTCCCTTTAAATTGTATCCATGGAGGAATGAATTTAATTAATTAAAATTAAAAATTAACTTTACCTTTATTTATGAATAAGGTGTCTCCATGGTCCCACTTACATAAAAAACTTCAATAAAAAATTGAATGACTATGTTATAGTCATATGAAGATAAAAATAATCATCATTAAGTCATAAAAACATATAATGAATATATATTCATGTATAATTTTTACCGGTACCCGATGATTCCACTGATGACTGTTGACATAGATTTAGAAGTTGTGGTAAAAAATATACCAGTGTGGGACCCGTCTGGACAAGCATGAAAAAAAATAAAGTATGAGTCGATGTGGAATTATTTACAAATAAATTATAAAATAACCACATAGATATATATATATATATATAATAGATATTTATATATTCTTATATATGTAGAAATATAATATATATATATTGGTTAAACGGTTTAAAAGGGAAGAAAAAATTCCTTACATGATGGGTTTTTTTAATAAAATTATACAAAATAGTGGAGATATTGGAATATTTTTGGGGTGTTGTAGAATAAAATTTAAAATAATTACAATCACTATCTATAGACATTGGATACAAAAAAAAATTTGACTAACGGTTGTTTAATCACCACATGCATCGAATAAAATACTTCTTTGGAGTCGGATAGTTCCTTTGACACTACCATTTTCTAACAAAAAATTGTATATATGAAACTCATTGTGTGGTTCCTTTCCTCTTCCCACCACTGTGGAACACAACCCTGTACCCCATCTGGGATGGCATGACATGGGTCAGGATCTATCCAAACCACCCACACGAACATGGTTTTCCTTGGAAGCTAAAACCCATATGAGGGGAGGATTTAAACAATACTACGAAATCTATGAATAAACCAAAAAAAATAAAATATTTTAAAATATATTTATAATATAGACTAATAATTATTGGGACTATGGAACAAGTTATTTTGAATTAATGATAAAATAAATTTATCCTAATGCATGGAAAAACCCCTCAAGTTAAATTCGTTGTAAATTTATTATATTTATGTGACATTAATGTGTAACAACTGAAAATGTACAATATATTTACCAAAGAATTACGGTTTTATTTTAAAAAAATATTTATTTATTGAAATACATGATTTTTAATAACTATTTAATAAATAATAATCTATGTGTTTTATTTTTCATCATTATATGCACAAGGTCTTGAAACCCTTGATAAAATTTAATTTTCTATATTTCATATACCTGAGATAACCTCCCATGTGAGATATTATTATTTTATTATGATGATTATTAAAAGTGATGTACTTAACATTGATATTTGGCTATGTTCCATAACGAAATGTGACATGTTAGATGGATGATAAATGGAAGTTGAATCTTAAGAATTGTTGTTGAATTAGTTAACCTAAGAATCTTGAATGATCTGTTATATTCTTAGTGGGTGAACCATTAGTATATTTTCCTTGTCAAATCATTTTATTTTATTTATCCATTATTTTTTATTTTATGTATCTCTATATTTACAGATGTTCTCATACAATAATAAGATACCATGTATAGTTAAAATGAACCTACATAGTGATTTTTTTCCTATTTAACCCACAATAAATATGAAATTAATGTAAAATATAATAATAAAGTATAAATGTAAAAAGAATACATTGATTGGGAACAAAATACCCACAAATAAATATGAATTCATAAAATATTACATTACATAATTATGAAAAAAACCCAATTGTAAAAGGGGCTTGACAGCCCTAGCTAAGGGCGAATCATAATAATGGGCATTTATAATGAGTTTATCGGATGACTTTCATTTTTTATGATCCTATTTCTTTGAAACTAGTCCCCAAAATATTATCTTTATTTTTTGAATTTTCTAACACGAAATAAAACCTTTTTCAAATTAAAAAGGATTGTTTCTTTGAAAATACCAACAGTGGGGAGAATGTATCACCCTCTTCTTTCTGGTACATTAACCATTATTTATTTATTTGGCGCATATATGATTTAATGGTAAATATTCAAGAGTTATTGAGGGATTTTTCTTGTTTTTTTTGGAATTTACTAAGGTTTGAGTTTTGTGTACAACTACTAGAAACCAGACCACATCTCTTAAAAACCCCAGACGGTGAAATAGTTGGAACAGGGAAACAAAAATGTTGGTGAAAATTTTGGTCTAACCATATGAATTAAATTTAGAAAATTGTAATATTGAATAATAGTGATAATATTGGTTGGTTCTCAGTTTGTCTGACCATGTGATCCAATAATTTTAGGTGTGGCTTAAAGATAGTATCACCACATGGTTGATGCATGGTTTTCCAAATCATGCTTTTAAACCATGTTGAATATAATTGGACCACATAAAAATGATAATATAATCCAAATTGATCCCTTTAAAACTATTTTCCCCTAATCCTGCAATAACCTAATTTTTTTTTGCTCTAATGACTTCAGAGATAATAAATTTTCATCATGGAGAAAGCCTTAATCGTATCAATGTTCATTGGGGGACCATATTTTCAAAAATTACCCATTCTCCATCATTATTCTTATATCTACATTTATTAACTCTCTAAGAAACACATATATAGTGAATTTTGGATATATCTACTTGTTATTTATCATTATATGATGAAATCATGTTTTATATAAGGAAATGAAAGTGGGGTGATCTATTCCGAAAGTTCAGTAGTTTTATTCTTTATTTTTTGAAAAATTTGTGTGGAATGTGGATTCTATGTTATATAAAATTGATTTATAACATGAATGGTAAGTGTAAATTATTTAATGTCAACGAAACAGTTGTGAAATATTTTTTTTATTGATGTAAATCTAATTTTTGGTATTGGATTTTATATTTTGGAAATGTGATTGGTTTTTATAAAACACTATTATTTATAATTTTAAAATGATAATTTTTATATTATGGTTTTTTTTTCATGTAAATTATTTTTTTGAATTGATTTAAATGAAATTTGTTTGATTGGTATGTTTGGAATTATTTTTTCATAATAGTATAGTTTTATATTGAGTGGGATGGATAATAGTTATGAATAACCACAATAAAAGTGGGGTGGAGTATAGATTTATGTTCCACTATCAACATTAAAAAAATATTATTTGTTTGTGTACGATTATCTATGTTTAAAAGGAAAATAATATTCCAAATCAAATGCCAAATTATTTAAAGGAATTATTTATGATTTTATTATAATATGTTTTTCATATCTTTAATAGAAAATATTTTTAATTATTAATATTTTTCATATAAATTGTTCAGAAAAGATTTTTACTAGTGACTAGAGTTTCAAATTCATTGGAGAAAACCAACCGAGTTTAGACTCACCCAATTCTTGGGAACTTTTTTGAAACTATATATCTCATCTATTTAGACATATATAAAATTAATGGTATTTCATTTATTTAATGATGCTTCTTGATACCCTTGGTATGAAATATGGAGTAGGAGTGTGGAGTGGGTTGGGTGTCGATGATTGATGTCACCTGGGAGTCTCTATTTTTGTGGAATTTTGGTTCTCTTTTAATAATAATTTTGGACTCTACTTGAAAACTCATTTCGTTTATAGGTTTTTTAATTTTTTTAGTTTTATTTTCAATTCATACATCATACTGAGGTTAGGATTTATATGTTTATGTATTATTGATGTCTTAAAATTCAATGGAACCCCCCCCCCCAAATGTTCTTGAGGTGTTTGGAATTTATTTACATTCACTGCTTTCTTTAAGATATCACCTAAGAACTAGTATCACCCCCACATATTATTAAGATAATGAGGATGTGTGGGATGTTTCAATAGGGGTGGTAGGCTATACCAATAGATGCTATCATAATTTAATTTTCAAATTGGTTTTAGTGGAATGTATAAAAATAATATTCTATTAGAATAGTAGTAATTAAAAATATTAATACGATTATTGTGATTAAACTTTCATTCATAGAAAATGTTTTTGTGTGTAAAATTATTATTTTACTATGACAACATGGTTGAGAGAACACCTCTCCCTTTAGGTATTCACACTTTAGTAATAAGTAAAATCTCCATTGTTTTTTATTTTTTTTATGAAAAAATATTCTAGAAAAAGGGATGAGTGTTTAGGAAAGACTAGGGTAATTTTTTTGGGGATAAATCTTTTAAATGTATAAATACATTTTCTGGAAGTAATATCCATTTATAAATGAAGGTAATGGAATTTATGAAATTAATCATTACTTCAAAATAATATTGTGGTACTATTCAAATCTAAAAGGTATCAACATGAAATATAATTGAGTTGAGTAAGATTTTGTGACAAGTTAATATAAGTTATAGTTTTAAACATTCAATTTCTTCCATTTTAAATCATTCTATTAGTGTTTTACTATGTGGGTTATAAATTTTAACAATTTGGATTGTACCTTTGTAACTAATTTTTGCTAAAGTAATCTCTATATTATTGAAAAATATAATTTCACAATATATACTAAATATTGGTATTATTAACCAATATTTAATATCTAATTAATCTAGATAAATACATATTTTATATAAAATTATAATCTATATTAAAACAATTGAAATATATATAAACAATATGTATTAAAATGTTTTTTTAATAATTATGTTTTCATAATCAAATATAACATTAATTTATAATAATTTGTGTGATAATATAATTTTATAAATGTGTAAAAATAATTAAATAATCATTATATAAAATATAATAATTTAATTTATTACATAAATATTTAATAACATTCATAAAATAATTATATAAAAATAACCCTTTCACCATAACAATGGTCGTTAAATTTATTCAAAGTAACCCAAATTTTATACATGAAAATGCAATTAAAATTTTTATATAATAATAAATTGTTTATCTAAAATATTATATCCCATATTTTGATTTAATTTCTAAAATAATGTAAATCTAATTTTTAATTTAAGTAAAAAAATTATGATTTCGAGTAAAATTTTAATTATGTTTCCAAATCATTCAGTATGGGTATTATAATTTCAAGATAGTATTTATTAATGATTAATTATCATATATAATATATATTGATATTGATATTTTTTCAAAAAACTTTTAATTCATTCTTTTTTATGATAATGTTTTAAATATAAAGGAATTATAAATATAATAAATTTTTCATTATTCACCTCAAAATCCAATATTTGAAAGAAAAAACAATTATCAAAAGATAATATTGAAACTATGAAGTGGCATGACGAGACCCAAGAGGTCTCTCTAGGATATTGATGATCCATGTGTGACTACCCCAAGCCCAATTCCTATAATCTAGGGTCTGAAGACCCATGCATAGTAAATGTATCACAAACATGAGGGGCCTCAGGATGCGGTAATAGAATACACACTCACACATCAATCTCTAGGAAACATTTAATAGATAATAAAACAAATTATAACAAATGAATGTATACATATATATCCATAAAACATAGTATGATAGAATTACTCTAAATAATGTGAATGAAAAAATAGAATCCCACAAAATACATAAAGTGTCTAACCTGCTAAGAAAATGGAATTGTTTTCAAATGTGTGAACCATAAACAACATGATCTTCTTAGTCCATAACTAGCCTCCACCTACTCATATTCCTCCAAGGACATTTCCTATATATATTTCTTTTATATATGACATGATAAGTGAGGCGAGATATAATGTAGTTGTGATTATAAAAATAATTTGAGGGATTCATAAAACCCAAAATAAAAAAGGAGATGCTAAATGGATGTAGAAATTTGTTCAAAATATCGATGAAAAATTCAAATAAAGAGATAAAAATAAACTTTATCTAGAATATTCCATGACTATACATGACTAGTCAAATGATCATTACATTGTATGCTAATATAATATGGTACAAAATAGATGGTCAAACATTGATTCACAGATATAGTCATATGAGACTCTATGTATCATGGTCTCAACCATAATCCATTCATAGGATCCTGGTCGATGATAAAAGGTAATGCACATATGGGAAAACACCTCCAAATGGCCTTGAAACAATGATGGAACCCATTGCGAAAGTTTAAAAGGTCTGATATCACTAAGATGATGGAAAAACCTACTTTAATGGGTGGAAAATATCTGAAATTAATTACTTATAATATTTTACCATTGATATTGTCATGATGGGAATTATAATATCTCAAAATATTAATAATGGATCACTAACATAACCATTGGGTGAAACAAAATGCCCAAAATGGAACCTGACAGATCATAATGCTTAGATAGCTCATAACTCCTAGTCATATTGAGGTAATCTCTTAACCCAACCTCAGACATAGAAACACAATCCACAAGTCTCCATGGGAAGGTAGCAGGCCATAACCAGGACCACTAGGGGACACCATGAACCCGACTAAATTACCTTATATAGATTTTACCTCCCATATAATGTATCATAACTATGACTACTAGGGGAAACAGTAAGCCAATCATTGGTATCCCAAAAAGTTTAGCGATCATATGTCTATGATTCAAAGATCCCTCCTTCGGCCACCTGTAAGCTTAGGAATTGATTCCCTTATATTATAGTGGTCACTCCAATAATATTAACTCAAAATAGGGTGCTAGAATTATGTAGGATCACTAAACGAGCCACTCATATGGACACTATGAAACCTATATGAGAAACATTTCATAGATGGGTCACAATCCTATGCTGAGGACATGACTCCACATTTTACCATCATTGGATTAATCTATGTTAACTAAATACATCATTAATAATAGTGACCCACAATGTATCCTCATGTTTCATCCCTAACACCAAAACCAAGGACACCATAACTCTATAGTGGTGGAAACTCATGATATGAATCTCATGGTACTACATCGAAGTCTTGATGATGGATGTGTGTGAGGGATATGTCTTTAAGCGGTGTAGAAAGTGTGTACGACAGTATAGAGCATGTCTCTCAATACTAACCCATGTATGTGTGCAATCTTCATAGATAGTAAGTATAATAAGAATACATCATGTGTGCCTCATGTAATAAGGTATGTGACCCATATATACTCTGGGTTTATCTTTTCCCAAACATAGCCCAACTATCCATGTCACCATAAACAACACACTCCTCCGGATCCATCCCATATCAACCCTGATGGGGTTCTTAGTAGTTTTATAAGGGAATTGAAACCATAAAGAAATTAATATATAGGGATCTAAATGTAAATCATTAAAATAATCCTACCTTATGGTGAAATTTTGAAGCCTTATGTTAAGATCCATGTCCTAAATCCACTACACAATTATCTACGATTGGTGGCCATCATGATGGAAGATCAGTGGTGCCTCCTCCCATTTTTCCACCATGGTTCATTTATTTCACATTGCTGATGTTCTATCACTTACATCTACATATGTAGAGAAAAAAGAATAGGTTATTATACCAGGTTTCTTAATAAATTATAAAAACTAAATAATTTAATTAATTATTATTCCCTTCAATGATTTCCCTAAACTAGGAACACAATTTTTATAAACATTATGTTGTTCCTTAGGTAAAAACTACTTTATAGACACAAACACTGTCCCATATTTCCAATATTAGACTCTGATTATGATTTATTCCTTCTTTTCTTAAAAAAACATGTTTTGAGGGAACAAAATATTTAATATTTTTAATATCACCACATTGAGGACCTCTAGGACTTATACTTATAGGTCAACATAGCATCTAGATTTATAAATATTTCAAAAATATTCCAATGTCATTCCATGATAAACATGAGTCACAATACTCTCTCCACCTTCAAATAATTTCATCTTTAAAAGAAAAATCATGTGGACAATTATATAAAAACTGACCTCTCAAGTAGGTATCTCACACTAGAGATATCATTATAAGGTTCCCATTTTCCAACAACCACACACCCATGAGAACCACTTTACCATTAAGGGTACTATCTATTATGGTCACAAACACCACATGATATCTGGGAAATGGAACTCCACAAATAAAGACTTTCACTTCCATGTCATCATTGGGCATCAAGATGATCACATGTACCCTCAACATTGATAGGTGTAAAACACCCAACACATAATTTTACTGTATCAAAGGGTATTGTGGAGAACCAACTTGCTAACCCACACAACAATTTATGAAAGGTTCTAAGAACCATATAGATAGCCTAAAATTATAACCAACACTTTATAAAATATGATGGGGTGAATTTAACATGGAACAACAGATCACATCATCAATCTCCAAGGTCCACTGTCACGAGTTTACAATAACCACTAATGTGTCCTAGTAGTTATCATTCACTCCTGGATGGATTATGCATTTCACAAACATCACTAGAACTAATTTTATCCCTCTAATTCCTACCTCCCACTAGATGCGACTAATACAATGGTGTCCTTAATGATACATGGATCATGGATTCCAATGGTTCTACTACGATGGTGGAGTGGTCACTTTCATGATTCCCAAACCCCACCAAGGGTACAGGGATCTTCTTTTTCATCATCACAAGTAAAAATGAGATCCTGAATAATGTTTTCTTAAACATTAATAGTCAAAATTACATAAAACAAAACATTACACCCAGGGATTCAAGTACTACCCCCACCCCCACCATGGTACACTACAACATTAATAATTCTCCCCAAATCCTCTTTCACTGCATGAATTGTGTCATTCTAAATCCTCATAAGGGTGACATTCTCCCCACATTCATAAAATACATCATGAACTTGTCTAGTAGATATCTGATCATGTGAAACGTCCAAAAAATATCCCTAGTATGTTCCACCCATGATTTTTGAAAAGTGAATGGGCCATAACTATAAACCAGAGATAATTTTTAGCAACCTCAACACGAATGGCCAAAATTAAATATAGAAAACTCTCTATCACCCTAATCATAAACAACAGATGGATAAATTCACTGAAATCCTATTCTATTAAACCCATGCAATTGGGTAGATCAAATGCCATAACATAAACAACCCTTTCTAGGGTCCATCACCACTCTTGTACCTGAGGAGACACATCTTATGGAGTGTAACTCTATTTTTGGAATGATTTCATCAAGAGAATCCTGTAATGTTGGTACTCTTGAATTATTTATAGAATAATCTTATGGTTTCTTTTGGAATCTACCACTGATACTTGTGATCTAGGATTTCAACAAACAATAATACAAATAATCGATATAAAAATGGTTAGGGAACTAGATAATAGGTTACACAACCACTGATGGGGTGTCCATCATGAAAAAATGTATCACCATATGCTCAAGTTACCATAGAGTCATTATGAATCCATTTTTACTACAAACTCCACTCAAAACCAGACAATGTATAACATGTCACAAACATGCTCAGATACCTAGGTACCATGATAACCAAGATGGAACTACTATATCTTAAAGGGCATACTTAGTCCTCACAGGTTGGGGACTAGAACCTGGTATCATTACTGATAAAAGAGGGAATGTATTTTCTACAAAAATAGCTAAAGATAAATATTTGTAAGTCAGTCATCTCAACACTCCAATGGGATATATAACCCAACCCAAATAGGTAAAACAAACCTAAAAATTCATTTCATAAATGTTGTAGACAAAAAGAAAAATAAAACTAAACCATCTCAAAGGAAACATCACTATAATCATAAGGGATCAATAACATCTTCTTCCTATATGAAGCACATTCCCTATTCTCAGAAATGGAAAAATAGAATGTAAAATTTCTTGAATGATGAGGTATGGTGTGAGATAAAAACATTAGTAGGGTCCCATAATTTTTTCAATATTAAATTCTACAATAATAAACAAAATCATTCTTTTAATGTTTATAAAACAGAGCATGGAATAATAAATCCTATTTATATTCAAAACAAAACATGATTCATCTCAAGGGATATAAAAAATAAAACTTGGATAAAATATAAATTATATATAAAATAATTTATATAATCCATTGGGTATGATAAAAATAGTTACACAATCAATTTCATATAAATTCATCCAATCACAACAAGAACCATGGTCAATAACCCAATTTATAGTCTCAGTATTCCTAATAAATTTCAAAACTAAAACATTGGTTTTTTCACCAATTACTATATTTTCAAAAAAAAACCAACCATTGTATTTCATCACTTCAATTTAAAATATAATTTTTTTCATAATATGGTTCTAAAATCATTTCATTAACTCCGTTAACTTTAAAATATTTCCCAAATTAAATGAATAAAAAAATATACACCAGCAATGAAAATTCTAATACAGATCAAAGGAAAAGGAGATATAGAAATATAACATAAAATAAAGATCCCATAAAATATGTTAGGATCCAATAATAACACAATGGTAAAATACCCCATTAAGGATGATAGAACGATAGACTAGATGAAAACCTGTGAGAAACGATTGAATTTTAGGGAAATGATTAAATTGGATCAACCATATTTTTATCCACTAAGATATGGGGTTTTAGGATACAAAAACACATCTTGAGATCCTCTAAAGACAATGAATTTCTATTAGGTCTAGTTGAGGTTCAGTGGGGGGTTGTTGGTAAAAAATCATTCAAGGTAACATTTGTAATATTGTTGGATTTATTGTGTTTGTTAACCAATGGGGTTTCCAAGTTATGTTTTTGAATCTATAGAGAGTATTGATAAGGTATTTTTACAAAGATCCAAGATGATGTAATGGATACCCTGTAAGTGCTAAAGAAAGTTTCATACACAAGGTGATGCCATTTCCCAAATTTTTCCAATTTGTTGTGGTCCAAAATTTGGTGTTTGGATTTTGTCATGAAAATTGGATTTTTCTAAAGGCCATACTAAAATATAGTATAGGCATTAATTTTTTGCATATGGAATTCATGAAGAGTGTTTCAAGATGGATCAAATAATTCTAATGGTGATCTCTGTTAATAGAGACGAGCATCACGATCAGTGAAGGTGATAAGTATTGAAAATTATTCATCATAGTGCAATGAAGTTTTTTTATACTGTGAAGGTTTTCGATAGAAAGATCCATGACTATGAAAATCATCTCAAATGGAAAATTTATATGGATATTCCTTAAAAATTGGAGCACCATGAAGGAAATAAAGGTGATTTTCCAAATGCTGATGTTGTGGACCAGAATGTTCTAGAATTGTTGGAATGTATATAAATAGAGCTATACCCCCTTCAGAAGAAGAAGAGTGACTCAATGTGAGTTATAAGTATCCTAGTTCCTAAAGGTGGTTCATGATGGTTATTTTGAAGGTTATATGAGAATACATTTGCAATTGATATAAGCTAAAAAATGTTATGAGCATCGTGAAATTGTTTGGAGAAGGAGTTTCATGCAAAAAAGATCATGAAGGTTATGATAGCTGACTGATTATTCTGAGAATCATGAATGTAAGGGGATTCATGAATCCAAGAAAGCTTCATGAATTAAAGGATATCTAAGATTCATGAAAGAGGCGTGCTTCATGAAGGCTACGTGAGTTTCAAAAAAAGGAAGGTGTGCTTCAGGAATTGTAGTTGAGATTCATTAAACTGGTGTGCTTCATGAAGGATTAGTGAGCTTGAAAAATGAAGTTGTGCATTGCGAAGGCTATTTGAGCTTCGCGAAAGAGTAGCTTCGTGATGGCAGTGAGAATCATGAAAGATATTTAGAATTCATTGCCCAATAAATCTATGGTAAATAGGTATTCAACTATTATATAATGTGGATCATCAATAGAGCATCCCTATAAAACTGAAGATGACTTTATTTGAGATAATGGAGGGAAATAAAAGTATATGAACAATGTTTTAATCCCTTCTAAGAGTACTGAGAATAGAAAGAGGAAGATGATGATGCTTTCCACTGATAGTGTGATAGAGAAAGAGACATACCGAGTGACCCTTCAGAATGAAGTGACGACACCCAAAATCATATAACTTAATTCTAACTAGCCATAGAAGTGTTCTATCCAAAACCATCATTATTTGTAGTGATACTCAAGGTATTGTGTACAATTTCAACATCACTATTTAATGTTCCATGGATGTATCCCATTGAGGGTAAACCAAGTAAATGTAACTATATTATTATGCTTTCATTCCTGAATTACAAGAAAAACCTCATCATTAGAAAAATAAGGAAAAAAATAAGATCAACATTAACACCTAATTATAAAAAACAACCCTTATAATAAAGAGGTTAATATCTAGTGGGTTAGAAATACTTTTTAATATAATATTCATAACCTGATTCCCCCCCTCTTAGGGTATCTAGGCCCATTTTGGACCACATAGGGAAAAACATGGGAGGTTCAAGATTATAAAATAAAAAATATGAATAAATTAATTTTCCAAGAATGGTTTCTTTGAGAATGACATAGGTTAAATAAATAGTGTTCCCTAACATTGTACCCAATATGGACCACAGTCAAGGGTGCCCGATTTCTCCCAGGGGGTAAAATTATTATTTTTCACAATGATCCAACCATGTAAACCCACATGGTCTAAGGTTTTATGGATTGTACTGGTGGTGAATAGTATGAAAAAACCATTCCCAAACTATGGACAGTCATAAAAACCTATAGAATTTTATGAATTTCACCACAATTACCCCTAAATAAGATCCAATGAAGAGGGAATAAAAATAGTCCATGGGATACCTAAAAAAGTATCATGGTGGTACAACCTCTCCACTATAATAACATTATTTCCCATTTATGTATCTATAGTAGTTTCTGTATAAGAAATATGAGGACACTCCTCCCTCGTCATTTACTCATGCTCCCATGACTCCTTTAAATCAAAACCACGTAGCCACAGAACATGGAAAAAGGATTCATCCTCCCATGATTTACTTTTTTGGGGAATTATCAGTATTGATTGGATGATCAGTCACAGATAATTCCTGATCAACATTTATGTCCTCCCTTCATAAGAAAATATATGGTTTAGAAAGATACTTCTCATGTTGAAATACATGGAACATATTATATATTGACATAAAATGAGGTGGATTTTCTAAAAGGTAAGACCTGTTCCCCACATTCCCAACAATATTAAAATGTCCCAAAAAATGATGAAAAAACATATCTTTCCTCATTATATGTTTGTGATCCAAACATGGTGAAACTCTTAAGAAAACCCAGTCATCAACAGTGATCCCTAACCACATTTGATGATAATAGAAATATGATTTATAATGTATTTGTTCAATTATCATTATCTGATGAATCAACGAAATCATCTCCATCATTTACTAGACCATGATCACTACAAGAAAGTATGTTTCACCAATTGGTGTTCGGAAATATAGATATGTACACAAACTATCATTTAAAGTATCAAAAAGAAATATTAAGATCAAAGAAACGATATGAAGCAGGATATCAAGAAACTATATATCTCTCTATCTAGAAACCCATCTTAAGATTATATGTATTACTTAAACAAAAATGATATAGTAGTGCCTCCTGGAGGCACCTCTAAAAGTTAAAAGTAAAATGGGGATCTTTGTTGAAGAATATATTAGTTGAAACTCCATGAAAATAAACTACCCATTTCATATTGATATTTCGCAACTCCTGGTTTTTTATATCATGAAATGGTATAATGTTGGTTGATTAATTAGGCCACTAAATCACCACCAATATAACATTATTCTTCCTTAGGGTATATTGAAACCCAACGGCAGTGTCTATATAAATTTCATTCCACTTCAACGTCAGAATTAGAATTGGTTGAAGAAATCTTAAGGGTATGAAGTGCTTTCCCCTTACCTGTCGTCAAGTATAACAACATGGGAAAAGGTTATTAATGTGTTGTCTCATACCAAGACACTAGAATACCTAATACATTTCATAAAACATATTTCATGTTCTTATGTACACAATAGATTAGTAATGGGGAAAATTATACGTCACAAATTTTATCACAAGAAAAGGAACAACATACAAGTTTTAGAAACACAGAATACCCTTCATTGAGAACAAAAACACACTAACAGACTACCCACTATTGTAGAGTACATAATGCTAAAGAATTATCGATAAATATGTAGTTCATAAATAATTATCTCAAAAAATAAAGGAGGTCAACTGAACAATATCTAATAAATCCCCATTCCCTATTTTTGGAAATCCAAAGTGAAACTATAAAAAAGGATCTACCAAATTATACTATTCATACGATTATTTTATATCCTAAGTTAGAGGTTTCTTTCTAAAATCAATGAAAAATAATTAAATTTATCTATGTTATAATAAATGTTGAAAAATAAATATATTCGGTACACTACACATATATTTTTATGGAGATTTAAATATTTCTATACAATATGTAAATCTAAATTTTTTATAGAATACATGGTAAAACTTTCTCCAAAAAAGAATTTTTCTAACTCAATATTCTATGCATAATGGATATGATTTCTTGTTTATGGGTCATATAGTTATTCTAGTTTTTACTGACATGTCATGATTCACATGCTATGATGTGATCAACTATCATATGAACAAATCTCAATCCCAAATTGATACATCACATAAGAACACATCTCCCTACCTAGGCTTTGTAAGAGTCAACACTGATTAAAGAGTAAAAATAGTTTTTATCAAGTCAAAAGAACTACAAAATTTATCATCCCAATTAAACATTACCCCTTATATGTGAGAAGATTCATTAAAGAATAAATTATTTATAAATCCCTTATAAATCAGAGAGAATATCATATTAAAAGAAATATGTTCTAATTCTTGAAAACATTTCTCGATTGCTCTAATTTCATAACAGTTGTCCCCTTATTAGAATCAACTGAGATACTATGACCAATGACCATGTAACCTAAGGAAATCAATTATTAAATACAGAACTAACATTTTGATAGGTTATCATATATTTAGTGATTTTTTAGCAATACTAGAACTTCTCTTATATGAAGCCCATGATCTTCTTCGGGCTATGAGTAAACCAGGAAGTTAGGAACCAATAATACTAAGAACATATAATGATACTCATGGAAGAAAGTGGTCAATGAAGCCAAAAATACTTAAAAAGAATTGGTTATACCAAATTTCAGGATAAGATATTTAAAATTCCCATAGTTACACCTTAAGGGGGTTTTATCAATTCCAAATTATATTATTCTCCAATAGTGAAATCCATATTGAAGATAAATATTTTAGAGTTATATCCTCTATTGAAATTAGTCAAAGAGATAATAATTCCATAAATACATTCACTTTCTCATTATTATAACCCAATTAATATTCCTATAATTTACAAAAAAGGGGAAGTGTTCCATCAGCTTTCTTAGAAATGAGGACATAAGCTGACAAATGGGACACACTCAAGACTATAAATTTTTTCTTCAAGAGATCATTCAACTAAGTCATTAACTATTTCAATTTAGCTATTTCCATGTGGTGTGTAAGAAAATACACCGGTTGAGTACTCGGAACTAAAATAATATAAAAAAATACCTCTCATACCAGTGAAAACAAGAGAAAATAGTGGGAAAGAGCCCAAAAACTCAATTGAAATCTGATAGGGATCATCGTTCAAAAACAACTTCACTTGATGAAATGTTATCATAGAAGTTATTTTTCCTAACTCCAGATAAAAAAGTCATGATCTACTCGGACTCGGGTCTCAGTAACCAAGAATGATATGGTACACCCCATTGAGAATGATAAAGAAGAACCATAAAATATAGTAGTCAATTATGTCCTTATTTTCAGCAATCCAATCCATCAAAAAAGTGACATTAAGTAGTTTAATTTCATGATTTAGAAAACCCAAGCTAATAACAATCTCTAATCAAGATAAAATGCATGTAGAACAGTAGAGACCCCAAAATCTTATCATTCTAAGGGGCATAGTAATATCTTTTACAAAAGACAAAATATATGTAGGTTGATGTAGCTAGTTCTATATATGAGTTTATATAATTGAGTTATATGAAGTAGTATTGAGTAAATAATTCAATAAGGATGATTTTATAGTTATGGTACCTCTCACAGTCACATGACAAGTATAATTTTTTTCTATAGACACTTCCACTATGTGGAAAATCATCATTACAGTTTATTGTGGCTAGAACCTCTTAAATATCCAAGAATTGGATTGAACCATAGTATTATTAGGTATAGAAGAGATAACTCTTATATATCACATGTAAAGGATATAATAGAATTTCTATAAGTGTCCCAAGAATCCACAGGAAAATTAGATCTTATATTCCTTAGTACAAACCCATCTCAAATGACCTAGATTTACAGACTTGATGGAAGTTAAAGGGACTTTTCTAGGAACTGTAGGAGTTATATAGGACACCAAATGTTGGTAAACACATTGACAATCATCACATGTTCACTTCCATTTAAATGAACACATAAAAACTCAATTGTAAAAAACAGTATTCCTTATAACCTTATATTAACAAATAGGTACAACTCAATAATAAATTACCTATCTAATAAATTATCTTAAAAATAGAGATTCGACCAGAAAGCTTGAGAACTATTAATAGGTCGATGACCCATATCTAATCATAGAGTCTTCATATTTTTATTTGATACAATATCAAGTGAAAACACCACAAGATCAGCAATGCAGTTTTCATACTCATTAAAAGTATTGTCTTTCAATTTGAGTTTGAAAAACTATATATCCTTATTTAGCACCATAGACTTAGGATATGACTAGTAAGTGAATATAAATATAATATTCTTCAACTCTAAACCATCGTTCTTCTTCCCCGTCATCGTCGAGTCCCACCATCTCTTGCTATGTCCCTCAACATTGATAGATGAAAATTTTAACTTAATCAAATCAAGTATTTATAATAAATCTTGTAGAATCATTACCTTTATCAAACAATCAATATTCTATTGAGGACCATATGATCCTTGTAGCTCTTGTGTCTTTTAGTGAAGGAATTCTTTAGCATAATTCAATAAATTGTCCCTCTTATGTTCCATAACATGAGCCTGAACAGGAATGGGGGAAGGTTCCATTCCCATTTCATGGATAACATAAAAAATAATCTCAACATGATTATGGTACATGAGTGGATCCACTCAATATAGTTTACTATTATTTTCTTCAAGGGTTTATTTTCATATAAAAATCTGGAATTTGAAAACATGAAGATTGTATTCAAAAATGTATTTGATACACAATGCCAAGCACGTTAGGGAATATAATATCCTAAGAATTTAAAATATTAGTAAGAATTTAAATTAATTACATCTTTAACCAGAAATGAACACAATGGTACATTATCATGCATTACGCAAAATATAGACTTTTCTAAGGCTTTATTAACAACAATAAATTAATAAGATATTATTATTTAATATAATATGACTTAAAATAAAAGTTAAATCAGTTGAAATGAATATTATTAAATAAATTATGAAAAAATAGGGTTTAAAAAATATTAAATTAATTCATTGGTTACAAATTAATTAGAAATTAATATAAAAACCCGATGAATAAAAAAATAATGTTTTTATAAAAAAATATTTTTATGCATAAAAAGATGTTTAATCCTTATATATTAAATTTTTTACAATTATTTATTGAAAATAAAATAATATATATATTATATATTAAAAAATATATTTTTCAAATTAATTCGATATATTTTATAGGCATAATAAAATAACAAATTCTTTTTTTACACCTAAAAGTGTTATTTGTTCAATAATAAAATTTATCGCCTTTTAATGGAGAAACTATTTTAAAAACAAATTTGTAAATTTTTTATCATTAATATCATAAAATCAAAATATTTTTTGAATTATAAAAAAATTATTAATATTTGAGAGACTTTTTTGTATTATTTAGTGAGTATCGATTTTTGATGAAAATTGAAAAATACTGAAATTTTATTAAAAAATACTTTTTATAAATTTTTCTATATGGAAAAATTATATTTTAAATTTGTATTAACATTTTGGTACATTAATTTTTTATTAATAAATACAATTTAGTTTATTCTAATCAATTTCACTTTTAAATTAAAAATAAAAACATTGAAATATTTTGAAAAAGTTTACATTAAATACCCACATTGTCGTCCCGTCATTGAGATTATGTTTAAATTAATTTTTTAAAATTATATGATTGGAATTTTGAAAAATAGATTCCATATTTTTAATAATAATTATTTATAATTAAAAAAACTATTTTTGGGAAAAAATATAATTGAACGTTTTTAAAATTAATTGCAATGATTAAGAGAAAAATTAGCTTAACATGGGACTAAACCTTTATCACACAAGCCTAAATGTCCTAGAAAATTTTTGAAAGGTAATTTTTTTCCCATATTTCAAACCTATAATACATTATAAATAATTTTTAGAATTATTCTGTCTAAATTTCATTGAAAAAACTTTGGAGTTATTCCATTTTAAAAAAACCTTCACGAGTTTCTCTCCTCCTCCCTAAAAAAAGGCACTCACCCCTCCCCCTTCCAAACACATCGCAAGAAACATTTACTAAAAAACTATATACCCAAATAATTCCTTAAAATTACTAAAGTAAACCAAGAATCCTATCATTGGGAATTAATCCTTCCATGTAATTACTTTTGTGAAAACCAAAAGGAGTTACCAAAATAAGATGTGACATCTTTCCTCAAGATGTTTTTTTTTCATTTTACACCCTCTCAAATATTATTTTTTCCATGATTATTTAATACATCAAATTTCATAAATATAATTAAATTTTTTTATTATAAGGATTTAACCTAAAATTACACACACTTCCATATAATTGGTACCAAACTTACTGTATATATGTATGGTGAACGACCGCCTCACAAAATGATGTCGTTCATTTTTATTTAAACACTTCTCATGGTCAGGAATTATTATAGACAATATTTTTATATGTGTTATTTATAATATTTATAATTAAATTATATTTACTAAATTATAATATAAAATATCTTTATGATATCCATTTTTCGGTAATACAATAATATCTTTTGTGGAAGTGTGGACTACCACCTCTTCAACATGATGTGATTTGTTACACTATACGTAGATTGTATAAAGGATAGTTTTAATAAACTTGTGTTAAATATATGAAATAGAAATTATAATTGATTTATAATATACAAATAAATATCTATCATATACTTTTAGTTATTCTAAATTATGACAAGGCAATGAAAGTGGAGTTCATGCATACATACGACAAACCGTCTCCAGGAATGGTTCATTTCATTTCCAATGTCCAAGTTTTTTTGATAATATAAAATAAATATATAATGGATATATATGACAAATAATTCATTTTATAAATTCTCTAGATTATTAAATAATTATTTATGTAATAATGAAAATTGTAACAAGTCGAAACATACTTGAAAAACTATTCAATTAATACCCAAAAAAGTAAAAATAATGAAATATTATTAACAAAAGGGTAATAAGATAGTATATGAAGTAAATATATGGTATTATAAATGTAAATATGAGTCTAATATAAGTTAGTAACATATTGAAAAACATTATAAATGAAGTAAATAGTGTTTATGCAAAAGGAAACCAATGGTATATGATTTTCATATCACTTTTTACATCTGTGAGATAAATACCATTTTCACCATATACTGCTTTGTGTGGTGTATATACTTCCAATTTTGATATATTATTTCATAGATTATTTTATCTTCATTGTATTTAAAACCTTAATTTAATTTTATTTTAATCTGAAATCCATTTTACCCATGTACCTTTTTTATTTAAAGAGAAGGAGAAAGATGAAAATTTAATTTTATTTCTTTATGAGGATTATGATTCAAATGTTTTAAATGGGTATGGGACACTTTGAAATATTTAATGATTATTTTCCTAAAAAATTATTTGAATTATATTTCAATTGAATTTCCATTATTTGGGACATAACATATTGTTTTCACATTATTAATTATATATAATGTAAATAATTATAAGTGGACATATATTATCATTATTCATTCATTCTCCATGATATTTTGATTTTCAATTTTAATTATATCATCTAAGGGTATTTGAACTAATTGTCACAAATTTTTAAATAATTTCATAACCAAATTTATATTATTGGGTTATATTACTTATAAATTTTCACTAATATTATAATATTATTTAGATAATGACATTTTAATATAATTTGTTTTATTTCCACTTATTTTATGTGGATTTTAATATGACACACAAAATCTATACATGGGTTGAGTCTAACATCACCGTTATTATATTTTTGATGGTTTAATTCACAATATCATTATATTTAGGATTGTTTAAAGTAGAATTTAAATTTTAAGAAATTAGTTGATCATTTTCTAAAAACCATTCCATTTTATTCTCCTTTATTTATTCATGACCTTTCTCATGTAATACTATTGTTTTCCTACTCTTTGGTACTCTAAATTTTCTAGTAAATGTTTTTATGAATACCCAATATTATTTCCATAATTAGTCAAAAAAACCAACTATCATCAAAAAACCATGTAAAATGTTTTAATCCACTCCAAATTTATTTATTAAATAATATTTTATCACTTATTCTTTTTCAAATGTTTTCAATGTAACATTAGGTCCCATTCTGAACAAGGAATTTTTATAAAAAAAAATTATCATGTAAAAAGAATGTTATTTTAACCATGTATGACATGTATAGATTTTGCTGTCATCGTTTCATTAAAGATTCCTTTTATAATTTAATAGGATAATTTTTAAATAATTTTTTTAGTATTTATTTTAAAATAAATTTATTTCCAAAAATACTAAATAAATACTTGTTTTTACTCAAGAATGATAATAAAATATCATTTTTAATATTTATATTAATCACCAACAATGATGAAAATTTTATTTATTCTACACATCAGATTTTTTTTATTTATTATATCATTATTATAATTCTATAGAGTTTATGATTGAGTTGTCTAATGAGAGTATTCACATTCTCTTCTTTGATTCCTTTTTTATTCCCTTTAAAATATTAAATTTCCAATGATCATTAGACATTGAATTCCGCATAATTATCCATATCATTTAGCATGAATATTTTTTTTCCTAAAACCTATAAAATTTTACATACAGTAATTACATTGATATTTATTTTATTATCTTGGGAAATATTGAAAAATCTGTATTCATTATTCAATTTTGATATTTGATATGGTATATTTTTTCAATGAAATTTATTATTAGATATAAGGAATTCTTTGTACATGAAATTATGGGTGGGTCCCTAAAATTATATTGCTCCTTGTTTCATTTATATTTTATCATAAGAAACATTAGTTCCACAAATTAAATAGGATCTTATCGGTAGTTTTAAACCATGGTTTGAAAGGTCTTGATGGAATTTGATTTTATGTTCCTCATCATAACATCAAATAAATTATCATTTCCTCAATTTTGAATCATATTTTATTTATTCATCATATTTTTCATTTAGATATATATTTGTAACACCCCATGATTTCAATAACTTACACTACACGCAATATCGAGTTCAAACACACCAGGACTTACCAAACTTGCCGTTGTGAATAGTAATAACCACTTTTTGAAATTTTATACATTTTATCTTTCAAAATGGAATTAATTTTTGGATTCATAATATCTAAATTATCTTAGCGTGAATTTTTTGTACTTTTCTAAAACATTCATATTTTAATGAATAGTGAAAATTACTAAATTTAAATTAAAATCATCATTTTTAATCGAAATAATTAATAGTTATAAATTATGAATTTGAGTGGTTGTAAATTATAATTAGATTATATTTTTAATATTTAATCAAATGTGGTCATTGGAAATAATTTCACATTTAAACTGGACATAAGCAAGTGTCAATCTTTTGATAATTATTATTTCTTAAAAACACGTTTTGTTTAAAACAGGAATTATTTTGAAATTAATTTCTGACTCTTATGTGTTTTTAATTTAGAAATATGGATTCTGTATATAGAATCAGGATGTCTAAATAGTGTAAATAGGTATTTTTTTATTTTTATACATTTTGAATAATTATTTCGGTAAATATTTTATTTACCATTGTTAAAGGGTAATCTGGTAAATAAGGGTAAACAAATAATTGTATAATAATATTAAATTACCCTAAAACGTTTACTAACCAAATTTGATGATAAATTTCTGACCATTTCCATATTTGGGTCGATTTTGGGACCCCATGTAGCCACTTGTAAGTGATAATTACACTTTATATTAATTAAGTTAGAGTAAATACAAAAATGTCATAATCATATATCTTTTAGTAAAACAACTTTTACATAAGGTTATCCATGTTATCTATTCAACTATTAATATTCTTTAGAAAGATAAACCGATTTACTACATAATGTTATTTTATTTATAATATTTAGAAATTTAATAATTAAATTTATTTATGACACAATGATGATTTAGTATTTTCTTTATTATTGAAAGAATCAAATAATTGGTATTATAAATGTTAAAATAAATATAATTTGAAAGTTTTTATTCCGTCCACGGATTATATAGGTTAATATGATATTTTAGGACTGATTAAATGAATTTTTAAAGAATAAATAAAGTTTTTATGACATTAAAAAAATCAGGTATTAAATAGTGTCAAAATTGACATAAAAGAGTTTTTAAAACAAATATTATATTATTAATTGATATAATATTCCTAAAAATCTATGGTTTGGTAAAATGACTTATATAATTATAGGTGTATCATTAATTAACCACCTGGGGTTCTATTCGATGTTTATATAAGTTTATTAACCATGTAATATAAAAATACAAAGAGACATGGTAAATGTCAAACTATTTAACAAAGAGTTAAATCTAAAAGATAAGGTTAATATAGTTTCTGAAACCTATCTAGAACGCATATGATATCATATTTATGTATATTACTCTTTTATAATTTAATAACAATGATTTATCTATTATAAAAGAATATAACCTACCCTTTACCAAGGAAAAAGTAAAATTTAAGGGGTTTCTTATCTCACTTTTAATTCCGTGAGATTTCCATTGTTCGTGAAGTGCCCAGATCAGTGTGAATCACTGAGAGGGGGAGGGGGTGAATCAGTGATCCTTTAAAACTTTTTACTAATTGATTCTTAATCAATTAAACCTCTATGGCTGGTTAAAGCCTCGATCCACTCTTCTTGTATCTCTCAACCTTTCCCGGATAATGCAGTAATGAAAAGGCACAGGACACAAGGATTTACAAGGTTCGGCACCAAAGGCCTACATCCTTGCCATGCTCTCCAAGCATGGATTCTCCCATTATAATCTGTTAGTATTACAATGGTTGATACAGAGTCCCACTGTATCTCTCCTGAGTCCCACAGGAGAGTCTTTATACTGCGTCCCATAGTGTTACCAGAGTCCCACTGGCCTGCTCCAGAATCCCACTGAAGACTTCTTCTCCCTGAGTCCCACAAGGTCTTCTCTTGGCTCCTCGAGTCACACGAGTAGCTCTTCTTCACTTTAAGGTCTTCAAGTAACTTCAGCAGCCTGGGATAAAGGCTGCTGGCCTTGCTCTTCTCTTCTGATCACTTGTGGTTGATCAGGGCTTCTCGTCTAGCTCAGGATTTATCTCCTTCTTCAGGATGACCTGGCTTCTCTTTTCAACTACTGAATGCTCAGACAACTGATATCTTTATCTTCAGTCTGGTCCAGTCTCAGTTCACTTCAACCTCATGCACTGATAGCATGGACTTCTCAATTCTTCAAGAACCTCCTGGTCTTGGTCAACTCAAATGCACACCACTGATTTAGCACTGTTCCCGTGTGCACTAGCATGCATGCATACATACACTCTCCTCTTTCTCTTCTTGGTGCAGTAAACCCTCAGAGGGTGTAATTCTTTTCAGCACACACCTACTTCTCAAACTTCACACTCTTTATGCAATTTGTTCACACACTTAGAAGTGTGTTTTACTTTAGTGTGGAACTTCTTCTTCTTCTTCTAATGTGTATACACTTTTTAGTGCACACACTAGGTTCGGCCACTTCTTTAATTTGCACACAATTGTTTCACTTTAGCACACACATTAGTTGGCCTTCACTTCTTCTTGCACATACTTGGGCCGTAGGTGGTTCTTCAAGTTTGCACACACACACAAATGTGTGGTCTTCACTTCACCCACTTGCATACACTTGGCCTTGACTTATTTCTTCACTATCTTACCCACACACAATGGTGTGGTCTCGGCCTCCCACTTCTTGTGCACACACTTAGCCAAAGGCACTTCCACTTGTCTTGCACACACAAATAATATTCTATAATTTGTTCTTCAATGTGTGCACCCACATAAAGGCTACGGCCTCCTCCTTTAAATGCACACACAAAGTGCAAGTTTTGCCTTTCTCCTCTTTGCAACCACACAAGGCTACTGCCTTTTCTTCAAATGCACACACAGTAGGTGGCCTTCTTAGCACATGGCTCACACATAAGTGGTCTTCCACTTCACTTGGCACACACACGAGGCAAGGCCTCGGCCTTCCTTGGCACACACACAATGTGTGTGAAACACAACCCAAACTCTTACTGCCTTCAAAGGAGGCGCGCAAGGTGCAAGGGGGTGTGGCCCTCTTCCTGTCTTCAAATTCCGCGCAGGCTCAAGTGTGCGAGGGTGCAATACCCTCGGGCTCCTTCCTTCTTCAACAGCCGCACAAGGGTGCAGTGGCAAGGCGCGCAAGTTCTTCCTTCCGCGGGGCGCACAAGTGCAACACCCGCGGGATCTTCCTCCTGCCGCGCTAGGGTGCGGGCAGAGAGGGAACAAGAGTCTCGAGCGCGCAAATATGCGGCTCGGCTCCTTCCTGTCACGCAAGAGAGGCGCGCAGGGATCTCTTTCGGGCCTCGGGTGGCACCGAGAACAACAGCCGCGCAAGTGCTTTGCGCGGCGGCTTCTTCTTCGCGAGGCAGAGGCACACGCGGGACACAAATCATCAACAAGGTTTCAGCGCATCAGCAGCTTAATGAGAGCCTCGGCCTCTCTTTTTATAGGCAGAGAAACGCCTCGGATCATCCGCGTGAAATAACTTCAAACACCCGAGATCTTCGGATCTTTAAAAAATCTTTTCAAATCTTGTTTTTCATTCTCGGTTTGAGGCGGGTTCTTCCTTTATTTTTCTCCTTCACGTGCATGCGATTTATAACGCATGCACGGCCTCTGTTGAAACCCAATCCATGCAAAACATGAACACCTCATGGCCTTGGCAACTCCGTTTGCCTCGGCTTTCATCAAATTTTCCCATTTGTCGCATGCAAGTCTATTTTTGTGTATGGTTGTGTTCAGTGTGGCCAGACGAGCCGAATGGAGGTCGCGGTTTCGAAAATGGTGGCCAGGAACTCGAAATAGGTCGTCGGGGAGGCTCTGGTTCAGCGGCTGCTCGCGGGTGGCTTCGGCTCGAGCTCGAGGATGAAGATAAGCCGGGAGCCGTTGGATCAGATCTTCAACGGCCGCGATCAGATCATCGCCGCGGAGATGAATCGTGCGGCGTGGATCGGGCGCGCGATGAGACGGACGGCCAGGATTCGCTCCGGGTGAAAAATGCGCGTCCCACATCGAATTCTCTCGCGGAATTTCCGCGGTTTATTACCCTGCCGCTGCCCGCAACTCCTCAGTTGCACTTCTCCCCTCCCGGTGCCGCCCCGCACCGGGTTCTCTCTGCGGGCGCGCTCTGCGCCCACTCATGCCTCCTGCGGGCGCGCCACTGGCGCCCACTATGCTCCCTGTGACACTCCGGGCGTGCCCCTGGCGCCCATGCGGTTGTCTTGGGTGCGCCCCTGCCTCAAGGATGCTGCCCTGGCCTTGAGGGTTCCCCATGGGCGTGGTGACCTTGAGTCCCACATGTGCCTTGGGTGATGACCCTCGGCTGGCCTCCTTGGTGGCCAATTTTTTGGCAAAGGAAGGATGAATCCTTTGTATAAAAACAAAGTACTCCATATACAAATTGCCAAACCAAGTGCCATTCAAGCCTTCTTCTTCCCATCTCTATGCTTCTTCTTCTTAAGAATTCCTCCATTCATCCTCAACATTTATTTATTACTTAGGAGTGAATTCTTGAAGGTTCTCCATCAACCGAACGCTTGAATAAACATAAAATCTCCAATGTGCTTCATTGATCCAATTAGAGATCAAGTTGGATCACCTTCAAATTCACATGCACTAAGTGTTAGTGCATGAACTTCTTCAGC
This sequence comes from Viscum album, assembly GCA_963277665.1. Taxonomy (NCBI): domain Eukaryota; kingdom Viridiplantae; phylum Streptophyta; class Magnoliopsida; order Santalales; family Viscaceae; genus Viscum; species Viscum album. The sequence goes on from OY728146.1 coordinate 386,076,249, forward strand.
TCACTTCATCCACTTAGGAGGTGTGGATGGATCTCCTTTCATCTCCTCATGCATTGTCAATACAATGCATGGTCTTCTATCATTGTTGTGACTTTGTATCATCAGGATACAAGTTCTATGAACTTAAAGATCAGCTCAACAATCGTCAGATTTTCTTAGAGAATGTTTCAACCATCATCTCCTATGTCACTTAGTGAATCTCCTAAGTGACATGCATCTGTGTACCATGGCCATTCTCCTTCATCACCATCACCATCACATCCTTTGACATTCACATCTTGACTCCTTGACATCCATTCATTCCAAGACAACTTCATGCCTCATTGACAACAAATGCAACACAATGCACTTCAATATCCCCCTTTGTATTTGTTGTCAATACACTCCTTTAGCACATATGAATGGGTCAATATGTGTGCCAATATTTTCTCCCCCTTATTGGAAATCAAATGCAAAGGTGTGGTGTGGTTCACTTTCAAAAATCTCTTCCTCCCTTTGAAAAGTATTTTCTTGAAAAACACTGAGAGAGGGATGATGTCACAAGTTCTTCTTTAGCAAAGAACCTTTAGTAAATCAGCTCTAAGTCTACTTGGGCTAACCCGGTGTAGAAAACAAGAGTGATATGACCAAGGAATTCAAAGCTGTCCACAATTCTCTACACATGTGAGATCATGCTTAGGGGTTGAAATTTTTCAGATATTCAATGAATTGCTAAATCCTACACATACTTCACAAAACTCATTAGAAAGTTCAGTGCAAAGATAAAGCTCCCCCTTTCATCCATTTGTCTTCAATCCATACTCCCCCTTAATTGACAAGATAAACTCAATTAAGAAACAAGGGATGAAAGTATGATTGGAATAACTTCAGTTTTTCTCAAGATGGTATTAATCTAAGAATGCCATCTTCTTCAGATTGGCTCCCCCTCAAGGGGTGCACTCCATTCTTTCCAAACCATCCTCCAGTTGAGAATGATCATCATCTTCAATTCCCTGCATTGTTAGCACATGTAAATACCAATGTATAAGGGAATAAGATGGAACCTCCTTGGTTCATTAATGTGAACAACAAGGTTGAGAAGATTCTCTCAACCGAGATGTCCCATTTTCACCAGTCTTCACACTTGCACATTTGATCTTCATTGATGATTGTGCTGGTGTGGATCTCAATACATCTTCATGTGAAATATTCTTCTTCCCTTTTGCCTTAGCAATTGCCAGAACTTCATCTTCAACTCTTTGTAGATCTCTGGCAAGTTGCAACTGATGTGGCCATATGACAAGTATATCATTTGGAAGAGTGGCCTCAGTTTTGGAAGTTCCACATGGTTCTTTGGATGCTGCTAAGCTACCTCTCTTAGGCAACTTATTTTCAATCAATCCCTTCTTCTTCTGGATTGATTGTCTTTTGGAGTTCAGTCTGCTTCTATTTAGTTTCATGGCTTCTTTACAAAGGTCCATGATGTGTCCTTTCTTTCCACAGTAGAATCATGTCTTGGTGGTCCTTCTGGATGCATCACCCTTCTTGGATTTAGACTCCAAGGGCTTCTCTTCATTCTTCAAACTCTTCTTGGGAGCATCTTCCACTTTCTTATGATTGCTTCCCAATGATTCTTTCTGAGCCAGGTTCTGTGATCTTTTCTTCTTTTGAGCTCTAGATACAGTTGGAGATTGACATGTATCTTTTTGACCACTTTTGCAAACATCCCAGATGTTGTCAAGCAAACCAAATCTGTTAGCAGTAAACAGATGTCTCTGGACCTGAGGATGCTGCTTCTTTTCTTCTGGCTTGCTCCTCCTTGGCATGGGCTTCCTTTGTGCTTTGACATTTAGTGGATTGTACCAACAATCCTTTGCACAGTGCCACATACTTATTACAACACCAACATTGACCCACAAATCTTGACTTCTTCAGTCCTTCTGATTTTAGGGTACTTTTTTGGAGCTGCTGTGTTGTTTCAGGAGAGCTCTGCTTCTTTACTGTCTTCATCCATATTTGTTTGGAATTATTCTTCCATCCTGCACTTTTTGTGGAAACACAATTAGAAGCATTAGTACAAGATGGTATGGATGGTACCTTCTTTCTAGAAGTTGTTGCACTTTCACTAGAGGATGTCTTGCTTTTAGAATCATCCTTCTCAAAGCTCACTTGAGTAGCAACATTTCTTCTTTCAGTTGACTGGGAGGCTTTGGCTTTAGGTGATTGCTGATTTGTCAATATCACCTCTAGTTCTAAGCATTTCATGTTAAGGGAGTTCTTCTCATCCTCAACAGTTCTTAGCCTTCCTTCCCAATTCTCCACCAGTTGTTTCATCTGGTCTTCATGCACCTTCTTTAATTCTTGCAATGAATTGTTCAGCTCCTTCACCAATTTTACTTTGTCTTCAAGTTGAGCATCTTTAACAACCATTGATACTCTATGTCTCTTCTCCAGTGCATGGTAAACATCTTTGATTATAACTTTAAAGATTTCTTTCTCAGAAAGGCTTCTTTGCAATTCTTCAGCAGTGTCTTCATATCTTTCATTGCAAAGAGATATTGTTTCATCTTTGGCATTTACCAGATTTCTGAGAGTGTTGGTTATGCCAACCCTTTTAGCCAATTGGACTTCCAGAGAATTGGCTTCATCTTCTAGCTGTAATTTTTCTTCTTGAAGATCAAGGAGGCCTGTAGCTATACACATTGCAACTTTCTTGGGGACTGTCTTCTGAAGATATTTGATTGCATTTAGAAGGTCATTGTTTCTTCCATCTTCATCACAGCTAGGACAGGCTTCATCATAAGAATGATAAAAGGAATTGTCATCTGATGTGACTTTCACATTTCTTTCCATAGAAGGAGTTTCTCTGATTGCAGCAACCTTCTTCTTCATCTTCTTTGCCTGTTTCTTCTTTCTATTTTTCTGAGTCTTGGCAGATATCTCCATTTGAGGCTGGTCACTCATTTCCTCAAATCTGCACTCCATAAAGACTCCCTTGGATCTTTTAGAGGGAACCTCCCTCTGATACCAATTGAAGTGCCCAGATCAGTGTGAATCACTGAGAGGGGGAGGGGGTGAATCAGTGATCCTTTAAAACTTTTTACTAATTGATTCTTAATCAATTAAACCTCTATGGCTGGTTAAAGCCTCGATCCACTCTTCTTGTATCTCTCAACCTTTCCCGGATAATGCAGTAATGAAAAGGCACAGGACACAAGGATTTACAAGGTTCGGCACCAAAGGCCTACATCCTTGCCATGCTCTCCAAGCATGGATTCTCCCATTATAATCTGTTAGTATTAAAATGGTTGATACAGAGTCCCACTGTATCTCTCTTGAGTCCCACAGGAAAGACTTTATACTGCGTCCCACAGTGTTACCAGAGTCCCACTGGCCTGCTCCAGAATCCCACTGAAGACTTCTTCTCCCTGAGTCCCACAGGGTCTTCTCTTGGCTCCTCGAGTCACACGAGTAGCTCTTCTTCACTTTAAGGTCTTCAAGTAACTTCAGCAGCCTGGGATAAAGGCTGCTGGCCTTGCTCTTCTCTTCTGATCACTTGTGGTTGATCAGGGCTTCTCGTCTAGCTCAGGCTTTATCTCCTTCTTCAGGATGACCTGGCTTCTCTTTTCAACTACTGAATGCTCAGACAACTGATATCTTTATCTTCAGTCTGGTCCAGTCTCAGTTCACTTCAACCTCATGCACTGATAGCATGGACTTCTCAATTCTTCAAGAACCTCCTGGTCTTGGTCAACTCAAATGCACACCACTGATTTAGCACTGTTCCCGTGTGCACGTGCATGCATGCATACATGCACTCTCCTCTTTCTCTTCTTGGTGCAGTAAACCCTCAGAGGGTGTAATTCTTTTCAGCACACACCTACTTCTCAAACTTCACACTCTTTATGCAATTTGTTCACACACTTAGAAGTGTGTTTTACTTTAGTGTGGAACTTCTTCTTCTTCTTCTAATGTGTATACACTTTTTAGTGCACACTCTAGGTTCGGCCACTTCTTTAATTTGCACACAATTGTTTCACTTTAGCACACACATGAGTTGGCCTTCACTTCTTCTTGCACATACTTGGGCCGTAGGTGGTTCTTCAAGTTTGCACACACACACAAATGTGTGGTCTTCACTTCAACCACTTGCATACACTTGGCCTCGACTTATTTCTTCACTATCTTACACACACACAATGGTGTGGTCTCGGCCTCCCACTTCTTGTGCACACACTTAGCCAAAGGCACTTCCACTTGTCTTGCACACACAAATAATATTCTATAATTTGTTCTTCAATGTGTGCACCCACATAAAGGCTACGGCCTCCTCCTTTAAATGCACACACAAAGTGCAAGTTTTGCCTTTCTCCTCTTTGCAACCACACAAGGCTACTGCCTTTTCTTCAAATGCACACACAGTAGGTGGCCTTCTTAGCACATGGCTCACACATAAGTGGTCTTCCACTTCACTTGGCACACACACGAGGCAAGGCCTCGGCCTTCCTTGGCACACACACAATGTGTGTGAAACACAACCCAAACTCTTACTGCCTTCAAAGGAGGCGCGCAAGGTGCAAGGGGGTGTGGCCCTCTTCCTGTCTTCAAATGCCGCGCAGGCTCAAGTGTGCGAGGGTGCAATACCCTCGGGCTCCTTCCTTCTTCAACAGCCGCACAAGGGTGCAGTGGCAAGGCGCGCAAGTTCTTCCTTCCGCGGGGCGCACAAGTGCAACACCCGCGGGATCTTCCTCCTGCCGCGCTAGGGTGCGGGCAGAGAGGGAACAAGAGTCTCGAGTGCGCAAATATGCGGCTCGGCTCCTTCCTGTCGCGCAAGAGAGGCGCGCAGGGATCTCTTTCGGGCCTCGGGTGGCACCGAGAACAACAGACGTGCAAGTGCTTTGCGCGGCGGCTTCTTCTTCGCGAGGCAGAGGCACACGCGGGACACAAATCTTCAACAAGGTTTCAGCGCATCAGCAGCTTAATGAGAGCCTCGGCCTCTCTTTTTATAGGCAGAGAAACGCCTCGGATCATCCGCGTGAAATAACTTCAAACACCCGAGATCTTCGGATCTTTAAAAAATCTTTTCAAATCTTGTTTTTCATTCTCGGTTTGACGCGGGTTCTTCCTTTATTTTTCTCCTTCACGTGCATGCGATTTATAACGCATGCACGGCCTCTGTTGAAACCCAATCCATGCAAAACATGAACACCTCATGGCCTTGGCAACTCCGTTTGCCTCGGCTTTCATCAAATTTTCTCATTTGTCGCATGCAAGTCTATTTTTGTGTATGGTTGTGTTCAGTGTGGCCAGACGAGCCGAATGGAGGTCGCGGTTTCGAAAATGGTGGCCAGGAACTCGAAATAGGTCGTCGGGGAGGCTCTGGTTCAGCGGCTGCTCGCGGGTGGCTTCGGCTCGAGCTCGAGGATGAAGATAATCCGGGAGCCGTTGGATCAGATCTTCAACGGCCGCGATCAGATCATCGCCGCGGAGATGAATCGTGCGGCGTGGATCGGGCGCGCGATGAGACGGACGGCCAGGATTCGCTCCGGGTGAAAAATGCGCGTCCCACATCGAATTCTCTCGCGGAATTTCCGCGGTTTATTACCCTGCCGCTGCCCGCAACTCCTCAGTTGCACTTCTCCCCTCCCGGTGCCGCCCCGCACCGGGTTCTCTCTGCGGGCGCGCTCTGCGCCCACTCATGCCTCCTGCGGGCGCGCCACTGGCGCCCACTATGCTCCCTGTGACACTCCGGGCGTGCCCCTGGCGCCCATGCGGTTGTCTTGGGTGCGCCCCTGCCTCAAGGATGCTCCCCTGGCCTTGAGGGTTCCCCATGGGCGTGGTGACCTTGAGTCCCACATGTGCCTTGGGTGATGACCCTCGGCTGGCCTCCTTGGTGGCCAATTTTTTGGCAAAGGAAGGATGAATCCTTTGTATAAAAACAAAGTACTCCATATACAAATTGCCAATCCAAGTGCCATTCAAGCCTTCTTCTTCCCATCTCTATGCTTCTTCTTCTTAAGAATTCCTCCATTCATCCTCAACATTTATTTATTACTTAGGAGTGAATTCTTGAAGGTTCTCCATCAACCGAACGCTTTAATCAACATAAAATCTCCAATGTGCTTCATTGATCCAATTAGAGATCAAGTTGGATCACCTTCAAATTCACATGCACTAAGTGTTAGTGCATGGACTTCTTCAGCTCACTTCATCCACTTAGGAGGTGTGGATGGATCTCCTTTCATCTCCTCATGCATTGTCAATACAATGCATGGTCTTCTATCATTGTTGTGACTTTGTATCATCAGGATACAAGTTCTATGAACTTAAAGATCAGCTCAACAATCGTCAGATTTTCATAGAGAATGTTTCAACCATCATCTCCTATGTCACTTAGTGAATCTCCTAAGTGACATGCATCTGTGTACCATGGCCATTCTCCTTCATCACCATCACCATCACATCCTTTGACATTCACATCTTGACTCCTTGACATCCATTCATTCCAAGACAACTTCATGCCTCATTGACAACAAATGCAACACAATGCACTTCAGTTCGCCACATATTTATTTCATGTGGTGTGTGTAATTCCCATGATTATAGTCATGTTGTAATATAATTATATTTATGGATATATAAATCATCATTCTATGATCCTTCTTTCATGGGTTTATGTTATTTATGTTACCAAACCGATAGTGAAATTTGAAATTTCAATTTCCACTCATTCGGATTTACACATTCTTCATTGATTATTTTACTCCAAGATGATGTGTGGAATCAATATTAATTTTCTTATGACATAATTTCCACTCCAATTTATGTGGGTATAATTTTTATACACATAATAACTCCATTTATAAAATCTCAATTCATCGATATGAGCTTGATAATAGTAATTTTAACTGAATCTCCATTTGTTGAGTTAAACATCAAATTCATTTGTGTTGTGTTTAAAATAATATGTCTAAATGTCCTATGATTGATTTACACTAAATATATGATCATATTTATTATATTAATATTTTTTCAAAAACAATTATTTCATTCATTTATCCTTAACCTTAGGATACGGTCTTTATAAGAGAATTAATCTCAATTTACATCCCATTGAGACTTCTTTTTTGTTAAACACAAAATCACTTTTATAGAGTGTATATAATGTAATTTGACATATTATATCATGAATCCCTTTATTCTCATGATGTTATAATTTTTTTATTACCTCAATTATTTATATTCAAGTGTCTCTCTTTTGGATAAGAACTCTAACTAAAATATGATTTTAAATGTTTAAATGATTTATTATACTAATTATTTATCATTAATGTTAGTGTTTTAAAAATGGTTATAAAGATTAACTTATATGGACATTAAAGAATTAAAATTAAAATTCCGTTTAAAAGTTTCAAAGTCATACAGGACACTTTTATTCAAAAATCTATTTCTAAATGACTTTTTGACAAATAGTGTGACTTGTAATGTTTTCAAGATAAAGGAGATATTTCTCTCCAACAGTTTTGATGATTATTTTCATCTATGTCAATATCATTCATTATTCTCGGTTGAGGTTAATCTGTTACAATAAAATCATCCATATTGTATTGAATGAGTTATATATAACTATGGATGTGCTATTTTTATACCATTCATGGTGTGTGGATAAAGTATTGACATTTCATATGCTAGTTTTAATGCGAATGATTATCTGATGTTTCAATATTTTCATACGAGGAATGATTTGGACTTAGTAAGTGATGTGTGGAGTCCGCTATAGCTCCTCGATGCATCGGTAGGTCTCATGAGACAAAATTGTGTTTTGGCACAAGGCCTTGACAAAATCTTATTTGTAATAATGGAACAATTCCTTGACTACGTGGTTATGAAAGTCTAGAATTATCTATTCCATAATTTTGAAAGTGGCTATGATATTTCATGTGATTATTATACTAGTAGAATATCCATGTGAATTAGGAAATGGAATTATTTGATTTTATCTTTTCCATTTTATGCTGAAGTTAAAGTTTAAAATTCTTTTGATTTAGTCTTATACACTACCTTAAATGTTTATTCTTATTTATGAATGTTTTGGAAATAATGTTATCCTTACTGAGCATCTGTGTTCACCCCCTTCAATAATGTACTTTTTCTAGGATGAAAAGAAGTATATTATGACTAACTTACAGGGATAGTCTATGGGATCTCAGTGTTTTCTCTAGAAACAATTTTGTTGTAGATTTCCATTTTATGATGTAATTTAAAACTTATGAATGTATATAGTGTTTCCAAGGCTACCAAACTAATCAGCCTTTTGAGACTTGATCTGTTGTGATCATGCCAATGATACGTAATAATGCACCAACTCTGGGCTTCAGGGTCAGGGTGTTATAATATAGATGCATTTCCTTCTAATTTAATTGATTTAATGGAACATTTTTTCAGTTTTATACCTTTCCATATTGATTATTCCATAAAAAATATTCAAATTTCACGTGTTTTATGTTATTTACCTTACCACATTGTTTATGCATGTCTATATTAGTTTATTGATTACATGGAATGTTTTTTAAGTTATTACATTTCGAAATGGACTATTCTCATTGATTCATTATTAAATCTACTATACGTTAAACTTATTGGGCATTTGAGATCAACCTTAGTTAGTTTCCATCCCATGGAATATAAGAATTGTACTAAGTAATACATACAAGGATAATTTATATGTATTAAATTTATTATACTCAAAATAAAATAACATGTTGTAATTATTTTATTTATTTTTAATACAAGAATCATGTTTGTATCTAGTTTAACTATACTACTAAAATCATTGGTCCTTTAGGATTAGATTACTTTTAATTATGAATATATAATGATAGTAGACATTAGTTCTAGGATTTTGTTGGAAGGTATCTATATTTGGTAACATTGTATGTTTAATACCAACCATAAGAACTAAATTTAATAAGACATAGATTATAGAAAATAATCCTATGGTATAATTCGAGGATAAATATAGAATAACATCTTAGAATTTTGGTATATTAAATAATATGTGGGTCTTCATATAAATACATCTCTTTCTGGACACTACAAGTGGATGTGGTTCAGGTACATATGTACCTAGATGGTAACACCTCTGACATGGTGTGTTGGGGTAGGCATGAGCCTAACCTGGTAGACGACAATGAGTTTTACTGCGCACCTAGTTTGACACCCTCATGAGATATTCTATGAATAATTCACATTTTATTTGAAAAATATTATGAAGGATTTTAAGTTGTGATAAATAAGAGTGACCTAGGATAAAAATTCGACGAATGACCTATGTTGAAAATAAACATATTAAGTATTTATATATTTATGTTGTATATAAACTGTAGTTAAAAAGAAATTTAGTGACTAACTTTATTTCTAATATGTCCAACATATTTATTTAAAATATAATATTGATATAGTATAAAAATATTATAACATGTTTACCGAGTCAAAACCCATCATATCCATCAAGGGTATGAGACTATATCCAATTAACAAAGGACGTTAAGGGTTTAATGATAACCACTAACCAAAACATTGTACTTGTTAATATGTCATTATTTCTAGGTGACAATTTTTATGAATAAAAATTAATGATGAAATAATAGTATCAATTTTATTTTTTATGGATTAATTTATTGACCATTTTGGCATTGAAGAATAATTAGTGACAAATAGTTATACTTATCACAATTTTATAGGCCTTATGATCTATTAAGTGTTTATTTTAGTGCTCCTGGAAATTATGATAATTATTTTTTGATATCTGTTTCATGAAGTAAATGTTGAAATAACAATTGGTCAAAGCATTAGAAAATATGGAAATTTTTTTATAGAAATATGTTAGGTATGTATATTAAATTATATTCTTATGAAAAAAAATAATTACTCAACATTAGGAAAATGATCAACAAAAAATGTTATCCTAATACCATATTCTTTTTTGAGCCAATGATCAATTGAATCATCATGAATTTGTGGCTTCGAGTAACTCAAAAATTCATTGATAATTCAATTTTTTCTGATTGATGACCTTAGTAACTGACAATTTATATTTACACTTTTAATATATATGTGTATCTCCAAATTCCAATAATGATCTCCAACTCAAATATGGAGTTATATGTTAGTCCACGTGAGCTTTGTACCTCCTATTTTATCTTTTCTAGAGGATTTGTTACGAAATCTTCACATAATAAATATTTTAAACACATGTAATATAGAAATATTATATTATTAATATCATGTTTAATATAATATGATTAAATATATATAATTTAGGGAAAATTTAATTCCCTAAAATTCAAAATAATAAGACTATATTTAATTGCATATTTCTCACGCAGCACCAAGCACGTAGGGGAATATAATACCACAAGAATTTAAAATATTATTAAAATTTTAAATAATATCAATCAATAATATTGAATGTATGAAATGATGATTTCTCTTGAACTATACAAAAAAAATACATTCTTTGATATCTTTCCTTACATGCAAGACCGAGTTTTATAGAACAACAATATATTAATTATAAATTATTTTTTAATATAACAAGTCTTAACCTAACTATTAAATTATAAATTGTGAATATTATTAACTAAATTATCGAAATATATTTTCTACAAAAATACAACATTAATTAATTGGTTACAAATTAATAATAAATTAAATTTAGAACCAATTGAATATAAAGATAATGTTTTTGTAGAAAAAAATATTTATGGCCACAAAGTTCTTAAACCCTAATATATTAAATTAATTAAAATTAGGGGGTGATATTAATGTAATATATGTATATATTATATATTACATCAATTTTATTAATAGTAATCCCATAGATTCTATATGCATTTTATAATAACAAATACACTAATATGCCGAAAAACTGTATTTTTCAAAAAAGGAAATTTTACAACATTTTAATGCAGAACCTATTTGAAACCAAAATTTTCAAACTGTTATAATATTATTATAACAAATTAAACATAATTTTTTAAATTTAAACATAAACATTAACTTATGTTTAATTATTGGTATTTTTTGAGGTTTCATTTATTAATAAATAGTGAAAAATATTGAATATTAATTCAAAAATTATTTTCCATCAGATTTATTAATACAGGTATGTTATATTTTAAACTTCATTTAAAAATAAATTTGATTAAATTTATATTAATTTGTATATTTTATGTAATTGGATTAAATTTAACTTTGAAATTTCATTTAAAAACATAGAAAACGTTTTAACCTTTTTACTTTTAAAAAACCCACATTATTGTCACGTCTATGGGATTATATTTAAATTAATGTCTTCCACTTCAAAGGTAATAATATAGAAAAATTTATTCCATATTTGGAATAAGAATAATTTATAATTTTTTAAATGTTGACTTTTTTTGACAAAAAAATAGCAAAATTACTTAAAATTAATTATAAATATTAAGAGAAAAATTAGCATAAAAGGTAATAAATTTTAATTTTAAGGGTAAAAATGACCTAGAAACTTGTAAAAATAATTTATATGGAATTATTTATACTATAAACTACATTATATATATTTTTAACATTTATTGGATCCATTTTTCATAGGAAAAATGTGGGTGAAATTCTCTATTCAAGTATTTACAATAGTGCAACTCCTTCTCCACTATAAAAAGGCACTCACCCCTCCCACTTTCTCAAACCTCTAATGCCATATTTTATAGACCTTTATATCTAAAAACTGCTCATAGAAATCCATCACATTAATTTATAATCCTACATTTGGGAATAGAGTCATCCAATTAATCCCTTTAGGGAGAACCAAAAAGAAGTCACCCTAAGAAGAGGTAACAACATTCCTCAAGATCTTTTGTTTTATTTTCATTATATATCCCATCGAATCTTATAATTCTGTGATTATTAAAAAAATCACCCAAAATTTATTGATTTATTTTTATTCTATGGTTTCTAGCAACACCAACACACACATCCATATAACGTGTAAAGAAATTACGTTTTATGTGTTCGATGAACTACAACCTAACAAAACTATGTCATTCATTTTTTCTTTACCACATATCATGCATCATAACTATAATGGTCACTATATATATATGTTATATATATAATATATAATATACTTATAATTTTTCTTATTCTTATATAACATTAATTATGCTGTTTATTTTTTGGGAATATGATAAAATCGTTTGTGGAAGTGTGGACTATTGCCTCCTCAAAGTGATGTGATTCGTTCATGCTATCAATGGAATATTTAATGGATAGATTTAATAGAGCTATGTAAAATATATTACATAGATATTTTAATTGATTTATAATATACATACTTATAAATATCATTCTCTTTTAATTATTTTAATATAAAATAATGAAATGAAAGTATCATTCATGCGGACATAGGTCCTACTATCACCATGACTTGCTCTATTTATTTCCAATATCCACATACTATGGATCATTATAAAAACATATATTATGGATAAATATGAAATTTAAATCATTTTTTACAATACACAGATGATGAAATCATGATCGACATTAGAATAAAAACAAGTAAAAAGTTAGTACATACCCGAAATACTGGACAATTAACATGTAAAGTAGTGAAAATAATGAATGATTATTAACAAATGTGTAATAAGATATTATAAGAAGTTAATATATGATATTATATATATATATATATATGGTTATGATATAATTTATTTACATTTATAAAACCATTATAAATGAATTTAAATAATTTTCACGCTTAAGGAATGATAAGGGAACACAATTTCATCACTTTTTACATATTTGAGATAAATTTCATTTTCACCAATTACATATTTGTGTGTTGTATCTAATTCCCATTTTGATATAGTATATCATGAATTATTTTATTTTAATGTTATTTAATTCTATAAATTAATTTCATTCCTCCTTGGGAATTATGATTCAAATGTTTCAAAGTGGTATGGGACACACTAGAATACTTATAGATTATATTCATTAAAAACAATATTAGTAATCTTTCAATAGTATTTCCATTATTTGAGGAATACAATATTTTTGGGCACATTATTTATTATTTATTGTTTACATACATAAAATTTTACATATAATAACATGATTCATTCATTTTCCAAATATTTTGTGTTTTAATATTGTGTTAGTAATAACATTTTACTATCAATATTTTCATTTTCACTTATTTTATGTTGATTTACTTTTAACCCAGATAATCTATTCATTTATTGAGTCTAATATCAATTTTGTGGTCATTTAAAATTTTAATTCACATTGATATTTTATTCAATATTTTTTATTCTTGAATTTACTTTTGCCTAAATTATTGGATAAATTCCAACAAAACCATTTCATTATCTTCTTCTATTGTTATTCATGAATTTTTTCAATTAAGAGTTCCATTATTTCACTCTTTTATATTAAAAATGATTTATAAATTTATTTTCCATAATACTCAACTTTATTTATATCTTGAGTCTAAGAATATATTTAATTATAAAAATACTATTTTATAAATTCCTTTTAAAAAATATTTTTAACCATTTTGAAATTATTTATTAAATACATTTTTATGAAAAAATTATTTTACCAATGTTTTTAGTGTAATTTTGTAGTCAAATTCAAAAAAATGAGTTTTTATAAACTTTTTTATTTTGAAAAGCGTATTTTATTTTTATTTTATAAATCATGTATAGATTTTACCACCTTTATTTATTCAATGCATCCTTTAATGTTTTAAATCGTTAACTTTTAAATAATTTTTCATAAAGTGAATTTTATAGAAAATAATTTTTAATATAAAATGGATATTCTCCCCAAGAAAATTATTAAAATGTATATTACAGTATTTATATTCATTAAAAAAATATTTTATTTCTAATACACTTGGGATACGTTGAATTGATACCATCGTTGTTCTTCCTCTGGATAGATTATGATTGATTTAGATAAGGATTATATTCACATTCACCCATTTTATTCCTTTGTTATTACCCCTGATATATTCAATTTTCTATAGTAATCAGAGATTGAATATTCTGTAATTATATATATATATCATGAATATGTTTATTTACAAAAATTTCTATCATTTTACATATGGTGTTTACTTTGATAGTTATTTATTTTATGAGGAAATATCGATAAATCAATATGAATTATTACATTATGATATTTTACAAGGCATATTTTTTAATAATTAAATTGGTGATTTGATATAAGGAATACATTGGATAGGTAGTGATTAGTGGTTTCTATACTTATATTTCCCTCGATGCATTAACATATTCTCGAGAAAAAAATTAGTTCTAAAATTTAAATTAGTTTCTACATATATTTTTAAACTATCTTATGAAACATCTTGAGGGTATATTTTCTCATGTGGCCTAGAAATGACATCTAATAATTAATCATTTCCTTAATTTTGAATCAATTATTATTTATACATGATATTTTTTAGCAACATATCAGTGGATACATTTTATATTATGTTCATTGATTGAATAGTATGTGTATTCCGTTTCTCACCTTTTCATATTGATTATTCCTTATCAGTTTATTTAAATAGAATGTATTTTCAGTTATTTATCATTCCATATTGTTTACGAACATACTTCTCAGTTTATTGATAACATGTCAGGTTAATTATTTTATTACCTTTCCATATTGACTATTCTCATTGATTCATTATTACTTACACTATACTTTACCCATACTAATCATTTGTGCTCACCATTATTTTTTTCCTTCCCATGAAATTTAATAAGTGTACTATGAAATATATAAAAGGATACTCAATATGGAAGAACTTTATTCTCATCAAAATAAAAAAAAATATTTTAATTATTGTATTTAATTGTAATACAAGACATGTTTATGTATCAGGTTTACCAAAGTACTAAACTCTTCAGTCATTCGAGATTCAATTCCTTATAATCATAACAATGTAAATGTAGCAGACTCCAGCATCGAGCTTCTAGGGTCTTCTCTCTATATGTTACAAGTCACAAACGATATTTTTATGAGAAATATTCTATTTTTATGTTATATACATCATGAAATGAATCCTTCACTACACAAAACACTATCTTGGCTTTCTTTACACGCAATCACAACCTTCCGCGATAGCTTGCGTCGTACACAATACCGAGTTTCACTAAACAACGATATGCTATTAAAATATTATTAAAACTCACAGTTATGAATAATAACAACCACTTTTTGGAATTTTATAAATTTTATCTTTCAAACTAGACTTCATTTTTGGATTCGGAATATCAAAATTAGCCTAGGGTGAAATTTTGGTATTTTTCTGAAAACTTTCAATTTTTGATAAATAGTGAAAACACTGGGTTACTATTTAAGAACAGACTTTTTATTTAAATAATTATTTATTTTATTTAAATATATTTTAGGTAGAAATTTATACATAATACCTATATAAGTTCAAGATAATTCATTGGAGCCATTTTATAATAATTGTAGATATATAAAAATTTTATTGAACTTTTCACCGTCTTTTACCCACCTCCTAGGTGAATTTGGAAATTCACCTGAAACTTAATTTTACCACTTCCGTGAGTGGAATTTCAAAAATCCAAGAGACACAGTTAATATCAAGGACTAAAATTGGGTTCAATGGGATGAAAATAAGTTTTTGTGAATAGTAACTTTTTACTTTTATTTACCACGGTTAAAAGTAAATAGGGTAATTAAGGGTAAAAATGATATTATTATTACCCTAAACCATGTAATAATTATATTAGATAAGGGTAATTCGACCAAAAACAACCTTAGGAATAAAATATGACCGTTTAGGTCCACTTGGATTAGATTAGGACATTTATTATTAGTTTATTTAAAGAAGGGTTAAAATAGTTAAAATAAATGTTTAATAAATAATTCATTTTAATATAGGGTTATACATAAGATAAATTAGACTATAAATATTAATTATAAAGATAAAAATATTATTTACCAAAATGTATTTTATTTATAATTTTTAGACATTAAATAATTTATGTTATATATGACACAATGGTGATGCAGTAATTACCTCTATAACAAAATATTAAAATAATTGATATTATAAATACCCAAATAAATTTAATTTTAGACTTTATATGAATTCAACTAATTTTTAAGGTTAATATGAAATGTTATTATTTATTTTATTAACTTTTTTTGAACTAATAATTCTGTTATGGTTTTCACAAAAATCAATTAGCAAATAGTGTCAAAATTGACATAAAATAGTTTTTTTGAAATATTATATTATTACTCGTTATTTTATTCCTAAAAATCTAATCTTATGAAATATGACATATATAAGGTTATATATATTAATTATTAACAACTTGGGGTTCTTTTGGATCGTTATAATATGTTTATTAACCTTATAGTGTAAGAAAACAAGACGAGACGGTAAAAGTAAAATTATTTAACTTAAAGTTAAATATAAATGATAAGTTTAAAATAGAAACCTAAACTAGCCTAAATTCTATTTTATAAGAGAATTTAGACCCATCCCTCCCTTAGATTCAAAATAAATCAATTTGGAGCTATTAAAAATTGAATATTACTTTATAATGAAATAATATTTTTAGTTTTTCCAAAGGTGCCCCTCTCCTCCCTTATAAAAGGGCACCTCCTCCCTCTTCTCCTCACACCACTTTGAGTCTTAAATCCAGGCCAACCCCTGCCAATTTCTCTCCTCCACTTCCCTAAAAACATTCTAGACGTCCTGGTCTTCTTCAAAGACCATCTTTAGTGCCCTAAGAGGTGGATAAGAAGAGGCACCTCAAAGAAGAGGTAATGTCCATTACCGATTCTTTCAAAATTATTTCTTCTTCTACATATTCTTATTTAGTTTTTTATGAAGTAATAACATCAATATCACTCATATAACTATATGTTATTATAAATATGAAACAACCCTATTTCACCTTATATCCATCCTACGGAAAATGAAATCACTGCACGTGCGTACGTACGGAATACCGTCTCCACATCATGGTGTAATCTGTTTTCCACCACCACCTTACATGGATGAGTATAATGGTGTAAATAATAACTACATATGATTATTTTAAAGTGATATTGATTCTGAAATAGTATACATACACTTCAATACAATTCCATGATCAAGGGAATGCTATCATTGCTCATGCGTACGTACGGCCTACTGTCTCCACGATGTGATGCGACTCGTTCCACATGATCTTCATTTCATTATGATTATATAAATGAATTGAATGAATAAATATGAAATATATTTTACTAATAACATTATTTAAATGAGTTATCTATAACATAAAAATAATAATAATAATTTATTCGACAAAACACGCATCAGAACAAAAAGTAATAAACATCTGAATAACAAGTAGCAATGAAATATTACTAATAAGAAGCTAAGAATCTAATAATATGACCATATATGATATCATAACAGTGGGTATGATTCTATAATATGTAAATAACATTATTTAAATCATTATACAAGAGGTTCGGACACGTACGAAGAAAATTAGACCTAAGGTAAGGGAAAATCTCACAATCTCATTTTTATCCGTGATTGGTTATAATTTGGTATTTACTGGGGTGTATTATTCATCAACATCCATTTTTCCTAAATATTTAATATTATTTCAATCCTTATACAATTTTTTAAAACCAATTTTACCTTTCGGCGAGTCATTAGTAAAATATATGAAAGGAATATTTTGTTGTTTTTTGTACGAGGTACTTTTTGACTTTTCCGGAAAAAGTATGACAAGAATGTTTTTTTAACTTATATGGAATGAATGGATTTTTATGATTTCATATAACATTATTTCCTTGAAGTTTACTTTACAAGTTTTCATGTTTATTTTTAATCAACTTCTTTTAGTTTAAAATTATATGCTATTTTACGAAAGGAAAATGTTTTTGAAGTAGAAACGATATTTTCCTAAAGAATGGAGTTCAAGCGTTTTATAGAAATTATTTTACATCTAAGATAATATAGGGTTCCATTTCTATCCCTATTCATACATTGATTTTATTACATTATTATGGAATCATTTTTATGAATTCCTTTTATCTTATATGGATTATGTTATGATGGCACGATGTTTAAGAATCCCATTTTTCTTACATGGGTTATGCTATAATGTATGATTTATGATTTTGTGGAACACATAATAATTGTTTTATTATGAGATGGGTGGGACCTATATCTCGCTCCAATGAATTGGGTAAAGATTTATATCTCATGAGATGGACATTCCTGGAACGACAGGTTAATCTGGTTCAGTGAATCATGACTGAAATGAGGAGTGAACTCGGTTCAGAAATAGTCTTTGTCTGCTAAGATAGTCTTGAAAATGAGTCTTGTCTAATAAGAAATTATTATCTATGATTATGTGTGTATGCCACAAAGTTTCATTTTGTATGTTATGATTATTTGTATTACATTTCACTATTATGATTGATCCCATTTCATGATATTATGATCTCTTTTGTAGGACAAGATTTTCAAAATGTTATGTTCTTAAGAATATGATATGATTGATATTTCTTTTGTTTACCCTTACAGAGAATTTTAGATCACCCTTTTTTATGTGTTCTTTTCCCCAGGTCTGGAAGAAGGGAATTAAGTATAATATGCCAAAAGGGACTCTATATATGATGAAATAAATGGGAGATAACGTAGATGATTTATGAACCAGTTGTTTATGTTTCCCAGTTTCTAAAGACACTATACCTATATGGTCCTTTCATGGTTTTTTTATATGTTGTAATAAGTATACTTCAATTCTGAAGAAATAACAATGTATGTAAAGTATTGGTCGTTATAGTTGGTATCAGAGAAAAGGTATAGTCAACCTTTGGAAACTACGATGTGAAAGCCTTAGTAAGAACCCTATTGATATATCTAAGCATATAACACAATCTAAGTGTTTTAGAAATGGACATTAATAACCTTTGATAAGACCTAAAGCGTGAAATTTTATTCTTGATTATGTGGTTTTCCTATTAGAATTAGTATTACCTACACTATTCTTCTTGGTATTGGTAAATGGTTGGAACCCGAAAGAACCGTGTTAATGCCGAATGCGACCGGCAATGCAATGATTGTCCCCATGATCCACCAAACATTATGAGAGCTGGAATGAAAAATCTTGTAGTTATTCTCACACAACTTCCATAGGCTATGAATCATGCAGGTCTTCCAAACGAGCAACGGAAGGAGCAACATTCTGTTAAATCCTTTACGAGGCAGCGTCCACCCTCATTCAGCGGGTCTACTGATCTATTAGTTTCTAAACAATTGATAAATACTACTGAAAAGATATTTTTAGTTCTTCAATATTCATAACATGACAACTTCATCTTAGCAGTGTATCGTTTGGAAGGTGATGCAGATCAATGGTGGGATCTTATCAAGAATACTAGGCAAAGAGATGAAATTGAGTCCATGGAATGAGACGAGTTCAAGAACATATTTTTCAATAAGTTATTTCCTTGTATTCTTCGAACAAAGATGAAGAAGGATTTTCTTGAATTGAAGAAAAAAGGATGATGAATCTGTTGGTACCTACGAAAAATATTTTACAAGACTTGCAAGGTAAGCTTCTGGGATTATTATCCAACCTGAGAGTAAGATCGATCGATTCTTTATTGGGTTAAAACCGAGCCTTCAAAGGGCGTTAGCCATAAGGGGCTTCAATAGCTACGAGGAAATTGTTTGATGTGGTCTCAAGTTTGAGATGGATATTGGAGTAACCCATCAGTCATATGCTTTTGATAAGAAGAGGAAAATAGAATTCGAAGGAAAATCTAAAGACCACACTTAAAATAAGATGAGTTTTCCCTTATGCTGAAAATTTGGAAAGGAACATGGAGGGAGTTTTCTTAAAGGGACATGTAAATGTTTAAAATGTGGAAAAGAAGTCCATCGGGCCTTTGAATGCTGCAGTGATGGGAAGAAGATGTCTAGTGATGCGAACAAAGAAAATGCTACATAGATTACAGCTCCTACACATCAATGTTACCAGTGCCAGGAAATGGAGCATTATGCTAATAAATTCCCTAATCCAAGGGTTGTTGATGATGATAGACATTAAAAAACTCTTAAGGCTAATGAAAAATGAAAGTCACATGAAATTTCTATCAGCGATGTTGAGTATGATAATGAAGTGGTGAAAGGTACACTTACCATCCACTCTAAAGTAGAAAATGTTTTATTTGATTCTGGATCCACCCACTCTTTTATTTCTGAAGAATTTTCTAAGAGTATCTCCGTATTACCCAAAAAATTAGATGTTGAGTTAGCTGTGACAACCCCTAATGGCACAACAGTTGCATCAAAAGTTTATAATTCTTCTCCGATTGAAGTTTGTGGGAAAGTGCTTCCTGCAAATCATGTGATCCTTCCTATAGTGGAATTTTATGTGATTCTTGGCATGGATTGGATTTCTTTATATAGAAATCATATCAATTGTGAAATAAGGGAAGTAAAATTTCATATTCCAGATCAATCTATGGTTGTCTATCGATGCAAGGATGAACATAACCTTCTAGTGGAAATTTCTTCCATCTTATGGGTCTTGATTCCACTAAATAAAGGTTATTTATGTCAAATGGTTGGAGAGAAACTCACGATTAATAATATGCCCATTGTACGGGAGTCTGATGATGTCTTTCCTGAGGAATTTTCTGGTCTTCCACCAAATCGTGAATTTGAGTTTTCAATAGAACTCATACAGGGTGTTATGACTATTTCAAAGACACCTTATATAATGGCCCCTATTGAGTTGTAGGAATTGAAAAGAAACTCCAAGAGAATCTTGATAAGGGATTCATATTCCCTAGTG
This sequence comes from Viscum album, assembly GCA_963277665.1. Classification (NCBI taxonomy): domain Eukaryota; kingdom Viridiplantae; phylum Streptophyta; class Magnoliopsida; order Santalales; family Viscaceae; genus Viscum; species Viscum album. Next base: position 386,097,143 of record OY728146.1, read on the forward strand.
CGTCACCTTTGGTAGCACCTATTCTGTTTGTTAAGAAGAAAGATGGATCAATGAGACTCTTCATTGATTATTGAGAACATAACAAAATCACTATCAAGAACAATTATCCTCTCCCACGAATTGATGACTTATTTGACCAACTACGCAGAGCTCAATACTTTTCCAATATTGAACTTCGTTCAGGGTATCATCAATTAAGGGTCAAAAGGGAGGATATTCCAAAGATGACTTTCCGTATAAGGTATGGACACTATGAATTTATAGTGATTCCATTTGGTCTTACTAATGCCCATTCTATCTTCAAGGATCTAATTAATAGTGTCTTTAGAGACTATCTTGATCAGTTTGTGGTATTCTTTATTGATGATATTCATTTCTATTCAATGAGAAAGGAAGAACATGAAGATCACTTGAGAATTGTGTTCAAGACCCTCAGAAAGGAGATGCTTTATGCCAAAATTACAAAGTGTGAATTTTGGCTTCAAAAAGTTTCATTTTTTTGTCACATAATCTCAAAAGTGGAGATATTTGTGGATCCAGCAAAAAAAGAGGTTATCGAAAGATGGTCAAGACCAACAATAGTAACTGAGATCTGAAGTTTTCTTGGTTTGGCTGGATGTTATCGACATTTTTGAAAGACTTTTCAAGATTATCTAATCCACTCACCAGGTTGACTCGAAAAGAAGTTAAGTTCGTTTGGATGGAGGAGTGTGAAGAGAATCTCAAAGAGGTAAAAAGAAGGTTATACAGTGCACCTGTGCTCACACTGACTTATAGTGGAGAAAGGTTTTTGATCTACATTGATGCATCCAAGAATGGATTGGGGTGTGTTCTCATGAAAAACGATATGGTGATAGCTTATGCCTCACAACAGTTGAAAATCCATGAGCAAAATTACCGAACTCATCATTTGGAGTTAACTGCGGTAATCTTTGCATTAAAGATTTGTAGACATTATCTTTATGGAGAAAGGTGTGATATTTATACTGATCATAAAAATTTTAAGTATATTTTCACACAAATAAAGCTGAATATGCATCAATGAAGATGGTTGGAGCTGATTAAGGATTACGACTGCTCAATTCATTACCACCCTGGGAAAGCAAAAAAGGTGGTAGACGCATTATGTCAACAAGACCATGCTATCTTATCCATGATGAGGATCACAAAAGATCAAATATTTATGGATTTACAAAGGATGGATCTTGGAATTATAATGAAAGGGGAAAAATATTATCTTTATCAAATGAATGTTCAACCATCTATACATGTGAAGATTACAGAGGCACAGAAAGAAAATATAGAGTTACAAAAGAATGTGAGAAATGTTCCTGAATTCAACATTGATTGTGATGGGATTATAAAGTTTATAAATCGGGTTTATTTTCCTCCCATCCTGGAATTATAGAAGAATCTGCTGGATGAGGCTCATAGTTCATCATCCTTTATTCATCCTGGAAGCACGAAGATGTATAGGGACCTGAAAGAGTACTTCTGGTGCGATGGCATGAAAAGAGATATTGCTGAATATGTCTGTCGATGCTTGGTTTGTTAGCAAGTTAAAGCAGAGAGACAGAAGTCTAAGGGGATGTTACAACCATTACCCATACCCAAATGGAAATGGAAAAACATCACTATGGACTTTGTCACTGGACTTCCTAAAACATCCAAAGGCAATAATGCTATCGGGGTCATAGTTGATCATCTAACAAAGTCGGCACACTTCACTGCTTTTAGAGAATATTTCTCTCAGGATCAGCTTGCCAGGATATATGTAAAGGAACTCATAAGATTTCATGGAGTACCACTTTCCATTATATCTGATCGGGATCCGAGGTTTACCACAATGTTTTGGCAAAGTCTTCAGCACACTCTGGATAGAGAGTTGTGTTTTAACACTGCTTATCATCCTCAGACAGACGGTTAGTCTGAGAGGACAATTCAGACTCTAGAAGATATATTGGTAGCCTGCTCTACAGATCTCAAAGAAGGTTGGGATCAATACCTAACTTTGGTGTAATTTTCTTATAATAATATCTTTCAGTCCGGTATTCAGATGGCTCCTTATGAAGCTTTCTATGGAAATAAATGCAGGACTCCAACTTGTTAGGATGAATTTGGGGAAAGAAAGCTATTAGGACATGATCTTGTTGATGAGATGGCAGAAAAGGTCCGATCTATTCAACAACAAATAAGGGTAGCTAAGAGTCGACAAAAAAATTATGCCAATAAACGAAGAAAAGAGCTATAGTTTGTAGTTGTAACACCCTAAGCTTCTATGGTAAGCTTCTCTTTGAATAATGTGATAGAATGTGTTGTATGCAACATCGAGTTCTAACCCACCACGACTAATCAAACTAGCCATTATGAATAGTAATACCTACTTTTTGAAATTATATATATTTTATATTTCAAAATGGACTTCATTTTTTGTTTCGGAATATCGAAATTATCCTAAGATGAATTTTTTGTATTTTTCTAAGAACTTCGAATTTTTATAAATAGTGAAAAATACTTAAAAACAACTTTTTTAATCAAAATAATTTATAGTGATAAATTATTTTATTGAGTGGTTTCAAAGTATAATTATAATATATTTTTACCATTTTATCCAATGGTGTTCATTAGAATTAATTTCACGTTGAAATTGGACCTAAACAATTGTCAATCTTTTGATATATATTGTTTCTTAAAAACACTCTATTTGTTGTGACAGTGGGAATTAATTATAAAATTAATTAATGCAACATATATGATTGGAATTTTGTAAAATATAAATCATTTTTTAAATCGGAATATCAATTATAGCTTAGGGTAAAATTTTGGCATTGTTATGAAAAACTTCAATTTTTAATTAATAGTGAAACTACTAAGTGGTAGTTTAAAATACTGAATTTTTCATAAAACGTAATTTTACCGCTTCTGTGAATGAAATTTCAAAAATCCGAGAGACATGGTTAATATCAAGAAGTAAAATGTGGTTCAATGAGATGAAAATAATTTTTGGTGAATAGTAACTTTTTACTTTTATTTACCACAGTTAAAAGTAAATAGGGTATTTAATGGTACAAATGATATTAATATTACCCTAACACATGTCCTAATTATATTTGACAAGTGTATCTCGACCAAAACCAACCTTAGGAATAAAATATTATCATTTAGGTCCACTTGGAATAGATTAGGACATTTGTTATTACTTAATTCAAAGAAGAGTCAAAAGAGTTAAAATCAAAGTATATTTATTATAACATTTTTAATATATGGTTATACATAAGATAAATTAGATTGTAAATATTCATTAGAAATATAATAATATTTCCTACATAATTATATTTTATTTATAATTTTTAGACATTATATAATTTAATTTATTTATGACACAATGATGATGCAGTAATTACCATAATAGTTAATAATTAGAATAATTGATATTATAAATACCTAAATAAATATAATTTGAGACTTTTTATGAATTACAATAATTTTATAGGATAATATGGAATATTAGTATTGATATAATTGAATTTTTTCGAAGTAATCATTCAGTTATGAGTTTCACAAAAATCAACTATTGAATACTGTCAAAATTGACATAAAAGAGTTTTTAGAACAAATATTATATTATTAATTGATATTAAATTCATAAAAATCTAAGGATTGGCCAAGAGACTAATATCCTGATAGGTGTATCATTAATGGACTACTTGGGGGTCTCTTGGATGTATATAGTATGTTTATTAACTATATATTATAAAAATACATTGTGACATGGTAAATGTCAAACTAATTAACGAAGAGTTAAAACTAAAATATAAGGTTAATATAGTAACCCAAACCTATATAAATTCTATTGGTTCAATGTTATTCGACCTATCCCCACCTTAAACTTTGAATAATAAACTTTGGAGCCATTAGAAACCGAATATGAATTTATTATAAATTAATATTTCTAGCTTTTCCAAAGGTGCCCCTCACCCATCTTATAAAAGGGAACTTCTCCTTCTCATTTCTTCATACCTTCAAAGCCTTTTTGATCGGCCATAACCTGCCCAAATACTATCTAAACATCCCTCACTACAACCCAGAGGCCTTATTTTGATCATAAAGCCAACCTATGGAGCCTTTTTGATCAAATCAAAAGGAAGAACCCGAAGAAGAGGAAATGTTTTCACCACCCCTTTTCAAGTTCCATTCTTCTTCCACTTCTTCTTTATTTGTTATTTCCATTCTAAAATAATAACTCCAGTATCTTATATATACGGTGATGTTATTATAAATATGGTACAACCATATTCAGTATTTTATCCACCCTTTGAATAACATGTCACCATACGTGCGTACGTACGGCTTACCGTCTCCACGTCGTGGTGTAATTGTTATTCAATATATTATTATTTGGATGGGTATAATAATGATGTATAATTCATGTAAAAAATAAATATAAGTTGATAATGATTCTTTATATATAATATAACATCCATGTATATATTATTTAAATATCAAATGAATGATATTGCCGCTCGTGCGTACGTACGGACTACCATCTCCACGAAAGCGATGCGATTCATTCTCAATCATATCCATTCAAGTATAATTATCTTTTTATGGTTTAAAAATAATTTTTAAGAACATTATATCATTCGGGATATGAATAATATAAAACCTATCCATGAAAAACATGGCTTACGTAACAAAACATATAAAAGAAAATGAGAAAGTTAACACCCGAAACGACGATAATTCTAAGATATTATTAACAAATAAATGTTAAAAGATAATATATGATGTCATATGAATGAATATGATTCATGAATAATTTAATGACAATTATTTCAACATTATATAAAAGTTTAACCTACCCCCAACCAAGTAAAAGTACAAGGTAAGGGGTTTCTTATCTCACTCTTAATTTCGTGAGAATTCCATTGTTCACCACTTATTTATTGCATGTGGTGTCTATGTACTGCCCATGATTGTATTAATTGTGTAATAAACTTTAATTTATTGGTATTTAAATCATCATTGAATGATGCTTCTTTCATGGGTGCATGTTTCATAAGTTACCAAATCGATAAGGGGATTTGAGATTTCAATTTCCACTCATTCGGCTTTACGCATACTTCATTGATTATTTTACTCGAAGATTATGTGTGGAATCACTATTCATATGATTATTTCATAATTTCCACTCCCCTTTCTATGGATATACTTTTTATAAACATAATCACTCCATTTATTAATTCTCAAGTCATCAGTATGAACTTGATAAGAGTAATTTTTACTCAATATCGATTTGTTGAGATAAAAATCTAATTCATTGGTGTTGTTTTTAATAGAATATGTGTGAATGTCCCTTGATTGTTTTACACTGAATATCCAATCATATTTAGTGTATTTATATTTGTCACACATAATTATGTCGTTTATTTATCCTTAACCTAAGGATACGACCTTTATGAGAGATTTCATCTCAATTTAAATTCCATTGAAAATTCTTTGTTGTTATAAACCAAATCACTTTTACGTGGTGTATATAATGTACTTTGACATAGTATATCATGAATCCCATTTTTCTCTTGATATTACAAAGTTTTGATTACCTCAATTATTTTTATTCAAGTGTCTCTCTTTTGGTTACAAACTCTAACTAAAATACCATTTTTAAATGTTTTAAAGACTTATTCTTCTAAATACGGCTCATTAATGTCCATGTTTTAAAAATGGTTTTAAGGATTTATTTATATGGACAATAAAGTTTTAAAAATAAAACTCTTTTTAAAAGTTTCAATGTGGTATGGGACACTTTGATTCAAAAATATATTTTAAAATGGCTTCTTGACAAATAGTGTGACTTTTAAATGTTTTCAAGAAAAGGGGGATATTTATCTCAAATAGTTTTAATGGTTATTTTAATCTATGTCAATATCATTCATTATTATCGATTGAGGTACAATACAATCTTCCATATTTTATTTAATGAGTTATGTTTGAATGTGGATGTGGTATTTTTATACCATTCATGGTTTGTAGTTAAAGTTATGACATTTTGTATGCTAGTTTAAATACGAATGTTTATGTTTTGTTTAAACATGTTCATATAAAGAATGCATTGGACATAATAAGTGACGGGTGGAGCCCGCTATAGCTCCTCGATAAATCGGTAGGTTTATTAGACAAACTAGTGTCTTGGAACAAGGCCTTGGAAAAATCTTATTTGTAGTCTTGGCAGGAGGCCTTGGATATGTGGTTATGATAGTCTGGTATTATGCATTCCATCATTATGAAAGTGGTTATTGATATTACATGTGATCATTCTACTAGTAGAATATCCATGTGAAAAAGTAAATGGAATTATTTCATTTTATCTTTTCCATTTTATGCTTAAGGTCAAGTTTAAAAGGCTTTTGTTTTAGTTATAAACTGGCTTAAGTGTTTATGCTTATCTATGAAAGCTTCTTCTATAATGTTATCCTTACTGAGCATCTGAGCTCACCCCTTTCAATGTTTTATTTTTTTCCCAGGATTATGAAGAAATAATTTATGAATGACCTGCAGGGATAGTATGAGGGGATATGAAGACAAGATTTTTTTTATTATGTAATGAAAAACTTTATGATGGTATCTAGTGTTTCCAAGGCTACTAAACTAATCGGTCTTTCGAGACTTGATCTTTCTTATGATCATGCCAATGTTATGTAATAATGCACCGACTCTGGGTAACTGGGGTCGGGGCATTACAGTTGGTATCAGAGGAAGTTTAGTACAAACCTTGGAAGATAGATTTAGATAAACTCTGATTAGAGCACGTAGACCTAAGATTAACTTTGAGGATTAGTATAGAACAACTTCCTAGAATTTTGGTATTGTAGAGATATTGTGAGTTTTCCGAGCAATATATCCCTGTCTGGATACGAGCAGGTAGAGGAAGCTCTGGCACAGATGTACCTAAGGTTAAAACTCGAAAACACCACTTTGAGCTAGACTCGAACGGGAACTGGTGCACGACAACGGGCCTTGCTGCACTCTTGGTTACGACACTCCCGGGGGATATGCTTAGGATAATTTACATTTTCTTTACAAACCGATTTGAAATATTATATATATATAAGATGAGAGTAAATGACCATGGTTAATCCTAATGTGTTTCAAATTAATAATGTGGTGACATGTTAATCTCTAAATGATTTTATGACTACTGTTACTCACACAATTATTTCTGGTTTTAGTCAATGGCTGGATTCCAGGGAAGTCATAGTGACTTTGAGATTGATCTACAAGGTGGGAACGGTGGTGGAAATGGGAAACAAAATGGAATGTTGATAGGCATAAAAGATATCTTCTTTATGACAAATCAATTTTCCAAAAATATGATCAAAAATATATATATTAACCAATTCCCGGACTCAACAAAAAAGAGAAAGGTGATGAATGATAAGAGCTCCAGCAGTGGAGACCATGGAGAAAGGAATCCTCAATTTCCATCATGCAGGAAATGTGGAAGGAGACACCCAGGAAAGTGTCTCAATGGGACACATAAATTCTTTACATGCGGGATGGAAGGACATAATGTGAAGAATTGCCGAAGAAAAATGAAGAGTACTATGGAAGAAGATAAAAATGGTCTCAAGAGTCCATTTACAGTCATTTCCCGTAAATTCAGGGGACCTGGCCATTACCCGAGTGAATTCCCTATTCTATAGGATATTTTCATGGTCAAAGAAAAAGCTATGTGGAAATAAATGGTTGGAGAAATGATTAAAAAGTATTAGTGCTCCTTGTTGATGGGTTTACTTGGGAATAATTTTCTCTTTTATTTGTAACCCCACAGTTTTCCATGTGAGAATGATATTTGAGGAAGATTTATCTCTTCTCTTTTGGATATCGTTATAAATAATGAATTGGTTTTATATGATCGTTGGCTTTGAGGAAATTATAAGTTATCATAATTTGGGATGAAAATGAAAGGTATGAGATAAGATTTGTGGTTAAATTATGTTATGGTTATTTTGAAAAATTTATTTCGTTTTGGTAATATTATAAAATATATTTTTTGAAAAAGGACAACACGCAGACCGTGTGACAACCCGTTGTGTCGGACAAAGTTGTGGGAATCGAACCCACAACCAAAGTGCGATTGGGATTTATTTCCTACCACTGGACTACATGAAGTCCCTGGATAGTGTGACTAATTATTTTTAGTTAAATGATTTTATCCATCAATAATAAGTTGATTTGGGTTCTTATGTATTATTAAATGAATACCCTTGGTATAGGAAAATGATTTGGTGATTAAGTGATAGATGTTATTTTGGAAGTTGTTCGCTTTGTTGTGAACACTATATGCCCAAGGAAAATAGAATAGTATGGGATTTCATTTGAAGAGTAATGGTGGATTTTTCTCTATGTTTTTATTATGGATTTATAGTGATGTGGGTTGTTTATGGAAATGATTAGGTTAATTACTTTTAAGTATGTGACTTTAAGAGTAATTAATGACATTTGGAGATACAATTTAATGTGGAAGAATACATTCTTAATAAGTTTTGGTTTTCAATATTTTTTTTGATTATATTGAATGATTTTAAGGAAAATTTATTATTGAATGGTATTTATTTAACTTTGGGGTATTGTTGGTTTAATTTTGGAAATTAAGATTAGTGTTTATTTCTCTCAAGGAATATCCTTTTGGGGGATCAATAGATCTTGTACTAACCATTTTGGTTTTGATTAATCTCTAAAGACAATTTAAATATATATTTCATCCTGCATGGATCATATGATTCTATAGAAGTTTATTCTAGCTCTTCCAGTGTGTCCAAGTCTTCTTGAATACTCATCGTTTAAAAAAAATGAGTTAGTGGTGGAAATTTAATAAAAGAATGAAAGTCTACCTAATATGTAAGTATATATCTTTATATTCTTAGTCAATATCATAAATGAATGTAACTTAAAACAAAACAATGCTGACCATTTACTTTCCTACTAGGAGACTAATGGCCGTTTGTCCCAACAAATGTTTGTAGTTTTCTTATTGTTAATATTATCCTGATCATGACTTCTATACCTCTCCATCAGAACTTGACACTTAGTTTATCATCCATATCCATGTTTTCTTACATGGAATCCGAGTATGGGTTATATTGGTTGACCTTTATACCTCTCTTTCTTCCTTTTAAAGTGATAGTTTTATTGACTCTTTTTTTTGATGTGGGACTTTCCATTATATTCCCAAGCACAATTTTTAAAAAATTGCGAGGACACAATTTGTTGATGGAGGGGAGAATGTAACACCCCAAGCTTCTACGGTACGTTTCTCTTTGAATAATGCAATAACATGTGTTGTACGCAACATCGAGTTCTAACACACCACAACCAATCAAACAAGCAGTTATGAATAGTAATACCTACTTTTTTAAATTATATATATATTATATTTCAAAATGGACTTCATTTTTGGTTTCAGAATATCAAAATTATCCTATGATGAATTTTTGGTATTTTTCTAAGAACATTCAATTTTTATGAATAGTGAAATTTACTTAAAAACAAAATTTTTAATCAAAATAATTTATTGTGATAAATTATATTATTGAGTGGTTTCAAAGTATAATTATAATATATTTTTACCATTTTATCCAATGGTGTTCATTAGAATTAATTTCACTTTGAAATTGGACCTAAACAATTGTCAATCTTTTGATATACATTGTTTCTTAAAAACACGCTATTTGTTTTGACAACGGGAATTAATTATAAAATTAATTAATGCAACTTATATGTTTGGAATTTTGTAAAATAGAAATCAATTTTGAATTTGGAATATCAATTATAGCTTAGAGTGAAATTTTGGCATTGTTCTGAAAAACTTCAATTTTTGATGAATAGTGAAACTACTAAGTGGTAGTTAAAAATACTGAATTTTTCATAAAACATAATTTTACCGCTTCTGTGAATGGAATTTTGAAAATCTGAGAGACACCGTTAATATCAAGATGTAAAATGTGGTTCAATGAGATTAAAATAATTTTTGGTGAATAGTAACTTTTTACTTTTATTTACCACGGTTAAAAGTTAATAGGTAATTAAGGGTAAAAATGACATTAATAATATCCTAACACATGTCCTTATTCTATTGGATAAATGTAACTCGACCAAAAACAACCTTAGGAATAAAATATTATCATTTAGGTCCACTTGGATTAGATTAGGACATTTATTATTATTTAATTCAAAGAAGAGTCAAAAGAGTTAAAATCAATGTTTATTTACTAAAACATTTTTAATATAGGGTTATCCATAAGATAAATTAGATTTTAAATATTCATTAGAAAGATAATAATATTTACTACGTAATTATATTTTATTTATAATTTTTAGACATTAAAAACATAATTTATTTATGACACAATGATGATGCAGTAATTACCATAATAGTGAAACATTAGAATAATTGATATTATAAATACCCAAATAAATATAATTTGAGACTTTTTATGAATTACACTAATTTTATAGGATAATATGACATATTAGGATTGATATAATTGACTTTTTTCGAAGTAATCATTCTGTTATGGGTTTCACAAAAATCAACTATTGAATAGTGTCAAAATTGACATAAAATAGTTTTTTAAAAACATATTATATTATTAATTGATATTAAATTCATAAAAATCAAAGGATCGGCCAAGAGACTTATATCATGATAGGTGTATCAATAATGGACCACTTGGGGGTCTCTTGGATTTATATAGTAATTTTATTAACTATATATTATAAAAATACAAAGTGACATGGTAAATGTGAAACTAATTAACTAAGAGTTAAAACTAAAAGATAGGGTCAATATAGTAACCCAAACCTGTATAAATTCTATTAGTTGAATTTTATTCGACCTATACCCACCTTAACCTTTTAATAATCAACTTTGGAGCCATTAGAAACCGAATATAAATTTATTATAAATTAATATTTCTAGCTTTTCCAGAGGTTCCCCTCACCCCTCTTATAAAAGGGCACTCCTCCTTATCATTTATTCATACCTTATAAGACTTTTGGCTCGGCCAAAACCAGTCCCAATACTCTCTAAACTTCCTTCACTACAACCTAGAGGCCTTAGTTTGATCAGAAAGCCAACTTAAGGAGCCTTTTTGATCAAATCAAAAGGACGAACTCGAAGAAGAGTTAATGTTTTCACCACCCCTTTTCAAGTTCTTTTCTTCTTCCACTTATTCTTTCTTTGTTATTACCATTCTAAAATAATAACTACAATATCTTATATATAATGTGATGTTATTATAAATATGGTACAACCATATTCATTATTCTATCCACCATTTTAATAACATGTCACCATATGTGCGTACGTATGGCTTATCATCTCCACGTCGTGGTGTAATTGTTATTCAATATATTATTATTTGGATGGGTATAATAATGATTTATAATTCAATTAAAAATAAATATAACATGATAATTATTCTTTATATATAATATACCATCCATGTATATATTAGTTTAATATCAAAAGAATGATATTGTCGCTAGTGCGTACGTACGGACTACCGCCTCCACGAACGCGATGAGATTCATTCTCCATCATATCCATTCATGTATAATTATCATTTTATGATTTAAAAATAGTTTTTAAAAACTTTATATCATTCTCTATATGAATATGATACAACCTATCCATGACAAACATGGCTTACATAACAAAACATATAAAAGAAAACGAGTAAGTTAACACCCGAAACGACGATAATTCTAAGATATTATTAACAAAGAAATGTTAAAAGATCATATATGATATCATATTAATGTATATGATTCATGAATAATTAAATAACAATTATTTCAACATTATACAGGAGGTTAACCTACCCCCAACAAAGTAAAATTACAATGTAAGGGGTATCTTATCTCACTCTTAATTTCGTGAGAATTCCATTGTTCACCACTTATTTATTGCATGTGGTGTATGTGTACTGCCCATGATTGTATTCATTGGGTAATATAATTTAATTTATGACTATTTAAATCATCATTTTATGATCCTTCTTTCATGGGTGAATGTTTCATAAGTTACCAAATTGATAAGGGAATTTGAGATTTCAATTTCCACTCATTCGGCTTTACGCATACTTGATTGATTATTTTACTCATAGATTATGTGTGGAATCACTATTCATTTGATTATGTCATAATTTCCACTCCCCATTCTTTGGATATACTTTTTATACACATAATCACTCCATTGAGAAACTCTCAAGTCATCGGTATGAACTTGATAAGAGTAATTTTTACTCAATCTCGATTTGTTGAGATAAACATCCAATTCATTGGTGTTGTTTTTACTAGAATATGTGTGAATGTACCTAGATTGTTTTACACTGAATATCTAATCATATTTAGTGTATTTATATTTTTCACACATAATTATGTCATTTATTTATCCTTAACCTAAGGATACGACCTTTATGAGATATTTCATCTCAATTTACGTTCCATTGAAACTTCTTTGTTGTTATACACCAAATCACTTTTATGTTGTGTATATAATGTACTTTGACATAGTATATCATGAATCCCTTTATTCTCATGATATTACAATGTTTTTATTACCTCAATTATTTGTATTCATGTGTCTCTATTTTGGTTAGAAACTCTAACTAAAATACCATTTTTAAATGTTTTAAAGACTTATTCTTCTAAACCTTTCTCATTAATGTCCGTGTTTTAAAAATGGTTTTAGGATTTATTTATATGGACATTAAAGTTTTAAAATTAAAACTCCTTTTAAAAGTTTCAAAGTGGTATGGGACACTTTGATTCAAAAATCTATTTTTAAATGGCTTCTTGACAAATAGTGCGACATTTAAATGTTTTCAAGAAATGGGGGATATTTATCTCAAATTGTTTTGATGGTTATTTACTTCTATGTCAATATCATTAATTATTATTGATTGAGGTACAATAAAATCTTCCATATTGTATTTAATGAGTTATGATTGACTGTGGATGTGCTATTTTTGTACCATTCATGGTTTGTGATTAAAGTATTGACATTTCGTATTCTAGTTTAAATACGAATATTTATGTTATGTTTAAACATGTTCATATGAGGAATGCATTGGACTTAATAAGTGACGGGTGGAGCCCGCTATAGCTCCTCGATGCATTGGTAGGTCTCATGAGACAAACTAGTGTCTTGGCACAAGGCCTGGGAAAAATCATATTTGTAGTCTTGGCACGAGGCCTTGGCTATGTGGTTATGATAGTCTGGCCCCATGCATTCCATCATTATGAAAGTGGTTATTGATATTGCATGTGATCATTTGACTAGTAGAATATCCATGTGAATAAGTGAATTAAATTATTTCATTTTCTCTTTTCCATTTTATACTGATGTTTATGTTTGAAAGGCTTTTGTTTTAGTTATAAACTGCCTTAAGTGTTTATGCTTATCTATGAAAGCGTCTTCTATAATATTATCCTTACTGAGCATCTGAGCTCACCCCTTTCAATGTTTTATTTTTTTCCCAAGATTATGAAGAAATAATTTATGAATGACCTGCAGGGATAGTATGAGGGGATATGAAGAAAAAATGTGTTTTTATTATGTAATGTAAAACTTTATGATTGTATCTAGTGTTTCCAAGGCTACTAAACTAATCGGTCTTTCGAGACTTGATCTTTCTTGTGATCATGAAAATGTTATGTAATAATGCACCGACTCTGGGTAACTAGGGTTGGGGCATTACAGAAGTGGGTGATAAAGTGTTCTTATGAGTATCTCCTTGGAAGAGAGTAATGAGATTTAGAATGAAGGGAACCTGGGCCCTAGGTATATCGGTCCTTTAAAAATACTAGATTGTGTTGGGAAGGTAGCTTACTGATTGGCTCTTCCATCGAATCTCTCTCAAGTTCATGATTTGTTCCATGTATCTCTCCTGAGAAAGTACATACCCGACCCTTCACATGTACTTTGCTCAGAAGTTGTACCACTGGAGCAAGATCATTCTTATGAAGAATAGCCAATAGAGATTCTGGATCATAGCGAAAAAGTTCTACGGAACAAGACCACTCACTTGATGAAAGTTTTATGGTGGAACTAGAAATTATGAGAAGCTACATGGGAGCTTGAGGATATGATGAGGGATAGGTATCCTCACCTGTTTATTACCAGGTGATGAATTTCGATGGAGAAATTTATTTTAAGGGGGGTAGAATGTAACACCCGAGATTTTTATGAGAAATATTTTGTTTTTATGTTATATACATCATCAAAGGAATATTTCACTACACACAACCCTATCTTGGCTTGCTTTACACGCAATCACGACCTTCTGTGATATCTTGCGTTGAACGAAATACCGAGTTTCACTAAACAATGATATGATATTAAAAGATTATTAAAACTAGCTGTTATGAATAGTAATACACAATTTTTGAAATTTTATAAATTTTATATTTCAAAATGGACTTCATTTTTTGGATTAGTAATATTGAATTTAGCCTAGGGTGATATTTTGGTATTTTTATGAAAACTTTCAATTTTTGAAGAATAGTGAAAACATTGGGTTTCTATTTAAAAATTGACTTTTTATTTAAATAATTATTTATTTTATTTTAATTTATTTTAGGTCAAAATTGATACATAATACCAATATAAGTTCAATATAATTATTTGGAGTCATTTTATAATAATTTTCGATATATAAAAATTTTATTGAACTTTTCATCTTCTTTTTTCCACCTCCTAGGAGAATTTGGAAATTCACATAAAACATAATTTTACCGCTTCTATGAGGAGAACTTCTAAAACCTGAGAGACACGGTTAATATCAAGGACTAATTTGTGGTTCAGTGGGATGAAAATAATTTTTGGTGAATAGTAACTTTTCACTTTTATTATCACGGTTAAAAGTAAATAGGGTAATTAAGGGTGAAAATGATATTATTATTACCCGAACACATGTCCTAATTCTATTGGATAATCGTAATTCGACCAAAATCAACCTTAGGAATAAAATATGACCATTTAGGTCCACATGGATTAGATTATTACATTTATTATTAATTTATTTAAATAAGGGTTAAAATAGTTAATATCAATGTTTAATAACTAATTCATTTTTAATATAGGGTTATACAATAGATAAATTCGACTATAAATATTCCATAGAAAGCTAAAAATATTTTCTACCTAATGATATTTTATTAATAATTTTTAGACATTAAATAATTTATGTTTTATTTGACACAATGGTGATACAGTAATTACCTAAATAATGAAATATTAAAATAATTGATATTATAAATACCCAAATAAATGTAATTTGAGACTTTATATGAATTAAAATAATTTTCTAGGTTAATATTACATGTTAGTAATGATTTAATTTACACTTTTAGAACTAATAATGCTGTTATGATTTTGAAAAAAATCAATTACCAAATATTGTCAAAATTGACATAAAATAGTTTTTAAAATAAATATTATATTATGAATTGTTATTTTATTCCTAAAAATCTATGTTTCGGCAAAATGACTTAGATAAGGTTATATATCTTTATAATGAACAACTTTGGTTTATTTTGTCTTTTTATAGTTAGTTTATTAACATTATAGTGTATGAAATAAAGAAGACATAGTAAACGTAAAATTATTTTTTTTTCAAAAAGTTAAATCTAAATGATAAGTTTAAAATAGAAACCTAAACTTGTATAAATTCTATTGGATGAGAGTATTTATACCCATATCCACCTTAGCTTCAAAATAATTCAATTTGGAGCAATTAAGAAACCGAATATGACTTTATAATAAAATAATATTTTAAGTTTTTCCAAAGGTGCCCCTCTCCTCTCTTATAAAAGGGAACCATCTCCCTCTTTTCCTCACACCACTTTGAGCCTTCATGCTCGTCCAAAACCTGAAAATTTATCTTCTAAACTTCCCTAGAAACATCCTATAGGTTTTTTTCTTCTTTAAAGACCATATTTAGTTACCTAAGAGGAGGGTAGGAAGAGGCGCTTCAAAGAAGAGGTAATGTCTGTTACCGATTCTTTCAACATTATTTCTTCTTCTACTTCTTCTTATTTAGTTGTTTCATTGTGAAGTAATAACATCAGTATCACTCATTTAATTATATGTTATTATAAATATGAAACAACCCTATTTCAACTTCTATCCATCCTACGGAAAATGAAATCATCGCGCGTGCCTACGTACGGAATACCGTCTCCACGCCATGGTGTAATCTGTTTTCCACCACCACTTTACATGGATGGGTATATTGTTGTAAATAATAACTATATATAATTATTTTAAAGTGATATTGATTATTAAATTGTATACATACACATCAATACAATTCCATGATCATGGGAACGATATCATCGCTCATGCGTACGTACTGCCTACCGTCTCCATGATGTTGTGCGACTCATTCTACATGATCTTCATTGCACAATGATTATATAAATGTATTGAACGAATAAATATGATATATGTTACACTAATACCATTCTGGAAATGAGGTATCTATAACCTAAAAATAAGAATAATAATTGTTTCGACAAAACACGCATAAGAATAAAAAGAAATAAACATCTAAATTACAAGTACCAATAAAATATTACTAATAAGAAGCTAAGAATGTAATAATATGACCATATATGATATCATAACAATGGGTATGATTCTATATTAACTATATAAAATTATATAAATCATTATACATGAGTTTCAGACATGTATGAAGCAAATCGGACCTAAGGTAAGGGAAAATATCACCATCTCATTTTTATCCGAGATTGTTTATAATTGGGTATTTATTGGGGTGTATTTATAATCCACATCCATTTTTACTCAATATGTAATATTATTTCTATCCTTATAAAATTTTTTAAAACAAATTTTACCCTTCGGGGAGTCTTTAGTAAAAGATATGAAAGGAATCTTTTGTCGTTTTTAGTACGAGGTACTTTTTGACTTTTCTGGCCAATGTACGAGAAGAATGTTTTTTAACTTATACGGAATGAATGGATTTTTATGATATCATATTACATTATTTCCAAAACGTTTCCTTTACAATTTTTCATGTTTATTTATAATCAACTCCTTTTTGTTTAAAATTATATGACATTTTAATAAAGGAAAATGTTTTTGAAGTAGAAAGGATATTTTCCTCAAAAATGGAGTTCAAGAATTTTATTGAAATTATTTTCCATCTAAGATAATATTGGTTTCTATTTATATCCCAATTTTTACATTTATTTTATTATTTTATGATGGAATTATATTTATAATGTCCTTTTATCTTATATGGATTATGTTATGATGGCACGATGTTTAAGAATCCCATTTTTATTACATGGGTTATGTTATAATGTATGATTTATGATTTTGTAGAACACATAAGAATGGTTTCATTATGAGATGGGTGGGACCTATATCTCCATCCAGTTCATTGGGTAAAGATTTATATCTCATGAGATAGAAATGTCTGGAAGGACAGGTTAATCCGGTTCAGTGAAATAGGATTGAAATGAGGAGTGAACTCGGTTCAGAAATGGACTTTGTCTGCTAAGATAGTCTTGGCAATGAGTCTTGACTAATAAGAAATGATTCTCTTTGATTATGTGTGTATGCCACAATGTTTCATGTTTTATGTTATGATTATTTGGATTACATTTCACTATTATGATTGATCCCATGTCATTATATTACGATCTCTTTTGCAGGACAAGATTTTCAAAATGTTATGTTCTTAAGAATATGATATGATTGATATTTCTTTTGTTTACCCTTATTGAGAATTTGAGCTCACCCTTTTGTATGTTTTCTTTTCCCCAGGTCTGGAAGAAGGGTATTAAGAAAAATATGCCAAAAGGGACACTAGATATGATGAAACAAATGGGAGACAACGTAGATGATTTATGAACAAGTTGTTTATGTTTCCCAGTTTTAAAGACACTATACCTATACGGTCCTTTCATGGTTTTGTTATATGTTGTAATAAGTATACTACAATTATGATGTAATAAAAAAGTATATAAAGTATGGGTCATTATATTACATGTCTTTATGAAGGCATTTTTCGACACAACATCATTAAATAACACTGAAGACATCAGAAGATTACTTAGATAAACAACTCAAACAAGAGAAATGGTAAAATTAACCCCATATGATAAGATACTACGATATGGATTTCAATATATCCAAAAACAAATCATATAAAATATGAGAATTAAATCAAATTATTCCTCAAGACACTATTCCTAGACTACCCATGTTGGATTAAGGATGGTTATGATGAGAGAAATCTAGGAAAACACGCATAACCACCTCTTAAGTCAAGATAAGACATTCCAAAAGAAATAATGATATAAACAATATACATAACATACCCCTATAATAAAAATTCTTCAGAAACCGGCCAAAAAATATTGGTACCCTAATAACTAAACCATCACTGACACAACCTGATAGGAATTTCCGATCTCCATGGTTTTTCCACTATTAACTTGCATCATAGAAGATAAAATAGGTAACAAATTATCCACAATATAGTGAAAGATTATTAATTAAAAATAAGTATAATCAACAATACAAAGGGTTTATGTAAGAAAAAGTAAATAAATAAAACAAAACCAAAACTGTAAATCATCAAAATAAACAAAAACTAGAAAGATAAAACTCAAACATCCCAATGAAGAAATCACTCTACGTTCAATGGATGAATAAAATATGCCTACTTCAGGATGATCATTCCCTTTTCATGGAATTGTAATAAGAAATTATTAATAAACCTTAAAGAGATGAATGTTTTGAGATATCAATCCTTGTAGGGTCTAAACATGTTTTCCATAACAGATTGCATATGTGTAAACTAAATCATTATTTAAATTTAACTAAAATAGGTCATGAAATAAAAAATTATTTTCATATTTGAAACAAAAAGTGCTTATTTTAAAATGAGGAAAACTATAAAAAACATGGATTAAATAATCATTTTATAAATTTTTTTTAACAAAAAATATTGAATGAGAAAAAATTACTATAATAAATCAAATATATATCCAAAGAATCATAATAAAAACTAGGGTTTAAACATATTATATTTCTTTATTTAGATATATCTACCTCACACTTCTGGTATTATTAATCTTGATATATATGTGTACACACATCCATCATGCTCGAAATAATATAACTCATGAACATCCCATTAGGGAAAAGATGTGTAAATTTTTTTATAGATATCTCACCATTAATCCATTTTTTTGGAATCAAAATCCTAGATTACTTATCCCAAATTACCCACTAACTACCCGAACTCACATGTGCTTAGTCAATCAATAGAATAAGGGAAAATAAACTCATTTCAAATAAATCATCATTTATAATTCTATTTCACAATTCTTAGTTTCAATAAGAAAATTCAATTACATTTCCAAAACCACAACATTGGATTTTCATTATTTCATGCATTTTCAATACAAAAACAATCAATGGTTTTCATCCATTAAATTTATCCATTGATCTCTCAGTACAATTATCATTTCCTTTCATCTACTCTATAAACATCAATGAAAACTCCAAATTATAATTTCATTATAATTGGGGGTTTTTTCTCGAAATCCATTCCACAAAAACTTCCAATTCCAAATAATTTAATATTGGTTTTCCATAAATTAGTTATATATATATTTCTAAATATTAAAAAAAATTATGGTTCTAATTATGTCAAAAATATCAATTAGAACCACCTACCTTTACTCAATGAATCAAATGGTGAACACCCACAAAATAAACAAAAATATAGATCAAACACTGAGGTTATATAGAAATAAGTCCTAAAACCATGATCCCATAAAATAGAGTTTAGATCCATCAAAAAACAGATGATCTAACACCAAAAAACGAGGAGTTAATGAGAGAATAAAAATAATCCTGAGAGAATATTCACACACCTAAATGAGATTAAAAATGATCAACCACAATTAAATCCACTAATAGAATGGGTTTGAGGAAACAAAACTACATCTTGATAACCTCATAAGATAATGATTTCTTGTTTTGTTGAGTGGGGGTAAGCTTGGTGATAGGTATTTTTAAATAAATATTTGGAATAAATTAATCCTACACACATGGTTTCTTAGATAGGGTCACACGGTTAGAAAATCCATGAAATAATCATGAAAAATCTCACTTTATAGGGGAGAAAGATTTTCATTGGGTATATGGTGTGGGAAAAATGTGTTCCAAACAAGAAAACACACAAAACTTCTAAAATCCAGTAAATTCTACCCAAATCACCCCAAAACAATATCCAACTGAGAATGAATAAAATTATGGTAATGGAATCCTGGAAAAAAGTAATATAATGTTACATAACCAATATAAAGGGTAAAATTCCAGAAAATTCTTTAACATTGAAAATGGGTTAATAATTCACTGATTCTTAGGTCCTTATACTGCACCTTGATAGTCACTGGGGACAGGTGATGTCAACCACTGCTAACCTTAAGCACCCAACCACCTCATGGGGTAACAATATATGGAATATACTGTGAAAACACAGGGTCTTACAAGGCCCCCCTCTATAAAACTCCAAACTATACCCCATCACCAAAAGCTCTGTGAGAGACCTCTAACTAAATAGTCCAGAAATAAAGGCTCCATTGGTATCACCTGGACTTAATATGGGACACACTCTAGGAAATGTGAATCATGGCTTTTTAAAAAATAAGAAATTTTTTGAGAGAAGTATCATTATATAAATCGATCCAAACTCAAACTATATTGGTCATAATCAAATACTTTCAAAGCATCATCCATTCCCTTTTTAAAAATGTTCACAAAAATTAGTTCCTTCTCTAATACCTTAGCACAAGAAATCTACCTCAAACACACAGGTCACATGAACTAGCCTACGACACCTCAACACTAACATCATTATGTGCCACTAACTCACCTTCACAATTTTGGATTGTGTCATAAGAACATGACTTAGTGGGGTAAGCATGCCTCTTTCAAGAGAGTCTAAAGCCATAACCATTTCACCAATAATGAGATCCCAATGATACTTCAAACCAAAAGTAAGATATGTAGAAGAGAATAGTCACATTCCCCAATCCCAATACAAAGAGAAGGTAAGTGATAAGGGACATAGATCATATATAGAGTTACACCCAGAGAATATGTTTCAAAAATCTCAAGCACATGCAGCTACCAATATCCCTATCCAAAATCTCAGTAAACAATGAATACACCAACTATGGGTGGTGGTTATGGTAACATATCAAAGAACCAATCAACTTTTATTGCTCCTCTATCTCCAAAGACAGGTCCTCTACCACAGCAGACCATATAGATGTAATTATAGCCTCTACATTAGTAGTACATTGACCATATCTCTCTCTACCATGGGATAGGTTGTATAGTCCCATATAAGATTTCTACACACATCACAAGAATAAAATCACCTATAACATGAAGGATTGCACTGTACCAGAGGATCTTGTGAGTGATGCATCCTCAAGTTCCATGATCTATAAAGAAAACCTACTATTTGTAGGTCTTACTCAACTTTGAAAAGAACCGATCTCTTCCTTGGAATATAATGAAAATATATTCTTCCCCACATATCATCGAATAATTCTAGGAGAGCCATAAACAACATAGTCAAACATGATGCCTCTTCCTGAACCATTATAGGTGTATCTACACACTGATTAATTGGTGGAAGGACGACCGGTTTTCCACCTATAGGAAAAAATTTATAATGTCCAATCCCATTCATAGAGGATTAATAACTCATCAATTCATAACATCCACCATTTTTTAAAAACATCAATTTTTATCATTGTGGAATCATCTTTCTTATAATATAGGATTTTCCATGCCCAATGATTATATTTGGGTAGATAACTCAATAATGAAATGAAAACCACAACATAGTTCTGTATGATTCATGTTACAATATTTATTTAAAACTGATGCTGACATATGCTAAGTCAAAAATAAGGTTATCAGATTCCAAGTGAATGAGTAAGTTGTCCTTGGAATCAACAATGGAGACCGTGTCTTGAAATATGAACTAAACACACATTAATATTATTGCTAGAAAACACAAAGAAATCTCAATTATAGAAAAATTGTAACTATATTCCTATAGAAGGATTATCTCTGATACCACTATATCATTACTCAACCCAGTGGCACTAGATTGAATGATAATAAGTAAAGTTTGAATACCCCCAATCCTACCATCAATAATATAGTGGGTGGAGAGTGTTTCGAGCAGGAATATCACACACATGAGAAGACGTTTTCTATAGTAACTATATAAAAAAACAAATGCATCTCCCTGGAAGAGATTATTGATAATAACATAACATATACCAAATGCATGCATAAATATATATCTACGAAAAAATGGATGAAAGATGTACTAGAGTGACTGATAAGTGAAAAAATACAGGACCCCAAGATGTTAATAATAGTATAACATGGTAAAAAATTATGGGAATACCTTCAAATTCATGATTGTTACACACCTCTATCAATCTAGACTAGAACTATGCTCCACAAATTAGTTTTCCTCAATAAACACCACTAAGATACCAATTGTCATCACAAGAGACAGTATGTGTAGAAAGATCCCATGTAAGTATGAGTACAAAAATATATAGTAGTATTAAGAAAATCTAAAAATTAAAATGAATAAATTGAAAGAAAACGGTTAGCTCGACCAAAATAAATAGGATAGAACCAAAGAGAGAGAGAACACAAAACTCCTTCTTTATCATTCATCAACTATTAATGTCTTGTCATATAATCCCCATATATTATGTTATTATAATATGTCACATAATAAAGGGTCTCCCTAAATTATCCCAAATATACTCAAAATAGACTCTGAGTATCATGGTCTCAACCATAAATCCAGCAACAGGATCATATTCAAGGAATGAAGGTAACACTATTATAGGGAAATGTTCCCTATAAACCTTACCATCACAGTTTAAAATCCAATGAGAAGTCTAGGACATCAGGTATCAACAAGATTTTGTAATATCCTTTAACTCCCATGGTGAAATTATCAAATAGATCATGCTAATTAGGTCTCTCTATAAGGAAAGTAACACTGTAACTCATAATATCTGAAAATAGATATGGGATCACTCCTTTGACCATTTAGGGACACCAATAAACCAAAAGGAAACTTGGGAGATCATAATGATCATATAGAGGATCAATTTCAGGACCACTATCAGATTTTTTGAACCCAATCTGAATTATGGAAACAAGGAAAATGTTCTTTGTACACAGATAACAAATCAGACCTTGGACCATTTCGGTCCATCACTAACCATACTGAAATATCCAACCAAGATATCAACACATAGATAGTTTATCACACCCAAGACCATTGGCGTAAACTATAAACCGCTGTAGAGTGACCCACATAGTGATGGATTGTATGTTAATGATACAAAAAAACCCTAGGAAAACCATCAAGATAGTGGGAATTATTCCCAATATCATGATAGACACACAAATAATAATAACTCTACCAAGTGCACCATAATAAAATATGATCACACCTTAAGACACCCATAGGCACAGTGGGAAATATATCCCTTAAAACCTCTATAGAGTGCCACAATCGAATGTTAAGGAAATAATGCCACATAGTACAGTCATAGAAGTAGATGAATGGATCTCACTCAATGAATACTTCTCAACATGTCACTAATATTAGTAATGAACAACATCACCTACCTTTTCATCTCTAACATCAAAACCATCTCCATCATCGTTTTCAATAAAAAAAACTACTAATGATAGGCTACTCATGGGCATCAATATTAGTCTGGTAGATAGTGATCCATGAGGGATAAGACTCTAATGGAATAACATGGTGTGTACCCAAAATACATGACATGTATTTAGAAACTACCACTGGTCTATGTGCCATCTTAGTACTATTCATCGATCATAAAAATACATGGCATGTTGCTCATGTCACATAGTGTGTGAAATCATCTAAACATAGTTCCATGTCCTCTTCTACATTGGGTCTGACAAGTCATGTCACCATAAATGGTAGGCACCATCGGTACAGGTCATGTCCTTACATATAGGGAATATGTACCTATATATCGACCATTTTTTGTGTATCATATCTTATTTATATTTCATCTAGATATGTACTTAAATAAAGAAATTTCCATAGAAATGTCGATCCTACCCATGTTACCGAGCACATTGCTAAGGAAAACTGTATAGTGTGTACCAATTGCCCATGGAATGTCGTAAATAATGATCCATCTTCCAAAAAATGGTTAGAGTGGATGGAATGATCTCATACACTATACACTATTTTATTAGTATTTCTTATGTTTAAATCAATTTGAGCCTCTTGAAACCCCCTAGTTTCAAAATATCATCCCTCAAGGGGTCCCCATAAGTTGAATAACGACTCTAAAACGTTAAAAAATTTATAAAAGAGGGTCAAAATGTAATTATCTTAAATCATCCAACATAATGGAGAAATTTCAGAGCTTATATTAAAAATCGATAACCTAAATCCACTACATCACAATCATAGAGTGATCACCACGATGATCGATGATCAATAATGAATCCTCTCCAATTTTCATCCTTGATTCGTATGTCATTCTAGGATGATGTTATATCCCTTCCCTATCAATGAGGACATCCAGAATAATGGGGTATTATTTGACATTTATTAATTACTTAATTAAAATTAATTTTTCAATTAATTATTTTACCTTTCAACTCTTACCCTCAACTAGATTCCCAATGTTGAAAAACTCGATGTTGAAACAATGGTGACTACCGTGTCAGTCACACAACTATGATCTTAGATTTTCCCTATAATACTCAAACTAGAAATTATAAAACATTTATAGAAAAACTATCAACACATGTGAATTCTTGTTTAATATAGTATCATTATATAAATACTCTCCATGATTCAAACTTCCAGGCCTACTTTTGACATTGATCACGAAATATTCTAATAAATATTTTAATTTTTTACACAACAAAACCATATTCTCAACATGAAACTAAAGATATGTTACTTTTTAAAATTAAAATTCCAAAATTTATAAATTTATACTTAAAATTTTATCACAAAGTATGAAATCAAAAAACATCTACATAAAAATTACATTTTGAAACATTAAGTTTTCTGAATACTATCTTTTATGAATTTATGATTTATAACAATATTTTTATTTATTATAAGTGGTATTATACATTAAATTTCATTATATATAAATTTTTAAATATTTAGGAAATCATTTTAATTTAGTGTTTCATAAATAAAATATGTTTATTATAATAAATATTTTTAGGAAAATATTTACCAAAAAATCAAGGGGTTTTATTCATCACCATTTAAGAATGTTTGTAAACATAATTTTTTAACCAAATATAATTAAAAATATATATGGGTATCTAAAAGATAATAATTTCCCTAGATATAACATCACGATTGATACATACCTTTATTTCTTATAGAAAACTTTGTATCATGCCATTTCTATCATAAAAATAATATATTAAAATTAATAACTATTAATTTCTAAATAAAAATATATTTCAACATTATCAGAGTATCTAGAGACATGCCTTCAATATATAAATTTTTTAAATTGTGTTTTCAACCAAACATTTGAACCTAGATTATAATGATAATATCCAATAAAATACATGTATAATATCATATGAACATAAAAAGTCAATACCGTGATATCTTCTCCAATGACACATTCTATGAAACCTATGATTCTTTCAATTTTACTAGTATTTAATTTGATCGACCGATAAATCATTATGTTTAACTAAGGAAATCCATATATATTTTCCTATTATATTTTCTATGATATCAAAATCCCTCATATTATATAATAAATATATATTTATTTAAAATAATATGTATTAGGAGTGTTTAGAAAAATGTGAATTATTAATCCCACTCATCAAATGAGAAATGAATATTTTGTTGATTCTCAGCCAAATTTTTTTTGGGTGTTTACCCCTTATTGAAATAGTTCAAGAGATACATCCACATTTATTTGTCCAAATGCGGATGTAATTTCTAGGAAACCAAAAAATTTGTATATTACCAAAATATTTATATCATTAGTTATACACATATTTATACTTTGTATTTTCATAGAAGTTCCCTTATTATACTCCAAAATATAACTAATTTAATATTAAAAAAATAAAAAAACACTTTCATAACAACAAATTAGGTAACCCATAAATATTATTCTAGTTACAGTGCTAAAAAACATTCATTAAGTAGTTTTTTCGATACATGTGGGATGATCAAAGCTCATCACAATTTTATTTTATATAATATTCATATGTTAAATATTAAATACCAAAATAAACATTAGATACCCAAAATAGAAGATTTAGTTCCTTTAAACAAGAGTAAAAAGAGTATTTTATTTTTCATTACATGTGAACATTTCTATATAATTAACCCGCACTATATGCTATTATAGACTTCTCAACTGTTATACACCTCTTTATAACATGGGGAATGTAATCATGATAAATTGGTGAGATAAAAAGCATAGTATCATAAAACATATTAATATATCGATAATGTTTGATCTTAATCAAATTAAAAAATATTTGTGGTGTAGAAATGTGATAAAAAAATAACATAGAATTATATGAGTCATCCACATATATTTATAGAAATAATTCTAATATCAAATGGAAAACATATAAAAATAAAATAGATTATGGAAACATGATATAATATAAATGATCAATGGGTAAAAATCATATACATAAAACATAAATTTATAGAAAAACATAATGTGGAACTATAGAATAAAACCATTCATTGGAAAATGTTACATATTGGTTCAAGAATAAAAATATCATGAGCCATTATATGGGTTCATGGGAATTACAATATGCAACCCATCATTGTATCAATCATATAAACATACACCCCATTAGTGACTCAAGTATCATAATGCACAATCCCTTACTAACAAGAAAATTATAAATTATGGAATTTTTTACTCAAGTATTAGAATATGTGGTCCCTTATTTACTTATTTCCCATTTTAATCACATGAGATAAAAAACCCTAACTAACACATTTTAGGGACATATAGGAACCGAACCAATTATCATATATACATATATGTTTAACATAAAAAAAATTCATCTACCAAATCATAAATGACCCATGGAATAGAATATGGTTTTTATAACATTATCTGAGAGTATCACTAAAATTAACCTCAATAATATATATCGATTATACCTAAAATTTAATCACCGCGAAGGAGTTTATTATTTGAATATTTAGAGGGTGATTAATGTAGAATAATTTTTATGTAATTATATCTTATAAAGATAAAAGGTAATGTTGTATCAAATCCATAAGAACATTTTTAGAAATGGTTTTTTATATTTTCACTAAAGAATCATTTACAAAACAAATTTTGATAAAATATTTACAAAGGTAAAGTGAAAAACAT
Source organism: Viscum album (assembly GCA_963277665.1). Classification (NCBI taxonomy): domain Eukaryota; kingdom Viridiplantae; phylum Streptophyta; class Magnoliopsida; order Santalales; family Viscaceae; genus Viscum; species Viscum album. The sequence continues at coordinate 386,124,713 of OY728146.1, forward strand.
GGAAAAATTTCATTAAAATGTATATTCAATAAATTATCCTTCTACATTTAAAATGATATAAAAATTAATGTGTAGTTGAAGATATAACATTTAATTTAGTAAGGATGGAAAATATTTTTACTACTTTGAAATATATTTATTGGAAACACAAATGATAAAAAGACTTAGTAAAAAATAACATCAAAAATTTTTATCATAAAATAGGAATATCCAAAAAATTATATTCATTTATGGGTTTTAGAAGGATAAATGAAAAAATTTAAAAAATGAATATGTAAATTTCATAAAAAATATTTTTAAGGGTGATTCATTTTTTCATAAAATCCTTACACTTTTATGAAATTGAAATTAATTAAAAAATATTATTTTAGTGGAAAAAATCACTATTCAAATATATAATAGAGGAAATATATTATTAAATTTTAGAAATTATTAATTTTCAATCTTATAATACTGATTCGCAAGGAATATTATTTTCATTCCATGAATGAAAATTTTAGCTCAACAAATCAATTATAGGCAGCTTAATTCGTGAACATTGTGACTTTTGGAATGTTTTTTTATTTTATAGATATATAAATCAATATAAAACTCTCAGAAAATAACACATAATCAAATCAAGATCAGAATATACCCAAATTATATGAAATAATCTCATGAAGAACAATAATAACAGAATAATTGAGAATTGAGTTATCAAAAAACCATATATTTTAAATATATTTAGAACCGAATCCAAATAAAAGGTTGAGTATGGGTTGGATTTATAAATACCACATATTATTTGAAAAATTATAAAAATGAAAATATATTTTTTTAATATAAAAAGAGAAACAGGTGTAGAATATATATCATATCTTAACAAAGATAAATTGGGAAGAAAAATCCCTCACAATGATTGTAATGTAAGAATTAAAAGAACATATGGGGGTTACAATGAAATGGAAATTAAAATATCGTGAAATGAATTATATTCTTTATTATTTAAGGCATATTCCTACAAATACACAATCTAAAAAATAATGCTCTATAATGTAAAATCATCTCACAAAATTCAAATCATAAAAAAAACCTATAACACAAGTCTGGATTCATAGTACGTGTGTGAAGAAAACTAATATTAATAAATTGTATTTTATTATAATATTTTTAAGAAACTTTTACATATATATTTATTTTCAATTTTTCTATTAGTGATCATATGTTATTTATTTATTAAATAGTTCTCTCTTATAGAGGTTTATTGATGTGGTTTGGTTGATTTATCTTGATATTACATAATACATTTACCATGATCAAATTATTAGTAATATAGAATCATATTATCTATAATTATAGAATTTGACTTATATTATTATTCCATTAGAAAAAAAATAAACCATTTGATAGGTTTTCCAAAAATGGACTCAAAATAAGAACGGTGCCTCAATATGTTTATTTTTTATTTAATTTGTGGGTGGTTTAAAATTAGAATTTTTGTTATTTAAAAGAATTATTAATTTATTACATATTACATATTCTCAATGAATAACTCATTTGAACCATCCATTTATAGGGGTTATGAATAATTCAACAAGATGTTAATATAATTAGTAGTCAACACATATGCATGACGATATCATTATTTTCAAATTTATTGGAGAAATATAGAAAATAAATATTCCTTTATTATAACAAACACTAAAAATATTAAAAATATTTATTCTATAAAACATTCATGTATAGAAAATATTATACTTGTTAAAATAATGAATGAATTACTAGAACATGGTTGAGAACCTAAACCCTGCCATTGGATGTTCAGTCGTGGGTTACACCATATGGCTTTTAGGTGTGGTATTTTTTAATCAAATGGATTCATGTCCAAGAGGAGAAATATTATTAAAGAAAATGGTAGATATTTAGTATAGTTAATTCTTTGGAATGGATGTTTAACAGTCAAGGATGTGACATTCTTTTATATGTGAATAAAATATTTACTTTCAAAATAACTCCTTAAATCACAATAATTTCATGATTGTATTCCATTGTAAAAGGAAAAATAATGGAAAATAATTTCATGTAGTATGATTTTGGGACAAGGTAATTTAGGTAAATATCTCAACCATTCATTTATTTATCTGTTATGATTATCTTTTTAGTCTTTTACTATTATATTTTTACCATTTTCTTATTTTTTTCCTTAGAAACTAGTTTTTACCAAAGTAATTAATATATAATTAAATATATAAGTTAGCCCCCATAAAAATCGAAATACTTTGAACCAAAAATAAATCACTTTAGAATATTGTTCAATATCTAAATATGTACAAAATTATTTGGAATTATAATTTTTAATGTATAAAAAATATTTCTATAGAAAAACTTATTTTCACCATGAAGTATTGTTAACATTAAATAACTATAGTTTACAATTAATTTATTGAATATATATTTATATATAGGTCTATAAATAATCTAAAATATATTATATAATATAGTTAAAATAAATTTGTTGTGTAAAAATTATAGAACATTAGTAAAATAATTATTACGTAACCCTTTCCTCGTTATGAGTGTTGTTGACTTAACCTTACTAAACACACATTTATACCTAAACATGTAATTAGAATTATTAAATAATTAAAAAATATTCACATTAAATATTAAATTAAATTTTTATTTTTAATTTCATCATCATATAAAAACTATTTTATTCATATAAGTGAAAAAAAATTTAGAGAAAAATGTTCCTTTTGTTTCCAAAAATAAAATCATGGGTTTTGTGAATTCAAAATATTATTATTAAATATTTTATTATATATTATAAGTACATTTTTAACTAAATTTTATTCATAAACTATTATATAATTTTATTTATTATGATAATTTCATAATAGTGATAATACTTTTAAAATTTTTATTTTTCACTATTAACCGGAAAATCAATTATTTTAGAAAAACGAAAACAAATTAATCCTAAGATAAAATTTAAAATCCAAATCCAAAAAATTATCTTATATTTTCTAACTAAAATTTAAAAATTAATATATATTTTTTTTAATGAGAATAGAGCATATGAAGGATAACTATTTGATTTAACGAATCAATTCTAATCATTAGGAGTTATTAATCCTATTTTAACAGACATTATAAATGATTAGAGTATTTTTATTTATTATAGGTTCATTTATCCATGAATTTTTTAAATAATTTTAATCTAATATGTTTATGATTTTTTAGTCTGCTGGTGTGTGTGAAAAAATATACCGAATATAGTTATTATTTGGGGGAATATATATCCAACAATTCTGGGGTAACACAATGTCAAAACCTATTTTATGACACCATGTTTATAATTAAAATAAATGAAATTTTATTGAAATAATTTTGAATAAATTATTTATAAATACCCATGTTCTTGACGTTGAAACATTCATCATCGTTTATGAGAACAAAATTAATAATGACTATGTTTCAATTAATTAATTTATGTCAAAAAATTATATTATAATGATCTTTAATTTAACTTTTATCTATTCAGAAAAATATTAAAAATAATTTAATATATATATTCACAAAATATATTTTAGAATAAAAAAATATGATGAAAATGAAAAATGAAACTCATCACCCATTAAGGTGGTACACTATGCATATTGACATATGATGAATTATGTTTTAAGAGATAAAAAAAGGTATAATTTTTTATATTATAAAAGAATATAAAAAATTTTATAAATATAAAATTTATTTATTTAAAAAATCTTCTATCCATCATTGTAATATTTTTATTAAATATAAACACGTTGTTGATAGAGGTGGTTATCCACATATACAAATAGAGGATGAAAAAATTGTGTTAAAGATAAGGTAGGAAGATAGTAAATATTTGTACACTTAATGTAACAAAATATCATCATAATAATTAAAATTATGTTATTATTATAAAGTGGTATATAAAATTTTGGGTAGAAAAGGATGAATTGATGAAATTTAAATTAAAATAATAATTTGGGATAATTTTTTGACACCATTGAATAATTCATTTTATAATTAATAAAGGCTTGGAGAGGTATTGCATTGAGGATATAAGAACCAATTTTATGAGACTAGATATTTTTGTGTGGGATTATGAATTATTTTTGTCAAACTAATGGTATTGGTTTGTGAGGGAAATATGTTTGGGAGGAGATCATATAATAAGTGGGTTGAGTGGAATTTTTTCATTATGATTTGAATATTCATGGAATGTGAATCCAAAAGTGGGAAATAATAAAGATATAATTATATTTGGTTGTGAAATCATTAAATCAATCAATTTGTAAAATGTTTTATATAGTATATAATTCTTTTACCGTTTGTTTTAACACATTGTCCATTTTATTTTTTACCACGGTAACAAATTATTATGAATGAAATTTATTTTTTATGCCTCAAAATAAAATAGAACATGATAAATAATTTTAATCTTTTGATTGAAAATATGAAATTTATTTTTTAGATAAAATATTCTTAATGAGGAAACAAATTCTCAAATGAATAATACATACCACATTAAAAATATTTTTGAGAAAAATATAAATTTTAAATATAGATTTCAACTTATATGGTTGTAATTTAATGATATTATTTTCAAATGATTAATTTTATATATAAAATAAAAAAAATTCCAATAATATGGGTTCATGAAATTTATTTTCTTATTTATATCTATGTTATATCATAAAATAAATATAATTTCAAAAGATTTATTTTATAATATTCAAAAAAAAACTAGATCATTTCACAAAAAAAATGCATCAAATGATTACATTGATATGGACATTAGAATAATAATTTTCATTTTTTAAATTAAATCTCTTTACTTTATGAAATTAAAATTTAAATGGAAACATTGAATATAACAAAATATAATATTTTTTGGAAAATTTCATTTTGACATAAAAACTATTCCTAATATTATTTATAACAATTGATAAATAAAAGAGTTTTAATATTTTGATTTATATGCTTAAAAAGTAAAATAAATTCATTATTTCAAATAAATCAATTAATTTTCTTATATAAAAATTATACAATTTTTTTTAGAATAATTATTTGAAAATAAATGACACACATTATCTTGATTATAATATTTAATCTCGTTAACTTATTATTATTCCTATAAAATAATTGCACCCGACTACATTATATGGAAAAGTTGATTGAAAATTGGAATCTTATTTTGTATTATTCAATTTCCAGAAGTTATAAATGTTAATTTTAATATAACCACGCATAACACATAATTTTTTGATAAAATGTATCTTCCCTGCATAAAATATATATTTTTCATAAATTTTAATAATTATGTGATGAATGTTAAATTATTTTATTTTATATATTACAATACATTTAAAAGATATATTTATTTAACTATAATATAATAATATACATAACACACCCTAAAGTAATATTTTTTTAGAAATATATTCTTCTATAAAATTATTTTATTATTTACTTAGAAATAAAAGATTGATTTATTTTAATGAATTAGTTTAAAAAAGAACATCCACTTCCATTAAAAGTAATAATTTGGAATTCCTAAATTACATTTGGTATTTAAATAAAAAAATTTATTAAAATTAAATCCTTATATCATCATAACATCTTCTTACATAACCCCTCACGATCTCTATGTATGTCCTAAAGGAAAAACATCTCTATTAGAAGTCATAGGATTCAATTCAGCTAGCTTGGATCTTGTAGAAATTTCAACAAACTAGAAATTAACTCATAAAATATTTCCAAAAAATCATAATTATTTTTTCTGGTCACATTATTGTAGTTGGGGAAACCCTCATTAATATACCACCCATCTAAAATTTGAGGAATGTAATTTATGAAGAATACAACTACTGTCTCATATCAACTTTATTAATTTTTTTATATAGATTTAATAAGATGGATACTTTTTTTATACCAAAAATTTTAATATCTATATTATATTGGCCTAATTTAATAATTTTATTTTAAATTATCATCACATCATCATAGTTTTCTATTTCATATGAATTAATATACTCAATATTGTTTTTATTAAAATGGAAATGAATACAAAATTACGTGCGTTTTATAAATTGTTACATGATTTATTTGTATCCTATTGATAGTTTGGAACAAAAGGATCCTAATATCATTGTATCCATGGCCATAGAGAATGTTAAGTTGGCTACAATGAAATCTCTTAAAACGGTATGGCTATTGATTCTTATTGAAATTTTGATAAACCCATCTCAAGAACTCCATAGTAATTCATAATCAAAGAGGTATCATATCACGATTCAGACTTAGATGGTCCATCCTATGATAGTAAAGTAATTCCCTAGATAAGGATTAAAATCTCAAAAAATAGATTAAGGGGCCTAAGAACTATTTAAATCCTAAAAGTGTAACCTACTAATTCCTCTAGATATTGTCTATATACCGAGGAAAACTAATATTAGTGGTAGTGAACATATTTTGAAGATACCAGGTGTTATTATATTCCCTTCAACATCGCATTATTATTCCAATCCTCAATAATTTGAAGGCACATAAGGATTCTAACATAATAATCAACCTTGACCGAGCTATAATTTATCTTAGGGGTTTTTAGATGCATGTGCATCAAATAGTTGACTAGATTCTCATTACATGGTGGGAATAATAAATGATGAGTCTCCATGACCAATATGGGGTAACCAGTCAACCTATCTTATAAGAGTGGGAACAACTCCTCTAAAAAATTGTATATAAATTTTATATTGAAGATAGTATATCCAATTTTAAAATAATTTTGATATGAAAACCAACTATTTTTATAGAGGTTAGAGGTTTCACAAAAAAAATTAAGGTATACCATGTACAATAAGGTATGTAACCCTATGGTATGTTTAGTAGGATAAACTAATTATTAAAAAGGGGAACCATCACTTTACAAATGATGAATCTTAAGGAATTGGTATAATACCCTCTCTATAAATTTGTAGTTATGGGAGCATCTAATCAATAAATTGAACAAAAAATCCCCCTAACTGAAAATAACTCGATGATGTATAAATTTTTTCAAAACATATTTATAACAATGATATATGATGATTTTAATGCCACGACCTTATCTACAAATCTGGTTACTGGTATCCCAGTCATTTAATTATTGAATATCAATTTTCTCAAAGTTATAATTTTGAGTTAATCCATGAGGATTATGATTAAGAACATCAATATATACTATTTGATACTCATTAAGGCCAAACCATTTCATTAGTGGAGGGTACATTACATGTTTCAACCCAGCGAAACCTTTTACAAAAGGAGGGGATGGCTCAAGTATTTCCCTGAAGTTCAATAGTTATATTCTAAATCACATTTCATATTTTAATTCACATGAAATATCACATAATCTTTTCTAAATATAAATTTTTTGGATAATATTCTTTTAGTGATAAAATTATATATATATATATATATTAATCTTAAATACAAAAAATTCATATAATAGTTTGATGCACAAAATATGTTTCCCCCAATTATAATTACACAGTAATATTTATACATTTTGGATGACACAAAATCAAATCATATATATCCAATAAATTTTAAAATATCATAATATTAATCCATTGATGGGAGATTATAATTACATTAGAAATTTCATTATATTATAAAAAAATCTCTGAGATAGAGTGATTAGACTTGTTTAACCTCTCTAAGGTCGACCACAATGGCTATATATTAGGGTATGATCATGGGGGAATCCCTTAACAATATATCAATGAAGTGATCACCATGGTATGTTTCATGATCTAATGTTCTACGAGGCCATGATAGCACATGAAAACATTCTCATGGTTCCCAATAGATGGAAATAGTTAGAGAAAAAGAAACTCCCATCAAAATGAATGAATGATAAAAAAACTAGAGACAATTCACATGTTGTACCATGGATGGTGGTAGTAGTAGTCAATGAATCTATTTTCTAGTGGGAGTAGGTGAGAATATTCAATTTCCAAATTTATCATTTTCTATCATAAGTTGATTTATATAAATCTGATTTTACTTATTGATATCCTATATCCAATAATATAGGGGCCAATTAAGTATGTTATCATATCAACACATCCACTTAGAGGGGCCATGCTGATTGGGGATATTTAATGGGAAATGAACTCGAGAAAAAGGAAATGTGACCCCTTTTAGATAGTTGTTCCTAAAACACATTTCAAAATTTAGGTGACACTCTATTAAATTATTGGTTTCTATAAATTTTTAATTTGAATCATCACCAATGTTTTGGAATGAAATATGTATATTTATTTAGAAAACTCTTTTGGAAAATCTATAAATGAAACTACATTGAATTCAAGATAACTCAATCATATAATGGATTTATTACCGAACTATTAATGTTTATGTGTGGTAAATTATCAGTGAATTTGAGTTAGAAAAGATAAAAAATTTACTTTATAGGTTATTGTTTGTGGTGTGTTATAAATCTCTCTGTGGTGGAGTACATTAATATTGATCTTTTTATGATGTTTCAGTATTGAAGATATAATGTTTTAAAAATTAATTAAAAATTATTGTTTTTTATCCCTTAGAAATAGATCTTATATAGTGGAAGGTGATTGGAATAAAAAAAATAATTTAAAACTCCCGAGTGGATAATAAATTTCTACCGCAAGAGTGGACAAGTAACACCCATCCAACAAAAAAGATGTGGAGATAAATGGATTTTAATGAAATATTTGTGAATAAAGGTGATCAACTAATCAAATTCAATAATTTATAGACAACAAAAAATAATGGACAATAATTTTTAATCCCCCTCCTCATTTTATAGTAATTAAGGGTGTTTTATTTTTTTGATTCTCCCATATTTTAATTTTAGGTATGGAAATTATATTTCACTATTTTTTTAAATTCCTAATATTTTTTACATTCACATAAATTCATAAAAATACATGAAACACACAAATATTAATATCATAATAATTTACATAATATGACCATTTCATGGAAATGTATTAAGAAAATTATAACTTCCAAACATTTGAATGGATTATGAAGTTTTGGAATCAATCAAATATCATCAATTCATTTTCACATGGAAGGATTTTTGAATATTGCAGATATATAAAACAATCAATTAGTTTATTTTTTAGAGATTTAATGATTAAATGGGAAATAATTTGGACTCTTTTTAATTTTTTAAAATCAAACATATATAGTACCACCATATATGTAGTGTGATTATAATAATTGTATGTCTTGTTTTTTCCATTCGATTATGAGAGAGATGAATGAATTAAAAAAAATTAGTAGGGATTATTATATTTAGGTAATAATTTCCCAAGAAATCCTAGGTAATAAAAAATTACACTTTCATTCCTTCCACAAAAACAATCTAAACAAATAAAATTGGGGAGTGAAGAGACCCACCCACTTTTTCCACTCTCTAATGAGGTAGTGAGAAGAACCTAACCTTTTAAAAGGAAAATTGGTTATATCAATGAAATTTATGTTCATTACATTCAACCCTAATCTCATATTAATCATTGAAATGGGATGCACCTATTTAGTGGGTACATGATTGTTTTAAAATATTTCATTCGGATTTTTCAATATTACATGATTTGGTTCTATTTATTTTTTGAACTCCCTAAATTCTATATAAGAAATTAATGGTTTGTTGATAAGGATTGTGAGTCAAATTTTTTCATCAAATTACATTTTATGGTATTCAATAATTTGGTCACCCTTATCATTACACTATACATTTGTGGCCTTTCAATTTAGTGTGATGAACAAGATGTTTTAGGATGAACAACTTTAAAAAATAAAGGATGAAGATTAATGTTATTTACCACTAAGAAAAGTATGAGGCCATCAATATATAAATAAGGGAATGGTAAAATAGATTTAAATTGATATATTAATGATAATATATATGAAATTATGGTAGGGTTCAAATATTTTATGTTCCTTTTTTAGGCACTAAAAGTTCTTTCATTTTATGGTTTTAAAAAATCAAGAAAAATGAATAGTGAGGTATGAAGTCTGATATAGAGTCTAAACCATCCCTACGTGAGTTGATGTTTCTTGTTACTGTATATATGAACTATAAAGAGAAAATATTCACATATTTTAAGTGAATATTTTTCCAGTATAATATTTTATACATACTTTTATGTTACATTAGAGTGGTAAAACAACAATTTTAATGAGCAAGATCTCGTATTAGTGTGTACATCATCAAAGAGAGTTCCACACAGTTTATGATCATAGTGTTTAGACCAATGTTTTTTTATTTTCAATTCCATGAAACATAAATTGATTTTAATTATATACATATATAGGTAAGGGTATAATTTTATTAACATTAATAATGAAACCAATAGAATTATGAGAAAAATTATGTAAAATAATGACAATTCCCACAATATATGGTCATCATGATTGGTTGAATGTGAGGTAGGTTTTGGAGACCGAAATGAGATAATGATTATCAAGTATTTTAGTATAATTTAATGAATAAATTAAATTATTTGAATAATAACAATTATTAGTTCAATCACGGAGTGGTAATGTAGAAGAATCATGCTTAGGATGTCCATTGAATGAATTTGAATTAGGAGATATATTATAGTTTTTATAAGAAAATATGGAGTTAGGAGATCATAAAAATAGGATTGAAATGTTAATCTAGTTTTTAAATTCATTAAAAATACAAACATTTTATGTTGTTATGAGGATAGGTGGTGGTTTGCAGAGTCATGTTATGTTGTTATAAGTTGATAAGAAATGTTTATGGTGATTAAAATTCTCTAGGTACAATTTGTTTCATATAGTAAGAAACATTTCAGATGAAAATTGAAGACATAAATTTAAAAAATATATATTGTCTATAAATTATGAAATGATGGTGGGGAGTAAAAGTTATTGAGTATTTACACCATTGATAAAACATAATGGTTCAATTGTTTCTATGTATCATGTAATATTCAGAATATGTAACAATAATTTCTTATAATCGACCCCCATGCTAAACTAGTTCATGAACAAAAGAAATGATGATAAATTCATCCAAATTTAAGGCCATGGAAGAAAACATCATGAATGAGGTGAAACTAAACACTAGGGCGGAGAGATAAATTTAATTTTTAATATTTATGACTATACACAAGTCATATAGCAACCCAATCTAATTATATCTTAATTATATATTAATAACTCATGTTAAACACTAAGTATCCCAATAATATCACACAACCCAGTGAAACTTTTGGAATCATGACTATTTCCTCTGAAAATGAAGAATGGCCTCGTTTGTTTATGGTTAAAACTTTTCCAATCGGTTTCTAATGGGTTTATTCATAAAACTGGAAATATCTAATGATTCCATATCCATTTAGACCTACTTCCCAAAGGTGGGTTCTCATTAGTTGTGGACTGATGAGGCTTAAGAATTTTCATTGCTCGAGAGGATGAAAGGTAAGACTCATCACACCATTTTGGGAGGAATTGTTGTCTACTCCAGGACTCTGTTATAGATTTCAATTATGTTTGTGAATCCTTATTAATTCACCAAGTATGAAAATGAGTTTTCCTTTAGACTTTGTAATCAATAATTGATATGTAAGGGATTTAGAGAATCTTTTATATGTATTTAAAGTTCATCATTGATAGAGAATCATCTGTATTTATTAGATATTTTTAGTCAATGGTATCCTTCAACACATTATATAGACATCTCTTGGTCATTATGATAACCATACAGAATTTAAAGCCACTCAGTGGGGCACTTGATGTTTATTGTCTTTCAGAAGGACATGGATTATTTTAGAGTTGGGATTGTAACCGTAGATGGGCTACCTACGTATCCTTGTTAGAAAATGAATCATAACCCACGTAGTTTGGGAATTAATATATAGTTTAACATCATATGGGATGGATGAGAATTAATGGGTAATGGTCTTGAGCCTTAAAAAGGCTTCCAACGTACTCTATATTTAAGGTAGAGATCAAATTCCACGTAGTTCGATTAAGAAGTTTGGGGCTTACGTATGATCAATGACGCAAAGAGAGGTGTCATCATTACTTTTACACTCTATCCTCACGGGAGTCATGATTGGTGTGAGAAACAAGAGGTATTAGTAAAACCTGACAGTTTATGACATGAATGAAGTGGTCACAAGGAATGATATGGGGCTTATATATGTGTGACTACCCAAGTACATGAATATAAGGATTTAGTTTTGGGATGAAACCTAGGAACAAGGTCCATAAAAGTATTTGTACTTTATAGAGATTTGGATTCTCTAACATGGGGCTCACTCTTGAGGAGGATGCCCAAATTAGGTGGTACTTATGATTGGGTCTTATTCCTGAGAAGGAATTCCAAAATTAAAGGGGACTTATGACTTGGGACTTAATCCTAAAAAGGAGGCCCAATGTTAAAGGAGACATGTAACTTGGGACTTACTCCTGAGATGGTGGACCAATGTTAAAGGGGTCTTGGGGCTTACTCCTATGGAGGATTCCCATTAACATAGTCCATTAAGGTATTTGTGCCTTATAGAGATTTAGATTCTTAATTTGGGTCTTACTCCTATGGAGGATGCCCGGATTAAAGGGGAAATTTAACTTAGGATTGGGGCTCACTCCTGAGAAGGATTCCCAGATTAAAGTTTCTCTCATCATAAAGGATGAGGTTTAATGAATGGAATTTCAAACCGTAGTGATATAAAGTCATATAAATCACAAGGTTTTGAGAGATGTTCCACATAATTACTTTCAGATAAGGAATCCAACAATGGAACCTTTCCATAAGTGTCTTTGAAGAGGGTTTTGAAAGATAAATCCTTGAAGAGGAAAGGTGGATTTGAATAAAAGAAGTGAATTGGATGAAGGGTCACCCAAAAGGAGGCAGGTGCGCAAGTCCTGTTTGGGCACGCAAGTCCTGGTCGGGCGTGCAAGTCCTGGTCGTGCAATTATAATTGCGAGACATGGGTGTACTTGGGAGAAGGTTAACCAATAGGGTAATAAATGGAGAGACCTGGCTCAAGCACTTAGTATTATCCGTAAAGGCTTCCAAAAGGTTGGTGCGCAAGTTCTGTTGAAGGGGTAAGGTGGCGCGCAAGTTTTGTTGACGGGGTAAGGTGGCGCGCAAGTGTGGTTATTTACCTTAATGGTTAGACACTTAGGTGTGTAAGTGTTTTATTAATTTCGACACTTAGGCCTTGTTCCCCCTCTTTATATCTTCCATTCTAGGTAAGAAATTACCTTCGATGTGTTCGTAAGATTTAATCAAAGACTAAGGCACCGAGAGCTTAAATCTGACTTTTGGATTTTTCATCCTCTGAAATGGGGGGCCCACAAGGGGTATTTATAGGTCATTGAGGACCTTGGGAGAAAATAAAATAGGGCACGCAAGTCACCTTCATGACCAATATGTGGTGTGCATGTATACTTGCAGGACCATGGTGAATCTTGTGTGACCCATGCTTAAAGAAATCCTTGTTCATGCCTTTTTCAATTTTTCAAAGGATTAATCTCTTTGTGCTTAAGGTATTCCCATTTTTCATTTGTTAGAATTTTTTATAGAAATGAGCATCAACAACAGTCCCCCCTCAGAGTTGGATCCGAAAAAGGAAAGAGGATTTTACTCTTAGGTAAAGGAGAAAACAAAGGAAATTTGGGCGCGCAGGTGTTTAGCACGCAGGTAGCGGCACGCAGGTGCGGGACGCGTAGGGTTCTGGGCGCAGAGGTGTAACGACCCAAATTTTTGAATAAATCTTGTTTCCTAATTTTATGTGTTATTTTATTTTATTTTTACACTCAACAAAAATGTTTCATTTGATAACATGAGTATAATTAAAATGATACCGTTGGTTTTTGACTGTTATATGACCATTGGTCAATATGACCGCTGGAAACTAAACGTTTTGATTATTGTCTCTAAATACAAGTAATATTGGTTAATTAATATAGAAATAATATTCGATGGCCTCACCCAGTAGTCTTGGACCGATCGAAGCCCATCTAACAGAACTTGGGAAGGAGGTAGCACCACTGGGCTTTTCTCTGGACCAAACCCAAGATGAACTTCATTGTGTGAAGCTAGAACATGATCTCTTTCGCGAGAAGTTAAAACTGATAGAAATTACAACTCGTGCAATGTTGGCCGAGCCTCCCTCGGATTCTCTCACCTTAGCACACCTTACACTTAGGTCCTATGCTGGTGTGATAAGGGGCTATGTAAAAAGACCGTAACTGCCTTGTGTAATCCTATTTTTTAAATAAAAATTGGGATTTCTTCTTATGATAAAGTTATGAATTTTCAAATGACCGGATAAATATAGTATGAATATTTTTGATGAATTTTAGAAAAAGTGTATTTTAAAAATGTTTTTGTAAACCTTAAATAATTAAAAATGTGTAGTTATTTGCAAAAAATGGTCTTCTACAATTATGTTCAGTACAAAATTTAGAGTCTAATAAGATCAACTTGATTTTTGATGAATAGTAAAATATAAATAGTGATTTTATGATTAGGATTAGTAATGAGTCCACATGGATTAGTAATCTCACTTAAATAATGTATTAGTATAATCTAGGCACCTTGATTTAAGTAATGTGATTCAATAAAATGGTTAAATAATGGTTTCATAAATTATTAGTCAAGTATTAGTTTTTTCGGGTGAATAGTTTTTTTTAATTAAAAATTTAATTAAAAATAATTAGAAAATTATTTTTATAAAATGGACTTTATTTTTGAACTCAAAGCATCGATATTATATTATGGTAATTTTTGGGGATTTTTCTAAATAAATGATTTTTCGGTGAATAGTTTATTTATTTAAAAATAAAATTAAAAATATTTAGAAAATTATTTTTATAAAATGGAGTTAATTTTTGAAATCAGTGCCTTGATATTTGGTTAATGTGAAATTTTGGGATTTTTCAGAGAAAGTTGAATTTTTAGTGAATAGTAAAAATACAGTTTTAGGGTTTCGGTATGTTTAATGACATCATAACTGTGTCATGATGATTTCATGAGATATTTTAAGGGTTGGCCGGCCAAGGGTGATGAATTATTGTTTTGGGGGCCCCATGTGGCCTAACTCCATGGTAAATGCCAAGGGAGGGCACATGGTTTTGAGAAAAGCACTTGTGAGGTGTCTCATGGCCATTAATGCCTTGTCCCCTCACTTTCCCTATAAATACCCACCCTTTCCTCATTTATTATTCACTCACAACTCTCCCCCAACGAAGTTCTGGTCTCCTTACCTCCCAAGGAGTCCTCCCAATGTGCCCCCAAGCCCTCAAGGTCCAAACCATTGAGTTTTAAGAGTTACATTTTAAGGTAAGGGATCTGATCTCTCTCTTTCTTTTCATGAAATCTCTTTTATGTAATTTCTTTTATGCTCCATGTTCTTATGTTAAGGGTTTTATTTTACACTCCTCTTACTGCCATTTTCATGTTCAAATAATGATAGATCCCCTCTTACTCTCATTATTTCTTTTCATGAAGTTTTAAGTGGCGCTGTTAGGCTGCCGAATTTTTTGTAACAGATTCTTTCTCCCTTCTCATTTTCAAGATCTATTTTCAGGTAAAGTATTTCAAGTACCTTTTTATTTTTTGGGGGTATGATCTATAAATTTATCATACTGATCTTTTATGATCATATGATGAGATACCCCATTTGATCTCTTCAATTCAGTTTTTTGAAGCTTTAAGTGGTGCCGTTAGGCTGCCGAATTTTTAAGTTGTTCTTCACCCTTCTCATTTTAAAGTTCTAATATCATGTCAATTCTTTGAAGTTCCTTTTTGTTATGTTGTGGTATGATCTCCATATCTATCATAATGATCTTTTATGTACATATGATTAGAGACCCTATTTGACATCATCAATTCATTTTTGGTTGAAGTTTATGTAACTCTGTTAGGCTGCCGAATTTTCATAAGAGAAATCTTATTTTTTTTCTTCCTTACATGTTCTTCATTTCATATGTTATATTTTCAAATTTCATTACCATGTTCTTAAATCCCTTATATTTTGTCCCTCTACTGTTTTATGGGTCATTTATCATTGTTTGACCCATTTCCCCTCTCTTTTCAACGTTTTCTAAAACCTTGTAACGTAGCCGTTGTGCTGCAGAATTTTCGTCTCAAAATGCCTCTCTCTTTTTCTCAAAATTACTTCATGTTATTAAGTGAATACTCAAAGCTCTTATTTTTACAGGGTTATTCACATATATAAAAAATGTTCTATTTTAAATTCTTGTACTTACATACATGACACCTTATTTCCCTTTCTGTGGGTTTAAAGTAACATAAAGATCATGTCTTTAAAGCAGTTTTTAAAACGTTATGATTATGAAATGAAAACCATTTATTTTATGCTATATGGGTTATTTATGAAATGTTTGATGATGATATATTTGTCTCACATGATAATAAAGGAAAATTTAAGGGTGTGCCCTGATAGAGCTCCAATGTTTTGGGTAAAGACTTAATCTCTAGAGATGACCATTTTTAATGACGCCTTGGTGAATAACCTTGGTAATTTCTAACGACACCTTGGGGATGGACCTTGGTGAAACGAAATGATTGTCAATATTAAATGTTGTAGCCACTTCTTCAAGTTATGAAATATGTTATTTTTATTATGATATGCTTCATGGTTTAATTTTCATGCCTTAAAGTTCTTTTCATGTCCTTATTGAAGTATCTCAAGTTTGCATGTAAAATGTTTCTCTTCTTTCCCTTACTGGGCCTTCTTCTCACCCTTTCTTTTTTTGTATGTCCTTAGGTTATGAGATGCAGTAACAAACCTAGGATTAACTTAAGGAGAAGCCTTTCAAGGGTTTAGGAAGAATGTTTTATGTATGTTTTCATTTTTTAAGTTATTGGTTTCCAATACACTAAACCTTAAAGATCCTTGGTTTTGTAAAATGTAATGAAAGTTTATGTGATAAAAAGGGGGGATGCTATAGTTGGTATCAAAGGATGGGTTAGCTATTTATGGAAATTAGGATATGAAAACTCTAGGAAGAACCCTATAGAAAAGTTTAAATATAGGAAAGCTTCCTGGTATTTTGGTGAGTATTGGGTAAGGGGTTTCCAAGAAAATACATCCATGTCTGGATACGAGCAGGTAGAGGTGGCTCTGGCACAAGTGTACATAGGGGTAAAACCCAAAAACACCGCTTTGAGCTAGACTCAAACGGGAACTAGTACATGACAACGGGCCTTGCTGCACTCTTGGTTACGACACTCCCGGTGGATATGCTTTGGTAAATTCATAAGATTAGTATGAACCATTGTTAAAGGAACAAAGATAAAATAAAATAAAGGTTCACATAAGAATATATGATCATGGATAACCTAGATGGGAACCTAGGAGATCACAATTTAGGGTATACTTTTCTTCTACAAGTTATCCTTATATGCTATAAGTATCTTCCAATGATTATTGGCTAAGTATTTAAGCCCCTAATTATAGCTTCTTTTCTTAGTTAATGGCGGGAAATGGAAGAACATGTCCCAACAACCAATGTGATAGGAAATGCTACGATTGCTGTATTAATACGGCAGAGATGATTAGGGGATTAAAATATGATTATTATTTTGGAAGACGTTCACTATTTTGAGGACCCTATATCATCAAGGTAAATAGATTACTACGTTATTTTCATTGAGGAGTAAGGTTGACTTGTATTTTGAGGAATAAATGAATTTAAGGTGGACTTATAGTAATTTAGGTTACTTATGGAAATGATTAACCTATCTTGGGTAATATATTTTTAGGTTAGTTACTTTTGTTATAAGATGTTAGGTGTGGTTGATGTTGTTTGGAGATGAACAATGAAGTTTATTTTGGAAGAATATGTTATCAAATCCCTCTTGTATTTGGGTTTCAATCTTAGTTTGGTTTATTTTGAGGAATTTTAAGGACCGTTATTTATGGGATGGTCTATGATGAACCTTGGGTAGTACTATGGAACATTGAAGATTTAAAAATAGTTTCCCTTCCTATGGGATTCTTTCTTTTTGAAGAGTTGTTTTACCTTACCCTTTCTGTTTTTGAGATAATGTTTAAAGATAGAAGAAATAGATAGTTTATCTTTTGTGGATTATGTGATTCTCTAGAAGATGATTCTTTTGTTTTGATGAGACCAAGTAGTTTTGAATTCTCATCTTTTGGAGAAAAGATTAGTTTTGGTATAAACTTATTAAAGGATGAAACTCTACATGAAGGTAGGTATATTTTCTTATGTTTTTGTTCTATGTAGTAAATGAATTCCTTAAAATTATGAAAAGGAACGTAAAACAAAAACATTGTTGGTTTACATTTCCTACTAGGTAATCAATGACCATTTACACACATCATAAGTTTGGGATTTTGTTATGGTTAACTTTCTCTTAATCACGTTCTCTATCACTCTCCCTCAGAACTTGACCCTTTGTTTTTCTTCCATGTCCATGTTTTCCTACATGGAATCCTAGTGTGGGCTAACTCGGGTGACCTTCGTACTTCCCTTTCATTCTTTTAAAGTAATAGTTTTACTGACTCCTTTTCCGATGTGGGACTTTCAAAGAAATTTCAAAACCTAATTTTAAAAAAAATTGTGAGGACGCAATTTCTTAAGGGGGGAAGGTTGTAATGACCTGAAATTTTGAATAAATCTTGTTTCCTAATTTAATGTGTTATTTTATTTTATTTTTATACTCAACAAAAATGTTTGATCTGATAACATGAGTATAATTAAAATGATACCGTTGGTTTTTGACTATTATATGACCATTGGTCAATATGACCGCTGGAAACTAAACATTTTGATTATTGTCTCTAAATACAAGTAATCTTGGTTAATTAATATAGAAAGAAGATTCGATGGCCTCACCCAGTAGTCTTGGACCGATCGAAGCCCATCTAACAGAACGTGGGAAGGAGGTAGAACCATTGAGCTTTGCTCTGGACCAAACCCAAGCTGAACTTCATCGTGTGAAGCTAGAATGGAATCGCTTTCGCGAGAAGTTCAAACTGATAGAAATTACAACTCATGCGATGTTGGCTGAGCCTCCCATGGATTCTCTCACCTTAGCACACCTTAAACTTAGGTCCTATGCTGGTGTGATAAGGGGCTATGTAAGGAGACCGTAACTTCTTTTTGTAATCCTTTTTTTTAAATAAAAATTGGTATTTCTTCTTATGATGAAGTTTATGAATTTCCAAATGTCCGGATAAATATAGTATGCATATTTTTGATGAATTTTAGAAAAATTATATTTAAATTTTTTTTTTAAACCTTAAATAATTAAAAATGTGTAATGAGTTGCGAAAAATGGTCTTATACAATTATGTTCAGTACGAAATTTAGAGTCTAAAAAGATAAACTTGATTTTTGATGAATAGTAAAATATGAATAGTGATTTTATGATTAGGATTAGTAATGAGTCCAAATGGATTAGTAATCTCACTTAAATAAAGTATTAGTATAATCTAGGCACCTTAATTTAAGTAATGTGATTCAAGAAAATGGTTAAATAATGGTTTCATAAATTATTAGTCAAGTATTAGTTTTTTTGGGTGAATAGTGTTTTTTAATTAAAAATTTAATTAAAAATAATTAGAAAATTCTTTTTATAAAATGGACATTATTTTTGAACTCAGAGCATCGATATTAAGTAATGGTAATTTTTGGGGATTTTTCTAAAAAAATGAATTTTCAGTGAATAGTTTATTTATTTAAAAATAAAATTAAATATATATAGAAAATTATTTTTATAAAATGGAGTTCATTTTTGAAATCAGAGCCTTGATATTTGGTTAATGTGAAATTTTGGGATTTTTGTGAGAAAGTTGAATTTTCAGTGAATAGTACAAATAAAGTTTTAGGGTTTCGGTATCTTTAATGACATCATAACTTTGTAATGATGATGTCATGAGATATTATAGGGGTTGTCCGGACCAGGGTGATGAATTATTGTTTTGGGGGCCCCATGTGGCCTAACTCCATGGTAAATGCCAAGGGAGAGCACATGGTTTTGAGAAAAGCACTTGTGAGGTGTCCCTTGATCATTAATGCCTTGTCCCCTCACTTTCTCTATAAATACCCACCCTTTACTCCTTTATTTTTCACTCAAAACTCTCCCCCAATGAAGTTTGGGCCTCCTTACCTCCCAAGGAGTCCTCCCAAGGTGCCCCCAAGCCCTCAAGGTCCAAACCATTAGGTTTTAAGAGTTACGTTTTAAGGTAAGGGATCCGATCTCTCTCTTTCTTTTCAAGAAATCTCTTTTATGTAATATCTTTTATGCTCCATGTTCTTATGTTAAGGGTGTTCTTTTATACTCCTCTTACTGCCCTTTTCATGTTCACATAATGAGAGATCCCCTCTTACTCTCATTATTTCGTTTTAAGATGTTTTAAGTGGCGCCGTTATGCTGCCGAAAGTTTTGTAACAGATTCTTTCTCCCTTCTCATTTTTCAAGATCTATTATCATGTAAAGTATTTCAAGTTCCTTTTTATTATTTTGGGGTATGATCTCTAAATTTATCATAATGATATTTTATGATCATATGATGAGAGACCCCATTTGATCTCTTCAATTCAGTTTTTTGATGTTTTAAGTGGCACCGTTAGGCTGCCGAATTTTTAAGTGGTTCTTCACCCTTCTCATTTTGAAGTTCTACTTTCATGTCAATTCGTTCAAGTTCCTTTTTGTTATGTTGGGTTATGATCTCTATATCTATCATACTTATCATTTATGTACATATTATGAGAGACCCTATTTGACATCATCAATTCATTTTTGGTTGATGTTTATGTAACGATGTTAGGCTGCCGAATTTTCATAAGAGAAATCTTATTTTTGTCTTCCTTTCATGTACTTCATTTCATGTGGTATATTTTCAAATTTCAATACCATGTTCTTAAATCCCTTATATTCTATCCCTCTACTGTTTTATGGGTCATTTATCATTTTTTGACCCATGTTCCCTCTCTTTTCAACGTTTTCTAAAACCTTGTAACGTAGCTGTTGTGCTGCAGAATTTTCGTCTCAAAATGCCTCTCTCTTTTTCTAAAAATTAATTCATGTTATTAAGTGAATACTAAATGCTCTTATTTCTACAGGGTTATTCACATATATACAAAAATGTTCTATTTTAAATTCTGGGATTTACATACATGACACCCGCTTTCCCTTTCCGTGGGTTTAAAGTAACGTAAAAATCATGTCTTTAAAGTAGTTTTTAAAATTTTATGATTATGAAATGAAACCCAATTATTTTATGCTATATGGGTTATTTATGAAATGTTTGATGATGATATATGTGGATCACATGATAATAAGTGCAAATTTAAGGGTGCTCCCTGATAGCACTTCAATGCACTGGGTAAAGACTTAATCTCTAGAGATGACCATTTTTAACGACGCCTTGGTGAATAACCTTGGTAATTTTTAACGACGCATTGGGGATGGACCTTGGTGAAACGAAACAATTGTCAATATTAAATGTTGTAGCCACATGTTCAAGTTATTAAAAATTTTATTTTTATTATGATATGCTTCATGGTTTCATTTTCATGCCTTAAATTTCTTTTCATGTCCTTATTCAAGTATCTCAAGTTCACATGTAAAATGTTTCTCTTGTTTCCCTTACTAGGCCTTCTACTCACCCTTTCTTTTGTTGTATGTCCCCAGGTTATGAGATGCATTAATGAACCTAGGATGAACTTAAGGAGAAGCCTTTCAAGGGTTTAAGAAGAATATTTTATGTATGTTTTCATGTTTTATGTTCCTGGTTTCCAAGACACTAAACCTTAAAGATCCTCAGTTTTGTAACATGTAATGAATGTTTATGTGATAAAAAGGCAGGATTCTATAAGAGGTGCGGCCTTGCCTATAAATACGGGTTCCACTCTCACGCAAAGCATCCGGATTTCAAAGCACTTCACTTTTTTCATGCAAGTGGGCTCTCATTCATGTAGGTTCTACTGTCCGCAGTTCATTGCTTATTTGTGTCATGCTTTTGCATAGGTATTTGGACTTTTGTGGTGATACATGTTCACCCATACATGCGCGACCGGTTAGACTTGTGCGCCAACATGGGACTTGTGCGCCTTAATGCCTTAGCCATTTTTGTGAATTTCATCACAAATTTTATGAAAAATAAACTTATTTAGGAGTTAATTATTCGACCTTTGTGTAGATTCAATGGCTTCTAGAAGAATTGGAATGGCTAATGAGATGGCTAGAAAGTGGATTGATGACATGATGAGCATCGTTGGCCATGATTGTTACAATATATGCGACAACACACTCCCAGATTTGGCCAAGTACATGAAGAAGTATCATCTTAATTTCCCACAATGTATTTACCTACCTCTGTATGGACATGGTCATCTACAAGAAGTCAACATTCCAGAGCCAAATAACTACCTCCCGAATTCTTGGTTTCAGACTTACACCAATTTTTCATCAGAAAATTTTTCTATTGGAGGATCATTCGTGAATGCTGGAATAGTGGAGAAGGCGTTTATAATGTATCATAGACCATGTGCCCCAGATCTGAAACCTCATAAGCCTGAGCTGTAACCAAATTGTTATCCCTCAATTTTCCTAAATTCTCAGATGGATCAATCCAAAGGCTGGAAGAAGAGTTGGGACTTCCATCCTCGAGGAGGTGTGAAGCCATCTTGGATGTGGACATATTTGGTGCGACAAACATGTGCAAAGTTTGTTGAGGATCTGAAAGGAGATGAAATATATGAAGCCGTCTGGGATGGTCAGACATATATTTACAGGAATGATGACATTGTGCCAGAGCTAATCAGCCGCTGGAGCCCAGAAACCAATTCTTTCCATTTGACACATGGAGAAGTAGGCATCAGTTAGTGGGATGTCTACAAGATCTTGGGGGATTGATTTTTATGCGATATGTATGACGAATTAATCCCCCCCAAGGTGACATGGAATGATTCGTAGGAGACTCCGGATTTGGTTTGGGAATTATTGAGTGTTCTCTACCAGCTCAAGAATTCAAAGACCTAAAAAACTCATTCTTGAAAGGATATTCATCTAGAGGAGTGGATGGATATGTTTCTTACAAAGAATAAGGAGAAGGGGCCCACCTGTACTCGTCCTACTACCTGCCCCAGAATAGAGAAAAGGGGTACTGTTGGCATATTCTGGCCAACCCTGGAAGTAGGAGAATTTGAAATGTTGGGGTATGAAGTAGATCAGGGAATCCCAAAAAAGACCCATCTGGTGAGCTTCATAGCCTTGTGCATCAGTGTTTTTCTTTTTCTAGTCATGGATTTGAAGGGAGGTGTCAGGCCAGGGACCTTCGTTGTTGTAGCCAAGTTGGCTAAGAGGAAAATGGTTTTGTTGGCCACCCCCATTTTGGTGAAGATTCATAGTAGCTTACTCCATGTCTTTATGGGTATGTATCCTTTGAGAATATTGGGATCATTCCATGTTATCTAGGGATGTATTGCCACTCACATCAGGACTTATGTTGTACAGAGCGGAGTACATGTTCCTGGAAGTTATTTCAGGACATCAGTGTAGGCATATTCTGGAATTTTTCCTTTATCCCTAAAGTCCAATGATATGAAGGCGAGGCTAAGCATGTTCAAGGAATTCCATTTCTTTCCTTATGGAATCCCACCAACCAGGAGGTTTGTTGATAATGGAACAGGTGGCCTGGAATTGAGGTCATATATACTGGCTTGAAGAGATGGTGTATTGGACACCAGGATTGATGGAGATATTATATGCGAGGCCTATGCTGCATACAGATTTGAACATCAATTCATTTTTCTACAGAAGACTATTGTATCCACTCCTGTGCATGTCAGGTCATAGTAGCATCTGATGGTTGCTTGACAATTATGGTTGCTGACATATATGGAGAAGACCGGGTCAGTGTTTGATCTACCAGTTGCAGGAGTGGCGAGTAATTTTACTACATGGTATGCCAAGAACAGGGTAGAATCATACTCTGAAGGGGAACTGAAACATCTGGTTCATCAGACATGGGAATAGAAGTGAACTATAGAGAAAGAAACCCTTCATCTAGAAGTTGACTCTTCCACACCTGGAGCTAATTCACAGGGTTCCTCACCCAGGGCTAACTTGCCAGATTCTCGGGATGGTAATGATGAGGCCCTACATGTGTCAAAGTGGCCACGTTCCATATATAATCCTCCTATAAGAATCCATAGACCCACACCATCGACTCCTGGTGAGTTACTTCATTGGATAAATTTAATCTCCATTACATTATAGAGCAACAAGTTTTATTTTCATATTCATTATCATTGATTGCAGGAGCCGGTAAGAAGTTGAATTCCATCATTGTAGGACCCTCCTCGCAGCCTTCTAGTGGACATGCTAAATATCTACAACATGAAGTTGTCCAAACATGGAAAATTTTATATTGCGATGCTGAAACTGCTTGGCTGGACTTATACGAAGGGCTATAAATCCATGGAGTAGCAAATCATCGGGCTTCTGCTGATATCTATTTCAAGGATAACCTCGATGAAGTACGAGATTACATCAGAGAGCTGTATATTCTCATATATGTCACCGATGATTCCATTCATGTCACCAAGCGGGTAAAAGAAATGATAGATTGTGGCACCACTGAGGGGACTAGTTCTTCCAGAGATGAGGAGTGGAATGATTACATGTCTCCTGAAGATGTAAATCACTTTCCTTATTTTCTTTGCAACATGATTTCAGGTAATGTTTTGCTACTCAATGAATTTACTTTCTTCACACTACAGCTTGCAACGAAAGGAACTCCTGAGGTTCCTTCACCATAGTATAGCCCTGGTGGTACTACTATCAGAGCTATTGAATCTCCTCGCGAGCTGGGCGAGGTATATCCAGCCCAAAAATCCATGGATGGGGAGTTAGACATGCATTTTCATTCTCCAATTTCTGTATTTGATGATGATAATGTCAACACTCCTAAAAATCCAAATAAGCAAAGACATCGAAGGATGAAGTCCACAGCTAAACGAATCATCAGTGGTGGTAAGTCCTTTAGATAGTCATGGATCTCATGAAAATATTTTTCATACTTCTTGGAATTGTAGGGGCTTCTTCAATTTCCCCTTTGAGGGAGAGGATTGACCCTCCTCTGAGAACGACGGAGGGTGCTGGTAAACAATCACAAGTTCATGTTGACTTGGCTGCTCCTAAAAAAGATCCAGCATCTATTCCCAGTATTGCTCATACAACTACAAGGAGAGAAGAGCCTGCGTTTTGTAATTTAATAATGATTCATAAAATGTTGAATAAAAACATCAACTGACTTACATTTTGTGATACTTTTGGTTCAACACCTGCACCAGAACATTTTTCGGCAACTACAACTAATGTCGTAATTTTCTATGAAGAAACTGTCCAAGGTCAAAGGTTGTAGGATGAATGTCTCCAAGAAGATACATTGAATGCTCCCACTGGTGAGACTAACTAGGAATATTAGATATCATTGGATAAAATGATGAAACTTGGCGCATCCTTGGAAGACATTTTAGATCAAGTTAAATTACCATGTAATTTAGAGGATATTGGACGTGATTGTTATCCTTCATCCTGTTAAAAATTTCTTATTATATCTCTAACCATGATTGGTTAAAATGTGAAGTTACATCTAAGAATGCTGTAGAACTGCCAATTCCTGAAGGGGGTATAGACAACCCTACTATTGAAAAGACACAAGCTCAAATGGAGTTAAACCTTATAGAGCTTCCTGAAACCCTTCATGAAAATCCTGTTGAAGATAGGAAAGACTAGGAGGAGACTTCTCATCTTATTTATCTACTATTGGGTAAGAGATAATACTATTTTTGGATCACTTAATTTTCAAGACAACTTAATCAACTTTTTTTACCTTTAAAACTAACCAAAACATTCAATTGACTATACCGGGATGTCAACTTCAGTGGTTAGATCTAGAGGTGAAGCCTCAGCCTCCACCCCAACGGGAGTATAATGTGATGTAACAAGGGTCAGGGGGAAGGAGAAGAATATGTAACTTATTTAAGTTCATTAATACTTGATTATATTGCCCCCTGTGATAGTGATGCTGAATTAAACCCAGAGGTACAAAAGGAGATCCAGTTTTCACGATGCAAGGCATGATAAAACATATGGAAGATCATATCTGAAGTTCCTCTTGAAGAGATATCTTAGAAGATCCAGAAAATGTCATCCCTATTCTTCATATTGGGACATTGCAGTTTTGGATATCAGGAGATCCATACCGTGGTGAAACAAGTCATTTTAAGGAGGGAGTAGGAGAAGAGGTGCCATCAAGACCTAGCCAGAGTGATGATGTTATCCAATATCAACGAATTTGAGGCTATGGTGTCCCGAGATGAGGTTGATCATGCTGTGAAATTGAAGTAGCTGAAACATAAGGTCAAGGAGAAAGTTGTCCCATAGATACACCTTCAGCACAGTTAGATGTTGTTAATGGGGAACATGACCAGCTTAACAATTTACTGGGAGGAGTTCAAACAAATGGTATAAAAGCCATCAAAGATGCCAAGAAAGAACTCCATCAAGATGAAAAGTGTGAAGTTTATCAAGTGCATGAACTTCAAGTGGCTGCTGATGAGGCTCGGTATGCCGTAAATCAAATGAAGAGTTATGTTGAAATCCTCTTGTAATTCCTGAAAAAGAGATGATAATCCAGTCTTTGGATGTCCTTCTAACTCTTTTGAATCAATGAAAAACACTTTCATCTTCAATCATTTGTGATTGTATTCTTTTGCTACCTACTTTAAAAAATTACCTAGGCCAATGGGCCTAGTAAGAATATTTTGACATTTCCTAGGATTCTAAAAATAACCCTACAAACATTGATTCTTTTTATCACTCAATATTACCTAAATCATAAAAATGTATGTTTAGTGACCTGGGACTTGACTTTTGTTCAGTTTTCCCTTGTCTTTTATGGCCAGTTTAAAGTCATGCACGTCAGACATAAAAAGGCTAATGTTTATGTTCGAATATCTTTGACCGAATAGATTAAAATTGACTCAATTTTTGATAATTTATCTGAAAACATATTACCACATTCAAGCATGGAGGAAAACATGTGAACTATGACTTAGGAAATTTTGAATACGAGGAATGATATGAAAAAAGGGATAAAAGGAATAAGAATATGTATTTCCTATGAGTGAAGTTACCATTATTTAAGAAACCCATTAGGGGGTTGAATTATGCAGGGCCGCTTAAGGGCATTGGATACATAGTCAAATAATTGCATATTTTGGCTGACATGCCCATTTTGTAGACTATTTATGCAAGGCCACCTAAGAGCACGTGCTGCATAGTCAGGAAAAAGAACTCTCAGAAATTTTACTTTTCTACTACTTAAAATCTAATAGAAGTTTATGGAGATTCATATTTTACAAAGCATAGAGTTTTCTCTATAGAGAGAGGTACTTGAATATTGAGAGGATATTCCCTATCAATATTTTCAAATAATTGGATAAATGTCACTCTTACGACGGTCTGATCCAAACCTATGGAAGGGAAATATAAACCATAGAATTTAATACTTTCAGATCATGAAAATGAATATGGAAGAATTATATTTAGAATGGCTATTTATTCTAATCCCTAAATATTGTTGTTAATACCGATAAGGACAAAAGAGGTTTTTCTCCCAAGAATATTGATACCACTATTTGACAAAATCGTTAGGGGGTTGAATTATGAAGGGCCACCAAAGGGCATTGGCTGCATAGTCAAACGATAACATCCTTTGGCTGATAGGTACATTATGTATACTACTTATGCAAGGTTTCCTAGGGGCATGTGCTGCAAAGTTAGGAAAATGAATTCCTAGGTATCAAACATTTTGTGACCAGAAGTCAAGAAAAGGGTTATGGAGATCTGGAAGTATTTAAGGTTAAGAGTATGATACTTCAAAATGGGCATTGTCTAATGAATGTAGAAGATACACAGACCAATGCAAACCATAATCATGTTGTGTCTGGGTCCTGAATTGAGGTACATGACTTCACTACGTATCCCATGAGGGTGAGAATCATGCCATACGTAGTTCCTGAAATACAGTTTAACATCATGTGGGACGAGAATGTAGAAGATATTTGTTTAAGGTTGTAGAGTTCGGGCCATAATAAATAATAAACAGTGTGTGTTTTGTAAACCTTATGTGAATGAAGACAAGGGTTTTCATAACACATTCATGTTTTCACAGGGAGAATTTTCAGCCAGGGGACTGAAAGTGGAATTTGGGTTTAGGCCCAAAGACTTGGGGCTAGATTCAAGGGATGCTCAAATGTTCCAACGTATACTATAAGGATGGGAATCAAGCCGCACATAGTTCTTGAGATACCCTTTTTACATATTTTGTTCATAAAAGTGAAGGGTGAAAAGGGGACATAAGTTTAATGATGGTTTCACCCATGATTAAAGGTTCAGACACTGCCATGTATGCATGTAGTATTTGAAATATGACATGATTGGATATCAATTTCAATGATGATTCCCTCTCAAGAGAGGGACAAAGGGGGACTGTATCGTTTAACGTCATATAGAGAGGAAAATGGTGTTACACAGTTTAGTGTCATGTAGCAGGGAAAAAAGGGATGTACACAGTTTAACGCCATGTGGGACGAATGTGAACTAATGTGAAGTGATTGATTTTTTTTGATTCACCAATCAACCTCGTATGAGATGGAGGTGAACCGATGTGAAGAGATTGATCTTGGGCTTGAACCTTGGGAGGTTGCCTATGTACCTAGCCTAGAAGGCAAGGATCAATGTCCACGTAGTTCAATTAAGAATGAATTGTTGATCGAGTTGTATTTGAGGAAAACAACCTAAAAAATGGTGTTGGGAATTACACATGGTTAGCAGCCCAGATAGGGTGTCATGGTCGAAGCTTACTCTAAGATCAGGTGAGTCTTACTCGGTGTGAGAAACAAGAGGTTAAAACAACCCTAACGATGCATATTTTGACGTCATATATGGCGTAAAATGGACTATTTCACAGTTCAAATGACATGTGTCACAGACATGGGGTGATTAACAGTTCAACGTCTTACAGCTCGGATGAATAGTTTAACATCATGTTGGAAGAGAAAACAAAGGGGACATAGTTTGACGTCATGTTGGATGAATTAGGGGACTATATAGTTTAAAGTCTTATCATAAGTTATATTGGTGCTACATAGTTTACTGTCATGTAGTAGGGAAAAAATACTGTTTAACATCATGTAGGATGTATTGAGGGACTTTTTCCAGTTTTACGTCATATAGGACGAACATGTGAACAATTTAATGTCATGTAGTACAATACAGTTTTACGTCATGTATGATTTACTTGGGGGACTATGCAGTTAAATGTCTTGCAGTGTGGACTAAAATAATTTAAGGCCATAATCATGGACCAGTGGTACACAGTTTAGCATCAAGTAGCTAGGACGTTGTTGTTGCAGTTTAATGACTTCCAGGACGTCAGTATTTACACAAAATAATTTTTCAAGAATCTAGCATTGGATGGAGTTGTAATGAGTTATCCATCCAATGAGATTAAAGAATATGCTCCATTAGAGTAGACCTTATGTATTGTGTATGGTCTTTCCCACTTTGGCTCATGCTTTGAAGGATTCTTTCCTGGTATCATTGGAGTTCTGAGGACGAATACCAATTCTCCTTGAATGAATGAACGAAGATGAACCTTTTTTTTTGAAAGCCCGTGCTATTCGATTTTGATAGAAATCCATGTGGTGTCAAGTGCACAATCATTTTAAATCTAATCATTCCAATTCATCCAATCGCATTTGAGATCGTTCATCTATAGATGACTGATCACAAATGGATACTCTGAGTAAAGGTAATTGAACCTCAATGGGCACGACTGCTTCTGTTCCATATACCAATGAATATGTTGTTGACTGTGTAGTAGTGCGGGTGGTGGTCCGATAAGCCCATAAAGCATGAAAAAGTTTATCAGGCCATGATTTCGTATCTTTATCCACCATCTTTTGAAGTATGTTTGAAAGTGTCTTATTGAAGGACTCTATTTGTCCACTGGCCGCTGCATGATACCGAAATGAATGGTTGGATTTGATGTTGAATTTTTGGTACAACTTTCTCACCTCAGATGAAAAGAAGTTGGTTCCATTGTCCATCAAAATGGTATGAAGGACACTAAATATGGTAATGCTGATAGACTTGACGAAGCTAACAATAATTTTAGAACTATCTTCATTGAGAGGTATTTCCTCTACCCATTTGGAAAAGAAGTTAGTAGTAGTAAGAATAAACTTAAACTTCTTGGATGTAGCTGAAGGGTAGGGTCCCACTACATCCATTCCCCATGTGGAAAATGTCCATGAGTATTTAGTTTTATGAATCAACTCTAGGGGTTGATGAGTGAAGCTGGCACATACATGGAAATAATGGAACTTCTTCGTGAAATCAAATCAATCTTGTATCATTGAAGGCCAAAAGCACCAATTCCAAGCCTATGATGAGAGATTTCAATTTTGATTCATTATTTGTACTGAATCCCAACAATATGAATGAATATGGTAGCACTACCTTTTCTAGGGAAATAAGAACAATTCCTAGCCCATCATTTTTGAATTTATGATCTTCCATTTTCTTCCCTGCTAGACTTCTGGAAGCACCATCAAATTACCTTTCCCATGTTTGAAGATTATCTTGAATAGAGAAGACTTCCTCA
Source organism: Viscum album (assembly GCA_963277665.1). Taxonomy (NCBI): domain Eukaryota; kingdom Viridiplantae; phylum Streptophyta; class Magnoliopsida; order Santalales; family Viscaceae; genus Viscum; species Viscum album. The sequence continues at coordinate 386,155,480 of OY728146.1, forward strand.
TCAGAAAGTTTAGTATATAAAGATTTATCTTCTACTGAAGGGTGTTCAGAAAGGAAATTAGCTAGATCTTGGCCTTTTATTGCCTTTGGAGACACATACTAGATATCAAATTGCTGCAAAATAACCGCCCACCTTGACAGACATCCTTTATTCATTGCACGACTAAAGATGAATTTGAGGGGATTATTGCGAGATACCAAGTGGACCTCATGATGTTACAGGTAGTGTCTCAATTTTTGAACTGAAAAAATTAATGCTAGGAAGCACTTTTCAATACTTGAATATCGGGATTCTGCTTCATGCATAGTCTCGCTGAGAGAGTAAAGGTTGTTTTCATTCCCATCATCATTCTTTTGGGCAAGGAAGGCACCCAATGACCACTCTAAAACTATCACATAGAGGATAAGTGTTCTTCCTTCAACAGGTGGAATTAATACCGGTGGACTGAAGAGATATTTTTTGAGGATATCAAATGCCTCTTGTCAATATTCGGTCCATTGGTAGGTTACTCCCTTCTTCATCAATTTGGTGAAGGGTAAATATTTGCCTTCCAAATTCGCAATGAAATGCCGAATATAGGCCAAGTTTCCTCGAAGTCCTCTTAATTCATTCAAATTTCGTGTAGGTTACATACTAAGGATTGATTTCTCCTTCTCAGGATCGACTTCGAGACCACGATGGCCTGAAAAAAAGCCACGAAATTTTCCTGAGGTTAACCCGAAAACACATTTCATGGGGTTCATATTCAAATTATGTTGTGAATGTTTGTGGAATATGATTCCCAAATCAGCCATGTTATAATAACTTTATCTTGATTTAACCATAATATCATCCACATAACATTCATCAAATTTCCCTAAAATCGGTTTTAAGATACGGTGGATGGTGTGTTGATATGTTGCACCTATATTCTTCAGGCCAAAGGGGATTACCCGATAGAAATACAAACCCTGAGGGGATATGAAGGCTGTAGGCTCTTCATCCTCTGGAGCCATTTTGATTTGATTATACCCAGAATATCCATCCATGAAAGAGAGTGCTTCATAGCTAGCTGTTAGATCAATTAAGTGTTATGTGATCGGAACTGGAAAATCATCCATGGGAAAATGCTTATTAATATATCTGAAATCAATGAAATATCTAATTTGTCCATTCTTCTTTTTCCCAGGGACAATATGAGCCATCAATTTGGGATTTTGAACTTATATGATGAAGTTATCCTTTATAATATTATCCACTTCAGCTTCAATTTTGGAATCATATGTTTGGTGTGTTCTCCTCGTGGCTTGCTTGAATCCTCGATGTTCTTCTAGAAAACCCAAATGATGAGTGGAAACATCGGGATCAAGACCTAGAATTTCAGTATAACTCCAAGCAAATACATCTCGATTTTTCTTTAGAAAGGAAGTATAAATTTCTTTCTCTTCAAGAGTCATGGATGCATTAATTAAAGTGGTGTGTGGATCTTCTTTTGTACCCAAATTTATTTTTCTAAGTTCATCCACAGTAGTAGAGATACCCTCTTCAAATTCTGGAGGATCATCCCTGAGATCTTACTCTTCTTCTTCAATACGTGTTATTTCTTCTATTTCTACTTGCATAGTAGATGATGAAGCATAATTACCATGATCAGGAGAAGAGTTATTATTTTAACATCCTGAAGAAGTGGCTACCATTTATGACCTTATTAATGATGAAGGGTCTTTCTTTAGTAATAAATAGGAGATGATGGATTGAGAATCGACATCATCATTCCTCTCTGACATTGCTATAACTTCTTCTGTCCTGGTTGATGAAGTATAGAATTTCTGGATTTCATCAGATGAAATGAAGACATCTCCATTTGAGCTTTCATCATTTCTTGGTGCATCAACAATTTCGCCCATGCTATCTGGCATGGTTTCTGTAATCGACATTATGGAATTTTCCATGAGAGTATTTGAATTTGGGTCTATCCTGTCAATTTGACTGATAAGCAACACATAATCTATACTCACTTGTATAAATGGGTTTACTGGAATATTTTTCAAACCATAAGGAGCATTAATGTTTGTGACCTCCTTTGTCATGGATTTCTCTTTTCCCTCCATGTGATAGAATTATACCTCAATGTATTGAGATTCACATGTTTATAATGGGTCCTTATCACCATTCAATGTCCTAATTTGACCATTGAAACAATATTTGAGACACTGATGATATGAAGAAGGTACGACTGTATGTAGATGTAGCCAAGGACTTCCAAGTATAATGTTGAAGGTTGTGTCATGACAAATAACAATGAAATCGAAATTGGATACAAGGTCTCCAAACTGAGTTCTGAGAGTAATCTTTCCCATAGGTTCTTGTTCATCTTTATCAAATCCATGCAACATTAAAAGTAGAATGAGATAAATAGATTTGGTAAGGCCCAACCGACAAAGTGTACAAATAGGAATGAGATTGAATCCCGAGCCATTATCAATGAAATCTCATCAGATATCTACATCATTGACCTTGACAGATAAATGAAAAGGTTTGATATATCCATGATCAACGTCATCTTCATCCTCATCTGTAAAAGATATCACTGCATGGAATTCTTCCAGATCATTCTCTATATGGTATACTTTAGCTGCAACAATTTCAGTTTTGAATTCGAGAGGACTTGACAAAGACTCAATGAGTGCCTCTCGAAGATCCTTTGATAGATTCAAGGCATCTAGAATTGGTAACTTGGCCTGTTTTGTGGCCAAATGTTTCAAGACATCATGATTTTGGTCTCAAGGTCTGTGTTTCCCAACAGGAACATGTGGTTTCCCAGGTGCCTTAGAAGTTTATGCTTTGGAAGTAGATTCATCTTGTATTGGGGTAGGAGTTGGAAATACTCCTGGATTTAGTAGATTAGACAGAATATGTCAATTTATTTTCTGATAAGAATAAGTTGTATCCTTTAACTGATCCTCTAGAATAATTATATTAGGACTGAATCTGTCATGCATGAAAGAGATTTCTTGTTCTTTTTTAGCTCGCTGAATGGATTTTCCATGAGTTTCATCCGCATATACAGTTCTGGTAGGGGTAAGATTGAAATAGCGGCTTTTGGAATATCCACGTCTTCCCTTGTATCCTAGACCTCTGGAAATCCCTCTAGTTCCTCTGCATTATATAGGGAACATAGTCTCATCACGATCGAAACTATAACTGGCATAAGGATTTGTTAAGTGAATCATGTTAACAGAACCAAGGATCAACTCCTCATCTGATGAAGATTCTGCATGATTATCCAATCTAGGTTGTGCTCGTGATTTTGAAGTAGATGGAATAAAATCTGCCAGAGTCAAAGACAATTTAGGTTTTTACACGAACTCATCTTCTTCTAATTGTTCTTCTTTCTTTGAATTATTCCACCTGTTTGAATATTATCTTTCTGATGAAGGCGGTTTTGTTGTGTCATTCATAGCAGAAGACACAATTGGTATCTTCAATTGTGTTCAAAAAATTGCATGAGTTCGGTTGATCATTTTTCTGACCATCCAATCATCATATTTCTTGCATATTTTTTCCTTTGACTTCATGGCACTCACCTTCTTCCTCTAGATCAGTAGCAGTACCACATAATACTTGTGCTGAAGAGCCTTTCAGTTTTACCTGTCTAGAGTCCACCATTTTTTGTAGGAGGTCTTTGTAGACAAAACACATTTGAATGGGATTCCCCAACATCTAATGAAATAAGAAATAGTTGGGAAGGTATTCATATCCTTTCTTGTTTGGCCTTTTGGGCCTTGGAAATAGAACCAAATTATTTTCCAAAGATGAAATGAAGTAACCAAGAACTTATTCATTTCAAAAAAAAATAGAGTTTGTTCTTTAAATCGACAAACTCTTTCAACATTTGATCTCTTTGATCATCTTGATGAGGCTGCCATTGTTGTTGATGCTAAGGAGGCATAGCCCTTCGATATGATGATGGTTTTGAAGTGGAGGCAGGTACAGATGCTTGTTTAAGAATAACTGTTGCAGTCTCTATTTTCCCTATTATCCTTCCTGGAATTGGTGGAATTACACGAGTTTTATCCTTAGTATTCATAATACAATCTTCAATATGTTGAGCGATTGAATTAAGTTCTTGAAACCCTCCTACATATTTCATAGGGATTAATGGTGTGCGTAATTTATCACGCAAATTTTCCACATAGATTGGGAAAAAATCTTCTTGAGGGAATACTAAGCTTAAGAAATATGTCATTCCCTTCCACTGAGCAATGAAATCTGAAACTCTTTCATTAACCCTTTTAATATAATTTTTAAGATCAAAAACTGTTGTCTTTGGAAATGTTGACCTGAATTGAAGAAGGAATCATTGACGGAGATCCTCCTACCCTGTAATTGACCAAGATTGCAAGCTTGTATACCAGACAAAAGAAAATCCTTGTAATGAATTTAAAAAAACATGAGATTAACTACTTCTTGTTGTTGAGGGTTTTCATATCATAGAACCACAAAGAGAAACAAAATTTGTTATTTGTTGTTCTGGATCTCCCGAACCATTAAAAATTTGGAATGTGGTACATGAAAAAATTGATGGGGGGGGATTGCATCAACCCATTCAGGGTAATCTCTCTTCTCTGGTTGAACTAGTTGACACTTTCCTACAATAGCTTTCAATTGAGATGTTAATGGCTCAATGGTAGTCATTAATTTTTGAGATACATCTGGTTGGGCTTGGACCTATGCATGTGCATGAACTAGAGTTTGGACAGGTGTGACGACCGGGACTGCCACTGATGGTAGTATTTCCGGTTGTTATTTCATATAAAACATAGGATTGGACCAATGAGGGTATACTATTAATGAAGGATATTATTGATCCATCCCAGTAGCTAAAACTAATTCCCTTGATTGACTGACCCCAACACGCTTAGGAAGAATACTACTTTGAAGTAGTTCTGCATTCAACCTCCTTAACACCTTCATTTATTCCTCTTGTTGTACGAACTTTTCCTCTAATGAGAGTGATTGTCCATCTCCAGAGGTAGGGTGGGATGCAACCTGACTATTTCCTTTCCCCTTGTTGGATGACTTTTGGAGAGGGGGAGTTGGTTATTGGAAGTAATACCTAGATTCTCGGCAAGCCTTTGATTCCGAGTACACACCCCTTCCTCATTTGTTTCAGTGTGTACCGCTTCTTGAATAAAAACTTCTTCCTATGATTCCTCTGAGTGAGTCTCATGTTCTTGAGGATCAACAACAACTACATTGATGGAATTTATTGATGCATAACACATTTCATATCTTCTATCACCATTTCTTTGATACATTCTTATTCCATGTCTTTGATGAGACATTGCCTTTTATTGAGTTGATCCCTTAAGAACTTCTTGATGAGTCGTAATTTAGAGGGAATCTCATGATAATTTGGCTATGCGTTCCTCTTGTGGATTCTACCCTAATCGGGACAAGACAGACTTTCACTAAGGAAGAGATTAAGGATTTTAAAAAGTCACCAGTCCAGTGGACTGGGGCTGTTCCTGTTGTTCCTGCTCAACTCCTCGAATCCTATTTGTTGATTCCTAGGGTTGGGTTAAAAGAGTCCCCAGTCTGTCAAGATGGGGTGGCTCTTGAGTTACTGCATCCGAGAGTTTCCTAAATTCTCTTATGATTTTGAAGACATTAGTCTGGAAATTATCTGCATGCATCAACCTACATCCACTCAAATCACCTCTCTCAAATAACCGTTGGATGATTTCTAACACTTCCGTCACTTGTTGATGTGAAGGCTCTAAACGGGAAGCATGTTCGATATTATCATTTTCTTGATGATATAGTAATTCGACATCTTTTCCATTCTATTCATGAATTTGGGAAGAACTAGTTGAGACTTATTCTGGAGAAAGCATCTGATTACACACAAAAAGAGTTGACTGTGGCCGGCCAAGGGAAATGACATTGCATGAGTCCAATTTTTGAGGGATTTTTTTACTGGAGGCCACAGTGAAATTCAGTACTCCATGAACACCCCATCCCTTGATATGAATACCATATAGGGTATTGGAAATTAACTGGAACAATCATTTTAGTGCGCCAATTCATGAATGTTGAAGGGCTCTCTACTGTTTTTCAACGTTTGGATATCAGGAAACTGACAGAGATGCCAAATCAATTTGGTGTTGTAACCATTATATTATCTTGACATGATTTTCATATTCATCATAAGATAATATTTTATTTTTCAATTGACAAAGAGTTTTCCACATGTTGAGGTGAATATCACAAATACAATCTTCCATCAACATTTCTGAAATATCATACTGAGAGTCTGCCAAATGCCAAAACATGACTGGTACTTCACCTTTCGCCAGTTGTTTTCTCATATTCATCACTTCCTCTTTATTATTCGATGAATATTCTTCTACCTGATTAGACCAAAGTTGTTTCTTCTTTGTTGATTCATTAGATTAAACAATATTGGTAGAGAATTCATTTATCAAACTAGAAGACGAATGTCCCATGGGTGGTTCAGAGAATGAAATATGCCCCAAGCTATCTTCTTATTGAGAATGTATTTCACCTGCTAGCGGTAAAGCATTAGACATGAATGGATTCAAATTTTAAAGTGCCTCAAGATAAGAGGTATTTCTCATTATTGCATTGTCATTTTAATAATTTTATAGGCAATGCGAATTACTAATGCGGAGAGGAATTTTGCAGCTAAATTACTCTTCATGGGGAGGACCACCTTAGTGTGTTACAACAAATGATGAAACCTCTTACTCCTTGGTGTTCTGGCCACACAGAGGGTTATTGTAGCTCTCATCTGAAGATGATAATCCAAGACCAACCGAATTGTCATGAAGCAAGCTTTAAAGAGGATGTGTCTGATGAAGTCCTTTAGAATTATTGTTACCACTATTGGGATGTGAGAGAGTATAATATTGAGTTGAACTAGACGATTTTCTGAGTGCATCAAGCAAGGCCTTATTACAGATTGCCTCTTGATTTCATGAATGTGCTAAACAGATCTTTTTCTTAGATGCCTTCATACTCACTTTGGAAGCCACATGTTGACAAAAGTAATTATTATTGGCAGGTTAATGTGCCTGCTTAGGAGAAATAGTCAGGATATTATGATTATCTCTATTCAAATCGGGTGTATGTTCCTGACTTGATTGTCTGTATGACATGGGGGAGTATGCCCCATGACCCTCCTGGACTGGAACATAGGTTTGTATCTGCTCCGGAGTCACTTGTTGATGAGTCACAACATGGATAGGGATAGATTAATGTTTCTTTCCCTGTGATGCTGCTAAAGTTGTTATTATATTCTGACAGGCATCCAGAATATGGGCAGGGATTTGCCTCTCCTCCTTCACCATTGTCAGAATGTGCATGGTGACTTCAGCTTCCGGAACTTGAATATACGTCCATTTCGTGTCTGGAGTAGGTGTATGTTCATACTCTTTCCCTCCTTTTCCTGTCACTGAATTCTGACAGTACTTATTCATAGGGGAAAAGAGTTGAGTATGCTCCAAATTTGTCATCAGATCTTTCCGACTGACTTCTTCGGGTGCCAAAAAACAAGGCTGTTGGAAGACTTGATGAACATTGGTAGGTGTATGTGCCTACTGTCTATTCTTCATCATGTATGTTTGACGATTTTCCTTCAATACTGGAAGATGAGACTACTGACAGAATTGGTAATTGCAAGTAGGTGTATGTGCCTATTTATAGGTGGTCACCACATTTGGTTGCCGATCTCCTTTGGATACATTCAAACAAACCGGTTAACTAGATGGGATTGGGCGGTTGCTTCCAGATGACTCTGTTGGACAGCAGGATTAGAACGGGCAAGTGTGTGTGCCTGCTCATTGCTTGCCATCAAGTTGGCTTGATGGATTTCTCTTGAGGGGGAAGAGGTAAGAACCTACTCCCTGTTGACTGTTCGACGCCTCTGGTTGTTCTTCTTTCCTTCTTGGGTCTGAGGAACCTGATCCAAATTCCTAAAGTTGATACCCTAATCATGTTGAGGGTGCACAATCGCATGAGTCTGGAAGAGATTGTTGATGGGAGCCCTCAATAAGGACTCCTATATTCTTGATTTGAGGCCTTGAGTGTCCTCTTCATTTAACTACATGTAATATGGGAGGTACTAGTTGTTGCGATCCAGGGATAACGACCCAAAATGGTTGGAGTCGGTGGTTAGCACCACCTGCTTCTTGATCACTAGTCGTCATTTTCCGGACAACCAGGGTGAATTGTTAACTTGGAAGCTATGTCGAGCGGCCTCTAGTGTCGTAATGGTACCATGTTGAAGGTATTATTTAACCAAAGCATTTGAGACCCAGCGTTGTAGATTCTAAGTGGGTTATGTCGTCCTCAGAGTGGATGAGGATGCAGCAGGAGTGGCGGAAGAAGCATTCACAGGTGTGAACCTTATAGAAGCAATTTCTGTAATGCAGAGTGATCTTGGAAAAGTGTACATGTTTGATATAAGAGATATAATCAAGATAATTTTGGTCACTATATCTTTTGGATGATCACATATGTTATTGATTTCTTTTTTCCTCATATTGAGTAAAATATGGGCCTAAAAAATAAGTAAAACATCATTTAACATGGTTAAGGATTCACGTCGGGTTCCCCATTTTTTTTTCTTCTGGAAATGTGGAATGACCTTGTTTTTTTATGGGTCAAACTTTTCCAATCAGTTTCCAACTGGTTTATTTTTAGAACCAGAAACATCCAATGATTCCAAATCCATTTGGACCTGCTTTCCAAAGGCAGGTGCTCATTAGTTGTGGACCGATGCGGCTTAAAAATTTTCATTGGTCGAAAGGATGTGAGGTCAGACTCATCACACATTTTTTGGGGGAATTATTTTCTACTCCGGGACTCTCTTATAGATTTGAGTTATGTTCGCGAATCCTTATTAATTCACCAAGAATGAAAATGAGTTTTCGTTTAGACACTTCAATCAATGATTGATATGAAAGGGATTTAGAAATTATTTTATATGTATTTGTGGTTCTTCATCTAAAAAGAATCATTTTTATTTGTTAGAGATTCTTAGTCAATTTTATCCTTCAATACATTATATAGACATCTCTTGGTCATTATGATAACCATACTAGTTTTAAAGCCACTCAGTGGGGCACTTGAAGTTTATTTTCATTCAAAAGGATAGGGATTATTTTTAAATTAGGATCGTACCCACAGATGGACTACCTACGTATCCTTGTTAGAGAAGGAATGAGAACCCATGTAGTTTGGGAATTAAGAAATAGTTTAATGTCATACCGGACGGATGATAATTAATGGGTAATGGTATTGAACCATAGAAAGTCTTCCTACATACTCTACTTTTAAGGCAGACATCAAATTCCTTGTAGTTCGATTAAGTAGTGTGGGGCTTACGTATGATTAACGACCCAAAGAGAGGTGTTATCATGACTTTTACACTCTAAGATCAAGTGTGTCATGTTTGGTGTGAGAAACAAGAGGTAATAGTGAAACCTAACAGTATATTCCATGAAATATGTGGTCACAAGGAATGATATGGGGCTTATATATGTGTGACTGCCCAAGTAGATGACAATTATGATTTACTTCTGAGAAGAAACCTATGAACAATGTCAATAAAGTTATTTGTGCTTTATGGAGATTTGGATACTCTAACTTGGGGCTGACTCCTGAGCAGGATGCCCAAATTAGGTGGGACTTATGATTGGGTCTTATTTCTGAGAAGTAAGTCCAAAATTAAAAGGGACTTATAACTTGGGACTTACTCCTAAGAAGGAGGCCCAAAGTTAAAGTGGACTTGTAACTCGCGACATACTCTTGAGAGGAGGCCCAAGGTTAAAGGGGACATGGAGAATACTCTAAAGGAGGATGCCCATTAACAGGGTCCATAAAGTTATTTATGCCTTATGGAGATTTATATTCTTAATTTGGGGCTTACTCCTAGGTAGGATGACCAGATTAAAGGGGAAATTTTACATATGATTGGGGATCACTCCTGAGAGGGATGCCCATATTAAAGTTTTTCTCATCTTAAAGGAAGAGGTTGAATAAAGGTAATCTCTAAATGTAGTAATATAATGTTATATAAATCCCAAGGTTTTGAGAGATGTTCCACAGAATTCGTTTTATATAAGGAATCCAACGAAGGAACCATTCCATAAGTGGATTTGAAGAGGGTTTTGAAGGCTAAATATTTGAAAGGAAATGTGGATTTGAATAAAGGAATTGAATTGGAAGAAGGGACACCCAAAAGAATGTAGGCGTTCAAGTCATGTATGGGCGCCAAGTCCTGGTAAGGCACGCAAGTCCTAGTCGCGCATGTATACTTGCACGACATGGGTGTACTTGGGCGACGGTAAACCAATAGGATAATACTTGGCGAGACTTGGCTCAAGCCATTAGTATTATCCCTAAAAGCTTCCAAAACATTGGTGTGAAAGTTCTGTTGATGGGGTAAGGCGGCGTGCAAGTGTGTCCATTTCCCTTAAGGGTTAGACACTTAGGCGCGCAGATGATTGATGAATTTTAACACTTAGCCTTATTCCCCCTCTTTAGATCTTCCATTATAGGTAATAAATTTAATTATAAGTGTTCAGAAGACTTCAAGAAAAGACTAGGGCACCGAGAGCTTAAATCTAACTTTTGGATTTTTCATCCTCCGAAATGGGTGGCCCACAAGGTCTATTTATAGGCCATTGAGGACGTTGGGAAAAAATAAAATAGGGCGTGAAAGTCATCTGCGCGACTAATATGTGGGGCAAAAGAATACTTGCATGACCATGGTGAATCTTGAATGATCCATGCTTAAATAAATCCTTGTTCATGCATTTGTCAATTTTTGATGTTTCTTTAAAGGATGAATCTCTGTGTGCTTAATGTATTCCCCTTTTTCATTCGTTAGACTCTATGACGGAAAGAAGCGTCAACAATGACATGGAGTAAAAATTTCAAAGGAATCATAAATTATAAAAATTTGATTAATATCCATAATCAAATATTTCTATATCCACTTCTTTACCTATCACATGTAATAATTATCTTTCTAACATTTGAAATAGAAACATGAGAATTGGGTGAGCTCAATTCCACTGTAATTGAAAATATATCACATGGAATCAATGGAAAGATCACAATAAAGTGAGAATACATGATCAAGGATAAATATATTATTAATAATATGTGAAAATTATGGTTATACATATGTCAGGAAGGAAGGAAATGTAATCTAAAATGAATAAACATACGGAATGACAAAAGAGTGTGTGTTAATCTTGGAAACATAGAATAATAAAATGATATTATAAAATCATGGAATCATAAATATGTGAAAAAACATAAATCATGGAATCATAAGAATAATTCAATTCATAATACTATGACTCCCATGGTGGATTGGGTTTACTATCCATTACATTAAGAATAGTTGATAATGTACAATAGTAGATTGGGTTCACTCACTTTTCACATAATGATGGTGTACAAAGTCTCATGATTGATTTTGTTTCATCTATATTACCTTCAATATAGTCTCATGAGATGTAAATCGTTACTCAATTAATTTAAGATCAATATAATGTTGTTCCCACCAATCACATAATATAGTATTCTCAAGCTTAACTCTAATTAACCATCTATGGTACCTCATTATATAAATACATTAAATAACGCACTATATGGATAAATAATTTTTGGGTCTCCCCACAACATAATAAAGATTGTAATATTATTATGCATACATTTTCTACCTGAGAAAAATAAACCATATATATATCATATTCATGATAAAATCCATAATAATGCTGTGGGTTTCAAAATCTTATCCCAAAGAATATTCAAAGTTTATATCATAACGATTCCAAATAAAATTAAAAATTAAATCAATTTTAGGGTTTATATTATAATAAAAATACATAGGTTTTCAACATTCTGTTTAAATGTGGTAAAATTAATGAATGTATCAAGGAGGACTAATAATAAAAACTAACCTCATAGTTGATTCATTTCAAAATGTGAACAGGATCATTTAAAGAAGGACATGAATTTCTATTTTATTTTAAACTAGATTCAATATTTAATTCCTTTAAATAACAAAATTTTGGTTTCCAAATCCTATATATGGATAAAAAATTTATAGAGGTGAATCTTTTTGTTAAATAAGAAATCAAAAAATTACATTATATCATCTTTATATAAAAGTGGTAAATTCATTGGGAATGTAAAATATTTATTATCCCAAAAAGATATGTAATCTAAACTTTATAAATATATAAGAAACATATATGAAAATAAGTATGAAATAATTTATCACATTATTTATGGAAAGGGAGAATATGGAATAGATTATCCCACGAAAATTTATCACTGGTTGTTTGGATAATAATTTTTTTCAATTAAAATGTCAATTTATTGAAATAGGATATCATAAAAGAGGATATAATCCCATTTTTTATAATTATAATAAGAAATGTGTGATGGACACATGAGGTAACAAACAATTATTTTTCAAAATATAATGGTTAAAATTGATGGGAATGGAAATTACATACAATGAGGGGAAACCTTTTTAAAATATGATGACAATAATTATTAGTAATGATATATTATTTGAGAAGGGAGTTCACCATGATGTCATAATTGAGTGTAAAATTAATTTTACCCTATAGAGGATGATAATTATTTTTATTAGATATTATTGTGTAAGAATCCATGAATCAATGTAGAAGTTCAAGATGATTTCTTATAACCCAAATAAAAAGGGGTTTCAGTTAACAAATTCCATAACTACATCTATATCAGTCAGATTTAAAATCATTAGAAATTTGAACATAATATTTTGAGTGAGTAATTTTTATATACTTAAATTTATAAAAAAAATGAATCCTTGTACAAAAAATGAACCACAAAAACAAGGAACAGGTTCTGAACATGAATCATATATCGATGAAACCAAATTGAGATCTGAAAAACATTACCTTTAATATGGATTTACTATAATGTGATCTAAAATCCATTAAAAAAATAATAATAATCATTTATTTCATAGAATTATTCATAACGATATACACATATAGTCCAAATTTATATTTATTCTCTACATGTATGTTTGTTAGTTTTTTACTTATATTCAATATCGGGTGGGTGTTATATTGATTATTTTGAACATGTTTCACAAAACCATGTTTCATATTCAATAATTTCACAATATTAATCATAATGAGATTAATAAAATTACTATAGTGATTTATTTATAATTATTTATAATTATTTATAATTATTTATAAATATCTAATTTTATTCTATGTGTGTTTTTGTTATGATCAGTGAGGATGAAATGTATGATGAAATTTTTTCAATGATTTTTATCAGATAAGAAATGGTATCAATGTGGATGAGATTAATATTAGTATTAACAATAATGATTAAAAATAAAAAATATTATCTCAATATTTATTTCATGTATTAATAGTAATTATGTTATCTTAAAAATCTATGAATTTATGTTATTCCATTTTTAAAAAAGTTGGTGAGATTGAAAAAACAAAAACATACCATAATTAATGAACATTAATGATTTTGAAAGAAGTTTGGTTTGGGAATAATACCACTATAACAAAACAAATGTGAAATTATTCAATAATTTTACGTATTTGAATAATATTTGAATAAGATTTGATAACTAAGAAATAATCTATTTGAAAAATGATATATGTTATTGCATGGATGTTGTAGTCTGCATAATGCATGATAAATGTTTTCATTAATAAAATAATGAAATTTAAAGATGGTTTATTATAAAATTATAGTTAATAATAATAATAATAATTCATAATTATTATTCAATTTATCCATTATATTGAGGGAAGAGAAGAGGTGGTGAAAAATAGATATTGTCAATTTTTGGAGGCGATTATCCGTATAACTTATGAATGATAGTTTTGTTTTCCATAATTAAAATGAGGATGGAGGTCAATAGAAAATACCATTTCATAATAAATTTATTTTTAAAACATATTAATTTCAGTATATAGGAATTATAAAATTATAAATGAATGTTTGATATAGAATAGAAATTCTTTTATGAAAAAAGAGTACTCATAGAGAAATCAATGTGTTTTCCTTGGATGATTATTCATAAATGGAAATTATAAGAATATTTCTCAAAAAAAGAGGCATATGAAAAAAAAGTCTTATCTAAATTTAGGGATTGTGGTCAGTGTCTAAGTTTGAAACCAATTTTATAGTGGTCTTGAATGGGTGGGGAAATACACCTTTTAAAAGGGATTAGCAAGCTTTTTTTAAAAATATAACAACATTATAAACAGGGTGATATGTAAAAAAATTAAATATGCTAAAATAATACACAATATTTAGTGTAGTATTATATAAGATTGATAATACCACAACCATTAACATTAAAAAATTATTTTAATATGTTTCTAATTCATTTAGTATTTTAATGTCTAGTTTTACCATTTTTGGTTTTAATGTGGTAATTAATTGTTAACATTTTATTTTATTTAATGAAGAAGAAAGAAATAGAGTTAACAAATATTTTTTAAATACTGAATCCAAAAATGAAATAAATTTTATTCGATAAAATTTCTACTTGAAAGAAATGTAAATTTTATCATTAACGCATGTAACACATAAAAACTAGTTTTTTATAAAAAGTTCATTTTGAAGTAAACATTTCTATATAATAAAAAATTATCATTGTAGTTTTTTTCCATGATATAAATTGATATATTTTACATCAAATAAAATTTATTTTTATTTAATAACAATCTTAAAATAATAATTATTAATTAATTAATATAAAATACTAAAAATTGCCTTAATATTTATAATACTATTTATGTTCCTAAAATGGTAAAAAAAAGTACTAAAAATTAATAATTATATTTAAAATTTATACTTCTACTCATAAAAAACTATTTTATAAATTAAATGTTTTCTTAAATGTTTATGTATTTCATTAATAATTATAATCTTTCAGTTTTTTTAAAAACTATATTTTATCTATGTTCTCTAAAAATAAATTATTTTTCAAAATATATAAAAACTATCCAAAGATAACATGGTTATGTTGAATAAAAATATATATTTTCCTTTTTCAAATTCATAATCTATAATTTTAATGACTAAATTTTATATAAAATCATATAATATAATAGAAAATTGTTTCTATAAGGAAATTACTTTTCAAAGTTTTAGAAATTATTATTCACATCTTCTATATATTAAAAATATTATATTTTTTAATATATTATTCAGAATAAATATTTATCAAAAATATAATACACATGCTTGAAATATATTATATTATATCTTTAAAAATAATGTTCTTAAAAATAAATCATCTAATGGAAACATGTTTTGAAAAAATGGACATATTTGGTATTTAGCAAAAATAATTTTATCAACACATTAACATTAAAATTGAAATTTATTTGAATTTTTCTTTTATTTCAAAATTTTGTTACATATATTTTTAATTTCAAATTCAATGAATAAATTTATATTGTTATATGATATTTTATGTTTAATTTTGTCTTGATGTTGTGTGTGAAGAATGTAATAGATAAAAAGTTTTTTTAATGGAAAATAATATAAAAAAACTTGGGGTTGTACACTTCCTGCACCATTAAATAAATTAACTCTTCTTAATATTAATTTTATCTACTATTTCGAATAGATATGTGTATCTAAAATATTTTTATGTCCCAATATACAAATACTTTTGACATATCAATAATAAAAGTATAGAGAAAATTTGATTATCAAAATATTAGCAGTATCCATAAAATTGTTTTTCCTCCAACAATTGAAGACAATAATTTTTCATTAATTTATATCATGATCTATTTTTTTCTACTTAATTATAAAATGTTTCCACAATCATCATTTCATTGATAGAATATCATTGTTTTATATGATATTTGATTTCATAATTCTAATTTTTTCCCTCTATGTATAGAGAAAAATTTGACAACAATGGTATTCATTTAATAAGATTTTCGATCATCTCATGGTCTCAAAGGCCATATTTTTCAATTTTCTACACAATTCATTGTATATATTCCCATGTTTTCATAGTACGAAAATTCCTCAGATTAAAACATCATATTTTTAGTGGATCCATATAGAAAAATTGTTTTTCATATGATGTTAACTAAACTATTTATTTTTTATTTTCATTTGGTTTGATGATTTTTTCCTCTATAAAATATAAAAAATTGTCATTCTACATTATTAAATTAACATATGTGTCCCCTCTAAAATTTTCGATGTACATTCTACTAAATATTATCTCTTTCATCATTTATGTCACTAGAAAATCCTTGAGACCCCATCAATATATTAATTTTATTGTTTATAATATCAAATAAACAAACATTGAAAATAAGAAATATTGAATGGTTATTATCAATAATAATATGATATATCACATATTTTATAATACAAATAGTTTCTTTGGGTTCAAAACAAATGAATTATTCATGATATCCATTGTTAAAATGGTTTATTTGAGCATCATCAATTACTAAAATGAATGTCGGATGGTGCCAGTGATGGAGAGTTAATATCAATAGATAATTATCATAAATTATCCCTTAAAACTCAAAAAAAAATCAATACACATTAAATCCATAATATTCTATTCAAGTTCATCCTAGATAACTGTTATATAAATCAATGTTTTCTAGTTTAGGATATCACATACATATTATCCTATTTCAATGATATAATAACCTCTACATAACGGCTCAAAATGATAATGATATTATCCATGTTAGATCCACCCACCCATGGATGTAAAACCTTGTGTATTGTTAGACCAGTTTCCATTGCATGGGGTGATTACTGTTTTAACACAAAATATCCACCATTTAGTGGTAATATATCTATGTACCTATAAGATAGATTATATATCCTCTTGGGTTATCTAGATGATGGTTTTATTTCCAAGAAAACTACACAATATCAACATTAACAAAATTTTATAATGTTAACAAGTACATATAGTTATCACCAAGACATATATATAGGATTATCTCAATATTTATATTATCCTAATCACAAAATCAACTAAAATAATCATAAAAGATAAAAAATAACCACCTCTAATACCAATAATATTAACATGAGAAACAAAATATCTATTTTACAACACTACAATAATTTAAACTTTATATCTCACAATAATCACACAGACCCCAAAGAACATTTTGGTTTTGTGTCTTTGAAGACTAGTTAAATAGAGACCCTATTTGATAAATTTTTGTACATTTATCCATAATATATCTCTTGTAGATACTATATTGATATCTCACATGTCATAGACAAATTCATATCCTATATAGTGGGTTCATAATAGAGGGATGATCTTTAACACCTAGTGGGGGAAACATATCACATTTGAAATAACATTATATAATAAGACTATAATAATTCATGGGGAAGGAGAAATTTCAAATTGAAAATAAAATATGACAATGAGAATTATCCATTAATCAAGAAGTAAATCCATGTTATCACAAATTAATAATCATGTACACTCATATAAGATATTCAGATAATTAAGGAAACAATTATTACTAAATGATATCATAAGATCAGAGAAACATAAATTTTTTGAAAGAACATAAAATAAGAAATCATAAGCCTAAATCAAGGATATTTACCAAGACTATCATAATGGACAATGTCCCATGATCTACTGGGTTCACTCTAAATTCTTATAAACCAAGTTTTTAGAGTCCCTTGGTTTATTTTTTTCACTCCCCATTACCTTTCATATTATATCATGATATATCAACCATTACCAATTGTGTTTAGGATCTATATGTTTCTTATCCCAACTATCTTAGAACATAGTATGATCAAGAAAAATCCATTTTCACTATATTTGGTATCTCATGGGATCAAATTGATACCTAATGTGTTGTAGAACCCTGTAATAATTTTATGATAAATCACATACTAGAAATAAAAATATATCCATAAACATATATTCTACACGTGGAAAAGAAACAATCACTAAATAATAAACATGGTAAAACATGTGCGGGTGAAGTTGATTTCATATTATTTCTCCAAAGTATAACAAAATAAAATATCATTAGTATTCCCAAGGGATGATGGAATTAAAAATTTTTGGAAGATAACGTTGATAAAAATAAACATAGAACATAAAAATTATTTTCCAATATAGTAAAATACATTATAAAGATAAAATTCATGTAGGAATAAAATAGACATCATTTGTAATGATTTTTAAAATAAAAAATTGGTATTTTATAGAAGGAATGATATCAAAATATTTAATCAATATAATTTTTTTTACAAATATTAAAAAATAGTAGAGTTTCCAAAATATATATATGGTAAAAATAATTTTTATAGGGGTTAAACCATTCATGAAATAACAAATCATAATGTTACCCTAAGTCACGTTTACTAAAATGTGAGAATTTAAAATGGAAAAAAACAATCATTATCCCTAAAAGAAAAATAATTTTTAATTTATATATGTGTGTGGAAAATATAAAAAAATACGCTGTAAATAGTTGGAAAGAATATTATCGAATATGTATGTGACTATATAGAATGTGTTACCAAAAAATAACATGGGTTGTTTGGAAGATACATTTTAATGTTTTAATATATATATATATATATATATATTAAAATATGAAATTTTAAAGGTGTATTTTTTCTAAATTGGAGAAGGGAAATGGGAATTTTATGTGGCATAAAAAAAATTATTCTTCCTAAAATATAAGAGAGTACTAAGGGGATGGGAAATAATGGAAAAGGAGGTAAACCATCATTAAATAGGATAAGAATAATTATCAATAATGATAATTTTTTAAATGGAAATTCATCAAGGGTAGTGCTTTGTATCTTAAACTAATTTTATCATAAAAATTAATATAAGGATCGACAGAAAATCTTATGGTCGAATAAACAAATCATATATTTTTTACTTCGAAGATGTGATATTATGACCAATATAAATAGTGATATTGAATTAATAACAACCCTGGAAACATCACAATATTTCAAATTAAAAATTATTGTAATGGTTAACATGATATGTATTTTTGAATCCATTCTATATCAACAAAATTATGAACAAAATATATCTATTAATAATACATACACAAAAAATGTTTTAATTAGTTTTTATGGTGAATATAATCTCAATAAAACTAAATTGATATAAAAAAAGTGTCCTTTTATCTTTATTTTCATGAATTCACTATTAAACAAAGTATAACATACATGTATATTATAATAACTTATTTTATAACCTTATTCATAACTAGAAAAATTTATAATCGTAATATATATTTTTTCTATACATGAATATTAGATATTTTTTATGTTTTCAATATTTGGTTGAGTAATATTTAACGTTTTTTAGTATTTTCATGTTATTATTGTTCTATTAGTTCCTCAACCAATGAAAATAATAATGATATATTTTAAGTTACTATAATTGATTCATTATCATACATATAAGAAAATAATTTCATTCTCTAATTGTTTCAGTTACAATCCTGGAATATGGAATAAGTGATGAGCCTATTATACTATTTTTTCACAAATGATTAATGATATTATAGTGAATGAGTTTAATTTTATTTCCATTAGATAACTAAAGTAAAATAATTATTATATTTTATAACATATATTATCACATTTTTTTTATCATGGTCATCAATGATATTATTTTATTTCACTATTCATGTAGGTGGTTAGACCGTCCAATCATTAAAATAACGTAATTAATTGATTATTGTGATAATGAAAGTGGTATATTTTGAAATATGTATAATTATAAATTTTTTAATGATTTTATTTTTTTTACATTTATTTTTTTGAATGATATTAGAATAATTTATAATAAATAAGAAATAAACTATATTAAAAATGAGATATGATACTTCATGGAGGCGGTAGTTCACACCCCACAAATTTTACATTTTAATATTATGAAGAATGAGAGTGAATGAAGGTGGATTAATCTTTTCAAATTATTAAAAATAAAAATATAACATGTCTCATATTTATTATAAAACGCAATCCTTAATATTATCAAATAGAGGAGTTCATAACAGAAATGTATCATATTTTTTGGCATCATTTTTAGTTATTATATAGATTAATTACAAGAAAAATCACTAATATGAAATGTGGTTTTGAGGACTGATGTGCCCGGAATAAATGTTTGAAAAATATTCATATTTTTAATTTCACATGTGTGTTGTTTTCCTAATAAAGATTAATAACAATTAAACAGGTTATTAGATCAAAAATCATATGGCATCATTGATTTTAGAATAGAAAAATTACCATAGGAATGACCTAACATATGTCGATGTGGATGGTTTGTGAAAATGTTTTCTCGGGTGTAAAATGAATAATTTTTTTAAAAAAATTATCCTAATTCATTTGTGTTGACACAGTAGATTGAAAATATTTAAATATACTGTTAGGTTAGAAATCTAGGATAAGAAACATAACCCTATAATACCATGTAGAGTCATTGTTGGGATATCTATATAATCCTACTTGATGAACGAAGATGGATCTTGAATTGATGATCAACACACATCTATTTTCAATGGATATTTCTTATTAAGCTGATGACACATCTACAGTTCTTCATCAGCAATCAATCCAAAATCAGGTATTGAGTGTGATTTAACTATTGTATTCCCATTTCTTTATATTTATGATGATCTTTATCCAATTGATGAATAGATTGATTCATAGACCAGTTGTATTGGATGATGAGATTTATTTAATTTGGTTTTCTAAACCAAATCCTAAATTCTAGAATTTTATCCAAGAACCCATGGCCAACAATGATAACATGTGGTTCGTGTACATTACTAAAAACATTTTTCTTGTTCTTCTTCGTTGGACCCATGGGGTCCTGGCTCGTGTTTTCTAGGTGGTTCAGACCTCAATCGAAAAAAAATATTTTATGTTGTGGTGTATCTCTTGTATATATCTGGGGTTTTCTTTACATCATAGATCTTTAATATAGAGTTACATGTTTTATTTATATTACTATACATGGTGTTTCATATTTAGTATTTTGGGATGTCCTACTAAGTATTGTTCTAATCGCATCTCCACAAGATCTGGTGGATCATAGATGCAGCTCGGTAGATAGTGGTGTTTACTAGGATTGTAACTTTGACTTAGTCTTCTCCCTTAGAGTAGTTTGGAATTCTACAGTATCACTCAAACTTGTGTTATAGACTCTTTTAATGGGATTATATTTGTCCTTGTTTACTATTCCTTTACTTTTGGTTGTACTCTGGTTGGGTGATCATAGTTGTATGCATGAATTCTATTAGTTTTTTTACATTTTAGTATTGTGTGCCTTTGAGATGTGTGAATGTGTACAGTTACAAGAAGATAATGCCTCTTATTTGTTAGAAATACCTACTCGGTGTAAGTCACCTTCCCTTGGACTATTGGATGCATGCTTGGGGTAGTCTTGGAACATGCCCCTATGAGATGGATTTTGATAGAGTGGTATAAGATCAGGTCGGTTCTAATTTTGGACCAAGAGCCTATGGTTGTGTTTGGGGAAACAAACTTATGTTTTGGGAGTTCCACGTTCTAGTCCAGGACTTTAGTGTTGTGGAGGTGATTGATGTATCCATTAACCAGGAATATGAGTGCCTTCTTTTCGACATAGTACATGAGTACACTAGTTATAGGAAAAAATAAATGGTGCATGAATCATATAAGAATCACTATTTTTTTCATTTCCTTCTTGAGCGAGCTTCCCATATATACTATATAGTCCATGGTACATATTTTTAATTTTATAATTCCTCTATATAATTATCCATCCATTATTCCACCCCCTACTCATGAGGATGATCTTCCTAGGGATGAGGCATGAGTACTGGTGAATGTACTAGAGATATCACCTACGGGTGGTTTACCAGATACAGCACCACTCGTCGAGAAAACCCTACTGCTAGCACTACTAGATAAAGATGCACATGGGCTGATTATGTTTCATGTATTTCAATGGATATGAAACCCCATGTTTTAGGGTGATCCAGTACCCCATATGAATGAGGATTGTCTAGAGTTATCCACCCATGTTTTAAACCTTCTGAGGAACCCTACCGATCTGATGAAAATCATTGCCTTGAGTTTTTTTAGGGATCTATGATGAGATGGTGGAGCTTGGTGACTCAGTCACATGATGATACAACTCTCTCCTTGATTGATTTTAGGGTCTCTTATGATAGGAGTTCTGTCAGGCCATGTGGCAATTTCTATGCGTAAAGGAGATTATGACTCTACAACCAGATAGAACGACCAAGTCTGAGTATTCAATGAAGTTTACTGATAATTCATGCTACACCTTAGACATGGTATGGAAATAGTTGTTTAGGTATTATACATTAAAGTACGTTTTATTCCAAGACAACAGGGAATGAGTGGTCTCCCTTAACATTTAATCATATACTGGTGTACATGAGTGATCCATGTTTGTAGAAGGTTTTTAGGAAGAGCATGTACTAGTTGTGGGAGAGAGTAGTGGGAACACAATAGTCGGGTCCTCGACAGGAGGTATTTGAATGCATCCATAGTGGTCCAAGAAGGTGAGGCACTTCAGATGTGATCCCTGGTCTCAAGGTCAAGTGTGATGGTATCCTATGGTGGATCGAATAAGTCAATGGACATGCGGTGTTTTTCATGAAAAGTTCTGTTAAATCTAACTAGAGATTGATTAACCTATCATACAACTGATCAAGAGACAGTTTAGGGACCACATAGACAGAGAAATATATAGGATAATGGTGGTCCGTAAGGAGGTGAAAATGGTATAGGGGATATAAGGAAAACATGTAGGGATAAGAGGCTCGACCTATTACCACCACCACACCCAGGTGGTTCATTCTAGTCTCAGGGAGCTAGTTGATAGGGAAAAGTCTAGTTGTAGGCTGTGGAGGCCTATGAACCCAAGTCACCATGGATCATATGAGTTATGGTCTATGTCTTCTATATATTATAAATATTTTTTTAGACGCAAGTTTGAGTCATTATTTTCCTTACAGGAATCATGTTTGGGACTCGAAGATTTCAGTTGAACTGCTGACATGACATGTATTCTTGGAGACTCCTACATGGGAGACTCAATAATCACACAATTGTTTTGATAGTGTGACCTGACTCTTTGAGGCAATATTTCCAATTGGGATCTCTTGGTAGTAGCATTGAGTCCTTACGACGTCATTCATGATATGGTCTTTCTATCCACAGGTGATACCCATATTTATTGTTTTAGATGAAATGTATTGTGTTTCTACAGTGATAGAAACAAGTTTTACATTATTGGTGAAAAGGAAATATTGGTGGTTTACGATGGACTCAGACAAATGAAGTTTCATTAGATTACTCGTTTATTGTCTTGCCACTCGCACTGGTTTACCTCCCTACATGTAGATAGACTTCTATAAAAATCTACATCCTAGGAAAACACTAATATCTACACTTTTATATCGGTTGTCTTCCACAGAGATTTGTGAGTTGAGGGTACAGTTGGAGGAATAAGAGATGAAGGGACTCATGAGATCAAATTTTTCACACTAGGAAGCATCAATTTTGATTCCCAAGATGGCATACAAGAGAATGGGTATAGGTGTTTATTACAAAAGATAAAACTCGGTGACAGTGGGGAAGATGTATCCACTACCAAGGATCAGTCACCTCTTTGTTTAGTTGAAAGGGGTGTGATGGTTCTCAAAGACTGACCTCAAATTAATCTATCACCAGTTACAATTATGGGATGGGGATCTACTAAAGATGGACTTTAGATGTCAATATTGTCACTATGAGAACATGATGATTCCATTTGGCATGAAGAATGCATAAAAATAGTTCATGGGACTCCATAACAATATCTTTCATCCTTACATAGATCAGTTCATGGTTGTATTCATTGATGAAATCCTAATGTATTTGACATCAGAGTAGGATAATGCAAGACATATAAGGATAGTTCTGGACACTCACTGAGAAACTTACTTAACAGAAATCTCTCAAAGTTTCATCTATATATTTGAGAGGTCCAAATTCTAGGACATGTCATATGACAGTTTAGATTTGTAGTGGATCCAATGAAGTTTGAGGAAGTTCTTTCTTGGAATCCACCAATGTGTGTTACCTAAGTGTAGAGTTTACATGTATTGGTAGGGTAATATTAGAGGTTTGTACCAGAAATATCCAGAGTTGACGCACCCTTGACAACATCTACTTCAAAAGGGTATCCATTTGTATGGATAGAAAAGATTGAGTAGTGATATCAAGAGTTGAGGTAGAGGTTGATGATCGGTCCCATATTAATGATAACAGAGGAAGGGGTCGAGTACATGGTGTTCTATGATACATTAGAAACTGATCATGGTTGTGTCCTTATGTAGAGGAAAGTAATTATTTCCTATTTTTAATTCCATCTGAGAGAACATGTGAAAAATTACGTGGTCTGTGATCATTAGTTAGCAATACTTGTCTTTAATTTGAATATGTGATGACACTAACTTATATGAGATATGTTTTCCATATACTATGACCATAAGAGTCTCGTGTATATCTTCTCCTATAAGGATCTAAACATGAGACGACCACGATAGATAGTGAACTTCCAGATCTATAACTTTTAAATTTTCAAATTCTCTTGTGATGGGGAATGTGGTGGAAGATTCTCCTAGAAGTATATATGTCCACAATTGTTGAACAAGGTTTCAGAGATTTTAGAATCATTGTAGTTTCCCCTTGTGTATGGTGATTGAGTAGCTTACGTCTACTAGATTGTTATCAACCCTTCACTCTTATAGTAGGTTAGAGGGGCACAACTTAGGGATACCGACTTCGATACCGTACATACATAGATGTCCAAAGGGAATTCTACTGATGCATATTCATATGAAGGGGAGTGTGTCCTTCCTCTCAGAGGACGCATAGTATTACCAGTGGCGTTGTAGGAGGAGTTTCTTAGGGTATTTCATACATCCACATTGGTGGTACATCCAGTTGTGCCGATGATGTACCAGGACCTCCAACATAATTTTGGTGGCCAAGTACAAACAAAGGAGTTACATAGTCTATTTTTCATTTACTTAATTGTATGCAAGTGAAGGATGAGCACCTGGTTTTAGTGGGCTTACCTCAACCCCTTGAGGTACAAGAATGGAAATGGGAAGGGATAACTATGAAATTAGTGACTACTTTACCATGTAAGACCATGGGAAACGATTCCACATAGTTGATCATTGATCGACACACCATGCAAGACAACTTTTTCACTACTAGAGAAAAGAGTTCACTATAGAGATTGGGGTTCCACAGTGTTGAATAGATCATTCGCACCCATGGAGTTATAGGGATTATTTTCTCTGATTGTGAGGATTGTTTTACATCCCAGTTGTGGAATGGATTATATGTGGTGTTTGGGACCCAGTAATGCTTGATCACAACTTTTCACCCACAAATTAATGGCTCGAATAAGAGGATAATTCAGGTTCTAGACGACATGCTGAAAGCTTGCATGCTAGATTTTTTTTCCTTTTTGGGAGGATCACATATATATGGTGCAGCTTAGTTAAAACAAAGCTCCCATTCCACTATGTGTACGGAACGATTTAATGCTTTGTATGGATAAACCTTTAGGTAACCAATTTGCTAGATAGACCTAAGAGAGTTAGCACTAATGGGCCTAGAGTTGTTGTGTGCTACTGTAGAGAAATTGTATATCATCTGGGAGTGGAAGAAGACTACACACAGCCATCACAAGACTTATGATGATAGGTGAAATAGGCCTTTTTAGTTTGAAGAAGGAGACCATGTGTTTGTTCGGGATTCAACTTTATGGGGATTATAAATATTTCATTGGGGAATGAAGCTATCTCTAATGTTCATCGGCCCTTTACATATACTATGTAGAGTTGAAGAGATAGGGTACCAGTTGGATCCACCTCTCTTGTAAGATCAGGTACCTGATGTCTCCCATGTGTCATACCTGATGAAGTATGTGGATGACCCATCACACATCATTATCTAGAGAGAGCTGGACATTAGGGATGAATTGAATTTTTCTGAGTACCCAGTAGATATTGATTATCTGTTGGAGAAGATCCTTTGTGGTTGATCAATTATTTTTGTGCATGTCCAGTGGCAGCACATAAATCTCCGTGAGAGAACATGCGAGTAGGAGGATCATATTTGTGCTCAGTAACCTCATTTGTTTGAGTAACTCTTGTTTTGGCTTTTCGAGGATGTAAATCCCCAAGGTGGGGAGAATGTAACACTTCAGATTTTATGTGATTTATTTTTAAATATTTTTTGATTTTTTTTTCAAGGTTAGGTGCTGCTACAAGCTGTGATTCCAAGGCCCATTTTCCAAGAATTGTTTTTTTCAAATTATTAAAATATTTAATAGCACAAACACATTGTTTTCTTGAAAAAATGGAATATCTTTTAAATCGGTTGTTGATCAGAAATTTGATGTCACCGTTGAGTTAATAATAGTTTCATTACCATAGGCATAACCTTTCACATGTTAGAATTGGCCATTCAAGAAATTTTCTTTGCGAGTATAAATTGAATTATAAAATTTAATAAAATTATTTTGATTCATTTTTGTTTACAGAGTGGATTAAAAATATTTAAATACATTGTTAGGATAGAATTATAGGGTTATCCACATAATAATAGAATTATCTAGAATCTTGTCATAGAGATATCTTGAGAATCCTTCCTGATGTATGAAGATGTATCATGAATATGCTATCAACACACATTTATTTTTAATGGATATCACCTACAATGGTGATGAAATTAATTTTCTTCATCATCAACTGATTAAAATCGAGGTCGTTAATGTGACTTAATTGGTTTATATCTCGTACATTATTTCAATGAGTATCATGACCCAATTAATGAATGGATTGATTCATTAATCCTTTGTATTGTGATATGGGATTAACATAATATGGTTCTCTAACAAAGACCCCTTGTTCTTTACCTATGGGAAAAAAACTTTTGCAACAACTATAAACATTCATTCTTGTACATTCCTCCCTCCGTTCTTCATGTTCTTCACCGTTGGATCCTTGTGGTCCTGGATCCATGTAGTCAGCTGGTTAAGAGCTCGATTAGAACCCCATATTTTGGGGAAATTGATAATTGAGTCTGGATCAATGTATATCAGTACCCAAGTTTCTTAGATATGTGATCATTTCATTATTTAGGCATTGAACGAGGAATGGTAGCTCAGGGATGTAGAGGCAGAAGTGGTCCGGACAAGAGGTAGTGCACGACAGACTATAGTTGTTGGAGGTGGCACACGAAGACACGAGTGACCGGTTGAGGCTGATCGGGTCGTGAATGATGATGCTACATACAATTGGTATCAACTGCGGTGGATTCGGAGTTGTCCAAGCTAGGCATGTCTGATCAGGGTCGAGCTAGTGAGTCAGATCCATGATCAGGACTGCAGGTCGGATTTGGATTGGGATAAATGGAGCTGAGTGAGGTGAATTGGGGTGGAGATATGTGAATTAGACAATGTGGGTAGCAGAGTGTGCAGAACATGGATGGGATGGTTGACTTTATGCAAGGTCCACCGAGAGGTGGGCTGTAGGTGGAGCTTTAGTAGGGAAAAAAATTATGCCGCTATTCAGAGGTGGAATGTGGATAGACCGTGACATTCAGTCCAAATGGGGATAGTCCATGATGTTAGTGGAATGAAAACAGCAGTGGGTGGACTGGCTACAGCCGTAGGTCCATAGGCCCCAATAGGTATGGAGTAAGTTTTGTTCAAATAGTCATAACTCCTAAATAGATAATCCAATTGACATGTTGTCTGTGGAAGCCTTACCCTGATGATAATGCAATTAAATAAAGGGTTATTGAGGCACATGTTTATCCTTGTATAGATGAGTATATTTTTAGTGATTTCCCTTTTTCCTCTCCTAGAGGGTACATTGCATCACTATATCTACATCATTCAATTATAATCCCCTATAGAGGCTCAGTATCATATAGAGTTGTGGAATCCATTTGTGAGACAAGAGTGAGATCCACTAGCATCCATAGTAGATTTTTTGTAATTTAAGTGGCCTACATGGTATTATATTGATCCTCTATATAGTGGGCCTCATCAGTATGGTTTGTGAAATCATGGGAATATGATCCCCTACATAACATGTTAATTCATATTGGGATTATGGTGTCCCCTAATGGTTTTGGCCGTGACCTCCTATTTTTGTATCACAGTCTTCAAATACCAATGTATTCTCTTTGGGAGGGGAAAAAATGAGCTGGATCTCATTTCCAAGTGCCTCCAATGATATCAGGGCTTGAGGACTGTGTTCTCTTAGAATGAGCATTGCGTTGAGTAGAATCTTAGGGCCAACAGTTCATTTTGACTGCCTGAGGGTGTGTTGTCTCTTTTGAGAACATCCAGGGTTTAATGTACTTCTTCTAAATCTTATATAGTGTTAGATATTGTATTGATCTGAATACACTTGGTGCTTCGTGTTTAATGCTTCTAGGGTATCATATTGAGTGTTTTTATACTCACCCCTACATGAGATTTGTCCACGTGTGTCATGCCTTTTGTAGACAGAATTTCTTTTGATAATGTCCTAGGAGGACTAGGAGTTGGTGGAGAATAGCTAGATAAAGTAACATTGAGGTGTTTATTAGGAGCATATATTTGACTTATTACTCTCCCTTGGTGTAGGTTAGAATTCTACAGTTTCAGTCAGAAATGTGTTATAGACTCTATTGGTGGGATTTTATTTGGCCCCATTTACTTTCTCATTACTTTATATTGTAATCTGGTTGTGTTATCTTTGTTGTATTCATGAATTATATCTATTGTTATGGATTTTAGTATTGTGTGTATTGGAGATGTTTTTGTGTGTGTAAAGGTACATTAGGCTAATGCCACCCATTTCTGGGAAATTCCTACTCAATGGCAGTCACCAACCCTTGGTCTATTGGAGGTAGGCTAGGGGTAGTCTTTGAAGAAACCCATTTGGTATGGGTTATGATAAGAAAAATTGAATTTGTAACTCTATCATGGTGGTAGTCGCAAAATGGAAGAATGAAAAATTAATTTTTGGTAATGGAAAATGGTAATGGTTGTTAATATTTATGACCTATGAACGTTTAATTTAATAATAAAAAAATTATTAATTCTTTATATACTAATTATTGAATAATAATTCAATGGTTATTGTACACAAAAACAATTAATAAAAAATGAGTACATGTGTTGAAATTATTGTTTTTTTACTTTGAGTATTCATCATAAATGGAAGTATGAATAGAATATTTTTTCCCATAGGAATTAAATTGTAAATATTTTAATGTAGAAACCAATTTTTATAGTTTTCATGACAGTGTAGTGAGAGACCCCATTAATAAGTGTTGATAATGGAATTTTAGGATTTATGAACCCATAATACGAATAGAAAAAAGTTAGACATGTCACATGGCTCTAAAAAAATACAATAACGGAGTGTCGGAAGAGATAAGGTATATAATCCTTCACAAAGCCTTTTCCAGTAATATATTTTTGTTCATTTCTATTAGAATTTTCACTTTTATCAATTTTGATTTTACCATGATAACTAATTTTTATCAAAGAAATCTATGTTTAGTAACTAAAAATAGTAGCCTTATTTCATATGTTTTTACTTAATAACTCAAAATAATAATTTCATTTTTTCCGATGAAATTTTTATGTGTAATAAAAATCAATTTTAACATTACGGAAACAAAAGATGTAAAATTACATTTTATTACAAGCCTATTTGGAAGCTTATAATATATTTTTAGTGTACAATTATAATTATATAGGGAATCCATAATTGAAATTAGAGTATTATATAGAAATATATATTCATTGGGATTTAAAGTCAAGATGAAACCAAATTTTATCATAAAAGATATTTAATTAAAATAAAAGACCAAATAATGTATTTATTTGGATGTTTTTATTAAGTTATTGAAATAATAAATGTAGGATTTATAAATTAATAATGAAATTTAAAAATTACTTTTTAGTCAATAAAAAATATTTGATAAATTAATATTTTTAGAAACATCTAATTCCTTTTTTTTCACTATAATTTTTTTTGGTAAAAACAATATTTTCACTATTCAACAAAAAAGGCATTTATTTTAGTAAAATCACAAACATATATCGGAAGAGAATAGTTTTATGATGAATATAAATATTTTTTTCACCTTTTTAATTTCACGTTAAAAATTTCTAGAATGTTGCTTTAAAAAATCATAATATATAAAGAAAATCATATTTCATAGAAAACTAACTTTATAGAGTGTTATCCATTATAATTTTTATTTTATATTAATTAAAAATATCATTTCCCTTAATTTATTATTAATTTCAAAATATTTATTATTCATATCAATCTTATACCTTAATTATAATGTTTTTATCTTAAAAAAATAAAGAGAATTGATATCCAATTTTTAAAAAATATTATTTCTAGCGTAAAATAATTTTTTTTGACATTTAAAAAAATTAGTGTTATCAAGGACATATTATTAAGAATAAATATATTTTTTTCTTCATATATTTCAAAATTAGGTTACAATTATTTTTTGCCACCTATTCAGTGTCTTTATTTTAATTTTATAAAATATTTCTTATTTTGTTTTGGTTTGATATTGCAAGTGTTGAATGTTATCGACGTAGTGTTTATGTAAAAGAAAAATATATATATAAATCATGATTGTGTTGTAGGTCGAGTGCTTATGGTGAAACCTCAATTTATAGGTTAACATTAAAATATCTTAATATTTAATTTAAAAATATCTATTCACATGTATACATCATTTTAATTGGAAATAGTAGTAATTTGGATGATTACCTGACTAGGAGAAGGGAGAAACCACACCATGAATGATTTATATTGAAAATGATAAATTGGAATGGTGACTTTGTGTTGTAGTTTTATTGAATAATATCTGAGATTAAATGGTAAACACATATACATTAAATTCTTATGATGATATAGTTTTTAATGAAACTATTTCATATAACATTAACTATAATAATATTTTTAGGGTCATTTGATATGTAGTATTATGTCATGTGGTTTATATTCATGGGATGAGTTCTATTTACATATTAACTAATTACCATGGTGGGAATCCAAAATCACGGTATTTGGTTTTCTATGAGGAATAATCATCCTAAGACTTTTGTTATTCTGATGCAATGGTTAAATAGTGAAGAGATATTAGAAATGATTATGTCTTAAGACCTAAAAGTGTATGTGTTCTAATGGGTTTAGAGTTCTTGATTTGGGATTTTATAATTGATCTAGATGTCACTACATATCCCGGGAAAATATATATTGACCCACATATATTATGGGATGAAAATAGTTTTTCCCAGTGTAGAGTATAGTATAGAAAGTACCCCAATGAATCATTATACCATACATTAGGAGGATTTTTTATAGTTATAATATTAATTATTGGAGCCAAAATGGTAAATCTTATCATGAATAAATATCATGAAATGAATTGATTCATGTATTATCTATTTCTATAAAATACGCTTCTGTATAGGTCTAGATCTTACATGAGGGATCAAGGTACCATTGTATGGGTTCTCTATTGAGAGAAAGTGGAATGGTACCAGACATGAATTTGTAAATGTTTCATCATGATGGAATAATTTATCCATTAAAAATATTCATTGGTTGGCCATGAGATGAAAGAAGTGTGAATCGATATGTATCTTATAAGAGTATGAATCATTCAATACATAGTTCTCAATATAGCCCTTCACATAGATTAATCATGCATGTATAGGAAAGAAATAAATACCCCATAATTGTGTTAATCTATATATCGGAAAGAAAATAATTATTATGATAATATGTAATCCATAAAAATTGAGTGGGGATTTAATCCTCATTTCAGATTAAGGTCAATAAAACATATACTGGGTAATTAAACATGGATCTATGTATCTTTTTTGTAAAATAGATTATATAAAACCTACATAACTATGTATTTTTAATATCATACAAGGTGGGTAATATATTGTGTAGGTAAACCACATGATTCAATGAATATAATACCAAGGAGATTGTGGACATAAATCAATGAAATACTTGAATCATAATTTATGGGCTTATGAATAGGTCCGTCTTTATGTATTAAATAAACTTTTTTAAAAGACTCTAGGGAAACCAATATAAATAAATGAAACATATTTCCTTAGAATTGTTCCAATAGTGGTAGTTGTGATATTTTGAGTGGCTCCCTTTCATTATCATTGTGATTTAGTTTTTTTAATTATTTCAAACTGTAAATATTTTCTTTCTAATAAATTTGTTAAGTGTTTTAGATTTATTACATCAATGTTTTTATTTTATATCTAGATACATTTTTATCATATTCTTAGGGAGTTGAATCCGTTGCAAGGATAAAAATATTATCTTCATTTAATTTATTTATGTCAAAAGGTAATTCAATAGTTGGGATGGTGAAAAAATACACCAAAGTTGTTTCATATTGTTCAAGTGATATTGATGTTTTCATATTAAGTAAATTCTGAATAATGATTATACATCAAGCTATATTGAATAGAGTTGTGGGATAATTTTACCATTGGTTATATAAGGAGTTTTCTAAACGTTATTAGTTTTTACTAAAATCTGAAAAGGATTTTTTAAGACACTAAAAAATCACCAAATTTTCAAAAGAAGTTTTTCAACAATAAATTGAAAAAATTTCAAATCCTATAGTATTTATTTTTATGAATATTCTATAGATATCATAATTTATCAAAACATGGGGTGATATAATTCCAATAAGGTCATCCTGATTTGATTAGTTTACATCAAAGGATGAAAAACTATTTTGGATAGACAATAAATTCATTGTACATTGTGATAACATATTGTGGAACATTTTAGGTGTAAGTGTAAATTTAAAGGACCATGTTAATGCATGTCGTGATTTTGAAGAAATGTTTTTAAATAAATGATTGCATTTACATTTAGCTGAGGGAAATACGACATATTTTTCTGCTGTACAGTATACGATGACTACAAAGGAGAAAGAGGCATATCATTCCATTTTGAAGATTCTTAAAGTGCCTGATGGTTACTCTTCTAATATTTTAAAGTGTGCGAATCTAATTAGTATGACATCTCAAGCATTAAAATGTCATGACAATCAAATACTACTTCATTAGATGATTCCAATCACAATTTTAGATTGTTTATCCCCGTATGGTGTTCAGCCATTGACTGAGATGAGTAATTTTTTAGACACCATTGTTTAAGAAATCAACGAATGAATGATTTAAAAAGCTTATAGGACCAAATTGTACTTACACATTGTCACTTTGAGAAACTATTTACCCCCTCATTTTTCAAAGTTATGGTCCACATGACAGTGCACCAAACTGATAATGTAATGGCTGCTGGTCCAGTCTAATTTTGGTGGATGTATCATATAGAGTGGTATTTGAGTACATTGAAAGGATTTGTACGCAATAGAGCTCATATGGAGGCATCAATAGCCAATGGTCATTTTATGGATGACTGTACTAATTTTTGTGAAGAATATTTTACGGATGTTGAAACAAAATTAGATAATCTATCTTGGATTCATGATGGTCCAGTTGGAGAGGGAACCATATTAGATATGGACAACATTTAGTGGATACAAGCACATCGATATATCTTGATCAATTCTCAATCGGTTGCACCATTAATGCAGTAAGTGTCTTATCACTTTTATTATTTAACTTTTACATGTTTTGTTTATAGAAGTTAATCATTTAAAAATCGCGTTATCATTTTTAAGAAACACATTAATGAGATGAATGAAGAGACGTATCATGCAACTGATTATCAAATTCAACAATCTAATTGTGCATCATTTCATGATTAGTTCAAGGATTATGTATGTATAAATTGACTTTCATTATGATTGAAGTATTATACTAATTTCTATCTTCATAAATAATTATTTAATTATATTAATTGTGTAGGATCCTAAGCTAAGGGAGTTATGGGACTCCACACCAACTGATGAATTTATCAAACTAGCTAAGGGTTCATCTATAATGGCGTGTCGTTATAATGATATAGATGCTAATGGTTTTAGATTTCACATTAATGATCTTGACAACAAACTAGAAACAAAAAAATAGTGGCATCGATTGCCCATTTGTCAATTCTGGTTATTACTATAGTAAATTGATAGAAATCATTGAAGTTGTATATGCACACAGGTTGAAGTAAATATTGTTAAAGTGTAATTGGGTTGATCCAGTGCATGGATGTAATGTCGATCAGTATCAGTTTTCATTGGTGAATTTTAAATTTTTGTTATATATAAATAAACGCATTGATAATGAACCTTTCATGTTGACATCACAATAAGAACAAGTATTCTTCGTTACTTTTCCATCTAATCAATGTAGACATGTTGTGAAAATGTCCTGGTGATGAGTGTTTTTATTTGAAGAAGATGGACTAGAGACTTTTTCGTTGGTTTCACAACAACTTGATCGACATACCATAGTTTAACGTGATGAAGATAATTATTGGTTCAGAGAATTTGTTAAAAGAGAAAAGGTCAATATTCATGCTTAATGAAAGGTATAATTGTTTTCACTCTATTCATTATTGAATGTCCTAGGATATCATAAATTATCTAACCATTTTACAAATCCTTGTATGCTTTAATCCTCAATTTTGGAAGTTTATTAATTTATAAATATTTAGGTTGATTTCTCTTTTGGTTTTTTCATGTTATTGTCAATGTATCTTCCCACTAAGGTATTATTCATTTGGTTCATGTGCTGCTTAAATTTTTATTAAATCAATCTGAAATTAGGCTATGTATTGATTGGTTTTTTAAATAATTTGTATATTTGTTTTGTTAAAAGTTTGATTTTATAAAATCCATTCACAACTAATTATCCAATCCATTTTTGTTTGATTAACAACTATATAAGTTTTATTTTTTGTAAAACAATTTAATTTATCTTTTGGACACTTTGGATAGTCCCCTTACTAATGTTTCCTATTACTGCAGGCATGTTAGGGGAAGAGGCAACAGATCCACATCATCCAGCTGAGCCATCTACACCTCAAGTTCGAGGTATGTTTGAATGTAATTGTTTCTATTTTTATGTAATCGATAAACATATATATATATATATATAATCTGTAAAATTATATATAAAATTGTTTTCAACATGATAATACTCGACTGCTTCTTCCTCTCGTAAGAGAGGCCCTAGTCGTGACATATTATCATGGAATTCCTAAATGAAGTTTGATGTTTCATTTGATGAGATATTTCATCCTCTGTGACTGAATTCCCCTATATTTATTCGTCAGCTGGCTCATATCATACGTGACCCACATCGATTTCCATTGACCACACGTGACTGGGCTTCTATACCTCAGGACACATTAGATCGTCTTTAGAGGTAGTTTCAGGTAATAAGACCATTTTACATTCTTCCCTATTTATAAAAAATAGTAACATATGTGAGTTTATTTCATTGATATAAAAATTTGAAAGTATTCCCCGATGATTTTTGGCCCGTGTGTATGAGAAAATGTCGTATGATGCGGAAATATTATAAAGTAAATATCAAGAGGGACCACTTGGTACCAAATGTGGAAGCCCAAGACATTTTGGAAAAAGTCCTAAGAAGTGTCCTCCCAGCTCAGTGGAATGACTTAGTTTCATATTGGTCTACTGAGGGTTCTATGTTTTGTATATTTATTTTGGTATATATATTTTCAAGAATGTGTGATTTGTTTGATATTTGAATTAATTTAATGTAGGAGGATTCAGCAGACCATTCTGAGAATTGAGTATTACAGGGACCACCTCACAGGCTCAGGACTCTTCACATGTCTCAGATCCTGCAAGAGGTATTTATTATTCATTTTTTAATTTATTAACAAATATGTTTTTGGGATTATATTATATTCATATACAGTTACGGGAGAAGGTGCACCTACTGACAAAATGTCGGTGTGGATGAGGACTTGTGATCAAAATGATCCAGAGGCTATAGTAATGTTAGTGAGTGCTTGTACTCATTACCAATACTTAAATAAATTGGAATATTAACATATTTATGTATATATATTTAAATATTTCACATGCTCAATTTGAAGCTAAGTTTGAATAGCTGCCAGAAGACTAGCGACAGCTTCCCATGCGAAGGGATGATATCATCCATCACATCATTGGTCGGGACGGTCATGGATATAGTTTGACCAATGGAACAGGTATTCCTTGTTCTGTAGTATCACACGCTGCGGTTGTCTATCTTTCTGTTGCTCAGATAAAACAATAGTTGTTAGATTTTGGGGCACGACTGCATGCTTCTATGGAGGTAAATGCACAATTGATCACAGAGGTTACAACACTGCGAGAATATATGCATCTAGGTGATGGTGCAAGGGATCATACGACACATGTTTATACTATATTTATTTATTTAATTTCTATTATTTTTGTTATGAAAATCTTCATAGTTTTTATTTGTTGTAGGCCCCTGGAACACCAGATGGAGGTAGCAGTCACGACCACAGAAGACTCATCATATTCGTGAGGTGTGTTTCTTTTTTATTAGTGGGGTTGTTATGGATGTTTTGGTTGGGTTCTTAGTGAGATTTATTGAGATTTTTTGGGTATCATGTGTGTTTTTTCCTTATGCCATCTTTGTATGCAAGAATTGAGAAGTAACCATGAAATTAATTAATGATAAGGATATTTTAAGTTCATTTTATTATTTAATGTTTTCAATTTCATGTTCTGAGAGTAGTTTTAAAAAACCATTTGATTCCTAGTAGAAATCATGGAACTTGTTTATGGTGATTGAGCTCAGGTTCACTATTTGTAGGCCCCTGGGCCACCCCAAATAGCAACCCCCCACCCGCACCCCGGACAACCGTCCCCCTCTCACCCCAGACAACCCCCCTCCACTACTGGACATCCCCCCCCCCAATGCTCCCCGGACAACCCCCCCCCCCACACCTGGACAATCCCCCCCGGATAGCCCCCCTGCACCCCAGACATCCCCCCCACACCCCAAAATACACTAGGACAATTGACCATTTGATCATTAGGGAAATTGTTTATTAGGCTATTAGGCCATTATGGAAATTGGCTTGTCGGCCAATTATCCAATTGGATGTAGGCCAAATGGCCAAATGGCCATTAGGACATTATGCCGTTATTCAAATTGTACAACTAGACAATAGGCCATTATTCCAATTATTTGTTAGTAAACAATACCATTAAGAAATTACGGAATTAGGTGAATTGGTAAATGGACCAATTTGACATTTGGGCATTAGTAAAATTGACCATTAGGCCATTAGGATAATTGATCATTACGCCATTAGACCAATTGGCCATTAGACCAATTAGTCGTTATGCCCCCCCCCCACCGGACAACCCCCACCCCAGACAACACGCCCCCACCCACCCTTAGACAGCACCTCCAACCCCGGATAGCACCCCAACCCCGGATAGCCCCCCCCCCCACCGGACACCCCCCACGCACGCATTTCAAGCGTCACAAATGCCTAAAAATGCATATTCAGCCATGCTGCGAAAACTGTGTGGCTGGATGACATGTTTTCCCCTTGTACGCTTGAAAAATAATAATTAGGGTGTTTTTCTATTCTTTCAAGTCATGCCGATGTCTTTCGATATGCATTTGACCTTTAAACGCATGTTTTGGCCATTTACAACACACGACGCAAACTTTCACTCACCACGGTCCCACGACAACTACAATTGATGTGTATTCTACCCGACCATTTCACAATTCAACCATCATTTGTTCTTAGCAGATTTTATTGCATTTCGAGGTCATTCGGATGGTTTGGTCACCCCACGTATGCTTTTCAAGCGTGCCAAAATGACCTGTGATGGTCGAATTCAGAGCAAACATCCATAGAATGACTTGAAATCACACGAAAACAATAGGAATATTATTCGTGACATGTAGAAGGATAAGAAACATCATTCAGTTGTGCGGTATGTGTGGTACGACTGAAAATATTGTTTTGAACAGTTCGACGTGCTCTAAACGGGCTCGTTAGCTGGTCAAAACTTGCCGAATGACCTCAGAATGACATGAAAACATACAAAAAAAACCATGGTGGGAATTTTGAAATGTTTAGGTAGACGAAACATCAATCATAGGTGTCGTTTGACCGTAGTGACCGGAAACACATTTCTATAGTCATAAAACGCCAAAATGACGTGTAATGGTAAAATTCAAAGAAAACATGCTCAGAATGAGATGATATCACATTAAACCAATATTAATACTATTAGTGACATGTAGGAGGAGATGATATGTCAATAGGACATGTGGTGTGCGTGGTACGACCAAATATGTTGTTTTGAACACTTCAGTGTGCTCTAAAAGGGCTCGTTGGGTGGTCAAAACTAGCCAAACGTCCTCCAGATGCCATTAAATCATAGGAAAACCATCATGGTGTGAATTGTTAAATGTTCGAGTAGTCATCACGTCACTCAAAGGTGTCATTTGACCGTGGTGACTGCAAATGAATTTCTGGAGTCATAAAAAGCCAAAACGACGTGTAACAGTCAAATTTTGAGCAAACATGCTCATAATGACATGAAATCCCCTGAAAACAATAGGTATATTTTCTTGACATGTAGTAGGAGATGACCCATCAATCAGACGTGCGGTGTGCCCGGTACAACTGAATATGTTTTTTTGAACAGTTTGACGCACTATAAAATGGACCGTTGGGTAGTCAACACCATCCGAACAACCTAGGAATGCCATGAAATCATATGACAACAACTGTGGTGTAAATTTTTAAATGGTAGGGAAGACGACACTTCAATCAGAGTTTTTTTGACCACGGTGACCTGAACCGCATTTCTAGAGTCATAAAATACCAAAACGACGTGTAACAGTCGAATTCAGAAAAAACATTCTTATAATGACTTGAAATCATAGGAAAACAATAGGAATTTTATTCGTGACATGTAGTAGGAGACTTCAGGTCAATAATATCTGATTTGTGCATGATACAACTGAATATGTTGTTTTGAACCATTCAGTGTGCTCTAAAAGGGCGCATTGGGTGGTCAAAACAAGCCGAACGACCCCGAAATTCCATGAAATCATATGAAAACAACCATGGTGTGAATTGTGAAATGGTCGGATAGACAGTATGTCAATCAGAGGTGTCCTTTGAACACGGTGATCGGAAACACATTTCTGGAGTCATAAAACACCAAAAACAACGTGTAACGATTGAATTCATAGAAAATGTGCTCATAATGACTTGAAATCATATGAAAACAATAGAAATATTATTCGTGATGTGTATGAGGAGATGACACATCAATCAAAAATGAGGTGTGCGTGGTACGACGAAATATGTTGTTTTGAACAGTTTAACGCGCTCTAAAAGGGTGCGTTGGGTGGTCAAAAAAATGAATGACCACAGAATTCCATGAAATCATACAACAACAAGTGTGATGTGAATTGTGAAATGGTCGAGTAGATGGAACGTCAAACGGAGGTTTCATTTGACCATGGTGAACGGAAACACATTTCCAGCTTCAAAAAATTCCAAAACGATGTGTAGCGGTCGAATTTAGAAGAAATGTGCCCAGAATGACATTAAATCACATGAAAAAATGGTAATATTATTCGTGATATGTAGGAGACGACACATCAATAGGATGTGCGGTGTGCGCGGTACGACAAAATATGTTGTTTTGAACAGTTCAACATGCTCTAAAAGGGATCGGTGGGTGGTCAAATCTAGCCAAATGACCATAGAGTGCCATTAAATCATATGAAAACAATTGTGGTATGAATTGTAAAATGTTTGTGTAGACGACACATCAATCAAAGGTTCCGTTTGACTACGGTTACCAGAAACACATTTTCAGAGTCATAAAACGCCAAAATGACGTGTAATGGTTGAATTGAAAGAAAACATGATCAAAATGAATTGAAATAACTCGAAACAAATAGGAAAACTATTTTTGACATGTATGAGGAGACAACACATCAATCAGATGTGCAGTGTGCGCGGTACGACCAAATATGACGTTTTGAACAGTTTGGTGCACTCTAAAAGGGTGTGTTGGGTGGTCAAAACCTGTCGAACGACCGCAAAATTTCATGAAATCATACAAAAATAACTGTGAGGTGAATTATGAAATGTTATGGCATATGATACATCAATTAGAGGTGTCGTTTGACCGTGGTGTCCAGAAATGCAATTACGTAGTCCTAAAACACCAAAACGAAGTGTAACGGTTGAATTCAAAGAAAAAGAGCTCTTAATGACTTAAAATCACACGAAAAAAATATGTGTATTATTTTTGACATGTAGGAGGAGACAGCACGCTAATCGGACATGCGGTGTGCATGGTACGATCAGATATGTTGTTTTGAACAGTTCAGCGCGCTCTAATGGGGAACGTTGGGTTGTCAAAACCAGCCAAACAACATCGGAATGACCTGAAATTATACGAAAACAACCGCACTATGAATAGTAAAATGGTTGGGTAGAAAAAACATCAATCATTGATTTCGTTTGACCATGGTGACTGAAAATGCATTTCCAGAGTCATAAAATGACAAAATGATGTGTAACGGTCAAATTCAGAGAAAACGTGCTCAGAATGACTTGAAATCACCTGAAAAAAATAGGAATACTATTTCTGACATGTAGGATGAGGCAAAACATCAATTAGACATGTGGTTTGCATGGTATGACCGAATATGTTGTATTGAATAGTTCAGTGCGCTCTAAAAGGGCTCGTTGGGTGGTCAAAACCAGCCGAACGACCATGGAATTCCATGAAATCATACGGCAACAACCGTGATGTGAATAGTGCAATGGTCAGGGAGAGGAAACGTCAATTAGAGGTTTCTTTTGACTACGGTGATCGAAAACACATTTTCGGAGTCATAAAACGCAATGACTACATGTAACAGTCGAATTCCAAGGAAACATGCTCATAATTACATGAAATCACATGAAAAAATAGGAGTACTATTTTTGAAATGTAGGAGGGGACTGCACATCAATTGGACGTGTGGTCGGTGCGGTATGACTGAATATGTTGTTTTTAATAATTTGGGGCGCTTAAAAGCGCGCATTGGGTGGTCAAAACCAGCCGAATGACCTCGGAATTCCATGAAATCATTCAACAACAACCATGGTGTGAATTCTGAAATGGTCATGTAGATTGCATATCAATCGGAGGTTTCATTTAACTGTAGTGACTATAAATACATTCTGGAGTCATAAAACACCAAAATGATGTGTAATGGTCGAATTCACAGATAACATCCATAGAATGACTTGAAATCACACGAAAAAAATAGGAATATTATTTGTGACATCTAGGAAGTGACAACACACAGATCAGTCGTGCGGTGTGTGGGGTATGACAAAATATTTTTTTAACAGTTTAACGCTCTCTAAAAGGGCACATTGGGTGGTGAAAACTAGACGAATGAACTCAGAATTCCATGATATCATATGAAAACAACTATGGTTTGAATTGTGAAATGGTTGGGAAGATGACACGTCAATCAGAGGTGCTGTTTGACCATAGTGACCATAAACACATTTCTGGAGTCATAAAACACCAAAACAACATGTAACAGTCGAATTCACAACAAATGTTCCCAGAATGACTTATATTACACGAAAAAATAGGAATACTATTTAAGACATGTAGGAGAAAATGACATATCAATTAGACAGGTGATTTGACTGGTACGACGAAATATTTTTTTAACAGTTTCACACAGTGTGCGTAGAGAGCATTTCTTTTTAGACCACAACCACACAAGCTAATCCAAAGACTCCAAAATAAGAAAAAATTAATAAAATGAAAACATTTCATAAATTGATATTTTTAATTGTTATAGCACCCACAATTTGATGTCATAATTAATTTTATTATATATATTCTATCTAAATAAATATGTCTAATTTACTTTTGTTTTTTTAGCTATTTTTTTTGTATCTTATTGTAGGTTTATTGAAGTATAAGTTTCAAATGTATTGGACCTATTTGGATCGTTGAATCACGTCTGTCATTTATTTTTTATAATGATCTTGATGTTTATACTGTTTGGAATTGTTTTATTTTTTTATTATTTTTACCTTGTATTTTTTGATTGGGAACTGTGATTTTTTTTAAAAACATCTCCAGGATAGATACCCCCAATGGTAGTCACTATAGGTATCCTAATAAATAGGATAGAAACCACCAATGGTGATCACTATATCTTGTTTGAGCATCAGAACTGTGACCGCCATTGGCGGTCCCAATTGCTCGGTCGAGGATCAGGATAGCGACCACCACTGGTGGTCGCTATTGGTCAGCTGAGCAATAGGTCAGTGACTTCCTGGATGTCACTATAGGCCTATGACAATGGGCCTAAAGTCAAAATATTACTGTCAAAATATTAATCAGTTGTTTTTATGGTGCAATAATTAACCGAATTTTTTACATGCTATTCAAGTAATATTTTTGTTTTCAACATAAAGTCAATTCGTAATTATGATGATATCTAAAGATATATTGACAGATTTTTTAATGAATTATTTTGTTTGATAGATACATACATTATCTAAACATCATTAGTTTCTGTGGAATATTG
Source organism: Viscum album (assembly GCA_963277665.1). Taxonomy (NCBI): domain Eukaryota; kingdom Viridiplantae; phylum Streptophyta; class Magnoliopsida; order Santalales; family Viscaceae; genus Viscum; species Viscum album. The sequence goes on from OY728146.1 coordinate 386,198,264, forward strand.
ACCACTTATGTTTCTAAAGAAGTTTTTTAACTTTACATTGAACAAATTTGAAATGTTATAGTATTTATTTTACTACAAGTTCTTTAATTTTATTAATCCCTATGAATATGGGGAGATGAAAATACAGTATGTTTAGCTTGATTTTATTATATTACATTGAATGTTGAAAATGTTTTTTGAATTTACAATAAATTCACTGTATTTTGGGAATGTAGTTTCTCATGAATATTTTTCTAGAATGTTTTTTTCTTCAGTTTTTTTGATGATATCAAGAGATGTTGAAGTCAGATGGATTCAATTATTTAATAAATTGAAATATATTTATATTTACTAAAAATAAGTTTTCTGGTATTAAGGCAGAATATGATGGTAAATGGATCAATAAATACTGTGAAGTGTGAAGTTAAGTTGTTTATATTATCTAGAAACACTATTCATACCCTATGTTGGTGAACATAACATAAGGAATCTGCCCTACTCTACTTTGAAAAAAATATTGTATGGATCAAGAACCCTACATTGGACTCTAGAAATATTTATTTCAACCCTATGTTTGGGATGTTGAATGTATGTTTAATCAATGTTATGTTTGGGATTTTATGTCGACAAAGATGGACAAATGGATCATCATCCCTACATTACTTTTTGATCCCTACATTACAAGACGATGAATGTATGGATAAGAAACCATATGTTGGTTAGAACCCTATGCTATACCAAGGAACCATACACTATGTAGTTGAACCCTATGCTTGAAATTTTTTCATTTCATGAAAGAACCTTCTGTTTGACTAGTCAACAATGAAGTTTTATTTAGATATATTATTCATCATTTCTGCAATAATCTTAGTGGATGTATAAATAAATATGATGATGTTTTATGAAGAATTAAATGGATTTAATGGAATGGATTATATCATTATTATTTATAAGGGATGTTAGGATTCCCATTAAATTATTTGATTTACAAAATTCATGATTTATTGTGATACTATTTTTAGGAAGTGTTTCGACTATAATTAAAGAGGTTTGAATGGATTCAAATAGGAGTATTAATTTGGTCAATACTGATATAATTATGGACATATTATTTGAGGATTTATTTCCATTATTTTTAATGAATTTATTAGTGATTTATTCTATTGGAATAAAGTGGCAATGGTGCTACGCTATTCTTTGAGATATTTATAAAGGCTATTAACTATATTTATTTTGAGTATCCTATTTTAAAAGAATGATGTTACAAATTCTGGATATTTATTCTATATGTATATATATATATAAATCTCTCTCTTTGGTAAGAAAAGAATATATTCAACAAATAATTGTAGTGACATGAATAATCTGTTAAAAAGATGATGCTGAAAATATTCATATTAAAGCTCGATTCTTTTGAAGGGATAATTGAAATTCATAGTACATTGTTATTCTATCATAGTGTAAGGATGAAAAATCATTCACAAATAATGTCTAAATTTCTTTTTCTATTTAAATATGAAAACGTTTAATCGATATTGAAAATTATTTTTATATTGTTGTTCTTTGTGTTCTATATTGAATATAATCTACATCATTCAACTTTTGCAACAACATTGAGCTAATTGTATTTCATGACAAATTTCATTCAATATATTTTCTATTTGATTATCAACTTCTTGGACACATTCATGGTGAAGTGTTAAATTCTCAGAAAATATTTGGATATTCAGGTTCCCTATAAATGAATCATATGACCCTATAAAAACCGTGAAGAATGTCAACTGCATATACTCAGTTGTGGATGGTCTTATGAGAGGATGACCAACTAGTGAAAATCACCAATCTCATGGAATAGAGCATTGGTGGAGTGGACAAGGGGATTTCTATGACCCAAACCATTATACAACCTTGGGTTATTTTCCATAATTTATTTGCAATGCCCACTCGACCTTAAGAGAGAAGGAAAAGATATTTTCATTTGAAGAGGGATATATTAATATTTTCATGATTTTTAAAAGGATACAATCCCCCCCTCTTGTGTCTTCATCATTGACATCCCGAGCGAAGATGATAAACTCACCATCTCTTTTAATTAGTTATTAATTAAAAAAAATATATTATTTATATATGTTATAAGGTGTATTGCATTTTTAATCAATATACATGGGTTTCATCCTCAGTATTACGTGTTCTCATATTTCCAGGTCTAATTTCCCTTGGATAAAATTGCAAAGAAACATCTTATTTATGATTGTTTATGTGACCTAATTTTGATGAATCACAAGGTTGTATATTGTGCATAAAAATTTCATATAGATTAAATATAATTCATCAATGCACATTAAATAATACTCATCATTAGATATTTAATTACTAATGGTGATTAAAATTGAGGGAAATTTATTATAAACTTTCGGAATGACCATTATCTAATATATAATTGATTAGGGGGTCACCCATGCGGTGATACGATTCAGGGTATGATAAACCATCATAGAATTTAAGAGCATAACTAGTTTTGATTTCTTATCATTATCTACCATATTCTAATGGATATTGGATTTTGTTTTATTAAAGGCATGTCTCTTAATATTTTCTACAACATAATAATAAAATTAATCGTATTATTGTATATAGTTCTATTGATATAACCGATTAAATTCAAAATCCAGGAATATTGAGTAATTTTTTTTCAATAATATTTTGGTGAATTAAATCATTAAATTACATAAAAACTAATGAAAGTTACATTATTATATATTAGAAATTATATAAAAGTTATCACATAATCTAATTATTATAAAAAATGAGTTTAAGAAACAATTAAAATTAATTTTCTTGTAATATCTATAGTGTTTAGAAAATGTATATTTATCATAGATATAAAAAATGTACTAGAGTATTTGTTAGTGTGAAATAACTATGGGAGATGATAAAATCAATTTTTTCTATATCTGAATGGTTTGTAATTTCATCTTCATTTCCCAAAATTATTTCATCATTAATGTCTGAAAGAATCCATGACACCTTATTTACTAGAATATATTTTTCCTTATATAGTGATAACTGGATGCACTGAAATAAAATTCATATGTAATAGTAAGAATATATCCTCATTAAAAATAGTTATAGATTAATTATTCAATGTCATTCCAATAAAAAATTATGGTGAACTTGGTCATAAAAAAAGAATGATGTTTCCTTCACAATGATCAAATTGGTCCACATAGGACTTATCTCCAAGTACAATAATTTTTATGTGATTTGACATTGGGAGAAATGTAGATAATAATGGAGTCTTCTGGTGCGGGAGAAGACTTTCCTTTTCTTTAGGTGGAATATATTTATATAATCACTTCTATATCATTTAACAAAATTGTGGAGGCTCAATAATGATATTTAATGTGAGTGAAAATGGCCTCATGCCCTAGATATTCCAAGGAAATGGTTTTATTTTCCTGTTAATTTTTGTGGGATATGTAATAATATAGTATTGAATATATTGTTCACTTAGTGTAATAAATAAAAATTATCTAAAAATAATAATATAATAATGCCATCATAAAAATCAAAGTCTCACAGGGGGGACTTTGATGATTTCCTAGGGAATAACCCTTAATAAACAAATTACATGCATTCAATAATGATCTTGAACTGCTGTTGAAAATAAATCGCTCACATTTTATCTATTGTAGGGGGAGTTAATTGGTCACAAATTTCACATACATCCATGTATGAATGACCCGAACACCATGTTGGGTGAATATTATTCATCTCCTAACCAATACAATTTACTCCCAGGGTTTATTATTCTTCTATTGATGAAAATATACCATGAATGCTTAGTCTGATTCAACTTCTGCCTTCTAAATATTATGACTCATGCATAGTAAAATAAAATTTTCTATATCAATTTCCTCCACTCCAATAGGGTTACATGGGAAATAGTAGGAATTGAATCACATTATCACTTAACCCATGTTGTCGCTAATAATTCCCCCCTCTCATCTCTTCAACAATGCAGGATCCATATGAATTTAATTTCAAACCAATACTGTTATATTTCTATCTAACCCACCTACCTTGATTGCCTCTTCTTACTTATATTCTCAATAACAGCCAAAAAAGGAGCTTTCTCATAGTAATGGAATTCATTCAATACATTATTAGTTCCCCCAAATCTTCCATAAGATCCATCACCCTCACATTGAAAAAATGGACATATTCTTCTTCACTTTTATATCGTTATTTCTGGATTCCTAGAAGATCCACCACACTGTCGAAACTTTATACCACAACCCCTCAAATCCATTCCCTATTATCAATCACCCCATTATATAGCCTCAATAATCCCCTACACACTATCACCACCACATCATATATTCATTCCATGTTCGATGAATTCCCACACCCCATTTTCCACTTACCTTGAAGAAAAAAATTCCATGTTTTTTATTGTTTCAGTCAAGTACAACACCGATACCATGAATCAATAAATACAACATTCTTAATTAAATTTTAATCCTTATGTACCACATGATTCTACAATCTCCAATCTAAAAATTTCATCTTATCAGTAATATCATTTCTCCAAAATATCACATCCCATTCATCCCACCATGTTTTTTCACGATCCTTTTTCTAGTAGTTCTTCCAATAACATATTCCAGAGCATGACCCCATGAAAATACTTTTATTTGGTTTCTCTTATAGAATGATACTATGGAAAACATTATTCTTTTCATAATTTATAGAGGATTTAATAAAATATGGGTATACAATTTCCTATAAAAATGAGATATTCAGAACATGGAACCCTTGGCAAAACAACATCTCTTTTGCCTAGTTCATCTCCCATAGGTTGATATCTTCACATCATATAATCCACTAATATTTCCCCTATATCACCTCCATTTTTTGAGTATAAATCTTAATATACTGTACATGATCCTTGTTCTATGACATCAATTCCTCCAATCAACCCCTTACCTATCCTTAATGATCTTTTTTCAAGGCGATTTTCCATCAATGACATCCCATGCCATTATTGATCGCATGACCTTATTGGTTTCTATCACACTACATGGATTAATTCAACCTTCCTGATTTGGCCTTTCTAATCATTTCCATGAATCATAATGTAACCATATTGATAGGTTTTTATCCCATAATAAAAATATTATAACATTAAAAAGCATGATAATATTCCATTTTGGTCATTTCATAATTGACAATGGAAGAAATGGGATCAACAGTAGTACACTATTAATCAGTGTAATCATCCATAAAAAATTAAAAGATCATTTTTTCAGTTTCAAATTCTCCCCATGATTCTACTAATGATTTAATCAAATACCATATTGTTTACCCATAAATTTAAAATATGTTGCATGGTTAACCATTTTTTATTTTCCTTTTTTACTCCTAATTTATCATTAGTTTTATTTCTTCTTCTTATTAAGAACATATTGGTTCTGTGGAAACTACTATTCCTTGTATTGATACAATTTAGGCCTAGCTTACCCTATTTTTCCATCATACTATTAATCCCAAAAATTGATATTTTACTTTCATTAATAACAAAATAACATACTTTCAGTGAATATAAGATAAGACATAAGACCATTCCATAACCTCATTTTAAAATGTTGGACCCTCTCCTCCTCAATGATTTGGTGAAGGTTTATTATAAGGTCTTCTTGATACATGATAAAAATACAAGGAGATAAGAGATATCCTTTTCTATCACCATAAACTAATTTAAAAACTCCAAATCCCATTTCCCATATGGAAGATATAACTCAATCATGATGCATATCATCTGATACACGGGTCATAAAACCAACCATGAGAGCCAGAGATCTTCACTACCTTAATAATGAATCTCTAATGAGTTTCGTAATTTCTAACTATAAATCACACATAATTTTCATTATGTAACTAGTATCTACTTTCTCATCTCTAAATCTATAATTTGGGTCAAGTACTCAACCATATTATTATTACATTCCTCAAAAAAACGATGTATTATGGTCAAACCACCTCCGAGGGATATAGAAATACAATTCCCAAAATGATCATATTGAGATTTATGTTTCCCATCCATCTATAAATTATCATCATAGAGGAAACATATCATTCTAGAACATTTTAGAACATTGAATTATAAATTTTGGTTGTTTCAGGTTTTAGGAGTGGATTTAAGGTAAAATTGATAGAGTGTGTATTGAAATTATATCAACTGGAAAAGATTTTCCCATGGGTATTTTTATTTTAATTGAATAATGAGTTTGGAATCATTTTTGATGACATGTTGTATGGTACTTGAATCATAGGTCACTGAGAAGTTAGATGTGAAAACTCTACCATTTCAAATACCACAATTGAATATCCCTTGAGATATTTCATGAAATTAGTTTGAGGATCAGTATAAATGTATGGTATGTTGAGGACTGTGTAAAGTTCATCAGAATAATGTCATGGATTCCATAGAGCTCTATGTTTCTATATTTTTTTCATTTCAAGAGGCCCCATAAAATAGTGCATCCTCGATATCATTAATGGTTCCAAGATCCTGGAGGCTATGTGTGAGTAGGATCCTTTCATTATGATTATCATGAAGATTCATCTTAAATGTGGTGGAATTAATTTATGATATTCATATGCTAGTTTTTATATGAATGTTTCAGTATAATATTTATATTTTCACCATGGTTTTTATACATATGGGAATTTTAGGGGGTAAGGGGGTTTCAATATAATAATTTATTTTTATATCTAGATAATTAATTAAAGGGATCATAAAAACATCATTAATTTCAATTATATTACCTCAACACAAGGGATTCATGGTTATGATATTTGGAGAACATTCAAAACCACTATCAATCATTGATTATTATATTTGGAAGGGTAATTGTTATTGGCCCCAGGAGATTCGTTACCATTTTCCTTTTTGATTTATCTCCTTTTATCAACCATATAATACTTTTAAGGTGGTATGGCTAAACTACATGATATTTATGTGAGTTATTGATAATTATTTTTGGGTTTTAGGTTACTAAATTTACCCTTCGTAAGATCTTGACCTTGGATTGTATCTTTCTTATCATGATGTTTCACATAAGATTGGAAATCTCTTATTGAGGTAAGAGATTTGAGAACCCTATTTTCATTATTGTAAATTGTAGAATTAATAGAATTTTTTTCATTAGGTGATTAATATAGATATTAATAATAATGATAATCATCTAGAAATAATAATATTAAAGAAAATTTGGGGAATCAATAGTTCATATTATTTTTCTGAAATATTGATAATGTGAAGTATGCATGTTTTTTGAAATGTTTAATATTCAATATTGGTTTTTGTGAAAATTTTTATGTTATTATTTTTATGTCAGAATTAAATTTTATAGTAGGATAATTAAATAATTATAGTAAAAAACCAATTGTGTACGGATTAATACACATTTGTCTGCCTCTTTTATGAGGGGTGAGATGCAATATGTGTTTCTTTAATTAGTTGTTATGTTCAAATTATGTTTGATGGAAATTTATCCATTATATGTTATTGATAGGATTATTTGGTTATCATGTGAGTTGTTATGTGATGACTTTTATGGATGGTTGGGGTTGTGATGTAAATTATGGAACATGGCTATGATGGTTGTCACTGGTTGGGCAACATGGCCTATATGGGGGAATTATATTAGATTTGGAGTTTTTTCATGCATATTATGATAAAAAAAATTTAGTTACTCAATTGAAATAGATTTTTAATATTAATAAAAAACTATTGAAATGATGTTGTTGAAATTGAATCATTGGATTCCAGTAAATTAAACAATGATAGATGAGTGGAAAGGGAAAATAATAAGAATTAATGTGGTTATTTCCTAGAAGTGGGTAACTATTGAATATCTATTTGAATGGATTAATGAATGTTTCATGGATGGTAATAGATGATCAGAAAACTATGTTATAGTAATATTAAATGTTATTTTTTGAATGCTTATAATGGAATATTCATATTGGAATGTGGGTTGATTTTTGGTGTAATATTTTGAAACAATTGTAGTGGTGCCTGTCAATCAATGTGCAGTGTTGGTTGTAGGTTGTGGTGGTGATATATTTTTGTGAAACCTCGATGATATTCTTGTGTGAGTCTTTATATATACAGTATTTTGTATGATGAGTTATTTCATTACCCCTTCCAAGTTAGATATCCTTTTTGACCCTCAAATGTATTGGGTTCCATCTATTTTCTTAGTATCCATTTTGGGAAGGACAGATGGCTAGCTAACCCATATTCTATTATCTCTCTATAAATATAAAACATGGTGGATTTGGTATATGGTGGGATTATTCATGTTTGGAGGAATGGACATGGTTATTATCTTTCATGTTTATTATAAAACTATGAGATTTTATGAATTTGTTTTAAAAATATTAATATCATTGATATCTTGCATTACACAAAACAAAATTTTGTCAAGTTACCCTGATATACTATTAATATTATTATTTATATATGATTTTCATAACCTATACAATAAATTTGGATATATTAATAGGAATAAAGAAATTTTCTTTATTAGGTATAATCATTATACAGATAAATTTATATTTTTATATAAGAACATATTTTTTAGTAAACAATATATTTGATTTGAAAATAATATTTTACATGAAATTTATTTTTATTTCGTTTTGTGAATAAATATAAAAATTAATATTTGAAACATTTTGTATTAAAAACTAAAATCATTATTTTAATAAATAATTAAAAATTAGATTCACATTGTTTTTGATAATTTTATTAAAATGTAATTGTTTTGGAGAATAAATAATCATAGTTATTTATATTAAAATTTAGATCTCATTATACAATATTTTTCAATATACATATTTATAACAAAATTAGAAAGGGAAATTAGTTGAATTATGTTATTATTAAACCAATTAAGGCCATTTCAATCAAATTCAGAATAACATTTGACTTTAAAACATTTCATACTTATGATAAGGTTATCTTTGTAAAACCACATATCTATCACATATACATTTTTAAATTTAAATTAAATTCTTCCACTTTTGAGAATAGAATTTCTAAAAATTTATTACATATTTCTTATCATCGTTATTATTGTTACATAAGAATTTCATCTTTTTTTTTTGTCAAAAAGGATAGTAAAAGGAGTAAAAAAATAAAAAACTAAATGTTAAAATGTGATTACCAGGAGTTAAACTAAACAATACTGGTTAAATGACCCAAAATTTGTAAATATATATTAAAAATGAGGATAACATTATGGAATATTAAATAATTATCCATTTTTTTAACATTATGGAATATTAAAAATGAGGATACAACTTTTCTTTTCAATAAATCATTATTTTTCCTCTTCCCTGCTTATAAAAGGTAACAGACTCTCTTATCCTATTCATTCCCCCCATGTGCTTGATATTTTTAAAAGACAATCCCAAGTGATCATTAAAAGTTAATGGTATATTTTCATCATGAAATGTTCAAAGTGATCTTTCAGAGTAATTTTCCATCTAAGGCAACATCCTTTGATGTTACATAAGTATTACTGTGTATATGATCCATTGATACCATTATTTTTAATCATATATATAGTTAATGTTTATAATTTTAAGATATTTATGAAACTCATTCTTTTTTAAAATTTAGGTTATGATGAAATAATAAAATATTTATTGAAATCATTTATTTTCCATGTGGTATGCTATGATGAAATTTTTATAAAACCCATTTCATTGGAGGTTTTATAATGTGATGAATGGTTTATGATATTATTGAACTAAAATGAATATATTTTGTGATTTATGGGTCATATATATCCCTATAGTAGTTTTGGAAAATATTGATATCTAATGAGAAAAATTGGACCTAAATGTAGACTAAACCAACGTATTTAAGGGACTTTCCTACTATCGTAGTCTTCTGAGATAAACTTTACTACTATGATTATTTATGTAGTGAACCCCATCAACTATGATAATTTCTATGTTATCCTTGAATCCTATGGAAAATATTTTCTAGGAATATGTGTATGACTCAAATCCTTGTCTTATGCCAATTTTATTCTATTGTGGATTATGTTCATTGATTCCTTTATGATTCATCTATTATATACTTATAATCCATATTCCATGACCCAAAATTATGATAATTCATATGCATTGCCCAGTTCTCAAATGGTATCTTCATGTTCTCCAACCCATATGCTCATATTATGCTGATGTTATCATTATTATCTTCCTTCCATACACTTTTTGATCATATATTTTAATACATTCTTATAGTTCTTTTCACTAGGTTTTATAGATTTGTTATAAGCATGATAAGTCTAAGGAGGGTACTATTTATATTGAAATCACTGGGAGATTATGTAGTTATCTTATTAACTTGGTGTTTCTATATCTATGATTCCAAATGCATTAGACCAAAATTAATTATGGAATATATCAATATGTTATGTAATGAAATTTAATCTGTTTAAATGTGATATCTATGTTTTATTAGTTTGGTTCTTTACATACATAATACCACCTTGTGATTTTTATATTGATCTAAGGGATAGATGATGTAGTATACCTATGATCTAGTATTTGTGTTTTTACTTTTTAAAAGGATCAGGACCCAAATGATTTCCATTTTGTATAATAATTTTATATAATTAATATTCATCTATATAGATTTGATATATATGAATGATTAGTTTCTGTCATTAAATTAATGATTCCCTACAATGATGGTTACATATGTGATGACGACATGGTATGTATAGTGGGGGGATTATAGTAGGAACGTGCATGAGGATTATGTATTTTATGTTCATGATATCTTACTATTATGGTTGAAAACGTGTGGATGGAAGATTTTCGTGTTATTTTGGATATGGGGATGTGTTTGTTGACAGATGACAAAAATATATGTTATACATTATATAGGTTTGGTATTGACCAAAAGAAAAATAAATTTATATATATAATGGATTGAAAATTATAAATTTCAATGTTGATATTTGAGTGTTGAAAATCAGTTCAAAAGTTCTTATGGGGTGCCTATTTTTATACATCATTGATATTTTGTTATAATTAAAAAATGTGATTTTTTGTTCATGAGATTTGGTGATGTTGATTGGTAGTTAACCTCAAATGTATGTGTTGATTATGTTTTTTGTTAACTAGTGAAATTGTAACATTATTCTATATTTTCATGGGAGGTCGTTAGTATTATTCTATTCAGTATAAATGTAATTCTCATATATATATATATATATATTCACATTTATAATGTGGGTTTTTTTATTGAGATGTACAAAACTTGTTTGGATCATTGCATTGGCTATGATGTTACTACAGAAGAAATTCGTTTGATTTTTTTGGATGATTTCATTTTTGTGAAACATTATTTTATTGTGGGATTATTGGTAATCTTTTTTTATTGATTTTATTGTGATTATCAGTGGTTTTGCTTATTTCATTATAAGATATTTGAGCTATAACACTCCTATAAATATGATGTATAACATTTGTGTTAGTATCTAAAATAGGGAATTTTAGAGGTGAAATTTTGGGCATACATTCCCATCCCCAATGAAATCCCATGAGAGCTTCTCAGTGGTGTTAGGTGATGAATGATTTTTATCAAAGACATTGGTTATGAGATAGGGTGGAGAGTAGTATTTGGAACATATAAGGATTACTTGGTTAGTATAGAAATAAAAAAATAATTGAGCATGGTGTGTGATGTAGGCTATGAGGACTGTCGAATATATGTCTAATGGAAGGAAACCAAGTATAATAAATAAATAATGGGTTTGGTTTGGCTTCTTGGGTGGATACATAGGATAGGTTCATGTAAAAATCGCTATTGTTCATGTTTTTGAATGGGTAAATATGTGGGGGAATTAAATTAATTCATTGAAATTAATATTTAAAACTATTTCCATTATTTAAAATCAAATAATTCCTATTCCCTATATACAGAGACATTATGTGGACATGTTTTTGTGAATTGTTGATATCAAAGGTCATGGAAAATGCAAATTTATTTTTCATAATTCATCAAAGTAGATGACCAGGGTCGTCTCACTTAAGGATCATTACAGTCGGTTCAATCACTAATTATAATGAACCTACTCAAATTATTTCTATTTATTTTTATAATTTACCAAAAATTATGGTTTTAGGGGTTTTGGAAAATAGTGAAATTAAAATAATAAAATGAAAACATTAAATCTAAATGTAGATTCAGACACAGAGATAATGAAATTAGGGAAGAAAGGTCTTAGTCCTATGGTTGTATAACAAGAGTTCATTCATCATTTTATTTGTTCTTTAAATGATATTTGATAATTCATTTTTTGAAACCTCATTAATGAATAAATTTCACTTTATTTATTTATTGTTTGATTTTATCATGTGTCTGGCACAACAAACCAAACCTCCTCTAATAGTAAAATAAGGTAACACCTCAACCGAGAATGTTATTCATATAGGACCCAGCTCCATAGTATGATATTTCAACCCTTATGGAATCACCAACCCCACCATTTTATGGTATTGACTATGAGAGGGGAGGGAAAATGAATTAATCAATGAATTTAAATGTATTTGGAAATAGTGATGTGGTGGACGACCGCCACACCCATGCAATACCCAACATCCACCACAAATAGATTTAATTTTTTTAATTGAAGTGTAATATTGAATAACATTGTGAAAACCTCCCCTGCTTCCAAGCCATGAGTTAGTTACTTTCTATAGATAAGTTCATACATATCATGATTGAATGATGGAAGAGAGAGAATGAAGTTGAGAATGGAAGATAAAAGGGGTGGAAGAAGAAAAGGGAACACTTTAAAAAAAATATTACTGCATTACGTGATAAAATTAAACTAAAAATAAAAAAAATTAAAAAAATGTAATAAAATTCCAAAAATGGCTCTTCTTATCCTCTCCTTAGTTCCCCAAATGGTGGGGGATAAGAAAGAATGATTTTATAGGTAGGATCACTTCTCTATTAATAAGAAGATTTATGTCCTCTGAATTATAACATGTTTTGACCCATAAAATGTACTATTAATGATTGGTACCTTTCATAAAAGATCTTCCCAAATTTATTCCACATCAGCTCTAAAATATTTATCTCATTTGGCCACTGTATGTTGGACTTATGATTTTTTCATTGGCTTTTTTTTCTGGATGTAATATATAGGAAGCTTCCTTAAAAAATATGTTGTTCAATGTCCACCTTAATGGATTCAAAACTCTTCGGACTTTAATGTAAAAACAAAATTATGTATTCTTGTTCCATTCCATGTTTAAGAACATCTATTAAAGGGGTTTAGGTCAAGAGACACATCTGTTCTAGTGTTGGGGTCCACGCTGTCCTTGTGGAAAATTCTTCAACTTCATGGCTTTTTACAACCTCTAGATCACTGAATCAACCTATGATCCAAAATAAAAATTTAAAGGAAATAAAATAAGGATTTTAAAAACATAATCACTTAATTTGGAATTATATTTCTGAGTAAATAACAAAAATAAAATTTACGAAAAAATATTTCAAGAATAAAAAATTAAGAACTTTTAACCATTTTTCTGAAAACACATCATAAATCCCAAATTGATCCATATAAACTAAAATTTAAAATTTGGTAATGTTAAAATAATTAAAATAAATACAAAAAAATGTGAAAAATATTATTTCTATCAAAATTTCATACTGGTGAGGTTTATTTGACTGGATCGTTTAACTATAGAAGGTTTAATGTCGGTAAGGAGGATAAGAAATTGAGGACCATATTGTGTGACTTTAAATGTCAAAGACTAGTTAAGGATGATGGTAGTATCTATATAATTATGATAAAGTGATAAATTGAGATGTTTTAGATCACTTTTAATCTAATAATTAATATGGTAAAGTAGCAGGGCATGATAGCCATCAGTCAGATGTTGGGAGTTTCAAGATAGGGGTAATTCTTATATCTTAGGAAGCAGCAGTAATTGTTTCATGGGTTTAGTTTTAGTAGGACATTAATGAAAGGTATATATCATCTATGATTAATATAATGAAGAGAAATAAGATTATATATAATTATTATGGTATCCTATGGGTGTGATAGGTTATGATCATTCATAATGACATTCTTTGGTTTTCACCATATCACAATCATGACTCGGAGTTGAGGAAAAAATATTTAGTAGAGATGATATGATATGTTAATCAATAATTAGTCACCATAATTATGTTTCCTATTTATTTTGATTTGTAGGTAAATTATGAGGTTGTTGATAGGATGGATTCTCAGTCAAGGTTGTATCGAAAAAGGATCCAATACAGTTCCCTTATGAGATGTTTTTTATTGAATGATATCAGGTAACCAGTCCATTGTGGTTTCTAATAGTCGGGGGTTGGCCTCAATTTTCTATTTCACCTTTCATTGGTGAAACACTATATTTCAAAAATTGAAATATTTATACTAATGATCTTTACCTATTGAGGTCATGCTAATTGGAATTCTTAGTGTCTAGATATTTTTGGTGGTCAACATTTTATGGGTGGCGAGATCATTTTTTTCCCAAATATTAGTAGATTCATCTGTGTTTACGTACGTTTCAATAGAGTAAATATTATATTCCACCATGAGTAGATAGAGCTTGTAAGAGATATCCATATGATGTCCCTTTTTCATAGGGGTTTAGTTTATATAATGGTTTTCAAAGTGGATTTCAATAAAGAGGCAGTGGATTCAGATGTAGACGTCTTCATTCCATTTCTATTATAGTTCTATAGAGTTAAGAGATCTTCTGGGGTTCTATAGGTTTATTATATATCATTTGTTATGCATTTTTTGAGTCTATATAATCAAAAATAATAATTTTGAAGACCATGGTAAATGTATAAGAGCCTTTATGTGGGAGGCTTCTAGTGAAATTAATTTTAACTATGAAAGTTTGAGGTTATATGAGTCTACATTATTTTTAGAATGGTTTGGAGTGAAAGAACCGGTAATCATTAGTCATATGTTGATTTCAGCCTACATCATATATAGTCATATGAAATCTTTCTTTTCGACACCCCTAAATTTTACGGTAAGTATATTTTAAAAAAAATTAATCACATCAATAGCTTCTATTTCATTGAAAATTGAACATAATAAACCCCAAAATATATACAGGTTGTAAACTAACTATTAAATTTGTGAAAAGGAATTTTATAAACAACATTTTTAAATATATAATTGTAAAATTAAATATTTAAATATTAATTAATTATTTTTTAATATGAAAACAATTTTTAGTTAAGTAAATTTGTGAATTATTTTGGTATGACTATATTTAATTTATTAAAAACCATTTATTTATAAAAAATTTAATTTTTGTGGTGTTTTGATATTTTAATTTTAAGTTTAATTTTAGAACATATGGTTTTTTAAAAATTTTAAAAATTAATTCAATATGTTGAATCAAGAGGTCCTAATATGGTTATATTTTTTTCTTTTTTTTTGTTAAAAAAATTAACCTTGGTAAAAAAATGTTTTAACACAATATAGGTAAAATAACCTAATTTGTTATAGTTAAAATAAAAAAGATTATAATACCATAACAATAAAACAACAAATGGGTGTTCGATGTGTGGATCCACCATAACCATCCATTAAACATTAATAATCCTTTAAATTATTTTTATCTAATTCCACCAAAATGTCATTGGGTTTAAATATAAAATAATAGAAATTTAATCACATAAAACCACCCCTCATCAAGTAAAAATAACACCCCTCACCAGCCCTTTTATCCTAAGACATCTTGAATCAACTAAAATATCTAAAAAACAATACATTCCCCACTCTACCTATGTCCAATTTCCATTGGTCACACCCAATGAAAAATTCAATTTTTCTTAAGGGGTACCTCAAAGAGGTGATATTGAGGAGGTAACTTTCTCAAAATTCGCTACTAATTTATTTGATTTCTCTAACTTTTCCTTACATAATTAATAAATAAATAAAAATAACTAAAGTGTAATTTAAATTTTGGAATTATATCTTCTTAACGTAATATATTATATCGACCCCTTTTACTACTACCTCTTATTCAAAAAACAAGAAAACCCATTATCAAAATTATAATGATTAATCATATCTATGAATAATGATTTTGTTCATTTTCTATTACCTCCTTCCATAATGGTCATAAAAGTATTATTCTATTGAAATAATATTTTAATATTTATATTATATAATATTTCATGTTAAGGAACTAATATATATTCAATATATTATATAAAACTTAAATAGTTTTTGACGATGAGAAAACCCACCAAAATAAACAAAACATTTATCATTGGAATGTTATCAAAGGAATCATACTAATTTCAGAAATAGAAATAATATCTAGGGTCATTTAAAAATATGGAAGTTCATGAATACCATTTTAAATCACTTATGGAGTTTCTTTTCGATTAAAAAAGAAAATATGTAATCTTACATAAATGAACTGGCCATGAAACCATGAAACAAACACACCCCAATAATGAAAATAATAAAATATTATAAATCAAACTATGTTAATATGTTATAAAAGGATCATATATAGTGTTAAAAATGTTAACATAGTTCTATAATAAATTAAAAAAATCTTTAAACATTATATAGTTGGTTTATATACACAAAACATAAGGGAAGCTTGAGGTAAGGGTTCTTGTATCACTTTTTATTCATTAAGATACATGCCTTATTATACACTTATTTCTTGTGTGTGGTGTGTATAATGTCCATGTATATATTATTTCATTAGAATAATTATATTAATGTTATTAAATATTTCATTTTATATTCATTACATTTATGGGGCATAAAATTAAACTAATTAAAAATTAGCAAGGGAATTTTAAACTCAATTTCCAATATTTAGGTTAAACCATTCTTTAGTAGATTATGTCATGATAATATTATGTGAGGATGACTTTTTATTATATTATATTATTTTTTATTTTTTTATGTGTAGTTACAATGAATTCTAATAATTTAATATTTTAATGAATTCTCACTTCAGTGATATGATATTTATAAGAGACTTTCTATTAAAAAACAACATTTTTTGAAATATACCTTAATACTCTTTTTTCATCCAGGTTCATGTATTAATAACTATTTAAAAAATATTTTTTTATATTCTACCATGATTATTAATGACTTTTTTACTCATTATTGAATATTTAAAAAATCTTTAAAAAAGATTATTTTTGTTGTTTCCTAAAAGAGGTTCATTGTGCCTTTTTTGACAAAAATATGGAAGGAATTTTTTTTACATATATGTATGAGAATAATTTCCATCCATCATGATTATTCAATGTGTTTAGGTATCATTTAAAATATTACACAATTATTTTATTTAAAAATTATTTCCTTCATAATCTAGAGGTTCTTTAAAAAATGATTTGAATACAGAAATGTAATTTTTAAGGACTTATTTGAATTAATATTTCAAAATTACATTACATATAAGATAACATTAAGTGATGTTACTTATGATTTTAGATGGATATTACTCAAAAATAATATCCCTACAATTTTTATGGTTGGTTTATTTTTATAAAGGAATTTTTTTTATGAATCTAATTTATTTTTCATGTGTTTTGGTATGATGAAATGTTTATAAAACACATTTCTATATAGGGGTTTTCATATGATGAATGTCTTATGCTCCAATGGAATAGAAATGTTTGGTTTTAATTTTGTGATAGTGGTTATGTTATATCCAAGTATGCTAGTGATGTTATAACCAACGATGATGCTTAAATTATAACCAATGAATGGTGGGACATATAGCTCACTCCAATGCATTGGGCAATGATTTATATCTCATGAGATAGACAGGGCTGAATGGGGAGTGAACATCGGTCATCATGTTAGGATTGGAACCCATATTGAAATCAGTTTATTAATAAAATATTGGAATGATATGTGAAACTATTTTAGTAAATGACTTTTTAACGTGCCATTTTATTGAATTCATAACCTTTATTCGAGAGAACGAATGAAACATAACACCCAATATTGAATGGAATATAACATGTAATGAGTTTATGTTATATTTAATGTTTTAAATAAATATAATGCATTCAATATCATGAAATTTATATAATAAATATTTATTTTCCATCGTACATAATAATGATTTTCATTAACAGCTTGTGTTATATGTCTGATTGAGTTTTACAGAAAAATAATATATTATTAAAATATTATTATTCAATATAATAAACAATAATATATCTGTTAAATTAGAAATTTTGAATGGTATTTAATAACATTTGAAAATAAATATACAATATATCCAATCAAATATTTTTACATTCATTCTATATATTTTTTATTTATATGATAAAAAAGAAACCATATTAGGCACAAAAACCTATATTTTAGTAGATAAACATTTAGCGTCTTTTAATGGAGAATATATTAAAAAGAAAATTTGTGTATCTTTTATAAATTTTATATTTCAAAATAATCTTCATTTTTTAAATCAAAAAATAAACATTATCTAACGGTGATTTTTTTATTTATTTGTAACAATTAATTTTTTGGGGAATACTAAAAAATCTCAAATTTTAATTCAATTTTTCTTACCTAATATATTTATGATAAATTATTGTTTTATTTTTTTAAAGTATAATTACACCAATTTTAAAAATACTAATCAAATAAATGTCATTGGAATCAATTTCACTTTAAATTTGGTATAAAATCATAGCAAACATTTGAACATTTTTACTTTAAAAACATGCATTGTTGTCCCCTCTATTGGATTAATATTAAATTAATTTATTCACATTGTATGAATTAAAAATGGATTAATGGATCCCAATTTTTTAATAAGAATAATTTTTTATTGTCTAAAGATTTAAACTTATTCTTTCACATAAAATATTTTTCAAATTAATTAAAATTATTTACAACGATTAATAGAATAATTAGCTTTACTAGGGACGAAACATCAAACATAATTTCAAAATTGGCATATATGTTTTTCAAAAATCTATTGGGAATACATATTTTTACCTTATAATCACAATAGCCTTATTTTATTCGTTATTGTACCAACATTACTTTGATAAAATGTTTGTGGAAATCCCATTTAAGAAATTTAAAATAATGCCACTCCTCCTCCACTATAAAAGGCACTAATCTGTCCCATTTGTCCACACCCATGAATCCATTTGTCTAAAAAAACACTAGCTTAATAAGTTACCAAATCCCTAACTATAATAATATAATCCCCATTTTGGTCAAAATTAAAACCAATAAAGTCTTTTGGTTTAAATCAAAAGGAGGTACCCAAAAAAGAGGCAACCTTCTTCAATATTCAATTTTATTTCATTTACCTCCCCATACCATCACATATTTTTATCTAATTCTATTATAATAACCATAGTATATTAAATATAAATATATTTTGTTATTATATGAGTTATACAGACACTTTCACTCACATCCATCAAATGGGATGCAAAATCATTATTCGTGTGTACGACGAACTACCACATTGTGAACTGATATCATTCGCTTTTCCATTTTCCACCTTTCATGGTTGAAGATAAAAATTTATTTATAGTTTACATATGTTATATATATTATTTATAATTTATTTTTTATTCATTATTTTTTATATGACTCATACCTTCATTCTTTCTATTTTTTTGGAATATGATAACATTGTACGTGGAAATACCGCATGCTCGTAAGGATGTGATTCATCCACACTATACATAGAATGTATAATGTATGGATTTAATAAACATATGTTATATATATTAAATAAATAGGATAATAAAATTATAATATATATATATCATTTACTATTCATAAATTTTAATGTGATAATGAAATGAAGTAAAATTCTTGAGTCTGTACGGCCTACCACCTCCTTGAACCGTGCATTCCATTTTCTATCTACAATTTTTATGTATTATTATGACTAAATATATTATTATTAAATATGATAATTATATCATGTTTTATATTATCAGAATTATGAAATCATTGACAAATTAATATGAACAAGTGAAAAGTACAAACATAATAAATAACATTGGCAATTAAAACCCAGAATAATGAAAATATTGAATGATTGTTAAGAAAAGGGTAATAATATATTAAAAGAAGATATTATATGAAATTATATTTATTATTCATATTATTTTAAAATTTATTGACATTTTTAAAACCATTATATAGGAGGATAATGGATGTTCATTGAAAAGGAATTACAAGGTAGGAGACTTGTGTCTCACTTTTTGTTATTTGATGAAAAACCATTTTCACCACTTATTTATTTTATGTTGTGTACATATTTTCCATATTATATTTTTTATGTTGAATAAAAGTTTCTTCATGATATCTATAGTTTCATTTTATTTCATTTCTATCATATGGATTTTTATTTAAAATATACTATGTGTAAGGGACCTTGTGTCATTTTCCATTATTCGAGGCATACATTATTTCTGTGCACATAATTTCATATATAGTGTATACATAGTGGAACATTGAAATTTGTTATAATGATTCATTATTTCTTCCTGACATTTTTAGTTCTAATTTTAATTATATCATCTAATGATATTGGAACATTATTTTACCAATTGTCCAAAAAAAATCACAACCAAATTCTTTTTCATTGGATTATATTACTTTTTGATTTATATAAACATTATATGATTATATGTATAAATAATTTGACCAAAAATTCATTTATTTACACTTATCGTATGTGGATTTATATTTTATACAAATAATCAACTAATTTTTTGAGTCTTTCTTTAATGTTATGGGATTTTTAAGGGTTTACATCACAATCTCATGCTAATCGAGATTTTTTTCACAAGCATTTATATTAGAGGAAATTATTTAGACATTGTTTAATAAAACATTTAATTGTATTCTAAAAATTTATAAATTACATTTTTATTGTAATATTTCTTGTTTTCCACTCTTAGATACTTAAAATAGTTTAGAAAATGTTTTTAAAAAATCTAACTGTGTTTCCCTCTTTATTAAGAGATCCTGTTTTCATCGAAAAAACAATTTTAAAATATGGTTTTAAAAATTTTACTACAAAATGAGAAGAATTTTTACATTTCCTTTTATATAATTTATATTCATCAATGACAATAACCCTTTATTTTTACTCAACATGGGATATGTTGTATTGATATCGTCTTTATTTATCTTTTAGATGGTTTAAAATTCCATTGACCAAGGATAGTATTGACATTCAATTACTTTATTCTTGTTTTCCATTTACAATATTTAAATTACTCTTATCATTAGAAATTAAATTTATTGTAAATATCCGTATTATTTATAGTTGTTATTATTATTTCCTAAACTGTATACCAATTTTGACATATAGTGTGTTCTTAATAGTCATTTTATTATCTCAGTAAATATTGATAAATAATTATTTTTTATTGTATATGGATATTTTATAATTCATATTATTCATTAATCTACTAACCGATATATGGAATGAATTGGACAAGAAGTTATGTATGGGTCGCAGTCTTTATATAGCCCCTCAATGAATCGACAGGTTCTTATGAGACAAATTAGTTGAAAAAATTAAATACAGTTCTACATGTATTTTTAAACCATCTTGTGAAAGGACTTGATGGTATAGGTTTTCATGTTCATCTGACTCGACATCATATAATTAGTCATTTCATTCATTTTGATTTAATATTTATAATTCATGATATTTTCACAATAACAAAATATATTGAATCTTTTCATTATTAGTTTATTTATTTAATGGGTTGTGTTTTAAGTTTCTTACCATTCCATATTGATTATTCCTTATTCAATTTTTTAAATGACATGTGCTTTTAGTTATTTACCATGACATATTTTTTAAACAATTCCATCATAGTTTGTTTATTAAATAACACATGTTTTCAGATATTCACCTTACAATAATGATAATATTCATTTATTCATTATTATTTCCATTGTACTTATTATTACAATGATTATGTGATTACCCTTATTATGTTTCATTTCTATAGGATACCCTGATGTATTCTAAGAATTATACAAAAGGATTCACATTAAAACCAAATTTTTTATTAATTTGTGTATTTATTTGTAATATAATACTCAGGTATTTATCTAGTTTCCCAAGACTACAAAATTGTTCAGTCCTTTTGGACTTGATCTACTTGTATCTTATTCCAATCTAATGATTGGATTACCCAAGATTTTGGATTTTTGGATAGGGTTTCAACTTTTGGAATTAAATCGTGTTTAATAGGAACCTTTAGAACTATATATAGAGAAATGTATATTATAGAACATAACCATGAGGTAGAAATCAAGGATAAGTATAGAAGAACATCATATAATTTTTATAAGGAAGATATTATACAGGTCTTCCTAGAAATACATCATCATCTTGATACTTCTACTGTATCTCATTCAAGCATAGACGTACCTAGGGGTAAGAACTCTGAAAAGGTGTGTCGTTCCATACTTGAACCTAAATTTATATATGAAAATATTTCTTTCTTCACACTCGTTTTGACACGCCCATGGGATATGCTAAGAAATATTCACATGGTTTTTACAAAACATTAAAAATAATTTTAATAGATAATGATAATTAAAAATCTAGATTAAATATATGTTGTTTTAGAATTAAAATAAGGTTTAATAATTTAGATATCCTATAAATTATCATATGCTTTTATCTATATGACTATTATTACTCACCCTATGGTTTCTACTTGTACTCAATGGATGGAACCTGAAGGAGGAATGTTAACATTGAACATGAAGAAAAATGTGGTAATACAGAGAAACAAAATGATTTTTGGATTGGAGTGAAATATATATTGTACATTACAAATCCATTTTCCCAAAATATGATTAACAACATATGCATTTACAAACTCCCAACCCAACCAACGAATAAATGGATTTAGGTTGCTAAGTGATTGACTAGTGGAGACCACATATAATAGAATATTAAATTTATATCATGTAGGAAATATTGATGTAGAAAACAAGAAATCTGTGTAAATGGAATTAGGAAAAACATTAGGTGTGGGTATTAATGGAATCAAAATCAAAAAACGGCCCTAAAAAATGAAGAGTATGATAGAAGGAAATAAATCTCATCATGAGGATCCATTTATAGTTAGTTGCCTTACATATAGGTAACCAATGAATTACTTGAGTCATATACCTATTTTAATGGGTAAACTCATGGCCAATGTAATAAATATGTTGAAAAAATGGATTAATTAATTATTTATTGTGACTGTATTTAAAACTATAGTCAAAATTTTCTTTAACGATTAAATTTCAAATTTTTCCATTATAACTATTTTTAAAATTATATTAAAATGGTTTAAGAAAAAAGATAACATGTATACTATGTGAGAACTCATAAAATCCATAATAGTAGTGGGGCATCATCCCATGATCAAAGGATGATAATGGTTTCGTTCCTACCACTATCCTATGTGATGTCCTAGAAAATCACTAAAATATTTTAGGTAGAAAATTTGATGAATAAATATTAATTATGAAACAATAGTATTTATTTTTTATTTTGGGGTTTAATATAATAAGTAAATTAGTATTATAATATATTTATTAAAATTCATAATTAATTTTCACCCTATTATGTTTCTTAAAATCTTTTGAATGTAAATTTTAGTTATTTAGAAAAAAATCATCGGTGTTCATTTATTGAAGTAAATGTATAAATTTTAAATTTATTGAAGCCTAAAAAAATAATGAAATTTGGGTTATATTAATATATTATGTAAGTATATTTTCTTATGTTCTTTGATAGTAAAAGAAGTACCCAACAATGGGAAAATGATCAAAAAATAAAATTTCATCCCAATACCTTAATTTTTGTCAAACTAATTGTATTTAAAATCATCATAGATTTATATATTCTAGGACATCCACATTCCATTGATCATTCATTTGTTTGTTATATATGACCTCAATCACTAGATATTAATAGTTACACTTTTCCACAAAGTCTATATATTCTCTTTACTCTAGCTTCGTCCTATGTAGAAACGTAATTATATGTTATTATATGTGACCTATGTACTTCCCATTCTATATTTTTAAGTTGATATTTTGTTAACTCTTATCATGATGTGGGATTTAAACAAATTAATTTTTAAAAATCAATCCCCTAATTCATGATATCATGTTTAAATTGTATGAACATAATTTATTTAATTTAGGAATAATTTAATAACCAAAATATTCTAAATGTTTATCTTTTATTTGAAAGTGAATATGACAAGAAAAACCAAACATAATAAAGAATATAACCATTAGATAATTTAAAGAATATTTAATATTTTAAATAAATTTAATATATTATATATCTTAAAATTCTCACAATACTGAGTTAGACATCATCTCACAAAACAACTATTTTTTTCAATAGCATGTGTCACACACATGACCATGTCTTACTGAACTACAATATAATATTAAAATATTATTATTTAATATAGTAATACTTTACCTAGCTTCTAAATTAACAATTATGAAAAATATTAACTAAATTATGATAATATATTAATTATAAATCTAGTAAATTATTTTCAAATTTATCCATTATATTATATATTCATAAGATACAAAGAAAACTAATATTACGAGAAAAAACCTATATTTTTATAAATATAAATTCTCCGCCATTAAACAGTAAATATATTATAATATATTTTTTTTTTGAAATTTATATAACTTTTATATGTTAAAATAAACGTATTTTTTCTAAAAAAATTTAAAATTATCTTAGTGTTAATTTATGGTATTTCTTGGTGAAGGATATTTTTTGATGAAAAGTGAAGAATAATGAATATTAATTCAGAAATTATTTTTCATATAATATATTAATATTGTTGAATTATATTTTTATTATGATTTAATGTTTAATTATTTATAATTTAAATATTTTAATTCAAATAACTTCATTGGAATCAATTTCACTTTGAAATTGGATATAAAACCCTATTAAACCTTTGAACATTTTTACTTTAAAACTCACATTGTCATCTCATCTCCATGTTTAATTTGAAATTAATTATTGATAATTTGGCGATTTTAATTTGTAGATATGGATTCCATATATAGAATAATAATAATTTATAAAATATATTAATGTAAATATAATTTTTTATGAAAAGTATTTTTCAATGTAATTAAAATTAATTGCAAAGATTATTAGAATACTTGTAATGACCCAAAAATTCATTAATGGAAATTCCTCTTGGTCTAATTAAATGTCTTATTATGGTTATATTACATGTGAACTTCATTGGTTTATGTTTCTGGATTTTAAAATACAGTTATGAATTGTGACTATTGCTAATAGTACCATTGAACAGTGATCACGTGATTAGTATGAATATAGGGATTTAACAAATCCAATTTATATAGACAAAGGAAGTGAGGGATCATCCAGTAGACTTTCCCCTTACGATGCCCATTTTTCATAGGCCATAAAGGAGGTGGCATTAATGGGATTTTCTCTTGATCATGCCCAAGCAGAGCTTGAACACATTAAGTGTAACTCCCCAACCACAGTTACCCAGAGTCGCTGCATTATTACATAACATTGGGAAGATCACAATAAAATCATTTCTTGAAGGATTGATCAGTTTCGTATTATTGGAAACATGATTCAAACATAAGTTCAACTTTACAACTTAGAATGAAATAGAACACAAGTTTATTCTATTAGAAACATCCAAGCCTCCTAGATTATGCCTATAAGTCACTCATAACTAACCTATTCATATCATAGGATAATGAATCATAAGAAAGGGGTGAGCTCAAATGCTTAGTAAGGGTAAGAAATATAGCAGAAGATAACATAAATATTAATCATGGTGAATGATTGAAACCACATGCCTTTACCAATAATAAACATGAATACTTTTATGGAGGGAATATGGGCTGAGTAAATAACACCACAGTAAATCATAATCATGGTTATTATACTAGTCAAATGAACACATGAACCATCAATATTATTTTCATAATGAGAGAATGTATAATGTCGGATATTCTGAATCATTTTTTCAAGGACTCAGCCAAGACGTCTAAAAATGATTAAGGCTTCGGCCAAAACCATATATCAAATTGGGAAAGGCCTCGGCCATTTCCACATCTAGTTATTTTATGAGACATACTGATGAATCTAAGAGTTATAGTTGGCTCTACCAGTCACTTACTAAGTCCAATACATTCCTAATATGAAAAGGCTGAAATATAACATAATTATTCATATTAAAACTAGAATACTAAATTTCAATACCTTAACCATAAATGATGAATGGTATAAAAATAAGACATCCACTGTCAAACATATCACATAACCTTAAATTCAATATATATGTTTTGTATCATAATAAATCTACTTCAAATAAACTTAAAATCCATTAAAGGATGTTGACATAGATTAAATCAAAACATTTTTTAGAGAAATATTTTTTTCGATTTTTAAATCATTTAACAGTCACATGATTATAAAAAAACATCTATTTTGAATATATTTTTTTAATCATGTATGGGAAGCTTTGATGATGTTATAATGGCAGAAAATAGCTGCACACACCATATAAGTTAAAAAAACATTTTTACCTTAATTTTGTTGAAAAGCTCAAAAAGTACCTTGTTTGGAAAATGATGGAAAAATTCCTTTATAAAAATATTATAAAAGAAAAACAAGGGTATAAATGACTTTAAATTACTGTTTATAAAAAAATAAAATTGTTTTGAAATATATTTTTACGTAACATGGATGCGGATGATAAAGAGGTCCCAGTAGATAATTACGTATAAACAACCTCGGATAATGAAGAGATTGTAGAATTAAACCTTACCTTGTACTTTTCCTTGGTCGAGGGTAAGTTAACCTCCTATATAATGGTGAAATAATTGACATTAAATTATTCATGAATCATATAAATTAATATGATATCATATATGATCTTTTAACATTGCATTGTCAATAAAATCATAGTATTATTATAGTTTCGGGTGTTAACAGATTCGTTTTCCTTTATATTATTTTTTATTTGAGTCATATTTTTTATGGATGGGATGTATATTATTCATATCCAGAATTATATTAAGTCTTTAAACCTTATTTTTAATCATCAAATAAAAATTATTCCTGAATGGATACGATGGAGAATGAATCTCATCGCGTTCGTGGAGACGGTAATCCGTACGTACACACGGGTAACAATTACATTCTTTTTATATTAAAATAAAATATAATTGGATGTAATATAATATATACAGAATAATTATCATGTTATATTTATTATTTACATCAATTACACTTCATTAGTATACCCATACAAATAATAATTTATTTAATAACAATTACACCACGACGTGGAGACGATAAGCCGTACGTACGCACGTATGGAGACATGTCATTCAAAGGATGGATTGCATAATGAATATGGTTGTACCATATTAATAATAAAATCATAGTATATAGAAGATACTTGAGTTATTATTTTATAATGGAAACAACAAAGAAAGAGGGAGTGGAAGAAGAAAGGAACTTGAAAGAGGTGATGAAATATTTACCTCTTCTTTGGTTTTTTCAATTTGATTTGACCAAAAGGGATCCTTAGGTTGGATTTCTGACTAAATTAAAGACTCTAGGATAATGTGAGGATAGTTGAGAGGGTATTTGAGTAGGGTTTGGCTTATCCAAATGGCATTGAAGTTCTGAATTATAGAGAAGGGGGAGTTCCCTTTTATAAGAGGGGTGAGGGGCACCTTTGGAAATACAAGAAATATTCTTTTATAATAAAATCATATTCGGTTTATAATTGATACAAAATGAATTATTTAAAGGATAAGGTGGGTATGAGTCTAAATCAACTCAATAAATAGGTTTTAGACTGGTTTGGGTCACAATATAAACCTTATCTTTTAGATTTAACTCTTAGTTAAATAGTTTGACATTTACCATGTCTCTTTGTGTCTTTATATTATATGGTTAATAAACATAAACTAAACATCCAAAATAATGAAAAGTGGTTAATTAATGATAAAAATATAATTATATAATTCTTATGGATGATATTTATATTTTTAGGAATAGAATATCACTTAATAATATAATATTTTATTTAAAAACTCTTTTATGTCAAATTTGACAATATTTAGTATTTTGTTTTTTCTAAATTCATAACAACATTAATAGATTGAAAGAAATTCATCTAAACGAAACTAATATTTCACATTAACCTAGAAAATTAGTGTAATTCATAAAAAATCTCAAATTAAATTTATTTGGATATTTATAATATCAATTATTTTAATATTTCATTAATTATGTAATTACTGCATTATCATTGTGTCATAAATAAATAAAATTATCTAATTTCTAAAAAATATAAAAAAACTTCCATTAGGTAGGAAATAATTTAAGATTTATAATGAATTTTTATAGTTGAATTTATCTTCTGTTTGACCCTATATGAAAAATGGTTTAGTTATTAAACATTGAATTTAACACTTTTAACTCTTCTTTGAATTAAATAATAATAAAGGTTCTAATATAATCCAAGTGAACCAAAAAGGATCATATTTTATTTCTAAGGTTGTTTTTGGTCGAGTTATACTTATCCAATATAATTTTGACATGTGTTAGGGTATAATTATATCATTTTTTCCTTTAATTACCCTATTTACATTTAACCATGGTAAATAAAAGTAAAAAGTTACTATTCAAAAAAAATATTTTCATCTCATTGAACCTCATTTTACTTACTTATATCAACTGTGTCTCTTATATTTTTGAATTTAAACCCACATAAGTGGTAAAATTAGTTTTTATGTAAATTTTCAAATACACCTAGGAGGTAGGTAAAAGACGGTAAAAAGTTCAATAAAAATTTTATATATCTAAAATTATTATAAACTAAATCCAATGAATTAAATTAAATTCATATAAGGATTATATATCTATTTTGACCTAAAATATATTTAAATAATATAAACAACTATTTAAATAAAAATTCAGTTTTAAACTATAACTCGATGTTTTTCACTTTTCATCAAAAATTGAATGTTTTCTGAAAAATAAAAAAAACACCTTAAACTGATTTCTATATTCCAAATCAAAAAATGAAATCCATTTTAAAAGAATAAATTATAAAATTTCATAATGTGGGTATTACAATTCATAACGGCATGTTTTATTGGCTATTGTGTGTTAGAACCTTGAAGTTGCGTACAATGCAACCTATTGCATTATTCAAATGGAAACGTACTGAGGAAGCTTGGGGTGTTATATTCTCCTCTCCTTCAAATAATTTCATCCTACAAATTTCTAGAGTATTACTACATAAAAATACTCGGGTGGTTCTTCATCATAAGTTTCTAGGGTTCTCATGTTTCCTCTTCCATCTTATGGTTTCTCCATAGATCCTTTACTAGACAAGTCGTCCGGTTTCTCATCACTTGTTCTCCTATATCAAGAATCCTGACGGGCTCTTCACAATAAGATAGATCAGGTTCCAGTTTTAATTATTCATTGGTGAGTACATGCGTTGGGTCAGGCATGCATTTTCTCAATAGTGATATGTGGAATTCATCATGAACTTTGGAGAGACTTGGCAGCATTTCCAATCAGTAACCTACATCCCCAATTCTTTCTAGAATTTTGAAAGGTCCGATGTATCTAGTACTCAATTTTCCCTTCTTATCAAAACATATAACACCCTTCTATGGAGATACCTTCAAGAAAACATGATCTCCTACCTGAAATTCCAAATCCTGCCTTCAGTTATCGACATATCCCTTTTGCCTACTTTGAGCTCCTTTGATGTGGGTTTGGATTACCTTAACCTTTTCCATTGTTTCCTCTACAAGTTCTCGGCCTACAAGTTTTCTTTCACCAAAATTATCCCAATAGGTTGGTGTGCGACATCTCTTTCCGTATAACGCTTCATATGGTGCCATCTGAATACTTGAATGGAAGCTATTGTTATAGGAAAATTCTACTGTAGGTAAATATTGATCCCACATAACATGAAAGTAAAGTGAGCATGATATCAACATGTCATCTAAGGTTTGAATAGTCCTTTGGGATTTTCCATCAATTTGGGGGTGGTAGGTAGTGCTCAAATGATGATCAACGTCTAGGTCTTTCTGAAGACTTTTCCAGAATCTTGATGTAATATGTGGATCACAATCAGAAACAATCGATAATGGTACTCCATGAAGTCATACAACTTCAGTAATATATAGTATTGATAAATGATTGAGTGGTAAATCTTCCCTTAATGTATGAAAATGTGCTGAATTAGTAAGACGATCAACAATGACCCATATAGCATCATTCCTTATAGTAGCCTTTAGTAGTCCCATGACAAAGTATTTCGTAATATTATCCCATTTCCACTGAGGTATGGGAAGAGGTTGCATGACTCCTCCAGGCTGTTGGATTCCAGCTTTCACTTGTTGACAAACCATACATCTTGACACATAATCAGTAATCTCCCTCTTCATGTTGTCCCACCAAAAATGTTCCTTGAAATCTCTTTTCATCTTAGTGCTACGAGGTTGTATAGAGAAATTGGAACTATAAGAATCATCCAACAATTACCTTTTTAGATCAGGAATATCGGGAACACAAAGTCTCTTCCCAAATATTAAAATTCCACCATCATACACAAAGTCACTCAATCTCCCATAATTCACATCCTTAATCTCCTTTTGAAAATCCTCATCATCAGCCTGAGAACATTTTATCATTTCTAGTCAATATTGTTTGGAAACCATTTGAAAAGGAATTGATGTTTCACCTTCCATGGTTATTACCATATCCATCTTTACTAGATCCATGAAAATAGTATCCCTTTCAACTCTCATCTTTTTCAAAACTGAATGATATTTTCTTCTCAATGCACATGCCAACTTATTTTCCTTCCTCTTGTGGTAGTGTATTGTTCAATCATAATCCTTGATTATTTCATGTCATCTCCTTTCCCTCATGTTGATTTCATTCTGTGAGAAAATATATTTCAAACTCTTTTGATCATTATAAATCTCACATTTTTCACAATAGAGATAGTGTCACCAAATCTTCAAAGTAAATATTACAGTTCTAACTCAAGATTGTGATTAAGATAGTTTTTTGGATGAATTTTCTCCTGTCTTGATGCATAGTAAATAACTCTATCATTCTTCATAAGGACTAAACCATGTCCTTTTTTTAATGCATCACTATAAATAACAAACCCATATTTCCCTGATGGTAGATTCAATATAAGTTCATTGAATAATCTTCTCTTAAACTCTTCAAAAAATTCTTCACACTCTTTTTTCCAAACAAATTTAACCCCTTTATGTGTTAGCTTGGATAATGGGTTATCCAATCGGGCAAAATTCTAGACGAAATTCCAATAATAACCTGCTAAATCAATAAAACTATGTACTTCAGTTAAACTCATCAGAGCTGGCCATTCTTGGATTGCTCTTGTCTTAGAAGGATCGACAGAGATTCCATCCTTTGAGACAATATGGCCAAGAAAATAAAACTTCTGAGGCCAGAATTCACACATTCTAAACATACCTTATAATTCGGATCTTTTAAGAGTCATCAGAATAATGTGTAAGTGATTTTCATAATATTCGTAGCTTTTGGAGTATAGCAAGATATCACTAATAAATAGACCTAAAAAGACTAAAAGATATCCCTTAAAAACTTTATTTATTATATCCATGAAGACATAGGGTGCATTAGTCAATCCAGAAGGCATTACTGTAAACTCATAATGCTCGTACCTGGTATGAAATGTTGTCTTCAGAATGTATTCCTTCTTCATGAACAACTTATGACATTCAGATCGAAGGGAAATCTTTGAAAATTATTGAGCTCCATGAAGTTGGTCGAAAAAATCATCAATAAGAGGTAGGGGATACTTGTTCTTTATTTTTATTGCATTGATTTCCCTATAGTCAATGCACAACCTCATAGATCCATCTTTCTTCTTAACAAAAAGGATTGGGGATCCCCATGGAGAAACACTAGGGTGAATAAGTCCCTTTTTACTCAATTCCTCTTGTTGTGTCTTTAGTTACACTAATTCCACAATGTCCATTCTATAAGGGGTATTTGATATGGTCCTTTAACTAGGAATTAAATCAATAGAAAACTCAATTTCTTGTTCTGGAGGATGGCCAGGTAAATTTTATGGAAATACATCAACATACTCCTACAAAATAGGTACATCCTCTATTTTAACATTCTTTTCCTCACCCACAGTTATTTCATTCTCTTCCTCCCCAATAATTGAATTTAGTTGAGAAAATGGGGGGTGGATCTATATAAGAAGTAGGTGGTGATGATTCTACTGTAAAGATAAGTTTTTCTTTATTATCATCATCAAAAATAGTAACCTCCATATTCTTACAATAAATTTTTTCATCATGGTCCAAAAGCCAATCCATACTAAGTATTATATCAAATTCAATCATTGGTATGATGATGAGGTCTACAGATAAATTACATTTATATGCCCTAATGGGAACTGATTCACAAAACATTGTATAATGATTCTTCCTTTAAGAGTTTTGACTGACAACTCCCTTATTAAATCAAACTAGAAATATCTAATTATCTTAGAAAACTAGGAAGATATGAAACAATTCAATGATCCAGAATCAAATAATGCATTGGATAAACATGAGAAAACCATTAAATTACCTACCACCATGTCTTTCGGGGCTTCAACCTCAGTAGTAGTGATCTCATAAGCTTGGAGTTGATCCCTTAGCCTTTTCTGATAAATGATTCCCAGACGCTTTAGACATTCATTTTAATAATTCCCCATCTCCCTGAAATTGTATCATTGAACATTGGTAGCATCTTTTCATTCCTAAAAATCACTAGAAAGATGGTATTTCTATCCACATTTGTAGTATACTCCTTTTCCTTTTAGACAGGCACCAGGGTGGTTCCTTCCACAATTTTCATAGGGTGGAAATTAAATTCTTCCCTTCTCCACTATTTCTTTTTTTTTTCAGAGTGTTCAATAGATCTCTTCTTCACTTTCTTTGATTTAAAGTCACAAGACTTAGAGAATTCCTTTTCTGTCTTGATAGCACACGAGACAATATCTTCATACGAAGAGAAGGATTTTGATACTAAATCTCGATGGAGAAATGTTTTTAACCCATCAAAGAAATAGTCAATATTATTCCATGGGTTACGTATTTAATCTACATCATGTCTCACTATCCTTGTAATGTTAGATTCATACATTGCGACATTATCATCCTCCTTTTTCCTCAGACTCAGAAATTGTCTTTCCATATCAGCTCAATGGTCATGAAGAAATTATTTTTTGAAGAAAATTTCTTTAAACTCCCTCCATTCTGTATTTGATACTTCATTAACTTCCTTTGTGTTTTGAATCAATGACCATCATTGATCAGCATCTCTAGTGAGATGGTAAACTGCCATGACATTTTTTCCCTTTCACTACTCCCTAAGGCGTGGAATATTTTCTCTAAGGAATTTATACATTGATCAACTACTAATGTATTTGTACCCCCATTGAATGTTGGTGGTTTTTGCCTCATGAAGCTATCTAACATTGATCCTCTACATTGTGGATCTGGGTATTCCATACATGTACGGTTATTATTCATAACTTGTGTGAGTAGTCCCAATATGGTGATAAGATAATCAGAACCAGCTGTATCACCAACTCCACTATAATTATCTTGAGTAGGAGGGAAATACCTACATGGAGTGCATGTATTGATATTGTTTCAATTCCTTCAATTAGGCGCTGTTTCTAAACAATTTCATACACTAGATTAGTTTATGAATCACAATACATAAATCCAAACTTGTAAAAAACATAACATAAATTGAAAAGTTTGTGGATATAATCCATAATCATAAAAATGTTTTCTCGGAGAAAGTATATACTCATAAACCCTTCATAATGGTTTTTAAAGAAAATGATAATTATCCAACACATACCCCCTGGGAGTGTCGTAACCAAGAGTGCAGAAAGGCCCATTGTCATGTAGCAGTTCCCGTTCGAGTCTATCTCAAAGCGTTGTTTTCAAGGTTTACCCCTAGGTACATCTATGCCAGAGCTGCCTCTACCTACTCATATTCAGATAGGGATGTATTGCTTGAGAAACTCATAAGATCTCTATAATAAAAAAATTCTAGGAAGTCATTCTATACTAATCTTCAAAATCTATCTTAGGGATATGTGCTCTAATCAGAGTTTATCAAAATCTAGTTTTCAATGGTTTTACTAAACTTCCTCTAATACCAACTATAACTCCCCAACCCCAATTACCCAGAGTGAGTGCCTTATTTTATAAAATTATCATTATCACAAGGAAATCATGTCTTGAAGGACCAATCAGTTTAGTATTATTAGAAATAAAATTCATGAATAAGTTCACCATTTCAATTTCTAATGAAATACAAAATTAATTTCTTCCATTAGAAACATCAAAGGCTCCATCATTATGCTTGCAAGTTACTCATAACTAACTTCTTCATATTCTGGGAAAATAAAACATAATAAAGGGGTGATCTCAAATGCTCAGCAAGGGTAAGCAATACAGTGGAAGATAGTATAAATATTAATAATGGTGAATAATTGAAACCACAAGCCTTACCAATAATAAACATTAATACTTTTATGGTAGGAATACTGTTTGAGTAAATAATGCCATAATAAAACACCATAATTAGTATTTTACAAGTCG
This sequence comes from Viscum album, assembly GCA_963277665.1. Lineage (NCBI taxonomy): Eukaryota > Viridiplantae > Streptophyta > Magnoliopsida > Santalales > Viscaceae > Viscum > Viscum album. The sequence continues at coordinate 386,233,111 of OY728146.1, forward strand.
AATGACCACATGAACCATCAATATTATTTTCATAATGAGGGAATGTATAATTCTAGACATTCTGAAACATTTTTTTCAAGTCCTCGACCAAGACGTCTAAAAATGATTAAGGCCTCATCCAAAACCATATATCGAATTCGGAAAGGCCTCAACCAATTCCATGTCTATTTTTCTCATAATACCTACTGATTCATAAAGAATCTATAGCGAGCTCCACTCGTCACTTACTAAGTCCAATACATTCTTTATATGAAAAGGTTGAAATATAACATAAACATTTGTATGAAAAATAGCATATGAAATGTCAATACTTTAACCATAAACCCTGAATGGTATAAAAATAGCACATTCATGGTCAAACATATCACAAAAGCTTCAATACAATATGAATGTTTTGTATCATAATAAATCAAATTCATATAAACATAAAATCCATCAAAGGATGTTGACATAAATGAAATCAAAAACATTTTTAGAGAAATATCTCTTTCTATTTTAAAATCATTTAAGAGTAACATAATTATAATGAAAACATTTATTTTGAAAATATTCTTATAAGATTTTAAGGTAAACTTATACAATGTTATAACGGTGTAAAATTTCTTCCCCCGCTGTATATGTTAAAAAAACATTCTTACATTAATTTTGATAAAAAGGTCAAAAAGTAACTTGTTTGGAAAACAACAGAAAGATTTATTTATAAACATCCTATAAAAGTCAAACAAGGGTATAAATGACTTTAAATCATGGTCTATAAAATATTAATAATGTGTTGAAATACATTTTTATGAAACATGGATGTGGATGATAAAGAGGTCCCAGTAGATAAATACGTATAAATAACCATGGATAATGAAGATACTGTAGAATAAATTCTTACCATGTAATATTCCTTGGCCGAGGGTAGTTTAACCTTCTATATAATGGTGAAGTAATTTTTATTAAATTATACGTGAATCATATACATTAATATGATATCATATATGATCTTTTAACATTGATTTGTTAATAATATGTTAGTATTATTGTCGTTTCAGGTGTGAACAAATTCATTTTCATTTATATTCATTAATATGTGAGTCATATTTGTTATGGATGGTATATATATTATTCATATCCAGAATGATATTAAGTCTTTAAAAATTATTTTTAATCATAAAATATAAATTAGTCTTGAATGGATATGATGGGGAATAAATCTCATCGTGTTCATGGAGATGGTAATCCATATGTACGCACGAGCAACAATATCATTCTTTTGATATTAAAATAATATATAATTGGATGGTATATCATATATAAAAAACCATTATCATTTTATATTTATTATTTACATCAATTATACGTCATTATTATACCCATCCAAATATTAATGTATTGAATATCAATTACACCAAGACGTGGAGACTGTAATCCTTACGTACGCTCGTATGGTGACATGTCATTCAAAGGATGGATATCATAATGAATATGGTTTTACCATATTTATAATAACATCACAACATGTATAATATACTGGAGTTTTTATTTTAGAATTGAAACAACAAAGATAGAGGAAGTGGAAGAAGAAAGGAACATGAAAGAGTTGATGAAATATTTACCTCTTCATTAGATTCTTCCTTTTGATTTGAACAAAAGGGATCCTTTGGTTGGTTTTCTGACATAAGGAAGGCCTCTAGGATGAAGTTACTATAGTTGATAGGGTATTTGGGCTGGGGTTGGCCGACCCAAATGGACTTGAAGGTGTGAATTAGAGAGAAGGGGGAGTGCCCTTTTATAAGAGGGGTGAGGTGCACCTTGGGAAAAGCTAGAAAAACTATTTTATAATAGAATCATGTTCAGTATCTAAGGTCTAAAAAATAGATTATTTAAATTATAAGGTGGGTATGGGCCGAAAACCACTTATCCAATATGTTTTATACAGGTTTGGGTCACTATATTAACCTTATCTTTTAGATTTAACTCTTAGTTAAATAGTTCGACATTTACCTTGTCTCTTTGTATTTTTATATTATATTGTTAATAAACTTACTATAAACTACCAAGACAACCCCAAGTGGTTCATTAATGATACACCTATCATTATATAAGACTTATGGTTAGACCTTATATTTTTATGAATATAATATCAATTAATAATATAATATTTGTTTTAAAAACTCTTTTATGTGAATTTAGACACTATTTGGTATTTTGTTTTTCCTAAATTAATAACGGCATTAATACTTCGAAAAAAATTCATCTAAACAACCCTAATATGTCATATTAAACTAATTTTATTTTAATTCATAAAAAGTCTCAAATTACATTTATTTGGATATTTATAATATAAATTATTTTAATTTTTCATTAATTAGATAATTACAGCATCATCATTATGTCATATATAAATTAAATTATTTAATGTATAAAAAATATAAATAAAACACCATTATGTAGGAAATATTTTTATATTTATAATGAATATTTATTGTTGAATTTATAATATGTGTAACCCAATATTAAAAATGTCTTTGTTATTAAACATTGAATTTAACACTTTTAACTCTTCTTTGAATTAAATAATTATAAATGCCCTAATCTACTCAAAGTAGACCAAATAGGTTCATATTTTATTACTATGGTTGTTTTTGGTCGAATTATACATATCAAATAGAATTATGAAATTTTTTAGGATAATAATAAGATCATTATTATCTTCAATTACCATATTTACTTTTAACCATGGTAAATAAATGTTAAAAGTTACTAATCATGAAAAATTATTTTAATCTCATTGAATCAAATTTTACTTACTAATATCAACCATGTCTCTCAGATTTTTGAAATTAAACTCACAGAAGTGGTAAAATTATGTTTTATGTAAATATGAAAATACTCATAGGAGGTAGCTAAAATACTGTAAAAAGAGCAATAAAATATTTATATATCTAAAATTATTATAAACTGACTCCAATTAATTACATTGAACTCATATCAGTATTATGTATCTATTTTGACTTAAATAAATTTCAATAAAATAAATAATTATTTAAATAAAAATTCTCTTTAAACTATAACTCAGTGTTTTTCTCTTTTCATCAAAAATTGATTGTTTTCAGGAAAAATACCAAAAAATTACCCTAAGATAATTTCGATATTCCAAATCCAAAAATAAAGTCCATTTTGAAAGTTAAAATTTATAAAATTTCAAAAAGTGGGTATTACTATTTATAATGGATAGTTTGATTGGTTATGGTGTGTTAGAACCTCGAAGTTGTGTACAATGCAAGCTATTTCATTATTCAAATGGAAACACAGCGTGGATGCTTGGGGTGTTACATTAAGATTGAGTGGGACCAACTACAGGAGAAGTTTAAGTTAATAGATATTACCACCCGAGCAATGTTATCTGAACCACCCCAAGAGTCTATCGCAATCACACACCTTACCCTTCGGTCTTATATGGGTGTTATAAGGGGTTATGTAATGATTCCTTAGCACTATAACTATGTAAATTATTCTTGTATAGAGAATATACATTCATTTTATTATTTTAACCTTATAAATAGTTTTTAAAAAAGAAATAGTATTTTTAGTTAATATTAAACTAAGAAATATATTTTGATGAATTAATTGATTTTTGAATTAAAAAATGTTTTATTATTATTATCAAATTACTTTTTATTTAATAGAAATTATCTTAAAATGTTATGAATGAAATCGTAATTTTTATTATGGATTGAATGTTTTTTTGTCCAAACCCATGAATTTTGGATAAATTTTAGTATTTATTTTAAAAGTAAAAATTCACAAATTATATAATTATTTAGATAAAATGATTATTAATTTTGGAATCAGAATGTCGAAATTATAAAATGGTGAATTTATCATATTTCTCAGAGACTGTCGAATTTTTAGGTAAACAATAAATACCCTTTAAATGTATAATGTTACTTATGACATCATAATGACCTAATAGTGATGTTATAAACACTATAAATGATATTTTCTACCAATATATGTTTTACCATTAAAACAATGTGATTTTAGGTTTGTTTCATTTATTTTATAAAAATTTAGTGGACCCTCCTACAGTTATAAAACATTTTCACTTTTTAATTGAATTTCCTTGAACCTGTGACTCACCACCACATAAGAAACCCTATTATATTAAAATGTTTGGCCATAGGCCTTATAAAATATTATTTTAAACTCCACTTTGTAAAAAAAACATGGACAAAAACCATGGTCTGGTTTGTGGTTTTGATTAGTTTAATGTGAGGTGTCCCAAACCTTAATAATAAATAATTCCCTCTCCTTTCATATATAAACCCACCCAAGCTCCCACTTCCTCCTCACTCAATGAATTCGCAGTTAGACCAACCCATACCTTCTTCTCTCAATAATCTTCCCATGGTGCCTCAAGATCCCAAGAAGCCACTCTCAAGCCTCTCCCAAGCCTTTGGGATCACACTTCCAAGTAAGAGATTTCTTTTTTTTTAAAATTTTTGTCCAATTTTCTTTAGGTTTTTATGGGATTTTATCTTCAATTAAAAATTTTTGGGTATGATTTAGAACCTCCCCATAATACCCTATTTATATTTGGATGATGGAAGACCCCTTTCTCTCTCATTAATTCCCCCAGTGTACACCTGTTACCATGTCGAAATTCTATGATTTGTTTCTCTCTCCTCTATCACATCCTAGTAATTCTTTTGAATTACGCATCTAAATTCCATTAAGTTTTTTGGGAAATGTATCTATATGAACCACTTACTGTCCATTAAATTTATATATGATGATACAACCCCTTTATCTCTAATCAACAATTTTTTTTGAGTTCTTATTTCACATTTTTATGCTACCAAAATTGCACTATGATTTTCCTAGCTAATGTCATTATGTAGTGAATACCATTCCCATTTCTCTATCAAGGGTATTCATCATTATAAAAATTTACATAATTATTATAGTGATTCATGTATGTATTACTCATCCTTTTATCGTGGAATAATTGATGATGATTGATTCAATGTTGGGTGATCCATGTCGCATGCTAATGCGTGAAATGAAATGTTTAAGAAGGGTGCTTCTAGATTACCCTCCAATGCATTAAGTAAAGTATAGTATCATGATATGTAATGTAAAATGGGTGGTGACACATTGTAATTGCATTGCAATGAGTGTTTACTCGTGCTTCATGTGCAATGAGGGGTTACACATTATCCATGTGCAATGAGATTTGGCTCATGCTATTTCCATGTTAAGTGTTGTTGCCACATTTCCATGTTTTGATTATCATGCTTAGTCATGCCTTCATGTTCATATTTTTTTGTGTTCTCTATTGATATGACTATTGTCTAAAATTTATTTTATTCCTCATTTTATTCCATGTTTATTACCTTACTGGGCTTTATATCTCACCCTTTTCTTATGCATGTCCTCATGTTATCCCAGCAATGCTAAGTACGAGGGAATTTAGAGGTCATGTAAAAGATGTTTTCAATAAAGATGTTGTATTTCATGTTTTATGTTGTTATGTAATGATCATAATCTCTAATGAAATTGGACTTCTTTCTCTTCTAGGTTGTAACAAGTGAAGTTTATGTAATAAATCATGTTTTAGTGTGTAATAAAGAGTAGGGTTGTCATAGTTGGTATCAGAGGGAGGTTTTTTTATTGTTGGGATTTGGATTAGAAACCCCTATAGAATACTTAGAGACAAGAATAATTATAATAAAAACAACCCACTATATTGGTTAGTACTTATTAAGTGGTTTGTCATGAAAATGCATCCCTATATGGATATGGGAAGGTAGAGGTGGCTCTAGCATAGTAGTATCCTAGGGGTAAAACCCAAAAACACTACTTTGAGCTTTACTCGAATGGGAACTAGGTCACAACAATGGGCCTTTATGCACTCTTAGTTATAGAACTCCCAGGGGGTTTGCATTGGTAAATTCACAATCTTAGTATGACCCCGTTTTAAGGTAATTAAAAAGAATTTCCTAAGAATATATGATAGGAATTAGATATTGGATAACACAGACTAAATCAAATAGATTCCTACGTTATGGAAATAAAATCTATTTATGAATCATCAATTTCTTGTCTTTCGATTACCCTTTATATGTTACCCTTAACATTCTTTTTATTCCAGCCAATGGCCGATAATAGGACGACTCAGGACAACAACCAATGTGAAGATCAATGTGATGATTGTTCTAACGACATCCTCAATTAGATGAGAGAGGGAATCAAAAAATATGTTACGTTAATATCTCAATTAACTCAGGATTTGAATAGAAACTTGTGTCAAGGAGAAAGTTCAACCCCCCCTATGAATGAACATGTCACTATCGAGAGCTTCATTAGATAAAGGCCTCCTACTTTTAATGGATCAATTGATCCCTCAATCACTGAACAACGGATCAACTCCATTGAAAAGATCTTTTACATCCATGAATGCTCTGAATAAGAGAAGGTTCTGGTAGCTGCTTATTATATGGAGGGTGAAGCTGATCAATTGTGGCCATTAATAAAAAAAATCTGAATCATGAAGAGGATATCGAGGTTTTGGAATGGAAGGATTTATGGAAGATGTTTTTCGATAAATATTTTTCATGCATCCTTCGACCTAAGATAGAAAGGGACTTCATTTCCCTCAAGAAAAAAGCTGATGAATCTTTCATATCATACGAGGAAATCTTCACAAGTATTTCATGATACGCCTCTGGATTTTTCATTACCATCGAATTCAAGATTGACCACTTTTTTGGTGGGATGAATCCTAGTCTATGGAAAGCATTGGAAATCCTTGTCTTTGAAAGCTTTGAGGAAATTGTATGATGTGCCCTCAAGGTAGAAATGGAGATCGATGAATCTCGGGGTATCCTAGGGATAAGAAACATAAGGTTGAAATCAATGCTGGCGGTCTGATGGATATATGCAATTGTGCTATGAAGATCCAGCACCCCACATGCCAATGGTGAAGAAAGAAGAATCTCAGAAATTTCCTAAAGGGGACGGTGAAATGCGTTAGGTGTGGAAGAGAAGGGCACATAACTGTTAACAGCTGATAAGAAAAAGCTGCAGCTCCAAAAAAGGAAAGAAAATCTATGTTCAAACCAAAATGCATTGTTCAATGCTACAACTGCAATGAACTAGTGTATCCTTCAAATCAGTGCCCTATGCCAAGGGTTTTTGGAGGCAACCAACAACCTCAAAGGTATTAATGGAGAGCATTTTCCCATCACTACAATAGAAGTGATCCTTGATATTGAAGTGGTGACAGGTATGGTAGTTATTCAATCACGAATGGAAAACATACTTTTTGATTCGGGTTCTATGAATTTTTTTGTATCCAAAAAATTTGTAGAACAATCCCAACACCACCATAAATCATGGAAGTAATGATGTTCGAGAGTACCACAAAAGGGGAAATCATTGCATCCCATGAATATAACTCCTCCCTTGTCATAATCTGTGGATTGAATTTCATGGCGAACCTCATCATACTCTCTCTGGAGGAATTTGATGAAATTCATGGCATGGATTGGCTTTCCTTATATAGAGCCATCATAGATTTCCGTGAGAGGGAAATCACTCTCCATGTGGAAAATAGACCACCGATTATATACATGTGAAAGGAGGAAGATGAATCCTCTTTTTCTCCAACATCTCAAGCGTGGATATTACGTCCCTATGAGCATGCATATCTGTCTCGAATTTTTTAGTCTTGGGAGGCAACCATCCTTTAAGACATTCTTATTGTGAGGGAATTCACTGAAGTGTTTCCTGAGGAATTTCTTAGTCTCCCCCCTAGAAGAGATGTTGAATTAACAATTGATCTTCTACATGGGGTATTTCCAATATCCTAGACTCCATATAGATTGGATTTTGTGGATCTTTATGAGAGAAATAAACAACTACAGAAGAATCTCGAAAAAGGTTTTATACGCCCAAGTGCTTCACATTGAGGTGCACCAGTCCTCTTTTTTAAGAAGAAAGATGGGTAAATGTGACTTTTCATCGATTATCATGAGAATGACAAAAAAAAGAAAAAGAACAAGTATCTTCTCCCATGAATTGATGACTTGTTCGATCAGCTGTGGGAGCACAATACTTCTCCATGGTGGATTTGGGGTCGGGGTATTATCATGTAAGGGTGAATAAGGAAGATATCCCCAAGACTTCTTTTCATTCAAGATATGGGCACTATGAATTCATATTAATGCCTTTAGGGCTCACTAATTATCTAGAAATCATCATGGACAAGATGAATAGTTTTTTTAGGTATTACCTCGACAAATTTGTGGTAGTCTTTATAGACGATATTCTGATATACTCTAAAACCAAGGAGGATTGTGAATAGCATCAATGAACTGTACTAGAGACCTTTTGAAAGGAGAATCTCTATGCAAATTACAAAATGTGTGAGTTCTGGATGAAGGAGGTCTCATTTTTAGTCCATATCATCACAAGCTATGAGACAACAATAGTTCCCTCCAAAACAGATGAAATTGTGGGATGTACGAGGCCAAAAATGGTAAAAGATATCCATATATTCTTGGGGATAGCTTGATATTATCTATTATTTGTGTCAAATTTCTCACGATTTCCCAACGCACATACCAAGCTAACCCGGAAGGGAGTAATGTTTTCTTGGAGTGATGAATGTGAAGATAGCTTCATGGAGTTAAAAAGGAGGCTTATCACTGTTCATGTCCTCACTTTACCCACAGGTGGGGAAATTTTTTAGGTATTCAGTGATGCTTCAAAGAATGACATGGGATGTGTTTTAATGAAAAATGAAAAATCCATTGCCTATGCTTCAATGTAATTGAATGTTCTTGAGAAGAATTATCCAACCCAGGATCTAGATTTTGCTGAAGTGATCTTCGCTTAAAAAATTTGGAGGCATTATATCATTGTGGAGAAGTGTGAAATATATACTAAACACAAAATCCTCATTCATATATTCCCAGTGAAAGAGCGGAACATGTGACAATGTAGATGGTTAGAGTTGGTCAAAGACAATGACTTATCAATCAGTTACCACCTCAGGAAAGAGAATAAGGTGGCAGATGCTCTATGTAGAAAGGGCCTGGAGATTCTATCATTGATGAGAATTGAGAAGGATCCAATCTTCTTAGATTTTCTGAAGATGGACATTGGAATCATAAATAAGGGATCACCATAAATCATTTCACAAATTATTTCTCAACCTTATCTTTTGGAAATGTTAAAGGATGATCATAATGATAATGTGGGAATTTAGAGTAAAAGTGGAAGATATCAGAAAATTGAATTCATCGAAGTTCAATTTTAATGAATAAGGAATTGTGAGATTTGTGAAAAGACTATGTGTTCCATAAAGTCTATAGCTGAAGGAGGAACTTTTTTAGGATGCACATAGATAAAAATTTTCTATTCACTTAGGGAAAAAGATGTATTGAGATCTCCGAGAGCATTTTTTTGGGATAAAATAAGGAAGGAGATCACTGAGTATACATAAAAGTGAATCATGTGTCATAATGTTAATACATAGAGGTATAAGTCTAAGGGGATGATGAAACCATTTCCCATAACAGTATGGAAATGGGAAAATAGTACCCATGGACATTTTCACTGGGCTTCCAAAGACATCCAAAGGAAACAATGATATATGGGATGTTATGGATCATATTACAAAGTCGACACATTTTATTACAATTCAGGAGGATTCATCATTAGATCAATTGGAACGAATATATATCCGGGAAGTAGTATGGCTACATGGAGTACAACTATCTATTATATCTGATCGGGATACAAGATTCACCTCAATGTTTTTGAAGAGTCTTCAACATACAATGGATACTGAACTGATCATCACTATGACCTATCGTCCTCAAATGGATGGCCAATATGAGAGAACTATCTAGACATTATAAAATATGTTAAGATCATGTTCTATGGACTTCAAAAGAGGGTGGGACCAACATCTTCCACTGGATGGATTCTCCTACAATAACAGTGTCCACTCGAGCATCCGAATGGAACCTTATGAATCCCTCTATGGGAAGAGGTGCAGAAGACCAGCATATTGGGATGAAGTTGATGAGCGTCAGCTGCTAAGACCAAAAATGGTCGAAGAAATGGGGGATAATGTGAAAACACTTCTACAGTATATCAAGGAATCCTAGAGTTGATAGAATAGATATACAGATAATCGTCGATGATACCTTGAGTTTAAAGTTGGAGACAAGGTATTTATACACATATCATCATGAATGAAGGTCATGAGGATTGGAAATAAAGTTAGGTTATGTCCTTGGTACATCAGCCCCTTTGAGATTCTTGATTATGTTGGGGATGTGGCCTATCGACTAGAACTTCAACCAACTATGGCCTAAGTAGATGATGTTTTCATGAATCCCTCTTTGATAAGTACATACCAATCCCTTCACATATACTCTCTTCAAAGGTATTATAGTTATATGATGATCATTCTTATGAGGATCAACCCGTGAAGATCATAGATCACAGAGAAAAAGTTCAATAAAATAAGAAAATGCCCTCGTCAAGGTGTTGTGGTGAATCCACAAGTTTGAACAAGTGACGTGGGAAATAGAGGAAGTGATGAAGTAGAGTTACCCACATCTTATTTAGTTTAAGAAACTGAAATTTTGAGGGTGAAATTATTTATGGGGGAAGATTGTAATGACCCAAACATTCATTAATGGAAATTCCTCTTAATCGAATTGAATGTCTTATTATGGTTATATAAAAAGTGAATGTCATTGGTTTTATGTTTTTGGAATTTGAAATATCATTATTAATTGTGACCATTTATAATATATCCATTGAAAAGTGATCACATGATTAGTATTAATATAGGGCTTTAAAAATGAAATTTACTCAGAAAAAGAATTTGATGGCCTCATCCCGTAGACTTGACCCATACGAAGCCCATTTTTGAAAGATCAGAAAGGAGGTGCCATTTATAGTCTTCTCTCTTGATAAACACCAAGCCGAGCTTGAACAAGTTAATCATGAGCGGAACAGACTATGGGAGATGTGGAATTTAATAAGGATTACCACCATGCAGTGTTATCCGAGCCATCCCAAGAGTCTGTCACCATCACACACATTAACCTTCAATCTTATATGGGTGTTATAGGGGTTTATGTAATGAGACCCTAGCACTATGACTATTTACATTATTCTTGTATAGAGAATATACATTAATTTTATTATTGGTACATTGTAAATAGTTTTTAAAGAACAAATAGTATTTTTAGTTAATATTCAACTAAGAAATCTATTTTGATGAATTAATTTATTTTTTAATTAAATAATATTTCATTATTATTATCTTATTACATTTTATTAAATATTAATTATCCCATATTTTTATGAATGCAATTATAATTTTTATTAAGGTTTGAAAGCTATTTTTGTCAAAACCCAGAAATTTTTGATAAATGTTGGTTTTTATTTTAAAATAAAAATTCACATATTTAAAAAATTATTCAGTTAGAATTAATATTATTTATGGAATCTGGATGTTGAAATTATCCAATGGTGAATTTTTCATAATTTTCCGAGATAGCCGAATTTTTGGGTAAAAAATAAATACTTTTTAAATATAAAATGTGTTTTATGAAATTATATTAATAGAATAGTGATTTAATAAAATACTATAAATGATATGATTGGCCAATATATGTTTTACCATTAACATAATGTTATTTTAGGTTTTTTAGATTTATTTTAAAAAACATTTGTGGACACTCCAACAGTTATAAAACATTTTCACTTTTTAAATGAATTTCCTTGAAAGTTTGACTCACCTCTACATAAGAAACCCTATCATTTTAAGATTTTAGGTCATAGTAATTATAAAATATTGTCTTCCAATCCCCTTTGGAAAAATTAATGGTTATAAACCATGGGATGGATTGGGGTTTTGATTATTATAATGTGAGTTGTCCCAAACCTAAATAATAAATAATTCCATATCCTTTCCTAAATAAACCCACCCATCCTACCACATAAACTTCACTAAAATCCTTTGGAGTTCTACTAACCCCTAAAATCATAATTATAGAATCCCCCCATTGTTCCCCAAGCTCCCAAGAATCCTCTCTCAAGCCTCTCCCAAACCTTTGGGATCACACTTCCAAGTAAGGGGGTTTTTCCTTTACCATTTTTTCCAATTTTCATTAAGTTGTTATTAACCTTTGTTCAATTAAAAATTTTGGGGTATGATTTCACACATCCCCTATAATTCCTTAATTATTTTTGGATAATAGGAGACCCATTTCTCTTTAATTAATGCCTCCCATGTACACCTGTTACCATGCCAAAATTCTCTAAGTGATTTCTCTCTCATTTTTTACATCCAAGTAAATATTTTGAATTATATATATAAATTCAATTACATTTGTTGGGAAATGTATATTTATGACCCCATTAATATCAATTTCATGTAAATATGATGAGTCACCCCTTTCTATGTTGTATGATCCATGTGGCCCACTTATGCATGAAATGAAGTGTTTAAGAAGGGTGCGCCCTCATACTACTCCAATGCATTGGGTAAAGTATAGTATCATGATACGTCATGTGAAATGGGTGTTGAATCGTGCTAATTCTAGTGAAATGAGGTTTTACTCATGATTCATGTGCAATGAGGTTTTACTCTTGCTCTATGTGCAATGAACCTTGGCTCATACTAATTCTGTGTTATGTGTTGTTGCCACATTTCCATGTTATGATTTTCATGATTTATAATGAATTTATGTTCAAGATTCTATTATACTCCATTGATATTCCTATTGTCTAACATGTATTGTATTCCTCATATTATTTCATGTTTATTCTTTCACTGGGCTTTATAGCCCAACCTTTTCTTTTGCATGCCCTCAAGCTATCCCATACAATGCTAAGTATGAGGTAATGTAGTTGTCATGTAAAGGATGTTTCCAATAAAGATGTTTTATTTCATGTTTTAAGTTGTTATTTAATAATATTAATCCCCAAATACACTATACCTATCAATTTTCTATGTTGTAACAAGTGATGTTTATGTAATAAAACATGTTTTAATGTGTAATAAAGAGCAGGTTTGTCAAAATAATTATCATAACAAGGGACTAAAACTTAAATTTATGGGGAGAAATTACATAAAAATCAATTTAAAATCCATTAAATGTTCATATTTTGACCATATCTTCCATTTTAAAATCTTTAGGAAATTATTAAAGCCACCAAACATGGAAAAACATATTAGTGGAATTCCCTTTTAAAAACGTTACAATAATGACATGTCGTGTCCAGAATAAAAAGGATATAACCCATCCCATTTATTTAATCCTATAGAGAAATTTTTCACATAAATGAAACATCCAAAATAATTTCTCAAATTCCATCATATCTTCCTAGAGGATTACATCTGGTAATAAAGGAATAAAATCATGCCTTTTTCTTTTAACCACAAGGAGTTACTAGAATAAAAGGAAAGAATTTTTGACGTTCCATTTTATTTCATTTACCTCTCCACCCAATTAGTTATTTTCATACAATAATGTTATAATAACCTATGAATCATAATTATTTTGATATGTTTTTATTATATGATTTTAACCTACACATTCACACACATACCTAAAATGGGATACACAAACATAGTTCATGTGTATAGTAGCCTTCTACATCTCAAACTGACTTCTTGCGTTCCTTCCTTTACCACTTTTAATTGCTAGAAATAATTATGTATTTATTGACTATATCTAATATTTATGATATTTATTGTGTATTTATTCGCATTTAACTTCTATATAAATGATCACACCAAGATTTCCATTTTGTGTGAATACAACAACATCATTTGTGGAGGTGTGGACTACAACCTCTTCAAATCTACACAATTCATTCATGATATTCATTGAATAGATATATATTTTTGTTTAAATAAATATATGTGACATATATTAAATAAATATGATACTGTATTTTAATATATATATATATATATATATATATATCTGTGTGTGTGTTTCATTTAATTTTCTTACTTATTAATATGAAAATGAAATGGAAGTATTGTCAGGCATTTGTATGGCCAACCATCAACATGAGCGTTGCATTTAATTTTTTATATTAAAATTTTATATATTATTATAAATACATATATAATGAATATATATGTTAATTAAATCAGGATATAGCTAATAGAGACAACATGTAACTTGTAAAAACATACTAAAAACCAAGGCAATTATAAGTAGAAATAGTGAAAACAATGAAGGATGGTAAATAAAATTGTAATAAGATATTATGAGAATATAATATATGAAATTATAAATGTGATTAAGTCTCTTGTAAATTTTTTTGACATGTTTAAAAATATTATAAAGGTTTCTAATGAATGTTCACCCAAAAGAAAACAGAAGGGACGAGATTGTTGTCTCGCTTTTTCTTCTTTGAGGCACACACTGGTTTCACCTCTAATTTCATTTGTTTTTTAATATATTGAACCTATTATATTTTATATCAATAATAAATTATTATTCAGGGTATTTAATAATTAATTTGATTTAATTTATTCAATGGGGAGCATGATCAAAATGATACCAAGTGGTAAGGGGCTTCATCTCAATTTTTGTTTATTAAGGAATAAATTTCTTTTTCTGAACATAATTTATTATATATTATCTATATAAACATAATTTAAATTGTGATATCATGATTAATTATTTATTTATTATATTTTATGTTTTAATTTGAATTATTTCATATAAGGATATTTACACTTAATATTACCAAGAGGTAAAGAAATTTCATAACCCAATTCCTTTTTGCTGGGATTTATTACTTCCTCATTATCATTAATATTCTATGATGATGTGTATAATGATTTTGAACATATATTTTTTTATTTAAAACTACCTTATGTGGATTTAAAATTGATACATATAATCAACTAATTGGTTGATTCTCTATTTAATGTTATGGTAGTTTCAAGGGATTACTTCACAACCTCATTTTAATTGGGATTTTTTCACATCAACATCAATTTGGGGAAACTATAAGATCATCATTTAATAATCAATATAAGTTTATTCTCCACCATTTATTAATTGTATTTTCTACATAATTGTACTGTGTTTTCACTATTGGTTCTTAAAATGTTTTAGAACACTTTTTTATGAATATTATACTTCATTTCCATTATATGTCAGTTAACTTATATTCATCAAAAACTAGGTTATCTATAACTGTTTTCAAAAATGGGTATTAAATGATAAATGATTTTTTTGTTTCTTTTTATGGTATTTATATTCAAAAAAGAAAAAAACTCAATTTTTACTCCATTTGGGATATTTTATATTGATTCTATCCATATATTCCATCATGACGGTTTATGATTTCTCTGATTAAGGATTGTATTGAAATTTAATACATTGATTCCTTTTTTCAATGATGAAATATTAAATTTCATAGGATTAATAGATATAATATTTATAACAAATATCAATATTATATATAATTTATATTATTATTTCCAAAACTATATAACGATTTTTATATATCGTGTTTACTTGATAGTTATTTGATTCGAATAGGGTAAAATTGATACATCTATATTATTTATTCTATACGAATAATTTTTTAGGAATATTTTTTACTAATCGACTAATCAATATGAGGAATGCTTGGTTCATGCAGTTATTGGTGGGGACCAATCTTTATATATCCCATCATCAATTGATTGGTTCTCAAGAGACAAATTATTTGCAAAAAATAAATTGGTTTCTACCAAGAGTTTAAAAACATATAATGAAATGTCTTGATAGTATAAGTTTTCATGTGCCTTAGACATGACATCCGATAATTAATAATTTCCTTTATTTTAATTAATTATTTATAGTCAATGATATTTTTACTATGAAAAAAATATATGTATGTATTTTATTCAATGTTTATTGATTTAATGGAACATGTTTTAAATTATTTACCTTTTTATATTGATTATTCCTTATCTAGTTATTAAAATGGAATTTGGTTTAATTTATTTTACCTGGCACATTTTTTATTAATTAATTCTAAGATTATTGAATATAGAGAATTTATGTTCAGTTATTTACATTTCCATAATTAATATTCTCTTTGACTCATTATTTATTCTGATGTACCTACCCTTACTGAGCGTTTGAGCTCACCATTATTATATTTCTTTTTCCCATGCTACCCAGGAGTGATCTATGAAATATATGCAAGAATACGCTAGATAGAATAATGTTATTATCATAAAAGAAATTATGTGTTGAATTTTTTTCTATTTTATAATAAAATTATTTTGTTTCTATGTAGTTCAGTAAGAATATTAAACTATTCTTTCCTTTGGAATATGATTTAGTTTTATATTATGGCAATGTAATAGTAGCATGACACTGGCATCAGGCTGCAAGTGTTAGGTCACTAAAAACATTCCCACTATGATAGTCTTTATTGTGAACCTTGACTACTAAGAAGGTTTGGGGAGTGACCCATTCCACTATGATAGCCTTGTAAAAGAGCCATGAATCCTAAGGAATTGATTTTCTATTTTTATGACTATTACAAATTCCTATTATTATACATTTTTATTCTATATTGTCTCATTTTTATTTTATGATTCATGTCTTATGAACTTCAATAATTTATTCTGTGACTCATAATTATGATAGTTGATATGCGGGGTATAATTTCCAAATATTATGTTCATGTTCTTATACCCTTATACTTATGTTATGATTGATACCCCCCTTGTTTACCCTTAATGAACATATAATCTCACCATTTTATTATTTAATGTCCCTGAGATATTAATGATGGTATTAAGCTTGACATGTCAAAATGTGTTTTAGTTATAAATGAATAAATGGGATACAATATAGATATTTTCTGAACTAGATGTTTTAGTTTTCATAGTATCCAAATACAAAGAACCCATAAAATTTGGGAATGGTTATGACAACCCTGCTTTCTATTACAACTTAAAAATGCTTTATTACATATAACATCACTTGATACAACAAAGATGATCGAGAGGTTTAGTGTCTTTGGGGATTAGGATCATTACATAAAAAAATTAAACTTGAAATACAACATCTTTATTGAAAACTTCCTTTACATGACAACTACATTCCTTCGTACTTAGCATTGCGTGGGATAACCTGAGGACATGCATAAGAAAAGGGTGAGCTATAAAGCCCAATATGGGAGTACAAAATGAATAACATGAGGAGTTAAATACGTGTTAGGTAATAGGAATATCAATAGATCGTAAGAGTAACATGAACATAAAGGCATGATAAAGCATGATAATCATAACATGGAAATGTGGCAACAACACTTAACATTGAATTAGCATGAGCCAAGTCTCATTGCACATGGAGCATGAGTAGACCCTCATTGCACTTGAAGCACGAGTAAACCCTCATTGCACTTGAATTAGCATGAGTCAACAATCATTTCACATGACGTATCATGATAATATACTTTACCCAATTCATTGGAGTGCTATAAGGGCGGACCCTTCTTAAACATTTCATTTCATGCATAAGTGTGCCACATGGATCATAAAACATGGATTCATAAAACATAATCATTTATTACACGATAAATGAATATGGTATTAATACATGAATCTTTACAATCAATAAGTAAATGTGCATAAAGGTGAATACCCTTTATGGAGAAATGGGCATGGTATTCACTGCACAATGACATTGGCTTAGAAAATCGGCGTGATTTCGGCAGCGTAACGGCATGATGTAGAAATTCATAAAAAAGGATGATGAGAGAGAAAGGGGTTCCTAATCATATAAACATGTAATGGAAAGTAAAGAGGTAATATAGATACATGTCCCAACAATTTAAAAGGAATTTAGATTCATGATGCAAATGTATTGCTTGAATGTAAAAGAAGAGAGAGAAGTTCCTTTCGGAATTTCGGCATAGTAACGGGTGTGCATGGGAGGAATTTAATGAGAGAGAAAGGGTTATCCCATAATTCAAACAATAATAGGGAAGTATGGGTGAGGTTATAAACCATACCACAACATTCAAAATAGAAATTAAATGGGCAATACAACTTAAAGAATATTGACAAAAATGAGAAAGGAAGAAAAAACCCTTACTTGGAAGTGTGCTTCAAAAGGCTAGAGAGAGGCTTGTGAGAGGCTTCGTGGGAGCTTGGGGCACCTTGAAAGGATTATAGAGAGAGTAGGGAAGAGTTTGGATGAACTCCAAGGGCTTTGAGTGAGGAGGAAGTGGGAGCTTGGGTGGGTTTATATAGGAAAGATGAGGGAATTCTTTATTATTTAGGTTTGGGACCCCTTATATTAAAATAATCCAAACCACAAACCATCCCATGGTATTTGCCCATGGTTTCTGGAAAAGGAAAGGGGAAAAAAATATTTTACAAGGCCAAGGTCCTAACTTATTAAAAAATTAGGGTTTCTTATGTGGAGGTGAGTCACACTCCCATGGAAATTAATTTAAAAAGGAAAAGTGTTGAATAAGTCATGAGGGCTCCATTAATGCTTTGAAAAGTAAGTCAAACAAACCCAAAACATCATTATTTTAATGAAAAAACACATATTGGCCAAACTTAAGGATTATGGTATTTTATTACATCACCATTGGGTCATTATGATGTCATAAAACACATTATATATTTAAATGGTATTTGATTTTTACCCAAAAATTTGACTGTCTTAGAAAATTATGAAAAATTCACCGTTGGATAATTTCGACGTCCTGATTCAAAAAACAATATTTATTTTATCTAAATAATTTTCTAAATATGTGATTTTTACATTTAAAATAAAAACCGACATTTATAAAAAATTCACGGGTTTTGACAGAAATGGCTTTCAAACCTTAATAAAAATTTTAATTGCATTCATAAAATTATATGATCATTTATATTTAATAAAAATGAATTTAATATTAATAATAATATTAATTAAAATATTATTTAATTTAAAAATCCTTTAATTTAATAAAATATAATCCTTAATTAAATACTAACTAAAAACACCATTTGTACTTAAAAAACTAATTACAATGTATCAAAAATGACTAGAAATTATATTCATTATTATATACAAAAATAATGTACATGAACATGGTGCTACTTATTTGTTACATAACCCCTTAAAATAGCTGCATAAGACCTAAGGGTAAGGTGTGCAATGGTGATAGACTCTTGGGGCGGCTCGGATAACATCGCTCGAGTGGTAATCTCTATCAACTTCCACTTTTCCCGTAGATGGTCCCGTTCAAGCTTGACATAATGAAGCTTAGCTTGTGTTTGGTCAAGGGCGAAGCCCAATGATGCCACCTCTTTTCCGAGCTCCGACAAATGGGCTTCGTAAGGGGTAATTCTACTGGATGAGGCCATCACTTCCTTTTTCTGAGTCAAAATGGGTTCGTTAAAGCCTTATATTTATACTACTTAGATGATCATTGTTCAATAGCTATAAAAGTAATGGTCACAAATCTTAACGAAAAACTAAAGAATTTGACATGTTATAAAAACATTTTTCATAAAGAAACATTTAACTGGATCAAGAGGGATTTTCTATTAATGAATCTTTGGGTCGTTACAATATTCCCCCTTAAGAAATTTCGCCCTCGAAATTTTCATTTTCCCACACTAAAACAAATGTGGGTAACTCAGCTTCATCATATCCTCCGACTCCCAAGTTGCTTCTTCAAACTTGTGGTGGTCTCCACTACACCTTGACGAGGGGCATTTTCTTATTTTGTAGAACTTTTTCTCTACGATCTAAGATCTTCACTGGTTGTTCCTCATAAGAAAGATCATCTTCCAATTTTACCACCTCGAAAGAGAGTACATGTGAAGGGTCCGGTATGTACTTCCTTAAGAGGGATACATGAAAGACATCATGCACCTTGGACATAGTAGGTGGAAGTGCTAGTAGATAGGCCACAGCCCCAACACGATCAAGAATCTCGAAGGGGCTGATGTACCTTGGACTTAACTTCCCTTTCTTTCCAAACCTCATGACCTTCTTCCACGGAGATATGCATAAAAACACAATGTCTCCGGCTTTAAACTCAAGGTCTCATCGACGATTCTCTGCATAACTCTTCTGTCAACTTTGGGCTACCTTGATATGTTGCTGAATGGTTTTCAACTTCTCCAACATTTCATCGACCATTTCTGGTCTAAGTAGCTTACGTTCACCGACCTCATCCCAACATGCCGGTGTTCTACACCTTTTCCCATGCAGGGCTTCATATGGTGCCATTTGGATGCTCGAGTGGAAACTATTATTATAAGAGAACTCAACCAGAGGAAGATGTTGATCCCATCCTCCTTTAAAGTCCATTGAGCACGGTCTCAACATATCCTCAAGTGTTTAGATAGTCCTCTTGGATTGGCCATCAGTTTGAGGATGATAGGTCGTACTAGAGTTCAGTTCAGTATTCAGAGCTTGTTGAAGACTCTTCCAAAACATAGAGGTGAATCTTGGATCTCAGTCAGAAACAATAGATAGTGGTACTCCATGCAACCATACCACATCCCTGATATATATCTGTGCCAGTTGATCCAAAGAGAAATCATATCGAATAGCAATGAAGTGTGAAGTCTTTGTAAGACGATCCACAACAACCCAGATTGCATTGTTGCCTATGGATGTCCTTGGAAGTCTAGTGACAAAGTCCATGGTGATGTTCTCCCATTTCCATTCTGGTATGGGCAATGGTTGCATCATCCCCATAGACTTCTGCCTCTCTGCCTTCTCTTGCTGACACACCAGGCACTTTGATGTATATTCAGCGATCTCCTTATTAATATTATCCCACCTAAAGTTTTCTTGGAGATCTCGATACATCTTTGTGCTCCCTGGGTGAATAGAGAAATTTGAACTATGTGCATCATCCAAAATTTCCTTCTTTAGCTCCGAACTTTATGGTCACATAGTCTTTTCCCAAACATCAGAATTCCTTCTTTATTAACATTACATTCTGAGGATTTTCCCTTTTTGATAGCTTCCACTTTTTCTTGGATTCCTACATCATCCTTTTGAGCATCCTTTAACCTTTCCAAAAGAGATGGTTGAGCAATAATTTGTGAAAGGATTGATCATGATCCATTCTTTATGATCACCACATCCATCTTCATTAAGTATAAGATGACTGGATCCTTCTCAATTCTCATCATTGATAGAACCGCTGGATCCTTTCTACTTAGGGAATCTTCCACCTTGTTCTCTTTCCCAGGGTGGTAATGTATTGAACAGTCATAATCCTTGATTATCTCTATACATATTCTCTGGCGCATATTATGCTCTTTCTGTGTGAATATATAATTAATACTCTTGTGGTCAGTATATATCTCACATTTCTCTCCATAGAGATAATTCCACCAGATTTTCAAGGCAAAGATCACCGCCACCAACTCCAAATCATGTGTTAGATAGTTTTGCTCATGGATTTTCAACTACCTTGAGGAATAGGATATCAATTTATCATTCTGCATTAGCACACATCCTAATCCCTTCTTTGAGGCATCACTGAATACCACAAAAAGTTCCCCACTTGTGGGTAAAGTGAGCACGGGTGCAGTGATAAGCCTCCTTTTCAACTCCTTGAAGCTTTCTTCGCATTCATCACTCCAATAAAACTTTACTCCCTTTCGAGTTAGCTTGGTAAGAGGGTTGGAAAATCGTGAGAAATTCTTCACAAATCGTCGATAATATCCAGCTAACCCCAAGAAGCTACGGATATCAGTTACCGATGTTGGCCTCGACCATCCCTCAATTGCATCTGTTTTGGAGGGGTCCACAGATATCCCATTGCTTGTGATGATATGGCACAAGAATGAGACCTCCTTCAACCAGAACTCACACTTTATGTACTTGGAATAGAGCTTCTCCTTGAGCAAAGTCTCCAGTACAGTTCTTAAATTCTCCTCATGGTCCTCCTTGGTTTTGGAGTATATTAGAATATCATCTATAAATACTACCACAAATTTTTCTAGGTAATCTCTAAATATTCTATTCATCAATTCCATGAATATTGTTGGAGCATTGGTGAGTCCGAAAGGCATTACTATGAATTCATAGTGCCCATACCTTGTACGAAAAGCTGTCTTGGGGATATCTTCCTTCTTCACCCTTACATGATAATATCCCGACCGCAAGTCCACCTTGAAGAAGTATTGTGCTCCACGTAGCTGATCAAACAAGTCATCGATTCTTGGGAGAGGATACTTGTTCTTTATTGTGATTTTTTTAAGTTCATGATAATCGATGCAAAGCCGCATTGACCCATACTTCTTCTTGACGAAGAGGACTGGTGCACCCCATGGTGAAGCACTAGGGCATATAAACCCTTTATCCAGATTCTCCTGCAGTTGTTTCTTCAACTCTTCATGTTCAACAACATCCATTCTATATGGAGTCTTAGATATTGGTAGCGCCCCAGGTACAAGTTCAATTGAGAACTCAACATCTCTTCTTGGAGTAAGACCAAGAAGTTCCTCGGGGAAATACTTCAGCGAATTCCCTCACAATAGGAATTTCTTCAAGGGTGGTTTCTTCCATGGACTCAATCATCTGAGCTAGATATGCGTGCTCATAAGGTAGTAATATCCATTCTTGAGATGATGGAGATAAAGGAGATTCATCTTCCTCCTGACACTTGTAATTAATCGGGGGTCGATTCTCCGTATGGAGTGTGATTTCCCTCTCCCGAAAATTTATGTTGGCTCTATATAAGGAAAGCCAATCCATGCCAAGAATTGCATCAAATTCCACCAAAGGGAGTATGATGAGGTTCTCCAGGAAATTCAATCTACAGATTATAATAGGGGAGGACTTATACTCACGGGATACAATGATTGCCCCATTATCCGTACTCACCGACATCTTTACTTCCATGATTTGTGGTAGTGCAGGGATTGTTCTACTAAACTTTTGAGATATAAAAGAATGCGTAGAACCTGAATCAAAAAGTACGTTCGCTATTCTTGAATGAATAACTAGCGTACCTGTCACCACTTTTTTGTCGGGGTTCACTTCGGCAGAAGTGATGGCAAAAGTTCTTCCTTGCTGTGTTGGAGGTTGCTGGTTGCCTCCGATAACCCTTGGATTAGGGCACTGATTTGAAAAATGACCCGGTTCTTTGCATTTTTAGCATTTAACAACGCGTTGTGGTTCGAATGGAGCGGTCCTCTCATCTGTCGCAGCCGCGGGTCCTTCTTGCTGACAGTTAACAGCTAGGTTCCCTTATCTTCCACACCAGAAGCATTTTCTCGTCCACTTAATGAAAATTTCCAGGGTGCCTCTTTCCACACTTTTGGCAAGTGGGGTGCTGGTACTTCTTAGCGCCATTGTATTTATCCATCGAACCACCGGCATTGAAGTCCACCTTACGCTTCTTGTCCCCATGATACCCCTGTGATTCTTCGATCTCCATTTCAACCTTGAGGGCACATCAGACAATTTCCTCATAGCTGTCGAAGTCACGGATCACTAATGCTTTCCGCAAGCTAGGCTTCAACCCACCAAAGAAGCGGTCAACATTACATTCGGGGGTAACAACAAAGCCAGAAGCGTATCATGCAAGCCTTGTGATGTTTTCCTCGTACGCTCCCACAGATTCTTCATCTTCTTCTTGAGAGAAAGGAAGTCCCTTTCCATCTTAAGACGGAGGGTGCGCGGAAAATATTTATCGAAAAACATCTTCCGGAATTCCTTCCATTCCAAATCCTCGATCTCCTCCTCAGGCTTCATATTTTTGATCAACATCCACCAATGATCAGCTTCACCCTTAATACGATAATCCGCCAGGAGAACCTTCTCTTATTCAGAACATTGAAGGATAGAGAAGATCTTTTAAATGGAGTTGATCCATTTCTCAACGATCGTGGGATCAGATGATCCACTAAAAGTAGGAGGCCTTTGTATCATGAAGCTATCGATAGCGACTTGTTCTTTCTTAGGGGGGGGGGGGTGGGGGGGTTGAACGTTCCTCTTGACCCGTGTTTATATTGAAAACTTGAGTTAGATGAGAGAGAAGCGTGACAAAGTTCGCGATTCCCTCTCCCATTGGATTGGGCATCTCATTACTACAATCATCACACTGATATTCACAACGGTTGTTAGCCCGAGTTATCCTATTACCGGCCATTGGATAGAATAAAAGGATAGTTAGGCGTAACACATAAAGGGTAATCCAAAGACAAAAGTTGATGACTTATAAATAAACTTTAATCTCTTTAAATCGTGAGTCTATAGGATTTAATCCAGGCTTTTCATGATCTTCCTTCTAACATATATTCTTAGGGGCATTTTTCCCTTAATAAGGGTTCATACTAAGATTGTTAATTTATCAAAACATATCCCCCGGTAGTGTCATAACCAAGAGTATAGCAGGGCCCATTTTCATGCACCAGTTCTCGTTCGAGTCTAGCTCAAAGCGGTGTTTTCGGGATTTACCCCTAGGATA
Source organism: Viscum album (assembly GCA_963277665.1). Lineage (NCBI taxonomy): Eukaryota > Viridiplantae > Streptophyta > Magnoliopsida > Santalales > Viscaceae > Viscum > Viscum album. The sequence goes on from OY728146.1 coordinate 386,257,615, forward strand.
CATCTGTGCCAGAGCCGCCTCTACCTACTCATATCCAGACAGGGATGTATTTGTTTGATAAACCACTTACGTAGTATTTACCAAAACATAGGGATGTTTTTATTATACTTATTCTTGTATCTAAGGCTTTACTAGGGTTTCCTAATCCCAGAAATAACTAAACCTATCCTCTGATACCAACTATGACAACCCTGCTTTCTATTAAAAATTAAACATGCTTTATTACATATAACATCACTTGATACAACAAAGAAGATCAAGAGGTTTAGTGTATTTGGGTCTTAGGATCATTACATAAAAACTTTAAACTTGAAATACAACATCTTTATTGAAAACTTCCTTTACATGACCACTACATTCCTTCGTACTTAGCATTGCGTGGGATAACCTGAGGACATGCATAATAAAAGGGTGAGCTATAAAGCCCAGTAAGGTTGTACACAATGAATAACATGAGGATTTCAATACATGTTAGGCAATAGGAATATCAACAGAGTATAAGAGTAACATGAACATAAAGGAATGATAAATCATGATAATCATAACACGGAAATGTGGCAACAACACTTAACATTGAATTAGCATGAGCCAAGGCTCATTGCACATGGAGCATGAGTAAACCCTCATTCCACTTGAAGCATGAGTAAACCCTCGTTGCACTTTAATTAGCATGATTCAACACTCATTGCACATGATGTATCATGATACTATACTTTACCCAATGCATTGGAGCGCTATAAGGGCGCACCCTTCTTAAACATTTCATTTCATGCATAAGTGTGCCACATGGATCATAAAACATGGATTCATAAAACATAATCATTTATTCCATGATAAAGTAATGTGGAATTCATATATGAAACTTTATAATCAATAAGTAAATGTGCATAAAGTTGAATACCCTTGATGGAGAAATGGGAATGGTATTCACTACACAATGACATTGGCTTAGAAAATCAGTGTGATTTCGGCAGCGTAACGACATGACATAAGAATTCATAAAAAAGGTTGATGAGATAGAAAGGGGTTCCTCATCATATTTACATGTAATGGAATGTAAGGAGTTTATATATATACATGTCCCAACAATTGAAAAAGAATTTAGATTCATGATGCAAAAGTATTGCTTGAATGTAAAAGAAGAGAGAGAAGTTCCTTTCGGAATTTCGGCATAGTAACGGGTGTGCATGAGAGGAATTTAATGAGAGAGAAAGGGTTATCCCATCATTCAAAAAATAAGAGGGAAGTATAGGGGAGGTGAGAAACCATACCCCAACATTCATAATTGAAATTAAAAGGGCAATACAACTTAAAGAAAATTGACAAAAATGAGAAAGGAAGAAAAAACCCTTACTTGGAAGTGGGCTTCCAAAGGCTAGAGAGAGGCTTGTGAGAGGCTTCTTGGGAGATTCGGGCACCATGAATGGATTCTCGAGAGAGTAGGGCAGAGGTTTGATGAACTCAATGGGCTTTGAGTGAGGAGGAAGTGGGAGCTTGGGTGGGTTTATATAGGAAAGGTGAGGGAATTCTTTATTATTTAGATTTGGGACCCCTTATATTAAAATAATCCAAACCACAAACCATCCCAGGGTATTTTCCCATGGTTTCTGGAAAAGGAAAGAGGAAAACAATATTTTAAAAGGCCATGGTCCGAACTTATTAAAAAATTAGGGTTGCTTATGGGGAGGTGAGTCACACTCCCATGGAAAATAATTTAAAAAGGCAAAGTGTTGAATAAGTCTTGAGGGCTCCATTAATGCTTTGAAATGTAAGTCACACAAACCCAAAACCTCATTATTTTAATGATAAAACACATATTGGCCGAACATAAGGATTATGTTATTTTATTACATCACCATTGGGTCATTATGATGTCATAAAACACATTATATATTTAAAAGGTATTTAATTTTTACCCAAAAATTTGACTATCTCAGAAAATTATGAAAAATTCACCGTTGGATAATTTAGATGTCCTGATTCCAAAAATAATATTTATTTTATTTAAATAATTTTCCAAATATGTGAATTTTCAATGTTAAAATAAAAACCAACATTTATAAAAAATCACGGGTTTTGACAGAAATGGCTTTCAAACCTTAATAAAAAAATTAATTGCATTCATAAAATTATAAGATCATTTATATTTAATAAAAATTAATTTAATATTAATAAAAATAGTTTATTAAAATATTATTTAATTCAAAAATCCTTTAATTTAATAAAATATAATTCTTAATTAAATACTAACTAAAAACACCATTTGTACTTAAAAAACTAATTACAATGTATCAAAAATGACTAGAAATTATATTCATTATTATATACAAAAATAATGTACATGAACATGGTGCTACTTATTTGTAACATAACCCCTTAAAATAGCTGCATAAGACTTAAGGGTAAGGTGTGTGATGGTGAAAGACTCTTGGGTCGGGTCGGATAACATCGCTCAAGTGGTAGTCTCTATCAACTTCCACTTTTCCCGTACATGGTCACGTTCAAGCATGACATAATGGAGCCCAGCTTGTGCTTGGTCAAGGGCGAAGCCCAAAGATGCCACCTATTTTCCGAGCTCCGACGAATGGGCTTCATAAGGGGCAATTCTACTGGATGAGGCCATCACTTCCTTTGTCTGAGTAGAAATGGGTTCGTTAAAGCCTTATATTTATACTACTCAGATGATCACTGTTCAACGACTAAAAAAGTAACGGTCACAAATATTAACGTAAAACTAAAGAAGTTGACATGTTATAAAAACATTTTTCATAAAGAAACATTTAACTGGATCAAGAGGGATTTTCCATTAATGAAACATTGGGTCGTTACAATATTCCCCCCTTAATAAATTTCGCCCTCAAAATTTTCCTTTTCCCACACTAAAACAAATGTGGGTAAATTAGCTTCATCATATCCTCCGACTCCCAAGTTGCTTCTTCAAACTTGTGGTTTCTCCACAACACCTTGACGAGGGGCATTGTCTTATTTTGTAGAACTTTTTATCTATGATATATGATCTTCACAGGTTGCTCCTCATAAGAAAGATCATCTTCCAATTGTACCACCTCGGAAGAGAGTACATGTGAAGGGTCCGGTATGTACTTCCTTAAGAGGGATATATGAAAGAAATCATGCACCTTGGCCATAGTAGGAGGAAGTGCTAGTCGATAGGCCACATCCCCAACACGATCAAGAATCTCGAAGGGGATGATGTACATTGGACTTAACTTCCCTTTCTTTCCAAACCTCACGACCTTCTTCCACGGAGATATGCATAAAAACACCATGTCTCCGACTTTAAACTCAAGGTCTCGTCGACGATTATCTGCATAACTCTTCTGTCGACTTTGGGCTGCCTTGATATGCTGCTGAATGGTTTTGACCTTCTCCACCATTTCTTCGACCATTTCTGGTCTAAGTATCTTACGTTCACCGACCCCATCCCAACATGCTGGTGTTCTACACCTTTTCCCATAAATGGCTTCATATGGTTCCATTTGGATTCTCGAGTGGAAACTATTATTATAAGAGAACTCATCCAGAGGAAGATGTTGATCCCATCCTCCTTTAAAGTCCATTGAGCACGCTCTCAACATATCCTCAAGTGTTTGGATAGTCTTCTTGGATTGGCCATCAGTTTAAGGATGATAGGCTGTACTGAAGTTCAGTTCAGTATTCAGAGCTTGTTGAAGACTCTTCCAAAACATAGAAGTGAATCTTGGATCTCGGTCAGAAACAATAGATAGTGTTACTCCATGCAACCGTACCACATCTCTTATATATATCCATTCCAGTTGATCCAAAGAGAAATCATATCGAATAGCAATGAAGTGTGAAGTCTTTGTAAGATGATCCACAACAACCCAGATTTCATTGTTGCCTATGGATGTCCTTGGATGTCCAGTGACAAAGTCCATGGTGATGTTCTCCCATTTCCATTCTGGTATGGGCAATGGTTGCATCATCCCCTTAGACTTCTGCCTCTCTACCTTCACTTGCTGACACACCAGGCACTTTGATGTATATTCAGCGATCTCCTTCTTCATATAATCACACCAAAAGTGTTCTCGGAGATCTCGATACATCGTTGTGCTCCCTGGGTGAATAGAGAAATTTGAACTATGTGCATCATCCAAAAGTTCCTTCTTCAGCTCCGAACTTGATGGAACACATAGTATTTTCCCAAACTGCACAATTCCTTCTTCATTAACATTAAACTCTGAGGATTTTTACTTTTTGATAGCTTCCACTTTTTCTTGGATTCCCGCATCATCCTTTTGAGCATCCTTTAACCTTTCCAAAAGAGATGTTTGAGAAATAATTTGTGAAAGGATTGATGATGATCCCTTCTTTATGATCCCCACATCCATCTTAATTAAGTCTAAGAAGATTGGATCCTTCTCAATTCTCATCATTGATAGAATCGTTGGATCCTTTCTATTAGGGCATCTTCCACCTTGTTCGCTTTCCCATGGTGGTAATGTATTGAATAGTCATATTCCTTGATGAGCTCTATCCATCTTCTCTGGCGCATATTATGCTCTTTCTTTGTGAATATATATTTAAGACTCTTGTGGTCAGTATATATCTCACATTTCTCTCCATAGAGATAATGCCGCCAGATTTTCAAGGCAAAGATCACCGCCTCCAACTCCAGATCATGCGTTGGATAGTTTCTCTCATGGATTTTCAACTACCTTGAGGCATAGGATATCACATTATCATTCTGCATTAGCACACATCCTAAGCCCTTCATTAAGGCATCACTGAATTCCACAAAAAGTTCCCCTCTTGTGGGAAAAGTGAGCACGGGTGCAGTGATAAGCCTCCTTTTCAACTCCTTGAATATTTTTTCACATTCATCACTCCAAGCAAACTTTATTCCCTTTCGTGTTAGCTTGGTAAGAGGGTTGTACAATCGTGAGAAATTCCTCACAAATCGTCGATAATATTCATCTAACCCCAAGACGCTACGGATATCAGTTACAGATGTTGGCCTCGGCCATCCCTCAATTGCATCTGTTTTGGAGGGGTCCACAGATATCCCATTGCTTGTGATGATATGGCCCAAGAATGTGACCTCCTTCAACCAGAACTCACACTTGTTGTACTTGGCATAGAGCTTATCCTTGCACAAAGTCTCCAGTACAGTTCTTAAATGCTCCTCATGGTCCTCCTTGGTTTTGAAGTATATTAGAATATCATCTATAAAGACTACCACAAATTTGTCTAGGTAATCTCTAAAGACTCTATTCATCAATTCCATGAATATTTCTGGAGCATTGGTGAGTCCGAAATGAATTACTATGAATTCATATTGCCTGTACCTTGTACGAAAAGCAGTCTTGGGGATATCTTCCTTCTTCACCCTTACTTGATAATATCCCGACCGCAAGTCCACCTTGGAGAAGTATTGTGCTCCACGCAGCTGATCATACAAGCCATTGATTCTTGGGAGAGGATACTTGTTCTTTATCGTGATTTTGTTAAGTTCACGATAATCGATGCAAATCCGCATTGACCCATCCTTCTTCTTGACGAAGAGGACTGGTGCACCCCGTGGTGAAGCAGTAGGGTGTATAAACACTTTATCCAGATTCTCCTGTAGTTGTTTCTTCAACTCTTCAATCTCAACAACAGCCGATCTATATGGATTCTTGGATATTGGTAGTGCCCCAGGTACAAGTTCAATTGAGAACTCAACATCTCTTCTTGGAGGAAGACCAGGAAGTTCCTCGGGAAATACTTCAGCGAATTCCCTCACAATAGGAAATTTCTTCAAGGGTGGTTTCTTTATTGGACTCAATCAGCTGTGCCAGATATGAGTGCTCATAAGGCAGTAATCTCCATGCTTGAGATGATGGAGCTAAAGGAGATTCATCTTCCTCCTGACACTTGTAACGAATCGGGGGTCGATTCTCCATATGGAGTGTGATTTCCCTCTCCCGACAATTTATGTTGTCTCTATATAAGGAAAGCCAATCCATGCCAGGAATTGCATCAAATTCCACTAGAGGGAGTATGATGAGGTTCGCCGGGAAATTCAATCCACAGATTATAACAGGGGAGGACTTATAATCATGGGATGCAATGATTGCCCCATTTCCTGTACTCACCGACATCTTTACTTCCATCATTTGTGGTGGTGGAGGGATTGTTCTACTAGACTTTTGAGATATAAAAGAATGCGTAGAACCTGAATCAAAAAGTGCGTTCTCTATTCTTGAATGAATAACTAGTGTACCTGTCACTACTTCGTTGTCGGGGTTCACTTTGGCAGAAGTGATGACAAAAGTTCTTCCTTGTTGTCTAGGAGGTTGCCGGTTGCCTCCGATAACCCTTGTATTAGGGCACTGATTTAAAAAATGACCCGGTTCTTTGCATTTGTAGCATTGTACAACGTGTTGAAGTTCAAACGGAGCGATCCTCTCCTCTATCACAGCTGCGGATCCTTCTTGCTGACAGTTAACAGCTAGGTGCCCTTCTCTTCCACACCTGAAGCATTTTCTCATCCCCTTAAGGCAATTTCAAGGGTGATTCTTTCCACACTATTGGAAAGTGGGGTGCTGGAACTTCTTAGCGCCATTGGATTTATCCATCGGACCACCAGCATTGAAGTCCACCTTAAGCTTCTTGTCCCCATGATACCCCTGTGATTCTCCGATCTCCATTTCAACCTTGAGGGAAAATCGGACAATTTCCTCATAGCTGTCGAGTCACGGATCGCTAATGCTTTCCGCAAGCTAGCCTTCATCCCACCAAATAAGCGGTCATCCTTACATTCGGGGGTAATGACAAAGACATAAGCGTATCATGCAAGCCTTGTTAAGCATGCCTCGTATGCTCCCACAGATTTTTCATCTTTCTGATTGAGGGAAAGGAAGTCCCTTTCCATCTTAAGATAGAGGGTGCGCGGAAAATATTTATCGAAAAACATCTTCTGGAATTCCTTCCATTCCAAATCCTCGATATCCTCCTCAGTCTTCGTATTTTTGATCAATGTACACCATTGATCAGCTTCACCCTCCATACGATAAGCCACCAAGAGAACCTTCTCTTGTTCAGAACATTGAAGGATAGTGAAGATCTTTTCAATGGATTTGATACATTGCTCAGCGATTGTGGGATCAGATGATCCACTAAAAGTAGAAGGCCTTTGTCTCATGAAGCTCTCGATAGTGACTTTTTCTTTCTTAGGGGGGGGGTTTAACGTTCCTCTTGACCCGTGTTTCTATTCAAAACTTGAGTTAGCTGAGAGAGAAGCGTGACAAAGTTCGCGATTCCCGCTCCCATTGGATTGGTCATCTCATTAGTACAATCATCACACTGATATTCACAATGGTTGTTAGCCCGAGTTCTCCTATTACTAGCCATTGGCTGGAATAAAAGAGAATTTAGGGGTAACACATAAAGGGTAATCTAAAGACAAAAGTTTATGACTTATAAATAAACATTAATCTCTTTAACTCATGAGTCTATAGGATTCAATCCAGGCTTTTCATGATCTTCCTTCTAACATATATTCTTAGGGGATTTTTTCCCTTAATAAGGGTTCATACTATGATTTTGAATTTATCAAAACATATCCCCTGGGAGTGTCGTAACCAAGAGTGCAGCAAGGCCCGTTGTCATGCACCAGTTCCCGTTCGAGTCTAGCTCAAAGCGGTGTTTTCGGGTTTTACCCCTAGGATACATCTGTGCCAGAGCCGCCTCTACCTGCTCGTATCCAGACAAGTATGTATTTGTTTGATAAACCACTTACTTAGTATTTACCAAAACATTGGGATGTATTTATTATACTTAGTCTTGTATCTAAGGCTTTACTAGGGTTTCCTAATCCCAAAAATAACTAAACCTCTCCTCTGATACCAACTATGACAACCCTGATTTCTATTACAACTTAATCATTCTTTATTACATATAACTTCACTTGATACAACAAAGAAGATCGAGAGGTTTAGTGTCTTTGGGGCTTAGTATCATTACATAAAAACTTTAAACTTGAAATACAACATCTTTATTGAAAAGCTCCTTTACATGACCACTACATTCCTTCGTACTTAGCATTGTGTTGGATAACTTGAGGACATGCATAAGAAAAGGGTGAGCTATAAAGACAAATAAGGGAGTACAAAATGAATAAAATGAGGAGTTAAATACATGTTAGGAAATAGTAATATCAATAGAGCATAATAGTAACATGAACATAAAGGCATGATAAAGCATGATAATCATAACATGGAAATGTGGCAACAACACTTAACATTGAATTAGCATGAGCCAAGGCTCATTGCACATGGAGCATGAGTAAACCCTCATTGAACTTGAATCACTGGTAAACCCTCATTGCATTTGAATTAGCATGATTCAACACTCATTTCACATGACGTATCATGATACTATACTTTACCCAATGCATTGGAGCGCTATAAGGGCGCACCCTTCTTAAATATTTCATTTCATGCAAATGTGTGCCACATGGATCATAAAACATGGATTCATAAAACATAATCATTTATTCCACGATAAAGGAATGTGTAATTAATACATGAAACATTATAATCAATATGTAAATGTGCATAAAGTTGAATACCCTTGATGGAGAAAATGGACATGGTATTCACTACACAATGACATTGGCTTAGAAAATCGGTGTTATTTCGGTAGAGTAACGGCATGAGGTAAGAATTCATAAAAAAAGGTTGATGAGAGAGAAAGGGGTTCCTCATAATATTTACATGTAATGGACAGTAATGAGGTCATAGAGATACATGTCCCAACAATTGAAAAGGAATTTAGATTCATGATGCAAAAGTATTGCTTGAATGTAAAAGAAGAGAGAGAAGTTCCTTCCCGAATTTCGGCATAGTAACGGGTGTGCATGGGAGACATTTAATGAGAGATAAAGGGTTCTCCCATAATTCAAACAACAATAGGGAAGTATGGGAGAGGTGCGAAACCATACCCCAACATTCATAATTGAAATTAAAAGGGCAATACAACTTAAAGAAAATTTACAAAAATGAGAAAGGAAGAAAAAACCCTTACTTGGAAGTGTGCTTCCAAAGGCTAGAGAGAGGCTTGTGAGAGGCTTCTTGGGAGATTGGGGCACCTTGAATGGATTCTAGAGAAAGTAGGGCAGTGGTTGGATGAACTCCAAGGGCATTGAGTGAGGAGGAAGTGGGAGCTTGGGTGGGTTTATATAGGAAAGGTGAGGGAATTCTTTATTATTTAGGTTTGGGACCCCTTATATTAAAATAATCCAAACCACAAACCATACCATGGTATTTGCCCATGGTTTCTGGAAAAGGAAAGAGGAAAACAATATTTTACAAGGCCAAGTTACGAATTTATTAAAAAATTAGGGTTGCTTATGTGGAGGTGAGTCACACTCCCATGGAAATTAATTTAAAAAGGCAAAGTGTTGAATAAGTCTTGAGGGCTCCATTAATGCTTTGAAAAGTAAGTCAAACAAACCCAAAACCACATTATTTTAATGATAAAACACATATTGGCCGAACATAAGGATTATGGTATTTTATTACATCACTATTGGGTCATTATGACGTCATAAAACACATTATATATTTAAATGGTATTTAATTTTTACCCAAAAATTTGACTGTCTCAGAAAATTATGAAAAATTCACCATTGGATAATTTCAACGTCCTGATTCCAAAAATAATATTTATTTTATCTAAATAATTTTCTAAATATGTGAATTTTCACTTTTAAAATAAAAACCGACATTTATAAAAAATTCATGGGTTTTGACGGAAATGGCTTTCTAACCTTAATAAAAATTTTAATTGCATTCATAAAATTATAAGATCATTTATATTTAATAAAAATTAATTTAATATTAATAATAATATTTTATTAACATATTATTTAATTAAAAATCCTTTAATTTAATAAAATATAATTCTTAATTAAATACTAACTAAAAACACCATTTGTACTTTAAAAACTAATTACAATGTATCAAAAATGACTAGAAATTATATTCATTATTATATACAAATATAATATAGATGAACATGGTGCTACTTATTTATTACATAACCCCTTAAAATAGTAGCATAAGACCTAAGGGTAAGGTGTGCGATGGTGACAAACTCTTGGGCGGCTCGGATAACATCGCTCGAGTGGTAATCTCTATCAACTTCCACTTTTCCCGTAGACGGTCTCGTTCAAGCTTGTCATGATGAAGCTCAGCTTGTGCTTGGTCAAGGGCGAAGCCCAACGACGCCACCTCTTTTCTGAGCTCCGAAAAATGGGCTTCGTAAGGGGCAATTCTACTAGATGAGGCCATCGATTACTTTGTCTGAGTAGAAATGGGTTCGTTAAAGCCTTATATTTATACTACTCAGATGATCACTGTTCAACGGCTATAAAAGTAACGGTCACAAATCTTAACGTAAAACTAAAGAAGTTGACATCTTATAGAAACATTTTTCATAAAGAAACATTTAACTGGATCAAGAGGTATTTTCTGTTAATGAAACTTTGGGTCGTTACAATGGTTTTTTATGTAATGTAATGAATATTAATAAATTTTGATATATTATATATGTATTAATGGGTCATTATATTATTTTCATTCCTTGGCTACACATTCTAAACAATATTATTAAGTTCTTTATGAGTAGAATTGTGTTCTAAAACTATTATTCATATAATGATGTTTTGAAAAGTGTGTTGGAATGTTATATGTGAAATATAAGTTTGAATATACTATTATCTAATCTATTATTATAATCATTGGATTTAGTAGACGTGGAGGTGGTGTAGTTCTTCAGAGTTGTGTATGAATTTCATGATCTGTTTCTGAAAGAGCTTTTGGACATAACCACTCAACAAGATATTGAATTTTGGATACAATTGAAGATCATGACCTATATAACCTAAATGAATCATTATGAAATTACAACATCAAAACATTTACATTATAGGATTCAAATTAAAAATATGATACATAAGAGAATTATCTATATTAGTGTGTTATCACGAGGATTAACTATGTTCTTCACAATGAAATCAGATAGTGGTGTGTATTTTGGTATATAATAAATTTTACTGAATCAAGAGATTGTCCAGAATCATTACCCAATTCTATGGAATAATGATATGTTGAAAAATTGTTTAGAGAAACCTATTTTTGATTATTTACTTTTAGTTTAGATATCATATCCTTAGATTTTGAGAGGATATATAGAAACCAGCATTCATGTTTCTTTAATGGAATATTTAAATGATGGTATTATTTTAGAACTAATGGAATCTCCCAATTGATTTTATGGGTCACATAAAATATATGTCCCATGTGTTTCTTAACCCATTTTTTTGTGTTTATCAGTAAAATCCTATTTAATCATCTATTGAGGAGGAGGATATTGATCAACATAGGTCTATTTTATTAGTCCTATAACACCACCATGTATGTGGTAATGTGTTCAAGTGTTTCTTTTGTATTCAATAAGTGCACATAGTTGGGAATTCCATTTTTTATTCTAAGATTTGTGGGAATCAATAAAAAATCAGTATGTTGTTTCATATGAATCCCCGATGAATATATCTATAGTCTATAGTTTCCCTGTTTTAGTGAGAAATTATTAGAGGCATATATCTAGATATTATCATTTCATGGACCCCTAGAAAGATATTAATAATAAAGAACATTATTTTTATTATATTGATCTATGTTGGGAATCATTTTACTCTAATATGGTGTTTTTATTAGTTCCCCCATTGTTCATATTCTATATGAGGTTGTAATGTTTGAGTTATTCATTAATTCTTCTTATCTCCATCTTTTTTGTTCATGATGAATAAGAGAGTAGTAATCTAAATTATGTCTAGTAATTTATAGTCCCATTTGTGTAACTGTTACACACATGAAGTCTTCATGGAGGAGGATGTTTTTTCTAAGAAGAAATAGTGAAATAACATCATTGATGATGGAATTTCTTTCATTACAGATTACAAGATAATGATATACTATCTCTTTCAGCATGATCTTAACATATTGAAGTGATGGTGCAGATATTTATTCCAATACTCTAACATTGATATCTACTAAAATCTGAGGACGGATAACGTAGTTGCTGAAACACATACTATAATTATAGGGGGATATATTATTTGGAATTCTAGGGACACTTGAAGAGATATCGATGAGATTTGGGTGATTTATCATGATATAAGACATTTAAGAGTTATATGATTCCTATTTAAGATGATAGTGTATCCATCAATGATGTCTCAGGGACATCCTCTAAAGGGAAATCTAGATGATTACTATTATAGGATGTTATTTTGTCAGGGGTTGTTTATATCAACGTGGGTAAGAAGTTGTCCTCTAAGAGTTCAATAGATCTGAAGTGGTAGTTTATCTTGGTATATTAAATATGTACCACATAATTTGTGGTTATCTTTAAGAGTATGGGACAATTTTTTTAGTGTTATAGTTTGTATCATCATCTTTATTATACAATAGATGAAGATAAAGAATCATGTTGTATACAGACTAATGTTATTATCGGAATTCTCTAAATGGAAATTGGATGACATATCAATGAATTTATTCTCTTGTTTAATATTATCTCAATGAGGATTTGATTCTATTTAGGTGAATATTGACCAATTCATATGGCTAAAAAAATATTTATTATTAATATGTCATGTGTGTGGAAGATTTGGTATGGTAGTATGCAGATGAGGTAGTGTAGCTTCATGGGGTATAGAGGACCATCATCTTTTACTAGTATCCTCAATTCATTTCATGGTCATGGAGAGATATCCATCACGAGTTTGAATATAAAGAACATCTCAATAAATTTTTCTATATTCAGGACAAATGTAATATAGAGAATACCATTCTCACATTACCCGATATGATGTGAGCTTTTATTATGATTTTTAGTTGATTACAGATGATAAGAATTACTTATTTAATGTATTCAAATAATAATAAAATTTCATTTTCATATCAAATAACCATTTCTATGCATCATATATGCCAAGATATTAATATCTATTAGGTTGGATGAGTGTTTTGGTTTTGGTAGTCATTGTGTCGATGAGGTGAAGATAATGATAGAGATGTTTTAGTTGATCCTATAGTATATAAAAGTTACACATGACATATAGAATCATTTCCCAAATTGGAGGATGAATACGTAGAAGTTTTAAGTGGATAAAAATCTATCCATTATGTTTTACCCCCATCGTGGGTACAATAGGTTCTTCTAGAGGTGTAAGCACCCTTCTTAGTTTATAATTTTTTTTAGGTGTTATAGAACCTTGGTGATGTAGAGTTTCAGTTCGAAATTTGTTATTAAATGGATTGGATCTAAGAAATATTTTATGTTTCATAGCTCTAGGGATATATTTGTGATAATTTTGATATAATTTATTTCAGAGGTTTTGATATTGAAGATGACGTGAAGTTAATATAGCGAAAAGTTGAGTTTTATGATACATAGAGATAAATGTCTAAGAGTGTTTTATTATCTTAATTTTCATTCAGTGGAGGTACAACGGTGTTGGGGATAGTATATATGAATTAGATTCATATATGTGAACTCATAATATTAAACTATTTTTGTTCTCCCACCATTTTTACTCTTGAGATGTTTTATTTTTCCTTGTACTGAATGAGGTTATTTTGTTTGTTTGTTTCATTGAGTTTCTTAACCTTTCATCATATTATGATTTATGTGAAGGTATTTTCTTATTTAAGAGTTATCTTATAATAAATTATTTTTTGGGGGTCTATGTGGTTCCCCATATTGTTTTTTAGTTATCTATAAACAAAATTTCATGAGATATATCTAATTTAATGGTCACGACTTTCACAGTTTGTTACATTACATGATTTTAGTGTTGGTGGTGTGATAATATGTTTTTAGGTAATATTTATGGATTTTGGGTTGAGAATTTAGTATGGGTAAATGATTGATGATTTGAAGAAAATAATGCATTAAGATAGATTTATTATATTTATGGGTATTATCTGGTGGTTTCAGTTTCAATATAGGACCCCAAGAGGATAGATTCCATATATCATCTATTCCTAGAACACCTATGGCACAGTAATTTAAATACTTCATGGATTTAGTTCAAGGATTATTATATATTAATGATTGTTTTGGATGTTGGTGTGATACACATTGGTTTTTTTGTGGAGTACATTGAGGTTAATGTCAGGATTATTCTATTTCAGGAGGCCCTACGCCGTTGTGCTTTATATGCATCATGGTTGAGCCTAGGAGCCTATATGCTATCATTTTAGGAGTAGCTCGATGTTCTAGACTTACATAGACTTATCATATCTAGGATGGATTTATTGAATGATATTTCAAGACATTATTAACCCAAGGCCATTTTGGGGAATCATAGAAGGATTCATAATGGGTTTTTTGAAAAAAATAGACATTGAGACATTGTTAATAGATATAGTGTGATCAACAATTTTTTAGCATGGTTGTAAATTTGGGGATCCACTATACTCAATACGATTTCCATACTATCATATCATTATTAGGAGAACTAGATGATGTTTTTGGATACCATTTATCATGAAATCCATTACATCAATCCTCATATTTTAGAGGCTAATTATTTTTGGTTCATGGTAGTTGTTACCCATTACTTCATGGATTCCACCCCATTGCCCATTCGATGAAAGTTGTTGTCGGGTAAGGTTCTATTTTTTGAGGTTGAATTTTGTAGTTGATGATAAATGGTTTAATCTGGGTTTTTAATAGTTCTCTCAGTTTTAACTCAATCTTATAGTAATCTATTTATCACTTAGTTCTTTTAGATTTTCATTCACTGGTTGTGGTGGGGTATTTAAATAAATTACATTGTTTCTTGAAAAGTACATAATTGTAATGTTATTTCTTTATTTAGTTGAAGAGTATAAATTGTAATAAAAATTATAATGGACTATAGATAATGAAATTTATTGAAATGGGGTGAGTCACATGAGTTTACATGTTTCTATTTTATTTCACATAAGATATATGTATACTATTTGTGGTTATGAAAAATATTTTTTTTGGCATTACTAGTGTATTTATTCTATAAATTTTTCTTCTTAATAAATATACAATAATGGAATATCAAATTAATATAGAAAATGGTTAAATACTATATAAATTTTATAATTAAACGATTTATATCATAGGAGTAATGGGTTATACTAGGTGTTAATGGAATCAGATATTATTTTTGTGTTGTTCTTATGTGACCATTATTGGTAATTTATGGAGCCTACTATATTGTTGTTATTTTGGGTGATGTTGTGTGGTAATTTTTGTTACTGGATTTAGTTGAAAGGGATGTTAGGTTATGGTATATTGATGGTTTGAATGGGTTGGGTATCGAGGATTATATTTCTTGTGTTGAAAAGGATGTGGTGGGGTAGTTCATGATGATCATGATGTTATTTTTAATGTTTCTTTATAGAAATGTAATATTAATTGTAACAATAAAATTGGAAATTGGTGTGTATTAAATGGATTTGAATGAAGATATTAAATGATGTAAATATACATTGATGTAAATAGGGAATGGATGTAATAAATTTTTTCATTGGCTAGAAGTGGGTGGTTGTTAAATATGTGATAGAAATTAATAATAAAGGTAACATTGTCGGTAATGGTAAATCTAGAAAATATTTAATGATATTTTAAAAAGGGGTTTTTTGAATTCATGTTATTCTTATGGGAATATTTGTTTTATTTTAGTTTTATAGATGGATGAAGTGGTTTTTTGTTGATTTGTTTGTGTGGTAATAGTTTTTGAATGTATTAGTATTTTATTTATGTGACCCCTTAATATGTTTTTTTGTGTGTTTATTTGTATATTGCGATTTTTTTCTATTTTAACTATGCATCACACCCATGTTTTATAACCATAGTGTCGTCAAAATGTTTTATGTAATGGGTATTTTCATAAAATCTATGTTTTTGAGGATGGATGGTTAGATACCCTATAATCCCCAATCACTCTTTCAGTTGAGTAAATATCAAAATTAGTACATTGTGTGGGAAATTCCTAGTTGGAGGAGGGAATACGGGTGATTTCCTTTATGTTTAAGATTCCCTTTATTCATGGTTACCAATGTGATGATGATGTGGTCTGTATACTAGGGGTTTCATAGTTGGATTATGTAAATAGGTTAATTTCCTTCATATTCATGATACCTTGCAATTAGGATTGGTGATGTGTGGACGGAATATGGAAATTTTGTTGTGGATATGGTTATGTGGCTATTGTATAATTCCAACAAAATGTGTTAGACCATATATAGTTTTTAGTAGGTTAGATTGTTATCCAACCCACATAACATATATATATATATATAAGGTATTTAAGTTCCATACATTATTTTTTGAGGTGAGAGGGAGGAAACTGAATGGAAAAGTAGTTTTGAGTTTTGAAATTTCACATATTCTTTATATTATGTTATTAAATTTTTTATACTTATCCAATGGCCATTATTTATGCTTCATGGAAGAACACTAGATCTATTCTAGAAGATTATGAGTTTTTTATGGGGTACTTAATAAGATTATTCCATATTTACATGGGAGGTATTTAGTACGACCCAATTTCGTATTTATGTTGTGATCACCCGAATATATATAAAATGATTTACTAGTTTCATCAAGGGTGAGTCTGTTGATCGATCTAGAGAGTACTATTATGGATCTTATGACTAGCTGTAGATTTTATCCCTAGTATTTTTCATGTTTTCTATTTTGGTGATTTGAATTTCTATAACACATTCTTGAAATATGGTATTTATTTTATGGTGCTTATTTTTTGTTCATTTTTTATTTATTATATATAATATGGAAACAACCAACATATGTATGTTTCATACCATCAGTTTTACTCTCTAACCCAATGTCCATTAGAGTCAAGATTTTGAGGAAATTTTTAATTTCCCTACAGGCCTAGGTGGTGTTTCAAATGGGGATGGGCCGAGAAAAGAACCTTCATAGTACATGTTCAATTCATTGGTGGTTTAGTGGAAAATAATAAACTCCTCAACATGGATTTCTATGTCTAATGATGAATTATATGAGAAAAGTAGTGATTTGAGGTAAAACATTAATTTATCCACCGATTATACTTTTTGAGATATAAAATGGATACTAGACTCTTATATAATGACTTATCCTTACACTAATCAAAATTTTCATATCAAAACAACAAGGATATATTCAAGTAGATCGGTATAGGGGGTCACCATGAACTTGTGGTAATGTAAATATATTTTCAAATTATGTACTATGAAAAATAATTCATTAAAATCATTTATAATGTTATAATATTAGATCTAACCATATATCATTATATTTCCAATTTAATAGAGTCTATTATCAATCTTTGTAACATTCTGTTGTCTAAGGAGGGAGCTATGTGACTATTCCATCATTTCCACATAATGGAATAGTGGAATATCCTATATAGGGGAATCAATTCATATGAGTTCATGTTTTACTATTATAGATAATTTAAGGAATTTTACAATTCAATATTCTTATTATATGCAACCTCATTCATCATCAAATTTGTGAAGTGAAATTATATTTTCATAAGGTTTGATATGAAGCACCAAATGTATATAAGGAACCACTGAATTATATCCCTTCTATATGTTTTAGGGGGTGTAATATCAAGTATTTCCCAGAACTTTTTTGGGATGATCAATATAATATGATGTAATACCATGAAGTGGATGTATTTTACAGTTCTTACCCTAAATTAATATTTCTAGGGTATCATATACAATCATTTTGACACAATATCTCAAAAAAGAATATTTTATCGAAAAAAGATGAAACCATTGTTTATATTTGATAAATATACCATCCATGTATCATTATATCATTTTCATTATAATGGACATGAAAATTTGTTTCATGGAATGATGGTAGGTAGAATGGTAATCCATTACGAAAAAATGAAATTAATTATTGTTAGTATATTCTTTGGGATTCCCTAAACGAAGTGTCATATTCATTATCAAGGGACATATGAACCTAATTATAACATATATATTCAACTATAATGGAGAGGGTAAGAAAAAACATCAAATGAATGTATTACTTTATTAGTGATTTTCACTTAGAAACTGTCTTTTAGAATGTGGGTGTTGATATATTTGATGTTAAAACAAATTATGGTTTTCTCATTCTATTTTTAATAAGAACAATAAGTGGTATCCAATTTAGTGATTTAACAACTTTTATATAGTTTCATTTGATTAGTTTACCTACCTAATCATTCACCAAAGAAGAATGGGTTAGATGAATTATCATTTCTTTCTTCTTGTAGTCATAATATTGTCTTGTATTTTCCAATAATGGGTAGACAATTGGGGATCTATCCTAGGAATTTCTATATAATT
Source organism: Viscum album (assembly GCA_963277665.1). Lineage (NCBI taxonomy): Eukaryota > Viridiplantae > Streptophyta > Magnoliopsida > Santalales > Viscaceae > Viscum > Viscum album. The sequence goes on from OY728146.1 coordinate 386,276,046, forward strand.
CCTTTAAAATTTAAATTGATTTTAATTAAAGGAAGAGATTAAATTCCAATATTATAATGAAATCAAGAAATAAGTAATCAACATAGGTTGTAGGTCTTCCTCACATAATTGATTTAGCTGTCTGAGTTCATCAAAAGTGGTTGAAACACCTTCCTCAAATTCTAATGGTGCATCCCTTATTTTATCCGACACCTCTTCAATATTTCTAGGAGTAGGAGGAAAAATAGAATACTAATATCTAATAGGAAATATGGTGATATTTTATTTCCATCGAGACCATACCACTTTTCAAAATGGTCATATTCAACATGTAAAACTAAAAACAGGATTACATATGTGAATTTTCCAATAACACGTGTTTTCTTTCCCAGAATCATGTGTTTCCAAAAAAAATAACCTTTTTTATTCAAATTAAAAGTCATATAGACCTTTATTAAAGTAGATGATAATTTAATATAAATTAATTAAAAATGGTTTTATAAAAACAAAATACACCTTTATAAGTAGTGGTTTATTTTGAAATTCATCGTAACCGTAATTTGAGAGGAATGTAATTGGTGGGTTGACATCACTGTCCAATATAACCAAGTCGTTCCCTGAATCTTGAGCTGTTATTTTAATTATATTAATGATAAATTTGAAATCATATTCTACATCACATAATTGATTAGAATATGATATTAGAAAGTCCATAGGTGATGAAATTTTTGTGTCATTATCTATTAATGACTCATTTCCCCACCATTATGAGTTCCCAACATATATCTATAGAGATTCACATGAGTCAAAAGTGGGATCTATTATCATAAAATACCCACCAATTCCCATGAATTTTGAATGTTATGAACTATTTTGATAATGAAGGTATAACCTCATGTATTTGGGTTTATATAATTCTAAGAAATACTTTGAATATTTTGTCTCGGAGGACCATCATTATTTTAGAGTAAGATATGAGGACTCTAAAGAGGGAATTCAACATAATCTACATGATCATCCAGTAACAACGTTTTTTAGAATAATTCATATTTATATTAGAGGGGGAAAATCAATATTCTCTATTTACAAGATCAAGAATGGTTAATATTGGGATTATGTTGACATTAGAAGTATTATTAACATAGGTTTGGCTAGAATTGAAATTTTCATGATTACTTGATCAGTAAAATCCCTTGTTGTCCCACATATGATAATTTCCTTTCATTATACTATAAAGAAAGTGATTTTGAGGAACATAGTAGAACCAATATCTATAGAGTATATAATATATGTAGTTATTATTTTCTTGGACATTTTTAGAATTGAAATTCCCTGAATAATGGATCTTATATGCTATTTTAACAGTTGATTAGAATCCAATATTGAGATTATGGATGATTTGACATAGAGATGATTTAAAATTTAACTCTTTTAGGATAAGAATATATATTTCCTACCATGATCCAACTACCATATTTGAATCATGTTTTCTAAAGCTGGATGGTTTGATAGCCTTTCCCATAACTGAATTTAGGGGTGTTCCTTTGCTTTTTTGTTTCTTTGGGTTCAATGAACCCCTCCAAATCATTTCATTGAATGACTATATATTTTATACATATTATTTTATAGTTTTTAATATATTAGATCTTACCCTATAAAACTCAAGATAAATATGATGTTTCCTATGAGATCATAGAATATCTTACCCTTTAGACTTAGTTAAAAATAAATATTTATTGAAAATTAAAACATCCTTTTGAGGACCACCATAACATCACATTACCTATTATATATAGCATCCACCTAAATTATTTATGAATAACTAATGTTCATATGTGCATTATTCTTTGTTTAGGTGATATTTTATGTTATTTTCATTCATGAATCTATATTATGACCCCTCATCTAAATAAAATTAGATTTGGTAGGGAGATTCCCTTCCTTCCCATGATTGTGGTAATAAATTTAGAATATTTTGGATCATTTTGTGTATTATTAGGGGATATTCATTGTGATATGTATTCTACAAGTGAAGATTAAAATGACTCAGATATGGGGTTGATGATAAATAATTGACCATAGGTGTTTCTCAGGTATCATTTTATGCAGAAGAAGAGGTCTTCAAGTGGTGGAGGTTGAATCTGTTTCAGAGATTCTAGTTCGGTCCCTTAAAGGGAAATGCGACGTGACATGGAGCTTGTTGTATGTTTTTAGAATATGAAAAGCAGAGACCAACCAGGGCAAGATGATCCATCACAGTGTAAGGGAAACCAACTTTGCGGCAGATGTGTTAGCTCGCGAGGGCCGGCCGGAGGAGACCTAGATAGTGTTTGATAGACTAAATTCCCTCCCGTGCGAGTGTGTTAATGTGATCCGAAAGGATTCACTTGGTCTCCACTATTTTTTCCCCTTGTGATTTGTTCCCCTGGGGTTACTTTCTTGCATAATAATAAAAAATAATTTTCAGTCATTGATAATTTCATGTTTATAGATAAACAATTTCTTATTAATTCATTAATTAAATATTTTTTCATTTCAATAAAAAAGTCTTCTCAGTCTCTATATTTTAGTAGATTAGTAGAGGAAAAATTAATATTAACTTGGATTTTACCCTAAATTTCTTGTCTGGTTTCAATCACATTCGCAATAATGTCACTGAAAATTAACCATTTCTGGATATTGTTACCCAAAATGTGATCGAAGGGGATATAATTAAGGATATAATTCTGATAAAATTCATTATACCTATTGATATATATAAATATAACCTAATTTATATTAAATATTGGGATAAAAAATAATGTTCATACTAATTTTGGAATGAATATAACATGATCATTCATTTTTTTTAATATTTTTATAATTTTCACCACCCTTCCTTCTGGATCAAGATGTTGTTTCAAATGTGATTTTTTTTAAGAATCATTCCTTGATAGACAACATGATTAGTGGTTTAAAATAGAATCTTTAATTTCATGAATGGGATAAATAAAATTTACTATTTTTCTATTTAATCCCCCATGTCGATAAAATTATAACATATTTGGATTTGGATTTCCAAATGGTATCTTCAAGGAATTATTCTACTTTTTAAAACTCTTAAATACTATTTGGGTATTTTGAAAGGATTTTCTATATCTAGAAATGTTGTGGTAATATTTTATTCTTTCATTAATTAGATACACTTAGTAAAAATAAATTTTTAAGTGGTAGGACATTCTATTACATATACATATGAGGTTTTAGACCCTCTCATATTAACACTATTTGAAAATTGAGAGGAATTTTAAATTCATTACTCTCTCGTTGGGGTTTACTTAGTAATGGAACTATGCTATAATAACATCCTAATTAGGGATAGAAATGGTTTTTTTTATTTTCATAATAGTTTAATGTTGGTCCCCTCAAGGATTGAATAAATCACATGTGATTCGCTGCCACTTTCAACATTTATTTTCACATCATTGTTTCATATCATCACATGAAACACATGAGTTATTGATATTTGTTTTTTAGAATTTAATATCCAAAATATTTTGTTCTAAATTATTGGTGGAGGAATGGTAATTTCCAACAACTCAACATATGGTTTCCCCTCCTAAATCATGAGTGCACATCACCCCTCCATGGATTCTGTCCAAGGACCTTTGGGCTCAATTTAGTCAAAGAATATGTGTGGTTTCATTACCTAAAGATATAATAATATATTTTTAGTTTCCAAAACCTAATACAAATATATTACATCTTCCTCTAATTTATAACCATATTTTATTGCTTTTGTATAACCTTATCAAAATAGAGTTTGTTATTTCCATAGTAGTAAAAATTATTAATAGTCCCTATAAGTCATGGTTAGGTAACATTGATTTCTATGAACCATTTTATATTAATGACAAATATTTTAACGTAGGATTTTAAACACTTGAAATGGTGTTTATTTTTTTGTTTTTGGTGAATTCACACTAGGTTGATTGAGGAACACATATGTTAAGAGATCATATGGTATATGGGCTTTGATATTTGTGTATAAGGGGGTATTTGGGACCGTATCATCAAAATTTAACTTAGTAAAATGCTACATTAATTTTATGAAGTTTTGGAAATATTATACTTGTGAACACCTAAGAAATTCAAATTACATTTCTCTTAAAATGAGGCATCTAAAATTTGATGTTTTTAGAACCAAGAAGTTGTGAATTATAGGGATAGTATGCAAGAGATTTTTATTTGGGGTTATAAGTGTCTCTAAATATGTAGGTACAACCATTATAATACTGAAGAGGCTCTCAATGAATATTCAAACCCTTTTATTTACTAAAGTGTTACGTGAAGTAGAGATACATTAATTATGGCTACACACATTATTGTTGTTTAATGAATATAACTTGTATATATAATATAATAGTATGTTTTGCGACACTAAGGAGTTGTGTGAAAGTACAATAGTTATGCAAATGTATATTTTTATGGACAATATCTAGTGTTGTATGATTGTTCAAGTGTTCTTCACATGTTAAAAAGATACAAAACTATCAGGTTTTGAACATATGGAGGGAGTTAATTGTGCTTCCTAGTGAATTAATTAAGAACTATGATTGAAATATAGAGTCTCCTTCTATTCTGGGACAATTCCAAATATTTTGAATTAAATGCGGTGACCTACTAGTCGATAATCTGAGTAATAATTCACCTATTTTACTGGGATACAGTATTTAATGAAACTATTATATAGTGGGGAATTGTGCTATAAATAAAATGATTTTAAAGGACTATTCATGTCCTAGATTGATTATGTTTGATTTTCAACACTCTATAATAAATAGTGAATTATAGTGAAATTAGGTAATACCAATTCACTGTTGGTGTATGTTTTTTCCGACCCATTAGTGTTGAACCAATTAAAACATTTTTGTTTTATTCCTATTTATGAAACTAGTTGTGTGATAACTGCAATTTTACATCAGAAGAGTTTAACATGTTCCTCCAAACATTAGGACAATATTTAATTCATTTTAAGGGAAAATATTACACTGTAATTCCTCTCTCCACTCTCAAGATTTTCTAGGGTCCTAAAAATATCATTCATACATTATGGTAGAAAGATCTATTTAGATAATATGGATTCAAAAAATGGGTAGATAATTATATCACCATGATATATTTATTTAGTATATATATTCCCTCATAAAATTTTTTCATTTCATTTTCTAAAAATTCAAAAAATAACATTAAATTAGGAAATAATTTCTTTAATTGAAAGGGAATCAACTTCTTCTGGTGGTGGGTGGAATATGCGTGCATCGACATCATTCCCTTTTTTCACACAAAATATATGTTTTTATTTATTCTAAAGAAAAAATAAACCTGCCCAACATCCAAAAAAACCTAAACCAAATCCAAAACCAAAGACAAAACCCAAACCCAAACCAAAACCACGAAACAAAACCAAAACCAAAACCAAAACCAAAAGGCATCAAGGAGGTCTGAAAAAGTGAAGACCAAGAGAATCCCCGATAGCGATGTCCACTTCGCTCAGAGGATGAGATCCATGGGAATTGAATACCATAAGAGGGGGAACTGGGGTTGCCCTAGAGGCCAAAAAGTCAGCATGTCGATTACCCTCGCGCCATGTGTGGAGAATCCCAGGGCCAGGGGAAAGAAGAGCCTTGAATTTTCGAATGAGATATGTGATATGCCAATAAGGAGAGATGTCACCTTTGAGGGATCTCCAAATGTTCTTTGAATCTACCTCCACTATATCCAATGGAAGAGCCCTCACAGAGCAAAGATCTATGTCATTGATCATGGCATTGGCCTCTACCACCAGAGGGTCACTATCTCTATAAGAGCTATTAAAAGCTGGACAACGGAGCCATATGTGTCCCGAAATGCCCCTCCTTCCCTCATTCTTCCCAATCCCGAAGCCCCGTTAGTGTTGATTTTTATCCCGTGAGAGGGAGGGTGCCACATTACTCAAGAACATGTCCTTGTATAGGGTGGAGGCCCCCGAGAGAAAACCATGCTAGAGTAGTGACTGAGGGAGGGCGCTGCCTCATGATGCTTATGGAGAGAAGCCAACTTGGTGATCAATAGCCAAGCCTATAGGATCATGCCACAGGGAGAGGTGTGAGACCCGTGGTGCCTTAAATGGTTCCACGCCAGCTAGATGATCCAAAAACCAGCAGTGAGAATAATCGAACAGCCGTCCTCCTCATGCTTGGTGGAGGCACCACAATACCAGTGCTGGAAAAACTCCACATGAGAGTAAGACATCCCTGAAAATATCATATTCTCCCCCAAGTCATTCCATAGCTATCCATACCAGTCACCTTGAAGGAAAAGGTGGGTCGAAGTCTTCTTTTTGGGAGTAGAGCAACAGCGACAACATGAGGCAAGATAAATACATGTATCCTTGACATAAATCTCTGTAGGGATAGATTTGGGATGGAATCATCATATTAGAATGTTGAACGTGGCGGGAATATACATGCACCAGAGAATAGAGCCCCATGGGTCACTATCCAGCTACCTAGGAAAGGCCTTCCTATAGTCCCTTACTGAGAATCTGCCAGAAGGGGAACCCTTGAAGATGCACCTGTCTGTGTAATTGTACTGGAAAATCTCATGGAACCGAGCCTCTTGGGAAGGGATGAGGATTTCATTGAGAAAGGAAGGATGGAGGGAGGCCTCCTTAATCTAGAGTATGGGTATTGAACATCCCAGGAATCCAAGAAAGCTGCTGCCCCAGTTTCACACTCATAAATTGGAGGTTCCCTACCCATTGATCCATTAGGAGTGTTCACGAAGGGAGGACACATGGATGCGGAGAGAGCCCCAGTGGGGGGAAGGTCTCATGCCATTATCCCTAAGCCCAAAGCTATACTTCCCCATAATGAAGTGACTCTACATATTCAGGACCTCGATAACTTCCCAGGCCAAATTTCCTTGAAAGAAGAACATGGATTCAACCAGACATCTCACATTAATTCTACTACGCTCCCAAGGATTTGATAATCTATTCCAATAGGCCCATCAGCACCAACCATCCTAGTGAGCATCCAATAGGATGGATTTAAGGATTGACTCCAGTCGGTTGATGATTGACTGAGGAAACATTAGAATATAATGAATGTGCATGGGGATAGAGGAAAACACACTAATGATGATAGTGATCCTCCCCCCAAAAAAAAGAAATCGGTTCTTCCAGTAGTTGATGCAGCTAATAATCATGTTAGAATGGTCCTAAATGTATTGAACACAAATCCTCCTAGAAGCAATAGGGGACCCCAAATAGGTCATGGGAAACTACTTTCCTTGGATCCTGAGCAAACCTCCAATAATAACCTTGCGTCTTCTTAGGCAGTTAAAATGAAAGAAAACTCCACTCTTTTCCCAGTTGATAAGTTCCCCACTTCATTGAGTGTATTTTTACAAGAACATGACCAAATTCCTGATATATGGGCTCCTCTCATTGATAAAAAAACCACATCATCCACAAAGATATGGTGGGAGATGCTAGTGACTTGGGACCCACAGTGGAATGGGCAGACGGTGCCTTGCTGCCTGGATGATGAGATGTACCTACTAAGGGCGTCTTGGGCCAGAATAAACCAGTTTGGGGAGAGGGGGTCAACATGACGTAGGCCTTTAACAGACATGATAAAACCACATTGTTTCCCTGAAAACATGATTTTAAACTAAAGGGATCTATATCAATGAAAGAGGATGTAAATGAAAACTTCTGAGACAACCTTACATCTCATGGTACATGTGATTAAGTTCCACTGTAGACGGTCATATTCATCATCCATATGTAGATTAATAACCACATTCGATCCCACAACCTACTCGTTCAAATCACAAACCATCTCCTGGGCCACCCAAACATCCCCTTCGATCGATCTCTCTCTGATGAAGGCATGTTGATCAACTGAAATTGACTGGTGTTTGAAGTTAGTGAGCCTACTATTTATGATTTTATCCAGGTTCTTATAAGAAATTTTACACAAATTGATGGGTCGGTCCTGAGAGATAGAGTAGGGGATAAAAACAATGGGATTAGGTTATTGGTTGTAGTAGATGCCTTGCACTGGAGAGATCCACCTCTGAAGAGTTCATGGATGGCCTCAGACAAATATTGTTTAATAATGTTCAAATAAAGGGTGTAGAAGGATCCTGGGAAGCCGTCTGGACTAGGCGCACTGTCAGGGTTGAGATAGTTCACTACCTCTCCTATCTCCTTCTCATACAAGATGCTGCAGAGAATGTCATTTTCATGGATGGAAACGCTACATGGGATTGAGTCAAACAAATGAACATGTCCAGAGGAATAACCTTTCTAGAAATGAGGGTTAGGATCACATAACAAAGATATGATGTTGGAGCACACCATAGTGCCCATCAGCTCCAGGTCACTGGAAAAGACCCATCCTCAAGCCTAATATTGGGAACATGAACATGTTGTGTCTCCTTCAGGAATGCATGGAAGAAGGATGTATTATGATCCCCCTCTCTATTCCAGGAAATGTGGGCACATTCTCAAAGGGGTCACTCCAGTTCAATAATGACCTCATACAACCGTTGTTTTTTGAAATAGAGGGAAGAAAAATCCTCATCATCCCATCGATCTTCCAAAGAAAACTCAATGGTCTCGATGGCATTCATAATATCATCTATGATAAGGTGATCAGTATATTCTGAACTGGACTAAACCAGAAGAACCTTCTTCAAGCGCCGAAGCATGGCATGGAGACAGACCCACCTACTTTGCTGATAATGGGAATTCAATGACTATTCCATAGCCTCGAGAAACCTGGGATTTTGAGACCATACCATGGAGAAGAAGAACTGAACGTGATGTGGCGATCTCGATTTCATATGGATAAGGAGGGGAGAGTGGTCTGAAAATGACCAGGCCTGCACCAAGTTCTACTATTTCCCCGTTGGTTATTACACCACATAAAGTTGTCACCTGTAAAGACAAGGTCCAGAAGCCCCTCTTGAGCCACGAAAGAGGTAAAGTCCAACCTATCATTGCGAGGGAGAGTCATAACTCCTTTATTATCGGATGAGTGAATGATGGTGTTGAAGTTTCCACCCACAATCTAAGGCTCATCAGATAGATTTTGGAACTGAGATCCATCTAGAGTTGATCCTGTAGGTTAGCATTGCAGTGATCATGAATAAAAGAACGAAAACTAGACTAGTTCACATCCATCACTTTTTACAAGAGATGTTGTTCTAACAATGAAAGCAGGTCAATCATCCAACTAGACCTCCAGAAGATCCAAATGTGATGATTCACTGGCTCTCCATGCATGAAATAAGGAAAGCTGATTTTTTTAGAGAACTCCGCGATCTGGAGAGGACACTGTTTGGGCCACAAAACCCCAACTATTGAAAAATTATAGAGAGAAACTTGGCATGAGAGGAATTATGTTTTCACCCTGGCCCTGAGACCACCCGCATTCCATACAATGAACGAGATCATTTGAACAGTGTGCACCTGGAACTGGCCCCAGGCGACGAGGCTGGTTGGAAAAGCACCAATGAAGCAGCGAGAGCACTTCTAGTCTGTGATCTTGTAATCATCCCCGATGATGGGTATCTGTGGGGAGATGGTGATCTAGAATATACTTCATAGCCATGGAGGGAGAGGTTTCTCTCTCCTTTTTCAGAGCCATCTTGGGGAAAAGAGGTCCCCCAAAGAAGTTAAGGTCGCGAAAGAGTTGGCAGTGGGAGTTGGGGACTGTATCTGGGTTGGGCCATTCAACCTGGTAGAGGATAGGGGAGAAAAAACCAATACAGAAGTACTAGGCGAGAAAGGGACTAGAACCATGAATGGAGGATGGGTGAGGGTAGAGGACGGCCAAGAGGGACTAGAGGTAATGAGGGGGAAAGCAAGGGGGAGGGAGAGGAAGCCAAGATAGGAGCCATGGCCATGCAGTGGAGAGACGAAGAAGTGGAAAGGGAAAAGGGAAGAAGTGGGGTGGGGGAAAGAGAAAGGGAAGGGGGGGAGTGAGGGAACAAGGTCGGGGGACAACCCAAATCAGGGTCCACCAGAAAATCAGGCAGTTTTTAAAAAGCCACTGTAGAGGATGATTTTCCTTTCTCGACATGATTCGGTTTCCATGAAGGAGCACGGTGAGTGGAGCACCTCCTACAATTCGAAGACACATGGCTGTGGATGTGACAGCTGCCGCAAAAAATGAGGCACCAAAGGGTTGAAGTGATGCTGAGTCCATTCCATGGATGACCCAACATGGAGGATAATCTAAGCCGGGGAGGAGATGAGAGATTCATGGAAACGAAGATCCGGGCCATATTTGTGTCAAGCAGGCGGAGATTCCTATCATCCACACACAGAAGCTCACCAAGTGAGTTATCGACCTCCTATAAAAGGCCATGCTCTGGAATGGTAGTGGTTGGCTGGGATGTCTAACCCGCACCAATGACTCCAGGGACTCCCAGCCTCTCTGGACATCTAGGGACCACTATGAGAGATGAAAGTGCCACTGGTCGAGAGATCTGGGGCTCCAATCCTAGGCTTGGGCAGAATCCCTCCGTGACTCCAGGATAATGAGGTAAGTATTCTTGCGGAGGTATGGCACCCTAGTCAGTCGATCTAGACCCCACCCGCGCACAAATGCTTGGAAGTGGACCAGCGGAGGTTTAACAATCCCAAACCAGGTGACAAGGGACCAACGGATCATCGAGGACGCCTCATCAAAAGTAGATGGTGATAATGAGAGGACAAGGATGCCGTCCCTCCTATCCACACTAGGAGAAGCCATCCTAATGACTGGGAATTGAAATGGAGGAAGAACTAGATCAGATCTGAGTAGAAACACTTTCAGTGAGGGTTTTAGAGGTGCACAACTTCACCGGGCACCAGGGAGGGAGGCTGATCCGTTGGGTAAGGAGGAATCGGTGCCACCACAATGGTAAAAAACACATAGGGCAGAGGATCCGCGAGTTTCATGTTCGAAACCATTTCTTTCACATCATTCATTTTATTCTATACTTTTTAAATATATGTAAGTGGTGGGTTAAAGATAAAATGATCTTAAAAACCATGATTGATCATCTATTTTTAGGGGTTCATATAATATCACAGATTTTATTGTGAACCACATCAAAAATGGATGTTTCCTTATGTTGTCCTTCTATATTGATGTGATGCTATTATATAGCATTAGGTTTGATGTTAAGATAATTTATAAATAAAAAACACGAATCGGTATTATAAAATCACCATCTATGTAAGAGTTAAAATAAGTAATTCTTCCCTTGGAATATCCATTAGGATATATGTTACAATCCCCAATGTTTTTTCCATTTTTTTTATTTTTAAATTTAGGATTGTTTCCTATATCAGATTACAATTATCTTATTAATTCCCCCTAGATATTTATTTATGGATTGTAATCATATGGGTGTTTTTAATGGTTTTCAATAAACATACATGAGTTTAAAGAGTTGAATTGTGAAACATTAATGGATGATACCAGGATGGATAGTCCTATAATTTTTTTCTTTTTTGGGAAAATAAAAAAATTTCAAGAGGACAGGGATGTAAAAATACCACTTGGTACATGGTTTAGGGATTATTCTTCTATCCTACTATAAGGGTAGTTACAATAAATCTAATAGATTATTCCTTGGGTGATAGTGGTTGAACAAATTACACTGGACTGATGATATAGTGTTTTTAATTTTCCTCCTAGGATTCTATCATATCTTTTCTAGATGTTTGGGATAATATCTGTTCATGTGCAATATGAATCTTTGTTCTTAGTACGGAGGTTTTAATAATTGTTGGTTTCTGTAATAATTTTTGAGTTTCAATAATCATTTGATAGAACACTTTTTCCTCCCTAGAATCATGATGTAAACCCACCAATAGTCCACTATTATCAAGTATTTAATTTCTATGATTTATAAACATAAAGTATTTATTAGATTGAATAAATTATATATATATATGTCACATATGACTAATCCAGAAGTAATGAAATTTAAATATTCCTTCCTTGAATATTGTTATAATCTTAAAAGTGGGGTGAGATAAATATATATATACTCCCTCCACCGTATAGTATGAATGGAATTTGGGGTTTTATAACTATTTTTTAAAGAACCTATAAAATCATAATAATGATACATTATAAAATTTCACATTTTTCACTTAATTACATATTTTATTCCACTAATAGGATACTTAGGAAAACATGGTAGTGTATTTCAACCATCACAATGAAATAGTTAGAATTATTTTTTGTAAGATATGAATCTGAACATCATAGATTTGATAGTTTCCCAAAGGTTGCTATTAAAGTTATGCATGAATTCTTCACACACCATCTTGGGGAAGTTATAATGAGGAGTGTACATGGTCTATAAAAATAATGGTATTATATATTATACCAACTATTTGAAATTTCCAATTGAGTTTTCTTCATCCTCAATGTGCACTTATTTTACCTTATTTAACCTTAAGGGTTATTTATCCACAATCTTTCTGAGATTTCGGATATCATTTAATATCAAATCAGTCACATAAAAGGTGCATGGGGTTAGGTATTCATAGAAAACCATCATATCCCTAGACAGAATGTTAGAAAGGATAATACATCATTAATCGATAATGAGTCACCCATTGTAGCTATCCTTTTTCTCTTGATTTCTACATGATGTGAGGGAAAAATTATTGAAACATTGACATGATGTGGGGAGTTGAATCAGAAAGATGAATCATTCTACGTAAGACCTTTACAATGTTCACCATGTAGAGGACCTCCATGGTTTACTCATCATTTTCCATTTATTAGAGGACCTTATTTTTTGACGAATTCATAAGAAATTATAGGACCTCTCTAACATATTCTAGGTTATGGACCTCAGACATTAATAAACATAATTTAATTTAGAAAAAATCCATGTTTATTGATTTATCTATTTTTCTCATGGGGAATTTCATCATAATGTCTAATTTTATTTTTATGGAGATATATTTTATGGATTTTTCCCTAAGATATTCAATATATGATATTATCAATGTTTTCCTAGGGAGGGTCCCTATGGTTACTAATTGTTCATGATTTATTGGGGAGAGGATCTCAATATTGTTCAATCAATATGATGTGAGGAGGGTATCTCTATCTAGTTTCAAAAGGATTATCACCATGAATTAATTTCAAATTCATGTTTGTAGGTCCTACAAGGGGGTGTTCAGGGGAGGGACTTTCAATATTCCCAGTTTTACATGACCTATAAGAAGATTATGGTAGTTTGTTATTTTCTATTTTCTATGCTGAGGATAAACATCATAGTAGATATGATTAGCGTAATCTTGAGGACTTATAGGACAGTTATTATGGGGAGAATCTCAATATTCAAGGATTATTATGTTTTTTGGAGGTCCTTTGTAGAGTAATATCTTGTTAGAAACTCAATAGTTGTTTGTCCTTGCACATTGGGGAAGATATCTAAATATAGAAAACATGAGAGGTCCTTTATAGAATCTTATTATAGAAATGATTTGATGAAATATATAACCATGTTTTCCTTTCACTATTATAGAGAATTTTATTATACATACATTAGTGTACAATTTACCAAAAAAATTTCATTCTTGGAATTATTTAATTAGAACAATCATTGTGAAACATTTAGGATACTTCGTTGAGCCATAGATATTTTAAAAATCACAAAAGGAATAATATTGTAATTTAACAAAGATTAAACCCTAAAACACCTCTTTTTAAAAGATCTTTATTAGTAAACCATGGTTGGATCGTTGGCTGTAATTGACGCCTTTCTATATTGGTATAAACTTCTAATTAAATAATCACATAAAGGTTTATTGTCAATTTCTAAAAGTATGTACTGAATTTATTCAAGATTTTGAATGGGATCATAAATAAATAACTACTATTAGTTTCAAGCAAGGAACTTACCTCAACAATCATTCCTTTAGTGTTTCTAATTTTGGAATATTAGTGTTCAGATATTAATGGAATATTCTATAGAATATTCTAATGTAATGCTTGGAATATAATTATAGTGATAGTGTTGAATACAATTAAACTTTTAAGAATCTCACACATAGTTTTAGGGACATTGTTGACATCCTCCTCATTCAACCAATGTTAAGAATGGTATATGTTTTTCGAATATGATGGAAAAACATCTAATGAAATTGGGTATAGAGAAAATGACAACATTATTTAATTTGGGTTACCATGAGTTTTATGATATGTGGGGCTCCATCTCAAAGAGGTTCACACATTCATCCTCTATGGTCAGGATGGAGCCATATAGGTAACACAATCACTTAAGGTATTATATGATTATTTTTGGAGGTTCTGGGTTATGGACATTGTCTATAGGGACTTTGGGGATACAGCTTCTATCATTGCTAAAGAATATATATACTACATCTTATAGAGATATATCGTAACAATAATTATATTATAATTCCCATAATATTAGATGAAAAACATAAAATAGAATAGTTTATTTAGATATTCAATTTATTTTTTATGAGAAACATAAATTTAATATAATAATAAAAACATTTCATTATTGATTGACATGATAGAGTTCACTGTAAATTGATCACTATAACAGGTAAAGGATTTAATTTAAGGTTTTCATTTTCTACTCTACTGTGTTTTCATAAACCATATATTCTTGGTTGTAGACTATATTTTCAAATGAATTAAATCTTAGGAATATTTCATTTAATATTTCAATTATGAATCGATTTTGGGAGGATGGGAGGTTGTATCATTATATAATGATTAATTTTTTATTTTTTAGTGAATCATATATATATTTAAAGGATATTCAAGAAATAATTCCATGTAAACATTATAGTTAAATGTCTGATGAGAATGATTGATTTATTCACTGCATTTCTGTGAGCATATATATGATTCATCAGTTCTCTACATTTCCATATATTTTTTATTACACTATATTATAATCCCACAAAACAACAAAATCAAGAATGTATCATCATATATGGAGGAGGTAGCTATTATCGAGTCAGTATTAGTCCCATGATTTGGGCATCTAATGATTGACTTAGAAGGGGAGACAATGTCGTTTAGTTCACATATAGGTACATGTTATTCTTTTTAGGGTCATATGATAGGGGAAAAGGTTTTTCCTTTTATTTTTGTTCATCCATGAACAAAGAACTATATTTATAAGGATAATCATCCATGAAAAATGATGCTCTTTTTAATGTCATACAATAAAGACCTAGTTTTGTTTCTATTTAATCTCAAAAAACAAGGACATATTCCAGGAAATTTTTGATGTCATGTAAATTGAATTCTATCTGAAAGGGACCTATAAATTCTTTTGTGGGACTTACACGTGACTATAAAATTGTAGGATACCCAGAATACTGGTTTCTATATAGTAGAAGGTGTGGGTGGATCAATCACCTAATTAGAAAATGATAGCTCTATGGATCTCTATAAAACACTTGTATATGATAATTAATGAGAATACAGAAATGGATAAATCTTAGTATAATTCCATTGGTATCCAAATCCACATCATGGGTGTCTGTAACTATATATAGAAGAAAGATTTGACTCATGGAGTATTTGGACAAATTAGGAATTTTTGTGACATACATAAGATCATAATGTTATATATATCTCCAAACCAATAATTATATATACATAAGGATAATTAATGTATTATTCATGTTCTATATAGTAGTTTTTTTGGTAAAAATGATTATATTATGTGAGCTTGTAATGTTATCCTATGAAAAAATTAACCCAATCCCATAAAGATGGTACAATATTGAGATCAAATTACATGAGATTTATAAGAGGTTATGTTATAGCTACATAGAAGAGAATATCATTTCAAGAAGACATCCACCGGTTCATTAATGATATAGAAATTAATTATCAAGGGAATAAATTATTTTTTAAACCATGATGGTCCCTTCTATTTGGGATAATAAACATAAGGGCATAATCTATAAAACAAATGATTCCCTGTGAAATGAAATAAAATACTTATTTGGCGAAAATTGTTGTGAATTAAAATTCATGTTACTCATGAGACCATAGGGAAGGCATGGATATATTGGGACAAGATAGTGGGATGGTTTTTTCAGGAGAGCGCTAAAGAGGAATTTTAGGATGCACATTTAAAAGAAAACATCATAATTGGGAAAATGATTTCCCCACTATATTTCATGTTTTTCATGTATTAGTAACTAGTTTCATCTCCCAGGATAAAATATGGGATTTGTAATGACTTATTTAGTATTTCATGGGTGAATAACACCCTAGTATTAGAGGTTTTTGTAAAGTGAGAAATTACAATTCATATCATGGTTAGGCTGATTGCCAGATTCTATAATAGGGATATTAATGGTATCATGGGTGAAAAAAACCATAATAGGGATTCACAAAGGTATCCTAGGTGTGTGGTGACATAGAATGGATCTCTATGTTAGCATGAGTGATTAGCATAAAATTAGGATGATCCGTAGTGGGTAGGGAGAATGGAACCCTAGTATGTCATTCTATTTGTACATTGGGTGGGTGGAGTCATAGAATATATCAACTAGATTTACAACAGTAGTGGAAACCTTGTAGGAAATGTCCATGATGGCATGGTAAATAGTTCCTTAGTAGGACTCTCTAGAGTTGTGGCCTTTCTCATATTTCGTAACAACTCGTTAATAAAGTGATTTTTCATAATTTTTTGATGTAAAAATCACATCATTTAACAATTATCTAAAATATTATATGACACATTTTAGGTTGTGACATATAGAGTCACATGATAAAAAATGAGTATCATTATTTTATAGAGTATTAATTAAATGTTTCACCATCTAGTGTAGTGAGTAAAGATTTATAATAAATCAAGGTTCTTTTATTGATAATAATGATACATTTTATTGAAAAAATGAGGGTACTACACTGATTTATATAGAGTATCTGGCCATAAATATTATATATGCCCTGCTATAATTATTTATCATCATTATTGAATCGAATGAGGTAGATTGAACTATAGTAAGGTATATTAGGTTAGGGAAAGACACTAATGTAAGGTCCTCATAGATGATGATAATTGTGTTACAAGGGCCTCAAGTTTTCATAGTCATGCACAAAAATACTAGTGTGAGTAGGGCCCCACATAAGAATTCAATGGAAAGGGATATTTAGTGGTGAGAATTTCCTCATGTAATTAGACATTTCAATTGTATTTCAAAGCACAAAAAAGACCCACATTTACTTTTTTCAAGAATCCAAGAGAAGAAGTCATATGTGGTACACATAATTCTCCCAGAAAAAATAATGATCATCTAGTTAAATCCTATATGTTTTTTAAAATTTAACACCAATAATATCATAATAAAATGTTTTTTATTATATAATATTATAGACATAATATTTAATGATTTAAAATTTGGAATAATTTATTGATAATATTAATTGAAAAATATGATTAAAACATTAATTCTGATGATCAAGAAACGGATGAGATAAAAATTGAAAAACTAACAATTATCATGATCTCATTTAATGTAATTAAATTCCCTAAATTGAATAATAAATTCGAGTTCCATAGTGATAACACATTAAGATCCATTATATTCTTGAATATCAACGAAAATATTATCTGATGATTAATTGTATATGTGTAATTAGAATGAAATGATTTTTAAAAAAAAGTTGTCAATTTTATTTAATGTATTTTAAATTTTAAAATGTATATAAATGGTTAATTTGTATAAATCCTTCCATTATAGATATTTTAGAAATATGTTAGTAAATTTCTCCATGATGAATCATGGTGTAGTTATCGATGACCACATTGACATATAATCACAATCATATATGAGTATTGTTATTTTCATGTTTTAATTAAATTTCATTTATTTATGGTGAAAGATAATTTATCAATTATAATATATAATTAATATTATAATGAAATTTTATCTAATTATAATGAATTTGATGGAGAAGAGTAAGAATAAAATGATTAAAGAAATAAATATTTCTTCAATTATTTAAAATATTATAATTATTTAACCTAAAATTAATAATTTTGTGGATAGGAGGAGGAATAATAATAAATATACATGAGATTTAAAAAATAATAGATATCATGGTTTATCATATAATAAATTTAGAACATAATAAAAATATTTAACCATTGAATTAAAAAATTAATACATGTAATATCAATATATAAACTATAATTTATGTTACATTTTCTGAGTGAATGGATACATAAATGAAATTTTTGTAATGAAAATAATATTAATGAATAAGAAATATAAAATTTGATTTTAAAATATATTCTGGTAAACATTTTTGATGTGATGTTGCATGAAGATCAAAATTATTTAATGAATATGAACTCTAATTTCCTGAATCTATTAATAAAATTGATGAATAATCAGTGTCTATTGTGGATATTTTTAGGTCCATTGAACAACATGATGATTTTAATAAAATTATTTCAAATTATCATAAGATATTTATGAAATTGGATAAATTTTTGTAAGGTTTAATAGAAGGTAAATATGGGAGTAAAATAACGTATGAAAAGAACATTAACAAAATAATAAATCTAGTTTTTATAATTAAATACATAATTAAAATATCATGCGATAGAATATAGAGGTTGATGCTTGGCCTAAGTTCAATGAAACTTTTTCTAAAATCACAAATGGAATAATTATGTAAAAAGTGACCGATATAATTTTACATAAGTGAAATAAAAACATGTATATATATATTTTTAAAAGAATTATTCATTGGGTAGATTTGTATTGAACTGAATATTTTAGTTTTGTGGTGTGTATACAAGACATAAATTATTTGTCATTAATTATTTTTCTCCCAATGAATGATTGGGAATGATCATTAGTTGATAGAAACAAATTTTTTTATGATCCAAATATAGTGTCTAAACCAAAAATGGAAATGAGAAAAAATAATACTCTTAACAAGTATTTGGAATAATAAATAGTAAGAACACATTAGAAATTATTGAATAAAAAATTAAAAAATTAGTTAAAGGATATTTTAAACAATAAATATGATTATGATATTATTTGACTAAGAGAATAAAATGGGTTATATATTTTCATATAATGACTCAAAAAATATAATTCAATGGATATGGGATAAAAGATATTATATAAAAATGATGGTAGATGAAAATAATTTGAACCACATCTAATAATATGATGAATGTTTTCTATCCCCAGAGATCCATAACACCCAAAAATATAAAATAATTTTAGTTCCTAGAACCAGTGGGAAGTAAATTTACATAAATGTTGTTCTAGTTCACAATAGAGATAGAATCATTCCAGTGTACCTCTATAAATTTTTTTTGGAAATCATTATTATGTGCATATATGTAATCAGGTTGTTATAGTGTGGTAAATTAATCATAAAAGGTAATTGAACAATTATAAGTAAACTAAAAAATCTATAATTTCAAACATTATTTCTTGATGATTTTTGAAAGGGAGAATGCATTAAAAACATTAACACCTAGTAATTTATTAAAAATAATATCAAGATGATAATTTACAATGATTAAGGGAGAAATTATTCAAAACTCAATGTGGAAATAATTTACATTTTATTATTTCACATAATGGAAATATAGTGAATAAAATATTAAAACCAGTTCTTACCTTTACATTTAGGCTAGTTGCACAGCTTTATTTATTTTTTTGATGCATGATGATCTTTAAATAAATAAACAGAAACAACATCATTATATTTTTATTGATTATTATTATTAAAACACATGTGTATAATTATTGTCGAATAAATCAAGGATTCATAAATGTACAATAGTTATACACAGTGATGAAAAATAGATGACAAATATTTTATCAAAATATTTCAACATAATAATCAATCATATTATAAAAAATATATTCATACATTAAAAATTTAAAAAATTTGATATGAAATAAATATAGTTTCCCTTGAACACCCACACTAAACTAGAATAACATAATGGATGAATGAATTTTGTAATTATATTTTACATAATGATTAATCAATGAATATAAATTCCATAATTTTTTATGGAAATCCATAATATGGTTTAATACATTAAAAATTCATTTTTTAATTAAAAAAATAAAACAATTTCTCTTGTGATGTGTCTTGGATTGAAAATAAATTTGAGGATCATAAAATAGTTTTGAACCATTATTTTGGAGAAATAAAATAAATTACTTTTTTGAAAATTTGATGAATAAACCAATAATATTTTTTTATGATTACACTCTCTTTAGAATGTAATATTGGTGATAAAATTAGAATTCCAAAAAAATGATAAAACCATTTTTAATAATTTTTTAGGATCACTATAATTCATGTAAAATATTTAAATGTGATGATGAAATTGATATAGCTTGTTATATAAATAGTTATTAGTATGGTACAGTATAATTTGATACAGCTACATACATGATTTATAAGATGATTATAATTTTTTTTGTAAATAGTTTGTCTTTAAAATTTTTATGTATGTTTAAAATTCATTGAAAAGTAATGATGATATAAATTAAAACTTGATAAATTTTTTTGGGCTTCTGAAAAATAATAATTGTTTGAAATTAAAATAATTGAAACCTTCTTTCATAAGTTTAACAAATAAATAATAGATGCATTAAACTAAATTTATTGGATATCTACAATAGAGGATGACTCTAATCATATTGATAAGAATAGAAATTGGTAATTTGTTTAAGTCCCAAGTAGATAAAATTTAATAGAAAAATGTATATTATATAATAAACGCAATGTAGATGGTGAGTTATTATAGAAAAAGCATATGTGATTTTATAATGATATATAAAATTTATTGAACAACTTTTAATGACTGTTTTCACCAATTATATGGATTTAAATGATATAATTATTTCAGTCATCATTTTCTAAATGAAATATAATGGTAAAGTTAAAAGACATTAAATATATATTCATCAATTTATTTCACGGTAAGAATGCTTACATTGAAAAATTGAATATATTTATACATGAAAATATTGGAAGGAATTGTATCACCAATAAAATCCCCCTTTGTGATTAAATCAGTACTCATATGATAGTATTTAATGATTTACTCTATATTATGGATGACACAATTACATAAAATCATAAATGACAATAATTACATTAAAGAAGAAACACCAATTCCCTTTTGTGATAATTTATAGTGTTGAAATCATTTTAAATTCAATTAAATGAAATATTTTAAAAAAAAAATTCCAAAAATATTGAATCCATATAATATGTCAATGATTGGTAGGATAATGAAATTTCTTCTATTTTTATTTATAGTATATAAAGGATTATATTTTTTAATGAATATTAGTGAAATTTTTTATATTTTTATTTTATTTTTGAATATAATATTAAAAAAGTATTCTTCTCCCACATAATATAAATGAATACATTCTTGAGATACTAATATAAATGGTGTTGATAAAAAGAGTACTTTTTATTTATCGAAAATTTCATAAATTTTATGATGTCATGGTAATGAATTTTATATGATGTCATGTTATGTCCATGATTCTAATGAAATTTGAAGGATTCATGCTTTTTGAATGAAAACGGATATCATGTTACATAAGAGGAACTATTGAGTTGTT
Organism: Viscum album; assembly: GCA_963277665.1. Lineage (NCBI taxonomy): Eukaryota > Viridiplantae > Streptophyta > Magnoliopsida > Santalales > Viscaceae > Viscum > Viscum album. Next base: position 386,297,716 of record OY728146.1, read on the forward strand.
TTTAATTGAAAACCTATATGAATTCACAATTGGGGATTTATATATGTTAATTGGGTAGGTTATATTAAATAGAAAAAGTATAGTTTTGGTGGAGGGTAATTAATTGGAGGAATATTTCATTCTTGGAACACCATGAACCCAAAATTTAATAACTATATGAACAATTAAATTAACATATATAATGGTCATAGTAGTAATATGTTTCAAACAAACTTGTATCACCCCAGAATTAGGCACCCGAACTGGCCTTAAAAACTTGAAGAAGATTATTATTCAACTCTGGATGGTTATAATTACCATGGTATAAAAAATGACCATCAAGGGATGGTTTCAAACTTATATAACAAAATAACACCATATATTCCTCCCAAAAAGCAAACATTACCAACCATAATTGTAGATTCCTACATATAGAAATATGAAATTGAATTAAATTTAACTATCCTAACATAGCAAGAAACAAAAATAAATAAATAAATCACATAAACTAAACATAATGTAAAAAACCACATCTCATATACAAAATTAATAAAAATATATTAACATTACACTATTTTTTATACAGAAACATCCCATGAAAAATAATAATAAATGTTCATAAATACAATTGATCACCTATACGTGACCCCTAGAAATGTGCCACATATTGAACGAACATCCATTGTTCCAACATGACAATCCAAATGAAAATGATTTTGTGGACAAGGAACTCTTGAATAGAAAGAGGAAAACAACATAATGCAACTGGTGTATAGAAGATGTTGTTGAAATTAATCCATTTATGAAAGAACTAATGATTTTTTGTAATTAATTAAAAATGAAATTTAATTTCAATTATTTTAAAATTCATTTTTTAATTGTTTTGGATGAACAAAAAAATCATGTAGCAATTCCAGTTTCTAAAAAACTATATCATTCCTTTAATAAAACAAGAAAAACTATGGAATTAAAAAAAATACTACTATGAAACATTCTTTAATATGAACCACATTGATTAAAAACAATTTATTTTTATTCATACATTCCGTAAAACCACCAATATAAAAATTCCCTCTTAAATAGATAAAAATTCCACATAAATATAAAAATAGTCACAAACTATAATCATATCAATAATGGATCAAAATAAACACCACACCCATAGTGGTACCACATGACCCAATAAATATAATAGATAAAAGAAAGGGAACATTAAATCCACTATATTGTGTCATCAAAACTAGTAGAAATCATTTTAGCACTCTATGCTAACTAAAGACCGTTTTATAGAGATATATGGTCACTAATTAGTGAAAAATACTCAATTTGTTTAAGGAATATATAATTATGTCACTTACAATTGGGGGTTCCACATAAACTCCTCTACTATAATCGATACAGGTATGATACGTCGTCACATTTCCCTTAACCAACCCATCTACCCATAGACTTCCCATGATTTAACAAAAAATGCAGTGAGGAAATAATAAAATTAAATAATGAAATTTAATTATTAATAAGTATAACCCCCCCCCCTCAAATTAATGCAGTGAAATAATGCCTTTTACATCATTAATACTATAAAAATACATATGACATCCCTTATGGGTCGAACATTTTATTAACACAACTTTATATGGGGACCAGGATGGAATCACACACTCATAGAAAAAAGAAACTATTATAATGTTCCTAATGATCTTTGATAAAATCAGGTGGAATAACATGTCTCTTTTTAAAATATACTAAATTCCATTTATAAACATTCTTAAAAACCAACCATTTAAAATCACATTAAATGAAAACTTAAGGTATTTTATGTTCTCATGTAAGACCATTTATGTGACCATATATTACCTTGTTTTCCAAAATATTTGATAGTACTAATGTCATACACATTTCATGACCGATATGATGTTTAACACTTATTAAAATCCACATTCATTAATAAACTGTATAATAAATTTTATCGAACACCTTGAATTCATAAACACATTGAAAAATGGTTATTTCTTTCATATTTCATTGGGAAATGTATGATGTCACTTAAAAACATTAAAAAAATTCATTATACTTATTAATTATAGATATATTTTCATAAACATGGAGTTTAAGAACATCATATGTAACACCCGAGACTTTTATGTTATATAAATCATCAAAGGAATCTTTTTCTACACAACACTTGCTTGGCTTGCTTTACACGCAATCGCGACCTTCCTCGATAGCTTGCGTCGTACGCAATACCGAGTTTCACTAAACAACAATATGCTATTAAAACTAGCCGTTATGAATAGTAATAACCACTTTTTGAAATTTTATAAATTTTATTTTTCAAAATGGAATTCATTTTTGGACTCAGAATATCGAAATTAGCCTAGGGTGAAATTTTGGTATTTTTCTGAAAACTTTCAATTTTTGATGAATAGTGAAACCACTAAGTGGTAGGTTAAAACTGAATTTTGCATAAAACATAATTTTACCGCTTCTGTGAATGGAATTTCAAAAATCCGAGAGACACGGTTAATATCAAGGACTAAAATGTGGTTCAATGAGATGAAAATAATTTTTTGGTGAATAGTAACTTTTTACTATTTTTACCGCGGTTAATAGTAAATAGGGTAACTAAGGGTAAATATGATATTAATATTACCCTAACACATGTCCTAACTCTATTGGACAAGTGTAATTCGACCAAAAACAAACTTAGGAATAAAATATGACCATTTAGGCCCACTTGGATTAGATTAGGACATTTATTATTAATTTATTTAAAGAAGGGTTAAAATAGTTAAAATCAAAGTTTAATAAGTAAATCATTTTTAATATAGGGTTATACATAAGATAAATTCGATTGTAAATATTCATTAGAAAGCTAAAAAGATTTCCTACATGATGGTATTTTATTTGTAATTTTTAGACAACAAATAATTTAATTTATGTATGACACAATGATGATGCAGTAATTACCTTATTAATGAAATATTGACAAAATTGATAATATAAATACCAAAATAAATGTAATTTGAGACTTTTTATGAATTCCACTAATTTTCTAGGTTACTATGATATATTAGTATTGATTTAATCAACTTCGTTCGAACATATAATTCTGTTATGACTTTCACAAAAATCATATATCAAATAGTGTCAAAATTGACACAAAATAGTTTTTAAATAAAATATTATATTATTAATTGTTATTTTATACCTAAAAATCTAAGGTTCGGCCAAATGACATAGATAAGTATATATATTTTAATAATAAACAGTTTGGGGTTCGTTTGGCATGTTATAGTAAGTGTATTAACCATATAGTGAAAGAAAACAAAAAGACATGGTAAAAGTTAAATTATTTAACTTAGAGTTAAATCTAATTGATAAGGTTAAAATAATACCCTAAACTTTTCTAAATCCTATTGGTTGATAGGATTTCGACCCTTCCCCACTTTATCTTCGAAATAAGACCCTTTGGAACCATTATAAACCGATTTTGAATTTAATATAAAATAATATTTTGAGATATTCCTAAGGTGCCCCTCTCCTCCCTTATAAAAGGGCACCTCCTCCCCCTCCTCCTCACACCAAATTGAGCACTCAAGCTCGGCCAAACCCTGCCATTTTCTCCTCTCCACTTCCCTAGAATAATCCTAGAGGTCATGGTCTTCTCCAAAGACCAATCTTAGTTCCTTAAGTGGAGGATTCAAAGAAGCGTTCCAAAGAAAAGGTAATATCCATTACCGATCTTTTCAATTTCTTTCTTCTTCAACTTCTTCTTCTTTAGTTGTTTCATGATAAAGTAATAACATCAGTATTACTTACATACTGATATGTTATTATAAATATGAAACAACCCTAATTCACCTTCTATCCATCCTACGGAAAAATGAAATCACCACGCGTGCGTACGTACGGAATACCGTCTCCACGCAGTGGTGTAATCTATTTTCCACCATCACCTTACAAGGATGGGTATAATGGTGTAATGAGTAACTACATATGATTATTATGAAGTAATATTGATACTTAAATAATATATATATACTCCAATACAATTCCACAATCATAGGAACGATATCATCACTCGTGCGTACGTACGGAATACCGTCTCCACGATGTGATGCGACTCGTTCTACATGATCTTCATTTCATAATGATTATATAAATGAATTGAATGAATGAATATGGTATATAATACACTAATACCATTCTGGAAATGAATTATCTATAACCTAAAGATAAGAATAAGAATTTATTCGACAAAACACGCATAAGAACAAAAAGTTATAAAGACCCGAGTAACAAGTAACAATAAAATATTACTAACAAGAAGCTAATAATATGACCATATATGATATCATATAAATATGTATGATTCTGGAATAAGTCAATAACATTATTTAAACCATTATACAGGAGATTCGGACACGTACAAAGCTAATCGGACCTAAGGTAAGGGAAAATATCACAATCTCATTTTTATCCGAGATTGTTTATTCGTAAGTATTTACTGGGGTGTATTTTATCATCCACATCCATGTTCCCTCAATATGAAATATTGTTTCCATCCACTTGCAATAGTTTAAATCCAATTTTACCCTTAGGTGAGTTTTTAATAAAGAATATGAAAGGAATCTTTTGTCGTTTTTCCGTACGAGGTACTTGTTGACTTTTCCGACAAAAGTACGAAGAATGTTTTTTTAACTTATACGGCATGAATGGATTTTTAAAACATTACTTCAAAGAAGCTTCCTTTACAAGTTTTCAAGTTTATTTTTAATCAACTTCTTTTATTTTAAAGTTGTATGACATGTTATGAAAGGAAAAATGTTTTTGAAGAAGAAAGGATATTTTCCTCAAGAATTCAATTCAAGTGATTTATCAAAATTATTTTCCATCTAAGATAATAAAGGGTTCTGTTTCTATCCATATTTTTACATTGGTTTGACTATGTTGTGATGGAATTATGTTTATGAATTCCTTTATCATATATGAATTGATTTATGATGTCATGATGTTTCAAGAATCCCATTTTTGTTATATGTGTTATGCGATGATGTATGTTTTATGATTATGTGGCACACATAAGAAAGGATTCATTATAAGATGGGTGGGACCTATATCTCCCTCCAATGAATTGGGTAAAGATTTTATATCTCATGAGATAGACATGGATGGAACGGAAGGTTATTTCGGTTCAGTGATACAGGACTGAAACGAGGAGTGAACTCGGTTCAGAAAGGGACTTTTTCCACTAAGATAGTCTTGGCGATGAGTCATGACTAACAAGAAATGATTTTCCATGATTATGTGTGCATGACACAAAGTTTCAAGTTTTATGTTATGATTATGGGGATCTCATTTTCACTTCTACGATTTATTCCATGTTAAGATATTATGATCTTTTTTGCAGGTTTTGATTTTCAAAAAGATATGATATGATTTTTATTTCCTTTATTTGCCCTTGCTGAGCATTTGAGCTCACCCTTTTATGTTTTCTTTTCCCCAGGTCAGGAAGATGGATATTAAGTAGAATATGCTAAAAGGGACCCTAGATATGATGAAATAAATGGGAGACACTGTAGAAGATTTATGAACCAGTTGTTTATGTTTCCCAGTTTCTAAAGACACTATACCTTTACGGTCCTTTGTGGTTTTGTAATAAGTGTGCTTAAATTTTGAAGTAATAACAATGTATGTAATGTATGGGTCGTTATAGTTGGTATCAGAGGAAAGGTATAGTCAACCTTTGGAAACTAGGATGTGAAAGCCTTAGTAAGAACCCTAAGAATAAGTCTAAGCATAGAACACAATCTTAGAAATGGCCATGAATAACCTAGGATAAGACCATAAGCATGAAAATTTTATTCTTGAATTATGTGGTTTTCCTATTATAATTACTTTTGCTCACACTATTCTTCTTGGTTTTAGTCAATGGCTGGAACCCGAAGGAACCGTGTTAATGCGGAATGCGATGGGCAATGCAATGATTGTCCCCCTGAGCAACCAAACGATATGGGAGCTGGAATGAAAAATCTTGTAGCCATGCTCACACAACTTTCTCAAGCTATGAATCATGCAGGATTTCCAAACGAGCAAAGGAGGGAGCAACATTCTGTTGAATCCTTCATGAGGCAGCGTCCACCTTCTTTCAGTGGGTCTATTGATCCATTAGTTGCTGAACAATGGATTAGTACTACTGAAAAGATATTTTCAGTTCTTCAATGTTCTGAACATGATAAAGTCATCCTAGCAGTGTACCGTTTGGAAGGAGATGCTGATCAATGGTGGAATCTTGTTAAGAATACGAGGCAAAGGGATGAAATTGAGTCTATGGAATGGGACGAGTTCAAGAACTTATTTTTCAATAAGTACTTCCCTCGTATTCTCCGAACAAAGATGGAGAAAGAGTTTCTTGAACTGAAGAAAAGGGATGATGAATCTGTTAGTACCTATGAATCAAATTTTACAAGACTTGCAAGGTACGCTTCTGGTATTATTATCCAACCTGAGAGTAAGATCGATCGATTCTTTAGTGGCTTAAAACCAAGTCTTCGAAGGGCGTTAGCCATAAGGGACTTCAATAGCTACGAGGAAATCGTTCGATGTGCTCTCAAAGTCGAGATGGAGATTGGAGTAACCCATCAGTCACATGGGTTTGATAAGAAGAGGAAGATTGAATTCAAAGGAAACTCTAAAGAGCACACTGAAAAGAAGATGAACTTTCCCTTATGCTCAAAGTGTGGAAAGAAACATGGAGGGAGTTGTCTTAAAGGGACAAGTAAATGTTTTAAATGTGGAAAGGAAGGTCATCGGGCATTTGAATGCCGTGATAATGGGAAGAAGATGTCTAATGACGCAAACAAAGGAAGGGATACACAGAATGAACCTACAACACTTCAATGTTTCAAGTGCAAGGAGATGGGGCATTATGCCAATCAATGCCCAAATCCAAGGGTTGATGATGATGGTCGACGTCAACAAAATCTTAAGGCTAAAGACAAAGGAAAGTCACATGCAATTTCTATTAGTGATGTGGAGTACGATAACGATGTGGTGAAAGGTACACTTACCATCCACTCTAAAGTAGAAAATGTTTTATTTGATTCTGGATCCACCCACTCTTTTATTTCTGAAGAATTTTCTAAGGGTATCACCATACTACCTCAACAATTAGATGTTGAGTTAGTTGTGACAACACCTAATGGCACATCAATCGCATCAAAAGTTTATAATTCTTCTCCGATCGAAGTTTGTGGGAAAGTGCTTCCTGCAAATCTTGTGATCCTTCCTTTAGTGGAATTTGATGTGATTCTTGGCATGGATTGGCTTTCTCTACATGGAGCTCATATCAATTGCCAAAGAAGGGAAGTCACATTTCATATTCCTGATCAATCTACGATCGTCTATCAATGCAAGGATGAACATAACCTTCCAGTGGAAATTCCTTCCATCTTATGGGTCATGATTCCACTAAATGAAGGTTATTTATCTCAAATGGTTGGAGTGAAACTTACGATTAAGAATATGCCCATTGTACGGGAGTTTGATGATGTCTTTCCAGAGGAATTACCAGGTCTTCCACCAAATCGTGAAGTTGAGTTTTCAATAGAACTCGTACCGGGTGCTTTGCCTATTTCAAAGACACCTTATAGAATGGCCCCAATTGAGTTGCAGGAATTGAAGAAGCAACTCCAAGAGAATCTTGATAAGGGATTCATACGCCCTAGTGCGTCACCTTGGGGAGCACCTGTTCTATTTGTTAAGAAGAAAGATGGATCAATGAGACTCTGCATTGATTATCGTGAACTTAACAAGATCACTATCAAGAACAAATATCCTCTCCCACGCATTGATGACTTATTTGACCAACTACGCGGAGCTCAATACTTTTCCAAGATTGATCTTCGTTCAGGGTATCATCAATTAAGGGTCAAAAGGGAGGATATACCAAAGACGGCTTTCCGTACAAGGTATGGACACTATGAATTTATAGTGATGCCATTTGGTCTTACTAATGCCCCTGCTATCTTCATGGATCTAATGAATAGAGTCTTTAGAGACTATCTTGATCAATTTGTGGTAGTATTTATAGACGATATTCTTGTCTATTCAAATAGCAAGGAAGAGCATGAAGATCACTTGAGAATTATATTGAAGACCCTGAGAAAGGAGAAGCTTTATGCCAAATTTACCAAGTGTGAATTTTGGCTTCAAAAAGTTGCATTTTTGGGTCATATAATCTCAAAAGAGGGGATATCTGTGGATCCAGCAAAAACAGAGGTTATCGAAAGATGGTCGAGACCAACCACAGTAACTGAGATCCGAAGTTTTCTTGGTTTGGCTGGATATTATCGACGTTTTGTAAAAGATTTTTCACGATTATCTAATCCACTCACCAAGTTGACTCGGAAAGGAGTTAAGTTTGTCTGGACAGAGGAATGTGAAAAGAATTTCAAGGAGTTGAAAAGAAGGTTATCCAGTGCACCTGTGCTCACACTGCCTTGTAGTGGAGAAAGGTTTGTGATCTACAGTGATGCATCCAAGAAGGGATTGGGGTGTGTTCTTATGCAAAATGATATGGTGATAGCTTATGCCTCACGACAGTTGAAAATCCATGAGCAAAATTACCCAACACATGATTTGGAGTTGGCTGCGGTAATCTTTGCATTAAAGATTTGGAGGCATTACCTTTATGGTGAAAGGTGTGATATTTATACTGATCATAAAAGTTTAAAGTATATTTTCACACAAAAGGAGTTGAATATGCGTCAAAGAAGATGGTTGGAGCTGATTAAGGATTATGACTGCTCAATCCATTACCACCCTGGGAAAGCAAACAAGGTGGCAGAGGCATTAAGTCGACAAGACCATGCTAGTTTATCCATCATGAGGATCACAAAAGATCCAATATTTATGGATTTACAAAGGATGGATCTTGGAATTATAATGGAAGGGGAAAAATCTTATATTTCTCAAATGAATGTTCAACCATCTATACATGTGAAGATTAAAGAGGCACAGAAAGAAGATGTCGAGTTACAAAAGAAGGTGAGAAATGTTCCTGAATTCAACCTTGATTGTGATGGGATAATAAAATTCAGGAATCGGGTTTGTGTTCCTCCCATCCCCGAATTAAAGAAGGAGCTGCTGGATGAGGCTCATAGTTCATCATTCTCTATTCATCCTGGAAGCACGAAGATGTATAGGGACCTGAAAGAATACTTCTGGTGGGATGGCATGAAAAGAGATGTTGCTGAATATGTCTCTCGATGCTTGGTTTGTCAACAAGTTAAAGCTGAGAGACAGAAGTCTAAGGGGATGTTACAACCATTACCCATACCCGAATGGAAATGGGAAAACATCACTATGGACTTTGTCACAGGACTTCCTAAAACATCCAAAGGCAATAATGCTATCTGGGTCATAGTTGATCGTCTTACAAAGTCTGCACACTTCATTCCTATTAGAGAGGATTTCTCTCTAGACCAGCTTGCCAGGATATATGTAAAGGAAGTGGTAAGATTGCATGGAGTACCACTTTCTATTATATCTGATCGAGATCCGAGATTTACCTCGAAGTTCTGGCAAAGTCTTCAGCATACTCTGGATACAGAGTTGAGTTTCAGCACTGCTTATCATCCCCAGACAGATGGTCAGTCTGAGAGAACAATTCAAACCCTAGAAGATATGTTGAGAGCTTGCTCTATGGATTTCAAAGGAGGTTGGGATCAACACCTACCTTTGGTGGAATTTTCTTATAATAATAGCTTTCACTCCAGTATTCAAATGGCTCCTTATGAAGCTCTCTATGGAAAAAAATGCAGGACTCCAACTTGCTGGGATGAAGTTGGGGAAAGAAAGCTATTAGGACCTGATCTCGTTGATGAAATGGCAGAAAAGGTCAGATCTATTCAACAACACATAAGAGCAGCTCAGAGTCGACAGAAAAGCTATGCTGACAACCGAAGAAAAGACCTAGAGTTTGAAGTGGGTGATAAAGTGTTCTTACGAATATCTCCCTGGAAGAGGGTTATGAGATTTGGAAAGAAGGGGAAGTTGATCCCTAGATATATCGGTCCTTTCGAAATATTGGATCGTGTTGGGAAGGTAGCTTACCGATTGGCGCTTCCACCGAATATCTCTCAAGTTCACGATGTGTTCCATGTATCTCTCCTGAGAAAGTACATACCAGATCCTTCACATGTACTCAGCTCAGAAGTTGTACCGCTGGAGCAAGATCTTTCTTATGAAGAACAGCCGATAGAGATTCTGGATCGTAGCGAAAAAGTCCTATGAAACAAGACCACTCGCTTGGTGAAAGTTTTATGGAGAAACCACCAACTTGAAGAAGCTACATGGGAGCTTGAGGATATGATGAGGGAGAAGTATCCTCATCTGTTTGTTGCAAAGTGACGAATTTCGAGGGCGAAATTCTTTTTAAGGGGGGTAGAATGTAACACCCGAGACTTTTATGTTATATAAATCATCAAAGGAATCTTTTTCTACACAACACTTGCTTGGCTTGCCTTACACGCAATCGCGACCTTCCTCGATAGCTTGCGTCGTACGCAATACCGAGTTTCACTAAACAACAATATGCTATTAAAACTAACCGTTATGAATAGTAATAACCACTTTTTGAAATTTTATAAATTTTATTTTTCAAAATGGACTTCATTTTTCGACTCAGAATATCGAAATTAGCCTAGGGTGAAATTTTGGTATTTTTCTGAAAACTTTCAATTTTTGATGAATAGTGAAACCACTAAGTGGTAGGTTAAAAACTGAATTTTGCATAAAACTTAATTTTACCGCTTCTGTGAATGGAATTTCAAAAATCCGAGAGACACGGTTAATATCAAGGACTAAAATGTGGTTCAATGAGATGAAAATAATTTTTTGGTGAATAGTAACTTTTTACTATTTTTACCGCGGTTAATAGTAAATAGGGTAACTAAGGGTAAATATGATATTAATATTACCCTAACACATGTCCTAACTCTATTGGACAAGTGTAATTCGACCAAAAACAAACTTAGGAATAAAATATGACCATTTAGGCCCACTTGGATTAGATTAGGACATTTATTATTAATTTATTTAAAGAAGGGTTAAAATAGTTAAAATCAAAGTTTAATAAGTAAATCATTTTTAATATAGGGTTATACATAAGATAAATTCGATTGTAATTATTCATTAGAAAGCTAAAAAGATTTCCTACATGATGGTATTTTATTTGTAATTTTTAGACAACAAATAATTTAATTTATTTATGACACAAAGATGATGCAGTAATTATCTTATTAATGAAATATTGACAAAATTGATAATATAAATACCAAAATAAATGTAATTTTAGACTTTTTATGAATTCCACTAATTTTCTAGGTTACTATGATATATTATTATTGATTTAATCAACTTGGTTTGAACATATAATTCTGTTATGACTTTCAAAAAAATCATATATCAAATAGTGTCAAAATTGACACAAAATAGTTTTTAAATCAAATATTATATTATTAATTGTTATTTTATTCCTAAAAATCTAAGATTCGGCCAAATGACTTAGATAAGTATATATATTTTAATAATAAACAGTTTGGGGTTCGTTTGGCATGTTATAGTAAGTGTATTAACCATATAGTGAAAGAAAACAAAAAGACATGGTAAAAGTTAAATTATTTAAATTAGAGTTAAATCTAATTGATAAGGTTAAAATAATACCCTAAACTTGTCTAAATCCTATTGGTTGATAGGATTTCGACCCTTCCCCACTTTATCTTCGAAATAAGACCCTTTGGAACCATTATAAACCGATTTTGAATTTAATATAAAATAATATTTTGAGATATTCCTAAGGTGCCCCTCTCCTCCCTTATAAAAGGGCACCTCCTCCCCCTCCTCCTCACACCAAATTGAGCACTCAAGCTCGGCCAAACCCTGCCATTTTCTCCTCTCCACTTCCCTAGAATAATCCTAGAGGTCCTGGTCTTCTCCAAAGACCAATCTTAGTTCCTTAAGTGGAGGATTCAAAGAAGCGTTCCAAAGAAGAGGTAATATCCATTACCGATCTTTTCAATTTCTTTCTTCTTCAACTTCTTCTTCTTTAGTTGTTTCATGATAAAGTAATAACATCAGTATTACTTACATACTGATATGTTATTATAAATATTAAACAACCCTAATTCACCTTCTATCCATCCTACGGAAAAATGAAATCACCACGCGTGCGTACGTACGGAATACCGTCTCCACGCCGTGGTGTAATCTATCTTCCAGCATCACCTTACAAGGATGGGTATAATGGTGTAATGAGTAACTACATATGATTATTATGAAGTAATATTGATACTTAAATAATATATATATACTCCAATACAATTCCACAATCATAGGAACGATATCATCACTCGTACGTACGTACGGAATACCGTCTCCACGATGTGATGCGACTCGTTCTACATGATCTTCATTTCATAATGATTATATAAATGAATTGAATGAATGAATATGGTATATAATACACTAATACCATTCTGGAAATGAATTATCTATAACCTAAAGATAAGAATAAGAATTTATTCGACAAAACACGCATAAGAACAAAAAGTTATAAAGACCCGAGTAACAAGTAACAATAAAATATTACTAACAAGAAGCTAATAATATGACCATATATGATATCATATAAATATGTATGATTCTGGAATAAGTCAATAACATTATTTAAACCATTATACAGGAGCTTCGGACACGTACAAAGCTAATCGGACCTAAGGTAAGGGAAAATATCACAATCTCATTTTTATCCGAGATTGTTTATTCGTAAGTATTTACTGGGGTGTATTTTATCATCCACATCCATGTTCCCTCAATATGAAATATTGTTTACATACACTTGAAATAGTTTAAATCCAATTTTACCCTTAGGTGAGTTTTTAATAAAGAATATGAAAGGAATCTTTTGTCGTTTTTCCGTACGAGGTACTTTTTGACTTTTCCGACAAAAGTACGAAGAATGTTTTTTTAACTTATACGGCATGAATGGATTTTTAAAACATTACTTCAAAGAAGCTTCCTTTACAAGTTTTCAAGTTTATTTATAATCAAATTCTTTTATTTTAATGTTGTATGACATGTTATGAAAGGAAAAATGTTTTTGAAGAAGAAAGGATATTTTCCTCAAGAATTCAATTCAAGTGTTTTATCAAAATTATTTTCCATCTAAGATAATAAAGGGTTCTGTTTCTATCCATATTTTTACATTGGTTTGACTATGTTGTGATGGAATTATGTTTATGAATTCCTTTATCATATATGAATTGATTTATGATGTCATGATGTTTCAAGAATCCCATTTTTGTTATATGTGTTATGCGATGATGTATGTTTTATGATTATGTGGCACACATAAGAAAGGATTCATTATAAGATGGGTGGGACCTATATCTCCCTACAATGCATTGGGTAAAGATTTTATATCTCATGAGATAGACATGGCTGGAACGGAAGGTTATTTCGGTTCAGTGATACAGGACTGAAACGAGGAGTGAACTCGGTTCAGAAAGGGACTTTGTCCACTAAGATAGTCTTGGCGATGAGTCATGACTAACAAGAAATGATTTTCCATGATTATGTGTGCATGCCACAAAGTTTCAAGTTTTATGTTATGATTATGGGGATCTCATTTTCACTTCTATGATTTATTCCATGTTAAGATATTATGATCTCTTTTGCAGGTTTTGATTTTCAAAAAGATATGATATGATTTTTATTTCCTTTATTTGCCCTTGCTGAGCATTTGAGCTCACCCTTTTATGTTTTCTTTTCCCCAGGTCAGGAAGATGGATATTAAGTAGAATATTCTAAAAGGGACCCTAGATATGATGAAATAAATGGGAGACACTGTAGAAGATTTATGAACCAGTTGTTTATGTTTCCCAGTTTCTAAAGACACTATACCTTTACGGTCCTTTGTGGTTTTGTAATAAGTGTGCTTAAATTTTGAAGTAATAACAATGTATGTAATGTATGGGTCGTTATATCATACCAATAATATAATTATTAATAAAGGAGATTAGAAAATACTTATCTAAAATAAAGTGTATTTACATCTCAATGAGCTGTAACAAGTCTCAATTTCATGTAAAATGACGTGTCAAGAAAAGGGGATCCCCCTATGAGGCTTAGATAATAAATTACAAAAATTATTATTAATTTTAACCCCAAATCATATACACCATAGTGGTTAGTTTTTTAAAAAGAATATAAAAGTAATTAGAAATGGAGGGTGGGGGATAAAAATAATAATTTCTAAAGATATAGGTGGATTTAAAATGGAAATTCCCATAGAATCAATGGAAGAGAAGCATTAAAAAAAGATAAAGGGAGTGAGATAATTCCCATTGTATTCACCTGTATTCAGATGAATAGGAGGGGAGGAAATGAGGCCAAACTAATAGGGTTTTGTGTTGGTAAATAGAATATTTATCCAACACCCAAATATTTTATGATATAGTTATCTTAATTTTATTTTCAATTATATTCTTATTAACAGAAAAGATGTGTTTAATATACCTTACTTGTATGATAAAATTATTATTATTTAATGTGATATTTATTGGCTAGAAATTTGATTGATCTAAATGAGTAAGACTAACTAAATTATCTAAATGTATTTTCGACAGACTCAGATAATTATTTAATTTTGTATAAATTGATAAAATAATTTAAATGTAAAAGGGTTGTTTTCCTAAATAAATATTTTTATTTGTGAAATGTGTTCTTCTCTTAATAAATTGAATTAATAAATATATATGAATGTTTTTAAGGAAATATTTTGTTTATATATTAAACATTTTTTTTATAATTCATCAAATATATTTTACATGGAAAATTATATGAATAAATAAAATTTTCTTCATAATAATATGTTTTTTAAAAATAGATTTTCATTTGGTTTACTATGGTAATTTAAAAAATTATTATTTACTATTATCCAAATATAATCATCAAATATTGTCCCATTTCTGGAATCATGTTGTTAAAAGTTGGTAAACATTTTTTTCTTAATAACAAAATTTTTAAAAATTGAATATCATTTTGTTTTGTACGCAAATTTTAAAAGTTATTTTTTACTATTTTAGGAATATAATCATCAATAATGGATCCATTTATAGAATGAAGTGGTTAAAATTTAATAAATAGGTCCCTTTTATTATTGGTCATTATTAATAGGTGTTGTGGTAAATTTTTGGCACCATAATAAGTGTAAAACAAATAAAATAGTTTCAAAACTATGTGATAAGGCCTTGAAATATCCAAACAATTTGTCTTTGTTTCATTGGATAGGATCCTTTTGTCCTTATGAATCTTTGATTCTACTTTTTCTAATTTAGTTCCACATTTATTTGATAATGAAAATAATATTATTTTGAGCAATCAATAAATACAATTTCTCATTCTCATTGTTTAAAAATCTCTAATATATTCTCATATTGATAAAAAAATTATTATACGGTATAAATACTTATTTGAAATATGAATAAATAATTATAATAATTTTAATATTTTTTAGAAATTTATGGATTGAATAATCTCCTTAAAATATTACACAATATAGATACAACACTTGTTCAAATAATAAAAAATAAAAAATAAAAAATAAAAAATCTTAAAATTATGACAATGTAGATTAATTTATGTGTTATATGATTTATTTAAAAAATATATAACTTCTTATTTATTTTTTTATAATTTTATATTTTAATTTAATTTATATCTTTTTTATTTAAATGAAATCTATGTGAATACTCCTCAAATTATCTTTTATGGTATCTAATGTTATTTAATATTTTATTAAATGAATTAAAATTAATAATATACTATATTTTTCCAGTGATTTCTAATTAATCTGGAATATGAAAAATTATTCATTAATATTTCACTTCTCCTTTTATAAGAACATCCATGACCCCTATACTCTAAAACCCATTGATAACACGGTAATCATCATAACGTTTAACGAGTGGTTAAATATAAGAGACAATGGCTACAAGAAGACCAAAACTTTCATAACATGTATTTTATGAGAATTTATTTCCTCATACTCATTATAGATTTAGAATATATCAATTTTTATCCATTGTGATTGAAACTTAATTTATATTAATTTAATACTCAATGTAATTCCAATGGGTGACCCACTTCCCACTTATAAAAGAGAACCTTTTTTTCTACATGATTTATAATTTTTAAGACTTATATATCATCCAATCCCTACAATAATACCATAATATCATACTTAACAATGTAGTAAAGCTTCTATTATTTCGAAAATAGAATCCTTTCAAAGATTGTGGTGTTTTCCAAGGGATGTTTCCAAACAAATAGGTATAAATCCAAATGAAGTAATTTCAAATATATTTTTTCATCTACTACCTAAAAATATATGAATACATTTTAATATTAGTTATTCGATATATTAAATATATCTATTTTTTATATATTTATGTTATAACCATTTTCCACCTCTTTTCCTTGTAATGGGAAATGTAAACGATGCTCGTGCATACGTGTGAACTACCACATCAACTTACCAATTGGTTTAATTTTTCATCACAGATTCAAACTGATTGTTATGAAGGTGAATTTATAGAATATATATGATTTATATTAAATTTTTAATCTTATATAATGCTAAATTATTATTTAATTTCTTTATTTTTATTCATTAAATAGTGGAAACATCTCTCAAGTCTACTTATATACTATAGTCTTCAGGAAAGGATGTAATTCATCATTCACTAATAATTTATATTTCATGTTATAAAAGTGTATATAATGAATAAATATGATACACATGATATGATTAACATTATAATATTTTTGGAGCTATGATCAATGTAAAAGGAATGATATTTCTGAACTTAACATTCCTAAAAAAACGTAGTTATCACCCGAAATAGTGATTTCTATAAATAATTGTTAATAAACCGGTGAAAAGTTGCAATAATTATATCATATATGGTTTGATATATATTATTTTTGTTTTATTAAATATTTCAAATATATATATTGTTATAATACATGCTGTTTCAACACATAATAATAATGATGATAATTGAGGTAGTTGATTTAATATTTAACAACATTTTAATTAGGATTACTTTTTTTTGAAATTAAATTGAAGAAAATTTTATGGTTATTATCTAATAATGCCATTTTATTTTATTATAATGTTGGTATTTATGAAAATAGTTTTGTTTTAGAACCATTTTACTCTATTTAGAACCCAAAAAGATTCTAGAAATTATATTTTAGAAAAGTTGATTTTTCTTCTTCTCATTTGGTTAGAAATATTTCCCATATATGTAGAATTTATATAAAACAATTTAATGAGTTATTTTTCTGTTATCCATTAATCTATTAAATGAGTTATGACCATTTTTTTATCATGAAAAATTATCAAAAATAATCTTTTTTTTATTTTAGGATCGGGGAACTTCATACTGATGGTGTGAACTAAATCACTGTTTTGAGTGATTATGTAATGAATAGAATTTACTATAGTATTAAAAATTAAATGTTTTGAATAATCCATTAATTCATTCCAATGTTCCAAAAATTCATAATCTATTCCATTATATTTTTTATGTTGTTAGAATTTAAATAATTAATAATAAAAGATATATGTTTATTCCCCAAGAAATATTCTAGTGATATTTCAATAAAAATTCCCACTGTAAAAGAATCCATTGATATTTCCAATGCATTAATAGAGATATAACTTAATAATATAATCCCAATTCGTTCCAAGGATTATTAAGGATTGTGATGAAGATAATTTTATGGAATCAATTTATTTTCAATGGTTTAACTCAAAATAATATTTTTAATGTTTTTTGGACTTTTAGAATAAATTAAAATATATTATTCTTAAGTGATGGGTTTTTATAGAATTATATATCCCTATAATTCATTTGGACTGATGAGAATGTTAAGAAACTCCAAATATAAAGTGATATTTGGAAACTTCTAGGAGGGTATAGATTTTAGAAACTCTTTAGAGATGACCGAGTTAATGAACTATTATTAGATGGATGAGTTAACTTTAAATAATTTATTCATAATAGAATACTAAATTTATCATGTTTAGGTAATTCTATGAAAAATTGAAAATTCACAATATATTATTTTGATTAATCCAATGATTGAGCCACATAATACTTTTTTTCTTGTTCAACTACTTATGAAATGATATCATTGTTCATGATTGATTTATGATGATTTATTAATATTTAAATTCATGTTATTTGAATTTGTCGAGTTTTATGTTCTGAATAATGTGTTGGATGAATTATATGATCATTATGAGAATTATAGTTTTCTTATTGAACTCATACCTTATGTGTATCTAATTATTTTATGTGATCATCGATTGACATCATCAATGTTTACAATTATTGATATTTAGATCCCACACATTATTTTTATCATTTCTTGACACAAAGTTCAAGAACCATGAATACCTTGAGCCCTCCCCCAATAGACCAGGGTATGGATACAAATACCGATTAGGCATATTAGATTCATGGGATGCATTAGATTAATTAACATTTACAAAAACACTCATCTACAATCCCATACAAAGTTGAAATGTAAAAAAAGGAAATGAATGCATGTATACATCTGTAATAAAACAATTAGAGTATGAAAATTTTGATCAAATAGTGATAATGGGTATAATTATTAGACAATACAAAAATAGTAGAGGATTCAACCTGCTCAGAAGTTGATGAGCATAATCTAATGTAGCCACCTTGAATACGCATCGGTCTGTATAGATCATGATATGCTCTACCAACTCCTAGTCCTGCAAACACACCATCAAAATGTTCATTGTTTATATAATAATTGACACGTGTGGTCCTTTCCTATGAAACGTCTAGTATATAATTACTAAGTAGGACACCAAATAAACAAAACACATGGCCTTATGAATATTCAGCTGATAAAAATGATATAGAAATAAATGTATAAAGAAAACCGATATATAACAAGGAAGGACACCACACCTCCAGATGGTCACAATTAAACTTCCAACCATATGAATCTTCTATAACATTCCTTGAATTTATCATTATTTAATAACCCACTCCAAGATCCATGATATCATCAAAGAAACACATCAAAGATGTCATGATCATTTTTACTCTCCCAAGAAAACTCACCACTATCGAAATATATTAAATCACAGATTGGGGATCACACCTCAGAATGTTGGGATACATCTCAATCCGAATAAGTTTCAACCATAAATATAGGATTCACAATATGAACCACATCGAGGCTTGATAGGTAACTACCCCAATCCCACCAATATTTTCCAAGGGTGGTGACAGGTTTTGAAGGAATAAAAACTAAAGGAGGACATTTCCCAAGTACCTATACACCTGAAAAAAGGAAACTAATTACAAAATTGCAAAGGAAAAGGAACAAAAGATGCAACACTGTTGTAAATAAACCGTACATGCATGAACCTATATAAAATACATGTAAAAAAATTTTACAGAAAGAAAAAGAGGGAAAATAAATTTAAAACCTGAAATGTTCCAGAACCTAGAAGTAACTGATAATGTAAAATAGGTGAGAGACCCCCTCTCCCACATCCCAAGCTATCACCAATGTATGTGGTCCAAGAACCTATATCCCTATGTTTCTTTGATGTCACGATCAACTAGTATGTCATATTTTTAAGGAATGTCACATGATGGAAAATCCCATGAAAGGGTGAGCATAAAAATAATCAGTAGGACCATCCAAAATGGTTAGGGGCTGAAGTAAGAGATGCAATTAAGTGGAAAACAGGGGGTGGACCAAGATACAATAAAATAGTACATCTCAACCCAATAAGTGAGTGAAATAAAACTTATCCAGACTTAAGGATCTTGAAATGGTGAGAAATAGAACATCTCATTCAATCTTATCTACCTATAGTAGGAGAGTGGACTTATCTATCCAGGGTAAGATAGATATGGAAATCACATGTAATACCCCATGCATCATCATCTCTCCTAGAAGGAGAGTAATCAATACCCAAGGAGTGGGTACTGAAATAGGATATATATATATATATATATATTCTCCTTCAAAGAATCCAAAACGAGAATGTAAGGGGGATCTATATATCACAACTCATCCTACGAAAATAGTGTAAAATAGTCCTTGGAGTATACATCAGTGATTCCCAACATCTCACACTTCTGACATGAACATGCATGTTATAGGGGCTAAATTACCACAACTTCACACAATCTTCTTTGGGAAGGTCTGTCTCAACTGAATGGTTTTAGGTTTCATTAGATTGACTCAACTAGGTGGGTAAAGTGAGAAACTTACTTTAGAGTACATGGTTACATGAAACTATATCTTTTCATTGATCAAAAT
Organism: Viscum album; assembly: GCA_963277665.1. Taxonomy (NCBI): domain Eukaryota; kingdom Viridiplantae; phylum Streptophyta; class Magnoliopsida; order Santalales; family Viscaceae; genus Viscum; species Viscum album. The sequence goes on from OY728146.1 coordinate 386,318,149, forward strand.
AGTTTAAAGTTCACGCATTAATGTTGAGGACCCATTCTCATCCATATGAGAGAGTTCCACTCATGATTCATCAAAGAGACATGCCAAGCCTACCTATAGTGTCCATATTAGTGTCATTGAGGACCCATGACCATCTGGGAATGATAGTTCTACTCAGAATAGGTATAGGATACATTCTCATCTTGGATGGAGGGTTCCACTCTATTATTGTTGAGGACCCATGCCCATATCGACTAAAGGGTTTCACTCAGAATAGGTTGAGGACACATGATAATCCTGACTAGGGGGTAAAACTCTATTGTCAATGAGGACCCATGGCCAGCCCAGATGGAGGGAACCACTCTAATGTCCTTGAGTACCCATGCCTAGCCAGGCTCGAGGCTGACACTCCAAAATCATATAGAAACTACACTATCCATCTATAATATAAGGTATGTCTCGAAAATCATCGAGGAACACTACTGCCCAACCTAGCTGGAGGGTAAGATCAGATATAGCAGATATGTTAGTTCTTCAACACTAAAATATTTGGACATTTCCTTAAATAGACGTTACTCCTAGAACATCACTTCATATATCAAAAGCCACTCACTAAAAAAAATAGCTTATTCCAACAGATTTTTATTGACAAATAATATATCTGTTGGAAAAAATGAGCAATTCCAATAGATATTAAGTTTTATTGGTGTTGATTTTATGTACAAATACTTGTTTTTACCAACAGTTATATCTATTGATATTGATCATTTAATACCAACAAATGTTTCACCAATAGTTAAATATATTGTTTTATCATGTCAATACTATCATTTTGATATATGTATATTGTTTTCAGTGAATGTTATAAATTATAAGTATTTTAATAAAATATTATAATCATATGGTTTCATAAAAAAATTATATGTTTGTGATATATAATAAATATATCTGATATAAGACTGATGATAAATGATTATAATTTTTCAATAGACAAATAAGATTGAATTTACACTAGTAAATAATACAAAAAGAAAGTTACTTATATATAATTTCATTATATGTATATAAAATAATTTTTAATTCAGAATATATATAAACTTAATTTTTTTTCAATTATATATAATTTATATATAAATTTATTATATATCATGATATTTCTTTAAATTATAACAATAAAATGAATGTTCTAGTAAATAAAATGCTTTGTTATTATTAATTTAATTTTTACATTTGTTTTTTATTTCATCTTATCCTCCCCCTTCTTTTACCCACTTCATCCCCTATCGTGTGCCCAGCTAGTAGGATCTCCGACTGCATTCCTCCCTCCACATCCGGCCATGGACATATTTCTATCCAATTTCTATTGCGGTCTCCCCAAGTTAGCATTTCTTCTCCTCCGCTCTATTATTCCATTTAAATTTTTCATTTCATTATCTTCCGTACAGTGCGCATGACACATCTGAACCCTAACCCGATTTGGGTGTTTATTTTATTTAATCTTGAAGGTTAGGGTTTGTGAGACTCCATTGAGGTTTGTTTTAGTCACTTTTATTTAATGTGTTTTAGGGTAGTGAATAATCTATTTATGGGTAGTGAAAAACATGTTTGTTTTAGTGCAATACATAATTTTTTTGTTTTAGTTGTGTTTGTTGAATGGATTTTACGTATTTTAGGGTAGTGTTTAATCTATTTTAGGTTAGTTCATTATCTATTTGTTTTAGTTCATTTTATCCTTGTTTGTTGATTCTTTCTTAGCGCTAAACTTCTCTAGCTCGTTGGCGTCAAAATCCAGGTCTCGTACCATTGTATTGCTGACAGTCCAATCATCAATGCTTGCATCAACCTACCTCCGACCGAACCATTTCCCTATATGAACTTCTAAATCATTTCAATACTTTAACATCACCCCAACAACACGATGTGGATGATTCTCACAAACCATGATGGTGTCAACTGGACCATGATTCAGTCATTCCTCTTCATCGCATGCTTCAAATTCATAATGCATATTCACATCAGATCTCATTTCAACAGCAGTAAGAATATTGAGAAGGATAAAAGTAGTAGGAATCGACATATGGGAATCATCACAACCACCCCATCGAACCATCTGCTATTCAACCCGGATTATTTTTCCCTCTTGTCCACTTTTTTGCTATGAATTTCTCACCTTTTTTCACAAATCTGGTTTGGGTCACCGTCATGGGGGTATTTCAACCTAGTCACAGAGGTGTGCCATCCTAGATCTCTATATCCCAAGAAACTTAAGGTTTGTTCAAATATATAAAAAGTGAATCACACTTTTTTCATCTTGTTTCCTTATCATCATAGACCCACATGGGGAGTTATTGGTTTCGGGGTCCTCCTTTATAATCTCACACATGGAAAACTCCTGCACAACCTCATCAAACCAACTATTATGAGACAATATGTTTCTATTTATATTCATACTATTTGAAATTTTCCTTCAATACTATATTTATAACTCTATCCTTAATTCCTAAGGGTTCTCATTGAATATGGGTTTTCAGCTATTGAATTAGGTTTCATTCTTAATTGAAAGTAGTGTAATTATAAATAGTAATCACCTTTACTGGATTATGGGATTTAATGAAGTGTTTCTAGAATATATAATTTTGAGTTATGTGTCACTCTTAATTGAAATTAGTGTTAGTATAAATGTTTTTTTGTAATGAGATAGATAATATTCAAGTTATTTTTATATCATGCATTGCTATTTTGAGTTTCTGTGGTCACTTGAAGTTTTTTTCTCTTCTAGTAATTATTCTGTTCTGCTCACTAGTTATTTTTACATGCCATTGGTTGGTCACTGTATGAATGTTTTCCTTGGTTTGTAACTGGATGGATAAACTTCTGGTTATTGTGGTCTCTTGTGGGATATTCTTATGTTTTCTATTTCCATTGTTTTTAAGGGATCATAAATCGATAGAAAAATATAAGACACAAAAGAAAAATCAATTGGGGACATTTCATGTCCATGAACATCAAAAATTTGGAGGTTGGGTGAGGTGAGAAGCTCTAGTAAAGGCCTTAAACAAATTCAATTGTCACAAAAATAAAGACGTTTTGTCAGTTGAATCTTACAAACCAATTAAACCACTGATTGAAATTTCTGGAACACTTTATAAACTATGATCAAGAAAATAATCTTAGAGGTTCTTGATTTTAATGGTTATATAATCATCTTGTTACAGTGGATGATATTTTTATAGCACGCATATTAATTTTTATATGATTCATTTAAATGAAAGCTATTTTATAATTGTTGTGTTTGTATGATCATAAGTTGCAAATGATGGTGCAAGTCTAAAGTGGAATGGTGCTGCTTGTGATCAATGATGGGACAGGCGTCACGTCAAACATAGAAGGGTGGTCTACTACAAAAAATGGATAATGGTTATGTTTCCCATGTTCAGATCCACTATTGTAGAAACCTTATGCTTGATGTGTTGATTCAGAAATCTAGTAGAATGGACTTATCCGCCATTGTTTAAAAACTAGGCTCATATTTCTATCTTAGATGAATCCTTTCGATGGGAATTCTGGAAACATCAAAAGGGGTATATCTCTTTGGATTCAATTCCAAATTTACGAACAAAATATGAAGGATAAATATCATCACATCGTAAAAATTTATGGTTTTATGAAACATATTTCCAATGTGCGTAGTGATAATAATACATAAATGATGATGTTTTTACTTGTGTTTTTAATTTCAAATTTTTCTGCCTCTTATGGAAAAAATTAAAAAATTTACCAAAGACATTGAAAAGGACATGTAGTATTCCATCGGTGATTTGATAATGTGTATCATGAATATTTGGATGATTTTGCTTCATCCGTAGTTTTTCATGGAGTGTGTGGAGCAGTCGGGACCGCAACTTTAAGGTAATTTATTGGTGCCTCATTACTATTTTAGTGTTCTAACTAACATCTTAATTCTAATCACCTATTTATAATTACATGGATTGAAATATGGAATCTAATTTAGTGTTATCACTAATAATATATTGATGCCTCATTTGTTTGGTAAATTTATTCTTTATCTACGTATGAAATGTAAGTAGAAGCCAGGTTGGTATCAAACTATTTTTGAAATCTAGAATCTCAGTATTTTGTTTGAAATCTGGAATCTATGAAATCTAAAATTTTCATTTTGGGGAGAGCATGAGCATCGAAGGCCTGGCCTACATGGTTTGGGCTTGTGACACAACATTGCCAGCTTCATAAGGGGTGGTATGAGGTCATAAAGAAGAGGCTGGATGTCTTACCCATAGGAAGACATTTTCTAAACAAATAGTTGTATAGTTTATTTGATGGATGAATCAATATTTACTTAAATTTTTCAACTTGAAGGTAAATGGAAAATCCATCGACAAAAAATATACATTCACTTATCATTCACCTAATTAATCAATTACCCTACTGCACATTCTAGTATAAATTCCCAATTATTTTTTTCAGGCTATTTCACTTTGATTTCTTCTTCTTCCTATTGATTATTTTCATTACTTTCTCTGTACTAATTATCATTATAATATCTTTTTTTTACAATTTTTCTATACATCATTATTCATTGTGTTGTGTTTATATACCTCAATTCTTTCCAGTCATTGATAAGCATTATTTTTGGTATACATTCAATTTTGTGTTTCTAAATGGGTTATATTTAATGACTCAGATAGTTATTTTAGGCACGCCTACGATTTAAATGATTTATGCCAAGAATGGATTTTCCAGAGAAACCTGAAGAGACAATGAAACTATCCATGAGGAGTAGCTTGAAGGGGTCGACGATAACCATAATTAAGGGAAGAGATGAGAAAAATCATGTATAAATGTCTCAGACTGTAAGTATGAATCATCAAAATTCATTTTTACTTTACCAAGATAAATTACTAATATTTTTAGTATCATATTTTTGGAATTCAAAAATATAAATATGAATATTATTTCATCTTGTATATTTTCAATCATTTGAGTGCATAAAATTTATATTTCACGACCAGGTACTAATGTGGATGAAGTAGGGGATATGTAGTGGAATCCTAGGCAATGACTAGAGTCGAGATAAGTATTTCTAGTGATGGGTTTCATAATATTGCAGAGATAACATGAGCATCGAAGGACATAACTATATTTTCGTGGTTGTGATGCAATGTTACCAGCTTTGGAAGTGGAGGTATGAGACCAAGGGAGGCTGGATGATCACATGGGACTAAGAGAAGACAAGATAAAAGGCTACCTTGGGAATACCAGATTATTGATCATGAAGGACTGGTGAGTGCATTTACCCGCATCAATGGGGTCGAAAAGAAGCATATATCAGTATGAGTATGAGGAATATAATGAAATGGATGGGATAGATTGTGACCATTTTTATCACAAAGATCACATACAGAAGAGGATGTCATAGAAAAACACATGCCCCGTCTACAAGTCTGAAGATGTAGCAAGAAAAGCTGAGGAGTGGTGTTTCTAGGTTTCTGCATTCCTTTACAATGATTATGAAGCTTCCATTTTCATTTTTTTGAAGATTTGCACATGGAAATGGGCCTTTTTATCCATGGTGTGATAGCTAGATATTTGGTTATAATTGTAGAATTCGAGTGAATGATCTGTAATTGTGACGAATGATCATTGAGAACACAAATTTTGTATTTGAACTTGCTGCAGAATTTGATCTGGAAGTATTGATTATGGTCCAGGTGAGCAAAAATCCATTCTTTCTCAATCTTGCAAAAAACCTTTATTTAGATAAATCATAAAATCTATGATTTTCGTCATCTTTTCATGGATATTACACACTATTTTTACATAACATTTTATATTTTGTGATCCCCTATCACATTGTTTATTTTCATAACAAAAAGATCATGTAAATTGGAGTGAACAAGCAGGTAAAAGGAAAGTCCAACCTTAAAAAAGTAAATTTACCTATCTCTCTTCTATTTATTCAATTACCCATCTATATGGAAATACTAAATTACTAAAATGTTTACTAGTTAATTCTGATAAGAGTAATTAGATTGGATACTACAATTTTAGGGTTGAAGGGAATATTTGTAGGCCTGTGCATATTATTATTTGGTATAAATATAAAAGTGTTATATAGGCAATATATGTATTCTATCTCATAATCTACATTATTATTTGGTATAAATAAATCACAGAGTGTTATATATACAATAAATGCACACAGGACCTGGCATCTGCTTATTGCATAGACATCTGATGAGTGAAATCTAGAATATGTTATCTAATTTAGTTTTTTAATTACATTCTATCTTGAATCTAGAATCTATTTGTATTGGCTCTTCATCATTACTGATAGGGAATGTGAATAATATAGTGACTTATAGGAGTGGGCATTCATATTTTGGATCTACTAGAAGGGATCCTCATTGTTTGTTTACTAAGGGCTGTTGTGACACACCATCATCAGTTTTTTTGTCTTTTCCTTGATTATGAGGCTCGTTTTTATCATTTTAGTGGCCAGGATAATCATTTTATTCATGGGAGGGAAGAATAAATTATTGAGGATGGTGATGGTTTGTAATTCTTAAAATCTAACATGTAATATTCTTCGTTCATAACACCCTAGAATTTTGGTTTTTTACATGTATTAATTATATGATAGAGCTGGATTTGGATCTTAGTTTGATGCTTTCTGGTACTTTCATTTTTTAAAATGAATATTTTAATCTTATTCTATGGTTGAATTATAAATCATTCCTCCAAATACCTTCAAACCTCTATTATGTTAATCACTCTCTTTCTCCTTAGAGAATGAGCATAGAATATACCCCCACACCTGTGTAAGTTCAAACTCAAACTCCTAATCGCATCTCTCATGTACCTATAAAGTTAATTAGAGGGATGAATAAATATTGATTTTTTTTTCAAAAAGTAGGTAAAGGGAAAATCTTTCCATGAAAAAAAGGTAAATTCACCTCTCTTTCTCCTAATTAATCAATTAGCATGCTATAAAAAACCATTGGAAAGATGAAATGTGCACTAGTTAAATTTGATGAGAGTAATTAGAACGTATGCTGCAATTATTGTGCAGAGGGAATATTTTTAGATATTTGAATATTTTTATTTATTATATATACAATGTTAATTGATTTTTATGAATGTTTATATCCTTGTTATTCTGGTAGTACCTTTGTTGAATGTCGAAATGAAGTTCAACTCAAATGATAGAAGGTTAAAACAAATATTTTTTCCTGTCGTGAATGTACTACCATTAACCCTATGGTTTAAGAGTATTCATGTCACTTTTCAGTATACCTACCTCAATTACATATGTGGTATTTTATCATCTAATTGCTTATTTATTTCTGCAGACAGAAGTTGGCATGGATAGGGATGGAGATGACATAGAATGGAGCTTTCATGGATGGGATAGAGTTGGAGATTGAGCTGGAATGGATAAGGATGGATTTGGATGTGCTGACATAGATTGGAGCTGACATGGATGGGGCTAGAGCTGACATGGATGGACTAGAGCTGTTGGTGCTGGAGTTGTTGTTGATGATGGGATAAAGCTGCTGTTGTGGGTGGGGTGGGATGGGGTGGGGTGGGGTGGGTGGTTTGGGTTGTTGAGAGTAGTATTGTGGATCATAAATGGGAGGGCAGGGTTGTCCAGTGACAAAATTATGGAGAAATCCTAGCGGGGATCCAAGAGGTTCTATTTGTAATGAATTTCATTTTTAATATAATTAATTCTTGTCTAATTTTAAAAATGTGTTAAAATCTTCTTTGGATTGACATTTAAAACAGATGAATTATATATGATAAATTAATAAATATAATATGAAAATTTAGTGGCAATAAAAATTTATAATTTATAATTAAATGTAATTTATAAACAAATATTATATATTTATAATATTATTACCAACAGATAAATTTGTCATCAGAACCTGTTGCTAAACACTTTAAGCAACAGATATATTATCTATTGGTATTATTATAATTGTAACAGAACTATATTATCTTTCCCAAAAACATTTAGAGATAGAGTTTTTACCAACATTATAGTAAATTAGTCATATATGTTGGTAAAACGTTTTACCAACAGAAAATGCACTTTTACAAACAGACTTTTCCCTATTGGAAAAAGTGATATATTTTGTAGTGACTACTGAGAGCACTATCGTGTTCTATTTGGAAAGAACATAATATATGTTACTCACGGTCCAAAACACGGGTCCAAAAAAGAGATAAAGGAGATATAAGATTCATAATGTGGTATACAATGTGTGAGGGGCCCACACCATGATTGACCCCTCCACCTCAACAGGTTGTGTACCTAGCCATATTTTGGTAAAAAAACTAGGAACATGTACCCCTAGGCATGCCAATGTACTACTAGGGTACAAGGAACCTATTTCCAAAAGTTTGATGAGAGAAGAATTATTATCATTGGTTCAAAGGTCAAACAAGTAAATATCACTATTTTTCTTCATCTAATAGCCTAGAATAAGAAAACAGAACACACTATTATGATCCTTGTGGAAAAGTGCACAATAATAACTATTCATTTGCCCGAATTGGACAGCTGGTGAAGAAATTACATTTCACCACATTGTGCAAAAATAGTTCCTATTGTGGCCCACATATAAATTCAAAAATACAATATATAAATCACACCATAGTGATCTTCCTTGAAAAACATATGGTATCAACTATTCATTTTCCCAAAATAGTCATCGAGTGAAAAAGAAACATTTCAACGCAACAACCTCAAAACTAGACTTCATGGGTCACACACCTTGATTTTGATTTAAATACCCAAAATTAGTCTTGAAACATCCTCCTAAAAACAATGTTCTGTGTTCCATTGATGGAACATCAATTGGACATTTTATGCATGTGTTAGTTATAATACATGATTTCTGAATATTAATAGTTATATTGTAATTATAATTATTATACATTCATTTTTTGTGAAACCGAGCCATGAGACTGAATCATAACATTACCAAACATTATTCAAAAGGTCCATCTTGAAATTAGGACTGTTTTACCATAGACAAAACATAAAATGGGTAATCCATGTAGGAGTTATGCAAGATTGAAGTTGCTGATGAAGAACCACCTCAGTCTGGCCTACTCCGGCCCATCCCGCTGTAGCCTAGCATTCTCTAATCGGCCTTCTCTAGCAGCCTCTTCACACCATGTCTTTTCTGCACTACGACCGTTTCCCACACCACCACCACACATGTTGTAGACGCGACCACCTGAATCCAAGACTCCACTGCCGCTGATCACCACACACTGGTGGTTCATTCCATAGAACATCAGGAATCTTCCATATCTCAAATACTGAAGACAACACCAAATCTGGAATTCTTGTGTCCTGGTCTATGAAGACACATGCTTCACTCGACAATTTTTTGATGTTTCAGTGAATTGAAAAGTATTTGGATACTATCAAAGAACACCACACCTCCTCCAGTGACTAAATCATGAAACGATTGTAGATCCTTAATCCTTGGATCACGATCTACCCAAATCCATTCTCATCTCAATGTTTGGATATCGTTTCAATGTGTCGAAATATTTATCAATGAAGTACATGAATAAAAAGTGCAGAACAAGTAGAATGGGGGATTTAAAAATGGATTAGTCCATGGCCGTGTTAGAATGGATATCGAAATGACAATCTAAAGAAATAGTTTTTCAAACACAAAACATCATTCGGGGATGCAGAATCTGAAATAAGTATCCTTCATGGATTTTTGGATCTATTTCTTTTCTTTTTCTCTGATCTACTTATATATGATGCACCATCGTGATCTGTTGAACGTATCATGTCGATTTCCAAAATTATAGGAGGAGGATAAAATCCTCCGGCCATGGTAGGAATAATCAAAACACTAGTTCATTTCTATAATGACATATTTATAGAATTTAATAGGTGTCCCATCAATGGTCCCAAGATCCCAATATATAGAACCGTCTATCTTTATGTAGGTCCAAGGTAAAACAATGCATTATGAACAAAATGGTGGTCTCCAATTTCTAATCCAAGTCCAGTTCCTATGTTATTATAATTTACATTTCACATAAAAATAAGTTTAAATATTTTATTTAAGGTTATGTCCTCCATAGATTTTTCTACAGATGACCTACACCGATAATAGTTTTTCCTGCCTAGGGTAAACGCCATGATCTGGACCCAATTGTGGACTCAAATTTTTTATCTGAAATAATGTTTGTTTGATTAATCATTTTTTAGTGTTCAGGGTGTAAACCACACTTAATAGTTTTATAAAATTGATTTTAGGAAAACTGAGCCTCATAATCGCATGCAATTTTAGCGGCTCTCTCTAGAAATCTATATAGAAATATTTCAATGTATTATAAAGGGAAAAAAGGTCTCTATATAATTCCATCATTTAATATATTAATCCCCAAAATTAATAACATGGGAAAAAACTCAGAACACTGATCCTCAACTTGGCTCTCCCTCTCCCAAGAACTCTCCTGGATGATTTCGTGCTACCACATCCTGTGAACAATGATAAAGATCTATCCTCATACGGTATTCTCATTATAATTATGTGTGTATGATCATGTTTGTATCTACCCATCTACGACATGTGGAAAATTCCGTGCACCAACTCCATATATAGGGGTAGAGATATGTGGTAGGAAACCTCTCGAACCCAATACATGATATAGAATGGCCCGATGAACCTCAGGGATAGATTTTATACCAAACCAAAAACCAATATGAAATCCCTTAACATATCCTTTATCGCATGGATAGTGTGCTCAGTTTTCCCATAGGTCTTTGGGAGAAATCCATTACTCATCTGTAGTTGGGTCTCAAATTCATACAGTGGGCCACTCCACAATTTTGACGTAAACCACATGTCACTATTTGATATAATCCTCAAGGGTACACCATGAAGGGGGGAGATTTCCTATATGTACAACTTCCCCAAACTCTCTACTAAACTCTTATCCCTGTTAGAAATGAAGTCCACAAACTCCATGATTCAGTCTATTATAACCCAGATGGAGACATGAATCTTTTATATTAATGGAAGATCTATGAATATGTCCATGGATATGTCATCCCATTTTAACCATGTGATCTCAAGAGTCTACAAAAAACGTAGTGGTACCTAGTACTCAGGGTTCACCTACTGATAGGTGAGGCATCATTACACGAACTCATATATTCTTCATCTCATGTTGGACCACCAAAAATGCCATTGAATATCCCTATACATATCCCCCATATTGGTATGTATAGAAAAGGGTGGAGTGTGGATCTTTGGAATCACCTCCTCCTGCCTCACAAATAAAACCACTATTTGTCCATGGATCAATATATCGTGATTAATTCCTTAAGAATATATATCTAGTGCATAAACTATGGATATCTGAGCACACAAGATCTCATATTCAGTGTCTCCCAACTGGTACTCTACCAAATTCTCAAAAATAAAGGGATTTGAAACCATGTATTGAAATAAACTGAACCCTCTTTGTCCACCAGGGTCAACTATAGAGAAGTTAACTACTCTTAAGATTCCTAAACTAGGTGAGGAAATGACTTTATGCTAAGGTAGTATGTTACAATGTTTCACTATATCAAATTGATAGTCCTATAAGAACACCATCATGCATCACTACTTTAGGTTCATGTCTCTGTAAGTGAAGAAGTTTCCACAACTCTAGTTGTCTTTACAAACCAAAAATCATTCTCTTAGATGGCAGTGTCTCCACATTCTCATAGATATGAACAATAAATCCATTACCAAGTATTGAGTCATGTATTTCTATACATGGGGTCTCAATAACCTTGACTTGTATTTTAATGTTGAACACCCAAAGTTACCCACAAACATGGTAGGTGAGTAAACTCATCCAACCACAAGAATCTATACGTAAAAATCATATGGAATACCCTTAATATATTTTCCTCTCATACAAGGTTAATAATCCCACACCACACACTCCTCCACACCCACTAGTGGAATGCCATGAAAAAAGTAGGTAAAAAACTCCACTAGAAATGCTAGGACCGGCTTCGACACTCAACTTCACAACCCTACCATGAATTCTCATGTTAGAGGGACTCATCCACCACAACTTGATAATATCCACTTTTAGTGGCACTGATTCTCCCTCATAGGTTTTCTAACGTAACAAAAAAAAATCTTCTTGGGGGAATGACCACTCTTTTTTGTGCATTCAATGCTATGTCAAAAAACACCAACATAGGGTTACACCGACGACCAGCTTCACTCTAGTTGAACCTAAAGGAAGAATTAGGCAGCCAAAAGTACCTCATACATTATCTAAAAAGTTGAAATAAAAATGATAGAATGCACACATGGGGTACCTCTTATAATCGAACACACTACTTGATTTTAGACATCCATATCATGTAGATTCCTTCGGCCCTAGCCATCAGCTCGTTGAGCTTCATGTGGTTCACCTGGTGGAGTTGGTTGAAGGACCTCATATCATTGTCTGCTTCCCATAGCTCTTCCTACCCCTATGCCATCACTTCCTCCATGGGGACTACCTAGTTCCCTCCTGGGAGATCCCTAATTATGGTACGGTATCTATCGTGATGGTACATATGCTATCTTCCTGAGATGATCAGCTAACTGGTGAGGAAATCCAATTCCATGTGACCTCTCCTGTCATAAGAATAGTAGTAGACATCTTCAAGATATCCCAGTTCTCTAAATTTTACATCTTCATAAGACTAAGTCTAATCATGATGATGCCTCCAATATTGAGGCCATGTCAACTGAATAATGAAAGTTATGACAGAAGTCTCAACTCTGTAGCATCCACTACCAAAGATATCAATCTGGTGTAACATTAAATGAAATACCACTATCACCTATGCCCACTCCAGCACCCTGTCATATGTGGGGCTGAAAAATGTTACAATACTGGCATAGATCAATATACAGATCCCCTTCTCAAACTTTTGTGCCCGAAAGTTTCCCTCAAAGATCATGTATAGAGTGTTTTGATTCAGGTATATGTTACTAGATGAGTACTCTTCCACTGTCATCCCTCCATACTAAACAAAAAGTATCTTAATACAAATAGAGCCTAAGGAGGGGTATTACACCTCAAGAATCAACTTTTGGAAGTCATCCCATGAGAGTTCCCACTCACCATTCCATTGACTAACCAATTTCCACCAACTTCTAGTCATTCTGTGGAAAATATAGGATCTGAAAGCCACTATTTGATATAATGATGTAAGAAAAATCCTAAATAGTTGGTCCACCAAATCTATCCAATCCTCTTCTTCATAGGGATCAAGCTTACCATCGATCCTCAATGGTATCTGATGAAAGAACTCAAGTAGTTCACTCTACCTTTCCAATTAATCTACCTACTCTGTTGAGACAATCAGTTGGTCCACAAGTGGAGATGCTACTACCTACCCACATGGAGAACTGGGATCTCATAATGGACCTTGAATTGAGGCATCATCACTCATAGGATCGTTTCCATGAACTAGTGCTAGTATCCAGGATTTCTATTGTCATGGAGGAATCATGAATGTTATCCACGGAGTACCACAATTAGATGAATATATATATATATATATATAACAATAATAAAGGGGAGATGACTCAAGAAGGATAGTTAATAAAAAAATTCTATAAGATTCTTGTACCACAAATCCTTCTAATAAATTTCAAACGGTTCCAAGTCGACCAGGAGGTAGTTAGGGTCCTCATGGATAACTATGTTCGTTGTTGCACCATCACTAGACTCCCTTCCTAAGATCTGCACTCAAGACACATGACAAAATTTCCCTAAATACTATCCCATTTCTTCTTCAAGACCGTTTAAATATTATCCAAAGTAATGCACCACCTATCAAAAAAAATTCAAAACCATACCTATGTCGGGGAACAATCTACAAATTCCCAAGCCTAACTCCATAATCTCGGGGTGTTGACAAGCATGAAAGTCACAACAATCTCCAGGTGGCCTTTTACTAATAACATGTAAACATGCAGACAACCATCTCAATGAAAAAAACACAGTAGAAAAAGAAAAAACGATCTTACATTAATCTTAATATACCAAACACTCATGGTCCTTTAAACAATAATTGTATTTTAATGTAAATTGAAAGGAAAAGAGTAAAAATACATACCCAATAAGAAAGGTTCCACAACCTGGAAGTAACTGAAAAAGAAAAATAGCTGAGAGAGCCCTACTCCATGATCCCAAGCAATGAACACTTTTTTTGGTCCAAGAACATGTATCCCTAAGCTCCACTAAAGTCATGATCAACTTTTCCATTGTCTGCATAAGGAATGACGTGTGTGGGAAAAGGCCACGCAGAGGTGTGTATAAATATCCTCAATAGGACACCTCGAACAGGTGATGGGGGATAAATAAGAGAAACATTGAAGGGGGAAATAGTAGGTTGAATAATGTATCGGAAAATAGTACAGCACACCTAAAAAACTGTGTGAAATAAAACTCATCCCAACGTAATGATCTTGAGATAGTGATAAGGTGAACTTATCATCCATTCTTCACAACCTAATGTATGAGAGTGGACTCATCAAACTATAAGAATCTAAAAACTAAAAGAACATGAAATACCCACACATATTTTCCTCTCTTGGAAGGAGAGTAACCAAAACCCAAGAAGTGGGTACTGAAATAGGATATATATATATATATATATATTCTCAGTCAAATAATCCCACATGGGATAGAAAGGTGGATATCCATCCACAACTCATCAGATGAAAATAGTTAAAAAATTTATATGAGTATCCATCAATGATGTTCAGAATCTCACATGTCTGACCTGAACACGCTTGTAAAATGGTCTTAATCACCAGACCTTAATTCTATCCTCTTTGGGTAGATTTTTCTCTGTCCCACAAATTTAGGTCACTTCACAAGGGAACGTCTCGGTGGGGAAAGAATCCCTCTTAATTGTGAGAATATTAGTACATCATGCCATGTCTTTTCACAAATCCAGATAGTCAAGAGGATGTGTCTCTAGGGTGAAGACCAATAACTAGCCCAACTAGAGGGTTCCACTCTAGTGTTATTTCGGACCCTTTCCTAGCTAGGCTACTGTGTTCTACTCTAGCATAGTCTTGGACCCATGGCCACCTCGACTGGATGGTGCCACATGGAATAGGTTGAGGACCCATACCCTTCTCGGCTGGAGGGTTCCACTCTAATTTCATTGAGAACTGATGCCCAACATGATTGTAGGGTGCCACTATAGTGTCATCATGGACTGATACCCATCCCAACTGGAGGGTTCCACTTAGAATATGTTGAGGAAACTTTCCTATTTCGACTATAGAGTTCCACTCTAAAGTCAATGAGGGCCCATTCCCAGCTCGGATGGAGGGTTCAACTATTTTGTCATTGAGGACCCATTCCAATCCTAGTTGGAGTGTTCCATTATGAAAGAATCTATTAAAGACACTGATCATCTCTGATGGATAGTATGTCTCGAATATTATCGAGGAACTCCACTTTCTTTCCCAACTCGAGTGTATGATTGGAGAACTCTGATATGTGAGAGCCTAAACACATCCATCATTGGACATCACCTCAGATATGCATACCACTCAGAAAATCACATTGTATCTCTAAATATACTATAGAGAAAACCATAGTATTACTTGAAGAAAAACACACAGGATTGGCTACATGTGGTCTATAATATGAGTCTGAAATAAAGAGATATGAGAGATAGATGATTAATAATATGGTGCATGGAGCGTGTGGGGCATGTACAATGTCCGACCCCTCATCCACTCTTTTCCATGTACCTATCAATTCATGGGTAAAAAACTATGATAAATTACTCATAAGCATGCTAGTGTACTACTAGAGTATATAGGACATCTAGAGAAAAGGCTGATGAATGCATGATTCTGATCAATGGTATAAGGCCCCAACCATAAATGTTATATAATCTATTGATAAGCCTATCATTTGACATTAATTAACATCGAGGATCTTTTCTTGTTTAGAGATTTATATAATTATGTCCTAACCCATACATATAATGTTAAACATTACAATTAGGCACTTCTACTCACTTTCCATTATTTTCATAAAAAAAATCATTAAAAAAACATGATATAATTTCATGTTTTAAAGGAATACATTTTCCTTGATCCCATCCCGGACTCTATTATTCATTATGTCTTGTGATGAACATTCCAAAACATGGGATGAGCATAAAAATATCAATATGGTATACCAAAATATAGAAATCCATTACTATTGGAATGACATGAAAACCTTGAATTGTTTAACATAAAGTAATACATTAACCTATTAAGAAGTAGTAAATATACATCTCAGAATATAAGCTTATTTGTTTCCTTTTTGTAACAAACATATCCTTATAAATCCCATAGAAAACAACACAAAACATATAATGGTAACTTTTTACTTAAACATACTTATATGGAATAACCATATGACCGACTTATGCACATGTCATTAAAAGGAATAGCGATATGACAGACTTCCATACCCAATGCATTGGAGGTTATAATGTAACAACACATCCTTGGTTTGTCACGGAACCATCAGTCTTTGGTTTATCACATAACTACTCATCTTTGGTTTATCACATAACCACCTTTCAAAATTCCAACTACCATTGTATAATCATAACACATAAAACACACTTAATGTAAAAATATCATTTACACATTGCAATAACAAGAGATCATTTCATGATATTGACAAATTAAATCCTTTATCAAAACCATTTCTAATACCAAAATACATGAATACTAAATATGGTATTTCATTTAATTTTTCAAAACATTAAGTCTTATATAAGAAACCAAATATCAAATAACAGTTACTATGGCACAATAATCAATATCACTGTATACGTTAAAAACATTCAATTTTTTCATTTAGTAAAATGATTTGTAGAGAAAGGTTCCCATTTAATACTATTGATTGAAATTAAAAGAAAAAGTGGTTTATTAAACACCATTGTAAATAATGCATTGTATATTATCAAATACATGCCTCAATGAAAAGATATTGAGGCGAAGTCCCTTTCCTTGATTCTGACTCATCACTTACAATCCTAATATTCAGGAACAATAAACTTCGGTTAATTTATATTTTCATGAGATCCTTTTTCAATTTTATTATTCCTTATATATATAATATTATATTGTTTTAAAATTTTCATAATTATTTTTGTTCATATTGATCATTCTGTCAATATTTGGTTGTTGAGTCGAAAATGAACATGTTTTGATGTAAATCATCCATGTAGCCCAAAGACCGTCATCATGAGAATATTATTTTTATGAGTATAAATATAATATAAATCCAGAATATATATATATTTTTTATATCCCTAACATTTAAGATAATAAATTAAATTCACCATTCATGGGGAATGGTAGGTTGTATGTACGCATGAACGGTACATTCATTTCTTAGTCACATAAAAGGAATTAAAACAAAATTATACATATGTATATTGTAATTCCAATATAAAATACACATTATATATTTTACATATGTTCAATAATTTCATCCTATATATGTTCCATGTATGGCATGAATGATTTATATCACATTGAGGGGGCAGCAGTCCACACATCCTGATGTTCAATTATCATATTTTCACATTGTGGAAAGAATAAACATAACAATAAAATGTTTTATCAATGGAATTTCCATTTTATAAATATAAATTATTTTATAATCACATTGGTAATAATAATTAAATATCATGATACTAAATAAAATGTGACTATTAAACATAATTTTCTCACTTCTGTGTTTTGAATTACAAAAATCTAACATACGCAGTTGTGTTCACAGTGATTTTTGGAGTCTAACAAAACAAACATATTTTTGGTGAATAGTAACATACCCTAATGAAAATAATGTTACCGTTATGAATAGGGACATACCCTAATGAATAGTAACCTTACCTATTATTGTATATATATATAAGATTTTAGTGTAAGTAATATGTACCTATATCTTGGAATAAGAAAATAAATTTTTTAAAACTATTATTTTTCAAAGATAATATTATTGTATTTAAGAATTAAATTCCTCATAATTATAAAATTCTTTTTGAAAAATGGACGTCAATTTTGGAATCGACACATCAAAAAGTTGTTGGTGTTAATTTTTGGGTATTTTCTGAAATACATGGATTTTGGATGAATTGTGAAATACAATAAATTACAGAATAAGTTAAACTCATGAATTATAGATTCATCGTTGATGTTATGCTGATGTAAGCACATATTGTTCAGATTAACATGATAAAACTACAATATTTAGTCATGAAATACTCACTATTCCTATTCTTCTGGCAAAATAAAAAATTAATGATTAAATATTTGGAAAACACATCTCCCCTCCACTATAAATACAACCCTTCACACCCTCATTTCCTCACATATATCAAGATTAAATACTTTCCTAAAATCTACCCAAAATATTATCTATCCCCTCTTCCACGTCCAATAGCTTCTGGTCTCTTAAAAAGACCAATCTAAGGTGCCTTGTGGAGGATCTCAAGGTGATAACTCAAGACGTAATTCCCCTATCTCTTTTCCTTTAATTTCCTTTCAATTTCCTTTTATTTTATTATTATCCCACCAACTATATTCTTAAAAATGGTATGGTAACTCTATTATCATAAATATACTATACTTTTATGATACTAATGGGTTATTATATCATCCACACCCCTTCTCATTTTATTTTTATTTTAGAAAGAAAAACGGTGTTCCTGAGGTGTGAATTTAACACCTTCAAGAACGGCATGTTTTTAATTCACATTACCGCATTCAGATCTAGTTATGAAACCATTATTGTGGTTTAAACAGATTATATTATATGTATTATATCTTGTTTAATGTTATGGAACATACTTATATACATATTAAAAAATGATAAATCAAAACATGTTTGTTGAGATCCCAAAACTGCACAAATTAACCTAAAATGATATCATTAAATCTTATATAACGATTCATCCTCACATTATATAACATACTTAATTATAATATAATGTAAAATAATTTAATATCATTAATAATATTTCATATAAGTTCTATATTTTTATCCACATTCTGCACGAACATCTATTCAAAAATATAAGTGAACCGTCCAGGAAAACCATAAAAACAAACATTCCCGAACAATGAATTTAAAAAATATAACTCATCTAAAAGCACATAAAGTAACTTAATAAAACCATAATGAAAATTATTACTTTATAAAAGTTTTTTTAGTTTTTAATTAATGAATATAATGTGGTTATATAGGTCTTTAAATTAAAGAAATCATTCAGATAAAAGGTAATGGGAAATTCTAAAAAACCAACTTTCTTTCTTTGGGATCTCCCTCTTTCACCCCATTTTTGATATGGTTACTCCTTAAAAATAATTTTTTCATAATTATCTTACATATTATGGGATATATATTTTCTCCACTATATTTTATTTCAAACACAATGTTTTCCAAAATAACTCTTATTTCAAGAACACAACATTAACTTCTCACACAAGGTTGACGGTTCTTGTATCAAGTTTGGTATTCCCTATTTATATTGGGAACCCTATATTTAATAATATGTTATTATAAGTATAATTCCATTAAATTCCATGGATGTGATTGATATTTTTTCTATTTCAAAATCATGATAATTAAAATTTTATGATGTGAATGGTTCCCCTTAATTTTATAGCACAATATAAATGTTTGAATGTGATGGGTGCACATAAAATTATACAGAGCTCCGATGCATTGGTTAAAGTTATGAAACTCACGAGTTAAAGAGAAATTATATTTCAACATGATTCTAGATTTTTTCTCAACTATGTAGGGTATATTACTACTAATACATCATGTTTCATTTTTATGTATTTCCACATTTCAAGTTTTTAATAATGTTTCATCTCATGACTTTGATTATGATGATTAAGCTCCCCCTAAGAAATATTGTTCTTATAATTCTCTTAATGGGATTTTTTATAACCCATTTTGGATTTATATCCTCTGGTGACTACATATACTAATGATAGGTCATGTGCTGATAAGAATATTGGGAAAAATTAATTAAATTATTTTTTATTTTTTATGTTTTAAATGTTATGTTTGGTCTTAGTTTTCCCAAGACTCAAAAACCTCTAGATCATATTGGTGAAATACTATTCTTTTTTTATCTTCATAATGATTTAATATTAATTTTTGAAAATCCATGGTTTCTATAGTTTGTATTAGAGGCAATGTTTAGTGAATTTTGTAATTAGGATTATTGAACCCTAGAGAAAACCACAATTATAAGACTGAGTATAGATATGAACACAAGAAGATTTATATAAGGGACCCATAAGTTATTCTTGTATTGAAAATTGTACAAATTAATAAGTTATTTATTCATGGCTTGTTGACTGTTGTTTTTCACTAAAAATATCTATTTTAGAAAGTGGTGGGAATAAGGAGAAATCAGTCTGACCACCCAAGTGAGGGCCAATGAAATGAATGCCTGAACGATATCACCAATGCATTGGGATATGCAGTTCAAAACATCATGGAGATTATTACACAACTATATAAGGTTATGAAAAATAACCATAATAATGGCAAACATCCTCCTTCACCAAAGAGGGATAAACTGGATGTTGAGTGTTTTATGCGGCAACAAACATAGATTTTTAGTTGGTCTTCCAATCCAATAGTTTTGGAATAGTGGGTCAACTCCATGGAGAAAATATTTTTTGTGCTTCATTGTTCTTAAAAAAATAAGGTGACTTTATCCATTTATCTTATATATGGAGGGGTCGATCAATGGTTCGATTTTATTAAGAACAAAAAACCATGTGATGAAATTTAATTGATGGAATGGGAAGACATTATGATCATGTTTCTCGACAATTATTTCCCACAAACTCTTCATAAGAATATGGAGTGAGAAATCATTGAGAACATGAAAAACGAAGGAGAATCTGTTAGAACCTACATAGTGAATTTTACAATGAATGTAAGGTATAGTTCGGGATTTGTTATAAAAAATGATAGAAAAATTGATATATTCTTTAGTGGATTAAAACCACACCTTTTAAAGTATCATTCAATTAAAGAAATTGGGAGTTATGAAGAATTTGTTCAATGTTCTCTCAAAGTGGAGTTGGAGTTTGGATAATGGTCCCAAGTCTATGGTGATATGAAACAAAATATTGAGTTTAAAGAAGAAGGATCTAAAGATTAAGGTGGAAAGAAAACTCAACATCCCACATTCCCAAAATGTGGGAATTTTCATTATGGGAACTACCTCAATGGGATGGAGAAATGCTTCATGTTTGAGAAAAAAGACCACCATGATCATGAGGGTCTAAAAGACATGAAAACGAAGGATAATGTAGTTGAATAAATGATATAACCACCCATGTTCCAATTCTATAACTATAGAGAGCAAGGTCACAATGAAATCTAGTGCACTAAACCTCGAGTTCTTGAGGGTAATTAGTGTCAGCATCCACCACTGCTCAAAGAAAGAGGATTATTTTGTCACTACTGTAGAAGTGGGGAAAGATAATTATTTCATACAAGGAAAACATCCTATTAAATAAAGAATGGAAATTTTTTTAATTGATTTTGTTTCTACTCATTCCTTCATATCTTAAAAGTTTTCTAGAAATATATAATCAAAGACCTAAAACCCTGAAGTAGATATATCTATGAAAACACTAAGTGGTGAAATCATTACAACCCATGTGTGTGACTCTTCACTAATTGTCTTTTGTGGGAAGATTCTTCAAGTGAATCTCGTAATACCTCCCTTGGTGTAATTATACACTATAATAAGAATGAATTGACTATCAGAATTTTGAAAACAAATCATTTTTTGGGAATGTAAATGAAATTTTATATTCCGAACCATCCCATCCTCTTCTTCGAATGAAAGGGAGATGATGAATCTCATTTGAAAAATACTTCAACTGTGTTGGTGTTGATTCCCTATAAAGAATGATACCTTACCCAAATATTTGAGTCAATGGAATGTTACAACCTTGTGTAAATTACCATCGCGAGGGAATACATTGATATATTTTCCTAAGAGTAACCTGAAATACCCCCAGATCGTGAGGTGGATTTATAAATAGAACTCATAAACAGAGATAATATTATCTCAAAGTGTCCTTATAGGATGGAACCTATCAAACAAGAGGAGTTAAATAAATGTCTTCTAGAGCATCCAGACAAAGGTTTCATATGCACTAGTGCATCACCTTGGGGTTTGTCAGTGCTCTTTGTGAAGAAGAAGGATAGAACAATTTGGATGTGTATCGACTATCGGGTACTAAAAAATATCACCATAATGATCAAATATCATCTTCCAAGGATTGATGGATTGTTGGATCAATTAAGAAGAGATAAATGATTTTAAATGGTGGATATTATTTCTGTATATCATCAACATAATGTGAATACAAGATATATTCATAATACTGCCTTTAGTACAAGGTATGGACACTATGACTTTCTGGTTATTCCCTTTAAACTTAATAATTACCCTTAAATATTCATATATTTAATGAATTTAATCTTTATACATTACCTCTACAAATTTGTAGCAGTTTTTCATAATAGAATTCTCATCTACGTCAATAGAAAGGAGGAACATGAAGAACATATAAGACTTGTGTTGGAGAAATTAAGAAAATAGAAGTTGTACAACAAGTTCAGAAAGTGTGACTTTTGGATGAATCAATCACGTTCTTCGGACATGTTGTCACAAGTGACGGAATTTCTGTTGTCCCTTTAAAAACATAGGCAATTGGGAAATTTCACAGGCCCTTTAGTTTCACAGAAATCCGTAGTTTTCATGGATTAGTAGGGTACTACAAATGTTTTATGAGAAATTTATCACGATTTTCAAGCCTTCTAACTAAGATAACTGGGAAAGTGGTCATGTATGTTTGGATGGAAGAATGAGCAAGAATATTCATGGAGCTAAAGAGAAGGCAGATCACTTCAACTCTACTCAAATTACCGAAATGTGGAAAATGTTTGGTCATATACAGTGATGATTCAATGAATGGAATGTGTTATATAATCCTTAAAAATTATAATGTGATATCATATTCCACCCAGCAGATGAAGATCCATGTGCAGAACTACTAGACGCATGATCTGGAGCTGGAAGAGGTGATTTTTTGCTTTGAAAATCAGGTTTCACTACCATTATGGTGAGAAGTGTGACATATAAAATGACCAAAAAGATATTAAAGAATATATTCACATAAAATGATCTCAACATGCATCAAAAGGAGATGGATAGAGGTAATCATGGACTATGATTACTCTATTCACTATCATCCCGGAATGGTGAACAATGTAGCTTATGATCTAAGCCGAAAAGAACCTACTACTCTATCCATGTTATGGATAGAGAAAGACCCTACCTTTTTGGTTATGCAAAGGATGGATTTGGAAATCATAAGGGAAGGGTTTTCATCCTACCATGCCCAAATTATTTCACAACCATATATCCAATAAAATATTATGTAGCCAAAAAGGGATGATCTAGAGTTACAAAAGATTGTGAACGTAGTAAAGGAAGGGAAGCATCATGAGTTCTATATTTCCAATGATGTTGTGATTCAGTTTGGAATTCCGATTTTTGTTCCATTATCACCTGAGATAAAGTCATAGATATTGGAAAATGAAGATAACTCAACATTCTTTATCCATCCTAGGAGTTCCAAGATGTATAGTGATATATAAGAACACTTCTCATGGTATTACATGATGAAACATATTGAGGAATATGTATCAAGGTTCTTGGTATGTTAGAAAGTTAATGTAGAGAAATAAAAGTCCAAAGAGATGGTGCAACCATTGCCTATACCCTTGTGTGAATAGGAGAATGTCACAATAGACTTTGTCACGGGTCTCGAGAAGAAGTCGAAGGGAAAATGTGATATGGGTGGTGGTTGAATGACTCACCAAGACGTCCCATTTTACCACTATTAGAGAAGACCTCCCACTTGAAGAACATGAAATGTTATACATGAAGGAAGTGGTGAGACTGCATGGTGTTCTACTCTCAATTGTCTCTGATCATGATCCAAGGTTCACATCTAAATTCTGGAGGAGCCTTCAACATGATTTGAGTACTGAATTAAATTTCAACACAGCCAATCACCCCAAAACTGATGGCCAATTTTAAAGGACTATTTAGAAACATGAAGACATGCTAAGAGCCTAATCTCTAGAATTAAATGGTGTATGGGATCATCATATCTCATTTTTTGTGTTCTCATTCATCAATGGCTTCCAATCGGGTATTCATATATCTCCATACCAAGCATTTCATTGAACTCTATGTAGAACTACAACCTGTTGGGATGAAGTTGGAGAAAGAAAACTACTTGGACCTGATCTTTTGAAATAGATGATAGAGAAGGGTCATGTCATCTAGAAACACATCAATGCTACTTAGTGTTTGAAAAAGAGCTATGTTGACCACCATCTAAGGGACTTGGAGTCCGATGTTGGAGATAAAGACTTCCTTCGAATATCACAATGGGAGAGACTCATACAGTTTGGAAGGAAATGGAAGCTAAGCCCAAGGTACGTTGGACCCTTTGAGATTCTTGATAGAATATGAGCTGTGTAATATTGGCATGAACTTCCACTGAATATGGATCAAGATCATGATGTGTTTCACATGTCACTCCTGATAAAGTACACACCAGATCCCTTACATGTACTAAAATCATAGGCGGTACAACTAGAAGATGAACTCTCCTATGAGGAGTATCCAGTAATGATTCTGGACCAAAGAGATTTGGTACATTGTAACAATACAACCCACCTTATTAAAGTGTTCTGGAGGAACCACAAGTTTAAAGAATGTACTTGGGAACCATAAGAGGCGATGAAGGATAAGTGCCCTCGCATGTTTATGTAAAATGAAATCTAAATGGTGAAATTTCATAATGGGGGAGGAAAGTAATGATAGAAAGTTTTATCAATTAAATTATATTTATTATAATTATTCCTTATAGTATAATAAAATTTCAAATCACAATGAAATATCAAGATACTAAATACTATGTGACAATTAAACATTATTTTCCCACTTTTGTTTTATTAATTTCAAAAATCTAATATATGTAGTTGTGTTCTGGTTGATTTGTGGAGTCTAATAGAACAAACATAATTTTTGGGGAATAGTAACATATGCTTATGAATAGTATCATTACCTATGATAGTATATATATATGATTTTAGTGAATGTATGATGTACCTATATCTTGGAATGAGAAAAAAATGTTTTAAACTGTTATTTTTTCCACAAAATATTATTTCATTTAATAATTAAGTTCCTAATATTTAGAAAATTATTTTTGAAAAATGGTTTTTAATTTTTGATTCTACATTTCAAAAAATATTAAGGGTGTTGTTTTTCGATATTTTAGAAATACATGGATTTTTAATGAAGAATGAAATACGGAAAATTACCAAATAAGATAAATTGATGAATTATAGGGTAATGGGAGATGTTCAGCTGATGTAAGGACAAATGGTTCATATTAAAATGATAAAATTAATATATTTATTCATGAAACCTTCACTATCACTAGTATTTTTGAGAAATAAAAAATTAATGATTATAATAATTGGAAAGCACCTCTCCCCTCAAGTATAAATACAACCCTTCACACCTTCATTTACACACTCCCTTCATGATTCAATAATTTTTTAAAATATTCCCAAACATGATCCCTAGACTCTCCACCAAGTTCAAGAGCTTATGGTATCTGAAAAATACCAATCTAAGGTTCCTTGAGGAGGATCTCAAGAGGATAACTAAAGAGGTAATTCCCCTCTTTCTTTTCCATTAATTTCCTTTTTATTTCATGTTTTTTTCTTATTCTCTCCCCAACTAACTTAAATAACATGGTATGGTAACTCCAGTATCAAAAATATATTATAATTTTATGATAATAATGGGATATTATATCATCCAACCCCCTTCTTATCTGCTTTTAATTTTAGAAATGAAAACATTGTTCGTGAGGTCATAATTTAACACCTTCAAGAACGACATGTTTTCAATTTGCATTACCACCTCTAGATCTAGTCATGATACAAATTATATGATTTAGATAGACTATGTTATATTTATTATAACCTATTTAATTTTTTTAATCTAAATTATATAAATATTACAAAATGATAAATCAAAACATGTTTGTTGTGATCAAAAAACCGACGAAATTAACCTAAAACGATCATCATTAAAGATGAACTAATGATTCATCGACATGGTATATAAAAATAATAATTATAAGATCATTTTATTTAGTTTATTATAATTAACAAAATTTAATACCATTTCTGTATGTTTATCCATGTTCTAAATGAACTTCCATTCATAAATACAAGGGAATCGTTCAAGAACACCATAAAAACAAGCATTCCCAAACATTGAATTTAAACTATATAACTCTTCCAAAAGCACATAAATGAACATAATAAAACCATAATAGATCTTATTAATGTATTAAATTTTCTTTAATTGTTTATTAATTAATATAATGTGGTCATACATG
Organism: Viscum album; assembly: GCA_963277665.1. NCBI lineage: Eukaryota > Viridiplantae > Streptophyta > Magnoliopsida > Santalales > Viscaceae > Viscum > Viscum album. The sequence continues at coordinate 386,344,782 of OY728146.1, forward strand.
TCATTAAGAGGAAGAAAGCATTTGGATACAAGGTAAGAGGAAATTTTCAAACCCAACATTCATTCTTTGGGTTTTCCCTATTTCACTCCATTTTTGGTCTAGTTACATCTTCAAAATAGTTTTTTTTAATAAAAATCTTACCTATTAATAGATATAAATGTTTAACAATGGATTTTATTCCAATCACAATGTTTTCTAAAAGAACGCTTCTTTCAATATCACACTTTTTACTTCTCACTCAAGGTTGATGGTTCTAGTATCAAGTATGTTATTCCTCATTATTTTGGGAATCCAAAGTTTATGAATGTGTTATTATGAGTTTAAACCTATTACATTCCATAGTTATTATTGATACATGTTCTATGTGTAAACATTATAATGAAAATGTTATGATGTGAGTGGTGTGCCTGAAATTTTATAGCTCAATATGAATGTTTGAATGTGATAGGTGCGCCAAGAATTATATAGTGCTCCAAAGAATTGTGTAAAGTGATCAACATCATTAGTTAAAGTGAAATGATGTGTGAACATGATGCTAGATTTTTTCACAACTATGAATGGTATATGACCACTAATACATGATGATTCATTTTTATGCATTGCCACATTTCGTGTCTTTTATTATTATTTCCTCTCATGACATTAATGATGAAGATTATGCTCCCCCCAAGCTATATTTTTCATATCTATCCTCTTATTGGGATTCCATATCACCATTTTTTGATGTATATTTTCAGATGACTACATGTACTAAGAAGATGACAAGTACCAATATAAATCTATAGAAGATGGAATTAAATAGATGTTTATTCTTGATGTTGTAATACTTATGTTTTGTCCTAGTTTTCCCAATACACTAATTATTTTGGATCCTTGTGGTGAAATACTATTTGGTTTTTTATATTTATAGTGATATAAAAGTAATGTAAGAAAATTAAGGGTCTCTATAGTTGGTATCAGAGGAAGGGTTTTATAAATTTTTTAATTATGATTAGTAAACCCAAGAGAAACCCACTAGTATGAGACTAAGTGAAAAAATTCACAAAAGAATATTTAAATAGGGATCCCATAAGTTATGATTTTAGTGAAAAATTTTAAAAATAGATATTTTATTTATTGATGAATTGTTGACTTATGTTTATCTCTAAACTTTTCTATTTTAGAAAATAGTGGGAACCAGGAGAAACCATGCCAACAACCTGTGCGAGGCCCAATACAATGACTGCATGAATGAAATCCCCAATGAAATGTGAGGTGGAGTTAAAAACATCATGGAGATTCTTACCCAACAATATTAGGTGATGAACAATAACTAGAATAATTTGAAACATCTTACTTCACCAAATAGGGAGAAACTAACAGTCGAGTGTTTGATGAGGAAACGACCACCGATGTTTAGTGGGTCATCTGGTCCACTAGTTTTGGAATAGTGGGTCAACTTCATGGAGAAAATATTTTCTATGTTTCTCTATTCTGATACAGATAATGTGACATTTTTTTTATCGTCTTGATAGAGAGGCTGAAAAATAGTGGGGTTTTATTAAGAACATCAACCCATGTGACTAAATTGAAGAGATGGAATGGTAAGACTTTATGATCATGTTTCTTATCAATTATTTTGCATGAACACTTTGTACAAAGATCGAGAAAGAATTCAGTGAGCTCAAGGAAAAAGAAGGAGAATCTGTCACAACCAACGAAGTGAATTTCACAAGGATTTCAAGTATGCTTTGGTTTTTTTTCAATAATGATAGAAAAATTTATAGACTCTTTAGTGTATTAAAACCACACCTTCAAAAGGCTATTGTAATTTGAGACTCCGGGAGTTATGAAGAAGTTTTTCGATTTTCCTTCAAAGTGGAGATGTACATTGGGAAATGGACACATGGTTATGGTGATAAGAAACAAAAGACGGATTATCATCCCAAAGGATCCAATGATAATGGTGGGATAAAAACACAAATACCCACATGCAAAAAATGTGGGAATTTCCATCATTAAAACTACCTCAAAGAGATAAGGAAAGGCTTCATGTGTGGGAAAGAAGGCCACCATGGTCATGAGTGTGGAAAGACATTAGAGGGAAGGATGATATAGTGGATAATAAGGGATAACCACCCACGGTTCATTACTATAATTGTAGAGAGCAAGACCACTATGAAATATAGTGCATTAAACATTGAGTTATCGTGGGTAATCAGCGTCAGCAGCAACTGATGCCAAAAGAGAAAGGGAAGGTTTATGCCATCATTACAATGAAATTGTACCTAGAAAATGATGTCACAAAAGGTACACATCATATTAACTCAAGAATGGAAAAATTCATATTTTATTATGGTTCTATGCATTCCTTTACATCTTGCAAGTTTTCTATAACAATAGAATCAAATCCCTGAAACATTGAAGGATAGACATTTTTAAAAACACAATGTGGTGAAATCATTGCAACATGCGTGTTTGACTCCTATCCTGTTAGTGTATGTGGTAAGATTCTCCCAGTGATCCCATAATACCTCCCTTGGTGTAATTCGATGCTATAATGGGAATGGATTGGCTCTCATTATATAGAGAACATATAAACTGTCAGGAAAATAAAATATCTTTTCATATTCTAAACCATTCCATGATCCTCTTAAAATTAAAGGAAGATCGTGAATCACCTTTGAAAAATCCTTCAATTCTGTGGGTGTTGATTCCAAATGAAGAAGCATACATCTCTAAAATTTTTGAGTCAATGGAAATTTACAACCTTGTAGAATTTCCCATCATAAGGGAAGATAGTTATATATTTCTGAAAGAGTTACGAGGAATTCCCCAAAATTGTGAGGTGGAGGTCTCAACAGAACTCATAATAAGAGCTACTGCTATCTCAAAGTGTCCATATAGGATGGATCCTATCGAAATGTAGGAGTTAAAGAAGCAGTTGAAAGAGCATCTGGATAAAGGGTTCATATTCCCTAGTGCAACACCTAGGAGTAAACTAGTGCTCTTTGTGAAAAATAAGGATGTAACAATGAGTATTTTTATTGACTATTGTGAACTAAACAATATCACCATAATGAAAAAGTATCCTATTGAATGTATGGGTGACTTGTTAAATTAGTTATGTGGAGATCAATACTTTTAAAAGGTGGATCTTCAATCTGTACATAATCGACATTAGGTGAAGAGGGAAGATATTTAGAAGACTAACTTCTGTATGATGTATGGGTACTCTTAGTTTTGGGTGATTCCCTTTGGAATTATTAATACACCTAAATCATCATGGATTTCATGAATATAGTATTATAAAATTATCACAAAAAATTTGTGGTGGTCTTTATTGATGATACTCTCATCTACTCTAAGTGAAAGGTGGTACATGAAGATAAAAAATACATGTGTTGGTGACATTGATAATGGAGAAGTTGTACTTCAATTTCAGCAAGTGTGACTTTTGGATTAATCATGTCACATTCTTGGAACATGTGGTCAATAGTGAGGAAATTTCGGTGGACCCTTAAAAAATAATCTATTGAGGAATGGCACTAGCCCTCTAGTGTCACAAATATCTGTAGTTTTCATGGATTAACTGGGCACTACCAAAATATTTGGAGACACTTATCAAAATTGTCAAGCCAAAAAGCTAAGTTAACAATGAACGGGGTAAAATAAGTTTTCACTGATGAATGTGAGGGATGCATCAAGGATCTAAAGGGAATGCTGATCACTAAACCTGTACTCACATTTCCCAAAGGTGGAGAAAGATCTGTGATATAAAAAGTTGCTTCAAAGAAATTATTCAAAAGAGTACCCATGAAAAATGATAATGTGATAGACAACGCCTCACTGTTTTTGAAGATCCATGAGCAGAACTACTCAACGCATGACCTAGAGTTGGTAGTAGTTTTTTTGCCTTGAAAATCTAGAGTCACTACATTTATTGTAACACCCCAGGTAAAGAAAGAATATGACATTTTAATATTTATCCTTATTTTTGAATAAAATATTAATAATACTTTACGGGGGACGCTATGCACGATGGCGTACCCAATACGCAACAACAAGTTTCTTTGGAATCTTACGTTGCACTCTAATAATAAAATAATATTATTTTAAATGGTAGTTAAAACCTAGACATTTTAATGGCGGGAATGAACAGAAATAACTACAAAATGATTATATATGTTTCTTAAATATTTTTACTTTTTACAATAAATGTTAGAGGATTAAAAATGAAAATGAATCCAATTTTAAGCGTAAACATTCTAATATTCTTTAAAAGGTCGATTAACCGCCTTTTGATGGAGAACCTCTTTTAAATCCACTTTTTGAAAATTTTATGTTTTATATTTGACAAAATAAAATTCTTCTTTAGAATCGGGACATCAAAATTTACTTTGTGTAAATTTTTGGTATTTTTACGAAAAAGTCCAATTTTTAATGAATAGTGAAAATGTTGTATTTTAATTCAAAAAATCTTTTAATCTAATTTATTTATATGATTAGATTATCTTTTGAATTTGTTTTAAAGTGAAATTAGAATATATTTCTACCATTTAATCCAATAGTGGTTATTGGAATTAATTTCACTTTGAAATCGGACTTAAACTGGTGTCAATCTTTTGATACATTTTGTTACATAAAAACACGCTATTTGTTTTGACAGCGGGAATTAATTATTAAATTAATTAATGAAACTTATATGTTTTGAATTTTGTGAAATATGCATCATTTTTGAATTCATAATATCAAATATAGCTTAGGGTGAAATTTTGGTAATTTTCTGAAAAACTTCAATTTTTGATGAATAGTGAAACCACTAAGTGGTACTTATAAAAACTGATTTTCCGTTTAAATGAAATTTTTCCATCCTTGTGTTTTGAATTTTAAAAATCTGACATACATGGTTTTAATTAAGATTTAAAATGTGGTTCAATGGGATTAAAATAATTTTTTGTTGAATAGTAACTTATTATGTTTTTAATCGCGATTAGAGGTAATTAGTGTAGTTTAAGGTAAGAATAATGTTATAATAAAATAAAATTACCTAGACACATGTCCTACCCTAATTGGATGTGTCATGGCCGATAAAGACAATCCATGGGTCAACTTTGAGACCCCATGGAGCCACTTTGGTTGGAAAATGACATAAATATCTATTTATTTAATGTAAAAGTAAAAATGACACAAACATGAGATGTTTTACTAAAACAATTTTCACATGGGGTTCTACAAGTCATATTTTTTACTATAAATAATAAATGGAAATCTAAAAATATTTCCTATATCATAGTATTTTTTTATAATTTTTAGACATTACATAAATTAAATTATCCATGACATCATGATGATGTAGCGATGACCTCATTATTTAACGATTTAAATAAAATGGAATGATAATGTAAAATCTAAGACCTACACATGTCCAAAACCTATTATATGGGTGGATTTCGAACCCTTATCACCTTATCCTTGAAACACATCAATGTGGGACCATTAAAATCCGATACTCATTCTAAAATAATGTAACATTTTCTTACATTCCAAGAGTTCCCCTCCTCTCCTTTTATAAAAGGCCCCCACCTCTACCTCCTTACCCACACTTACAAAGCCTTTGGCTCGGCCAACCACTTCCCATTTTTCCTCTCCACATATCTCTATAACTCCTTGAATGCTCAATTTGGGCATAAGTCTTCCCAAGGAAGTCTTAGAGCTCAAACCAAAGGGAGTTACCATATTTTAAGGTAATGTCTTCACTTGTGTCCTTTTGTTTTATTCTGCTTCGCCAACCCACTAAACACTTTTTATTCATTTCTTTTTTAACAACTCCAGTATCTTAAATATAATAGGATGTTTTTAGAAGAATTATTCGAGCTCCACTTATACACACCTTCGTCTAATGGTTAAAGAACATACTATTTATGTGGTTGGTGATTTTCTGCCTCACGAAACGATGATTTTTCAATATTCTTTTATCACCTTTAAAGGTGGCCATTATGATGTCACTGTATTTTATATATGATATATATGGTATTTATGTTTACTATATGCTTATTTATTTTATATTTAAACCATACCTTTATTATTTTCATGTTGTGTAAATGCGATAATTTCATTTGAGGAAGTGTGGACTACCGCCCCCTCAAGTGATGTGACTCGTATATGCAATACACAAAATGTATAAAGGATGAAATTAATGATCATATGTGACCTATATAACATATATATTATACTGGGATTATAATATATATATATATCATTTATTTTTAATTCCTTTAATATGACAAAGAAAAAAATGAAATTAGTGTTCATGCGTACGTACGGCCTACCGTCTCCATGAACGGTGCTTTTAATTTTTATCTCAAAATGATATGGAATAGTATAAAATGAAAATGTATTGGATATATATTATATTTTAATCAATAATACTATTCTGGAAATTAATTACTTTTAACTACATGGACAATCATTTTTCAAACTAGTTCATTTTTGACTCATGTACCAAACATCAGTGAAAATGTCTGATATGAACTAAAATTATTAAACAATTATTTTAACATTATAATATGTGATATGAACTGAATAATAATCTTTAAAGGAGTTCCTTAGGCAATTATAAATTGACCAAAATTTACTATTCAGGAATATAATGAAACGAACAAGACAAGTTGGACTTGAGGTAAGGGATCCGACTCCTCTCATTCTTTTAATGTACTCTGTTTTATGTCATTCCATTTAAATATCATCTTTATTGTTATTGGGATATTATTATATATTACTCTTACTGTAATTTTTATGTTCATATGATGAGATACCATATTATCTCTCATCAATCCATTTTGGAAGTTTTAAGTGGCGCCATTAGGCTGCCGAGTTTTCGTAAGGTATTTTTCATCTCACATTTATTCCCGTGATATTTATGCTACATTTGCCACAATTTCCTTTGAGTGGTGTATGTACTGCCCATTATTATACAATTTGTGTAGTATAATTTCATTTATGGGTATTAACATCTTCATTGTATTACCCTTCTTCCATGGGGTGTATGTTTCGAAAGTTACCCAACTCGGTAAGGGGACCTTTCACCCTCCACTTTTTAAAAGACTTATTTTGTTATGTATTTTAATTCACATACTATTATGTTGGGATATGTTCTTTTATATCCTTATTGTTGTAAATTTTATGTCCAAGTTATGAGATGCCATTTTTATCTCTCATCAACTCATTTTCTGAATTTTGAGGTGATGTCGTTAGGCTGTTGAATTTTACCAAGGGAACAGTTTAACCCAATTTTGATTTCTTTGGGTTCAACATGTAGTTATTGAATATGTCATACTTTGAATATGTTTGAATGAACTTTTGTTGTTTTACACTTAATATCCACTTATATTGGTTGTATTTATATTTTTCACACATAATTTGGAGATTGATTTATCCTTAATTTAAGGATACCTTTTTTATAAGGGATTTCATCACATTTGACATTTCTACTGAGACTTCATTGTTGTTATGCACCAATTCACTCTTATATGGTGTATATACTATCCTTTGGAATATTATATCATGAATCCATTTATTCATATGATGTTATAAAGTTCTGACTAAATGTTATTCCTCAATTATTGTATTCAAGTGTCTCTAATTTTGGTAAAACCCATTTAACCAAAATATCGCTTTAAATGTTTTAATTATTTGTTCTTATTAATATACATGTTTTCAAAATGGTTTGAAGGATTTATTTATATGAACATTCATGGTTTAAAATTTTAAATGCTTCAAGGTGGTATGGGACACTTTGATTCAAAAAGCCCTTTATTAAATGTTTTAAATGGTTTTGGAAATGGTTTCTTTTTGAATAGACTCATTATTTCAATATACTAAAATGTTATATTGTGATTGAAATGTGGAAATGTTATGTTTCCTTTATGCATGTTTTATGTGATACGTTTATGTTATAGTTCATGGGAATTATTATGAAAACGGGTGGTTCCGTGAAAAACTAGGGGCGGGTGAGCCCGATATAGCTCTCTGATGCATTGGGTAACGCGGAGGAGTGAAACATTAAGGTTTCTCCGAAGAGATTTAGGGAATATACAGTGGTGGGTATTCTAAACGTAACCTAGAGGGTTACACCCTATGAAAGAATTTTATGAATGCCTCAAGTTACCTTTTATGTCTTGTGATTTCTATTATTTATTCATGATTTGATGAGGTCTGTTAAAGTGCCTATATTTTATGGGTAAAGTATGATTTCATTCTTATGTATATATTAACTCATGTTTCCTTTCCATATTTTTATAACCCTTACTGAGATTTTTATGCTCATCTCAAGTGTTTTTTGAAATGTTTTTCACAGGTCAAGGGAATGGTACATGATATGATGATAGTGACAAGGAAATGTCAAGAAAGAATCCATGTGTTATTTTAAATATGTTTTTGTTGATGTGATAAATGAATACTATCTTTATGTAACCACTTTGTTTAAATGTGGAATGTAATTCATGTTTTATGATCTAATTCTCTAAAACTCTAAAACTAAAAATATCCTCAATGTGTAATCTTGTAATAACTTAAGATTAAGTAAGGTTTATGGCTGGGGACTTATAGTTGGTATCAGAGGTTGTTTTAGATAACTTTAGAGGTTAGGGTGTTCTCTAAGCATCAGTGACAGTACCATAATGGATAGGATTTCAGAAAGAGTCCTACTTTTAGATAAAGTGAATGAGTAAGTATATCTTAGTGGTTATCTCCCTCATTAGTACATGATGGTTTTGTTGATATACTCACACTAACATTTCTATTTTTAGTGAATGTATCGATCTAACAGGCACCAAAGTGACAATAGGTTTGAAGAAAACTGTGGTGGTTCTCTGATTAAGAGACTAGAAGAAATGGGGTATTCAATTGAGGAAACTCATGGTTGTTCTGGACCAACTATCAAGGAGTCATGATCAACCACTTGAACCTTGGTATGTTCTGTAATGCATCATGTATGAGATGTCCAATTGATGTAGATGTTCAGGTAATAATTATAATGGTAACCATTAGGGTTTATATGATCCTTACTTTTGAGGTAACTATGGGTTATTATATGTTTTGATGGAAAATGAAATTCCAGAGATAAACTTTAGGTTAAAATATGTTATGATTATTTTTCAAGATTTTATCTCGTTTTGGGGAATTTTTTGAGAATTATACAGTTTTGGAAAAAAGACAACACGCAGACCGTGTGACAACCCGTCGCGTCAGACAAAGCTGCGGGAATCGAACCCACAACCAAAGTGAGACTGGTATATATCGCCTACCACTGGACTACATGAAGTCCCTGGTTAGTTTGACTAATTATTTTTAGTTAGATGATTTTATGAATTAAGAGTAAGCTGATTTTGGGTTATCTATGGAAATTTATTAACCTATCATGTAGGATATGTGATTAGGTTAACTACATTTCAATACGAGACATTAAGAGTAACTGATGTTATTTGGAGATAGGTGTTAATTTGTACCTTCGAAGAATATGCGACTAAATCCTTAAAATATTTGGGTTTCAATATTAGTTTGGTTTACTTTTAAGTATTTTATGGACAATTTCTTTTATCGAATGGCCCTCATTCAACTTTGGGTTTTGTTGGACAAATTTTTGAGATTAAGAATAGATTTTCTTTTTATAAAGGGTTATCTTTTTCGGGATTATCTGATCTTGTACTAACCTTTTTGGTTTTGGTTCTAGTTAAATTCTAAATACATGGGAAGTATATAGTTCTCTTTTGTGGATTAGGTGATTCTATAAAAGTTGATTATAGTAATCTTAATGCGAACAAGTCTTCCTAAATACTCATGTTTTGGAGAAAATATGAGTTTGATTAAGGAATCTAGTAGAAGTTGAAAGTCTACATGACAAGTAAGTATGTTTCATTATGATTTAGATAAGGTCAAAAATAAATTCCTCAATAAAAAGTAACTTGAAACAAAAAATTTGTCTATTAAATTTTTTTACTGGGGAATCGAATACCGTTTAACCCATCAGAAGTTTGTGATTTTCTTGTGGTTAACTTTCTCCTAGACATGTTTACTATAACTCTCCATCAGAACATGACCCTTTGTTTTTTTTCCTCCATGTCCATGTTTTCCTACAAGGAATCCTAGTTTGGGTTATCTTGGATGACCTCTGTACTTCCCATTCTTTATTTTAAAGTGATTGTTTTACCAACACTTGTTCTGATGTGGGACTTTCAAGGATGTTTTCGAGCCCAATTTTAAAATTGCGAGGACGCAATTCTCAAAAGAGGGGAAGGATGTAACACCCCAGGTAAATAAAGAATATGAAATTTCATATTTATCCATATTTTTGAATAAAATAGTAATAATACTTTATAGGGGACGCTATGCACGATGGCGTACCCAATACGCAACAACGAGTTTCTTGGGAATCTTACGTTGCACTCTAATAATAAAATAATATTATTTTAAATGGTAGTTAAAACCTAGCTGTTGTAATGGCGGGAATGAATAGAACTAACTAAAAAATGATTATATATGTTTGTTAAATATTTTTACTTTTTACAATAAATGTTATAGGAATAAATATGCAAATTAATCCAATTTTAAGCGTAGACATTCTAATATTATTTAAAAGGTCGATTAACCGCCTTTTGATGGAGAACCTCTTTTAAATCCACTTTTTGACAATTTTATGTGTTATATTTGACAAAATAAAATTCTTCTTTAGAATCGGGATATCAAAATTTACTTTGTGTAAATTTTTTGTATTTTTACAAAAAAGTTCAATTTTTAATGAATACTGAAAAATGTTGTATTTTAATTCAAAACCTCTTTTAATCTAATTTATTTATATGATTAGATTATATTTTGAATTGGTTTTAAAGTGAAATTAGAATATATTTTTACCATTTAATCCAATAGTGGTTGTTGGAATTAATTTCAGTTTAAAATCGGACTTAAACTAGTGTCAATCTTTTGATACATTTTGTTTCATAAAAACATGCTATTTATTTTGACAGCGGGAATTTATTATTAAATTAATTAATGCAACTTATATGTTTTGAATTTTTGTAAAATAGACATCGTTTTTTGAATTCAGAATATCAAATATAGCTTAGGGTGAACTTTTGGTAATTTTCTGAAAAACTTCAATTTTTGATGAATAGTGAAACCACTAAGTGGTACTTATAAAAACTAGTTTTCTGTTTAAAATTTTTTTTCCATCATTGTGTTTTGAATTTCAAAAATCTGACATACATGGTTGTCATTAAAAAGTAACATTTTGTTCAATGGGATTAAAATAATTTTTTGGTGAATAGTAACTTATTAAGTTTTTATTCGCGATTAGAGGTAATTAGTATAGTTTAAGGTAAGAATAATGTTTTAATAAAATGAAATGACCTAGACACATGTCCTACCCTCATTGGATGTGTCATGGCCGACCAAGAAAATCCATGGGTCAACTTGGAGACCCCATGGAGCCACTTTGGTTGGAAAATGACATAAATATATTTTTATTTAATGTAAAAGTAAAAATGACACAAACATGAGATTTTTACTAAAACAATTTTCACATGAGGTTATAAAAGTCAGATTTTTGACTATAAACAAAAAATGGAAATCTAAAAGGTTTTGCTACATCATAGTATTTTTTTTATAATTTTCATACATTAAATAAATTAAATTATTTATGACATCATGATGATGCAGCGATGACCTCATTATTTAACGATTTAAATAAAATGGAATGATAATGTAAAATCTAAGACCTACACATGTCCAAAATCTATTGGATGGGTGGATTTCGAACCCTTATCACATTATCCTAGAAAAAAATCAATGTGGGACCATTAAAATCCGAAACTCATTCTAAAATAATGTAACATTCCCTTACATTCCAAGAGTGCCACTCCTCTCCCTTTATAAAAGGCCTCCACCTCTACCTCCTTACCCACACTTTCAAAGACTTTGGCTCAGCCAAAACATGCCCATTTTTTCTCTCCACATTCCTCTCTAACTCCTTGAAGCCTCAATTTGGGCAGAAGGCTTCCCAAGGAATCCTTAGAGCTCAAACCAAAGGGTGTTACCAGATTTTATGGTAATGTCTTCACTTTTGTCCTTTTGTTTTATTTTGCTTCTCCAACCCCCAAAACACTTTTTATTCATTTCTTTTGTAAAAACTCCAGTATCTTAAATATACTAGGATTTTGTTATAATAAGGATTCGAGCTACACTTACACACACCTTCGTCTAATTGTTAAAGAACATAATGTTTATGTGGTTGGTGATTTTCTGCCTCACGAAACGATGATTTTTCAATATTATTTTAACACCTTTAAAGGTGGCCATTATGATGTCACTATATTTTATATATGATATATATGGTATTTATGTTTACTATATTCTTCTGTATTTTATATTTAAACCATACCTTTATTCTTTTCATGTTGTCTAAATGCGATAATTTCATTTGAGGAAGTGTGGACTACCGCCCCCTCAAGTGATGTGACTCGTACATGCAATACATAAAACGTATAAAGGATGTAATTAATGATCATATGTGACCTATATAACATATATATTATACTTTAATTATAATATATATATATATATATCATTTATATTTAATTCCTTTAATATGACAAAGAAAAAAATGAAAGTATCATTCATGTGTACGTACGGCCTACCGTCTCCATGAACGGTGCTTTTTGTTTTTATCTCAAAATGATATGGAATAGTATAAAATGAATATGTACTGGATATATATGATATTTTAATCATCAATACTATTCTGGAAATTATTTACTTATAACTACATGGACAATCATTTTTCAAACAAGTTCATTTTTGACTCATATACCAAACATCGGCGAAAACGTCTGAAATGAACTAACATTATTAAACAACTATTATAACATTATAATATGTGATATTAACTGAATAATAATCTTTAAAAGAGTTAATTGGGCAAATATAAATTTACCAAAGTTTATTATTCATGAATATAATGAAACAAACAAGACAAGTTGGACTTGAGGTAAGGGATCTGACTCCTCTCTTTCTTTTAAAGTACACTCTTTTATGTCATTCCTTTTAAATCTCATATTTCTTGTTATTGGGATATTATTTTATATTATTCTTACTGTAATTTTTATGTTCATATGATGAGAGACCCTATTCTCTCTCATCAATCCATTTTGGATGTTTTAAGTGGTGTCGTTAGGCTGCCGAGTTTTCGTAAGGTATTTTTCATCTCACTTTTATTCCCGTGATATTTATGCTACATTTTCCACAATTTCCTTTGAGTGGTGTATGTACTGCCCATTATTATACAATTTTTGTAGTATAATTTCATTTATGGTTATTCACATCTTCATTGTATGACCCTTCTTCCATGGGGTGTATGTTTCGAAAGTTACCCAACTCAGTAAGGGGACCTTTCACCCTCCACTTTTTAAAAGACTTTTTTTGTTATGTCTTTTAATTCACATACTATTATGTTGGGATATGTTCTTTTATATCCTTATTGATGTAAATTTTATTTCCAAGTAATGAGATGCTCTTTCTATCTCTCATCAACTCATTTTCTGAATTTTGAAGTGATGTCGTTAGGCTGTTGAATTTTACCAAGGGAACTGTTTAACCCAATTTTGATTTCTTTGGGTTCAACATGTAGTTATTGTATATGTCATCCTTTCAATATGTGTGAATGACCTTTTATTGTTTTACACTTAATATCAACTTATATTGGGTGTACTTATATTTTTCACACATAATTTGGAGATTGATTTATCCTTAATTTAAGTATACCTTCTTTATAAGGGATTTAATCACATTTGACGTTTCTATTGAGACTTCATTTTTGTTATGCACCAATTCACTCTGATATGGTGTATATACTGTCCTTTGGAATATTATATCATGAATCCATTTATTCTAATGATGTTATAAATTTCTGACTAAATGTGATCCCTCAATTAATGTATTCAAGTGTCTCTAATTTGGGTAAAACCCCTTTAACCAAAATATCGCTTAAAATGTTTTAATTATTTGTTCTTATTAATATCCATGTTCTCAAAATGGTTTTAATGATTTATTTATATGGACATTCATGGTTTAAAATTTTAAAACCTTCAAGGTGGTATGGGACACTTTGATTCAAAAATCCCTTTATTAAATGTTTTAAATGGTTTTGGAAATGGTTTCTTTTTTAATGGATTCATTATTTCAATATACTAAAATGCCATATTGTGATTGAAATGTGGAAATGTTATATTTTCTTTATGCATGTTTTATTTGATACTTTTATGTTATGGTTCTTGGGCATTATTATGAAAACGGGTGGTTCCGTGATAAACTAAGGGCGGGTGAGCCCGATATAGTTCTCCAATGCATTGGGTAACGCGAAGGAGTGAAACATTAAGGTTTCTCCGAAGAGATTTAGGGAATATACTGTGGTGGGTATTCCAAATGTAACCAAGAGGGTTACTCCCTACGTAAGAATGTTATGAATGCCTCAAGTTACCTTTTATGTCTTATGATTTCTATGATTTATTCATGATTTGATGAGGTATGTTAAAGTGCCTGTGTTTTATGGGTAAAGTATGATTTAATTATTATGTATATATGAACTCATATTTCCTTTCCATATTTTCATAACCCTTACTGAGCTTTTTATGCTCATCCCAAGTGTTTTTTGAAATGTTTTTCATAGGTCAAGGGAATGGTACATGATATGATGATAGTTACAAGGAAGTGTCAAGAAAGAATCCATGTTTTATTTTAAATATGTTTCCGTTGATGGGATAAATGAATACTATATTTATGTAACCACTTTGTTTAAATGTGGACTGTAATGAAAGTTTTATGATCTAATTCTCTAAAACTCTAAACCTGAAAAGATCTTCAATGTGTACTATTGTAATAACTCAGGATTATGTAAGGTTTATGGCTGGGGCCTTATATTTATAGTGAGAAGTGTGAAATATACACCAACCACAAGATCTAAAAATATATATTTACACAAAGGGAGATCAATATATGTCAAAGGAGATGGTTAGAGATAATAAAGGACTATGATTTATCTATTCACTATCATCCGGGAAAGGAGAAAAAGGTAGCTAATTATCTATGTAGAAATGAACATGCTACTATTTCTATGTTACAGATTGAGAAAGACCCCGTATTCTTGGACATCTAAATGATGGATTTGGAAATAAAAATGGAAGAGGATATATCCTACCATATCAAAATAATTTTTCAAACAACAAACCAAGTAAATATTAAGGAGGAACCAAGGTATTATCTCAAGTTACAAAATAAGGTCAATGAAATAATAGAACTGAAAATGCACGAGTTATGTATCGATGATTATGGTTTGATTCGTTTTGTAATGTGGATTTGTTTGCCTTCATCACCTAGGATAATGAAAGAGCTATTGGAAAATGAACATAGTTCAACAATCTCTATCCATACATGGAGTACCCAGATATAATGTGATCTCTAAGAACACATCAGGTGGAATAACATGAAGAAGGATATTGTGGAATATAAATCAAGGTACATGGTATGTTAGTAAGTTAATGCGGAGTGACAAAAGTTCAAAGGGATTATGAAACCATTTCTTATACCCATGTTGAAATGGTAGAATGTAACTATGGACATTGTCATGGGTCTCCCGAAAGATGTCGAAGTAGGTAATGTGATTTGGGTTGTGGATGATCGACTCACCAAGATGTCCCATTTTACCATTATTCGGGAAGACCTCAAGCTTAAAAAAATATCAGATGATATATGAGATGGAAGTGGTGATTTGACATGGTGTTCCACTCTCAATTGTATCTGATTATGATCCAGGGTTCATGTCTAAATTCAAGACGAGACTTCAACATGGTTTGAATAATGAATTAAATTTGGACATGACTTATCACCCCCAAACAGATATAAAATATAAAAGGACTATTCAGACACTTGAAGAAATGATAAGTGTCTACTCTCTGGAATTAAAAGGTTGATTGGATCATCATATACCATTGGTTGAGTTGTTATACAACAATATATTCCAGTTGAGTATTCATATGGCTCCATATGATGCTTTGTATTGAAAGTGATGTAGAACTCAAACCTACTGGGATGAAGTTGAATAATGAAAACCACTTGAGCTTGATCATGTGAGGGAGATGAAAGAAAAGATTAAATTCATCCAAAAACTCATCAATGATTCTTAGATTTATAAAAATCTCTATGATGACAACCGTTGAAGGGACATGGATTTAAAGGTTTGAGAAAAAGTCTACCTTCGAATATCCCCATGAAAGAGATTCATGTGGTTTGAAAAGAATGGGAATCAATGCCCAAGGTACATTGACCCCTTTGAGATCTTTGACTGCATATGATCCATGTAAAATCAGATTTCACTTACACATAATATCTATCATGTTCATGATGTGTTTCATGTATCACTCCTGAAGAAGTACATACCAGATCCCTCACATTTACTGATCTCATAGGTGGTACATATGGAAGAAGATCTCTCCTGTGAGCACCAGCCAGTAAAGATTTTGGACTGGAGAGAGAGGGATCTACGCAACAATACAACCCATCATGTCATAGTTTTATGGAGTAACCATTAATTTTAGGAAGCAACTTGTGAACCAGAAGAGGCGATGAAGGAGAATTACACTCACCTGTTTGTCTAAAATGAAATTTCGAGGGTAAAATTTCATAAGGGGGGAAGAATCTAAGGAGCCAAAGTTTTATCAATTGAATTCCCTTAATATAATTTTTCCATATAGTATAATGACATTGGGAACCACAATGATATATCATGATACTATATATTATGTAACCATTAAACATTATTTTCCCATGTCTGTGTTTTGAATTTAAAAAATCTCACATACGTAGTTTTTTTTAGGGTGATTTTTGTAGACTAATTGAACAAACATAATTTTTGGTGAATTGTAACATAAACTTATGAATAGTAATGTTACCATTGTGAAAAGTGACATACCCTCATTAATAGTAACCTTAACAATGATAGTTTATAAACAATATTTTAGTGAATGTATGATGTGCCTATTTATTTGAATAATAAAATAAACTTTCTAAAACTTTTTTTTTCAAATAAAATATTATTTTATTTAAGAATTAAATTCCTCATATTTATAAAATTATTTTTAAATGATTTAATTTATTTCTAGATTATAAACATTGAAATATGGTTATCGTAAATTTTTTATATTTTTCAGAAATACAAGGATTTTTTATAGATAGTGAAATACTGTAAATTAGAAAATAAGTAAAATTCCGGAAATATAGAGTCATGGATGATGTTCTGCTGATATAAGAACATATTTTTCTTATTCACATTATTAAATTACTATATTTAGTCATGAAACACTCATTATTAATTTTCTTGTGGAGAAATAATAAATTAATGATTATACTATTTGGAAAAAACCTCTCCCCCACAATAAATACAAAAATTCACACCCACATTTCCTCAGACCCATCAAGTTTCAACCCTTGTCTAAACTATTCGCAAACATCTTATCTATCCCATCCCCCATATCCTAGAGCTTCTGGTCTCATCAAAATACCAATCCAAGGTTCGTTGAGGAGGATCTCAAGAGGACAACTCAACAGGTAATTCCCCTCTCTCTTTTCCTTTAATTTCATTTCAGTTCCATATTCTTTTATTATTATCTCCCCTATTATCTTCATCCACGTGGTATGTAATCTCCAATATCATAATATAATGAAATTTTATGAAACTGATGGGAAATTATAACATCCAACCCCATTATCTTTTTATTTTTATTTTAGAAAGTAAAACATAGTTAATGTGGTGTTAATTTAAGACCTTCAAGAATAACATGTTTTCTATTTTCTTTACTTCTTTCACATCTTTTCAGGAATCCATTCTAATGGTTAAACATATTATGTTATATGAATTATATCCTATTTAATGTTTTGGAAGTAACTTATATACATATAACGAAATGATAAATAAAAACATGTTCGTTGCAATCCAAAATCTTCCCAAATTAACCTAAAATGATCATCATTAAATATTAACTATTTATTATTCCACATGGTATATAACATAAATCATTATAAGATCATTTAAAATAATGTAATATCATTAATAACATGTAATATTTGTTCAGTATTTTTATCCATGTTGTACACAGACATCAATTCCAAAATAAAAGTGAACTTTTCAAGAAAACCATAAAAACGAACATTCCCAAAAAAAAATTAACTATATAACTAATAAAAATCAAATAATTGAAATTAATCAAAACATAATTAATATTATTAATGTGTAAATGGTTCGTTAATTTTAAATTAATCAATCCAATGTGGTTATACATGACTTTAAAGTGAAGAAAGTATTCAAATACAAATTAAGGGGAAATTCTCGAGCCCAACATTTTTTCTTAGGGGTCTCCCTCTTTCACTCCAATTTTGGTACGGTTACCCCATTAAAATAATTTTTTAATAATTATATTACATATTATAGGATATAAATGTCCTCCAATTACTTTTATGTTAGACATAATATTTTCCAAAAGAACTATTCTTTACAGAACACACATTTTACTTCTCATTCACAATTGATGGTTCTTGTATTAAGTATGTTCTTCCAACCTTCTTTTGGGAACCCAAGGTTTAAGAATTCATTCGTAGGAGTTGAAACCCATTCCTTTCCTTGGTTATGATGTGGTAAGAATGATAATGAAAATTTTATGATGTGATGTGTGTGCTCGGAATTCTATAGCGCAATATGAATGTTTGAATGTGATGGGTGCACCCAGAAATATATTTAGATCCACTGAATTTGGTAAAGTGATGAACCTCACGAGTCAATGTGAAATTCTATGTGAACATAATGCTATATTTTTTCACAACTTTTTTGCGGTAGATGAGAACTAAGAAATGATGTTTAATATTTATACATTTCTACATTTCAGGTCTTTTATTAATGTTTCTTCTCGTGACTTTGATGATGATGATTATGCTCACCCCATTCTATATTGTTCTTATCTTCCCTATTAGTGGGATTTTAGCTCTCCCCTTTTTTATGTTTATCCTCATGTGACTACATGTACTAAGTAGAGGTCAAGTGTAAATAATAAGATATATTAGAAGGAATTAAATAATTGTTTTTACTTGATTTTATAAATGTTATGTTTGGCCCTAGTTTTCCCAAGACACTAATCCTATAGATCCTCAAGGTGTAATATTAATATGTTGTTCATCTGTATAATGATGTAATAGTAATGTTAGAAATTCCAGGGTCTCTATAATAAAGGAATGTGGTAAATAGAAATTACATAATCCTAAAAACAATATAAATATAATATATATCATATATAAATATAGATCCATTGTAATGGCCACCATGAGTTGTTTTAGGAGAAAATTGAACAATCATCATTATGTGAGACAGTAGTTTGTCATACATAGAAATAGTATGTTCATAACCATTAGCAGAAGGTGTGTGTAAGTGTTTTTACAATCCTTCTTAAAAATACATACTAGTATACTAAGGATACTGGTGTTGTTATGTAATCATATACTAATAAGAACATAGGGAGTAAAAAAGGAAAATAAATTAAAGGAACTGTATAGAAGGAGCTACCACTAAATCAGGTAACTCTTTTTGATTTGAGGCAAAAGGCATTATTGAATTACTTTATTCACAAGGCATTGAATCTAGAAGTAAATTAGGGATTTTGGGATCTAAATTGAGTAGAATTTGTAATATCCAAGGGGCCATAGAGGTTTATGTGTGTGGGTATAGGTGGTGGCCTTTTGTAAGATGGAGGAGGGGAACATTAGGAATGTTTTGAAATATTATTTTATTATAAATTGACTTTCAAATTCTAATATCTAAAATGTAATGAATATAAAGGAAATACTAGGATGGTTTTAAATACTCACAGCCAACTGGTTTTGGACATGATGAGGTGAAATAATTAACCTTATATTTTATATTTAACCCTTAGTTATAAACATTAACTTTTACCATTTATTCTTCAAATTTCATAATATATGGTTACTATAGTTACACTAAAATTCCAATACAACAAAAATTGGATTATTAACTAAATTTGTGACATTATGTAATTCATTTATCAGAATATTAATTTTTTAGAACAATTATTTCATTTTAAATATTTTTACTTGTTTTAAAAACTCATTTATGTCAATATTGACACTATTTAGTAATTTAGTTTTTGGTAAAGTCATAAGAACTTTAATATATGGCATCATAATTTTCAAATAATATTTATTTTAATATTTATAAAGCAATTTATTTGAATCATTCATTAATAAGGTAATCATTTCATCATTAGTGTGTCAAAGATAAATTCATTTATATAATTTCTAAAAATTATAAATAAAATACCATTATTTTGGAAATATTTTTATATTTTTAAGGAATTTTTACAGTCAAAGATATTTGTTATGTAACCCTATATTAAATTTTTTTTATTAATATATACATGTTTATGTTATATTTCCCTTTTCTTTAAATTAAATATTATAAAATGTAATTTTGAACCCCAAGGGGATCTTAAATGCCAAATGTAAGGGCTATGGATGTTCATGGATTGACATATCTCAAAATAATATTTGTACATCTATTAGGGTAGTTTTATATTATTACATTATTATTTTACCCTTATTTACTTAATTGACACTTTAACCATGGTAAATAAAAAAACATTACTCATGTTACTATTCATAATGTCCAAAAATATAGTGGATATATTTACATAATATGGGATATAGGATTCAAATATGGAATGAATTTTTCCAAATTCAAAAAAATAACTTGAATTAATTAATTTTAAATTAACAGCCATTGTCAAAACCAGAATGTTGTTTTTTAAGAAGTAAAAAACTATCAAAAGATAGACATGTGTTTATATCCAATAACAGAGTAAAATTAATTTCAATGATGAAAATTTGATTAAATTATAAAAAAATAATCCAATTTCACTTTAAAATAAATTAAAATGTAAATCTAACTATAAAAATAAATTTTATGAATATTATGTTTTTAATTAAAATGTAGTACTTTCTACTATTCATTAAAATTTTTATTTTATCATAAAATTAGAAAATTTAAACCGAAGTAAATTTTAATGACCTAATTATAAAAAAATGGTTATTTTTCAAATAGATTATATAAAATTTACAAAAACTAGATTTAAAAAGGCTTCATCATCAAAAGGTGGTAAAACGACCATTTAAAAAATATAAGAGTATTTTAATCTCAAAATTGGATTCCATTTCATTTTAAGCCTCTAAAATTTATTTAATTATTGAAAAATAATTTAGAAAATATGTTCCACGGTATTTTAATTAGTTCCTTTCATTCCCTCCAATACAATATCTAGACCTAAATTACCATTTTATTAAATAAAATAATTATTGTATTATTTTTCTATAAAACTCAATGTTTTATGCAACGTAAGATTTCGAAGAAACCCATTGTTGTGTGTCGAGTATGCTATTAAAAAAGTGTCCCCTTTAATATAAAATTAATATCGTATTTCAAAATATTAATAGATATGAAAAAGTATTAGTTAGTAAATACATGGGATGTTTCATCATTCACAAATTTTTAAAATTGACTCCATAGAGTTTTATTAACTTATTAAATACGTGGGAGAATTAATCCCTCAAATAATTTTCAGATTCCCATATTGGATCCTCAACCACATGGTTTCTTCACAAAACCTTTACCTGATGAATCACAACATTCTATAAAGCATGCTCTCTATAGTCATGAATCTATACTGGTTGTTCCTCATAAGAATGATTCTCTTCCAACTGAACTACCCTTAAACTCAAAACATGAGATGGATCCACCATATACATTATCAATATTGAAACATGAAAAACATTGTCTACATGGGATAAACATAGAGGTAAAGACACCCTATAAGAAACTAATCAAACATTTTCAAGGATATCATGGAGTCTAATGAACCCTGGACTCGCCCTTTCATTCTTACCAAATTTTTCACCATTTCCCATGGAGAAACATTGAGAAAGGCATGATCACCTACCATGAAATAAATACACTTCCTCTAGTTATATACATAACTATCATGCTTTCCCTGAACTCTTCACATGTGCTTCTGAATAAAATTTACTTTTTTTGTAATCTCATCTACCAATTCTGGTCTCATAAACATACTTTCACCTACCTAATCCCTAAAAGATAGAGTTTAACACTACATTCCATATAATTTTTCAAATGGTTCCATCAGTATACTTGTATGAAAACAGTTATTATAATCAAACTCAACAAAAGACGATGTCGATCCCAACTTCCATTGTAATATATTGAAAAAGCACGTAGCTTATCCTCCAAGGATTAAATTTTTCATTTTGAACTCCCATTTACATAAGGATGAAAAGATATACTAAAATTTAATTCATTTCCCAATGACATTTTAAGGCCTTTCAAAAATATAAAAGTTGTCCTAAGATCACGATAAAATACAATGTAGAGAGGAACTCTATGTAACCTCCTATCTTTTTATGAAACAATCGAGAAAGATTACCAAGAGATAGAGTATCTCAAATAGGAATAAAATGAGAATATTTAGTCAGTAGATGAATAATAACACCAATTTAATTATTACATTTAAAAGTCTTTCGTAATATTAGTATGAAATCAAGGGACACATTTTCTCATTTCTATTATGGAACAAGGAAAGGCTGAATAATCCCTTTCAGTAACATCCTTTATGCTTTAACTTGTTAAAAAATCAAACATCTCTGGGTAAACTCAGTGAAATCTCTTTTTATCGCATCCCACTAGAAATAATATCAAATATCTATGTATATCATAGTACTCCCAAGATGAACTAAAAATAAAGAACTATTAGATTAACACAATAAATATTTCTTCAACTGTAAATCTCAAGGAAAACAAAATCTCTTTCCAAATATCAAATCACAGTCTTTATCAAAGATAAATTCAGATAACATACCCTTATGAACCAATTCTATAATTATCTACAACTCACTATCTTCCTTATGCAGTTCATTAATTATGTTTGATACGGATGATTTTACTAAAACCCAAAACAAAACAAAATAATTCTTTGTACCAACAACATCTAATAAAAAATTCATCAAATGGAAAACCAAAGGATCTCATTCCAAATGTATCATAGTTAATGTATCATTAGTATTTCGACTCAAAGCATCAGCCACATTATTTTCGATTTCTAGATAGTAATGAATCATAAAATCTTAATAATTTATTAATTATATCCATATCATCTATCTCATGATAAATTATTTCTAAGTGAATATATACTTTAAAAAAAATTCATCGGTATATGTATAACACTTTACACCATACAAATGATGCCTCTATCGTTTTAATAAAAAAGGTATCAGCTAATTCCGAATCATGTTTATGGTAATTTAACTCAAGAAGCTCAACTTATATGAATCATAAGTTATTAACTGGTCATTTTTCATTAAAATAAATCCATGTCCTTTCAAATATAAATCAATTTGGATAAAAATTTAACCATTCCTTGAAGGCAGCTCCAAAATTGCAGAATTTACCAATATTTGTTTCAGTTACTAAAAACAATAATCGAATTACTTTTTCCAAATGTAAATAAATCCCTTATGTGTTAGCTTACATTGTGGTCTTCATAATCTAGAAACTTTTTCTACAAACACTGGGTAAAAACCCACCAAAATAATAAAAACTATGAATCTCTGTGATATTGGTATGTCTTGGCCACTCTCCAGAAAAAAAATTAAAAGGGTCAATAGTTATTCCATCATTTGAAACAATATATATAAAGAATGAAATTTTCTGAAACCAAAATTCACTTTTACTAAACATTCCATGTAGTTTCATTTCTCTTAGTATTTTCAAAACAGCTTTTATGTGACATTCATGTTCCTACCATATTTCAGAATATACAAAAATTTCGTCTATAAACACAACCGCAAACTAATCCAAAAAAAGATAAAAGAAATCATTAATGATATTAATAAATATATTAGGTTTACTAGATCACCAAAATGGAATAAATATAAACTCATAATTCTCATATCTCATTCAGAAATCATTCTTTGGAATGTAATCCTCTTTTACCTTCACCTGATGTTACCCGGATCTCAAATCAACCTTCAAAAAATACTGAGCTCCATGGAGCTGATTAAACAAATTATTAATATGAGGAAATAGATACTTGTTGTAAATAGTGATGTTATTCGAGGCATTATAATAAATACATATTCTCATTGAACCATCTATCCTTTTCAAAAATAAAACTAGAGAACCTCACGATGAAGTGCTAGGTTGAATCAAAAATTTATCATATAATACATCCAATTTTTTATATAAGCGAGATCTACTTAAGACATTCGATAATGGTTCTTAGAAATATATTTTTCATTAGGCACTAATTCAATAGAAAATTCAACCTCTTGATTAGGAACAATACCAGGAAATTCATCAGGATAATTTTTTTTGAATTCCTTCACAAGTGGAATTTCACCATTCGAAACAGTTTCTTTCTTTTCACATCCATCAGTATGAAATCATTGAATAAATCATTCATTGATTTAAAATGTTATTTATCATGATAAACCGAAAGCCAATCTATACTGTAAATGATATCAAATTTCACTATGGTATGTTCAAAATGATTCAGAGGAAAGACTATCCCATTAATTATAATATGAAGATTCCAATAAATCATGGATTCTTTAATACATCCACTTAGATTCTTTATCAATGGTTTTATATCACATTCATGATTTTTATCCCCAATTTAAATTCCATGCTCTTGGAAATGAAGGAAGGTGATGATCCAGGGTCAAATAGAGTATTTTTATATTTTGAAAAACCCTTTACCATACTTATCACCATATCATTTAATGGTCCCACATCTACCATTGTTGTAGAAAATTATTTTTTCATTCCATTATTCTTTTGATATTTCTAGTTTCCACCATGGGAAATCACCTTTGGACAAACATCCGCATAATGTCATATCTCATTGCAACAAAAACATCATACCACTGCTTTTCATTTCCTGCCTAATCATCTTTGTTTCAGTTACGAAAAATATGACCAGTCATACCACATTAGATTCTCTTCCCAGTCCTTGAGATACGTTCTCATGTGTGATTTTTATCTGACATATCACATGTTGGAAATTTGGTTATCTTACCTCCAGGCTTTTTTGATGAATTATTTCCCATTTCCATCAAATTGGATTTCTTCATTTTTTTCTCTCATGAAACACATGATCCATAGAAAATTCCATTTATACCCTCTCAACACATCAAATATGTTTCTAATAGATTTTTAACTTATGAAAAGCTAACATCGTTCAATATTTTAGCTTCAATCCTAAGTAAAATAGATTTATCTTACAATCAAAATCTCCAAAAAATTTTGGGATGTTCATTGACAAACGTGTGAAATATTCATCGTATGCAGCCAAAAAACATTCCTCCTTTTGTCTCTATTCCAAGATATTATTTTCTATCATATTTCAAACATCCTTTGAAAAATATTTCTCAAGGAATATACTCATAAATTCAGGGAATTCTATGGTGTCGATATCATCATTTCCTCTATAATTTTTAATCATTGACCAGTACTGACTGCCTCAACCATCAAAATAAGAAATAGTAAGACTAAACTTTTGATTTTCTGAATGCCCCATATATCAAAAATATTTTCCAGTGTTTTAATACACCCTTAAACTTTATGAAGTTCATATGATCTTCTAAATGATGGGGGTATTTTCCTCAGGAAATTCTCTATGCTCAATATATTCCTCTATGGTTTCTCTGGTTGATCTCTTGCATGGAAACCCCTACAATTTATAGCATGAGTCAAATGTTATATCACTGGAATAACTTGTATGTTTTCTGATTATGACCTTCTGAGGATGTTGATTTGAAAAGTTATTTCCCTATATATTCCTTCCAAGTACAGCTACCATGTTTCCTCTGCAAAAATCAATTCTAAAAAAACATATCTTAGACAATTAAACATGGTAATCTTGAAATACTTAATCATTTCAATTTGACCACAAAGTAGATAGAATTATGGATATTATATTAACAATATTATAACTTCTATAGTTATTTAAAATGAACTCTTACACCAACAATATATCCCGGGCCTTAAACATTACATAATATTGAGATATGAATATTATTTGACTTTAATTCATAAGAAGGATCATTTTAGGTTTAGTGATTAAGAGAAATAGGTCACAAATCATATGTATAATCATAAATATTATAGGTATACTCTTATATTAACTATCCATTTTTTAATAAAATAATAAATACATTAAAAAGAAACATGGTATAGTTTCATGTTTTAGGAGCATAAATTTTCCTCCATTTTGTCATTGACTCTATTATTATTTAGATCTCATGAAAAATATTTCAAAACATGGAATGAGCATAGGAATGTCAACTAGGGATACAAAAAAAAGTAAAACAATTACTCTTGGGATAACATAAAAACCATGAATACATTATCACATATTAATAATTCTCACCTTTATGAAGTAGTAAATTTACATCACTGAATATGAGCTCATAGATTACCATTTTTGAAACCAAAATATTTCCATAAATCACATAGAATGCATCATATAAAATGTGATGGTAACTTGGGACATAAAATTAAATAAATGGAATAACGATATGGACCACTTTCACACATATCACTAAATGGAATATCCATAAGGTTGACTTCCATAACAAATGAATTAGAGGTTATAACAATACAAACCTTCCTTGGATTATCACAGAACTACCTGTCCATAGATTACAACATTCCAACTCATCGTTTAATTATCATGAAAACCACCCAAAAAATTTCTATCTACCATTATATATTGATAACACATAAAGAAAAAATAATAGGAAAATAACATTTCCACATTGAAATCACAAGATATAATTTAATGATATGGAAAAAATAAATTCTTTATCAAAACCATTTCCAGTACCAAAAAACCTGAAAACGAAATAATATATATTTTTACATATTATAAAATCATTAAGGGTTATAAATGAAGAAAAAATATAAAATAATGGTTACGATGGTGGAGGATTCATTATCACCACATATGTTAAAAACCTCTTTTTTGATGTTTAGTAAAAGATTCGAAAAAAAAGAATCCTTTTGAAAACCATTGAATGAAATTAAAATTTAATGTGGTTTATAACAAACTGTTTAAAATATGGAATTTTATATTATGAAAATATCCCTCAATGAATAGAGAGTGAGAGAAAATCCCTTACCTTGAGTCTGACACATCTCATATAATTATTATGTTCCAGAATAATAAAAATTGGTTAATTTTTATTTTCCTAAGAACATTTTTCACGTTTAATATTCATTATTTTCCACTTACTACCATGTTATAAAAATTACATAATTATGTATGTTCATATAGGTGATTTTGTTGATATTTGGTACTTGAATCGAAAATGAACTTATTTTGATGTAAATTTTCTATACAGTCAAAAGTTCATCACATACATAATATTATTATCCATAATTTAAATATCATATATATCCAATATATTTGTATTTATTATATCCATAATATTTCTAGATATGAAATTAAATTCACCGTTCATGGAGTCATTAGGTCATACATACGCATGAATGATACTTTCATTTCTTTGTGATATTAAAGGAATAAACAAATGATAGATATATATTTTTTAATTAGAGTATTACATACACATAATATATGTTACATAATTTATTGACTCCATCCTTTATATGTTCCATGTTTGTCATTAATGGGTCATATTACTCTAATGGGGAGGTAGTCCGCACATCCTGAAATGAAACTATTGTATTTACATATTATTGAAAGCGTTAAGGTATATTCTAAATAAAAATTAAATAATAATAGAGATAATATAAATATAATATATATCATATATAAATATAGTTCCACCACAATTTCCACCATGAGAGGTGGTAGGAGAAAATGGAACAGTCAACGTTTCATGAGGTAGTAGTTCACCGTACAAAGAAACATTATGTTCGTATCCATTAGATTGAGGTGTGTGTAAGTTCAGTTCAAATAAATCTCATAAAAACATTCTAGTATTGTAAGGATAATGATATTTTTATTTAACCATATAATAATATGGTCATAGGAATTTATGACTGAAAATAAATAAAGAAACTTGAGGGAAGATGCTACCTCTAAATCGGGTTACTCTTTTTGATTTGAACCAAATGGCTTTCCTGAATTTCCATATTCCCATGCTAAGGATTATATGAGTAAATTAAAGATTTTGGAACTTTTTTGCATATATTATGGACTATAAAAGGGTATTTAGAGGTTTATGTTAGAGGGAAGAAGTGGTGGCCTTTTATAAGAGGGAGGAAGAAACATTAAGAATGTTTTGAAATATTATTTTATTAAAAATTTATTTTCAAACTCTAATAATTATGAAGTAATATATTTCTAGGATAATATGAATATGGGTGTAAATAATATAATAAAAAATGTTTTAACATTTTTAGTTAAGAAAATTAACCTTATCATTTAGCATTAACCCTTAATTAAAAAACATTAACTCTTACCATGTCTTATAGTATTTTCATAAATGTGGGTACTATTGTTACAATAAAATGAAAATGGAACCTAAAGTGTATAATTAATGACATTAGTAACATTAAATAATTCATTTTTCCTAATATTAGATTATTAGGATAGTTATAATTTTTCATAGAATATTATTTGTTTTAAAAACTCATTTATGGCAATTTTGGTAGTATTTTGTAATTGATTTTTGTTGAAGCCATAACAACTAGATTAGTTTGGATCAAAGGAATTAAATCATCCCTAACATGTAATTTTGTACAAAAAATTTGTTTATTACATAAAATTGTTCAAATAACATTTATTTTAAAATTTCTAAATTCATTTATTTGAATAATTCATTAAATAAGTAATCACTGCATCATCATTGTGTAAGAAATAAATAAATTTATTTAATATATAAAAATTATAAATAAAATACCAGGATGTAAAAAATATTTTTATATTTCTAATAAATAGTTATAGTCAATGATATTGGTTATATAAACCAATATTAAAATTTTTTTATTATAAGATACAAGCTTTTGTTATATTTCCCTTTTCTTTAAATTAAATATTATAAAATGTAATTTTCACACCGAATTGGCTCCTAAATAAAACAGATTTCATACTAAGGATCATCATGGTAAGAAATATCACATAACATAAGATTGGGACTTATGTTTGTGTAGTTTTATGTAATTATAATATTATTTTTACTCGTATTTACCAAATTTAGACTTTAACTGTGTTACATAAAAATAATTACTAAAGTTACTATTAATAATGTTCTAATATAAAGGGAAAATACTTACATAATTTGGGATTATGATTCCTTATATGGAATCCATTTTTCAAAAATTCAAATCAATGAAATTTTTTTAATTCATTTAAAATTAATATTCATTGTCATAACAAAAAAATATGTATTTAAAAAATAAAAACTATCAAAAGATTAACATGTGTTTATGTCCCATTTAAATGTGATATTACTTCCAATAAAAAAATTTATTAAATGATAAAATATTAATTAAATTATAGTTTAAAACCAATTAAATGTACAATCTATATATATAAAAAAATTAGATGAAAAGGAACTTTTCAATTAAAATGAAGTATTTTACATTATTCATTAAACTATGGATTTTATCAAAAAAAACCAAAATTTCTACCAATGTAGTTTTTTATGTCTTATTTATAAATATTAATTTTATTTCTTCAAATAAAACATAAAAAAGTAACAAACAATATATTTAAAAAGGGTTCTCCATTAAAATGTTGTAAAACGACCTTTCAAAAATATTTGAGTATTTTATGTTAAAAATTGGATTCATTATCAATTTAAGCCTCTTAAATTTATTATATAAATGTAAAAATATTTAACAAACATGTGTAATCATATTTTAGGTAGTTCAATTCATTCTTACCAATAAAACAGATATTCGTTAACTAAAATTTGAAATAATATTATTATTTTATTATTTTTCGGTATAACTCAATATTTTGAGCAATGTAAGATTTCGAAGAAACCAATTGTTGCGTCTTGTGTACGCTACTATAAAAAGAATCCCCTTTATTATAAAATTAATATCTTATTCTTAAATATTAAAAGATATGAAGTAGTATTGTTTTATAAAAAATTGGGATGTTATATTTGGTATGAAGGGTGAAAACATAAATTTCACTAACATTACTCCTCAAACATCCCCAAATAACTAAAGAGATTAAATTTTTGTGATCATTATAGAACATAACATAGGATTGACTATTCACTCTCCCCATTCAGACACCCATTGATGAAACTTTATTTCACTATGTTCTGCACAAATGAGAGATTATGGGGAATATGTCTCTATCCTGAAATAAAATATTCTTATCGTACAATTACGATCCTCACAGAAAAAACATACAAGATCAACAATTCGTTTATCTAAAATAGACACCTAATGAAAAAACCACATATCACCACATCATGAACAACCTAGACTTTTTGGGTCTTGTACCACGATTTTGATTTAAACACCAAAAATTTGACATCATATGTCCCCATAAAAACTATGATCGGCACACCATTGAAGACATGTCAATTGGATGAATAATTCAAGAGTTACATCCAATAACTGATACGTCAATAATTATAATTATATTATCATTATTATACATTGGTGTTTCATGAAACCATGCCATGAGCCCAAATCATAAAATTCCCAAAAAGTCCTAAAATGGACTCCCTTGAATGTAAGATCATGTTAATAGAGATGAAAGGTAAAATGGATGATCTATTTAGGAGTTATGTTGGTTTGAAGTCACTGCCCGAAGTCCTGCCTCGGTCCCGCCCACTCTAGCCTGGCTTTCCCTAGCCAAGCCCACTCTGGCCTGGCCTCCGCCACACTCTGTGGCTCTTTCACCATATTCAGTGGCCACCTCATATTTTAGGTCCACCACTATCGGAACCCGTAGCTCCTCCGTCACCGGTCACCCGCACCGGTGATCCCTTCTATAGACAACTGGGAGTCCTCTGATGCTCAAAAACTGATAAAAGGAACTGATTTGGAATCCTCGTATCCCGATTAAAAAATACTCATTCTTTGGTCGAATATTCATCGATGTTTCAATGTATTAAAATGTAGGTGGATGCTTCTGTGGACCGCCGTGGATACAATGTCACCCAAAAAAGGAAACAGTCATATATTTTTAATCCTTGGATCATTATCTACCCAGATCCATGCTACTATCTATGTTTGGATGTCATTTCAACATGTTGAAATGTTTATCGATGGTGAACAAGAATAATGGGCAAAGTAAAATAATAATGGGGAATGGGGGTCCAAAAATATATCGATCTAAGGCTATGTAAGTATGGCCATATATAAGACGTTCTAAATCAGTGAAAATGATAAAAAATAAATTTTTGAAACATAGAACTTCAATTAGAGACATTGAATCTAAAAGAAAAATCCTACAAAGATTTGTGTTTCTCTTGCATTGACCACACAAAAATTTTCTCAAATCAACAGTGCCATCAAGGTTCGTTGAATATCCAATCTTGATTTCACAAACGAGATGAGGAGGAGGATAGATTTTTTTGGCCATGTATGAAATGATCCAAACCCTAGTTTAGTTACCTAATGAACTATTTATATAATTCAATAGGTCTCAAACTAATTTCCACGAGATCCAAATATCACTCGCACTCTCACATTAAGTTAGTCTTGTGTAAAACACCACCTTTCAAAAACAATAGTGGTCTAAAATTTCCTATATGAGTACCCAATAAAAATTTATTTAAATAAATATCTATGATAAAATAATTTTATTAAATAATTTTATTTATGGTTATGCCATTGAAAAGTTTTTCTACAGATGTCTCACGCTAAGAAAAGTCATATCCTACCTAGGGTAAACACTATTCTATAAACTAAACCATGGCCTCAGATTTCTAATCCAAGCTACCATTCGAGAGATATTCCATTTCCTTCACATATATATTATAAAATATAATTTATATTTCTATAATATTTATTCATGTGCACACTGGGCCTCAGAATCCCACACTATCTAATCACATACCTCTTTAAATATATATATAACTATTCAAAAGTCTTATAAGAAAAAATCAAGGTCTCTACAATACGACATCATATTACAATGATACAGAGAACCTATACTAAAATGTTCTTCCATATAGAGCATCAATGTGTTTATCAATGGGTCACACTAACCCCACATACCCACCTAGGGTATAATAATGAATAATATTGAACCACAATCTGATCTCATGGTTGGAAAACACATACTCTATCTGAGAATCATTCCCTAGAAGAGATCACAATGCAGTGATGTGAATGTAATACCACACTATACCTTGGAAGGGATGTTCCAAGGGTACCAAAATCAATTTATACAAGTTAAAACTAAAGAAATAAAGGTTTCTAGACACCCTCTACGGGGTTACATGTCTTATAATCTAGATAAACATCATTTATATTAGACCCTTGGTCTTGACATGTGGAGATACCTCAAATGACATGTAATCCTTGAATTACACATCATGTAAGTATGTTTACATGGCATATAGATGATTCCAAGAACCCTACCCATGTTGTCTGGTCGTGTCTGAGTACATGGTACTACCGTTGTACTCTAGCCATCTCTATTAACCCAAGCCTTAACAAGCTTGTGTACCCTCTAAGGTACGCACCATGCGTCTATCACGGTTCACAAGGAATGTGAAATGTGTCAAATGGTGTGTGGATATCCATTCCCTAGGGAAAACCTAGCTCCACACATAGCATCCCACATGGCATGTCATTCTGTATTACATATTGTCTAACCAAAGATTTCTCAAATTCAATTAGTTCATCACCACATAACATTGGGTGGAGTATTCACTGAATGTCTCACCAGAAAATAAGGATCTGGAATCTTTTGACCCTCGCTGTCACTGATCAATGAGATCTTTACTTAGAAACCAATCCCAACTCATCAATATACATATTATATAGTTATACCATTGATTAATGATGAAATAAAAAAATTATTACATTACAATATATCCATAATTTTAATCTATCATCCCAATTTAATTTCATTCTGGATCATGAGTCATACATATGGTATCGATCCATTGCACTGAATAATGGTCACACAGTGATCACGTACAAGGTATTTCCTCAAATCATGGCCCAATTAAATTCACCAAGGTGAATGTATGAATAAATGGGGGAGAAAAGAATACAACATAAAATGGGTGTAACAAATCTTCACCATTCTTCGTTTTATCCTCTATCTGATATCGATAAATTTAAAAAATGATTTGTAAAATAATCAACAACATAATAAATCCATAGAAAACAAACCTATCATCAATGGGAGAATAAATTCTTGTCCATGGAATTGATTCTTGTTCAAAAATGATAAAATAATGGTATTGAATAATAAAGATCAATCTTACGACCAAGAGTTTTGATTGATCACTAATGAAGAATAGTCTCATATTTCTATCATTAGTGAGATCCATGAACTCTGATGGTGCAGTGATCCTCGATCTGATCATGATCTGAGGACAACATCCAAAATCACCTTAAAATATTCTCTATAAAGGATCATCTAAATTTATAGGGTTATGAGTCTTACCATGAAAATTAAACTAAAATTATTTTTATAAAGGATTTTTAGGTTTTGGTTTTTAATCAAATTATTAAATAAATGTAACAAATTTATTTAATTACCCACCCATGTAGGATATCAATACCAACACATGATGAAAACATAGATTAAATCATGTATAGGGTAAAACCCATGATCAGAAATCAATAAAGGCCTCAAATTTTCAATGCAATCATACTTTTTTATGTTATATAATTTTTCTAGAAAACCTGTGTGTGCATGATATTAATATTGTTAATATTTTTTAAAATATTAATTCCAACCTCATGAGGCCTTGTAATCTCACATTATCTCACTTCCAGGATCCAAAAATGTCCCTATAATATAGATAAAAATAATAAAAATAATATTCATCATGTTATCTCTAAATTATATATTATATTCACATATAACAAAAAAACTACTCCATAATAAGAAGATATTGAACTCTTATACAGACCTCTCTCTCCTAGGATCTCTTATGGGTCATCCCATCACAGTGATGACTTTCAAGGTCTCCCGTAAAATTCCTTGAATAGTCCCATATTGATGGTTTAATGGAGAATATTTCAGTATGAAAACTCTAAAAAGGGATGAATATTGTAATGACATTATTTGTTAAAAAATCCAGGTTTTGATATAATTAAATGTCATATATTGTAATATCGTTATAGGAAATCCAAGAATATATTTTTGTTCTATTATACATAATTGGATTTTAATGAATATTAATAATACTTAGCATTCATAATATATCCATTGAATAGTGATCGAATGGTTGGTATAAATATATAGTTTTAACAAATCCAATTATCACAAAAAAAGTATATGATGAACTCAGATAGTAGGATCATACCCTATAAAGCCCATTTATTAGTGCTTCCTATTGAGATATCATCCTTGGGATTTTTCCTTGACCATGACCAAGCTATGATCCCACAACATAATCATGACAGAATTTATTTACGACCAATGTTCAATATCATTGAGATCACGACCCAACCATGTATGTTAAAACATCCCTTGAAAGTATCACCATCATGCACCTTACTATTATAGAATTTTCTAGTGTGTTAGAGGGATATATATAAATTAACCAAGAAATATTATTATGTAAATTACTTTAATGAGAAAAATGAATTTATTTTCATTTTATTATTGTTACTTTATAAATGGTTATTATTTTTATACAATAAAACACCAGTAGTATTTATGGGAAATATTCAAATTCAATTAAGGAACATATTTTGATGATTTAATGGATCTTAAATGTAATTAATATTTTAATTAAATATTATTATGGAGTAACTTATATTAAATATTAATAACCATATAGTGTTGATGAAGTCAAATTTGAAATTTATCACTGTTCAAAGACTAAAATTGTCCAAATCCCTATATTTATAAATAAATATCGATATTATTTTAAAATAAAAAAATCAAATATTGATAAAATTATATATATTAAATGAATATTATTTATGGAATTATAACATCGTGATTATTCGATGATAAAGTATTCATTATTTTGTGAGAGAATGGATTTTTTTGGGTAAAATTGAAATCGTAATGACACAAAAGTTATGTAATGAATACAAAAATGGTAACAATGATCTAACATATGTTTTTAATTTAAAATAATGTGTTTTTGAGTTTATTTGATTAATTTTTAAAGCCCTTATGAATCCTCCAAATCAATTAATTTGTTTTTTGTTTGAATAACAAATTCAATAATAGTATTACCCACATACTCACAAGATAGGCTATTATATTTTTAATTTCATCCATTGAAATAAAAAAATAATTAGAGCCAAAATAATTTTTCTGAAACCATGGGAAAATCATTGGGGTGGTTTGTGGTTGTTGTTATTTTATTTTGTAGAGTCCCAAACACAAATAATAAGTAAATCCCCCTCATATCATATATAAATCCCCCAAATCTCCCATTTACCTTGACTCATACTTCTTGTTGAACTTCTGTAATCTTACTTCCACTCTATATATTCCTCCCAAGGCACCTCGAATCTCTAAATAATCCCATATGATGCATTTAGGGCCACACACTCATGTAAGGGATCCTCAACTCATCTTATATATTCGTATTTCCTTATTATATAATGCCTTAAATATTCAATTCCTTATATTGGGATATGTAATTACATGTCCCTATTAGTTCACATATGATTTTAAAATCATGGTTGACCCCTTTAGATCCCATAAATTCATTTATTTAATATGTATATGACTTCATTATGATGTCGAAATTCCACTGCGATTTTCCAGGCAAAAACAATTTTTTATTGAATACCATACCAACATCCAATCAACATTGTCTTCCTTTATGGAATTATAGCCCTTTTACTTGGTACATAAATTAATTTATTCTAAACTCCATTATCATGGAATAAAATATGATGATTATTGAATCCATTTAGTATGATCAATGTGGCACACCTAAGCATGAGAATGAAATGAGCGTGAAAGGTGCACCTAGATTTATATTGTGCACCTGTTCATTGGGTAATAGTTAGTCTCATGAGGTATCATGTTAGGACAAGGAGTGAACCTAATTCCTTCATGGGAATTTTTTTATCATTATTTCTTGAAATTTATCCTTGACCTGTGTTTATGATATAGTGTTTTCAGTTATTGACACATCTATCGTGTTCCCTTTATGAATATCATGGTATGTCATGTCTCGTTGTTCATATTTATGATTATTACTAATTTTTATATGCCTATTTAATAAGATGTATTATTATCATCATTTTATTACATGTCAGTTCCCTTATTATGATTTGTATCTCACACCTTTCTTATGTATCTCCTCAGGTTAGCCATTAATGTTTAAAATGATTGAATATTAAAGATGTTTTTAATAAAGATGATGTTTTCCTGTTTAAAATTGTTATATAATATACCCAATTACTAATGAAAATATAAATCTCAAACCTATAGGTTGTATTAAGTGTAATATATTGTTATAACTCATTTTTTAGTGTTAAATAAAGAGTAGGGTTGTTATAGTTGGTATCAAATTGAATGTTTTATTATATTTTGGACTCCATAATAGAAAAATCTAACTAAAGCATTAGGTATAACAATATGTATAAAAAACTAATTTTTTAAGTGTAAATTATGTTGTTAATCAAGAAAATAAATATCACTTTCCATACTATATGTGGATGTGGTTCCAGCACAGATGTACCAAGAGTAACAAATCAAACAATGTGTGTCGGGCATGACTAGGTATAAACTGGTACTTAAAAATGGGACTAACTATGCACTTGACTTTACACTATTTGGGTATTCTATTTGGTAAATACATAATCTCACTAAGAACCATTATTGAGGGAATAAAAATTTATAATAATAGTATATGTTAGGAAATAGGTCATGGATAACATAGAATGATGCCAAGAAATTCATAAGTTAAAAATTAAATTAAATTTATATGTTATCCCTTTAATGTAATTGGGTTCCCCTTTACATATTTAAAATTTTAAAATAATCATAAATAATTTTTCTATTATTCTATTAAATGGCTAGAAATATGAGGAATCAGGTAAACAATCAATGCGAACGACAATGTGATGACTGCCCCAATGAGATGCCCAATTGGATGGAAGAAACAAATGAAATCCTTATGAAAATAAACTCTCAGATAACTCAATATATAAATAGAATCATATATCAGTAGGAGCACTGGAATTACCTTAAGATAGAGAATATTGTGATTGATTCTATTACACGACACATACATCTTAATTTTAATGGATTATACGTTCCCTTAATTATGGAACAATGCATAAAATCCATTGAAAATTTCATCTTCATTATTTAATGTTATGACCAATAGAATTTCGGACTATATTTTTATCAAATGGTGGGAGAATATGATCAGTGGTGGACATCAATAAAGAATAAAAATACAATGTAATATATCTAAGTGATGGGGGTGGAAGTAATCCTAAAAAATGAAATCTGATAAAAAATATACATGAACCCTCCATCATGAAATAAAAATGGATTTATTTTTCTACAATCACTAAGGAGATGAATATATTTGTGCATATGTGAAAAACATTACACTACTTTTATAATATTCCACTAGCTTTGTCGTTACCCTCAAATTCAAGGATGATTACTTCTTTAGTGGGATAATACCTAGTCTATGACATTTTTGGGCGTTTGAGACATTGATAGCTATGTTGAAATTCTCTAATGTTCCATGAAACATGAAATAGAAATAAACAAGTATCAAGGGTATCTTGTGGATAAGAAGAAAAAAATTAAAGTTTAATTTTGCCAGTTCAATGGAAAAATATAATTGTTCTATGAAATTTCATCATCCCGCTTGTAAGAGGTGTGGAAAAGAGAACTCCAGATATTTCCAAAGGTGAATAGGGAAATTCATTAGGTTTTGTAAGGAGAGACACTTAGCTAACAATTTTTGATCGAATATACCTAATAATTTGATAGAGTAAAGGAATTATCTGGTCAAAATTTAGTGCATTGTTCATTTCATCAACTATTGGGAACTAGGAAGCTTTTCAAATCAATGCACTATTCCAAGGGTTTTTGGAGATAACCAACAACCTCCAAGATAGTAATCAAATTATTATTCAATCAAAATCACTGAGGTGGATCCTAATAATGTAGTGGTGTTAGGTACACTAGTTATTAATTCATGAATAAATAACATTCTTTTTAATTCTAGTTTCATTAATTCTTTAATATCCCAAAAGTTTACGAAAACTATTCCAACACCGTTACAATGCATGGTAGTGAAGGTATTAGTTAAAATGAAATATGTGGAAATTATTGCATCCTGATTATATAACTCCCCTAGACACAATTTGGGGGTTGAACATCCCAATGAACCTTTTCATACTCTATTTTTAATAATTTGATTCAATTATTTGTATGGATTTAATTTTATTATATATAGAAAATATAAATTTCCAGGAGAAATAAATCACTCTCTGTATTTGGAATACGCCCCTTATTCTGCACAAGTTCAAAGAGGAGTATGTACACTAATTAGCACTAGCATCTTATTGATGAATACTTTTCTCTATAATAAAGCATATCTAACTCAAATGATTGAGCCTAAGTAATGAACCATCCTCAAAGGCATGCATATTTTGTGGGAATACACTGACATGTTTTTTAGGAATTTCAAGGTCTTCTTCCTATTTGAAAGGTTAAATTTACAATCGATATTTATAAATGGGTGTTTCAATTATCCAAGACATGATATCGAGTAGATTTTGTGGAACTTTTGGAGATAATGAAATATCTATTTGAGAATATAGATAAAGGGTTCATAATCCCTTGTTCTTGACTATAGGGTGCACCAGTCCTCTTCATCATGATTATTGATGTGTCAATGAATAGTTTTATTGATAATCATGAGCTATAAAAGATCATGATAAATAACATGTATCCTCTTACATGGATTAATGACTGGTTCAATCAGCTATGCGGGGCACAATAAATCTCCAAGGTGGATTTACATTTGGAATATAACCATGTTATGGGGAAGAAGGGAGGTACGTTGATGACCCATTTTCATACATGTTATGTGAAT
Source organism: Viscum album (assembly GCA_963277665.1). Classification (NCBI taxonomy): domain Eukaryota; kingdom Viridiplantae; phylum Streptophyta; class Magnoliopsida; order Santalales; family Viscaceae; genus Viscum; species Viscum album. The sequence continues at coordinate 386,384,160 of OY728146.1, forward strand.
TATGAGTTCATATTAATTCCATTCAAATGCAATAATTCCCCAACAATATTTATAGACATGATTAATTGAGTCTTTATAGATCACCTTTACAAATTTTTTATTGAATTTTTAGATTAAATTCTAATTTACACCAAAACCAATGAGGAGCATGCGAAGAATCTATGTTTTGTGCAAAAGACATTAGAAAAGGATCAGATTTATAAAAAATAATGAAAATGTGATTTATGGTTGACGTAAGTATCATTGTTTGTGAAAATCATCAATGGAAATGGGATATCTATAGACCCATTAAAGAAAAAATAAATTAAATGCAGGTCGAGGCCGACATCTGTGATACATATTGATATATTCCTTGGATTAGCTGGATATTATCATTGATTTGTTCCAAATTTATCAGGATTATCAAACCCTCTATCTAAGATAACATGGATGGAAGTATATTTTTCTACGAATGATGAGTGTGAATAGATCATAAAGTCGATGAAAATGAGGCTTATCATTTTCCTTATACTCACACTACCCACAAGTAGAGATCATTTCATGGGATTCAATGATTCTTTGGAGATGGCCTTAGGATGCTAGTTAATATAGAATAGGAAAGCCACAGCCTACACTTCAAGGATGTTGAAAGTTCTGGAAAAGAACTACCCAATTCATGATATGGAGTGGGTTGTATTGATCATTAATTTGAATATATGGATGAATTATCTCTTTTGGGATAAGTGTTAAATATATATAGATTGAAAAATACTCAAGATTAATTCTCACAAAAATATAAGAATATGCTCCAATGATGAAAGTTAGAGATGTTCAAGGAATAAAAATTCCCAATTCACCACCATCAAGGGAATTAGAATAAAGTGGTGGATTCAATATGTACAAAGGATCAAGAAATTTTATCATTGATCAGAATTGGAAAGGATTTTATCTTATTAGAAATGAAAAGGATAGACATTTGAATCATAAATGAAGAAAAATAATCAAGTATTTCAATAATTATTTCTTAATAATCTCTTTTATAAAAGAAAATGTATAAAAATTGGTGATGGGGGAATTTAGAAGATTGTGGAAACTATATGAAAAGGGAAATACTTGGAATTTAGTGTTAATGAATGAGTTGTGAGATTTTGGTCCCAAAAATGTATACCATAAAATTATGAGTTAGAGAAGGAAATATTTGATGATGAATATAATTTAAATTTCTCTATTCACCAAGAAATAACAAAGATGTATTGAGAACATCAATATCACTATTGGTTGGAAAATGTGAAAATGGATATCGTTGAATATTAATCAATGTTCTTGGTATGTTAGAAAGTGAATGCTGAAAACCAGTTATTAATGGTGATGAAATGGCCATTTCCCATAACAACATGATGATGGGAAAATATCCCCATAGACTTTTTCACCATCATTTTGAAGACATCATTGGAAAAATTATATATGGGTTATTGTAGATCATTTTAAAAATATTTTTCACATTATTTTGATTTGAGAGGATTTATCATAAGATTAATTTGTACAAATATACACCAAAAACTGGTAAGGATGCATAGAGTACCATTATCCATTATAAATAGTCAATATTTGAAATTCAACTCCTTGATATAGAAAAGTACCCAAGATGATATGAGCAATGATATGAAATTTAGTACATCCAATTATCCTTAAATGGGTAGAATTTTTTATAGGACTGTTCATTCATTGGAGGAATTGTTGTGAGCATGTTCTATAGACATTAAGTTGGACAAGACCAACATCTAACTTTGGTCGAGTTCTCTTACAAAAACATTTTCCACCCAAGCATCCAAATGGATCCCTATGAACTCCTTTATGGGAAGAGGTGCAGGATATCTGCATGTTTTGATGAAGTTGGTTATTGAAAACTAATAGGTCCTGAAATGGTTGACGAAATGGTGTAAAATGACCATTTAGCATAACATCACAGATAATAAGATTCCAAAGAAGGGGTATGCTATAAATCATTCATGAGACCTACAGTTTGATGGTGGAGATAAGGTATTACTCCACATATCTCTATCTAAGAATGTGAGGATATTTTTTAAGGGGGGAAAGCATAGTCCAAGATACATTGGCCCCTTTGAGATCATTTAATGTATCAGAGCAGTGGCCTACCGATATGCAATCCCACCTAACCTATCTCAATTAAATTATGTATTCCATGTACCCATCTATATAATTTACATTCCAAACCCCTAAAATGTACTCAATATGGAAGTGGTACCATTGGAGAATGATCTATCACATTAGGCCCATTTAGTGAAGATCATATATAGTAGATTCAATGTTCAATAATATATGACAATGTATATAGTCAATGTGTTTGGGAGAAACTACACTTTTGAATAAGTGAGGTGAGAACTTGTGGAACTGATGAAATAGAGTTACCCTCATCTATTTTAGTAAGGGAAATTAATATTTCAATGGAAAAAATTCTTATGGGGGAATATTGTAATGACCCAAGATGTTATATATAAATTCCCATTTTGGATTTAATTAAATTCCTTATTATGTAATATGCTTATATGAAACAGATGCACTTATTATTTTTATTATATTAAAATGTAATTAGAATACTGTTAAGGATCATTACCATTGATAATATATCAATTGAATAGTGATAACATGATTATTATAATATAGGGTCTTAACAAATCCAATTGACATTGAAAAACGAAGTGATGTACTATAAAAGTATGATAAAACCATATGAAGCCAATTATTTGAGCATATTATGGAGATATAATCACTTTTATAATCACTTGACTATGACCAAGATAAGAACCAACAACTTAATAATGAGTGAAACAGTTTATGGGAGAAGTTCATACTCATCAAGATCACGTCCCAAACCATGTAAGATGAACAACCCCATGAAAGTCCTACTATCAAGCACCATACTCTTGGAGCATTTTCTGGTGTATTAAAAGGATATGTATCAAGTCCCCAAGAATATGAGTATGTAATTTATTTTTTATATAATAAATAAAATATGTTAATTTTATTATTCTTATATTATAAATTGTTTTTATTTAGATACAATTAAATCAAAATGTATTTGTAGATAATTTTTAAATTCAATTTAGGAACATATTATGATGAATTAACTAATTTTTTAAATTAAATTCATATTAATAAAATATTATTATTAAATAATTTTTATTAAATATAAATGATCATATAATTTTTATGATGTCACATGTGATTTTTATAAGGGTTCCAAAACTAGTATTGTAAAAAAATAAGCATTTATTATTAAATAAAGATTATATTTTAAAAGAAAAAATTTAAATATTTATAAAATGATTTAGATAAAATACATATTATTATTGAAATCAGAATATTGAAATTATCCAATTGTGAATTTTTCATAATTTTCTGCGAAAATCAAATTTTTGGGTTAAAATTATATACTGTCTAAATAAATTTTGCGTATCATGACATCATAATGACCCAATAGTGATATAATAAATTTATCATATGTTATAAAGGACCAAATATTTCTTTTTAATTTTATATAATGTGGTTTTATGTTTATTTGATTAATTTTATAAATTCCTTGTGAATCATTTAAAAACATTAATACATTTTAAGGTTTTAAAAATATTAATTTATGTTTATGTCTCACCTCCATAAAATAAGGGGTATTATTTCATTAAGTACAGACGTTGTCCAAATAAAATATTGATATTTTGTCCCATTTTTCAGAAACCATTAGCAAAAACCATGGTATGATTTGTGGTTTTAGTTATTTTATTATTGAGAGTCCCAAACTAAAAAAATAAATAAATCCCCATCATTTCTAATATAATAACACACAAGGTCCCAATTAATTTCACTCAAAATATTTAGAGCACATCTATACTCTAACCAATTAACTCTAGAATTCCCCCAAGGCTCCCCCAACTCTCAAGAATCCCCTCTCAAGCATTTTTAGTCTCACACTTAAGTAGTGGATCCTCGCCTTCTCTTCATTATTCAAGTTTCTTTATTATCCTTTTAATTCTATTTTCAATTACTTATGTTGGGATATTCCTTTCCATGACTCTATTACATCCCATATGAATTCCAAACGAGTAGACACCCCTTTACCTAAAAAAATTCATTTTATAAATTTTTATGTGATGTTGTTATGCCACCGATGTTCCGGCACAATTTTCCATGCAAAAATATTGTGTATTGAATATCATACCCATTTTTTTTCACGGTTGTTCACCTTTATATACATATAACTCATTTGATAATGACTTAAATCAATTTATTCTATAATCCTCATGGTGGAATAAAATATGTTTATGAATGAATCCATATTTCATGATCCATGTGGAATACTTAAGCATGACAATGAAATGAATGTGTTGGGTGTGTCATGAATTATATTGAGCTTCAATGCATTGGGTAATGCTTATTCTCATGAGACATTATATTGAGACATGGAGTTCACTTGATTAATTTATGGGCCCATTTCATCATTATGTATCAGCATTTATCCTTTACATATGTTTATATTGTAGGGTTTTAAGTTGTTACCACCTTTCCAATGTTTCCTTTATGTATATCATGTTATATCATATCTCATTACTCATGTTTATAATTATTAAGAATTATAAAATGACTATATTTTAACATTTATTATTCCATTTATGTTATTTTATGTTTAGTACTTTTCTAGGATATGTAGATCACCCCTTTCTTATGTATGTTCCCAGGTTATTCAATACAGTTTTAGGTGCGATCATGTTAAAAAAGTTTTTAATAAAGATGACATTTTCCTATTCTAAATTCTTATATAATGTACTGATTTTCATGTGAAGTAAGTATCCTTTTTTGAAAAGATCATTTAGTGATATTCAATGGGATATACTACCATCCGCATGTATAATAGTCTCAGTCTCTCTACTGAGATCTTCTATCGAATAGAAGGAAATGGGCCAATGTTGAGAGTCAATCTATGATCACCTAGATGGAATCATGAACCATGGATGTACATGGTACCGCATAAAAATTTCCTTGGATATCCCATCACACTTACACCAATAAAAGTATTTACAAAGGGGATTTACAAAAATATATCATCACATCTACTCTGAACATCATGTATACCATAATCCATCCTCTAAAATTGATAACATGCTCCCCACATTCATTAAATATATCTATTTTATGTCTTCTAGATATATGAATATATTAGACCTCACAACAGTTATATATATTATAGGATTCCCTAACAAGCTATAAAATGTGTGGGGTAACAACTAGATACTAGAGATACGAAGCACCATCCTTTCCCACTAAATACTAATGCAACAAGTATAATTGGTCTAAATCCTCATAAAAAAATAGAGAAAAAGTTATCCTATAGAGAAAATCAACCACCAAATACCCTTTCCCATGAGTCCAAACAATATCAATGTCATATTATTTGAGTAACTGCACCTATATTCTATGTTCCATGTTATGATGCTTCATAGAAAATATATAATTTGAAATATTATGGTCATAGTTGATGAAAAATCACTCACCCATGTGGTAGTTCCAACATAACATCAGGAAATAGAATACCACTACAATTTCAAGAACATGGATTGTGTAGTTCTACTATTATGTTCTCAATATCATGAATACATAAGCAATCACTTCCATCATCCTCATTAGAAGAAATCCAATTTTGGTCTCTGATGAATAAAAAAAAACTACTTACTAAACACACACCTTTCTAAATATCTAATGGATTCAATATTAATCATATTCAACAAATCTTAAAAACATTGTAGAAAATTTCCTTCCACATTGAAAGACACCCCTATCAAGTAAATGTTTTCATGGGTGTTTCCACTATTGGAAAATCGGGTATAAACCATTGATTTTACACTTCCCACCCAAGGAAACTCCACACCTCGGAAAAATATTATGTTTCTCTCTTTCTAACATTGTATAAACCTTATTCAGGTGAACTTCAACACATACCGATAAGATGATGTATCTCATGAATTAGACATCTCGATCCCAAATCTAGTAGTTAAAAAATTTCACAAAAATCCATTTCTCTTGGAGCTTCTTACGAAAAATTATCAAGTGCATCGTGTGCCCCTCTATGAACATCAAGTACACTAGGATTTATTTGATGAAAACTACCAAAACCCAGTATATGAAAGGTAGAAATATCCAGTCTATGAGTCCTGTGAACACTAATATGGAGTTATTTATACTAAAGGGAATCACCATGTACTCATAGTGAATTTACAAACAATTGAATGTATTAGTTGGTATTTCTTATCCCATACTCCATGATGGTGATAGCCTAGACACTAGTTAGTCATCAAGAAAGATTGAATTCCTATCAACTAATCAAAAAGGTTTTTTCCCCTTAATAGTGGATAATTACACTACACAATCACCTAGTTCAAGCACTGACAATCCAAAGATAACCTCAATCTATCATATTACTTCATGGAAAAAAATGTAGGGGATTCTTATGGTGAAACACTAGTTCTCATGATTCAAATCTCATGAATGTCCTAAAAAATCACCCTCATCCAATGAATCTCCATAGGAGCCATATGATATGCTAGTGAAGATACTAATGTCATCCTGAGGGGTGAATTCAATGCATAAGTTTAGATCATAGTGGGTTGGTAATCCTTGAATGTCTTCATGGATGATGTCCTTGTACTCCACCACAACTACATGGAACTAGTAACTCATAACATCCACTACTCCAATAGTAATTCAATATAACTATTGAGTAATTCACTACAATATCTTATGCATTATCTCATCCCTCTCTTCCATGTTTTATTTTATTACATGAAACATATAACCATGTACAATCCCAGCAGACCCACCACATCCCCCTAAAAATTTGTAAATTTGTTAAAACAGTTTGGGTAACAATTCCATACCTAATATGATTTCATAAGGCCACATGACTGCTACAATTAGATTATATAAATATTTCATCCCTAAAATAATTTTATCGCACTAGTAGAATAAGAGTAAAACTTTTGGGTCACCTCTTGTGAATGTCTATAAGTATAATGAGAGAGTAAAAGGTTCAACTAATATATAAATTTCCTGAACTAGAGAGGTTGAGAGGAATGAATGACTCATATTCATGTCCTTCAATTCTAATGATATGTTATAAAAGATATTGATTTTAGCTTATTTCATCCATAGATTCTTTGTTCATTGTCCTCTATAGCATGTAGCGGTCCTTATCCCTGACCACAATCTCCCTAAGAATAATGTGGAAGGCCTTGGGGTGGTGGTGGTAATAAGAAAAACATATGACTACCTACTTCTTCTCTACCATCCCCTCTACCTCATTTTACTCTATATAAACCCCCTGCTACTATCATTGTCTCATCGTTGGGGGGTCTCTTGATCATCTCCCAATCAATAATATAATGGTTCTAACAATATTACGAATTATATCAATGATTGTCCTAGGAGAAACACCACCTATCACTCAGGCGACGAGAGATATCTGTGGGACCTGCACAACCAATCCCCTATACTATGATTGTCATCTAATGTATCTGACAAGCATTAATTACTATGAATTTCCTTACCTACCGAGTTATGAGGTATCATCTCCTTATTTCCCTCTACCAACACCCACTATCATCACTTGCTTATCCAAGAGTCTCTCCACCACTTCAGCCCACCCAAGCACCCCATCATAGGTTGGAATTTAAAGAGGTACCCCTAAATACTTGATATTTTGTCATAATCCCTACTAAATTTTTCATGTCCTAAAGAATTAATCATTCCCCGTATCAATAAGATTTCATGAGATATTAGAAAACCTTGACAAATACTCCACCAAATTCATAATATGAAGCTGCATATAGAAAAGTTATTGGATTCACACTAATCACAACATGACCAAATAAAACTCCACCCTAAAGAGATTCTCAAATTATGAAAGGGGTGATCTATATCATCATGTGAATAATTCACCAAAACCATACATTTCCTATTGTATCCCTAAATATGATTCACTGTAAGGAACTCCATCTATTCTGCATGAATCCTCATAAGACATAAAACCTGATTGATTGGAACCATTTAGACCCCAGTCACATAGAGTTCTATCATGACCCAAAACATGAGAGGTCACTACCTTCATAAATCATGTAGAAAACTCAAATGATGTGAATATTTAGTCATAACTAGAATTATAACAACTAAAAAAATAGTGGTATTATTTCTCGTAAACCACATAGTGGTCCTATCTGTAGTATGACCACTTGTACTAAAGACTCATCACTTGGTGGATCATCCTCCTGATGAAATAGTGGAATCACGGCTAGCTGTCTTCACAAAGGAATCCTAAAATAAATAATATATACCATGGTCAAAGAGTATATCTGTGATATGACTAAATAAATACATGAAAACCACAACAAAATATTCTAGGAATTATTTACCATTTTCTCGACCACTAATGCGTACAAGTACCAAGTCAAATGATAGACGATCAGAGTATTGGTGCATGGATAAATTAATCACCAAACCAGAATTTGAGTCCATCTCCCAAAAGACTAAATCAAAATAATTAGAAACATCAGATAAAAATATATAACTTAAATGAAATAAAATTGCCAACATAAATAAAAGAAAAATACACTATAATAGAGAAAAAGAACAAACCTATATAAAAGAAAAAACTAACCCTGCATGAGAAAAACAATTCACCTATGTAAAAAAATTGTGTTATCAATAATATAAATAAATATATTAAATAGAAATATTTAATTCTAAACTACTCATTGAGGCATACTTAGAACATTATGTTTCATATTTCACAATGGTTTAATTTCGCACGTCACATGCCATTTATAATTCATCTTTAAACATTATCTATGTAAAATGTTACTAAATAATTATAAGATAAAAAAATTAAGGAAATAAATTAAGTAATAGTAGATAAATTGATTATAAATCAATCATGGATAAATTTCTTGATTTTGGAAATGTGTGCACTTTTAAATCAAATATGACGTCTATATATTGAAAAAAAACACTTGGAATCATACCAACTGCACCATGTATAATATTAATGTGTAGATTATTCTTAAATGTCAAAAATAAATTATGAATCATTATCCTAAAGAATCAGAAATATATGAATCTGTTTCCTTAGTTTCATGTATGCAACATTTTTTTACTAAAAAAACATTTTAAATTGGAAATAGAAAATTAGAGTCAAACAAGTATAATCATGTGTGGGTTTAATGTGAGATTTATTCCTACATTCCATAAATGAATTATGAATCATTTTCCAAGATTATCAATGTAATACCCCGAATTTTTTGAGAAAGATTATTTTTAATTTCATTGATATCTTGTGTTGTACGCTACACCAAGATTAGCTTGTGCTATATGCATCACAATACTAGATTGTAGTATATGCAAACACTATTCTTGGCTTGTCTTTCATGCAATTGTGACCTTCCTCGATAGGGTGTGTTGTACGCAATACTGAGTTTCACTAAATAATGATATATTGTAATAATATTATTATGAACTAGCTGTTATGAATAGTAGTAACTACATTTTTAGTTTTATGACATTATAATTCATCTTACACATATTATAGAAATTGGTGTGAGTACAAAATAAATTTTTTAGGTATATTAAGTATTTTTCAAAAAATTCAGTTTTACCGCCTTTTGATGGCGCACCCACTTTAAATATAGTTTTTTAAATGTTTATGAGTTCAATTTGACTAAATAAAATTCGTATTTGGAATCAGGATATAAAAATTTACTTTGGATAAAATTTTCATATTATCCTGATAAATTTCATATTTTAATGAATAGTAAAAACACGCTATATTTTAAATAAAAACAATTTTTTTCATCATAATAATTTATATTGTTAAATTATAATATTGAATGGTTTTAAAGTATAAATAGAATATATTTTCACCATTTAATATAAATTATTTAATTTACATTGATTTTACATTGAATTCAAAGGTAAAATCATTTCAATCTTTTGCTATGTTTTAACTTTTAAAACTTGTTTTCTTAACAACGGGATTAATTTTAAATGAATTTCTGAAATTTCTATGATTTGAATTTTGGAAAAATGGATTACATATTTGGAATAAGTAGGTCCAAATTATTATAAAAGGATAATTTTTATTTTTGGGAACTATGAATAGTAACTATGGTAAATTTTATTTACTATAGATAAAGGTAAATCGGGTAATTAAGGGTAAATATAATAATATAAAATTACCCTAACACTTGTATTAATATAATTGGATTATTATAATTCGTCTTAAGACATATTTGGGTCGAAATGGAATCTATTGGAACCCACATGGATGTGATTAAGACCTTTAATTTATTTTATTTTAAGGAAAGTGAAATATGTCTCACTCAAACTTTAATAAGTAAAGTATTTTTAATATAAGGTTATAGATAATATAAATTAGATTATAAATACTAATTTGAAAGATAAATTTTTTTTCTTGGTTATGGTAATTTATTTTTAATTTTTAAGAAATATATAATTTCTTTAATAGCGTATACATTATTGATGTCGAAATTATTTACTTAGTGAAAAATCAATAATATAGTTTTTATTAAAATAATAATACCCATAAAAAGGACCAAACACTTGAACAAAACTTATTGGTCGAGTTTATCTATACCATAATCATCTCATGGTCGACTTGGGGACTATTTTGAGCCGTATAAAAGAGATTATGACATTTATATTATTTTATTTTAAATGATGTCAAAGTTGTCACATTCATAATTCAATAAATATAAAAATTTATATGTTGATTATTTTAAGATGATAAATTATATTAAAAGTATTATTACGAAAGATATTATATTTATCTTCATCATAGTATTTTATTTTTAATTTTTATGAAACAAATAATTATATTAAATAATTATACAAAAATGTTGTAGTAATTATTTTATTAAGAGAAATATCAAACAAATGGTTTTAATAATATTAAAATAAATATTAAATGAACTAATTAAAGTTCTCCATACATTTTCTAGATGAATATGACATTTTGTGAGTCTATTAAATATTATTTTTTGAATATATCCTCTGTTTTTATTTTATATAAATTCAAATAAATGAATAGTGTCAAAATTAACACTATTGTTATTTTATAAAAATATCATATTATTAAATTGATTCAAAATGAAAAAAAATTTTAAAAATAATAAATTGAAAATTTTAAGGTCTAAAATGTCATAAAGTATCCAATTATAGACAATTCACAACACACAAGTAATTATTTATAAGAATTTAAAATATAGAATATTATCACCACAAATAAAATCAATTAGATTAAAAAAGGCTAAATCATGTTGATAAGGTTTAAAATAAATTTCCAACATGTCAATATTTTATTGGAATATTATATTACAACCATACCTCATCTAATATTCGGATTTGGGTAATTTTTGAAGTTTTTATGTGGTGTTTGTATTAATATTTTTGAGGTTTCCAAAGGTGCCCCTCTCCTCCCTTATAAAAGGGCACCTACTCCCTCTCCTCCTAAAAAAAGTTTGAGAATTCAAGCTCAGCAAATCCCTGACCATATCACTTCTCCACTTCCATATAAATCTAATAGAGGTCCTGGTATTCTTAAAATAACATCTTTAGTTCCCTAAGAGGAGGTTTAGAGAAGGCGCATTGAAGAAGAGGTAATCTCTACTACCGATTCTTTCACGTTTATTTATTCTTATACTTATTTTTCGTTAGTTGTTTCATTATAAAGTAATAACATAAGTATAAATAATATACTGATATGTTATTATAAATATGAAACAACCCCATTTAACCTTCTATCCATCCTATAGAAAATAAAGTTACCGCGCGTGCGTACGTACGGAATACCGTCTCCACGCTGTGGTGTAGTCTGTTTTTCCACCACCACCTTACTTGGATATGTATAATGGTGTAAAGAATTTATATATATGGTTATTATAATGTCATAAAAAGTATTATATATTATATCATCCACTCCAATTTCATTCAATAATCATGGGAATGATATCATCGCTCATGTGTACGTACAGATTACCGTCTCCACAACGCGATGAGATTAATTTTCCATGTTAACCATTTAAGAATAATTATAAAGTATATATAATAAATAATAATTATATATATGACATAATAATGCTAATGTATTTATGTATATAAATATATGTCATCTACTTACATCCTTTCAAGTCAATGAGGATAGGAAAACAACATTCATGCGTACGTACCGCCTACCGTCTCCATAAACGGTGTGTTTCATTTCAGTTATATATATATTATATATATATACTGAATATATATGATATATAAATAATTTTTTACACTCTGAAAGTAATTAAATCATGATATAAGTAGTAATAATATCAAGAACAACAAGTCCAAACACGTACGATAAATAAAACAATTTTAACCAAAACGCATCTTTAACATGGAATTGACAAAAGAACGGGTAATATAAAGTCATAAGTGAATCATATATGATATAATAAATATTATTATGGTTTTTATAAAAGTTAATAATATTTATAAACTCACTATACAGGAGTTTTGGACATGTAAGGAAGAAATTGGACCTAAGGTAAGGGATAATTTTGCAAATCTCATTTTTATCTGAGATTGCTTATACGTAAGTATTTACTAGGGTTATATTTTTCATTCATGTCCATAAAAATGTTTTTCATAAAGTGTTTCATATTATTCCATGTATTTTTAAAGTCATGTTTACCCCTATTTGACTTTTACATTGAGTTATGTAAGGAATATTTTTTTTGTTTACCATACAAGGAACATTTTGACTTTTCTGGAAAAAGTACGAGGAGAATGTTTTCTTATCTTATACGGAATGAATGGATTTTCAAGGTTTCATAACGCCTAATTATCATGAAGCTTAATCTTCAAGATTTCATGATTATTTTCAACAAAATCCTTTTCTTTTAAAATTTAATGGAATTTTGTGAAAAAAAATTGTTTTGAAGAATAAATGATATTTTCCTCAAGAATTAATTTCAAGTGTTTTGTCAAAACTATTTTCCATTTAAGATGACATTATTTAGTATTATTATGATTAAATTATAATATCTATATTTTTTACATGGTTTGATTATTATAATGCTAAAATTATGTCCATTTTTTCTATATGGATTACATTAAGATGGGAAGATGTTTATGAAACCCATTTTATTCGTTGGGTTATGATGAATGATTTATGTTTATTTTGTGGAAAAAGTAAGAATTATTTCATTATGAGATTGGTGGGACCTATATCTCCCTCCAATGAATTGGGTAATTATTTATACCACATGATACAGACATGGCTGGAACGACATGTTAATCCTATTTAGTGATACATGACTAGAATGTGGAGTGAACTCGATTCAGTAATGGACTTTGTCCACTATGATTGTCTTGGAAGCAATGCCTTGGCCACTATGGAAATCATATCATGAGCTTAATGGTTTTCAATAATTACATGTTTTATTCCCCATACTGTTTTATCATTATTGATGTTCCACTATGATATATGCCTTACAAAGTGCCATGTTTTATGTCATTGCTCAATATTTTGATTTTTAAACATTATGTTCATGTTTTTTAATTCAAATGTATATGGTTATTATTATTTTCTCCATTCCTACCCTTACTGAGAATTTGATCTCACCCTTTATATGTTTTCTTTTCCCTAGGATATAACAAAAGGTTTTAGGTAAGAAAACAAAATGGGGAGATCTTTATGGGAGATGTTGAAGATCTTTCACCATGATTAGAAGATTATGTTCCGAGTTTCCAAAGACACTAAACTAATACAGTCTTTGGGCATCTATTTTTGTATTGTATTAAGTATTCCGCAAATTTAATGTAATTTCTATGCATGTCATGTTTGGGTCTCTACAGTTTGTATCAGAGCTAAAGTTTAGTCAACCTTTGGAAACTAGGATGCGAAAACTTTATTGAGATTCCTAGAGATATTTCTATGGTATGTCTAGGGGTGTACCTATGGTTAAGTAAATTTATAGGTAATAGAGATCATATAATTAAACCTATGATCTTAGATATTTAAGGTACACCCGCTTTATTATGTTGTTTTCCTAGCATAATTTTTTCCTCTCACACTATTCTTTTTGGGTTATAGAAAATGGCTGGAAACCGGAAGATTCATGTTATTGAAGAATATAATGGACAATGGAATGATATTCTTCATGAGATACCAAAAGAAATGTTATTTGGAAGGAAAAACATTGTTATTATTCCTAATCATCAATCTTATAATATGATCAATAATCTCATCTTTGGTAAGATTCCTAGCTCAGCTAATAAGAGAAAGATGTAGTTTCATGATGATCATAGAGGAAAGAAAGTTCAATTTCCCTCATGTAAGTCGTGTGGTAAGAGGCATTAAGGAGAATGTTTTAAAGGAATTGGAAGATGCTTTGGGTGTAGAAGAGAAGGACACAAAGCTAGTAATTTCAAAGGAAAAGGGTCAGTTAACACAATGGAAAAGGATAATGGTATTGATAAGACATCAACAAAGGTTAAATGTTTTAAATGTGGAATGTATGGGCATTATGAAACCCAATTACCTAAGGGACAATCTCCTAAAGATAATCAACATGGTCGCATGAATATTATTTATGTTGATGATGATGAAGACACAACAAATGATATATGAGATAAAGAAGTGTTGGGGAATAAAATGATGAAGCTCGGTCAATGGTTTTAGAATGTAGTGGAATGATTTCATGTTTATCAAGAATAATTTATGATACTATGGAATAAAGGAAAATCTAAGGATTTTTATGCTGTTTTCTTTCCTTGAGTATTTGAAAGTATATGATGAATGGTACCCGTAACCATGAAAATTGATTGAAATATTTTTGGAAAGCAGATGATATGTGAATAATGAAGGGATAAGTAGAAAATAATATGTTTGATAGTATTAATGAGCACATGACTAATAAAAGGACAAAGTGATATCATGGTCTATGTATATAGAAATTTTGGGATTTTGGTATGTGGAAAAAGTTACCTTTTGACGGCCTTCATGTTTTCACTAAGGTTCTATGGTAATTTATGTTTCAAGAGAATACATGATTAAGGTATTCACATGATTTTATTTATACTATAAGATTAGACAAAAGTATTATAGATATGCCTAATGGTTGGAATGGATTATGTTAGACATCATATAATATTATTTAAGGCTATAATTTTTTCAATATAATTTCTGTAATGTTATAATAGTGTAGTTTTAGAAAAAGGACAACCTGCAGGATGGGCGACAACCTATCGCGTCGTAAAAGGTTGCAGGAATCGAACCCACAAATAAAGCAAGACAAGCTATTATCGCCTACCACTAGCCTACATAAATTCCTTGGTCTGTATAAACTAGTTTTATTTTATTAAGTAGGATGTTAGATGAAGTATAAGTATATTTTTCGAATGATATATGATTAATCTCACCTTAAATTGACTTATGTATATAATTTTTTCTAACCTTATGTTTGAGACGGAAGCAATGACCTATCATTCTATCACATAATCTACTAACACTTCATGAAAGACAAATTCAACTTCATTTCATTAACAGATGAAGTGATAATTGTTCAAGGCATGAGCAACGATGAGATTGTACCAAAATCAAGTAAGTATTTCTTTTAATTAAAAAATTCTCCAACATTAGGGAAATGATCTTGAAAACCAAAAATGTTGTCCTAGTTCCCTTATATCTGATGAATTAGATGGTACCTTAGATCATCACAAATTTTTGGATTTATGATTGTTAGTTTTTTCATAGCCATGTTCTCAACCACTCTTCATCAGAAGTTGATGGTTATATTTCTCTTCCATATCCATATTCTCACCAATGTTCTCTTATGTGGAAACCCAATAATGTGTTAATTTGGGTAACTATTAAGTTTCATACTATAGTTTTTAAAACAAAGTTTTTTTATTCCTTTTTATGATATGGGTTTCTATGAAAGAAACTTTTAAGTAGTAATCCATTGATAACCCTGCCGAATTTCAATGGAGAAATTCATTTTAAGGGGTGTAGAATGTAACACCCTGAAATTTTATGACAAAGATTATTTTTAATTTCTTTAATGTCTTGTGTTGTACGCAACACCACGATTATCTTGTGATATACACAACACTGTACTAGTATTTAGTATACGAAAACACAATTTTTGGCTTGTGTTGCGCGCAAGAGCAACCTTCCTAGATAGTGTGTGTTGTACACAATACTGAGTTTCACTAAACAAAGATATATTGGTATAATATTATTATGAACTATCCATTATGAATATTAGTAACTAAATTTTAAATTTTAAGACATTATAATTAATCTTACACATATTATAGAAATTGGTATGAGAACAAAATAAATTTTCTAGGTAAAATAAGTATTTTTCAAAAAATAGAGTTTTACCGCCTTTTGATGGTGCCCCAACATTAAATCTAGTTTTTGGCATGTTTATAAGTTCAATTTTACGAAATCAAATTCTTCTCTGGAATCATGATATACAAATTTACTTTTGATAAAATATTCACATTATTCTGATAACTTTCATATTTTAATGAATAGTAAAAAAACATGCTATATTTTAATTAAAAACAACTTTTTTCATCATAAACATTTATATGGTTAAATTATAATAATTTATGGTTTTAGAGTATAAATAGAATATATTTTTACCATTTAATATAATTTACGTAATTATCGTTTATGTTACATTGAATTCATAGGTAAAATCATTTCAATCTTTTGCAATGTTTTAACTTTTAGAACTCTTTTTCTTAAAAACGGGATAAATTTTGAATTAATTTCTGAAAATTATGTGATTTTAATTTGGAGAAATTTATTCCATATTTATAATCATTAGGTCCAAATTATGATAATAGACTACTTATTATTTTTGGGCACTATGAATAGTAACTATGGTAAATTTTATTTACCATAGTTTAAGGTAAATCTGGCGATTAAGGGTAAATATAATATTATAAAATTATCCTAAAACTTTTATTAATATATTTGGATGATTATATTTTTTCCTAAGTCATATTTGGGTCTAAATGTAATCCATTGGAACCCACTTGGATGTCATTAAGACCTTTAATTTATTTTATTTTATTGAAAGTGAAATATTTCTCACTCAAAATTTAATAAGTAATGCATTTTTTATATAAGGTTATACGGAATATAAATTCAATTAAAAATACTCCATTGAAAGATAAACTGTTTTTCTTTGATATGGTAATTTATTTGTAATTATTAAGAAATATTTAATTACTTTAGTATCTTACACATTAGTGATGCAGAAATTTTTTACTTAGTGAAAAATCAATAATATAGTTTTTATTAAAGTAATAATACCAATCAAAATCCCTAAACACTTTACCAAGACTTATTTATCTTGTATATCTATATCATAATCATCCCATGGTCGGCTTGGGGACCATTTGGATCCGTATAAAATAGATTAATACATTTATATTATTTTATTTTAAATAATGTCAAAGTTGTCACTTTCATAAATTTAATAAATATAACAATTTATATGTTGATTATTTTGAGATGATAAATTCTAGTAAAAGTATTATTATGAAAGATATTATATTTATCTTCATCATGGTATTTTATTTTTAATTTTTATGCACTAAATAATTATATTAAATAATTATATAAAAATGTTGTAGTAATTAATTCATTAAGATAAATATCAAACAAATGGTTTTAAAAATATTCAAATAAATATTATATGAACTAATTATTGTTCTATAATAAAATTAGATGCATATGAAATTTTATGAGTCTATTAATATTTTTTGTTTGAATATATCCTCTGTTTGGATTTTATTTAAATTTAAATAAATGAATAGTGTCAAAATTAACACTATTGTTATTTTATAAAAATAACATATTATAAAATTGTTTAAAAATCACAAAAATATTTAAAAATTATAAATTGAAATTTATATGTTCTAAAATTTCATAAATTATCCAATTATAGACAATTCACAACACACAAGTAATTATTTATAACAATTTAAAATTTAGAATATTATTACAACATATAAAATTAAATAGATTAAATAAGGATAAATCTTGTTGATAAGGTTTAAAATAAATTTCCACAATGTCTAAATTTTATTAGTTGATGCTATTACCAACCAATATCATCTAATCTTCAGATTTGAGTCATTTTGGAAGTTTTTATGTGGGGCTTGAATGAATATTTTTGAGGATTCCAAAGGTGCCCCTTTCCTCCTTTATAAAAGGGAACCTCCTCCCTCTCCTCTTCACAAATATTTGAGCCTTCAATCTCATCCAACCCCTTACCACATTAATTTTCCACTTCCATATAATCTTACAAAAGGTCCTGGTTATGTTCAAAGACCATCTTTAGTTCCCTAAGAGGAGGTTAAGAGAAGTCTCGTCGAAGAAGAGGTAATCTATTCTACTGATTCATTCAAGTTTCTTTATTATTCTAATTCCTTATATTTATTTGTCTCATTATACAGTAATAAAATAAGTATAAATAATATACTTATATGTTATTATAAAAAATAAACAACCCCATTTCACTTTCTATCCATCCTATAGAAAACGAAATCACTGCGCATGCGTACGTACGGAATAACGTCTCCACGCCGTGGTGTAATCTGTTTTTCGACCACCACCTTATGTGGATGGGTATAATGATGTAAAGAATAACTATATATGGCTATTATAACATCATAATTATTCTGAGATATTATATCATCCACTCCAATTTCATTCAATAATTATGGGAACGATATCATCGCCCGTGCATACGTACGGATTATCGCCTCCATGATGTGATGAGATTCATTCTCTATGTTAACCATTTAAGAATAATTATCAAGTACATAAAATGAATAATAACGATATATATGACATAATAATGCTAAAATATTTATTTATATATATATATATCATCTAATTACTTTCATTCAAGTCAATAAAGAATGGAAAACATCATTCATGCGTACGTACGACCTACCGTCTCCATGAATGGTGTGTTTCATTTCATTTATCTATATATTGTATATATGTATATATATTGAATATATATGATATATAAATAATGTTTTAAATTATTAGTGTATATAAATCAAGATATATGTAATAAATATATCAAGAACAACAATTCCAGACATGTACGATAAATGAAACAATTTTACCCAAAATGTTGCTTTAACATGGAATTGACAAAAGAATGGGTAATATAAATTCATAAGTGAATCATATATGATATCATAAATATTATTATGGTTATGTTACAAGTTAATAATATGATTAAACCCACTATACAGTAGTTTAGGACACGTATGAAATAAATTGGACCGAAGGTAAGGGATAATTTTTCAAATCTCATTTTTATCCGAGATTTCTTATACGTAAGTATTTATTGGGGTTATATTTTTCAGCCATGTCCATATAAATGTTTTTCATAAAGTGTTTCATATTATTCCATGTATGTTTAGAGTCATGTTTACCCCTATTTGACTTTTACATTGTGTTATGGAAAGAATCTTTCTTTTGTTTACCGTACGAGGAACTTTTTGACTTTTCCTACAAAAGTATGAGGAGAATGTTTTTTTAACATATACGGCATGAGCGGATTTTTACAGTTTCATAAAAACTAATTTTCATGAAGCTACCTCTACAATATTTCATGATAATTTTCAACAATATCCTTTTCTTTTAAAATTGAATGGCATTTTTTGAAAAGAAAATTATTTTTAAGAGGAAATGATATTTTCCTCAAGATTTCATTTCAAGAGTTTTCTCAAAACTATTTTCTATCTAAGATGACATTATTTAGTATTATTATGTTTCGAGTATAATATATCTATTATTTAAATGTTTTTCTTATTATTATGATTAAATTATATCCATTTGTCAAATATGGATTACATTAAGATAGGATGATGTTTATCAAACACATTTTATTCTTTGGGTTATGATGAATGATTTATGTTTACTTTATGGAACAAGTAAGAATGATTTAATTATGAGATGGGTGGGACCTATATATCCCTCCAATTCATTGGGTAAAGATTTATATCTCATGAGACATACATGGTTGGAACAACAATTTAATCAAGTTCAGTGATACAAGACTGGAACGAGGAGTGAACTCGATTCAGTAAGGGACTTTGTCCACTATGATGGTCTTGGAAGGAATGCCTTGGCTACTATGGAAATCATATCATGTGATTAATGGTTTTCCATAATTAAATGTTTTTTTCCCCATACTATTTTAGCATGATTTATGATCCATTATGATCTATGCCTTCCATACAACCATGTTTTATGTCATTGCTCAAGATTTAGATGTTTAAATATTATGGTAATGTTTTTAAATTCAAATGTATATGGTTTGTTTTATTTTCTTCATGCTTACCCTTACAGATAATTTGATCTCACCCATTATATTTTTTCCTTTCCCTAGGATATAACAAAATGTTTTCGGTAAGAAAACAAAATGGGGAGATCATTATGGGAGATGTTGAAGATCTTTCTCCATGATTTTAAGATTCTGTTACGAGTTTCCAAAGACACTAAAATAATACGGCCTTTGGTTGTTTGTTTTTGTATTGTATTATGTATTCTGAAAAAGTAATGTAATGTCCATATATGTCAGTTTTTCGTCTCTACAATCAAGATAATCGAAGTTCATTTAATCTATTTTTAGTGAGTGAAGCTTTTTTGAATTAAAATGTCAATTTTAAACTCATAACGAACAATTTGAGTCATAATGAGAACATATTTTATTATATTTTGGTGAAGATGTTTCCCACATTTCAAAAGTGGCTTATTGATAATTTTTATAAAGTACCGACAAAATCCAAACTCATTTCCCCTGTTTTGAGTATGTGAGTTTTATTTTTTTTATAAATAATGTCAATTTTAATTAAAATGATGCACTTTTGAGTCATACTAGTCGCACCATGTGTCATATTATGGTGAATATGATTGAAACTAATCCCAATTGACTGATAGATATTAATAATAAATTTTCAAAAAAATCCAAAAGTTTTTCCTCAGTTTTGTGTATCCCACTTTTATGTTTTACTAAAATGTAATTTTAGACTAGAAACACTCATTTTGAGTCATACAAGAAGAATCATATGTTGGATTGACGTGATACCAATTCTAATATTTTACTAGTGAATTAGAAATTATTTTCCTAAATTGTCAAGGTAATCAATGTTTTTTTATTAGATTTCAGCGAGTGACAATTTTTTGTATTAAAATATCAATTTTAAACTGATAACAAATATTTTCAGTTATACTGGGAACATAATGTATCAAATATTTATGTGTCTGATACCTACATATCACAAATGAGATATTGATATTTTTTTTAAGTACCAGAACAATTAAAATGTTTTTTATGTGTTATGATAATGTTATTTTTATTTTTCCCTGAAATTATTGTTTATTTGGATAAAAAGATGCGCTTGAAGTCATATTGGTCACATCGTGCATCAAACTGTTGTGAAAATAATTCCTACCTATACCAAATAAAATATGGATTTTTTTTATAAAGTATGAAAAAAATACAAATGAGTTTCTTTTGTTTTGAGCATTCCACTTGTATTTTTAGACTAATATTTCCCTTTAAATTGAAAACACAATCTTTGAAACATAAAGGTTGTATCATGTGTGTGTTTAAAATAAAACTAATTAATATATGTCACAAATGAATTATGATTCTTTTTCCAAAGTTATCAATAAAATATAAGCACATTTTATTAGACTTCAGTGAGTGTCACTTTTTTGAATTAAAATATAATTTTTAAAATTATAATACTCTTTGAGTCATAGAAGGCATATTTTTTATCAGATTGAGGGGTGAATGATTCCTACACATCAGAAATGACTTATGAATCATTTTCCTAAACATCCAATGTAAAAAAGAAGTTTTTGTAGTTTGTTAGTTGTCTTTTTTACTAATATTAATTTTATTTTTGAATAAAAATACACAGTTGGAGTTATACCAGTCACAATTTCCATCATATTGAGTGTAAGATGATTTCTACATGTTCTAAATGAAATAATTATTATTTTTATAAAGTATGAAATAAATTTTAAACTTTTTTTCAATTTTGAGTACGCGTATTTATTTTTACTAAAATGTCTTTTTTAAATGGAAAAAAACACTTTGATTTATACATGTCACATCATCTATGAGTTTAACATGAAAATTATTCCAAAACCATAGAAAATTTATGAACCATTATTTTTAATTACAAATAAAACCTGATGTCATTTTCCCCAATTTCAGTGACTGACACTTTTTTTATTAAAAATTCAACTATAAACTGATAAAAGACATTGTGTGTCATACTAGGAACATACTATATCAGAATGTGGTGATACCGATTCTTACATATCACAAATGACATATGTATTATTTTCCTAAATTATCAAAACACCTTGAATGTGTTTTCTTTGTTTTTAGTATGTGAGTATTCTTTTTTACTAATATTTATGTCAATTTTAAATAAAATGATACACATGGATCCATACCGATCATATAGTTCAATATATTGAAGTGAAAATTTTTATTACTTATCCCAAATAACTTATGAATCGTTTTACAAATATATTAAAACCATGTGTGTAACACCCCAGGTAAATAATGAATATGACATTTTTATATTTATCCATATTTGTGAATAAAATATTAATATTACTTTAAAGAGAATTCTATGCTTGATGGCGTACCCAATACGCGACAATGAGTTCCTTTGAAATCATACGTTTCACTATAATAATAAAATAATATTATTTTAAATGGTAGTTAATGCATAGCCATTGTAATGGTGGGAAAGAACAGAACTAACTACAAAATGATTATATATGTTTGTCAAATATTTTTTACTTTCATCCAATAAATGTTAGAGGCGTAAAATGCAAATGAATCCAATTTTAAGCGTAAACACTCTAATATTCTTTAAAAGGTCGATTAACCGCCTTTTGATGGAGAACCTGTTTTAATTCCACTTTTTGACAATTTTACGTGTTATATTTGACAAAATAAAATTCTTTTTTAGAATCAGGACATCTAAATTTACTTTGTTTCAAGTTTTGGTATTTTTTCGATAATGTTCATTTTTTATTGAATAGGGAAAATGTTGTATTTTAATTCAAAACCACTATTTAATATAATTTATTAATATGATTATATTATCTTCTGAATTTGTTTTAAAGTGAAATTAGAATATATTTTTACCATTTAATCCAATGCTGGTCGTTGGAATTAATTTCACTTTGAAATTGGATTTAAACTGGTGTCAATCTTTTGATATATATTGTTTCATAAAAACACGCTATTTGTTCTGACAGCGGAAATTAATTAATAAATTAATTATTGTAACTTATATGTTTGGAATTTTGTAAAATAGACATCATTTTTGAATTCGTAATATCAAATATATCTTAGGGTGATGTTTTGGTATTTTTCTAAGAAACTTCAATTTTTAATGAATAGTGAAACCATTATGTGGTACTTCAAAAACTGATTTTTCATTTAAATGAAATTTTACTACATCTGTGTTTTGAATTTCAAAAATCCAACATACATGGTTGTCATTAGGAAGTAAAATGTGTTTCAATGGGAATAAAATAATTTTTTGGTGAATATTAACTTTTAAGTTTTTAATCACGATTAGAGGTAATTAGTGTATTTTAAGGTAAAAATAATGTTTTAATAATAAGAAATACCCTAGACACATGTCCTACCCTCATTGGATGTGTCATGGAAGAACAATAAAATCCATGGGTCAACTTGGGGACCCCATGGAGCCACTTTGGTAGGAAAATGACATAAATTACTTTTTATTTAAAGGTAAAATAAAAATGTTAGAAACATGAGTTGTTTTACTAAACCAATTTTTACATGGGGTTAAACAAGTCAGAATTTTGACAATAAATAGTCATTGGAAATATAAAAAGATTTCCTAGATCATAGTGTTTTTTTAGAATTTTTAAACGTTAAATAAATTAAATTAGTTATGCCATCATGATGATTCAATGATTACCTAATTATTTAACGATTTAAATAAAATGAAACGATAATGTAAAATCTAAAACCTACACATGTCAAAAACCTATTTGATGGGAGGATTTCAAAACCTTATCACCTTATCCTATAAATATATCAATGTGGGACCTTTAAAATAAGAAACTCATTTGAAAATAATGTAACTTTTTTTTGACTTTCCAAGAGTGCCCCTCCTCTCCTCTTATAAAAGGCCCCACCTCTACCACCTTACCCACACCTCTCAAGAATTTGGCTCGGCCAAATCCTGATCATTTTGTCTCTTAAAATCCCTCTATTAATCATAGAAGCCTCACATTGGGCATAAGTCTTCCCAAGGAAGCCTTTGAGCTCAAATCAAAGAGAGTTACCCGATTTAAAGGTAATGTCTTCACTTGTGTTCTTTTGTTTTATTTTTCTTCTCCAACCCCCTAAACTATTTTTATTCATTTATTTTCTAACAAATCTAGTATCTTAAATATACTAGGATGTTGTTATAAGAAGGATTCGAGCTACACTTACACACACCTACATCTAATGGTTAAAGAACATACTAATTCTGTGGATGGTGAATTTCTGCCTCACGAAACGATGATTGTTCAATATTATTTTATCACCTTAAAAGGTGGCCATTAAGATGTCACTATATTTATATATGATATATAATATTTTTATGTTTTAATTAAGATCCTGTATTTTTCATTTATGGCAGACCTTTATGGTTTCCATTATGGTTAAACGCGATATCTTCATTTTAGGAGGTGCGGACTACCGTCCCCTCAAAGTGATTTGATTCGTTAATACCATATTTGGTACATATAAAGGATATATTTAATGATATTATATATGATACCATACTGGAATTATAATACTATTATGTATCATTATGTTTTAATTCCATTAATTAAGAAATAGAAATGGAAGTAGTGTTCATGCGTACGTACGACTTACCGTCTCCCTGAACGGTGCATTTCATTTCTTAACTCTAAATGTTACGTAATATTATAAAGGCATGTATATAATGGATATATATTATATATATGATATCTAAACAATGAATATAATTCTGGATATAATATATATTTTACCCCATGAACAACTTGTAATTATAAAGAGTTTATTTTTGACTCAAGTAGCAATGATCTAAAAATGACCATTATTAACTTAAATAATTACATTGAGATCATAGCATGGTAATAAGTGATATAAAAGGAATAAAGAACTTGAAAAAGGTTCTTATGAAAGTATAAATTAACTCAAGTTCAATATTCAGGAGGTTAAAGTATGATCGATTCAAGTCAGACCCGAGGTAAGGGATCCTACCTCTCTCTTCCTTTTTAAGTACTCTCTTTTATGTCATTTCTTTTAAACTCATATTTCTTATGTTTGGGGATGTTATTCTATATTCCTCATTTGGTACTTTTTATGTTCATATGATTAGAGGCCCTATTTTCTCTCACCAATCCATTTTGGAAGTTTTAATTGGCGCTGTTAGGCTGCCGAATTTTCGTAAGGGGCTTTTTATCTCACTTTGTGTTTTCATGAGATTCACGCTACATTTTCCAATATTTATTTTTGAGTGTTGTATGTACTGTCCATTATTATAATCTTTTTGTAACATACATTCTTTTATGAGTATTTACATCAATGTTGTATGGTCATTCTTTCAGGGGGTGTACGTTTCGAAAGTTACCCAAATCGGTAAGGGAACCCTTCACCCTCATCTTTCTAAAAGACTTATTTTGTTATGTATTATAATTTTCATCTTATTATGTGGGGATATGTTATTATATATCCTTATTTCCGTAAATTTAATGTCCAAGTGATGAGATACCCTTTATCTCTCTCATCAACTCTTTTTCTAAAATTTGATGTGACGCTGTTAGGCAGTCAAGGGAACTTCTTAACCCAATTTCGATTTCATTGGGTTCAACATGTAGTTATTGAATATGTCATCCTTTTAATATGTGTGAATTACCTTTGATTATTTTACACTTAATATCCACTTATATTGGGTGTATTTATATTTTTCGCACATAATTATGAGATTGATTTATCCTTAATTTAAGGATACCATCTTTATAATGGATTTCATCTCAATTTACATTTACATTGAGACTTCATTGTTGTTATGCACCAATTCACTATTATATGGTGTATATACAGTCATTCTTAATATTATATCATGAATCCCTTTACTCTCATGATATTATAAAGTTTTGATTAAATGTGATTTCTCAATTATTGTATTCAAGTGTCTCTCATTTTGTTAAAAACCCTTTAACTAAAATATAGTTTTAAATGTTTTAATGATTTATTATTATAAATATTTCTCATTAATATCCATGTTTTCAAAATGGTTTAAGGATTTATTTATATGGATATTAATGGTTTAAAATTTTAAAAGCTTCAATGTGGTATGGGACACTTTGATTTAAAAATCACATTATTCAATGTTTTAAATGGTTTTGAAAACGGTATTTAGAATAGATTAATTATTTCAAAATATTTAAATGTTATATTGAAATTGAAATTTGGGAATGTTATCTTTCTTTTATGCTTAAGTTATGTTCAATGATTATGTTATGGTTCTTGGGCATTGTTATGAAGACGGGTGGTTCTGTGATAAACTAAGGGCTGGTGAGCCCGATATAGCTCTCCAATGCATTGGGTAACGCGAAGGAGTTAAACATTAAGGTTTCTATGAAGAGAATTATGGAATATACTGTGATGGGTATTCCAAACGTAACCAAGAGGGTTACTCCCTACGTAAGAATGTTATGAATGCCTCAAGTTACCTTTATGTCTTATGATTTCTTTGATTTATTCATGATTTTATGAGGTATGTTAAAGTGCTTATGATTTATGGGTAAAGTATGATTTAATTATTATGTATATATGTACTCATGGTTTCTTTCCATACTTTTTATAACCCTTATTGAGCTTTTTATGCTCATCCCATGTTTTTGAAACGTTTTCACAGGACATAAAGATGAATAGTTTCTAGGAAATGGCAGGCTATCTAAAATAAGAAACTAGACATGAATCTTTTGTTCAAGAGTTTTTATATTTGTGAAAAAGATTGAAGCTGTGTAGATGTGTCTACTTTGTAATCTTTTAGATGTAATAGTTATTTCGTAATTCTCTAAAACTCTAAACCTAAAATGATACTAAATGTGAATAATT
This sequence comes from Viscum album, assembly GCA_963277665.1. Taxonomy (NCBI): domain Eukaryota; kingdom Viridiplantae; phylum Streptophyta; class Magnoliopsida; order Santalales; family Viscaceae; genus Viscum; species Viscum album. The sequence continues at coordinate 386,411,471 of OY728146.1, forward strand.
CAATGTAATTCAATATTAAGTAATGTTATAAGGTCGGGGCCTTATAGTTGGTATCAGAGGTCGGTTTAGATACCTTTAGAGGTTAGAGTGTTGTTTAAGAAAAAGTGACAAGATTTGTATAACCACAATGGTTAGTATATTAGATGGAGTCATTGTTCTTTTTGAAGTTAGAATGAGTTTAAGATAACATGGATAAGTATATCTTGGTTTTTATCTTCCTCATTATTATTTGATGATTTTACTGATATACTCACACTGACCTTTTTGGTTTTAGTAAATGGCTGGATCTAGCAGGCACCAAAGTAACAGTGGATTTGAAGAAAACTGTGATGGTTTTATGAATGAAAAACTGAATGATATGGGAGATATAATGACAAATCTTGTGGTTATCCTCAACCAACTATCTGGAGTCATGATTGAACACACGAACCTTAGGGATTTTTATAAGGCACCGTATATGCAAGAAACAAATCCCTATGGAAGTTCAGGTAATAATCAAAAAGTTAAGTATGTTCAAAAACCTATGTGTCAAATATGTGGAAAGAAAAACATAAGAAAATGTTTCAAAGGGACAGAAAGATTCTATAGATGTGGAAATGAGGGTCATAAAGCAAGAACCTACCATAGAAAAAGGAAGCATCTAGTTGACTCTATGAAAGGGAAAGAAGTTCTTTCTGAAGGATCAATTGAATGTTTTAATTGTGGTGTGCATGGTCATTATGCAAACACTTGTCCTATGAAGATGTTTCGGGATTGGTGTCACCAAGATCATACAAATATTCATTTACAAATACCTAATTCCATTCCGATTGAGGATAAAGAAACTGACAATGAAGAATGAAAGGTATGGATTATTTCTTTACATATGTTTTCATATTATTGGAATCTTTGGATACGATTCATGATTTTGTTTGTAGGAAAGAAGTATTTCAGAAAAATTTGAAAAGGAATGGATAATGGATCATGAATAATGTTGAATGAGTAAGAAGTCATCATATAAGGGATTCAAGATTTATGGTAGATTTTAGGATGGTGAAATTCGTAGATATATTAAGTCTCTTTTGATGATGGGGTTACATTAGAATAATTTTTATAGTAACCCTGATGTTTGATATACGAAAATTTTATTCAAAGAATCATTATCCTTTCTTTTGTGGATATATTTATAAAGAACCATTTGGGTTTATATTATCCTTGAATTTGAGGCAATTACTTGTTAATACATTTTGGGTTTCAAAATGGAAGTTATTAGATAACCTTTGTGGTTAAAATATGTTATAGTTATTTTGAATATTTTGTTTCTTTTTGGGGGGATGTTTTAAGAAGTATATAGTTTTGGAAAAAGGAAAACACGCAGACCGTGTGACAACCGGTCGCGTTGGACGAAGCTGTGGGAATCGAACCCACAACCAAAGTGCAACTGGTATTTATCGCCTACCACTAGACTACGTGAAGTCATTGGTTATTTTGACGAATTCTTTTTAGTTAGATGATTTTTGAAATAAAGAGTAATATTATTTTGGGTTATTTATGCAAATGATTAACCTATCATAGAGGATATGTGATTAGGTTAATTACTTTTCAATATGGGACTTTAATATAAACTATTGTTATTTGGAGATAAATGTTAATTTTTACCTTGGAAGACTATGTGATTAAATCCTTCAAATATTTGGGTTTCATTAATTTTATGGACAAATTATTTATTGAATGATCTTTGTTGAACTTTGGGTATTGTTTGACAAATTTTGGAGATTAAGAATAGATTTTTTTTATGTAAAGGATTTTCCTTTTCGGGTGTTATCTGATCTCGTACTAAACCTTTTGGTTTTTGTTTTGGTTAAGGTCTAAAGACATGGGAAGTATATAGTTTTATTTTTTGGATTAGTTTATTCTCTAGAAGTTGATTATATCTCTCTTAACATAAACAAGTCATCCTAAATACTCATCTTTTGGAGAAAATATGAGTTCGTGTAAAGAATAAAGTAAAAGTTGAAAGTAAACATGACAAGTAAGTATGTTTCCTTATGTTTTAGTTACGCTAAAAAAATAAATTCCTTAATGAAAAGTAACATAAAATAATGTTGTTTGTTAACTTTTCCTACTGGGGAATCCAATACCGTTTAACCCATCACAAGTATGTGATTTTCTTACGGTTAACTTTCTCCTAGACATGTTTACTATCACTCTCCATCGGAACATGACCCTTTGTTTTTTCCTCCATATCCATATTTTCATACATGGAATCCTAGTTTGGGTTAACTCGGTTGACCGTTGTACTTCCCTTTATTTCTTTTAAAGTGAGAGTTTAATTTACTCCTTTTCCGATGTGGGACTTTTAATGGAGTTTCCAAGCCCATTTTTGAAATTGCGAAGATGTAATTCCCAAAAGGTGGGAAGGATGTAACACCCCAGGTAAATAAAGAATATGAAATTTTTATATTTATCTATATTTGTGAATAAAATATTAATATTACTTTAAAGAGAACGCTATGCTCGATGGCATACCCAATACGCGACAACGAGTTCCTTTGAAATCATACGTTGCACTGTAATAATAAAATAATATTGTTTTAAATGGTAGTTAATGCCTAGCCATTGTAATGGTGGGAAAGAATATTACTAAATAAAAAATTATTATATATTTTTTTCAAATATTTTTACTTTCATCTAATAAATGTTAGAGGCGTAAAATGCAAATGAATCCAATTTTAAGCGCAAACACTCTAGTATTCTTTAAAAGGTTGATTAACCGCCTTTTGATGGCGATCCCCTTTTAAATACACTATTTGAAAATTTTATTTGATATGTTTGACAAAATAAAATTCTTATTTAGAATCGGGACATCCAAATTTACTTTGTGTAAATTTATGGTGTTTTTTCGATAAAGTTCATTTTTTAATGAATAGGGAAAAATGTTGTATTTTAATTCAAAACCTCTTTTTAATCTAATTTATTTATATTATTAGATTATCTTTTGAATTGGTTTTAAATTTAAATTATAATATATTTTTACCATTTAATCCAATGGTGGTCTTTGAAATTAATTTCACTTTGAAATTGGATTTAAACTAATGTCAATCTTTTTATATATATTGATTCATAAAAACACGCTATTAGTTCTGACAGCGAGAATAAATTATTAAATTAATTATTGTAACTTATATGTTTTTAATTTTTTCAAATAGACTTCATTTTTAAATTCGGAATATCAAATATAGCTTAGGGTGAAGTTTTAGTATTTTTCTGAAAAACATCAATTTTTAATGAATAGTGAAACCACTAAGTGGTACTTAAAAAACTAATTTTTCGTTTAAATGAAATTTTACCACCTCTATGTTTTGAATTTCAAAAATCGGATTTAAATGGTTTTCATTAGGAAGTAAAATGTGTTTAAATGGGTTTAAAATAATTTTTTGGTGAATAGTAACTTTTACGTTTTTAATCGCTGTTAGAGGTAATTAGTGTAATTTAAGGTAAAAATAATGTTTTAATAATATGAAATGACCTATAAACTTGTCCTACCCTAATTGTATGTATCATGGCCGAACAAGACAATCCATGGGTCAACATGGGGACCCAATGGAGCCACTTTGGTAGGAAAAGGACATAAATAACTTTTTATTTAAAGTTAAAATAAAAATGTCAGAAACATGAGTTGTTTTACTAAAAAACTATTTACATGGGGTTATACAAGTCAGAATTTTGACTATAAATATTAAATGGAAATCTAAAACGATTTCCTACATCATAGTATTTTTTTATAATTTTTAAACAATAAATAAATTAAATTAGTTATGACATTGTGATGATGCAACGATTACCTAATTATTTAACGATTTAAATACAATGAAAAGATAATGTAAAATCTAAGACCTACACGTGTCAAAAACCAATTTTATGGGTGGATTTAGAACCCTTATCACCTTATCCTATAAATATATCAATGTGGTACCTTTAAAATCCTAAAATCATTTGAAAATAATGTAACTTTTTTTGACTTTCCAAGAGTGCCCCTCCTCTCCTCTTATAAAAGGCCCCCACCTCTACCACCATAACCACACCTCTCAAGCCTTTGGCTCGGGAAAACCATTCTCATTTTGTCTTTACACATCCCTATATTACTCCAAGAAGCCTCACATTGGGCAGAAGTCTTCCCAAGTAAGCCTTTGAGCTCAAATCAAAGAGAGTTACCCGATTTTAAGGTAATGTCTTCACTTGTGTTCTTTTGTTTTATTTTGCTTCTCCAACCCCCTAAAATATTTATATTAATTTATTTTGTAACTACTTCAGTATATTAAATATACTAGGATGTTGTTATAATATGTATTTGAGCTACACTTACACACACCTACATCTAATGGTTAAAGAACATACTATTTCTGTGGATGGTGAATTTCTGCCTCATGAAACGATGATTGTTCAATATTATTTTAACACCTTCAAAGGTGGCCATTAATATGTCCCTATATTTATATATGATATATAATATTTTTATGTTTTACTTAATATTATTTATTTATCATTTATGGCATACCTTTATGGTTTCCATTATTGTTAAACCTGATATCTTCATTTTAGGAAGTGCGGACTACCGCCTCCTCAAAGTGATTTGATTCGTTAATACCATATGTGGTACATATAAAGGATATATTTAATGTTATTAAATATTATACCATACTGGAATTATAATACTATTATGTATCATTATGATTTAATTCCATTAAATAAGAAATAGAAATTGAAGTAGTGTTCATGCGTACGTACGGCTTACCATCTCCATGAATGGTGCATTTCATTTCTTACCTATAAATGTTACGTAATATTATAAATGCATGTATATAATGGATATATATGATATATATGATATCTAAATAATGAATATAATTCTGGATATAATATATATTTTACCACATGAACAACTTGTAATTATAAAGAGTTTATTTTTGACTCAAGTAGCAATGATCTACAAAACGACTATTATTAACATAAATAATTAAATAGTGTTCATATCATGGTAATAAGTGATATAAAAGGAATAATTAACTTGAAAATGGTTATTAAGAATTTATAAATTAACTCATGTTTATTATTCAGGAGTTTAAAGAATGATTGAGTCAAGTCGGACCCGATGTAAGGGGTCCTACCTCTCTCTTCCTTTTTAAGTACTCTCTTTTATGTCATTTCTTTTAAGCTCGTCTTTCTTATGTTTGGGGATGTTATTTTATATTCATCATTATGTAATTTTTATGTTCATATAATGAGTGGCCTTATTTTCTCTCATCAATCCATTTTGGATGTTTTAATTGGCACCATTAGGCTGCCAAAATTTTGTAAGTGGCTTTTTATCTCACTTTGTGTTTTCGTGAGATTCATGCTACATTTTCCAATATTTCCTTTTGAGTGGTGTATGTACTTTCCATTATTATACTCTTTGTGTAACATACATTCGTTTATGAGTATTTACATCAATGTTGTATGGTCATTCTTTCATGGGTTGTACGTTTCGAAAGTTACCCAAATCGGTAAGGGAACCTTTCCCCCTCCTCTTTTTAAAAGACTTCTTTTGTTATGTCTTTTAATTTTCATCTTATTATGTGGGGATATGTTGTTATATATCCTTACTGCCATAAAGTTTATGTCCAAGTGACGATATACCCTTTATCTCTCTCATCAACTCTATTTCTAAAATTTGATGTGACGCTGTTAGGCTGTCAAGGAAACTTCTTAACCCAATTTTGATTTCTTTGGGTTCAACATGTAGTTATTGAATATGTCGTCCTTTGAATATGTGTGAATTACCTTTGATTATTTTACACTTAATATCCACTTATATTGGGTGTATTTATATTTTTCTCACATAATTATGAGATTGATTTAACTTTAATTTAAGGATACCATCTTTATAATGGATTTCATCTCAATTTACATTTCCATTGAGACTTCATTATTGTTATGCACCAATTCACTCTTATATGGTGTATATACGGTCCTTTGGAATATTTTATCATGAATCCCTTTACTTCCATGATATTATAAAGTTTTTATTAAATGTTATTCCTCAATTATTGTATTCAAGTGTCTCTCATTTTTTTAAAAACCCTTTAACTAAAATATAGTTTTCAATTTTTTAATGATTTATTCTTATAAATATTTCTCATTAATATCCATGTTTTCAAAATGGTTTTAAGGATTTATTTATATGGATGTTAATGGTTTAAAATGTTAAAAGCTTCATTGTGGTATGAGACACTTTGATTTAAAAATCTCTTTATTAAATGTTTTAAATGGTTTTGAAAATGGTATTTAGAATGGATTCATTATTTCAATATCTTAAAATGTTATATTGTAATTGCAATGTTGGAATGTTATCTTTCCTTTATGCTTAAGTTACTTGCTATGATTATGTTATGGTTCTTGGGCATTGTTATGAAGACGGGTGATTCCATAATAAACTAAGGGAGGGTGAGCCCGATATAGCTCTCCAATGCATTGGGTAACGCGAAGGAGTTAAACGTTAAGGTTTATCTGAAGAGATTTAGGTAATATACAATGATGGGTATTCCAAACATAACCAAGAGGGTTACTCCCTACGTAAGAATGTTATGAATGCCTCAAGTTACCTTTATGTCTTATGATTTATATGATTTATTCATGATTTTATGAGGTATGTTAAAGTGCATATGATTTATGGGTAAATTATGATTTCATTATTATGTATATATGTACTCATGGTTCATTTCCATACTTTTTATAACCCTTACTGAGCTTTTTATGCTCATCCCAAGTTTTTGAAACATTTTCACAGGACATAAAGTTGAATAGGGTCAAGGATGGGATCAAGGAAATGTCAGGTTGTCTAAAACAAGGAACTAGACATGACTCTTTTGTTCAAGAGTTTTTATTTTTGTGAAAAAGATAGAAGCTGTGTAGATGTGTCTACTTTGTAATCTTTGAGATGTAATAGTCATGTCCCAATTCTCTAAAACTCTAAACCTGAAAAGATCCTCAATGTGAATTATTCAATGTAATTCAATATTATGTAATCTTATAAGGTCAGAGCATTATAATATGTGTCCATTTCCATAGTTTTGATTACACCTGTAACACCCAATGGTTTTGAAAATAAATATATAATGCAATTTTATAATATATCCATTAAAGACAACTTTGCCTCACCTATGTTTTGAATTTCAAGAAATGGTCATCCAGAGTTGTGTTCAGTAAGTCATTTGTAGTCTGATAGAACAACCATGATTTTTGGTGAATAGTAACATACCCTTATGAATAGTAATATGAATAGTAACACGACCTTTATGAATAGTAAATAATAATATTATATTATTTTCTTAAGGAAATATGATAATGGGTTCTTAATAAATTTTTCAATGTCACATAAAACTAATTGCACTTCAAGACTGGTATTTTTCGAATTAATAATGACCTTATTAGAAAATTAAATTTATAAATCTTAGAAAATTATTTTTGAAAAATGGATTTAACTGTTTAATTATACGCATAGAAAAATGGTAGGGGTGAATTTTTGGGATTATTCTAAAATACATTGAATATTTTATGAATTGTAAAAGTACAGTTTTGAGTTTTCGATAGTTTAATGACATCATAATGATGTAATAATTAAATATAAAAGTACGATCGACATGTGTATAGTAACTTATGACATGATGTGTCCCAAGTGACTTAAACCATGGGAAAGCCCATGGTTTGGAAAAAACCACTAATGAGGTGTCCCTTTGAAATTATTAAAAAATTAACTCTCTTTTTCTATATACACCCACTCATCCATTGGTTTTCATTCATTACAAATCCCCCATCCTCAAATATCTTGTGGTTTTACCTCTCTAAGAGTCCTCCCAAGGTGTCCTTAAGCCCCCCAAGGACCCAAACGTCAAGTAGTAGGAGTAACTCTACAAGGTAAGGGAATCCTTCACCCTCCTCTTTTAGTCAACACTTATTTTATGTTATCTCTTTGAATTTTCATTGAAATATGTTGGCGTTTGATTTTATGTATTCTTCATACTATACTTATTATTTAAATATAATTATGTCTCCTTTTTATCACATCATTTTATTTTATGAAATATTAAGCGACACCGTTAGGCTGCCGAATTTTCATAAGGGATCTCACACCTCTTCTTTTATTTTCAAGATCATCACTATTATTTATCTCTCCTCACCTGCTTTGTCCAAATGATAATGATAACTCCAGTACCAAATATATAGTAGAATTATATCATGTGAATGGAAGTACCATCGTAAATATTCTAACTCCCTCCCTTTAATTTTTTATAAATGAAATCAACGTCCATGAGGTTCCAATTTATAGCATTCGTGGACGACGAAGTTTCGTTCCTAAATTCTTCTTCATTACTTGTCATGAAACCATATTTATGGTTGAAAAATACTATAAAACATTTATTATAACATTATTAATATTCAGAAACCAGAATATGTACATATAATTAAGTTATATGACAAAACTAGTTCATAATAATCCAAATACTGCGGAATAATCGAAGTGGTTGTCATCTATGGATTCTCCTTCATTCCATATAAACAAAATATAGAAATGACCATTAACAATTATTTATGTTCATAAGTAATATATAATTCCAATTCGGGAGATTTATAACCTTTCCACATGAACTCCATTACTTAAAAACAAGTTAATCGAATATGAAAATAAAGGAAACGAACACTCCAGAACGACAAAATTCAATACAATAACTTGTCAATAAAGACATAAATTAACTAACCAGAATTATTGTAAACTAAATAAATGTCAAATTGGTTCTGAAATAAGTTATTAAAAATTATAATTTCATATTCCAGGAGCAAATGTACAAGAGTGGAACACATTTGGAGTTAAGGTAAGGGTTTTTCCACCCGAATATCCATTTTCATTCGAGATACTTTTATTGTCTAATTTATTCAATGAAATTCTTATGTATTATTATGTAATCCTCATAAATTATGCGTTAGTATTCTGTATACGTAAAGCAACCAGAATCCTTCCCTATTTTCCGGATAGTTACATATTTTAGAAGAATCTCTCAAAATTGTTTCCAAAAATACGATCCCGATACAAGGGAATTTTCTCTAATTCATATATATTTTAAAGGTCAAGCTATAATCTATTTTTGGGAACCATTACCCTTATAAAAAAACTAATTTTATCTTGAAATACTATTTTACTTTATTTCTGGTTTTATATAAAGATTTTTCCAATAGAACTCTTCTTTTCAAAATAAAAGAGTATTTATCACAAGAATTGCTTAATGATTTTAAAAGATAATTCTCATTTGATTCAACACTCTTTTTGATTCTTATGTATTGTTGGGGTTAATCATTTATGATGTCATATACAATATTTTTTGAATGGTTTATGACTAAAATTATTGTGGATGATCCATCCTAAAATCATTCACCATATTATTCTGAATGGTTAGTGTTTGTGTTCAATAATTGGGGAAAGATAGTTAAATGAGAGTTTCAATATGAATGTATATGTTGTTTATGTTTATCCCCTCTCATATGAGGAATTAATTTGACTTATTATGTGATAGGGGTCCCACTATAGCCCCTCTATGCATCAGTAGGTCTCATGAGACAAAAAATGTTGTTGGAAAGAGGCCTTGACAAAATGATTATTTTATGGTCATAGCACGAGGCTTGGATGGAATGGTTATGATATCCAGAATATGAACATCCCTCATTATGATGCTATTATTTGAAGTTATTATGGTTATTCGACTAGTAGAGTACCCATGAATATGTTTTATTATGGAATTACTTATTCGGCTCATATTTCTACCATAACGTGTTCAAGATCATTATTAAAGGCATGTGTTTTCAATTATTCACCATGCCTAATTTTCATATTAACTTCCACTATATTTCGTACTCTTACTGAGAATTTGAGCTCACCCCTTTCTTATGTTTCATTTTCTCATGAAATGAAGAATTAATTTATGAATGACGTGACATCATAATCTTGGAGACATGATGTTTCTAATATAATAAAATAGTGTTTTGATAATATTCATGTTGTAATGTTAAACTTATGTATTTAACTTGTTTCCAATAATACTAAACTACTCGATCTTTCAGGATTCGTATTCCTTGTATGTATTCTAACGTAATCAAATAAGGAACCGACTCCGAGAAACTGGGGTCGGGTCCTTACAGTTAGTATCAGAGGGAGGATTAGTAGAATTCTTGGAAACTAGATTTAGAAAACGTAGAACTAGGGAAGAGTCACTATGTTAGTATTTGAGGAAATAAAAACAATAATGTCCTGGTATTTTGGTAAGGAATAGATTATGTGGATCTTTCAAGAAAAACACCCCTGTCTGGATATGAGCCGGTAGAGGTGGCTCTAGCACAAATGTATCTTGGGGTAAAACCTGAAAACACCACTATGAGCTAGAAAATAACGGGAACTGGGCACGACAACGGACCTTGCAGCACTCTTGGTTACGACACTCTCGGGGTATATTCTTAGGATAATTCACATTTTCTTTATAAGCCATTATGAAGGATTGAAATATAAAATACTCCTCAAAGAAACCATATTTGTGGATATGGTATTATCCCTTTGTAGGATCACAAATTTTTTTCTATATATTTTTTTATGTTATGATTATACATTATCATTTACAACCTAATCTAGTGCATTCCATTATCTAGAGATGGCGCGAAGTGGATGGAATGAAAATCGCAATAATGCATGTGTCCCCTGTAGGGATTTTCCTTTGACACAAGATAATGATGTTGGATCTCGTGATGTGACTGGTGTTGAGAAACTCATAAGTATAATGGGACAACTTACTTAAGTTATGAATAATAACTTTACCCATATGGAGCATCCAGATCCACCACCTGCAGGATCCATGCTAGATCGCTTTAGGCGACAACAGCCTCCATCATTCAACAGGACCAAAAACCCATTTGAAGTAGAGCAGTGGATATGTTCCATTGAGAAGATATTTCTCACTTTGGGATGTAATGAAAGAGAGAAGTTTGTCAAATCAGTATATCGTCTATTGGGAGATGCAGATCAGTGGTTGTCATTAATCCAAAAAAAGGAGGAGGAAGAGATAGAAGATATGTAATAGAGGTATTTTAAGGAAGTATTTTTAGAAAAATATTTCCCTCATGAGCAGCGAGTAGATATGGAGAGACAATTCTTGAATCTGAGGTAGAAGGAAGATGATAATGTTACAAGGTATGAAAATAACTTCACAAGATTAGCAAGACACGTGGTAGGCTACATACGAAATCCAAGGAGCATAATTGATCGATTCTTTTATGGCATAAATCCATTCCTTTGGTGGGCACTGGCCTCCAAAATTTTTTCATCATATGAGGATATAGTTTCATGTGCCATCAAGACAGAGAAAGAATTCTCTAAGTCTTATGAATTTAAGGGTAATCACGAAAATAAGAGGGCTGGTGAAAACCCTGGGAAAGGAAATAAGGAAATAGGGAAGAAGAGAAGATTTTAATTTCCACCATGTGACAATTATGGAAAGAAACACCCTGGTGCATGCTTAAAAGGAAATGAAGTATGCTAAAAATGTGGTCAGAAAGGCCATCTTGCTGGGGATTTCAAGGGGAAGAAGGAATCCGGTGATGTTCAATGCTATATTTGTCGGGAGATGGGACACTATGATAATGATTGTCCAAAACGTCAAGGAAATATGCAACAAAAAGGCAAAGTGATATAGTACAAGATTATGCAATCACAACTGTAGAGGTTGAAGTTCCTAATGACATGGTGGTAGGTACATTAATTGTTTCCTCAAGTTTAGCAAATGATTTATTTGATTTTGGATCATTATACTGTTACATATCTTCCTATTTTCCTAATAAAATTAGATATTTCCAATTTGATTTAATAAGGGAGTTGTCATTAAAAACTCCTAGGGGAAGTATCAATGCTATAATGTTCTGTGAATCAGTTCCCATTAGGGTATATAAATGTTCTTTATGTGCTGATCTCATCATCATAACCATGATTGAATTTGATATTATCCTCGGTATAGATTGGATTTCGTACCATGATGAAAAAGTTTATTGTAAGATGAAGAAGGTTACAATTTTTGATGATGATGTTAAAGAACACCTTATCTTTATAGCAGAATCGTCACCACCAGATTTTTATCTATATCCACCCCCAGTAGCTCAACTAAATTCAATTATTGGGGAGGAAGAGAATGAATTAACTATGGGTGAGGAAAGTAATGTTCAAATATAGGATGTACCTACTGTGAGAGAATATATAGATGTGTTTCCAGAAGATTTACCTGAAGATCCTCCAGAATGATAAATTGAGTTTTCCAATGATTTAATTCCTAGTTCAAGGCCCATATCGAAGACCCCTTATAAAATGGCCACTGTGGAATTATTGGATCTAAAGAAACATCTAGAGTAATTGAGTAATAAGGGATTTATTCGCCCTAGTGTTTCTCCATGGGGATCCCCTATCCTTTTTGTTAAGAAGAAAGATTGATCTATGAGGTTATGTATCGACTACAGGGAGATCAATGCTATAACAATAAAGAACAAGTTTCCCCTACCTCGCATTGATGATTTATTTAACCAACTGCATAGAGCTCAATACTTTTCAAAGATTTACCTTCTGTCTGGATATCAATAGTTGAGTGTTAAGAAGGAAGACATTCCAAAAAAATCATTTTGAACTAGGTATGAGCATTATGAGTTTACAGTAATTCATTTTGGATTGACTAATGCACCCTCTATCTTCATGAATCTAATGAATAAAGACTTCATGGAATATCTCAATGACTTTGTAGTGGTATTTATTGATGATATATTGGTATACTCCAAAATATATGAAGATCCTGAAAATCACTTGTGCATTATCCTGAAGACAATTCGAGGACATAAATTATATGGGAATTTTAGCAAGTGTGAATTATAGCATCAGAATATTTCTTTTCTTAGCCATATTGTCTCTAGGGATGGAATCCTAGTTGATCCTACGAAGACAAAGTAAATCCATGATTGGCCCATCCCAATAAACATAACTGAGGTATGCAGTTTTTTTGTCTTAGAAGGTTATTATCGGCGTTTCGTGCAGAATTTTGCCAGACTAGCTAACCCCCAAACAAAGCTCGCACGTAAAGGGGTAATATTTTTTGGATAAAATATTGTAAAGAATGTTTCAAAAAACTGAAGATAAGATTAGTCAACTCTCTTTTCTTGACTCTATCATCGGGGAATGACGGGTTTGTAATTTATAGAGATTCCTCAATGAAAGGACATGGTTGTGTCCTTATGTATAATTATAGGGTTATTTCTTATGCATCACGATAGCAAAAAATTAATGAGAAAAACTATCATATTCATGATCTTGAGTTAGCTACTGTAATCTTTTCTTTAAAGATATGAAAAAATTATCTCTATGGTGAAAAATGTGAGATTTATACTGATCACATGAGTTTTAAGTATATTTTCTCACAAAATGAACTCAACATGAGGCAAAGAATATGGCTTGAACTACTCAAGGATTATGATTCAATGATACACTACCACTCGGGGAATGCATATAAGGTGCCAAATTCTTTGAGCAGAAAGGATCGTGGAGTTTTGAACAAGGAGAGAGTTGAATGGGATCCTATTTTCATGGATATAGTAAAGATAGATAAGGGAATGACCATGGAAGGTGAAACATCAATTCTTCTTCAAATGGTTTCGAAAACATCTTTACTAGAAAGGATAATACGTTCTCAGGAAGATGATGAGGAGTTTCAAAAGAAGATTAAAGCTATGAATGATGAGAGATTGAGTGACTTTGTATATGAAGATAGAAATTTCCAATATGGGAAGAGACTTTGTGTTCCAGATATACCTGATCTAAAAAGTGAATTTTTGGATGATGCTCATAGTTCTAATTTCTCTATACACCCTGGTAGCACTATGATTTATAGATATTTGAAGGATCATTTTTGTTGGGACAACATGAAGAGGGAGATTTCTGATTTTGTGTCAACATGTATGTTTTTTCAAGAAGTGAAATCTGGAAGGAAACATCCTGGAAGAGTATTACATCCTTTTCCCATACCCAAGTGGAAATGGAATAATATCACGATGGAATTTGTCACGGGACTACGAAATATTCCTAGAAGGAACGATGTAATATGGGTCATTGTTGGTCGTCATACCAAGTCATCACATTTTCTTGCTATAAGAGAATATATACCACTTGATCATCTAGAAAGACTATATATTAATGAAGTTTTCAGAATTAATGGTTTACCCCTATCGATTACTTCTGATCATGATCCACATTTTACATCATGATTCTGTAAGATTCTTCAGAAGTCCCTAGATATTGATCTTTTTTTGAGCACTTCCTACCACCCACAAACTGATGGACAATCGTAATGGAATATTCAAACATTAGAAGACATTTTGAGGTCTTGTTCACTTAATTTTCATGGCATGTAGGATCAGTATTTACACCTCGTAGAATTTTCCTTCAACAATAGCTTCCATTCATGTATTCATATGGCACCCTATGAAGTATTATATGGGAGGTGATTTCGTACAAAAACATGTTGGGATTATGTTGGTGAATGAAATCTCATGGTCCCAGAACATCATGAAGAAACAATGGAAAAGGTAAAGATTATCCAGAACCATATCAAAATAGCTCAATGTAGGAAAAACAGCTATTCTGATAATGGAAGGAAGGATTTAGAATTTCAAGAAGGTGATCATGTTTTCAAAAAGGTATCTCCATGGAAGGGTATTATACAATTCGTTATGAAGGGAAACTGATGTCCCAGGTACATCAGAACTTTTGAAATTCTAGACCAAATTGGAGCTTTAGCATAGCATTTGGCAATGCCTCCAAGTCTATCCAAGGTTCACAATGTGTTCCACGTGTCAATGTTAAGAAAGTACATGCTAGACCCAACACATGTACTCACTTAGGAAGAAGTAGAAATTGAGCCCGATCTATCTTATTGTGAAGAGCCTATCAAGATTCGTAATACTAGAGAAAAAATATTGAGAAATCGAATGACTCATCTTGTGAAGGTTCTATGGAGGAACCATAAGATGGAGGAAGCAACATGGGATCCTGAGGAGATTATGTTAAAGACATACCTGAATCTTTTTAGTTAATATTTTATGAATTTTGAGGAAGAAATTTTTTAAGGACGGGAGAATGTAACTCACCAATGTTTTGAAAATAAACATAGAATTCAATTTTATAATCTATCTATTAAACAAAACATTGCATCAGCAATGTTTTGAATTTCAAGAAATAGTCATCTAGAGTTGTGTTCAGTAAGTCAATTGGAGTCTGATAGAACAAACCTGGTTTTTGGTGAATAGTAACATACCCTTATGAATAGTAATATGACCCTTATGAATTGTAAATATTATTGTTATTTTATTTACTTAAGGAAATATGATAATGGGATATTAATTAATTTTTTAATGTCACATAAATCTAATTGCACTTCATGATTGTTATTTTTCGAATTAACTATGAACTTATTGAAAAATTAAATTAATAATGTTTAGAAATTTATTTTTGAAAAATGGATTTCAATTTTTAATTATACACATTTAAAAATGGTAGGGGTAAATTTTTGGGATTTTTATAAAATACATGAATTTTTCATGAATAGTAAAAATACAGTTTTGAGTTTTCGGTAGTTTAATGACATCATAGTGATGTAATAATTAAATATAAAAGTATGGTCGACTAGTGTATAGTGATTTATGACATGAGGTGTCCCATGTGGATTAAACAATGGGAAAATACCATGGTCAAGCCCATGGTGTGGCAAAAACAACTAATGAGGTCTGCCTTTGAAATTATTAAAAAAAATTACCTCTCTTTTTCTAAAAATACCCACTCATCCATTCAATTTCAATCATTCCAAATCCCTCATCTGAGAATATCTGGTGGTTTTAACTCTCTACGTGTCCCCCCAATGTGTCCTTAATCCCCCCAACGTCCCAACCTTCAAGTAGTAGGAGTTACTCTACAAGGTAAGGGAATCCTTCACCCTCCTCTTTTAGTCGACACTTATTTTATATTATCTCTTTGAATTTCAATTAAAATATTTTGGGGATTGATTTTCTGTATTCTTCATACATTAATTTTTATTTTAATATTATGAGGTATTCTTTTGCTCTAATCATTTATATTTATGATATATTAAGCGACGTCGTTAGGCTGCAGAATTTTCATAAGGGATCTCTCACCTCTTCTTATATTTTCAAGATCATATCTATTCATTTTCTCTCCTCACCTCCTCTGTCCAAATGATATTGATAACTCCAGTATCATCTATATACTATAATTATATTATGTTAATGGAAGAACCCTCATAAATATTCTAACACCCTCTCTTTTATTTTTTATAAACAAAATCAACGTCCATGAGGTTCCAATTTATAGCCTTCGTGGACGATGAAGTTTCGTTCTTCAATTTATTGTTCATTACTGATCATGAAACCATATTTATGGTTGAACCAGAATATAAAATATGTATTATACCATAATTAATATTTAGGAACCAGAATATGTACATATAATAAACTTATATGACAAAACTAGTTCATAATAATCCAAATAACACCGAATAATCGAAGTGGTTGTCATCTAAGGATTCTTCCTCATTCCATATAACCAAATGACAGAAATGAGCATTACCAATACTTTATGTTGATAAATAATATATAATTGTAATAAAGGAGATTTATATCCCTTCCACATGAACTCTATTACTTAGAAACAAGTGAACAAAACATGAAAATAAAAGAAACGAACACTCCAGAACGACAAAATTCAATACAATAACTTATCAATAAAGACATAAATGAAATAACCAGAATTATGGTAAACTAAATACATGTCTAATAGGTTTTGAAATAATTTATCAAAAAGTATAATTTCATATTCCATGAGCTTAAGTACATGACCAGAACACGTTTTCAGTTAAGGTAAGGGTTTTTCCACCCGAACTTCCATTTTCATTCGGGATACTTTTATTGTCAAATTTCCTCGATGAAATTCTTATGTGTTGTTATTTACTCCTCATAAATTCTGTGTGAGTATTATATATATGTAATCCAACCATAATACATCCCTATTTCTTGGATAGTTACATATTTTAAAAGAAGCTCTAAAAATTGTGTCCAAAAATTCGAGCCCGATATAAGGGAATTTCTCAAATTCATAACAATTTTCAAGGGAACGCTATAATCTATTTTTGGAAACCATTATAATTATAAAAGAACTAATTTTCTCATGAATTAATATCTTAATTTAATTCTTGTTTTATACAAATATTTTTCCAAAAGAACTCTTCTTTTCAAAATAAAAGAGTATTTATCTCAAGAATTGCTTCATGATTTTAAAAGATTATTATCATTTGATTCAACGCCCTTGTTGATTATTATGTATTTATGGTTTTAATGATTTATGATGTCATATAAAATATTTTATTAAATGGATTATGTCTAACTTTATTGTGGATGATCCATCCAAAAATCATTCACCATATTATTCCGAATGGTTAGTGTTTGTGTTCAATAATTGAGGAATGATAGTTACATGATAGTTTCAATATGAATGTATATGTTGTTTATGTTTATCCTCACTTATATGAGGAATGAATTGGAATTATTTTGTTATGGGTGGGGCCTGCTATATCCCCTCGATGCGCCGGTAGGTCTCATGAGACAAACTATGGTCTTGGCATGAGGCCATGACAAAATGATTATTTTATTGTCCTAGCACGTGGCTTGAACGGTATGGTTATTATGTAAAGAATATGCACTTCCCTCATTATGATTCTAGTATTTTAAGTTTATGTGGTTATTCGACTAGTATAATACCCATGATTATGTTTTATTACGGAATTATTTATTCATCTCATATTTCTGCCATAATGTGTTCATGTTCATTATTCAAGGGATTTGTTTTCAATTATTAACCATGTATAATGTTTATATTATCTTCTGCTATACTGCTTACTCTTTCTGAGCATTTGAACTCACCCATTTCTTATGGTTCATTTTCTCAGGACATGAAGAATTAATTTATGAATTATGTGCATGCATAATGAAGGAGATGTGATGTTTCTAGTAGAATAAAATATTATTTTGATTCCCTTCATGTTGTAATGTAAAACTTATGTATGTAACTTATTTCCAATAATACTAAACTACTCTGTCTTTCGAGATTCGTATTCCTTGTATGTATACCAACATAATCAAATAATGCACCGACTCCAGGCAACTGGGGATGGGTCCTCACAACACCACATGTTTTTTTTACTTTGATTTCACCTTAAATAAGAAACATGAACTATGACTCTGAAAGGTCACATAATCTGTGGGTTTGATGTGAGAGTGATTCCTACATTTTAATAATTAAGTATAAATCTTCATCATATTTTTTCAAGACAATCTGAGAATGTTTTTCCTATTTTCAGTGAGTGACACTTTTTTGTTTTAAAATTTCAAGTTTAAACGAATAACAAGAACTTTGAGTCTTAACAAGAATATTGTGTGTTTTATTGAGGCATTGATGATTATTAAGAATCAAAAATGACTTATGTATTATTTTAATAATGTACCAAAACAATATAAGTATATTTAAATTATTTTTAGTATGTCAGTTTTCTTTTGTATTAAAATTAATTTCAATTTAGCTTAAAAAGATTCACTATGAGTCATATTGTTCATGTCATGCATTATATTTTTGTGTGGTTGATTCATACACACCCTAAATGAAATATTAATTTCTTTTATAATGTACCCAAACAATCCAATTTTTTCATGTATTTTAGAACACCATTTAGGTTCTTACAATAATATCATTTTAAACTGTAAACATGAAATTTCATTCATATATGTGGAATCATGTTTCAGTTTTATTTGAGACCTATTCCAACACATAAAACATTAATTATTAATTATTTTCCAAAATTATCAATCATATTATAGTGTATATTCAAATTTTTTGGTGATTGATACTTTTTTGTGTCAAAATTTCAATTTTAAACTAATAATAGAAACATTGATTCATACTAGGAACATCGTATATTGGTTGAGATGATAATGATATTTACACATCAAAATACACATGTGAATAATTTTCTTAAAGTACCAAAATAATATAAGTCCATTGTATCAGTTTAGAGTATGCCATTTTTCTTTTGTTTTCATAAAATTTAATTCAATTTCAATACATTATGAATTTGTTTTTTAAGTGATGATAATACCTAACAAAACATTATACATATTTGTTTATCAAAATGGGAATATACCTATTCTCATGTCACTATTATTTATAATTATGATGTTTTTTATTAATGAGCTTGTGAACATGGATTATTTTACATAATGAATTTGAACATTCTTAATTAATGTTTCTTGAATTGATTTCACATGAATTTTTGAAATTTTATCATTCATATAATTTTTTCTCTAATTAGATAATTAATACCTTGATCAAACTAATTGAAACCCCTATATTGTTCTTTTATTAAAACACATCATTCATTTGATGACACTTTTTATTTATTAATTTCTTAGAGGGTATGGATCAAGCTACAAGATTATTTTTTATAGGGGTGTTCATTTGGATATTATGTTCTGCATGAATTCATTTTATATGGTTTTTTTATTTTATGAGATTTCAACATATGGTGTTTTATTTTCATTTTATGTCATGTTTCCTTTGGCACCATCCGACCTCGGTGAGTATGATATCTCAATGATGGATGTCCCCAAATAGTTATTTAAAACACCTACTATCATTTGTGGTTGATTAAACACATATGAATTCAAAAAAACATGTTTTATTATATTTCTATTTGATGATTGGATTGATTTTTTAGGACTCTCAAGTTCCTATTGGATCTATTAATAAGACCCTTTATTTTCATTATAGAAAGTTCATGTGAATGAAACTAAATCTATTTTTGTTGTTTTTCCTCTTGTAAATGGTGGGTGGTTACATTCAAAATTCATTAATACTTGATAGTACTTGGGATGTTCTATTTGAAATTGTATACTATGATAATTAGTTTTTAAAAATAATTGGTTTTTTCTTGTAAAACAATTCCTCCACATAAATTTTGGTATAAAACCATTTAAAAAAGTGGTGAATTTTTTTTTTCAATAAGCCACCTTGAATATGTACAAAATGGATCTTATTTTAAGTGAAAAATTTTTTGGTCACTTTTCAGAAAAATAACTCAATGAAAATCTTAGTAGGATCCCCATTCAACTCCATTTACTGATAATTTTATTATTTGCAGGCTAGTACTTTGCCTCCTCCTATGACTCAGTCTCGACCTTAGCCTACACCTCTATGTCCTAATCCACCACATCCTCTAAATATAACTTTGACTACACCTCCACCCATACCTCTTCCTCACCCTCATGAATCCACCATTTCCCAAAAATTTTATTATTTCTAGGTTATCTCTAAAAAAAATTAATTTACTCCATTATACATTCCCATTAGAAAAACATAAAAATTAATATATAAGCATTATGAAACTAATGTTACACACCCAAAATATATTTCTATGGCCATAACTCATACTAGATCACAAATATAGCATGTAATCACCAAAAATTTTCATCGACATACATTCTTAAAACATGTATACTACCCAATAATCTCTTAAAAACATTACTTATTCTTTTGAGTTCAAAGGTTGTCAGAAATTTTAATAGTACTCAAAAATGTAGAAATAATTATGAAATCTATTAAACATTGTTGTACTTAAAATAGAAAATTACCAATTTGGGGATGCTGGTACATTCATTATTTATGATATCTTTCAAAAACAATTTAAACATAATATCCACAATCGATGCCATTTTTTTTGCTTTAGACACCATTGAAACAATATCCAAAATAAGTATTTTTTTGAAATGATTTTATATTTTAATATTTATAAGATTGAGGATGATCACATAAGGGTTGTTCTCTATTAGGTTTTTTCCCCATCACAACCTAACATCCTCTACCTTGGGTCAACTATAACTCCTCCTTCTCAGCACTCCATCTTGACATTAGTGTGGACAACGATTCCTTCTGTGGAAAAGTTTTCATCCATGTGGGCTCGTTCAACCATGTGATTATTTTCTTCTACTAGTCTTCTTCTCATCCTTCCTTTTTTGATGGGTTTGGCATTCTTTGGTGGAGTGGTTAAGGAACAACTGTCAAGATCCAACTACACAGAGGGTTTCTATCTCATTTACCTTATCTGTTAAGAGTGTGTGGAAAAGTCTGATGTGGTCTTGTGGGTGATTAGATGGAAGTGAAGAGAATTTATTTGTAATTCATTGGTATTTATTTCTCAATGTGATATTTTTATGTTTGAATATTTTTGGGTTTTGAAGCATCACCATCACTAAGGTGCCTTGCACCTCTTTACCGGTTCCTTTTTCCCTTTGTTTTTCACAATAACATATATAGATGGGACATCGGAGGAGTCTCGTGAAGGAGTCTGGGTTTTTTATGGCTTTTTCTGGTGACCAGGATGTAGATTTAGTAGGGGAAAAATCTAGAAGAATTCGCATTAGAGGGGTGGATTAGTATCCTTGGTGGCGTTGGTAGTGTGCTGTTATGTGACTTTTTGGATTTGTATTGTTCGGGATGGATTATGGAGTTATTATGTGGATTGGTATTGGACGTTATTTTTTTTCTTCGGTGTAAATCCCAAAGGTATTGATTATAGAAGTATATAGCTGTGGATCTATCGTGTTGGTGTCTTCGGTGGTTTGTTTTGTCTGTTTGGTTTGGTTTTCTTGGTGCGTTGTTGTTTCTTTGGCCTCTATGGCTAGCGGTTCAAGGTAGTCTGCAACTAGATCTATATGAGGCTTATCCAAATGAGGTTTATTTCACAAAGATTACACTCTAACATCACTATTTATAATTTTATGTTTGATAGGGTATGGTTATGGCCATCAGTGCCAGGGTTGTACACTTTTTTAGTGGACAACATGCTGAAAAACGGTGGATAGTGGAAGTTAGAATCAATATTATTGATGCTTGGAGGGGAATTCTCATATAGGTATTTTAGTTTAGGATCATTGGGGACATTATTTTGTCTATGTATTAGATGTCATGATGGTTTCCCCTTTTTTCGTAAAATGGGGGTGATCTTAATAATAAATTAATTTATAGTTAAATATTTCAATATATACCATTATGTTTTTCCATTTTTAGTAACCCATTTTATTTATATCTTCAAACATAGACATAATGACATCATTTATCCTATATTTACAAACTACCATATAATAACAAAATTTATGTTAAAAATTGATTGAAACACATAATTTAATGTTTATCTATAAAATATTGATTACAGTGTCTTAAGATTTCACAATACAGATCAGGTGTGGTCAGTTAGTTGGATATCCATGCATTGGATCCAAAAGATAAATATTTGGGGTATCCAGATGGACAGTGATCACAATATTGTGTTGGATAAAAACAAAAAACAAATAGTAATGAAAAAAATTGAAAACATAGTTTATTTTGTCTGCAGGTTTTTGATCAAACACTTTGAGTAACTCATATCTTCTATTCCAAATTATGTTTTTCTATTAAAATGATATAGGTGTTAATGAATAAAAATCATTATTCCAAAAACATGTTGTTCACATATTAATAAAATAAATCTAGGTATAAAATATTAATTTTTTAAAATTTAAAAAAAATATTTGATCACTATACGGATACTTGTATTATGAAAATTTACCTAATGTTTGTATTGAAAAGTGAGACCCCCATCCATTTGTTCTTGATAATGTAATTTATAGTCTCAATACCAATTTTATCTATCATGAAATCTCCATATATTATTTATTAATATGTTATTTAAGACATATTGGCTTCATTATGTGTGGTTTATATATGAATATGTAATGATATTAAATGTTTTTTTGGAAATTGTAGGGGTAAGGTACTCTAGGAATGTAGTTTTTATTTCTTAGTAGATTCAATAGATTTTAATGATCCGACATTTTTTTTCCCCACCACATTTACATATATAACATAATATCTCACTTATTATATTTTATCATCAACCGTTATAGTTTTTCCATAAGAATTTTATTATATACATACCTCATGTATCTTTATATGATTATAAAAATGCTACGAAATCCCTAATAATATCCTTGAGTATTGTATTATCTGGGTCATCAAGTGGAACATGCATCTCATTAGTTATCTCATAATCTAGGTAAATCCCAATAATCATGTGATATTTTGGGAGGTATTTATTGTGTATTTTCTAGCCCTATATATTATCCACTATACCCATAAAAAAAGATGTGCGAGGGTGTTGACAGATAAAAATAACCTACAAATATACCCTACCTTATTTTAGTAATATAAACTTATCAAAAGTTTATTATTTTACATTTATTAGAAAGTTTTATGTCAATATTAATTACCATGGGTAATGTTTGTGGTTGGGAGAAATGACTAGCGTTAAAGCTAATGGGATCATTTGGTTTATGTATGGATCTTTGTTCCACCTCCAGTTCACATTGACCAATTCTCATTCATCGGACTTCCAAACCTGAATGAACAATAATATCATTTAGTGATTTTATTTATGACTAATTTTGTCTCACCATATTATAGGTATATTATAGTAGTTTTATATTGTGAAAATATTTTTGAGAATAGACTGCAAAAACTAATCCTCTAACGTGACCATATTGTTTTGGACTCTTCAAACATAATAAAAGTTTCTTTTCTTCTTGTATGGTCATTACCGATTCTTTTTTCAAAAAATTATGAAAAATATCATAATAAATAAATATTTTTATGTAATTATATTTTAATGAATTACCAATTACAATAATTTCTTTCATACATAGTTTTCCCACACTATTTTTTCTAATTTCATCAATTAGTTTTCCCTCTTTATTTACATGATCATCGTTCCAAAGAACATGACATAGGACTGAGTTGGAGTTATATTTTAATTCATTAATATACATAAAAAATTATAACATGTTGTTTCATATCACATAAATAGTTTTTTATTTTTTATTTAAAATAAATACCAATTTCTTATCTATTTAAGCATACCCCAATCGTTTAAATGATTGTGTGCACATGGATGCTCTTTTGCAAACATGATGAACTCTTTAACTCTATATTTATACTCTTTTTTCAAATGATTGGGTTGAAATAATTTTTAATGACATAGGTAATGGAATATAATAAAAAATTACCCCACTATAGTTGGTGTTATCCTCTATATTCATCCATTGATAAAATTTATAAAAAACTTTTATCATCACCAACTTCATATCTTGATCAATAAATATTTCATTTTGTGTCTTGATACACATCCCCCATCTCCTTTGGTCAACATCCTATTTTTCTTGAACATATATAACAAAAATTAATCCCATACTGAGTACTGATGACTATTTTGGATGAAAAATATATAGATTAGTACAAAGAATATAGAAGATACGGAGTATGAGTCTCAACCAGAAAAATGAAATAATAGTTTTTCGAGAGACAAAACTAGTGAGGACAAAAGTTTTCTCCTTAAAATAATTAAATTACCACATCTTAATTTAAAATTTCAAATATCATCTAAATATTTTATATGGTCGAAGATACTACCATGAGATCATCAACTCATGCCTACAGAGTTTCACCAACTCTAATCTATGTCTCTATTTATTTTCCCTCACTTTTATCTTGAATAATAGAGTTATATATCAACTTAGGTTCATGGGTATTGTGTTAGTATAAAAATTAACATTTAAATACTAACAGGGACCCTGAAATATACAACACATATATTTGAGTATATGTTCAATATAGTAACACTGAAAATTAACATGTATATCATGTCATTTTGCACTGACCAGGACATTATGATAATCAAATGGACCGACTTCATTCTATATGAGTGATTTTTACTAATTAAACAATATTTAATACATGGTTATTCCGTAAAATTAAAATATTTTTCACAAATATGACGTTAAAATTTAAAACATCTTAGATGAAAGAATCATTCATCTCCCTCTAGAAATAACTAAGTCAAAATTACTATGGGATTCAACCTCAAACCCATAGAATCCATGACTATCCCCCTGGGATAACCATTAAATGGACTTATTACATTGAAATAATGAAATGATAATAACATATAAATTTTTATTAGGAATTTAATTTTAAATAATGGGAATAATTAACATAATTGATCCCCTTAGTAATGATGAAAATAGTGGGTTCCATAATAAGTTAGATAAACCTAACATCTGAAGAAAAAACAACACCACAAATGTCCCAAAACCCTCACCCTAGACCTTGGGGAAATAGTAAGATGTCTATAGTAACTAATATTCTAACATACCATACCTAACCCTCCAATAAAACCTAGAATTAACATATTTTTTAAAAATATTGTCCCAAGAATACACTAAACAATCTCATTTTAAAAAAATAACTTAATGCAATTTTAATTATAGATTCTAACATATTAATTTTCAAAAATGAAGGAATAAACATCCAAATAAAAATTTAAATAACATCAGAGACCCATAACATATATAATATTCTATTCTATAATACATTAATTTTTATAAATCACTATTTTCTCCCCAAACATAGACTAAATTATATCTTATATTACGGTTTTTGGCAACCATGTTCTTTGAAATTGGATTTATTTGGGAAAAAAGGTGCTGAAAATGTATTCAACATTAGTTTTCTCCAAATATACCAATTGATGAGACAAATTCCATAAAAACATTCTAAAATAGTAATATGATTCATTTTTTATTACAAATCCAATATTGATAGAAATCCAAGCCAGCTAAAAGAGTTCAAACATGTTATTTAAAAATGTATCCATTATTTAAGGATTTTTAATCACATTTTAAATTACCTTATAACTTTTTCCATTTTATATTGACCTCATATCTACTATTTTTTCTACTCTATTTGAAGTGTATTTGGAATCATTTAGATATATATATTCAAAACTCCTTAATGATGTTAGGATCTCTTTGGAAGGACTTTCTAATACCTTCTGATAAAACTAATGAAAGGTTCTTATTTATAAGTTTTTTATAGATTTTTTATTGAAAAAATTCATCATGGTCACTTGTGATTGATTTATACCATTAATTTCTTAGAGGAGATATGAACATGTGGTGGTATTGATGTGAGGAAGATTAGAGAGAATGAAAACTATCCATCTCTCCAAGATACAAAGAGAAACTACCCTAAAGATTAAGCAAAAATGCAGGGCCAGAAAGCTATTCCCATTATTGGAGGACTGACTTTGAGGTTCAGATAGGATCCCTTTGAATTTGATTAAGGATAAAGGGGAATAGAATCAAATTTTTTTTTTAAATGGTTAATTTCATACAAAGTGTGCAATAGGAGTTTTTTAGGAGGTTACACATCAAAGTAGTTTTATTATAAATGTATTCCAAACTATGGAGTTCTAATAAGATCCAGTTTGAATACACAAAAATTAAACATAATTTTGGATAATTTTTTGTCAACATTAATTGATTGAGTCACATAAGGAAATTTATATCAATAAAATAAAAAAATAATTCATTATATTTTTATTAATTTATAGGTGTAATTTTTTGTGTTCTCATAAATTAGTAAATGATTATTATGCTGAAATAGTTGAATAATTGGATGGGAGATATTCTATTCAAAGCCTTGGTAGTTTATTTTTCTACGATTAATTAATAGAATCTATGCCGGAATTATTTTATCATGGTACTATGGACCCACAATGATGGAAATAATGATAGTTTGAAAAAGGGAGTCTATCTATTATTTTGATATAGAAGTTAATAAAGTATCTAAGGATTGATTAAATAAAGGCAGTGAATGTAATTTTTACTATAGTATTGAATTATTATCTCTCTATTTGTGATAGTTATAATTTTTATACAAGGTTTAAGAAAAATATGGAATATTTTCATGAAGTTTATTATATTGTATATCTATAATACCAAAATGAATCTTTATTTTCAAAACCTTTTTGAGAAACCTATGATCCTTTGTGGCGTTAACAATGACTATGAATTCTTAATACATAATCACAATGAATTTAAAATATCATAAAACATATCATTTTTACTCACATTGAAAAGGAATTATGTCCTCAAACAAAAATATAATTCACTTTCCATAGCAACATAAAATAATCCACAAATTAATCCCAACAAACACTTTCCAATTTTAACAAATTTAATTTATCAATTCTGTATTTTAACAAATTGAATTTATCAATTCTGTTATCGTAATAATTACTACAATAATTAATATAATATAATTTTGATAAACAACACTAGATTAAATATTATTCCTCAATAGTTTAACTTAACACCATTGATAATTCATTCATGTGGTATATCGTCATTTGATAATTCGATAATATATTTAGAATGTGAAATAATATTGAGATTTATAATCAAATTCTATATGAGCAACAAAAAATAATCTATTTAATGAAAATATATAGGAACAAGAATAAAAAAAATATCATTTAATGTCGTAGGAAAACATTATTTATTCATTATAACACATCACATATGAGACATGTAATGCCCTGACCCTAGTTACCCAGAGTCGGTGCATTATTTTAATATATTGGCATGATTATATGAAATCATATCCCGAAGGACCGATCGGATTTGCAGTCTTGGAAAATAGATTACATACATGAATGTTAAATTACACTTTATAATATAAATCACAACACAAATAATCCTTTAAAAACTCCATTATTCCCTTAGCATAACCCTACATATCAATCACAATACACTTCTTGGAATCCCATAAAAATAAAACATAGAAAGGGGTGAGCTCAAATGCTCAGTAAGGGTAAGAAATACATCAGAAAATAACATAAATATTAAGCATTGGGAATAATTGAAAATGCATGCCTTTACTAATAATAAACATGAATACTTTTATGGCAGGAGTATGAGCTGAGTAAATAATGCCATAACAAAACATAATCATTTGTATTCTACTAGTCGAATGACCACATGAACCATCAATATTATTTTCATAATGAGGAAATGTATAATGCCAGAAATTCTGAAATATTTTTTCAAGGCGTTGGACAAGATGTCAAAAAATGATTAAGGTCTCTGCCTAAACCATATATCAAAATTGGGAAAGTACCTCGGCCAATTCCACGCCTAGTTGTCTCATTAGACCTATGGATGCATCAAGGAGCTATAGCGGGCTCCACCCGTCACTTTATATGTCCAATACATTCCTCATATGAAAAGGTTGAAACATAACATAAACATTCGTATAAAATCTAGGATACAAAATGTCAATATGTTAACCATAACTCATGAATGGTATAAAAATAACCCATCCACAATCAAACATATCCCAAAACCATCAATACAATATGGAAGTTTTGTATCATAATAAATCAACGTAAAAACAAGTTTAAAATAAATTAATGGTTTTAACATAGATGGAAATAATTTGTAAAACTCAATGATTTAAATATCCCATTTCAAGAAAACATTTAAAGTCACACAATTTAGAAAGAAATCCATTTGAAGACATTTTTGAATCAATGTGTTCCATACCACTTTGAAACTTTTGAAAGGAATTAACATTTCTAAAACATTAATTTCCATATAAATAAATCCTCAAAACCCAATTTGAAAACATGGACCTCAATGATAATTATTTATAAGAATAAATATTTAAAACATTTAAAATGATGTTGACATAGATGAAATCAAAACTATTTGAGAGAAATATATCTTTTTTTGATTTCATTTAAGAGTCACATAATTATAAAAGAAAAAATTTACTTTTAAAATATTCATATAAGATTCTATGGGAAGGTTCTATGATTTTATAACAGCGTAAAATAGCCATACCCGCCGTATAAGTTAAAAAAATACATTCTTAACTTAATTCTGTCCAAAAGGTTAAAAAGGACATTATTTGGAAAAAGACAGAAATATTCCATTATAAATATCTTATAAAAGTTCAAACAATGGTGTAAATTACATTAACCCATAGTTTTAAAAATACTAAAAATGATTCGAAATATATTTTTAAGAATCATCGATGTGGATGATAAAGAGGTCCCAATAGATAATTACGTATAAACAACCTCGGATAATGAAGAGACTGTGAAATTAACCATTAACTTTTACTTTTCCATTGTCAAGGGTAGGTTAAACTCTTGTATAATGGTGAAATGATTATTATCATATTATACAAGAATCATATACATTAATATGATATCATATATTATCTTTCAATATTTCTTTGTTAATAATATCTTAGTATTATCGTCGTTTCGGGTGTTAACGGATTTATTTTTCTTTGTATTATTTGATATGTGAGTCATAATAATTATGTATGGGATGTATCATATTTATATCCAGAATTATATCAAGTCTTTAAAAATTATTTTTAATCATCAAATGAAATTTTTTCTTGAATGGATGTGATGGGGAATGATTCTCATCGCGTTCATGGAGACGGTAGTCCGTACGTACGCACGAGCGATAATATCATTCTTTTGATATTAAAATAATATATAATTGGATGGTATATCATATATACATAATAATTATCATGTTATATTTATTATTTACGTCAATTAAACATCATTATCATACCCATCCAAATAAAAATGTTTTGAATAACAATTTCACCACGACGAGGAGACGGTAAGCCGTACGTACACACGTATGGTGACATGTCATTAGATGATGGATAGAATACTTAATATGGTTGTATAATATTTATAATAACATCACATTATATATAAGATGCTGAATTTTTTATTTTATAATGAAAATAACAAAGAAAGAAGAAGTGGAAGAAGAAAGGAACATGGAAGAGGGTGGTGAAAATATTTCATCTTCTTCGGGTTCTTCCTTTTGATTTGATCAAAAGGGATCATTAGGTTGGATTTATGATCAAACTAAGGCCTCTATGATGAGGTGATGGTATTTTAGAGGATATTTTGGAAGGGTTTGGCCGAACCGAAGGGCTTTGAAGGTTTTAATAATTGGTTAGAAGTGGTGCCGTTTTATAAGGGGGAGGAGGGGCTCTTTAGGAAAAGCATAAAGTATTATTTTATAATAAATTAATATTAGGTTTCTAATAACTCCAAAATAAATTATTTATTGTATAAGGTGGTTATGGGTCCTAAAAAACTCAACAAATAGATTTTATACAGGTTGGGGTCACAATATTAACCTTATCTTTTAGATTTAACTCTTAGTTAATTAGTTTGGCATTTACCATGTCTCTTTGTATTTTTTTATTATTTGGTTAATAAACATACTATAAACTGCCTAGAGAACTCCAAGTAGTTCATTAATGACATAAATATCATCATATAAGTCCTTTGGACAAACCTTAGATTTTTTGGAATATTAAATCAATTAATAATATAATATTTGTTTTAAAAACACCTTTATTTCAATTTTGACACTATTTAATAATTGATTTTTGATAAAGTCTTAATAAATTAATTAATTATAACCAAATTCATTTAGTAAATCTTAACATGTTATATTAACCAATAAAATTCTTTGAATTCATTAGAAGGCTCATATTATATTTATTTGGGTATTTATAATATCTATTATTTTAATATTTTACTAATAAGGTAATTACTGCATCATCATTATGTCCTAAATAAATTAAATTATTTAATTTCTAAAAACTATAAATAAAATACAATTACGTAGGAACTTGTTTTAGATTTATAATTAATATTTATAATCGATTTATCTTATGTATAACCCTATATTAAAAATGTTTCAATTATTAAACATTGATTTTAACTCTTTTAAATCATCTTTGAATTAAATAATAATAAATGTCCTAATCTAATCCAAGTTGACCAAAGAGGTTCATATTTTATACCTAAGGTTGCTTTTGGTCTAATTTTACTTATCCAATATAATTAGGACATCTGTTACGGTAGTTATAATATCATTTTTACCCTTAATTACCCTATTTACTTTTTACCCTGGTAAATAAAAGTAAAAAGTTACTATTCATCAAAAATTATTTTTATCTTATTGAACCACATTTTACTCCTAGATATTAACCTTGTCTCTTGGTTTTTTGAAATTCTACTCACAGAAGCACTAAAATAAATTTTAATGTGAATTTCCAAATTCTCTTAGGAGATGGGTAAAAGACGGTGAAAAGTTCAATAAATTTTTATATATCTAAAATTATTATAAACTGACTCCAATGTATTACATTGAACATATATAGGTTTTATGTTTCTATTTTGACCTAAAATAAATTTAAATAAAATAAATAATTATTTTAAAAAAATTGGTTTTCAAGTATAACTTGGTGTTTTCCACTATTCTTAAAAAATTGAAAGTTTTAAGAAAAATACCAAACCCATAAGCTAATTTTAAAATTACAAATTCAAAAATGAAGAATATTTTACCAAATTAAAAACATATAAATTGAATTTATTAATTAAAAATTATTTCCCATTGTCTAAACCAAAAAGAATATTTTTTGGAAATACTAACTATCAAAAGATTGACACTTATTTATATTCAATTTCAAAGTGAAATTACTTACAATGACCATCATTGGTAAAAATATAATCTAATTATAATTCTAAACTATTAAAATTTATAATTCAACACTATAAATTATTTTGATTAAAAAAGTTATTTTTAGTTAAAATATAGTATTTTTCGTTATTCACCCAAATATGAAAGTAATTGGAAAAACACAAAAAATTTATTGAAACTAAATTCATATGTCCCGATTATATAAAATAAGTTGATTTTTTCAAATTGAATATATTAAAGTTTTAAATATTTGATTTTAAAAGGGTTCACACTTACAAGGCGGTAAAATTTAATTTTTTTAAAAATACTTCTTTTATCTGAAAAAAATGAATTTTTTTTTACATTATTTCTATGAAACTCAAAATGTATATTCTAAAATTATGTAAATTTCAAAATTCAGTTAATATTATCTATTTAATGCTTTTTAACCTCTAGTTTGGTAAGTTGTGGTGCACTTGAACTCAGTGTTGGATGTAGTGAAAGTTATTGAATTACTTTGAAGAAATAACGTACTAAGAAATCTTTGGGTGTTACAATCTTCCCTCCTTCAAAAACTTGAATCCTCCCAATTTGAAAATTTTCTTCAAAAATAAAATGCTGAAAATAGAAAATAGCTTTGTGGGGAAACCCACATCAAAAATTGGGTTAGTAGAATTTAGTCTTAATAAGAGTAAAGGGGGAATGAAAAAGTCGCCACCATATTATGATCTCGATTAGGATAACATTGGTGGAAATTAGAGACACATAATTGGATGAAAAACATAAATATTTATAGGGAGTGATTCAGGTCATCAATCACAAAAAATTGTAGATTTTAGGGCCTCAAAGCCACCAATCTATGATAATTTAAAATATCATCAGTTCAACAAAATACAAGGTATTAGAATAACACATTTTTAGTTTTAAGATCCCTTAACTAATGTTTAAGAATTAATTTCTTCATAGAATAAGAAAATAATATATATATATATATATATACTTAACAGGTAGAGTTCCATCCTTTAACTAATTTCTGTCACAAACTCATCTCTCACTCTAAAAGATAATATAACTACAAAATATTATAGTTATCATATTCGTATAGGGTTACAAAAAATGAATTTATAATTCATATACCAAAACCTATAAGAAAAACTACACTATTCCATCCAGGACATCACATTAGTCAGTGGTAGTTTATACACCCTTTTCGCCCTTTGGTTGTGGGTACAAGTCTAATAGCCTTGCCAGACACGATGGGTTGCCGCCCAACCTCCTGGTTTTCCTTTTTAGGGAAATCCAAAAATTATCTCAAACTATACTTATCCAAAATACTTCTGTCCAAACTCACAGTCCAAAATCTAAAAGGAAGGTAAACAATATGAAGTTCCATTTTTCCACGTAATAACATGTGAACTCCTTCATCATGTATTCTTTTGAAACCCTACAACATTATGAATTACCATAAAAACCTTCTTGATTTCATTCATGGTCCCTTGTTCCTTATAGAATACTAGATATACTCCTACTATCAAAAAATGTTGTAAACCCCAACAATGATGGAGCATACATACCATTAATCAGTTTCAAGGTAGTCAAGAATATCCAATATAATTTATACAAATCAATAATGTATTATTCCAAAATTTTTACCTCAGTATCCGAACCATATTATGGTTTATCATTCTCTCAACAATATATTTTCGAAAAATTTAACCTGCTATTGAGTCACTTTTTGTGGTTCCACACATTCTCAAGTCCTTAATGAAATAATACTGCATTATAATCCTTATATACTACATAATTATTATAACCAGTACAACATTGATACAACACTCAAATGACATAATTCTTTGATAAAAACATAATAAATCTAATCATTCCTCCTCATATGTGGTAGTATCATAACATGACCATTATCCAATAGCATCATTTTGGGGCATACTCTGATGATTTGGACAAAGGTTTGTGTAGTGTCCCAACTCCTTGATGATGAAGCATTGTACATTTGAAAACTTTTACTGAACCTTGTAGTCACATACTTGGTGTCCTTTTTATCCACACTTATAACAAACTCACATTCCCTTCAGGAAGGATCCATGGTGTTTCTTCCCATAGTTATCACATATGGGAAAATTATTCTTTTCCCTCTTCCCTTTATCCATCATTCTCACTTCCATCCTTTTCTTATCTTGTTTCCCTTCAAAGCCATAGGACTAAGAGAATTATTTACTTATCTTATTAACACATGTTATAATTTCTTCATATTTGAGAAAACATGAGAGACCATTTCTATTCTAAATGTTGGCTTAATACCATGGAAGATATTATCCTTCTAACTATTTTGTTCATATGTATTGATAGAGTTCCCATTCCTTCTAATGGGTGCCATATCTATACAATGGCATACAATAGGTCAGTTTGTGAAGTGCAATGAATAATTCAAACTATAAAATACCTAAGGTAAATCGAACAGTTTATGGATATAATCAATAATCATAAAAATGTTTTCATTGAGTAAGTATACACTCATAAGCCCTTCATAATGGTTTATAAAGAAAATGATAATTATCTTAAGAATATCCCCCGGGAGTTTCGTAACTAAGAGTGCAGCAAGACCTGTTGTCGTGCCCCAGTTCCCGATCGAGTCTAGCGCAAAGTAGTGTTTTCGGGTTTTACCTCTAGGTACATCTATTCCAGATCCACCTCTACCAGCTCGTATCTAAAAAGGGATTTATTCCATTGAAAACTCACAAAATCTTTACAATACCAAAATTCTAGGATGTTCTTCTATACTAATCCTCAAAGTCTATCTTAGGGATATGTGCTCTAATCAGGGTTTATCTAAATCTAGTTTCCAAGGATATTGCTAAAAATCATTTGATACCAACTGTAACTCCCTGACCCCAGTTACCCAGATTCGGTGCATTTAATACATTGGAATGATTACATGGAATCATGTCCGGAAGGACTGATCGGTTTAGCAGTCTTGAAAAATAGATTACATACATGAATTTTACATGAAAATTTATAACATGCAACACAACATAAATAATTCTTTATGAATTTCATTATTCCCTTAGCTTATCCCTGCATATCAATCATAATACACTTCTTGTAATCTTGGTAAAATAAAACATAAAAAGGGGTGAGCTCAAACGCTTAGTAAGGGTAAGCAATATAGCAGAAAATGAAATAAATATTAAGCATTGTGAATAATTTAAACCGCCTGCCTTTACCAATAATAAACATGAATACTTTTATAGAAGATGTATGATATGAGTAAATAATTCCATAATAAAACATAATCATTGTTATTCTACTAGTTGAATGACCACATGAACCATCAATATTATTTTCATAATGAGGAAATGTATAATGTCGGACATTCTGAAAATTTTTATCAAGGCCTTGGCCAAGAAATCTAAAAATTATTCAGGCCTCGGCCAAAACCATATATCAATATTGGTAAATGGCCTCGGCCAATTCCACGTCTAGTTGTCTCTTAAGACCTACCGATTCATCGAGGAGCTATAGCGGGCTCCACTCATCACTTACTATGCCCAATACATTCCTCATATGAAAAGGTTGAAACATAACATAAACATTCATATAAGAAATAGGATATTATATGTCAATACATTAACCATAAACCATGAATTGTATAAAAATAACACATGCACAATCAAACATATCACAAAACCTTCAATATAATATGGAAGTTCTGTATCATAATAAATCAACTTCAAAACAAGTTTAAAATCCATTAAATGATTTGACATATATGGAAATGATTTGTAAAACTCTTTGATTGAAATATTCCTATTCATGAAAACATTTAAAAGTCACACAATTTAGAAAGAAATATATTTAAAGACATTTTTGATTCAAACTGTCCCATACCAATTTGAAACTTTTAAAAGAAATTAAGATTTTTAAAACATTTATGCCCATATAAATAAATCATAAAAAACCAATTTGAAAACATGGATATTGATGAGAATTATTTAGAAGAGTAAATCTTTAAAACATTTAAAATGATGTTGACATAGATGAAATCAAAACTATTTGAGAGAAATATCTCATTTTGAAATCATTTAAGAGTCACATAATTATAAATGAAAATATTCACTTTGAAAATATTCTTATAATATTTTAAAGGATGCTTCGATGATTTTATAATGGCGTAAAATATCTGCACCCACTGTATAAGTTAAAAAAAGACATTCTTACCATAATTCTGTCGAAAAGGTTAAAAAGGACCTTATTTGAAAAACGACAGAATGATTCATTTATAAAAATCTTATAAAAGGTCAAACAAGTGTATAAATGACTTTAACCCATAGTCTGTAAAATAGTAATAATTATTGGAAATAAATTTTTATGAATCATGGATGTGGATGATAAAGAGGTCCCAGTAGATAATTACGTATAAACAACCACATATAATGAAGAGATTGTGAAATGATCCCTTACCTTGTACTTTTCCTTTGTTGAGGGTAGGTTATCCTCCTATATAATGGTAAAATGATTGTTATTAAATTATAAAAGAATCATATACATTAATACGATATCATATATGATCTTTCAGTATTTCATTGTTAATAAAATTTTAGTATTATTGTCGTTTTGGGTGTTAACGGATTAGTTTTTCTTTTTATTATTTGTTATGTGAGTTATAATCATTATGTATGGGATGTATCTTATTTATATCCAGAATGATATCAATTCATTAAACATTATTTTTAATCATCAAATGAAAATTAGTCTTGAATGGATATGATGGGGAATGATTCTCATCACGTTCGTGGAGATGGTAGTCCGTACCACTACTGGAATTTAGTATTTTCCCGATGGTATTATACCAACGGATTAAAGAAACCCTTGGGATAGTGTATAAAAGGTAACCTTTTCCAATGGATTGTTCAAACATTTGGCAATGTGTAAACTAATTTCATATTTCCCAATGGTTTTGGAAAACCGTTGGTAAATCATGATTTTATTTAACATATACCATTGGTTTAACATAACCGTTGGTAAATATCATCGTTCCCAGTGGTTTTAAATAACCATTGGGAAATATTTCCCCCATATACAGAACACCTGAGCCTCTACTCCGCCCGATTGCAGATAGACCCTAATCGAGCTCCTCCTGAATTCTTCTTGGCCGCGAGAATCCTTCCATCCAAGATCCATCTTCAGTCAAACAAAATTTTATTTCACACTTAAAATTAGTAAGTGTTACCTTATTTTTTTCGTTATTCCTCTTTTTTTTGGTGTTTGATGTTTTGATTATGGCTAAATTAGGGTTTCTATCTACGAAACACATGGATATGTTTTCTGTTTTTTGTTCTACACATTAAACATGGTAAAGGGTTTGTTTAGTGGGTTGATGTTGTACTTTTGGTGGAAGGTATTTTTGTTGAAAATTGGAATTTTATTTGGATAAATTTATGTTTCAATTTGGGGTGGGGGAGGGTTTGCAGATGGGGTGGGGGAGGATGTCGATGGCTATCCAGGTGGGGTGGGGGAGGGGCTGTCTATGTAGGGTGGGGTAGGGCTGTTTGGGGTGGGGGAGGGTGTGCAGGTGGGGTGGGGGAGGGTGTCCACGCAGGGTTGTCCAAGTGGGGTGGAGAGGGTTTGCAGGTGGGGTGGGGGAGGGGCTGTCTAGGTAGGGATGGGGGGATGGGTTGTCCATGTGGGGTGATGGTAGGGCTGTCCACGTGGGGTTGGGGGGGGGGCTGGGTTTTCCAAGTGGTGTGTGGGGGGTGGGGGGTGTCCAGGTGGGGTGGGGGGCTAGTTTTTCCAAGTGGGGTGGGGGTAGGGATGTCCATGTGGGGTGGGGGGGGGGGGTTGTCCAAGTGGGGTGGGGGATGGGTTGTCCAAGTGGGATGGGAGGGGGATGGGTTTTCCATGTGGGGTGGGGGTAGGGCTGTCCAAGTGGGGCAGGTGGGGTCGGGGTAGGGCTGTCCAAGTGGGGTGGGGGTAGGTCTCTCTAAGTGGGGGGGGGGGGGTTGTCCAAGTGGGGTGGGGGTAGGGATGTCCAAGTCGGGTGGGGGGGATGGGTTGTCCATGTGGGGTGTGGGTAGGGCTGCCCATGTGGGGTGGGGGGTTGTCCATGTGGGGTGGGGGTAGGACTGTCCATGTGGGGTGGCGAGGGGGGTGGGCTGTCCAAGTGGGGTGGGGGAGTGGGGGGGGGGGGTTGGGTTGTCCAAGTGGGGTGGGGGTAGGGCTGTCCAAGTGGGGGGGGGGGGGTGTTTGTCCAAGTGGGGTGGGGGGGGGGGCTAGGTTGTCCAAGTGGGGGTGGGGTAGGGTTGTCCAAGTGGGGTGGGGGGACGTTGGGTTGTGCATGTGGGGTGGGGCAGGGCTGTCTAAGTGGGGTGGGGTAGGTTTGTCCAAGTGGGGTGAGGGGGGGGGGGGGCTGTGGTGTCCAAGTTGGGTGGGGGTGGGGTTGTCGAAGTGGGGTGGGGATGGTGTGCAAGTGGATGAAGCTCATAACTATATACTCTCTATAAATTCTAGAAGTATGAAAATTTATAGGGATATTCGTGATCATTTTTTGGTGGGATAACATGAAAAGTGTTTGATGTTTTTAGTCCTTTTTTATTTATAGTTTCTTTTGATGCTAATGTTTCTTATTGATACCTATGATGGAATTTAGTTTAGTATCTAAATAGGATGAGACTCCCCCACCATGCATAGTGTATGCAACCTCTACCCTTATTTAAACATTCATTTTACACAGTCTATGCAACCTCTACCCTCATTTAATCAGTGAACTCAAGTCATTAATTAAATCCTTCATTCTCACTGGCATGTATGAAATTGAATGATGTATACCCATCCTCACTTGATTTTTTACCTTAGATAGTGTCAAACATATGGAATATGTGCTTTTGAATTCATCAGTTAACCAGGATCATATATTCCATTTCCCCCACGATGACTGTACTAATATAACTTTAGGGTCAATTAAATATGGTTCCCATTGTATGTTGTATATTGTGTGTCCTTCTTGGCCAATACTCACTTTTTTGAGGGTGGGGTGTTTTCACTAGAAATTCTGGCATGTGTAGACAACCCTAAAAATGTTAGATAAGTCACAAGTTTAATTCAGTAATGTTGTTATCATTCACATAATTTATTATTAATATCAAATTTTAAAATAAAAATTGTCTATACTTAATGAAATTAAATAATTTTACAATCCATGAAAAACCTATTATTGTTGAAGCCTGAAATTTATTCACTCATGGGTTGCGCTTGACTTGGGGAAATAATTGGGTAATGAAAGGTATGGCCATAGAGGTTCCAATAATGAGTTATTGAACATGAGTGAATGATTTGGGATGCCTATAACACATAATGGGACATGAGGCATGTGCCTCTTATAGACCTAATGAAAATGAATATAAATAAATTTTAGTTTAATTTTTGACTACTTGTTCTTTAAATTATTTTAGTAGTTCACTACGTCGACTAAAAAATTTTTTCTTTATCGTTTACATAAATCTATTTTTTATTAAAGTTCAATCCTATTGAATTGTTTATGACAAAATGACTAATATAAATTCTTCTTAAAGAATGGACAGAAGTTAGATGTTTGAAATAGATCAGATCTCAAGCAATTTTCAAAACAATTTGGAGAGCATTGTAGATTTTTCATTTCACAATGCTTCAGATAGTGGTCGCATACACTTCCCACGTTCCAATTATATTGGTAAACCTTAGTTGAGCCGTGAAGAAGTCAGCTACCACATAACCAAATATGGTTTTCATGAAAACTACTTTGTGTGGTATCACAATGGGGAGAAAATGAAATCTCAAATTGGTGATGATCGAAATGAAAGGACTGGAATGGAGAATTTTTTAGATGATCAGTTTCCGTTTATTCGTCACCATGAAAAAGAAAGTATTTAGACTCATGAAGACTTCGATATGAGGACAGATGATGCATCTAGTGAAAATGATGATATTGATAGGGTGAAAAAATTAAATGATGATGCCACGACTCTAGTATATCGAAAATGTGATAAAATGAAAAATCACGAATTTTTAATGCGATTGTTTAATGAGAAAACTATGTATGAGATTTCTAATATAGAAATCGATTACATTCTTACACTCTTGAAGGATTTACTTCCACATGATGTAGATATTCCCTCAAACCACTATATGGCATGGAAGTGAGTTAAATAAAATGGATTTTCAAGAAACAAAATTCATGCTTGCCTAAAAGATTGCAGTTTATTCTGGGAGGAAACTGTTGAACGAAATGATTGTATAAAATGTGGCACATCCCACTGGAAGTCAAAATCTTATGGAACACCATCCCGCATTCCAAAAAAAGTAATGTGGCACTTTCCATTGATCCCCAGACTCCAGAATCTTTTTATGTCTGATGACATATCAATAAAAATGAGATGGTATGATACTGATAGAAAGAAGACTAATGATGAGTTGGTTCATCCTGCAGATGGATTTGTATGGCAGAGATTTGATGCTCGACATCCATATTTTTCAGCTGATGTGCATAATTTTAGGTTGAGTCTTTCATGCGATGGTTTTAATCTATTTGGGTAGATTCTTACTTCACCCAGCACATGACCAGTTTTTATACACATTTATAATCTTCCCCCATGGTTGTGTATGAAAAAACCTTTCACTTTCATGAGTATACTCATATCTGGTCCTTCTGACCCCGTCATTGATATTGATGTATACATGCAACCTTTGATAAAAGAGTTGAAACTTCTTTGGGATATGGGTGTGCACACATATGCTGCATGTTCAAAAGACATATTTCAGATGCGTGTTGCGGTTATGTGGGTGATCAATAATTTTTCAGCTTATGCAATGATCTCTGGATGGAGCACAAAGGGATAACTTTCATGTCTAGTTTTTATAAAGAATACACGATCCAAAAGACTGAAACATCGCTTTATTTTCAGTTTTATGGGACATTGACGATTCTTTCCAAAGGATCATCCATATATAATGAATCGTCGAAGATTTGATAATACCATTGAGTCAAATGATCCACCTTAGCGTATATCTATAACTGATGTGCTTAATTAATTGAAAGATTTCAGTTTTTCATTCGAGAAGGGTCAAATGAAATTTGGAAAGAGAAATAATGTTTCCACTAAAACATGTTATAATTGTAGGAAGATGAGTATCTTTTTTTATTTTCCTTATTTGTCAACCAATTTGTTATGTCATTTCATAGACGTAATGCATATTGAAAAGAATATATGCGAAATGTTGCTTTTTATTCTTCTAAATGTCAAGGGGAAGCCAAAGATGATTTACGATCTCGGAATGACATGGTGGATTAGGGCCTCAGACCAGAACTGCATCCTGTGCGTATTAGTGAAAATAAATGGAAACTATCATGTGATTCTTATGTGATGACACCTACAGAAAAAAAAACAATTTTTGGAAGTATTAGAGACTATTAGAGTTCCTAATGGCTATTCAAGAAACATATCTAAATGGGTCAACATAGGATAGTTGAAGCTAAAATCATTGAAGACGCATGATTATCACGTTCTACTGCATGAGTTGCTTTCAATCTCAACCATTCATCTTTTGTCGAATAATTTAAGGGTGACTATTTTTTGGTTGTGCAATTTGATTAGAGATCATTTTCTGAAGAAGTTTTTCAATTATTTCTTGAAAAAAATGTTGATATATGCCCCATTAATTTTGTGTGAGTTGGAGAAAATATTTCCTCTATCATTTTTCACATGCATGCTGCATCTGAATATCCCTATTCCAACTCAAATGCTTCTCGGATCACCTTTTTCTTTTCGTTGGATGTATCCAACTAAAAGAAATATATACACATTAAAGTCTTATATCTGAAATAAGAATCATCCTGAAGGTTCTATCGTGAACGGTTACTTGGATCAAGAATGTATGGATTTCTATTCAATGTATTTTTATGATCTTAATACATGAATGAAAAGACCAATAAGAAATGAAGAAGAATAGTATGAGAAAATTGAATCTATTTTTCCGTCACTTCCTCAAACAAGAGGAATTCCTGAATCTAATACATTGAAGACATTAATCCACGAAGAGCGGGAGATGGCACCTCACATAGTTTTGTTCAACTATGTTTTGTTCGATGACTATATCAGGTTACTAAATTGAATATGTATATCTTACATATTTATCTGTTAAACTATTCTTATTTTTTATCTATAGGGAACATAAAACAATGATAAATAGAAAGCACCATTCATTATCTTTGATAACGAGGTAGAATTTGAATAGAAAAGAGTTTTTTTCATGGTTAAAATTGAAGGAAAAAATATTATTGTTCAAAATAATTATATCAATATTTAATTAAGTTTAATTTTCATTTATATTGTAGGTATTGAGTTTGTCTACTGACTCTGTCTCTGAGGAAATAAGAGCTTTGGCTTTTGGTCCTAATACCGTGGTTCGAGACTGTAAATCAATTGTTATCAATGGGTACAAATTTATTGTCACTTAATGAGCAAAGAACATGAGAACACAACATGATGGTGTTATGGTTAATACCACAACAGATTTTTATGCCAGTGAATCAGATAATACACAACGATGTGAAAATGTGGGTTATTATGGAGTCATTGAGAAAATAATAATATTTTATTATTACTCTCATGGACGAGTCTCAAAGATGGAATTCAATTAGTTTGATTTGATGACGAGATAGAGCACATTTAATGATGATTGTGGATTTCGACTAATTAATATGACTCACACTCTTGCTACTAAAGAACCATATGGGTTGTCATCAATGGATAAACATGTTTTTCATGTTAAAGGGAAACTTCAATCTGAATTTGGTGTCATAGTTGAAGTAATTCCAAGACATATTTTTGATGATGGTGATGATGGAATTGACACTTTCCCTAGTGCAATTAGAACCAATCCATTTATTTCTTTTAATGACTCCAATAGCTCAATTGTCAATGTTGATTGTGAACCTGATGTTTTTGTTGAAAATATATAGAATCATTCATCCATGTTCTCAATTATTTTGGTTTACCTTGAGTTGGGTTGTTAAGGTTGGTAATATTCA
Source organism: Viscum album (assembly GCA_963277665.1). Lineage (NCBI taxonomy): Eukaryota > Viridiplantae > Streptophyta > Magnoliopsida > Santalales > Viscaceae > Viscum > Viscum album. Next base: position 386,454,195 of record OY728146.1, read on the forward strand.
AATTGATTTACTATTGATCACAAATATGTTTTAGCTGAGTTGACCGTTATGTGAATTTTCAATGTTTATTGGTTGCAGTTTTTTTTTAATGGAATTTTCTAATTTAGAATTGAACTGTATTAAAACCTAGTCAAAAAATATTTCTAATATGGTGAACATTACAACATGTATGATTTATTAAATCCATTGAAGCTCTTCTAAAACAATTGACAGCTAAATTACCAATGAATCCCCATATTCCCTCATATATTTAGTTTTATGGGTTACACATTAGTTTCCTTATTCTAATTAATTACATATTATTTTATCAAAAGTATGAAATGCAGCCAATTGAAGAGAGACGAAGGAAAAAATGATGGAGAACAATCGTCGAATGAAGGAGATGGGTGTTCCACCCTTTGTGCCTACAATGAGTAATTTATTTCAAATATATTTATATTTAAATAATATATAATGTCATGTGATTAATTTTTTTTGTAATCATTTTTGTAGAACCCCCCTATATGTAGACAGTTATTCGACAAGGAGCCTAGTACTGGTCCTAGTACTCAAGACGGTGGTATGAGGAGGGTTCATACCAGAGGTGGACGAGCAGCTTCGTGTACTCGACTAGACCATACCCCTCCCACTGACATGTCATCCTTCCGACATTATGATCCCGATGTGTCATTAGGGACACATGGGATATTTAGGCCTCCCATGTTTTCACCACCTTTTGCATCTTATTGCCCATCTTTTTCATATCCCATGATAATTACCACTCCCCAGTCAGAATATGGTCATACATATGTCCCATATTCTTTTACTTCAACTTCTGTCTCCCTGAGCTTCTATATTCCATCATCTTCAACTCTTGTTCCACCACAGTGTGTTCCATCAGTTTCTGTGGATCCAGCGGCAATCAGCGATCAGACTAGTGCATGTATATTTATAGAACGCTAATATATTTTTATAGAAATATTTATTTTCCGTATAACATGTTTTGATAAAATATTTGTTTTTCATTCATGATAGATACATATACTAATTGGAGGAAGGGGAAGGGGTGTACGTGCGGTGTGGAACAGCCACACACAGGTTATGGTGGATTACAATGAAGACAACCAAATGGTTGAGAAAACAGGGCAGCAATGTCATAGTTTTTTGGCGATGCTATCCAAATACACCAACATCATTCTCGTCAGCCTGCTATGATAGAGACATTTTCCACATGAGGTCAAAGATAGAGCATGGGCAGAGATATGGGTAAAAAAATCTTTTTTATTTAATGCCATGAATTATTTTTTGTATTTATACGAATTAATATATTGATGTCAGCTTCGATTTAATTTTCCCGATGGTGACGGTGCACGAACGGAATGTCTAAAGGATTTAGGCAAGAATTGGAGAGCCTACAAGCATGAGTTGTATATTGGCTGGAATTCTAGAGTTGGAACTGAGTTAGAGTCGGTACCAGTTGTGGATGATTTTCCAATAGAGATGTATCGCCAGATGATTTCTCATTGGACAACTTCCCAGTTTAAAGTAATAATTACATTTGATTTCTTTAAATAATAACTTTCATGTTTTGCATTAATACTATATTTTTTATTATCATATTTTATTTAAGAATCATCTGTAAAAAATAAAATAAAAACATTGATGCAAAAAAATACCTCCACACACTGGGACGTACTACAATGACAGATCATGAGAGAAAGCAAGTATGACAATTGTTTATAAGTTTTCTTTACGACTTACACATTCTTTTGTTTCCTCAATTATTTAATCGTTTTCTAATGTTTTCATATATATTTAGTTTTCAATGTCATTTTAGAGGCAAATATAGATTATTGAAGGACGTGTACCTGGAGAAAAACTGTTTTTCTCGAGTAGAAGGAAAACTGATGGATGTGTCATCAACGAAGTGACTCAACAACAGATTGTAAGTTTTAATATACTAATTTTATATTTTAATATCTATTTTGTAGCATAATAATATATTTATATTTGTAATAGGCTGCTTTATAGTCCCTCGATGCCCAGGAACCAAACAATTTTGGGCCAACTGATCAATTACATCAGGTGTTGGGAGAGGAGCTTACTGGCAGATTACGCTGCCGACCAAGGATAGACCCGACGCGGTATTGGACCACCTCAGGTATGAGTTATAGTGCCAACGAGCTATAGGAAGTTAGGGCACATGCAGAACAGGCTGACAAAAGGTCCACAGAGATGGAAGAACAGTCTGCGAGGGAAAATAATGCATTTATGAAATTTATTGAAGTTCTACATCCAACACTTCCTCCAGAGGCCAGCCCAGATTTTGATGAATATATGTCGTTGATATGTCCTATATATGGTGCAATAATTGGCAGTTCTAGTTGTGTTCAAGATTATTTCCAGCCTAACGATGATGATGGAGAGGTTTCTGATGTGGAAAAGGAGGGAGAAGAGGAGGGCAAGGCGGATGGCGAGGGTGAGGAGGAGGGAGAGGAGGAGGGTGTTGAGGTGGGAGAGGACGACAACGAGGGTGATGATGATGGTGATGATGGTGATGGTGATGTGGGACAAGTTGATAAATTACATTTATAATAATATTACTAAGATTTGATGTTTAATCTTTTCTAGTTGTTGGTTTTATCTAGACCCCTAGTATAGTATTGGAGTTGAGTTATTTGTACATATTGACTTTTTTCATGGATGTTGATGTATTTTAGTTGTTGTGGTGTATCTTGAGCATGTTTATAATGTTTTTTGTTTCTGGGAGCTCCCTGGATAGCCCCCTCCTTCCTGGACCCTGGACAACCCCACCATCCTCCTTGGACCCCAAACAGCCCTCCGGACATCCCCCTGGACAGCCCCCACCATCCACCTTGGTCCCTGGACAGCCCCCTGACACCCCCCGAAAATCCCCCCAGACATCCCCTAGATAGCCCCCCACCCTTCCCCCTAGACCCCCAGATAGACCCCCACCCTCCTCCTTGATTTCACATTCTTTTTTTAATTTATCTGATCATGCAATGTTATTTAGGATTATTCCATTTTTGTATGTCTTGAATTATATGAATGTCTTGGTAAGCTTATTAGCATAGTCTCATCAAATTCATGTGATGATATGATTTAATTTGAATACAAATCCTTGTTGTAAATTATCCATGTTATGTGAATTATTCCTTGTTTGATTTGGTTTACTTGTCAATTGTTAGGATAAGACATGGGTAACATGTTAAGGACTCATGGACGGACTCGTCATGCTCAGAGAATTTAGACATGAATCCCATGATGTATTCTTTGGTTTCTCGGTGAGAGCTATCAGGATTGTGTTAATACTTTAGGAAAATGATCCATGGGTCATTTGAGATGTTTAAAAGTCAACCTCGTCTAAATATGAGGCGCAGTGTGGCCGATATCCCTGTAATTGTGTCTCTTTTGTTTAAAATGGATGGGATTTTATGTGAAAAGAACAACTGACATACGGAAAACTGACCAAAAGCATTTGGATTCTGTTGATTCTTTATCACAAAGTTCTCATGGGTCATATGTGACGTGTATGAGTCAACCCCATCTCAATCCAAGTCGCGGTGTGGTCGGGATCACTCTAAGTGTCTCTCTTATGTTTAAAATGGACAACATTTTACGTACATGTGGAAAACTGACCAAATGTATTATGATTGTTTTGATACATTATCACAACGATCCATGGGTCATATGTGATGTGTACTATTGAACCCTGCCTCAATCCGTGGCATGGTGTGGCCGGCACCATTTGAAGTGTCTCACTTTGGTTTGAAATAGATAACATTTTAAGTGAAAAGTACAACTGACATACAGAAAACCAACCAAAGGCGTTTGGATTGTGTTGATACTTTAGGAAAATGATACATGGGTCATTTGTGACATGTACAAGTCATCCCATCCTCAATCTGAGGCACGGAGTGGCCGACACCACTCGAAGTGTCTCTCTATAGTTTAAAATGGACTTCATTTTAATTGAAACCAACAAATTACATATGAAAAACCAACCAAACGCATTTAGATTCTGTTGAAACTTTAGGAAAATGTTCCATGAGTCATTTTTGAATTGTACGAGTCAACCCTGCCTCAATATGAGGATAAGTGTGGTCATAACCACTCAAAGTGTCTCAGGTTTATTTGGAATAGACAACATTTTAAATGAAAACAACAACTGACAGACGGAAAACTGGCCAAACACATTCGGATTCAGTTGAAACTTTTGGAAAACAATCCAAGTGTCATATGTGACTTATAAAAGTCAACCTTTCCTCAATTTGTGGTGCGGTGTGGCCAAAAACATTCGAAGTGTCTCACTTTTTTTGAAAAGGATAACATTTTAAGTTAAAAGTACAACTAACATACGGAAAACTGACCAAATGCATTCAGACTGTGTTTATACATTATTAAAATGATCTTTGGGTCATTTTTGATGGGTAAGAATCAGCCCAGCCTCAATCTGAGGTGCAAAGTGGCTGGAACCACTCGAAGTGTCTCTCTATAGTTTAAAATGGACTTCATTTTAATTGAAAACAACAACTGACATACCAAAAACTGACCAAACGCATTCAGATTCTGTTGAAACATTAGAAAAACGTTCCATGAGTCATTTGTGAAGTGTACGAGTCAACATTGCCTCAATTTGAGGCCAGGTGTGGCCTACACCACTCAATTTGTCTTAGATTTATTTGAAATATACAACATTTTAAATGAAAACAACGACTGACATACGGAAAACCGACCAAACACATTTTGATTCATTTGAAACATTAGGAAAATGATCCATGGGTCATATGTGATGTGTACGAGTCAAACCCGTCTAAATCAGAGGCATGGTGTGGCTGATACAATTTGAAGTGTCTCACTTTTTTTTTGAAATGGATAACATTTTACGTGAAAAGTATAACAGACATATGGAAAACTGACCAAACACATTCAGATTGTGTTGATACTTTAGAAAAATGATCCTTGGGTCATTTGTGACGTGTAACAGTAAACCCAGCCTCAATCCGAGGTGCGGAGTGGCTGGCACCACTCGAAGTTTCTCTCTATAGATTAAAATGGACTACATTTTAATTGAAAACAACAACTGACATACAGAAAAATGACCAAACGCATTCATATTTTGTTGAAAATTTATGAAAAAATTTTATGAGTCATTTTTGACGTGTAAGAGTCAACCACGGCTCAATCCGATGCCAATTGTGCATACACCACTCAAAGTGTCTCTTGTTTATTTGAAATAGTCAACATTTTAAATGAAAACAACAACTGACATACAGAATACCAACCAAACACATTCGGATTTAGTTGAAACATTAGGAAAATGATCCATGTTTCATATGTGACGTGTACAAGTCAACCCAACATCAATCTGAGGCACAGTGTAGCCGGAACAATTCTATGTGTCTCACTTTTGTTGGAAATGGATCACATTTTATGTGAAAAGTACAACTGACATATGGAAAAATGACCAAACGCCTTCGGATTGTGTTGATACTTTAGGACAATGATTCATGGGTCATTTTTGATGTGTAGGATTCAACCAATCTTCAATACGAGGTGTGGAGTGGTCGTCACCACTTTATGTGTCTCTCTATAGTTTAAAATGGACTTCATTTTAATTGAAAAAACAACTGACATACAGAAAACTGACCGAACGCATTCAGATTCTATTGAAACATTAGGAAAACATTCCATGAGTCATTTTTGACATGTATGAGTCAACCCAACTCAATCTGAGTCCAGGTGTGGCTGGCACCAATCAATGTGTCTCGGGTTTATTTGAAATAGATAACATTTTAAATTAAATGAACAATTGACATATGGAAAACCAACCAAAAACATTCTGATTTAGTTGAAACTTTACTAAAATGATCCATGGGTCATATGTGATATGTAAGAGTCAACCACACCTCAATCTGAGGTGCGGTGTGGTCTAAACCATTCGAAGTGTCTCACTTTTGTTTGAAATGGATAACATTTTAAGTCAAAAGTACAACTGACATACGGAAAACCAACCAAATGCATTATGATTGTGTAGATACATTAGTTAAATGATCCTTGGGTCATTTGTGACGTGTATGTGTCAACCCAGCCTCAATCTGAGGCACAAAGTTGTTGGAACCACTCGAAGTGTCTCCCTATAGTTCAAAATGGACTTCATTTTAATTGAAAACAACAACTGACACATAGAAAACCAACCAAATGCATTCATATTCTATTGAAACATTAGAAAAATGTTGCATGAGTCATTTGTGACGTGTACGTGTTATTCCCGCCACAATCTGAGGCTAGATGTGGCCTGCACCACTCAAAGTGTCTCAGATTTATTTGAAATAGACAACATTTTAAATGAAAACAACAACTGACATACAAAAAACCAACCAAACGCATTCGGATTCAGTTGAAACTTTATGAAAACGATCCCTAGGTCATATGTGACGTTTATGAGTCAACCTCGCCTCAATTCAAGCCATGGTGTGTCCAGCTCCATTTGAAGTGTCTAACTTTTTTTTTGAATTTGATAACATTTTAAGTGAAAAGTACAACTGACATACATAAAACCAACCAAATGCATTTAGAATGTGTTGATACTTTAGTAAAATTATCCTTTGGTCATTTTTGACGTGTACAAGTCAACCTAGCTTCAATCTGAGGAACAGAGTGGCCAGAACCACTCTATGTGTCTCTCTATAGTTTAAAATGGACATCATTTTAATTGAAAACAACAATTGACATACAGAAAACTGACCAAACGCATTCAGATTCTACTGAAACATTAGGAAAACGTTCCATGAGTCATTTGTGACGTGTAAAAGTCCACTTTGCCTTAATATGATGCTAGGTGTGGCTGGTACAACTCAATGTGTCTCAGGTTTATTTGAAATAGACAACATTTTAAATGAAAACAACAATTGACATACGGAAAATCGACCAAACGCATTCAGATTCAGTTTAAACATTAGAAAAACGATCCATGTGTCATATTTGATGATTAAAAGTCAACTCTACCTCAATTAGAGGTGTGGTGTGGATGGAACCATTCGAAGTGTATCACTTTTGTTTTAATTGGATAACATTTTATGTGAAAATTACAACTGACATACGGAAAACTGACCAAATGCATTCAGATTGAGTTGATACTTTAGGGAAATGATCCATGGGTCATTTTTGACGTGTTCAAGTCAACCCAGCCTCAATCCGAGGAGCGGAGTTGCCGGAACCACTTGAAGTGTCTCTCTATAGTTTAAAATGGACTTCATTTTAATTGAAAACTACAACTGACATACGGAAGACCAACCAAACACATTCAGATTCTATTGAAACTTTAGGAAAACGTTCCATGAGTCATTTTTGACGTGTACGATTCAATACCCCATCAATCTGAGTCCAGGTGTGTCCTGCACCACTCAATGTGTCTCAGGCTTATTTGAAATAGACAACATTTTAAATGAAAACAACAACTGACATACGGAAAATAGACCAAATGCATTCAGATTTAGTTGAAACATTTGGAAAACGACCCATGGGTCATATGTGACATTTACAACTCAACCCCACCTCAATCTGAGGAATGGTGTGGCTGAAACCATTCGAAGTGTCTCACTTTTTTATGAAATGGATAACATTTTAAGTGAAATGTACAACTCACAAATGGAAAACTGACCAAACACATTTTTATTGTGTTTATACTTTACAAAAATGATCCTTGGGTCATTTTTGATGTGTATGTGTCAACGCAGGCTCAATCCAATGTGCGGAGTGGCAGGCACCACTCAAAGTGTCTCTCTATTGTTTAAAATGGACATCATTTTAATTGAAAACAAGAACTAACATATGGAAAACTAACCAAACGCATTTAGATTCTATCGAAAGGTTAGGAAAACGTTCCATGAGTCATTTCTAATGTGTCAGAGTCAACCCTGCCTCAATCTGAGGCCAAGTGTGGCCAGAACCACTCAAATTGTCTCAGGTTTATTTGAAATAGACAGGATTTTAAATGAAAACAACAACTGACATACAAAAAACGGACTAAATGCATTTGGATTCTCTTGAAACTTTAGTAAAACGATCCATGGTACATATGTGGTGTGTATGAGTCACCCTTGCCTCAATCCGAGGTGTGTTGTGGCCGGCACCAATCGAAGTGTCTCACTTTTGTTTGAAATGGAAAACCTTTTAAGTGAAAAGTAAAACTGACATACAGAAAACTGACATAACACATTTGGATTGTGTTGATACTTTCGGAAAATGATCCTTGGGTCATTTCTGACGTGTATGAGTCATCCCATCCTCAATCCATGGTGCGGAGTGGTCGGCACCACATGATGTGTCTCTCTATACTTTAAAATGGACTTCATTTTAATCGAAAACAACAATATACATACAGAAAACCGACCAAACAAATTCAGATTCTATTGAAACCTTAGGAAAACGTTCCATTAGTCATTTGTGACGTGTACGAGTTAACCCCGCCACAATCCGGGGCTATGTGTGGATGGAACAACTCAACGTGTCTCAGGTTTATTTGAAATAGACATCATTTTAAATGAAAACAAAAACTGACATACGGAAAACTGAATAAACACATTCGGATTCAGTTGAAACATTTGGAAAATGATCCATGGGACATATGTGACGTGTAAGTGTCAACCCAACCTCCATAAAAGGAGTGGAGTGGCCGGCCCCACTTGATGTGTCGCTCTATAGTTTAAAATGAACTTTTTTTAATTGAAAACAACAACTAACATACGGTAAACTGACCAAACACATTAAAATTATATTGAATCTTTAGGACAAAAATCCATGGGTCATTTGTGACGTGTAAGAGTCAGCTTCACCTCAATTTGAGTCACAATGTGGTCGGGATCACTCTAAGTGTCTCTCTTTTGTTTAAAATGGACAACATTTTAAGTACATACGGAAAACCAACCAAACGGATTCTTATTGTTTTGATACTTTAGAAAAATTATACATGAGTCATATATTACAAGCATGTGTCAAATCCTCATAATTCCAAGGTGCGGTGTGGGCGGTACCACTCAAAGTGTCTCTCTTTAGTTTAAATGGACTTCATTTTAAGTGAAAAATACAACTGAAATACGGAAAACCATCAAAATGATTTTATATTCTGTTGAAACATTAGTAATATGATCCATGGGTCATTTGTGACATGTAAGATTCAACCCTGCCTCAATCTGAGGCACTTTGTGTCCAGAACCACTCAAATTGTCTCTCTTTCATTTAAAATAGAGTTCATTTTAAGTGAAAAAAATAAATGACATACGGAAAACCAACCAAATGCATTAATATTCCATTGAAACTTTTTTACAAAGATCCATGGGATATATGTGATGTGTACGAGTCAACCCCACCTCAATATGAAGCCTGGTGTGGCCGACACCACTCAATGTGTCTCACATTTATTTGAAATGGACAACATTTTAATTGAAAACAACCACTGTCATACAGAAAAACGACTAAACTTATTCAGAATGTGTTGAAAGTTCAGAAAAATGATCAATGTGTGATATGTGTTGTGTAAAAGTCAACCCTACCGTAATCCCAGGCATGGTGTGACCAGAATCATTCAAAGTGTCTCATTGTTTTTGAAATGAACAACATTTTAAGTGAAAACAACAACTGACATACGGAAAACTGACCAAATGCATTCTGAATATGTTGATGCATTTGTAAAATGATACATGGGTCATATGTGACCTTTACAAGTCAACCCCACATAAATATGAGGTGTGGTGGGGACACCACCACTCAATGTGTCTCTCTTTTGTTTAAAATGGACATCATTTTAAGTGAAAACAACAACTGATATGTGGAAAACTGACCAAACTCATTTGGATTCAATTTAAACATGGGGAAAATGATCCGTGGGTCATACGAGATGTTTACAAGTCAACCCAACCTAAATCTAAGGCACAGTGTGGCCGTCCAAACTCGAAGTGTCTCAGTTTTATTTGAAATGGACAACATTTTAAGTGAAAAGTAAAACTGACATATAAAAAACCAACCAAACACATTTTTATTCTATTTAAACTTTAGTAAAATGATCAATGGGTCATATGTGATGTGTAAGAGTCAATCTACCCTCAATCCGAGGTGCGGTGTGGCTGGAACCACTCAAAGTGTCTCTCTTTTGTTTCAAAAGGATGTCATTTTAAGTGAAAACAACAACTGACATACGGAAACCAGACGAAACGCATTCAGATTCCATTTAAACTTTAGGAAAACGATCCATGGGCCATATGTGACGTGTATGAGTCAGTCTCACCTCAATCCGAGGCCCGGTGTGGCCAGCACCACTCAAAGTGTCTCACATTTATTTGAAATGGACATCATTTTAATTTAAAACAAATAATGGATTATGGGAAACTGACCAAATGCATTATGAATTTGTTGAAACTTTTGAAAAATGATCAATGAGTCATGTGTGACATGTACGAGTTAACCACACCGGAATCTGAGGCATGGTGTGGCCAACACCACTCAAACTGTCTCATTTTTTTTTGAAATGAACAACATTTTACGTGAACACAATAAATAGCATACGGAAAACCAACCAAACGCTTTCAGAATATGTTGATACTTTAGGAAAATGATCCATGGGTCATATGTGACATCTAAGAATCTATCCAACCTCAATTAAAATCTTGGTGTGGTAGGTATCACTCCAAGTGTATGTATTTTGTTTAAAATTGAGATCATTTTTAGTAAAAACAACTAGTATACGAAAAACAGAACACACATATTTGGATTCTATTGATACTTATTAAGTTTTTTATGTATTTTATTGATAATTGATAATTAAACTATGTATGAATTCAATTGTTTATTGAATTCCAGATTCCACATATAATTGTCTTTTAATTTTTAAATTGAATTCTAATTCAATTATGTATGTTTATAATTACGTTATGAATTATGATTTAATTCTGGACCTGTATAGTTCAAGAATGCATTATATATTAAATTTGTATGAATTTTTTCTCTATATTTATTTCTTAGTTTGTTATTGCAGGTATAGTAATTTGAAAGGAGGGGAATGGTCATCATTAGAGGCTGCTGTGCAAATTGCAGGCTGTTGTGCAATTTTCACATCATAGCTTTTTACAAAGGTTTCAAATAGTTGGCATAATATTGTAGTAAACCTTTCCAAATGGTTTGTAAGACATTGTAAAATTTTTCTAGGGATTTTTTTCGAACGGTTCAATGAAAAATGTTTGCAAAAACCATTCCAAATGGTTTTTAAACTGTTGGGAAAGAGTTTATTTCCTTAGTTTTACCAACGATTTTGTGTAAACTGTTGGTAAAAATTATTCCCACAGTTTGGCCAACCCGTTGGCATAGGTTAAGTTAACTAACCTATACCAATGGTTCCTTGTAAACAGTTGGGATAGGTTTTCCCAATGGCTTACTCCCCCACGGTTTTCCAAACCGTTGGTATAACATATACCAACGATTCTGCAGTCTTTCCCAACGGTTCAAAACCATTGAGAAAGACCCCATTTCTAGTAGTGTAAGTACGCACGAGCGACAATATCATTATTTTGATATTAAAATAATATATAATTGGATGATATATCATATATAAATATTCATTATCATGTTATATTTATTATTTACATCAATTAAACATCATTATCATACCCATCCAAATAATAATTTTTTGAATAACAATTTCACCACGACGTGGAGACGGTAAGCAATACGTATGCACGTATGGTGACATGTCATTAAAAGGATGGGTAGAATACTGAATATGGTTGTACCATATTTACAATAACATCACAGTATATAGAATACACTATAGTTATTATTATAGAATTGAAATAACAAAGAAAGAAGAAGTGGAAGAAGAATGGAACTTGAAAGAGGGTGGTTAAAACGTTACCTATTTTTTAGGTTCTTACTTTAGATCAAAAGGGAAATTCAGGTTGTCTTTCTGATCAAAATAAGGTCTCTAGGATGCATTAAGGGAATTTGAGAGGATATTTTGGATGGGGGTGGCCGAACCAAAAGCTCTGATGGTATGAAGAACTGGTTAGAAGTGTTGTCCTTTTATAAGGGGGAGGAGAGGCTATTTAGAAAAAACTGAATGTATTATTTTATAATAAATTCATATTCGGTTTTAAATTTCTCCAAACTATATTATTTAAAGTCTAAGGTGGGGATGGTTCGAAAACCACTCAACCAATAGATTTTAGACCGGTTTTGGTCACTATATTAACCATATCTTATAGATTTAACTCTTAGTTAATTAGTTTGACATTTACCATGTCTCTTTGTATTTTTTTTATTTGGTTGATAATCTTACTATAAACTACCAAGAGAACCCCAACTGGTTCATTAATGACATACCTATCATCATATAAGTCCTTTGTTTGATCCTTATATTTTTAGGAATATTAAATCAATTTATAATATAATATTTGTTTTAAAAACTCTTTTATGTCAATTTTGACACTATTTAATAATTGATTTTTTTAAAGTCTTAATAACTTTATTAATTCTAAAGAAATTAATTTAGTCATTCCTAACATGTTATATTAACCAATAAAATTAGTGTAATGCATTAAAAGGCTCAAATTATATTTATTTGGGTATTTATAATATCAATTATTTTAATATTTCACTAATAAGTTAATTACGACATCATCATTGTGTCATAAATAAATTAAATTATTTAATATCTAAAAAATATAAATAAAATACCATTATGTAGTAAAGCTTTTTATCTTTCTAATTAATATTTATAATCGAATTTATCTTATGCATAACCCTATATTAAAAATGTGTTAGTTTTTATACTTTGATTTTAACTCTTTTAACTCCTCATCGAATTAAATAATAAAAAATGTCCTAATCTAATCCAAGTGGACCAAAAAGGATCATATTTTATTAATAAGGTTTTTTTTGGTTGAATTATTGTTATCCAATAGAATTAGGACATGTGTTAGTGCAATAATAATATCATTTTTACCCTTAATTACACTATTTACTTTTTACCGTGGTAAATAAAAGTAAAAAGTTACTATTCACAAAAAATTATTTTTTTCTTATTGAACCACATTTTATTCCTTGATATTAACTGTTTTCTCTAATTTTCAAAATTATACTCACATAAGTGGTAAAATTATGTTTTATGTCAAATTGAAAATTATCTTAGGAGATGGGTAAAAGACGGTGAAAAGTTAAATAAAATTTTTATATATCTAAAATTATTATAAACTAACTAAAATTAATTAAATTCAACTTATATATGAACTATGTGTCAATTTTTACATAAAATAAATTTAAATAAACTAACTAATTATTTAAATAAAAATTAGTCTTTAAACTATAACTCAGTGTTTTTCACTATTCATCAAAAATTGAAACTTTTCAGAAAAATACCAAAAATTCACCGTAAACTAATTTTGATATTCCGAATTCAAAAATTAAGTCCATTTTACCAAATTAAAAACATTGAAATTTCATTTATTAATTTAAAATTAATTCCCGTTGTAAAAGCAAAAAAACTATTTTTAGGAAATACTAACTATCAATAGATTGACACTTGTTTATGTCTAATTTCAATGTGAAATTACATAAAATGACCATCATTGGTAAAAATATAATCGAATTATACTTCTAAAACATTAAAATTTTTATTTCAACACTATAAATTATTTTGATTAAAAAAGTTGTTTTCAGTTAAAATATAGTATTTTTCACTATTCACCCAAATATGAAAGTCATCAGAAAAACACCAAAAATTTATTGAAACTAAATTATTGTGTCCCAATTCTAAAGAAGAAGTTTATTTTTTCAAATTGAAAATATAAAAGTTTCAAATATAGGATTTAAAAATGGTTCTCCAATAAAAGGCGGTAAAATTTCATTTTTTTTTTGAAAAATACTTCTTTTACATGAAAAAAGGAATTTGTTCTAACATTCTGTATAAGAAAATCATAATATAGATTCTAAAATTATATAATGTGAAAAATTCAGTTAATAATATTTAATAACCTCTTTTGAATGAATAGTTTAGTAATTCGTGGTGCGCTTGAACTCAGTGTTGCATGTCATGAATGTTATTGAATTAATTTGAAGAAATAACTTACTAAGAAATCATGGGGCGTTACATTCTTCCCCCCTTCAATAAATTGCATCCTCACAATTTAAAAAAAATCGAAAATAAAATTTTGAAAAGAGAAACTACCTTCGTGAGGAAACCCACATCGAAAATTGGGTTAATAAAATTTAGTCTTAATAATAGGAAAAGAGGAATAAAAAAGTCACCACCAAATTATGATCTTTATTAGGAGAAAATTGGTGGAAATTAAAGACACATAATTGGAGGGAAAATTTAAATATTTATAGAGATTTATTGAGGTAATCATCACAAACAATTGTAGAATTGAGAGCCTCAAAGCCATCAATCTATGATGATTTAAAATATCATCGGTTTAACAAAAAATAAGGTATTCAGATAACACATTTTTTGTTTTAAGATCCTTTTCCTAAAGATTAAAAAATAAATTCTTTATAGAATAAGAGAAGAAATATATATATATTTATATACCTAATAAGTATAGTTCCATCCTTTAACTAATTTCTATCAAAAACTAATCTTTCACTCGAAAAGATAATATAACTAAAAAAATTTATATTTATCCTATTCGTATAGGGTTCAAAAAAATGAATTTATAATTAACCTACCATACCCTCTAAGAAAAAATACATTATTCCAACCAGGACATCACGTTGGTTAGTGGTAGGTGATACACCCTTGTCGCCCTTCGGTTGCGGTTTCAAGTATCGTGGCCTTGCCGGATGCGATGTGTTGCTGCCTGACATCCGAGTTGTCATTTTTATAAAAATCTGAAAATTATCTCAAACTATACTTATCCAAAATACTTATGTCCAAACTCACATTCCATAATCTATAAGGAAGGTAAACAAAATGAAGATCCTTTTTTCTCTGTAATAACATGTGAATGCCTTTATTATGTATTCTTTTAAAACATTACAACATCCTGAATTTCCATAAAATCTTATTGTTTACATTCATGATCCCTTATACCTTATATAATATTGGATATACTCCTTCTATCTAAAAATGTTGTAAACTCTAAAAATGATGGAGCATACAAATCATTAATCTGTTTCAAGGTAGTCTAGAATATCCAATATAATTTATCCAAATCAATCATGTATTTTTTCAAAATCACTACCTCCGTATCAGAACCATATTATGGTTTATCATTCTCTCAACAATATATTTTCCAAAAATTTAACCTTCTATTGAGTCACATTTCTTGGTTCCACACAATATCATGCCTTTAATGAAATAATACTACAGTACAATCCTTATATAATCCATAATTATTATAACTAGTACAGTGTTGATACAACAGTCAAATGAAATAATTCTTTGATACCAACATAAGAAATCTAATCATTCCTCCTCATTTGTGGTACTATAATAACTTGATCATTATCCATTAGCATCATTAGGGGCATACTCTGATGTCTTGAACATTGGTTTACGTAGTGTCCCAACTCTTTGTAGATGAAGCATTGTACATTTAAAACCTTTTTCGGAACATTGCAGTCACGTACTTGGTGTCCTTTTTCTCCACACATATAACAAACTCTCATTACCTTCAGGCAAGTTCCTGGGTGTTTCTTCCCACATTTATCACATATGGGAAAATTCTTCTTTTCCCTCTTCCCGTTATCCATCTTTCCATATTTCAACATTTTCTTCTCTTGCTTCCTTTAAAAGACATAAGACTCATAGAATTGTTTACTTATCTTATAAACACACGATACAATTTCTTCAAATTTTTAGAAAACATGAGAGACCATTTCCCTTCTCAATGTTGTCTTAATACAATGGAAGATATGATCCTTTTTACTCTTTGGATCATATGTATTGCTGGATTCAACATTGCTTCTACTGGGCGCCATTTCTATACAATGGCATATAGTAGGTCAGTTTATTAATTTTAATGAATAATTCAAAATTGTAAAATACCTAACTTAAATTAAACAGTTTATGGATATAATCCATAATCATAAAATTGTTTTATTTGAGTAATTATATACTCATAAGCCCTTTATAATGGTTTGTAATGAAAATGAGAATTATCCTAAGCATATCCCTCGGGAGTGTCGTAACCAAGAGTGCAATAAGGCATGTTGTTGTGTACCAGTTCCCATTCGAGTCTAGCTCAAAGCGGTATTTTCGGGATCTACCCCTAGGTACATCTGTGCCAGATCCTCCTCTACCTACTTGTATCCAGACAAAGATTTATTTCATTGAAAAATCACAAAATCTTTACAATAATAAAATTCTAAGAAGTTCTTCTATACTAATCCTCAAAGTTTATCTTAGGGCTATGTGCTCTAATAAGAGTTTTTATAAATCTAGTTTCCAAGGTTATTTTAAAACTTCCTCTGATACCAACTATAATGCCTGACCCCATTTACCCAGAGTTAGTGCATTATTTAAATACATTATCATGATTATAAGGAATCATGTGCCGAAGGACAGATCGATTTAGTAGTCTTGGAAAATAGATTACATACATGAATGTTACATTACACTTTATACCATACAAGACAACATAAATAATCATGTATGAACACCATTATTCCCTTAGCATAACCCTGCATATCAATCACAATACACTTCTTAGAATCCGGAAAAAATAAAACATAGAAATGGGTGAGGTCAAACACACAATAAGGGTAAGAAATACAGCGGAAAATAACATAAATATTAAGCATTGTGAAGAATTGAAACCATATGCCTTTAACAAAAATAAACATGAATACATTAATGGAAAGAGTATATGCTGAGTATATAATGACATAAAAAAACATAATCATTGGCATTTTACTTGTCGAATTTCCACATGAACCATCAATATTATTTTCATAATGAGGAAATGTATAATGCTAGACATTCTGAAACATTTTTTCAAGGCCTCATCCAAGAAGTCTAAAAATGATTAAGGCCTCGGCCAAAACCATATATCAAAATTGGGAAAGGGCCTCGGCTATTTCTATGTCTAGTTGTCTCATGAGACCTACCGATGCATTGAGGAGCTATAGCAGGCTCCACCCGTCACTTACTATGTCCAATAAATTCCTCATATGAAAAGGTTAAAACATAACATAAACATTAAAATATGATCTAGGACACTAAATGTCAATTATTTAACCATAACCCAAGAATGGTATAAAAATTACACATCCACAGTCAAACATATCACAAAACCTTCAATACAATACAGATGTTTTTTATCATAATAAATCAACTTCAAAAAAAGTTTAAAATACATTAAAGTATTTGACATAGATTGAAATGATTTGTAAAACTCTTTGTTTGAAATATATCCTTTCATGAAAACATTTAAAAGTCACACAATTTAGAAAGAAAGACAGTAAATGACATTTTTGAATAAAAGTGTCCCATACCACTTTGAAACTTTTGAAAAGAATTAAAAATTTTAAAACATTCATGTCCATATAAATAAATCCTTAAAAATAAATTTTAAAACATGGAAATTAATGAGAATGATTTATATTAATAAATCTTTAAAACATTTAAAATGATGTTGACATAGATGAAATCAAAACTATTTGAGAGAAATATATCTTTTTAAAATCATTTAAAAGTCACATAATTATAAATGAAAACATTTACTTTGAAAATATTATTATAATCTTGTAAGGGAAGCTTCGATGATTTTATAACAGCATAAAATAGCTGCACCCGCCGTATAATTTAAAAAAAAGACAATCTTACCTTAATTCTGTCGAAAAGTTTAAAAAGGACCTTGTTTGGAAAACGACGGAAAGATTACTTTATAAACATATTATAAATGGTCAAACAAGGGTATAAATGACTTTAACCCATAGTCTGTAAAATATTAAGAATGATTTTAAATACATTTTTAAGAATCATAGATGTGGATGATAAAGAGGTCTCAGTATATAATTACACATAAACAACCTCGAATAATGAAGAGATTGTGAAATTAACCCTTACCTTGTAATTTTACATTTTTTTGGTTGAATAACCTCTTGTATAATGGTGAAATTATTGTTGTTTATTTCTAAATAATTCAAATAATTTAATATGATATCATATATGATATTTCATCATTTCTTTATTAATAATATATTAGTATTATCGTCGTTTCGGGTGTTAACAGATTCGTTTTTCTTTGTTTTCTTTGTTATGTGAGTCCTAATCATTATGTATGGGATGTATATGATTTATATCTAGAATTATATCAAGTCTTTAATCATAATTTTTAATCATAAAATGAAAATTATTCTTTAATGGATACGATGGGGAATAATTCTCTTCGCGTTCGTGGAGATGGTAGTTCGTACGTACGCACGAGAGACAATATCATTCTTTTGATAATAAAATATTATATAATTGGATGTTATATAATATATACAGAATCATTATCATGTTATATTTATTATTTACATCAATTACACATCATTATCATACCCATCCAAATAATAATGTTTTGAATAAATATTTCACCATGACGTGGAAACGGTAAGCCGTACGAACGCACGTATGGTGACATGTCATTCAAATTATTGATAGAATACTGAATATGGTTGTATCATATTTATAATAACATCATAGTATAAAGAATAAACTGGAGTTATTATTTTATAATGTAAATAACAAAGGATGAAGATGTGGAAGAAGAAAGGAACTTTGAAGAGGATGTTGAAAACATTACATCTTCTTCAGGTTCTTCCTTTTTGATTTGATCAAAAGGGCTCTAAAGGTTGGATTTCTGATAAAACTATGTCCTATAGGATTAATTGAGGGAAGTTTAGAGGATATTTTGGTAGGGTTTTTCTGAACCAAAAGGCTTTGAAGGTATGAATAATTTTTTAGAAGTGTTGTCCTTTTATGAGGGGGAGGAGGGGCTCTTTAGAAAAAACATAAAGTATTATTTTATAATAAATTAATATTTGTTTTATAATGGCTCCAAACTAGATTATTTAAAGTATAATGTGGGTATGGGTCTGAAACCACTCAACCAATAGATTTTATACTGGTCTGGGTCACTATAATAACCTTATCTTTTAGAATTAACTCTTAGTTAATTAGTTTGAAATTTACCGTGTCCCTTTGTATTTTTTTATTATTTTGATAATAAACATACTATAAACTACCAAGAGAACCCCAAGTGTTTAATTAATGACATAAATATCATAATATTAGTCCTTTGCACTATCCTTAGATTTTTAGGAATATTATATCAATTAGTAATATAATATTTGTTTTAAAAACACCTTTATGTCAATTTTGACACTATTTTATAATTTATTTTTTTAATGTCTTAATAAAATTAATAATTCTAAAAAAATAATTTAGTAAATACCAACATGTTATATTAACCAATAAAATTCATGGAATTCCTTAAAAGGATGAAATTATGTGATGACCCAGACTCTCTTGGTCCTTCCCTTTGCCAAAATCTGGGTTCTAATGGAGTGGCATCTCGGTGAGACCGATCGGCGAGAACGATCGGTGAGACTGATCGGCATCACCCGACCTTGTCAAGTTGTTTCCAGTAGTGCTCCTTTGCGTAAATAGGGTTTTAAACCCTATTCTGACTTGTTTAACCATGATTTTAAGACCCATAATGACCATAAGTGTTTTAATTAAATGCTTCATCAATTCATGAGTTGGCTTAAACCACCCGACCCCCTTTTGTGACGAGTGGAGCCACGTGATCAACCCACGACCCCCGTGCCTTACGCAGTTTCATGTTTTCACCTCAACCGTCCCCGGCTCATATAAACTAAGGGTTAGCTGTGGTTTCTCCTTTCCTCGATCGTGACCTTTCACAAATTGCTTATGGTGCATCGGGCCCGCCACATCGTTATCCGTAAAGTTCCGCGCCATCGGCCTAAATGTCGATCATCTATCAACAAGTAGGGAATTTCCCCTTCGTCTCTCTATTTTGTGTATCATGCGGGGTGGGTGTGCTTTTGGTCCTGTAGAATTGGGTGAACCAGACCTAATTAAAGATAAAGAACGAATTCTATAAAGAAAGAAGAGAGGGGGGGCTGTGATCGTTGATGGTGTTTTATATTTTGATGTTGTTTCTTCTATGACCATCTTGTTGAGTTGTGTTGGCTTATGCCTCCTGAAAATAGAGGTCATTGGTGGTCGTTGTTTGTGCACTAATAAACCATGCTGATGTTTTAAATGGATTGTTTGTGGTTGTAAACTCTTGCTGTGAAAAGTGAATCGGTTAATCACGTATATCCGGCTGAATAATTGAAAGCACCAGGATCAACCCTTCTGTGATAACTCCCAGTTAGAACACACGGAATTTGAAATAATGGAGTGTGTTAAGTCATTTAAATCTAAAAATCCCTGACTTATGTTGGTGGTGGTAGTTGGTTGTTTTCCTTTCGGGCCGATTGCTGGAAATGTGGGAGGGGATGGGATCCCCTATTCTTTTATACTCTAGGTGGTTGTGTGAATTTGGGGGATGGGATCTCCTGTTGTTATGGATTCGGTGGTTGTGAGTTTTAAATCTGGGTGGTTACTTGTTTATATCACAAATTGGGGTGGAATCCTCTGTTGTTGTAAACCAGGTGTAGACGTTTTGGTTGATGTTTGACTGTTTACTTTTCTGGACTTATGCTTATGCCCACTAGTTGCCATGTAGTTCTTAAACGTAAACATTATTACTGAATGTGAAATAAGAAAGGGGACAAATGGGTTTTTGGTGTGAGTCGTGACTTGGACATGAGTTTTGTTGTGATCTGTAGGATATCTGAAGAAAAACCTAGCTTGGGTGAGTGATTGTTACCTATATATATACTTTTTTACATTGTGTTTTTTATTCGCGCCCCACCCAAGATGAGCACTTAGTGCCGAACACCCCCATTTCATGGGGGAGGGTGTTTTTTCCAACACTATTTTTAGTGGCTGGTTATTAGCTCCTTTTCTGCTCCCTTTCCCGAATAGCCCATGTATCTTCGGGCAGGCTATGATGGCCTGAAGTCCATTATTATCCTAAGAACCTTCGGGCGGGATGGTGTGGTGGTTGTCCAGGTGTGTGCGGCAGGTGGTTTCCCAAGTGTCTTCAGGATGAGGCCCAGGTGTCTTCGGGCGTGGCAGTGGATCCTTTAGCCCAGGTGTCTTCGGGCTTGGTGGTGGATGTTCTGGCCTAGGTGTTTGCAGGCATGGTTACATGTGACAGTTGAGGCCCCGGTGTGTGCGGGCGGGATTCAGCAGTGGGACTGCGTGCGGTTGAGGCCCAGGTGTGTGGGGGCAGGATTTCGGCAGTGGGACTGCGTGTGGTTGTGGCCCAGTTGTGTACGGGCGGGTGTGGCAGTGGGACTGCGGTGAGAATGGCGGGATTGGTCCGATGCGTAGGATGTCTCAACAACCAGTGGGAAAGTGGCGCGGGGTACCCAAACATCGATGTGCTCTATTCTATATATTACTTGACTTGCGTTATTTGGGGAGTGAACCTTGGTGAGGCCTGGGATGGATAGTTTTCCTTGTTAGGTGTTTGGTTTACTCTTTTTCTCATGGGACTTCAGTACGTTCCCCCACTTGTGCATGAGAGTCTTGGTTTTCCCTACTGAGTGTACTTGTATGCTCACCCTACGTATATAGAACTGCTTTCAGGATTCCAGGAGGACTTCTAGGATCATGCAAGACCTTACTAGCTCGGAATTTTGGAGCAATTGCAGTTGTAGTTTTTCTTTTTGGTACGTACCTTGTAGTCACCTTTTGCACTTGTGGCTTTTACTTTTGAAACATGCATGTGGGAATGGTTTACTTTTGGCTTTATTTTTATTTCTACCTTGGTGTTGTTGCGTTTTCTTCTCCTTATCTCTCGATCCTATAAAAAAAGGGGTAATTCCTTCCATTTGCGAGAATTTTCTATACCCTTGGTGCTAGTCGCCACTCCGGGACCTATTGAAGGCAGGTTTCAGGGGTCATTATCTCTCCTTCAACTTAAATAAGGAAGGTCCTGGCAATTTGCTGACCCTTCCCTCATTTTGGTGAAGGCGGGTCATGACAGAATGGTATCAGAGGTGATGGTTGAGAGATAGGACAAAGTCTGGAGTTAGGCACAGTGAGGATTTCATGGGATGGTAAGGCAACGATGTTGGGTGACCTTGGAGCGTGAATTAGGCCAGGGAAGACCGGCTAGGACACGGGATTTTAGGGCCCCCCATGATCCGATGAAAGGACTCTGCACCTACCGAACGACCAAGTGAGGCCACACTGATTGTAGGGTAGAGACCCTAGGAAAGGTACATGCATTATAATGACTTGTGTTCTAGTGTTTCTGGGATGTCTTGGGAATTAAGAATAAATTAAATCCTAAGAAGTTATAAGAGCGATATTCTGCACTACATGGGCTTAGGAATTCCTTGTTTACCTTGCAGCTATGACACTTGGAAGACGACCACGTGTGGTACAGGTGATCGAGGCCCCTGAGACTACTTTGGCCAATCAGCAAAGAGCTTATCGAGAGGAAGAGAAAGACCAGTGGCAGAAGACTCTTCGAGCCTTCCAGCGAAAGGCCCTCGAGAAGTATGAGGTCATCACCTCCGATATGAAGACTGAAGGCCGGCTAGAGGAGCTAGTTATAGCCTTCGGCCTGATTCGGGCCCCGACCGAGTACTGGGTTCCCCTGGCCGTTAGCCAGATGTGGGGAGCGGCACGTTAGTGGTGGATGCATTACCTGGGGGAGAGGAGAGAGTCTGAGGTGGCTTGGGTGGATTTCGAGAAGCAGTTCCAGGCGGAATTCCTCTCCTCGATGATAAAGGCAGAAAAGAGGCAGGAACTACTCTCCCTCCAGTAGAGGAGTATGTCCGTGAGGGAGCTAGGGATCAAGTTCAAGGACCTCCTACGTTTTTCTCTGGACCTCTTTCCCGATGAGGAGTCTCGGGAAAGGCGTTTGGAGGAGGCACTCCGACCCTCCCTCCAGTATGTTGTTACGCCCATTACCCTGCAGACGGACTTGGAGGTCCAGAAGAAGGCCGAAGTGGTGGAGAGGATACATGCTCTCGGGGGAGTGTCGCGATAGGGGATCCAACTAGGACAATCAAAGGGGAAAGCCGTCAGCACCAGGCCTCCAGCGTCAGGACCCTCTAGGTCCCGACCCGCTGGGAGAAGGCCGCAGCAGTTTTAGTTTTGATCCCCCTACCCTCGCCCTTTTCCTACGGGCCCGGGACCGCGGTGCTTCATCTGTGGGAGCCCTGGGAATCTCTGGAGTCAGTTCCCAGACCGGGTGCAGTATAGTAGTGGTAGTCAGCCCCAGCACCCGCCCCAGCAGCAGCTTCCAGCCAGACCTTTCTAGCATTAGCAGTAGGGACAGAGAGCTCCCGCTCCTCTGAGGGAAGACGTAGGAGGAGGCCGACCTCAGGGCACTCCACAGGGACCTCGACCAGGGCGTGGTCGGGGAGGTGGCCGACAGCCGAGGGGCAGGGGAGCTGGGCGTGGACAGTTGCACGCTGCAGAGGCAGCAGTCCCAGCAGGGCCAGAGGTTGTTCGAGGTACGATCAGTCTGTTTAGCACTCTTGCTTATGCTTTGTTCGATACCGGAGCATCGCACTCCTTCGTTGCACCCTGTCTAGCCCGTGCCTTGGGTCTAGATGCCAAGAGACTTCTAGTGCCCCTGGTGTTGAGCACACCAGTTGGAGGTCAGACCGACTTTTTGTTCATTTGTCGGGGATGTAGACTGATTATAGGGCCACATCAGTCGGTTCGGGATCTTCTTCTGCTACAGATTCAGCCATACGATGTCATCCTAGGCATCGAATGGCTATTTTCTGTGTGCGATGTCATTGACTGTTTTCAAAGAAGGGTGGTGTTATCAGACATGGACAGCCGGCGTGTTACATTCACCGACGAGTGGAGCAGTCCAAAGGGAAATGGGAGAGAGGAACCTCTCCTCTCCTTGTTGACCGAGCTGACGATAGAATCAGTAGATGCAGAAATGGTGGAAGTGCCAGAGATCGTCCGTGAGTTTATGGACATCTTTCCTGAGAAGGTGACGATTATACCCCCTCAACATGATATCGAGTTCGGGATAGACCTACAGCCCGATGCTCGTCCAATCTTGATGGCTCCTTACCGGATGGCACCTTCGGAGCTACTGGAGTTGCAGATACAGATTGACGATCTGATGAAGAGGGGTTATGTTCGTCCGAGTGTGTCAATGTGGGGTGGTCCGGTCTTGTTTTCAAAGAAGTCAGATGGACGTCTGAGGCTGTTCATAGACTACAGGAGGTTGAATCAGGTGACGATCAAGAATCGCTAACCTCTCACAAGGATAGATGAACTTTTTGACCAGCTGAAAGGGGCAGGATGGTTCTCAAAGATCAACCTGCGGTCTGGGTACCACCAGCTGAGGGTGAAAAAGAGCGACATCCCGAAGACAACGTTCAGGTGAAGGTATGGACACTTCGAGTTCGTAGTCATTACCTTCGGTGTCATGAACTCCCAGGCTGTGTTCATGGGGCTTATGAACTCCATCTTCCAGGAATACCTGGATCGGTTCGTGGTTGTGTTCATTGACGACATCCTGGTCTACTCTAGATCAGAGGAGGACCATGCAGAGCACCTGAGGACAGTTTTGGAGGTCCTCCGACAGCACCAGCTATATGGGAAGTTGTGAAAATGCATGTTCAGGACACGGGAAGTGAACTTCTTCAGGAACATAGTGTCTGAGAAGGGGGTAGCGGTCGACCCATCAAAGGATGAGGCAGTTGTTTCGTGGGAAGCACCCAAGAATGTGGCAGAAGTCTGAAGATTCCTCGGGATGGCATGTTACTACCGGAGATTCGTACCCAACTTCTCCCGAGTAGCAGCCCCTTTGACGGCTCTGACCAAGAAGGACCAGGGTTTCGTATGGAGTGAGCAGTGCCAGTCAGCCTTCGGCTATCTGAAAGACAAGTTGGTTAGTGCCCCGATGCTGAGATTACCAGAAGAAGGGGTGTCCTATGAGGTATTCTGCGATGCTTCGGGACAAGGACTGGGATGCGTGTTGACGCAGCGACGAGGGGTGATCTCTTATGGGTCCAGGCAACTGTGTTCCCATGTGCGTGATTATGCCACCCATGACCTAGAGCTTTCAGCGGTCGTTTTCGAGCAAAAGTTATGGCGGCACTACCTCATCAGGGAACGCTTTGTGGTCTTCACGGATCACAAAAGCTTGAGGTATATCTTCTCCTAGCGGGACTTAAACTTGCGACAACGGAGATGGGTGGAGTTCCTCCAGGATTACGACTTCTATACCTCTTATACTGAGGGCAAGGGAAATGTGGTGGCCGATGCTTTGAGCAGGAGGACGCAGAAGGATGTGGTCCGAGAGTCGGCGGACGCCTGGAGGGAAATGGAAGAGTTGGCTGCCTTACACCTGGATGAGACGATGGATAGCGGTAGAGGCTGCCAATATCAGATGACATTGAAATCATCCCTGTTTCAGCAGGTGGAAGAGTCTTAGTGGGGAGACCTAGAGTGCGAAGTGATGTGTGACCATGTTGACCAAGGCAATGCTCCGGAAGGATGGACCGAGGATGGTCAGAACCGAATGCTTTTCCAGGGAAGGTTGTTTGTCCCAGAGGCGATGCGCGACAGAGATCTTAGTGAGTTCCATAACTCAACCCTGGAGGTACACCCTTGAGTTTCCAAGATGTACCGGAGTTTGAAGAGGCAGTTTTGGTGGCCCGGAGTTAAGCGAGCGGTGGCATAGTTGGTGGCAAAGTGCCTAGTGTGTCAGCAGGTGAAGGCTGAACACCGAGTTCTAGGAAGCCTACTATAGCCCCTAGGTGTCCCCGAGTGGAAGTGGGATGAAATCTCAATGAATTTCGTCATGGGACTACCCAAGGCCCAAGGAGGGTACGACTCCATCTGGGTGGTAGTGGATAGGTTGGCGAAATTGGCTCACTTTCTGGCGATTAGGGAGTCAAGTGTTGTGGATGCTTTGCCACAAAAGTACGTGGATGAGGTGGTGCGGTTGAATCGATTCCCGATGTCTATAGTCTCGGATAGGGATGCACGGTTTACCTAGCGGATCTGGAGAGGATTGCAGCATGCGTTTGGCACCCAGTTACGCCTTAGCACTGCTTTCCATCCCTAGACAGATGGACAAACGGAGCGCACTATCCAGACCATGGAGGATATGCTGCGAGCATGTGTTTTGGACTCAGGAGGGTCATGGGTGCAATACATGCCTCTGGTAGAGTTTTCCTACCATAATAGCTACCACTCTACCATTGGCATGGCCCCGTTTGAGGCTTTGTACGGGGAGGCCATGTCGTTCGCCTGTGTGTTGGACCGAAGTAGGAGAGGCAGGCATCCTTGGTCCGGAGGTGGTGCCGAACACGACAGAGAAGGTTCAGCTCATACGGGAAAGGATGAAGGCAGTACAGGACCGACAGAAGTCGTATGCTGATACCAGGAGGAGGCCCTTGGAATTTGAGGTTGGGGACCACGTGTTCTTGAAGGTCTCCCCTCGGCGTGGGCAGCAGAGGTTCGTCAAGGGGATTAAGCTTTCCCATAGGTTCATCGGGCCCTTCCAAGTGTTGTGGTGGGTCGGGGAAGTGGCTTACCAGCTAGCGTTTCCACCGCCGCTACTAAGGATACATGATGTCTTTCATGTGTCCCAGCTTCGTCGGTATCTGCACGACGATTCGCACGTCCTTGATTGGGGCGAGCTGGACATCGAGGACGACGCGACCTTTGTGGAGAGGCCAGTGATGATCGAGGATCGCAAGTAGAAGGTGCTTCGTGGGAGAGCCATTCCCTTGGTTCACGTGTTGTGGAGACATGATGGGCTTGAGAAGAGTACGTTGGAGAGGGAAGCAAAGATGTGTACCCAGTACGCAGAGTTGTTTTGAGTTTTGTTCCTTGTTGTACATGTTGTCATTGAACGTTTTGTATTTTGGATATGAAATTAACTGGTTTCTTTCCTCTGCTTGTGTGTGAAAACCCCCGGCTATAGGGAAGGAGAGAACCTGAACCCTAATCAAGACGCATTAAGGTGGATGCGATTAAACCCGTGCGGGTGAGTCAGTGCCGCCCAAAGTGGATAATATCTTGACGTGGGGGATGAGACTCCCCAACCCACATGCCCGGGCAGTTTGGCATGGTATGTTGCTTGGTTTGTGACAGGAAGATGTTCTTAGTTAGCGATTAGGTTCACTCTTGAGAGGTGTCTTTTGGGGTGGTTGTTCGGACCCGCCCTTTCCTTCTGGGTTGTCTAAATTCTCGGGGACGAGAATAGTTTGAGAGGTATCTGATGTGATGACCCAGACTCTCTTGGTCATTCCCTTTGCCAAAATCCGAGTTCTAAAGGAGTGGCGTCTCGGTGAGACCGATCGGTGAGACAGATCGGTGAGACGGATCGGCGAGACCGATCGGTGAGACCGATCGACGTCACCCGGACTTGTCAAGTTGTTTCCAGTAGCACTCCTTTGTGTAAATAGGGTTTTAAACCCTATTATGACTCGTTTAACCGTGTTTTTAAGACCCGTAACTCCCATAAGAGTTTTAATTAAATGCTTCATCAATTCATGAGTCGGCATAAACCACCCGACCCCCTTTTGTGACGAGTGGAGCCGCATGATCAACCCACGACCCCCGCACCTTAAACAGTTTCACGTTTTCACCTCAACCATTCCCGGCTCTTATAAACTAAGGGTTATCCATGGTTTCTCCTTTCCTTGATCGTGACCTTTCACAAATAGCTTCTGGTGCATCGGGCCTGCCGCATCATTATCCGTAAAGTTCCGTGCCCCCATCCTAAACGTCGATC
Source organism: Viscum album (assembly GCA_963277665.1). Lineage (NCBI taxonomy): Eukaryota > Viridiplantae > Streptophyta > Magnoliopsida > Santalales > Viscaceae > Viscum > Viscum album. The sequence continues at coordinate 386,482,046 of OY728146.1, forward strand.
ATCTATCAACAAGTAGGGAATTTCTCCTTCATCTCTCTCTTTCGTGTATCATGCGGGGTGGGCGTGATTTTGGTCCTATAGAATTGGGTTAAGCAGACCTAATTAAAGATAAAGAATGAATTCTATAAATAAAGAAGAGGGGGGGCTGTGATCGTTGATGGTGTTTTATATTTTGATGTTGTTTCTTCTATGACCATCTTGTTGTATTGTGCTGGCTTATGCCTCCTGAAAATCGAGGCCGTTGGTGGTCGTTGTTTGTGCACTAATAAACCCTGCTGATGTTTTAAATGGCTTGTTTGTGGTTGTGAACTCCTGCTGTGAAAAGTGAATCGGTTAATCACGTATATCAGGATGAATAATTGAAAGCACTAGGATCAACCCTTCTCTGATAACTCCTGGTTAGAACACATGGAATTTGAAATCATGGAGTGTGTTAAGTCGTTTAAATATGAAAATCCCTGACTTATGTTGGTGGTGGTAGTTGGTTATTTTCCTTTCGGGCCGATTGTTGGAAATGTGGGAGGGGATGGGATGCTCTGTTCTTTTATACTCTCGGTGGTTGTGTGAATTTGTGGGATGGGATCTCTTGTTGGTATGGATTCGGTGGTTTTGAGTTTTAAATCCGGGTGGTTACTTATTTATATCACAAATTGGGGTGGAATCCTCTGTTGTTGAGAACAGGGTGTGGACGTTTTGGTTGATGTTTGACTGTTTACTTTTCTGGACTTATGCCTATGCCCACTAGTTTCCCAGTAGTGCTTAAACGTAAACATTATTTCTATACGTGAAATAAGAATGGGGGAAAATGGGTTGTTGGTGTGAGTCGTGACTCGGACTTGAGTTTTGTTGTGATTTGTAGGTTGTCTGAAGAAAAACCTAGCTTGGGTGAGTGATTGTTACCTATATATATACTTGTATCTTTGTGATTCTTATTCGCGCCCCACCCAAGTTGAGAACATAGTTTCGAACACCCCCATTTCAGGGGGGAGGGTTTTTTTTCCAACACTATTCTTAGTGGCTGGTTATTAGATCCTTTTCTGCTCCCTTTCCCGGATATCCCAAGTATCTAAGGGCAGGCTGTGATGGCCTGAAGTCCATTATTAGCCCAAGAACCTTCGGGCGGTGTGGTGTGGTGGTTGGCCAGGTGTGTGCGGCAGGTGGTTTCCCAACTGTCTTCGGGATGAGGCCTAGGTGTCTTCGGGCGTGGCAGTGGATCCTTTAGCCCAGGTGTCTTGAGGCATGGTGGTAGTTGTTCTGGACTAGGTGTTTGCAGGCATGGTTCCATCTGATAGTTGTGTCCCAGGTGTGTGCGGGTGGGATTTAGCAGTGGGACTGCGTGCGGTTGAGGCCCAGGTGTGTGCGGGCGGGATTTCAGCAGTGGGATTACGTGTGGTTGTGGCCCAGGTGTCTGCGGGCGGGTGTGGTAGTGGGATTGCGGTGAGAATGGCAGGATTGGTCTGATGCGTAGGATGTCTCAATAACTAGTGGGAAAGTGGCGCGGGGTACCCAAATATCGATGTGCTCTATTATATATATTACTTGACTTGCGTTATTTGGGGAGTGATCCTTGGTGAGGCCTGGGATGGATAGTTTTCTTTGTTAGGTGTTTGGTTTACTCTTTTTCTCACGGGACTTTAGTACGTTCCCCCACTTGTGCATGAGAGTCTTGGTTTTCCATACTGAGTGTACTTGTATGCTCACCCTACGTATATAAAACTGCTTTCAGGTTTCCAGGTGGACTTTGGGGATCACGCAGGACCTTGCTAGCTCGGACTTTTGGAGCAGTTGCAATTGTTGTTTATCTTTTTGGTACTTACCTTGTAGTCACCTATTGCACTTGTGGATTTTACTTTTGAAACATGGATGTGGGAATGGATTACTTTTGGCTTTATATTTCTTTCTACATTGGTGTTGTTGGGTTTTCTTCTCCTTATCTCTCGATCCTATAAAAAATGGGTAATGCCTTCCATTTGCAATAATTTTCTATACCCTTGGTGCTAGTCGCCACTCCGGGACCTATTGAATGTGGGTTTCGGGGGTTATTATCTCTCTTTAAACATAAAGAAGGAAGTTCCTGGAAATTTTCTGACACTTCCCTCCTTTTGATGAAGGTGGTTCGTGACAAATTATATTTATTTGGGCATTTATAATATCAATTATTTTAATATTTCACTAATAAGGTAATTACTGCATCATCGTTGTGTTATAAATAAATTAAATTATTTAATTTATAAACATTATAAATAAAATACCATTATTTAGGAAATCTTTTTATATTTATAATGAATATTTATAATCGAATTTATCTTATGTATAACCCTATATTAATAATGTTTTAGTTATTAAACTTTGATTTTAACTCTTTTAACTCTTCTTTGACGTAAAAAATAATAAATGTCCTAATCTAATCCTAGTTGACCAAAGTGGATAATATTTTATTCCTATGGTTTTTTTGGTCTAATTATACTTATCCAATAGAATTAGGACATGTGTTAGGGTAATAATAATTTCATATTTACCCTTAATTACCTAATTTACTTTTTACCGTGGTAAATAAAAGTAAAAAGTTATTATTCACCAAAAAATTATTTTTATATTATTGAACCACATTTTACTCCTTGATATTAACCGTGTCTCTCAGATTTTCGAAATTCTACTCATATAGGCAGAAAAATTATGTTTTATGTTAATTTTAAAATTCTAATAGGAGATGGGTAAAAGACGGTGAAAAGTTCAATAAAATTTTTATATATCGAAAATTATTATAAACTGACTCAAATGAATTTCATTGAACATATATAGGTATTATGTGGCTATTTTTACCTAAAATAAATTTAAATAAAATAAATAATTATTTAAATAAAAATTCGGATTTAAACTATAACTAAGTGTTTTTCACTATTCATCCAAAATTGAATGTTTTCCGAAAAATACCAAAAAATAACCCTAATATAATTTTGATATTCCAAATTCAAAAATTATATATATTTTATGAAATTAAAAACGTAGAAATTCATTTATTAATTTAAATTTAATTCTCGTTGTCAAAACCAAAAAGCGTATTTTTAGGAAATACTAACTATCAAAAGATTGACACTTATTTATGTCGAATTTCAATTTTCAATTTCTAACAATGACCATCATTGGTTGAACTATAATATAATTATATTTCTAAACCATTAAAATTATTAATTCAACACTATAAATTATTTTGATTAAAAAAGTTGTTTTCAGTTAAAATATAGTATTTTCCAATATTCACCCATATATGAAAGTCATCATAAAAACACCAAAATTTTATTGAAACTAAACTCTTATGTCCCAATTCAAAAGAAGAAGTTTATTTTGTCAAATTGAATATATAAAAGTTTCAAATATTTGATATAAAAGCGTTCTCTATTAAAAGCCGGTAAAATTTATTTTTTTTGAAAAATTCTTCTTTTATTAGAAAAAAATGAATTTTTTCTTACATTATGTCTAAGAAACTCATAATATGGTATCGAAAATTATATAAAGTTCAAAATTCAGTTAATACTATTTAATAACAATTTTTTAACGGATATTTTGGTAAGTCGGGGTGCGCTTGAACTCAGTGTTGCATGTAGTAAAAGTTATTGGACTTCTTTGAAGAAATAACGTACTAAGAAATCTGGGGTGTTATAAGACATGAATCATACAATATTATTTAATCAATATTTCTTGCATATCATTCTACGAAATATTATAAAGATGATTTTATAAATATATATAAATATATTTTTAATAATTCGTATTGTCTTGAAATTTTTTTTCTTCTTCATGTGTATGTCATACTCAAAATACCTGATTCAAACAGTGATAATATTCTCTATTTAAAATGTAACAGTAAATAATAAAACTAAAAAATCAAGAAACTCACCATCAGTTACAATAGTGTATGGAGATGTAGTTCAAAGTTGTCTCATATGAATATGGAATGAGTCTACAGTGCAAAGGTGGCATTTTGCATTTATAGGTTAGTAAGAGAGGGAGAGAGACATCAAATTTAATCGTTTTCATGGTTACAAAAACTGAAAAAAATGTAACATAGGAAACCAAATAATCAAACTATGAGAAACGAAAAAGAGAAAATAAAATACCTTGGATTCAAAAAATTATTCATTTTAGAGAACCTAGAAGAGTAGCTTTGGTGGTAGGGGAGTTCTGTGAGAGAAAGAGAGTCATTACTAAATGATTCATGATTTGGGTTCAATTAAATTGATCAGGGACACTTTTTATAGAGAATTCAAAAAAACATTAGTAAAGAGACATTTTATCTGTACTAACATGATTGGAACTAATAAAATGCCACTTTATCGGTTATTTATATATCACTGACAAAGTGTGAGCATTATCCACCCTAAACAAGTGCTAATAAAATACATCTTTACGAGAGATAAATATTTAAGGTTGTGAAAGTTTCCATTTATAACTGTGTTTAGCATTGTTAATGCTCTATATTTATCTGCATAAAAAACACGGATGAAATGAACTTCTTCTCAGCACTAAAACATTAACAATGATAAAGGATTTATAGTTATATTTATAAATAAAAAATTTTGTAATTTTTTTGTATAATTATATATTTGTTTATGGTAATTTTATATTTATTTAAATATATAATTATTTATTTATATTTATATTAATACATTTTTTATTAAAAATATTTTTTAACTATATTTATAAAAAGATAATTTGATAAATATAGAAAATATAAATTTATAAATATATTTTTAATTATTTAATTATAATTATTTATTTATAATTATTTATTTACAACTATAATTATATTTAAATAATTACACTTCTATCATTATATATATTTATACTTTTATATAAATATTTAACTACTATATATTAATATAGATATAGTAAATATACTATTAATTTAAATATAATTATTATAATTTTATAATTAAAAATATATTTATATTATTATATATTTATATAATTATATATATAATATATTTAAAAATAAATATATTTATTATTTAAAAATAGTTATTATAATTTTATAATTATTTAAATATATAAATATTGATTTATAAATATTAGAATAATATTTTTAACAAATAATATTAATATATTTATAAATTTATATATAGATATAATTATATATAGCCAACAGGGTGCAACCCTGTTGTAGAGGACATTATGGGTCTCAGTGAGGTCTTGAGTTCGAATATAGCTGAGTACATCCCTACATTGAATGTTGTCTACTTTTCATTTTAAAGTAACCATTGTCCCCAAATAAACAGAGTCTTCGACCACAACTTATATATATATATATTAAAAATATATAATAAAAATATATAATAATTAATATACAAACAAATTTATTATTATTTTATAATTATTTTTTACATGTATAATTATTTATATATATGTATCTAAATACTTTTATAAAAATAATATTTATTTATATATAATACATATATATTTAAATATATTTAAATATAGTAAATATACATTAGAAATATATTTCTTAATAATAATTTATTTAAAAATATATTTTTATATTATTAATGAATATATAATCTTAAATACGTTCTTTTTTAAAATGACTGAAATTGAATAATTAAATGTTTCATATAACAATGAAATACTAAAATATACAAAATTTTGAATATATTTAAAACATTTTAAGTCTCTTTTTCAATAGAATATTTAATTCATTTTCTAAACAATTGTGTTTTGTCATTGTAACTAAAAATTCATTAATTACTTATATATTTGGGAAATCAATGTAACACACATTTGATGTATACTAATTTGGAAAATCAAAATAAAATAAAAATTAATAAGTTATTAATATGACTTTTATTATGTCATTTTGTTCAGTTTCAATATAATCCTATTTAATGTATATTATCTATTACTATTCATAAGTAACATATATGTATGTATTATACTTATAAATTTTATTAAGAATTATTTCATTAATATATTTTTTGAATTTTTTTATTCATTTTTATGATTTTTGGTTAATTAATACATTTAATTCAATTTTAATTTTTTTCACTATTAAAATTTATTCATTTAACATATCACTCTTTAATATATACTATTTATTAATTTTGTAATCAATATATATAAATATTAAATTTATTAATTTATATCAATAACTATTCAATTAATTGAATGTTTAATATTTTAATATATTTTACCCTTTTTAAAATTTTATTTATTTATTAAATTTTATTCATTTTACATATCTAGTTATTTAATATATATTATTTAATAATTTTTTTATTTTATTTATATGTACAGTCAACTAATTCATCTCTACCAATAATTATTTATTTCATAAATTTGTTAATAATTTTTTTGAATTTTTATTTGTTTTATTATTCCATTTTATTATGGACCTTTATCACTTCTAATAATGATGACCTTAGTAGGGCACTTTTTATCAGTTCTATATAAAGGCACTAATAATGGGTACCCTTTATCAGCACTAAAAGTGAAGTGCTAGTGAAAGGTACGTTTTATCAGCGCTATATAAAATCACTGATAAAGGCCACCCTTTATCATTGCTTAGAAACGTTCCTAAAGGGTACCTTTTATTAGTCTTATTTTCAGTGCTGATAAAGGTTAACCATTTTCAGAAACTATTTTTAGCAATGATAAAGGTGGTCTTTATCAACTCTTTTTTATTCTGTTGATAAATGCCACCATAGTTAATGGTGTTTTTTAGTAGTGTCCCTTAACAAGACGTAGACCATTATGGGGTGGTGGTGGTAACAAGTCTAATGTTTGACTGACTCCTTCTTCTCAACCGACCCCTCTACACCATTACATGACCTATGGATCCCCTATCCCTACATTGGTCTTATCCTTGGGGGTATCTAGACTATATCTCAATCTATCATACAAAGGATAAGACAATCTTGAAAAATATATCCCCGACCATTACAAGAGAAACACCACCACCTCCTCAGCTGGCTCGGACTATCCCAAGAGACCTCCACCATTAATAATTTTTCATATGATAGTAACCTAATGTATCTGAAAATCTAGAATCCATGTGATTGAAAAGATGGTTGATGTAGTACTTGGGGAGATCTATCTCTTCATGTAACTGAGCCACCAAAATCCACAATTTCCTAGTGAATTATTGAATAATACTCACCATAGGGGAAACCATAAAATCAACAGGATTTATCAAAAAGAAAAAAACTCAAGTGATTGGCACCATCTAGACCACAACCACCTGATGGTTGAGCGCACCCCAAAACCTGGGAGGTCATTTCCTCTAGAACTCATGTAGTGCACTAAGCCTATATGAATCCTTATTCATCACTTCTAGAGAAAATCACTACTCAATGGGTGGAGTTATCTTTGGTAAACTACCCAGAGGTTTTATATATAGTATATGCACTTGTGTTGAATCCCTTTCACTCATAGGATCACCGCCTTGATCACATAGTTGAATACTTTCTAGATTTCATAGAACATGCATCCTAAAATAAAAATATATATACCATGGTCAAAGAATATATCTTGGAGTAGACTCAAGAAGGTAATGAAAACCAAAACCCAGTCGTATATGATGGATGTGGGGGTTCATTGTGTAGTAGAAGCGTGTGATGGGTTGTTCCAAAATTAACTTTTTCCCATGATCGATGATCAATGTGAGATTTACACAAAAATAAATGTAGTGATCTATGGGATTGAATAAATGAATATAGAGATGGGACATAATTCTCGAACCATAGATAGGATCATCAAATATTATTTATAATCATTTTAATTAATTAATGAAATACCTTATTTGAATTTTATATTCATTCATGTATCTGACAATAGATATACATTGTACTTTTTTTGAGTGGTGTGAATCAACAGAAGAATACCTCTATAGATGATCCACTCATGTTCCAGAAGTCTTTGAACCTCACTATAGGAATATTTGTGTTCTAGCATGGAATATCCTATTGCATGTGTCATATACCTTTGATCTCCATGAGTACCACATCCCAAGCATTATCCTTGATCACTCATAAAATAATTGTTGGAGGTGGAGGAAGTTCTCTCTTCATTATTTTGAGTGTTCATAGAGAAGGGATCACTCTAAGGGTTGATAGTATTCTCCAAATCAATGGTTCATAACCCAAAAAATTAACTGGCTCAATTAGAAAAATAATATGAGTGGGTTTATATACAACTAGGGTTAAATAACATAATTGAAGAAGTTACCTTTATTATTTCTTATTTTATATTTTCATAACTCTATATCAAATAATAATAATAGTAGTAATAATAATAATATTTCTAGAAATGCACATAACGTGAAAATTAAGTTAAATATAATTTAATCAAATACTGTTCTGTATTTATTATTTATCACAACACCATTAATCTTGGTATTCCATAACTCCAAAATATTTATCAATCATTTAATAATAACTACTAATTTATTTAATAAATATCACTACATTATTCTCTAATAAATAAATAAATATTTTATTTACTAAAGAGAAAATAAATATTTATTAAATAATCCACTCATATTATATTCTATTGAATAATTGGGAATGAAATAAACACAACAATGAAAATATGAATAACTATTAAACCACATGAAAGAATAATATTTATTTAACTTGTTAAAAAATAAAAATTATTATTATATAACAAAGATTATAGATATAGTTAGTGTGTGACCCTCTATGTAATAACCTGTTAATTCACTTTGTCTTGAGAGTACAACGAGTCATTACTAGGGCTTAAGAGACTTCCAAAATTTGAGGATGGCTGGGAATAACTACTGAAGGGTTTCAAAGAAAGTGGGGGATGATTTACACTTTAATTCATACAAACAACAACCCAACCAACCATCCAAAATCTGCTCACTATATGATGCACAAAATAATATAAGATATTTCAAATAATTCTTTTTAAAACTACCAACCAAGGTAGGATACAGTAGAAAACAAACCAACCTCAAAGTAAATATAAAAATGGTAATCAATAAACTCCATGAAGAGAGCAAGAATACATGCTTCAAAATCTTCATACTTCAACATCACCATGTACTATAATGTATCACTACATGGTGACACAGATGTGTGAAACTTTATATTTTCCCATGTCCTGAAAGGTAGCATATGAAAAATCACCAATGTGCCAAGCTGTGGTGAGTATAAAACTCGGTAGGTTTTACCAATGACTTCCCTAGTCACACCACTATGATAGAAGATTTATCACATTATATGAAAAAGTTTATATAAAAACATTCACCAAAATAGTTTACAACCAAATATAAACAACATCAAAAAATGAATATTTCCTAGTGGAAACAAAAGTAAATGAATCCAATTTTTAGGAAAATATTTTCTTGAAAATAACCAATAAAGGGTTAAAACGTTTTTGATTAATTTTTTTGACATACCCATTCCATAGTTCAGAACACACCCACACATGCATGCTTTGTTTGACAGTCCCATACTCATGATCAGTATCTTTTACACACACATTGTGTACCACTGACACCCGCCCTTTACAAATTGGAGTCTAGAGTGAATATTTCTACCTTGAAGGTTTTGAAAAAACCCAAAATAGGATGAGGAATGTGCAAAAAAATGGGTTGATTCTTTATAGAAATAGCCTTAGATCCCTTCTCCTATAAAAAACAAAGCTAACTCTCAACTTATTTGGAAAAAACATGGATGTACCCATAACGATCATATTTCAAAGAACCAATAGTAAAGAGAATAATATTTAATATTACACTTACCCAAATAGTTGTACCATAGACACAGTAAATATCCAAAGTAGATCAGACTGATCCCGAAGAAGGAGGGCCTTTGAAAATCACCCTGGGAGAGTCTAGGGTCAAAAGCCCTAAAGAGGCAATAAAAGGAATGAGACAGAATAGCTAGAAACAAGATTTTAATCTGGGTTCATGTCGGGTGATGATGTGTACCCCTTGGTCACGTCATGTAGGACATGTGGGATAATTACCTCAAAAAAAACCATTGACTTAGTTAAAAAATACAATATTTATACACTGCATGACATTTACCTTGGGTTCACAATGTGTACCTACTCATGGAATGACCCCCACTTCACAAATTGAATCCTTCCCCATATACACAGTGTGTACTTCAAGTACACGACATGTACGTGTCTTGAACCCTATAGTAAACCCCATAAAAATGCTTTTAAGGATTTATAAACAAAATGGGCCATAGATAAATGGAAACTTACCTAATCTAGGTAACACGACACTATAAATCAGAAACTGTGGTTAGAATACTCTAGGACTTTCATCTATAAGAAAAATGTGAAGTGGCCTAAATTCCAAGGTTATAATCTATAAACACGCAAAAGAACCCAAAGAGAATGAATTTAATGCTGCAAAGACATAATACCTCATACATATTATTGTTGTGTAATATAATATCTCTATTAAGATACATCTAATCAAGCAGATTGTAGGTTGGTGTCAACAACCTATGTTCTCTAAATCACCTTCATTGACTTACTAGAAATTGAATGTGCATATAAAACACAATTTCTATGGGTATATTTAGGTAATATAATTTCTATAAAATGACCTATGATATTAACATCCATTAATTAAAAAAGTAAAAAACCTTTCAATATTTATTCATTAATGAAATATTACTCATGATGCACCCATTATATCCAACACACCTCAAACATTCATCATCACATTTTTCATCAACAAATCCATGTACAACACAAATAAAGATCATTAGTAATAATATTAATGTCTAAGAATCAATACACACATTCATGGAGAATAACATCCAATGAGACATATAAATGTGGATTTCCTACATGTGGGTGTCATTATCGTAGTATCCTACACTATATACTACCATGGAAGTACACCCTGAGAAGGTGCCTCAATGTCATATGAGTCACCACCCATGATAGACTATATCTATTATGTCCATAAAATGATATCACATGGCGATAGAGCTTATATTACATAATATTTTCCAAGCACTATCGGGTTCTCATCATAGAAAGTAACTGCTATATCCTTTTAGTGTGACAACTACTATAATGAAATTATAAAATTATAGGTCATAGAAAATAAATATCAAGATTTAATAAGTAATTTATTAATATTAAAAAAAATATTACTAATCATTATCATAATGTACAAAAAGTTGGTTTTAGGGAATAAACTCTAACAGTCTCCCACTTGACCAAAGGAAAATTGTTAAAAACCTTCAATTCGATAGCTCTCTTAAGATACTCATGCTTATAATAAAATTGACCTTTTATTAAAGGATCTAATTTTTTATTTTGTGTGTATTCTACTTAAAAAAATCACCAACTTGATAAAAATCCCTCAAGAGTTGATACGTTTTGAGTATATTCTTTTTCTATTTGTGTGACCTTGAATCTTTATCAAGAGCCAAAACTACAGTGTTATCAAAAAATGTGATAGGGTCTATACTTTTATGTACTACATCATTAAGATGGAAAATGTTTCATATACAAATTACATTCTTCACTACATCAAAACCCTCTATATAGTTAGACTCTGTTGTAGAAAAAACAAAAACTGCATGCACTGAACTCTTTCAACTCAAAGATCCTCCATTGAGATAGTAAACATATCATGAATGTGAATTAAGATCACTCTGATTTCTCTGGAAACTAGAATCCAAATATCCTATGATGACCAGCTCCCTATCTCCTTCAAACACAAGGAACATATCCATTTTTTTCTCAGATAACTAAGGATAGTAATTACGTCATAACAGTGTTTTTCTCATGAATCATCATGATATATTATTATCATTCTCAATACATAAGAATCATGAAGTACAATACATTACATGGTATACATGATTGATCTTATCATTGATGTAACCCCCCTACATGAGAAGCCAAAAGTTGGTGCATTATTATGTATCATTGGCAGGATAAAAAAAGATCAAGTCTCAAAAGAACGATTACTATAGTAACCTTGGAAGTACTAGATACATTCATAAGTTTTAAATTTCATAATAAAATGAAAAACTAAAAAGACATTTTTTTCATATATAACACTGAGATCCCATAGAATATCCCTGCAGGTCAGTCATAATATACATCTTTGCACCCTAGGAAAAATAAAACATTAAAAGGGTTGAGATCAGATGCTCAGTAAGGATAACAATATTGCAGAAGCATTCAAAATAAGTATAAACATTTAAGGTAATTTATAAGACTAAAAAATGCTTTTTAAACATGAACATTATCATAATATGGAAATGATAAAATAAAATAATTCCATTTACTTGTTCACATGGATATTCTACTAGTCGAATAATCACATGTAATATCAATAGCCACTTTCATAATGATGGAATGTATAATGCCATAATTTCATAACCACATAGTCAAGGCCTTCTGTCAAGAATACAAATAAGATTTAGTCAAAGCCTTGTGCTAAGACACTGGTTTGTCTCATGAGACCTACTGATGAATCGAGGAGCATTAGGGGGATCCACCTGTTACTTACTAAGTCTAATTTATTCCTCATAATAAAATATTGAATCATAACTTAAACATTTATATTAAAACTAGTATATGAAAAGTCAATACTTTATCCAGAAACCATGAATGGTATAAAAAATAGCACATCCATAGTAAATAATAACTCATTCAATACAATATGGAAGATTTTATAGTAATATATTAACCTCAATAAAAAATAATAAAGGATGTTTATGTAGATAAAAATAATCATCAAACCATTTGAAATAAATATCCCCCTTTTCTGGAAAACAATAAAAAGTCACACTATTTTTCAAGAAGCTGTTTAAAAATAGATTTGTAAATAAAAGTTTCCCATACCACTTTGAAATAATTATAAGTAATTTTAATTTTAAATATTTAATTTCCATATAAATAAATCTTTAAAACCATTTTTAAAGCATTGACATTAATGAGGAAGATTTAGAGTAATAAATATTTAGAACATTTAAAATGATATTTTAGTTAAAGTTCCTGAACAAAAGAGAGACACTTGAATAAAAATAATTGAGGTAATCAAAACATTATAATATCATTATAATTAAGGTATTCATGATATTCTATGTCAAGGTATAGTATATATACAGAAAAAAAATTAAGTTGGCACATAAGAACAAAGAAGACTCAATGGAATGTAAGTTGAGATGAAATCCATTATAAAGACCTCATCCTTAGGTTAAAAATAAGTCCATGGCATAATTATGTGAGAAAAATATAAATACACTCAATATAATTGGATATTCAGTGTAAATAAATCAGATTACATTCGCACATAATCTTCTAAAAACAACACCAATGAATTGGATGGTTAACTCAATGAATAGAGATGGAGTTAAAATTACTCTCATCATGTTCATATCGATGGCTTGAGGATTTATCAATGGAGTGATTATGTGTACCAAAATAATATACACATAATGGAGAGTTTAAATTACTACATAGTAAAATAAATAGTTATTTCACAAATAATCTTTGAGTAAAGTAACCAATGATGTTTGCATAAAAACGAATGAGTGGAAATTGAAATTTGAAATTCCCTTACCGATTTGGTAACATAAAACACATACACCCCATGGAAGAAGTATCATACAATGAATATGTAAATACCCATACATTAATGTATATTAAAAAAGGAATACAATCAGGGTAAGTACATACTCCACACAAAAGGAGATAGTTTCCAATATAGCATGAATATCACAGGAATAAAAGTGAGATGAAAAACCCTTACTTCATTGTAATCAATCAAGTCATATGAAAACAAGTTAATAAACACCAAATTAATCTTAGAATACCTTGAATAAAAAGAGAATAATGATAATATATATCAATTGTAAGTACACAATACACCACATTCAATAAATATGTGGCGAACAATGGAAATATCAAGAAATTAAAAGTGAGATAAGAAACCCATTACTTTGTACTTTTCCTTGGTCAATGGTAGGTTAACCTCCTGTATAATGGTGAAATAATTGATATCAAATTATACAAGAATCGTATACTTTAATATGATATCATATATGATCTTTTAACATTGCTTTGTTAATAATATCATATTATTATCGTCATTTCGGGTGTTGACAGATTTTTTTTCCTTTATATTCTTTGTAATGTGAGTCATATATGTTATGGATGGGATGTATATTATTAATATCCATAATGATATAAAGTATCTAAAAATTATTTGTAATCCTAAATGGAAATTAGTCTTGAATGGATATGATGGGGAATTATTCTCATCGCGTTCGTGGAGATGGTAATCCGTACGTACGCACGAGCGACAATATCATTCTTTTGATATTAAAATAATATATAATTCGATTTTATATCATATATACACAATAATTATCATGTTATATTTACTATTTACATCAATTACACATCATTATTCTACCCGTACAAATAATAATGTATTGAATAACAATTACACCACGACATGGAGTCGGTAAGCCGTACGTACGCACGTATGGTGACATGTCATTCAAAGAATGGATAGAAATATTAATATAAATTTACCATATTTATAATAACATAATATTATATGGAATCTACAGGATTTATTTTTTTAGATCGGAAATAACCAACCAAGAGGAAGTGGAAGAAGAAAGGAACTTGAAAGAGGTGATGAAATATTTACCTCTTCTTCAGGTTCTTCCTTTTGATTTGATAAAAATGGCTCCTTAGATTGGATATATGACTAAAGTAAGGCCTATATGATGAAGGAAGGATAGTTGAGAGGGTATTTGGGCAGATTTCGGCTGAACCAAATGGATTTGATGGTTTGAATTAGAGAGAAGGGGGACGTTCCCTTTGATAAGAGAGGTGAGGGTCACCTTAGAAAAAACTAGAAATATTATTTTATAATAAAATAATTTTAGGTTTATAATGGCTCAAAAGTGGATTATTTTAAAGATAAGGTGGATATGGTTATAAAACAACTTAACAAACAGGTTTTAAACAGGCTTGGGTCAATATATTAACCTTATTATATAGATTTAACTCTTAGATAAAAAGTTTTACATTTACCATGTCTCTTTGTATTTTTATATTTTATGGTTAATAAACATACTATATACTTCCAAGTGATCCCCAAGTGGTAGATTAATGACACAAATATCATTAGATAAGTCTTTTGGCCGATCTTTAGATTTTTATGAATAGAATATCAATTAATAATATAATATTTATTTTAAAAACACTTTTATGTCAATTTTGACACTATTTAGTATTTTTTTTCTAAATTCATAACAGCATTATTACTTCGAAACAAATTCATCTAACCAACCCTAATATGTAATATTAACCTATAAAATTAGTGGAGTTCATATAAAGTCTCAAATTACATTTATTTAGACATTTATAATATAAATTATTCAAATATTTCATCAATCGGGTTATTACTAATAATCATTATGTCATAAATAAATTAAATTATTTAATGTCTAAAAAATATAAATAAAATAATATTATGTAGGAAATATTTTTTTATTTTTATAGAATATTTATAGTCTAATTTATCTTATGAATAACCCTATATTAAAAAATTTTAGTTATTAAACTTTGATTTTAACTCTTTTAACTCTTCTTAAATAAAATAATAATAATTGTCCTAATCCAATATATGTGGACCTAATGGATCATATTTTATTTCTATGGTTGTTTTTGGTCGAATTACACTTATCCAATAGAATTAGGACATGTTTTTGGGTAATAATAATATCATTTTTACCTTTAACTACCCTATTTACTTTTAACCGTGGTAAATAAGTCAAAAGTTACTATTCACCAAAAATAAATTTTATCTTATTAAACCACATTTTACTTACTGATATCCACCGGGTCTCTCATATTTTTGAAATTCCACTCACAGTAGCTGTAAAATTATGTTTTATGTGGATTTGAAGATTCTCCTAGGAGGTGGGTAAAAGACGGTTAAAAAGTTCAATAAAAGTTTTATATATCTAAAATTATTATAAACCAAAACCAATGAATTACATTGAAATTATATAGGTATTAGGTATCTATTTTAACCTAAAATAAATTTAAATAAAACAAATAATTATTTAAATAAAAAATCGGTTTCAAACTATAACTCAATGTTTTTCACTATTCATCAAATATTGAATGTGTTTAGAAAAATACCAAAAATTCACCCTAAGATAATTTCGATATTATGATTTCAAAAATGATGTCCATTTTGAAAGATAAAAATTTTAAAATTTCAAAAATAGAGTATTATTATTCATAACGGCTAGTTTGATTGGTCGCGGTGTGTTAGAATTTCGAAGTTGTGTACAATGCAAGATATTTAATTATTCAGAGGGAAACATACTATGGATGCATGGGGTGTTACATTCTTCCCCCATTTTGGAAATTTCAACCTCTCAATTTTTAAAATTGGTCTTGGGAACATAATTGAAAGTCCCACATCGAAAAAAGACTCAATAAAACTATCACTTTAAAAGAAAGAAAGAGAAGTACAAAGGTCACCTGAGATAACCCATACTAGGATTCCATGTAGAAAAACATGGATATCGGTGCTAAACTAAGCATCATATTCTGATGGAGAGGGATAGAAAACATGATCAGAAGAAAGTTAACTATAATAAAACCACAAACTTATGATGGGAAAACAGTCGTTAGTTTCCCAGTAGAAAAAGTAAACAAAAAACGTTTTCTTTAATTTTCATTTCATAAAGATGAGGAATTTGTTTATTATATTGACAAATAACATAAAGAGATATAATTATTTTTTATGTATAGTTTCATTATTTAATAAATGTCAACCACTATCTCAGTTTTTTTCAAATGATGACTATTCAAGATGACTTGGTCGCAATGGAAGATCTAGAATCAACTTATTGAGAATCACATGATCAAAATAACATAAATTATATATTTACTTTGTCTATAGAGATTAATCAAAAAAATGGTTAGTAAAAGATCAGATGATCCCCCAAAAGGATATTCCTTTATATAGAGAAACACTAATCATAATTTCTAAAATTAAGCCAACATTACCCCAAAGTTAAATAAATACCATTCAATAAACAATTGTCCTTAAATTCATTCAATATAATACAAATAAATATTGAAACCCAAAACTAAAAAGAATTTGGTTATTTAGTCTTCCAATTTACATTATATCTCCAAATGAAATCAACAACTCTTAATGTCATATACTTAAAATTAATTAACCAAATCACATATTCTCTATTATTGGTTAATCATTTCCATAAATAACCCAAATCACTATAAATGCAAAAAGAAATCATAGATAAAAATTCACCATTACTCCTCAAATTAAATCTTATAGTTTTCTATTTTCCTTATGAATATAGTTTTCCCAACAGAGTGAATGTGTTCCAAAATAACCTTTATCACTTAATCACTAAATCATTTTTCTATACTAAGGGTATTCATTTGATAATACATAAGATCCCAAATCAACTTATAATTGATCAATAAAATCATTTAACTAAAAATAATTAGTCAAACAAACCAGGGAATTCATGTAGTCCAGTGGTAGGTGATAAATCATAGTCGCACTCTAGTTGTGGGTTCGATTCCCACAGCTTTGTCCAACGTGATGGGTTGTCACATGGTCTGTGTGATGTCCTTTTAAAAAAACTATATTTTATAACATTACCAATATAAGATAAATTCCTAAAAATAACCATAACATAATTTAATCACAAATTTTATCTCATACATTGCATTTTCATTCCAAAATATAATAATTTGTAATTGCCTCAAACCCAATGGCCATATAAAACCAAATGGTTTTTTTATAATTTCATCAATAAGAGAAAAGATAATTCTTCCTCAAATATAATTTTCACATGTCAAATTTTAGGGTTACAAATAAAAGAGAAAATTATTCCAATGTAATCCCATTAACAAGGAGCACTAATACTTTTAAACATTTCTCCAACCATTTGTTTCCACATAGCTTCTTCTTTTACCAAGAAAATATCATATAGAATAGGGAATTCACTCGAGTAATGGACAGGTCTCCTACATTAACAGAAAATGACTGTAAATGGATTCTTGGGACCATTTTTATTTTCTTTAAAATAAATATTTATTTTTCATCGACAATTATTTACTTTATGTCCTTATTTCCCACACGAAAATAATTTCTTTGTTATATTGAGACATTTTCCTAGGTGTATCCTTCAACATTTCCTGCATGATGGAAATTGATGATTCTTTTCTCCATGGTCTCCAATGTTGGAGCTTTTATCATTCATCACCTTTCTCTTCTTTGTTGAGTCCTGGAGTTGGTTAATATATATGTTATTGATCATATTTTTAGAAAACTGATTTGGCATTAACAAGATATCTTTTACACCTATCAAAATTCCATTTTTTTCATTTTCACCATTCTTCCCACCTTGTACATCATGCTCAAAGTTACTATGACTTCCTTGGAATCTGGCCATTGACTAAAACCAAAAATCATTGTGTGAGTAATAGTAGTCATAAAATCATTTAGATAATATCATGTAACCATATTTTAAATTTTAAACACCTTAGGAATAACCAAAGTCATTTATTCACATCTTATATTAAAATCTATCAAAATCAATTTGTAAAGAAAATGTAATTACCCTAAGAATATCCCTCTGGAGTGTCATTACCAAGAGTGCAGCAAGGCCAATTGCCGTACACCTGTTCCCGTTTGAGTCTATCTCAAAGCGGTGTTTCAGGTTTTACCCCAAGGTATATCTATGCCAGAGTCACCTCTACCTGATCGTATCTAGACAAAGAATTATTTCTTGGTAAACTCAAAAAATCTCTATAATACCAAAATTTTAGGAATTTCTTCTATACTAATCCTCAAATTCTATCTTAGGGCTATGTGCTCCAATCAGTGTTTATCTAAATCTAGTTTCCAAGGTTTGTACTAAACTTCCTCTGATACCAACTGTAACGCCCCGACCCCAAAATACCAAAGTCAGTGAATTATTACATATCATTGGCATGATCACAAAATATCATGTCTCGAATGACCGATTATCTTAGTTGTCATTTATGTACTAGATACATTCATAAGTATTACATTACATCATAAAATGGAAAACTACAACAACATTGTTTCCATAGACAATGCTGAGATCCAATAGAATATCTCTAAAGGTCATTCATAACTTACTTCTTCACATCTTGGGAGAAATAAAACATAGAAATGGGTGATATCAGGTGCTTAGTAATGATAACAATATAACCGAATATTTCATAAGTTAACATAAAAATTTAAGGTAATGTATAAGACTAAAACAAAAGCCTTTTAAACCTCAAAATTAGTATAATATGTAAATAATAAAATCAAATAATTCCATTTACATATTCACAAGGATATTATAATAGTCTAATAATCGCATGAAATATCAATAGCCACTTTAATAATGATGGAATGCATAATGCTAGACTTTCATAACCACATAGTCAAGGATTTGTGCCATGAATACAAATAAGGTTTTGTCAAGGCCTTGTGCCAAGACAGTAGTTTCTGTCATGTGACCTACCAATTCATCAAGGATCTATAGTGGGCTCCACCGATCACTTACTATATCCAATGCATTTTTCATATGAAAAGTTTGAACCATAAAAAAAGCAATCGTATCAAAACTAGCAAACGAAATGTCAATACTTTATCCAAAAACCATGAATGGTAGAAAGAATAGCACATCCATAGTCAAGAATAACACATTAAATACAATATATAATATTGTATTTTAACAGATTAACCTCAATCGTATATAATCAAGGATGTTGACATATATGGAAATAATCATCAAAACCATTTGAGATAAATATCCCCCTTTTGCTTGAAAACATTTAAGACTCACACTATTTGTCAAGAAGCTGTTTAAAAATAGATTTTTGAATCAAAGTGTTCCATACCACATAGAATAATATAAAAGGAATATTAGTTTTAAAACCATAATTTCCATATAAATAAATTATTAAAACCATTTTTAAAATGAGGACACAAATGAGGAAGATTTACAGTAATAAATCATTAAAACATTTAAAATGACATTTTAGTTAGAGTTTCTAAGAAAAAGAGAGACACTTGAATAAGAATAATTGAGGAAATCAAAACATTATAATATCATGAGAACAAAGGGATTCATGATATACTATGTCAAGGTAAAATATATACACACAAAAAAAGTGATTTGGCGCATAACCAAAAAGAAGACTCAATGGAATGTATGTTGAGATGAAATCCCTTATAAAGACCATATCCTTAGGTTAAGGATAAATAAATGACATAATTATGTGTGAAAAATATAAATACACTCAATATGATTAGATATTCAGTGTAAATCAATCAGAGGACATTCACACATATTCCTGTAAAAACAACACCAATGAATTTGATGTTACCTCAATGAATGGAGATTGAGTTTAAATTACTCTTATCAAGTTCATATTGATGATTTGAGGAATTATAAATGGAGTGATTATGTGTATAAAAATAATATCCACATAAATGGGAGTGGAAATTACTACATAATTAAATAAAAAGTTATTTCACACATAATCCTAGAGTAATGTAATCAATGAAGTTTGCGTAAAACCGAATGAGTGGAAATTGAAATTTGAAATTCCCTTACCGATTTGGTGACATAGTAAACATACACCACAAGAATGAAGTATCATACAATGAAGTTGTAAATACCCATACATTAAAGTATATTAAAAATGAATACAATCAGGGGTAGTACATACTCCACACAAAACAAGATAATGGCCAATATAGCATGAATCTCACGAGAATAAAAGTGAGATGAAAAAACCTTACATCATTGTAATCAATAGAGTCATATGTAAAAAAGTTAATAACAAACAAATGAATCTCAGAATACCATGAATATAAAGAGAATCATGATAATATATATGAATTTTATGTACACAATACACCCCATGCAACAAATACGTGGCGAACAATGGAAATCTCACGCAATTAAAACTCAGATAAGAACCCCCTTAATTTGTACTTTTCCTTGGTGAAGGGTAGGTTACCCTACTGTATAAGGGTGAAATAATTGTTATTAAATAATACATGATTCATATACATTAATATGATATCATATATGCTCTTTTAACATTTCTTTGTTAATAATATCTTAGTATTATCATCATTTCAGGTGTTAACAGATACATTTTCTTGTGTATTTTTTGTTATGTGAGTCATATTTGTTATGGATGGGATGTATATTATTCATATTCAGAATTATGTCAAGTCTGTAAACATTATTTTTAATCATTAAATGGAAATTATTCTTGAATGGATACGATGGGAAATGAATATCACTATGTTCGTGGAGATGGTAATCCGTACGTACGTACGAGCGATAATATCTTTCTTTTTATATTAAATTAATATATAATTGGATGTTATATCATATATAGATAATAATTATCATGTTATATTTATTATTTACATCAGCTAAACATCATTATTATACCCATCCAAATAATAATGTACTGAATAACAATTATACCATGACGTGGAGACGTTAAGCCGTACATACACACGTATGGTGACATGTCATTCAAAGGATGGATAGAATAATGAATATGGATGTAAAATATTTATAATAACATCACAGTATATATAATATACTGGAGTTATAATTTTATAATGGAAATAACAAAGAAAGAGGAACTGGAAGAATAAAGGAACTTGAAAGAGGTGATGAAATATTTACCTCTTCTTCAGCTTCTTCCTTTTAATTTGATCAAAAGGGATCCATAAGTCATATTTCTGACTAAAGGAAGGCCTCTAGGATGAATGGATGATAGTTGAGAGTGTATTTGGGAAGAGTTTGGACGATTTAAATGGATTTTAATGTGTGAATTAGTGAGAAGGGGAAGTGCCCTTTTATTAGAAGGGTGAATGGCACCATTGGAAAAGCTAGAAATACTATTTTATAATAAATTAATTTCTGGTTTCTAATTTCTCCAAAGTGTATTATTTAAAGGCTATGGTGGTATGGGTCCAAAACACCTCAAACAATTAGTTTTAGACATGTTTAGTTCACTATATAAACCTTATCATTTATATTTAACTCTTAGTTAAATAGTTTCACATTTACCATGTCTCTTTGTATTTTTATATTATATGATTAAAAAAAATCTATATACTTCCAGGAGAACACCAAGTGGTTCATTAATGATACACCTATAATTATATAATTCATTTGGCTGAACATTGGATTTTTAGGAATAGAATACCAAATATTAATAAAATATTTGTTTTAGAAACTCTTTTATGTCAATTTTGACACTATTTGGTATTTTGTTTTTTCTAAATTCATAACAGCATTATTACTTGGAAAACAATTAATATAACCAACCATAATATGTCATATTAACTAAAAAAATTATTGTAATTCATAAAATTTCTCAAATTACATTTATTTGGATATTTATAATATCAAATGTTTTAATATATCAATAATTAGGTAATTACTGCATCATCATAGTGTCATAAATAAATTAAATTATTTAATGTCTAAAAAATATAAATAAAATACCATTATGTATGAAATATTTTTCTATTTCTAATGAATAGTTATAGTCAAACTTATCTTATGCATTACCATATATTAAATATGTTTTAGTTATTAAACATTGATTTCAACTCTTTTAACTTTTCCTTAAATAAAATAATAATAAGTGTCCAAATCTAATCCATGTGGACCTAAAGGATCATATATTATTCATAAGGTTATTTTTGGTCGATTCACACTTATCCAATAGAATTAGGAGAAGTGTTAGGGTAATAATAATATCATTTTTACCCTTAATAACCCTATTTACTTGTAACTGTGGTAAATAAAAGTTAAAAGTAACTATTCACCAAAAATTATTTTTATCTTATTGAAAAAAATATCACTTACTGATATCAAATGTGTCTCCTAGATTTTTGAAATTCCACTCACAGAAGAAGTAATATTATGTTTTCTGTGAATTTGAAAATTCTCCTAGGAGGTCGGTAAAAGACGGTTAAAAAGTTAAATAAAATGTCAATATATCTAAAATTATTATAAACTGACATCAATGAATTACATTGAACTTATATAGGTATTATGTGTCTATTTTGACATAAAATAAATTTAAATAAAATAAATAATTCTTTAAATAAAAATTCGACTTTAAACTATAACTCACTTTTTTCACTATTCATCAAAATTTGATTGTTTTCAGAAAAATAAAAAAAAATCACCCTAAGAAAATTTCGATATTCTGAATCCAAAAATGAAGTAAATATTGAGATATAAAATTTATTAAATTTCAAAATGTGGGTATTATTATTCATAATGGCTATTTTGATTGGTCGCAGTGTGTTAGAATCTCAAAGTTGCGTACAATGCAAGCTGTTACATTATTCAAAGAGAAACGTACCGTGGAAGATTGAGGTGTTACAATTGAAGTGTATGTGATCTTATTCATTTTATCTTTCTCCTGTTTTGTTTAATAACACATATTCTTAGTACAATGTAATCCATGTTACAATAGAACCAATACCCTCTTGGATATTTTCACACTAAATCTCATTTGTATATTTTCAACATATGTACTTGGACATAGTAAAATATACATTTAGATCTATAATTAATCATCTTGATACCTATAATATAGGATTCTTCACATAAGTCCTCCATGGTAAAACACTTATATAACTAGTCTTTAACAAACTGTTAGAATGTTTTATCATTTCCAATATGTAATATATCATTAAAATATTCTACTAACATAATTAATGCGTTTACACTAAAACTATTGTAAATAAATGGCTCACATTCATTCGTAAAGAAACGAAATTATTTTATAACTCTATCGAATAGAATAATCAATGACCAGGATAATTGCTTCAGTCCATAAATGGATCTATGCAACTTGATAATACTTTTTTCATCACATTGAGTAACAAAACCTTCTTGTTGTGACATTCATACATCTTCATGAAGGTTATCATTACGAGATATTGTTTTTAATCCATTTTGAAAATTTCATAGTCATAGAATGAAATTATATAAAGTATAATTTTGATTTATTTAAAAATTAAAACTGCTGAAAATGATTCATTGTAGTCAATTCCTTATTGCTTTTGAAAACCGTTATCTAATAGTATATCTTTATAGGTATTTAATTTAAATTACATATCTAGTTACCTATTGAAAACCCATTGTTATCCAAATAGATTTATATCAATGGGAGCATCAACAAAAATACAAAATTAGTTCTAATACATTGATAAAATTTCATAATTTTTTTTCATCACATATTGCTTCTTTTTTGATTTCTACTGCCTATTTAAAGGAGATATGTTCATAATTTTCAAAAAATAATGACTCAAAAAATTGGTGAATAGAATACCATATATATCCTGTTATCTTAACTATATTATGATTTAGGATTTATTACTTTCAATATGACCTATGGAACCTCTTTGGATACAGACTCTTGTGTATCATGAGAATCAAATTAATTAAACATAATCTGTATCCCACTATCCTTTTTAAGGATGTGATCCCTCTCAAGAATGAGAGATTTTCTGAAAATAGTCACATTAATTTCTGAGTGGTTTTATATGAAGTATCCCATTGTTTCCTTAGGACACCCTATAAAGATACACTTTGTGCCATGGGGTTCTATTTTTTTATTGAGAAGGTATTAACAAATTCCACACAACCCCATGCATATGTGGGTGACAAAATTAATTTTATCCCAATCTATATCATGATGGGATTTCTATTTTACACTTTATTTTGTACTCTGTTTATTGTGTAAACCACAATTTCTAAATAATGTCCCCAAAAAGATAATGTATGATCTGGATGTCTAATCATTGATCATACCATTTCATATAAGGTATGGTTTTTTCCTTTCACTATGACCATTCCACAACTACTAGAAAAACGTCGACTCCCATACATCTATTCCCACATTATAATAAGTCCAAATAAATACATTATTTGAGGCCATGATTTTAATAAGTCTTCGGTAATACCCATCGATCCCTCCTCCCCTCAACATGAGGTTCCTTCTCCCCACACTATATCCCCTTCGGTACCCTTCTCCAATTTGACCGGTTCCCTTCTTCACAATAGAACCCCAAACACTTCATATCTCCCTCCAGTTATCTTCTCCTCCGATGTATCCATCTCAATGCCTGCCTCTAGAGATCTTCCACTGACGTTGTTCACAAGTAGCAACCCCAACTCTAGCCTATGAGGATCTTCCTCCTTTCTATGTGGCCTCCCTGCCTCCCGCTTCTCTGTCCACACAGGTAAACCTTATTGGTTTCAATCTTCAATATACAAAACAACTGATATCTGCTGCTACTCCATTGATAGATTTCCTATCAAATTTCATTGCACTGAGAAGCCTGCCTCTATATATGTTACACTATTTCCATCCATGGTACCCTATCATCTCCAGTTTAACTCTTCGATCAATATTTCACATGACTTTGACTTCTAATATGTTCCCAACATACATCCTTAGGGTTATTACTTCGCAACAGGTTCTCCCCTAGTCATATTTATTGAAACCCTAATTTAAAAATCATATTACTCTGAACATTTTTCATGTTAAACACTTTGAATTTTAGTGGTTCAAATCATATTTAAGTTATATATAAAGGCCTTTATCACTGTTGAACCGAAACCTTATTCTTTTCCAACCAAAGACCCTAATGAATAATGAGAGGTTTCCCTCTGTCTATAGATTTTTTCATGCTGGTAATTCAGTTTACTAATGTGTTATATCCATACTATATTATTTTTCTTTCATAAGGTGTATATATCTTGTACTATGGCCCTCTTAGTATGTGGGTATTTTTACCCTCTTTCACTTACATATTTTGTATGCATATTATGTATAAATTATTCAGTATACTATCATTCTTTATATATATATGGAATTCAATATTTTTATATTACATCATTGTTTTCTAAACATTATTTCTTCTTTTTCTTGATTGTAATATTTATACATTACACTTCATTATTGATCCATTCTATAATTTTCAACATTACAACACTATTTTTTATGTAATTATCTATTAGTTTCAAGTCATACAAAATAATACTACTAATATATAACATACAGTTTAAATAGAGAAATATATAATGGGATGGAAGAAATTATTATTATTTCTAAGATATCATTTTATATTCATTAATAATATGGCTTCAATGAGATCAAAAATATATTATGTAATGAAAAATAATGGATAATGTTGTAATATATGATTTTTTGAAAACAATTTTACATTAGAAAATCAAACATTAATTTCATGTACTACTATATTAGTTTTATAATAGATTGATATTTATAATTTTCCATTATCATGTTCACATTAACCAGCCATCTCTTATTATTATTAAGACAAGTGGTGTAGCAGATTTTGTTATAAATTGCACTTGAAAACCAGTAAATAATGAAAATGATGGAATAAGAAATCATGAAAATGTCTATTTACAAGAGTTTTTCACCATTATAGTTCCATGATATCTTATCTACATTATTTTATCTGGCTTATAATATTTTTATCATCCGCTCCATTTTGTACATTGTTTTTTATTAACATGTCTATTTAGTTTTCTGATTATTGCATCAGTCTGTATAGACCTTGAAATTCCATGAAAATCTTTTTCATAAATACATGAGAATTTTATGAGTCCGTGAAATTTTACTGCGCTTGATTCAGAGGCCCAGTGTTCCTGAAATCAATTTTTGAATTTTTGTTCAGGTATCTTTAGTAAACATACGAGCGGGTTTTTATAACTTTTGAACTGGTGCTCAGAATTGAAATATGAGGGCAATGTTGAACTCATAGTGTCATTATTAGCTTATGAAGACTTTTACCTGATGGTAGTTTTTCATGAAGAAAAGGTAGTTTTTGGGTTTTTATAAAAAAATAATAAAATAAAGTGTGCAACAACTCTATTTTAATTGAGCCGCCTTTGGGTGTGTGGATGTTAAAACCTATAAGAGGAGGTTGGAGGTGGGGTCCACAACACCTTAAACTCCCATGAGAAGTTATGGTGGTGGGGCCCACCCAAACTCAACCTCCCATGGGAGGATAAATGAGACAGGTACCACCCTACTTTTAACCCCTTGAAACTCTTCATTAAGTGGGGAGATCCCATGAACTCCCCACTTATTGGTGCCACTACCCTTGATGCCTCTCGACCTTCCCACTTAATTGAGTGGAGCCAACCCCTTTAATTAAATGGAGCCAACCCCTTTAATTAATGTGCCAACCCCTCATGGATTAATTAAGCGAGCCTATATAATTTATTTCTCCTTTTTGAATTGTTGTGCCAACATAATATTAGACGACTCAATCTAGTAGTATTTTTACATGGCATTTTGGTGGAACTTGAGAAGAGGAAATATTGCAAGAAAAGTTGTTCCAACGAAGAACGCTCCTCCCAACGAAGAATGAAGAATGTGAAGAACGCCAACGTCGAATCTTCTTTGACTCCCTTCATCGAATACAACCGACATGGAGCGTCTTCCACAACCATCTAGAGATGTCTTCCTTCTGAAACACCATCAACGGATCGACGAACGTCTCCTCGTTCCAATGTCGAAAAACATCAAGCAAGGTAGGGGTTATTGCAAGTTGGTGATTTAAATTTCTTTTCTCCTCTTCATTGAAAATAATTTATGTGAAGTATTATAAACGATTGAAGTTTAAATTCCTTCCTCATTGTTGAACAATTGTTATCACCCCTAAACATGGAGGGTGGAGACCAACTAACATGGCCTGACTCCCTCTGCCAATTCTTTTGTGATGTTCCTTCAGCATGGAGAGGATGCGACGACGTCGAAGGCAGCAACAGCGAAGGCCGTGCTCCCTGTGGCCTCCACGAGTCATGCCGCCCCCGTGGCGCACCGGTGCTCTCAGCCAAACACTGCCGGTCAAGCGGCGCCCGACTCGCCTACTCGCGGCCTTCTGACGCACTGCCTGGCATAGGCCCCAGCCGAACCTGCGGCCTGCCCAGCCTAGCATGCACCCTGCCTGGGGCCCGAGCGCCCTTCTGCGCCCTGCCCGGCGCCCCTGGCGCCCTGCTGCACCCCGCCCGGTTCCCCCGGTGCCCTCCTGCGCCCAGCCCGGCAGACCTAGTGCCCTGCTGCGCCCAGCCCGGTGACCTACGGTGCCCAGCACGGCATCCTCGGTGCCCTCCTGTGGCCTGCCCGGCACCTTGCACCCTGCCCGGCGCCCTCACGGCGTCTCGGCACCCTCAAGACCACCCGGCTGAGCCGGTGTCCCTGAACCCTCGCGGTGCCCTGGTCGAACCAGCCTATCTGTGCCCTCTTGGCTGAGCCATACTGGGCTACACATTCGTAATGTTCCAGGGTGAGTCGCCTACATGGTGACCTCCGGGCCGAACCACCCTCGTCATCCACTGGGTCGGGCCTAGTGGACCGGGATGAACATAATGGGGTGTCCCACCAAACGGGATGGGTCAGACCCAGCGGGTCCCAGCAGGTCAACCCAGATCGAGTTAGCTCGGTCTGGGTTAGCCCAAGTCGGTCTGACCGGGTCGGACCGGGCCAAGGCCCATTACTGATCCATTACATTCTCTGGCCATATCTTGGGCACCAGATGTCCATTTGATGAACTGTCAGTGCTGCCGGTATTCTTGGAGTATAGTCTTCCCTTTGAGTATATCCCACTGGTTTTGGGGTATATTTGAGTTACAGTCAGGTTGGATTGTACACAAATCCAACTGGGCCCCAGGGACTAAAAGGATAATAACTAACAGACTGGGCATCCGATTGACGTGACATATGTTCTGTTGAGACCCCTATGACATGGATAACTTTTGAGATACTTCTTCGTGGCACTTCACGATAGTTAGAGTATTTCCTAGTAGCTCGTGGAGTGAATCCTTCTAGTGACAACCAGACAGAGTGGAGAGACCGAGTAGCTGGCGAGACCTGACGACTGCTTGACTGATTCTACTCTGAGTGATTTGACTAGCCTAGTGGGGAGCTCCTGGTAGTTGGAAGTAGACACACATCAGAGGAGTTCCTTGTAGTTGGCGGTAGGCCCACGGTACTCGACAGGAGGAGTACCTCTGCAGGATATTAGGGGAGCTCTTTATAGTTGGCGGTAGACCCAAAGCGGAGTAGTGCCAGGTAGTTGGAAGCAGACCTATGGTACATGATAGGAGGAGTACCTCAGCAGTACATGGTTAGTGAGAAGCGCCTTTGTGTTTCAGAAGGTCCACTGTACTCGATAGATGATGAGTTATCCAACAGTCGTGCTTTTGATAAATAAAATCCTTGTTTGAGATGAGTCAATGACTTTTGTGTTTTCCTCGTTATTGAGATGGATACTAGACAACTTAGATATATATATATGGGCATATATCAATGTAATGGTTATCCATTGATTTCATACTTTGTGGTTTATCCTTCGCGAAATTTGTGAGACCTTGAGGGTCTCAGGGTCCCTACTGATTATCGTTATACTCACCCATGAATGGGAAATTCCCACACCTCATTATGTTGGTTTTAGACGACGGATAGCACTGACCGATGCAAAGAGGAATAGGACTGGATGGTACCTAGAGGTGGACGACTCAGTTTGATGGTTGACGGAGGATACTGATGGATGGGAGTGTTGAGGTGGCCATCTATACCTACCCTTTAGGTAGGAACCCTAAAGGACTACACAGTATCTTCTTTACTTTTCTTCATTTGTACTTGCTTTATGTTGTACTTGTACATTCCTATTGGGATTGTATTTCCAGCCCCTTTTACCTTCCAACACATCTTTTTTGTATAGTTTTACTTAGTGTTTTGCTTCTAGTTGTGTACTCTGATGTGTTTGTTTTCAGTTATAAAGACAATCCTTTCCCAGTTTAGAGATTTAAACCTTTGGTGCTAGTCACCATCCCCTGGCCTATGGACGGTGGGCTTGGGGTAGTCACGATACGAGCCTCGGGGGACGGGTCGTGGAAAATTTGTATTAGAGGAGTCAGTTATACCAAAAAGCATAGGACTCTGATCTTTCTTTTCTATGAAGTAATAGTTTTAAGGGTACTATGTGTGGTTTTCAGTTTAGGGTGTCCAGTGTTGGTGTGCGTGGCCAATATATCCATACACCAGGACCCTGACTTCTGATTCCTGACTCAATGCATGAAAACACTGATTGCGTGTGTGTTTTCAAAAGTTTTCTATAAGTCATCTCAACCAGGTCAGCTCACTGAGTTTAATCATTTGACCATGTCAAATCTCTTTCTTTCAGGATTCTACCCCACAGATGACCAGTTAGAGCCCCGAGAGCCGTACGTACTAACGTCCCACCAAGCGACGAGGCCTCAGTGCAGGGCCCCTTTCCCGTGGAGGCACCAGTGGTACTAATTTTTTTTGGGCCATCGATGCCACCATCCCCAACAGCAGACAATGCACGTCGCTTGAGCGTGTTCCATGAGTTCTAGTGCTAGAGGCCTCCCAGGTTCATGGGAGAGATGGACCCACAGACTGTTGAGGATTGATGGGAGGTTGTGCTGAGGGTCTTCAGGCTATTAGGGACGCCAAAAGACTTCATGCTGATCCTTTCTGTGAGTCTCCTTCAGACAGTAGTTGGCAGATGGTTGAGCTTGATGCTCTAGGTGCATGACAAGGCAACAAGATTATAGAAATACTTCAAGGGCCTGTTTCGGGCGGTTTGTGTCCAAGACACCCTTCAAACGGTCCAGATACAGGATTTAATGTATCTATAGATGGGTAGCATGATAGTAGCACAGTACTCAGCAAGGTTCACTGACCTCTCACGCGATTCCACAGATATGGTACGAGACCCATTCATTAGGGCCCAGACCTTTGAGCAGGGACTCAGGTGAGAGATCAAAGCTCTGATGATCTCACTCAACATCCTAACGCAGGCGGGGGTTCTAGAGATAGCCCTCATAGTGGAGATTTTCTTTTCTAAGCAGTCTCCAGTAGCGAGACCCACCACTAGCCGTCACACAGCAGATTCTTCTGCAGCTGGCAGTAGATAGATATCACAGAGGTCCAAGAGGACCAGAACTACATGTGGTCAACCACAGGACTCTGGATTAGTTGAGTGGGGCACCCAGAGTGGAGACAGAGCTAGTATTTCCTGGAGTGGGGAGTGTTACTCATACGATGGTCATGGTCACATGGATCAGGACTATCTGACCCACTATTCTGATGATCAATAGAAAATTGAGGGACCTCCCAGGCAGAGGTAGAGGTTAGAATGAGGCGGACATGGCAGAGGAGATGGACGTGCATCTGGTGGTGGATGACGTTACAAGGTGTTACCACCACCACCACCATGAGTTCCACCCTGACCGCAGGGAGCGGGTGGATAGGGGAGAGTTCAGTTTCAAGAAGTTGATCCCTACGATCACGGTGCTCTAGAGATGATTTGTGTTATTATCTATGTCTACTCTAACTTATCTATAGTTCTTATAGGCATAGGTCCCAATCACCCTTTCATTGCCACTACCCTCATTCAGAGGTTGGAGATTCCGACAGAGTCATTGTCTTGATCCTTATGGCTGGAGACTCCTATGGGAGAAGACTCGACGATTACACACTGTTTCTTTCTCTGTGAGCTTACTATAAGAGGAAAGATCTTAGACTGGGATCACTTAGTAGTGGCATCGAGGCCTTATGACGTCATCTTGGGTATGGACTGGTTATGTACTATCCATTTTCAGATCGACTGTATTAGGTGAAAAGTGTTGTGTTTCCACACGGATGAGACCAGGTTTACCTTCACCGGCGAGAATGGAACATTTTCATCACATGACAGACTTACTCGGAGGAGGGTGCAGCTGATCACTCACAAGTTTTCTTACCTTAACCTCGAGGAAATTGATGTGGAGAGTTCGACTTATCTTGTAGTGGTGGACCAGTACGCGGATGTTTTCCCTGATGATGTTCCAGCACTACCTCCTCGCAGAGAGGTGGACTTCTACATTGACATGTTCCCCAGGATGACACTGATATCGACTCCAGCATATCATATGGGTCCTTCTGAGCTTTGTGAGCTATGGGTACAACTAGAGGACTTGCAGGGGAAGGGATTCATCTGGCATAGTGTGCCTCCCTAGTCAGCCCTGATTCTGTTCGCCAAGAAGGCGGATGGGAGCTTGAGGATTTGTGTTGACTACCATCACCTAAACTCGGAGACCATAAAGAACAAGTACCCACTCCCGATGATTGATGACCTCTTTGACCAGTTGAAGGGAGCACGGTGGTTCACAAAGATTGTCCTTTTATCAGGTTATCACTAGCTCTGTGTTCGAGAAGTGGATGTGCAGAAGACGGCCTTCAGGTGTCATTAAGGCCACTAAGATTTCATGGTTAATCTCTTCGGCATAACCAATCCTCCAGCAGTGTTCAAGAGTCTCATGAATAGGATCTTCCAGCCATACCTCGATAGCTTTGTCGTAGTCTTCTTCGATTAAATTCTAATCTACTTGACTATTGAAGAGGACCAAGCCTACTATTTGCAGGTTGTACTGGACACACTCCGGGAGCACTAGATTTATGGTATGCTCTCGAAGTTCCAGTTTTGGATTCGAGCAGATAACTTCTTAGTACACGACATATCGGAGGCTGGTGTTGCTATAGATCTAGTGAAGATAGAGGTGGTACTTGCTTGGGAGCCACCCAGGAGTGTGACAGAGGTACATAGTTTCCTTGGTTTGGATGGATACTATCGGATGTTAGTTCCAGACTTCTATAGAGTTACAGCACCACTATCAGCCTTGACGAAGAAGGGGAAACCCTTCATGTGGTCGAAGAGATGCCAGGAGAGCTTTCTGGAGCTGAGGAAGAGGCTGACTAGTGCCCCCATCTTGAGGCTTCCAGAGTAGGGAATAGGGTATGTAGTTTACTGTTACACATCAAGGACCAGAAATGGGTGTGTCCTGATGTAGGAGCAAGCAGTGAGTGATTATGGTTCTCAGTAGTTGAGACAACACGAGCAGAACTATTCTACCCATGACCTAGAGTTAGCAGTAGTGGTCTTCGCCTTAAAGATGTGGTTGAACTATTTAATGGGAGAATGTTTTACCATGTACTCTGATCAATAGATTCTCAAGTATATCTTCTCTTATAAGGACCTGAACCTGAGACTGCTGCGATGGCTCGAGTTCCTCTAGGACTATGACTTTGAGATAGTCTATACTCTTGGGAAAGGGAACATTGTTGCAGATGCACTTAGTAGGAGGACTGGTATACAGCTGCTAGGAGAGGTGACAGAGTATCCAGTTTCTTTATACATATCCTTTGTGGATAGATATAGATCATCCTATCTACAGTCTCTTACAATCAATCCCCCACATCTTCAGTGAGTCTGGGAGGAAGAACATGGGGATGCTAACTACGAGACACGACATGCTCAGATATCCACAGGGTGGGCACCTGATGGATTTTATGAAGGTGGGGAGCACGTCATCCTCTAAAGAGGATATACCATGGTACCAGTGGCACTTCATAAGGATGTGTTGAGGGATTTCAACACATCCCCTCTTACTGTACATCCAGGAGTTTCAAATATGTAACATGACCTTTGATTACAGCACTAGTGGGCAGATATGAAGATGGCGGTAGTGGATTTTGTCTCATGGTGCCTCACTCGCCAGCTAGTGAAGGCAGATCACCAGGTACCATCAGGATTGATTCGGCCTTTAGAGGTCCCAAAGTGGAAGTGGTATGTAATATCCATGGACTTCGTGACGGGTTTTCCACATACATCCAGGGGTCACGACTCGATTTGGGTGATCATTGACAGACTCACCAAGTCATCCCACTTCCTACCAATCAGAGAGAAGGGTTTAGTAGAGATATTGGGACGCCTCTATGAGGAAGAGATTGTGCGAGTACATAGATTGCCTTCCTATATTATCTCCAAACACGACACATGATTTACTTCCTGGATATGGAAGGGGTTGCAGGAGGCTTTCGAGACACAACTTCGCTTTAGCCCCGCCTTCCATCCTCAGAAAAATGGTCAGACAAATTGGACCATTCAAACCCTCGAGGACATGCTCCGTGCATGTTTCCTCGACTTAGGTCACAACTATGAGGATCACCTTCCATTGGTGGTGTTTGCATAAAACAATAGATATCACTCCACCATCGATATGACACCTTTTGAGGCATTGTACGGGCAACCTTGCAGATCTCTGTTGTATTGGACTGACCTGAGGGAGTCAACAATAGTGGGACCAGAGATGGTGCGAGCTACCACCAAGAAGTTGCAGATCATCCAGGAGAAGATGAAGGATACACGGAGTAGAGAAAATGAAAGGACCCGAAGCTTAACGTACATGGACATTACATTACTTTTGCAGAATACTTAGTACATAACAAAACACACACACAAGGACCGTAATAGTTTAGTGTCTTTGGAAACTCAGAATATAATCTTCTAATCGTGGTGAAAGATCTTCAACATCTCCCATAAAGATCTGCCTTTTTCTATACCTAAAACCTTTCTTTATATCCTGGGGAAAAGAAAAAATAAAAGGGTGAGCTCAAATGCTTAGTAAGGGTAAACAAAAGAAATATCAATCACACCATATTCATAAGAACATTACATTTTGGAAATCTTAACCTTCAAAAGAGATCATAAAATCATAACATGGGATAAATCATAGTAGTGAAGTGTAATCCCAATAATCATAAAATAAAACATGAAACTTTGTGGCATACACACATAATCATAGATAATCATTTCTTATTAGTAAAAACTCATTTCCAAGACTATCTTAGTGGACAAAGTCCATTTCTGAACCGAGTTCACTCCTCGTTTCAGTCCTGTTTCACTGAACCGGTTTAACCTGCCGTTCCATCCATGTCTATCTCATGAGATATAAAATCTTTACCCAATGCATTGGAAGGAGATATAGGTCATACCCATCTCATAATGATACCATTCTTATGTGTTCCAAAAATCATAAACCATACATCATAGCATAACCCATGTAATAAAAATGGGAATCTTAAACATCGTGACATCATAAAACAATTCATATAAGATAAACGAATTCATAAAAATATTTCCATCACAACATAACCAAATCCATATAACAATAGGGATAGAAACTGAACCCTTTATTATCTTATATGGAATATAATTTTGATAAAACACATGAACTCCATTCTTGAGGAAAATAACCTTTCTACTTCAAATATAGTCTTCCTTTCTTAACATGTCATACAATTTTAAACTAAAAGAAGTTGATTAAAAATGGACTTGAAAACTTGTAAAGAGAGCTTCTTGGAAATAATGTTTTAAAAATCCATTCATGCCGTATATTTTAAAAAAAACATTCTTCTCGTACTTTTGTCGGAAAAGTCAAAAAAGTACCTCGTACGAAAAATGACAAAAGATTCCTTTCATATCTTTTACTAAGAACTCACAGAACGGTAAAATTGGATTTAAACAATTGTAGGTGGATGGAAATAATATTACATATTGAGGAAACATGGATGTGTATGATAAAATACACCCCAGTAAATACCGAAGTATAAACAATCTCAGATAAAAATGAGATTGTGATATTTCCCTTACCTTAGGTCCGATTTGCTTCGTAATTTTCAGAACCTCCTGTATAATGATTTAAATAATGTGATTAACTTATTATAGAATCATACTCATTGTTATGATATCATATATGGTTCACTTATGACTTTATATTTCCCGTTCTTTTGTAAATTCCATGTTAAAGAGCGTTTTGGGTAAAATCGTTTCATTAGTCATCCATGTTTTGACTTGTAATTATTCATATGATTACTTAGTTCATGATTAATTAATTATATAATATAAAACATGGTTTATATATAATATATATTCAGAATATACATATATATAATAGATTAGTAAATGGAATGAAATACACCTTTCATGGAGACAGTAGGTCATACATACGAATGAACGTTGTTTTAGTTTCCTTATTGAGTTGAATGGAATTAAGTAGATTACATACATATATATATATACAAATAAATCCAGTATCACTATTATTTAATATATTTCATGATTACTTATTTTATATACTTTATAATCATTCATGAATGGTTAATGTGGAGAATGAATCTCATCGCGTCGTGGAGACATTAGTCCCTACGTACGCACAAGCGATGATATCGTTCTCCTGATCGTGGAATTGTATTGGAGTGTATGTATACTATTTCAGAATCAATATCACTTTACAATAACTATATATAGTTATTATTTACACCATTATAACCATCCAAGTAAGGTGGTGGTGGAAATTATATTACACCACGACGTGGAGATGGTATTCCGTACGTACGTACGCGCGTTGATTTCGTTTTCCGTAGGATGGATATATGGTAAAATAGAGTTTTTTCATACTTATAATGACATATAAATATATGAGTGATACTGAAGGGATTACTTCATAATGAAATACCCTAAGAAGAAGAAGTGGAAGAAGAAATAAAGTTGAAAGAATCGGTAACGGACATTACCTCTTCTTTGAAGAGCCTCTTTGAGTCCTCCTCTTAGGGTACTAAAATTGGTCTTTGAAGAAGACCAGGACCTCTAGGATGTTTTTAGGGAAGTGGAGAAGATAATTTGGCATGGGTTTAATGATCTTGAAGGCTCAAAGTGGTGTCAAGAAGAGAGGGAGGAGGTGCCCTTTTATAAGGGAGGAGAGGGGCACCTTTGGAATAACAAAATATATTATTTTATTATAAAGCCAAATTAGGTTTTAAATAGCTCCAAATTTATTTATTTAGAATCTAAGGTGGGGATAGGTCGAAATAATCTCATCCAATAGAATTTGGACAAGTTTAGTTTACTATTTTAAGCTTATCATTTAGTTTTAACTTTAAGTTTGATAATTTAACTTTTACCGTGTCTTTTTGTGTTCTTACACTATAAGGTTAATAAACTTACTATAAAAAGCCAAAAGAACCCCAAGATGTTTATTATTAATATATATAACCTCATCTAAGTAATTTGGCCTATAATTAGATTTTTAGGAATAAAATAACAATTAATAATATAATATTTGTTTTAAAAACTATTTTATGTCAATTTTGACACTATTTAGTAATTGATTTTTGTGAAAATCATAACATAATTATTAGTTAGAAAAAAGTTAATTTAATCAATAATAACATGTCATATTAACCTATAAAATTAGTTTAATTCATAAAAAGTCTCAAATTATATTTATTTGGTTATTTATAACATCAATTATATCAATATTTCATTAATAAGATAATTACTGCATCATCTTTGTGTCATAAATAAATTAACTTATTTAAAGTTTAAAAATTACAAATAAAATATCATTATGTAGGAAATCTTTTTATATTTCTAATGAATATTTATAGTCTAATTTATCTTATGAATAACCCTATATTAAATGTGATATACTTATTAAACTTTGATTTAAACTATTTTAACCTTTCTTTAAATAAATAAATGTCCTAATCTAATCCAAGTGGGCCTAAATGGTCATATTTTATTCCTAAGGTTGTTTTTGGTCGAATTACAATTATCCAATAGAATTTGGACATGTGTTATGGTAATGATAATATCATTTTTACCTTAATTACCCTATTTACTTTTAACCATGGTAAAGTAAAAAGTTACTATTCACCAAAAATCATTTTCATCTCATTGAACCACATTTTACTTACTGACATCAACCATGTTTCTTGGATTTTTGAAATTCCACTCATAGAAGCAGTAAAATTAATTTTTATGAAAAATCCATTTTTTTAACAACCACTTAGTGGTTTCACTATTCATCAAAAAATGAATGTTTCCAGAAAAATACAAAAAATTAGGCCCAAGATATATTTGATATTATGAACTCAAAAATGATATCTATTTTACCAAATTCAAAACATTTCAGTTGCATTAATTAATTTAAAAATTAAATCCTGTCGTCAAAACAAATAGCGTGTTCTTAAGAGATAATAACTATCAAGAGATTGACACTTGTTTATGTCTGGTTTAAATGTGAAATTACATCCAATGACCAACATTGTATTAAATTGTAAAAATATATTCTAAATATACTTTAAAACCACCAAAATTAATAATTTATCACTATTAATTATTTCGATTAAAAAGGTTTTTTTAATTAAAATTTAGTAATTTTCACTATTCATCAGAAAATGAAAGTTATCCGAAAAGTACCAAAATTTCACCCTATGCTAATTTCAATATTCCGAATCCAAAAATGAAGTCCATTTTGAAAAATAAAATTTATATATTTTCAAAAAGTAGTTATTACTATTCATAACAGCTTGTTTTAATAATATTTTAATAGCATATCGTTGTTTAGTGAAACTCGGTATTGCATACTACACGCGCTATCGAGGAAGGTCGCAATTGCGTGTAATACTATGCAAGTCAAGGATGTGTGTTGTGTAAGCTCCTTTTCGTGTAGCGTATAACACAAGAAATTAATGAAATTAAAAATAATTTTTTTCATAAAATCTCGGGGTGTTACATTCTAACCCCCTTAATATGAATTTCACCTTCGAAATTCATCGGGGTTGTAAATGGTTTACTACTCGAAAGTTTCATTAATAGAAAATCACATCGTAAAAAGCAATACCAAAACAAATCTTTAAAAACAAAAGTATGAAATGTAACGGTTACCCAAATAAACTAATCACTGGGTTTCCACATAGGTGAAAATATGGATATGGAAGAGAAATCTAACCATCATGTTCTGATGGAGAGTGGTAGAGAACATGGCTATGGAAAAGCCAGCAATCACAAAGCCATAAATTTGTGACGATCTAAGGTACCATCTGATTCATCAGATATAAGAGCTCTAGGACAACATTTTTTGTTTTCAAGTTCATTTCCCTAAAGTTGATGAAATTGGAATTAGAAGAAATACTTTCGTGATTTTGTTATAGTCTCACCGTTGGTCGTTCTTTGGACAATTTCCACTTCATCTCATAATGAAATGAAGTGGAATTTGTCCTTCGTGATGTGTTAGCAGATCATGTGATAGAATGATGGGTCATTCCATCTGTCTCAAACAGAAGGTAAGAAAAGTTATCAAAACTTACATAAGTCCATATATAGTGAGATTAATCATATATAGTTCCTAAAATGGACTTATACTTCTTATATTATAATTCTTAATATAATAAAACTAGTTTCTACTAAACAGGGACTTCCTGTAGGCTAGTGGTAGGCGATAAAGGCCAGTCGCACTTCGGTTGTGGGTTCGATTCCCACAGCCTTGTCCGATGCGATGGGCTATCGCCCATTCTACAGGTTTTCCTTTTTCTAAAGCTATATTACAATAACATCCCATCAATAATATCAAAAAAATTTCTATCCTAACTTATGTCCAACATAATCCATTCCAATCTTTAGGCTTATCTAAAATACTTTGGTCCAAGCTCATAGTATAAAGAAAATGATTACTTGGAATGTCACATAACAATCACGCGAATGCCATCATTTATCCCCCATATATCGTAAGATATATCTTGTTGGTAAAATTACAAACATGTGAATACCTTAATCATTTATTCTCTTGAAGAATGAATACCCATTGAACCTTTGTGAAAACATGAATGAAGTTAAAAGTTAACACTTTCCACAAACCAAAATCCTCAAAATTCTTTATACTCAACCCATGATATCACTTAGTCCTTATATCAATCATGAGCTCATGAATACAATCAAGTATCTCATTATATTCTTATCCCTTCATTATGAACATATCATCTACTTACCAAAAATATCTCAATCACTTTCCATGGTTACCGGTACCATAAAATAATTGAAAACCACAATATACCAATACATAAATATTCTAATATTCCACGATACTATATAAATCATTATTTTGGAATCCTATTACATAAACACTTAATCATTCCACCAAATCATTGTCATATTCAACATCACCAACAGTGATCTCATCTGACATCCCTTTGTCCTTTTCCTTAAGTGGTTGCTCATGTCGATCATCACTAACCCTTGGATTAGGGAATTCATTAGCATACTGCCCCATTTCCTTACACTTGAAGTATTGAAGTGTTGGCGGTGCGTTCTCTGCAGTCTTTTCTTTATTCACATCATTAGAAACCCTTTTTCCATTACTTCGACACTCAGCTGCTCGATGACATTCTTTTCCACACTTAAAACATTTTCTAGTCCCTTTAATACAATCTCCACCATGCTTCTTTCCACACTTTGAGCATAAGGAAACATTCATCTTCTTTTCACCATTATTCTGAGATTTCTCCTTTAACTCCATCGTTCGTTTCTTGTCAAAACTATGAGATGGATAATTAACACCAACTTCCATTTCTACCTTGATAGCAGAATTCACAATTTATTCATGGCTACTGAAGTCTCTTATAGCTAATTCTATTCAAAGATTTGGTTTTAAGCCACTGAATAATCGATCAAATTTACTTTCAGGTTGGATGATAAATCCAGATGCATACCTTGCAAGCCTTGTAAAATTCCCTTCATTATCCAATAGATTCATCATCCTTTTGCTTTAGTTCAAGAAACTCTTTCTCCATCTTTGTTCGAAGAATATGAGGGAAGTACTTATTGAAAAATAAGTTATCGAACTCGTCCCATTCCATGGACTCAATTTCATCTCTTGGCCTCGTATTCTTGATAATATTCCATCATTGATCAACTTCACCTTCCAAACGATATACTGCTAAGATGACTTTATCATGTTCAGAACATTGAATAACTGAAAATATCTTTTCAGTGGTAATGAACCATTGTTCAGCAACAAGTGGATCAGAAGACCCACTGAAAGAAGGTGGACGTTGCCTCATGAAAGACTCAATAGAATATTGTTCCCTTATCTGCTCATTTGGAAGTCCAGAATGATTCATAGCTTGTGTAAGTATAGCAATAAGATTTTGCACTCCATCTCCCATAACATTTGTTTGTTCAAGAGGAAAATCAT
This sequence comes from Viscum album, assembly GCA_963277665.1. Classification (NCBI taxonomy): domain Eukaryota; kingdom Viridiplantae; phylum Streptophyta; class Magnoliopsida; order Santalales; family Viscaceae; genus Viscum; species Viscum album. The sequence goes on from OY728146.1 coordinate 386,523,067, forward strand.
TGCATTGTCCATTACATTGATCAACACGGTTCCTTCGGGTTCCAGCCATCGTCTAAAACCCAAAAAGAATAGTGTGAGAGACAAAAATCACGCTAGGGAAAACAACATAATAAAGGGGGAGTACCTTCAATGTCTAACATCTTAGGTTACCAAAATTATATTACTATAACCTATACTTATACTTAACCTTAGAGACATCCCTATACATACCTTTGAAATATCTATAAGGATCTCACTAAAGTTCTCACATCCCAGTTTCCAAAATTTGACTAGTCCTCTCCTCTGATTCCAACTATAGAGACCCTAAGCTTAATGTACATGGACATTACATTACTTCTGTGGAATACTTAGTACATAACAAAAACACACACAGAAGGACCGTAATAGTTTAGTGTCTTTAGAAACTCGGAATATAATCTTCTAATCGTGGTGAAATATCTTCAACATCTTCCATAAAGATCTTCCTTTTTTAATACCTAAAAAATTTCTTTATATCCTGGGGAAAAGAAAAAATAAAAGGGTGAGCTCAAATGCTCAGTAAGGGTAAACAAAAGAAATATCAATCACATCATATTCATAAGAAAATTACATTTTGGAAATATTAACCTGCAAAAGAGATCATAATATCATAAAATGTGATAAATCATAGTAGTGAAATGTAATCCCAATAATCATAACTTAAAACATGAAACTTTGTGACATACACACATAATCATAGAGAATCATTTATTATTAGTCATGACTCATTTCCAAGACTATCTTAGTGGACAAAGTCCATTTCTGAACTGAGTTCACTCCCCGTGTCAGTCCTATTTCACTGAACCAGTTTAACCTACCGTTCCAGCCATGTTTATCTCATGAGATATAAAATCTTTACCCAATGCATTGGAGGGAGATATAGGTCCCACCCATCTCATAGTGATACCATTCTTATGTGTGTCACAAAATCATAAACCATACATCATAGCATAACCCATGTAATAAAAATGGGAGTCTTAAACATCGTGACATCATAAAAAAATTAATATAAGATAAAAGAATTCATAAAAATATTTCTATCACAACATAATCAAATCCATGTAATAATAGGGATAGAAACAGAACCCTTTATTACCTTATATGGAAAATAATTTTGATAAAACACTTGAACTCCATTCTTGAGGAAAATATACATTCTACTTCAAAAACACTCTTCCTTTCTTAACATTTCATACAATTTTAAACTAAAAGAAGTTGATTAAAAATAGACTTGAAAACTTGTAAATGAATCTTCATGGAAATAATGTTTTAAAAATCCATTCATGTCGTAAATGTTAAAAAAACATTCTTCTCGTACTTTTGTCGGAAAAGTCAAAAAAGTACCTCATACGAAAAATGACAAAAGATTCCTTTCATATATTTTACTAAAAACTCACCAAAGGGTATGATTGTATTTAAACAATTTTAGGTGTATGGGAATAATATTACATATTGAGGAAACATGGATGTGGATGATAAAATACACCCCAGTAAATACCAAAGTATAAACAATCTCGGATCAAAATGGGATTGTGATATTTCCCTTACCTTAGGTCCGATTTGATTCGTAAGTGTCAGAATCTCCTGTATAATGATTTAAATAATGCCATTGAATTATTCCAGAATCATACTCATTGTTATGATATCATATATGGTTCACTTTTGACTTTATATTACCCGTTCTTTTGTAAATTCCATGTTAAAGAGCGTTTTGGGTAAAATTGTTTCATTAGTCGTCCGTGTTTTGACTTGTAATTTTTCATATGATTACTTAGATCATGATTACATAATTACAGAATATAAAACATGATTTATATATAATATATATTCATAATATACATATATATATAATATATTATTAAATGGAATTAAATACACCGTTCATGGAGACAGTAGGTCGTACGTACGCATGAACGCTGTTTTCGTTTCCTTATTGAGTTGAATGGAATTATGTAGATGAAATAAATATATATACACATAAATCCAGTATCATTATTATTTCATATATTTCATGATTACTTATTATATATACTTTATAATCATTCATGAATGTTTAACGTGGAGAATGAATCTCATCGCATCGTGGAGACGGTAGTCCATACGTACGCACGAGCGATGATATCGTTCTCATGATCATGGAATTGTATTGGAGTGTATGTATACTATTTAAGAATCAATATCACTTTAAAATAACCATATATATTTATTATTTACACCATTATACCCATCCAATTAAGGTGGTGGTGTAAAATAGATTACACCACAGCGTGGAGATGGTATTCCGTACGTACGCACGCGGGGTGATTTCATTTTCCGTAGGATGGATAAATGGTAAAATAGGGTTGTTTCATACTTATAATTTCATATCAGTATATTAGTGATACTGATATTATTACTTCATAACGAAACAACCTAAGAAGAAGAAGTGTAAGAAGAACTAATGTTGAAAGAATCGGTAACGGACATTACCTCTTCTTTGAAGCGCCTCTTTGAGCCCTCCTCTTAGGGTACTAAAATTTGTATTTGAAGAAGACCAGGACCAATAGGATGTTTTTAGGGAAGTGTAGAAGAGAATTTTGAAGGGGTTGGACGAGCATTAAGGCTCAAAGTGGTGTGAGGAAGAGAGGGAGGAGGTGCCCTTTTATAAGGGAGGAGAGGGGCACCTTTGGAATAACTAAAAATAATATTTTATTATAAATCCAAATTCGGTTTGAAATATCTCCAAATTGATTTATTTCAAATCTAAGGTGGGGATGGATCGAAATAATCTCATCCAATAGAATTTGGACAAGTTTAGTTTACTATTTTAACCTTATCATTTAGTTTAACTTTAAGTTAGATAATTTTACTTTTACCATGTCTTTTTGTGTTCTTACACTATAAGGTAAATGAACTTATTATGACAAGAAAAACCTACTAAAAGTTGTTTATTATTAATATATATAACCTTATCTAAGTCATTTTGCTGAACCATAGATTTTTAGGAATAAAATAACAATTAATAATATAATATTTGTTTTAAAAACTATTTTATGTCAATTTTGACACTATTTATTAATTTATTTTTGTGAAAATAATAACAGAATGATTAGTTCGAAAAAAGTTAATTATATAAATAAAAAAATGTCATATTAACCTAGAAAATTAGTGGAATTCGTAAAAAGTCTCATATTACATTTATTTGGGTATTTATAACATCAATTATGTCAATATTTCATTAATAAGATAATTACTACATCATCTTTGTGTCATAAATAAATTAACTTATTTAAAGTATTAAAATTACAAATAAAATATCATTATGTAGGAAATATATTTAGGTTTCTAATGAATATTTATAGTTGAATTTATCTTATGTATAACCCTATATTAAAAATGATATACTTATTTAACATTGATTTTAACTATTTTAACATTTCTTTAAATAAATAAATGTCCTAATCTAATCCATGTGGGCCTAAACGGTCATATTTTATTCCTACGGTTGTTTTTGGTCAAATTAAAATTATACAATAGAATTAGGACATGTGTTAGGGTAATAATAATATCATTTTTACCTTAATTACCCTATTTACTTTTAACCATGGTAAAAAAGCAAAAAGTTACTATTCACCAAAAAATATTTTCATCTCATTGAACCACATTTTACTTACAGACATCAACCATGTCTCTCGGATTTTTGAGATTCCACTCACAGAAGTGGTAAAATTATGTTTTATGAAAAAATCATATTTTTTAACTACCACTTAGTGGTTTCACTATTCATCAAAAAATGAAAGTTTCCAGAAAAATAACAAAAATTAGGCCTAAGATATATTTGATATTATGAACTCAAAGATGATTTCTATTTTACCAAATTCAAAACATACCAGTTGTATTAATTAATTTAAAAATTAATTCCCATCGTCAAAACAAATAGAGTGTTCTTAAGAGATAATAACTATCTAGAGATTGAAACTTGTTTATGTCTGGTTTAAATGTGAAATTACATCCAATGACCAACATTGTATTAAATTGTGAAAATATATTCTAAATATTCATTAAAACGACTCAAATTAATAATTTATCACTATTAATTATTTCGATTAAAAAGATTGTTTTTAATTAAAATTTAGTAATTTTCACTATTCATCAGAAAATGAAAGTTATCCAAAAAGTACCAAAATTTCACCCTAAGCTAATTTCGATATTCAGAATCCAAAAAAGAAGTCCATTTTAAAAAATAATATTTATAAAATTTCAAAAAGTGGTTATTACTATTCATAACAGCTAGTTTTAATAATATTTTAATAGCATATCGTTGTTTAGTGAAACTCGGTATTGTGTACTACACACGCTATCGAGGAAGGTCGCGATTGCGTGTAATGATAGGCAAGTCAAGGATACATGTTGTACAAGATCCTTTTGGTGTAGTGTACAACACAAGACATTAATGAAATTAAAAATAATATTTTTCATAAAATCTCGGGCTGTTACATAAAATTCTTATACTGGCAGGAGACGAAGGTCTCTAGAGTTCAAGTATGGAGACCACGTCTTTCTACGTGTCTCACCTTGATGAGGTCTATGCATATTTGGCCGAGGTGCACAGTTATCTCCGTGATTAATCGGACCATTCTAGGTCCTCAGTAGAGTAGGCGAGGTGGATTACCCCTTAGCTCTTCCACCTCAGTTACACTGGGTGCATGGCGTCTTCCACGTATCCCAGTTGAGGAGATACGTGCACGATCCTTCCAACATCATTGACCATGGAGAGCTTGACGGTGATGATGGGGAAAATTTTATGGAGGTTTAGTGGATATTGACGATCAAAAAGAGTGGTTCCTATGTGGATGGTCGATACCTCTAGTGCGCGTTCGCTGGCAGCACAAGAACCTTCTGTAAGAACCCAGATCTTCTTTTCAGGTATTTTGTTCCTTTTTCAAGAGTTTTTGAGAAAAGAGAAGTTTCTGGAATTTTTTGAAATACACACCATTTACTTTCTAAGTACATACCATGTACATTGTTACTTCTTGAGGCCGTGTTCTGGCCGTGTCATAGCCACACACATGACCATGTAGGGGCGAAATGGTGGCCGCCTAAAGTGGAGTACGGAAAATCCTAGTGCATTCCATGACACCTAAAAGTACACGCCATGTAATTTATTTTTTTCCATTAAATAGAACTGGGTCGTGTCTTAACCCCAGAACCATCTTCTTCTCCAGCTTCTTCGACTGAAGGCATCCTATACGGCCACGAAACTCCTCTGAGCCCCCGAGCCTCTGTCCGTTCTCCGAATCGATCACCGTCGATTGAGTTAGAACCGCAACGGTAATATCTTACTTCTACTAGAGCTTCATCTTCCAATTCCTCATCTTTCTCAAGTAATCGTGGGTTGAACGTTTTTTACATTTTTACAGATCTTCTCTGTTCTAGGCCGATTCGCAGGCCGTGGTTCAAGTATATCGATCTCCTAGGATCAAGGTAGGTGGTTTGTTGCCTTACGTTGAATGTCTTTGAGTATTTGTGAAAAAGTAATGGATTCCCATGTATCGGGTATCTCAGGATAGTTTTTTGACCATGAATTAGTATCTTCCATTGATTGATTTTATTCTTGAGGTTGTTAGATGAATAATTATTGTTTGTTAGAATGATCTAGGATTACCCCATGGGTTTTTTACTTGTTTTGGTTGTTTATCACCATTTGTCTTAGGTTGACTGTGAGGTAGAACTTGTTGCATTGATTTCCTGCCTTGATATAATTGATTGCATGTATTTCCCACTGTTAATATACTTTTGATGCATTGTATATTTTGTCCATGTAGTTTGTTGAACTTATTTAGGGCTACAGAAAGTCGTTTATGCACGACGGGGCTGCTCAGGGATGTGTGAACCTGGTACAGTAGACTAAAGAGGGAATTGACGGTTAAGGGCTTCCCTATAGAGTCTATTATAAATTATTATCATTCGTAGGACCTACGAGAATTGTAATTTGTGCTTCCTTAGTGTTTCCTTAGTTACGTATCGATACTTTAGGGTGAATTAGAGGTAAGTGCTTCCTCAAAGACTCTATAGCTATCGTTGTAAGACTATAGGGGAATTGACGGTTAGAGCTTCCCAAAGTGTTTGTGCGTTGTATGATTATGTGACTAGAGGGGTATGCCAGTGTGAGCCACCCAGAGAGTCAGTGTGAATATTTTTTGGATTGTTGTGATGAGTCCACCAAGCCAAAGAATAATCTTGTGTTTTGTAATGCTTTTTGTTTAGGTAGTCTGAGGAGATATCTGTTGTGTTACATGCTATGCTTTGGAATTATCGAGCTGTTTAGTAGATTCATTGGTTGATAATTAAACAATTGAATTAAATTAATAAATAAATGTGAATGGAGATTTGTAGGATTGTTTACTTTAGTTCACTCCTGTTTCTCTACCGCATTATTTCCATCACTTTTTCTATATTGCTCACTGACAGTAGGGCACCGATCTTGTGGTGGTTACCTATTGGGATTAGTGTCACACCCTGTTTGGGTCCTGGTTATTGGCCCAAATAGGTTATATGGTTGCAGGTGTGGATAAGAACTATGGCCCCTCTACTTCAGGTACATGATTGATAGTTGGAGCTGGAGAGCATATGACCGAGCGTAGGCTTGCGATGCTGCTAGAGATACTTCTTACTTTTCATACATTGTTTCTTTGTTGTATTTGAAAACATTTTTGTGTTTTCTAATTTCCTTAGACACATGTACCTACTGCATCATTATCATCATTATTATATATTCATTTCTTCTACTGTTTATTTTCAGTTATTCTATGTTGTTTACTGATTCTGCTATTGACTGTTATTTCCTATCCCCTGTATACCTTAACAAAGGAGGTAATAGTTTCCCCAATGACTCACTAAGTCCCTTACTGCTAGTCGGAAGCCTCTGGCATTTGAGGAAATGTGCTTGAGGTCATGTGGCGAACTGGGTACAGGGCAGCAGTTGACTGGCTCCGGATTCGGGTCGTTACAATGTTGTATCACAAGAGGTTTCTTTTCTTTTCTATTGATTTACTGCTTAGAGACATTAGACAGAAATATGATGGAATAGGTAAATGGTAAATAGATCTTCCTGGGAGTTCTAGAACCCGTGTATAGGGAAAAATCCAGGTCACCTCGAATATTGCAATTTTTGAGTTTTTGAAATGTTATAGTTTAATTGATTTTCACCATTAGGTGGTGCACTTGGTTTGTGTTGTTACTTTTTATATGATTGTGGTTCTATTTCATTGAAATCCAATGAGATGAATGTATTCCATCTCATGAATCATATAGGAACTTGTTAGAAAATCACATGTCATGCATTTTTCCATGCCATCTAGATTGCATTAGATGTTGAATGCTGTTGTGATAGAAATTGTGATAGACTATGAATGTTGTTGTGATAGTTGATATGATAGAATACCTTCTATGTTAATAGGGTATCTTTTTATTAGAGGTTCTATATCATGGATGCCAAACCTTGGTCTTAGACGTGTTAGGGTTCCTCAAAAATCGGTGTTTGGTAGATCATGAGGTTGTTATACTGTTGACTTGTTATGTGCATTATTATGATGCCATGCTTTGATTCACGTGGAGTATGGGCCCCCACGGATCGGAAATTGGCACCGTAATGCTTGATTTTATGTGATTTCTGGGCTCCGAATCAGTTCTGAGGCTAATTTCCAGAAAAACCCAGAATACACTGTGTCTACTTTATGAATACATGCTGTCTAGCTTGTAACCATGTCACTGACCGTGTGAGAAAGGACACGGGGTTGTGAAAAATCTTATAGGATCATGCAATGTACTATTTTATCACGTCGTGTAGTATGAAATAGGTACCCAACCGTGTCACGAGCAATAGGGGTCATGTTATCTTTTAACATACACATCGTGTCTGAATTTTACATGCTTTGTAGTTTGATCTAGGTACCTGGCTGTGTCACGAACAAAACAGATCAGTGTTATCCTATCTCAAATATGTCATGTTCACCTGAAACATGTCGTGTAGTGTCGGCCGTGTATCCGGCCATGTAGCTAACCACACGGTTTGTTAGGAATTCTTAGTACACAATGAGTCCTTTTGGAACACACCGTGTAGTGTGACTTAGGCACACAGTCAGTGACACTAACAACATAGGCTAGGTTAATCTTATTGAGTACACGCCTTGTGTTCCTTCAACACGTCGAGTAGTTTTGTCTTAGGAGATCCGTGTGGGTTAACCATGTATAAGGACTCGAGCAGGGACAAGAAAACAAGTACACGCCATGTGTTGGGACAACACGCCGTGTATTTGGGGTGTTACACGACCGGTTAGGTAGGAGTACATGCCCATGAAAATGACATAAGGGAACCCACCCTGTAGTCTTTATACACATCGTGTAGTAATGTTTTGATTATTTTGAATGCTTCTTCCTATGTTCACTTCTTATGCTCCTAGTTTTCAGTTCCTGGTAATGTGATCTAATGTGTGATTTTGAGCTTACAGAGTCACGACACTGAGATTTCCTCCAGTTGCACGTCAAGAACCAGGCAGTGACCGTACACCTGATACGGCAGATCAGGGACTACCAGTAGTTCCTCCTATCATTCTAGACATGGTACCTGTAGTGATTCCAGACACTGGTGTTGATACTCACTTCAGAGAGGGTTTCATGAGATTCATGCAGATCTTCTAGGGATCTTAGCATCTATCACCATCTATGGCAGAGCTGATGAAGGTTTTCTAGCAGTAGCATCCTTCCACATTCATAGGTGATGGAGGAACGCAAGCTCTGGAGTCATGGATAAAATCCATGCTATCTAACTTCGAGCACCTGGAGATGCCCCTGGAAAGGACAGTGAATCTCGTGACTTATATTCTCTTATATTCTGCCAAAAGATGGTGGGATGTGGTTTCGTAGGCAGGGCGCAAATAGGCTATGGCATGGGACAAGTTTTAGTGTACATTCTACGACTACTTATTCCTAGTGACGATGAGGGCTGACAGAACTAGAGAGTTCATGAACCTACAGTAGGGTACTCTCACATTTTTGGAGTATTCCTCTAGCTTCACAGAGTTATATCATCTCACTCCCATTTAGGGGAATGACGAGCTATTTTCAGCGAGGAAGTTTGAGGAAGGCCTCAGACCAGACATCAGATCTCAGGTGAATGTCATTCAGTTGACTTCTATTACTATGATAGTCAACCAGGAACTTATCAGGGAGAGAAATCTGAGGGAGACGGGAGCTATGGGCCAGGGCGGTTCATCACCTAGGGCTGATACATTTCATATAGACAGCAGGAAGTGCCACAGAGAGTCTACATGAGGTGAATCAAGGAAGGGAGTTATTTCTTCTAGTAGAAGGGATCTTCTTTCTAGTAACCAAGGGGTGTGATATCAGTGGGGAAAAAGGGAATAATAAGACTCTATGCCCGAGGGACCCATTGGAGTGCAGATCTTGTGACAAGATGGGTCATCTACAACATTTTTGTTGGGTTCCCCTTTCAGTGGCTAGTGAGGGAGGATCAGTTTCGACTCCGCATACCAGAGCAGGATTACCAATTCTGTAGAAGACTGGGTGATGGAGTTTTTAACGTCGTTCAGTCTAGTGTAGAGGCTATGGACGTAGTAGTCAGGCTTAGATAGGGTCAACTTAGGGATCTCAGGCTGCTACATAGGGCAGCGATGCAGGCCAAACTTTTGAGGTAGAGCAGATTTATCAGGAGTAGGATCTTGGACATTCTTAAGTTTGAGGTACGATTTTAGAAGCCTCAGTTTTATCCTCTGCACTTTTCAATACAGGAGCTTCTCATAGCTTTATTTCTATGAATACTGTGGAAAGCATTATACATATTGTTTATACTTCGGAGGATATGATAACCCTAGACACTCCCTTGGGAATTAGAACTCCTAGCATGCACCAGTGATTATACTTCCCCCTTGAGGTTGGTGGGTGCTATTTTTCGTGAAATCTCTATGTTTTAAAGATGGAAGGTTATGATGTCGTTCTTGGGATGAAATGGTTAGTTCCCTTCCAGGACTTTTTCAATTTCTATCATTGTAGGGTGAATTTCACATCACCGGAGGGTGGATCCTTTCTTCAAAAGGGTGAATGGGATTTCATGGCATGTAGAGATTGACCAGATCACGATTGGTTGGGTGGTGTTACAGACCATATTTCTAACTTATATCTGGATAACAAAGGGAACTTCTCATATAGATTTTCCTATAGTGGATGATCGCTTTCCAAATGTTTTTCTAGAAGATTTTTCATCTTTTCCCCCGTAGAGAGAGGTAGAATTCTCTTTTGAGCTTGTTCCAGGAGCAACACTAGTGTCCATACCTCCTTTTAGGATGGCTACACCTGAGTTACAGGAGCTCAACAAGCAGTTGGAGGAGTTGAAGGAAAAGGGTTTTAACTGACCCAGTACTTCCCCAGGGGGTTCGCCCATTGAGTTTACAAAGAAGAGGGATGATACATTACAGCTTTGTGTGGATTATCAAAAGCTAAACCAGTTGACGGTAAAGAACCGATATCCATTTCTAAAGATAGATGATCTCTTTGATCAGCTTCTAGGAGCCAGAGTGTTCTCGAAGATATACTTGAGATCCAACTATCACCAGCTGTGTGTTAGACCATCAGATATACCTCTTACAACCATTCAAAGAATGTATGGTTGTATGAGTATTTGGTTATGTCGTTCGGTCTCACAAACACACTAGAAGTTTTCATGGCACTGATGAATAGAGTTTTCCATCCTTACTAGGATTCTTTCGTGGTGGTTTTTGGGATGATATCTTGGTGTACTCTAACACTCGACATGACCATGATACCCATCTTTAGATCGTTTTGAGTACACTGAAGGAGCATCAGTTATATTCTAAGATCTCAAAGTGCCACTTTTGGATGGATGAGATTCACTTCCTGGGTCATGTCATCTCAGAGACAAGAGTATCATTAGACCCATAGAAGGTGAGAGCAGTGGTTACCTGAGATCAGTTGAAAAAATTATTCGAGGTACGAAGTTTCTTAGTGATGGATGGTTACTATAGGTGGTTTATACAAGACTTCTCATGGTTATAAGTTCCATTGATGGGCTTGAAAAGGATAGGGGTGATGTATGTTTTGTTAGAAGCCTATGATTCAGCCTTTCAAGAGTTGAAGGGGGATTGACTTCAACACCTATTCTAGTTTTTCCAGAGCCGGGAAAGGGTTATACAATTTTCTATGATGCATTAGGCATCGATCTTGGAGTAGTTCTTATCCAAGAGGATCGTGTTCTTGAATATGGATCTCAGTAGTTGAGGCCAAATGAGAGGAAATATCCTACGCACGACCTAGAGTTGGCTGCAGTTGTTCATACTTTGCATTGATGGAGACATTATCTTTTGGGAGATCATTTTGTGGTATATACTGACCACAAGATCGTTTTGTATATCTTCACACAACATGATATGAATCTGAGACAGTAGATGTGGGTTGAGTACCTAGAGTCTTTCAATTTCACACTTTCTTATACACCTGGGAAAAGAAATACTGTGGTAGACACACTGAGCAGGAGGACTCAGATACATGCGGTTCGGGAGGCCATCAACGAGTGGAAGCTTATGGCTCTGTTATTTGAAATGCATTTAGAGGTGCATAAAAAGTAGCGTCATACATTTCTATCTTCTGTAGTTGTTACCTCTACCCTTATTGACCAATTTAGAATGAGTTATCAATCAGATTATGAAGGCGTAGTGATACAGGAATGCGTGTCAGGAGAGTACCCTCTTCCCAGATGGACCGTAGGTGAGGGTGAGATCTTGCGTTTCCAGGGACACATATGGGTGCCAACAGATATACGCGAGGATCCAATGCGAGAATTTCATTCCTCAGTTTGGGCAGTACATCCTAGCATCACCAAGATGTATCATCATCTACACCACCAGTATTTGTGTCCGGGTATGAATGAAGATGTTGTTGGTTTTGTCATAAGGTGTTCCACCTGTCAGTAGGTGAAGGTGGAGTACCAGCGACCAATAGGTCTTCTATAGAAACAACCCATTCGTGAGTGGAAGTGTAATGATGTCTCGATGGACTTCATGATAGGGTTACCGAGATAGCCTTGAGGGAATGACATGGTATGGTTTGTCAATGACAGGCTCACGAAGGTTGCTCACTTCTTTCTAATTAAGGAGACCTTCAATGTTGAGGAACTCGGACGGTTGTACATCCGTGAGAATGTACGCTTGCATGGGGTTCCGAGTACTATCATTTTATATAGAGATACCCTCTTTATGTCGTATTTCTGGAAAAGGCTATAGAGGGATTTGGTTATAGAGGTACTTCTGAGTAAATCTTACCATCCTTAGACAGATGGGCAATCAGAGCACACGATTCAGGTGCTAGAGGACATGAAACGACCATGCGTCCTTGATTTTTGAGGTTATTGGGAGAGACATATACCTCTAGTTTTGTTTGCCTAAAATAATTGTTTTCAAACAACTATTCAGATGGAACATTATGAGGCTTTGTATGGTAGGTCATGCCGATCACCCTTGTGTTGGATGGAGAGAGGAGAGGCAGCTATGCTGGGACCTCATCTTGTTTAGGAGACCACTGAGTAGGTGGAGTTGATTCGTAAAAGGATGGATACTGCATAGTCTCGGCAAAAATCTTATGCTGATCAGCGGAGAGGACCTTTGGAGTTCAAGGTCAGAGATCAGGTTTTCCTACATGTTACCCTGAGGTTGGGACATAAGAGGAGCAGGAGACTGGGTAAGCATTCACTAAGATAAGTCAGGCCATTTGAGGTTCTATAGAGAGTCAGGCTGGTTTCTTATAGGTTTCAGTTACCTCAGAGGTACCAGGCTATGCACGACTTCTTCCAAGTTTCTCAGCTCTAATTCTATTTCTCATACCCATCTCATGTTTTCTAACTCGAGGAGGTCGATCTTGAGCAGGTTCATCATTTGAGGAGAATCCCATCAGGATTGTTGATCGTAGTGAAAAGGTACTCTGTGGCCGCTGTGTTTCTTCTGGTGCGGGTGCTATAGCAGCACGACTGTGTACAGGACGAGACATGGGATAGGGAGGCCGATATGCGATCACAGTGGCCAGCGTTGTTCGAGGTTTTTTCTTTGCCACCTTGATAGGGAAATTCGGCGATGAATTTTTTTAATGGGGGATGTTTTTAATAACCCAGATCTTCTTTTCAGGTATGTTTTTCCTATTTCTGGAGTTTTTGAGAAAAGAAAATTTTTTAGAAATTTTTGACGTACATGAAGTATACTTTCTGAGTACACGTCAAGTACTTCATTGCCACTCAAGGCCATGTTATGGTCGTGTCATGGGCACACACACATCCATCTAGGGGTGACATGGAGTCCGCCTAAAGTGGAGTATAGAAAAACCCAGTACATGCCATGTACTCTAAAAGTACACACAGTGTACTTTCCTTTTTTTCATTAAACGGACCGGGGTCACGTCTTATCCCCAAAGTCGTCTTCTTCTCCAGCTTCTTTGACAGAAGGAATCCCGTACGGCCATAACACTCCTCTGAGCCCCCAATCCTCTGTCTGTTTCTTGAATCGACCGCCATCAATTGCATTTTAACCACAGTGGTAAGATCTTCCTTCTACTAGAGCTTCGTCTTCCAATTCCCCATCTTTCTCAAGTTATCATGGGTTGAACATTTTAGACATTTTTGCATATAATCTCCACTCTAGGATGATTCTCGGGCCATGTTTCATGTATATAGATCTTCTAGGATCGAGGCAGGTGGTTTGTTGCCTTACGTTAATGTCTTTGAGTATTTGTACAAAAGTATTGGATTCCCATGTATCGGGTATCTCGGGTTAGGGTTTTTACCCTGCATTAGTATCTACCTTAGATTTATTGTATTATTGAGGTTATTATATGAATAATGATTGTTTTTTAGAATGTTTTAGGATCACCCCATGGTTGTTTCCCATGTTTTTGTTGTTTATCACCATTTGGCTTAGGTTGCATGTGAGGCTGACTTTGTTGCATTGATTGCCTTCCTTGATATAATTGATTGCATGTATTTCCCACTGTTTATATGATTTTGATGCATTGTATCTATTAGAAAAGTTTTTTTAACTTTATTAGGTCTTCTAATAGTCATTTACGTACAATGGGACTGCTCAGGGTTGTGTGGACCTAGTGCGGTAGACTAAAGAAGGAATTGATGGTTAAGGGATTCCCTAGAGAGTTTGTTATAAATTAGTATCATTCGCAGGACATATGGGAATTGAACATTGTGCTTCCTCAGAGTATCCTTAGTTACATTTCGATACTACAGGGGGAATTAGAAGTAAGTGCTTCCTCAGTGAGTCTATAGCTATCGTTGCAAGACCATATGGGAATTGACGGTGAGAGCATCCCAGAGTGTCTGTGCCTTGTATGATTTTTTTGACTATAGGGTTATGCCAGTGTGAGACACCTAGAGAGTCAGTGTGAATATTGTTTGGTTGGTTTTGATGAGTCCACCAAGACAAATAAAAACCTTGGTTTTTGTACTGCTTGTTGTTTAGTTAGTCTCTTGAGATACCTGTTGTGTTACTTGCTATGCTTTGGGATTATAGAGCTGTTTTCTAGATTCCTTTGTTGATAATTAAATGATTGAATTAAATTAATAAATAAATGTGAATAGATATTTTTTTGGATATTTTACTTTAGTGCACTCCTATTTCTCTGCTACATTATTTCCATTAATTTTTTATTTTTCTCTCGGACAGTTGGACACAGATCTTGTGGTGTTTTCCTTCTCGGATTAGTCTCACACCCTGTTTGGGTCCTGCTTTTTAGCCCAAACAGGTTATATGGTAGTAGGTGTGGATAGAGATTGTGGCCCATGTACTTCAGGTGCATGATTTTTGGTTGGAGCTATAGAGCATATGACCGAGCTTAGGCTAGCGATGCTGTTGGAGTTATTGCTTATTTTTCATAATTTGTTTCTCGATTGTATTTCACTACGTTGTTGTGTTTGCTACTTTCCTTAGACACTTGTACCAGATGAATCATTATCATCGTTATTATATATTCATTTCTTCCATTTTTTTTGTTTCAGTTATTGTATGTTGTTTACTGCTTCCGCTATTTACTGTTATTTACTTTCCCTTGTATACCTTACCAAAGGATGGAATAGTTTCCCCAATGACTCACCAAGGCCCTCGCTGCAAGTAGGCAGCCTTTGGAGTTTGGGGAAATGCGCTAGAGGTCATGTGGTGAACGTGGTATGGGGAACCAGCTGAGTGGCTCCAGATTCGGGTTGTTACACCTCTAGGAGAGCACGCTAGAGAGGGAGGCTCAGATGCGTGCTCAGTACCCATATTTGTTCCCATAGTTCGAGTTGTATCTTACAAGGACGTAAAGCCCTGAGGTGGGGAGAACGTAAGACCCTGAGATTCTGTGGAAATTTTTTATTTAATACATAGGAATTCTACGAGTCTGTGAAATTTTAAGGCGCTTCATTCTGAGGCCCGGTGTGCCCAGAATCAATTTTTGAAGTTTTGTTCGGGTACGTTCAGTAAACATACAAGATGGTTTTTATAAATTTTGAACTGGTGCTCGAAAGTGAAATCTGAGGGCACCATTGAACTCACAGCATCAATATTTACTTATGAATACTTTCACCACGAAGGTAGTTGGTCGAGAATAAATGTTTTTTTTTGTATTTTTATAAAAAAAATAATATAATAAAGTGTGCAATAACTTTATTTTATTTGAGCCGCCTTTGGGCGTGTGGAGGTTAAAACATCCAAGAGGAGGTTGGAGGTGGGGTCCACCACACCATAACCTCCCATGAGAGGTTATGGTGGTGGGCCCTACCAGAACCCAGCCTCCCATGGGAGGATAAATGAGGTGGGTACCACCTGACTTTTAACACCTTGAAACTCTTCATTAAGTGGGGAGAACCCTTGAACTCCCCCACATAATGGTGCCACCACACTTGGAGCCGCTCCACATTCCCATTTAATTGAATGGAGCCAAACCCTTTAATTAATGTGCCAACCCCTCATAGATTAATTAGGGGAGCCTACATAATATATTTATCCTTTTTGAATTGTGGTTCCAATGTAATATTAGACTACTCAATCTAATATTATTTTCACATCGAATTTTGGTGGAACATGAGAAGAGGAAAGCTTGGGAGAAAATTTCTTCCAACGAAGAATGCTCCTCCCAATGAAGAACGAATAACGCGAACAAAACCAGCGACGATTCTTCTTCAACTCCCTTCATTGAATCCTACCGACGTGGACCTTATACCACAACCATTGTGCGATGTCTTCCATCCCTAACACCGTCAACAGATCGATGACCGTCTCCTCACGCCAACATCGACAAACATCAAGCAAGGTATGTGGTTATTGCAAGTTGGTGTTTTCCTTTTCTTTTCTCATCTTCGTTGAAAAGAATCGATGTGATGTATTAAAAATTATTGAAGGTCAAATTACATTCTCTTTGTTGGACAATAGTTATCACCCCTAAACACAGAGGGTGCGGGCCAACTAACATAGCCCGACTCCCTCCGCTGATCCTTTTGTGATGTTTCTTCAGTATGGCGATGAAGCGATAGCGACGAAGGCGACACCGACGAATGTCGTGCTACCTGCGGCCTCTGCGAATCGCACCACCCCCATGGAACACCGGTGCTCCTGAATGAACACCGCCAGCCGAGCAGCACCCGAACCACCTACCCAAGTCCTCCCGACTCCCAGCTCGGTGCCTGCCACGACCGAACCCGCGACCTGCCCGGCCCTGCCTGCGCCCTGCCCGGCGCCCTGCGGTGCCCTACTACGCCTTGCTCGGTGCCCTGCTGCACCCTTCTCGGCACCTTGGTGCACCCTGCCCGGCATCCCCAGCACCCTGCGGTGCCCTGCCTGACATCCCTGGCGCCCTGCCGCAGCCTGCCCTGCGCCCTGCCCAGTGCCCCAGCGGCGTCCCAACTCCCTCACGACCACCCGACTGAGCCGGTTTCCCGACCCCATCGTGGATCCCTAGGCTAAGCATCCTAGTGGCACCCTCTAGGCGGAGCTGTGTCGGGACACGCCTTTGCAACGCTCTAGGAAGAATTGGACCCGACCTTTGGGCCGAGTCGCCTACGTGGAAACCTCCGGGCCGAACCACCCTCTTAGTCAGCTGGGCCGGACCCAGCGGACCGGGCCAAACATAATGAGCTGACCTGCCCAACGGGCTGGGTCAGACCCAGTAGGTCTGACCAGGTCGACCAAGACCGGGTCGGTCCAGACTTGGTGGGGTCGAGTCGGTCCGACCGGGTCAGACCGGGCCGAGGCCCATTACTTACCCATTAGTTTCATTGGCTATATAGTTGGCATCAGACGTCCGTTTGATAAACCATCAGCAGTGCTGGTATTCATGGAGTGTAGCTATCCTTTTGAGTATATCTCACTGGATTTCGGGGTATATTTGAGTTACAGTTATGGTGGATCGTACACGAATCCAACCATGCCCCCGGGACTAAAAGGCTCATAACTAACAAACTTGGTGTCCGATTGACACACCATCTATTGCGTTGAGACTCCTATGATGTGGAAGACATTTGAGATAATTCTTCATTGAAATTCACGACAGTTGGAGTAATTCCACATAGATTGTGGAGTGGATCCTTCCAGTGATGACCAGACAGAGTGTAGAGACCTAATAGTTGGTAAACCTGACGACTTCTTAACCGATTCCACTCGGAGTGATTCGACTAGCCCAGTGGGGAGCACCAGGTAGTTGGCGGTAGACCCACAGTGGAGGAGCTCCTGGTAGTTGGCAGCAAACCTTCGGTACTTGACAAGAGGAGTACCTCTGCAGGCTATTAGGTGGATCACCTGGTAGTTGGCGGCAGACCCACAATGGAGGAGCACCTTGTAGTTGGTAGCAGACCTGTGGTACCCAACCAGAGGAGTACCTCAGCAGTCCAAGGTTAGTGAGAAGCACCTTGGTATCGTGGTATGTCTATTGTACTAGACAGACGAGGAGTTCTCCAGCAGTCGTGGTTTCGATAATGAAAATCATGGTTTGAGTTGAGTCAATGACTTTTGTGTTTTCTAATGATTAAGATGGGTTACTAGATAACTTAGGTATATGTGTGGGAATATACTTAAGTAATGGTTTTCTGTTGATTTCATAATTTGTGGTTTATCCTTGTGGAATTTTGTGAGACAATGAGGGTCTCTGGGTCCCTATTGAGTATTTTTATACTCACCCCTGCACGGGCAATGCATGAACCTCATTGTGTTGGTTGCAGACAACCGATAACTCTGACTGAGGCAGTGAGTAGAAGGACTGGATGGTACCCAGAGGTAGACCACTCGGTGTGACGATTCACGAAGTAGATGAACAGACGAGATTTCTGAGGAGTCCATCTGTACCTACCCTTCCGGTAGGAAGCCCAGAGGATGACCCGATATCTGCTTTACTTTTCTTCATTTGTACTTGCTTTCAGTTGGACTTGTACTTTCCTGTTGGGCTTGTATTTCCATCCCCATTCACATTCTATCACTTCTTTTGTATACAGTATTACTTAGTGTTTGGCTTCAAGTTGTGTACTCTATTGTGTTTATTTTCAGTTATAAAGGCAATGCCTTCCCAGTTTATGGATTTACGCCTTTGGTGCTAGTCACCATCCCCTGGCCTATTGAAGGCGGGCTTGGGGTAGTCACGATACGGGCCCCAGGATTTGGGTCGTGACATAGTCTCTCTATATTCATCTTTCTGCTAGATTTTCCATCAAAATTATTATATTTATATAAAATCTCTGTATATTACCTGATTTTAAATTTCAAAAGTTATTTTAATCCAATATTACTTCTTTTAGTAATTGAAAAATTTGTTTAAACTCCCAATTTATATCTATTTACAAAATAATTATGTATTTTTTAAATGAATGATTCAATTTTTTATCTCAAAAATTAAATAATTCCATTTGTGATATAATAATTCATAATCGATGATTTGATAATTCACTTTCCTAATAATTTGGTGAAAATTCTTTTTTATTAATGTGAATGATATCACCAGTGATAAAAGATGTTATAAAAGTGAAGAATAATATATTGATATGCAATTATTGTTGAAAAGAGACTTGAAATAATGATATTAAAAAATATCAAAATTGAGGAAGAAAATCAAGTCGTTAAATAAAGTATATCAATATGGAAACTCGTAGGAATCTATTATTATAAAAGAAAAATTAATTTTATTAGAGGAGAATGTTATTTTCAAGATGTTTTTTATTGATAAAATGACTCATAACATCAAGGTGGAAGAACTCCTTAACAATTTTTTATATTTTTGGAAAACATTTCAATGTAAATTATTTATTTTATTTACTTATAAATTCAAAAAATATTTTCACAAACACTTTGCGGAATCTATTTGAATATATAGAATTTATTCATCTTAAGATGACCAATTAGCATGTAAAATTTAAAAAAAATGAATGAAAACTATAATTGAAAGTGTTATTAGAAATGATTATGAGAGTTTAAAATTCCGAATATAAATAAGTCAATAATTTTCATTTGAATTACACCCATATATTTACGTTTTCATTTTTATAAAAACTATATTGAATTATCAACAGGAAAATAAAATCATCTGACATATAGATGAAGGTATGTGTATATCTAATGAATTTTCTTGTTATTCATAATAATTAATTCCCTTAAATACGGTGTTGAGGACACTTGGGACTTATAAAATAAAAATTGTAAAAAAACTATAATAGTCACATAAATATACATTAACTACCACTTATACTCAAATCCATGTTCAAATATATTTTTTATAACTATTTGATGAGTCAAAATGGGTTTCGTCTTTCCCATTAATCATTTTTTTGGAAATCACAAACCACACATAATGTAATCATTTATATTATTTGTCATCTGTGTTGTATCACAATCCTAATCACTCTCATTATGTTTATTATATTTGAATTCTTCTGATAATCATTTATGTTGTTCACCCACATTTTTTATATGATGTTTCACAATCTCAAAAAGAATATAAATTGCCTCAAAATCAGGAATTGAAACTAGATTATGTCTTACATTGTAATCATGAATTGTAACTAGATAATGTCTCACATTGTAATCAAAAATCCTTACCAGAATATGTATCCCATCGTAATCAGGTTTTGTAACCAAATTATATACTGCATAGATTTCACATGCATTGTACCCACGTGCATCAAAATAACATGTATCGTAACTAGGTAATGTATCATTTTATTTCATTGTTACAATATGCATCATAACCAAGTTAAGTACCATATCATTATTATGCATGGTAACCAGGATAAGTATTGTATCATAATCCTGCATTATAACCATCTTTTGTACAATACCCTTATTATGAATTGTTTTCAAGTATCATAATCAGATTAAATATCATGCATTATTACCATGTTAAGAACTGTAATCAGGTTATAAATTGTAATCTCGACATGCATTGTTATCATGATAGGCTTTTTAAATAATTTTTGAATTGTACATTAAAAATAAATTATATTCTTATCATAACTCCTCTACATATTATGTGTTACTCATACTGATTGATTCATATATTTGTACTTAGTATTTTCTAACCTAAAACAATTTTGTTGAGTGGGTTATTTACCAATCAAAATGATGTCATGTATTCAGTTTGTTTTGACCATTTTCATGCAAGGTGTCCAAGTCCCTTAGAGTTTTTTTGGAGAAATATGACCATTGGAGGATATATGTCCTTTGGAACATAAATCCTATAAATAGGAGGTCTTTCAAACCAGAATACACAAATTTTTATTCTATCATGTTCTAGAGAGAGATAATGTAACTTCTCTCTTGCTTCGTGTCAAAGAATTTAAGATACAAGAAATGAACATCTTGTTCCATGTTATTGTATTTTTATAACTGCTTTGTTTCTTCTTGGTGCGGCCATTCATTGTGATAATGATCGAGGGATTCCATAGATAGGATGACATGCTGCCAATCATCGTATCGAGGGATTTCAATTTCTCTAAGGATAGATTTTCTTATTAACTTGTTAATCGAGGGCTTCTATGGATAGGAAGAAAATTGTTTGGATCATCGTATCGAGGGCTTACCAAGGTGGTGGTAAGACATACCTTTATCCATGGTGGATGGATACCCTACTCTTTGGGATAAAATAAATGTAATAATTTCACATTTCCACTGCTATATATATTAGAATTGGAATATTATCATTTCCCATTTATTTTCATATTTAATTCAATTGTAATTGTTTCAATTATGATTCATATTGTAATAAGAGATTCTATACACTATATGGTTGAGTCATTAACTTTTTTAATACTTTGACCACTATATTCAATTAAAATACAAATGTTTTACATTACTTGTAGTATTACATCATATTATTATCTTCATATCCAAGACCTATATGATCTATTATATTTATTGTGAATTGTATTATTTTTAGACCTCTTAAAACTATTAATTTCATAAAAGTTTAAAATGATTTTTTAAACATGAAAATCACCCCTCTTGTATTGTTCCATCTAAAATACATATAAATCTATATTACGATCCAACAATTGGTACCATAAGAGGTTTCCACTATTTTGTATATCATGATTTATTACTTTTGGAAATATAATTTTTTTTACAAACCGTTTGTTTATGACTACTTACTACCCTAACATTTGGAGTGGAAAAGTATTGTTTTATAAAATGATAGAATTTAATATTGGATCAATTGACAATATGAATCCAACAATAACACATATTTTAATGGAAATGATATAAGTACATGAAAGATTAAATGAATACATCTGTTATTAATATAGGAGAAGAATATTTTTTATGCTTATTAGAGGTTAAAAAATCCTAGACATGAAGTTAGTACCTTCCCCAATCAAGAGAAAAAAGAATATCAGTTAAACTAGAAGTTACGAAAAAAATTGTTCTATTCCATAACCAGAATTACATAGAGTAAGATATCATCATCCGAAGAATCCAATTATATCTAGAAGAATGTGGAAGTCACGCATTGTGGTACATCCAATGATATAGAAACAAGAAGAGGAATGCTTCGAGAAAAATATCATGGGTTTATTTTTCGTTATAGAGAACCGATATGCAAGTTGAAACAATGATTTATGAAAATCGTCATTAGTATTGAATACATGATTGAATATGTTCTTGATGATGAGGCACTTTTGGAAAAGTTAATTGATATAAATCCCAATGAGTGAGAATAAAAATGGATATCTATTGATTAGCATATGAAAGTTACTCAAATTACTCTTTATGAGTTATTTGGAACTCTTCTTCAACATGAGAAAAGAATCAAAAGAGATGTTGATTTCAATAAGAAGAATAATGGTAATGGGAGTGCAGCTTTTATTACTATATCAAAAGTCAAGACACTAGAACAGATAACTAGATCCAAATTTAAGAAAGTTATTGTCATATTAGAACCAAGTTGTAGTGATCACTCATAGAATTGATTATCTAATATTTCTCAAAGGATTAACAAGATTGTTAGAATGAAATACATTATGTACAGATTCAAAAAAATGATATGAAGGACAAAAAAGACTCAGAAGTAACATGTTATGAATACAAAAGAGAAGGTTATATTATATCAGATCTTCATCAACTAAAAAGAAAATAAATATATGGTAAACATTATGACATAAAAATAGAAAAAGCATTACAAGTCAAAGACGAATAAATCCTTAAAGTAAAATGATACTTGGAGTCTATGTGGTGATTATTAATCTGATGATTCATTATAATAAAACTCTTCTGGTCAAATGAATATAGGACTCAAATCTAAGATACCTATTCAAAATAATCATTTTATGTCTAAGGTATAAAATGCTAAATCTCATACAAATGCATCTTTAAATGAAAATTAACTAGATGAGAAACATTGTTACTCTTCAGATGATGAATCTTCCTCTAAAAAAGTCAATTTACCTTAATTTGACGATGTTTCCTGATTTTATAATTTACTTTAGTATGAATATTCTAAACTCAAGAGAAAAAATGATAAGAAAAATTCTAGAATATATATTCTTACAAAATAAGTGAGAAATATTTCAAAAGATCTTAATATGAAAATTTGTGATTTTGAAAATATTTCAAAAACCACAAAAGAATGTATGTTCAGAGAAGAATATACTTTCTAAGGATGTTGAAAACTTCTTTTAAGGATTTTTTTTGAAATTTCAAACAATTCCAAAATAATTTCCTGTAAGAATGACAATTTAGTCATCAGACTATAATCTGAAACCATTTCTCTTAAGAAAACATTAATCAAAATTAACCATGGGAGGAAAATAATTTGATAAAATATATTCTCTATTTCATCATATTAGGAATAGTTTTGGTAATGGTTACAGTCACTCAAAACTGATTTTTATTCAAAACTATTTGATTCCTAAAAGTGCCCCGTTCTGTACGGTATTTATTGCGGCGGACATTGGGAAAGAAATTATTCTCTTAATAAAAATCAATCATATGGATTTCATAAATTTCATTTTTCAAAAAAATGTGGATTAATAACATTATTTTATCTAACATTTCAAGATCCAAATATGTTTGGGTTTTAAATAACTAAATTATTCTTTTTTAGGAAACCAAATAGTGTGACAATAATAAGAACATTTGGCACATGTTTAATGGTTTTTCTCAACACATGACGGGAAAAAAATATTTCTTTAAAAAGATTATTGAAATGAATGGTGGAAGAGTGACCTTTGGAGATAATTCTCCTGGAAATATCATTATTATAAGTAATGTTGTTTTTTAGGAACAGTTTTAACTTCAATATTTTTGTTTGTTAAATGGATTAAGGACAAGCTTATCAGCATAAGTCAATTATGTGATGAAGGATACATAGTTAATTTTATGAATGATAAATGTTTAGTTAAAAATTCCAAAGATAATTTGATTCTTTCTAAAAATATGCATGAGAATGTATACATAACCCACATAGAAGATCTTAAGAGCCAAGACATTCCTTGGTTAAATGAAATAGAAGACTAATCTTGGTTATACAATAGAAGGTTTAGACACTGCAACCTATAGAACCATTGTAAACACACAATGAAAAGACTTGTTATGGATCTACCGAGCCTAAGGTAGGATTCTTCAAAAGTATTTTTATCATTTTCAATAATTAATGAATCATTAAACTATATTTAAATCAATCATAGGAGTTTTAACTTCTAATGCATTATATTTAGTGAATATGGATCTTTTCAGTCCTACACAAACTGGAAGCATTGGAGAAAGGTACAATATTTTTTTAGTTGATGATTTCACTATATTTACATGGGTGTATTTTATTGTAATAAAATCTAATTTGTTTTTATATTTAAATCCTTTTATAGCCCAAGATAAATATGAGAAAAACCAACCATTGATAACTATATGTAGTGATCATGGCAGATAATTTCAAAATTCAGATTATGTAACATTTTGGAGTAAAAAAGGTATTACTCACAACTTTTGATCTCCAAGAACCCCACATAATATGGTGTTGTTGATAGAATAAATCGAATTATTCATAAAATAAAATGAACCATGTTGAGTGAATAATCAATTACTAAGCATTTCTAGGATGAAGCTGTTTGTACTGCATGTCTTACTATAAATTTTATTTTAACTAGGTCTTTTCTTAATAAAACACATTATGAATTTTGGACAAGCCAGAACCCCAATGTCTCTTACTTCAGAGTGATTGGATATAATGTATTCATATTGAATATGAAAGAGAATTTACAGAAACTCGCACCCAAATCTAATGATGGAATATTTCTAGGTTATTCCACAACTTCAATGTTTTAAATAGTTTTTTATAAGAACTATTATATTATTGAGGAAATAGTACATGTGAAATTTGATGAAACAAAAACAATTGTTTTTAAACAATCCTTACCTATAACAACTAATGTGTTTTAAAAAAAATTAGTATCAACCTATGATTGAAAATTCTTATGATAAGGGAAATACCCAAGAAAATGTTTCTGAAACATTTACCCCAAAATAATTTCTATCTTATATCAATGAACAAGAATTGAAAAACCCAAATCAATTATTTCTTTAGATTCCTTCCAGTGATAATATCATTAGTGACATCAATAAACCCATAAAGACTAGAAATTCATTAAGAAATGAAATAGAACATCATGCTTTTCTATCAAAATTTGAACCTAAAATTCTCATGAGGATTTAGGTGAGGAATATTGGATTAAATCAATTTAAGATGATATAAATGAATTTGAAAGGAATCATGTCAGTACATTGGTGGAAAGACCTAAATAAATATCTTTAATTGGTGTAAAATAGGTTTTCAGAAACAATTGTGATGAAAATGGAGTCATTGTATGAAATAAATCATGACTAGTTTTGAAGGGCTATAAACTACAAGAGGTAATAGACTATCAAGTGACCTATTCCCCAGTATCTAGATTTGAATCTGTTCGAATTCTATTATACTTTATAGAATACATCAATTTCACTCTTTTTTATATTGTTGTATAATGTGATTTTCTTAATGGTTTTATACAATAAGATGTTTTTGTAGAACCACCTTCTAGTTTTATATATTCAAAAAATCCTCATCATGCTTTTGAACTTACTAAATCATTGTATGGTGTTTAACCGACCCCTAGAGAATGGTATTATAGACTCACATGATTTCTTTCACAAAAACATTAAGCAATAGGTACTGATGACCCAACTTTTTTTATAAAAATGAAAAACAAAAATGTTTTTGTTTTTAATATCTATTTTTATGACACTTTTTTTGTCTAAACTCCGTAATCCTTAAATGATTATTTCATAAATCTAATGAAATATGAATTTGAAATGAGTATGAAGGGTGAGTTAACAGTCTTTTTAGGTTTTAAAATATATCAAAAACAAGAAGGAACTGATACATATCAACATAATTATAATAATGAAATAAAAAAAAATTATGGATACAACAACACTAAAAATATTATAATTACAAAAGGTACAACAAATATACTTTATCTTGATGAAGCTGGGAAACTAGTGGATCAAAAAACTTTTAGAGGTATGATAGGAATATTGTTATACTTTACAAGAAGTTGTCTAGACATAATGTTTTTAGTATGCTTATGTGGAAGATACCAATAATACAAAATAGTCTCATTTAAAAGTAGTAAAAATAATTAATCGCTATTTAAAGGGATCTATAGAATTAAGACAATTTTATTCTTCTAAAAATTGTTTTTTAAAATTGTTTTTAGATATTCAATTTGGGGGATGTAAAATGGATAAAAAGAGTACATACGGAACATGTTATTTCGTAAGATATTCTCTAGTTTCTTGGTCATGAAATAAGCAACATTGAGTAGCACTTTCCACTGATTAAGTTTAATATGTAGCGACAGGAAGTTGTTGTGCTATGGTGTTGTGGATGCAACATACACTCACTGATTATTGAATGAGTTTATCCAAAACTCAAATACTATTTAACAATACTAGTTCCACTGCTCTTAGAAAAAATCATACACTACACTCACATGAACAACACATAGATATTAGGCATCACATTCTTAGGGATCACAAAAAAATAGATATTGATTTACAATTAATCGGAATGCAAGAATAACTTGCAGACATTTTTACCAAACCATTATCTTCCTAAAAATTTGAACACAATAAAAAAATAGAATTATTACTGTAAAGAAATAATTCACATTTAATGATTATTTAAACTATCCCCTAACATTATGTTACTCCTCTTTAAAGGGGGAGTATACATATTTTTTTTGGTTTCACATTTCAGTTTAATGTTTATTAGTTTTACCCTGCATGTTTTTTAGTTTTATTTGATTGGTTTTACTTATTAGTTTGGTATATATTGATTTTTCATTAATTAGTTTTCCTATTAAACAGATTCACTTATTTGTTTTATTGTTTATTGGTTTAACTATAATTAGTTTATGTCTTTTTTTTTGTAATTTTACCAATTTCATGACTTTTTTAGTTTCTGAATTTTATCAGTTTCATGTTTTTCTGTTAGTTTCATGTTTCAGTTTCATAATTTTTTGTAAAAGATTAAACTATCGGTATAATTACACATAATTAGTATAAAATTATCATAATTTAAATAAATTATTAGTACTAAATTATTGGTATTAGTTTACCATCCTAATACTGAACAATAGGTTGTGGATTATTCTATTGGTACTTATTAATTTGTACAAGCCTTTTTTATTTTATCAGTTTTAGAAGATTTATTGGTTTTACATTTTTATTGTTTTTGTTTATTTCATAAGAAAAATATATTAATATAAACATATCTATATGGTACTCTAATATGTACAACTTCTAAAACCTTATTTCAGTTGTTTCAATAGTTGTTTTTTTATTTCTTTTAATTACTAATCATTTTCTGTCTTAATATGATTTTTTTTGGAAAAAATTAAGAGTTTGAAATTATACTTGAACAATAGATCTCTAAAATATAATCTTGACCATAAATTTATTTTTAAAAAATGAACCTATCTGCCATCAAACTCATATGTTCTTTCTCTTCTCATGATCAGTTGCTCTATATATAGTCAGCATGGTTTGAAATTGGTTGCTACCTCAGTTTTTGTAATCAGTGATATACTCATCTTTTATAATCAGCAGGATCGTCAGGGATGGAGTTAGTATTTCATGACTAAGTCTACTACTTCTTCTCTAAATTAAATGGATGCAAAAGAATAATCATCCATGACCTTTCGTGGTGAAAGGATGGTTTCTAGAGATTTTATGTGTTGTTTGATTCATCTTTAAAAAGTATTATATGTTTTCAAGGCTATGTATCCATTTGTGGGGAAATACTGAGTTTTGATCAAGATTATGTCTATCATGATGAGGTGTTACAATTATATTAATCATTAGAGATAGAAAAGGATCTTAATAGTTCTTTTATTATGTATGAGAAGACATATACAACCTATTCAAAACGAGAAGATACATTTATAGTCTTTCCATGTTAGGGAGATTCATTTTGTCCTTCCAATATGATATTGGAAGCTGATGGAACATTTGATAAGAGTAATTCTGAAGAAACACTTTTGGAGATTTATGATGACAAAATACAAGTAAGTCATTTATCAGAAGATAATAGTCTCATAACCCTCTGGATGGAAGGGTTTTTGGTGTCGAGAAAGGCTGATAAATAAACTTTAAATGTTTCAGTTGTGTATGTGCTTGACTACTTGGTGAACATGATGACGTTTAACTTTATGGTGTTTAAATTCAAAATAATTTAGAAGCTCAAATCTGGTGGTATAATATCATAGATGACAATGTTTCAAACCATTATAATTAAATTTCTTAAATAATGTTTTGTCTTGTGTAATATTCAAATCAAGTCAAATCGCACTTCTTTCAAGGAGCCCTTAATCAGTAAGGAAACTATAAAAAGGCTCAATATATAATTCAATCCTGAATCTAAATTGTTAGAAAAAGATCTGGATGTTGAGAAAGAAAAAGAAGTTGTTGAAGTAGGTGAGAAACCATCAAAACCATAAATGACTTCATCAAATAAAAGAGATGTAGTTAATACCACAAATTCAAATCCTTTAAAGAAACAAAATGATGTATCTTATGAAGTTACTGTTTAATGGAGAAAGAAAAAGATAGATAGGAATGTAGGGGATCCTCAGTTTGATTAGATCCTACTAAAGCTTTGGATTTGAAAGAATGGTCTAAAGAAAATTTGAAAGAAGAGGAGAGAAAGAAGATATTGAAGAAGAGAATTTACAAGGATATTGACATTGATAGTCTTCTCAAAATTGCTGAACAACTAAAATCTGGAATTTAAATAATGGTTCCATCTATTAAAACTCAATTGTTTTTAGCATAGAAAGGCATGAAAAAACATGTTTATGAACAATCAGCTGCACAATATCTTGGTAAAAAACATGAAGAAGAGGAAGAAGAACAAGAAGAAGAATGACAAGAGGTATATGATAACAAAGAATAGGGATAGAAGGAAATAGAAGTCAAATAAAAATAAGATACAAACAAGAGAATCCATACTACAGAGTCATCAGAAGTACTATATTTTGTTTATCCATTATCAGATCCTCATCCCTCCAAGAGAGTATCTAAAAAGGTTTCCTCGAAGAGAATCAGAAAAAAGAAGAATAAGAATTCGAAGAAGAAATTGATAAGGATTAGAATCATCTTGCTCAAGTTATTATTACTGAAACACATTTTGGTGATCTCCCACAGTTCATTAAGGACACAAATTCTGAAAGAAGAATATCTCTGAAAGGGGTTCAGTACATTGAACATGCCCTGAATAGATTAGAGAAGTTTTTACTATTCATTATAAAAGTAGAAGCTAGAATTTTTTTTTAAATTCCTATAATGACAGAAAATATTCTATTATGATTCTAATGAATAGGTTTATAAGCCTTGAAGCTGATTTCATGACATTCCTAGAATGTACTATTGAGCTCAGTAATTCTTGAAATAAGGTAGTGAAGTGGTATTATAATGTTGAAGAAAGCCTAAATAATCATCTAAAAAATAATAAATAATTTTTACACTGGGTGAATAAACCAAACTCTCTCAATCAAAAGTTGAGTTATGATTTGAATGAAATAGTTGATGAATATCAATGACCCGGTACCTCAGAAGAACTAGCCTCAGAAGATTTTGAGAGTTTAAATGAGAAGCTGTAAAATGAATGTAGTGAGATTGTTTCGCTCTCAAATATATTTTTTATCTTTGATATATCCTACAATCTCAGGTTGGATGATTTTAATAAACAAGAATTCAAGGCTTAATTCTCTGAAAGTGAAGTGTAAAGCCCATGAATCAATTAATTGTCTTTATGAAGATCGGCTCTGAAAGTAAGAAAATATTATTACTAAACATGATGAGAAGGTAAAGGCTCATCAATAATCTATTGAAAAGACCATGGAGGACATAAAGAGTTCAAAAAGATGTAGCTCTCTATGATTAATCATTTGTAAAAAATGTAATGAATGCTATTAAGAATATTATTGTAAATATATTTTGTTTTAAGTAAAAAATATTTTTTCAAACCTAGTTTCTCTAACCTTTTGTAGGAAAAATATCATCTCCCTTATTCTTTTTTGAAAATCACAAAGGAGGAGAATGGTTATGAAATGAATAATTCTTATAAATGCCTTATTAAAAGGGAAAATTCCATTAAAAGTAAAGAAAATATGATCCCTTGTGATTTGTTTTAAACCCAGGGTTGAATTAGTCATATTCACTATTAATCTCAAAAGAGTTATTAATTTCAAGGGGAGATATGTGCTTTGATGATATATTTTTCTTTGTTTTGTTTTGTTCTTTAAAAAAGGGAGACATTATTGGGTCAAATTGTGCTTTGAATTTCCCATCAATCATTTGTTTGAAAATAATATACCAAACATATCATAATCATATATATTGATTATCATGTGTGTTGTTTCACAATTGTAATCACTCACATTATCTTTATTACATGTTGCATTATTATTATAATCATGTATATTGTTCACTCACATTGTTTTACATGATTTTTCACAATTGTAACCCGATTATATATTGCATCGAAATCAGTAATTGTAACCAGATTATGTTTTACATTGTAATCATGAATCGTAACTAGATTATGTCTTACATAATAATAAAAAATCATTACCAGACTATGTATTGTATCATAATCAGGTTTGGTAAAAAGGTTATATATTGCATCTATTTCACATGCATTTTATCTGCATGCATCGTAATCACATGTATTGTATCCAAGTAATGTATTATAACCAGGCCACTATATCCAGGTAATTGTGACCATATGCATCATAAACTGGTTATGTACTGCATCATAATTACGCATTTTAACAAGGATAAGTATGGTATCATAATTAGGGATCGTAACCAGGTTTTGAACCATAGTCTTATTTTGAATTGTTTTCATGTATCATAATTAGATAAAATATTATCCATTATAACCATGTTAAGATCCCTAACCAGGTTATAAATTTTAATCTGGATATGCATTTTTATCATGATAAGATTAGTAAACTATTTATGTATTGTAATATTAAAATACATTACATTCTTATCATAAATGTTATACTAATTGAATGTTACTCATAGACATGGTTTCATATCTTTTTATTTACTATTTTGTAACCTAAAATGATGTCATTCAGCTGGTTGTTCACCAATGAAAATAATGTCATATATTCTATTAGTTTTCAACGTTGTAATACAAAGTGTCTAAGTCCCTCCCAGATTTTCAAAGAAATATGACCAATGGAGGAAATATGACCATTGGAACCTGAATCCTATAAATAGGATGTCATTTGAACCAGAATACACAACTTTTTCTTCTATCAAGTTCTTGAGAGAGATGTTGGGACTTCTCTCTTGATTTTTGTGAAATACTTAAAGATACAAGAAGTGAACAAAATTTTCCATGTTCTTATATTTATATAAGTTCTTTGTTTCTAATTTCTATGACCGATAATTGTGATAACGATGAAGGGATTCTAAGGATAGGAAGGCATTCTTCCGATCATCATATCTAGGGATTTAAATTGCTCAAAAGAATGAGGTATAGATTACCTTCTTAATCGAGGGATTTCAGGGATATGATGATAGTATTTCTAATCATCATATCAAGGGATTACCATGGTGGTGTTAAGAACGTACATCACCCTATGTTAAATCATACAATACACTTTGGGATAAAATAATTGTAATACTTTTACATTTCTTTTAATATCTATATTTGAATGGAAATTTTATCATTTCATCTTTTTTTATATTTTATTTAATTTTAATTGTTTCAATTAAGATTTATATTGTAATAAGAGATTCTATACTCTATAAGGTAGAATCATTAAATTTTGTATTACTCTGATCATTGTATTAATTTCAAATAAAATTTTTTTACATTACTTGTAGTATTACATCATAGTATTACCATCAGATCCAAGACCTATATGATATATTGTATTTATTATGAATTGTATTTGTTTAATACCTATTAAACTAATTCTTCTCTTAAGAGTTTAAATACATACATTTTAAACCTATAATTCACCCCTCTTATATTAGGCCATCTAATATACATATACATATATATTACGATCCAATAATATTGTGGCTCTGAAAGGTCATTATAGACTATTTTATAATATATGGTAGACTGTGACTCTTCATAGAAGACTTTGACTTTAGAAATTTGTTTATGATTAACTAAATGTTCTCTCATAGTAAAATTCACCTAACTATATGGGTGACTATGATAGTATTCACAACTGACTAACTAAAATAGAAATACTATTATCCAAACATTTCTAATATGAGAAGGATTTTAGGAAACATAACTATCTAACCTCTTAACAAAAGAAATATGACAAAAATAAATGATCCTTAAAAAATCTTAAATATCTATATAAATAAGACCAACAAGGGGAAAATTGTCAACTACCAAAACAATAGAAGTCAACAATGATTTTAAATATTTCTCAATAGAAGATCAATTATTATAAATTAATTTACAAATAGATTCCAAGAAAAAACCTTAATATCCTCTAAAAACAAAACAAAATATATCTAGTATCAATTTACTATTAAAATATCAACATTTAATTATAAAATATTTACTAATTAGAATTAATTTATTCACTAACATAAATTTAATTCTATTAGTTTGTTTGATTTCCATTTGAAAATGTTTGGTACGTTTTGTTTATCCCGCACACCCCTAGTTATAGTAGAAATATTTTTCTCCTTTGATATGCCTTCTTTTTCATTTATAATTCGGAATACTCAATAATATTTGATTTAAATTTCTATTTTATCCTTATTTTGATGTGTAATGTTGAAATATTCATGGATTGAAGACTCTATTCTTTATATTTATTATAAAAATTTTAACTACAGGTATTATCCATAACGCCTCATCATATCATAGTCTATATCAACATATCTACCTCCATAAAAACAGATTTTATCCATATGTCATTTTCTATGTCAATTCAGTATACATTGATAACCATATATGTTAAGAACATTGGTGGGGTTGTACTTGTAGGTTGTTTAATATCAAGGGAGGAGGTGTCTTTTCTATTTTTATTAGTTTTTTAGGGATGGAAATAGTTGGTATGGTAGGTTTTATAGTGGAAATCCAACTAATCAATTAATAAATGGTTACAGATATTTGGATTAGTTTTCTTGAAGGATCCAACTTTTCATCTCCCTGTATTTGATGGGTTTAGGGAAGTTTGGGGGACTAGGAATTGTTTTAGAGAGAAGGTTTGTACTATGCAGAATTATAGGTTGTTACCTTGGGCCTCGAATAACAGCGCATGTAGAGTATTTCTTCTTCTATTTACATTATTTTCCTTTTTTTGTAATGTTTGATTATCTTAATTGATGTTATGACTGATTTTCTCTATCTTCTTAAATTTAAACATTTTAATATATCACATCCCTAGTTATTTTGTTTCATCTGGTGTTATCATCATTTTATTTCATGTCTTAGCATCATCTATGTTAGAAAGTAATTGACATACACTCTAATTGTAACAACCCTGAAATTTTTTGGACCAATATGAGGCTTTGTGTGGAATTAAATTATGTATTGTTTACTGATTTAAGATTATCTTAAGAGGGGTATGGGGTTAATCGAATTTAGATAGGGGTAGAAACATATGCATTACTCTTAGAAAATGGTAACAAAGACAACTAGGTACCTTGATGTAGAGCATTCGACACCTAATGAAATTTCTATGGGGATACAGTCCTTAGATACCAATCGGTGTGCCAGTGGGGATGAAATGACTACTCAGTAAGGGAACTGAGTTCCATGTAAAAGTAGATCTAGTACTTGGTAGCTTTTGGGTGGGTTTCACTGTTGGATCTTATACACATAATCCATTGACCATCTTTAGACTTCTTTTTCTCCTTCTTTTGACCCAGTATGAATAGGGACAACCTTTTTAGAATCCTCCTTGATTTTGGTAGCTATCCAAAAAAATTTGGAAGTCTGATTGAACTCCCATATGGTGTGTTCCCCTTTTCCAACTAAGTTTAATATAGTGGATTTTTATATCATTTGAGACTCTAAAAATTTATCTGCCTCTTTAAATTTTTCTATGATGGACCCAATTGTGCATGATATTTTACTTAAAAAAATTTATATATCTAACTATACTAATTAGTTTTATACTATATTTTAATTATTAGTAGGTGCATGTTGTTATTGGAATATCATGATACAATAGTGGAGTTGTAGAATTCATGAGTTCAGTTATCTAAACTAGATAGAACCCATTTGGTATAAACTTAAGATTTATAGTTCATTGATTTACAAAAAAAAAACTATTCATTATAACCTATTATATTATTTTCTTTCTCACTAATATTGTTCCTCCAATATCAATTTTTCAGTTCAATTAATGATGACTCATCAAATCACTAGAATTTTCTTGAAGTCTCCCATGACCCGTTCGTGTGTGTTATGGAAACTGCAGCCATCGGTGAAGTGGCTCGACCTAATTTGGTTTCCTGCCAATGGTTTAAGGTGAGTTTTTATTCATTAATCAATGCATTATAGATTATAATTTTGGGGTTATTAATTTTTGTGCCCTTGGTAATTTTATTATATCATGTTGATCATCCTTTAGGTACTTTGGATTCATCAGAGTCAAATATGACTCACTACGTATGCATAGGTAAGTATATATATAATATGTTCTCCTGTTATATTTACATCCTCCCATAGCACTTTGATTTCATATAAGGGGATATGTTTTCTTATGTATATATTTGTGAAATGCATACATGTGTTGGTGAAAAGATGATTATGCTTGTGAGAATATATATAAGGATACTCTTGTGTGTGTTCAAGGCCATGCAGACACGTACATATGGGTTAAGGTGTCCGTATGTATATTCAAAATTGAATTTTCCCAAAGGATTGATGAAGAAGTATAGAGTTGTCACTGATAAAAGTTTCAGGTACCTAGTGTGGCTTAAATCCATTGATGTAGGGTCCCTCTCCAAGAATCTTTAATTCAATAATGTTTTAAATTTCATTTGGATTCCTTCTTAATTCTTCATATTTATATTATATTTCAATTCTTGATTATGTGTTAGTTAAGATAATTTTCTCGTTTGATAATCAAGTCATGGTTTTGTAATAAAATCCCTCTATTGGATGTGGGATATCTGTTAAAATTTCCAGTTGTAGTTTATGCTTATATTGTTTTCTTAACATTATTTCATTGATGTTTTCCATAGAATTGATGTTGTTGTTAGTCATAAATCACACATTGTATAGTGTCGTTTTTATATACCTGAAGGGGGTTTCCCTCTTTTTATTAAAATGGTTGTTTCAACCAAAACACCCTAAGTGTCGTTAGACTTTTAAGTTGTAATTTCCCATGTGGGGAACCACTTTAGGACCAAGTCATGAATATGTTATCCCATTCGATTATATAAATGGAATTTCTATGTGTTAATGAATTTAATTAGATAGATGGAAATGAACATTGTTAACATGGCACATGATAGGAAATGCCTCATGTAGTGAATTACGTAATGGTTATGCCTCCTTTAAAATGTTTAATTACATGGCAGGAAATAAATACAGTGAATTATTCATGGTGACATGCACTCAAGTTTTGAAATTACTTAAGGGAATGTGGTAAATATAAAATTATAACCAATCACCTCGTACACATTTGAATTGCTTTGAATAAGGTATTACCAATGTAGGTAATTTCCCTATTAACTATTGTACATTCTATGTGTTTTCTCAACACTTTTTATCATATTTCCATATTTTCATTTATTAAATAGCATGATTTGGATGGAATAGATTGACATGGAAGAAATCCTTTCCTTTAGTGTATACATTGAGGGGACCTCGGTAGTAGTGATACCATGACACCCGATCATTCCTCCATTCGAGCTATTCCAAAATTGCACCTCGTTGCCTCATCTTGTACCATTTCACTTATGCCCATCTCATTCCAAAAGACTCAGGGTAGGGTGGAAAAAAACATTGACCCCTTACCTAATGGAACTGGTAGTGGTCTTGCATCCAAATCTTGTACCACTTCCTTATCTCTTATGAAGGTATCAATTGGTCTCGTCTCACATTATACCATGAACCAACCCCTTGGGCAGTCCATTACCCAATCATATATAAGGAGAGATCCATTATTCTCACTGAACCATCCTTTTAACTCAAGGGATACTTCCCCATCCCTACCAATTTTAGGGAGGTCACCAACATACCCACCCATCCCCACAGACTCTCAGAAGGTCACTAGTACACTAAATCATCCCCTCAAGATCTGGGGAATTCACATTAATAACATAGGTCCACAACATTTACTCACATCGGTTGAAATGATCCCATAGTATGAGTCCCTTGAGACATACCTCTTTTTACAACATGTCTCATATTACCCATAAATGTTCCTACAAGGCATTCCAAACCCATACAGTCTCTTCCCATTGATAACATACTCCAATCATCACTCATTAGTAGAGTCACTACCTGAAGTATTCTCTAACCAAGAACGTATGGCATTACTATGTACCCATAATGATTACTTAACACACCTAGACATATGCCTATGGAAAAAAATTATTGTAAATAAACATTACCCATATATCATAATTAATTAACCCAATAATCAAAAAAATTTAAATGTTTCATCCACTAGTCTAACATCTATTTGATACCTAAAAAACCATTATGTATAAACATACCTATAATAGTTCCATTATAGTATTTATCACCATGTTCCATATACATCATATAATTAATAAACAGGGTTAATATTTTTTAAGGCCTAAACAATACCAAATGTTTCATGGTAGAACCTTATATCTAGGATCGGGTCTCGTCTCATCACATGAAGATATATAACATCACTCAATGAGGGGTGTGTCTCGGAGGGAGGGGTTGTTCACGAGGGGGGTGTCTAGGAGGGAAGTGGGTTCTCTAGGAGGGGGGTGTCCCGGAGGGAGGGGGTGTCTAGGAGGGAGGGGGTTGTCCGTATGGGGGTTGTGTCCATTTGGGAGGGGGTTTTATAGGATGTGGGGTGTCCAATGGGTGTCTAGGAGGAAGATGGGTTGTGGAGGAGTGGGAGAGGGGGTTGTACAGGGGGGTATATGAGGAGGGTGTCCAAGAGGGAGGGTGGGTGTTTAGGAGGGAGGGGTTTTCCAAGATGGAGGTTATGTTTAGGGGGTGGTTAGGATGGAGGGTGGGTTGTCCGGGAGGGAGGGGTTTGGCCGGGAGGTGGTGTCTCAGTAGGAGGGGGTGTCTAAGAGAGAATGGGTTGTCCAAAAGGTGGGTCCATGAGGAAGGAGGTGCATAGGAGGGAGGGGGTTCTCTAGGAGTGGGGGGGGGTCTATCCCAAAAGGATGGGGGGTTTTCCAATTGGTGGGTGTCTTGGAGGGCGGGGGTGAACAAGAGGGGGATATAGTTGGGGGGGTTAGAAGGGTAGTAATATTTCCATGGGGTGTGTGTCTAGGAGGTATGGGGGTGTCAAGGGTGTGTCTAGGAAAGACCGGGAGTCCATGGGGGGGTATGTCCAGAAAGGAGTGGAGCAGATGCATGGGGTGTAGGGATGGGAGGTGGCAAGGGGGGTCTGTTCAGGGTGGGCTATCTAGGGAGGGGGGGTCTATCTAAGAGGGGGGGTCTATCCAGGGATCAGGGGGGTCTGTCTAGAAGGGGGTTCTGTCCTAGGAGGGGGTATGTCATGGATGGGGTTCAAGGTGTGTCTGCAAGAGTTGATGGGCTGTATGGGGGGTCTGTATGGGGCAGTGAGTTCTGTCAAGGAGGGGGCAGGGGTATTCCAGTTGATTTGTCTAAGAGGGGGTCTGTCTAGTGGGGGGTGGGGGCACTGCATGGGGAGTGTGGTGTGCAAGGGAGTGGGTGGGTGATATTTTTTTATGGATTTACAAACCCTATATACATGGTTTATAATCATGGAAATAATACTTTTTCCACAGTTTTTAATCATGGCTATATGTCCTCTTTCAATGTTAGATTCAGTGGCAATAGAGTGTCTTCGTATTTCGATATATCCACAGTTTTGAGCCATGGATATTGTAATGTTACCATTCTGTGAACCATGGTTGTATATTTGTAGGCATAGTTCAAATTGTGGCTATAATTCTAGGCCTATATCTGTGCCAAACTTATCCATAGTTTGAGGGCCTATATCCACAGTTTTAAAATGTGTCTATAGCCAGAATTTCTAGTAGTGCACTATGGTGTGTAAGGTATACTGAGTTGAGATAGAATCTCAAAATCCTGTAGAATGTCAAAAAATACTCTTGGTTATGATATTCACCACCTCTATCTAATCAAAATTTCTTTATATTCTTTTTCAAGTTCATTCTCACCTTCATTCTTGAATTCATTAAATTTATCAATGGAATAGTACTTATACCGTATCTAGAAGACATGTCGATATATACTCATGTTATCAATAAATGTTATAAATAATGAATATCCACTTCTAGATTCTACTGTACATTGTTTACACACATCAGTGTGTACCAATCCTAGAAGAAATATGGTCCTTTCAACCTATCTACAAAATAGTGGTTTGTTCATCATTGAGTATAAAGAATCATGCAATCATTCAAGTGGTTTTATCTCAAACAAGCCTAAATAACATTCTTGAAAGAGACTTTTCAAATGCTTCTTATTTACGTGAAAAATAAGAGGATTCCATATATGAGAGTTACATGAGTAATGTGAACATGATTTGTTATCTATATAAAATTCATGTTTTTTCCTAATTTAAAACATAAAATACTTTTATTTAATTGTTTCATACAATGGAATATGTTTTTCTTACAAAGGAAATGATATTTATTTACAAATGTGAGGGTAAATCTATCTGTATCTAGGAACAATTCAGAAATATTATTCATGGTAGCTATCAGTACATATTAAATATATTTTAAAACCTAAAACATTATAATTGGAAATAAAATATGGTAGTCAAAAAAAGCCAGGGAAACCAGTCCCTCACTGTTATCAGCTCGTAGATCCACCTCTCCTCCAATAATTATTCAAAATATATTTGGTTCCAGCATTTAAATACATATGTGAGCATCAAAATATATTTCTAATATCCAATTTATAGATATTGAAAGATTACACTATTTAATAAACTCCCCATTAGATTCCCCTTGATTCTTAGTATAGTTCCTCTTCTAGTGGATCTGCTTTCCACATGGAGAACATAATGCCTCATTTTTCATGAACAACATTTGGATATTCTCATTATAGGAAGGAGGGTGATTGGGTGATTTTGGCATGTTATAAGTCTTGGGGCCCTATACCTTGTTATTACTTCTATTTTTTCCTATAAGGACCATGAGTTTGTCTAACCCCATCCCTATATCAACTTAGAGAATCAATGTAAGATCTTCTTATTGGCTCTTGTAATTATTTCTCATATTATAGTTAATCATAAAACTGAATAAGGTCTTGGTAATTGATGAAAGTATGTGATATGTGTGCAACTAAATAAATTATTTAATCCATAAGATGTCAAAATGATCAATGTAACCAATAATATTGACTAAATGAGACCCATCTGGTGTGGACTCCTAATGGATATTTCTAAAAAAATGCATTGGAGATCTGGTAATTCCATTGTCTCTCCTTCTCTTAATAAAGACCATCATCATGCTATACACATCCATATCCTCATGTTGCTTGAAAATCTAATTGGACAAAGATGAATGTGTGAAACATTTATCATCTGTAGCATAATTCAGATTATTATCATAGAGAGATAACTCTTCATCACATTCTTTATTACCAGGTGCATCAGAAATAGGTTCTTCTGATATATAAAATTTATTATCTTGGAAAAGGATAACACATAATCACCTTTTCCACTCTTAAACATTTTTGCTAGTAGGAAGGCTTTCCTTTTCAAGAATGGATAACATTTATATTTTTGTATTCATTTTAATGTTGTTTCTATAGATAGGATGGTAAATAATTAATAATTTATCTGATAAAATTTAGGAAATTAAATAAATAAATATTATATTTTTTAACACCCAACTATTTTATTGAAAACCAATAACCCTCACCACTAGTTCAGT
Organism: Viscum album; assembly: GCA_963277665.1. Taxonomy (NCBI): domain Eukaryota; kingdom Viridiplantae; phylum Streptophyta; class Magnoliopsida; order Santalales; family Viscaceae; genus Viscum; species Viscum album. The sequence continues at coordinate 386,563,236 of OY728146.1, forward strand.
AATAACTTGTATATTGGAAATTCTAGTGGAAAAGATCTATATTCCCTTTCTCATTACCCCAACAATGTTTTTTTCTATAAAATTAAACGATTTTTGATTGAAATTCTGAATTCAAACAAAATTAACTCAATGTTTCATAATATATTGTGTGGACTCCCCAATCTCGAAATCATTAAATTGGATTTCATCAATCCTCACCTCTCTATTACACCAAGTGATTCTATGGCTATCAAACCATGATGTGAAATAAGTTATGTTAAATCCAAACATCAATTTTAAATTAATTGATAATTGAAATTAACCCAAATTTGGCTCGTAATTCACTTTGAACTATGATTCATTTTTAATTAAAGTAGTGGAAGACTAGATCGTATTATTATATGTAATTGTGTGATTTTATTCATTATGTTCAAATTTCTAAATATTATATTTATCACGTTTCGGATTATTTAATTTGGATTTCCTTAAATGATTAGCTATTGCTTACATAATATTTATTTATAATAAAATTCACTCTCTTTATATCTTTCAAGATCATTAATTTCTGTAATTCATGTGATCTTGACTTAAAATCTATAATGAAATTACCATACAAATTGACCAAAATAAAATAACAAAGTTGTATGATCAATTTTCATTTAGTAGTGGTTAGTTTATATAGATTTCGATAAAACAAACATTGACCTTGGGGAAAATACCTTGAATGAATTAAGGTATGTGTTATAGCTTTCCAGCTATCCACTAATGTATCTCTCTTGGGTTGGTTCCACCTCGACTTCATACATGAACCGCCTTCACTAGCTTGGGAACTCAATCCATTACATATGATTTTACTCATATATATGAGAGGGGAAAATTTTTTACATAAAAGAAACCATGGGAATGAAGTCCCTAGTATAATTAGAGGAGAGCCGGCACACAAGCCAACTGTTTAATTTGATAATAAATTAAATGAAATCAATAACATACCAAGGTCTGGTATATGATCACAATCTTCCTTATGTATGGAAAAAATTATGAATTTAATAAAACAACAATTAAAATATAAATTATTCTTATTTAAGATGAATTGTGCTGAAATCAATTAATTACCATCATTAATTATTCATTTCATTTATCTTAAATCTAATTCGAATGTCTTTTTTATTATCATATGTTATCATTTTGATAAAATTAAAAAAAATTAAAATTAACTATGTACATATATGTACCTTAGTGGAATCATGGTGAATACCCATTAAAATCTACCCAACATATATTATACTCATATAAAATTTACACTTTTGTCATATGTAATACCTTACTTATCAAAAGCATTCATGATGTGTCCTATCAAATTAATGATCAAAAGAATAACATGATTTTTCATTTATGTTTTATGCATCAATTCATGTAGACTAATAATAGTTAATATGCCTCATAAATTGTATTTAAATATCATAATTACACTAATATTAATTAAATATATATATATATACATATTTAAAAAAATTTCAAACGGAGTGTCCTATCAACTTAATGACCAAATGAAAGAACATGTTGGTATTTTTTACATAGTAAAACAGATAAATTTTAAATTTGAATAATTTTTTATAAGTACACAGTGTGTGTAATCGAGATACATGGCATGTACTTCTCTTACTGTGTATCTGAGGTACACATTTAGAGACTCAACGTATAAAATGTGCCTTAGAAAATTGGAGAACATGATGTGCATAATCGAATACATGGTGTGTGGTTCGATTATCACCTGGTCACTAGTAATTTAGGAAATGTATGGTAATACACAAACCAAATATGAATCAATGTGACTACATATCATGTACATTGGCTACATAGAGTGTAATTTGGTTGACCATGTGACACCCGGGATTGGTCAACATGTGGTCTAAGAAATTAATAAACTGCATGACATCAATGCAGAATGATTAAATTAATTTCATAATTAAATCCCGATTGATAAAACATGTACATGGCATGTGACTCTCGTTAAACAGTGTGTACTACATTGTAATCAAGCCATAATTTATGGAACCTCTAGATGAGTTCTTTGATATTATTTCTGTAATGGCCCAGAGACTCATGATCCATCTATTTTCCAAATTTGGGGATCCTAAGGGGTCGTACCTTGTTCGGTGTGACCGATTGGCGTGACCGATCGGGTTGACCGATCGGCGCGACCGACCGCAACCAACCGATCGGTGCGACCGATCGATGTTATCCAGCATTCTCGGGTTTTTCCTTCTACAATTTTTCCCGTAACGCCTCCTTTAGGCCTTTTTGAACTTTTAAGTCTTTTAAAGTCCGTTTTTAACCCATAAATAATATAAAAAAATCCCGACAAACCTCCCTATTAAATAAAAATTAATTCAGTCATGTGTAACCAACAAACCGCGTGGTAGAACCACGATCCGACTTCCAAGGCATTCAAATTTCTTATCCTGTAACATTGGGATCATATCTTTTTATCACGCTGGTTTTTCTTCTCCTTCCACATGGCTAGTCTCCTCCTTTTCCTTGTGTGTTTGAATTCCCTTCTTTCCCAAGGTATGTGGTGCACCTGTGCAGGATCTCTACGAGTCTCTCTTCCCCTATTTTGGAACATGGAGAAAAACATAGATCGTTGATCAACCAAGTAGGGATTTTCTCCTTCGTCTCTCCTTTATGTATATCATGCGGGGTGGGAATTCTTTTGCCTCTGTGGGAATTGATGAAACCAAACTTAATAATGATAATGAATGTAACTTTAAATAATGAAAGGTGGTGTGATCGATGTTCTGATGTACTCTTTATAGTGTTATGTGTCGTGATTGTAAGAGCCTATGATCACTGAAAATCTTGGCCATTGGTGGTCTTTCTCTATGCACTAATGAACCATGGTGCTCCTGGATGTTTAAATAGTCGTAACATGGAATTGGTTAATTACGTATAACAAGTTAAATAAATTTAAAGCACCAGGATCAACCCTTTTCTGTGATAACCCCAGTTAAAGCACAGTGGAATTGAAATCATGGAGTGTGTTAATTCTTTAAAATATAAAAATAATTGCATCGGTCTACCCTATGTTGGTGGTAGTGTTTTTGTTGTTTCTTTCACGGGCCGATTTCTGGGGTGATATGGGTAAGGATGGGATCCCCTAATGATATACATTCGTTGGTTGTGAATTTGAGGATTGGATCCTCTACTTGTATCACGAATTGGGGTGGAATCCTCTGTTGTTGAGAGACCATTGGCTCCTGGTTTTGGGGACATGGGGCTGTGTCTCGGGATTTTCTTTGGTTCCAATAGTTTGAGGGATCTAACTTATCCCTTTGTTGTTGTGACTTTGCAAGAGAACCAGGTGTGAATGCATAAATTGATGTTTGGATGTTTCTTTCCTTTTGGCTTGTGGTTATTCTTGTTATTTGCCCGGTAGTGAAGAATTCACCCTAATGTGATCACTTGAACATGGAAACCAGAATGGTTTAGTGGGGAATTAGTTTGGGAATGAGTTATGACTTGGCCGTGAGTGCCATGACTTATTTTGTTAATAAATAGTAACAAGGGTGTTTGTGTTTAGGTTTGGACCCCCTAGGATCGGATGAGTGTTTGTTACCTATACATATTATTGTAGCTTTTATGTTTCTTATTCGCGCCCCACCCAAGTTGAGCACCTAGTTCCGAACATCCCATTTCATGGAGAGGGTGTTTTTTCCAAAACTCTTATGAGTGGATGGTTATCAGATCCTTTTCTGCTCCCTTTATGGAATTGACCAAGAATCTTCGGGTAGGCTGTGATGGCCTGAAGTCCATTATTAGCCCAAGAATATTCGAGTAGGGTAGTTTTGGTGGTTTTCCTAGGTGTTTTTGGGAATGTTGTTTCCCAATTGTCTTCAGGATGAGGCCCATGTGTCTTCGAGCATGACAGTGGTTGTTCTGACTAGGTGTTTGCGGGTGTGGTTACGCGTGGTAGTTATGGCCCATGTGTCTGCGGGTGGGATAGTAGTTGTGGCCCAGGTGTGTGTGGGCAGGTTTGGCAGTGGGACTGTGATGAGGTTGTGGCCCAGGTGTGTGCGGGTGGGTGTGGTTGTGGGACTACGGTGAGAATGGAAGGATTTGTTCGATGTGTATAATATCTTCAATAACCAGTGGGAAAGTGGCGCGGGGTACCCAAATATCGATGTGATATTATGATACATTACTTGACTTTCATTATTTGGGGATTGTTCCTTGGTGAGGCTTGGGTGGATAGTTTACCTTGTTAGGTATTTGGTTCTCTCTTTTTTCCACGTGGCATTAGAATGTATCCTCACTTGTGCACGATAGTCTTTGGTTTTCCCTACTGAGTGTACTTTTATGCTCACCTTATGTATATAAATCTGTTTTTATGTTTCCAGGAGGACTTCTGGGATCGCGCGGGACCATACTAGCATGGAATTTGGGGCGGTTTCTGTTGTTTCCTTCTTCTTTTTCTCTTGGTACCTTACCTTTGGAGTTTTGTGGCTTGTATCTTTTACTTTTGAACATGCATATGGGAATGGTTTACTTTTGGCTTTACCTTTACTTTTAGCGTCTGTATTGTTGGGGTTGCTATATTATCTCTCGATCCTATAAAAAAAGAAAATATAAAAAGGGTAATGGATTCCTTTTTGTGTGAGATTATATACCATTGGCACTATTCACCACTCTGAGACCTATTGATGGCGGGTTTCGGGGGTCATTATCTCTCCTTCAACTTAATGAAAGAAGGGCTTGGCAATCTGCTGACCCTTCCCTCCTTTTGGTGAAGGAGGATCATGACAGAATGGTATCAAAGGTGTGAGGTTGAGAGATAGGATGGAGTCTGGAGTTAAGAAAAGTGAAGATTGCATGTGATGGTAGGTCAAAAGTGTTGGGTAATCTTGGCGCATGAAATAGGCCAGGGAAGACCGAATATGACACGAGATTTTAGGGCCCCCTGTGATCTGATGCAAGGACTCTAGACCTACCAAACGACCAAGTGAGGCTACACTGATTGTAGGGTAGACACCATAGGAAAGGTACATGCATCATAATGACTGGTGTTCTCATGTTTCTAGGGTGTTTGGGTATTGAAATAAATAAGAAGATTAAGAAAATTTAAGAACAATATTCTGCACTACATGGGATTAGGAATTCATTGTTTACCTTGTAGTTATGGAACCTGGGAGATGACCATGAGTGGTGAGGGAAACCGAGGCCCAAGAGGTTGATATGGCTGGTTGGAAGAGGGCTGATCAAGAGGAGGAGGATGACCAGTGGCAGAAGATGCTTCGAGCCTTCTAGGGACAAACCCTCAAAAAGTACGAGGGAAACACCTATGACATGAAGACAGAGAGTTGGCTAGAGGTGTTGGTGATAGATTTCGGCTTGATCTGGGATCTGATGAAGTACTGGGTTCCTCTGGCCATGACCCAAATGCGGTGAGAAGTGCATTAGTGGTGGATGCTCTACCTAGGGGGGAGGAGAGAGGCTAAGGTGGCATGTGCTGATTTCGATAAGGAGTTCCGGGCAGAATTCCTCTCCTCTATGATGAAAGCTGAGAAGAGGCAGGAGCTACTCTCCCTCCAGCATGGGGGTATGTTAGTAAGGGAGCTAGGGATCATGTTCAAGGATCTCCTCTGCTTTTCTCTGGACCCCTTTTCTGATGCTGAGTCTCGGGCGAGACGTTTATAGGAGGCGCTACGACCTTCCCTCTAGTACGTTGTTACCCCCTTCACCTTGCCAACATAAATGGAGGTCCTGAAGAATGCAGAGGTGGTGGAGAGGATTCACATGCTAGGAGGTCTGTCACGAGAGGGGATCCAATTGGGACAATCGAAGGGGATGCCCGTCAGCACAAGACCTCCAGCATCAGGGCCCTCTATGTTTCGACTGGTAGGGATCAGGCCCCAGTAGTTCCAGTTCCGATCTCTCGACCCTCACCCTTTCTCTTTGGGCCCAGGGACGAGATGATATGTTTGTGGGAGCCATGGGCACCTCTGGAATCAGTGCCTGAATACAGTGCAATATGGTGGTGGCGGGAAGATTCATCACCCGCCACAGCTGCAACAGTATCGAGCGAGGCCTTTCCAGTAGCAGTAGCAGGGTCAGTGAGCTTCCGATCCTCCAAGGGAAAATGTTGCAGGGAGAGGCCAACCTCAGGTCCCTCCTCAGGGACCTCGACCTGGGCGTGGTCGAGGAGGTGGCCGACAACAAAGGGGAAGAGGAGTGAGGCGCGTGCAGTTGCACGCCACAGAGGCAGCCGTTCCAGCAGGACCAGAGGTCGTTTGAGGTGAGATCAGTTTGTCTAGTACCCTTGATTATATATTGTTTGATACAGGAGCTTCTCACTCCTTTGTTACACCCATTCTTGCCCATGATTTGGGTCTATATGTCGGGAGAGTTCCAATTCCCCTGGTGCTGAGCACACTAGTTAGAGGTCAGACCGACTTGATATATGTTTGTCGAGGATGCAGACTGACGATAGGGCCACATCAGTTAGTCTGGGACCTTCTGCTATTGCAGATACAGCGATATGATGTCAAACTAGGCACTAATTGGCGGTTCTCTGTATGTTCCATCATCGACTGCTTCTGAGGATGGTTTGTGTTTTCAAACACAGGTGTCTGATGTGTTACTTTCACATGCGAGCGGGGTTTCCAGAAGGGCAGCATGTGATAGGAACCCCTCCTCTTGTTGTTAGCTGAGCTATCATTGGAGTCAACGAATGCCGAGATGGTGGAGTTACCAAGGATCGTCAGAGAGTTTATGGACATATTCCCTGAAGAGGTGAAAATTCTACCCCCTCGACGTGATGTCGAGTTTTGGATAGACTTGCAGCCTGGTTCTCGTCCAATTTTGATTGCTCCCTACCGGATGGCACCTTCGATGCTTTGGGAGTTGTGGATTCTGATTGAATATCTAATGAATAAGGGTTTTGTCTGACTGAGTGTGTCACTATGGGGTGATCTTGTGTTTTTTGAGATGAAGGAGGATGGTGGTCTAAGGTTGTGCATAGACTACAGGAGACTAAATCAGGTATTGGTCAAGAATCGCTACCCTATTTTGAGGATAGACGATCTCTTTGACCAGTTGAAAGGGACATGATGGATCTCGAAGATAAACCTATGATCTGGGTATCACCATTTGATAGTGAAGAAGGGAGACATCTCGAAGACAGCCTTCAGGTGCAGATATGGGCACTTCGAGTTTGTGGTCATGTCGTTCGTCATTACGAACTCTCCAACTGTGTTCATGGGGATTATGAACTTCGTCTTCCAGGAGTACCTGGATCAGTTCGTAGTCATGTTCATCGATGACATCATGATCTACTCAAGAATAGAAGAGTATCACGCTGAGCACTTGAGAATGGTTTAGGAGGACCTCCGACAGCACCAGCTCTATTGGAAGTTGTCCAAGTGAAGGTTCTGGACGTGAGAAGTGAACTTCCTTGGACACTTGGTGTCCGAGCGGGGGATAGCATTGGAGATATAAAAGGTCGAGGAAGTTGTTTCTTGTGCAGAACCCAAGAATGTGGCAGAGTTCAGTACCTTCCTTGGGATGGCAGGTTACTATCGGAGGTTCGTACCTAACTTTTCCCGAGTTGCAGCACCATTGATAGCCTTGACGAAGAAGGACCATGATTTCGTATGGGATGAGCAGTGTGAGAAGCCTTCAGCTATCTAAAGGAGAAGTTAGTGAGTTCCCTAGTAATGAGGTTTCCATAAGAAGGGGCGGCTTATGAGGTGTATTGTGATGCTTCAGGACAAGGCCTCAGGTGTGTGATCATGCAATGACAAGGAGTGATCTATTATGGGTCTAGATGGCTACGCCCTCAAGTGCGTAACTATTCCACCCTCGACCTGGAGCACACAACGGTCGTTTTTACACTAAAGTATTGGCGGCATTACCTCATCGAAGAGAACTTTGGGGTCTTCATGGAACACAAAAGCTTGAAGTATATCTTCTCCCAGCGAGACCTGAACATACATGAGAGAAGGTGGATGGAGTTCTTCCAGGAATACAATTTCGAGATTTCCTACACCTCAGGGAAAGGAAACGTGGTGACTGATACCTTGATAAAGAAGTCACAGAGGGATGCAGTCCGAGAGTCGGAGGACGCTTGGAGGGAGATGGAGGAGATGTCTACCCTAAATCTGGATGAGAGTATGGATGGCGGTAAGGGTTTACTATATCAGATGATAGTACAATATTCTCTGTTATGTTAGGTGGAGGAGTCTCAGTGGGGAGACCCATAGAGTAAAGTGATGCGTGACCGGGTTAGCCAAGGAAATGCTCCAGAAGAGTGGAAGGAGAATGGTCTGAACCAGATACTTTTCTGGGGGAGAATTTTCGTTCTGGAGGTGATGCATGAGAGGGTCCTTGGTGAGTTCTATAGATCACCCCTGGTGGTGCATCCAGGAGTTTCCATGATGTACCAGGGTCTGAGGGGACAGTTTTGGTGGCCTGGGGTAAATCGGACGGTGGAAGAGTTTGTGGCCAAGTGCCTAGTGTGTCCACAGGTGAAGGCTGAGCACCGTGTTCCAGGTGGTTTGTTGCAACCCTTATATTTCCTCTAGTGTAGGTGGGACGACATCTCGATAGATTTCGTCATGGGCCTACCCAAGGTTCAAGGAGGCTATGACGCCATCTGGGTAGTAGTAGACCGATTGATGAAGTCAGCTCACTTTCTAGCGATCAGGGAGTCGAGTGTGGTGGATGCTCTAGCATGGAGGTATGTGGATGAGGTGGTGCGGTTTCATGGGGTTATGAGGTCCATATTATTGGATAGGGATGACCGATTTACCTCACGATTATGGAGGGGTTTGCAACATGATTTTGGCACCCAGCTACGCCTTAGCACTGCTTTCCACCACAAGACAGATGGGAAGACAGAGTGCACCATCCAGACCTTGGAGGATATGCTGCGTGCATGCATCCTAGACTTTGGAGGATCATCGGTGCTACACTTGCCTCTGGTAGAGTTCGCCTACAACAATAGCTACCACTCTACCATTTTCATTTATCCATTCGAAGCATTGTACTGGAGGCCGTGTCGCTCACCCGTGTGCTGGACAGACGTCGGTGAGGCGGGTGTTCTTGGCCCAGAGGTGGTACAGAGCATAACGGAGAAGGTGAAGCTTATATGAGAGAGGCTTAAGGTGGATCATGACTGTCAGAAGTCATATGCGGATGATAGGAGAAGGCCCTTAGAGTTCGAGGTCGGATACCATGTGTTCTTGAAAGTCTCCCCTCGGCGTGGGAAGCAGAGGTTTGGCAGGGGAAGTAAGCTCTATCCCAGGTTCGTCAGACCCTTTGAGGTGTTGCACCGGGTCGTTGAAGTGGCTTCTCAGCTGGAATTTCCACCACAATTACAAAGGGTGCAAGATGTCTTTCATGTGTCCCAGATTCGTCGGTATCTGCATGATGATTTTCACGTCTTTGACTAGGGAGAGCTAGATATCGAAGACTATGCAACCTTCATGGAACGGCCAGTGATGATCGAGGCTCGTGAGGAGAAGGTTCTTCGTGGATGAACCATGCTGTTGGTTCACATGTTATGGAGGCATGGCGGGCTTGAGGAGAGTTCATGTGAGAGGGAAGTGTCGATGTGTGCCCATTACCCAGAGTTGTTTTATGTTTTATCCTCTTTTGTCAGTACTTGTTTGCAATGTAATGCTTTACCTTGTTGACTATGGGATGTGTAGTTTCCTTTTTTGTGAATGATTGTGAAGAGTCCTAAAGGGTAGGGAGTAGAGGACCTGATTCCTAGTTAGGATGCATTAAAGTGGGTGCGCCTAAACTCATGTGGGCGAGTCAGTGCCACCCAAAGAGGATAGTATCTTAACACAGAGGAAGTGAAAACCCTCTCCCACATGTTCAGACAGTTTATCCATTTGTTTTGCGTGGTTGAACGTGGAAAGGGGCGGTAGGACGTCCATTTTTGATCAGGAGATAAGTTGTTCCTGTGTCAGAGAGGCTCACTCCTTAGAGGTATCTTCTGGGGTGGTTGTTTGGACCCCACTCTTTCCTTCGGGTCTGGTTCTGGATTCTCAAGGGTGAAAATAGTTTGAGAGGTATATGATGTAATGGCCCAGACCCTCATGATACATCCCTTTACCAAATTCTGGGATCCTAATGGGTCGCGCCTCGATTGGGGAGACCGATCGGTGTTATCCAGCCTTGTCAGGTTTTTCATTCTATAGTTTCCCCGTAACACCTACTTTAGGACTTTTTGACTTTTTAAGGAGTTTCAAGTCTATTTTTAACCCATTAATAATATCTAAAAATCCTGAGAAACCTCCCTATTAAAAAATAATTAATTCAGCCGTGCGTAACCGCCCAACCGCACGACAGAACCACGATCTGACTTCCAAGGTGTTCAAATTTCTTATCCTGTAACTTTGGGATCTCATCTTTTTATCATGCTGGTTTTTCTTCTCATTCCTCTTGGCTAGTCTCCTCCTTTTCCTGGTGCGTTTGAATTCCCTTCTCTTCTGAGGCATGTGGTGCACCTGTGCGGGAGCTCTGCGAGTCCTGCTTCCCCTATTTTGGCTCGTGGAGAAAAACATCGATCTTTGATCAACCAAGTAAGGATTTTTTCCTCCGTCTCTCCTTTCTGTATATCATGTGGGGTGGGAATTCTTTTTCCTCTGTAGAAAATTGATGAAACCGATCAAATTGAAGATAATGAACAGACATTTATAGAATGAAAGGGGGGTGTGATTGATGTTCTAATATAATCATTATGTTTTTATGTGTTGTGATTGTACGGACCTATGCTCACTGAAAATCCTAGTCGTTGGTGGTCTTTCTCTATGCACTAATGAACCTCGGTTCTCCTGGATGTTTAAATAGCCAAAACATGGAATTGGTTAATTACGTATACCTGGTTAAATAAATTGAAAGCACCAGGATGTACCCTTTTCTGTGATAACCCCGATTAAAGCACAGTGGAATTGAAATCATGGATTATATTAAATCTTTTAAATCTGAAAATACCTTAATGGGCCTGCCTTCTGTTGGTGGTAGCAGTTTGGTTGTTTCATTCACGTGCCGATTGCTGAGGTGATATGGGTGGGTATGGGATCCCCTGATGTTATACATTCATTAGTTGTGAATTTGAGGATGGGATCTTATGCTTGTATCACGAATTGTGGTGGAATCCTTTATTGTTGAGAGATCGTTGGCTCCTGGATTTTGGAGACATGGGGCTTTGTCTCGGGGTTTTTATTTGGATCCAGTACTTCAAGGGATCTCACATATCTTTTTGTTGTTGTGACATTGCAAGAGAACTTGGTGTGAATGCTTAAATTGTTTGGCTATTTCTTTCCTTTTTGGCTTGTGGTTATTCATGTTAGTTGCTCGATAGTGAAAAATTCACCCTAATGCGATCCCATGAACATGAAATCTAGAATGGTTGAGTGGGGAATTAGTTTGGGAATGAGTTATGACTCATCCGCGAGTGTCGTGACTTTTTTTGTGAATGCATAGTAACAAGGGTGTTTGTGTTTAGGGTTTGGAACCTGTAGGTTGGGATGAGTGTTTGTTACCTATAAATATAACTATAGCTTTTATGTTTCTTATTCACGCCGCACCCAAGTTGATCACTTAGTGCTGAACACCCCATTTCATGAGTAGGGTGTATTTCCGAACACTCCTAAGAGTGGCCGATTATTAGCTCCTTTTCTGCTCCCTTTCCTGAATAGCCCAAGACACTTTGGGTAGGCTGTGATGGCCTGAATTCCATTATTATCCAAAGAATCTTTAGGTAGGGTAGTTGTGGTGGTTGGCCCAGGTGTTTGTGGGTAGGTTGTTTCCCAGGTGTCTTCGGGATGAGGCCCAGGTGTCTTCAGGTGTGGCAGTGGTTGTTCTGACCTAGGTGTTTGTGGGTGTGGTTACACATGGTAGTTGTATACCAGGTGTCTACGGGAGGGATAACAGTTGTGGCCCTGGTGTGTGTGGGTGGGTTTTGTAGTGGGAATGCGGTGAGGTTGTGGCCCAGGTGTGTGCGGGTGGGTGTGGCAGTGGGACTGCGATGAGAAGAGCAGGATTTTTTCGATGTGTAGGATGTATTCAATAACCAGTGTGAAAGTGGCGCGGGGTACCCAAATATCGATGTTCTATTACTATACTTTACTTTACTTGCGTTATTTGTGGAGTGTGACTTGGTGAGGCTTGGGTGGATAGTTTACCTTGTTAGGTGTTTGGTTATCTCTTTTTTCCACGGGGAATTAGAATGTCTCCTCACTTGTGCATGGGAGTCTTTGGTTTTCCCTACTTAGTGTACCTTTATGATCACCCTACATATAAAAAACTATTTTCAGGTTTCCATGAGGACTTTAGGGATCACACGGGACCATATTAGTGTGGAATTTGGGGCATTTGCTGTTGTCGCCTTCTTTTTTTTTCTATTGGTACCTTACCTTTGGAGTTTTGTGGCTTGTTTATTTTACTTTTGATCATGCATATGGAATGTTTTAATTTTGGCATTACCCTTACTTTCAGATTCAGTATTGTTGGGGTTTCTATCTTATCTCTCGATCCTATAAAAAAAGAAAATATAAAAAGGGTAATGTCTTACTTTTTGTCTGAGATTCTATACCCTTGGAGCTGGTCACTACTCCGGTACCTATTGAAGGCGTGTTTTGAGGGTCAATATCTCTCCTTCAACTTAAACAAGGAAGGGCTTGGCAATCTGCTGACCCTTCCCTCCTTTTTTTGAAGGCGGTTCATGACAATTTCATTCAAAAAATTAATCATATTTACTAGATATATATGAAATGAAGGAGGAAGAAGCATATATCAGAATTTGTAACAAAATAATGAGTAAACAATAATTGAAAACTAAATAAAAATATGTGAAATTTGTCCAAAATAATTAAATTAATAAAACAACTATTTTACCACACTGATGGCAATTTTAGGTTCTGGGCACAATAGAAGCATGTGATGGGTCATTCCCAACTATTCTTTTTTTCCATTATCAATGTTCAATCCATGGTTTAAACAATAATAAACATAATGATCTATGGAATTGAATCAAATAATATTGAAAATGTATATAAATTCATAATTAGAGAGAGAATCATCACATATTTTTTTATAAACAATTTAATAATTTAATTAATTACCATGAAAGAATTATTTCATTGTTTATGGATTTGACAAGAGATCCATGTGGTACCGTCATTGTGTTATAGGAATCATGAGAATATTCTCTATAGTGGTGATAATAATGAGTTCCACAAATATATGACATATTTCATCTGAATCTCTAGGTTCAAGAATGAATGAACATATATCTTATGCTCTCTTCCTTTAATCTCCCTGAGAAACACTTCCAAACTATTCTGCAAAATCTCATTTGACTTGAGTGCGAGAGGTGAAAGGTGATCAATGTTCATTCATGGGAAAATATTTGGGTAAAGGAGTCCTCTTAGGATTGAGAGGATTATCAAAATCTGGTGCACATGACCAAAAAAATGGATTGACTCAATTATAAATATATTACAGTTGGTTTTATATCTATTAGGCTCAAATAAAAAAAATCTCAACTTCCATTTATTTTGATTAATTTAATCCCAACAAAACCCCATGTAAAATAATAACAATATTTTTTTTCATGAAATTAACTTATCTTTAGAATTAAATTAAATATTAATTAATAAAAAAATCAATATTTCTTATTTCTCACCAAATAATTATACTCAATCAACCATTCCTCCACAATATTTATGAGGCCATGGATAATAACTATAATTTTATTAAATAAGTATCACAAAATTATTCTCCCATAAATAAATATTATATTCACAAAGAAAAGGATTAGTATTTATTAAATATTCTTCTCATGTTATATTCTCTCAAAAAACTGGTGACATAATAATTTAATCATGAAAACATGAATAATTATTGAACCACATGTTGGAAAAATATTTATTCAAATTATTAACTAAAAAATAATTATTTTATTATTTAACTGTGATTATGAATACACTTAGTGTCTGAACCTCAAGGAATCTTTCTCAGAGGCATTAGGTGAATTAGCATAAAGTCCATAGTTAATGTGTAGAAGCATGCCAAGGCATCCATAAGTAAATAATTTAATTCCAAAATGACATAATTCCAAAAAAAGATGCTTACTATGTAATAAAATCCCTTTATCACAATATCTTTAATGATGAGGGTTTCTTGCTGGTTCCATCAAACTATATGATCAACGTTATATTCATTGACTTCCTAAAAATTGAACATTCCAATAGAAAACCATGGTCATGGATGTATTTATGCTATATCACTTCCACTAATTGTCATAAGATATTAACATCTATTATAGAAGGTAAGGGGAAAATAATTTCTCTCAATATTCATTAATGAAATATGACTTGTGAATATAAAGCCCCGACCCCAGTTTCCCGGAGCTGGTGCCTTATTACATTCCATTGGCATGATTACAAGAAATATATACCTTTAAGGAATGAAGAGATTAGTATATTTGGAAATCCAAATACATTCATAAGTTAAACATTAAAACTTTATATAAAAAACATATGTTCCATTAGGAACATACACCACTCAAGGATTATCTCTACAGGTCAATCATAATATACCTCTTCATTTCCTAGATAAAATTAAACATAACAAGCTTTTTCCTTAGATTCTCAGTAACCGTATTCAATATAGTGTAAGTTATCAAAAAAGTAAACATTATGAAGGGTGAAAAATTAAAAACACATGCCTTTAAAAATAATAAACTTGGAGAAATTATGGCTGTAATATGAGTTGAGTGATTATTTCCACAATAAAACATAATCATGGTTATTCTTCTAGTCGAATAGCCACATGAACTATGAATTTCTAGCTTTGTAAGAAATAAAATTCATATTTTGTACATTCTACAACATACCTTCAAGGCCTTGTCCAAGGCATCTAAAAATTATTAAGGCCTTTTCCAAATCCTTATCTAAAAATGGGAAATGTCTCAGACAAGTCCATATATATTTGACTTATCAGACCTACTTATACATCAAGGGGCTATAGTGGGCCCTATACATCACATAATAATTCAAGTGCAGTCCACCTATAAATTTGGATAAACATAAACAATATATACTTTCATATTAATAATTACATATGAAATGTAAATATCATTCCCCAAACATTATGCTTAAACAATAACCATTCACTGTAAATTGGTGATTGGTTTTAGATAGAACATCCATAGTCAAACTAATCATAAAACATTATATTATATATTTTAGAATATTTAATAAATATTATTCCCAATAATACATAATAATAAATAGGAGTTTTGAAATAGATGAATATACTCTAATGAAATCATCGAGTAATTATTGAGATAAATACTCTTTTACTTTGAAAAGAAGAGTTCTTTTTGGAAAAGTGTTTGTATAAAACCATAGATTAAGTAAGATTTTATTTTCATAAAAAAATTAGAGTAAATATAAGAATAATTGTTTCAAAAAATAGATTATAGAGTGCCATTTAATCTAGGTAAGCATTTTGTATATTCCCTTTAGTTAGGCCTGTATTTTAGGAATAATTTTTATAAGATATTTTTAAAACATATAATTTCCCATAAATGAAGGTAGTATTATGGATGGAACACATATAAGGAAACGAAAACAGAATTCATTAAGATTACATATTAAGAAAAAATACTATAATTTATGTATGAAGAAATTAAAAGCAACCAGAATGAAAATGGAGGTTCGTGTGGAAATCCCTTACCTTAAGTCTGACGGTGTTCCTCACTTGATATTAATGACCAGAATAATCAACTTTATGTACATAAATTAATTTTTATAGAACCTAATATACATTTAATTGATTTACTATAACCTTTTTAGGTTCTTTCATTTCCTTTTGGTGGGTTATTATATTTAAATTCATTATTTGGGAGAGTTTTCAACCATGGTTTTCATTATTGATTTACTTATATTCATGTACAGATAAACCTATAAAATGAGAATGGTTATCCAGAATAGAAATTGTATGTTATTATTGAAAAAACATATGATTATGATAAAAAACTATTTTTTTGAATATTTTATTGATAATAAATGACATAATTTCCTCACATTTTTCTAAATATGTTCAATTATGAAATATTTGGGATTAGATCATTCACTCTAGTATTTCGACCATAAATATTGTTATGTAAAATATTTTGACTTAAAATTTTGTAATTGTGTTCCCGACATAATGGGATACCAATTCTATTTAGGACATGGGATCTGGATCGTGTATTTGAGGGGTGTAAATTGGCCATGAAGACAAATATGGACTAAACTATCCAGATTGAGCATCACTTCACCATTTGGGTCGTATCTTCATAATACGGGCCTAGATTGAGCCCAAATTTTGAGGCAAGATTTGGGAAATTATTATTCACAACTCATCCTTCTATAAGGCTGGCTAATTAACGCATTTCAGAGGTCAACTATACGGTGAAAGTGGAATTAAAATATTTCACAGAATTTCCCTTTCACATATAATAAAGTTATGTACCCATAGCCCTAAAAAACTATATTTAAAGGGAGTTTTTACTCTTTGAGAGGTCTGGTCGATTCTTTTGGAAGGTGTGGCCAAAAGGGTGTGTTTTTGGAGCCCCTCATAACTCTTGGAAGATGTAATGCTTTTTGCAAACCTCTCTTCCAAAAAGGCTCTTCTCTCCCACCTCCTCTTTGTATTTATTTTCATTCATGTTTGTTTCTAGTATATTTCTTCAATTAATCTTTTGTGTTCTTCTATTTTATTATTCTTTTATCCTTACTAATTTGGTTGGCATCAAGAGTGGAGTCGAGATTGGGTTCTACCATTTCAATTCATTGCTCGTGCAAAACGTCTCCGTGATGACCACACCACCCATGGAAGAGTAGTTTTTTTAGTGATTGATATATCTTCTACCCTATTAATTTAATTATTTTTAATCATTGAGATACATTAATTAACTTAATATGATCCATAAATTGTGTTTTGAAATTAAAATAAACTAATTAAACAATTGAACAATTAATACAAAAACAAGTGAGGTTGAGATTTTTTGTAAATTGTGAGAGCACGATCTTAATCAGTAAAACAAGACCATACGTGATAAATTTGTAGAGTTAAAATATAATACATAAACACAGTTCTTCCTCATTTAGAGAATGGATATGTTCTCTAATTAACAACTGACCATAAGCTAGCCTTAGAATAACAATAAAAGCTGGGTGCTGCAATTGCATGTTCCGAAGCTAGCCTAGGGTTTAAGTAATTTCGTCTTTGTGGTTAAGATAAATATCATAAGGTTTGAGGGTTAACAAATTAAAGGATCATAATTATGAGTATATTGATTTAAATGATAATTATTAATAATTAAATAAAGTGGTAGAGTTAGATCGATTACACCTTCTAAAATATTTTCTAAAAAACATCTTCTCGTTGTGCTTTGTTAATCAACTTACATTTCAAAATTAAAAACCCAAAAAAAATACAAACGTCTTCTAGAAAACATATTCTTGATTTATAAACTATAAACCGACCACAACCTTTCAATTTGTTTTTTATACTATTCTATTTTATTTTTAGAATACTTTTAAGAGATGTTTTAATTTACTTTATCTTTTGAGAAACGACCTTGGTCAGCCACTCTGCTGCACCTAAGCACCCTAAAAACCACTAATCATTTAAGGGATCCCACAACAGTTATTTTTCAGATTACTAAGTTACAAAACACATTTGGTTATTTGGAGGGACAATGAATCATTATAAAACATTAATGAAAAATGATTGGGATAAATTGAGGTTTTTGTCACAACAATCTCATTTTGATTTAAAAATTAATATCTGGTAAAAAAAACAATTCCAAAACCATAAATATGTTATAATACATATATAATAGTCTGGTTCAACCTTTAAAATTATTTCATGACAATAATTGAAGATGTTAAAAGAAATTTTAAACCAGTCGTCCTAAAATGTTATTAATTAACAATCTCGGATGATGTTTTCATTTCTAGTATAAAATAAGGGTAAAGGAGAGATGAGGAAGAATTATTCCTTTATTGTAAAAAAAATATAGTACATGTAATGTAAAAGAGTAATAAATACATTTGGATGAAAGGAGGCGAGGAATGAAAAAATAAAAGAAAGGAACTTCAAATAAAACAAATGAAATGAGGAATTTACCTCTTGAGGTAATCTTCCCTAAGAGCCTCTTTAGGGGAGAGGTTTTGCTATTTTTATAAGACCAAATGATTTTGAATGTGGGGGAGAAGATTGGGAGGATATTTTAGGAAACATTGAACAAGGTACAAGGCTAGAGAAATTATTAGAGAAGAGGTAATTAGGGGAGTTGTTATAGTGTGTGAGAGGAGGGGTTTCCAATTATTTTACACATTTGTTTATGATTTTACCAAAGAAAACCCATAGTTTCAACTCTTTTCACCATGTAAAGTAATATGATCATGTGAGTTCAAAATAGATGTACTTACATTATCCATGAATCTTGGAATATGGATTTTAATTGATAATGTATATATGTGGTAAATTATTGTATTTTATTATTAATATAAAATTCAAGTATTTTAGAAAAATCCCAAAAAAATCACCCTAAACATTTTGTATGTATAGAATTAATAAATGAACTCCAATTTTTGAAAATAATTTCCAATATATAATCAAAATATTATTTAAAAAAATAACAATTTATTTATAAAATAACAATTTTACAACTATAATTTGTTTTATATCACATTGAAAAATTAATCAAGATCTTGTTATCTTATAACCTGAAGACAATAAGATAACAATATGATTTACAATTCATAATGGTCATATTAATTTTCATATTACTATTCATAATGGTATGTTACTATTCAACCAAAGTTATGTTTTTCTTATCAAACCTTAAGTATCTTATTGAATGCAACCGTGTAGGTCTATTTTGAAAAATTCAAATCATAGAGATAGAAAAAGTATTTTTACTCGCTAGGTTAGAAAAATGCAGTGTTTTGTAGAGACTCAGTGTTTCATGAATTCGATATTATATTTATTTTCTGAATCTTTTGGCAATACATTATCCTCTTCTTAATAAAATTTCTTCCTAGAAATTTATAGAATGTTACCTCACAAAAAGATTTTGGTAATTCTTTATCATATTCTCCTCAGGCTACCATATTGCGTATTGAATTATATTATTCTTAAAAAGTATCATTACCTATCAAGCCATCCAATTACACAACACTTGTTCTTTAGTTTCTAGGATATGAATAGGATCTTCAATTTAAGATAGTTCATGTTCCTATTCTATACCTTCAAAAGCGAGGACATACGTTGGGTCTAAATTTTAAATTTCAACAATGATACAGGGAACATATTGAGTACTTTAGATAGGCTTGGTGGCATAGTCAAAAGATATACAAGAGCTCCAATTCTCTCTATAATTTTAAATGGGGCAATATACCTTGGGATTAGTTTCTATTTTATCCCAAAACATATAACACCCTTCTATAGAGAAAATTTTAAGAAAATATAATCTCCCACTTGAAACTCCAAAAAGATCATTCAATTATCAGTATATATGTTTTCTTCTTTGAGTTTATTTTATATATCCTGGAATAGTCTTTACATTCAATATTGTTTCCTAAAAAAGCTTTGGGCCCACAAAATTTCTTTCTCAAACATCATCCCAATAATTTGGTGTACAATATATCTTTTCGTGCAATACATCACATGGTTCTATTTGAATAATTATATAGAAAAAATTATTGTATAAAAACTCCAATAAATGTAAATATTGATCCCACATACCTTGAATGTAATTTTATCATGTTCTTATCATGTCCTCTAAGGTTTGAATCATCCTTTTTTATTTCTCTTTAGTTTTTTGCGATAATCAGTACTCAATCTATGCTTAGTATCAAATTATTTCTAAAGACTTTTCTAGATGTTTGATGTAAATAATGTATCTTGAACAGAAAAAATTGAGAGAGGTGCTTTATAAATTCTCACAAAATCATTGATACAGAGTAGTGTTAAGCTCTCTAGTGTAAAATAATCATTTAGCAGAAGGAAATTCAAATATTTCGTATGTCGATCAAGAATTACCCATATTGGATCATTATTTCTCGGAGTTTGGGTTAATCTTGTATCATATACATAGTGATGTCATCCATATTCCATTTTGGAATAGGTAGAGGTCACATGAATCTTCTAGGATGTTTTCAATTGACCTTCACTTGCAAACAGACTAAATATCTAGATACATAATTTGAAATTTCCTTTTTCAAGTTGTCCCACCATAAATGTTTTTTTCAAATCTATATACATTTTAGTTCTACCAGGGTGAAGAGAAAAATTTGAGCTATGTGAATCATCCAATAACTCCTTTTATTCGGGTAGAGAGGGAAGACATAGAATCTTCCCAAATTTCAGTATTACATCTTCACACATGAAATCAGTCATCTTCCCATCTTTCACAACATTAATTTTCTTTTGAAGATTCTCATCATCAGACAATGAATCCTTGATTAATCCTAATAAAGATGTTTGGGGAACCATTTGAAAAAGTTTTTATGTTTCACCTTATTTTACAATTTCCATATCTATCCCTAATATATCCATATACATTGAATCCATTCCAATCCTCATTTTTCATACAACTCCACGATCCTTCCATCTCAATACATCATCTACCATTTTTTCCTTTCCTAGGTGGTAGTGTATGGAAGAATCATATTCATGAGTAGTTTGAGCCATCACCTTTTCCTCATATTGAGTTATCTCTGTGAGAAGATATATTTTAGACTCTTATGATCTATATATGTCTCACATTTTTCAACATAGATTTAATTTATCCATATCATCAGAGAAAATATTACAACTGCACACTCAAGATAATGAGTAAGATAGTTTTTTTCATGAATTTTCAACTACCTTGATTCATAGGAAATAACCCTATAATTTTTCATAAGGACACAACCAAGTCCTTTCTTTAAAGCACCACTATAGATAACAATCCCATCATTCCACGATTGTAGAGTTAAGAAAAGAGCATTCAATAAACTCCTCTTTAATTCTTCGAAACATTCCTCAAATTATTCTTTCCATACAAACTCATCCCCCTTATGTTGATGCTTGGTCGTTGGGTTGGCTTAATGAGTAATGTTCTGAATGAAATCCTGATAAAAGCCGGCTAAACCAATAAAACAATGTACCTCAGTTATGTTCATTGGAGTTGGCCATTATTTCACAACCTTTATCTTTGTAGGATCATCAGATATTCCATCCATAGAGATAATGTGGCCAAGAAAGCAAATCTATTGAATAAAAAATTAACATTTTCTAAACATGTCATATAATTCATTTCATCTAAGAGTATTTATAATAGTGTGCATGTTATTTTTATTTTGTTCATAGATATTGGAGTATACTAGGATATCATCAAAATACCCCCACAATGTCATCAACATATTCCTTGAAACATCTATTCATTAGATCCACAAAAACAGAGCGTGCATTAGTCAGGCCAAAAGGCCTTAATGTAGACACGTATTTCCCATACCTAGTTCGAAATGTTGTATTTGGAATATCATCCTTCATTACACGCAACTGAGGATATCCCGATCGAATATCAATCTTTGGAAAATATTGGTTTCAATGAAGTTGGTCAAATAAACCATCAATGAAAGTTATGGGATACTTGTTATTTTTATTTCTAGTATTGATATGTCAATAGTCAATGCACTACCTCATACGCTAAAAAATATTTTATTTTTTCCAATGAGGGTGTATTTGTTGGAAAAAGTGCATTTTATGTTGGAAAAACGTTTTACGAACATATATGTCTCTATAACTAAACTATCAGTAAAAAGAATGTCACTAAATGTTTTTTCAATAGATAAAATCATTCTGTTACAATTATAATAATACCAAAAAATAATATATATGTTGTTTAAAATGGTTATCAACATGTACTAATGAAATTTTTTTCTATTGGTAATAATATTACCAACATATAATATCTATTTATAAATTACATTTGAATAAAAATTATATATTTCTATTTCTTATAAAATATCATATTATATTTATTAATTTATCATTAACAACACATATTTTAAAATTATTAAAGA
Source organism: Viscum album (assembly GCA_963277665.1). NCBI lineage: Eukaryota > Viridiplantae > Streptophyta > Magnoliopsida > Santalales > Viscaceae > Viscum > Viscum album. The sequence goes on from OY728146.1 coordinate 386,585,357, forward strand.
GATAAATATTTTCAAACATATTTAAAATTAGAAAGAATAAAATTAATTATATAAATAATGTAATTTAATAAAAAATTAATCAATACAAAATTCATTCCCCAACATGATCCATCACACATCCCACCCTGACCACAATTCAGTAGCCCATTTATGCCACACTTGGGACCAGTGAGCATTAGCAAGTCATCAATGCCCCATGACCAGTGAGCCGGCAGAAACTCATCTACGCCAATCAACCAACAAAAGCTCATACATGCCACATCAGGAGCCAGCGTGCATAATACACCTATCCATCCATTCCCCAAGATCAGTAATGGATTATTACTCATTGGAGCATTCCTAGTCAGAGCATAACCAATTAAGGAAAAAGTTTGTTAAATGTTAAGATGCAATGGTTTTATGTTCCATCCATCACCATGCTGCCACTCTACCTGAAAAAATAATAAAGGATTACACAATTATTTCAAGATATGAAAACCATTAAAAAAAAGATAAGTGAATGCGTAAAAATATAACCATGATAAATCCAAATTAATAAACTAAACAAAGGTTTTACATAAATTTTTTTCCTAAACTTTAATTATATTGAACTAACTTGAGAATTTGTTTTATCTTATAACAGAAGGTATTCTTTAACATAATAAAATTTAAAAGACCCAACCTTGGCCTTAAGTGAAATAATTATTGAAAAGAAGTCATAACACTACCTAATCATGTGGCCCAACATATCTATAAGAGAATCTCTATAAATGAAGAAATAAATATAGAATCAAATGTGGTGAACCCAAAAATATGAGTTCACATACAACATAAAAGATCCTGGGAATTAAGGATTTATCTGGAAAAAAATGTTATGGAATACCTATGAAACTGGCCAGTTGGGCTTACCATCACGACCAGATGAGTCCTTCAAGCCACTTTTTCAATTTTTTTCATACCTGTTATTTCACTAAATATCAATCAGACCTCAACTTTCATTCCATGACATGAAAACTAATAAAAAGATACAATTTAGAAGAATAGTTATTACAAAAGGATTAATAAAACTGCTATCACTACACACTAGAATTATTTAAGGGTTGTGCCTATGCAGGTTATGATGAAGGCTTCCCCATTACCATATTACTGCTCACAAAGTAGAACAATCACATAGTAGAATTATCAAAGAAGAAAGAAGAAGAAACTAATTCATGATCAATTACATTATCAATCTAAATTCTTATTATACATTTTATAAACATTTTAAAATCCTCCATCCACATGAATTGTTCATTATAATGATATACCAATAAAATAACAGACTCAGCATTCGATCATCATATTTTTTCCTATTATTTTTTAAAAACATTTATAAAAAATGAGTATAATTCCTATAAATGATTAATAATAATAAAAAGACAACATCAACTTTGATATTTTGTAGAAGCAGCTCATTATGAATAATATGAAAAAGAACATATGACAAAATGAAATGATGAAATAAGAATAAGTAATTTATCTAGTTTTCCCAAATAAAACACAAATAAATTGAATTAAAAACATTTAATAATATACCACAAAAAATTTTACTAGATAAATATAAATTTAGTCAAAAGAATCATGAAAAACTGAAAGAAAGTGAACTCACACATTCTAACCTAATCAACTTCAATATGCTGCCCATTATGCCTCAGAGAATAGCTCAGCCTTGAGTGAGATCTTAAAGGGGAACTTAATCTAAAAAGTGTTTCATTCTTCAAATCTTGTCTATAACTTTTTTCTGACACAAACAACAGCTTAAAGTATTAATATTAACAAAATACATACATAATATTACAAATGTATTATAAAAATCATACCACTAATATATAGACTATAAAAACAAGCTCGGAAACAATGTGTAATAAGGTAATTTCAATGAATGTTACCTGAAAAAGAATCATTTATTCATGTCACATTCTCATCATTCTAGATAAACATACAATGAATACTTTAAAAACAACTAGAATCTCCCCAAATATAAGTTCTATATAAAATTTCATAAAAACATTGCAACGTAGCCACATTAATATATCAATTTAATTTATTAATATTTATATCAATAATCAACGTAATAAATCATGTCATGATGTTCTGTATGAAAAAAATACATAACTGATGCTGAAGAAGAAATTTTGTCAAGCAGCAAGGGGGTGAAGTAGGGCCATCGGGTCTCCTATAGCCATCCATGAAAGCCTTCTTAACATGAAATCAGAGGAAGATAAATAGACAATTTGAGGAATGAACCTTAATTGAACTATTGGATTCCATGTGCATTATACTTCCATCACCATGGTTGATATCCACATGAAAAAAAACATAGATGAATAGCTTGAGAATAATGCATGGTGGGTAATTAATATCTAACCTGAAATCCATCCATTTTGTGTAAAAGCACCATTCAAATTCATTTATATTAAAAAAATAAATAACTTTCAGAAACCATGGATGATCCTTCTATAAATATTTCCTTGAGCACATCGAGATCACAATACTCTTTCTCAGTATTAGGAGATGATTCAGTGAGTTTTTTGCAGAACATGGAATTTTTATGACGTATATCCCATGTTTTTTGGCTATAGTGGAGGAGGGATTTTCATTGCTAGAGGTATTATAACTATCTCAATACAAGTCATATAGCATCAGGAATTCCAGTCAATGTAATGAAACCATGAAATTTAACACAGATTGAAACCAAACAAGGAAAATCTGGAAGTAGTACATCATCATACAGTTTGTCTGAATCTTCTCCTTTAACAGACATTTGAGACATAAAAAATTGAACCTCAAACAAACACAAGCTGTATCACATATCCCCTCTAAATGCATTATAAAAAAAAGAATATAAATTATAAAGTAGGGACTGAACTTACCACCCTTCACTGATAGGCCAATCCTGCTCTGGGATAGGGGGATATCCTTCAAGACCAAGCCAGACCACCAGAGATGAGAACTTCATCCACAATTAATGACATTCATCTTTGCAATATTGTGATCGAATAACATGAAACATGGAAATCGAGACTGGATGAAGTGTAAAACAAAATACCCGAAATCCAAATAGATAATGGGAATATAAAATCTATTCAAGGTTCTATCTGAAATTATAGGGAAGAAAAAATAATGAGAGAACACCATAATAAACCTAAAAAACACCAAAATCACTCTACGAGACCGACCCCTCATAGCATCACGAACAAGAAGAAAGTGTTAACAAACGTGATTGAAGAGATAAACAAATAGGGAGTAGGATGCATGGGGAGATATGGGTGATGTGATGCGATATAGGATGATGGGCGGTAGGATAGAGCTGGCCGGAGTTGGGCAGCGGGATGTGGGGCTTGGCGGCGGGATGCACAGATGAACACGAAACAGGGGATGATGATGCCTTGATGAAGAATAGGGTTTTAGTGGTGTTGATTTTTTTATAAATAGTATTTAAATATTTAATGAATAAATAATATTAAAACATATTAAAATAGTTAATATTTTAAGAGAACTGAATAAAAAAATATTGAAAAATATAAAAACATTTAATACTTCACGAATATTGAGAAATTAAAATCAATTATGCGATGTTTTTAAAAACCATCAAATTAAATTTTACATTGATAATAAAAATAATATATATATATACAAACATTGTTTCTATTGATTAGTTATTGATAAAAAATATATTTTTTGTTATTTAATTGATTCTTGTAACATTTTTTATTTATGGAAAATGATTCTTTGGTAATAGAGTTATTAATAACAGATTGATGTGTTAATAAAAAAATGTTTGTATTAGTATGACAAATAAAAAGATTCAACTATTGTTAAATTATATGTGGGTATTGAATTATAAATATCAACAGATATATATGTTGGTAAAAAGAAGTGATGGTATTAAGAATTAATAATAATAGAACATAATATCTATTGGAATTACTCATTTTTACCGACAGATATAATATCTGTCACTAAATTTCTGTTGGTATAAGCCATTTTTTTGAAGTAATAGATCCATCATTCATTTTAAAAAAGGAACAAGGGATCACATGGAGAAATACAAGGGATAATATGTCCTTCATCACTCAATTCCACTATTTGTTTCTTCAGTTCTACTAATTTTTACAGTGGCCATTCTATAAGGGGTATTTTATATGGGCCTTGAATAAGGAATTAAGTCAATGTAAAAATCAATTTCCCTTTCTAGTGGATGTAAAGGTAAATCTTATTGAAACACACTAACATATTCTTATACAATAGGTACATCCTATATTGAAACATTCCTTTCCTCACCCATATTTATTATATTCCCTTCTTCCCAAATAATTTATTTTAGTAGATCTACTATGAGTGGATCTAGATGAGAATTCTATTGTGAAGTTTTTGATCTAATGATAAAGGATTCCACATCATCCCAAAAAATTGTAACCTTCTTTTTCTTGTGATAATTTTTTTCATCATGGTTTGAAAGGAAATCCTTACCGAGGATTATATCAAAGTCAATCACGGGTATGATAATAAAATCAGTAGATAACGATACTTTATATCCCATAATGGGGACTTCATGAAACAACATTGTTGTAATGATACTTTTATTATGAGTTTGGAATGAAAAATACCATTTTAAATCAAATTGTAAATATATATTTTTTTTAGAAAACTAAGAAGATAAAATTGAATTTGATGATCCAGAATCAAATAAATCATGGGCTATGTTTCCATAAATGATTGAAGTACCAACCACCACATCATTAGGAACTTCAAAATCAGAAGTTCTGATCACATGAGCTTGTCCCTACTCCCTTGGTCTTTTCAGAGGAATTCTTACTTCATACATTGGTCAATTATTTGCATAGTGTCTCATCTCCATACAATTATTGCTTTGAAAATTAATATTTTCTTTCTTCCCTTGAAATCACCAGCATGTTGGCCTTTCATCCACACTTATAACATACCACTTTTCCTTTTATGTAGGTACTAAGGTGTTTCCCTCTGCAATTATCATAGGTTGAAATATCAACTCTTCCCTTATTCAACATTAACATATTTACTTTTCCAGTGTATTAAAAAAAACCCTCCTATTTCCATTATTTTTATTAAAATCACAAGACATAAAAAAATTCATTTTCAATCTTGATAGCACAGGAGACTATACCTCTGAATGATGAGAATGCTTGGCAGACCAATGCCCCCATTGGAATAGAATTAGGCAATCAATGAATAAATCCATATTTCTATATTGATTACATATATATTTCATAACATTCCTTGCTAATGTTGTAAAGGTATCATCTTACATTATAACATTCTCATATATATTTTCCCTCAAATTTTGAAACTACATTTCTATATCCCCCACTACTCACTTGGAATGTATTTCTCTAAGAAAAAGATCATTAAATTCATTCAACTCCATTTTTCTATCTCATATTCCTCATTTGTTTTTTGAATTAGTGACCACCATTTATTATCATTTCCTGATAGACGATACAATGCCATGAAAACCTTATTTCTTTTGTTACTTTCGAAGGTAAGAAATATGTTCTCTAAGTAACATATCCACTACTCCACTACGAATATGTTATTAGTCCCACTTGATTTTGGGGGATATTGTCGCACAAATCAATATAGCATAGAACCTCCACATTGTGGATCGTGATGCTCTACATGGGAAATGTTATTATTCATAACCTAAGTATGCTTTTCTAGTATAGTTATTAGATGCTTCACCCAGTCACAGATCCAGATCCAACATCATTATCACTAACATTATGGAAATCATTACATGGGATACATGCATTCATGCATTTTCCATTCCTTCCACTAGCTTCAATTTATAAATAATTGCATACACTAGATTAGGTCATGAATAATAATGTACTATCTCAAATTAGAATAAATAATTAACATAAACTGAAATTATATGCATGTAAAACACAATTATAATTAAAAAATTTTATTTGAGAAATTTTTTAAATTTATATCCTTCATAAAGGATTGTAATGAAAAAGTGAATTAATCTAAGAATATCCCCCCGGGAGTGTCAAACCCGGTGCACGGTAAGGCATGTTGTTGTGTTCTAGGATTCACTAAGTCGAGCCCAAAACTCTTTTTTGGATTTTTCAATCCTAGGTACATCTGTTCTAGATCCAAATCCACATATAGTATCCATATATGGGTGTATTATCTAGAAATATTCACACAATATATTCATTACCAAAATTCCAAGATGTTCTTGTATGTTAATCCTCAATGACTCGCTTAGGGGTTTGTTTCATAATCTACATTATATAAAAATAGTTTCCATGTTTTCTATTAATCATCTCTAATAAAAAATATAATTACCCGACCTATGTTTCCTAGAGCCGGTGCCTTATTACATTACATTGGAATGAGTACAAGAAAGGTGCATCCCGATTGATTGAATAGTTTTGTAGATTTAGAAATCCATATATATAAATAAGTACAACATTAAAACTTGAAATAATAGACAAAAAAGATGTTAATTTGGGAACATTTACCTCTCTCTGATTATCCATGAAATTTAATCATAATATTCCTCTTCATGTCTTGGATAAATTGATACATAAGAAGAGGGGAGATCAAAAGCTTAGTAAGGGTATGCAATACAATAGAAGATATCATAATAAAAAACATTAGGCATGAGAAATAATTTAAAACACATTCCATTTAAGATATAAAATATACAGTCAAAGTAATCATAAACCATTTAGTTAAATATGGTTGATGATAACATGAATATTAACCCCAATAATATATAATAATAAATAGGAATGTTGAAACAGATGAAGAGGCTCATATTAAATTGTCAGGTAAGTTTTGAGATAATTACTCTTTTACATTGAAGAGAATAGTTCTTTTGGAAAAGTGTTTTTATTAAACCAGAAATTATGTAAGATTTTATTTTAAAAATAAGATGAGTGATTTTAGAAAGATAACGGTTTTTAAAAACAAATTATAGAGTTTCCTAGAAAATAGGTATGAATTTGAGAAATTTCATCGAGTTGGGCATGCATTTCAGGAATAATTTTGTAAATATTTGTTTAAAAAATTTAATTATCCATAAATAAAGGATTGATTCCTATTGGTACACATATATATAAATTGAACAAAAAATTCATGAGCATTAAATATTAATGAATAAGAATTTAGGTAAGGAATGTAGATATAAAAATAACCTGAATAAAATACTGATTAGTGAACCTATTATATGTGTAATGTTTTTAATTATAATAATATTATGTTCATTCAATTCCTTTGGATTGGTTATGAGAAACAATTTCATTGTTTGGGAGCATTTTCTTCCTTGGTTTTCATAATAAATTTTCATTTTTTCACAAATAGATAAACATGTTGAATTAAAATGGTTGCCTAGAATAGATGATTTATGTTATTAGTGAACAAATAAAAAATTACATGGTTATAATTTTTTCATTATTAAGAGTGATGATGATTCATTATAAAACTGTAATGAAAATTTTTTGGGTTAATTGGTTGTTTTCGATCACAACAAACACATATTGTTTTATAAATTAATATCAAGTCTAAAAATGGAATCTAGAACATTAAATAAGTTGTAAAACATATATTATATTCTAGTTAAACCATTAAAATTGTTTTAGGACCATAATGGAAGATGGTAATAGAAATTGAATACCTGTTTTCCTTGAATGTGATAAATCAACACTTATTAGATGATGTTTTGATTTATAATATAAAAGAAGGGGAAATAAGAGATGATGAATAACTATTACTTTATCATACCAACATTTTAGTAAATGTATGTTACATTATTCAAAATAGAATTTCAATGAAAGAAGGTGAGGAATGAAATATAATCGAAAGGAAATATAAAAAAAAGAAATAAAAAGTGGAATTTACCTCTTGATGTAATATTCTTGAGAACCTCTATAGGGGAGAGGTTTTGAAATTTTTCTGAGACAACGAAATTCTAAACATTGGGGAGAGATCCTGGGAAGATATTTGAATATAATTTAGAAAAAGGAACATGAATTGATAGGAGTGAATAGAAGAGGGAGTGATGGGGGTTTTATAGTGTAGGAGAGGCGGGGTTTCCCTTTAGTTTACTTATTATTTATTATTTTTCCAAAGACAAACAATAGTGTTTATTCTTGTCACAAATTATTGTAATATGTGCTTGTGAGTTCTATCCTAGTTCTTTTACATCATCCATAATGCTAGGAATAGTGAATTTAACAAATAATGTATATATACAGAAAATTACCATAAATTACTATTCATTAAAATTTTGAGTTTTTCAAAAAAATCCCAAAAAAGAACCCTAACTATTTTGTGATGTATAGAATTGAAAAATTAAATCAATTTTTTGAAATTAATTTTCTAAATATTATCAATTTATTTTTAAATAAAATCATAATTTATTTCAAAAAATAACAATTTTATAACTTTTATTTTTTTATATCACCTTGAAAATTTATTGAAAATCTCATTATTTAATAACATTAATACAATAAAATATTAACTTGACTTACTATTCATACGGTTCATATTACTATTCACAATTGTATGTTACTATTTACTAAAAATTATGTTTTTATTATTTGACACTAAAAATTTTACAGAACATAACTATGTATATTAGTTTTTGAAATTGAAATCACAGAGAGTGAACATTTATGTTTAATGGCTAGGTTATAACAAAGTGGTGTTTTGTAGGGACTTGGCGTTTCATGCATTTAATATTAAATTTATTTTCCAAATATTAGGGTGTTAGAGTGAAGCACCCCACATATCATACGTCCCCATAAACATCTATCATCAAAATTTTCATCAATAAATCATTGTATACCTTTCATAACACTCATTAATAATAATCTAAGAGACTAAATATCGGTACAAATTTATATAGATTGGAACATCCAATGAAACATATTTATGCAGATTTCCTACTAGTGGGTCTCATTCTCATAACATCCTACAATGGATATTTCCAAGGGAATACTCTATGAGATGTTTCCCCAATATTTTGGGAGTCTCAAATCATGATATACTATATCATTTGTGTCCCTCAAATGTTATCATCAGGCGATTAAAAATATATTCAAAAATAGAAACATATCACTTCCAGGTTCATATCATAGTGAGGATCTGCTATGAATCATTGGTGTAATAACTACTCTTAGGAATGTATCAAATATTATGATTCATAGAAGAAAAATCATGATGTAATAAATAATATATTAATATTAAAAACTATAAAGAATTATTATCGTTATGTACACAAAATTTGGTTCTAGGGTACCAACTCCAACTGATAGTACCAATTTTTTCCAAAAAACTAATTTCAACATGTACCAAAATGAAAGGAAGGCAATCAATGTATAAGTGTATGAATAACTCATCCATCACAACAACATTGGAGTCCCACTCTTAAATGATGAAAACAAAAATATTAATGAAATTTCAATGAAACATAAACCAATATCACATACTCTTGTACTATAGTATAACAAACTCTTCTAAAAACACCTTATCAAGACCCTGTTGGATGGGGATCGAACTGAAACTACCCCAATAATACCTTTAATTGACCAGTGGATGGTAACAAGTACCGTGCAAGAATATCAAACACATGGGAGGCATTAGCATAATGTAAACATACATATGAAAACATCTCTATGCACATCCCATGACTAAATCTAAGAAAATGAAAAAAATGCATGTATACACTTATAATCCCATAATAAGAATGAAAAAATTAATATTAAGTTGGTGATAAAGGGTCTAAATACTAGACCATCAAAAAAATATTGAGATTAAAATAGACTCGAATTGTGTTGAGTACAATAAAATGAAACCTCTAATAAAAAAACTCGGTGTTTATAGCTCAATCTATGATTGACAAGATCTCTATCCTCCTAGGACACCACTAAAACGGTCATCATCTTAATAAGACATGAAATGTGAGTGAAAATACTATGAATGGGTGATTATAAAAATACCCAGTAGGAATCCCTGAAAACACTGAACACTTAGCATCAAGAATAGAAATATCATAACAAGGATACATAAATTAATGTATAAACAGAACCCATTTATACTTAGTAAGGACACCACACATTTTGTAGATCAAAACTAAACTATAATCCATAGGATCATGATCAAAATTCTAATAAATTATTGTTCTTATAGAAACCCTCCATGATCCAAAATATTATTTTATAAAACAATCCTATTTTACATGATCCCTATGCCCTTAAAATAAAACTTACTAGTTTCTAAAGTCCTCGGTGATCAAATATGGGATGACACCCTTTATTGTTGGGGGACACCACAAACCCAATTTGGACCAACGCTATATGTAGGGGATCATATAAAAATTATTCCACAAAAATTAGTATAACAATCTACAAGATGGAGGATCAACTCCCTGATTAAAGAGGTCATGCTGATTCCATGAACAAACATGGTGTTTAAAAAGGAATGATAGAGTATCAAAAACTGGTATCATAGAGGGACAAAAAAAACTCTATCTAATACTCATCCTCCATTGGGGATCACAATCCATTGATGTTTAAATATTGTTTCATTGTACCGTTTAGTTATTAGGAAAAGGGATCACAGTTAAGAGACAATAGTCCAAACTAATGAAAAATGGCTCTAAACTCCCTCCATGTTGGTACATGGTTTATATTGGAGACATAATACATTTCCCCTATATCCTTGGTCAAATGATGGGGTGATGACTCCCAAATAATTCAAATATAAAAGTACACAAAATTTCTGTAAGTATAAATGTGTAGTAGAGTCCTATTGGCACATTGTATGTGTCATTCAATCATGTCTAAGTACATAGATCTTCTTGTGTACTCTGGTTGTGTATATGTACCTCGACCTTACCATGCTTATGTACCCTCTGAGGTATACACAGATTATAAATCACGGCTCAAACATCTTGTGACATTTTTTACATGGAATGCGATGCTTTACTCTTTGTTGAAAACCTAACACCATATAGAGTGTCCCACAAGGATTATAATTCTTATTTACATGTCATAAAATCCAAGGTTTTCCATAACAAATCAGCTCTTCTCTTTATCATTGTTTCATCTATATACACTAAAATTATCTCTATAAAAATTTTAATTGTTCAATATAACTCTCAACTTCATCGATAACAAGTATTTATCTATCAAAATTTCACTCCAATCATTTTTATACGATGTCCATAGATGCACCATCAATATGAGATGAATAGAAAATGTCAATCCATTATAATCTATATCTGATCATACGTCACTGTGATCTAAATTTTTTCACATAATTGATCACATGTATTACATATATTATCCATTAGTTCATCAAATAATGGTGAAACAATAATCTAATATAATCTATTTTTTCGATCCATGGACCAATGAAATAACCCAATAAGAACGAGAGAAGACAAAATGTGTGAGAAATACATAAAACATAAAATTTGAGGAAAAAAATGGCCTTTGATTGTTTTGGACTCTATAAATTGCCAATAAATGACAAAAATTAATAGTAAAATAAACAATGAATAAACAAATCGAATGAACAAAATCTGTCATTATTGCATGGATAAATTCTTGTTCATGAAATTGATCCTCATTTTACCAGGTTAATATAACAAGATAAATTTACCCAAATAAAACACCATGCCTAGAGTTTTTATTGATCAGTGTTAAATAATGGTATTCTATTAAAATCATTTAAAAGATATAAAAACTCTAATGGTTAAACGGTCCTCAATCTAATCATGGTCATATGTAATCCACTAAGATCTCCTCCGTGAATTCTCTTAGATGGTTCCTCTCAGTTTACACGATTAAGCGGATAACCCCAAAGAAATTCAATAGAAGAATATTTGTAAGGTATCATTAATTTTAGGCTTTTATCAAATAATTAAATAAATAAAATATAATTTATTTAATTACTCTCCCATGTATGTTCTCACGCCCACCACCCAATGCTAACAAAGATTATATCCATCCTAGTATAAATATTATGTTCTAAACATAATGATGTACTCAAATTTCATATCTAAATAATAATTTAATATTTATTATACATATTTAGGATAACAATGTGCACATGATTTCAATATTTTGATTTTTTCTGAAATATTAAATTCAACCTCACGTGGCCTCAGAATATTACATTGTTTATGTTCCTTGCTTTAGGAAAATACACATAATATCTAAATGAAGACATAGAATGATTATATCCTATAATATTATGATTAAATTATCTATATTATGAATGAATGTTTTATGTAGGGTATGTATATGTGGGGTAATATGTGAGGAGAACATTATGGGAGATGCTGATGATCTTTCATGATATAAATTATTCATGCATGTAGTCTCCAATAACACTAGACCATTATGATACTCATGTGAGTACTATTGGTTTTTTAATATTCATATATAATGATATAATAGTTATATATGAAATTATTAGGTCACCTAAGATGTTTTAAAATAAGGATTTTGATAGCTTTAGTAATTATGATTGTTAAACATTAAAAAAAACCGATAGGGATAAGTCTTAGTATTGGATAACATCCCAATGATTTGATAAATTTTTGATTATGTTGTTATCCCAGAATATAAATCTCTACATGGATACTAGAAATTAGGTATTGGCATGAATCATATACCACTAGGTATAATAACACTTAATGTTTAGGTGTGGTCAATAATTCAATTTTTTATTGTTTTTTAGGATTGGGAATAAAACTACACATCTAGTTATACACACTAAGGGGATATTAATTAATTCATTGAAATTTTATTTATAACACATTATGAAATATTTAAATAGATAATAACCATAGATGAACTAATTGAAACCTAAGGTGTCTTATATCAAAAAAGGAGTCATTGTGTAGACAACCTATGAACGATTTGTCATGATTATATTATTTCTCAATTGGATTTCTATCTCTCACCACATTATTTGTGTTTTTTGTCAACAAATTTAACAATTTTGGATTGAGTTAACAATAACTGTTTAATAAAACTCATTTAGTAAACAAAAAATATAGATAATTTAATATTTTCTTGAATAAAAAATATTATTCTGATTCAAATTAACTATTCTAAATTGATGAATGATACTAACCGAAAAAATAGAAAAGAAACTAAAAATATATTGTTGTTTCTTTAATCACCCAACAACCAAAATCATTTTCTGGGTTTAATAATTCAATGATTTTTTATCAATGTTTTAGTTCCCCTAAAAATTTATTTTCGATTATCTATTTCTCAAATAATAAGAAATTTATTTTGGAAATTTATCTATTGGAATGTGAATAATATAAATTATTAACTCTTATTAATAATATTATGCATGAGGGGGGGGAATGAATCTATGGAATAGGTAGAGCATATGATATTGATTTTTCAATAAGTAATATCCTTGAAATATTCACATGAATTGAAAGGTAATTATTAGAATAAAAGTAGATGATTAATATATCTATTCATAACTACGAGGAATATTTTACATGATATGTATGTTATGTTCCATGTTTTTTCATTAACAATAAAATTATATTTTTTATTCCATAGAATCATGAGAATAAATATCCTAAAATAATTGGACTTAAGATACATTGATATATATATTCATAAATAATTCAACATACTCATAATATACAAATGGAAATCAGAGTCCCTCATTGTTCCCATTATTTTGGCAATACAAAAATAATGTTGTAATTTCACTAAAATTTTAATAATTATACGGATGGAGGAATGGAAAACATTATTAATTAATGATAAAATTTGGCTGGTTCCATTAATTTTTTTTTGTTTTAGAAAAGAAGGAGATTGAAAAATAGAATATCAATTTTATATGAAGAGGCCCGTAAAATCCTGGAATAGTTAGAGAGCACAAATAAATGATCAACACACACTCCAACTCCACAATAGAACTATGTAGATACATTACGCATTTTAATTCATGAATATAAGGGTTAATGATGAAAATAAATAGAAGTATCATCTTAATCCAATAGAAAAATTAAAATCTCATGTGGTCAAAATAGGTAAGGTGGGTCCCCAAAACCAAGTGGTGAAAGGCTAAAATATCAACCACTCTAGAATTGAAAACTTATAATTTTATTTTATATCACAATTTTTTTTAAATTGGATGAAATTGATAAGATTTTCACGTCACCACTTTAAGTATTAAAAGTTTAATTATTATAAGATGTTCCTTATAGAAATATGATTTAGTCTTAATTATATAGATCCTTTTATATAGAAGATTGTGGGAATATTATTCTATCAAATCCTGATATTCACTTTATAGTTGAAATCAATGTGATTTTTAGAATGGATTGAATATATCTATATAGTTATCATACCAATATCTATGGAAGGAATGTAACATTCTATAGATGAAATCATCTAATGATTTTATTTTATTACGTTGATGATAACGATCTTCAAATGGAAGTTAATTCCATTATACGAGTTTAGTAACTATTTATATTGGTTATTTATCTATATGGGTTGACGAGAAACTCAAAATCAATAATATATGTATTGTTTTGGATTATAAACTTATATTTTCTTAAGAAATCCCATGTATTTCCCCAAATCACAACTTTATATTTTTAGTAGAACTTATACATTATGTTTAACATATTTTTATATATCCATATATAATGGGCCTAATTTATTTTAAGGAATTTATGTTTTGGAAAAAATGGAATATTAATTATATATTAATACACTCTAATGTGTAACCATGGGGTGTACCTTTTTATGTTAAAAAAGTTAAGTGGGTTAATGCATCTTTGTATTGATTATCGAGAACATCCAATGAACACTATCAATAACACGCATCCTTTATGTCTTATTCAGGACTTATATAATAAACTATGTGGAGCTCAAAAAATTTAAAAGATTAAACTTGATTCCAAATTTCATCAATTGAGGTTCATAAAGAAGGATATAACATGAATACATTCTATAGAGAATATGGTAATTATGAATTTATGTGAAATAATTTTATCTTTCTGATTCCATTGTTATCTTTATGGATTTAATAAATAGAGTCTCTATATACTATCTAGATCTATTTGTGATAGTATTTATATATGATATTATTATATATTCAAAGGGTATGTAATATAATGAGGGCCCCTTGTGAATTGTGATGAAGACCCTGTGGAAGAATAATTTATAGTCTTACACAAACAAGTGGGATTTTTTTATTCATAATGATTCATTCATGGGTCACATTATATCATGTGAATGTTAATTGGTGGATCCTTTGATGATTGATGTTATTGAACAATGTCATATACTAACTATAGTTAACAATATACATATTTATCATGGGTTATAAGGATCATATTGATGTTTTTTGAATGAATTATCATAAAATACTAATCTAATAAAATTATTGATTTGGAAGGGATCCATATTTCTTTGGACAGTTGAATGTCCATAATATTTCAAGGAGATAAAAAGTTAGATGTTCTGCACAACACTCCATAGATAGCCTTATTATAGATTATGGCTTTTGATCAATAATGATGCATTAATTAATGTATTGGTTTGAGACCTCCTTAATAATGATGTAGTGATAACTTATAACTTGTGATAATTGAAAATTTAGGATCATAATTACACAAATCATGATTTAGGGTCGATATTAGTATTTTTTAATAGAAAATATGGATCCATTATTATTATTACAAATGATTTGATATTTTTACTAATAATAATGTTTTTATGTATATATTATTATAGAAATTTTTATGTTTTTTCTTCTAAAGGTTATGGTTGTTGTTGACTAAATATCATTAATGCTAAATAAAATACTATCCTGAGTAGATTAACAAGGTGGAAGATGCTCATTGTTAGAACGACCAATCTAGTTTGTTTATAATGAGAACTGAAATAGCCCCAATAGTTATGGGTTTAAAAATATTGGTATTTAAACGAGGATTAATGGGAAATATAATATATTTATCAAATTAATATTTAAAAATCCATCAAAGTATGATTTAGAATCCAAAAAAGGATGATGTGGAAAAGATATGAAGGTGATGAATATTCCAATGTTTAACCATGATTGTGATGGAATTATAAGATTTTATAAAGGTGTTTGTGTCCCATAGATACCAAATTTTTAAAGAGTTATAGGATTGAGCTCATAACTATCTATACACTATTCATCTAAGGGGTGTGAAGATTAATAGAGATCAGAATGAGTAATTTTCATAAGAAAAAATGAAAATGGATATAGTAGGGTATACATCCTGATGCTTTATTTTTTAGCTTGTTAAGGATGAGAGAAATATGTCTGAGGGGATTTTATAATCATTAAAATTAATATAATGAAAATGGGAGAACATCACCATGGGTTTAATTTCTATAATCCAGATAATATCAAGAGGAAATAATGTTATTTTGGTTTTAGTTAATAGCCTAATGAAATGAGAATTTTTTCCCATAATTTGATATTTTAATCTTTATAACCTTTCTAGGATATACATTATGTATGTATTATGATTTAATAAATTTATACATTATTTTTTCTCTGATTAGGATCATTTGGTCTCCTTGATGTTTTAGAGAAGGCATCAGTACTCTTTGTATACATAGTTCATCTTGAAATAAATATAACACCAATAGAGATATGGTTATTCTATGAGGGAAAATCAAAATATAAAAGAAATTTTGACTTATTATTCTATTAATAAAAAATATTTTCTGGATCAACACCATCAATCGGTTGAATTTTTATACAAAAATAGTAATTACATTGGCATTTAAAAGGCTCCTATGAAAAAAAATCTATTTTAGGATTTGATGAACTCCAATATGAAAAACTGACATTAGAGAAACAAAATCTATTGGGACATTGTATAGTGTATTAAATGATTGATTAGGATATATACATCTGGTAAAACATTAGGAAATCTCCATGTCAGAAAACAATAATGGTCATGTTTGAGATTAAAAGGTTGAAAATTTCCTTTCAAAAAAAGATATTAGAGAATAAAGAAAAATATTGATGAAATTAAATTAGTTAGTGAAATAATTAGAGCTATGTGAAAGAATTAAAATAATATATAAATCAATTAAACAAATTAGTTAGAGAACTAGATATCGAAATAAATAATATAAGAGGGTTTGATAATGAAATTAGGAAGACCCAAGAAAATTGCATCTGTCTCCACCATCAATGACATTGAATGATTTATAATCCCAAGGTATCAATGGTGTAAATTAAATGCAAGTTAAATTTAAATCTCTTACATTAATGAATAGTAGAAAAATCAATATCCATCACTTTAATGTTATTGATCACCTATCCTCCTCACTTATGATTTTAAACTCCCAATAACATTACTTTAATGACAATGTAATTAATCCAAATATCCCCTTGATTTAAGGACACTGATTGATCAAAAAGATAAAAAATAACAGAATTTCTTTTCTAAAACCCCTTTGAAACACACACTCCAATCTCTATTTATATAGAATATGTGAATAAACAATAGATAATGAGGGAGTTAAAAATGTAGACGATATCCAAAATAAATGAGAAATTATTAGGTCAATATAAAAGTAAAAATAGTAGCATAAGATTTAAACAGGATAAAAATAAACATTGAAATTAAAAAGGGGGAATATTCAGATTATAGTGTGGTTTTATGATGGTTCTTGAGGCCTTGGGGGTCAAATAGATCCATTTAAGGTCATATTAATAAATGTGAGTGCCATTATAACTATATTTTCCCCTTTAATAATTCTGCTAGATAGTTATAGTTCATTGAGAGAAGAATGGTTTTGTCTTGGTTCCAATAGGTAGACACTAGCACATGCTAGTGGAGTGCTCTAAAAACGTCCTTACAATTTATTTTGGAAATATGTTTATTTACTTGTATCCATAAAAAATTTCAAAAAAAGAAATATTTATGTCCATCAATATAAAATTTTCAAAAAAAATGTGTGTTTCTAAACATCATACCCAATAATGAGAGTGAGGTGTTCAACGTCCCCCACCTCCATTTTTGAAATCACAAATGATTAAAATTAATAATATATTTATATGAATAAAACATTACATTTTAATATATCTAAATAAATTTTCAATATTAAATAACTATATTCAACCCATCATTTTCAATTCTTCAAATAGAAATATAAACATGAATTCAAAAATGATTTCAAAAAAGTTTTCACTTTCATCAATATTTTTTAAATACATCAGTCCCTTTGCAATTAATAAAAACCAAGGATCATAAGATATTGAAATTTTTTTGTCAACATGATAAATGTTTCAAATTATTGAAACAAATCATGAAACATTTGAGTCTATTATCTTTTCCCCCATAAAACCAATATGATTGATTATTTTATGTCAAAACTGTCACCAAATTTAAATAAAATAAAATAATTACAATAAAAATTATTCAGATTAAAATAATTTAAAAATATTTCCAATGATTTGAAAACATTAATTGAGTGACTATAATATTACCATATCTTAGATTTCATAATCTTTCCTCCATAAATTATTTATAAAGTATTTATCGAATAAATCACACCATTTATTACATCACTTAATCCTCCATCACATCGTTTATAAACATGGGTTATATAATTGAATTCATTAAGAGATGAGGTCCAAAAATAAAATAAACATGAATGTAAATGAAATATTCATATCCCCTAATGTTCTGTTAGGGAAGTTTAATACCAAAGAGGAATTTTTATGTCTTAACAAAATTCAACATATAAATATCAATTTTAATGGTAAATAACCACACACCCTTGTTTATTGATATAAAATCTCAATAAACTACTTGATTTCATCCAAAAAAAATGACATTTAATAATAGGAAAATTGACGATTTAAAAGGAGTTGTCTCCCTCTCTAATGATGCATACATTGAAAGTAAAAAAGGGGGATACAAAATAATGTAAATCCATAGTTTAATGATAAAAATATAATGCAAATAATACTCACCTAAGGTACAAAAATAGATTGATCAATCACTTCATTATTCAAAATAAAATATATTGATGAAATAATTATCTCTATATTTTCAAATATATCAATGATTTCAATATTTAAAAACAAAAGGATCAATTATCTAGAAGACATGAACGGTTTAAAGAGATATGTACATCATGATTAAAATAATTTTTTCATATGAACATCAATGTGATCAGTATTTTAAATTTATCCTAAAATTATATTAATCTAATGGATGGAACAAAAATGATAAATAGATAGAAAAATCCCCATATTGACCAATGATAAATGAAATAAATGCATACAATCCCTGTTGTCTCCCCAATAAAAAATATAATCATTCCTAAGAACTAGATTTCTAGAATAAAATATTTGACTAAACACATTTGAAAATAATATATCAATTATTATTTAAAAAAATATATGTGAATAACAAATATTTTTTTTTGTTTTTGAATTTACAGTTCGATATGATATAAAATTTAAAGATATCAAATTTACAAAAAAAAAAGAAATAAATTATAATAATTTTTTATTCAAATATTTATAATTTCATAGAAATATTATTATTATGGGATTAAATAATGTTTCGTATTTGAAAACATATTAAAAATAATATTATTCTATTAAAGATTCAATTTAATGAATAAATTTTTAATAATGATGAAATATCTATGTAAGTTTAAATATTTCATAAATAAATTTAGAATGAGATTTTTAAAATATTTTGAAACTAAAATATTAAAACACAAGTTAATATAATATTAATTATTATTGTATAATTATTTAAAAAATTTAAATTTTCTGATGAGTGGTTATATAAGTGTCTTGTGCACCAACTCTTCATGTACTATGCTGCCCTTTGGGAATTTCTCTTGAGACATTATACCTAAAATTCCATCATGAATCTATAGATTTTGGTAATAAAAATATGGGTCAAAAAACATTAACCAATAATGATGTTTGAACCCACATATTCTTGGAAATCGAGATACGATAAGAAAATGGGATTTTTTACCTAATAAAATTGAAAATGTGTGGATGTATTTTGTTTCAATATATCATCCATTTTTACAATTTCATTTATAAATCAATTTCAAGTTTGTATATTGTAATTGTAACACTTATGCATAGATTCTCCTCTAATAGAAATGGTTTTATTTTTATTTGTGGAGGATATTGAATAATAATAAAGGCCAAAATTATATTTCACATTACATGGGGAACCCAAAAATTAAATTTATAATAGTTATCACCTTCGTTGGTCTTGGAAAGAGATTTTTTATGATCTTTAATAATTCATTAAAATTTTTAATATCCATTTGATCATTTAATTTCAATGATGAAACCATATTTTTTTAGGGTTAATCCTTCTCACATAAAAAATATTATATTTATTTTTATGAAAATTAATTTTTTTGATTTATTCAAAAAATCATACCTTTATTTTTTCTATATGATTTTAGACATTCAAAATCAATATATTCAGAAGAACAAGAATAATATAATGAATAAAATAGAGTGTATAATATATTTTCCCTCATTATAGGATATAAGTATCTTAGTTAATTCTCTAATTGATTAAGAAATGGTAGAGGGTCATCCATAAATTTCACATCATGTTAACACTTTTAATACCATATTATATTCCTTATTCTCTTTCACATTATTTTTGGATAAAAGAGAAATATGGATTGATGTGACCCACTTTCATGTAACCGCATCAAATTACTTCTAGTTCTCTTTTTTTCTTTTCATTATTCGTATGTTAATAGTGTTTATTAATTTTCATGAACATTTATATATTTTTTAACATATGTTCAATGTTAGAATCAGTTATTATTGAATAATCATTAATTTCCATGATGTAAATGTTATTTTCTCCCAGACCTCCACTTCCTACATTAGAGATCACATATTTTTTGTAATATCACAGGACACGAGTGACCCAATGAGCTCTTGGACTAGTATATTCCTATTATAGATCACTTCATTAATTTTTACCATTTTGGATTTTAACGATATTGAAAAAACTGAAAGGGACTTATTCAATTGCATCTCTATACAAATATCATTACTATGAGATTACCTTACTTTATAAATTCAAAATATAATCTATTTAATATTTCAATAATTTACTCATTAGGATTCATTATAGATAATTTAATATATTTGTAGTAGATATCAATCCTATAAACCAATACATTATTTGTACCCCCATGTGTAACTTTAAAACATTTCCAAATTTTGTGGTACATTTTACGCATATAAATTATATTAAATTCATTTCTATCTAACATTAGATGTTGAGAATTTATTTATTTTTTGTCATTATCAAATTGTTTTATCATTACGGGTCGATTTTTATCCATTTCTTGAGTGAGGCTACAAACATGCATAACAATTATTCAAATCATATGTCCTATAATTCTATGAGTAATTAAAATGTATTTTCTTTTCAATAATCATAATCAAGTAAATAAATGTATGTACCCCTATCAATATAGTTTTATTATGGACAGACATGGTAATTTAAGAAATAATATATCTTTTATGGACCATACCTTGAAAAAATATTTTTTTATATCAATACACCCTTTAATACGAATTGATAGTCAAAGTGGAGATGAAAAAATGTGGAATAATATCATTTTAAAAAATTGATATTATAAATAAATAAATATGAAATTTAGATAATTAATAAATAATAATAGTTAACTTTTTGAATGATAATTATGAGGAAAGTGATTAAATGATTGAGTTAGTGTAGTAGAAATAGGAAAGAACAGAAGAATGTTTGATATCTAATTTCACCAATGAAAGTTCCCAAGTTATCCACCCCCAATGAAATTAATGGATTTATAATCCCTTTTCCAAAATGATATCTTTTAAACCTAATAGAAATTTAAATCTAAATAAACAAGTATACCTGAATTTAATGTAATTGATCACATATGCCCATAACATAATTTTTCAATCACTAAAAACCCTTGCATTAAGGGAAAATATGGTAATTTCAATATCCTTTTAGATTAGGAACCAAATAAGAAAAAAAAATAAAGAGAGTTTCTTTTGGGAAATCCCTTTCAAACAAAAAACCAATCACTCTTTATAATGAATATGATAGTAAACATAAGTGATTGAGGGACTAGAAAATTCATAAGAGATCATCAATAATAGTTGAAAACAAAAGAGGGCTCTAGATAAAGAAAAAAAATGAAAACATAAGCCTTTCCTATGTGAAATATTTTCTTCCAGAAACCCAATGGGTTCTATAAATATCTATTTGGAGGGTTTCAGAGTGATTTTGGGGCCATGGTGGTAAAATAATGTTGTTATATGACTAATTAAGGAATGTGGGGCCCATTACAATAAATTTTATATATCTTTCAGAATTTCACCGAATAGTATTTTTGTGTAACTGGTGATACTATGGAACTTGGGAAGAAATGTCATTCATTTTAGATCCCACAAACACTCGGTCATAACTTATCATCAAGTCAGAGATTCTTTGGTAGAACATGTGTTTTATCTATGTGGCATCGACTATCTAGCATGGCCCACTAGGGAACGACAGACACTTGCAGGTGGAAGGCTATAAAAATATTCTTCATTATACTAATTATCCCTTTTAATGGTTTGTTACCTTTTTTATGATATTTAAAAAGTTAAAACACTAAAATACATTAAAAGATATTTTTATAAAAACAAATGTGTGGTTTGGATCAATTAGTAATCCTAAGAGAGAAATTTGTATAAAAGGAAATTTATAATGGAAACTATGGTTATATATAATCATGAATGTTTTTGATTAAGTAATACTATTTATATCTCTATAGAGTAAGTATTGGTGATTTAGAAAGAATGGAATGCTGAGACATAGATATATTAGTCCCTTTATTTTTTTATCCAGACTTTATCTTGTTGCTTGTAACTCCATTTGAATGTCACTCATGTTCATGATGATTCAAAAAGTACAACTTATGTAACTACATAAATAATACTTAAAATATATTGTAATCATCGGATTTACCAATTGAGAAATATTTCAGTAACGGTAAAAAAAAGTTCAGATAAAAAATTGATGAAATTATCATCGAACAAGACCACTGATCTAGTGAATGTTTTTAGGTGAAACTATAAATTTGATAAATATATATGGGAACCAGATGTGTAGACTATAAATTAATATAATTTGTTTCTTATATAAATTGAAATAATTATTTTGGATAAATTGTTTTCATTATTTTAGTATCTAATTCTTTGATATTTTTTAATATATTTCTCTATAGATAAAACTAATTTTGTGGATATATATCTTTACATTTAACATGGAGTTTTAATAAACAAGAATATATTATTGAATTGTTATTATCTAATGTAATAGTTATCACAGTTCCATTGAATTTAATGATATGAATATAAATTTCAAGTCTATGAGAATATATTTTTGGAAGAAGTATATAATTAATTAATTAATCATCATTTAATAAAATAAACACATAGTAATTAAATATGCTTTTCTAAAAAATAATATGTATGCAGGAAACATGTCACCTTCATGAAAAATTAGCTAAAAAAATATTCCAAAACTATTTTAATGAAATTTATAGATTATACATTCATTTAAAAATTCCAAATTCCAACAATGGGGTTTCATAGGCTGGAGATAATAAATAATCATGTATTATACTAAAAACATTATTTTGAAAAAACGAGTGTCATTATGTTTGGTGAACATAATTTAAAATAAATTCAAACACTCATAAAAAATTAATTTGAAAATATGGATTTTATATTTTTAAATATGTTTTTTATATTTTTTAAAAAGGTCCTATTTATTTTTTGTCATTTGTAAATTATCTAAGCTAAATATTAGACAACGTAGTAAGGTTTAAATGGGTTAAATAAGGATAAAACATTGTGACAATGAAAATTAATATCCAACATGGATTCTATTGCTTCATTGTATAGGTTATTTTAAAATATTCATATTTTCTCTATGATTTTTTTTCTATATCTTACCAATTTCCATTAATAATTTCATTTATATTGTTTCAATTTAAAAAAAAATATGAAATAACCCCCCATAATTTAATCACTAAATTATATTTCATAGGGATAAAATGTGGATATATTTTGTTCTAAAGAGTTGTTATTAATGTAAATTAATAATTTTTCTTCATGATAATTTACTTTTTAAATTTTTAGATATTTAATAATTACCCTAATTACATATAAAACACCAACACAGTTGTCATTCAAGTAATATAAAATCTAATTTAGTAATTTTAAAAATATAAGAAGTAATGAAATTTTAAGGAATCATTATGATCCAAATTTCATTAATTAAATATAACATATTAGTTATGTTTTAAATTTTTATCATTCAAATCAGTTTCTCTCTGTTTGTATTAAAATTTAAACTGTGCTAATAGTCTTGAAAATTACATAAATGGTCTCTTATGTGAAATAATATTCTACATAACGTTTTATAATTTCATAAATAATATACACTATCCAATTAAATGATATATGGTCAATAATATTAGCCATTTTCCATGCTATACCCTTTATATTTTATTTAAACATTCATGACCTCTAAGGAAATTTTTTTATATCATAATAATCATCTAAAGGGTTAATGAGGGGCTAAAACAACGAGATAACGATCAAAATAATTCCGAAAAATGTATAAATTTTATCAGATGAAATTATTTTTATTCTTTGTAATTATAGATTCTAAATATATTAATTTTATTATACTTGATCATGAATATTTTTTTCTGTTAATTTATTATATTAGGTAATTCCAAGGGTTCCACTGCACTCACATATAAAAGGGAGCTTACTTTTCTCCATTATTAACAACTAATGAGCCTTCAATTTCATCCATGTCCTAAAATAATACAATTTTTTATTCACTACTGACTTTATAGAGGTTTTTTTATTTCAAAAATACCATCGTTTCATGACTTGAAATATAAGAAAAAGGAGGATTGTGAAAAAAAAAGAGTTATAACTATAAACTATGTAATTTAATTTCAATTTCCCACATTAAATCATAAAGATATATGGCATCCATTATGAAATTATTAAATATATATATTAAATATAATTAATTATTATAACTATTTAATAACCATTATCCCTTTCCCTTTTATTTTATGTGAAAAGGAACCATCGTCCATGTTTATAGTTGACTACCACATCCATGAACTTTTGTGTTCCATTTTTCATCACTGCTTCGCATTTACCATTATAATGTTGGGGATCATTAATATATATGAAATTTATGAGACAAGTAGAGTTTTATAATAATGAATCATTATTTACTTTTTTTGTTCCATCCATTAATAGTGGAATCATCACTTGCACGCACGTACAGATGATCGTTCCCATGAATGGTTGTAATTCATTTTTAAACATTGATTTATATGAATAGTTATAAAACTACATATAATAGATACATAAAATACACATAAAATAATTAAAATTATGCATATAAATTCACTATGATCAATGTAAAAAAATGGGACATCTAAATAGTGACATTCTTGAAAAACGTAGTAGTTATCACTCAAAATAGTGATTTCGATAAAGAGTTATTAAAAAACAGGAGAAAAAATTTTATAAGTAAATAATATATTGTATGATATATATTATTACATCCATTTAATATATTTATAATGAATCTATATTTATTATATAGTATGATCAAACACATATGAATAGAGATGGTTCATGAGATATGTGATTTATATTTCAATATCAATTTAATCAGATTTATTTTTTTTCCAAAATTCAAATGGAGAAAATTTATATGATAATTATATGATAAACCCTTTTAATTTTTTTATCTAGTAATATTTGAAATTTTTTTCTACAATTTCCCTATCTTTGGTCCTTAAAATGGTCTAATTTTTTTATGAAAAGATGATATCATTTCTACACTTTTGGTGGGGAAACATTCTCATACATATTCATGTTCCAAAAAATGGATAAATATTTTTATTAAAATTCTCAAATTATTTTTTAACATCATTTATAACCAAGATTTAAATACTATAAAAAATGTAAAAATCTATATCATTTTCTTTTCTTAGATGATGTACTATCTTCCAAAGGTTCAATAAATGTTTTTATATGACCGTATGTTAGAATACATTTCCCACTATATTTATCACTACATGATTTGAATAATCCTTTATAAGTATCAATTTTTTCAATGAATATGATTTAACTAATATTTTTATTTTTTTAATTTTAAATTATGAATTTCAATATTTAAAATGTTTTTTTACTCATGAAATATTCCATTGGTCTTATGATGAAATTTTTTACATAGCATACGATCTTTTGATGTAATTTATTACTTACTAAGGATACGATGAAATGATAAAATTCTTATTCATTCCCAAAATAGTTTTTATTAGAATGAAAAGATATTTATGAAACTATTTTATCTTCCATGAGAAATTCTATAATGATATTATTAATTTTATATGATATTACGAAGTAAATATGTGTAGATTATGATTTTTTGACCCATGGAACCATAATTTTAGGGGCCCTAAATTTTTTGGGAAATTATGAAGGATTTAAGAAACTTTTAAGAGAGGACAAAACTATAAATCTCATAATAGATGAAAGAGTTTAGAAAGTCCTTAGAGGAGATATAGAAAATAAATTCTAAATAGATGATAGTGTAAAATAAATATATATTACTCTTAATAAAAATTTCAAATTATACTATATCGGTAACAACATGATGAATGCCTGAAATTATGTAAATTTTTTAAGTATTCTTATAATTGATCTGTAAAATTCCTATAACATGTCTAATTACTTAACATGTCCTATCATGGTTCAAGATTGATTGATGACGATTAATTTCTCTAATGATTCAATTATTTTGATATGATATCATTTTATGTTATGAATCTTGTTTATCGTCTTTGAATAATTGGGAATTAACTTTTTAAGTCATTATAAAAATATCAAACCATTATTTTTATCTTCTAATTAGATTTTATAATCAATTAAGATCTCTAAGATTTACTCTTGCAGACCATCAGTGCTCATCCCTTCTTATATTTCCATTCCCAATGTAATAATGGATGGTTTTAAGTAGGTTATCTCCAAGAAGTTTCTATATCAGAATAACAATGTTTTATATTCCAAACTTCCAAAATTAAATATGTTTTTTATGATTTTAGTCTCCAAATAAACAAACCCTTGACGATCCTCAAGCTTGTATTATGTTAAAATGTATTAAATATACATCTATAATGATGAAATAATTTTATATTAAATACCTGATTTTCATTTGTTTCACCTTTTAAAAAATAGAACAAGGAAGACATTGGGTCAATGTGGTCAAGTCCACCACACCAATGTGACCCTACTATGTCATAGTACAAGGTCCATGGTGAAACATGCCTAAAATATTTAGATGGACTATAAACCCTCCTCAAATGTAGTTAAAATATGGCCATCAACACATTATCATAGAGAGAGTAACTAAAATTCTTCCATATAATATTCATCACCTCTATCTCCAAGATCATCCACCATAATTGATATAACTACATCACACCTCTACTCATGATCCTTAATAAAAAAGAGTCTTTCCCTTACAAAAAAATAATAATACATAGATACAAAATCCACCATGATGCATCCCAAAACATGGATTGTGGATTTATTACCTAGACCTTACAGGAAACCTTTAAAAACTCCAGAGCACCCTTATCCTACTCTATACTTGGTCAATCCTCTAATTTGTTCCACATAGATCCCAGGTTAGGAGTACTTAAGGTAATATACTATTGTGTGGCCTCCCACAATAGTGGCACAACCTACTACATCCCAGGTCAACAACTCACTAGGAAATCCAGGGTCCTTTTAAAACACCATGAAAATAAATAAATCACACACAAACCAAAAAATGTAACTAAAATTTTAATAAACATTCTAGAAAGAAACATGGGGTGTTAAAATTTTCTACACCATGCTATATTTTTTCATAGAAATGTTTTGGTATAGGTAGTATAAAATAGAGTGGAATGTTGTTTGGTTTTGGCTTAGTGAGAAGCATGCGGTAATTCTACATGAAAATTGGGGATTCAAACCCCATTGGGGAGGTACTGTAGCAGTAATGTAGTGATACTATAGAAGTAGAGGTACTGTAGCAATGGAGGGAGTAGTAGTTGTAGATGAAATTGTAGCAGTGGCGCATAATGTGTGGTACTTTAGCGGAACAGGGGCTGTAGTAGCATGGTTACTATAGCATTACTATTCACAGAATGGTTATTTGGCCAAAAATATTGGGCACATAGGCCATGTAATAAGCTACATGCCAACTGGGCCTTTGGGCTATATAGTGGCTCTCCCTCTACCCAGTAAAAAGAGGTATTTTATTATCTTTATTAATAAAATTAGGATTCACCCCCAACCTTTAAAAAAAGAGTGGAATGAAAAATAATATCTCATATCAAGAGGTTAGTGTGTGAGGAACCAACATGATCACTCTTAATAAATAAAAAAAACATTAATACCCCTTTAAGATAACTAAAAAAATTCTAAAATCCTCCTGAATCTCTCCAAGAACAAAAAAGCTACAAACACCAATCATGAGGACCACAAATGAATGAAATTGTACATTGGTGTCCCAAAAATATACAATTCATCAAAAATAGTTAAACAAGTGGGAGGTACAGACATAATTAGGAGATCTACCAAACCAAAAAACACAAAAAGGACATATATATTTACACTAACTAGAAACATTCACATAAAAAGTTGTGTTCGATATCCAAAGGGGAAACACATTCATCTAAGCATCATAAAAACCATTGAAAAAAATTTAACCCCTATTAAATCAAAACATCCAATTGAAAAAAATAATAGAAACAAACCATATAATTCCTGATAATACTACCAAGGGATCTAGACATGGGTTACAACAAAAGAGGTTAAAATATAACCTTTAGCTCAGAATATAATACCATGGTGAATCCATAAATATTAAAATTATCACAAAATATTTCTAATTATCTATGATATACAATGATCATTTTTACCCAACCATTGTCCTAAGTATTGAGAATGACAAACTAATCATGATCCATAACACATAAAAAACAATCATAAAAAATATAACCCTTATTGAAAATCAACCCAAATACTAAGCATGCATGAATTGATATTCTCCGCAATCCACATAGATACAGACAAGAAGACTAAGATACATACCAAAATAAAATACCAAAACAAACAACCCATCCAATTTACTAGATAGAACATCCTTATACTGATCCACTTAAATCATGAAACCAATACACAAGGAATAATTTACATGGTAAATCATTATTAACAGATACCTCATAAAATATTTTAAACAAAAAAGACAATCTCAAACTCCACCACCCTAAGAGTAAATTGATTCCCTCATGGAAGAAACAAACCATTAATATTTCAATGAATACAGGCTTGATTTGAAAGACCACAAACTTTTGAGAAATGATTAGTATACACATATATCAAAAAATCATTGAGTAAGACCTTAGCATGGAAAAGAATAAACCATAGACATCCAATACACTCAGTTAGTTCCATCAAATAAAAACAAAACATCAGTCACTCTTTAATATTTATAATCATACAAGGATATGAAGATTTCCTCAACACTACCCATCTACCTCATTACAACAAGAGAGCATCATTCACTATATTAGGATGGTCGACGATGATTCTAAATGAATTCAATGGGGTAAATTTGCACATAATATCTCATCTCCATAACTTATTCTAAAACATTGGTAGAGTTGGAAAATAGACAACCCACGCTAAAATGATTATTGGGGCCATCATGAGGACCATCCTAATGAAATAAATAACCAATTTTCATGAAGTTATTTCTAGTTGGGATTATCTAATTATAATTAAACATGAACACAATCTATCCACATTTCTTAAATATAATCACACAAAAAATAAAAAATAATGAAAAATATCAAACATATCTAGTGATAATGTATTAGATGGGATATATCCCAATATAATCAGAAAAATATTAATACTAAAAAATAATTCATAAAAAAAAATTTAATTTTATGTTGTCATGGTAATTAAATTTTAAAATGAGTTGTTAAATATTATTCATTAGTCGGTTAATTTTAAAATTTAACATCCAAATATATTTTTAAAATTAGAACACAGAATAATGATTCCCTTATCTTTATTAAATAATTTCACAAAATGATATAAAAACTATAAATAAAATTATTAAATAATTTAAAATATTAAATAATTTCACAAAATTATTTATTAACTTCTACAAAACCATCTTTTTAACATATAGATATATAAAAAACATCAAAAATACCCTATAAATCTAAATCAAATATCATAAATAGTCTAAAATCTCTAATTAATTTACTAAAATTAATAATGGACACCAAATAATCTAATTTCAGATCTATAATTGGTGAAAACGTTTTTTAATATTATATTCATCCTAAATAGTTCAACTAGATGATTTGTAAGTTTATGTTCTAACCATATGTTAGACTATATAAAAACCCCAAACCAAGTACATGACTACCACATTTTTTTCTATACCATGTTGGTTACTAAATATTATTTGGTTATCCTTTCAATTCCACCATATATTCAATAATAATTATAAAAAAAATATTAAAATTGTATTAATTGAAAAAATAAAAAATGAAATCAAAATATGTTTCAAAACCCCAATTGTCCAATGAAATTCATGTTTCCACATAATATATAGATATCATGAAGCTTTTTTTGTTCTAACTCTACAATTTTGACACAATTATAATATCCATACATCACAAATGGTCTATAATTATCTAGAGGGGACCACAATAATAAAATTATTATCTAACCTATGCCACCATGGAACAGAGCCCTCAAATGAGCCAATGTCTTACAGAAAGAACTTTAATGATTTCTCAAGGATGTAAACTCGAGAAATTGTCTGAATAAATGACCATTTGATACCTATATCAACCATGAATAATAATAATCTCACAATGAATTCCACTTTAAAATATAGTGTGACTCATCTGTATATTAGATGTACAAAATATATATAAAATTTAAATAAGATAAAACAACCAAACCTAATAGGAATCATAAATTAATGCTGACATCACATATAATAGACACAATGTAAAAACACACATATTTCATTTAAAATGAATCTAAAGGGAAGTGTAGACCTACATATATGATACATAAACATCCCAAAAATATAATTATAATTGAATACAAAAAGTAATGATTACTTGCTTGTGATCCCAATCCCCTCACTACATCATTAACTAAATCCAATCAATTAAACCTTAATGTCAAAAAAATATGGAGATCAAGGATTGAGAAATTCAAAATAGGAACAAATCATCTTACTATTCTGATTTGTGTATGCTAGGTGTGACTAAAACTAATCCCTTGAGGATTATAATAATGTATTTTGGAATTAATTTACAATGATATTACATTTTAAAAAAATTTAACAATATATATAAAATATTATTTAATTTATAACTAAATAACTCTTCCAATATAGATTTATTTCACAAAAAATATGTGTTTATTTTAATAAAACGAAAACATTATCAATACCATGTAAAATAATTCATTAAAATATTATTTAAAATACCCTAAATTGATTGAAAACAATTTCATACCATTCAAAAACCTTTCCATATTCAATCTATAAAAAATTACATTTAAATAATTAATAAATCACATAATATAAAAAACATTGTCAATAGGGAACCATATCAATATTTGATATAAATAAAAAAACATGCACAATAGTACCACATGAGTTAATCTTACTAGGAAATATAAACAAAATATGTATAAATATCTCATATAGAGTAATCAACAACACCATCTATCATTGGAGAAAACCCTACAGTCATTTTGTCTAGTTTCTTAGAGAAACTTAGTAAATAATAAGGGTAGTACCCTCTATTAGTAGAATGAATATAGAAAAATGTCACTAACCATTAGGGATCCACATAAAATTCTTCATTAGGATATCAAGTGGTGCGTTATAACATCCATTCTTGGTTGGCTAACCAATTTACCAAAGGATTCCCATTATGTGGTAAATATGAGGTTATTATAAAATTGGATCGCATGACCAAAAAAATTCAAAAGAAAATGTACATGTCATCTCACATCTAAAAAATTGTTTGAATAACCTCCTTTTACAACATATATACAATCATTATATTTATAACCCCCTCAAATGTATCAGATTTTATAAAAATATCTGAATATGGTCATTAATATGGTCTCACAAACGCACACACCCTGAAATCTATTATATTGTGTAGAAAAAGCATTTATAAAACTCACATGAAAAAGGATATTTTTAAATATTTATAATTCCATCTCAAATAATTAATAAATTTACCCATTGAATGCCGCATAAAACAATCTTAATACATTATCCCTTTTATTTTAATCCATTTAAGTAACATAATAATTCTTTATCTTGAATTTTTTTTATAATCATGGTATTTTACCCATTCGAAGACCCATAAAAGTTCAAATACATAAAAAAGTAACCATTTATTTAAAATAATAATAATTTTATTATGTAATTATCAATCATCAAAACATCATAAAAATGATACAATTAAAATAATCATATTCCATGTGTGATATCAGATGAAATAATTACTAAAATACATTTCAATTATCACATAATGATATAATATTAGATCTATTGAATTTTAAAAAACCAATCCTTTAATTTCATTCCAAAATAATGAATTCCACAAAATGTACTTCCTAAAATCCACAAAAAATTACTCATAATGTTCCACAAAAAAACACTATTAGGGGAAAACTGAACAGGAAAATGTAGGTCCCTTTTTAGCCTTAGACATCAAAAATTACATAATAAATTAAACCCAAACCAAAATCATAACTCCCATGGATATTAGGGTTTCATGTGGAAGATAAAACAATGATAAAATACGTACTGAAGAAGAAAAGGGTAATAACCAAGAATACATTGGGATATACTTAGTGAAATCCCAAATAATTGACTAAAGAGAAATGTTAAATGAAGAATAAAAATAGGAGAAAACTCCATGTATATATTTTATGGCTCACTAAAACATCATGGGTGGAATATAAGACAAAACAAAAGTTATTTAATGGGGTAAAATTCTTATTTTCTACATTTTAAAAAATATGGCTTCCAAAGGATGTGGCATGTTCCTATCAGACATGGAATAGTGTCCTTGCTATGGTGTGTGCTAGGGACAGTAGTTTACCTTGTATAAAAAATGTACAGGCATGTTGACCCATTTCCCTAAGATTATATAGCTTTTATATCAATAAAATTTCATTGGTAAACTTTTTAAATACCCACCTTGGCCCAACTACCCCCTCTACATTGCTTCTCCACTACCATAACCTTAGGTAAATCCCTTCCTCCATTACTCACAACCCTTATTCAACTCCAGTCATACAAATGAAAAATTCCAAATATTACCCTTATACAGAATCCACTATCTTTTAGAATAACCCCTATGGTGTTCTTTTCTTCAATGGTACTTTCATAAGACCTATACATAACTCCAAACCACCCTTACACACCCTGTCTATGGATTTTCCCAAGGATTATTTTATGGGCCACCATAGATATAATACACAAGGATATATTCTATGTGGTATCCTCAAATGAATTTAGAGATTCCTTCTACATCCAATGATTTATACATCCTTAAGAACACCCAAGTCAATATTAAACAACTTAAAAACAACCAAACCACCACAAAACAAAAACCAAAACAAAAAATTGAACAATTAACTAGATAAGTTACATGGGATCATACAGAAAAACTAAAATTAACTATTTTTAATTCTCCGAAAAATGTATGTGTGCAGAGGCTACACACATATTATATTTTTTACGTTATAATCAATGTAAACTAATGTTTTTAATGAATCATGGGAATAATAAAATGATGAATAGTATTTAAATTAAATAAAATTTCATCAATGTGATATTAAAATTATCTTTTATCATTAGAAAATATGTTTCCACAATAGATCACGTCCTAGATATATTGATTAATCTTGTGATGAATGATAAATACATATGCATGAGAGTGTTTTGGGGTTGATAATTGATCAAAATACTTGTGATTACATACCCATTGTAGTGAACCAATGATAAATATGTGTTGTTTTTTGGTTTAGTTGTGATCTTGGTTTCCATGGAGACTTTTCCTTGTGGTTAATAGGATTTAAATTATATTATTATTATATTAATTATTTCTCAGTACTTGTAGGTTTTTTATTATAGTTACATTGAGGATTTGTGGAATTTTAGGGGAATTATAAACAATTATTTGCGTTCCAGGTCATATTTCATTCCTTGGTTATATTTTTTCATATTATAATTATAAAAAAATGGTTAGGGGTATTTTCTAGATCTCATTTTTCTCTAGTACTCATCATAGGGTTTGTGGTAGCTTGTTTTTTTAGTGTATTTCTCTAATAAGACAAGTGATTATTGGAGATTGGTCATCCTAATCTTATGATTTAAGGAAATATTTTGAATTAGAGATAGTATTTTGTGGATATACACTTAGTTTAATCTATTATATGTTTTCTCCTACCCAATGTTAAAATTAGTTTATGTTTATTGGATTTTGATGTTATGATACCCTCTACTGTGACCAAATAAATATTGGGGATAAAAAGTGAAAAGGTTGCAAGAATTGTCACAACAACGTATGATGGTGGATCTTAAATTTATTTAATATTATATATATTTATTATATATATATTGATATTGTTTGGAATTGAAATTTCAAAATTTTAAAAATTTTATGGGACACATAGTTAACAAGTACAGTTTGTAAATCTGTGTAATAATCATTAATATAAGTCAATATGTGAACGGTTCCATTTTTTGTGTGAGAAAAATGTTAAAAACCATTGGGAATATTGTGGAAAATCAGAAAACACATTTACTCAGTTTCCATTAGACATTTCACTATTCTCCAACAAATTATTAAACCATTTGGTCTAGTTGTGCTTATTTTCCATAATTTCTATTTATATTTCCTATTTTATTCATTTATGCTTTATCTTTATTACATCTTCAATTCCATTTTTCTCTATAATGTTTCAGGGCTCCTCCTTGGTGAAGCCCCATCATACCCCCCTATCCTTCAGTCCTTCTTTCCGCTTGTGATTTTTATAGATTCTCCCCTACCTAGGGATATATATCTAATGAAATCAATCCTCATTCATCCTTTTACCCAGATATTTTTTTAATCTCTTCTATATACAACAACCTTCAAGAAAATTAAT
Organism: Viscum album; assembly: GCA_963277665.1. NCBI lineage: Eukaryota > Viridiplantae > Streptophyta > Magnoliopsida > Santalales > Viscaceae > Viscum > Viscum album. Next base: position 386,620,787 of record OY728146.1, read on the forward strand.
AGGGTTTTAATTTTGACATGATATTTGGGGTCATCATCACTGTTATCATATGAGATTCATGTTTTGGGTCCCATTCAACCCACATTTAGCACTATATCACTTCCTCATACGATTCAAGGAATGTTTTCCCAATGAATTATTTTTAATTTATAGAAATAATAATTTATTGTTTTTTAACATAGGTTATAATTTTAAAAATAATATAATTTTCATTTTAGTAATTTTATTTAGTTCAAAATTAATTTCTAGAAAAATTTCAATCGATTGTGAGGGAATTCTGATGTTAAACAATTATTCGATATTTTTTATAAAAATGTAAAAATTTAGTAATAGTGTGATGCCCAAATAACGCACTATATTATATATATAGGTTATTAAAATTAATATTTGATTTCAATTTATCTTTTTGAAAAACATTTGGCATTTCCAGAGGTTCCATAAATTCCAAGTATTGATAAATTATTTAATATTTAACGTTTAAGAAAATGGGTGATAAAAAATATTTGTCATCCCATTTTGGTTACAGGATAATTATATATTCTATCATTATAATTTTTAATTGTATTTTATTAGATGTTTATTTATTTCTTCATATGGTTTTTCAAATGGCCATTAAAGGATTGACAATGAGAATGGTTTGGAATAATACATAAAACCATTATAAAATAGATTCGTTTCAAGATACCTTATTAATAAGGTATTTTTAGAATATGAAAGAGGATTCTAAAATAGTTTTTTGTGTATGAATCCCTCCAAATTCCTGTTTGGTTTCACTAGATTTTTTGTATGCTGCTAAGGTCTCTTTTTGAATTTTTTATTATATGGTAACCTTGAGGCTGGTGTATTTCCCTAAGATGAAAATATATGTGATAGTGAGTTGTTTGAAATGATTTGTGATTCTGATATTAATCATGTATAATATTTATAAGGACCCATCCTTAAAATATTACATAATCATGAATTAAATGAATAATTGACATTGATTAACTTTTTATGTTTAGAGTTTTAGCAAATTAGGCCATAAATTTTACAATACATTTCAAAAATTACAATGTAAACAATTCTACTCAGTTTCTATTTTAAAAAAAATAAAAAACTCCTGAAAAAAGAGTCATGTCTAGTTTCTTGTTTTTCAAAGCATGACTTTCCCATGATCCCATAATTTACCCTATTCATCTTTAAATCCTATGAAAAACATTTCAAAAACATGGGTTGGGCATAAAAAGCTTAGAAATGGTTATAAAACTAAGAAACAAAACATTAGATCATCAATACAAAGAAAACATAAGCTCTTTAACATACCTCATGAAATCAAATGATTTATGAAATCTACATAAAAATCATAAATCATAAAGGTAACTTGTGTCATACATAACATATTTACATTATAGCTTTATCATCTACAGAGACAGTTATATTTAGAATAACCATCACAGTATATTCCCCAAATCTATTAGGGGAAAAATTCACATTTACCTCTGTCACGTTACCCAATTCATTGGAGAGAAATCTCAGGCTAACCTGCCATAGGTTTATCATGGAATAATCCGTATATGTAAACAATTCCCAAGAACCATAACATATTATCTAACACATAAAACAGACATAAAGAAAAGATATCATTTCCAAATTTCAACCACAATATATTATTGAAATTTATTGACTTATCAAATACATTATCAAAACCATTTTCAATAACAAAATAATTTAAATAGTGTAGGTTAGTTATTTTTCTTTTAAAAACATTACAGGTTGTTAAGAAAGAAAAATATCAAATAACACTTACGGCTCTAGAAAGGCCATTGTTACTGAATATGTTAAAAGGAATCATTTTTTTCATTTAGTAAAACACCATGTAGAAAAAATATTCTCTTTGAATGAAATTAAAAGTTAATGGGGGTTTATAAAATGTATAAAATAATGTTATGTATAAAACAAAATATACCTCAATGAAAGGATATTGAGATGAAGTCCCTTACCTCATGTCCAACATGACCCGTTCGTTCTTTTATCTCGTGAATAATAAAATAAAGTTAATTTCAATATGCGTAAGAACCATTTTCAAGTTTATTATTACTTTTATATCTCTTATTACCATGTTATAATCAATATATAATCTTTTATATTAATTGTTGTTGATTTGTCGATATTTGGTATTTGACTCAAAAATGAACTTCATATAATTTCAAGTTATTCATGTGGTCAAAGGTGAATTATCAACATAATGATATTCAGGATTTACATATCATATATATCATATATATCAAGTAGATATATGTATATATAATAGTATATAACATTTGGATATAAGAAATGAAATTCACCGTTCATGGAGACAGTAAGCCGTACGTACGCATGAACGCTACTTTCATTTCTATTTCATATTTAATTGAATGGAAACCTAATGATAAATATATATAATATAAATTCAGTATGTTATCAAATATAATTTTATTATCTCCTTATTTTATATATTCTATGTATGGAATGAATGTGTCATATCACATTGAGGGGGCGGTAGTCCGCACTTTCTCAAATGAAATTATCGTATTTATCCACTATAGAAACCACAAAAATATATATATATATATGAAAAATATAAAAAATAGAAACAATATAAATATAATATATATCACATATAAATATAGTTCCATCTTAATGTCCACCATTAGAGGTGGATGAAGAAGATTGAACAGTCATCATTTCGTGAGGCAGTAGTTCTCCATCCACAAAAACTATATGTTCTATAACCATTAGATGGAGGTGTTTGTAAGTGTAGTTATAATCCTTCTCATAACAACATCCTAAAATATTTAGGATACGATATTTGGTATAAAAAAAGAATAAAAAGAGTTTAGTGGGTTTGATAAGTAATATAAAAGAAAAGAACTTAAGAAAAGACGTTACATTTAATTGGGTATCTCCATTTGGTTTGGACGAAAAGGTTTACTAGGATTGCCTTCTGCCTAGAGGAAGAATTCTAAGAGGATGATAGGGATGTACTTAGATTAATTTGGAAAATTTTTTATGATACAAGGGGCTAGACAATTGTGTGGAATTGGTTAAAAGTGAGGTCTTTTAATATTGGGGAGGAGGGGCTCTTTAGAAATGTTTAAAAATATTATTTTATTATATAATGATTTTCAGTTTTTAAAAGTCCAAAACTTATTATATTTGAAGATAAGATGAATCATGTTCTAAATAAAATCATCTAATAAGAACTGAGAGGGTTTTGGACACTGTTTTAATCATTATAATCTTATTTATTTAAATCATTCATTAATGTGGAAAACAATCTATCATTATTGTGTCATAAATAATTTTATTTATTTTATGTCTAAAAATTATAAAAAAATATAAAGTTGTCGGAAATCATTTAATAGCTTAAAATAAATTTTTTTGTCGATGAGGTAACTTATATAACCCCATGTAAAAATTGATTTACTAAAAGATATATGTTTATGTCATTTTATTATTTACTTTAAATTAATTAATATAAAATCTAATTATCACTCCAAACTGACTCAATGGGGTCCCATAATCAACCCAAGGATGCCCATGGTCGGAAAATTATCAACCAATAGGACTAAGGCACATGTAAGAATAACTTTATATTATTATAATATTATTTTTTACAATTATTTACCAGATTTATGCTTTAATCATGGTAAATAAAATTTTTGCTGAAGTAAATATTCATATTATATTAAAACAAATGTTACATATTTTAAAAATTTGGACCTCATGATTCTGAATATGGAATCCTTTTTTCCAAATTCAAAACACGGAAGAGGCAGAAATTAATTTAAAATTAATTCTCACTATCAAAACAAAAAACCTTGTTTTTAAGAAATAATAACTCTCAAAATATTGAAACTTATTTATGTCTAATTTCAAAGTAAAATTACAACTAATGACAAACATTGGATTAAATTATTAAATCATTATACAGTTACACCTTAAAACCAATTAAAAATATGATCTACCCATATAAATAAATTAGATTAAAAGGCAGTTTTAAATTTAAATATAATATTTTTCATTATTCAATAAAAATTAATTTTATCAGATTATACCAAAAAATTACCCAAAGTAAATTTTGGTGTCCCGATTTTAATAAAAAATTTAGTTTGTCGAATAGAACATATAAAAGTCACCACAACAAGATTTAAATAAGGTTCTCCATCAAAAGACATTAAATCGACTTTTTAATGAATATTAGAGTATTTTTTATTAAAATTGGATTATATCTTATTTTAATCCTATAAAATTTATTGGATAAATGTAAAAACATTTATCAAACATGTATATTTATATTTTAGTAAGTTTTTTCCATTCCCCCCAATTCAACGACTTGGTGTCAATTACCAAATAAAATAATATTATATTATTATTTCTTAGTATAACCCAATGTTGTGTGCAATGTAAGATTTCTAAGAACCCCATTGTTGCATATCAGGTACAACATAGAACATAAAATCTCCATTAAAGTAAAACTAATATTTAATTAAAAAATATTAATAAACATAAAAATGTTATATTCTTTATTTAACTGGGATGTTACATACTTTAATTCTTTTGGGAATTGCATCCCTACAATTATATTCACATATCAAATAAGTGGGGGTATTTATCTCTCATAGAATTTTTAAATTACCATCTTTCCTCTTCAACCATATGGTTTTTTCACAAAATAATTACCTGATTAATTACATTATTATGCAATACTTTCTCTCTTCAGTCAAAAATCTGGACTGGTTGTTCCTCACAAAGGAGATTATCTTCTAACTGAACTACCTCTGGGATCAAAAAATGAGATGGATCTATCATATACATTCTCAACATTTAAAAATGAAAAAAAATTTGTAAATGGGATAAAAATAGAAGTAAATCCACTATATACTCAACTAATCCATCATTCTACGGGATTTCAAAACTTCCAATGATCCTCATACTCAATATTCCCTTCTTACCAAAATGCATCACTCTTTTCCATGGAGAAACATTGAGAAAGACAAGATCACATACCTCAAAAGAATGATCCTTCCTCTGGTTATCCTCATAACTTTTCTACCTTCTCTTAGCTTTACTCATATTCTTCTAAATCAACTAAAATTTTTATGCCATCTCTTCTATCAATCTAAATTCCATCAATTTCCTTTCGCCTACTTCATAACAAAAAGTGGGACTTTGACACTGCTTACAATATAATTACTAGAATGGAGCCATCTGTATAATGAAATGAAATCAGTTATTATAAAAAATTAAACCAATGAATGATTTTTGTCCTATCTTCCGTGGTGATCCATCAAGAAATAACATAACATATCTTCCATGGTCTGAATTATTCATTCTGAATGCCCATCTGATTGAGTCAGAAAAGCTGTACTAAAATTTAATTCATTACCCAATGACTTTTAAAGGCCTTTCCAAATGTTAGATGTAAACCTGGGATCATGATCAGATATAATGCAGAGGGGAACACCATGAAACCTAACTATCTCCTTAACATATAACCGAGAAAGTTAATCTATAGAAAATGTATCTCGAATAGGAAATAAATGAGAATATTTATTCAATCGATCAACAATAACCCAAATTTCATTATTACCTTGAGATGTTATTGGAAATCCCACAACGAAGTCCATGAATATATTCTCCCATTTCTACTCTGGCACCAATAAAGACTAAAGCATCCCTTTCAGTAACTTCCTCACTACTTTAACCTGAAGACAAGTTAAACACTTCACAATAAAATCAACAATTTATCCTTTCATTCCATCCCTATAGTAATACTCTCAAAGGTGTCTATAGATCATAGTACTTCTAGGAAGAACTGAAAATGGAGAAATATGAGCTTCACATAACAACCCATTCTTCAACTGTGAAGCACATGGCACAAATAATCTCTTCTCAAACCTGAAAAAACAATCAGTATCAATGTTAAAATCAGGAAACATACCCTTCTGAACCAACTCTACCTTATTTGGAAAGTCATTATCTTCCTTCTGCACATTCATAATTCTTTATGATAGAGATGATTTCACTATCACCTGAAAAAACAAGCCACTTTTTTTCTTTTCCCGGATGGTAATTAATTGTCATATCATAATCCTTGATTAATTCCAACTATCTCCTCTATCTCATGTTTAATTATTTTTGAGTGAATATATACATTATACTTTTGTAGTCCATATATATTTCACATTTTACTCCATATAAATGATGCCTCCAATTTTTTAAAGGAAAAACAATATTAGATAATTATAACTCATGTGTAGGGTAATTTAACACATGAGGATTCAACTGACGTGAATCATAAGCAATTACCTGATCATTCTACATTAATACACAACCAAGATCTTCTAACTAAGTATCAATGTAGATAACAAACTCACCATTTCTAGATGGCAGTTCCAAAACCAGATCATTCACCAATCTTATTTTCGAGTTAACAATGTCATTGAGATTGATAACCATGAAAAATTTTCAACAAACATCTATTAATAACCTTTCAAACCATGAAAACTATGAATTTAGGTTATATTTTTGGATATTGGTCATTATTCAACATCTTTTGTTTTATAAGGATCAATAGTTACACCATTTTTTGAAATTATGTAACCAAGGAATGATATTTTCTATAACCAAAACTCATACATGCTGAATTTCCCATACAGTTTATTTTATTTTAAAGTGTGCAATACAACCCTTAAATTACTTTCATTCTCCTCTTTACTTTTGGAATAAACCAAAATATCATCAAAGAACACAACCACAAACTTATCATGGAATTCATAGAAAATTCTATTCATAAGATCCATGAATATAGTATGTGCATTGGATAACCCAAAAGGCATAACTAATAATTCATAATGGCCATATCTAGTACAAAACACAGTTTTTGGAATGACTACATCCATTAATTTCAACTAATGGTACCCTGAACTCAAGTCAATCTTCAAAAAATACTAAGCTCCATGGAGGTGATCAAACAAATCATCGATATGAGGCAAATGATACTTTTTATTTACACTGATGTTATTCAATTCTATATAATAATTGAAAAGTATCATTGAACCATCTTTCTATTTAACAAATAAGACATGAGTACCCCATGGTGATGTTCTAGTTCGAATGAAACCTTTATATAAGAACTCATGTAATTTCTTCTTTAACACTAAAAGTTCAAATTGAGCTATTTCATAAGGGGGTTTTGAAATTGGCTTAGCATTACGAACAAATTCAATAGTAAATTCAACTTACCAATTAGGTAATATACCAGGAAACTCATCAGTAAAAACCTCAAGATACTCATTTACCACCAGCACATCATTAATCTAAGTAGTTAATTTGATTTCAACAATATGTTCAAGGGAACATTTAGTTCTATCTTTTTCCAGTTTCATTGCTTCCAGATATTTTATCAAAAAGTAAGGGTTCATTTTTATACACAAAATGAAAATTATTTTGAAAATAAACCACTTTAGGTCTGTAGTCAATCACATGAAGTTAAAAAGAAAGCCAATCAATCCACAAAATATTGTCAAAATCAACGAGAGGCAAAAAAAATAAGGTTTTCTTGTCGATTCTTCCATCCCACAAGGAAGGAAAGATTCTTATTATTTATTTTTCTCTCAAATTTTCTTCCATGTTATTTTACCATAAGTCCATGATTCAAATCTTGAGATGGAATTACTAATTTATTAGAAAACTTCTCAGAAATGAACAAATGTGTACCCTCTGAAACAAACAAAACATTTAAATAATCTGAACAAAGAAACAGTATACCTGATACTACATTATTTGATGGACCAATATTTACTGAAGTAGTTGAAAAAGATTTCACCACCTCTTTCTGCTTGTATTCTGGCTACTTTCCCCCAGTTGATTTCTTCATTGGACACTCATTTGTATAATGACCCATTTCATTTCACGTAAATCAATTTACTAACTGTAAATCATATTTTGTCTTACCATTACCCTGATATTTTTCAGTGTAATTACATGGCACATGTACCATTTTACGGCATAGGTAGAACATACTAGAATTCAAAAGACATTCCCCAACATTCTTTTTACCACAATTTTCACAAACTATAAACTTATGTTTCTTACCATCAGATATTTTTGAATATTTATTCATTTTCATCTGCCACCTCAACCTCTTATTCTATTTTTTGTTAATGAATACTTGATCCTTGGTAAAATAAATTTTTACCTTCTTCGCACATTGAATTAGTTTTCCATAAATTTTGAACTCAAAATAAGAAAAATACCTTTGATAATTTGGATTTAATATTGAGTAAAAACAGTTGATTTTTCTATCAAGTTATCATATGAAATTTGGAGCATACCGTGCCAGTCGAGTGAATTTGGCTTCATAAGCTTGCACTGAGTCATCCTCCTACCTCAATTCCTGGAATTTTTTTCATCCTAATATGAACCACCTTAGTAAAATATTTCTTAAGAAACATTCCTTTGAATTCATTCCAGTCAAGAGCATAATATCTTCACTATCCCTAATATTTTTCACCATCGACCACCACATATCAGCTTCACCTTGAAAATGGTAAACATCAATACTAATCTTTTGATGTTTGGAACACCCCATGACATCAAAAATCATATCCATTTATTTAATCCACCCTTTAGCTAGCATATGGTCATATGACTCTATGAATGATGGGGGATGCTACCTCATGAAATGCTCCACTACTGACATGTTCCTCTATGGTTGATCTGGATGATCTCGTGCATGGATACCACCACCATTTATAGCTGGATTCAACTGTGCCATCACTACTAAAAATAGTCCAGTTCATATTCCAACTATCTCAAGTTGAATATTTGGATGGTTGTCTTCCTCCTGATGTTTTCCCATCATAGCTTCCATGATTCCTCCATGTAAAACCATTCTGAACATAAAAATATCTTAGTCGAAGCAATATGGTAATCTATAAATGATATATCATTTCAATAAAAACAAAAGCTAAAAATATTTTATCGATATTAATTTAATAATATCCTAACTCCTAATGTTGTCTCAACTGACTTCTGATACCAACTTTAAGGAATCGACCTTAAAACATAACATAATTTTGAATTAAATGAATAATTCACATTTTGGATCTTTTTAGTTTTAGCATTTTATTGAATTAGGCCATAACTATTACATTACATCTCAAAATTTAAAAAGTACACAATTCTACTCAGTTTATATTTTATCATAAAATAATAACTTTTGAAAAAATAGAAATGTCTAGTTCCATGTTTTTGACATCATTACTTTCCCTTGATCCCATCCTTGACCCTATTCATCTTTAAGACATATGAAAAACATTTCACAAACATCAGATAAGCTTAAAAATTACAGTAAGGGTTATAAAACAAAGAACGAAAACATTACATCATCAATACATACATAACATATGCTCTTTAACATACCTCATGAAATCATAAGATTTCTGAAATATACATATAAATCATAAATCATAAAAGTAACTTCTGGAAAACATAACATATTTACATTATAGCTTTCAAAGTTACGTAGGGAGTTACATTTGGAATACCCTTCATAGTATATTCCCTAAATATCTTTTGAGAAACATTCACATTTACCTCTATCATGTTACCCAATATATTGGAGAGCTATCTGAGGCTCACCTTCCCTAGGTTTATCACCAAACCACTTGTATACATAAACAATTACTAAGAACCATAACATATTCACACAACATAAAACAAACATAAAGGAAAGATAACATTTCCCCACTTCAACAAAAATATATTATTTCAATAAATTGACATATCAAATCCATCATCAAATCCATTTTCAATAAATAAAAATACATAAAATAGAATATGGTATTTATTTTCCTTTTAAAAACATTATTGCTAGTTAAGGAATCCAAATATCATATAACGCTTGCAGCGGAAGAAAGGAAATTTCCACTAATTACGTTAGAAAACATTATTTTTTTTTCATTTAGTAAATCTACTTCTATAAAAAATATTCCCTTTGAATTTAATTAAATATCAATGGGAGTTGTACACTGTATAAAATAAAGATGTGTATAAAACCAAATATGCTTCAATGAAATAATATTAAGATGAAGTCCCTTATCTCATGTCAGACACGACCAATTCGTTCTTTAATATCTGTAATAGTAAACTAAAGATAATATCTACATGATTAAGAAACTTTTTCAAGTATATTATTCCTTTTATATCACTTATTACCATGTTATAAACATTATTTAATCATTTAAGTTAATAATGGTCGTTTTCTCGATATTTTGGTACTTGAGTCAAAAATGAACATCTTATAATTATAAGTTGTTGATTCGGTCAAAGGTATCTTATATCCAGAATGATATTCATGATTTAGATATCATATATATCATATATATCATGTATATATATGTATTTATAATAGTACATAATATATGTAGGTAAGAAATGATATACACCGTTCGTGGAGACGGTAAGTCGTACGTACGCATGGACGCTACATTCATTACTATTTAATTTTTAATGAAATTAAAACATAATGATACATATGTATATTATAATTCCATTATAATATCATATATAATTTCATGAACTCTATCCTTTATATGTACCACTTTTGGTATGAACGGGTCATATCACTTTGAGGTGGCACTAGTATGCACTTCCTCAAATGAAATTATCATATTTACCCACTATGGAAACCATAAACATATTCTATAAATGAAAAATACAGAAGAATAGAAACAATATAAATATAATATATTTCACATATAAATATAGTGCATCTTAATGGCCACCATAATATGTGGCAGGTGAAGATTGATCGATCATCATTTCATGAGGTAGTAGTTCACTGTCCACAGAAACAATATATTCATTACCCATTATATGAAGGTGTGTGTATGTGTAATTATAATAATTCTCATAAATAACTAGTATATTCAGGATACTGGTGTTTTTATAAAATAAAGGAATAAAAAGAGTTTAGGGGGTTGGATATGTAATATAAAAGAAAAGAACTTAAGAGAAGCCATTACCTTAAAATCGGGTATCTCCCTTTTGTTTCAACCAAAAGGTTTACATGAATTTCCTTCTTCCTTGGGGAAGGATTCTAGGAGAATTATATGTATGTAGGAAACTTAATTGAGTAGATTTTGGATGATCCAAGGGGCATGAGAAATGTGTGGAAGGGGTTGTAAGTGAGGGCTTTTATAAGGGGGAGGAGGGGCTCTTTATGAATGTTTAAAAATATTATTTTATTACATAATTATTTTTGGTTTCTAAACATCCAAAACTCATTAAATTCAATTATATGATAACTCATGTTCAAAGTAATATTATCAAATAGGAATTGTACAGGTTCTGTATATTTTTTTAATATTCAAAATCTTATTTATTTAAATCATTCACTAATGTGGTAAACACTGTATCATTATTGTGTCATAAATAATTTTATTAATTTTATGTCTAAAATTTATATGAAAATATCATGATGTATGAAATATTTATTTAGCCTTAAAATGAATATTTATAGTCGAATAGATAATTATATAACCCCATGATACAATTGATTTACTAAAATATATATGTTTATGTAATTTTTTGTCTTAACTTTAAATTAATTAATATAAAGTGTCATTATCACTCCAAGAGGCTCCACAGTATACCAAAATCAACCCGTGGATGAACATGGTCATAAATTTATCAACTAATATGATTAGGATACATGTTAGGGTAATTTAATATAATTATAATATTATTTTTTTCACCATTATTTACGGATTTACCCTTTAACCATAGTAAATAAAATTTTAACTAATGTAAATATTCATAATGTCTAAAAGAAAAAGATGCCTATTTACACAATTTAGACCTCCTAATTCCAATTATGGAATCTATTTCTCCAAATACCAAACATATAAGTGGCAGAAATTAATGTAAAATTAATTCCCACTGTCAAAACAAAAAGTGTGTTTTTGAGAAATAATAACTATCGAAAGAATAACACTTATTTATGACCAATTTCAAAGACAAATTACATCCAATGACCAAAATTAAATTAAATAGTAATATAATTGTACTATTAAAATTTAAAACCATTTAAAAAGTCAATATAACCTTATATATAAATTATATTTAATGGTAGTTTTGAATTAAAATACATTATTATTCACTATTAATTAAAAAAATTAATTTTATCAGAAAAATACTGAAAATTTACCCAATGTAAATTTTGATGTCCCGATTCAAAAAAATAATTTCATTTTTTAAAATAATACATATAAAATTTACTAACACTTGATTTATATATGGTCCTCCATTAGAAGGCGGTGAATCGACATCTTAATGAATATGATAGTATTTATGTTTAAAATAAGATTCTATGTTATTTTAATTGTATAATTTTTTGGATAAATGTAAAAATATATAACATACATGTATTTTCATATTCAAGTTAGTTCTGTCCATTCCAGCCAATAATATAGCTAGGTGTTAATTACCATTCAAAATAATATTAAATTATTATTTTTCATTATGACCCAACGTTGTGTGCAACATAAGATTTTAAGGAACCCCATTATTGCGCATTAGGTACACCATCGAACATAGAATCCGATATCAAGTAAAATTAATATTTAATCCACAAATATTAATAAATATGAAAAGGTAATATTTTTTATTTACCTGAGATGTTACAATAGTTCATGCCTCTTATTATGTTTTCACATTTATAACTCACCCATGATTTATTTTTTTATGGGAACCCTATTTCTAGTATAGGACAAATTTGATAAGACAAGCTCACTTTCCAGTAGTCACAATAGTGAAGTATGTTATATCTCCCCTATATAATGACATGTTATTAAAAAATCATCTATATATTAGTGATTTTTTATGTTACCTTGTCATTGTAACCGTAGGTTGGATCCCATGACAATAAAACTCTAGCAAGATGTCTGACATAGAAGGTTTAATTATATTTATGACATGTCCTATAATTTTTTTGGCTATTGTGAACTAATATTTTTTTTATTTTATTTTTTTACCATATATGTTGTTATTTTTCCTTATTTATCTTTCTATTTATGTTTCTGGTGATTAGTTTCATAAAGATATTTTTGGAAATGATTTTATCGAAAAATATTAAACAGAAAATGGGTTGTTTTATATTATATATTTGATTTAGAAATAAATCATTTAAAGTGATTTTTAATTTATTACTAAATATAAATGTGATTTTTATAAAAAAACATTTTGGTTTTGAAAGATTTAAATTAAATTAAATGTTACAACCCTGTATTTTATTAATTTATTTTTAACAACTTTAGATGAATCATTTATTAAAAATTAGCAATGTGGTAATGTTTGTTGTGTCCTCCATTGAGTTTTTACAATAACATTTATATTCATTCTAATTTAATTATTTTATTCAATTTTTTCTCACTCATAGGGTTCATTTAGTGTCTTGGTCAGTTAGTTTCTTGTTGGGGATTGAGGGGGGGGACATGTTTTATTTGTAACATTTGGCAATGTGTTAATTTTTTGTAATTTTGTACGACATTTCTTTTTATTTATATAATATGTTATGTGTTACCATTTAAATGAGTTCTTTACAACTTTAAGTAATTGTTATAGGTTGATTAAGTTTTTTTATTTTAAGACATGGTTATATATATAGTTATATAATATTGAGAGAGCTCGTGAGTGAGAAGATCTATATACCCTATGTGATGGAGTTTGAAGGTGATCTAAGCGAATAGATATTTTATATTGATAACAGTTATTTATTTATTTTTTTGAAACCGATATTTTGAATGAATTTCCTACCAATGGAATAGTTGTGAAATTATTTTAGTATAATTTTATTGACTCTTATACTCTCATTAAACATTTATTTAGGGTGTAATCATCACCATAAATTATTAATGATGCCTCTAAAGATTTTCATCATGTGAATGAGATCAAAGAAACCACTAAAGTATGTAATGTGCTAGTTTAGGCATCTCTAGCATAGGGATATTGGGATAGTTTCAGACTATTCAATCATAAATTTTTAGAGAAACTTATATTAACATCTTATGTATCTGTGATTATTTTCACCATTCTATTAATAACTATTAATTAAATATTTCATCATAATCAAAAAATATTAGCGGTTTAAAATGTTATTATGGGAGATGTTTTCAGAACATATTTAACCCCCCATGATTTTTCATGTTATCCCTATTTCTGGTCACATTAATCTAGAACCATGGATTTAAATCATGATACCCTATTAAGGATTCCATATGTCCTCGGGATTTTTCATTATTAAAATGAGGCTATTAATGATTAGTTTCTGATAAAAATTAATAATTTTATAGAAATATTTTACATCTATGTTAAAAGATAGCAACTAATCCATGTATGCCTTTATTAAAAAATTCATCTAGAAACTTCCATTTATAAACAAGGGTTCAATGAAAAAAATTACCAAAAAAACAAGATTAAAATAAAAACACAAATATACACAAGAAATAAGTTCTGTATAATAAGCCAAGCTAGAAAATATTACTCTATATATCTAATTTCTATATACATCTCTACACTATTAAAGGAAAACATATTCTTATATTATAACCAAGAACCCTAACACTTAGATCTAATACAAAAAACATGTGGCTTATATCTGTAGCTTTGATACTAATTTATATGACCTAAATTCTACCAACCAAAACATATATCATCAACCATATATTTGGTATCACTTTAATATCTAATGATATTTTATCTTTATGGATTTATATAATTAAGAAAAAAATATCCATGCATTTATGTGAGAATTTCCACACTATAACAATAAAATATTTTCCCATGTTATGTCTTCACCAATGTTCCTACTGACTCAAAAACCTTATGAATATTATTTAAAATAATGTTTTAAGAAAATAAAATCAAGTTGGGGGGCATATAAATGGATATAGAACCCTATTAATCCTTTTTAAAACCATGAAATCATAAAAATATAGATTTTTTCTAACATAATAAACATTGATCTCTAATAATTTTTTTCTAACACAATAAAACATCTTTACAACCTACTTTTATAAATAATAACATTATAAGAAAACATGAAGGGAAAAAATTATCATGTAAATTTCATAGAGTAATTGAAAAACCAATCAAGAAAATTAGAAGTAGAACTTTTACAATAAAAGGGAAAAGACTTCATTTAAAAGAAAATTTTGTTAGCGAACCTTTTGGAATCAAATTATTTCAATGAAACTCATTAAAAATCCCAGAAACTTCATTTGTGAAGCATTAAAAATCATCATTATAGAACCTATAAATTAACCCTTATAAGATAAATATAAACAACTGTCAACTTTAAACATAATTACCTATAGAAGATAATCATTACCGAATGTATTGGTTGGAGATATCGATGTCACACATCATCATGAGTTGTATCATCTAAACATATCATCATAATCTATTTAATTTTCTCACTTAATAATGATTTATATCCAAATCAATCATTATAAGAAAAAATTATTTTCAGTCTATAACATGCATGAAACATATACAACCGTTAAATTAAATCAGAGAACTCATAAATATATGCTTTTAAACCCATATGAAAAACATTTATTGATGTTGGCATTTCTATTTCCTATAAAACACAATTTTCAAAACTATTATATAAAAAAATGGAAGTATGGGAATAAAACATGGAATCATATATATTAATTTAAAATATATAGTAATTCAAAATATCAAATAATGGTTGTGGTATAAATAAAATATATTGATATTGTATATATTAAAATAAAACATGCATTTTATTTATTATAAAGAAATTAAAAAATGATCCTATTAAAGGAAATATTTAGTATACAGTTGAATGAAAATAAAAATAGAAATAAAAATCCCTTTATAATTCATCTTATTAAATTTACAAGATTTTATAAAATATTCTTAGGAACATGTACAAGGAAGAAAATGATTCAAAAAATAAATCATTAAAAAAATTAAAATGAGGTCATTAATGTAATGTTCCACTTACCTCAAGTATTTTCCATCACTTACATTATTTATAATCCTAAATAATAAACACATATCAATTATTTAACTCCTTAATAACATTTCAGGGTGAATCCCTTATCATTGAATCATTTATATAGTTCATTTTTTGATATTTATTATTATTTAATCAGTTAAGTACACATCGTGTATTTTGATAATGTTCAGTTCATAATATTGAAAGGACATTGATATATTGGCTATGGTAAAAGGTTTCATTGTTCCAACATATACATAATAATAATAATACCACAATTATAATTTTTATAAATAAATTATATTTTTAAAACCAACCATGAAGGTTGGTTATGAAAAATTTTCTATGTTACATTTGAAAAGATGGTAGGTCAAACATTAAAATCAGTGAAATTTCCATTTTTTACTAAAAGTGATTTAAAGAAGAGAAGTATTATTTTATATATCCCTAATGATTATTGAATCACAATTATGTTTTTATTTTTGTATATCCACTTAAGAGAGAACAATATTTTCATTTTCAATAGAAGGATGGGTATGAAAATAAATGATATATGATAATTAAAAAATTATAATTATTTTATTAAAATCACATATATAAATATATTAAATCCATTATTATAAAAATCACTTGGAGGAATTGATTTAAATCAAATTAAATTGCTTCGTGAGGTTGCAGTCTGCCGTAAACACGAATGGAGGATTCATTTATCAGTTGATTGAAGTGGATATGGATGTAGGTTATTACATTAACATAATAACATCATATAATATAAATTATAATTATGTTATTATTTCATCTTCATTGAAAAATAATATATGGTGTTTGAAGAAGATATAAAAAAACATTCAGACAAAAAGTAATACATACTCTTTTGAGAACCCAGTTTTTATTATTCTTTAATCCCTAAAAGTTTTGTATTATATATAAATCAAGACTAATATATAATATGTTGGTTTTCTTGGAATTTGTATCAAAAGGTCATTTTAACCAAATGGATATTTATTTATAGATATTAGATAATAGGGGGTGCCATTTTATATGTGGGGGGAGGGGCATTCCTAGAATTAAAAAAGGGAAAAATGAATATAAATTATTTTCTTCTAAAAAGGTATCAAAATTGACACATATTTAACGTAAAATGAGTTATATTTAAAAACATCTAATAAAATATTATTCTGATAGGTTTATGTGATATCTTCATCTTTATATATTTCCATCGAACTGTTGTTAACGCTTTTGACAAGTATTGGTCTATCAAATTATTTTACTCATTATTTGTCATGATTGTAACTCTAAAATGAAATGTAACCAATAAATAGTCTATTGTGGATATTGAAAATAATATCCCATTCACAATATAAAAGATACAATTTTTATGAATATTAAATCTTTATATTAAAATTTTTTTATTGCAAACTGTCATTTCGTCATTTTTGGAAATTTGAGAAATGTTTTATATAATATGTGATGACTCTTGTATAATGGTTCCAAGATGGCATGTATTAAAAGATAAGAGGTATGGGTAATTAATTTAAACATCCTCTAAAATTTTTAAATGTTTATATATTATTTAAAACTATATTTTTTGGTTTAACCCCTTGGTTAACAAATTTTATCCAGACTATAATAATGACTTTTTCAATATTGAAGGTTTATAATTTTATATATAACGTGAAAATTAGATCAAAAATATTCTGTGAGTTATATTCATTACCATTATTCAAAATATTTTTTATAATTCAGTATTTTCTTGATTTCTAAATTATTTAATAATATATGGCATAATTTAAATAACATTAATATCATTTTGACATAATTTATTATATATGAATCTGAAAAAAAACATGACATAAAATGGATTTGAATATATACATTTGATAAATAACTAATATATTATATTTCTCTTTTAAATTAATTATACACAGTAACATTCTCAAAATATATTACTTTTAGTGGTTTAAAAATCATCTGCAATATTTTCTAACTGCCTATACATGGATTGTGTTTATGTTGAGTTAGAATTTAAGGTAATTTTGTAATCACTAAATATAAAACAATTAACATAAAAAAAATTATTTATGTTCAATATAGACCTTTATAATGATCGAATATGTACATTTACACACATCTATGTCATGAATGTTTTTGTTTCTTATTTTTCATTTTCTTCCATATTATAAGAATTTGGATAAGACATTTATTATATATGTCCAAAATTCGGATATATCTCTAAAAATCATAAATTTTACACTATATTTATTAAAAATTCATGAAATAATTTTTATCATATAATAAATAATGAATAGTATACTAAATATTTCTTTTCTAGTGTTGAGTAAGAACTACACTTCTTGTGTAAATGATTTTCAAATTTATCCTGAAATAAATTGTAATTCATATGTCCTGAATCATTTCTGTATGATACTATATTAAATTATAATACGTGATTCAGTCCATAATTATAGGTAATTTTCATATCATATTTATTTATTAGCGGTATCAAAAAATGTATTTAATTTCATAAAAATAGT
This sequence comes from Viscum album, assembly GCA_963277665.1. Taxonomy (NCBI): domain Eukaryota; kingdom Viridiplantae; phylum Streptophyta; class Magnoliopsida; order Santalales; family Viscaceae; genus Viscum; species Viscum album. The sequence goes on from OY728146.1 coordinate 386,639,375, forward strand.
TTTTTTAAGATTTAACTACTCCAAGAAAAATTCGAAAAATTACAAAGTAGAAAATTTTCATTTATAAACAAAAAAACTAATGCTATTTCATAAAATCCAAATCCTATAGGTGGATGAGATTACATTAAAAAAATGAGTTATATGTAATGAAAATAAATTTTTAGATAAATGCCTTTTTTCCCCAAAAAATAAACTAATGAAAAATATCATATATTAAGATGATTGATATTAAATTAATTTCTTTTTCTAAGTAAAAAAAATGAAAATATTAATTGAATATAAAAATAAAATAAAAATATACTTTTTAATAAAAATAAATGATAGTTTTAAAAAATCTATATTTTTTACTGTTCATTGATAAGTCAACTTAAAAATAATAAATATGTTTAACCATAAGATAATTTTCTTATGATGTTTTCAAAACTGATAATTTTTTAAAAAAAGAAAATGTTTAGAAGATCCATAAATTAATAATAATATTTAGTAATTTGTAAAATAAAAAACAAGTTTGGCAGAAACATATTTCTGAATCAGAAAATAAGATTACTGAAAATTTTGAGCCAGTTTACAAATAATTAATCAATATATTTTTATATAGTTTGACCATTATATATATTTAACAATTTTTGTACTTATATTCATAACTACTAATTCAAGGTCAAGGTCGTAATAGTCATATTTAAATAATATTATTTCATAGTTTATTTATACCCAATGGCGCAAGTCATATACACTATCGAACAAAGTATTCATTTTAATATCTCATGGCGATACTATATCCCTCTTTAATATACTGCTTCCTCACAATTAGATATTGATCATGGTAATTAGTGGTTTTACATATTATATTAAATTGTTTTTTCAAATTACACACTATTAAAGGGGCTAATAGAACTTCCTCTCTAAAAGTGGGAATGGGGAATATGAATGTCCTCTGGAATACCCTTTAATTAGGATTCAAAATAGGATAAAACAATTGAGAAGATAAATGTAAATATTGTAAAAAAGTTATTTTTAAATAATTGTAGAGACTGATAGAGAAGATTGATCATAAGAATTTGGAAAATTCATTAGAAAGATAATAACCACAATACTCTAAATAAATGTGGTGTGTAAAAGACCATATATTTATAAAAAATTAAGTTAATAAGATAATTTTTTTCATGATCATATTCCAAGAGTTAAGGAATTATTTTAGCATCTATACTTAGAAAATAAGAAAATATACAATAATGATAGGAAAAATTTCAACCTTTAATCAATTTCCAGCACAATATCATCTATTGTTCAAACAAAGAGTTTTTAAGCTGACTTAATCATCTATGAGGAAATATAACTAAATTTAAACATATCACATAATCCAAAATTGGAATACAATATATTCTTAACGTATTTAAATGTTAACCAAAATTGAAATGTTTTCAAAAAGGTTAGGTAATATCAAAATATTTATAAAACAACATATGAATTAATAATACATTTCACTAAAAAATATAATAATAATACCAAAATTTCAACACATATTATTTGAAAAATAGTTAACCCTATATCAAAAATAACACGAGTAACCTTAAATTTAATGAATGATTTAACCTCAATTTATGTCTAATATCATTAATCCTACATCCCCAAAAATTAAATAATATTATTCCAAAATTATCCATCATGTTAAACTTAAGGGATATATGTACATCTACCCAATGTGATATCTTCCCAAATAACATTATTCAATATCATAAATAACTTTATAATAATATAATAAATTTAAATAAAATAAAGTAACACAATTAATCTTAATATATAAATTTATATATAGGATATTTGGGGTCAAATTAAAATAAATAATACTCTCACCTCACTCCCACTGGTCGGAAGGGTGGGTCATAGAGCCCATGGTTATTACCCACCCATCAAGACCTATATATATTTATATATTGGTTGGTAAATGATATTATATTGAGGACCATATACCCTTAATATGGGAATGTATTCCCCACTTAAAATATTCCCAAAACCCCCCAATGAATATCATATTAAAGGACTTAGAGTATGTTGTAGTCCCATATTAATGGCTAGACCCCCCATCCAGAAAGCTAGGCCAATGACCACATTAGAAGACCCTATGTAGATGTCGTGAGACTGCCATCCCATAAAGAACCCAGGCACCTAAATACATTGTTTCAATAATGGTATTCCTTCACTGTTGTGATATGATAAATAACATTTAGTTTTATAATATAAGATAATTATGAAATAAATTTACCAAAGAACACCCTTGTCTTTAATTGACCTTTTTTCCACTATACCCAACATTTATTTTTCCATATTATGCATTGTTCATTGTTCCTAGTCATTATTTACCCTTATGAAAAATAATTAATTTCATTGTATGAACACAAAATTATTATTTATTGAAATATAAATGAGTAATTATTATGGGTAATCCTTTTTAAAATCATGAAAACAAACAAGGGAGTTTTAATATAAAATAATGATGATTGATGTATAATAGTCTCCTACTCACACATATAGTCATATTTACTGCCCAACATTTTTAATCAAACTATTTGTAACATATCATAAAGAAAAAATCATAATCATTGGAGTTTCATAGGAAACATGACAATCCCTAAAATAATTGTCTTAGAAATATAACATTTTACAGTAAAAGAAATAATTTCTTCCTTAAATATGATCATTAGATAACTATTTGATATCAAAATATTTCCACAGAAACTCATTAGAAATAATATTGAAGTAATGTATGTTTCGATGTTAATAATCTATATGTAACTCTTATAATATGTATCATATGTGAAATAACCTATTTTTTCAACTTCCAACACAATTTTATAGTGAAATAAATCATTACATAATGCATTAGGGTGCTTTAATGGGCTAACCAATCATCATGAGATATATCATGATCACCCATCAACATGATATATATTAGGTGCAGATAAAATCATGAGCTATATTAGTATCACACATAATTTCAATAAACATTCAAGAAAATTATGATTTATTAAACACATAAAAATATTTTATTTTCATCATCAAACTCATAACATATTCATTTAAACCCATATGTAATAAATTTTTGGAAATTTATATATCTATTTCATTTAAATAAAATTTAAAAACTAATATATCTAGGTCACGGGGAATGTGTAATTTTAATTTAAGGAAACATAGAACATTATAAAAGAATCAAAAAAATAAAATAATAATTCTGAATAGGGAGAATTCATTGACACATTATATTTTAAAAAATATAATTCTTTTTTTTTCTTTTGTAAATAAATTCAAAACATTCAATAAAATAATTAGTGTTGATAAAAGTTAAAATAAATAAAAAAATAGTTATTTTATTTTTATATTTAATTTTTCTTTATATAAATAAATATATAAAATAATTTTAATAATATATACATGGAGGAATATAATTTAGAGAATAATCCTTTAAAACATTTAAACTGATATTTTTAATGTAATGTGTATCGTACATCTAGTCTCACTCATTAGTCATGTTATTTATATTCCAATATAATAATAATAGAATAATTATTGGATTTCATAATAACCTTTTGTATGATTAATAATTTACACATAAATCATTTTTTTCATTTATTTTAATGAAATTTTTAATTAATTAATAAGTTAAATTCACATCATGTAATTTCAGGATGTCTAATTAACTTTTATAAAATGATAGTGGTATGTTCACCATGGTAAAAGTGATAATTATTAAATCATATCCATAATAATAATCCTGAAAAAGTAATACTTTTTTGAAATCAATTATACTTTTAAGGCCAACCATGAATGATAGTTATGAAAAATGAATTACATTAAAATCAAAGAGGTGGTATGTTGTATGTAACCATGAGTAACATTTCCATTTTAAAACAAAAATGATAGAATAAAGGTACATATTATTTTATATTAATAAAAATTTTATTATATTATAATGGTAAATTAATTTCATAAAATACATTTATATATATCATCCATGTGATGTAGTTATGAACAAAAAATCACATCCATTTGTGGAGGTTGTAATCCGGACATATAAAAAAAGAATATAATTATATTTATATGCATGAAAAGGTAATAAATTAGAATTAATATTATATTTATAGGACTATAAATATGTTAAAAATATCACTTATATAATAATTAAATATATCATTATACATAGTAGTGAGAGGCCATAGTGGTAATGTGATTACATTGGATCATAAGGCGATTGTCCCCCGTACACACAAATGATGGATTCATTTAGCATTTGATGGAAGTGTAGACAAAAATTGGTTATTATAGTAACATAATAAAAAAAATCATATATAGGTTACTAATTTTATTATCTTAAGCATGTTTGAATAATATTTAAATGAGGAAGAATAAGAAATAAAACTAAAACAGTCAATTAAAAGTTATATATCTTCAATGGATAGTCACATTTTTTACACCATACACCCTCATTGGATAGTATTATTATAAAAATATGTCCTCATGAACTTAGTGATAGATGTATGTAAGTGTTCATTATTTTTTATTATCCAATTCAAATTGATCTCAAAATGTGGACATGAGATCAGTGGGGGTTCCCCTTACTAAATTTTGGGAGGGAATTCTGTTGAATTTACTACAGTATTAAAATAATATTAATTAATTTTTCTATTAAAATAGATAAAAAATGATATATTTATATGCTATTATGTGGATGATTCTAAATACTCTCATACAATAATATTTGAAATGTTATCAGTGACTTTTTCTCCCTTCTCTCTTCATTTTAACCCATATTAATCATTTTAATAATTTCAATGATATCAATGTTCTTTACCCATTAGTGGTCCATAAAATTACTATAAAAGTAAAATTGTCTAATAAATGGACCATGTTTACTACTGTAAAATATATACCATTAATTATGGCGAATATAGTAGTTTTTTGGAACATTTCATCATTTAATAAAACAATTCTTATTATAAAATTTTATTGATTTTATTTTGGAAATACATGATATATATAATATTTTGTTTTTAGAAATCAATTAAAATATTTAAAAATTGACAATAATTAGAGTATATTTTTTTGGAAATAGTTTAATCATCTAATGAAATCTATATATGTATATAAATTATTTTAAACATCATCCTTAGGACTAACCCCTTGGTTAAAAACAGTTAACTGCACCCATGGTAATGTTTTTTCAATATTAATGTGTTATTATTATAAAAATAATTTGACAATTAGATTATAAGTGAATGTAGAATGATGTTTTTGACCACATATACTCTTAATTTTTCCCCTTCACTAATTTTAGGAGTTTTAAATATTTTAATGAAATATTAATTTTCATAATTAATAATTAATGTAATTTTGACAGTATTAATTTAATTTAATTTGAATACAAAATGAATGAAATTTAATCTGAATATAAAAATTTATAATATCCAAAAAAATTATATCTATCTATAAAATTTTTAACAAACTATAAAAAACCAAACACAATTAATTTATTCATTGGTAAATTCTTTGTTATGAATTTTCTACTCTGATGAAAAGTATTGTTTTGAAATTTCTTAAGCATTTTAGGTAATCATTTCGTACATAAAATTTTAAAAAATAAAAAACATAAAAATTAATTATTTAATTTCAATATAATGTTTTATATTCATCCAATATGTACATTTACACTCATGTATATTAGAAAAACTTATTTAATTTGTTATTTTGTTGTTTCTTACCACGCATAATCATTTCACTAGAATATGGATAAGCCACTTTTTATATAACATAATAATAATACATACATAAAAATAATAAATAATACATTATATTTATTAACAATAGTGATAATATACTTATCCCATATCCAATATTATTTTTAAGACACCAAATTTTACATTTTTTGTGCTTCAAAAGAACCTATGGAATCTTGATTTCTAATGTTGTGTCTCTAAAAAATTCTACATGTGATTTGAATTCTACTAGGAGTGATGATTTTCCATATAAGTTGAATGTAAAAAAGGCACAGAAATTGAGTGACCTAGAAATGATGTGTCCACATCCCCTGATATCCAAAACATTCTTAATTTCATTGATAGTCATAAGAAGAAGGAATAACGGCCTCCTCAGCCGAATAAAAATAATTTAAGGGATGTCACTATAGGTCGATATAAAGCAAAATAAAATTAAAAAAGTGATTTTATTTTAAAATTTATATACAATGGATCAAAATGAAAATTTTATATATGTTATGATCAATATTAATGAGAATAAAATTGTCCTTATTAGGTTAGTTGAGAATAAATGGACATTCTCCTATAATTTTTCCAATCTAGAAGAAATTTGTTTTCAACTGCCAGGCACTTATAGTTTTTTGAAAATTGCTAAATTTTGGGTTATGGATATATCTTATTTGGTTGAAACTTTTCTTGTTGTGTTTATTAATCAAAATGTCACATTTTCCATCAAAGTTATTGGGATCCAACACTTTTGTTCCATTATTTATGCTCGCAATATATGTCATGATTGTATAAGATTGTGGTTGGATATTGAATCCAACCAAAATATCATTGATGGTACATTGGTTATTCTTTATGACATTAATTATATTTTGAATCTTGATAAAAAAATTATTGCATTGAAAAAATCCTTTTCTTCCATGAAATTTAGAGCCTGTATAGAACATAATGACCTGAATGAAGTTAATCTAGTTGGTTCCAAATATAAGTTTTGTAGGATGCATCTCAATGGTATGGTGATAAGAAAAATTGAAAATGATTTTTTATGGAGTTTTTCATGGATACATGGGAATCTATATCCTATATAACCTCATTATTACTGATCTATCATCATCATCCATTTATGGATGAGCTTGTTAAAAAGGATTCACAACCTACCATCCCCTCTTTTTTAATAATGTTTAATTGAAATTTTTTGTATGTGGGAAACTATATCCGGAAATTTGGGGTTCTTTGGATTTCAATAATGATTCTTTTTTATACATTCTCAATTTAAAATTTCATAAAGGGAATTTGAAAAATGTAGCATGGATAGATTTATCAATCTTGAAAATGATATCTCCTCTCTTCAAGTCTCCCTATATAACATTTATGATCATAGAATATGTAATGACTTCCCAAAAGGTATTTTGGGGGATACTAAGATGGATAATGTTATTAATAATCTATTTAATCATAAGCATTAATGAAAAGTGATGATTTGAAAGATAATTTGATTAAAGATGGGGATATATAATCTATGTTTTCCATATAACTTCAAAAATCTAAGAAGGTTTCTAGACCTCTATCATTGATCAATAATAAGGATTAGAACATGAAAAATAAATATACCCTCATGGAATGTGTTATATCTTACAAAAATGGATATTTTTAATGGGTCACCCATCATTTCTGGTCATTTTGAGGGTATTATTCCATGATTTATTAACAATAAGGGAAATTAAAATCTCTTATCTCCTTCCTTGGAACTATAAATAAAGGATGATATTGATGGTCTCAATCTTAATATCTCTCCTAGACTGGATGACTTTAGTAATATCTTCATTTAGAATTAGTTGGAGATCATTTAAGATTATGGCTACAGGATTGTTCTAAATTTATCCAAAGGTGGTATTCTCACTCAGGAGTTGAAGGACTTGTATATTTCGCTTATATTAAAAGTGGGTAATTCTAATGAGATTCATTTTATGCATGTTTCATTGGTTAAAACCACATATAAATATCTTTTCAAGATTCTTTCTAATATATTGCTCTCTTTTGGGAGCAAAATTGTTACATTAAATAAATTTGGATTCTTAAGAGAAAGAGAAATTCGGGATTGTTTCATCACTTCTATATAATGTGTCAATATTCTCAAAAATTCCACCATATGAGGTAAAATTTTTCTTAATCTTGATGTCAAAAAATATTTTCATCTGATGGATGGGAATATAATTTGTATGATTCTTAGTATGATTGGTTTTAGTGATGCAGTAATTTACTAGATTAAAACAATCGTAGGTTCTTGTAATGTTTATATTCTTATCAATGGATCTATTAAGGGATAATTTTCTTGTTATAGAGTTATTCAATTGGTTGATCCCCATTCTTCCATAATTTTTTCCATTGATAAAAATTATCTTAATAGTTTTCTCTCCATTATAGATGGTAATTGGAAATTGAAATCTATATCTTATGGAAGGGGAATCCCTATACCCACACATCCTCCAAGTGATTATGATATTATTTTATTTAAACAATGGTATAATAGAAACATAAGGAATATCAAATAAAATATCTTTCATTATGAGAAGTTATCTGGTCAAGAAGTTATCTTGCAGAAGTTCTTTTTCTATTTTTGTAGGAATATCACTACTACCATGAAAATTGTTTATTACATATTAGGGAATTAGTGATGTAGTTTTCCCATATAACAATTATAGTTTTCTAATATTATTAGGAAATAAAATATAGAGTCACTTTTTAAGAATTATTAGTCAAATATGAAGGTAGTCATCTTGGAAGTGTTAATATTTATCCACGGTTGATTACATTTGTTTGTCTAAATCATTCATTATAACCAAATTTGTATATTAATTTATGATGTATTAATTTACCATTTATCACATATATAGTGTTAATGTTTCCATAAAAAAATTTATTTTGATTGGTATAATATTGGAGAGGATGTTAGCCATAGTTCCTTGGATGATTTTTTGTAGTCATTTTGAGGTGGTGGTTTTAGGGGAAAAAATAATTAGTATATTAACCTGTCGTTGTAAGCCTCTTTTATTTTGAATCATTTCAATAAAAATTTATAAGTTCATGAATTTTTGGGTTCTATATTTCTAGATCGGATCAAATATAGAATTTATAATCATTTTGAATCCACAATCTAGACGTTTTTCAATTACACATTCTATTTGATTACATTTCACTCCCGATGTATGGTTTCAATTGACTCTGATATTAATTTCTGGACTGATAATTGGAATGGGTTTTCAATAACTGACTTTCTCATACATGATGACACAAATGTTGATTTAGAGATATTGATCACAGATCAACTCAATGATATAATGGATCTACCAGAACACATTAATGATACTACATGAAGATACTAATTTTATTCATGTTGTAAATTTTGGGAGAGGGAGCCAACATCAAGCAGTGTTCTCACCTATAATTTTATTTATAGTCATCTCATTGGTCTCGATGTGGGCCTCTAGAGGGTTGGTGAAGTGAATATAAATATCTTCTGGACTTCTTGATAAAATATTTTATAGAAATTGGTGCATTAGAAGATTCTAACGGAAGCATTATTAAATATTTTTGGTATTTAATTGTGCCCAATTTTCACTTATTTCAACAATTAATAGATGAAATTGATTATTTTTTTAGTTGTGTTACTAATTCATCCATGTGGAATGCTATCTCAGATATCATTTATTTTCAGTTTATATTTTCTTTTGAAACATGGTATTTCATTAATGACTAAAAAATAAATTTTTATTATTCAAACAACTTTGAGGAAAAAGTGAAAAACCATACATGACTTCACGACTTAAAACAAAAGATCACCGTGGAATAAAGGTATAGATCAAACAACACAACACCATCACTGAAGAGCTCCAACCCATCATCAAAGACAATAAAATCGGCTTCCTACTACTCCTCGCAGCCGGAAAACTGTCCCGTGCATAAATGCACAGGCCTGGAACCGATGGAAAGTCATGCCCTCTCAAACAACCAAATCAGTAACGAAGACCATGAGAAACCCGCTGCTCTACACCCCATCTAGATCAACCCCTTGTGGGACAGATGTAGTGACCCAAAATCCTCGAACGAGTGGATACCCAAGATTAACAATACCAAAATTCCAGTCCACCGATTCTAACACATTCAACCGGTCGCTCCACCATTTCCAAGAATTCAACAAAAAAGTCAAAAGACACCAAATTCGGACCTGCGAGAAGGTGATTTTCATACCCCCAAATACATTCACGGATCCTCACTGTTGGAGACCAAGACCCCCTCTACAAATTCAGGTCCTTAATTCCTCATACATACCAGCAGACCAACCAATAGCCAAGAAGGTCAAGACCCGAACCATTCAAAAATGACCGCGAGCGGCAATTCCAGAAACAACAGCCAATCCAAATGCTAGAATCAATCTTGAGAAACAAATTCATAGTAGAACCAGATCCAAAACACAGAGAATCCCAACCAAATCATTTCCCCATAGTCGGAATAAACCAACAAAATGTAGAAACCCCAACAAAGCAGACAAATACTAAAATCAAATGAAGGCAGATATTAAGAACCAAGAAGAAATTACCAGATCTTCAGCAACCCGAGCACTAGAGAAGGCCGGAAAAAAATCCCCATCATAAACCAGACACCATGTCCCATCGCCGCCATCCAAAATGTCCACGGAGACCACAACCGACCACCAAAGGAACCCACAGAAGACAATGTTGCAACCCTCAGTCATGGAAGAAGTAATCGGCCACGAAACCAGCTTCACGCTCCCAGAAAAGCACTATCCAGATGAAATGGAGTGAGGCAGGAAACTTGCCAACAACGAAGAGAAGGTCGTGTCAGCCGAGTCCACAAGTTCGCTGATGCCTCCATGAAGGAAAGACCACAACCATAGTCACCAAGGGAACATTAGGGAGAGATCCGAGCCGAACTGAGGTAGAGGGAGGTAGCGACAGAGCAAAACCCCAGCAGCAGCACCTTTTACGGGCTCATTCGAGCAGTCCCACCACCGTGAAGGATCCCCAAAAGAATAAACAGCTTACGTGCCAAAACCTTTTTCATTAATGGATGTTTAGATATTCCACTATCACTACAACTTTCATTTCTCTTACATGTTGATGGAGTGGAATTGGTTACCATTCTCAGGGAAGATGAAAATAAATGGGTACATGATGGTGTTTATCTCCTTCATCATGTTTTTTTTAACTCACCTGAAATCTGCATTCCATAATTTTAATGTCTCTAAAAGGGATCAATGTTGTATCTCGATTCATAATCTCTCTGTCCTCATAAGAATTGGAATTAATGGTAGGTTTCAGCCTTTTTATATCACAATGGTTGTTTTCTGTCGATCACCTTTTGTAGGATGGATAGAAATTAATATTGATCCATCATCAATAGGTAATATGGGTTTATCTGGTTATGGGAATGTCTTCAAGGATAATCATAAGAATGTGTTGGGTATTTTTATGGTTCTTCTAAAAATTATTCTTCTTTTAAATATGAAAATATGCGGGATATCATTGAAACTAAGAAATACAATTAAATAAGTTTTGGAAATAATTGGATTGAATGTTATTCCACTATTGTTTTCGATGCAATCAGGATTGGATCTACTCATATTCTTTAAATTTTAACTGATTAGAGGATCAATTTTTCAAATTTTTTGTCATGCATTGGATACATTCTCAGTCATGCCTATAGGGAGCACAATGGTCTTGTAGATGGTATTTGAAACAAAGGATCAAATGGTAAGAATATAATATGGAATGATCACATTCCAACTGATCTCATTTACCTTCTATAGAGGGAAAATTTTAAAGTTTCTTTTTTATACCCATGTACATATGTATTATTTTTTCAATAAAGGAGTCCTACTTTTCGTGGTACAGTCTTATATTTTTATTAAAAAATAACCTTAATCAATATAAAATCCAAATTTTCTCGATGAAAATATGTTTTCCATAATAAAATAATTTCATAAACATTACAGAAAACATCTCATTTCAGAAAATCAAAATATTAACTCCTTATTTAAAAATAAAAATTTAACATCATGTTTCAGTAAAACATTAGGAGAGACATCATTTCTAAAAAAATATTAGATTCATTTTTATATATATAAAAGACTTCATTACTCAAAATAATGCCTATCTTTCTTGAAAATAAATATCTCTTTAACAGATGGAATAAATTCCATAATTAAATAGTTCAGAAAAATTTTATTAATATCACACGAAAAAAATTTATCATTGGGAATATATTTTACCTATAGTAAATAAGTCCACTGGTTTACAAGGATATATAACATTTATGGTTCATCTTTACTAGAAAAGAATATTAGTGGATTAAAAATAGTTCTTTTCGATATTTTGTTTTCATCCTATATAAAATATTCCAAAAGAAATTTCATAATTATATCAAACCAATCCATTTGAGAAAACATCATCCCACATTTAGTGTATTCATCAAAAAATATACTTTTTTTCTAAAAGAAATTTACATTTCATTAAAAAACAAATTTGACTAAGAAAAAAATATAGAAACTATTATTCCATAATAAAAATATATTCCACTGAAAATTAATCTTTTTTTAGAACCATATCAGATATGAAAATAACGAAATATAAAAAATGAATCATTAATAAATATCACCATTAGAAAAAATTTTATCTCAAAAATTTTTGAACTGAACATTAATTTTTTGTCATAATTAATAAAAACACACTACAAAATTAATCAATCCCAAATAACGTAACATTACAGCCTATTTAATAATTTCATGTCATAAAGTACATAAAAAACTACATTATTTTAAAATGGATAAATATATATTATACTAATAATTTTTAATAAAAATTTACAATACATTTGTAATGGCCTATTGATTTGTTAATCATATTTCATCATTTGAGATAAACAATTTATGATTTGAATAGTTTGAAAAAATTTATAGTTATTACCCAATATTCATTGAAAAAACAATAATCCACATGGAATATCCATCCAAAAAATATAAAAATATAAATAATAAAAAGGCGTGGAATAATATAAATTCACTCTCGATTTTTTTGGGAAACATTTGATGATGAAAAAATGGGGGGGGGGGGTTATGGAAAATTACTAATAAAAATATTTCTTTCATTGTCTAATTAAACAATAATTTAAACTATAATGAAGGTCATGCAGTTTCATTTTTTAAAAAATATAGAATGATGGTTTACAATGAATGGTTTTTTAACTCTACCAGAGACCTTGAATTACAATTTACCAATAAATCCAAAAACAAGGCTTATGTTCTATACCATATGAGATTCTATATCTTACAATGAATTCATTAAAAAATAATGACCAATTTCTCTTTAAAATTATAGTTACTATAAATCCTGAAACCAGTAGAAACACCACATTCTATATCCAATGGTTGTCAAATAAACCAAATATGACATTATATAACTCTCTATTTCATAATTTAAATTCCAAAATATCCATTACATCTATAAAACCAAAATTCAACACACTATAGTCAATAAATATTGAAAAATGACATAAATAAAAAAATTGTTACATTATAAATATAATTTGAAATTAATATTACGATAGAGACTTTATGATCCTGTTAGGAAGTGAAAAATATATTATCCTTAATAAAAAACATTCCAAATCTGGTTACATAATGTGTCATAAAATATTTTTAAATTCTCGTCATTCAGTATCTAAAAACAATGTTCTAAATGTTCATAAAAATAGTTTCTCAATAATAATATTTATCATTTTCTTAAATTTAATGATATACCCATCAAAAACTATATCCAAAATATTTTAATAAGTATAATGAAAAGTTAATTTCATTATCTATATGACTTTGATAATCGATTTAATTAATTAATAATTTTCTAAATCATTATCATAGTATTAATAATAACAAAATCACCTAGATTCATAATATATAATTATTAATGTCATATCACATTAAAGAAATAATCATTGAATTCATCAAGAAGATTTTGAATTTCCACTTTTATTAATTTCATTGAACATTTATAATTCTACATATTAAGTTAATATAAAAAAATGCTTCTTAATATATACAAAATCAATTTGAGAGTTCCCATTTCAAATATTCCTCAAATTATTACAAAATGAGATTTTTTTATTGTTATTTTCAAATATCCATTATATTTAAATAATTGATGTATCTATTCCATAGAACTTTTTATATGTTTAATTTTATTTATTTTTATTTTATTGACCACTCATTAATTTAACAGAATATAATTTTCATCTAAAACTAAAGTATATTTTATTTAGTAAATAATATCATTTTTATTTTATCACAAATCATTTTAAAACCAGAATTATTATTTTCACCATGTTAATATTTTTTATTTATTATTAATTTATTTTGAACACATTATAATTATTAGGTATAATATATTATTAATATTTTTTATATATTTATATCATTATTTCCTAGAATATTTGGCTAGATAAAATTATCAAAGTTTTCCTCTATATTTTGTTTTCATTTGGAATTTATAATTAGTTTATTATAAATATTAATCACCCCAAAAAATTTAATGATCTTCCATAATAATTTCAAATCAACCATATGACATCATTTTAATTAATTTACCAATTTATATATCATTATAACTTTTCATAAAAAATGAAATCACTTACCTTGCACTATCATGATATAAAATTCACTAATAAAGGGTTTAAAGTATATAAAGGTATGTTTTCAATTATATCACATCTGAATGGATATATTCTCTTTATAAAATTTTAAAATTATCAATTAAATATATAAACAATTGTTATAATGACTTGCTTTTATAAAAATTTAGGAATTCCTTTTTAATAAATATTTTTCGAGCAATTTTTATGATATTTTATTTCTTTCAATTCATAGAAATGTTTTCTATGGTTTCCTCAATATTTTAATACTAAAATACATTGTTCTTAGAAATATAACCATCTACTTTTTAATTTTATTATTTTAATCTGTTATTTTATTTAAATATAGGTAACTCCTATTCTAAAAAACCTCATATTTATTCATTGGTTCCGATTAATGCAATCTATGAATTTTCTTTTAGGTAATATCATAGAAACATATAAAATAAGTTTATAAAATTCAATCAAGAGACATAATACCTAACACATCTATATATATTTTCACATTATTTATCCATGACCATCTTTAAACAACTCATCTAGATTGGTTTCTATCTTATTAATATTTATTTATTTTTTTTATAAATTTATTCGTCATTTTCAATCTCAAAATGATTAGTCTTATAAAACTATATAATTGGAATATACTTTAAGGTACTAATTTTCATAAGTGATTTTATATTATATCGATAGATATATCCTTAATACTACTTCTGTAATAATTAGTTCGTGATAATATTAGTGAGAAGATGTATTTTATTAATTATTTTTTTATACTTTAATCATATTTACTTAATTTCTTAATAAAAACTATAACTATTTTTTTCATATATATATTCCCTGCAATGTTAATTTCATTAATAATATAATATAAATATTTTCAATTTAATATATCAATCTATAATGATCCATAAAAAACATATTCATTTTCCACAATTCAATTTTTTATATTTTTTCTTTTTTATTTGCATAGAAATCAAGAATTCAAAGTAAAATAAACAATAGAGAGTCATCCACCATATTCTTGAAGATTTTTCAAATATATGTTATGATATAACATTCTCTAAAAATAATAATTAATTTTCCTTAATTAAATATCCTCCAATGAATAGTTTTGGTAATTTATTCTATGTGTGGGATCTCCCACTTCCATTAATAAATTTTTTCCCACAATTTCAAATAAATGTTGATAATTGTATTTATACCATGTAAATAATCAATAAAATCATGGAAACAAAAATTCCTTATAAAGGAATATTATTTGGTGTTAATATTTTTGTCATTCATAATTATCTTCATTTTTCCTCTTTTAATAGTGGGTGTCATGTCCAAGTGACCAATCATTACATAATAAAAAAATCTAGTATTTACCTTGATGAAATATATTTTATATCGATATAACTCTTAAATTTGATAATTTCCTAGACTAATAATTATCCATGGTGTTTTATAATTTAATACCACTAGTATTTCCATCGAAATTTTGGAATTTTCATTACTAAAAAAATTGATTTAAATATTTTGTGATATTTAACTATATCAAAATCAATAAATTGTTAAAAAGGATAAATTAAACTATTCTTTTTTGTTATTGTATATACAATTAAATATCACAAATTGTTAAAAAGTCATACTAATACTGGTTTTTCTTAATTTATCATATTTTTTATTCTTATAACAATCAGTCTAGTACTTTTCTCTATAATCCTAATAGTATTGTGATTAAATATATATTTGTGAAATAAAGACATTGTATAATATTTTAATTTTTAATTTTCAACTCGTAAATTATTTTTGAATATATTAAATTTTTAAAAAATTTAGTTTTAGCCTCTTCCATCAAAATAAAAAAAGTGTTTTTGTTTTTTATAAAAGAATTATAATCAATAAAATTAATAGTTCAATTATTTTCACAATAACATTGGACATTAGTCTAAACCAAGGATTAAATCAATTTCAACCAACAAGAAAACTATTCCTTCTTTATCTCCAAAATTTAATTTATTAAACTTAATATCATTGGATTTAATTTGAAAACAATAATTATGACGTTTTATTTCCATCAACCATAATAAATTTCAAAATTTTTAACATCATCTATATATTTTTCCCAAAAGTGTAATTCATCAGTTTATAATTTTCATAATATATTTATTTGTGGAATTTTTTACAATATTATTATTTCACATTATTAACATGAAATATCCCTGGGAATGTGGTATAATGATTTCGCATCATTCTAAATTTGAAACATGTGACATGATGTTTCTGTTTAAAATTGTCTTCACTGCTTTTTTATATTATAATAACATATTGATATAACCTTTAAATAATTTATTATTTTTATATTATTGTTACAATTATGTTTTATAATTAATTTATGTGATAGCTCTGTCAAATTACTCTCTGATATGGTGAAATTTTAATTATACTCCATCCTATAAGACATTATTTTGTTGTTAACATCATCTAGAAATAAATTATTTATATACAATTCATAAATATATAAAAAATTTGATTTAAATATTAGAAAATATCCTTAAAATGTAAATCTTAATTTTTTACACATTAAATGACTTAATTATATATATAAAAATAATAGATAATATCAAAGAATAGATTTAATATTGTGATTATTCTCGGTAGAATTATTAAGAAATAATAATTTTACTACAAAACAAGGAATTTTTTTATTCACATAATTCATAATCACAATTAAAAATAATTAAAATTTCCCTTAATTCTCCATTTATGGTTTAATGACATCAACTTAATGTAAATTTTATTAGACAATGGCCTATTATTTAATTTAATAAATAATTTTTCATATAATATATCAATGAATTTTATAGAAACCACACCCAATGATACCCCCAACATTAGTCCCTTGCATTAAATAATTATAAATATTAGTCCAAAGAGACAACATGTAGTGATATATTAAGTAATTATACATATTAATGTCTTTTATAGTATATTAAAGTAAATAATTTTTTTACATCATATTCCATCATATTAATTGTGATTGTAAATGAAGTGAATAATTAGAACCAATTAATATATAACTTTTCAAAGTCAACAATTTGTATACCCAAATATATTTTAGTTATTTTTGATTTAGTTAATTTTATTTTGTGTCCCAACTTTTGATTTTTTTCCTTTTATTATTTGAAATAAAATACAGATTTGATCTCGTACAACGAAATAAAAAAATTTCATAGTAATCAAAAAATTTATACATGATATTCCCCGAAATATGGAGACTATATGTATGTAGAACTAGTAACATAATATCCTATCACTAGTGTAATTATAGTCTAAAATTTACAGTAAATTTCATATTTTAATCATAATCCTTCAAGCACAATTTAGTTCATTAATTATATTCAAAAAAACATTCATATATTTTTTTCATAATTAAAATAAATATTAATCCTCATTAGAAATGATGAATTAATATGATATATAATATTATGGGACACAGATCCGAAAACATAAAATATGAAAACTCCATATTATTATAAATAACCCTTTGAGCATTAATTTTGATCACTCGCTCTTATTTTGATCATCAATATTTTATACCATAATGTGTATTAATAATAGAATATTTATATTTTTATAGGGATTTATAGAATCCTCTATAACTATTGACATAATATAATCATATTTACCCACTAAAATATGGACAAATACAAATTATATTAATATTAAAAAATTTATTGTTGAATGAAATATTGAATACCAACACATTCCATCTCATGAAATGAAAAAATTAACATTCAAATATGTACCAACAGAAAGAATATATGGTTTTCACATAGTGTTTCTTCATGTTAATTATGTACATAAATACCTTAAGTAAGACTTGTAAAAATTTTCCTTTGAGAAAAACATATAACAATATCGATGATTGAATCATTTTTTACCCATATAAACTATGAAATAATTATATTTTTAATTAAAATTATATTATCCCTTTTAATATCTCATAATTTCTGTGTATTTTTTTTAAATATAATGTATTATCTCGAGACTGGGAAATTTGGTGGTACGTGATTCGGAGGCTCAGAGAACCCAAAATGTAATTTTGAACTTTTTTTAAGGTATGTTCACTAAACGTGCGAGCATGATTTTCTATCTTTAGAAATAATGTTCATAACGGAAATCCAAGAGCACATTTGAATGAGGAACACCGGGATTTTCTATAAATGACTTATCTTCAGGAGGAAAGGGCCATGTGGGAAGTTTATTATTTCAGAAATTTCTTGAAAAATAATAAAATAATTTAAATAATTATTTTATTCCATTATCACCATTGAGTGGCTAATGGTGAGGATGTGGTACAGAAAAAAGCTGACGATGAGGTGCATTAATGGATAACCAATAATGGCTCATTTGAAATAGTGATGTTATTTTTGTAACGACTCATTAAATGTGGCTCATTAAATGTGACCATTTAATGGGAAATATTAATCGATGCTACGACATTGTGATTTTTTTAAATAATCCAATGTTTGGAGTTTTGGAATTTCGAACATGGAGTATTCTCTAAATGAACTCTAGTGGATCTCCTCCCAATCAAATAATGATGAATGCTGGTGGATATTCGTCTCATTTAAAAATCCTCGAAGAATGAAGCCGGAAAGGGATAACATCAATTCCTTGAACTCTATGGGAGAAGTGCCTTGGTATTTAACATAAATGAGATATGGGTTGTTTTATTTTGATTTTTTTACCCATTATTTTCTAAAAATGACTAACGTGGATCAACTCACAATCACATTGATCCACGATTCATGTGTTATGAGGGAGGGTAAATTTTTATTGGAGGTTTGTTTATCCAGGATTCATCATGGCATAAAACGAAAAAATTCAATCCCCAAACATCCTCATTTTATTTAATCCTCTATCGCGGAGGTCCTAGGCTGAAAAAAACAAGGCCCATGTTACTCTTCTCGTGCGTTCATGGTGATTGTGTTCTTAATATGGTGGAAATTTGATTATGGGGCCTGAGTAGGGATAGAAACGACTCACATGTCCCATATGTAGAGACAAATTGGAAAACGAAACCCTGGAGTGACTCCAGTGGCCCACAGAAGGTTCCTTCGATGAAACACCACTAGTGCGACGACCCCGAAAACCAGGGCCAATAGAGGCCTATGCTAGCCGCGTGATGTTGGCAGTGCCACCTGGAACCATGACAATAAGAGAGGCGACCGACCCTCACCGGTCGTGACGGAGAAGAGAGACACACCACTACAATTGGAGGTCCCACCGACGGTGAGTGTGGCGCCAAGAGGGTGATGCGTGGAGGAGGGTGGGTCACATTTAGTCCACCTGGGCACAAAGAGTTTTGCTCTATCGACCGCAGCTAGAGGGCCCCAGTATGCGCGTGGATCACAAAGCTATTGGGTCCCGACATGACTATCACGTCCTAGTCGGGCGATGCAACTCGTCTACCTCATACAACCCTACCTTGGTCTGATAGGATGAACCTCATCTATGGGCCTGGTCCCCTAGGCCGGACCTTCTCCAGCATGCTGAACTCACACCCTTCGGGCTGGTCTGGACTATACCAGGTCGCGGGGTGGATCCTCATCCAAACCGGGTCGTGTCCAGCAAGGCCCACTGGACCTGGCCCATTGGCCAGACTATACCAGACTGACCAATACCTGATTCGGGTGATGAAGAGTTGGTTGATCATAAAATGGTGTATGTGGGACCCCCGGGCCTAGTTGGTTGGGTTGGTCAGACTGAGTGGGACCGAGACCCATCTCCACATGTCCCCTGGATAATAAAACACTTGTATCATGGAAACCGCACATCCAATTGATGAGCCGTTTATGGCGTTGGGACCCTATCAGTGAGGATAACCATTTGGATTTCCCTATAGTGAATTTTATTGAATTTGAGATGTTACGAAGGGATTGAGAAGTAGTTCTCCGAGGCACACTACATATGGAACCCTATGGTTGGAAAAGACCTGAGGACTGCTGACATTAGACTATGGATTAATCGACCATGGCCCTTTGGGAAGCACATCTCTAATAATTTTTAGGGCCACTGTTGGATGCACATCTATTTGACCTTGCAGTCCTACAATACATGACGAGGAGCAGTACCTCAGCTAGCCATTACTAGTGGGAATCACTTCTCTCCAACTTTTCAAGGCACGGTAGGAGTTCAAATGTTGTACCTAAGAAATCCAATGTTAGTGGAAAGAATTTATTAGGGACATGGAAGGACCATTTTACCCCTTAAAAGATGAGTTCTATAGAATCCAAGGTGGTCCATGATAAGAACAATTAGGATACTGTTACAACCCCAAAATATACCTGGTAATATATGTCTTATGTTTTTTGTGTTATTTTGAGGAATTTTTGTGTGTTCTTTAAATTTTATTTTGGGGTCCCTACTATGTGTTGTGTTACTCACCCCTACATGGGCTTGTCCCACATGTTTTGTTTCTGGTGCAGGAAACTGATGTTTTGACAAGGGGGCTCAGGGAGATGAGACTGACAGATGCTACGATGGTGGCCCTGGTGGCCTAGGACCAGACAAGGCCTAGTAGGACTGGGCATAAATGACATACCGAATAAGATTCTAAAAGAATAACTACTCTCACTATCAGGTGGGGTTTTATATGGATTTTCATCAGAGTTTCCTTTTTATACATCTTTTTTTAGTTCATTATTGGGTTTGTATTCTAGCCCACATACTTTCAGTTTTACATTCACTCAGCCTTGTTTTAGTGGTACTTATTATTACCTTTCTATATGTTGGGATGTGGTCGGTCATGTGTTTTCATATAGCTACATAAAAAATGCCTCCCACATCTAGGTGGATTCTTTTGGCACTAGTTTTCATGCCATGGCCTTTGGGAGGTGGGCTTGAGGTAGTCACGACACGAGCCCTGGGAGACATTTTGTGAAAAAGTGTTATCAACTGTAGTTCAGTTCCCCATCAAATATCTGGAGTCTATGTTTTGTTATGGGGAAACAATGTTAAGTGTTGAGAATCTAGGTTTCCGATTGTCAGAGCATAGTGTTTGTGTGGCGGCTGATGTATCCATACACCCTGACCTTAAATTCATCCTTTAGGCTTAATACATGAAAACATTGGTTTCATAAGTGTCTCTTTATGTTCTTTTGAGTAAAATTTAGATCACCTGGTATAACCTTCAGACCATTTTACATCGTGATCTATTTCAGGATGCCTAGACTTGGACAACCTGTTAGGAACCCGAGATGATGTGATGAGGACAAACCGCCTAGGAATATCCGTCCCGGGACAAGTTATAGAGATGTACCCACGGGGTGGTTCACTAGTGCTACCACCACCCGATGGTCAAGCATCAATTTCATGTGATTCTGGAAGTGTACGTTCGTAGGAAAAGTTCCCTACATGAGTTTCAAAGACTGAGAAATACTAGGTTTATGGTAGAGACAGATCCTCAGGTCACTAGGGACTAGTTGGAGGCTGTGATGTATGTCTTCCGCTTAGTGAGGCCAAAACCTGACGAGATGTCGACCTTAGGATCAATCCCTTTTTAGGGCTCGACTGGGAGATGCTGGAGCTTGACCACCCAGAATCATGATGAGCCGACCCACACCTAGGAAGGCTTCGAGGAGTTTTTATGAGAGGAGTTGTTTCCCATGACCTTGTGCTCTATCAGCATTCAAGAGTGGAATCACCTATAGAAGGGAAACATGATAGTGGATAAGTACTCAGTGAGGTTCCCAGATATTTCCCACTACTAATCAGACAGGGTGCATGTACCATTCTTCAGGTATCAACCCTTTGATAAGATACTCAGGTGGGAAATCAAGGCATAGTTGTAGTCTCTCATCATCCCTACCCTGTCTGGGGTGCTAGAGAGATCTCTTCTTGTGGAAATATTCTTGGAAGAGCAGTCAGCGATAGCTATAGCCTACATCAAACCCCAGGTGGCAAAGTCTTCGGTAGGTAACAGGCATCAGACTCCATGGCCCATGTGGGCCAGGACATTTAGAGGAAAACCCCAGGACTCGGGATCGGCAGTGTGAGGCTCCCAATCCAAAGGGAGTCATCCAGGAACTATGCTTTGCTACTCATGATGTGGGGAGGGACACATGGCTCATGACTGCCCGACCCACTATATAGATGACAAGAAGATAGTCAATGGGCCTCCTATATAGAGACAACAGATTGAGTGTGGAGGTCCTTAGGGAGTCATACTTGGC
This sequence comes from Viscum album, assembly GCA_963277665.1. NCBI lineage: Eukaryota > Viridiplantae > Streptophyta > Magnoliopsida > Santalales > Viscaceae > Viscum > Viscum album. The sequence continues at coordinate 386,662,056 of OY728146.1, forward strand.
AGAAGAGCAGGCCGGGAAGCTAGAGGTGGGAGGCGGTTTTAGGTGGTACAACCGCCACCCCATAGGTGGTCCACCCTGACCTCAGGAAATATGAGGACATGAGAGAGAACAAATTTATGGAGTAGAGGCTTATGACCATGGAACACTAGAGAAGATTTAATGTACGATATGTGTCTTCTCCACCCATGATGTAGTTCTTATACACACAGGTTCTAGTCAGTCCTCCCTTTCCATGGATCTTGTTCTTAGTTCCAAGATTTTGGTGGAGCCATTTTCTCCATTCATATGTCTATAGACTCTCACTGGAGGGGATTCTAGGATTACACATTGGTTCCAGCAGTTTGAGCTTACTCTAGGAGGTGAGAGAATCAGTTGGGATCTCTAAGTATCAATTTGGAGGCCATATGACATCATTCAGTGTATGGACTAGTTTTGTACAGTCCATGATCAGATCGACTGTTTTAGGCATACAGTGTTGTTTGTCTATGTATATGGGACCATGTTTTTTTCACTAGAAAGAAGGAAACCATTTCAGGACTGGAAGAACATTTATAGAGGAGGGTATAGTCGACACTGAACAGTTTTCTAGCCCCCCTCCCCCTGGTGCAGTGGAAGTGAGGAGTCCAAGAATTCCTATAGTGGAGGATGAATACGAGGATGTTTTTCTTGAGAATATTTTAGGACTACCTCCTTTCCATGAGGTAGAATTTTTCATCGACCAATACCCTAGGAGGACACCAATATATACATCGACATATTGGAAAGCTTTTGTAGAGCTCTGAAATCTGAGGGTATAGCATGAGTACTTGCAAGAGAAGGGTTTCTTAAGGCCAAGTGCTTTACCATGGTCAGCCCTAGTACTTTTTTTCAAGAAGGCAGGTGTGAGTTTGAGGATGTGGATTGTCTTTCGATCCTTGAATTAGGAAACTATTAAGAACAAGTCTATATTGATGATAATAGATGACCTCTTCGACTAGCTGAAGGGGTCAAAGCAGTCTTCAAAGATATACCTTACATCAGGCTATCACCATCTTTGGGTGTGAGATGAGGATGTACCGAAGACAACCTTTAGGTGATAGTACGTCCACAATGAGTTCCTGTTGATTCATTTCGAGGTGACCAATGCCTCATCAGTGTTCATAGAACTCATGAATATGATTTTTCAGCCTTACATTGATAGATTCATCATGGAATTCGTTGATGACATCTTGGAACACTTGGAGTTAGAATAAGAGTACACGATACACTTTAGGATAGTCCTGGAAACACTCCAAGAGAACTAGATTTATGGTGACCTCTCAAATTTTCTGTTTTGGATTCAGGAAGTCCACTTTTTTTCGGACAAGTCATCTCGGAGGCTGGAGTTAATGTGGATCTAGCGAAGATAGGGTCAGTGCTTTCTTGGGTGCCGCTCAGGAGCATGGCAAGGATGCAGAGCATCTTGTGGTTGGATGGTTACAATTGGAAGTACATACCTAACATTTCTAGGGTAGAAACACCCATATTGAAATTTACTTTTAAGGGACAACACTTCGTGAGGATGTAGAAATACCATTAGAGCTATTAGGAGCTGAGGCATAAACTAACTAGTACCCCCATCATGAGAATACCAGAGGAAGGTGTTCGGTATGTAGTTTACTATGATGCATCAGGTACTGAACTGGGTTGTGACCTAATGATGGAGTGGGCAGTGATCACCAATGGCTCACAATAGTTGAGACATCAAGAAAATAACTACGTAACCCATGACCTAGATTTATAAGAAGTGGTATTTTCCTTGAAGATGTTACAGAACTAATGTTTGGATAATTATTTATTATTTAATCCTCCCATAATAGTCTCAGGTATAACTTTTCTATGAAGGACATAAACATGAGGCAGTAGCGATGTATATAATTTCTATATGGAATTGACTTTTAGATAGGCTATAATCCTAGAAAGGGGAATGTGGTGGCAGATGCACTAAGTAAGAGGACTGGTTTGCAACTACCGAGTGAGGTGATGGAGCAGTTGGCTACAATGAATATAACCTTTGTGGATGATAGTGAAGCTACATTCATTTAGTTGATGATTGTTTCCCTCTCACTCTAAAAGAGAGTCGGGGATGCATAGTTGGTGGATGTTGACTATGAGGAACGACATGCTCAGTTATCCTCAATATGAAATCCTGAAGGGTATTCTATTGTTGGGGAGCACGTCATCCTTTTCTAAGGCCACCCCTTAGAACCAGTGGTGTTGAGGGAGGGTTGATGAGGTATTATCATACATCTCCCTTAGTGTTACATCCTGGAAGGGTGAAGATGTACCAAGACCTCCAAAGTTAGTACCGGTGTCCATGTATGATGAAATAAGTGGCTGAGTTCATTTCATAAGGCCTCACATGTCATCAAGTTCAGGCTGAGCATCATGTTACAGAAGGCATAGCCCATCCACTCAAGTTACTAGAGCGGAGATGGGATAGTATCTCAATGGAATTTGTGATGGGGTTACCATGAACATCTAAAGGAAATGACACTATCTAGTAGGTCATTGACTGAATCACCAATTCAGATCACTTCCTACCCATCCTGGAGTAGGGACTGATATAGGGTTTGGGATGCCCCTACTTCGAGGATATAGTGTGGATCAACGGGGTTCCATCGATGGTCACCCCATACTGTGATGCATGATTTACATCCTATTTGTGTAAGGGATTACAAGAGATGTTCAAGATGAAGATACACTTGAGAACCACATTTCATCCTCAGAAGGATGGTCAGACAGAGCAGACCATATAGACTTTGGAGGACATTCTTCATAGTTGTATCCTGGACCTTGGTCATAGTAAGCAAGACCACCTTCCACTGGTGTAATTTCCATACAACAATATCTATCACTAAAACATTGTCATGGAACCGTTTAACAAATTGTACATGCATCCTTGCAGATCACCCATATGTTTGGAAAATCTATGGGAGTCAGCACTCATGGGTCCAGAGTTGATATGAGCTACTACCGAGAAGGTGTAGATCACCAAGGAGCAGATGAGGACAACATAGAGTAGGCAGAAGTCTAATTCTGATAGGAGATGAAGACCCTTGGACATTGAGGAGGGTGATCATGTATTCTCTTAGGTCTCACCCCAATGAGGATTACATACATTTGGCTAGGGAAACAATTTATTTTTAAGGTTCATCATACCTTTTCAAATTCCGAGCAATACTGGTGAGGGGGCATACCGCCAAGCTCTACCCCCGCAGATGCACCAAGGGCCTGATATTTTCCATGTGTCTCATCCAAGGAGGTAAAGGCATGATCCATCATAGGTCATAGAATTGGGTGAGGTAGACAATGATGACAGGGAGACGTTTTCCGAGTTCCTAGTAGAGATAGAGAATTAATAGGAGAGGGCCCTACACAGGTGGTCGATTCCTCTAGTGTGCGTCTGATGGAAGCACGAGAATCTTCAATAGAACACGTTGGAGTGGGAGGTTCATATTCGTTCTTAGTAAAATGATATTTTTGATTAGTTTTTGTTAAGGATTTTGTAAAATTAAATCACTAAGGTGAAGAGAATGTAACATATAAAAATTTGTGTGTAATTTTTTTTAGTTATATAGAATTATATTGAGACCGCAAATTCGATGGCATGTGATTCTGATGCCCAGGGAGCCCAAAATAGAATTTTGAAGATTTTTTATGGTACGTTCAGTAAATGTGCATGCAAGATTTTTTATCTTTTGAACTGGTGCTCGGATCAAAAATCTGAGATCACCATTGAACTTGGAATGTAGGTATTCACCTAAAAATTTCTTTACATTTACCAAAAAGGGCTGAGTGGAAACGTTATTTTTGAGACTTTTATGAGAAAAATAAAAAAAATAATTTAGAGGAATTATTTTATTTCATTCTCACCATTGTGTGGAGGACGGTGACGTTGTGGTGTAGTGACGAAGCAGGGACCTGACACATTAATGGAGTACCAATAATAACTCATTTGAAACATTAACATTATTTTTATAATGACTACTTATTTGTGGATCATTAAATATGGCCCATTTATTGAGCATCATTAATTGATAAAACAATTCTACGCTTTTGTTTTCTTTTTATAATCCAATGTGTGAAATTTGGGAATTAAAAACATGGAGGATTGTCTTAGGAAACTCCAGAGAATATCCTCCCCAACAAAGAATGATGAATGCCGGCAGATCTTCATCATCTTCGATGAACCTCTAAGAACTAATCTAGAAATGGATGACATCGATGCCTTGAACTATTGAGGATGAACACTTCGACATTGAGCATTTTTACCCATTCTTTTCTAAAAATGATGAACATAGATCAACCCACGAATAATATGATCTTTGATTCATGTGTTATGCAGGAGGTTGAATTTTTATTGGGGATTTATTTATCTAGGACTCAACATAGCATGAAACAATTATGCTCAATCTCCAAACATCCTCCCTTGATTTAAACCTGTAACACAGAGGGACATATTTGAGAATATCAATTCTAGAGCACCTCCGCTCATGTATTACGGTGTAAACATTCTCAACGTTTTGGAAATTGGTTTTTGGGGCCTAAAAAGGAATGGAGATGACTCGAGAGGCCTACAAGTGCAGATGAATCAGAAAATGGACCAACAGAGCGACTCTGGTGGCCCGTATAAGGTGTCATCGATGCGGCACCACCGACGCATTGGTGGAAGATATCCCATGCCAGCTGAGTGAAGGGGGTAGTGGAATTCCACATCGATAAGAGGCCACAGAGGAAGGGATCATGGCCCCAAGTGTGCGCTACGTGGAATAGGAGGGCCCACGTCCGGACCACCCGAGCGCTAGCGAGGCGCGGTCCGTCGACCGCGGCTAGAGGGGCCAAACATCCTTGGGGAGAGTAGAGCAGTCGTGATGTGGCCCAGCTGCCACATCCTGATTGGGCGGTGCACCACGACTTCCTCATGTGGCCGGGTCTCGAACCGGTGGGATTCACCCTAGTGAGCGGGCCTGACCCCACCAGACGAGCGCAACCCACAGCCATGTTGGCCGGTCCAGCAGGACAGACCGCCACCGATAGAACGGACCCACTCCAAGTAGGGTATACATGCATCAGTAGTCCATAACTACACTAGATGGTCGGACCCCCACCCTTTGTGTCGGGTCATCGGAAGACATTGAAGGGAGGATCCTATCCTAAACCCGGAGGAGTCCAACGAGGCCCATTCGGCATGGCCCATTGGCGAGACCCTACCAGACCGACCTAAACCTGAATTAGGTCATTTTGATTTTTTCAATCTTAAACCTGGGTATATGGGACTCTCGAGACATGTTGATAGGGTCAGTCTGACCAGGTGGGACTAGGCCCTATCACAACCATCCCCATGGTTACTAAAACGTTTGTATCTTGCAAACTGCACATCCGATTGACAATTAGTTTATGGCGTTGGGACCCAATAAATGAGTTGGATATTCTATAATGACTTATGGTAACTTTGGTTGATATTGATATTCGAAGAAAGGCATGAGGAGAGGTTCTCCCAGGCATGATACGTATGGAACCACGCGGTTGACAGATACATCAGGACTGCTAATTGTTTACTATGAATAACAAGACCATGGCCTAGTGGGATTAACATATCCATAACACTGTAGTCCCATAGTGGTATGAAGCTCTCTGTGTCTTTGAAGGCCCATGGTGTATGATAATGAGGAGTACCTCAGTTATCCACAACTATTGGTATGCACTTCACTGTGAATTTGCTGGCCCATGATACACGATGGAGAGGTGTACCTAAGGAGTCAAATGATAGTGGAAAGCACTAGTTCATGACTTGGTAGGCCCACTGTACTTTTTAGAGGAGGATATTTCTAGTAGCTGAGGTGGTCAATGATGAGACTGAGGATGCTACTATTACTACACTAGAATATAAATGGTGTGAGTTGTCTTATGTTTCATGCTTTACATTGAGGATTTATTGTGTGGTCGTTCCTTTTGTAGGTCCCTACTAAGTTCTGTGTCACTCACCCTTACACTGGCTTTTCCCAAGCATGTTGTTTCTTTTGAAGACAAATTACGTTTCAAAAAAGGGGATTAGGGAGACGAGTTTGACGGATGCTACGACTGTGGACCCGGTGGCCTAGGACCAGGCGAGGCCCAGTAGGGTAGGACGGACAATAAATACTTCTTTGGATTCCAGTAGATTCAAAACTCTCATGATCAGGTGGGGTTTTCTACGGATGGACCTACGAGTTTTATTTTTTGTTCTTTTTTAGATCTCTGTTGGGTTTTTGTTATGGCCCACTTACTTTAGATTGTACATGCAGACAACCTTGTATTAGTGGTATTCGTTTTCCCCTTTTAGTGTATTGGGATGTTGTTGGGTGTGTGTGTGTATGGGTACTTCGGAAAATTCCTCACACTTGCAGGTTGACAACTTCATCACTAGTCGCCATCCCCTAGCTTTTGGGAGGCGGGCTTGGGGTATTCATGGCATGGGCCCTGGGGGAAAGGTCGTGACATCCCTTGTATATAAAAACAAAAAAAACCATTTAAATGTATATATCCATCAAGAATGGATGTCATAAATATATATATAAATGTAGAATAAGTAGAAACTAAAATACTCTCAATTAAAAATTAACTAGATCATGTTATTTAAGAAATAAAAAACACCTTTAAACCTCATCTATAAATTATTGTGATTATTGTATATTTCTATTAAATTTCCAAACACATTTTAATTGATTTATTTTTATTTGTATAATAAAAAATATAAATTTATTTTACCTTAAAATCAATGCATAATGGGTTTTTGACATTTTTTTATTCTTTTTATTTTTGATATGTTATATAAAAATTACTTTTTAATTATTCCAATAGGAAATATTTTTGTACATGTTATTTTATATACAATATATTTTTTACATTTGGTATAGAGCCTATAGATTTTTTTATATATTATAATATTTAACTTTTCACTTATATTTTATAACTATAAATAAATAAACCTACTATCATAATTTTATATCTTTATACGAAAATAAATTCAACAAATTAACTTTTAAAATATGGTGGTCTGAATTATTCTTCATTATCATTCACTAAAATTTATTTAAAATTAGTGACCTAATAAAAGTCCTTGATGAACCTCTTCATTATTTGATCCTCATTAATAATTTTTTATATAAAATTGAAAATAAAATAATTCAAATAAATAAACTAAAATTAAGAGCACATCATATGAACACATACATATTTTCTCATATTTATGTTTGTTTATTTCTAATTTACATGCCTTAAAATATATTTCTAATTAATTTTTTGGATGTAAACTATAAGGTTTTACAATAAAGCGGAAACCTTTCGAAAAATATTTTTTTATGTGACCCAAATAGAGGGAACAAAACCCATTAGGTCCATTAACGCACAGAATCTAATACAATATCTAAACCTAGGAATGAAAAAAATTATATACATGCAGAAGATATTGAGAACATATATGAGTTGTGAGCAGTGAATTCTAGGTTGAAAGGACTATGTGACAAACCAAAAACCATAATCAATGAGACCTCAAACTACATGTATATTGAAAAAAATTTAAGATGTCCTCATCCACCATTGATTCTTTCAAAGATAATTTCTACTATCATCGGCACCATCAACACCATCACAAGAAATAATTTAGTTCATAAAATAGTAATAAAAAATAAAAATCGTATTGGTAACCAAAAATAAAATCAAAAATCCCAAAAATATTTATCCTTCATTATAGGAACCATCTCCAAGGATGACAACACTGGGTTATGGATTTTACACATCTTAGTGTATATAAAGTACATTGGTCATCCCTACCCACAACTCTGGGATGACTAAGAAACCACCACTGAATATCAATTACTAAAATAATACTACCACTATAGTTTATTTTGTTTCTAGTGAACCATCAATATAGTATTACCCTTTTAGAGAATATGAAAAATATCCCACCAAAATGGTGCAATTACTCATCCACTTCAAGTAGACTAATTCATTAGAAAATAAACCCTAAAAATTGACTTGTTAGAGAATAAGAATTAATAAAATATTGACTAATTTCATTATATAGTAGAAAAAAACATATTTCAAAATTCTAAAGTTCATTAAAATATTCCCCAATCTAGGCATGATTATAAGGTAAAATGAATTGTCTTGGAAAATGAATTATTAATTTTTTTTGAACAAGACATTTTCCATCGAAACAAATTCCTCAAAACATAGTTGAATAATATATATTGCAAGAAAGTACATTCATCAAATATGTTTTAAAGAATGCGATGACTAAGAAATTTATGTTTTCAAAACACAAATAAATAAGGTACAATTCAACACAATGACATGCCTTATATTTAATTTTTTAAAAAGTAATATTGTAACTTCTTTTGTTTATATGTATATAAAAATAATTATTGATTAATTAAATAATATTTAATTGTTTTTTTTATATTTGACATTAATTTAATTAAATTATTCCTAAAATATTTCAAAAAAAACCAATCTCCCCTTTATATGTGTGACACCCTTAAAATCATTTACAAATTTTTAATGTGGGACCAATGTAGCTCCATTGATTATGTCTTGACCCTGGATAATATATTCATGATATCAAGAGATGATAAAAATATTATTAACAATAAACATATCATAATAATGTTATGATTGAGAAGTCCGAGGATCAATTTTTTTAATAATACATTGATATTAATTAAAAGTTAATAAAGTCATGATATTTTTGTTAATAAACTCATCAAAAATTATTAATACTTATTAATAATAAATAATAAATATTTATTATTAAATTTACAATTAAAAATACTGATAACATTAAATAGTTATTTTTATAAGACTCATTAAAATATCATAAATTTTCTATTAAAAAATAAATGTGAACATTTAAAAAATCATGACCATGTAAAAAAATTAAAATAAATCATTTTTTATAGTAATTCAAAATTTATGGCTAATTATTGATAATTGTTAATAATCATTTGTTTATATGGAACACAGTCGATAATATGAATAAAAAAATTTGAAAATAAACTAATAATTTAATCATTAAGGTAGTTTAAAATAAGAATATTTCATTATATAGTTAATAATAAATGAATAAATAATTACCCAAATAAGAGTATATAAATTAATTAATTTATTATTTAATTATTAATATAATTAATAATAAATAGTTGTAATATAATTAATAATAAAATTGAAAATTTTGTTAATATGATAATTAAAAAGTTCTATTATTTAATTTAAAATAAGTAATTATAAAATTGATATTATAAATAAAAAACATTAGTAATTAAAATAATAATAAAAACCTAATTATTTAAAAACAAAATTATCTACAATTAATTATACAAATTAATAATATTTTTATATTATATATTAATAATAAAATAATAATTATTTCATTTATAAATAATTAATATAAATATTTTATATAATCTAATAACATAATCAATTAATAATATTAAATAATAGTATAATAAATAATGAAATTTATTATAAATAATAATTATGTACAAGACATTGCATGTGAAAAAATTTACGAATAAATTGTATAAGAATTTACTATCACCTAGTTGAAATATAATAACATTTCATGTATGTGAATTTTAATAATGGTAAAACAGGAAAAAAATAGAATCAATTTGAATAAAATTATAACCATTTAATGAATAGAAAAAATTTAATTTAAAATGAAACTAATTTCATTGAACTATTATTAAAATAAAATTATTAATGATACAAATATTTTTATTTTAAATTAATGATTTAACATATAAAAAATTCTCATATTCCAAATATTATTGATATAATTTTTTCCTTATTTATTATAATATTTATTTCATATTAAATTAATTTTGATGTGTCCAATAAATTTTCTAAATTTCAATTAGGTTTTATGTTTTGTTTATATTTTATAACATTTCAGGGAGGCGAGAACCATCTCAGGTTTTGTTAGTGGAATGATCGATTCTAACTAGATAATATTCCACACAATCATCATCTTGTTGTTCGAACCAAACAGGTTTGTTTTTAAGGATTTAGTGACAAGGCATTTCTATGGTTGAGTGTTCCGTAAAGGGCTACATGGGAACAATATATCTGAAAACCGAGCAACCAAGATATTGTGTAAGGAGTTAATGGTGATGTTTAAAATCATTATCTAGAGTTTGGTGAAAAAAGTTATTCTAATGGATGATAACATTCAAAATAAGTGGATACAGTTGAGTTTAGATTGTTTGTGGTGTGCTTACCTGGGTACAGATACTGCTTAGAATCTATTTTTCAGAACTGTGTGGGGGTTGTTCATGTGGAGATTAATTGAGATCTTATTCAGTAAAAAATTTAAGGTGATTATATGGTATATTTCTTTGTGTTATGGTTTCAATGTTGTGACATTAATGGTGATGTTTCAAAGGGACCATCATCAATGATTATAGTGGTGTGTTGGACTATCTGGGAAACCATGTTCACATCGAGGAGTGAGAAAATATAATCCCCTCATGGTCTACAAATACTTTTAAAATATTGTGTTGCTTACGATTTATTTATTTTTTCAGGATGTGAGAGTATGATCCTGATTAGATGCCTTCTCTAAACAGCTTACATGTCTCCAGCATATATGTGCATCACAGGTAGGGCCCATTGGGTCTGACAGGAGACTCCTAGGATAGTGTTGAAGATAAATGTGGTTGGTGCTTGTGAGTTAGGGATAATGTGAGGAATATTGTAGGATCAAGGTGATTGTGGAATAATTTTGTTAATATTTATTATTTTGTTTGGACCATGGATATCTTTGGGTTCTGAGACGAGGTCCATGCAAAGTTGCTTAATGCTTTACAATCAGTTTGGCATAAAGATATATTTTTGGCGAAGAATAATTCCTCTTCCTTAGATAGTTTATTTTGAACCTATATGTACCTACTTTGTCATGTTGAATATATTATAAATGACTAGATGATTATCCTAAACCAAGGATCTAAAATCAGTCACATGCTAAGACAAGATAACATTGTCGCTGACAACCTAGCGAGACATGCAGGCATTGATGGGAGTTTGATTATTTATCAAAAGAGTGATTCTATTAAAAATGACTATAGGATCAGTATTAATGGTGATTTTATTTGACTTCTCCGCTATTACCCCCAGGACACTATTCTTCATCAAATTTTTTCTTTCAAAATAATAAAAAGTGATGCTTGAACGAGATAAATTGGACAGTCACAACATTTCCACTAACATGGAAGGTTAGAATAAGAGTAAATAAAATTACATATATATTTATATAATTCTATATATTAAACTCATTATCAATAAAAATTTATTTATGAATTAATTGTATGTATGAACAAAATTGATTTAGTAAAATAATTTTAATCATTAAAAATATGTTTTCTTAAAAAATGGTTTTTGTTGATTTTTTGAGTAAATTATGTTATTGATTTCAAATATTTTTAGACACATTATTTGAAAAAATGAATATTATTTTTGAAATCTTCATATCAAAATATTCGTATAGTGAAATAATTAGATTTTTTGAAAAATAATCATTTTGTTGCGAATAGAAACCAATATTAATTTTAGGGGAAACTATAATTTCAATTCATGTTTTTATAAAGTACCAATTTTCTTTTAAGAAAATCATTAATTGATTTTTATTATAAATAATCTGATTAATGGTATTTAAATCAATATTTTATTTTATTTTTATATAAAAAAATTATACATAAAATGGATTTTCCTGCGAAAACATTTTTATCACTTTATTATAGGTTTATTTATAAAGCTATTCATCCAAATTATATGAATTGAATTAAGAAATTTGATAAAATTTTTGGATTCGTTATATTCAATATTTGAAAACATGGCCTCTTTATATTTGGTCATTATGAATACTATTTTGTCAAAAAAATATAGTCACTAATGTAAGGGTAAAATTGGTAAATCATTGATAAAACTATGAAATGAGGCTTGAGAATCAACCACAGAGTTTTCTATAATTCATTGGAATATTTTAATTCAAAAAAACAATAAAATAATTGAAAATATTTATTTTTTTCTATTTTATTTGATAAATACATTTATATTGTTATATGTAATGGGAAATATCAAAATTCCTCTTATTAATTAAAATATATATAATATTTTATAAAAAAGGATAAAAAATTATGAATTGTTATATGATTTTAATTTTAAGATGAATACTTTTTTATGATGTTAAATTCATTTTAATTTCTAATAATGATATAATTGTACTAAATTCTATCACAATATCGACACTGTGCTTGTGCAATCCCTACAGGGATCATGTAAATGATTTTATAATCTTTGAATATATAATTTTTTTGTGAGTTATAGAGATTTTATATTTTTTGTAAAAATTATAGTTATTATTAATTTTTAAAATGTATAAATTCAAATTACATTACAATATTTAAATTTATAAAATTCAAATTATATTTATAGACCTAAAAATTATAGTAATGGAATATAATGTTAAATAATATTGTATTAAAGGAATAAAAAATCAAAAAAAATTCTTAAATCAAATTAAATAGGATATGGTCTATAATATATCTACTATTTTACATTTATGTATCACCTTTCCATTAATATAATAATTCATGACCCATAAGGTGTAAAACAAATGTTAGCATGATACTCAATAAATATGGATGATGTGGGATAAAACAATGAGATTTAGATTAACACATAACCAAAACATGTCTATATTTTTTTGGAAGAGAGGATTTCAACTTACATTCATCCTATATTCTAAATGAATAAAATAAAATACATTGGATCATGGAAATTAATTTCTATTTATTTAATACATTAATTAATTCCTTGGGTGCCCCTCCCATTTCAAAAAAATGACACTGCATCACCCATCTATATCATAATTCTGAAGCTAGTTATCCTGTTAATACCTTGAAAAAACAAATTCTTCAATTCCTTTGATACATTCTAGGTTATTGAATCATCTTAAAAGTACATCCACTAGGTCTTTAAGGAGATATGTGATGAATTTTGTTAAATGATGATGTAATCCTATAAACCTAAAATTAAAAATTTAGTCATTATTATACCTCTGTAAATTCTATCTTAACCATTAAAATACAATAACAACATTATCTCCATATTGTTAATATGTTATTATGTTAATTTAATAACTTTATTCATATACTTTCTCCATCAAATTTGAAATTAAACTATCACTAGTGTTTATATAGAGACTATGGCCTCACAAAAAGATGTATTTTTTTATATCCTATCTAATTTTCATGGTTGGTTATTATGATGGATTTAATGTCTACATAAGTTATTCAAGAAATATTCATGATTTTATAAATATAATATATCATTTATCTATAAAACATTCCAATTGTTAAAAACAGAATCATCAATAAGAAATCTCATAGATGGTCACAGAGATGGATTTTATGAAGGCATGTAATTTTTATGACATGATAATGATTATATATTTACTCTTTTTGTTTTATTTATTTATTTTCCATCATACAAGGAGTAAAATTATCGCTCGTGGGCACATGGAGACTACCACATTGCGAACCGATGTATTTTTTGAAAAAATTATATTCATGGATTACATTAAAAATTAATTTTATACATTAATACGATAATTTTATCATTATTATTACAGCATATTTGATGTAATAATAACACCATTGGCTATGATCGACCAATAAAATTCAATTTTTTATTATGTACCAGTGGGCCTCAAAACTTGCAATGTGGGAATAACCTATTAAACAATTTAACATGTAATTAAAATAAATGAATTAAATAGTATAAGGATAAATTGATAGACATGTAGATGGTTTTTATGAATCTAAATAAATAATATTATTTTATTTTACATGATCTAAAATACAAATATAGCAAGTGTGGGCACCTTGTAAGTGGTGATAAACTCAATTTACATTCATTGGGTTATAACACTTCTCCATTGACTTTATTATGAAAATATTATGTGTGAATTTTTTGTTAAATTATTCCATGATTTATTTTTATTCATTTTTTGTGGGTTTCAAAAAATTAAGCTAATCAATTCAGGGATTAATTTTTATTTAAAATATATTGATCCTATACAAGGTTTTTCATCATCTAAATAAAATTTTTTGAGACATAATTGAGTTTCAATAGTATAATTTCATTGTATAGTTTATATATTATACCATGAAATAATTTTTTCATAATAAATCATTTAATTGATGGATTATATATGTCAATGTAAAATTATTTATTTACGGACTTTTAGTCAAAAGATACCAAAACAGAAAAAAAAATTAATGTTAAAATATTATCTATTTTCAAGACTGTTTATATTAAAGGTTTCATTAGGGGAAATTGTATGATCATATTTACATAAAATAGAAATATATTTTTTTCACTAATTATTTATTAGTTTTACATGTATTTATTTCATTTTAATCTAATTGGTATCTATGAGGATCATAGGAACATTGTTTTAGGGAAAACCAGCCTTATTTTGCTTTAGGGGTTGAAATCTTCTCTCTTATATATATATATATATATTATAATTAAAATATTTAATCCAATTTTATTTTTTATGAAGAAATGGTTATAATTTAAATATTAATAATATTGTATTTTCATTAAAAAAAATTCTATATTAATATTAATTTATTTTCTAATAAGGGTTGTTTTTGATTTTATCAGAAGCACGAAAGGATTCACTCTTTTTACAGATACCAAATTAATGGATTTATCAACCACTATAAGTATAAATTTCATTGATGTTTCCTTTAAATATTTCCATGGTTATTTTCAATTAAAAAATTATTTTAATATTCATATAACTTTGATTTATGAATTTATTAATCGATAAGTATACTCTCCTTGTTTTCAAGAAGATGTCTAAAAAGTTCATTTTATGGTATTTTTTATCGATGGAAATATACATTATTGTTCTACTATAATATAAATGGGATATGATAAAATGATAAAATACTTATTATTTCACTAGATATATTATGATTTGTTTCAATATAATTTTGTGGAACCAATTTATTTTCAATTTTTTTATATGTTAAAAATGCGATGATGGTTATTTTCTAGGGTATTATGTTGAAAATTGAATGATTATAAATGTGTGCTTATTATATTGTGTAGAAGGACCCCTTCAGTCTGGATTCTATAATTATCACTCTCTAGAAATCCATAAGTACTTCTATGTGATCACACAACTTTAGATAGTCCAACTGAATTACTAAATAATGTCCCACAATAGATTCAAGGAATCTTTCCAGATAGGTCAGATCTTTCATAATGATGGAATTTCCTTCCTTCCCATGTATATTTATATCATATTCATCATTTTAATTATGTTTTATAGCATTATAACCCTATAGAGTAACCAGAAAATCCCTATCATCTCCTCTATGAAGACCAATTAAGTGATCAAACATCCTAAATTTTCCACAGATTATAATTTTCATATTTTCCATATGATTTTTTCTTTATTTTATTATATCATTGTAAAAATTAAATAATTTTTTCTTACAACATAACATTTTAATCATAAAATAAAAAATAATTAATCCTAACAATAATGTTATTATTATTCGTTATTATTATATTTTCAAAATTAGATTTTTATTTATTATTAATTGCATTATTATAATTTAAATTTACTATTACTTTATTGATAATAATAATACTTATTTATTATTTTATTAATTATTTTTAATGATTATATAATTTTAAAATTATTAAACTATTAATTATATTATTAATAATAATTATTATAAATTATCATTAACTATATTTTTATTATTAATTAGATTATTAATTACTTCAATAAATAAATTTTTTCTTATTATTAATTATATTTACATTGGGGATTTTTAGTGACATTATTTTTAGTTGTTTAGGTATGACTGATATCTTCAAAATATTTGTTTCTTCTTGTTGGTGAATTTAACAACTGTATACATTCACTTAATTTTTTTTTGGATGTCTCTCGAAGCTATTGGATATATTGTATTTAACACTACTTTGATTAATCCCACAAACTATGTATTTAATTTTTCATCTGAAAATGGTTTATTATTTTTGGATGAGAATCTCATGGGTCTTTCTGGGATGCTCTATGAATGAACTGAAATGTTATCCAACATTTTATATAGAGATCAAACCACTAATTAACATCATTTTCATTAGCTTTTTGTTTATTCTTTATTTATTTTATAAAGACTTTATGTCTCTGGTTTCTAGGTTAATTGGTCTACTGTTAAAATAGGATTCAATAACAGACAATATTTAATGACTCCATTTCAATAGTTTTTATTAATTTTTTTTCAACCACTCCCTTTCATGATTTGGTTTGAAAATTGTCCCTTAAGATTCATTCTATAGGTGGAATATGACAATATGTATGCATTAAAAAAATTCTTCAAAATTTGGAACATTCAAATGAATGGTCTAATAGATCTTCTTTTACTAGACAACACATCCATATAAAATTGGTTTTAGTGGAAAAGGGAATGGAAATGATATCTTCTTTATATTTGGATATAAAGAGTTTTAATATGGTCATGTCACTCTACATCATCATGAAATTTATGGGAAGAACGAAACTGATGGTGTGAAAGACTAGTCTCAAGATGTTGTTAATGAGATGGTTAACCACATAGAGGTTAATTGAATTTTATATGCTTTTGTAAACTATTTCTAAGACACAACACTTTTCTTATCCAATTATTAAGGATTAATCAAATTGGTTATCCCCCAAAATGGAAAATATCTCTTGGAATCTCAAATAAATCTTTTATAAATTGAATTCCTCCCATATAAAGGGTAGTGAATAGGAATGTATTGAAGCTTATTAATATACTCACAATTCACATAAGAAGGAATGTCGAATAAAAACACACTATCTTCAATTGAGTAAAAAACAATTCCATCAGATAATGTTTTTCATGGATAGATTCAAAACCCTCCACCATATAAAGACCCAAAAGTGTACAGATTATTTTAAGATAGAGAGAAATTTTGTTAAAATATCCTCATTAATTTTTATTTATGTCAAAAATATTAATTATATGCATATTACTAATAGAACCTCCAAATCTAAGATAGAGAGAAATTTTGTTAAAATATCCTCTTGTATTTTTATTTATGTCAAAAATATTAATTATATGCATATTACTAATAGAACCTCCAAATCTAATGATGAATAATTTACCTCATCCTCATAATAATATTGTTACAATGTTATCAATAATGTAAAGAATCACACTATTATTATTAAGGAGTATATCTTATAAGATATTTATATCAAGGTTCATGAAATTTTTAATTTATCATATCATAGAAATTATAAGTGTAATATTTACGAAGACGATTAACATGAATTTCAAGTGTATATGTTTCAAAAACATAAATCATTATTTTAAAAGAATCCCAATTTTTATTAATAGTAATTTCCATAGGAGAAGTGTGGTTATTGTTTCGGTTGACTATTTGGGTTATTTAACAATAATTATCATTAATTATTTATGGTCAGTTTTGCCTAATGATTTCATTTCACTATCTAAATTTTATAATACTTTGATATGTCTTCACATTATATTTAATACAATTTAACTATTAATTATCGAACTTATCTCATACTCATAATTTTATGTCTATAAATTGATGCTTCCCATGATCTAATTATTCTCATATGGTTATATCATTTCTCAGGACCTTATTTTATTGAATTCCTTTTTTAATTACTTAGATATATTTTCAAATGATGTAATAATGGGGAACAATTAAACTAATTTTCATTGGATACATTTTTTCACTTATAAATTTATTTTATCATGTAATACCTCATATAGAAATTAATTTATGCACCCCATGAAATTATTATTATTTATTTGTGATTAAATCATTTTACTACCTGAATTTTATTTAAAATAATTTTAGAATCTCATAGAAATTAGTATTTGGTTTTCTATTCCTACCCTTTCATTCATGCTAAATCCTAAAACTCATGATATTCCATACATGTTCATGCTTGGATGAAATTTATATGAAACTACATGGATTTATATTTCTATATGTGATGAGATTTAGTATACTACTACTATTATGGATGAGGATTATATTTTCTTCTCATTTAAGACCGATTCTTCTCAATAACTTCAAATTATTATATAAGCAAAAAAAGTGATTCTCCTTTATGAATATTATGCGAAATATATAGGTTAATGGTGAATACTCCACAAAATATCTTAACCCACATGGTATTTTCACTATTTTGGGTGATTTGGAATTTATCTAGACACCTTAGAAAATATTTTGTTGTTGATCATTTTTACTACTTGTTTATTGGTTTTTACATGAATAATGTGGTATCATTGATTTAGACTATTCCTTTTATCATTAAAAGTGTCTCATACTCTACATTATTGTCGTTATATGGTTATCTATAGAGTTTATTAATATCTCTTGTGGATCTAGACAAATTTTGAATACAGAAATATAAATTCTTCTCCCGTCATATGTTGCCAATTTTAATGTTAATTTTTTTTTACCATTTCACATGTTATCTATAAATTCCTAGTTCTTGAAATCTCTATGTACCTAATTTTTAAATATTATCACCACCTATTCATTAAATAAATATTGGTGTGATGATCTGGTTCTTAAACTCACAATCTATCCATTTTAGATTATAAATTATAGTATTAACAATAATATTGAAATTATTAATAATCACTATTATGGAATTTTTTAGTTACAATTTTCTATATTACTAAATAGTAATTAATTATGAATAATGTTTTTAGTTTAATTATTTATAATATTTATTTTGTTAATATAAATATGTCATTGTTATAGTAATTCTAGAAAAGGGTATCAAAATAACATATATAAATTATAAAAAATATATGAAGGGTGGTATCATTATAAAAGGTGGTATTAGGTGATATTTTATAATTTATTTTCAATATACATTTGTTCATACAACCATATATTATAATATTTTAAAAATTCATATTTTTCTAGTTTTTGGTATATATATATAAATTAAAAAAAATGTTTGAAAATAATTAAATATGGGATTGGTTGTTTTATTTGAAAATTCATACTTTATATTTGTCTTGAATAAGTCACTATACGAGACATTTTCTTCCCTAAAACCAAAATTGAATATAGTATTCTATTTTAACTACATTCATCAAATATGTTTTAAGAGAGGCTTCATCACTGATTTTACCTTATTAGAAATTAATACAAATAAAGATAAGTATATTAAATATCACTTCCTTATTCCATGAATCTTGCTATCATTAAGAATTATTTTCCAATTTATGATATTTAAGAACATATTTTATTATCTACAGAGATTAGTAATCAAAAATTATCTAGACTAGAAACCAAGATAGAAAAATCAACCCACCGAGAAATAAAAAAAACACCACTTGAAGTGGTTCCTTAAAATCCATGTTTAAACCTCTAGGAAATAAATCCTTACACTAAAAAGATCTATCTATATATCCCATATAACTATTGTGAATTCCTAGAATTTTCTCCATTTGAATGATCGACAACACATTAATTAGATCTTTGCACTAAAAAGAACAACCTATGAAAATGTTTTATAATTATAACCTAAAATATAAAAATATTGATATAGGAAAAGAATTTGGGTGAATAACCATGGGACTATAGGAAAAATATTCATTATAGTTATGAAATAATGAAAATGGTGAATCTATGAAATGAGGAGATTCCTTAATGGAATAACCCAACCGTGTATAAAACCCCCCTTAAGACTAACCAATGAATAAATAAAAATAAAAATCAAATAAAAGAGATCTGTATATTAAATCATTAAAAACAAAAGAAGATAAAACTAAAATATAAAATATTCCTGAAAACACAATCATTTTTCAATGAAATGCATAAATTACAAATAATATAAGAGGAACTGGTGAAATGAAGGATAGGGGAGAACGGAGAATATTAATTTTAGATCTTGATAAAAGGGACTATAGGAGGGATAACCCTATTTTAATTATATTGAATTTACCATATAAAAATCAAAGATATATAAAGATGTGAAGAAAGTTATAGGAAAATTAGTGAGTAGGCATACATGGGAAAAGGGAAGAAACCCTGAAATAGTGAGGATGAGAAACCAGAAGAAAGTGGCTTCATATTAGTTAACACATTAATTGTATATTTCATTATAATATTTAATTTATCCATGTATTAAATGTCACATCCATGACCTATTTTAATGGTATAGTTCATTTAATTTACATTCCTTCTTTGATTTAGTGGATTCTCCTTCATTTTGGTGGAAATGGTGTGTTTCCAAAATTTAGGCCAAACCGTGAGCCCATTTCCAGATTTAAAAGTAGTTTTTTTATTTAACAACTCCTTAATTGATTTAAATTTTTCTCCAATTACACTTCCAAATTGGCATAACCATCTATATTAAAACCAATATATCAATCTATTTTCCATATAAATCCATAGGAAAAATGGATTTGGGTTTTTTACTAAGGTGTTGGGCCATCCCGTAAGAATATTTCCTAATATAAAATATTTTTTTTAAATTATATAATATCTAATTCATTCTATACAGTTTTATGGGGATTACACCTCCCACCCAAATCCAAAAAACTCGAGACTCACTCTCATTATCTATTTCACTACTTTGGAGATCATTTTTATCGTGAACTAGGGAGAAACTTCTCAGGGATTCTCAATTCATCTATATTGAGTGGTAATTTGATTCTTTCATAAAAAATCAATTTTCACTATTTCTCCCCCATTTTAGCCACTACATAACCTAATAAGTCTCATTATATCCAACCTATTAGTTTTTTTTGTTGGAGATACCACCTTTGGTGGATTTTCGGTGATTTCTTCATGATTCTTCAAGGTAAGTGATTCCCTATTTTTTCATCAAATTTCCATAGGGTCTCCTTTATATTTCACTATTTTATAAATTGTCTATAGATTAGGGTTTGAACCATGTTTGATTTATTTCCTTTTTGATCAAATATTTGGGTTTTAGGTTATATTTCACTTTTTTGAGTTGCGACTGTTGTACGGTTGATGTTTTACACCATGTTTCGTGGATTTTGACACAAAAAGGAGGGTGGTTCCATGTGTAAGACATTATTAGTGAGTTATCTTTATTTTTTTACTTATTTTAATGTTCCTCAAATTATATATGTGGTGTGAAAATGTTTTTGATAGATTTGGGTAGGCGTTTAATTTTACAGTTTCACATTAGCATTAAATTGGGTGTTTTACATGTGTAACTCTTGGTGTAGTATTCGGGTGTACTTTATAACATATGTATATGGTTTAATAAATGTTTTTTGGGGTTCCAATTCTTCTTTGATAGGTTCTTGGTGTTCCATGGGTTTTAAAAGAGTGGTTTTGAGTGGGTTTTATGTGAAAATCCATGTTATGCCTCTTGAATGTTTTTTATTAAAATTTGTGTTTTTCATGTAAACCTTTTGTGGAATTATTTGAGGTGATATTATAATACCTGATAGTGGTTTAATAAATATTTCTAGAGCTTAAAATTCGGTTTTGGAATTGTATTATTTTTATTTTTGCATTGAAAGAGGGTTTCAAAATGGGTTGCGTGAAAAACATAGTTATACCCCATGGGTTTGTTTTATGAAAATTGTAAATGTTTTATTGGGATAAAGAAACTCTCAAATGATGTATTTTACTATTGTGGTGAATGTATTCATGTAAATTAGTTTTTTAAATGATAAAGTTATCAAGACCCATACTTTACATACATTGTTAATACTTCAAAATTCAAGCAAACTTATTACAACATATAACAAAACCACGAAAGGACCGTATAGGTATAGTGTCTTTAGAAACTGGGAAACATAAACCACTGGTTCATAAAGCATCTACATTGCCTCCCATTTATTTCATCATATCTATAGTCCGTTTCGGCATATCTTACTTAATAACCTTATTCCTGACCTGGGGAAAGAAAACATACAAAAGGGTGAGCTCAAATGCTCAGAAAGGGTAAACAAAAGAAATATCAATCACATCATATACATAAGCACATAACTTTTGGAAATCTTAACCTGCAAAAGAGATCTTAATTTCATAACATGGGATAAATCATGGCAGTGAAATGTAATCACAATAATCATAACTTAAAACATGAAACTTTGTGGCATACACACATAATCATAGAAAATCATTTCTTGTTAGTCAAGACTCATTTCCAAGACTATCATAGTGGACAAAGTACCTTTCTGAACCAAGTCACCCTCGTTTCAGTCCTATTTCACTGAACCGGTATAACCTACCGTTCCAGCCATGTCTATCTCATGAGATATAAAATCTTTACCCAATGCATTGGAGGGAGATATCGGTCCCACCCATCTCATAATGATACCATTATTATGTGTGCCACAAAATCTTAAATCATACATCATTGCATAACCCATGTAATAAAAATGGGAATCTTAAACATCGTGACATCATAAAACAATTAATATAAGATAAAAGAATTCATAAAAATATTTCCATCACAACATAATCAAATACATGTAATAATAGGGATAGAAACAGAACCCTATATTGTCTTAGATGGAAAATACATTTTATAAAACTCTTGAACTCCATTATTGAGGAAAATATCCTTTCTACGTCAAATACATTTATCCTTTCATAACATGCCATACAATTTAAAACAAAAAGAAGTTGATTAAAAATAAACCTGAAAACTTGTAAAGGAAGCTTCTTGGAAATAATGTTTTAAAAATCCATTCATGTCGTATAAGTTAAAAAAACATTCTTCGTACTTTTTTCGGAAAAGTCAAAAAAGTACCTCGTATGAAAAAATGACAAAAGATTCCTTTCATATTCTTTACTAAAAACTCACCGAAGGGTAGAATTGGGTTTAAACTATTGTAAGTGGATGGAAACAATATTACATATTGAGGGAACATGGATGTGGATGATAAAATACACCCCAGTAAATTCCAAAGTAAGAACAATCTCGGATAAAAATGAGATTGTGATATTTTCCCTTACCTTAGGTCCAACTTGATTTGTAAGTGTCTGAACCTCCTCTTCTTTTAAGTGCTTCTTTGAGACCATCTTTTAGGGCACTAAAATTGGTCTTTGAGGAAGACCAGAACCTCTAGGATGTCTCTAGGGAAGTGGAGAGGAGAAAGTGGCAGGGGTTGGCCGAGCTTTAAGTCTCAATGTGGTGTGAGGAAGAGGGGGAGGAGGTGTCCTTTTATAAGGGAGGAGAGGGGCACCTTTGGAATAACAAAAACTATTATTTTATTATAAAATCAAAATTGGTTTATAATGGTTCCAAAGGGTCTTATTTCGAAGGTAAAGTGGGGATGGGTCGAAATCCTATCAACCAATAGGATTTAGACAAGTTTAGGTTATTATTTTAACCTTATCAATTAAATTTAACTCTAAGTTAAATAATTTAACTTTTACCGTGTCTTTTTGTTTTCTTACACTATATGGTTAATACACATACTATAACATGCCAAACGAACCCCAAGTTGTTTATTATTAATATATATAACCTTATCTAAGTCATTTGGCCAAACCATATATTTTTAGGAATAAAATAACAATTAATAATATAATATTTGTTTTAAAAACTATTTTATGTCAATTTTGACACTATTTAGTAATTGATTTTTGTAAAAAAAATCATAACAGAATGATAAGTTCGAACAAAGTTAATTAAATCAATACTAACATGTCATATTAACCTAGAAAATTAGTGGTATTCATAAAAAGTCTCAAATTACAATTATTTTGGTGTCTATAACATCAATTATGTCAATATTTAATTAATAAGATAATTACTGCATCATCATTGTGTCATAAATAAATTAAATTATTTAAGGTTTAAAAATTACAAATAAAATACCATTCTGTACGAAATCTTTTTAGCTTTCTAATGAATATTTATAGTCGAATTTATCTTATGTATAACCCCATATTAAAAATATTTTAGTTATTAAACTTTGATTTTAACTATTTTAACTATTCATTAAATAAAATAATATTAAATGTCATAATCTAATCCAAGTTGACCTAAATGGTCATATTATATTCATAAGGTTGTTTTTGGTCGAATTACACTTATCCAATACAATTAGGACATGTGTTAGGGTAATAATAATATCATCTTTACCCTTAATTACCATATTTACTTTTTACCGTGGTAAAAAAAAAGTAAAAAGTTACTATTCACCAAAAAAAAATTTTTATCTCATTGAACCACATTTTACTTACTAATATCAACCGTGTCTGTCGGATTTTCGAAATTCCATTAAAAGAGGCTGTAAAATTAAGTTTTATGCAAAATTTATTTTTTAACCTACCACTTAGTGGTTTCACTATTCATCAAAAATTGAAAGTTTTCAGAAAAATACCAAAATTTCACCCTAGGCTAATTTCGGTATTCCAAATCCAAAAATGAATTCCATTTTGAAATATAAAATTTACAAAATTTGAAAAAGTGGTTATTAATATTCATAATGGCTAGTTTTAATAATATTTTAATAGTATATCGTTGTTTAGTGAAACTCAGTATTGCGTACGACGCAAGCTATCGAGGAAGGTCGCAATTTCGTGTAAAGCAAGCCAAGCAAGTGTTGTGTAGAAAAATATTCCTTTGATGATTTATATAACATAAAATTCTCTGGTGTTACATTCTACCCCCCTTAAAATGAATTTCACCCTCGAAATTCGTCACTTTGTAACAAATAGATGAGGAAACCTCTCCCTCATCATATCCTCAAGCTCCCATGT
This sequence comes from Viscum album, assembly GCA_963277665.1. Classification (NCBI taxonomy): domain Eukaryota; kingdom Viridiplantae; phylum Streptophyta; class Magnoliopsida; order Santalales; family Viscaceae; genus Viscum; species Viscum album. The sequence goes on from OY728146.1 coordinate 386,686,914, forward strand.
AGCTTATTCTAATTGGTGGTTACTCCATAAAACTTTCACCAATCGTGTGGTCTAGTTTCATAGGACTTTTTCGCTACGATCTAGAATCTCTATCGGTTGTTCTTCATAAGAAAGATCTTGCTTCAGGGTACAACTTCTGAGCTGAGTACATGTGAAGGATCAGGTATGTACTTTATCAGGAGAGATACATGGAACACATCGTGAACTTGAGAAAAATTCGGTGGAAGTGCTAATCGGTAAGCTACCTTCCCAACACGATCCAGTATTTCGAAAGGACCGATATATCTAGGGCTCAACTTCCCCTTCTTTCCAAATATCATAACCCTCTTCCAGGGAGATATTCGTAAGAACACTTTATCACCCACTTCAAACTCTAGGTCTTTTCTTCGGTTGTCGTCATAACTTTTCTGTCGACTCTGAGCTTCTCTTATGTGTTGTTGAATAGATCTGACCTTTTCTGCCATTTCATCAACGAGATCAGGTCCTAATAGCATTTTTTCCCCACCTTCATCCCAGCAAGTTGGAGTCCTGCATTTCTTTCCATAGAGAGCTTCATAAGGAGCCATTTGAATACTGGAGTGAAAGCTATTATTATAAGAAAATTCCACCAAAGGTAGGTGTTGATCCCAACCTCCTTTGAAATCCATAGAGCAAGCTCTCAACATATCTTCTATGGTTTGAATTGTTCTCTCAGACTGACTGTCTGTATGAGGATGATAAGCAGTGCTGAAACTCAACTCTGTATCCAGAGTATGCTGAAGACATCGCCAGAACTTCGAGGTAAATCTCAGATCCCGATTAGATATAATAGAAAGTGGTACTCCTTGCAATCTTACCACTTCCTTTACATATATCCTGGCAAGCTGATCCAGATATAAATCCTCTCTAATAGCAATGAAGTGTGCAGACTTTGTAAGACGATCAACTGTGACCCAGATAGCATTATTGCCTTTGGATGTTTTAGGAAGTCCTATGACAAAGTCCATAGTGATGTTTTCCCATTTCCATTCGGGTATGGGTAATGGTTGTAACATCCCCTTAGACTTATGTCTCTCAGCTTTAACTTGTTGACAAACCAAGCATCGAGAGACATATTCAGCAACATCTCTTTTCATGCCATCCCACCAAAAGTACTCTTTCAGGTCCCTATACATCTTCGTGCTTCCCGGATGAATAGAGAATGAAGAACTATGAGCCTCATCCAGCAGCTCCTTCTTTAATTCGGGGATGGGAGGAACACAAACCCGATTCCTGAACTTTATTATCCCATCACAATCAAGGTTGAATTCAGGAACATTTCTCACCTTCTTTTGTAACTCGACATCTTCTTTCTATGCCTCTTTAATCTTCACATGTATAGATGGTTGAACATTCATTTGAGAAAGATAAGATTTTTCCCCTTCCATTATAATTCCAAGATCCAACCTTTGTAAATCCATAAATATTGGATCTTTTGTGATCCTCATCATGGATAAACTAGCATGGTCTTGTTGACTTAATGCATCTGCGACCTTGTTTGCTTTCCTAGGGTGGTAATGGATTGAGCAGTCATAATCCTTAATCATCTCCAACCATCTACTTTGACGCATATTCATATACTTTAAACTTTTATGATTAGTATAAATATCACACCTTTCACCATAAAGGTAATGCCTCCAAATCTTTAATGCAAAGATTACCGCAGCTAACTCCAAATCATGTGTTGGGTAATTTTGCTCATGGATTTTCAACTGTCGTGAGGCATAAGCTATCACCATATCATTTTGCATAAGAACACACATCAATCCCTTCTTGGATGCATCACTGTAGATCACAAACCTTTCTCCACTATAAGGCAGTGTGAGCACAGGTGCACTGGATAACCTTCTTTTCAACTCCTTGAAATTCTCTTCACATTCCTCTGTCCAGACAAACTTAACTCCTTTCCGAGTCAACTTGGTGAGTGGATTAGATAATCGTGAAAAATCTTTTACAAAATGTCGATAATATCCAGCCAAACCAAGAAAACTTCGGATCTCAGTTACTGTTGTTGGTCTCGACCATCTTTCGATAACCTCTGTTTTTGCTGGATCCACAGATATCCCCTCTTTTGAGATTATGTGACCCAAAAATGCAACTTTTTGAAGCCAAAATTCACACTTGGTAAATTTGGCATAAAGATTCTCCTTTCTCAGGGTCTTCAGTATAATTCTCAAGTGATCTTCATGTTCTTCCTTGCTCTTTGAATAAACAAGAATATCGTATATAAAGACTACCACAAATTGATCAAGATAGTCTCTAAAGACTCTATTCATTAGATCCATGAAGATAGAAGGGGCATTATTAAGACCAAATGGCATCACTATAAATTCATAGTGTCCATACCTTGTACAGAAAGCTGTCTTTGGTATATCCTCCCTTTTGACCGTTAATTGATGATACCCTGAACGAAGATCAATCTTGGAAAAGTATTGAGCTCCGCGTAGTTGGTCAAATAAATCATCAATGTGTGGGAGAGGATATTTGTTCTTGATAGTGATCTTGTTAAGTTCTCGATAATCAATGCAGAGTCTCTTTGATCCATCTTTCTTCTTAACAAATAGAATAGGTGCTCCCCAAGGTGACGCACTAGGGCATATGAATCCCTTATCAAGATTCTCTTGGAGTTGCTTCTTCAATTCCTGCAACTCAATTGGGGCCATTCTATAAGGTGTCTTTGAAATAGGCAAAGCACCCGGTACGAGTTCTATTGAAAACTCAACTTCACGATTTGGTGGAAGTCTCAGTAATTACTCCGTAAAGACATCATCAAACTCCCGTACAATGGGCATATTCTTAATCCTGAGTTTCTCACCAACCATTTGAGATAAATAACCTTCATTTAGTGGAATCAATACCCATAAAATGGAAGAAATTTCCACTGGAAGGTTATGTTCATCCTTGCATTGATAAACGATCATAGATTGATCTGGAATATGAAATGTGACTTCACTTCTTTGGAAATTGATATGAGATCCATATAAAGAAAGCCAATCCATGCCAATAAATCACATCGAATTCCACTAAAGGAAGGATCACAAGATTTGCAGGAAGCACTTTCCCACAAACGTCAATTGGAGAAGAATTATAAAATTTTGATGCGATTGATGTGCCATTAGGTGTTGTCACAGATAACTCAACATCTAATTGTTGAGGTAATACGGTGATACCCTTAGAAAATTCTTCAGAAATAAAAGAGTGGGTGGATCCAGAATCAAATAAAACATTTGCTACTTTAGAGTGGATGGTACGTTTACCTTTCACCACATCATTATCGTACTCCACATCGCTGATAGAAATTTCATGTGAATTTCCTTTGTCTTTAGCCATAAGAGTTTGTTGACGTTGACCATCATCATCAACCCTTGGATTAGGGCATTTATTGGCATAATTCCCCATCTCCTTGCACTTGAAACATTGAAGTGTAGTAGGTTCATTCTGTGTATCCCTTCCTTTGTTTGCATCATTAGACATCTTCTTCCCATCATCGTGACATTCAAATGCCCGATGACCTTCCTTTCCACATTTGAAACATTTACTTGTCCCTTTAAGAAAACTCCCTCCATGTTTCTTTCCACACTTTGAGCATAAGGGAAAGCTCATCTTCTTTTCAGTGGGCTCTTTAGATTTTCCTTTGAATTCCATTTTCCTCTTCTTATCAAACCCATATGACTAATGGGTTACTCCAATCTCCATCTCGACTTTGAGAGCACATTGAACAATTTCCTCGTAGCTATTGAAGTCCCTTATAGCTAACGCCCTTTGAAGACTTGGTTTTAAGCCACTAAAGAATCGATCGATCTTACTCTCGGGTTGGATTATAATACCAGAAGCGTACCTTGCAAGTCTTGTAAAATTTTCTTCATAGGTACCAACAGATTCAGCATCCTTTTGCTTCAGTTCAAGAAACTCTTTCTCCATCTTTGTTCAGAGAATATGAGGGAAGTACTTATTGAAAAATAAGTTCTTGAACTCGTCCCATTCCATGAACTCAATTTCATCCTTTTTCCACGTATTCTTAATAAGATTCCACCATTGATCAGCATATCCTTCCAAACGATACACTGCTAGGATGACTTTATCAGGTTCAGAACATTGAAGAACAGAAAATATCTTTTCAGTAGTACTAATCCATTGTTCAGCAACTAATGGATCAGTAGACCCGCGGAAAGAAGGTGGACCCTGCCTCATGAAGGATTCAACAGAATGTTGCTCCTTCCTTTGCTCGTTTGGAAGTCCTGCTTGATTCATAGCTTGAGAAAGTTGTGTGATCATGGCTACAAGATTTTGCATTCCATCTCCCATAACGTTTGGTTGCTCAGAGGGACAATCATTGCATTGACCTTCACATTCCGCATTAACACGGTTCCTTCGGGTTCCAGCCATTGACTAAAACCAAGAAGAATAGTGTGAGAAACACTAATTATAATAGGAAAATCACATAATCATGAATAAAATTTCACACTTAAGGTCTTATCCTAGGTTATTCATGGCCATTTCTAAAACACTAATATTGTGTTCTATGCTTATACTTATCCTTAGGGTTCTTACTAAGGCTTTCACATCCTAGTTTCCAAAGTTTGACTATACCTTTCCTCTGATACCAACTATAATGACCCATGCTTTACATACATTGTTAATACTTCAAAATTCAAGCAAACTTATTACAAAATATAACAAAACCACGAAAGGACCATATAGGTATAGTGTCTTTAGAAATTGGGAAACATAGACAACTGGTTCATAAAGCATCTACTTTGCCTCCCATTTATTTCATCATATCTATAGTCCGTTTTGGCATATCTTACTTATTAACCTTCTTCCTGACCTGGGGAAAGAAAACATACAAAAGGGTGAGATCAAATGCTCAATAAGGGTAAACAAAAGAAATATCAATCACATCACATACATAATCACAAAACTTTTGGAAATCTTAACCTACAAAAGAGATCATAATTTCATAACATGGGATAAATCATGGCAGTGAAATGTAATCACAATAATCATAACTTAAAACATGAAACTTTGTGGAGTACACACAGAATCATAGAAAATCATTTCTTGTTAGTCAAGACTCATTGTCAAGACTATCTTAGTAGACAAAGTCCCTTTCTGAACCGAGTCACCCTCGTTTCAGTCCTGTTTCACTGAACCGGTATAACCTACCATTCCAGCCATGTCTATCTCATGAGATATAAAATCTTTAACCAATGAATTGGAGGGAGATATAGGTCCCACCAATCTCATAATGATACCATTCTTATGTGTTCCACAAAGTCTTAAATCATACATCATTGCATAACCCATGTAATAAAAATGGGAATCATAAACATCGTGACATCATAAAACAATTCATATAAGATAAAGGAATTCATAAAAATATTTCCATCAAAACATAATAAAATCCATGTAATAATAGGGATAGAAATAGAACCCTATATTGTCTTAGATGGAAAATAATTTTGATAAAACTCTTGAACTCCATTCTTGAGGAAAATATGCTTTCTACGTCAAAAACATTTATCCTTTCATAACATGGCATACAATTTTAAACAAAAAGAAGTTGATTAAAAATAAACTTGAAAACTTGTAACGGAAGCTTCTTGGAAATAATTTTTTAAAAATACATTCATTCCATATAAGTTAAAAAAACATTCTTCGTACTTTTGTCGGAAAAGTCAAAAAAGTACCTCGTACGAAAAAACGACAAAAGATTCCTTCCATATTCTTTACTAAAAACTCACCGAAGGGTAAAATTGGATTTAAACTATTGTAAGTGGATGGAAACAATATTACATATTGAGGGAACATGGAAGTGGATGATAAAATACACCCCAGTAATTTCCAAAGTAAGAACAATCTCAGATAAAAATGAGATTGTGAAATTTTCCCTTACCTTAGGTCCAACTTGATTTGTAAGTGTCCGAACCTCCTCCTCTTTGAAGTGCTTCATTGAGACCTTCTTTTAGGGCACTAAAATTGGTCTTTGAGGAAGACTGGAACCTCTAGGATGTCTCTAGGGAAGTGGAGAGGAGAAAGTGGCAGGGGTTGGCCGATCTTGAAGGCTCAATGTGGTGTGAGGAAGAGGGGGAGGAGGTGTCCTTTTATAAAGGAGGAGAGGGGCACCTTTGGAATAACTAAAACTATTATTTTATTATAAAGTCAAAAATGGTTTATAATGGTTCCAAAGGGTCTTATTTTGAAGGTAAAGTGGGGACGGGTCGAAATACTATCTACCAATAGGATTTAGAAAAGTTTAGGTTATTATTTTAACCTTATCAATTGGATTTAACTCTAAGTTAAATAATTTAACTTTTACTGTGTCTTTTTGTTTTCTTACACTATATGGTTAATACACTTACTATAACATGACAAACAAACCCCAAGATGTTTATTATTAATATATATAACCTTATCTAAGCCATTTTTCTGAACCTTTGATTTTTAGGAATAAAATAACAATTAATAATATAATATTTGTTTTAAAAACTATTTTATGTCAATTTTGACACTATTTAGTAATTGATTTTTGTAAAAAAATCATAACAAAATGATAAGTTCAAAAAAAGTTAATTAAATCAATAATAACATGTCATATTAACATAGAAAATTAGTGGGATTCATAAAAAGTCTCAAATTACATTTATTTTGGTGTTTATAACATCAATTATGTCAATATTTCATTAATAAGATAATTACTGCATCATCATTGTGTCATAAATAAATTAAATTATTTAATGTTTAAAAATTACAAATAAAATACCATTATGTAGTAAATCGTTTTATCTTTCTAATGAATATTTATAGTCGAATTTATCTTATGTATAACCCCATATTAAAAATGTTTTAGTTATTAAACTTTGATTTTAACTATTTTAACTATTCATTAAATAAAATAATATTAAATATCATAATATAATCCAAGTGGACCTAAATGGTCATATTATATTCATAAGGTTTTTTTTGGTCGAATTAAACTTATCCAATAGAATTAGGACATGTGTTAGGGTAATAATAATATCATCTTTACCCTTAATTACCCTATTTACTTTTTACCGTGGTAAAAAAAAGTAAAAAGTTACTATTCACCAAAAAATTATTTTTATCTCATTGAACCACATTTTACTTACTGATATCAACTGTGTCTGTCGGATTTTCGAAATTCCATTCACAGAAGCGGTAAAATTAAGTTTTATGCAAAATTCAGTTTTTAACCTACCACTTAGTGGTTTCACTATTCATCAAAAATTGAAAGTTTTTAGAAAAATACCAAAATTTCACCCTAGGATAATTTCGGTATTCCGAATCCAAAAATGAATTCCATTTTGAAAAATAAAATTTACAAATTTTCAAAAAGTGGTTATTACTATTCATAATGGCTAGTTTTAATAATATTTTAATGGCATATCGTTGTTTAGTGAAACTCGGTATTGCGTACGACGCAAGCTATCGAGGAAGTCACGATTTCGTGTAGAGCTAGCCAAGAATGTGTTGTGTAGAAAAAGATTCCTTTGATGATTTATATAACATAAAAGTCTCGGGTGTTAGAAAAGTGGTTAGTTGTGATGTGAAATGTTTTGTTATTTTTTTGAAATTTGTGGAGGAGATTTATGAAATTGTATGTGGGTGAAAAACATGTTCGTGGGATATTTTGAGTGAGTGTGAAGTGAAAAATGTATTTTTTTTATGAAATGGGTATTATGTGACATGTGAGTTGACTGTTATGTGATGTTTTTCATATTGGGAATAATTTTATAAAATTGTTAAAGGATTTTTTGAATAGGGAAAGTTATTAAAATGGGTTGTGTGCTATTTTATTGTGAGCTTGATTTCAAAATCAATTTGAATGACATGGTAGATGATGTGACTTATGTGATATACATGTGGGATGTTTGGTGAATATGTGTAGTATAATTGGTACTTACATGTGAAACTTGTATTTCATGACTTGTTGAACTTGTTTGAGAACAAGAGGGAATCCCAAGTATCTAGGTGGGTGGACGTGTACTGGTATTCTAGTGATCCCATGGGGGTTGGACTCAGTTTCACATATCATGATTGATGATGAAAAAAATTAACTATGATGATGATGATGATTTGGGACAACTCATTTATTGTTATCTTCTGTACTAGTGGATCATGCACGAGAATGGATATTTGGAGGGTTACTCTCACCATGTTACCAGGTACCGGGGACCCATAGCAAACTAGTGACTAGGGGTTATTTTCCCACTACATGTTCTCATTAGATACATTATTATTATTTTTCAGAATATGGTATTAATGGCTGGAAAATTCAGTTGCTTTTTTATTTTATTTAAAATTGGTGATTCTTTATAATATTCAAATTAAAAACTAATTTTATTTAAAGTTTCATCTTTTAGAAATTGTAACAAGCATTTCATGTTTATGAAAACAGGCATGATTTTAAACATTTAATGTTTATTACATGGAATATATTAGTGGTTTTATTCTACTAGGCTATGGCCCACACACTACACACACCCTTGGGTGTAAGTAAAAAATGGTTATTTTTTCCATAGGTTTGGGTAACTCTTTTGTTCCATGGGTTCTGATTTTTAGTCATCCATCATGATGAAGTGTCATGGAGATGGAATAAGGGTGACGCCTCTAGCCATGTGGAGGTTCTTGGGTTTTCCATTTTTGGATTCTTCATTTGTTATTGTTTTTGAGATTTTTTTAAAATATTTAATTCAAATCATATTTTTTTTGTAAAAGATGGTTTTTTTGGAAAATCCCGATTTGTAATGATTTATTATTTTTGTTTTATGTTTATAAACTCTGTTAAATTGTTCCCAAATTCTATTTTTTGATACCTGGGCACATGTGGTGGCCCGTGGGGATCAGGAATTTACTTCGGAAATTTTCATAGGTAGGGTCAAGTGACAGTTTTTATGGAGACCATATTCAGTTCGTGATAAAAAAGTATCAAAGGAGGTTCAAGGATTAACTACTGGGGTCATGTTATTACAGGAGGAGTTGGAATAGTCTATAGCTTGGATTTTCTGGACATGACATTCTAGTTATCGGTAGTGTTCGTATCTAGAACACCCCGTGAAGGTATTTCAGTTTCTGGGGGATGTAGGGTTTTTTCTGAGTCCTTTGGTTTTCTTGGTTTATTGATTCTTAGGGGAAATGAAAAAAGAGTTGGGTTAATAGTCTCAGTGATCATTTAGGTCTTGGTATGACATATGGATCGAAGGATATTTCCCAATAACATTCCCTATTACAATGAAGTGATTGGAATATGTCCGCCAACCATATGTCCAAGTCACCCACTGAAACTAGTTTCCCCTTGCATTGTATTTTTTCCATTAGTTTTGAAATATTGGAAGTTCAGTTATAAAAAAATTGACTTGGTTTTAAGAAGAGTAAATTTTTTGTGAAATGGGTTTCTAATAATGAGGTAATGGTTATGTCACGAACCAGCCCGGGTCGACCCTGAACCAGTCACCTGAGCCGGTCCGCGGCAAGTCCCGAGGAGCGTTCCTGATCCCCCCGGGATGGCAACAAGTGCCGGGCATTGAAACTTTAATCGTCGGGAAAGATTTCAGCCCAAGATAAAAACAGGATCGAAAGAATGAATATAAACTAAACAATCAAATAGACACTAAAGACATAAACAAACCTACACCACGACATACCTCCATGTGACCTCGCGATCACCACCCAACTACAACCAACGTCGCTCCCACACTGAGCGACTCAAGACAGGAAAACCTGAACACAAGGAACCTGCAACTGAAAAGGTAAAAGATAGGCGTGAGCACAAAAGTACTCAGTAGGTGAGCCCCACAACAAATCCCAATGCACTGCCAGTAAATAAAGAATCTACATAATCCAGGTTTGAGCTATAATTTATAAAAGTAAGTTTTCACAATGCTTTACTTGAAAATCAAACACGAGACATTTCCCTTATTCATTTTCGAAAGTTAGTTCCATTCCATTAGTTTTAAACTCATTCTGATAAGAAAAGTGTTACATTTTCAAATCTAACCCAAAGAGAATAAAACATTTTCATTTGAAAACCATTTTTCCCAAAGTCTAACAGTATAGGCTGTGAAATATGACTGAAGGAAAACAAGCAGGGGAAAAAGTGCATGTAAAGGTAAACAGGCAAGGAAAACCCAGTAGAAGTAAAAATAAACGAGAAGTTATCAGCAATAACCATGGGCACACACACACACTCACACACTCACACACACACACACATACTCACACACGCACACACTCACACCCAAGTGGTCCCCCGTATGCCGACGGAAGGCACCACGCCAGAGATGGTAGAGCACCATGGGTAAATCCCCTAAGGTTCATCTTGCTCGCGTGAGACCCTAGAACCTCGTGTCTCGGTGAAACGTGGCTTAGAAGGCCACGACCCTCAGAAAACGTGGCTTAGAAGGCCACGACCCTCAGAACACGTGGCTTAGAAGGCCACGACCCTCAGATATCATATGTTTAGTTAGTGTTGCAATCGTCAATCCAGCTAAGTGAAACAGGGACGACACCCATCCGGCTCACTAGTGCACTAGTTCTAGTCCTCCCACGTAGATACCCAGGGTCTCCCCGTGTGCTCAAACAAGTTTCACATTCACATAGTATGTTTCTTCCTCATATCCTAGGCCAAACAAGATATTGCACACAAAAGTCACATTTCCACACCCAAACAATATTTCAAAACTCACGCACGCCAAAAATACCTTTCTAGAAATATAAATGTCATTACCCAATCATTTCGCAAAAACCCCTTTTTGGAAACACTCAAACAAGAACATAAACAAATTTCACAACCCAGAAAGCATTTTTAAAGAGGGATGACACACGCCATTTCATTGAAAACCAGAAACGCACTTGGAAATTTATTTAAGAAACTCAAATCAGCATCTTAAACCTGGAACACATTTGTTTCACAAGTAGAGTCACTTTCCAATCACCAAACGCACCCCACTTTTATCAAGAGCCAAACGGGCATTTAATCATTTTTTTGAAGGAACACCATTTCCCAAATGAAATCCAAACTTTTGTTCGTGTAACAAAGGAAAACACCTTTCATCAACCAGGAGCCACACATAATGTTTCCAAAACGAGTTCAAAGGTCACACGACGTTTTCTCTAATCAAGGTTCTAAGAAAACACCATTTTCCATGAACAAGACATCTACAAAATTACACACGCCAAAAAAATTTCAAAACACAATTTAACATGACTTTCATTATTCAGGAAGAACCATTTAGCAATACTATCATGGAAGCACAAAACTAAATCCAAGAAGAACACTTTCAATGAAACGCTAGAATTAAAAACGGCTTTTATCATCAGCAGATCACCACACTATAAAAAAACTACTAAATATTCTTTTAAATTTACTGAAATTCAATAAAAGGCAAGGAATAAATAAATTCTTAATTTAAAGGAGAGTGCAATGGGAGACCTACCTCGGATCGGAACGAAGAACGACGCGACGCGAAACTCCTGTTGCGTAAAGGTTGCAGCGTCTAGCGCCGTCAAACTGGTCCTAAAAAAAGGCCGTTAAGCAGGCTCATTAATGACAACATACTAATAATAATAATAATTATAATAACGTAATAATAACCAAAATGTAGTAATAATAATGTCATAATAATAATAATTATTATTATTATTATGACATAATAATAATATAATAATAATAACAGTAACAATAATATCATAACAATAATATTAACATATTAATAAGAATAATTATAATGACATAATACTAACAAGAACAATAATAAATATAATAGCGCAATGATAATTATAATAATAACAATAATAATAATAATAATAATAATAACATGATAATAATAAAAATAGTAATATTAACATAATATAATAATAAAAATAACAACATAATATAATAATAATTAAATCAATAATATATTTATAATAATAATAATAATAATAATAATAATAATAATATAGTATTAATAATAATAACATAATAATAATTTTAATAATGATATAATAATATAAATGATAATATTAACATTACAATAACAATAATAATAATAGTATGATAATAATAATGGTAACATAATAATATTAATAATAAATAATAATAATATAATAATAATAATAACCTAATAATAATAAAATAATTATAAGATTATTAACATGGTAAAAATATTAAAACATTATATATATAAAACAAAATAAAAACAAAGAATAAAATAAAACAAAATAAAAACAAAATAAAAACAAAACTCACAGCGGGAGGAGAGGCGGAACGGGGTGGTCGGGCGCGGCTGAGAGGAAGGAGGAGGCGCGGCGCGGGGTCGGCGCAAGGCGGAGGAGCAGGGCGGAGGCCGGCGGCTGGGTCGTCGGACGAGTTCGGCAGGCCGGGACAGGGGGGGAGTTCGCGCGGGAGGCGGAGGAGCAGGGAGGCCGGCTCGACGGGAGGCGGAGGCGGGAGCCGGGACGGCTGGGATGGAGAACGGGGACGGCGCGGCTGAGTGCGGCCGGTGACGGCGAGCAGGGGGTCGGGTCGCTGGGACGGCGACGAGGGCGACGCCGGAGCAACAGGGTGGTGCCGGGCTGGCCGTGGGTGCGGCAAGGGAAACGGGCGCCGGGGAGCCGGGATGACGAACAGGGGGCGGAGGTCGGTGCGGCGTGTGACTGGAGGAGCGCGGCGAGGGAAGCCGGGCGAGCAGGGGCTAGGCGGGGTTTGGCCGGAACAGGAGCCGCGCGAGGGAGCGGCCGAGGCCGGGGCGGAGAAGCAGGCGGCCGGAGGGAGGGAAGGCCGGCGGAGTGCCGGCGACGGTGGTCGGAGGGAGGCCGGGTGCGGGCTCGGTGCGGGAAGGAACGGCGGAGAGAGGCGAGGGGGAGTGGGGCACCGACGGGCGCTGGCGCGACGAAGAAGAGGCGGAGAGCTGGTGCGGGGAAGAAGAAAGAGGGGAAAGGGGAGGAAAAGAAGGAGAGGGAAGAGTGGCGGCTACGGGAGGAGTCTAGGGTAGGCTAGGGTTAGGGGGGTTAAAAAAAACTATATATATATATATACATAACCAATAATAATAATAATAATAATAATAATAATAATAATAATAATAACTATAATAATAATGATAAAAGACTAAATAAAATAATAAAAACTAATCTTAATAAAATTTATAATAATAATAATAATAAAACTTTATAATAATTATAGTAAATAAAATTTATAATAATAATTAAAAATTAGTTAATTAAAATAATAATTATTCTGATCAAATATTTAAAATAATAAAATCATTTAAAAAAACATGCATATATATATATATTTGTACATATAGATATATATATATATATAAACATAAATACAATAAACATTTATATATAAACATATAGATAGACATAAACTTGTATAAGCATATATATATATACATATATATATATATATATACAGTACTACACACATATATAAACATATATAAGAACACCACAATAATGATAACACAATTCAAATGGTGAGAGTAATAAAATGTCAACGCAAAGACTTTTGTATTTAAAACGCCGGGTGAGCGCATAGTCACCCGAGCTGAATGCACGGTAATTGCTAGCGATGTGGTGACCGTACACCGGCGTGAAACCACCAATCGCAATTAATCTTCGAAAAATTTAAATCGGGACCAAGAAAGAAGAACAATTACGGACATCCGCGGTCGGGGTGTGACAATTCTCCCCACCACAGACACTTTCTGCCCCCAGAAAGTCACCAGGTCAAAAGTCAGCCAAAAACCAAGTCTATGCCCAAACAGAACTAAAGGAACTGAAGAAAACTGAGGTTCTCGGGGATGACCTTACTCTACACAGGTCACACCCGACCGATTCAAGAGAAAACAGGGGTCCGAGATTGAGGGGAGAACACGAAGGGGTTCTCCCCACCACAAGAACTTAACTAGTGCAGAAAAGAAGACTATTTAAATAGAACACCCTGGGAAAGGGGGGGGGGGTGATGCGGGAACTCCCAACCAATTCAAACCAACTCTTATAACATGATTACTACAACACCTCTGTCGAAACCTTGAACCCACGACTAGAGTCGACAACCTTCAATACTAGGGGAAACCCACGAAAACCCTAAACCAAAACATCGAATTAGAAACATGGACCACTGAAATCCATGAAACACAACCACATCTGACGAGCATTGGTAAACCAAGGTCAACCCATCGAAGGGTCAACCACACTTTTAAGAAAGACACACGATTCAGAATACCACGTCCACACGACAAGTCTGCTTAGATTATCATAGAACAAGCCCACCATCACTTTATAGAAAAAAAACGCATTTACAACATTGTTGGGACCTCAATAGAAGGGAAACAAACATGAAAAGGTTTTTAATTGCTCCACCGTCCACACGGAATACAGAACTTGGACCAAGGCTTCACACCCCTGGGGACTCCTGACTGTGCGCGAGCTTCACCCCAAGACCTATGGTTGGGGCTCTGGTGGCTGAAGCATCTTCTGCCTCACAGTCAGGTACTGACATTCTCCAATCACATCTTCCTCTTCAAGCGACGCTTCTTGCAAAACTTCTCCAGATGACCCAGACAACCGCATCTATGACACGTTTTTGGAGGGTTGCAACAAGATGGCTTTAAATGCCCGAAACGACCACATTGATAGCACACCACTAAACAATCTGTTGAACTGGAAGCTGGGACCAAAGGTGATAACTCATTGGGGACAGGTATCTCTGGCATATTTTCCACACCAGAGGAGGAACTCTTACGAACAACTGGGGACGCTGAATTACTAACCACCCGCACACCGGAAACCAACTCAACCAAGAAAGCTTCCTCCACCAGCTTCTCGAAACAAAGGTTTTTATAAGGGAGGACTCGCTTCTTGATCTCTGGATGAAGACCCCCAGTGAAAAGAGAGGCCTTCATGAGCTCATGCGATGCTACCTCTGAGGAAAAGGGAATCAGTTCCTTGAAATGGTCAACATATTCCCTCACCGTCCGTCAACCTTGTTGAATATGCACAAGCTCCCTCTTTTCTCCAGCTTCACTTCCTCAGGTGCAAACCATTGGATGAAAACGATTCTGAAGACATCCCACTTCATTTCACCTTGCATTGATGATGGGGTAACCCTCTTCAATTGGTCCAGAGCTGGACCCTCAAACAACTCCATAATTGCACGAACCTTAACACTATCGGGAGTTCCCAATATTCTAAAGACACGTTCCACTTCCTCGAGCCATTTCACTGCTTCTAACGGACCCTGATCACCATGGAGAATAGGCAAAGTCTGAGGAGGACCAAAAACTGGGCATGATATATCCGAATCCTTAGAGACCTTTCTGGGTGGCGTTTCCTGAGCGATATATAAAACTCAAAGCCAAAACCAACATCAAATCGAGGAAACATCAATAAAAGCGTCTTCATCAAAAACAGTCAGCACAAGGACCAAACGGATACAACACAACCCAAAACAAAATCTCCACTTTAAAATTCCCTTTTCATTTTTGATTTCAAAACCACCCTTTCTAAGATCACTTTCCAAAAACCAATCCACTTTCAAACCAAAACTTTCCAAAACTGTTTCCCATTTAAAACCAATTTAGAAAACAAAGTCAAGCCTTTAGCTCCAAATACACACCCAAGTAATCTCATGAACCATTGCACATGTCTTCATCCACATTCCATTCATACGTGCATCAACACACACTTTCCATGCATTCTCACACATGTGCAAACGTTCATAAAGAGGAACCGAGGTTTCAAACCAAATCATTCTTATCCAATTCCAAGCAAACAACAGATTTTCAAATCAAGAGATTTCAGTTTCAAAACCCATTTTATACATTTAAAGTCCTTTAAAAGAAACCAGTAAAATTTTCAAAAACCCTTTTTTCATTTCCAACAACGCACTCACACAAACCAAAACGAAAGCAACATCCAAATTTGCATCAATCACAAAAATGAGGGACTAGTAGTCACAGTCAACCTGGCGACATGGTAGTGGGACATGTCCCAAGTCAGCGTCGACCACTAGGAGGAATTCAAACCACGTACTCGGACTCCACATGGGTCACTACTCCATGTGAAATTACGATGTAACGTCGGCTTGCCTCCATTTTCATCTATCAATCCAAGACAAACCAGAAAAGACAAGGACACAATTCCAGAACTACCCCTGGTAACTCGAAGATCAGTGCGAGCAAGAGTTCGCGACGCTCTTCCCGTACTTACCCCTCAAGTTCCGACAGTCCTAATCTCCTTCTACCGGACAACCCAAATAACAAGAACCTGCCTCTGATACCATTTTGTCACGAACCATCCCGGGTCGACCCTGAACCGGTCACCCGAGCCGGTCCGCGGCAAGTCCCGAGGAGCGTTCCCGATCCCCCCGGGATGGCAACAAGTGCCGGGCATTGAAACATTAATCGTTGCGAATGATTTCAGCCCAAGCTAAAAACAGGATCGAAAGAATGAATATAAACTAAACAAACAAAAAGACACTAAAGACATAAACAAACCTACACCACGACATACCTCCATGTGACCTCGCGGTCACCACCCAACTACAACCAACGTCGCTCCCACACTGAGCGACTCAAGCTAGGAAAACCTGAACACAATGAACCTGCAACTGAAAAGGTAAAAGATAGGCGTGAGCACAAAAGTACTCAGTAGGTGAGCCCCACAACAAATCCCAATGCACTACCAGTAAATAAAGAATCTACATAATCCAGGTTTGAGCTATAATGTATAAAAGTAAGTTTTCACAATGCTTTACTTGAAAATCAAACACGAGACATTTCCCTTATTCCTTTTCGAAAGTTAGTTCCATTCCATTAGTTTTAAACTCATTCTGATAAGCAAAGTGTTACATTTTCAAATCTAACCCAAAGAGAATAAAACATTTTCATTTGAAGACCATTTTTCCCAAAGTCTAACAGTATAGGCTGTGAAATATGACTGAAGGCAAACAAGCAGGGAAACAAGTGCATGTAAAGGTAAACATGCAAGGAAAACCCAGTACAAGTAAAAATAAACCAGAAGTTATCAACAATAACCATGGGCACACACACACACTCACACACTCACACACACACACACACATACTCACACACGCACACACTCACACCCAAGTGGTCCCCCGTATGCCGACGGAAGGCACCACGCCAGAGATGGTAGAGCACCATGGGTAAATCCCCTAAGGTTCATCTAGCTCGCGTGGGACCCTAGAACCTCGTGTCTCGGTGAAACGTGGCTTAGAAGGCCACGACCCTCAGAAAACGTGGCTTAGAAGGCCACGACCCTCAGAACACGTGGCTTAGAAGGCCACGACCCTCAGATATCAAATGTTTAGTTAGTGTTGCAATCATCAATCCAGCTAAGTGAAACAGGGACGACACCCATCCGGCTCACTAGCGCACTAGTTCTAGTCTGCCCACCTAGATACCCAGGGTCTCCCCGTGTGCTCAAACAAGTTTCACATTCACATAGTAAGTTTCTTCCTCATATCGTAGGCCAAACAAGATATTGCACACAAAAGTCACATTTCCACACCCAAACAATATTTCAAAACTCACGCACGCCAAAAATACCTTTCTAGAAATATAAATGTCATTACCCAATCATTTCGCAAAAACCCCTTTTTGGAAACACTCAAACAAGAACATAAACAAATTTCACAACCCAGAAAGCATTTTTAAAGAGGGATGACAGACGCCATTTCATTGAAAACCAGAAACGCACTTGGAAATTTATTTAAGAAACTCAAATCAGCATCTTAAACCTGGAACACATTTGTTTCACAAGTAGAGTCACTTTCCAATCACCAAACGCACCCCACGTTTATCAAGAGCCAAACGGGCCTTTAATAATTTTTTTGAAGGAACACCATTTCCCAAATGAAATCCAAACTTTTGTTCGCGTAACAAAGGAAAACACCTTTCATCAACCAGGAACCACACATAAAGTTTCCAAAATGAGTTCAAAGGTCACACGACGTTTTCTCTAATCAAGGTTCTATGAAACCACCATTTTCCATGAACAATACATCTACAAAATTACACACACCAAAAACATTTCAAAACACAATTTAACATGACTTTCATTATTCAGGAAGAACCATTTAGCAATACTATCATGGAATCACAAAACTAAATCCAAGAAGAACACTTTCAATGAAACGCTAGAATTAAAAACGGATTTTATCATCAGCAGATCACCACACTATAAAAAAACTACTAAATATTCTTTTAAATTTACTGAAATACAATAAAAGGCAAGGAATAAATAAATTCTTAATTTAAAGGCGATTGCAATGGGAGACCTACCTCGGATCGGAACGAAGAACGACGCGACGCGAAACTCCTGTTGCGTAAAGGTTGCAGCGTCTAGCGCCGTCAAACTGGTCCTAAAAAAAGGCCGTTAAGAAGGCTCATTAATGAAAACATTCTAATAATAATAATAATTATAATAACGTAATAATAACCAAAATGTAGTAATAATAATGTCATAATAATAATTATTATTATTATTATGACATAATAATAATATAATAATAATAAGAGTAACAATAATATCATAACAATAATATTAACATATTAATAAGAATAATTATAATGACATAATACTAACAAGAACAATAATAAATATAATAGCGCAATGATAATTATAATAATAACAATAATAATAATAATAATAATAATAACATGATAATAATAAAAATAGTAATATTAACATAATATAATAATAAAAATAAAAACATAATATAATAATAATTAAAACAATAACATATTTATAATAATAATAATAATAATAATAATAATAATATAGTATTAATAATAATAACATAATAATAATTTTAATAATGATATAATAATATAAATGATAATATTAACATAATAATAACAATAATAATAATAGTATGATAATAATAATGGTAATATAATAATATTAATAATAAATAATAATAATATAATAATAATAATAACCTAATAATAATAAAATAATTATAAGATTATTAACATGGTAAAAATATTAAAACATTATATATATAAAACAAAATAAAAACAAAGAATAAAATAAAACAAAATAAAAACAAAATAAAAACAAAACTCACAGCGGGAGGAGAGGCGGAACGGGGTGGCCGGGCGTGGCTGAGAGGAAGGAGGAGGCGCGGCGCGGGGTCGGCGCAAGGCGGAGGAGCAGGGCGGAGGCCGGCGGCTGGGTCGTCGGACGAGGTCGGCAGGCCGGGACAGGGGAGGGAGTTCGCGCGGGTGGCGGCGGTGCAGGGAGGCCGGCTCGACGGGAGGCGGAGGCGGGAGCCGGGATGGCTGGGATGGAGAACGGGGACGGCGCGGCTGGGTGCGGCCGACGACGGCGAGCAGGGGGTCGGGTCGCTGGGACGGCGACGAGGGCGACGCCGGAGCAGCATGGTGGTGCCGGGCTGGCCGTGGGTGCGGCAAGGGAAACGGGCGCCCGGGAGCCGGGATGACGAACAGGGGGCGGAGGTCGGTGCGGCGCGCGACTGGAGGAGCGCGGCGAGGGAATCCAGGCGAGTAGGGGCTAGGTGGCGTTTGGCCGGAACAGGAGCCGCGCGAGGGAGCGGCCGAGGCCGGGGCGGAGGAGCAGGCGACTTGAGGGAGGGAAGGCCGGCGGAGCGCCGGCGACGGGGGTCGGAGGGAGGCCGGGTGCGGGCTCGGTGCGGGAAGGAACGACGGAGAGAGGCGAGGGGGAGTGGGGCACCGACGGGCACTGGCGCGACGAAGAAGAGGGGGAGAGCTGGTGCGGGGAAGAAGAAAGAGGGGAAAGGGGAGGAAAAGAAGGAGAGGGAAGAGTGGCGGCTACGGGAGGAGTCTAGGGTAGGCTAGGGTTAGGGGGGTTAAAAAAAACTATATATATATATATATATACATAACCAATAATAATAATAATAATAATAATAATAATAATAATAACTATAATAATAATGATAAAAGACTAAATAAAATAATAAAAACTAATCTTAATAAAATTTATAATAATAATATTAATAAAACTTTATAATAAATATAGTAAATAAAATTTATATTAATAATTAAAAATTAGTTAATTAAAATAATAATTATTCTGATCAAATATTTAAAATAATAAAATCATTTTAAAAAAAACACGCATATATATATATATATATTTGTACATATAGAGATATATATATATATAAACATAAATACAATAAACATTTATATATAAACATATAGATAGACATAAACTTGTATAAGCATATATATATATACATATATAGACATATATATATATACAGTACTACACACATATATAAACATATATAAGAACACCACAATAATGATAACACAATTCAAATGGTGAGAGTAATAAAATGTCAACGCAAAGACTTTTGTATTTAAAACGCCGGGTGAGCGCATAGTCACCCGAGCTGAATGCACGGTAATTGCTAGCGATGTGGTGACCGTACACCGGCGCGAAACCACCAATCGCAATTAATCTTCGAAAAATTTAAATCGGGACCAAGAAAGAAGAACAATTACGGACATCCGCGGTCGGGGTGTGACAGGTTATATTTGTTAAATATTGGAACTATATTTTCATAATTGTTTTGAAATGGAAACATGTGTGTTTACAACTCATTTTAATACATGAACTTTGTTAATGATGTACTTGAAAAAGTATATCCAATAGTGTTTTCTAAACTATTTAAAGCTGTTTTAATGGGATGTTATGCATTGAAATTGATGTGAATTAATTGAAAGTGAGTTCATATTTGAATGGTAATCCCTTTTAGAAAATTTTTGTAAGCTGTAAATTGGTATTTTGATCTCGTAGTTAGAGGTATTGGGAAAAAGGATGTGTTGGTTGAACGGTTTGGTTTTGAAAAGTGGAAAGAAATTCTTTAACCCTTGGTATCTCTATACATGACAACATGCATGGGGTTATATGGGATGATGGATTGTTAATGGAATGGCTAGATGAGTGCGAGGATGGATATGAGGAGGTTACCATATGTTCCACAGA
This sequence comes from Viscum album, assembly GCA_963277665.1. Taxonomy (NCBI): domain Eukaryota; kingdom Viridiplantae; phylum Streptophyta; class Magnoliopsida; order Santalales; family Viscaceae; genus Viscum; species Viscum album. The sequence goes on from OY728146.1 coordinate 386,707,947, forward strand.
AACATGCATGTGTGGGGCCCATAGGGGTACCATAGGTTGATATGCTAACTGTTGAACAATTTATTTTCAAATAGATGATTTTAATGGAAAACATGATGTCTTGATAACTAGTTTGGATAGTGTGTCTTATGTGTTTTTGTAAATGTGGTTTTTGTTATATGTTTTGTGTCCATGAACACCTCTTGTTTGAATGGTGTTTTGGGTTTGTGTTTGGTCAGTAAGGTTAGTTGGAGGGATGGTCTGAGGTCTCTTCCAAGAAAAGTTTGGGAAGCCTTTACAGTGGATCACATCATGTGTTCGGTTCTGGTTTGTGGATTTTTTTTTACTAAAGGATCATCTTGGTCAGGTCCTTAGGTTCTTTTGTTGGATAAGGTACACCCCCATTAAGGGTTAGAGAACGATTGTAGTGCAACCCATATTATTTCTCCATTGGAAATCCCTCTAGTTTATTAATACAATGATTTTTTTTTCAAGATTTTAGATTGATTCTACACCCTTTTCCTCTATTTATTTTCCGGATCCTCTTGTAGTTGGAGAGTACTCGTGGAAGGTTGAAATAATCCTAAATATATTAGGTAACATGATTCGTCGAAGGAGGATGTTGTTTGGGGTTGTGTATAGACCTAGAATTCCAGTTGATTTTTTTTAAATACGGTGGAATTTTTTGATCCCGCAGTTTTTCACGACGCTTAATTCTGAGGCCTAGTGTGCCCAGAATCGATTTCTGAAGTTTTGTTCAGGTACGTTTAGTAAACATACGAGTGGGATTTTATATATTTTGAACCAGTGCTCAGAATTGAAATCTGAGGTCACCGTTGGACTCATAGCGTCGGCGATTGCTTAGTAGGGCCTTCACCGCGAATACGTCCTATCATGAGTGGAAGTTAATTTTTTTGGAGGTTTTTAATTAATTTGAATAAAATAAAGTATTCACTTTATTTTATTAGTTGTGGTTAAAACGACCAAGTGGTGGTTAGAGGTGGTGGCCACCACACCATAACCTCCCACAAGAGGTTATGGTGGTGGGTCCCACCCCCACATAACCACCCTTGGGGGATTATTAGGTAGGTCCGACTCGAAGTCTCTAACTCCCTTTAACCCCCTTTAACCCCTTGAGTTACCCATTAATGGGGAAAACTTTTAGTATAATCTCATAATGGTGCCTAACCCCTCTTCATTAATTGAAACTCTCAACCACCCTTGTTTTGAATTTTGAATTCTTTCCTCTGCATTAAATTAAAGGTGTTGTCACATTTAATTGAAGACATGTCTTGTGTGGTTGTGCCATAAAAATAATAGAGAACTTCCTCTATTATTCTGTCTGAGCTTTCTTTGGTGGAAACTAGGGAGAAGACTTGGAGAATTATCTTCTCCAACGAAGAACCATCTCCCACAAAGAACGACTCCTCCTTCCAAAGAATAACGTGAAGAACGCCGACGACGTCCTTCGTTCATTGACTTCTTCTTTGGATTACTTCTTCCTCTCCAACGGGGGTGAGAAAGGGAAGACATCGCCCACATAGAACGTCTCCAATGACGATGTCATCTCCTCCCGACGTCATCGAAATGACGTCACCTTTCCGCGACTCCATCGATAGAACACCGATTACAAGGTATGGGTTTGTTTTGATTAAATTTAATTGCTATTAATCGTCGTTTATTGTGGCTCGACGTTGGAAAATTGTGATCAAATAATGCGGAGGGCGCAGGGAAAACCATCAAGACTCGACGTGCCTCTGTTTCTTCTTTTTTGGTTGACGTCGGAGGTAGAGCCGAAATGGAGCGGTGCTTTCGCACCACGCCGGGAGTGCAGAACCACGACCAGGGCGGACTGCGGTAATGGTGTGCGGTGAAGTCGCACCACACTGGAGAGTATCCGCTGCCGGAAGGGCCGTGACAGATGAAGAAGAGCGGCATCGTCGCGCCGCGCGGTGGAGCCAAAGGCCGCATCCAGGTTGGGCCGCAGTGGTGGAGGCGCGGCAACGTCGTGACGTGAGGAGGGCGGGAGGACTGCGGCTCCATTGCGCCGCAGTGGAGGAGCGGTGGCGGTCGGACGAGCCAGCCGCCGTGGAGCCGGATGACTGGGACTAGCAGGGTCCCGCGGACTCTAAACCGACACAACACACCGGTTCTGTTCGAAAAATCGGGGAGGGGCACGGAACCCCCTCCCTCGTGTGGCCGACTCGACCGCCACAGGCTGGGCCGCAACTTCCGGGCAGCCCCTCTACCGGGCCGGCCAAGGACGGTGTACCCCATGGTTGGGCTGCCCTCGGTCCGGGCCACCCATCGGGCTGAGCCGTCTCCTCGGGTCGGGTCATTCCCTCATCTCAAGTCGCTTCCTCAGACCGGGTTAGACCCAAGGACTGGGTTACACCCCAGTTCAGACCAGTTCGGGTCGGGTCAGTCTGACTGGGTCGGACCGGACCGAGACCCGCTATGGCCATTTTCACCTTTCAGCTCACATCTAGGCCTACAGGTGTCTGATTGATGTACATCCTATGGAAATGAAATTTTTGAAGTGAGACGATTCTTTTGGCATAATCCACATGATATTTGGATGCATTTGGGGTATGGCAGGGCTGGTTTGATCCTAAAAACCAACCGAGCCCCTGGAATGGAAATACCAATAACTCTCAAATCGGGCGTCCGATTGACGAGCCGTCTATCGCGTTGGGTTCCATAAGATGATACAGAACTATGGGATACATCAACTGGAGAGTTTGTGTTAGTTGATGTATCGAAACTTGTCTTGAGAAGAAGACCCTCCCAAAATCGAGTGTGCTGTGTGCGGGAACTCTAGGGATGGCTGCGACTAGGATGACATGATCCTATGTGGGTTCGACAGCGAGGATACTATACCAGGATCCTCCATGGATTCAACAGGATCGATACTATACCAGGATCCTCCGTGGGTTCGATAGTGATGACTTCTGTACTGAAATCCTTCATGGGTTTGACAACAATGACTTCTGTACCAGAATCCTATGTGGGTTCGACAGTGATGACTTTTGTACCCGGATCCTACGTGGGTTCGACAGCTCAAATGCTGTTCCAGGATCCTACATGGTTTTGACAAAGGATATTATCTAGAGGCTACATCTAATCATCTCTACCCCTCTTCATGTTTTGTATACCTATGTTAGCAGAGTCTTGTCTTTCAAACATTATCATCAGTGTGATTAACTTTACATCCTTTGTGGACTGGGTGATTCTTGGCTTCGAGAGTTGGATCCAGAATGTGATTGGTAACTTATGTATATGTATGGGAATATACCTAATTAGGGATGGTTGATACTTCATGATTTTATTTTTCTTATGTGGTTTCTCCTTAGTGGATTCTGTGAGAACTTCGGTGGTCTCTGGGTCCCATACTCGTTATTGTTATACTCACCCCTGCGCGGGCTTTGCCCACACCTTGTTGTGTTCTGTGAAGATGGTGGCTAGTAGTGATCGAGGCTGAGGGTGATAGATGGGAGGCTGCTCAAAGCTGGACTAGACGTGACGTACCTCAGGGACAAGTTGTTCGAGTTATGTACCTACCCTTCAGGTATGATTCCCCGGTGGACGATCCATCAGTTGTTTTCCTTTTTGCTTGTACATGTACTTGTTGTTTAGTTGAGTTTTTATACTGGCCCACTTACTTTCAACACACTTTTCTATTCAATATTAGTACTTGTTGATTCTACTGCTTCTATTCAGATTGTGTGTGTTATAGGTTTAAAGGAAATGTCTTCCTTTTTTAATGGGGATACGCCTTTGGTTCTAGTCATCAGCCGCTGGCCTATGGAAGGCGTTCTTGTGGTAGAAATGGCACGAGCCCCAAGGAAGGGTCATGAAAAATTGGTATCAGAGAAATTGGTTCTACCATAGAACATAGGCATCTGATAATTCTTTTAACAGCAATGGTGTTAAGTGTTTTTGATGTGGTTATCAGGTTAGGGAAACCAGTGTTGGTGCGGAAGCTAATGTATCCATGCACTACGACTATGACTTCTGATTTCCGACTCAGTTCACGAAAACACTGATTGTGTGTGTGTTTTCATTTAAAAGTTTTATTTGTAATTACTTTGTGTCAGCTGACCAGGTATATTGTTTTGACCGTGGAACAACTAAATCCTTTCAAGATGGTCCCACGAAGGCAGTCAGCTAGGGTTTCGAATTTTGTATGAGATGGTAGCCCACCGAGCGACGAGGACTCGGTGTGGGGCCCCATCACAGCGGAGGTACCAGCGGTACCACTACCCGCTGGGCCACCGATACCACCAGCTCTAGTAGCAGAGAGTGCATACCATCTGAGTGTGTTCCACGAGTTCAAATGCCAAAGGCCGCCCAGGTTTGAGGGAGATACAGACCCCTAGGAAGGTGAGGATTGGTTGGAGGATGATGTGAGAGTTTTCAGATTAGTAGGGATACCTGTCGACCTCATGGTGATCCTTGCCACAATTCTCCAGCATTCATGAGCAGGAAGATGGTGGAGCCTGATTCTCTAGGTGCATGATGAGGCATCATTACTCTGGACAGACTTTGAGAGTCTCTTCCTCTCAGGGTTTGTTCCTGCCACCCTTCGTGTGGTGTGGAATAAGGAGTTACTTCATCTAAAGCAGGGCATCATGACAGTAGCTCTGTACTATGCGAGGTTCACCGACCTGTCACGCTACTCCAAAAATATGGTACATGACCCGTTCTTCCAGGCCTGGACCTTCATGCAGGGACACGTGCATGAGATCAGGGCATTGATGATCTCCATCAACATCGCGACGCATGAGGGGGTGTTGGAGAGAGCTATTCTTGTGGAGAGCACTCTTGCTGAGTAGACACAAGCAGCGAGACCCACCACAGGGTGACACATAGCGGTGTCTTCTACAGACGGAAGTAGAAATATGTCTCAGAGATACAAGCATTATAGGGCATCAGTTGGGTGACCCAAGGATATTGGTTCAGTTGTGCGGGGCACACGAGACAGATCTATCCATACGAGGAATAGGCAGTGCTATGCATGCGGCGGGCAGGGTCACATGGAATGAGATTGCCCAACCCACAATTCAGATGAGTAGAAATCAGTAGAGAGACCTCCTACGAAGAGTAAGAGGTTCGACCGTTGTGGTCCGTCAAGAGAAGGAAGACGTGGAATAGGAGTTGGCTGAATAGCGGGTGGTGGGAGACGTTTCGAGGCACTACCACAACCACCACTAGGAGGTCCACACCAACCACATGGAGCTGGTAGACAGAGGTGGGCTCAAATCTAAGCAGTCAAGGCCTATGACCACAGTGCACCTAAGATGATTCAAGGTACTATCTATGTCTACTCCATCCTTACTGCAGTACTTATAGACACATGTGCAGGTAATTCTTTTAATACGTCTGCCCTCGTTCAGAGCTCAGAGATTCCGACAGAGCCATTGGCTTGATCCATACGACTAGAGAATCCTACAAGAGAAGACTCAATGATTTTTCACTTGTGCTGGCAGTGTGAGCTTACTCTAGGAGGCGAGAGCTTCGGCTAGGATCTCCTGATAACAGTATCACTGCCTTATGATGTCATCCAGTGTATTGACTGTTTATCCATAGTTTATGCACACATTGACTGTATTAGGCACAACGTGAGGCGTGTCATCACGGATGGGACCATTTCCACCTTCACCGGAGAAAAGGGAGCCTTTCCAGTGTAGGATGAACTTACAAAGAGGAGGGGGTAGCTGATCACACATCAGTTGGCTAGTCACATCCTTGGAGTGGTTGATGTGCGGAGTCCGAGTTTTCCTATTGTGTGTGATCGGTACGTGGATTTTTTCCCTAATGACGTTCAAGGACTACCTCCTTCAATCGAGGTATACTTATACAATGACCTGTAACCCAGTACAGCGCTGATATCTACTACAGCATATCGGATGGCTCCCACTGAGCTTCGTGAGCTGCGGGTACAGCTAGAGGACATTCAGGGGAAGGGATTTATCTGACCCAGTGTTTCACCCTGGGTATCCCCGATTTTTTTCACCAAGAAGGCGTATGGGATATTGGGATTGTGTGTTGAATAATATTTCCTAAATCTAGTGACTGTGAAGAAAAATTACCCACTTTCGAGGATTGACAACCTCTTTGATCAGATCAAGGAAGGATGATGGTTCTTGAAGATAGACCATAGGTCAGGCTATCACTAGTTCAGAGTTCGGGATGAGGATGTGTAGAGGACGACCTTCAGTTGTAAATATGGGCACTATGTGTTCTTGGATATGCACTTCGGCTTGACCAACGCTCCAGTGGTGTTCATGAGTCTCATGAAAAGGATCTTCCAGCCTTACCTCGATCACTTTGTTGTAGTCTTTATCGATGACATACTGATCTACACGACTACTGATGTGAATCAAGCCTACCATTTACGGTTAGTACTAGACACACTATAAGAGAACCAGCTTTATGGTAAGCTCTTGAAGTGCCAGTTCTGTATTCGAGAGGTTCACTTCACGGAACACGTCATCTCAGAGGCTGGAGTTGGATTGGATGTAACAATGATTTAGGTAATACTCTCTTGGGAGCCACCCATGAGAGTGAAAGATGTTCATAGTTTTCTGGGACTAGTTGGGTACTATCGGAGATTTGTGCCAGACATTTCCAGAGTTGCAGCACCACTTTCAGCATTGATGATGAAGGGGAAACCCTTCATGTGGTTAGAGAGATCCCAGCAGATCTTTCATGAGTCTAGGAAGAGGTTTACTAGTGTAACCATCTTGAGGATACCAGAGGAGGGAATTGGGTATGTAGTTTACTCTGAAAAATACGGGACTGGACTCGGGTGTGTCCTGATGCAGGAGCGAGCAATTATCGTGTATGGTTCTTAGTAGTTGAGGCAAAATGAGAAGAACTACACTGCCCATGACCTGGAGTTAGTAGCAGTGGTCTTCGCCTTGAAGATGTGGTGACACTATCTTATGTGAGAGCGTTTTGATGTATACTCTATCCAATAGAGTCTCGGGTATATCTTCTCGGAGGAGGACCTGAACCTGAGACAACAGCGATTATTTGAGATCATCCATGATTATGACTTCGAGATAGTCTATACTCCGGATGTGGGGAATCATATAGTCAATGCTCTCTATAAGAGATCAGACATTTAGCTACTAGGAGAGGCGATGGAGCAGCTGGCCGTGTTGCTGATATACTTCGTGGATAGAGATGGAGAAGAATTTCTTCTGTCTCTCATAGTCACACCCTCACATTTTTAGAGAGTCAGGGAGGTGAAGCATGGGGACGTTAAATGTGAGACGCGATGTGGTCAGAAATCCACAGGGCAGCCACTTGATGGATTTTATGAATGTGGGGAGCACGTCATTCTCTTCAGAGGATGTACAATGGTACAAGTTTCACTTTAGGAGGAAGTGTTGAGGGAGTTACACAAATCTCCTTTAGCGGTACATCATGGAGTTGCGAAGATGTATCAGGACCTCCAATGATAGCACTAGTGGCCAGGTATGAAGAAGGCAATAGCAGAGTTTGTCTTAGGATGCCTCAATTGTCAGCAAGTAAAGGCGGAGCACCATGTACCAGCAGGCTTGGTTCATCCCTTATATATCCCAGAGTGGAAGTGGGACGAGATATCCATGGACTTCGTGACGAGAATTCCATGTACATCTAGAGGAAATGACTCTATTTGGGTGATCGTAGACTAACTCACCAAGTCAACCCACATCCTACCAATCAGAGAGCAAGGCTCAGTAGAGAGCATGGGATGCCTCTATGTGTAAGAGATCATACGACTTCATGGTATTCCATCTACGATTGTCTCCGATCGAGATGCTCATTTCACTTCTCGGCTATAGAAGGGGTTGTAGGAGGCTTTCGGGATACAGCTTCGCTTGAGCACCGCCTTCCATCCTCATACAGATGGTCAGACTGAGAGGACCTTTCAGAATCTCAAGGACATGCTATGTGCATGCGTCTTCAACTTCGGTCGTAGCTGAAGGGATCAATTACCCTTGGTAGAGTTTGCGTATAACAAAATCTACCACTCCACTATCGGGATGGCACCATTCGAGGAACTTTACAGCTGACCTTGCAGATCGCCTCTGTGATGGACTGACCCAGGGGAGTCAGTAATTGTAGGACCAATGATGGTGCATGCTACAATGGAGAACGTGCAAATCATCCAAGAGTAGATGAAGACTTCATAGAGTAGGAAAAGTCATATGCTGATAGGAGACGAAGTCCACTGGAGTTCGAAGATGGAGACCACATCTTTCTATGGGTATCAACTCAACAAGGTCTATAGAGATTTGGTCGAGGTGGCATGTTATCTCTACAATTAATCAGACCTTTCCATGTCCTCAGTAGAGTAGGCGAGCTGGTTTACCACCTAGCTCTTCCCCCTCAGTTTCATCGGGTTCATGATGTCTTCCACGTGTCTCAGCTGACGAGATACATGAACGACCGATGCCCCATCATCGACCACGGGGAGCTAGACATCAATAACGGGGCGACATTCATGGATGTTCCAATGGAGATTGAGGATCAACAGGAGTGGTTCCTACATAGATGGTCGATTCCTCTGCTGCCCATTCTCTAGTAGCACAAGAACCTCTAAGAGAGAACATGTGAGCGGGAGGCTCAGATGCGTGCTTAGTACCCTCATTTGTTTCCTTAGTGTGAGTTGTATCTTACAAGGAAGTAAAGCCCCGAGGTGGGGAGAATGTAAAGACCTAGAATTCTCCTAGAGTTTTATTTAAATTCCTGGTAATTTTACGAGTCCGTAGTTTCTTGACGGCGCTTGATTCCGAGGCCCGATGTGCTCGGAATCAATTTCTGATGTTTTTTTCGAGTACGTTCAGTAAACGTACGAGCGGAATTTTATATCTTTTCAACGAGTGATCAGAATTAAAATATGAAGACACTGTTTAACTCACAGCGTCGATGATTTCTTAGTGAGACCTTCACTGCAGATGCGTCTTATCGTGAGAGGAAGTTAATCTTTTTGGAGGTTTTTAATTAATTTGAATAAAATAATGTATTCACTTTATTTTGTTAGTGGTGGTAAAAACCACAAAGTGGTGGTTGGAGGTGGGGCCACCACACCATAACCTCCCATAAATGGTTATGGTGGTGGGGCCCACCAACATATATCCTCCCTTGGAGGATTATTAGGTGGGGCCCACCCGACTTCTCTAACTCCCTTAAACCCCCCTTTAACACCTTGAGTTTCCAATTAATGGGGAAAAATCTTGGTCTACACTCATAATGGTGTGAAACCCCTCATCATTAATTGAAACTCTCCACCTACCTTGTTTTAAATTTTGAATTCATTCATTCGCATTTAATTAAATGTGTTGTCACATTTAATTGAAGACAAATCTTGTGTGGCTGTTCCATAAAAATTATAGAGAACTTCCTCTATTATTTTGTCATAGCTTTCTTTGGTGGAAACCAGGGAGAAGCCTTGGAGAATTATCCTCTGCAACGAAGAACCATCACCAAAAAATAACTCCTCCTCCTTCCAAAAAAGAACGTGAAGAACGCTGATGACCTACTTCGTGCTTGGACTTCTTATTTAGACGTCTTCTTCCTCTCCAACTAGGGCACGAAAGGGAAGATTACACCCATAAAGAACGTCACCAACAATGACGTCATCTCATCCCGACGTCATCAGAACGACGCCGCCTTTCCGTGACTCTGCCGAGCGAACATCGATTACAAGGTAGGGGTTTATTTTGAGTAAATTTAATCCTCGTTCCTCCTCGTTTATTATGGCTCAGTGTTGTACAATTGTTATCACCTAATGTGGAGGGCGTGGGGAAAACCAACACGGCCGGAAGTCCCTCTGTTGGTTCTTGTTTGGTTGACATCCGAGGCAGAGCTGAAAGGGTGCGATGCCATCGCACCACGCTGGGAGTGCAGAACTGCGGCCAGGGCGGACCATGGCAGTGGGGTGCGGCGCTGTCGTGCTGCACTGAAGAGGAACCGCTGCCGGGAGGCCCACAACGGATGATGAAGCATGTTGGAGCCAAAGGATATAGTCGGGTCGGGCAGTGGCACTGAGGTGTGGTGATGTCACGCTACGTAGAGAGCAGGAGGATCGCGTCGTCGTCACACCGCGGTGGAGGAGGGATGGTGGCCCGCTGAGCCGGATGCCCTGTTTCCGAATGACTGGGACTAGCAAAGTCTCATGTCACTTGAACCAGTGTCACGCACCGGTTCTATTCAAAAAACTTGGGAGGGGTGCGACGCCCCCTCCCTTGCATGGCCGGCCGGGCCGCCATGGTCCGAGCTGCCACGGCCGGGCAGCCCCTCGGCCAGGCCGCCAGGGCCGGGCCGCCAAAGGTCGGGCCACCCAAGGCCGGGCCGCCCCTCGGCCGGGCTATCCCACAGCCAGACCACCCTCGGATGGGCCGCCCCACAGTCGGGCCGCCCTCGGCCGGGCCGCCCATGTCTGGGCCGCCTTCATCCGGGCCTCCCTCGGGCTAGGAATCCCATTGGTCTTGGCCGTCTCTTCAGGACGGGCTGTCCCATCGGCTCGATTCGCATCCCCAGACCGGGTCAGACCCGTGGACTGGGCTGGACCCCGGTTTAGACCGGGTCGGGCCGGGTCAGTCCGACTGGGTAGGACCGGACCCCAACCCGCTATGGCCATTTTCACTTTTTAGCCCGCACCTTGGGCTACTTGTGTCCTATTGACGTACATCCTCCAGTGATCAAATTCTTGGAGCGAGATGATTCTTTTGGAATACTCCACTTGATATTTGGACACAGTTGGGGTACGAATAGGTTGTTTGGAGCTAAAAAACCAACCGGACCCCTAGAACGGAAATGAAAATAACTCTCTGATCGGGCGTCCGATTGACGCGCCGTCTGTCGTGTTGGGTTCCTTATGGTGAGACAGAACTACGAGATACATCAACTCAAGACTTCATGGTATTTGATGTATCTAAAATTGGCTCGAGGAGCGGACCTTCCCGGAATCGAGCATGCTGTGTGCAGGAACCCTAGGGCTGGCTACGACTAATATGACAGGATTTTCTGTGGGTTCGACAGCGATGATACAATACCAAGATCCTCTATGGGTTCGGTAGTGATTATATAGTACCAAGATCCTACATGGGTTTTACAATGATGAAATCTGTACCGGGATCCTCCATAGGTTCGATAGAAGTGACTTCTGTACTGGGATCCTACGTGGGTTCGACAAAGGAGATGATTCAGAGGATAAATCTAATAATCTATACCCCTCTTCATGAGTTGTATAACTATGTGCGCTGAGTATTGTATTTCAATAATTATCATCGGTGTGATTGACTTTACTTCCTTTGTGGACTGTGTTTTTGTTGGGCTCGAGAGTTGGAGTCGGACTGTAATTGGTAACATTGGTATATTTGTGGGAATACACCTAAGTAAGGTTGGTTGGTACTTCGTGATTGTAGATTTCTTCTGTGGTTTATCCTTAGTGGATTCTGGGAGACCTTGGGGGTCTTGAGGTCCCTTACTGAGTATTTTTATACTCACCCATGCACGGGCTTCACCCGCACCTTGTAGTGTTCTGTGCAGATGGCGGTCAGCCATGATCGAGGCTAAGGGTGATGGACAGAAGGCTGCTCGGAGCTGGACTAGAAGGGAAATACCTCAGGGATGAGTAGTTTGAGTTCTGTACCTACCATTGACGTAGGATTCCCCAATGGATGATCTAGGAGCTGTTTTTCTTTTTTTCATGTACCTGTACTTGTTGTTATGTTGGGTTTGTATACTGGCTCACATACTTTCATCACACTTTTATTTTCTATATTAGCACCTATTTCTTTTACTGATTTTTTTCACACTCTGTGTGTTACGTGTTTAAAGGAAATGCCATCCCTTTTTAACGGGGATACGCCTTTGGTGCAAGTCGCAAGCCCCTGGCCAATGGAAGCCAGGATTGGGGTATTAACAGCATGAGCCCCGAGGACGGTTCATGAAAGGTTTTTATTTTTGATGACAGTCTGGATGGTTTATAAGAGGGCCTCTTGGTTCTTCTTTGTCTCTTCGAAGTAGTAGTTCACATTAAAACACCAGTGTGGGAAATCTGGTCATGAGAGGCTAATATGGGAAATTGTTATAATTATTTCATGTTTGTGGACGTTTTATAAGGTCCCCCTCCATGTATTGTTTCTATCAATCACATTGGTCATTTTTGGTGATGCGTTGTGATGTCACGTGATCAGTTGATTGTAAATGTAATGTTTTACAATCCTTTGTAAGTCTTTGTTTTGTTATAAGTGTGTCTTCTTTTGAGAGATATTGACATCCTTTGTTTGGAGGAAGGTGTTTTTATATATCATTTCATGTTTCCATTTATCATCGGAAGAAAAAAAGTGTCATGTGTGAGCATCTTCAAATAACATGGTTCAATGAAATGTCAGGTTTTCATAACATGAGTTTTGGAATGTTCTATGTCTTGGTAAACCCCTCAGGGGTTGCGGTGTAGTTTTTTTGTAGCACTGGAAGAAGAGATTCTGTTTTAGGGTTTTATAATGCCTAACTGTGAGGCTAAAGATTATTTATTCAATGTAACTCCATCCATAGGTCTCAGAGTTATGATGAAGCGTAGTCAGGGGAAATCTCAGGGTTGTTCCAACCCTTGTAAAAATTCCCATCCTTAGTATGAAAGATATGAATTGTTTAAACCTCTGGTGTCATCATTTTTTTCCTGTTGTTCTCGTTCGGTGGTAGAGGTGGGGGACCTCTTTTCCATGTTATATCATGAGTTCATACCTTCCCCATTTGGATTATTTAATGTTTTTGGAGAAAATTTTGAAATTTTGGATAGGCAGATTAATGTGCACGGTTTGTGTGTGGTTTGTATGAATCATGCGCCAACCTAGGGAACCATGATATAACAGACAGTAACTACCTCAAGACCACATTCCATAGACCATGTAACCATGTAAAGATTACTCTTTTAATAAAATTATCTTCATGGATAGTTCATGGTTTCTTCAACCGTGCAAAAAAACCATACATCTGCTCCAACTATTTATGTTATGGTGTGTCTTTGTGTCAGACTATGCCAGTCAGTTTAGATGGTTGGTTACTATGGTGGGGATACCCACTATAGATATCATGTATGTAATTTTGGAAAAATATAATGAGATTCGACCCCTTATTCTAGGGAGTCTTTTTGGGCCTCCCCAATTAGTGTCCCAATTCTATCACAGGAATATTTAAGTTGTCTCTTATGGTGGCGAGCCCATTTGTGTCTCCCCACATTAGTGACTTCATTTTTTCCTTGGTCATGTCTTGGAAGTAGGTAGTCTCATTAAGAGCTATCTAACTACCGACATCCTCCTTGGGTAAAAATTTATATTAGAGAGTTCTCAATAGTTTATTTAAAGCATGGCCAGTGTAACATTATTCGTTTTTTTGTCTGTTTGGGTATATTTCTTGAGTCTTGTTTGGATAGTGTTTGAGGAGTTTTCTTTTAGGATAAATTATGTAGGTGCTTGATCATTTTAGTAATGTGGTATATGGTTTGGTTGGCGAGTTCCTTACTTCCATGATTTATTCATTGGAGGTGTTTTGGACTTTTTGGGGTAGGAAAAACCTAGCAAAGGAGTCCATTTTGGCATTTTGGTTGGGATTGGTTTTTGCCTTTGTCCTTGTTGTGGCCTTCCGAGGGTGGAATGTTTTATGATGGGAAGAATTTTCACAACCCTGATTTAAATTAATGATATTTTTCATCAAATTTACATTCATGATTTTTTTGGGGGATTCCCTTTCATTTTTGTGCAAATGGTTGGTTTTCAAAATTTGGGCCAAACCGTGAGCCCATTTCCTGATATAAAAATAATTTTTTTTTTCATTTTATAACTACTTAATTGTTCAAAATTCTATACCCATTTCACATCCAAATTTTCATTCCCTAGTATATTAACACCACCATATCAATTTGGACCCCATAAAATCCATAATACTGATGGATTTGGGTTTTTCATTAATGTGTTAGGCCATCATATAAGCCCATTTCATGCATTAAATTTTATTTTTAGGTGTCAATATTCATTCATTTTATATTATTTTTCGGTGATTCCACCTCCCCCCTAAATCCAAAAACATGAAGCTCACACAAATTATCTATTTCCCCACATTGGAGCTCATTTGGATCAAATATTAGGGAGAAACATCTTAGGGAAGGTAATTTGATTCATTCATAAACCATTAAATTATCACTCTTTCTCCCACATTTTAGTCCCCAAAAAACCTCAATATCCTCCTACGTGCCTACAAATCATTTTTTGGTTTCTTGGATATTCATTCTATGGTGGATATGAGGTTATTTCATCATGATTGTTCAATTTAAGAAATATCTTCTTGGTTTCTTCAATTTTTCTTAGGGTTTTCTCCCTCATTCATGGAGTTCTAAAATGTATAGTGGTCAGGGTTCGTTCTTATGGTTTTATTTTGTGTTATTTTGAAAATGTTTTGGGTTTTAGTTGGATTTCACTTCCTTGATGTGAGGTGGTGTTGCAGTTGATGTTTCACACCATGTTTTTAGGGTTTTGACACAAAAAGGATGGTGGTTCCTTATCTAAACGATTATTGAAGATTTAGATTTATTTATTTACTGATATTCATTTTCCTCATATGATGTATGTGTTGTGAAAACTACTTTTGATGGATTTGTTTAAGAATTTAATTTTATAGTTGCACATTTGCATTAAATTGGTTGTTTTTCATGTGTAACTCTTGGGGTTGTACTCAGGTGTATTTTATAATATTTTAATGTGGTTCACTATATGTTTGTTTGGATTCCAATTCTACTTTGGTAGGGTCTTGATATGCCTTTGGGTTTAAAAGAGGGATTTTAATGGGTTTTATGTGACCAACCCTGGTATGCCTCTTGAAAGTGTTTTATAAAAATGTGTGCTTTTCATGTGAATATTTTGTGGTATTATTCGAGTTGATTTTATATTACATGAGATTGGTTTAATAGATATGTATATAGCTTCCAATTCTATTTTGGATTAGCATTTATGTGATTTTGGCTTTGAATGATGGTTTTTAAATGGGTTGTGTGCGAAACATAGTTACACCCCTTTGGGTTTGTTTTATGAAAATTGTAAATTTTTTAATGGATTAATGAATGTGGAAAAAGGATGTATATGAACTATTTCGGTTACATTTTTCACCTAAAATGAGTTTTTTAAAGATAAATCATTTTTTTGTGAGGTCAAAAGTTTTGATATTGTTTTTTCATTTATTGATGTTATTTATGAAATTGAAATGTGTGTTTGAAACTTGTTTGTGAAATTTTTTGTGTGAGTGTGATATGAAAATTGCATCTTTGTTTATGAAAAAGGTATTATGTAACATTTGAGTGGGCTATTATGTGATTTTTAGCATATTGGGAATGATTTTTTAAAAATTTTAAAGGATTTGTTGAATTGTGAAAGACATGAAAAATGTGTTGTAGTCTATTTTAGTGTGAGATTTATTTCAAAATCAATTTGAATGAAAGGGAGGTGATGTGACTTGAGTGATGTATATCTGGGCTATTTTGTGAATTAGTGATTTGAAATTGGTACATGCATGTGAAAATTGTATTTCATGACTTGTTGAACATGTTTGAGCATAAGAGGGAAACCGAGGTATCTAGGTGGGTGGACGTGTACTAGTATGCTAGTTATCCTGTGGGGTTTGAATTCAACATCATGTAGAAAGATTGAATATGAAAACACTAACTAAACTATGATGATGATGATGATGATTGGGTACCACTAGGTTAGGGCTATGTTCCCTACTAGTGGCGTGTGCACGAGAACAGATATTGTGATGGTTACTCTCACTAAGATACCAGGTACCTAGGACCCACAGTGAGCTAGTGCCTATGGGTTATTATCCAATTGATTATTCTTATTAGATAAATTTTTCTTAGTGTCTACAAATAGAATTATTTTATTGAAAATTAAGTAGCTTTTTTATTTCATTTAAAAGCGTTGATTCGTTCAAATATCACACTTTAAAACAGATTTTATTTTAAGATTCATCTTATATAAATTGTAACTAGCATTTCATGGTTATGAAAACATGGAAGATTTTATTATTTTAATGTTTATAATATGGAATATACTAGTGTTGGTATCCTACTTGGATTTTCCTCACACCCTACTTACATCCTTGGGTGTAAGTAGACTGGGTTATTTTTATAGAAGGTTTGAGTACAACTTTTGTTCCAATGGTATGGGTTTTTAACGGTCCCTCGGGATGTGGTGTTGTGGAGATGGATTGAGGGTGGTTCCTCTTACCATATGAATGTTCTTAGGATTTAAATTTTGGGTTTTTTAAATTGTTATAGTCATTGATACTTATTTTAATTTATTTAATTGAAATCTGAATTTTTGAAAAAACTTGTTTGTTATGAAAAATGAAGATTTATTTTGTTGGATTTTATTTTATTTTTATGTATATAAATAGAGTTAAATTGTTCCCAAATTCCATTTTATGATAAACAGTCACTTATTCTAGCCCATGGGGATTGGGAATGCCCTTCAGTCATTGTCACAGGCCAGGTCGGGTGCCAGTTTTGATGGAGACTAGATTCAGTTCGTGGAAATCTATCTTTGTAAGCATAATGAAATAGTGGAATAAAAAATGACTTATCAGTTCAATATAATAAAAATCCCCTTATAGTATACTTGGTATGGATCATATCCATTAAATTAATTATATATATTTTTAGTATTCTATTTGATACTTTATGAAACATCAATGAAAATTCATTCCACTAATTATTTATCTTATATCGTAATGAATTAAAATAATATTGACATATGCTATTGAAAAATTTTATAATAAATCATCCATATTTATATCTTGGAAAATCTAAAAATTTGGTGGAATGATTATTTTCACCAATTTAAGAGAATATATTTCTCTTCGATAAGTAATAAATTAGTTGAAATTATCACATTGATTGTTAAAAAATAAATCATGAGACGATCATGCCACCTTAAAAAATAGAATTTCAAAAAAATAATTAGAAATATCTAATAATTTCATTATTTTTTGAAGTGATAACTATTTTAAAATTGTAATCACAAATGAACAACATAGTAAAACAATATTCGAATTCACTTTTGGAGAATATATGTATGAGATGATAACATTAATTCATTAGAATAATAATACAATATTTTAATAATTCATGTTGAAAATGTTCTATATATCCTTACTAGAAATCCAATAAATTTTAAAGGTAGATATTTGAATTTTTTATGAGTTAATTTATACATCCTTGAATTAATTATAATTTTCCTTATTAAAGAATTACCTAAAATCGTATTTTAGAAATTATAAAAAAATTATTCCTATTAAATCAATTAGATAATTTTAACGCATATATCCTATAAGAATTATGTTATAATTTATTCTACTATGAAAATATATTTCTAAAATCATACTAAAATAACATCAGGATAAAATAATTGATACATATTATAACTCGATTCTTTATATAGT
The DNA here is from genome assembly GCA_963277665.1 of Viscum album. Classification (NCBI taxonomy): domain Eukaryota; kingdom Viridiplantae; phylum Streptophyta; class Magnoliopsida; order Santalales; family Viscaceae; genus Viscum; species Viscum album. The sequence goes on from OY728146.1 coordinate 386,725,416, forward strand.
TGGTTAGAATCTAATTTTATTTTAAATAAATTTACAAATTATGGTTTTGAAACATTTTACCGACATTATTCTTTTCATTGGTATTAGTGAATCACATTATATACAAAAATGGGAACCAATTTCACATCCAAATATCTCATATCAAACATAGTTGATTAATTGTTTTCTTAAATTCCAAACTATATTAATGGTTGTTAAAAAAACAATTAAGAAAAACAATTTATAAAAATTATAATACACTAAAAATATATACCCATTAATCCTCACTAATTTTAAATCATTTATTTTATAACCAAAGATAATAATTAATCATTTATTATTTTAAAAAAGAATCAAATATAGTAAAAACAATGTCTGTAATGGTGTTTTCATATTCTATTGTTTGTGTGTTTGGGGGGGGATTCCTTCAAAAATTCATATTACTAAAAAATTAAATTTCATGGTAATAGAATTATTATTTTAAATTGTTTAATTTAACTCCTCCAATTAATGCTTTTATTTTTAAAAGAATTGTTTTTGGTTTTTTATCATTTCAAAAAAATCATGTTGTAATAAAAAACAACCCTCTTAGCCCAACAAAATTCATAGTTATTATGAAAGTATAAATAATATCATTTCAGGATAGATATAAATGAAAATCATATTAAATAAATAAAAGACCACCAATATGATGAATATCAGGATTGGGATAGGGAATAAAATTTACAAACTCTAAACTCGAAAATAGCTCAGACACTAACATACTAATTCTCATATATATCTCATTATTTGTGTATAAATCCCACATATCGACCTTTGAAATTAATTTTTTCCACATTATTTTTCCCTAATTTCTATGTCAATTTCTAATTAATTAGTTTTTTTAAAAATAATTTTAACTGAATATTTAATATCATCTATTTTTCCAAAAAATTGTATTGTGTCAAGACGTAATGGTTATATCTAAAACAATTCTAAATTATTTTCCAATGTTAATAAAAATATATTTTTCACATTCACCATGGAATAAATTATTTAATTTTGATTAATAGATAAATTTTATTCCAATATTATATTCTATACAAATAGAATTTTATCATATGTTTTTCATTAGTATTAATTATTAATTTGTTTTTTAATTCATTAGTTGTGAATATATAAATGTTTGTCCATTCAGTTAAAAAAATTTACAATATTTGTAATGAAAATAAAAATGGAATTTTATTTATTTCTATGATATATGTTTTTGAAAAATAGGATCTTATCAACATTACATTTATATTTTTTTGAAATACACTTTTATCTATTGAAGAAACCACTTTTAGGTACCCCTAATACATTTTGAGTATATAGTTACCTTACTATTTTCATGGATATTAAATTTCCAACATTTTTAAAAATTATATTTTGGGAATCCATTTTAATTAATATTTTAAATTAATATATAATCCTTTAATAATTATATTATATTGGAATAATTAATTAAAATAATTTTTTATTCTTACATATGAATTTTTTCACCCAGATATTTAAAGAGGGTTATATTATTATGTCTAATAAGAATCAATTTTAATGAATGTCTCCTTATCATATATTAAACACATATATTTTCTTTTTTTAACTATGTAATTATATTTTATTCAATTATGATGAAATAACATTCATTCCTTACATTTAAATTTTATTTCAAAATAACTCACAAATTATCCCAATCCAAATATAATAGAAAAAATCAACCATTAGATAAAAAAACTTATTCCATTCTGTGAAAAAACACTAATTCAATGATGATTAATATGAAAAATTAATTAAATAGGTTCCCCATACATAAATGTTAAAAGTTCATTCAATATTAATACTTCAAAATTATTAATAGAACAAGGTCATTCTAATGAAAACATAGATTTTAATAAGATCAATAAGGACTTGGAAAAGAGGATAATATATTGAACCAAGGAAGATTATATGGATAAAATATTTTGTATTTATCCAAATAAAACACCCTTATAATTTTAATACCCACTATAACATTCAATTGATATCTATTTTTTGGGTACTCTAAATGGGAAATCCATGCTGATAAAATAATTGGAGAAATCATAGAAATATATATCATTGTAATGAGTATAAATATATAACTTATTCATATTGTTTATAATTATGTTTATAATCAAAAAATGAATTCATAAAAAAGTAGTCTTAACACTAATTTATTTGTTATATTTTGGGATGAATAAGAAAAATGGTTTAGAATGAATCATTTCTTATAATATAACTAAACAATTTTGGGAAATATTTTAAAAAATATATTCTATGATTATATTAATTATCTTAAAAATAAAAAATATGGTCCTAGAAATTTATCAATGATATTTTAAAAAAAATATAATTTTCTCTTAGAATTTTATATAATGAATAATATAATTCCAAGGCACAATATAAAAACAATAAAAACTAATTTATTTCATGAAAACATAATAGTTAATATAAGGCATAAATGAATATTATAAACTAGAAAATAGTATAATGGGATAAAAATAACATGTACTTTAATTTGATATTCTAGTGTTGTCTTATGTCCCTATAATATCATAGTTGGAGAAAATGTAATAACAAGAAAAAAATACAAATATTATATTATATTATTTTTTAGTATAAAATAGACAAACAATATTAAAAGATAGATATATGGAGAATGAATTAAATGATCGGTATTTATATAAAGTATAATGGCTTCCTTATAATTGGAAATGTAAACTGACCATTACAATAATATCCTTCACTTGAAATAGTAAAATAACGTATAAGTTTTATTTACATTGAATAGTAAAAATAATATAAATATTATAACATCATTAAACGATATTCAATTATGCCACTAAATTACATAATATGTGCATATTTTACTAAGGTGTGTTAAAAATTATTTGCTTATAACCCTATATTTTGTGTTATTATCTATTTATTAAAATTTAAAAATATCAAATTTACATTGGAAAATTTATTATAATTTCAATAATATATTTTTTCAATTACACAGTATATAATTGATGGATTTTTTCAAGGAAACATGGTTTTGGGGAGAAGAGTTTATATACATTTTTTCAAATATTATAGGTTTTATGAAATAATTATCCTTAAGCAATGGCTCAATAAATTCAAGAGTGGGTTTAGTAACCCAATATAAGTTTATTATGAAAATAATTGTACTTTAAAAATAAATTAAACTTCTAAATACAAATTTAATTTAAATGTACTAATAATATATTATATTTCTATATAATTTTTTTAAAAATTTATCATCATTAATAAGAATAAATTAATACATTTTGTGGTGAAATGTTTTAAATGACACTAAAATATCTATACTAAATTAAATAATATTCACAGTCTTGAAAAATAACACTATTTCATGTATTGCTTGGGAAATTGTATTTTATTCGTATTTTTGATAAAATTATACTCCCCTCTCAATATAAATAACCCCACTCGCACATACAGGTAATATAACGTCTTAAGTCCATCCCATTGGCAAAATAATTAGAAATAATTCCTCATTTTATGACTCAATGGATTCTTAATGGTGCTCATGTCATAACACACACTAATCCTTCAAAGAATTAGGACCTTAGTAGTGTAGATAACTTTAAGGATATGGAATCCGTTCAATCCCTTCCATTTATTTTCCCCCATATATACATCTATTCCCATTACCACTTCTAAATTTCTCTCCAAAACTTTATAAATTAATATAAATTTATGGAAAAATATTATTATTCACTAATGTTTTATTAAAAAATTTATGATAACTATTTTATATATTTACATATATTTGAAACTCCCCATTTATGTTCTGGTTAATCTCTTATGAGATCACTGTAAATTAATTATTCATCATCACATTTGATGATGATTATGGTATCATTTATACACTATATATATATCACTATCTATCTACGTATGTGTCTATATATATATATAAGTTAATTTATTTTTTTTAATGATTTGATATAATTTAATAGGTAATACAAATAAAAAAATTAAAAAAAATTAAAATCGAAATATTAAAATGAGAAATAAAATAATTCAATAAAATATGTATTCATGAAATTTTGTAATTATAAAAATATATGGAATATATTCCAATGATTATAAATAAAAATATAATATAAAAATTAATTTTATATGCCTCTAAATTAATTTTATAATAATCATATATTAATTATACATGGGGATTAAACATTAACAATCATAATGGGACTTATAATAGTGGGACTATCAAAATATTATAATTTTAATTAGGGTTTCATTAATACCACATCTCCCAATTTTATATATCATTCATATAAATTATCATTAAATACCTTAAAAGGGTTCGTTAGGTCATTTTATAATTAATTCCAATATATAAATTCGTGCACTTTTTCCATGGGACAAAATCATGACAAATAAATTATGTTGATAAAGTCTTTAACATTCCTATATACTCATTTATTATTTTAGGTTAATAGAAGTTATATTAATTCATTTTCATTAATTTATGTTTTTATACCATCATTTAAAATTTAATAAATTGAATTACCTTAATCTTTTGGGTTCATTTATGATAAATCCTTAAAATCTGATTTATGACATTTTAATGATTCTATTTTCATGGGTTTTTTCAAGAATATTCATTTTGTGTGTTTCCATTATATGTGGAACAAAATACTTTGAACATATTTTGAGGTGATGGGTTTTACTAGAATTATAAAATCCCCAATTCACTAGGTAATTGATTATTTCTACAAAAATAATCTTATTTATACATTATGAAGTTATCTTTTTCTCTAAAATAATTGATGGACCATATGCAGTTAGATATTTATATTATATAATAATGCATTATAATTGACCCTTTTCTTATGATTTTACATTATTATTCATTTCTTATATTCATTGTCTCTTGAATATCATCCATATGAAAAGTATATTACTCTAGTTATATGATAATTATTTATATCATTACCCATGCATTGGTCCTCATTTTCAATTTCTCTGCATTCTCATTACTCGTATCCTTACAATTATTTTTGCTAACCATTTAATTGGAATATATTCATATGTGACCCTATGTATTTGGATTATTATTAATTAAAATAGGATGATTATTCCAAATTACATAAATCTTGTTTATATAAATATTGATTAAATGTTATATGAGCATAATTTTATAAGACACAATATAAATAAATTTGAATAGATATAATATATTATATTCTTATATTTAATTTTCCTACTAAAAATGTATGAATAATATAGTTTTATATATTATTATCCATCAATGGAATAACTAATTTTGATGTTTGGGTAGTAAAATACAATATGGTTAAATGTTATAATTTTTCATGTTTAGAATATTTCACTGACATTTTTATTTGATTAAGTTATTAATCCTTGTGTACTGATTTTGGGTTTTTATAAAATTTGATATTTTTTAAAATGGGGTGAACTATGAGAAACCCAACCTACAATTGATGTGATGTATAATGTAATGATTTGTTCAATGAAAATTCTTCAACAAATATGTTATAGAAATTAAAATTTCTTACAGATAGATAACCCTAATTTTAGGTAATGAATTATGACCTTATACACATGTAATATAAACCATCACCTAAGAAGTGGAAAGTAACCAATGTTTCATTCAACTAAAAAAATACCACCATCATGATGATGGTATTTTTTTCAAATAATCATAAAAAATGGTTAAATTGATGTAAAAGACATTCAATGTTGTTTTTTGTTCTTATAAAGAGAAGGTTACATTTGTCAACTTCCATTTAAATGTAAATGTAAAACAATGGTTTAAATTGAAAAATAATTCAAATCATTAGGGATAATTTCAATCAATCAATTTTTAATAGTATATAAAAATATTTACAATGCTGATATTATAGTAAGATTTAGATGGGATCTTTTAGATATGATGCAAATAGTAAATTAATATATTGTATATATAAGGATAATTTCATCCAGCTTCAATGTTACACCTCTATTTTCTTTATCAACTGTAATATGAAAATATATTGAATTATTATTTATTTAAAACAACTTTATTAAAAGTCTATTGTTTTTTGAGATATTCGGAGTTATAAATATTAGTTCATTTTCATTATAAATATGTTATTGAGTATAAAGAATGTTCTAATGTAAATAGAGGCAAGAAAAAAAGATTATATTTTCTGACAGATGGACCGAAGAGTAACGATGGTGAAAAAATATGATCCAACTACCCACATACAAAAGATATTGAATTTAGCACCCATGAAACAATTTTTAGAGAATTTAAAAACTATTCATGTATTGAAACTGTGACATCCCAAGTATGTAATGAATAATAGATATTTTTATCTATGTCTATTAATGAATTATATATTGTTTTAGAGGCTTAAAATGAAAATAAATCCCATCTTAAGCATGGAATACACTAATATTTTTAAAAGATTGTTTTACTTCCTTTTTATGGAAGACCATTTTTAAATCCATATTTTGAAAAATTTATAAGCTATGTTTTTCAAAATAAACTTATTATTTATGATTGGGATATCAAAATTTACTTTGTGTAAATTTTTGGTATCTTTCCGATAAAGTTCATTTTTTAATGAATAGTGTAAAATATTGTATTTTAATTCAAAACCTGTTTTAAATATAATTTTTTAAGATAATTAGATTATATTTTGAATTATTTTTAAAGAGAAATTAGAATATATTTTTACCATTAAATCCAATAGTGGTCGTTGGAATTAATTTTACTTTGAAATCGGACTTAAACTAGTGTCAATCTTTTGATACTTATTGTTTCATAAAAACACGCTATTTGCTCTGACAGCGGGAATTACTTATTAAATTAATTAATGCAACTTATATGTTGTGAATATGGTAGAATGGAATTCATTTTTTAATTCTGAATATCAAATATATCTTAGGGTAAAGTTTTGGTATTTTTCTGAAAAACATCAATTTTTGATGAATAGTGAAACCAAAAAGTTCTATTTATAAAAATTGATTTCTCGTTTAAATGATATTTTACCACTTTTGTGTTTTGAATTTCAAAAATCCGACATACATGGTTGTCATTAAGATGTAAAATGTGGATCAATGAGATTAATATAATTTTTTGGTGAATAGTAACTTTTAAGTTCTTAATCGCGATTAGAAGTAATTATTGTAGTTTAAGGTAAAAATAATGTATTAATAATATGAGATGAGCTTGAAACATGTCCTACCCTCATTTGGTGTGTCATGTCCGACCAAGAAAATCCATGAGTCAACTTGGGGGCCCCATGGAGCCACTTTGGTTGGGAAATGACATAAATTACTTTTTATTTAATGATAATGTGAAAATGACACAATCATGAAATGTTTTACTAAACAAAATTTACATGGGGTTATACAAGTCATATTTTTTTATTATAAATAGTCATTGGAAAGATAAAAATATTTCCTACATCATAGTAGTTTTGTTATAATTTTTAGACTTTAAATAAATTAAATTATTTATGTCATCTTGATGATGCAGTGATGACCTCATTATTTAACAATTTAAATAAAATGAAATGATAATGTAAAATCAATGACCTACACATGTCCAAAACCTATTGGATGGGTGGATTTATAACCCTTATCACCTTATCCTCGAATTATATCAATGTGGGGCCTCTTAAATCTGAATACCATTTTAAAATAAAGTTACTTTTCTTTACCTTCGAAGAGTGCCCCTCCTCTCCTCTTATAAAAGGCCCCCACCTCTACCTCCATACCGACACTTCCAAAGCCTTTTGCTCGGCCAACCCCTGCCCATTTTGTCCCTCCACTTCCCTATCTTACTCCTTGAAACCTCACTTTGGGAAGAAGTCTTCTCAAGGAAGCCTTTGAGCTCAAATCTAAGAGAGTTACCCGATTTTAAGGAGATTAAAGAACGACTGAGTCAAGTCGGACCCGAGGTATGGGACTTCGTCTCAATCTCCTTTCATTGAGGCATATTTTGTTTTATACACAAACTTCTTTATACGGTGTATAAACCCCTTTTACTTTTACATTTATTCAGAGGGAATCTTTTTTATACGAAGAGTTTACTAAACGACAAAAGGGAATGTTTTTGTCGTACGTATGCGGCGACAACGACTTCTCCGCCGCCGTGACCATTATTTGAGTTTCGGCTTCCTCTACAAGCCATACCTTTTTTTAAAAGAAAAATAAATACCATGTTTTACTTTTCTTTTATTTTGGTATTGAAGATGGTTTTCATAATGTTTTTATATCAATGTGTTGTATTGATATCTTGTGATTGAAAGGTGGAAATGTTTTGTTTCCTTTATGCATGTTTTATGTGATACGATTATGTTGAGGTTCTTGGGAAATATTATGAAGACGGGTGGTTTCGTGATAAACTAAGGGCGGGAGAGCCCGATATTGCTCTCCAATTCATTGTGTAACGCGAAGGAGTTTAACGTTAAGGTTTCTCCGAAGAGATTTAGGGAATATACTGTGATGGGTTTTCCAAACATAACCAAGAGGGTTACCCCCTACGTAAGAATGTTATGAATGCCTCAAGTTACCTTTATGTCTTATGATTTCTATGATTTATTCATGATTTGATGAGGTATGTTAAAGTGCTTATGTTTTATGGGTAAAGTATGATTTCACTCTTATGTATATATGTACCCATGTTTCCTTTCCATATTTTTATATCCCTTAGTGAGCTTTTTATGCTCATCCCATGTTTTTTGAAATGTTTTTCACAAGTCAAGGGAAAGGTACATGATATGATGATAGTGTCAAGGAAGTGTCAAGAAAGAATCCATGTTTTAATTTAAATATGTTTCCATTTATGGGAAAGAAGAATACTATCTTTATGTAACCACTTTGTTTATATGTGGAATGTAATGCAAGTTTTATGATCTAATTCTCTAAAACTCTAAACCCAAAAAAATCCTCAATGTGTAATCTTATAATAACTCAAGATTAAGTATGTTTTAAGGTCGGGGCCTTATAGTTAGTATCAGAGGTTGGTTTAGATTACTTTAGGAGTTAGAATTCTATTAAATGATTATCCAAATTTTTTTTATGGTCAAATTGAAGTGATATAGTATATGAAGATTACCATGTTGATTCATCTAAGACATGTTTGTTCAGAATGGTTTTCCGCAGAGGAAACAGGGAAGCAGTGCTAGGAAGGCATACAGAAGGAAATAACCTTCTGAATCAGCATCCCGAGATGGTCGGAATTGGATCTTAACTGTTTGTTGTAGTAATGGCGCAGTTGACTCAAGCGATAAATGGCGGTGGAATCCATGCACGAGATCAGCCAGATCAACTGCGGAGGAACATGTCAGTGGTGGAACTTTTCCTAAGGCAACATCCCCCATTATTCGGAGGATCATCTAACCCTGTGTTAGCTGAAGGGTGGATTAAATCACTGGAGAAGATTTTCGATGTCATGGGGTGTTCATAAAATCAAAAGGTTAGTCTTGCTATTTACCATTTGGAGAGTGAAGCAGATCAGTGGTGGTCGATGGTTAAAAATATCGGGGACGCTGATGAGATTGATGCTCTCGAATGGGATGAATTAAAAGGTATGTTTCTTGAGAAGTATTTTCCTAAGGTTATTCAACTTAGGATGGAAAAGAAATTCTTGGAATTGAGGCAAGAGGAAGACTCAGTGGCTGCCTATGAAGAAAGGTTCACTTGGTTGGCAAGGTATGCTCCAAATTTTATCCGAGACCTTGATAGTAAAATCAATCATTTTTACTCTGGATTAAAGCCAAAATATCGAAGTGAATTAGTTTCTTGTGATTTTAAAAGTTATGAAAAGCTTGTTCGATGTGCTGAGAAGGTGGGAATGGAGTTTTCATATGATCAAGTGTTCTATAAAAACCACCATAAGAAGAAACCGATGTGGCAGGAGAAAGGTAAGAATTCTTCAAGAAAGTCTGATGGTAAGAAAACTGAGTTTCCAGTTTGTGATAAATGTGGCAAAAGACATGCTGGGGAATGTCTTCTGAATTCTGGAAAGTGCTACCGATGTGGTAAGATGGGACATAAGGCTCGTGATTGCACTGGAAAAGATCAGGGTGATGGTAAGACCAAATTTGATTTACAGTTAGTGAAATGTTATAAGTGCAATGAGATGGGTCACTATGAAAACGAGTGTTCGACAAAGAGCTTGAGTGATGGGAAGCAGTTAGACTACAAGAAGAAAGGGGTGGTGAAATCCTTTTCAACTACTTCAGTAGATGTCGGGCCATCAAATGAAGTTGTATCAGGTAATTTGTTTGTTTTTTCAGATTATGCCAGTCTGTTTTTTGATTCGGGGTCTACACATTCTTTCATCTCTGAAACCTTTTCTGGTAAAATGGTAATACCATCTCAAGAAATGACTCTTGAACTTGTGGTAAAAACACCTGGGGGAAATGTTGAGGCAAAAAGAATTTATAAGAATCTTCCTATCCTTATATGTGGAAAGAACCTACTTGCAAACCTTATTGTTCTACCTCTAGTACAGTTTGATGTTATCCTGGGTATGGATTGGATCTCTATTTACCATGCTAAGATTGACTGTAGAGCTAAAGAAGTTTCTTTTCAAAAATTCTTTCATTTTGTGTACAATAATGAACCCTTACTGTTGATAACATATCAAGAGGCCAAGAAACTTGTAAAATACGGAAATGAATGTTACCTTGCACACATCGTTGAAAATAAAGGAACTGTTCAGTTTAATGATGTGCCAGTGGTAAATGAGTATCCTGATGTTTTTCCTGATGAGTTGCCTGGAATAATTCCAGATCGGGAAGTTGAGTTTACTATTGACTTAGTTCCTGATGCAAAGCCAATTTCAAAACCCCCTTATCGAATGGCTCAAATTGAACTTTTAGAGTCGAAGGAGCAATTGCAAGATTTATTAGAGAAAGGTTTCATTCGACCTAGCACATCACCATGGGGTGCTCCTTTTTTATTTGTTAAAAAGAAAGATGGTTCTATGAGGCTTTGCATTGATTATAGAGCCTTGAATTATATCACTGTTAAGAACAAATATCCTTTGCCTCATATCGATGATTTGTTTTATCAGCTCCAAGGAGCTCAGTATTTTTCAAAGATTGACTTGAGATCGGGGTACAATCAGTTGATGGTAAAGGAAGAAGATGTTCCAAAGACCACGTTCCATACAAGATATGGCAATTATGAATTTTTAGTAATGCCTTTTGGGCTAACCAATGCACCTGCTGTATTAATGGACTTAATGAATATAATTTTCCATGAGTTCTTGGATTTGTTTGTGGTAGTTTTCATTGATAATATTTTGGTGTTTTCTAAAAGTAAAGAGGAGCATGAAATTAATTTAAGGGTTATCTTGCAAACCTTAAAAGAAAATAAACTATATGGAAAATTCAGCAAGTGTGAGTTTTGGTTGCAACAAATTTCTTTCCTTGGTCATATTGTTTCTAAAGATGAGATAACTGTTGATCCTGCAAAAACAAAGGTTGTTGAAGAATGGCCAAGACCCACAAATTTAACTGAGATTCGTAGTTTCCATGGTTTGGCAGGCTATTACCAAAGGTTTGATAGCAATTTTTCACGGTTATCTAGTCCTATGACTAAGCTAACTCGGAAGGGTGTTAAGTGTATCTGGACAAAAGAATGTGATGATTGTTTTCAGGAACTGAAAAGAAGATTGGTGAATGCTCCAGTTTTGGCACTACCTTCTAGGAATGGTGAGTTTGTTATATACAGTGATGCTTCATTGAAAGGACTTGGTTGCGTCCTAATGCAGAATGATCAGGTAATTTCTTATGCTTCACGACAGTTGAAAACTCATGAGGTAAATTACCCTACACATGATTTGGAATTAGCTGCTGTTGTTTTCGCTTTAAAAATTTGGAGGCATAATTTTTATGGAGTAAAGTGTGAAATATATACTAACCACAAATGTTTAAAGTATATATTCACTCAGAAAGAGTTAAATATGAGATAGTGGAGATGGATGGAATTAATCAAGGATTATGATTGTACAATTCATTACCATCCAGGAAAAGAAAATAAAGTGGCTGATGCCTTGAGTCGAAAAAGTAATGCTTCATTTGAAATGTTGCGTTTGGAACGTGATCCTCTGGTTAAGGATTTCATGTACTTTGGCATAGAAGTTGTCGGTGCAGGAAGTTCTTCTATTTTGTTTCAGGTGTCAGTGAGATCATCTCTATCAGATAGAATCGAGCAAGCACAGAAGAAAGACAGTGAGTTGCGAAAAAAGGTAGAGCTGGTTCAGAAAAGTATGTTTCCTGAATTCAACATTGATAGTGATTGTGTTTTGAGATTTGCGAAGAGATTGTGTGTGCCTTGTGATTCACAGTTGAAGAGAGAGTTGTTATGTGAAGCTCATAGTTCTCCGTTTTCAGTTCATCCTGGCAGTACTAAGATGTACAGAGATATGCGGGAGTATTACTGCTGGGATTGAATGAAAAGAGATATTGCTGATTTTACTGTGAAGTGTTTGACATGTCGACAGGTTAAAGAAGAGCGGCAGTTACCGAAAGGGATTCTTCATCCATTACCAGTGCCAGAGTGGAAATGGGAGAATATATCCATGGACTTTGTTGTGGTATTACCGAAGACATCTCGAGGTAATAATGCAATCTGGGTTATTGTGGATCGCTTGACTAAATATGCTCCTTTCCTTTCTATACGAGATACTTTTTCGCTAGATCGACTTTCTCATTTGTATCATAAAGAGATAGTATGGTTACATGGAGTTCCCCTCTCCATTGTATCTGATCGTGATCCCAAGTTCACTTATAACTTTTGGAAAGGCCTTCCGAAGTCATTGGGTACTGAATTAAATTTTAGTGCAGCTTTTCATCCTCAATCAGATGGGCAGTCAGAACGAACAATTCAGACATTGGAGGATATGCTATTTTCTTTCTCTATGGATTATCAGGGAAGTTGGGACCAACATCTTTCTTTGGTTGAATTTTCATATAATAATAGTTTTCATTCCAGTATACAGATGGCACCATTTGAGGCATTATATGGGAAGAGGAGACGAACTACAGCTTTCTAGGATGAAGTGGGTGAAAGGAAGTTGATGGGACCAGAATAGGTAGAAGAGATGGCAGAAAAAGTTCAGCTGATTCAGAAGCACATGAGAACAGCTCAGAGAAGGCATAAGAGTTATGTGGATAACCGGAGGAAGGATCTATCTTTCGAGGTAGGTGATCATGATTTTCTAAATGTTTCTCCATGGGAAAGTGTGATGAGATTTGGTAAGAAAGGATACCTGAGTTCAAAGTTTATTGGACCATATGAAATTCTGGAGAGAGTTGGATCAGTTGCATACCGGGTGGCTTTACCTCCGAGTTTATCTCAGGTACACAATGTTTTTCACGTTTCGATGTTGAGAAAGTATATGCCAAATCCATCTCATGATTTGAGTCTAGAGGTAGTTCAGCTGGAAGAGAACCTATCTTATGGGGAACAACCGGTCGAGATTCTTGACCATAGGGAGCAAGTGTTACGGAATAAGGTGATTAATCAGGTAATGGTTTTGTGTAAAAACCACATGATGGAAGAGGCAACATGGGAATCTGATAATGCAATGAGGGATAAGTACCCCCATTTATTCGATAAGTAAATAAATTGCGGGGACGCAATTTTCAAAAGGGGGGAAGGATGTAACATCCCAAGTATGTAATGAATAATAGATATTTTTATCTATGTCTATTAATTAATTAGATAGTGTTTTAGAGTCTTAAAATGAAAAAAAAATTTAATCTGAAGCATGGAATACATTAATATTTTTAAAAGATTATTTTACTGCCTTTTGATGGAAAACCATTTTTAAATCCATCTTTTGACAATTTGATAAGCTATGTTTTTTAAAATAAACTTATTCTTTATGATTGGGATATCAAAATTTACTTTGTGTAAATTTTTGGTATCTTTCCGATAAAGTTCATTTTTTTAATGAATAGTGTAAAATGGTGTATTTTAATTCAAAACCACTTTTTAATCTAATTTTTTAAGATGATTAGATTATCTTTTGAATTGGTTTTAAAGTGAAATTATAATATATTTTTACCATTAAATCCAATAGTTGTCATTGGAATTAATTTCACTTTGAAATCGGACTTAAACTAGTGTCAATCTTTTGATACTTATTGTTTCATAAAAACACGCTATTTGCTCTGACAGCGAGAATTAATTATTAAATTAATTAATGCAACTTATATGTTGTGAATTTTGTAAAATTTACATCATTTTTGAATTCGGAATATCAAATATAGCTTAGGGTGAAGTTTTGGTTTTTTTATGAAAAACATCAATTTTTGATGAATAGTGAAACCACTAAGTGGTACTTATAAAAATTGATTTTTCGTTTAAATGAAATGTTACCACTTCTGTATTTTGAATTTCAAACATCCCTCATACATGGTTGTCATTAAGAAGTAAAATGTGGATCAATGAGATTTAAATAATTTTTTGGTGAATAGTAACTTTTAAGTTCTTAATCTCGATTAGAGGTAATTAGTGTAGTTTAAGGTAAAAATAATGTTTTAATAATATGAGATGAGCTTGAAAAATGTCCTACCTTCATTGAATGTGTCATGGCCGACCAATAAAATCCATGAGTCAACTTGGGGACCCCATGGAGCCACTTTGGTTGGGAAATGATATAAATTACTTTTTATTTAATGATAAAGTAAAAATGACACAAACATGATATGTTTTACTAAAACAAGTTTTACATGGGGTAATACAAGTCATATTTATGATTATAAATAGTCATTGGAAAGTTAAAAATATTTCCAACATCATAGTATTTTTTTTATAATTTTTAGACTTTATATAAATTAAATTATTTATGACATCATGATGATGCAGCGATGATCTCATTATTTAACGATTTAAATAAAATGAAATGATAATGTAAAATCAATGACCTACACATGTCCAAAAACTATTGTATGGGTGGATTTATAACCCTTATCACCTTATCCTAGAATTATATCAATGTGGGACCTCTTAAATCCGAATACCATTTTAAAATAAAATGACTTTTCTTTACCTTACAAGAGTTCCCCTCCTCTCCTCTTATAAAAGGCCCCCACCTCTACCTCCATACCCACACTTCCAAAGCCTTTTTCTCGGCCAACCTCTGCCAATTTTGTGTCTCAACATCCCTCTCTTACTCCTTGAAGCCTCACTTTGGGAAGAAGTCTTCCCATGGAAACCTTTGAGCTCAAATCTAAGAGAGTTACCCGATTTTAAGGAGATTAAAGAACGACCGAGTCAAGTCGGACCCGAGGTATGGGACTTCGTCTCAATCTCCTTTCATTGAGGAATATATATTTTTTATACACAACCTTCCTTATACGGTGTATAAACCCCTTTTACTTTTACATTTATTCAAATGGAATCTTTTTTATACGAAGCGTTTACTAAACGACAAAAGGGAATGTTTTTGTCGTACGTATGCGGCGACAACCACTTCTCTGCCGCCGTGACCATTATTTGAGTTTCGGCTTCCTCTACAATCCATACCTTTTTTTTAAAAGAAAACTAAATACCATGTTTTACTTTTCTTTTATTTTGGTATTGAAAATGGTTTTCATAATGTTTTTATATCAATGTGTTGTATTGATATCTTGTGATTGAAAGGTGGAAATGTTATGTTTCCTTTATGCATGTTTTATGTGATACGATTATGTTGAGGTTCTTTGGAATTATTATGAATACGGGTGGTTATGTGATAAACTAAGGTTGGGTGAGCCCAATATAGCTCTCCAATGCATTGGGTAACGTGAAGGAGTGTAACGTTAAGGTTTCTCTGAAGAGATTTAGGGAATATATTGTGATGGGTATTCCAAACGTAACCAATAGGGTTACTCCCTACGTAAGAATGATATGAATGCCTCAAGTTACCATTATTTCTTATGATTTCTATGATTTATTCATGATTTGATGAGGTATGTGAAAGTGCTTATGTTTTATGGGTAAAGTATGATTTCATTCTTATGTATATATGTACCCATTTTATCTTTCCATATTTTTATATCCCTTACTGAGCTTTTTATGCTCATCCCAAGTTTTTTGAAATGTTTTTCACAGGTCAAGGGAAAGGTACATGATATGATGATAGTGTCAAGGAAGTGTCAATAAAGAATCCATGTTTTATTTTAAATATGTTTCCATTGATGGGAAATAAGAATACTATCTTTATGTAACCACTTTGTTTATATGTGGAATGTAATACATGTTTTATGATCTTATTCTCTAAAAATCTAAACCCGAAAAGATCCTCAATGTCTAATCTTGTAATAATTAAAGATTAAGTAAGGTATAAGGCCGGGTCCTTATAGAAACGGTGATAATAAAGCATAAGATAATAGAATGAACATGAAAAGGTAACCCAATGTAGTTTATAAAAAAATTCCATGGTCAACAAACTACTAATGGCCCAATAAACGACTACAAGTATTATGGAGACTATGAATGTCATTGTAACAATCCAAAGTTATTTGAGAATAATGAAAATAAAAAACATCTAAAATAAGGGCTCAATAAAGTACATAAGCTATTAACTAAAGTGACGTGTTTTATAGTTACCTAAATCACATGGGGTACCTATACTATAGAAGGTTGATCCATAAAAACCCCATGATTTTCTCACATAGGGAAGAGTATATCAATAAGTGCTAATAATGAATAACTATAATGGGAGGTCATTTATTAATGTACATGAACTCATGCACCCAACAACACTCATGCAATAAAATATACAAATTATAAAAAGGGGATTTAAATCTACTATAAAACCTTGTAGAAATGGCCTATAATGAATATATTCGAGTACCATTGATGAAAAAATATGTTTATTGGGGAAAAAATATATGGCCAACTAGAAATGAAGTCCAAGAATGACATCAATTGTAATTAATAAATGAAGAGAGAGATAATGGATTCCCATCTCCAGGATCGACCACCATACAAGTGCAATGAACGCTATAATTACTACTATTTCTTATAAAAATTTAGAATATCTCTTTCATCAACATTAGACATGTTACATGTGGGAAGGTCCCATGTAGTGGTGAGTATATACATACCCAGAATTGCTCTAAAAACTAAAACTAAGAGATATCAGGTCAAAACAATATCCATATTATCCCAATGAAATTGGAAAACAACCAAACACACACACACACATATAACCATAATTAATCCCTAACAATGAAATAAGGTTATTTATATCTCACAAACTAGACAAAGTTGATGAGTAAGCACGTAGCTCCAAAATTCCATCACTAATACCCATCACGAAAACAAAATCGCATAAATATATGTGGATGGTCACACTTCTATATATTTAAATATATAGGTAATTATAAGGTCCTAGCCTTAAACCTTACTTAATCATGAGTTATTAGAAGATTACACATTGAGGATATTTTCAGGTTTAGAGTTTTAGAGAATTAGAACATAAAATTTGAATTACATTCCACATTTAAACAAAGTGGTTACATAAAGATAGTATTCATTTTTTCCCACCAACAGAAATATATTTAAAATAAAATATGGATTCTTTCTTGACACTTCTTTGACACTATCATCATATCATGTACCTTTCCCTTGACCTGTGAAAAACATTTCAAAAAAACTTGGGATGAGCATAAAAAGCTCAATATGGGTTATAAAAATATGGAAAGGAAACATAAGTTCATATATACATAAGAAAGAAATCATAATTTACCCATAAAACATAAGCACTTTAACATACCTCATCAAATCATGAATAAATCATAGAAATCATAAGACATAAAGGTATTTGAGGCATTCATAACATTCTAACGTAGGGAGTAACCCTCTTGGATACGTTTGGAATACCCCTCACAGTATATTCCCTAAATCTCTTCGGAGAAACCTTAACATTTCACTCCTTCGCATTACCCAATGCATTGGAGAGCTATATCGGGATCACCTGCCCTTAGTTTATCACGGAACCACCCGTCTTCATAATAATGCGCAAGAACCTCACCATAATCGTATCACATAAAACATTCATAAAGGAAACATAACATTTCCACCATTCAATCACAAGATATCAATACAACACATTGATATAAAAACATTATGAAAACCATTTTCAATACCAAAATAAAAGAAAAGTAAAACATGGTATTTATTTTTCATTTAAAAAAAGGTATGGCGTGTAGAGGAAGCCAAAACTCAAATAATGGTCACGGCGGCGGAGAAGTCGTTGTCGCCGCATACGTACGACAAAAACATTCCATTTCTTAATTTAGTAAAAGCTTCGTATAAAAAAGATTCCTTTTGAATAAACGTAAAATTCAAAGGGTTTTATATACCGTACAAAAGAAGGTTGTGTGTAAAAAAAAATATGCCTCAATGAAAGGAGATTGAGACGAAGTCCCATACCCTAGGTCCGACTTGACTCGGTCATTCTTTAATCTCCTGAATAATAAACCTGAGTTAATTTCTACTTGTTTAAGAACCTTTTTCAAGTTCATTATTCCTTTTATATCACTTATTTCCATGTCATGAACACTATGTAATTATTTAAGTTAATAACAGTCGTTTTAACGATCATTGGTACTTGAGTCAAACATAACCCATTTATAATTACAATTTGTCCATGTATCCAATATATCCAGAATGTTATTCATTATGTAGATATCATATATATCATATATATCCAGTACATGCATGCATTTATAATATTACATAACATTTTGAGATAAGAAATGAAATGCACCGTTCATGGAGACGGTAAGCCGTACGTACGCATGAACGCTGCTTCCATTTCTATTTCGTATTTTATGAAATGGAATCATAATGATATAAAGGTATATTATAATTCCAGTTTAATATCATATATAATATCATAACTCCATCCTTTATACGTCCCACATATGGTATTAATGAATCAAATCACTTTGAGGGGGCGGTAGTCCGCACTTCCTTAAATGAAGATATCGCATTTACCCATATTGGAAACCATAAAGGTATGCCCAAAATAAAAAATACAGAATCTTAAGGAAATAATAAACATATTATGTATCATATATAAATTAGTTTCATCTTAATGTCCACCTTTGAAGGTGTTAAAATAATGTTGAACAATCATCGTTTCGGGTGGCAGAAATTCGCCATCCACGAAAATAGTATATTATTTAACCATTAGATGTAGGTGTGTGTAAGTATAGATAGAATAATTCTTATAAAAACATACTAGTATATGGAAGAATCTGGTTTTGTTACAAAATAAATGAATTAAAAGAGTTTAGGGGGTTGGAGAAACAAAATAAAACAAAAGAACACAAGTGAAAACATTACCATAAAATCGGGTAACTCCCGTTGAATTGAGCTCAAAGGATTCCTTGGGAAGACTTCTGCCCAATGTGAGGCTTCAAGGAGTAATAGAGGGAAGTGGAGAGACCAAATGGGCAGGGGTTGGCCGAGACAAAGTCTTTGGATGTGTGGGTAAGGAGGTAGAGGTGGGGGCTTTTTATAAGAGGAGAGGAGGGGCACTATTGGAAAGTAAACAAATGTTACTTTATTTTAAAATTAGTTTCGGATTCAAAAGGTCCCACATTGATATAATTAGAGGGTAAGGTGATAAGGGTTCAAAATACACCCATCCAATAGGTTTTGGACATGTTTAGGTTATAGATTTTACATTATCTTTTCATTTTATTTAAATCCTTTATTAATGAGGTAATCGTTGCATCATCATGATTTCATAACTAATTTAATTTATATAATGTATAAAAATTATATAAAAAAAATCATGATGTATGAAATATATTTATCTTTATAATTAATTTTTATAGTCAAAAATCTGACTTTTATAACCCCATTTAAAAATTGTTTCAGTAAAACAACTCATGTTTGTGTCATTTTAATTTTAACATTAAATAAAAAGATATTAATGTCATTTTACTACCAATGTGGATCCATGGGGTCCCCAAGTTGACCCATGTCTTTTATTTGTCGGAAATGACACATCCAATAAGGGTAGGACATGTGTCTAGGTATTTTCATTTTATTATAATATCATTTTTTCCTTAAATTGCACTAATTACCTCTAATCGCGATTAAAAACTTGATAAGATACTATTCCCCAAAAAATTATTTTAATCCAATTGAACCACATTAAAATTCTTAATGAAAACCATGTATGTAGGATTTTTTAAATTCAAAACACAAATATGGAAAAATTTCATTTAAACGGAAAATCAGTTTTTATAAGTACCACTTAGTGATTTCACTATTCATCAAAAATTGATGTTTTTCAGAAAATTACCAAAAATTCACCCTAAGATATATTTGATATTCCGAATTCAAGATTTTTGTCTATTTTACAAAATTTAGATCATATAAGTCACATTAATTAATTTAATAATAAATTCCCATTGTCATGACAAATAGCGTGTTTTTATGGAACAATAAGTATCAAAAGATTAACACTAGTTTAAGTCCAATTTCAAAGTAAAATTGATTTCAACGACCACTATTGGATTAAATGGTAAAACTATATTCCAATTTCACATTAAACCCAATTCAAAAGATAATCTAATCATATAAATGAATTAGATGAAAACGCATTTTTTATGTAAAATGCAGTATTTTTCACTATTCATTAAAAAATGAACATTATCTGAAAAATACCAAAAATTTTCAAAAAGTAAATTTTTATTTCCCAATCATAAAGAATAAGTTTATTTTGACAAATAGAGCTTATAAAATTGTCAAAATATAGATTTAAAATATGGTTTTCCATCAAAAGGCAGTAAAACAATCTTATAAAAATATTAGTGTATTCCATGATTAAGATTGGATTTATTCTCATTTTAAGCTTCTATAACAATATCTAATTCATTAGAAGACATAGATAAAAATATCTATTATTCATTACTTACTTGGGATGTTACATCCTTCCCCCCTTTAGAAAATTGTGTCCCCGCAATTTATTTACATATCGAATAAATGTGGGTACTTATCCCTCATTGCATTTTCAGATTCCCATGTTGCCTCTTCAATCATGTGGGTTTTCCACAAAACCTTTACCTAATGAATCACATTATTCCATAACACTTGCTCCCTGTGGTCAAGAATCAGGACCGGTTGTTCCTCATAAGATAGGTTCTCTTTTAGCTGAACTACCTCTGGACTCAAAACATGAGATGGATCTGGAATATACTTTCTCAGTATCAAAACATGAAAAAAATTGTGTACCTACGATAAAATCGGAGGTAAAGCCACTCAGTAACTAATTAATCCAACTCTCTCCAGAATTTCATATGGTCCAATGAACCTTGGACTCAGATTTCCTTTTTACCAAATCGCATCACACTTTTCTGTGGTGAGACTTTGAGAAAAACATGATCACCTACCTCAAAAGATAGATCCTTCCTCCTATTGTCCGCATAACTCTTTCGCCTGATCTGAGCTGTTCTCATGTGTTTTTGTATCAGCTGAACTTTTTATGCCAACTCTTCTACCAATTCTGGTCCCATCAGCTTTCCTTCACCAACTTCATCCCAAAAAGCTGGAGTTCGACACCACTTCCCATATAACGCCTCAAATGGTTCCATCTGTATACTGGAATGAAAACTATTATTATATGAGAATTCAACCATAGAAAGATGTTGGACCCAACTTCCCTGATAATCCATCGAACAATCCCGTAGCATATCTTCCAAAGTCTGAATTGTTCGTTCTAACTGGCCATCTAATTGAGGATGAAAATCTGTACTAAAATTTAATTCAGTACCCAATGACTTTTGAAGGCCTTTCCAAAAGTTAGATATAAACCTAGGATCACGATTGGATACAATGTATAGAGGAACTCCATGCAACCTGACTATCTATTTAAGGTATAATCAAGAAAGTTGATCTAGAGAGAAAGTATCTCGAATTGGAAGGAAATGAGCAAATTTAGTGAAGCGATCAACAATAACACAGATTGCATTAGTACCTCGAGATTTCTTCGGTAATCCCACAACAAAGTCCATGGATATATTCTCCCATTTCTACTCTGAAACTGGTAGAGGTTGAAGCATCCCTTTCGGTAACTTCTGCTCTGCTTTAACCTGTTGACAAGTCAAACACTTCACAATACAATCAGCAATATCTCTTTTCATTCCATCCCACCAGTAATACTCCCGCAGATCTCTGTACATCTTAGTACTGCCAGGATGAACTGAAAACGAAGAACTATGAACTTCAATAACAACTCTCTCTTCAACTGTGAATCACAAGGCACACACAATCTCTTCCCAAATCTCAAAACACAATCATTATCAATGTTGAATTTAGGCAACTTACCTTTTTGAACGAGCTCCACCTTTTTCTGCAACTCACTGTCTTGCTTCTGTGCTTGCTTGATTTTGTCTGATAGAGAACATTTCACTGATACCTGAAACCAAACAGAAGAACATCCTGCACCAACAACTTCTATGCCAATGTTCATCAAATCCTTAACCAAAGGATCACGTTCCAAACACAACATTGCTAATGAAGCATTAATTTTTCGACTCAAAGCATCAACCACTTTATTTTCTTTTCCTAGATGGTAATGAATTGTACAATCATAATCCTTGATTAATTCCAGCCATCTCCTCTGTCTCATGTCTAACTCTTTCTGAGTGAATATATACTTTAAACTTTTTTGATCAGTATATATTTCACACATTACTCCATACAAATGATGCCTCTAAATTTTTAATGTGAAAACAAAAACAGCTAATTCCAAATCATGTGTAGGGTAATTTAACTCATGAGTTTTCAACTGTCGTGAAGCATAAGCAATTACATGATCATTCTACATTAGGATGCAACCAAGTCCTTTCAATGAAGAATCACTGTATATAACAAACTCACCATTCCTGAAAGGAAGTGCCAAAACTGCAGCATTCACTAATATTCTTTTCAATTCCTGAAAAAAATCATCACATTCTTTTTTCCAGATAAACTTAACACCCTTTCGAGTTAGCTTAGTCATTGGACTAGATAACCATAAAAAATTTCTAACAAACCTTCGATAATAGCCTTCCAAACCAAGGAAACTATGAATCTCTGTTACATTTGTGGGTCTTGGCCTTTCTTCAACAACCTTTGTTTTTGCAGGATCAACGGTTATCCCATATTTAGAAACAATGTGACCAAGGAAAGAAATTTGTTGCAACCAAAACTCACACTTGCTGAATTTCCCATACAATTTCTTTTCTTTTAAGATTTGAAAAATAACACTTAAATGTCTTTCATGCTCCTCTTTACTTTTAGAAAACACCAAAATATCATCAATGAAAACCACCACAAACATATCCAAGAACTCATGGAAAATTGTATTCATTAAATCCATGAGTACAGCAGGTGCATTGGTTATCCCAAAAGGCATTACTGCAAATTCATAATGGCCATATCTTGTATGAAAAGCAGTCTTCGAAACATCTGTTTCCTTTACCTTCAACTAATGGTACCCCGATCTTAGGTCAATCTTTGAAAAAAACTGAGCTCCCTGGAGCTGATCAAACAAATCATCGATATGAGGCAAAGGATATTTGTTCTTAACAGTGATGTTATTCAAGGCTCTATAATCAATGCAAAGTCTCATAGAACCATCTTTCTTTTTAACAAATAACACAGGATCACCCCATGGTGATTTGCTAGGTTGAATGAAACCTTTTTCTAATAAATCTTGAAATTTCTCCTTCAACTCTAAAAGTTCAATTTGAGCCATTTGATAAGGGGGTTTTGAAATTGGCTTAGCATCAGGAACTAAGTCAACAGTAAATTCAACTTCCCGATCTGGTATTATTCTAGGAAACTCTTCCGGAAAAACATCAGGATACTCATTTACCACTGGCACATCATTAATCGGAACAGTTCCATTGTTTTCAACAATATGTGCAAGGTAACATTCATTTCCATATTTTACATGTTTCTCGGCCTCTTGATATGTTATCAATAGTAAGGGTTCATTCGTGTACACAATCTAAAAGTCTTTCTGAAAAGAAACTTTTTTAGCTCTACATTCAATCTTAGCATGGTAAATAGAGAGCCAATCCATACCCAGGATAACATCAAACTCTACTAGTGGTAGAACAATAAGGTTTGAAAGTAGGTTCTTTCCATAAATAAGGATAGGAATATTCTTATAAATTCTTTTTGCCTCAACATTTCCCCCAGGTGTTTTTACCACAAGTTCAGGAGTAATTTCTTGAGATGGTATTCCCATTTTACTAGAAAAGTATTCATAGATGAAAGAATGTGTGGACCCCGAATCAAACAACACACTGGAATAATCTGAAAAAACAAACAAGGTACCTGATACAACTTCATTTGATGGCCCGACATCTGCTGAAGTAGTTGCAAATAATTTCACCACCCCTTTCTTCTTGTAGTATAACTACTTCCTGTCACTCAAGCTCTTTGTCAGACACTCATTTGCATAGTGACCCATCTCATTACACATAAAACATTTCACTAACTGTAAATCAAATTTGGTCTTACCATCACCCTGCTCTTTTTTAGTGCAATCATGAGCCTTATGTCCCATCTTACCGCATCGGTAGCACTTTCCAAAATTCAGAAAACATTCCCCAGCATGCCTTTTCCCACATTTATCACAAACTGGAAACTTAATTTTCTTACCATCAGACTTTTTTGAAGAATTATTCCCTTTCTCCTGCCACCTCGGTCTCATCTTCTGCTGGTTGTTATAGAACACATGATCATCGGAAAACTCCATTTCCACCTTCTCAGCACATCGAACAAGCTTTTAATAAATTTTAAACTCACAAGAAGCTAATGCCCTTCGATATTTTGGTTTTAATCCTGAGTAAAAACGATTGATTTTTCAATCAAGGTCTCGGATAAAATTTGGAGCATACCTTGCCAATCGAGTGAACCTCTCTTCATAGGCAGCCACTGAGTCTTCATGTTGCCTCAATTACAAGAATTGATTTTCCATCCTAAGTCGAACAGCCTTAGGAAAATACTTCTCAAGAAACATACCTTTGAATTCATCCCAGTAAAGAGCATCAATCTCAGCAGCATCCCTGATATTTGTAACCATCGACCACCACTGATCTGCCTCACCCTCCAAACGGTAAATAGAAAGACTAACCTTTTGATTGGCTGAACACCCCATGACATCAAAAATATTCTCCAGTGCTTTAATCCACCCTTCAGCTAACACAGGTTCAGATGATCCTTTGAATGATGGGGGATGTTGCCTCATGAAATGTTCCACCACTGACATGTTCCTCTGCGGTTGATCGGGCTGATCTCGTGCATGGATACCACCACCATTTATCGCTTGAGTCAACTGCTCCATTACTGCAACAAACTGTTCAGTTCCAATTCTGACCATCTCAGGATGCTAATTCGGAGGGTTATTTCCTCTTGTATTCCTTCCTAGCACTGCTTCCCTATTTCCTCTACGGAAAACTATTCTGAACAAACATGTCTTAGATGAAGCAACATTGTAATCTTAAAATGCTATATTATTTCAATTTGACCATAAAAATAATATTTTTGGATAATCATTTAATAGAATTCTAAATCATAAAGTTATCTAAACCGACCATTGATACCAACTATAAGGCCCTAGCCTTAAACCTTACTTAATATTGAGTTATTAGAATATTACACATTGAGGATCTTTTCAGGTTTAGAGTTTTAGAGAATTAGAAATAAAACTTGCATTACATTCCACATTTAAACAAAGTGGTTACATAAAGATAGTATTCTTTTTTTCCCATCAACAAAAACATATTTAAAATAAAATATGGATTATTTCTTGACACTTCCTTGACACTATAATCATATCATGTACCTTTCCCTTGACCTATGAAAAAAATTTCAAAAAAACTTGGGCTGAGCATAAGAAGCTCAGTATGGGTTATAAAAATATGGAAAGGAAACATAAGTTCAAATATACATAAGAATGAAATCATACTTTACTCATAAAACATAATAACTTTAACATACATCATCAAATCATGAATAAATCATAGAAATCATAAGACATAAAGGAAACTTGAGGCATTCATAACATTTTTACGTAGGGAGTAACCCTCTTGGTTACGTTTGGAATACCCATCACTGTATATTCCCTAAATCCTTTCGAAGAAACCTTAACGTTTCACTCCCTCGCGTTACCCAATGCATTGGAGATCTATATCAGGCTCACCCGCCCTTAGTTTATCACGGAACCACCTGTCTTCATAATAATGCCCAAGAACCTCAACATAATCATATCACATAAAACATGCATAAAGGAAACATTACATTTACACCTTTCAATCACAAGATATCAATACAACACATTGATATAAAAACATTTTTAAAACCATTTTCAATACCAAAATAAAATAAAAGTAAAACATGGTATTTATTTTTCATTGTAAAAAAGGTATGGCTTGTAGAGGAAGCCGAAACTCAAATAATGGTCATGGCGGAGGAGAAGTCATGGTCACCGCATACGTACGACAAAAACATTCCCTTTTGTCGTTTAGTAAACACTTCTTATAAAAAAGATTCCTTATGAATAAATGTAAAAGTCAAAGGGTTTTATACACCGTATAAAAAAATGTTGTGTATAAAACAAAATATGCCTCAATGAAAGGAGATTTAGACGAAGTCCCATACCTCGGGTCCGACTTGACTTGGTCGTTCTTTAATCTCCTAAATAATAAACTTGAGTTAATTTATAATTGTTTAAGAACCTTTTTCAAGTTCATTTTTCCTTTTATATCACTTATTGTCATGTCATGAACACTGTGTAATTATTTAAGTTAATAACAGTCGTTTTAATGATTATTGCTACTTGAGTCAAACATAACCCCTTTATAATTACAAGTTTTTCATGTATCCATTATATCCAGAATGGTATTCATGATGTATATATCATATATATCATATATATCCATTACATGCATGCATTTATAATATTACATAACATTTAGAGGTAAGAAATGAAATGCACCGTTCATGGAGACAGTAAGTTGTACGTACGCATGAACGCTGCTTCCATTTCTAGTTCGTATTTTATGAAATGGAATCATAATGATATAAAGGTATATTATAATTCCAGTGTAATATCATATATAATATCATAACTCCATCTTTTATACATCCCACATATGGTATTAACGAATCAAATAACTTTGAGGGGTGGTAGTCCGCATTTACTTTAATGAAGATATCGCATTTACCCATAATGGAAACCATAAAGGTATGCCCAAAATGAAAAATACATAAGCTTAAGTAAAACATAAAAATATTATATATCATATATAAATATATTGTCATCTTAATGGCCACCTTTGAAGGCGTTAAAATAATGTTGAACAATCATCATTTCGGGAGGTAGAAATTTGTCATCCACGAAAACCGTATGTTTTTTAACCATTAGATGTAGGTGTGTGTAAGTGTAGCTCTAATACTTCTTATAAAAACATACTAGTATAAGTAAGATACCAGTGTTGTTACAAAATAAATGAATAAAAATAGTTTAGGGGGTTGGAGAAACTAAATAAAACAAAAGAACACAAGTGAAAACATTACCTTAAAATCGGGTAAATCCCTTTGGTTTGAGCTCAAAGGCTCCCTTGGGAAGCCTTCTGCCCAATGTGAGGCTTCAAGGAGTAATATATGGATGTGTAGAGACAAAATGGGTATGGTTTGGTCGAGCCAAAGTCTTTGGAAGTGTGGGTAAGGAGGTAGAGTTGGGGGCCTTTTATAAGAGGAGAGGAGGGGCACTCTTGGAAAGTAAAGAAATGTTACATTATTTTAAAATGAGTTTCAGATTAAAAAGGTCCCACATTGATATAATTCGAGGTTAAGGTGATAAGGGTTATAAATACACCCATCCAATAGGTTTTGGACATGTGTAGGTCATAGATGTTACATTATCTTTTCATTTTATTTAAATCCTTTTTTAATGAGGTAATCGCTACATCATCATGATGTTATAACTAATTTAATTCATTTAATATATAAAAATAATATAAAAAATATCATGATGTAGGAAATATCTTTATCTTTCTAATGAATATTTATAGTAAAAAATCTGACTTGTATAACCCCATTTAAAAATTATTTTAGTAAAAAAACTCATGTTTTTGTCATTTTTATTTTAACATTAAATAAAAAAATATTAATGTAATTTTCCTACAAAAGTGGCTCCATGGGTCTCCAAGTTTACCCATGTCTTGTTTTGGTCGGACATGACACATCCAATAAGGGTAGGACATGTGTCTAGGTATTTTAATTTTATTATAATATCATTTTTGCCTTAAATTGCACTAATTACCTCTAATCGCGATTAAAAACTTTATAAGTTACTATTCACCAAAATCTTATTTTAATCCCATTGAACCACATTTTACTTCTTAATGACAACCATTTAGGTAGGATTTTTTAAATTCAAAACACAAAGATGATAAAATTTCATTTAAACGGAAAATCAGTTTTTATAAGTACCACTTAGTGATTTCACTATTCATCAAAAATTGAAGATTTTCAGAAAATTACCAAAAATTCTCCCTAAGCTATATTTGATATTCTGAATTCAAAATTGATTTCTATTTTACAAAATTAAAATCATAAAAGTCACATTAATTAATTTAATAAATAATTCATGTTGTCATGACAAATAACGTGTTTTTATGAAACAATAAGTATCAAAAGATTGACACTAGTTTAAGCCCAATTTCAAAGTGAAATTGATTCCAATGACCACTATTTTATTAAATGGTAAAAATATATTGTAATTTCACTTTAAAACCAATTCAAAAGATAATCTAATAATATAAATGAATTAGATGAAAAAGTAGTTTTGATGTAAAATGCAGTATTTTCACTATTCATAAAAAAATGAACATTGTCAAAAAAATACCAAATATTTACACAAAGTAAATTTTGATTTCCCAATCATAAAGAATATGTTTATTTTGAAAAATAGTGCTTATAAAATTCTCAAAATATAGATTTAAAAGATGGTTTGCCATCAAAAGGCAGTAAAACAATCTTTTAAATATATTATTGTATTCCATGATTAAGATTGGATTTATTCTCATTTTAAGCCTCTAAAACACTATCTAATTCATTAGTAGACATAGATAAAAATATCTATTATTAATTAATTACTTGAGATGTTACAGTGATGGAGGCATTACTCTTATGGAAGTCCCACACTCTACTAGATCTTGAAGATGAGGATGTACCGCTTTGTAGATAGAGGAACTTCACCAGTATATAGGAGTACCATATCTATCTTTATGATGAATATGGGAAACTAATTTCCTAGTGTGTTTGGGTAGTATTTCAAATGTAATTTATTTGAGTGTATAGGGAACCCATGCACTAGTGAAATAGGGGAGTACTGTTCTCGTCATATATCTGATGGTTATAATACGATCGATGTCGTTGTCTAGTTTCACCTAAATAAGTTTCGCTCTCGGAAAAATTGACTTCATATCTTTTGATCAACAATAAATGTTATAATCACTTTCATGGAGGAATAATAGTCTGTAAAATATACTCATGTACAAAAATACCTGTGAAATAGAACGATATAGGAGAGGAAGAAGTAAAAGGTTGGAGGATATGCTGTGTATTCTGATTGAAATAGTGTGTGGCCCATCCTTTTTTCTTTTCTGTGTTCTAGAATGTATATACATTAGAAGCCTTGTAAATATAAAAGGTGTTTATTGATCACCCATGTAATTTATTAGCAAGTCAGGGCCTGCCTCCGTCTTCTTGGTCAGCCCCATGTACGTCGGCCCGTGCCTATCTACCTGGCTATTTACCCAACCATTCACAGGTATTGGACCATGCTCATGTGCTCCCAGTCTACAAGAATGTCATCCCACAAAGGATTTTTTTTCATGTGATCAAAATAACACATAGCTTGGCCACCTAAGTAGGGCCACTTGACATATACATCAACCCCCCTGGAGTGTTATCCATAAAATATTTTGAAACCCTTTCACCACATCCCTGGGGGCTGCACATCTTCTGTTCTTTGGGGACACGTATAATAGAGTCATATTTTTAATAGAAACCAAATTTTCATCATATATATTTAAATTCCCACATTCTGATCATGATTTTTTCCTTTGACTAACCATAATAATAGAAATCTCCTCTAGGAATCTGTTACTGGACTTTGACATTCTGAAATAAAATATAGATCACCAATAGTGGTTCATCATGTGTCCTGTGCACCTGCTGCTTATAACCATTACCCCTACGAATCATAGAACAATGAAGTTTCACATGTTTTACCAATTAATAAACAATATTTTATATATTTGTGGTTAGTGATGTCATAATTTATCTGTGGGGTTCTATCACTCTTTAACCCACCTCGACAATGGAAAACTATAGCCTCGTATGCCAATAATTAAGAACATGATGAATGAAGAGAGTAAAATCATAAGAAAATGATGAATATATAATTGAATGAGATTTTTTTCCAATGATTATAGATTGGATATTTCCATGGGAGATAACATGGAAAAAAGGATAGAAATAATTAATTGAAAACATATTTTGAAATAAGTCTCATGTTAAGGAATATACAAATTAAATAAAATTAAATAGTATATAATAAGCCATTAAAAACATTTAATAAATTTTAAAAACTACAATTTATGATCCCTCTTGATTATGATTCAATCTATGTGGAATAATGTGTTCTCTCATGATGGATAATACCTACTAAATTTTCTTCCAATCAATACACCGTGATCTAATCATTGTTCTCCATATTATTAGGATTCTCCCAAAACAATATCTCTAAACCTCCTCTCAAATATCATTGAGTTATGAGGTTATCCCTTAATAATTTATATATAATAAATTATATATAGGAAATTAGGTTAGTAAAATAATTTAATTAGTTAATCCATCTAACATGATTTCTAATAGATGCGTTATCTAAACAGCTTGTGATGAAAATCATTATATTGGACCGTGGGGAAACCCCACGTTTCAAACTTAACCATGATCTTCTTTTTCTGATCTGAGGCTCCATATGAGGGTTGTTATAGTATTTAAGTAAAACTACTTGTACATGATACTAATATATGTAATATTTTTATTATATCAATTTCATGCATCCCAGTTCATAAATTCTCACATCATCTTAGATCATGGACTTCAAAATATTCACTAATATATTTTAAATGTCTTACAATGCCAATATAGGGTCACAACATTAAGATATTAATGAATTAATTAATATTAAAATTATTATTCCCTGATAAATTGAAATTTTTATATTTCTATTGGAATAAGTAAATCCATTATATATTATCAGTTTTTAAGCAAATTAATCACATCCTCGATACCATTATGTTATGATTATATAAAAAACCATGTGGTGAAATTATTGAAACATAAGTGTTTATCATTTCCAAAATCAGCGCTTCTTCAATGATTTATCAACTAATCATCCTAATTATTCCACTGGTTCATTTTGTTGGAATACCATTCATAGATTGGATTTCCTTATATATGTGTCATATTAGATGGAATGAAATGAAACATAATTTTCATATATTGTATATCTCATTATTTTATTAAAAATAAATGATGAGTATTACACTTAATTTATAAAATCCTTTAATAGTATGTAAATTTATACCAATGAATAACCATATCATGATCAAATGGTTGAGATAATGAAAATTTTATATCGTTCAAAATTTATATGGATTAAAAAATTATTTAGGTATTCCAAAAATAGTTTGATATTATTCTCATAAATTGTCAGATATATTCATTAATAAAACTTAAACTATGTGTGGAACTTATACGGAAGATACTATATACAAAATACCACAAAAACTAAATATTTTAATTAAGCATCCACAAAAATATTTGGTATTTATTTTTACACTTCATATTAAATTACATTGTGTTACACTAAAACTATTTATTAAGAATAATTTTAGTCTAAAGTGGTGTTTAATATATTAATAAAAATAATAAAAGATATTTATAATGATCATGTATCCTCTGACAAGGGTTGAATACTTGTTTGAAAAACATCAAGGATCTAGATTCATCAAAAAGTTGATCACTATTGATAATATCATCAATTAATATAATGATAAAATATATTTATATGAAATCATTACATAAAATATATGGAATCTATGATTTTAGAACAACACTTCCTGAGATTAAAAATTCACCATCAATATTAATGTATATAATGAATAGAGATTTTCTAAAAATACCTAATATGGTTTTTGTAGTTTTTATTGATGATATTCTCATATACTCCATAGAAAAGAAAGAACATTTTTACTATATATGGATTTCTCTTTGGTAATAAAATAAAATTAAAATATATGCTATTTTTAGTAAGTGTGTATATTTGATGAAGAAAGTAACATTAATGGGGAATGTGACCATAAGAGAACTAATAAAAAGGAACCCATCAATGTAACATTAAATTAAAGAATGAACAATACCCATAATTATCAAAGATATTTGTAGTTTTGTATGAGTATGTTTAAACTACAAACACATTGTGATAAATTATTCATGATATTCCATCCAAAATTTTATGTTAACAAAAAGGTAATATATTAGGTCTAGATGTATAAATGTAAATAAATATTTTCTCATCCATAAAAATGATATTGACTAAACATATAATCATAATAACCTTATGTGTATATGGGTTTTTATATAATAGTAATCTTCAAAAAATTTGTTTTCTTATAGTCCAAAAAATAAAAATGGGATAAAATATGCCTCGCAAAAATTTATAATTCATTAATATAATTTATAAACACATAATCTGGTGTAAACAACTATATTAATTCAATTGTAATTTCATAGGAATTACCACTATGAGGAGAAGAGTGCCATATACTGATAATATGGTTTGAAATGATATATTCCCATCGATGGATATGGACACATATCAATGATGATAGATGGAGTTATCAAAGAACTATTACTACTTGATACACTATCATCATAAGAAGAGAAATAATGTAGATAATTTTTTTTAAATAAATAATTCAAATAAAAAACAAATTATTAGGAATTTTGAATGTCCCTGTCATTGTGGATGTGGAACCGATGTATTTGAAAAGCAATAATGTAGAGAGGAAATTATATAAGTAACAAATTATTTTCCAACTATCTAATGAAGATAACATCAATTAATCCCAAAATTATTATTCAAATAATCATGAGAAGGTTAGAAAAACTTTTAAAGGAATCATATATTAATAATTTGTTGAGATGGAGTAATTTTTCATGAATATGTATCTGATGTGCTATCAATACCAGAGACAAATAGTGTGATAAAAAATTAGGCACATAAATAATCATTGTCTATTATTAGAAAAAAATTATGATATAGAAGAATAAGAGGTATTACTTCTAGAGTAACAATATAAATTATATGTTTTAAATTTTACCTATATTTACTTGGTTTCCTATAAAGGTTTGTTAGAGCATCAAAAGTCCAAGGAGATGATATATCCGTTATATATAACAACATTGGAATAGAAGAAGATCACTAAGGAAATTACTTTTCATTTTCTATGAAAAAATAAAGTAATAAAATCTAATATTGGTGATAGTGGATTGAATTAAAAAGATAGAATACATCATTTCCACTAATGAGGATTTCTTTCTCTATCAACTGTCCATGGTATATTTTAAGTAAGTCGAAAGACTATGATAGGAACCGCATTTGATATTATCTAATCATGATCTATAGCTCACCGAATAGTCCCACAACAGTTATCAACATTCATTCAACCTCATGAAAACCTTTTGTAGGAACATTTATCTATAATAAAATGTTTAACATGAACGGAAAATTAAAAATCAGAAATTTATTATATGATCCTGGACTTCATGGAGGTATAATCTCATTTATATTTTGGTTTCAATACATTAAAGGTGGATAAAAAATTGTTACTGGCTGTATGGAGAGGTTTGGGGTTGTCTTGGGGGTTCAGGACATGAAAGAAGGGGAATCAATCCATCCTATACATGTTTCACTATTGGAGCACACCAATTGATAACCATGAAAAAAACTATGCTAGCCAAGAGGATGGTTACATAGTTTAGAAAACTATTCAAGGGGGATGCCAAACCATGTTAGCATGGATAAAGCCACTACACATGGTTGGTGGATGGATTGTCAATCCATGTCTGATCCCGAAGAAACCATGCAACTTAGTCCTCTTTTAGATAGATACCAGTGCACAATTTGTGCATTATTTGGAAAATTATGTGCATCATATTCCGGATTAAGACAATTGAATTTACAATTTTTTTCCTCAGGATTTCTGAATTCTGTCTTTATTTTCATCCCCATTATTTCTCCTCTGTCCCTAGTCCTGAAATAAAACAACAAAATATTCTAAAGGTTAAATCTCCCTCATTTATAACTCATTTTAAAAAAATTTAGATGCTGATTGAAGCTCTAGGTATGTCTAATTCCCTTTTATCATCACTTTTTATGATTATAGATTGTGAAACCTCCATTATCCTTTTGAATCCCTAAAATTAATTTTTTAGTGGATCATAAGTTGGGGATTTGAGTGGTGTTTGGATCCAACTCAGCGGACCGGGTATGTAGAGACCCGTAGCCTGACTTACATGGACTTTACATTACTTTTGCGGAATACTTAGTACATAACAAAAACACACACACAAGGATCGTAATAGTTTAGTGTCTTTGGAAACTCGGAACGTAATCTTCTAATCCTGGTGAAAGATCTTCAAAATCTCCCACAAAGATCTTCCTTTTTTTTACCTAAAACCGTTCTTTATATCCTAGGGAAAAGAAAACATAAAAGGGTGAGCTCAAATGCTCAGTAAGGGTAAACAAAAGAAATATCAATCACATAATTTTCATAAGAACATAACATTTTTGGAAATCTTAACCTGCAAAAGAGAGCATAATTTCATAACATGGGATAAATCATAGTAGTGAAAATGAAACCATAACTTAAAACATTACTCATTGTGGCATACACACATAATCATAGAGAATCATTTCTTGTTAGTCAAGACTCATTGCCAAGACTATCTTAGTGGACAAAGTCCCTTTCTGAATCGAGTAATCCTCGTTTCAGTCCTGTTTCACTGAACCGGTATAACCTACCATTCCAGCCATGTCTATCTCATGAGATATGAAATCTTTACCCAATGCATTGGAGGGAGATATAGGTCCCACCCATCTCTTAATGAATCCTTTCTTATGTGTGCCACAAAATCATAAATCATACATCATTGCATAACCCATGTAATAAAAATGGGATTCTTAAACAACATGACATCATAAAACCATTCATATGAGATAAAGTAATTCATAAACATAATTCCATCACAACATAGTCAAATCAATGTAAAAATATGGACAGAAACAGAACCCTTTATTAACTTAGATGGAAAATAATTTTGATAAAACACTTGAATTGAATTCTTGAGGAAAATATCCTTTCTTCTTCAAAATCAATTTCTTTTTACAAAACATCATGCAATTTTAAAAGAAAGAGATTTTATTGAAAATAGTCATGAATTCTTTTAGAGGAAGCTTCATGAAAATAAGGCTTTATAAAACAGTAGAAATCCGTTTGTGCCGTATAAGTTAAAAAAAACATTCTTCGTACTTTTGTCGGAAAAGTCAAAAAGTACCTCGTATAAAAAAAACGACAAAAGATTCCTTTCATATCTTTTACTAAAAACTCACCGAAGGGTAAAATTGGATTTAAACAATTGTAGGTGGATGGAAATAAAATTACATATTGAAGAAACATGGATGTGGATGATAAAATACACCCCAGTAAATACTTACGAATAAACAATCTCGGATAAAAATGAGATTGTGATATTTCCCTTACCTTAGGTCCGACTTGCTTTGTAAGTGTCCGAACCTCCTGTATAATGATTTAAATCATGTTATTGACTTATTACAGAATCATATTCATTGTTATGATATCATATATGGTTCACTTATTACATTATATTACCCGTTCTTTTGTAAACTCCATGTTAAAGAAGCGTTTTGGGTAAAATCGTTTCATTTATCGTAGGTGTTTTGACTTGTTGTTCTTGACATCATTATTACTTATATCATGATTTACTTACTTCCAGAATATAAAATATGATTTATATATCATATATATTCAGTATATATATGTATATAATAGGTAGATAAATAAAATGAAAAACACCGTTCATGGAGACGGTAGTCCGTACGTACGCATGAACGCTGTTTTCCTTTCCTTATTGTCTTGAAATGGAAGTAAGTAGATTACATACATATGTATATATATATATAAATCCAGTAGCTTTATAATGTCATATATTTCATTATTATTTCTTATATATACATTATAATCATTCTTAAATGGTTAACATGGAGAATGAATCTCATCGCGTCGTGGAGACGGTAGTCCGTACGTACGCACGCGCGGTGATTTCTTTTTCCGTAGGATGGATAGATGGTGAAATAGGGTTGTTTCATACTTATAATAACATATCAGTATATGAGTGATACTGATGTTATTACTTCATAATGAAACAAACTAAGAAGAAGAAGTGGAAGAAGAAATAAAGATGAAAGAATTGGTAACGGTAATTACCTCTTCTTTGAAGTGCCTCTTTGAGACCTCCTCTTAGGGCACTAAAATTGGTCTTTGAGGAAGACCAGAACCTCTAGGATGTTGCTAGGGAAGTGGAGAGGAGAAATTGGCAGGGGTTGGCCGAGCTTGAGTGCTCAAATTGGTGTGAGGAGGAGGGGTAGGAGGTGTCCTTTTATAGGGGAGGAGAGGGGCATCTTAGGAATACCTCAAAATATTATTTTATATTAAAGTCAAAATCGGTTTATAATGGTTCAAAAGGGTATTATTTCGAAGCTAAAGTGGGGATGGGTCGAAATCCTATCAACCAATAGAATTTATACAAGTTTAGGATATTATTTTAACCTTATCAATTAGATTTAACTCTAAGTTAAATAATTTAACATTTACCGTGTCTTTTTGTTTTCTTTCACTATATGGTTAATACACTTACTATAACATGCCAAACGAACCCCAAATTGTTTATTATTAATATATATATCCTTATCTAAGTCATTTTGCCGAACCTTAGATTTTTAGGAATAAAATAACAATTAATAATATAATATTTGATTTAAAAACTATTTTGTGTCAATTTTGACACTATTTGATATATGATTTTTGTGAAAGTCATAACAGAATTAAATGTTCGAACCAAGTTGATTAAATCAACATTAATATATCATGGTAACCTAGAAAATTAGTGGAATTCATAAAAATTTCCAAATTATATTTATTTTGGTGTTTATAACATCAATTATGTCAATATTTCATTAATAAGATAATTACTGCATCATTATAGTGTCATAAATAAATTATATTATTTGATGTCTAAAAATTACAAATAAAATACCATCATGTAGGAAATATTTTTAGCTTTCTAATGAATATTTATAGTCGAATTTATCTTATGTATAACCCCATATTAAAAATGATTTACTTATTAAACGTTGATTTTAACTATTTTAACCCTTCTTTAAATAAATTAATAATAAATGTCCTAATCTAATCCAAGTGGGCCTAAATGGTCATATTTTATTCCTAAGTTTGTTTTTGGTCGAATTACACTTGTCCAATAGAATTAGGACATGTGTTAGGGTAATATTAATATCATATTTACCCTTAGTTACCTTATTTACTATTAACCGTGGTAAAAAAAAAGTAAAAAGTTACTATTCACCAAAAAATTATTTTCATCTCATTGAACCACATTTTAGTCCTTGATATTAACCGTGTCTCTCGGATTTTCGAAATTCCATTCACAGAAGCGGTAAAATTAAGTTTTATGCAAAATTCAGTTTTTAACCTACCACTTAGTAGTTTCACTATTCATCAAAAATTGATGTTTTTCAGAACAATGCCAAAATTTCATCCCAAGCTATATTTCATATTCCGAATTCAAAAATGAAGTCTATTTTACCAAATTCATAACATAAAAGTTGCATTAATTAATTTTATAATTAAATCCCGCTGTTAAAACAAATAGCGTGTTTTTAAGAAACAATATCTATCAAAAGATTGACACTTGTTTATGTCTAGTTTAAATGTGAAACTACATCCAATGACCAACATTGTATTAAATTGTAAAAATATATTCTAAATATACTTTAAAACCACTCAAATTAATGATTTATCACTATTAATTATTTCGATTAAAAAAGTTGTTTTTAATTATAATTTAGTAATTTTCACTATTCATCAGAATATGAAAGTTATCCGAAAAGTACCAAAATTTCACCTTAGGCTAAATTCGATACTCCGAATCCAAAAATAAAGTCCATTTTGAAAAATAAGATTTACTGGATCTCAAAATGTGGTTATTACTATTCATAACGGCTAGTTTTAATAATATTTTTATAGCATATCGTTGTTTAGTGAAACTCGGTATTGCGTACTACACACGCTATCGAGGAAGGTCGCGATTGCGTGTAATGCAAGACAAGTCAAGGATGTGTGTTGTGCAAGCTCCTTTTGGTGTAGCGTACAACACAAGACATTAATATTAAAAAGAATATTTTTTTATAAAATCTTGGGCTGTTACATTCTACCCCCCTTAAAATGAATTTCGCCCTCGAAATTCGTCGGGGTTATAAATGGTTTACTATTCGAAAGTTTCTTTAATAGAAACCCACATCGTAAAAAGGAATATCAAAACCAATCTTTAAAAACAAAAGTATGAAACGTAACGGTTACCCAAATAAACTAATCATTGGGTTTCCACATAGGTGAAAAATATGGATATGGAAGAGAAATCTAAGCATCATGTTCTGATGGAGAGTGGTAGAGAACATGGCTATGGAAAAGCCAGTAATCACAAATCCATAGATTTGTGATGATATAAGGTACCATCTGATTCATCAGGTATAAGAGAACTAGGACAACATTTTTGGTTTTCAAGATCATTTCCCTAAAGTTAAATAATTTGAATTAGAATAAATACTTACTTTATTTTGGTACAATCTCACTGTTGTTCGTGCCTTTAACAATTTCCACTTCATCTCTTAAATAAATGAAGTTGAATTTGTTATTCGTGAAGTGTTAGCAGATCATGTGATAGAATGACGGGTCATTCCATCTGTTTCAAACAAAAGGTTAGCAAAATTATATACATAAGTCGATCTATAGTGAGATTAATCACATATGGACTTATAATTCATATATCATACTGCTTAATATAATAAAACTAGTTTCTACTAAACAGGGACTTCCTGTAGGCTAGTGGTAGGCGATAAAGGCCAGTCGCACTTCGGTTGTGGGTTCGATTCCTACAGCCTTGTCCGAAGCGATGGGCTGTCGCCCGTCCTGTAGGTTGTCCTTTTTCTAAAACTACGTCACTATAACATCCCATCAATAATATCGAAAATCTTCTATCCTTAAACAATACTAACTTATGTCCAACATAATTCAGTCTAATCTTTAGGCTTATACATAATACTGCAGTCCACTCTCATAATATAGTTACATCGATTACCAGAGATTTAATACTGTCGTTGATCCCCACATATCATAAGATATGTCTTGTTGGTCACATTCCAAACATTCAAAGTCCTTAATCGTGTATTCTCTTGAATACCTTAGTGAAAACATGAGTGCAGTTAAAAGTTAACACTTTCCACATACCAAAATCCTCAAAATTCTATATACTCAAACCATGATATCACTTAGTCCTTATATCAATCATGAGCTCATGAATACTATTAAACATTTCATTTTCTCGTCTTCATTATGCGCATATCATCTTATTTCCAAAAAAATATCTCAATCACTTTGAATACCACATCAATAAATATTGCAATACTCAATGATACAACATTATTTTGGAATCCGATTACATAAACACTTAATCATTCCACCACATCGTTGTCATATTCAACATTGCCAATAGTGATCTCATGTGATTTCCCTTTGTCCTTTGCCTTTAGTGGTTGCTCATGTTGATCATCACTAACCCTTGGATTAGGGCAATTATTAGCATAATGCCCCATTTCCTTGCACTTGAAGCATTGAAGTGTTGGCGGTGCGTTCTCTGCTGTGTTTGCTTTATTCACATCATTAGAAACCCTTTTTCCATTACTTCGACACTCAGCTGCTTGATGACCTTCTTTTCCACACTTAAAACATTTTCTAGTCCCTTTTATACAATCTCCACCATGCTTCTTTCCACACTTTGTGCATAAGGAAACATTCATCTTCTTTTCACCATTATTCTGAGATTTCTCCTTGAACTCCATCTTTCGTTTCTTGTCAAAACCATGAGATGGATATGTAACACCAACTTCCATTTCTACCTTGATAGCACAACGCACAATTTCTTCATAGCTACTGAAGTCTCTTATAGCTAATGCCCTTCGAAGACTTGGTTTTAAGCCACAGAAAAATCGATCAACTTTACTTTCAGGTTGGATGATAATTCCAGAAGCATACCTTGCAAGTCTTGTAAAATTTGCTTCATAGGTACCAACAGATTCATCGTCCCTTTGCTTCAGTTCAAGAAATTCTTTCTCCATCTTTGTTCGAAGAATACGAGGGAAGTACTTACTGAAAAACAAGTTCTTGAACTCGTCCCATTCCATGGACTCAATTTCATCTCTTGGCCTCGTATTCTTGATAAGATTCCACCATTGATCAGCTTCACCTTCCAAACGATATAATGCTAAGATGACTTTATCATGTTCAGAACATTGAAGAGCTGAAAATATCTTTTCAGTAGTACTAATCCATTGTTCAGCAACTAATGGATCAGTAGACCCACTGAAAGAAGGTGGACGTTGCCTCATGAAGGACTCAATAGAATATTGTTCCCTTCTCTGCTCATTTGGAAGTCCAGAATGATTCATAGCTTGTGTAAGTATAGCAATAAGATTTTGCACTCCATCTCCCATAACATTTGTTTGTTCAGGAGGGAAATCATTGCATTGTCCATTGCATTGATCAACACGGTTCCTTCGGGTTCCAGCCATCGTCTAAAACCCATAAAGAATAGTGTGAGAGGCAAAAATCATGCTAGGGAAAACAACATAATAAAGGGGGAGTACCTTTAATATCCAACATCTTAGGTTTAATTCTATGATCGTTAGCGTAATTCTATTACTATAACCTATACGTATACTTAACCTTAGAGACATCCCTAGACATACCTTAGAAATATCTCTAGGGATCTCACTAACGTTTTCGCATCCTAGTTTCCAAAGGTTGACTAAACCTTTCCTCTAATACCAACTGTAGAGACCCGTAGCCTGACTTACATGGACTTTACATTACTTTTGCGGAATACTTAGTACATAACAAAAACACACACACAAGGATCGTAATAGTTTAGTGTCTTTGGAAACTCGGAACGTAATC
This sequence comes from Viscum album, assembly GCA_963277665.1. Taxonomy (NCBI): domain Eukaryota; kingdom Viridiplantae; phylum Streptophyta; class Magnoliopsida; order Santalales; family Viscaceae; genus Viscum; species Viscum album. The sequence continues at coordinate 386,766,917 of OY728146.1, forward strand.
TTCTAATCCTGGTGAAAGATCTTCAAAATCTCCCACAAAGATCTTCCTTTTTTTTTACCTAAAACCTTTCTTTATATCCTGGGGAAAAGAAAACATAAAAGGGTGAGCTCAAATGCTCAGTAAGGGTAAACAAAAGAAATATCAATCACATAATTTTCATAAGAACATAACATTTTTGGAAATCTTAACCTGCAAAAGAGAGCATAATTTCATAACATGGGATAAATCATAGTAGTGAAAATGAAACCCTAACTTAAAACATTACTCATTGTGGCATACACACATAATCATAGAGAATCATTTCTTGTTAGTCAAGACTCATTGCCAAGACTATCTTAGTGGACAAAGTCCCTTTCTGAATCGAGTAATCCTCGTTTCAGTCCTGTTTCACTGAACCGGTATAACCTACCATTCCAGCCATGTCTATCTCATGAGATATGAAATCTTTACCCAATGCATTGGAGGGAGATATAGGTCCCACCCATCTCTTAATGAATCCTTTCTTATGTGTGCCACAAAATCATAAATCATACATCATTGCATAACCCATGTAATAAAAATGGGATTCTTAAACAACATGACATCATAAAACCATTCATATAAGATAAAGTAATTCATAAACATAATTCCATCACAACATAGTCAAATCAATGTAAAAATATGGATAGAAACAGAACCCTTTATTAACTTAGACGGAAAATAATTTTGATAAAACACTTGAATTGAATTCTGGAGGAAAATATCCTTTCTTCTTCAAAATCAATTTCTTTTTACAAAACATCATGCAATTTTAAAAGAAAGAGATTTTATTGAAAATAGTCATGAATTCTTTTAGAGGAAGCTTCATGAAAATAAGGCTTTATAAAACAGTAGAAATCCGTTTGTGCCGTATAATTTAAAAAAAACATTCTTCGTACTTTTGTCGGAAAAGTCAAAAAGTACCTCGTATAAAAAAAACGACAAAAGATTCCTTTCATATCTTTTACTAAAAACTCACCGAAGGGTAAAATTGGATTTAAACAATTGTAGGTGGATGGAAATAAAATTACATATTGAAGAAACATGGATGTGGATGATAAAATACACCCCAGTAAATACTTACGAATAAACAATCTCGGATAAAAATGAGATTGTGATATTTCCCTTACCTTAGGCCCGACTTGCTTTGTAAGTGTCCGAACCTCCTGTATAATGATTTAAATCATGTTATTGACTTATTACAGAATCATATTCATTGTTATGATATCATATATGGTTCACTTATGACATTATATTACCCGTTCTTTTGTAAACTCCATGTTAAAGAAGCGTTTTGGGTAAAATCGTTTCATTTATCGTAGGTGTTTTGACTTGTTGTTCTTGACATCATTATTACTTATATCATGATTTACTTACTTCCAGAATATAAAATATGATTTATATATCATATATATTCAGTATATATATGTATATAATAGGTAGATAAATAAAATGAAAAACACCGTTCATGGAGACGGTAGTCCGTACGTACGCATGAACGCTGTTTTCCTTTCCTTATTGTCTTGAAATGGAAGTAAGTAGATTACATACATATGTATATATATATATAAATCCAGTAGCTTTATAATGTCATATATTTCATTATTATTTCTTATATATACATTATAATCATTCTTAAATGGTTAACATGGAGAATGAATCTCATCGCGTCGTGGAGACGGTAGTCCGTACGTACGCACGCGCGGTGATTTCTTTTTCCGTAGGATGGATAGATGGTGAAATAGGGTTGTTTCATACTTATAATAACATATCAGTATATGAGTGATACTGATGTTATTACTTCATAATGAAACAACCTAATAAGAAGAAGTGGAAGAAGAAATAAAGATGAAAGAATTGGTAACAGTAATTACCTCTTCTTTGAAGTGCCTCTTTGAGACCTCCTCTTAGGGCACTAAAATTGGTCTTTGAGGAAGACCAGAACCTCTAGGATGTTGCTAGGGAAGTGGAGAGGAGAAATTGGCAGGGGTTGGCCGAGCTTGAGTGCTCAAATTGGTGTGAGGAGGAGGGGGAGGAGGTGTCCTTTTATAGGGGAGGAGAGGGGCATCTTAGGAATACCTCAAAATATTATTTTATATTAAAGTCAAAATCGGTTTATAATGGTTAAAAAGGGTATTATTTAGAAGCTAAAGTGGGTATGGGTCGAAATCCTATCAACCAATAGAATTTAGACAAGTTTAGGATATTATTTTAACCTTATCAATTAGATTTAACTCTAAGTTAAATAATTTAACATTTACCGTGTCTTTTTGTTTTCTTTCACTATATGGTTAATACACTTACTATAACATGCCAAACGAACCCCAAATTGTTTATTATTAATATATATATCCTTATCTAAGTCATTTTGCCGAACCTTAGATTTTTAGGAATAAAATAACAATTAATAATATAATATTTTATTTAAAAACTATTTTGTGTCAATTTTGACACTATTTGATATATGATTTTTGTGAAAGTCATAACAGAATTAAATGTTCGAACCAAGTTGATTAAATCAACATTAATATATCATGGTAACCTAGAAAATTAGTGGAATTCATAAAAATTTTCAAATTATATTTATTTTGGTGTTTATAACATCAATTATGTCAATATTTCATTAATAAGATAATTACTGCATCATTTTTGTTTTATAAATAAATTATATTATTTGATGTCTAAAAATTACAAATAAAATACCATCATGTAGGAAATATTTTTAGCTTTCTAATGAATATTTATAGTCGAATTTATCTTATGTATAACCCCATATTAAAAATGATTTACTTATTAAACTTTGATTTTAACTATTTTAACCCTTCTTTAAATAAATTAATAATAAATGTCCTAATCTAATCCAAGTGGGCCTAAATGGTCATATTTTATTCCTAAGTTTGTTTTTGGTCGAATTACACTTGTCCAATAGAATTAGGACATGTGTTAGGGTAATATTAATATCATATTTACCCTTAGTTACCTTATTTACTATTAACCGTGGTAAAAAAAAGTAAAAAGTTACTATTCACCAAAAAATTATTTTAATCTCATTGAACCACATTTTAGTCCTTGATATTAACCGTGTCTCTCGGATTTTCGAAATTCCATTCACAGAAGCGGTAAAATTAAGTTTTATGCAAAATTCAGTTTTTAACCTACCACTTAGTAGTTTCACTATTCATCAAAAATTGATGTTTTTCAGAACAATGCCAAAATTTAATCCCAAGCTATATTTCATATTCCGAATTCAAAAATGAAGTCTATTTTACCAAATTCATAACATAAAAGTTGCATTAATTAATTTTATAATTAAATCCCGCTTTTAAAACAAATAGCGTGTTTTTAAGAAACAATATCTATCAAAAGATTGACACTTGTTTATGTCTAGTTTAAATGTGAAACTACATCCAATGACCAACATTGTATTAAATTGTAAAAATATATTCTAAATATACTTTAAAACCACTCAAATTAATGATTTATTACTATTAATTATTTCGATTAAAAAAGTTGTTTTTAATTATAATTTAGTAATTTTCACTATTCATCAGAATATGAAAGTTATCCGAAAAGTACCAAAATTTCACCTTAGGCTAAATTCGATACTCCGAATCCAAAAATAAAGTCCATTTTGAAAAATAAGATTTACTGGATCTCAAAAAGTGGTTATTACTATTCATAACGGCTAGTTTTAATAATATTTTTATAGCATATCGTTGTTTAGTGAAACTCGGTATTGCGTACTACACACGCTATCGAGGAAGGTCGCGATTGCGTGTAATGCAAGACAAGTCAAGGATGTGTGTTGTGCAAGCTCCTTTTGGTGTAGCGTACAACACAAGACATTAATATTAAAAAGAATATTTTTTTATAAAATCTTGGGCTGTTACATTCTACCCCCCTTAAAATGAATTTCACCCTCGAAATTCGTCGGGGTTATAAATGGATTACTATTCGAAAGTTTCTTTAATAGAAACCCACATCGTAAAAAGGAATATCAAAACCAATCTTTAAAAACAAAAGTATGAAACGTAACTGTTACCCAAATAAACTAATCATTGGGTTTCCACATAGGTGAAAATATGGATATGGAAGAGAAATCTAAGCATCATGTTCTGATGGAGAGTGGTAGAGAACATGGCTATGGAAAAGCCAGTAATCACAAATCCATAGATTTGTGATGATATAAGGTACCATCTGATTCATCAGGTATAAGAGAACTAGGACAACATTTTTGGTTTTCAAGATCATTTCCCTAAAGTTAAAGAATTTGAATTAGAATAAATACTTACTTTATTTTGGTACAATCTCACTGTTGTTCGTGCCTTTAACAATTTCCACTTCATCTCTTAAATAAATGAAGTTGAATTTGTTATTCGTGAAGTGTTAGCAGATCATGTGATAGAATGACGGGTCATTCCATCTGTTTCAAACAAAAGGTTAGCAAAATTATATACATAAGTCGATCTATAGTGAGATTAATCACATATGGACTTATACTTCATATATCATACTGCTTAATATAATAAAACTAGTTTCTACTAAACATGGACTTCTTGTAGGCTAGTGGTAGGCGATAAAGGCCAGTCGCACTTCGGTTGTGGGTTCGATTCCTACAGCCTTGTCTGAAGCGATGGGCTGTCGCCCGTCCTGTAGGTTGTCCTTTTTCTAAAACTACGTCACTATAACATCCCATCAATAATATCGAAAATCTTCTATCCTTAAACAATACTAACTTATGTCCAACATAATTCAGTCTAATATTTAGGCTTATACATAATACTGCAGTCCACTCTCATAATATAGTGACATCGATTACCAGAGATTTAATACTGTCGTTGATCCCCACATATCATAAGATATGTCTTGTTGGTCACATTCCAAACATTCAAAGTCCTTAATCGTGTATTCTCTTGAATACCTTAGTGAAAACATGAGTGCAGTTAAAAGTTAACACTTTCCACATACCAAAATCCTCAAAATTCTATATACTCAAACCATGATATCACTTAGTCCTTATATCAATCATGAGCTCATGAATACTATTAAACATTTCATTTTCTCGTCTTCATTATGCGCATATCATCTTATTTCCAAAAAAATATCTCAATCACTTTGAATACCACATCAATAAATATTGCAATACTCAATGATACAACATTATTTTGGAATCCGATTACATAAACACTTAATCATTCCACCACATCGTTGTCATATTCAACATTGCCAATAGTGATCGCATGTGATTTCCCTTTGTCCTTTGCCTTTAGTGGTTGCTCATGTTGATCATCACTAACCCTTGGATTAGGGCAATTATTAGCATAATGCCCCATTTCCTTGCACTTGAAGCATTGAAGTGTTGGCGGTGCGTTCTCTGCTGTGTTTGCTTTATTCACATCATTAGAAACCCTTTTTCCATTACTTCGACACTCAGCTGCTCGATGACCTTCTTTTCCACACTTAAAACATTTTCTAGTCCCTTTTAGACAATCTCCACCATGCTTCTTTCCACACTTTGTGCATAAGGAAACATTCATCTTCTTTTCACCATTATTCTGAGATTTCTCCTTGAACTCCATCTTTCGTTTCTTGTCAAAACCATGAGATGGATATGTAACACCAACTTCCATTTCTACCTTGATAGCACAACGCACAATTTCTTCATAGCAACTGAAGTCTCTTATAGATAATGCCCTTCGAAGACTTGGTTTTAAGCCACAGAAAAATCGATCAACTTTACTTTCAGGTTGGATGATAATTCCAGAAGCATACCTTGCAAGTCTTGTAAAATTTGCTTCATAGGTACCAACAGATTCATCGTCCCTTTGCTTCAGTTCAAGAAATTCTTTCTCCATATTTGTTCGAAGAATACGAGGGAAGTACTTACTGAAAAACAAGTTCTTGAACTCGTCCCATTCCATGGACTCAATTTCATCTCTTGGCCTCGTATTCTTGATAAGATTCCACCATTGATCAGCTTCACCTTCCAAACGATATACTGCTAAGATGACTTTATCATGTTCAGAACATTGAAGAGCTGAAAATATCTTTTCAGTAGTACTAATCCATTGTTCAGCAACTAATGGATCAGTAGACCCACTGAAAGAAGGTGGACGTTGCCTCATGAAGGACTCAATAGAATATTGTTCCATTCTCTGCTCATTTGGAAGTCCAGAATGATTCATAGCTTGTGTAAGTATAGCAATAATATTTTGCACTCCATCTCCCATAACATTTGTTTGTTCAGGAGGGCAATCATTGCATTGTCCATTGCATTGATCAACACGGTTCCTTCGGGTTCCAGCCATCGTCTAAAACCCATAAAGAATAGTGTGAGAGGCAAAAATCATGCTAGGGAAAACAACATAATAAAGGGGGAGTACCTTCAATATCCAACATCTTAGGTTTAATTCTATGATCGTTAGCGTAATTCTATTACTATAACCTATACGTATACTTAACCTTAGAGACATTCCTAGACATACCTTAGAAATATCTCTAGGGATCTCACTAACGTTTTCACATCCTAGTTTCCAAAGGTTGACTAAACCTTTCCTCTGATACCAACTGTAGAGACCCGTAGCCTGACTTACATGGACTTTACATTACTTTTGCGGAATACTTAGTACATAACAAAAACACACACACAAGGATCGTAATAGTTTAGTGTCTTTGGAAACTCGGAACGTAATCTTCTAATCCTGGTGAAAGATCTTCAAAATCTCCCACAAAGATCTTCCTTTTTTTTACCTAAAACCTTTCTTTATATCCTGGGGAAAAGAAAACATAAAAGGGTGAGCTCAAATGCTCAGTAAGGGTAAACAAAAGAAATATCAATCACATAATTTTCATAAGAACATAACATTTTTGGAAATCTTAACCTGCAAAAGAGAGCATAATTTCATAACATGGGATAAATCATAGTAGTGAAAATGAAACCATAACTTAAAACATTACTCATTGTGGCATACACACATAATCATAGAGAATCATTTCTTGTTAGTCAAGACTCATTGCCAAGACTATCTTAGTGGACAAAGTCCCTTTCTGAATCGAGTAATCCTCGTTTCAGTCCTGTTTCACTGAACCGGTATAACCTACCATTCCAGCCATGTCTATCTCATGAGATATGAAATCTTTACCCAATGCATTGGAGGGAGATATAGGTCCCACCCATCTCTTAATGAATCCTTTCTTATGTGTGCCACAAAATCATAAATCATACATCATTGCATAACCCATGTAATAAAAATGGGATTCTTAAACAACATGACATCATAAAACCATTCATATAAGATAAAGTAATTCATAAACATAATTCCATCACAACATAGTCAAATCAATGTAAAAATATGGATAGAAACAGAACCCTTTATTAACTTAGATGGAAAATAATTTTGATAAAACACTTGAATTGAATTCTTGAGGAAAATATCCTTTCTTCTTCAAAATCAATTTGTTTTTACAAAACATCATGCAATTTTAAAAGAAAGAGATTTTATTGAAAATAGTCATGAATTCTTTTAGAGGAAGCTTCATGAAAATAAGGCTTTATAAAACAGTAGAAATCCGTTTGTGCCGTATAAGTTAAAAAAAACATTCTTCGTACTTTTGTCGGAAAAGTCAAAAAGTACCTCGTATAAAAAAAACGACAAAAGATTCCTTTCATATCTTTTACTAAAAACTCACCGAAGGGTAAAATTGGATTTAAACAATTGTAGGTGGATGGAAATAAAATTACATATTGAAGAAACATGGATGTGGATGATAAAATACACCCCAGTAAATACTTACGAATAAACAATCTCGGATAAAAATGAGATTGTGATATTTCCCTTACCTTAGGTCCGACTTGCTTTGTAAGTGTCCGAACCTCCTGTATAATGATTTAAATCATGTTATTGACTTATTACAGAATCATATTCATTGTTATGATATCATATATGGTTCAATTATGACATTATATTACCCGTTCTTTTGTAAACTCCATGTTAAAGAAGCGTTTTGGGTAAAATCGTTTCATTTATCGTAGGTGTTTTGACTTGTTGTTCTTGACATCATTATTACTTATATCATGATTTACTTACTTCCAGAATATAAAATATGATTTATATATCATATATATTCAGTATATATATGTATATAATAGGTAGAAAAATAAAATGAAAAACACCGTTCATGGAGACGGTAGTCCGTACGTACGCATGAACGCTGTTTTCCTTTCCTTATTGTCTTGAAATGGAAGTAAGTAGATTACATACATATGTATATATATATATAAATCCAGTAGCTTTATAATGTCATATATTTCATTATTATTTCTTATATATACATTATAATCATTCTTAAATGGTTAACATGGAGAATGAATCTCATCGCGTCATGGAGACGGTAGTCCGTACGTACGCACGCGCGGTGATTTCTTTTTCCGTAGGATGGATAGATGGTGAAATAGGGTTGTTTCATACTTATAATAACATATCAGTATATGAGTGATACTGATGTTATTACTTCATAATTAAACAACCTAAGAAGAAGAAGTGGAAGAAGAAATAAAGATGAAAGAATTGGTAACGGTAATTACCTCTTCTTTGAAGTGCCTCTTTGAGACCTCCTCTTAAGGCACTAAAATTGGTCTTTGAGGAAGACCAGAACCTCTAGGCTGTTGCTAGGGAAGTGGAGAGGAGAAATTGGCAGGGGTTGGCCGATCTTGAGTGCTCAAATTGGTGTGAGGAGGAGGGGGAGGAGGTGTCCTTTTATAGGGGAGGAGAGGGGCATCTTAGGAATACCTCAAAATATTATTTTATATTAAAGTCAAAATCGGTTTATAATGGTTCAAAAGGGTATTATTTCGAAGCTAAAGTGGGGATGGGTCGAAATCCTATCAACCAATAGAATTTAGACAAGTTTAGGATATTATTTTAACCTTATCAATTAGATTTAACTCTAAGTTAAATAATTTAACATTTACCGTGTCTTTTTGTTTTCTTTCACTATATGGTTAATACACTTACTATAACATGCCAAACGAACCCCAAATTGTTTATTATTAATATATATATCCTTATCTAAGTCATTTTGCCGAACCTTAGATTTTTAGGAATAAAATAACAATTAATAATATAATATTTGATTTAAAAACTATTTTGTGTCAATTTTGACACTATTTGATATATGATTTTTGTGAAAGTCATAACAGAATTAAATGTTCGAACCAAGTTGATTAAATCAACATTAATATATCATGGTAACCTATAAAATTAGTGTAATTGATAAAAATTTTAAAATTATATTTATTTTGGTGTTTATAACATCAATTATGTCAATATTTCATTAATAAGATAATTACTGCATCATTTTTGTGTCATAAATAAATTATATTATTTGATGTCTAAAAATTAAAAATAAAATACCATCATGTAGGAAATATTTTTAGCTTTCTAATGAATATTTATAGTCGAATTTATCTTATGTATAACCCCATATTAAAAATGATTTACTTATTAAACTTTGATTTTAACTATTTTAACCCTTCTTTAAATAAATTAATAATACATGTCCTAATCTAATCCAAGTGGGCCTAAATGGTCATATTTTATTCCTAAGTTTGTTTTTGGTCGAATTACACTTGTCCAATAGAATTAGGACATGTTTTAGGGTAATATTAATATCATATTTACCCTTAGTTACCTTATTTACTATTAACCGTGGTAAAAAAAAGTAAAAAGTTACTATTCACCAAAAAATTATTTTCATCTCATTGAACCACATTTTAGTCCTTGATATTAACCGTGTCTCTCGGATTTTCGAAATTCCATTCACAGAAGCGGTAAAATTAAGTTTTATGCAAAATTCAGTTTTTAACCTACCACTTAGTAGTTTCACTATTCATCAAAAATTGATGTTTTTCAGAACAATGCCAAAATTTCATCCCAAGCTATATTTCATATTCCGAATTCAAAAATGAAGTCTATTTTACCAAATTCATAACATAAAAGTTGCATTAATTAATTTTATAATTAAATCCCGCTGTTAAAACAAATAGCGTGTTTTTAAGAAACAATATCTATCAAAAGATTGACACTTGTTTATGTCTAGTTCAAATGTGAAACTACATCCAATGACCAACATTGTATTAAATTGTAAAAATATATTCTAAATATACTTTAAAACCACTCAAATTAATGATTTATCACTATTAATTATTTCGATTAAAAAAGTTGTTTTTAATTATAATTTAGTAATTTTCACTATTCATCAGAATATGAAAGTTATCCGAAAAGTACCAAAATTTCACCTTAGGCTAAATTCGATACTCTGAATCCAAAAATAAAGTCCATTTTGAAAAATAAGATTTACTGGATCTCAAAAAGTGGTTATTACTATTCATAATGGCTAGTTTTAATAATATTTTTATAGCATATCGTTGTTTAGTGAAACTCGGTATTGCGTACTACACACGCTATCGAGGAAGGTCGCGATTGCATGTAATGAAAGACAAGTCAAGGATGTGTGTTGTGCAAGCTCCTTTTGGTGTAGCGTACAACACAAGACATTAATATTAAAAAGAATATTTTTTTATAAAATCTTGGGCTGTTACATTCTACCCCCTTAAAATGAATTTCGCCCTCGAAATTCGTCGGGGTTATAAATGGTTTACTATTCGAAAGTTTCTTTAATAGAAACCCACATCGTAAAAAGGAATATCAAAACCAATCTTTAAAAACAAAAGTATGAAACGTAACGGTTACCCAAATAAACTAATCATTGGGTTTCCACATAGGTGAAAATATGGATATGGAAGAGAAATCTAAGCATCATGTTCTGATGGAGAGTGGTAGAGAACATGGCTATGGAAAAGCCAGTAATCACAAATCCATAGATTTGTGATGATATAAGGTACCATCTGATTCATCAGGTATAAGAGAACTAGGAAACATTTTTGGTTTTCAAGATCATTTCCCTAAAGTTAAAGAATTTGAATTAGAATAAATACTTACTTTATTTTGGTACAATCTCACTGTTGTTCGTGCCTTTAACAATTTCCACTTCATCTCTTAAATAAATGAAGTTGAATTTGTTATTCGTGAAGTGTTAGCAGATCATGTGATAGAATGACGGGTCATTCCATCTGTTTCAAACAAAAGGTTAGCAAAATTATATACATAAGTCGATCTATAGTGAGATTAATCACATATGGACTTATACTTCATATATCATACTGCTTAATATAATAAAACTAGTTTCTACTAAACAGGGACTTCCTGTAGGCTAGTGGTAGGCGATAAAGGCCAGTCGCACTTCGGTTGTGGGTTCGATTCCTACAGCCTTGTCCGAAGCGATGGGCTGTCGCCCGTCCTGTAGGTTGTCCTTTTTCTAAAACTACGTCACTATAACATCCCATCAATAATATCGAAAATCTTCTATCCTTAAACAATACTAACTTATGTCCAACATAATTCAGTCTAATCTTTAGGCTTATACATAATACTGCAGTCCACTCTCATAATATAGTGACATCGATTACCAGAGATTTAATACTGTCGTTGATCCCCACATATCATAAGATATGTCTTGTTGGTCACATTCCAAACATTCAAAGTCCTTAATCGTGTATTCTCTTGAATACCTTAGTGAAAACATGAGTGCAGTTAAAAGTTAACACTTTCCACATACCAAAATCCTCAAAATTCTATATACTCAAACCATGATATCACTTAGTCCTTATATCAATCATGAGCTCATGAATACTATTAAACATTTCATTTTCTCGTCTTCATTATGCGCATATCATCATATTTCCAAAAAAATATCTCAATCACTTTGAATACCACATCAATAAATATTGCAATACTCAATGATACAACATTATTTTGGAATCCGATTACATAAACACTTAATCATTCCACCACATCGTTGTCATATTCAACATTGCCAATAGTGATCGCATGTGATTTCCCTTTGTCCTTTGCCTTCAGTGGTTTCTCATGTTGATCATCACTAACCCTTGGATTAGGGCAATTATTAGCATAATGCCCCATTTCCTTGCACTTGAAGCATTGAAGTGTTGGCGGTGCGTTCTCTGCAGTGTTTGCTTTATTCACATCATTAGAAACCCTTTTTCCATTACTTCGACACTCAGCTGCTCGATGACCTTCTTTTCCACACTTAAAACATTTTCTAGTCCCTTTTAGACAATCTCCACCATGCTTCTTTCCACACTTTGTGCATAAGGAAACATTCATCTTCTTTTCACCATTATTCTGAGATTTCTCCTTGAACTCCATCTTTCGTTTCTTGTCAAAACCATGAGATGGATATGTAACACCAACTTCCATTTCTACCTTGATAGCACAACGCACAATTTCTTCATAGCTACTGAAGTCTCTTATAGCTAATGCCCTTCGAAGACTTGGTTTTAAGCCACAGAAAAATCGATCAACTTTACTTTCAGGTTGGATGATAATTCCAGAAGCATACCTTGCAAGTCTTGTAAAATTTGCTTCATAGGTACCAACAGATTCATCGTCCCTTTGCTTCAGTTCAAGAAATTATTTCTCCATCTTTGTTCGAAGAATACGAGGGAAGTACTTACTGAAAAACAAGTTCTTGAACTCGTCCCATTCCATGGACTCAATTTCATCTCTTGGCCTCGTATTCTTGATAAGATTCCACCATTGATCAGCTTCACCTTCCAAACGATATACTGCTAAGATGACTTTATCATGTTCAGAACATTGAAGAGCTGAAAATATCTTTTCAGTAGTACTAATCCATTGTTCAGCAACTAATGGATCAGTAGACCCACTGAAAGAAGGTGGACGTTGCCTCATGAAGGACTCAATAGAATATTGTTCCCTTCTCTGCTCATTTGGAAGTCCAGAATGATTCATAGCTTGTGTAAGTATAGCAATAAGATTTTGCACTCCATCTCCCATAACATTTGTTTGTTCAGGAGGGCAATCATTGCATTGTTCATTGCATTGATCAACACGGTTCCTTCGGGTTCCAGCCATCGTCTAAAACCCATAAAGAATAGTGTGAGAGGCAAAAATCATGCTAGGGAAAACAACATAATAAAGGGGGAGTACCTTCAATATCCAACATCTTAGGTTTAATTCTATGATCGTTAGCGTAATTCTATTACTATAACCTATACGTATACTTAACCTTAGAGACATCCCTAGACATACCTTAGAAATATCTCTAGGGATCTCACTAACGTTTTCGCATCCTAGTTTCCAAAGGTTGACTAAACCTTTCCTCTGATACCAACTGTAGAGGCCCGTAGCCTGACTTACATGGACTTTACATTACTTTTGCGGAATACTTAGTACATAACAAAAACACACACACAAGGATCGTAATAGTTTAGTGTCTTTGGAAACTCGGAACGTAATCTTCTAATCCTGGTGAAAGATCTTCAAAATCTCCCACAAAGATCTTCCTTTTTTTACCTAAAACCTTTCTTTATATCCTGGGGAAAAGAAAACATAAAAGGGTGAGCTCAAATGCTCAGTAAGGGTAAACAAAAGAAATATCAATCACATAATTTTCATAAGAACATAACATTTTTGGAAATCTTAACCTGCAAAAGAGAGCATAATTTCATAACATGGGATAAATCATAGTAGTGAAAATGAAACCATAACTTAAAACATTACTCATTGTGGCATACACACATAATCATAGAGAATCATTTCTTGTTAGTCAAGACTAATTTCCAAGACTATCTTAGTGGACAAAGTCCCTTTCTGAATCGAGTAATCCTCGTTTCAGTCCTGTTTCACTGAACCGGTATAACCTACCATTCCAGCCATGTCTATCTCATGAGATATGAAATCTTTACCCAATTCATTGGAGGGAGATATAGGTCCCACCCATCTCTTAATGAATCCTTTCTTATGTGTGCCACAAAATCATAAATCATACATCATTGCATAACCCATGTAATAAAAATGGGATTCTTAAACAACATGACATCATAAAACCATTCATATAAGATAAAGTAATTCATAAACATAATTCCATCACAACATAGTCAAATCAATGTAAAAATATGGATAGAAACAGAACCCTTTATTAACTTAGATGGAAAATAATTTTGATAAAACACTTGAATTGAATTCTTGAGGAAAATATCCTTTCTTCTTCAAAATCAATTTCTTTTTACAAAACATCATGCAATTTTAAAAGAAAGAGATTTTATTGAAAATAGTCATGAATTCTTTTAGAGGAAGCTTCATGAAAATAAGGCTTTATAAAACAGTAGAAATCCATTTGTGCCGTATAAGTTAAAAAAAACATTCTTCGTACTTTTGTCGGAAAAGTCAAAAAGTACCTCGTATAAAAAAAACGACAAAATATTCCTTTCATATCTTTTACTAAAAACTCACTGAAGGGTAAAATTGGATTTAAACAATTGTAGGTGGATGGAAATAAAATTACATATTGAAGAAACATGGATGTGGATGATAAAATACACCCCAGTAAATACTTACGAATAAACAATCTCGGATAAAAATGAGATTGTGATATTTCCCTTACCTTAGGTCCGACTTGCTTTGTAAGTGTCCGAACCTCCTGTATAATGATTTAAATCATGTTATTGACTTATTACAGAATCATATTCATTGTTATGATATCATATATGGTTCACTTATGACATTATATTACCCGTTCTTTTGTAAACTCCATGTTAAAGAAGCGTTTTGGGTAAAATCGTTTCATTTATCGTAGGTGTTTTGACTTGTTGTTCTTGACATCATTATTACTTATATCATGATTTACTTACTTCCAGAATATAAAATATGATTTATATATCATATATATTCAGTATATATAGGTATATAATAGGTAGATAAATAAAATGAAAAACACCATTCATGGAGACGGTAGTCCGTACGTACGCATGAACGCTGTTTTCCTTTCCTTATTGTCTTGAAATGGAAGTAAGTAGATTACATACATATGTATATATATATATAAATCCAGTAGCTTTATAATGTCATATATTTCATTATTATTTCTTATATATACATTATAATCATTCTTAAATGGTTAACATGGAGAATGAATCTCATCGCGTCGTGGAGACGGTAGTCCGTACGTACGCACGCGCGGTGATTTCTTTTTCCGTAGGATGGATAGATGGTGAAATAGGGTTGTTTCATAATTATAATAACATATCAGTATATGAGTGATACTGATGTTATTACTTCATAATGAAACAACCTAAGAAGAAGAAGTGGAAGAAGAAATAAAGATGAAAGAATTGGTAACGGTAATTACCTCTTATTTGAAGTGCCTCTTTGAGACCTCCTCTTAGGGCACTAAAATTGGTCTTTGAGGAAGACCAGAACCTCTAGGATGTTGCTAGGGAAGTGGAGAGGAGAAATTGGCAGGGGTTGGCCGAGCTTGAGTGCTCAAATTGGTGTGAGGAGGAGGGGGAGGAGGTGTCCTTTTATAGGGGAGGAGAGGGGCATCTTAGGAATACCTCAAAATATTATTTTATATTAAAGTCAAAATCGGTTTATAATGGTTCAAAAGGGTATTATTTCGAAGCTAAAGTGGGGATGGGTCGAAATCCTATCAACCAATAGAATTTAGACAAGTTTAGGATATTATTTTAACCTTATCAATTAGATTTAACTCTAAGTTAAATAATTTAACATTTACCGTGTCTTTTTGTTTTCTTTCACTATATGGTTAATACACTTACTATAACATGCCAAACGAACCCCAAATTGTTTATTATTAATATATATATCCTTATCTAAGTCATTTTGCCGATCCTTAGATTTTTAGGAATAAAATAACAATTAATAATATAATATTTGATTTAAAAACTATTTTGTGTCAATTTTGACACTATTTGATATATGATTTTTGAGAAAGTCATAACAGAATTAAATGTTCTAACCAAGTTGATTAAATCAACATTAATATATCATGGTAACCTAGAAAATTAGTGGAATTCATAAAAATTTTCAAATTATATTTATTTTGGTGTTTATAACATCAATTATGTCAATATTTCATTAATAAGATAATTACTGCATCATTTTTGTGTCATAAATAAATTATATTATTTGATGTCTAAAAATTACAAATAAAATACCATCATGTAGGAAATATTTTTAGCTTTCTAATGAATATTTATAGTCGAATTTATCTTATGTATATCCCCATATTAAAAATGATTTACTTATTAAACTTTGATTTTAACTATTTTAACCCTTCTTTAAATAAATTAATAATAAATGTCCTAATCTAATCCAAGTGGGCATAAATGGTCATATTTTATTCCTAAGTTTGTTTTTGGTCGAATTACACTTGTCCAATAGAATTAGGACATGTGTTAGGGTAATATTAATATCATATTTACCCTTAGTTACCTTATTTACTATTAACCGTGGTAAAAAAAAATAAAAAGTTACTATTCACCAAAAAATTATTTTCATCTCATTGAACCACATTTTAGTCCTTGATATTAACCGTGTCTCTCGGATTTTCGAAATTCCATTCACAGAAGCGGTAAAATTAAGTTTTATGCAAAATTCAGTTTTTAACCTACCACTTAGTAGTTTCACTATTCATCAAAAATTGATGTTTTTCAGAATAATGCCAAAATTTCATCCCAAGCTATATTTCATATTCCGAATTCAAAAATGAAGTCTATTTTACCAAATTCATAACATAAAAGTTGCATTAATTAATTTTATAATTAAATCCCGCTGTTAAAACAAATAGCGTGTTTTTAAGAAACAATATCTATCAAAAGATTGACACTTGTTTATGTCTAGTTTAAATGTGAAACTACATCCAATGACCAACATTGTATTAAATTGTAAAAATATATTCTAAATATACTTTAAAACCACTCAAATTAATGATTTATCACTATTAATTATTTCGATTAAAAAAGTTGTTTTTAATTATAATTTAGTAATTTTCACTATTCATCAGAATATGAAAGTTATCCGAAAAGTACCAAAATTTCACCTTAGGCTAAATTCGATATTCCGAATCCAAAAATAAAGTCCATTTTGAAAAATAAGATTTACTG
Source organism: Viscum album (assembly GCA_963277665.1). Taxonomy (NCBI): domain Eukaryota; kingdom Viridiplantae; phylum Streptophyta; class Magnoliopsida; order Santalales; family Viscaceae; genus Viscum; species Viscum album. The sequence goes on from OY728146.1 coordinate 386,784,003, forward strand.
GATCTCAAAAAGTGGTTATTACTATTCATAACGGCTAGTTTTAATAATATTTTTATAGCATATCGTTGTTTAGTGAAACTCGGTATTGCGTACTACACACGCTATCGAGGAAGGTCGCGATTGCGTGTAATGCAAGACAAGTCAAGGATGTGTGTTGTGCAAGCTCCTTTTGGTGTAGCGTACAACACAAGACATTAATATTAAAAAGAATATTTTTTTATAAAATCTTGGGCTGTTACATTCTACCCCCCTTAAAATGAATTTCGCCCTCGAAATTCGTCGGGGTTATAAATGGTTTACTATTCGAAAGTTTCTTTAATAGAAACCCACATCGTAAAAAGGAATATCAAAACCAATCTTTAAAAACAAAATTATGAAACGTAACGGTTACCCAAATAAACTAATCATTGGGTTTCCACATAGGTGAAAATATGGATATGGAAGAGAAATCTAAGCATCATGTTCTGATGGAGAGTGGTAGAGAACATGGCTATGGAAAAGCCAGTAATCACAAATCCATAGATTTGTGATGATATAAGGTACCATCTGATTCATCAGGTATAAGAGAACTAGGACAACATTTTTGGTTTTCAAGATCATTTCCCTAAAGTTAAAGAATTTGAATTAGAATAAATACTTACTTTATTTTGGTACAATCTCACTGTTGTTCGTGCCTTTAACAATTTCCACTTCATCTCTTAAATAAATGAAGTTGAATTTGTTATTCGTGAAGTGTTAGCAGATCATGTGATAGAATGACGGGTCATTCCATCTGTTTCAAACAAAAGGTTAGCAAAATTATATACATAAGTCGATCTATAGTGAGATTAATCACATATGGACTTATACTTCATATATCATACTGCTTAATATAATAAAACTAGTTTCTACTAAACAGGGACTTCCTGTAGGCTAGTGGTAGGCGATAAAGGCCAGTCGCACTTCGGTTGTGGGTTCGATTCCTACAGCCTTGTCCGAAGCGATGGGCTGTCGCCCGTCCTGTAGGTTGTCCTTTTTCTAAAACTACGTCACTATAACATCCCATCAATAATATCGAAAATCTTCTATCCTTAAACAATACTAACTTATGTCCAACATAATTCAGTCTAATCTTTAGGCTTATACATAATACTGCAGTCCACTCTCATAATATAGTGACATCGATTACCAGAGATTTAATACTGTCGTTGATCCCCACATATCATAAGATATGTCTTGTTGGTCACATTCCAAACATTCAAAGTCCTTAATCGTGTATTCTCTTGAATACTTTAGTGAAAACATGAGTGCAGTTAAAAGTTAACACTTTCCACATACCAAAATCCTCAAAATTCTATATACTCAAACCATGATATCACTTAGTCCTTATATCAATCATGAGCTCATGAATACTATTAAACATTTCATTTTCTCGTCTTCATTATGCACATATCATCTTATTTCCAAAAAAATATCTCAATCACTTTGAATACCACATCAATAAATATTGCAATACTCAATGATACAACATTATTTTGGAATCCGATTACATAAACACTTAATCATTCCACCACATCGTTGTCATATTCAACATTGCCAATAGTGATCGCATGTGATTTCCCTTTGTCCTTTGCCTTCAGTGGTTTCTCATGTTGATCATCACTAACCCTTGGATTAGGGCAATTATTAGCATAATGCCCCATTTCCTTGCACTTGAAGCATTGAAGTGTTGGCGGTGCGTTCTCTGCAGTGTTTGCTTTATTCACATCATTAGAAACCCTTTTTCCATTACTTCGACACTCAGCTGCTCGATGACCTTCTTTTCCACACTTAAAACATTTTCTAGTCCCTTTTAGACAATCTCCACCATGCTTCTTTCCACACTTTGTGCATAAGGAAACATTCATCTTCTTTTCACCATTATTCTGAGATTTCTCCTTGAACTCCATCTTTCGTTTCTTGTCAAAACCATGAGATGGATATGTAACACCAACTTCCATTTCTACCTTGATAGCACAACGCACAATTTCTTCATAGCTACTGAAGTCTCTTATAGCTAATGCCCTTCGAAGACTTGGTTTTAAGCCACAGAAAAATCGATCAACTTTACTTTCAGGTTGGATGATAATTCCAGAAGCATACCTTGCAAGTCTTGTAAAATTTGCTTCATAGGTACCAACAGATTCATCGTCCCTTTGCTTCAGTTCAAGAAATTATTTCTCCATCTTTGTTCGAAGAATACGAGGGAAGTACTTACTGAAAAACAAGTTCTTGAACTCGTCCCATTCCATGGACTCAATTTCATCTCTTGGCCTCGTATTCTTGATAAGATTCCACCATTGATCAGCTTCACCTTCCAAACGATATACTGCTAAGATGACTTTATCATGTTCAGAACATTGAAGAGCTGAAAATATCTTTTCAGTAGTACTAATCCATTGTTCAGCAACTAATGGATCAGTAGACCCACTGAAAGAAGGTGGACGTTGCCTCATGAAGGACTCAATAGAATATTGTTCCCTTCTCTGCTCATTTGGAAGTCCAGAATGATTCATAGCTTGTGTAAGTATAGCAATAAGATTTTGCACTCCATCTCCCATAACATTTGTTTGTTCAGGAGGGCAATCATTGCATTGTTCATTGCATTGATCAACACGGTTCCTTCGGGTTCCAGCCATCGTCTAAAACCCATAAAGAATAGTGTGAGAGGCAAAAATCATGCTAGGGAAAACAACATAATAAAGGGGGAGTACCTTCAATATCCAACATCTTAGGTTTAATTCTATGATCGTTAGCGTAATTCTATTACTATAACCTATACGTATACTTAACCTTAGAGACATCCCTAGACATACCTTAGAAATATCTCTAGGGATCTCACTAACGTTTTCGCATCCTAGTTTCCAAAGGTTGACTAAACCTTTCCTCTGATACCAACTGTAGAGACCCGTAGCCTGACTTACATGGACTTTACATTACTTTTGCGGAATACTTAGTACATAACAAAAACACACACACAAGGATCGTAATAGTTTAGTGTCTTTGGAAACTCGGAACGTAATCTTCTAATCCTGGTGAAAGATCTTCAAAATCTCCCACAAAGATCTTCCTTTTTTTTACCTAAAACCTTTCTTTATATCCTGGGGAAAAGAAAACATAAAAGGGTGAGCTCAAATGCTCAGTAAGGGTAAACAAAAGAAATATCAATCACATAATTTTCATAAGAACATAACATTTTTGGAAATCTTAACCTGCAAAAGAGAGCATAATTTCATAACATGGGATAAATCATAGTAGTGAAAATGAAACCATAACTTAAAACATTACTCATTGTGGCATACACACATAATCATAGAGAATCATTTCTTGTTAGTCAAGACTCATTGCCATGACTATCTTAGTGGACAAAGTCCCTTTCTGAATCGAGTAATCCTCATTTCAGTCCTGTTTCACTGAACCGGTATAACCTACCATTCCAGCCATGTCTATCTCATGAGATATGAAATCTTTACCCAATGCATTGGAGGGAGATATAGGTCCCACCCATCTCTTAATGAATCCTTTCTTATGTGTGCCACAAAATCATAAATCATACATCATTGCATAACCCATGTAATAAAAATGGGATTCTTAAACAACATGACATCATAAAACCATTCATATAAGATAAAGTAATTCATAAACATAATTCCATCACAACATAGTCAAATCAATGTAAAAATATGGATAGAAACAGAACCCTTTATTAACTTAGATGGAAAATAATTTTGATAAAACACTTGAATTGAATTCTTGAGGAAAATATCCTTTCTTCTTCAAAATCAATTTCTTTTTACAAAACATCATGCAATTTTAAAAGAAAGATATTTTATTGAAAATAGTCATGAATTCTTTTAGAGGAAGCTTCATGAAAATAAGGCTTTATAAAACAGTAGAAATCCGTTTGTGCCGTATAAGATAAAAAAAACATTCTTCGTACTTTTGTCGGAAAAGTCAAAAAGTACCTCGTATAAAAAAAACGACAAAAGATTCCTTTCATATCTTTTACTAAAAACTCACCGAAGGGTAAAATTGGATTTAAACAATTGTAGGTGGATGGAAATGAAATTACATATTGAAGAAACATGGATGTGGATGATAAAATACACCCCAGTAAATACTTACGAATAAACAATCTCGGATAAAAATGAGATTGTGATATTTCCCTTACCTTAGGTCCGACTTGCTTTGTAAGTGTCCGAACCTCCTGTATAATGATTTAAATCATGTTATTTACTTATTACAGAATCATATTCATTTTTATTATATCATATATGGTTCACTTATGACATTATATTACCCGTTCTTTTGTAAACTCCATGTTAAAGAAGCGTTTTGGGTAAAATCGTTTCATTTATCGTAGGTGTTTTGACTTGTTGTTCTTGACATCATTATTACTTATATCATGATTTACTTACTTCCAGAATATAAAATATGATTTATATATCATATATATTCAGTATATATATGTATATAATAGGTAGATAAATAAAATTAAAAACACCGTTCATGGAGACGGTAGTCCGTACGTACGCATGAACGCTGTTTTCCTTTCCTTATTGTCTTGAAATGGAAGTAAGTAGATTACATACATATGTATATATATATATATATAAATCCAGTAGCTTTATAATGTCATATATTTCATTATTATTTCTTATATATACATTATAATCATTCTTAAATGGTTAACATGGAGAATGAATCTCATCGCGTCGTGGAGACGGTAGTCCGTACGTACGCACGCGCAGTGATTTCTTTTTCCGTAGGATGGATAGATGGTGAAATAGGGTTGTTTCAAACTTATAATAACATATAAGTATATGAGTGATACTGATGTTATTACTTCATAATGAAAAAACCTAAGAAGAAGAAGTGGAAGAAGAAATAAAGATGAAAGAATTGGTAACAGTAATTACCTCTTCTTTGAAGTGCCTCTTTGAGACCTCCTCTTAGGGCACTAAAATTGGTCTTTGAGGAAGACCAGAACCTCTAGGATGTTTCTAGGGAAGTGGAGAGGAGAAATTGGCAGGGGTTGGCCGAGCTTGAGTGCTCAAATTGGTGTGAGGAGGAGGGGGAGGAGGTGTCCTTTTATAGGGGAGGAGAGGGGCATCTTAGGAATACCTCAAAATATTATTTTATATTAAAGTCAAAATCGGTTTATAATGGTTCCAAAGGGTATTATTTCGAAGCTAAAGTGGGGATGGGTCGAAATCCTATCAACCAATAGAATTTAGACAAGTTTAGGATATTATTTTAACCTTATCAATTAGATTTAACTCTAAGTTAAATAATTTAACATTTACCGTGTCTTTTTGTTTTCTTTCACTATATGGTTAATACACTTACTATAACATGCCAAACGAACCCCAAATTGTTTATTATTAATATATATATCCTTATCTAAGTCATTTGGCCGAACCTTATATTTTTAGGAATAAAATAACAATTAATAATATAATATTTTATTTAAAAACTATTTTGTGTCAATTTTGACACTATTTGATATATGATTTTTGTGAAAGTCATAACAGAATTAAATGTTCGAACCAAGTTGATTAAATCAACATTAATATATCATGGTAACCTAGAAAATTAGTGGAATTCATAAAAATTTTCAAATTATATTTATTTTGGTGTTTATAACATCAATTATGTCAATATTTCATTAATAAGATAATTACTGCATCATTTTTGTGTCATAAATAAATTATATTATTTGATGTCTAAAAATTACAAATAAAATACCATCATGTAGGAAATCGTTTTAGCTTTCTAATGAATATTTATAGTCGAATTTATCTTATGTATAACCCCATATTAAAAATGATTTACTTATTAAACTTTGATTTTAACTATTTTAACCCTTCTTTAAATAAATTAATAATAAATGTCCTAATCTAATCCAAGTGGGCCTAAATGGTCATATTTTATTCCTAAGTTTGTTTTTGGTCGAATTACACTTGTCCAATAGAATTAGGACATGTGTTAGGGTAATATTAATATCATATTTACCCTTAGTTACCTTATTTACTATTAACCGTGGTAATAAAAAGTAAAAAGTTACTATTCACCAAAAAATTATTTTCATCTCATTGAACCACATTTTAGTCCTTGATATTAACCGTGTCTCTCGGATTTTCGAAATTCCATTCACAGAAGCGGTAAAATTAAGTTTTATGCAAAATTCAGTTTTTAACCTACCACTTAGTAGTTTCACTATTCATCAAAAATTGATGTTTTTCAGAACAATGCCAAAATTTCATCCCAAGCAATATTTCATATTCCGAATTCAAAAATGAAGTCTATTTTACCAAATTCATAACATAAAAGTTGCATTAATTAATTTTATAATTAAATCCCGCGGTTAAAACAAATAGCGTGTTTTTAAGAAACAATATCTATCAAAAGATTGACACTTGTTTATGTCTAGTTTAAATGTGAAACTACATCCAATGACCAACATTGTATTAAATTGTAAAAATATATTCTAAATATACTTTAAAACCACTCAAATTAATGATTTATCACTATTAATTATTTCGATTAAAAAAGTTGTTTTTAATTATAATTTAGTAATTTTCACTATTCATCAGAATATGAAAGTTATCCGAAAAGTACCAAAATTTCACCTTAGGCTAAATTCGATACTCCGAATCCAAAAATAAAGTCCATTTTGAAAAATAAGATTTAATGGATCTCAAAAAGTGGTTATTACTATTCATAACGGCTAGTTTTAATAATATTTTTATAGCATATAGTTGTTTAGTGAAACTCGGTATTGCGTACTACACACGCTATCGAGGAAGGTCGCGATTGCGTGTAATGCAAGACAAGTCAAGGATGTGTGTTGTGCAAGCTCCTTTTGGTGTAGCGTACAACACAAGACATTAATATTAAAAAGAATATTTTTTTATAAAATCTTGGGCTGTTACAGGGTAAAGTGATCGTTCATCTGCAGAATTGAGGTTGGTTCCTACAAGTTATATATCATAGTCTTGTTTATTTAATTATGTGTATGTGGTTGTGCTATTTGTACCTCCTTGTTGTGTGTCATATGCCTTTAGTATTATTTGTGAAATTGGATGGATAAATGATGTATTTAATCTCTCATGATCCCTATCTTATATATTAATATTTTCATAACCTATTTTGGGCCACCCATTGGGTGTGACAATATTCCCAAGAAAATTGAAAATTGTAATGTTAATCATTTAATTTATTTTTGTATAGATAGAGTCTGTGATAAATATTTTGATATGTTGTATGAGTTATAAAGTGAAAATAATGGTAGTTCTATATACAATTTGTCAATGAAATAAATGATTTTTCTGTTATAATGTTAAAGTGGTAGACATACTAAGTTGAATCTAACGAATGGGTTAAGATTTTGAGATTGAAATGCGTAAATGGGTTAAATCACGTGAATTAAGAATTATGTCAAATCTGATAATGTATGGGAATTTTGGAATTTTTCAATAGATTATGGAAATGTTAAATGGAAATGGGTAAAATGGGATATGAAATGTAAATGGTAAATGTGATAATGGTTTATGGATTTATATTGATTTATATTTTGAATAATTATAAAATTATAATATTATATGTATTGGTTGCATATGGTTTTTTATATGGTATATGTGTTAATGGGATAAATCATCTTAGGCACATGGCATGGTAATTGGGGGGTATTAGACGTGAGTATCTATTCCCATGGGTCGGGTTAGACTAGGATCTAATACCAACCTCTATAATGCAGATGTTATGGAAGGGGAATGAGGACCTATTTCCCAAATAGTTTCATTTGATGAGATTACCTAGACTTAGGATCCAAGGTAAGTGTGGTGTAATTATTTTTTAAATTTTTTATCTATTGTGAGATAATGAACTTAACTAATTCATGTACGGATAGTAATTGAATGGAATAAGCCATAATATGAATGATATATGCGCCAACCACATGAAATTTATAATGAACTCTTCTTAGTAAATATTTTTAAGTAATAGAACCCGATTATTATTTTTTTACATCGGTTTTAGTTTTTTACATGAATACACTATATGTTTATACTGGATATTTTTTAGTCACCGTTGATTGTGGCCTACTGAATTAAACTCACACACTATGTGGGCCACCATTGGGTTCCCTAGCATAATTCATGGTTGTATGTCAGGACAAGGGAAAGGGCCCCATGCAAGAGTGTGTATTTGGAATTGGATGTGCCTAGGGGAGGGAACCGAATTTGGTGATCGAAATAGTTTCCCAGATTTTTCAGTTTACTTTTCTTGGGGTTTTCCTTACATGATGCTCTATATAACATGACTTGGAATATTTATAATTTGGTAGTTTAATTGTACCAAGTTTTTGGAAAAAAAATTTAATGAACCGTTGTTATTCATTTATTATTGTTTATTATTTTTATTATTTTCTTTTTATATCTATTTATTCATACTAAAATAATAAGGTTATAGTCACCCCACATGAGTTAGTAGAACCACAATACTGTCCAGAGGCCTCTTGAAAACAAGGATGTCTGCTCAAGGTTACGTGGAAACCCAGCTCAATGCACTTATTCAGTGTCTTCCTAATTTGGGATGTTACAATGTGGTATTATAGCCATTAATTTATGTTTATTAATAATGGTATATAAGATACTCATAGGTGAAAATAATTATCAATAATCTTGTTCCTTTGAATATCATACCCATATATGAGGTAGGAACACACAGTAAGGGTGTGTGGAATTGAGGGGTAAATTTCATTTCATATCCCAAGAAAATTTCATGAAATATTGTTTAATAAAAATGATGAAAATTGTTAGACTAATGTAATGTGAATTAATGGTTGGATAATTTCTCTTAATAAAAGGTTCTAAATGATTTAAAATTTTGTTGTAAAATGAGATGAAATGGAAACGTTCATAAGAGAATGATATTTAAATTTTATAGGTAAAAATGGTTTAGAAATTGTAATTAATGAATGACTTGTGACAATGTAAGTTATTTTACCCTATATTGACCATAACCCATGGTTAGGATAGTTGAGGGTAGTGTTCTAGGTGTGACAATATCTATTATCATAATTTTATAAATTGAGTTTTTTATGGAAAATGGAGTGCCTTCATTTTCGTAAGTTTATGGATGAATTTCGTTATGTAAGGTACCCCCAGTTTCTAGAATGTAACCCTTAATTTGTGAATTTTTCATTTATAAAGATTATGGGATATGCACAGGAGATTGGGGAAAACATTCAAGATGTGTTTGGGGATAAAGGAGAGGTGCACAGGCTGCACAAAATTTTTCCAAACTGTGCGGAAATCCAAGTAGAAATTGTGTGAAGTTCTAGATTTTGGATAGTAGCTCTGAAAAATAATGTTCCTAGTTAGGGGGACTATAGGAGGTGTCCATGAGATGGTTTACTTAAGAATGTATCTATAACATGTTAAGTTCATGGTTTTTCTAACCATGTTGTCTAAACCCTGTGCAGAGACAAATCTAGATCCTTAAAAATAAGATCTCACTAGTTTTTGGCACAACATTCTAGTTTTTTATTTTATGTTACCTCGATTAAATATTACTATCTATTTGTGGTATTATAACCTATACCAGGCTTTTGAAATCCAATTCGGATCCCACCCTTGGCGTTTGGAAGCCCAATATTCTCGGTAAGTGACGTTCTTCTTCGCTCCCCTCATGTTTGATTAAATATACTTAGATCTACTTATCCTCTTATTTTTATATCAAAGATATATGCCTGGTAACGGTATATATAAGATTGTGGATTACAAATATGTTGATATTTTGTCTTTATCATGATATGAGAAGAGATATATGGCTGTTTCATGGAGAATCGACCCAGTTTCTTATCGGTTCTTGGTTAGTATTCTGTTTGTGTAAAATTGGTTATGGTAGGTGGCTTCACTCTCAAATACTATTAGTATAACTTATTTGAATCATTTTAATAGATATTATTGTGTTAAATTTATTTGTAATTTTATTTACTATAATAGTTGGAAACCCTATTTGGGGATGGTTTGATAAATCGTGGAAATCTGGAAAATGAGTGTTTTTGAAATGTTCTTCAATTCGTGATATTAAAAAGTAGATTATAAAACTGGGGTTTTTCTTGAATTATAGACCATGGATATTATTAAAGTGTTTTCAATAAAAGGAATGGTTTTGTTGAAATTTAATGGTTGATCTGAAATAGTTTTTTATGGTTTTCAATAAAGGAATGGTTTTATTGAAATGATTTGAAATCGGTATTTGAAATGGTTTGCACATACATTGGGTTGTGTGAGTTCATGTTCAATGTGCCAATGAGTAACGGATGTATACTAGTGGGGTACAACATGTGAGACACTGGATTGGGGGTGTGTATTAGTGGGATATAATGTAATTGGATGAGAGACCTCTCATGATTATGGAACTATCAAATGAAGCATCCATGGGCATGTGCATTGTGAACCATGGAATGGTTATTCCAAAATGGTATTGAGAAATGTTTTTAATCCTTTTTTGGATAATTTTCAAGATGTATGAATTTTTCGAAAATTTGTTGGAAATTGACCTTGTTTTCATTTGGTTACAAATTGTTTTGGATCTTGTTTATATTTAGTTATAAATTGTTTTGGGAAATTTTTTTATATAAACTATTTTATATTAATGTTTGTAACCATTTTAACATAGTTTACTTAGTGTATAATTCATTGGGGAAAGCCTACTGTGTTTAATATTAACCCCTTCTTTCGCACTTTGGTGATTTTTCTGATGTTATCTTCTAAGACATGGGAAAAGGTAAATTGTAAAATGTTTTTAGCACCACATCATCATACTTGGGTTTTTTTGGTTGCTTTGGAGCAAAGTGTTTGTGGATCATTGAGTATTATGTTTGTCAATGATTCTTTTATTGTCTTTTAACTCTTTAAATTGATAGTTTCTTTGTCTTCTTTCGTAGTAAACTTCGGTGTGATTATGTAACAAATGAATTGGAGGAGTTTTGTTTCATAGATTCATGCATTATATAGTGATACGTTTTATTTTTCTTGGATGAGTTAACAGTTTTACTTAAAAAATGGTAAATGGTCCCCCGCCTATATTTGAAACCCTTCGACATTTATTTCTATCTTTTGGTATCTTGGATATTTCACCTAAGTCCATGTAATGATTCATTTTATTCTCAATTAAATGAGAATTAAGGGGTCATTACAAATGGTAATATATTTTTAGGCCCTTGTGAAACAAGTACTCAAAAATTTTATTGGTCTTGGAGTTAAAATTAATTATGGTATACTGCTTTGGTTGAGATCATAGATAGTATTAGGATTTTTAGGTTATTAAATTTATATCATATAATTATGAAGCTAACATTTTTATGATGAAAATATATTTACTAGGGTGTATGATATATAAGTGATTTGGAAACAATTGTATAATCTATGAATCTCATTGTCATGGGTTTATCCAATGAGAGGACCAAGAAATTTATTTTAGAGGAATGAATTTCCACTAGGATTTCATATATCATTTTGAATAATTATTTTTGATTTTTTTTCAATGGTATAATGTTTTGAAAAAATCAGAAAAATTGTTTTCAAATGAAAAACTTTGAAAAGGGCATAGTGGGTGTATTTTGAAAATGGGTTGATTTTTAAAATAATGAATGTGATTTTTATTAAAAAAAATTGAGCATGGAAACAATTATTTTTAGAGAAAAAAATGTTGTGATAGTTTATGTGATATAATTTTAAATTCTAAGCCATCAGTTTCTAATGAGTGAGGGTTATAGAGTTTTGTTTGTTTGATTAGAAAATGGAGCCCAGTAGGCTTCATACAAACCAACTTGAAGAAGCTGGGAAGAGTGTGTTTACACATGAACCATAGGTTAACCATGATCTAGTTTAGAGTATTGTCCAAGGGTTTCAACTATGGATACGAGGAAATAGAGGGATGATCCAAGGCATGTTGACAATTCCATCAATTTTACCCATCATTCGGGGTGATTCGGAACCTGAAAGGGTGGATGTGTGGATTAATATGGTTAATTGTATCCTTGATTTAATCAGTACAAAATCAAAGAAGAATGTCAACCTAGATTCACATATTCTTGAGGATCTCACAGTCTAGTGGTGGGATTTGACAGTGCAGTATAAACTGGTTCACAGTCATAGTTGGGAGGATTTTGAATAATTTTTTTACAAAAAGTTCAATCCTCACATGTTCAGGATTCAGATAACAATAAAATTAATCATACTGACGTTGGAAAATATCCCTATCATAGAATTTGTGGGTAACTTCATACATTTAGTGTTCATTTCACTAGAGTTTGTAGCTAGTGCAACCTTGAAGGCACACATTTTCGAATCAGGGATAACACATGCGATTCGTTCTAAAATGATAGTGGTCTCTATTAAGAACTATATAGAGATGGTGAATAGAAAAATAGTAGCAGAACAAGATATCTTAGGAGCTATGGGAGGATGAATTAGGATTATACATACGAGAAATGGTGGGAGCTTGAATGCTATGAGAATGATGAAGATGGAAACATATTTCCTAGGTGGGAGCGGAACTCAGAATCTGATGGCTGTATCAGTGAACCTTCCTCCACTACCAAAGATAAAATAGGTCAATCTATAACGTGGATCGCTTGACAACTTAAAGAGAGTGTGTACAGAATAACCTAGATTGTGCCATCACTACAATCATATGGGGAATCCTAAACACTATTATCATAGTGCTTAGAGGTCAGGTGCTTGAGACACTTCTCAAATGTCGCAGGAATCATATTCTTTGATGGGGAAATGAAATCTTTCTCAATCTCACTAGTATAGTAGGGGTAACCATGGTGACTCTAGGAAATCCATGACTACTTAGCAAGGGAAATCCATGCAAGGCAATAAAGAGGAGAGTTTAGTGATGTAGCAGTTTTTTGGAGTTGAGCAGATTATTTTCGATGATTAGGCTATACCATCTACAATCAGAGGTATAATTCAATGGAATTTTACCCTTGTGAATGTTTTGTTTTATATTGTTTTATATCATTCCTTCATTTCTTTTCATGCCACTAGTTTTCTAAGTCTAAATTTTGAGATGATGACCTATTTATTTTAACTTCAAGATCATCTTAGAGAAATAGAATGTCACGCCATTATTTTTAAAGCATGTTCTATAATTTTTGATCTAGCCGCGTTAATATGGGACTTCTTGGTGATGAATATGGATGTGTTTGATGTAATATTGGGAATATATTGGTTGATGAGGTACAAGGCTCACAACTAATCTTATAGTAAAAATTTATAGTTTCACAACTGTGGATGGTGTTAAGAATCTATTTAAAGGGGAAATTATTGCAAATACAGGTTCAATGAGATTTTTGGAACTAGTGGTGAATAAAATATCTTACTCGTTGGCGGAATTGACATTGGAATCGATAGAAAAGTTTGAGGAAAATATTTTTCTAGTTGGTTTGCAGAAATTTACAGATGTTTTTCCCATGTACATATTAGTGCTACGACAAATAATGGAAATGGAGTCTACGATTTATCTACTTTTGGGGACTAGTTCTATTACCCTTCCATCTTATAGGATTGAACCAACAGAGTCAAGGGAATTTAATGTGAATTTGGACAGTCTGGAATGAAATGGTTTCATTCAGTCAAGTACATCTCTTTTTTTAGCACCAGTCTTGATCGTGAAGAATGTACATTGAACTCTAAGGATGTGTGTGGATTTTAATAAACATAACAAAGTTGTGATAATGAATTAGTATCCACTTCCTTGCATTAATTATTTTTTTGATCAATTCAATGGAAGCCAATGATTATCTAAAATTGTATTTCGATCTTGATATCGTCAATTAAATGTTTGGAAAGAGAATATTCCAAAGGAAAATATTAGAAGTAGATATGGCCACTAAGAATATATAGTCATGAATTTTGTAATTACAAATTCACCAATGGAATTTAAGGTATTGATGAATCCAATATTTCAATGATATTTATAATATTTTTTTTGGTGTTTTTGTAACATATCTTTAGGTATCCAAGGACATGGGATGAGCATGAGAAACACATGGAAACAGTATTGGGAATCTTGAGAGATAATAGTTTTTATTCCAAACTATCAATGTGTGATTTCTAGATATAACAGGTATTCTTTCATAGCCATGTGATTACTGAAAAAGGTGTTTTAGGGGTCCCTGTAAATATTGAAGCCACTATCTCATAAAAATTGTCAAGGAATTTATTTGAGATATAGTGTTTTCTTGGTCTAGGTGGTTATTACCGATGCTTTTTGAATGAATTATCATTACTATATTCACCTAATATAGCTTCGAAAAAGAAGAATTATCCATTATGATAGACTGAGGAGATCCCGAAGACTATTCTAGAGCTGCAAGTTGAACTAACCTCAACCCCTATCTTTATTTTTCCATCATCGGGACTGGGGTATGTGGTGTACTGTTATGCTTCAAGATGTGGGTTGGTTTGTGTTCTCATGGAAGTAGACCATGTGTTTTCTTATAGTTCAAGGACACTAAGCGTTATTAAGAATAACTACCTAGAAGATGATTTGGAGTTAGTTGTAGTCGTTCATACTTTATAGACTTGTTGCCACTATCTCTTTGGTGGAAATTTTTTTCTGTTATCAGATCATAGGACCTTGAAATAAATTCTCTCACAATGAGATTTGAATAGGAGGAAAATGATATGAATGATGTATCACTAGATGTTTGACATTTACTTGATGGATACACAAGGTAAATCTAATTTGGTGGCCGATCCATGAATCAGAAATTCATACACTTTTTTGGTAAAGGAAGCTTCAGAAGAGAGATTGACGAAGTCGGTATTAGTTGAAATGCTTGTATAATATGAATACTGAGGTGATGTAGTGGTTTTTGTTTCAGGTTAAACAGTTCTTTATTTTGAAAAAATGGTTAAAGAGAAACAAATGTCTGATGTATAATTCCATGTAATGAGTTTAAAACAAAATGGTGGGGAGACCATTAACGGATGGAAACATTATGGGTGTTTAGTATTATTGTTCAGAGATCAGATTGTTGAACCTATGGCTTGTTAGGAAAAAATTCTTCATGCTTAAAACTATTCTATATGGGGTATACGTCCAGGTATAAAGAATATTTTTAAGGAATTGAAGGCACAGTTTTGGTGGAGTGGCATGAAAGATAAAGGTTCTTAGTTCATTTCAAGGTTCGTATCATATATTCAAGTAAAAGAAAAACATTATCGACCAGCGGGTATGATGTTGACTTTACTGATCCCCGTGTGGAAATGGGAGAATATAGTGATGTATTTTGTTTTAGGTATCCCATGAATGGTTTGGAAACACGATGCAATATGGGTGATAGTGTATTGGATTACCAAGTCAGTTCATGTCATTCCAATTCATGAAACTCATACGATGGATGATCATTCCAAAATAAATATCTAAGAAGTGTTAAATAAAGATGGCATATCTATTTCAATCGATTTAGATAAATATACAATGATCATGTCTCATATTTGGAAATCCTTACATAAAGTGCTTGAAATTCAATTGACTCGAAGCACACTGTATGATTCTCAGAGGGAAAACCAATCTTGTTGGATGATACAAACATTGACAGATATGTTTAAGGATTTTGTAATATATTATGGTTGATCATGGGAAGATAATATACCCTTATTGTAGTTCTCCTATAATACATGTATCTAGCCTCGATACATAAGGCTTTGTTTGAAGCATTTTATTGGCATCTTTGTTGTTCTCCACTATTTTTGTTGAAACTGGTGAGACTTCAGTATTTATGGACAAATTTTTCTATGAAATATCAGAGATGATTCATTTGATCACAAATTAGATGGAGATGGTTCAAATTTGATAGAAATTTTATGCGGTTCATCACTGAAGACCACTTCTGTTCATTTTGAGTGATCATGTGTTATTTAGGATCTCTCCATGTCTTGGACGTCATTGTTTTGGGAAGCTAGGAATGTTATCTCCTCGATACATTATCCCAATAAAGTTATTGGAAATGGTTGGAGAGGTGGTATATCAGTTATCATTTTCACCACGATTCAGTGAGGTGAAAAATGTGTTCCAAATATTTATGTTGAAAAAGTTTCATATGGGATCGTAACATGTGATCATATGTGATCACATTGAATTAGAGCCAGATGATTTATTAGTACATATACTAGTGTGAATTTTGGATAGGTGAGATAAAGTATTTCCTCAAAAAATTATATGTCTAGTGTAGGTTCTATGGGAACATAGTTCGAATAAGGAAGAGACTTGGGAGCATTATAAGGAAAGGACTGAGCAATTGTCGAATCACTTTCAGGGCAATGCAGGTTTTCCACTTTACAAGGATGGAAATACCAATGGAGGGAAAAATATAGTACCCTCATTTTCTACTATACAACACTTAATTTGTTTATTTTATCTCTATAAATAATAAGGGAGAAATATGTCATATTTTTGTGAACATTAAATAGGTTTTTTGGGCCAAAGGAGAGGCACACGGGCTTTGCACGGTTTGTCCAAACAGTGTGGAAAGCCTAGAAGAAACTGTGAAATGTTTCAGATTTTGGAAAATAGATTTGGCATAGTGTGAAAAAAATTAGGAAAACTATGTGAGGCGGTCATGTGAGGGTTTCTATAACATATTATCTAATGCATGGATATGGAAATTTTTTTCTAACCATGTAGTCTAACCATGTTCAAAGTGAAATCTAGATCCTTAAAAAATAATCTAACTCATTTTTTAAATAACATTATCTTTTTTTCTTCTATATTACCCTAGTTGGATATTCATCTTCATTGAAGGTAGGAGAACCTCTCCCATGTGTTTGGAAACCTATCTAGAGCCCTCTCTCTGTGTTTGACATCCGGATTATCTCTATATGTGACGTTCTACTTCAATCACATCATGTTTCATTAGATCTACTTCTCCTCTTCTCTTTCATATTCATATCCACACTTATTAAGGGTATATCAATGTTGGTGGGTTTTAAATATGTTGATATTTGATCTAAATCATTATAGGAAAAGATATCTAAGGTATTTTCATGGAGAATAAATCTGGTTTCTTGAGATTTCTTCGTCCATTTTCAGTTTCTGTCAAAATAGTTGAGGTAGGTGGCTTCACTCTCAACTCCTATTTGTAGAAAGGATTGGTATGATTTCAAATTTTAATTTTGTGACCAATTTATTGGTAATTTTCTAGTTTACAATGGTTGTAATCCCTCTATGGGGACGATATGACAAATTGTGGCAATCTGGAAAATTAGTTTTCTTGAATGTTGATTCGATTAATGATTTAAAAATGTGGATTTTAAAAAGGGATTTTTATGGAATTATAGAACATGGATTTTATTGTTGTGTTTTCAATAAAATTAATTATTTTATTTCAATTAAATGGATGATCATAATTGGTTTTTTTTGTTTTCAATAAAGGAACAATATTATTAAAATTGTTTGAAATTGTTATTTAAAATTTTTTGGTATAAATTTGTATGTGTGAGTTCATGTTCAATGCACCCCAAAATAAGGGACATGTACAAGTGGGGTACAAGTGGTGTGAACCTGGATCAGTGGTTTGTGTTAGTGGCATAGAAGGTAATTGGACGAGAGACCTCTTAGGAGTATGGAACTCTCAAATGAAGCATACATGGGTGTCTGCATTGTGAACCATGGAATGGTGATAACTAAATGATATTGAGAAATATTTTTATGCCATTCATGGTTAATATTACGGATGTATGACTTGGTATAAAATTGGTGGGAAATATCACTTGTTTTCATTAGGTTATAAATTTTTTTGGATCATTTTTATATATAGTTATAATATTTTTAGGGAAATTTTTTTATATAAACTATTTTATATAAATGTTTCTAAACATTCAATCCTAGTATCATGAGTGGGGATGTAATTGGGGAATGCCTACTATGTTTTATAAACACCCCTTCTTTGGATCATTGGTTCTTCTGCAAATACTATCTTTTGGGACATGGGAAATGGAAAAGAATCACATGTTATTATCACAACCTCATGATACATGGGTTTTTTTGTGGTTTTGGAGCATAAATATTGTGGATCATGTTGTCTTGGGGTTATCATTGTGTATTTGGTCATATTTTTTCTATTTTCTTTGATAGTTTCATTGAAATTCGTTGTACTAAAATTTGGTGTGACTCCATTGTAAATGAAGTGATTGATTTGTCTTTCATTTATTCATGCATCAAGTTGTGAGATTTTTTTGTTATAGTTGGTTGAGAGAATGGTTTTATTCAAAAAGTTTATCCACTAGTATGTCTATGTAATTATTCACTATATTCTAAAAAAATGAGAATAATTTGGTCATTACATTATGTGTTCTAAGACTTGTGTTTGGAACTGTAGATAAATTCTACAATTGTGACTTATGTTGTTTAGGAAACAAGAGGATATCATTGAGATTTATCCACTAGTAGAAGAGAGAGAAAATATGATTATCCAATATAATTGAGTATATTAGAGGTTATATTAGAAATTTACACATTTTTTGCAGAATATGGAATGGTCCCTAGTGTGGGTTTCACTGAGTATGTTTGTTCTATCAAGACAGTTTTAGTTACAGTACCATCCAATGATTGTCAGAGAGGGTATACCCAAGGAATAATAGTTCTTGATAGAGTCCATCAAATTTGTTTTGTATAAAATGGAGACTCTACCCGATAAGAGATAGAAGTTGACATATTATATGTTGTAGGGAATTACAAATAGATGGTGTGATAATTTGGTTCAAACTCAGTATGAGGATGTTATGTTGTAGAAAGTCTTTCAGGAAATGTTTCTTGAGTAATTATATCTATATTCCATGAGATATGAGTGGTATTCAATGTTTATAAATTTTAACTAGTGGACTATGTCAGCAATTTATCTTGTTGGTTTCTTCAAAAACATTCAATGCTTCATTCCCACATTGGAAGATGACAAGGCATATATGAATGATGTTATCAGGATGGACATACATGTGAGATTAATTTCTATGTGATTATATTCAAGTCAAAGAGAATTTCATATGTGGTATATTAGGGACTTATGTCAGAATAGAGATTAGAATAGGATTGATGTTGTGGGTTTTTTGTTCCAATTGGACAGACTAGTGGTACGACTTCCAAAGATAGGAAGTGTCATTTCTGAAATCATCACCATGGATGAGGTCTGTAGAGTAGTCAAAAAAGTGGATCAACCTTTCAAGGAAGAATCTGGGATTATTTCTATCAATGTAGATATCTATGACACATTTGTGGTCAGTTCCCCTGACCACCATTTGATTTCCTAGTGAGTGGAAGAACAGAACTTTTGTAGTGGTTCATTAGAAACCATTGATACATAGGCATAGATGGAGTCCCAACGCCGATGTCGAGTGATGGAATGGATTAATTTACCCCATATCAGGTTGGAAAATGGTTCTCTACTATTCATAATAGTCGAGGTATAGGGGGTAGTACTCTGAAGAGAGAGATTCTATATAAACAGGGTAGTGAAACTCCATTAACTAATTCCAAAGCCCATGGTTGAGGGGTAGGTCAGCATTATGCAATTCAGTATACACCAGGAGGTGTCAAGGATTGAAGATCGATTGTTCAAGGTATGATTCATGTAGATTCAACACTTTTTACTTCTTTATTTGATATAGTTTCCTCACGATCTTTTATTTATACTCATTTTGTGGTTCGTATGGGTCACGTGGTGGAAATATTTCGTGGGTCATGTCGATTGATACACTATTATGGGTGGGAGAAGAAAATTTATTGTAATGTAAGGGTTGTACTCTTGAGGTGGGTGGGAACCATTTCCATGGGAATTTTTTTGTGATTGAAATGTCAATTGTTTATCAGAATTTGGGCATAGATTGTTTAGTATTGTACCAAACCCATGCTGATTGTTACCAACATAGTTTAACATTCACATCTCTTGATGGAAACCTTTATGTCCATCATCATGAATGGGATTTCTAGGTTGGTATTGTTGGGCCCGTTTTTTAGTAGTTGGGTTAACTCACTATCCAAGTCAAATGTATTATATTTGATGATTGGAGAGAAGATTAGATTTACTTTCCTCCTATAGTGGATCAGTTTTACGATTTTTTCCATGTATAATTCCTAGGGCTATAACCATAGATAGATGTTGAGTTCAAAATAGATTTTTTGTTAGGAGGAGAACAAATTTCCTTTCTCCTATAATTTATGTCACAAAAAGAACTCCAAGTTCCAAAAAATAATTGGAAGATTTAGATAGTAAAGGATTTATTTTTCTTAGTTTGTCACCTTGGGGATATCTAATATTGTTTTCTAAGAAGACCGACAGATCATTAGGCTTATGTGTTTATTATTGGAAGGTAAATCAAATTAATGTTAATAACCTATACCCTCTTACTCTTATCAATGATTGTTTTTACATGATGAGAAGTGCTTTAGTGACCTGTAGGATTGAGTTGATATTAGTGTGTCATCCGTTGGGGGTGAGATCATCATATATACTATGGAATTCATTTATTATAATGTATGGATTATATTCCTTCATTGTGATGTCATTAGGTTTGACCAATCATCCGATTATTTTTATATACTCGATGAACTGAATCTTCCACACATACCTTGATCAGTTTTTAGTTAGCTTTGTTGACGAAATCTTGGTGTACTCCAAGAATCATGAAAACCATGCTAGACATATTGACACAATCCAGAGTACACTAAGAGATCATTGAATATAAACCAGGCTATGAATGATTAATTTTTAGTTGGATAAGGTATATTTAATGGTTTATATATTCTCTTATGATGGTGTGTTAGTGGACCGATAGAAAGTGCATGCAGTTGTATGTTGAGAGCATCCCAATAATGATTTTGATGTCTGAAGCTTTTTGGGATTGGCTGGAAATTACCAAAGGTTCATCAAAGTCATTTCCCATGTGGTAACACAACTCTCAATAATTACGAAAAATGGGATCATTTTTTTATGGTCTAGGTAATGTCATAAATCTTTTGAAGACTTGAAGAAGCGGTTAACAACTGCACCGATTCTGATCTTACTCAATCTTGGTAAGGGGAATAACTTTTTTTATTCATCCTGTGTTGGTATTGGGGTGGTGTTGAAATTTAATGATCATGTATTTGTTTATTGTTTATTAATCTTTACATTTCAATAATGAAATTAAAATACACGTTATCTTTAATTTCTTATAGTGGTTTTTAATTTATTTTGTTGGTTACATTACCTGTTTGAAGAACAGTTTGAAACATAGTATGATCAAAAAAGTTGTAAGTACATATTCTGCAAGAATGATATGAATCTTTAGAAAAGAAAGGGGATTGAATACATTAAGACCATTTATTTTGAACTATTTTATATTTTATGAAATGGAAATAGTGTTAATGATACCTTGAGTTAGATGAATTATAATCAAGAGGTTTAGGAATCATGTTCGAAAAGGAGGCCTATGGCGATCTTTTCTAAGATTCATATGGAGTTATAAGAATGATTAGAGAAGATGGCCCCTACATCATTACTAGTTGATTCTACAATTTTTAGAAGGATCAAGGAGAGGAAATATGAGAACCAAGTATATTTGGATTTGATGGAATGTACTAAAGGGTGGGATTCATCTTCTAGTTGGATTATTTGTGAAGATGAAATCATTTATGTTTGTGGTTGTGTTCTATTGACTATATGTAAGTGGTAAGAGTCAATATAAAAGTTTCAGGCATCAACGTGGGTGGTGCATCTTGTTTTTAACAAAACTAATCATGTTATTCTTAGGCAACATTGGTGTCCAGGGATGAAGAATGAGGTTTTTTTTTGTAGAATGATGTTATACCTATAAGAAGGTGAATTATGAGCATGAATGACCTATTGGTTTATTATAGACTTTTAAAATTATGAAATTTAAATGGGATTATATTTAGATTCATTTTTTGATGGGTCTTCCGTGGACACTAAGGAAGAATGCTAGGATCTAGGTAGTTTTGGATAAGTTGAATAAAGTGGATTGTTTCTTAATAATTTGAGAGACATTCATTTTGGATAAATTGGTTGAAATGTATGTTTCAAAAATAGTGAGTTTGTATGCAGTACTAATATATATAGTTTTAGATCATGATCCACATTTAACATAATTCTTCTGGTAGGGATTGAAAATGGTGCTTGGTACCCCGTTCAATTTTATTATGGCTTTCCACCCACAAACAGTTGGGATGTCATGGTGTATTATTAAGGTCATAGAAGAAATGTTGAGTTATTGTGTCATAAAATTTTCTGGCTGATAGGAATTTAATTTTCCATTGGTTGAGTTTTCCTACAAAAATAGTTACCAAGGTAGGATTTATATGGAATTGTATGAGTATCCCTATGGTACACCATATAGATCTCTATTTTGTCATGATAAGGTATGGGAAACATGGTAATTAGGACTGAGTCTTGTGAAGGAGACATCCGAAAAAGTTTATTTTATTCAAAAACATATAGATATGGACCATAGTATCCAAAATTTTGATGTTGATCAGTGTTGCTGACCTCATGAGTTTATAGTGGGTTCTAGTGTGTTTCTTTGGATGCCTCGAAGGTTGGGTCACCACTGGATTCAGAAATAGTGTATGTTAGAACCTATGTATAGGGGGTTTTCTTATATTATGGAGAGGATCAAACTAGTGTCATACCATTTAGATTTTACAAAATGGTATAGTTGTACGTATGACATTTTTCATGTGTCATAGATTCTAAAATTTAACCCTAACCCATCTCATATGATTGATGTTGAGGATCTTTAGATTTCGGTCAATGAGTGTTTTGAGGATAATCTGGTTTATATTGAGGATCATAATTAGAAATTTTTTGGGGGAAAGGTTGTTCTATTGGTTTGAGTTTGATGGAAATAAGTAAGGTTCAAGAATAAATGCAAGTGAAAGAGAGATTTTAGGATTTGTGGGCTCAGTGGTACAATATCTTCAATTCGGTTGATATTTTCTGAATGGGAGTGAGGCTATAGGAAAATCCATTTTAAGATTGAGTGCTTTTAATATATCAGACATTTTGGATGTATGTTCTCATTTATATTATTGGTTAAATAACCTAATTTTTGTTTATAAAATTATTATTAGGTGTTTGATGGAGATTGGGGTTTCTTAGGGGTCGAGACACGAATGATTGGAAATAGGACCATCTTGTGTTAGTTTCAAAATTGGTGAATGGTTAGTGTTAAATATGTAACCATATCATTCTAGAGAGGAGAAGAGGTTCAAAGTTTAGTAAACCATTTAATATGGGAGGAAAAACTAAGTGGGCATGGATAGATTCATTCTGCATGATTTGCAGATATTTTTTCAAACCTTAAGGGATCTCTAGGTGACCATACCACATAGACCCCTCTTGGATGGAGTCTATCCCACAGTTCATGCAAAATTTAAAAAACTGTGTGGCCAAATATATTTACCCATTAAAAATTTGGAATTCACATTTTTTCCATTTGGATTTAGGATTTCTTACATGATCTTCAACAGAATTATTCCTACTCTATCCCTAGTGATGTACCAAAACACCTTAATCCCCAAAATAGTTGGTCTAGTTCATTTATAGGTTATATAGAGGTCCATTGGTTTCATATCAAAGATCCAAGTAAGTATAATTCTCACATTTCTTTAAATTTTTGGATTATGTATTGTATAGACGTCCTTCACCTTTTGAATCCCTAAATCCCACTTTTTCTAATGGTTCATAGGTTGGTAAATGAATGGGGTTCAGATCCAACTCAAAGGATATGGTTAATTGATTGTTCATCTTTAGAATCGAGGTAGTTGTCCTACAATTTAAATCCCATAGTCATTATTGATATTTCACATGTATGTGGGTTTTCTATTGGTGCCTCTTTATTTATCATTTAATGCCTTTAGTATGATTTAATAAATTGGGTGGATAAATAATGAATTTAATCTCTCATGATCTCTGTGGGATTCATTTAGATTCATTACCCCTATTTAGGTCCACCCACGGCCTACTACCATGTTCCTGAATGTGGGAGAATTATATTGTTAAGCATTTCATTGATTTATTTTTAGATATAACCCATGATAAATATATTGATATGTTGGTTCAGTCATAAATAGAAAATAATTGTAGTTGCGTATTGTCATTGGAATTGGAGATAGGGATTTTTTGGTTTATGAGGAAGGGGTAAATGAAATAATGTGAATGTGAAAAATGGATTATGAGTTTTTGATTAAATTGTATAAATGGGATAAATAATGTGAATTGATGAAAATTTTAAATGGTCTTATATACGGTAATTATTTAATGTTCTTAATCGGTTAATGATTGTGAAAGTATAATGGGATAAATGGGATATGTAATTTAAATGGTAAATGTGCTAATGGGTTAAGGTATGATATTGATCTATATGTTTCATAATTATGAAATGTGAATGTTATGTTTTATGATTGTGTATTTTTTATGATATATTATATGTGGTAAATGGATAAATAAGAATGTGAAAATGTCTTGGTTGTTTTTGGGTTATGGACATGAGGACATAGACCCATGGTTCTGTTTAGACTATGGCTCTAAATCCCATCTTTATAATGCACAGGTTAGGGAAGGGGATTGGGGCTCTATGCCCATAACAGTTACATTTTCTGATTCAACCTGAACTTAGACTCCAAGGAAAGTATGATGTAATTATTCATGGAATTTTTATCCCACGTGAGACAGGGAACATGACATATTCTCTTTTTCATAGTAATTGAATGACAAAGGCCATAGTGTAAATGATATAGATACCTAACTCAGGTAAATAATAATCAAAATGGATAAGTGAATATGTTTAAGTAATGAAACTCTATTATTCTTTAGATTAATTTTATTTTAATTAGGAACATTTAATCTCTATCTATTTAGACTTGATATTTTGTAGACATTTTCGATGGTGGACTACTGATTTTTACTCACAACCTTCTCCAGATTCCATTCGGTATATGGTTAGGCTACATAGTTGTTGGTTAGGACAAGGGAAAGAGCCCTTTGACAAAGTATTTATTGGAGATTTGTTGTTCATATAAGAGGGGAATGGACATAGTATCAAAACCCAATTTGTGGATTTTAAATTTTTAATTATTTGATATTTGCCTCAAAAATAAAGCAATATTCAATAACATGGAAAATTAATCATTTGGATGTGGGACTAGAGCATGTTTTGTGAAATGGTGGTTGATGCATTTTTGTTGTTCAATTCATATTTTCATTTCTTCCCATTATTTCATACTATATCATTCTTGAATTACCCAAAAAAGAGGGTATATTATCCCCAATTGACTTATTAGATCCTCTATAATATTTTTCAACCTCTCTATATGGGGAGGTACACCTATGGCTATATGGCGACACTACACGAAGAACCAGTTAAGTGGAATATGGTGGGTGATATTACATGTATTATTCAAGAATTATTTATGGACATCAAGGGAATATTGGATTAATATATTTTCATGGTTTGGTTTTCATAGATACATAACTTCCATTAATATATACCAATTTCCCCATGTGGGGCACTACATTGAGAAATATGAAAAAATATAATTTTTTTATAAAGATGTTTTCTCAAATATGTTGGGAAATAAACTCATAAATGAATTGATTTAGAAAATTGAATGTATTTAAAAACTAAATATTGATCGAAAACATAAAAGGAATTTATTTACTAAAAAAGTGTTTTTACTGATTTTGTGCATAATATAATCATTTAAATATATCCCAAGAAGATATTAATTAGGATTTAAAAGAAATAGAATATAATCCATAGGCATATTGAAACATTTTAGATCATAGACCATTTTTTATTTATGGTCAATCAACATGAACATCCAATAAACATGTCTCTATAGAGTATTATGTTATTTGTATCTCTATAATGTAAGTTCGTATCTGATCCCATTCGTGTAATTAAACCAAAGTTGTTACAACTGGGGAGACATGTCTCCTATGAGGAAAACAAAATAGTATCACGAAATATAGAGGTATTATTTTATGATAGAAGATAACTCAGTATATTGAAGCTGTTTTCATAAATCATAAAAAATATATTGAAATGTGGGATCTTGTGGATGAAATTAAAAAATTATCCACAGTTTCTTCTCTATCGGTGTTATGAGTTGAAATTATAAGGAAGAAATTTCTAAATTAGAGAAAATATAACGCTTGGAACTTTTCTATATGAATTTTACCGACTTAAAAATTTATTATTCATATCTAGAAATATTGTAAAATATGAATCAACAAATAAATAAAATAAAAACTTAATTTAATTCATTAATATAAGAAATTACATATAATGAAGAAGTATATACCATAAAATTATAAATAGATTGGTGAGATTATAAATAATTGTAGATAACTAAAATGTATTTTTCTATTATAGTTTATTATTGAATACTATAAATATATTTTTTTAGAAAAATAAATAAATAAAATATGTTGTGTCATTTTAAAAAATTCAATCCATTGGATACTTGTTTTGTTAATCAGAAAAAACTCTTTGTTTGATTAGTTTTTTATATGTTTTTTCTTGGTGTAGAATCTTTCCTTCCAATTATTCTAAATTTCAAATATTATTTATTACAAATATATATCTTTATAAATTAGTGTCAGTCAAAATGTTACTTGGACAGTGTATAAATTGATTATGTTTATGATGTTAATATGAAGGTGTTAGATTTAGATGTAGAATCTTTCTTATCACAAAAATGTTTGTAATAAAGAAATATTCTTATTAGGAGATCAAGACTCATGTCCGTATTTATGATGGGAAAAACATTTTACTGAATGAAACCTATATTTTTAAGATATCATAAATTAATATTTTCTTTAGTATTGATATTTTAAATTACTTTGTATGTATTTCATTAAAACGAACTTTGTTTTATTATTAAAGTAATTTTTATTTTGATCAAATTTGATTTTAAATGTAAAGGTACAAAGACACGGTTTTTATGGTCATTAAACTGATTTATTTCATTGGTAAGAGGTTTGGATGGGAACATGATCATCCTACCACTCTATAATATAAGTGAGGATTCTTCATTGATATCAGTGTGAATATCATTTATTAATAAAAATTATATATCATACTCAAAAAGTAGAAAACAAAACCCCATTAAATTATTGATTTTAATTATAATACATTATTATTTTGACATTGTAATATTATATTTAATAAAATGTATTTTTTATTAACCATTCAAAATCCTTTATAATTTGTTACTTTGTATTTTTTCAAATAAATTTTACTATCTTTCATTTTGATGTTTATTAATTAAAGGGTTAAATATTTTGATAAAATTTTTAGAAAATCAATTCACCCCACCCCTGAAAATGAATTTATAGGAAAATATTCAATTTTCGAGAAGGAATCAAAATTTTTTACATTATAATAACATATTATAGTGAAAATATATGTTAAGTAAAATGATGTATAATTAAAAAAAATTATAATATTGATTCCATTCATCATCAATTCATTGAAAGTGATGTTTGTTAAAACTAGTGAAATAAAATGAAGATTTATTTATCAAAAATAGATTTTATAAATGTTTGATAATTGTTAATGAATAAAAAAATATAGAAATGTCTATTTATATATTTTTCATTATGGGAAATTAAATTATCATTTGAATTAAAAATAATAAAACATGATTTTATGTTTTATGAAATGGAATATATAAAAAATATCTCTAATTAAAAATTGTAAAAATAAGGAGTTAGAAATTAATTATTTTCAAATAGATAATGTAAAAGAAACAATAAGTTTTATACATTTGTAATGTTATCAATATTTTTTTTCAAAAATATATAATCCATTATATAGATGATTAAAATGATAATATTAATTATAAATAGTTTAAAATAACATTGTCTATACAATAATATTGAAATCATGATGTTCACATAAAAAATTATATCCTCTTGAATGCGATGGAATATAAGAGGACCACATTGGATTGAACTAAATATCTTAAAGATTTCAAAATAATTTACCATTATAAACTTTTATTTTTATCTTATAATATTTTAAAAGAGAGATTTTGAAAGATGGAAGGGAAAAATGTTTATTATTTTGATACTACTACGAAATCTATTAATTTTAAACCAAATAAATCGTCTACTAGTAAATTATCCAAATCCCTTTCAAGGTAATATGATATTAGAATTATTGAATATTTATTTTCCAATTTGAAATATTGATGGAAATAATATCATGGAAGATTAATTTTTGAAACACTTATATAATAATGGATAGAAATGAAAAAAAGTTAAACATGGATAAGGATATGAAAAGAATAAATTATATGGTGTAATTGTAAATGACTGTAGAAAAATGGGTCATATCAGTGAATATTTTCGAAGGACTAAAAGGGATAATGACATAAAATTTATTAAAAACGGAATGTAATTAAGGATCTAATGGTTAATAATCCATTGAGTGTAAGTGACACATCTTTTATAAAATTTAGTTTTTTTAAAGTAGACGTAGTCGAAAAATTTATTGATACATTAATAGAGTATCCTAGAATGAAATTTGATATAATGAAAATGGTACATAGTTATTATATAATAAGTGAAATTATTAATAAAAACATTTAGATGATAATGAATAACATACTCAATCATTTAATGAAATGGAATAATATTTATATGATATATAAAATCATATAGATTTTTATACATGATATATAATCATTCAATAATAGTCAATGCTATAGAAAATGAGAATTTTTGAAAGTATAAATCTAAATTTAATTATAATCATATTCTTATATCATTTATTATTAAATATTAGAATGAGGTTGTTAAATATTAAAATTAAATTGAATGTGTACTGAATTTTTAAGATAAATTAACACATAAAAAGAGAATTGTTGATTAAATTCTAAATATAATGGTTCATCCAAAAGTTTCTACAATTATTACGTTTTATTCATCTAGAAATACACATTTTTATTAAATTAAATAATTATGGAATCCTCATACTTTTATTCTATATATAAAATTAGAGGACACTGAAAAAATAGATGCTTCATGAGATAATATTCAAGGACATATATGTTTTATATTTCAATATATCTTTCAAATATTAAATATAAAATAGTTATATATATATGGTATCATAATTATTATTTTTTAATATTTTAGGAAACATACATGTTTAGGTAAAATTATTTTATCACATCAATATGAGGTGATTGTGATGAGTATATGTCATAAAAATATATTTTTACATGGAAAATGGTTTTTATTAGAACAAGTATAGAATCAATTCCATATTTCATAAAATATTAAATTTGATGGTGGCCATATTATTTTCAATGAAAAAACACAGTGTAAAATCTTGGATATGGATGATTTATAGATTAATAGTGATACCATAATCTGTAATTTATGTTATTTTAAAGGATATAAGTATAAGATAATTTGAAGAATTCAGTACTGAATATTACTAAATTAAATTTTTTCTAAAAATAAGTACCATCACATATCCATTAGGAGTTCGTGTCATATATGAAAATCAAAATGATATGATTTAAACATTATACATATAATACATGACATTATGAAATTTTCCCTGCCTTATCGAATGTAATGATATGTTTTGGATTTGAAATAGATTTTTGATATACAATAATGTTCATACCTATATTTAACATTCCATAATGAAAACTTATATTCTATTTGGGAAAAAATTATGTTGTTGGTGATGACTACAATAGATTTATTATTTCACTATAATAAATTTAATGAACTCATATTATTTAAAATAAAATATCTTATTTTGTTCAAAAAAGAAAAACCTTGATATTATATCTATATTTATTAATTAATGAGATGAATTTTATAGTCCTTGTTTTTAAACATATAGTGATAGAAAAATAATTAATCACAATTTTACGACCACAAGAACTCCACAATGGTAAGTGGCGATTGAAAAAATGAATTGGACACATCATGAAATTGTTTGGCACATCGTATTTAAATATAAATTTGAAAAGTAAACTAATTTTCAATATAGTAAACATTATATAATATTTTGTATCATTTTAACTCAATATAATAATTGTTGATTTCATGAAATCCAAAATTTGGTTGCAATAGT
The DNA here is from genome assembly GCA_963277665.1 of Viscum album. Lineage (NCBI taxonomy): Eukaryota > Viridiplantae > Streptophyta > Magnoliopsida > Santalales > Viscaceae > Viscum > Viscum album. The sequence continues at coordinate 386,814,206 of OY728146.1, forward strand.
TGTTTTGATGAAAAATTTTCATTCTAAAAATGTGATAATAATCATAAAATTTATGTAAACTCTTATAAATGAAATATTATAAATAATTGAAATAGAATTTGGGAAAATTCGTTTTTAAAAAAAATGGACACTAGAAATTTAAATAATGTCACTTGTGATGTTTTATGAGTTTGATCCATTAAAAAAAATTAAATTTTAATCATTTTATTTGTAAAATTCTGTGTAAATATTTCTTATAAATCCTTTTCATTGGTTCAATTAATTTATCTTATATAAAAAATTATAAATAATCACATTGTAAAAATATAAAAGTTGGTAATCAGGGGGATATGGGAAATCCTTCACTTTTATCAACTAAAAGATGAATGTTAATGGATAATCCTATTAATAATGTTTTTGAATATGTTTACTAAATAATTTAAAGAATATCATAATTATATAATTAATGTAATTATCAGGTATTTTTTTCTAAATGTAATCCTAATGTTGATTATTATACCTTATGTAATAAAATATTGAAAATTTACACGCAAGAGGAACTTAATAAATTCTAATATAAAATGGTATATTCTATATTGTTAAAAAATTACCGCAATCATTAATTAATTGAAACTAAGTTTTTTTTAAAATTTTATTTAAATTTAATAATATTTTATAAAAAATAATAAATTTATTTAAAAGGCCTATAATAAAAAAAATATTATCACCATTGAATATTTTTTTCATTGGAATATTTATTATAATCTTAATAATTTTGATATCCTTCACATTCCATATAAAATTAATCTTATACCAAATATATGTAATGTTTTAATTCATATATAAATATGTTTATGAGGAAAAAAATTAAAAAATATCACAGTTTTTAGAAAACACCTTTTCTATAACATGTCTATAATTTTATAAATCACTTTTATTTATTGAGATAAGATCCAAAAGTTATGTAATATCATATATATAGATTTATTAACCTAGTAAGTTTAATGTAATGATGAAACCAATTAATTTTATCATCAATTTAATTAAGGGAACCTTACACATACATTTCTCTTTTACTGGTATGATTTTTTATTCCTATTATTAATAAACTACCAAATGTATCTAAAAACTAATGAAATGTAATTTTGAGATGAAACTCATGGTTTAACACATAGTCATCATTTGATAAAAAAATTCATCTGTCCATAAATTAATATCATTGATTAAAAAATGAATATATGAGATGTTGTTAAATTATTTGGTTCTGATAATCCCTCGTGTATGATAAATCTAGTTGGAAAAACATAAAAATTACATTTTGATGAATTTTATAAACAGTTCGATCCTAAAATTTATAGAGGTATGACAGAAAAACTAGTCTGCATAGTTTTTTGTAAGTTAAATGTAATGTTCTCCATTTTCTTTTGTGAAATGATTAATTCCAAACCTGAGTTATCCCATTTTAAATATGTTAAATGGGAAATTTTATTAACTGTAGGATACTTAAAAACATTATGTTTTCTGTACTTAATTTTTTTTACTTTTTAATATATTTACTAAAACTTTTATATTAGAATTTACAGGATAGATAGAGAAAGAAATTTAGGAACATTTAACTTCCTTGGTGAGCGAGCTATCTTGTGGTACGTAAGAAACAAATATTTAGTTTCACTCACAACTTATGAATTTAAACATATTGAATCTATATGATTTTCAGATCTATTCTTACTTGAACATCACTGACATACTAAATTCAGATTGATATTAACTGAAAAACCTATTTTTTAATAAAATAATTTAATATGAGTATATATTAATTTAGCATATCACTCATAACAAAAAACGTATTTCGTTGATACTCAATTATTTATTATTACTCATGAAAATAGATATAATTATTGAAATTATCAAATCAAAGATAATCCTTCTAATATCATAAAAATAAATTTAATTTTAAAATATTTATATAAACTAAAAAAGATATGCGTATAAATCATTTTAGGGGACTAGAATCAGTTTTCATTGTCTATTATTTATAAAATAAAATAACAATAAAGGGGAAGTAATTAATTCACTATAAGTGGACTACTGATTTTTAGGCTTTATATTCAAAATTGAATCTATAATGGATTGATATGACAATGTAAATCTGTCTCCTTTGTAATTAATAAATCTATATGATATAAACATATAAATATATAAAATTTATTAAATAACAATTTTTTCTCGTAAAAGATTAAATATTGGAGTACCGTAGCAGTAACATCTTATTTCATAATTTCCTTGTAATTATTATAATTAAATTTAAATTTTAACATCAATGGTAATAAATTAAACTAAAATATGGAATATTTTATTTTTTCAGAATTGATGTTTTATATTGACATGATCAAGGAATCCAAAAACATAATATCAATTATCTATTTATTGGGATATTATATGTATATTGAATCCCATATCTCTCCTCATATTTAATATGATAAACCTATATAAATGTTTCATTAAACATTCAATCCTCAATATTTTCACGGTAGTTATAGATTGGTTTTTTTAATTTTATTAGAAAAAGGATACCCCTCTATTTACCTTGTAACATATTCTTTTCAAATTCTGATATTTGATAACATGAGAAATTATAATTCATAGGGAACTAAATAAAATGGTGTATATATTAATACTGGAACAATATTCTAGATTCATTCATTAAATTGATCATTTGGAATCATAAGTGTACAAAATTTCTTTACCAAGACAATGGTATATCATAATTTTCATATAAATTTTCATAAGTTATTTAAAATTATAAAATTTCAATTTATTATAGGAGAGAAAGTGTGTTTATTTGTAAGTTCAGTGTTTTACCATGATGATATATTAGTTTTTGTTGGTGGTCATATTACTATTAAATGTTGATTCTTAATTTTTCTTCCGTAATATTTTAGAAGAAATCTTAATATTCCTCTAGGAAGAGGAAATAATTTTGTTGTGTTATTTAATAAAAAACAAACAAAATAATAAACCTCAAGGTAGAAAATAGTTTTTCTTTATATGTATCCAAAAATAATTTATTCCATGAATTTGAGATAAGATCCTCTTAATGGAATAATATATCCACATGATTGATTGATTTTAGGGATTGTGTTTTTCAAAGATCTTTTTTATGGGAAATTAATTAAGAAGGTCATTATTGAGTTTTGAATGAGAAATATTACTAGAAAATTTGATTATAAAAAAGAAATTTTCTAAAATGTTACATTGTTATAGTGGAGGGGATTTTAGGGAGCCTTCAAATCTAAATGATTTTTTATGAACTAGAATAAATCATGAAAATAAATCTATTGTATAATAAAATGGAATAAAGAGTCATGGAAATAAATGATTAACTTTAGTATATATTTAATGAATGGATATTTAGGTTGATTATTAATCTAGTGACATCTAAACCTAACCATGAGTAAATAATTTTCCTTATTAAAATGATAAAGAGAAAACGTCCACTATATTAATAATGATAGAAAAATAAAATAAGAATTTTTGAGAAGGAATGATGGAGAATTCATTGACGAAAAAAATGAAAATCCATAAGATTAAAATCTGTATTTTGGAAACAAAACAATATCCCATGAGAAATATAAAAATAATGTTCTTCTTAAATAAAAATATGAGGTAAACTATATAATTAATATAAGATATAGAAGTTTATGAGAAGGTTAAAACCTACAACTCAGATGATTTTTAAATAATAATAACTTTATACAAATAAAATACCAGAAATTAAGAATAATCTTATAGAAGGACTTAGTAAAATAAAAATAATTTTTAAAAGTAAAAAATATTTTACATTGGGATAATAACTATAACAAAATTTTAATATTTAATTTGGATGATCCTAGAATTACATAAATAAAATATTGACTCACAATCTTCAATTCATAAAAAATTTCAAAAATTAATGTTGATGTGAATATCATTTTAAAAAAATCTACGAGTCATCCATTCATTATTCATAGTTAAATAAAATATTTATGAGGAATATTATGCCTCATCGTTAATGGTAATATACATAAATTTTTTTAGGGAATGTAAATTTAATTTCTAGAGATACTAATAATCACATATCAAATAAATAATTTTAACCTAATCCATTTAAAAAACGTGAATCCTTTTTTATCCAAAATAAGATGATGTGTAACCATAAATTTTATATCCCTATCATGTATTAAAATATCCTTAAAAAAATTTCATCTTCTAAAGCACATGCTTTATTTGTAGTGAATGGTGTTTCAAGGCCTCCACCCTCTCATAAGAGCAGATCAAAATATGCAATTATATTTAACTTTATATCTTATATAATTTTTTTTATAAAATGGTCTAGTGCATAAATTAAAGAAAACATAGATGAAAATAATAATGAATAGTTTTATTTTTTATAAATGATATAGTCATATCTGGTGATTCATATATATTTTGACGCGGCTTGATTGAATATAGATAACTAATGTAGGAGAAAAGGATAAAACTCTTCATGATTTTATCTAAAAACCTATCTAATCCACTATTGTCTAGTTAGAACAACTCGCAATCGTCATATATGATTTATGTAAAAGAGATAATAGAAAAAAAATTATTGATCCTTGAAATAAAAATAGATATGTCTATAAAAGGAAACAAAATTTATTTTTTAATAACATTATAGTTGATAATAATCAAAATATAATTTCAGATTACCATACTCAAATGTTTGAAGTTACAGAAAATAATAGAGAATATTGTTATCATGAATTATGGTTACTCAAATACAAGATGAAACATTTAATGAAATTGATAAATAAGCTATAAATAGTTAAGAGTCACATTCAAAAGTTAAAAAGGTGCATTGAATTGTTATTATATAGGTATAAAAATTATTAAAATGTGGATTTTATATTATTTGGATTAGGGGTAGGATATTTCCATTTGTAATGTGTATTCTATAAGGGTTATTTAATTTCATAATGTAATATTTTCTAAGTTATTATATTTGTTTACATTTAAAAATAAATTACATAACATCAAATTTTATTATTAATATGGGGGATATTTTTAGGCTAGATTCCAAAATGGAATATTTCATATATGTTTTTTGATAAATAATAATAAATTTATTATAACACTGTTGGGATAATGGATTTTTTTATGTTTTTTTAGTCATCATTCCAAATCATTAAATTTCATAATATTATTAATTTTAAATCATCACCATAAAAAATCAAATACATTCGTGATGTTAACTAACCATGTAGAAACCAGAGATGATTTTAAGGTGTATCTGATCATGTTAGGGTAGTAAATGGAATAAAAAAACTAATATGACTTTAGTTACATCATTATCAATCAAATATGAAACAAATATTCATGGATGATGTTATTTTGGAAGAAAAATTAGTTTATATATCATGACCACTATGATTAAGAGTGTATATGTTTGTTCATATATATCTAGTGATCTTAGTAACTCTATTTGTGATCATTCTTTTGAAATTCACCACATTATATAATTTCAGTCATTTTTATTTTAATAACATGTGATTGAATAAATCCTGAAGAATGGTTTTTCTTTCCAATATCCATTGACTAAATATGCTATAGTGTAGGATATTATTCTTAAATTCATATAAACCAATGAGTCATTATTTCAGAATATAATTCTTCCAGATTAAGGTTATTGTCCTCTATAAACAATTAATTAATGGATAATATGTTTCAAGAATTATAAAATGGATATCCATTATAAATAATAACAATTTATGTGATAAATCAATATTAATATAGAACCCCCAATGAAGTTTCTAATTTCTATTAATTTATTTTTTATTCACTTTTCTCAAATTGATTTTTTTAATTCAATGGGATTTCATCATAAGATTGATTATTTTTTGATGAATTAAATAATTTTATTTATGGCCAACTATATAATAGTTTTTTCTAAAACTAATAAATTAAAGAGTGTAATTTTTCGATCAGATTTTTAATTAATAAATTCATCCCTCTTGAATTTTCATATCACTGACACTAATGAAATCATTTTAAATATTTCTAGACTATTAATACATAATGTAAGAAACAAATAGATAAAACTAAGTGAATGTTGATTTATGAAAATAATATGTATTTACTAGAATTATGAAGGTAGTATTACAAATGTAATATTAAATAATAAATAAAATTTTAATATACAAATTTAAAAACTAACCAAACTATACTAATAGTTACCTGACTAATGGAATAACAATATCTCTAAAATTTAATAATTTTCATAAATATTATAATTAAACTTAAATTTTATCTTAAAATAAAATAAATATTAGAATTAGTTAACTTAAAAAATTTATAAATTTTAATTAATTAAATTTCATTTTGGCATTCTTTGAAACTAGATTAATTTTTATTTATAAATTTAAATTTTAAAAATAAATATTTAAAAAAATTACATTTAAATAATTAATGATATTTATAATTTTTTACATTTAAATTATTTATATATGATTTTTCAATATTTCATGAAAAATAATAATTTTTTATTAAATTGTGAAAATAGAGATTTTTTAATATAAGATTTTTTATTACATAATTTAGAGGTAATAATGACATAATAAGTTCAAGAATTACTAGATAAAAGCTATTTATATTTATCGAGATAAATAATGTACTCATAGAAATGAAATTAATTTCAATTAATAAAATATAAATTACAAGGTCTAGAATGATATATGTTTTATTAAAAACTACATTTCAGTTTTAATGTCAGTCATTTATTAAAAGAAAATTGTTCGTTGGTTTTTGAAGTAATAAATATATTTCATTATAAATAAATAAAATTTTAATTGTTAGAAATATCCACCATTACATTCAACGTCCCTAAAATGATATTTATTCATTATTTTTTCCCAAAATTCCCCTCCAATATAATTATAAATAACCTTCCAACCCTCATGTAAGATGAATTCCCAAATTAATCCCATTTCACAAGTTGTTCTCAAATTTCCCTAATTAATCACACATAAAGACATATAATTTTTTTCTCACTCCAATCTCAGACTTCAAATAATTAGGTTTTTATAAAATAAGGATACATCATGTACATTGTGATTATCTACTCTATTCCATTCAATTTCCCTTCTTCAATTAATTTATTCCCATTTACACTTCAAAATTATTCAACCCAAATTAATTAATGAGTTTATTAACATGAAATAATTTATATAACACTACTAGAAAGTAATTATATTCTATTTTCAATATTAATATTAACTAACATATTTTTTTGAAACTTTTTGTCGATGGTATGTATAACCACCTATGATGATATTGCCAATTCATCATTTTCATCAACCTTCATGTCTGGTTTGTGTGGGATCTGTACATTATTCGTATGCGTATATTTTTCTATATATATATATATATATGTATATATAAATATGCATGGATGATTTTATTTACTTAGTTTATTTTAATTTTTTTGATGGAAATTTACTTAATCTAAAAAACAAACCTTTTAAAGTTTTCGATATTGAAATGAAAAATTAAAGAACTAAAACAAAAAATTTACTCTTAAAATTTTTTGGCAACTAGAATTTAATCTGAAAAATAAAATTATAATAATTTATCAACAATAATAAAAATAAATACTTTCTAATTTTTTATTAATTTTTTTTTGAAAATAAAAGATATTTATAAAATAATTCAAAACCCGAAGTATCCAAATAAAATAAGCTGTATGGTAACACTAAAAAATATTTATTTATTTATTGGTGTATTCTATCTCCACCTATATCTTATACTATGTTTTTTTTCAAATATTAATTTCATTTATTATATTATTTTCATTTACATTTTGTATTCATAAATTTATATTCATGTATTTATTTCCTTGGGATGGATCCATAACAAAATAATATATATTGATAAATTATGTATTTAGCTAAACCCATATTTCATTTGGTCACTCCTACTTCTATTAATTGAATATAATATTTTGTAGGATACCATTTATAAACATTTGGTATAATGTATGTTTTTTTTATTTTTTAAATCTTATTGTTTTTTCATTATATATGTTTTAGGAATTTTATCTAAAAACTATTTTCTTCTCATAGGTTTATTTATTTTTTATTCATGACATATTTTTATTATAGTTCTGTGATTTGATCGCATATAACAGGATATCACTATGATTCATTAATTAAATTATTATAAATTATGAGATCATTATACGTCATAATAATTTTGTTATTTTCAAAAAATGATACAAATTGACCAGATATAGTTAACATTGTTGATATTATTATGATATCTTGGAAATGAACAAAGGCTAATAGCATTTAATTCATATACATCTTAACAATTCTATGTATCCTTAATATTTTTCATATGATTAAGATCCAATTATTATAAATTTATGTTGATTACTATGTGACAATCTATATTGAATCATTAATTACATTGAGTAACTGAGTTTAAAATTTAATAATATACTCATTATAACTGCTAATATAATTGGTGTGGTAAGTAGTAATCTAAGGTTAAATGTATAGATATAATGTCTAGGATCACTATGTGAAAAACAAAGATAAATTTATTAATATAAAAATTTATTTATAAATTTATTTTTGATAAACCATACCAATACTTTGAAAATATAGTTTATTGCACTAGTAAATGGAAAAAAATTATAAATGAGTAGTCTAGTTGTTGTCATAGTTGGGTTTATGTGACACCATGGTCTTATTCTTCAACCTCTACCTAATAATAAAACCTTAATATTGACATGTAATTAAGTTAATTGATTGCATAGGTTCCCCAAAATATCCTTTAATTATAGAACCTAACCCACCGAATGTTCATGAATAAGACCATGTTATATTGATTACATTAAAAATAATACCCCCCACTCAAATGAAATTGGATAAACATAAAAGATAACATAATGAATGATAAATTGAATTAAAATTACAAATATATATTATATATAAAAATGATAAATTCATTAAGTTCAATACCCCTTCATCACATAAGAAAAACTAAAATCCAACCATATAATGTAATTCATGAGAGAGTGGAGGAATAATGATATCTTCAAAAAAACATACTCTTGCTAAAGGACACCAGATCAGATTCTTCTTCAGATATAATTATCTGCATGATAAAATTAAATATCGAACGATGAATAAAAAAACATTATTTATAAGAAAAACTATACTTGAAACCTCCACACATCTTCTAAATCTATTTTAACTATCCTTGAAAATATTCAAATCCATATCAATGTTGAGAGGATTGACAAATTAAGGTTCCTCATTACATTAAAACCAACAAAATATATTTCCAAAAATATTTACTTGAGTTGACATATCCAATTTTTTATATCATTATATTAGAGGACTAGTTTGGGATATATCTAAAACTGAGAGGGGTTGGGTGAATCAATGCTGGGGATTTTTTGAACCATTTCCATCTTCTTATCTATATTCCTCTTGACCTGTTTGATCATAATTTTCAAATTCTCTTTTCCCTATCACATGAAATAATATTAATGTAGTAAAAACATGCACATGATATTATTATAAGGTTCACCACTCAATAACAGAAGCTACATCCTTTCCATACATGGGAATGACAAGTGCAAGGATTATCCACTATAATGGAATATGTTTTTACAGTGGGTTGACTTGGAAAATAATCCTCTCTTCAGTATGGCTTCCTACACATGGAGGAGGGACGAAGATAATCAATTCCCACTGTCTTTCCATACACTCATAGGGGGAAGGGAGATATTCTTCTTTCCCTGACTGGTGATAGCATAGTCCGACATGCAACACCTTAATGGTTATTTATACTGACTCTCGTGATAGTCTTATCCTTGTTGATAAGGGCTTACCACACAAATAGAGTATTCAACTTATTGGGACTAGTTGTATGTCACAGCGCTACTTTTATATTCTTCTCCTCACTTGTTACTTTCATAGATGCATGCAAGTAAACAAAAACTTATTTCTCTGCAGTAAACATGAAAGCTGGAAACTCTTCTTCTCCTGATTCTTCAGTGAAAAACTAGCTGCACCAAAACTCGCCCTTCTTCACACTTTATCATTTAGAACAAAACCAACTGAACTGATATCATTTTTCTTCTTCTTTGATAGAATCACCAACACACTTTTTGATTATCAAAACAATAATGTTCAGATCAGCTTAGTATCATCATAGTTAATCTTCCCTGAGTCATAATCAGTGTCTAATTAGGCACCCTTGATTGTTCTTGGAGACACTATAATATAGAATAATGTAGTGTTATCTTCCCAAGTACAGGTTCACCTAAACCTGGTATTAAAAACAGCATCTTTAAAATATTCTTTATGAAGCTCATTTGCAAAGCACTTTCTTATAGCACACTGCTTCACATAGAAAACTACTTCACAGAGGTCACTGATTCGCAGATCTCACTACATCGTAGTGCTCCAGCCTTCGTAGGGCACACAACCTCATAGAGATACCTTCCATCAAAGAGCATACAACTTTATTTAAACCCACATCCACTGCATAAAAAACTTCTATCACAGATCCCACAACATTGCAAAACTCTCTAACCCTTTGTGGAACAACGTATTGTTGTGAAGCACATTTTCTTTATAGAACAACTTAATTTGAAAAGATTATTCTCAATTAGAATGCTCTAAAATTCTTGTTAAGTGATTATTATTTTCTCTAGGGGGTAAAGTAATATGTATAGGTGTTTACTATAAACTCTAGAACCATCCATCCACCTCAGCACCATGTCAGCATCATATCGCAGAGCTCCATAATATCTGCTGAAATTCAATCTGTTTCTCCAATCACCACTGTTATTTTCTGGATTCGCGAAGTTCATCATAATCATGAAGCATTCCATAAAATTATTTGTGTCCCCGCAATGCCCCTTCTTCCTATGTGCCACTATGATGCTCAATCTTCATTTTCATCATTGAAAAGCTTCTTCTTCATTTGGGATAAAAATATTACTTGCAAATTTCTTCACCTCTTTTATTTGCAAAGATCATCATAATCACGAAGAACACCATAATTCTTCATGTCTTTCTGATATTGAATTCATGAATCCTATAGTTCCAAAATTTAGGTCTTCGTGAAATCTTTAACCAAGTTATGATCTTTGTGAAATATAGACAAGCAAAGCATCATCAGATTTACTGAGGAAGGTATTCTAACTTCCCTATCTTCCAACATCATCTTTACTTTTAATATTAATTGAATATGATTGGAATAAATTTAACTCTATTATAATGTGGAGACATTTTAAACGCTAATCCCATTCATTCCCACCTCTATCTTATTCTTTTTCACTTGGTTTGGGTGTTCTTAATTTATACACATGTCTACATGAATGAGCTTTATGATCATTTCATCAATCGTTTGATATCGTCAACATGGAGAAATTCCCATGGGTTGAATACAATGTAGTGAATCCATAAAAATTCTCTGTTAAACTTCATTGAAACCAATCTCTATTCAATTAGTTTTTCCTTCTTCATTTTGTCCATTAGTGACAACGTTTGACAATAAAAAAAACTTCTACACAAAGTGGTCCAAATATTATTCAGATATGAAAAAAAATGTGAAGAAATGACCATTAAAGTGTGAAATGAATTCAAATCCCACATCCCATGTTATGAAAAGACAAATCATCCTGTACTAACCCCAATAAAAGATTCTTAAAACTAACCCACATAGGTCAACTTGACATATCACCCTATCTGGCCCCCAAAAATACCTGAATCTGGAATTCAAAAATTATATAGGATTCCAACCTGTGGAATAGATCTAAAATATTTAATTAGAAGATTATACCCTATTTTAAGGTGAAAATAATAGTGGAAAATAAAAAACTCATATACATTGATTAGTATTAGTGTAATAATAATCAATAAACTGAAACAAAATGTTATATAACAATTGGAATGCAACATACAATCATACAAACTCAAATATTACAATGAATAGACCATGAATTCACCCACTAGGTTGAATAAATATAAAAAAATAAAAAAAATATATTTATCCCTATAGAAACTCCATGAAAAACCACAATCTCGGTATCAATGGTGCTTGATCTATAGTGGACGGATAATGGAACTCCACACGATCAGCTCCAGCTTCGTTGCATGTGACCTAAAATGAAAGAAACAGTTAGGTCTACAAACACACCGAGGTGCACATACATGTGATATTATTGACCAATCTAAAAAAATTAACATCTTTAATAAATGAAAAAACACATAAATTACGGAAATAAAACAAGAAAAATAGCCAACATTGGGTTCTATCCTAAAACCAAAGGTAAATACACCCATTCTAAATCCCTTGATAATGGACTTAAAACACATGAATAACCAATCCAAACATCAACCTATACATCCAAATGATCTATATATGATATAAAAGGAATATAAACACAAAAAATAACCAATTTCAAACCACAATACGTAAGCATTTGTGTCCACATGAATAACTGCATCTATAGGGCTCTAAGATCCTATAACATGATCTGAACTGGTAAAGAGAACATCTATTTTAATACAACTATAAAACCCATCATTCATGAGAGTATTTTGTTAAAAATTTGGAACCTTGTTTCGATACAATATGGATGGATCCATAAATAACAAGGTCTGAATAATGTCCATGCCCCTGGGAGTGGAACATTATCTAAGGTACAAAAAATACTCTATGAGTTCTTCGACGCATCAGAATCCCAAAAGCCCACTATAAATTCCATACAATTAACGATATGTGGGTTTCAATCATCCTGATCATCGATTATCTCTCTAAGCCCATATGTTCACATCTAGATAATATAAGAGATATCTAGATTCCAACTAGGTGGCAATGGATGATCAAATATATCTAATGTTTCTCTACCTCAAACCACATTCTTATGTAGAACCTACATAAAAAATCACATCCAATAGATAACCAAAAATAGGTAAATCCATCCTTATACCCACCACCCATACCACTATACTACTAGTTCATAACCACTCTCATGAAACAAACCACTAAGCCTCTCTTAGCACCTAGGATCTCAACATCAATCAAATAGCCTCCACAGGAATTCAACTACCAAACTTAGTGGAAAACCAACACACAAGTCTCCCAAAGTAATAGAGTACAAAGAATTATGTGACAACCAACTTAAGAGGCTCATACTATACCCATGATCTAGTCTACCCATTTAGAAGAATCTAAAAATACCTGAAGCACCCAGAAAAAATTTGGACTACCCTAGGTGGTGTTCTTAATGATTGTCCAAAATAATGGGATAAGTATAGTGTTGAAATATTCCAAAGAGACATTAGAAATCTCAAACTAATCCATTTCAAGAAATTCAATTAAATTAAAACCAAAAGAAAAAAATTTCCAATAGGGGAATTCATAATGGTACTCATTAACTCATCAAAAGAAGGATACTTTCAACTAGGGTATGTCGATACATTGCAAATCATGAGGAAAATCCCTCACAAGATAAACCTTAGACATCCTTCCTATAAATAAACCCATCCATGGTTACTAACACACCCATAAGGAAATGGAAGAATTATATTCCCAAAGTTATTTTCCAACTTCTAACAATTGAAACCACTAAATACTTGATTAGTAAACATCCAACTTAGGGATCATCAAGAGTCCAAAAAAACTCATATCAAGAACTATGTGACACATGGATGTAACAACCATCCTACGAAGTCAACCTAGGTCTAACGGCTGAAATAAATCGTAGATTTCAGAAAGAGATATAAAATTAAATGACTATATTCTTGAAAAATTGGTCCTGATATGCATGGACTAACCAAGATCTCCTAAGAGATACTACTCGACACTACCTTTTAGGTTATGCATGGTATAAACCTAGAAAACACTAGTTTTTATCAATAATATATTCCCATTAATGAGCTCACAACCCCCAATCATGCTTTATTGGTCAAACAAAACCCAAAGGAGGATTCCAAAACCAATCCTAATGGAAATACACCTTGAGAACTTTCATTGACCAAACCACCATCTAGACATCCTCTAAAGACAAAAAGGATACCACCAACATGATCAATATGTAAAAAATATCAAAATGGACTACCCATAAGTCATGTTCTGGATCCATGGTACTAATAAAACAAAAAAACTCAAGATATAAAAAGTAAATTATGTTTACAGCTGAATACATGGGATAGACTCTCAATGTTTAACTTGGACATGCAATTCTACATAGCTAGATCAGATATAGAATCTTTATGTGTACTACAACACTCTCAGGGCATACATGGGGGTTGTATATGTACATGTACATGGTCATGGAATATATGGATTCTCAAATATATTTAATCAGGTCCAGGAACCCCTAACATGTCATTTCTATCCATTTATAAGAAAACATGGCCATGTCCCACTACTCATCATATACCGAAACTACACAACTTTTACCACCCAAATCAAGGACTTCCCATGTTTTCTGAAAAATTTCTTATAACATGGATTTGTATTACTACATACTGTGCAAATAATGTAGACAAAATGTACTAAAAAACATTAACCTACAAAAATAGGAATACCAAAATGCATGTTTTCATAAAACCTCAAGCTCTGTATAGGGGTTTCCATCAATATAAAGCACCTAAAATGCCTTAAAACACCCGATTTATATAAAATACCCATTGATCAGCCCATTAGGGGTCCTGAATAATTTCGATAAAAGGTTTATAACAAAATTATAAAAAAAATTATTGTTATTTTCAAGGTAAAATGTAAAACATTTATTTGTCTTAGTAGAAACCATTGATGCTTCATGATGAATCTATCACACATAGTCACTACACTATGATTCGAGCCATGGAAGAACTCCCAGTGGTACCTCCTTTATTTCCCTCCACCTTTTCTCCCTCTATACCTCTAAAATTCATGATCCCCTAAGGGGTGTTCCACATGGAAAAGAACACACTCCAGGTGATAAAATGAAAATAAGAAATATCAAAAAGAAAAATGATAGAAGTGAAAATTAAATAAAATGAGAAGGGGATTGGTCTCATCCCTAGAACCTGACATAATTATAAAGATTTACAAGGAACTCCCCCCATTACAGACACATCCATAAAGAAGGAATCTCCATATGAAAATCCATTTAAAATATATTACAAAAATGAACATGTCGGAATTAATTTATATTTGAATAACTAAATATCAGAAATTCAGTGAAAATTTGGACATCTCATATTTCCACCAAACAAATGTCCTATGTTAAACCCACAATAATGGACCAAAAAAGTTTTCATAAATATTATAGGACATAAACATACTATATAAATTAACATTTTTTCATAAACAAATAATGGAAAAAAATGGTTCAAAATTCCACTTATTTTCACAACAAATGATGACACAAATCTTCAAATACTACACAACAAAATTGGGTTTCTCACACTTCAGAAGCCTTAGTGAATAGATAATAACAATTATCTCACTAATGAATAGGTGTAACCAACACTCTATTGACCATCAAGTGACCAGATTTATAGTGTACCCAACTCTATCCAAACATGATAGACATCAAACCATGACAGATATACTACTCCACCAAACATGATAATCCTTAACATCACCCAATTGTATAATAATTAACCACAAAACCTCTGATATGTCCATCCAAAAGTGATTGATAGATATTTCCAAATATCTCACGACATATAACAAGAAAAAAATCCCATAACCACCATGACCAACAAACATCTTAAAACATGTCTCACAACCACCAATAGACAATATAGCACTCCCCACTTCACATATTACCCTAAAATAATCTCTAAGTGAATAAGGACTCATTCCCACATGATCCATGTCCAACTAAAACTATGGTTACATTCATAAAACCACTGACCATGATCCTCACACATGTATGTTCCGAAAAAAATAACCCTCAATAATCAACTTCATAATAAGTCTTATTTATCTCTTCATTATCCACTACATAACCACCCCCACAAATGATACAATAAAAACCCCAAACTATCGAACCATACTCCCACAGTGATACCCAAGGCACAACCAAAAACAAGGAGGGAACATGTTTCGACCAAACCCACACTCTCAGGATATAAATGAGATAAGGACCACACCCATGACTCCACTTCTAAAAAACTAGCATCCTATTTCCTAAACACACCATAGCAATAACGGACCACGATATCTCCAACACGGAATAACCCCCAATTCCACTGAATTCATTTTTTTTATCATTGAAATTCACTTTGACTATATATAGATATTCAATTTTAGGGGAATCATCAATAAATGATGTTTTGAAATCTCATATCTGAAAAATATCACAATGAAAATTTTAATAAATCAAATAATTAAACATAGTGACTAATAAAACCACTTCACCCATATCATTCAAAAATTATGAAATTTTGTTATATAAGAAAACATGTTTATCCAATTCACATTCCATGGAATTAGTTTCCCATTGGTTTTTTATTTTCTATAAAATAGTTCTTTGATAAACATCTATATGTGACATCAAATATTAGTAGGAACCTTATTCAAATAAACACAAATATACCACTATATATCTTAAACTACCTTGATTATTCACACCAACCACATCTTGAAAATGAATCCTCAAATGTATATTTCTATATATGTAATAAAAACGTTCAAAAAATAATTTTTAAATTTCATGATGATTTATTTCCTTCTATATATTTTAAATTTTCATTACATTTTGGGGATCATTTTTCATATTAATTTTTTTTGAATTAGAAAAATCTTCCATTTCTAAAATAACAATAATTTAATCAAATATATCAATAGATGGAACTTCAAATTAAATCATTCACATTATCAAAATCATAAAAAACATATTTGGAAAAGTAAAATAAAATCCAACTATAGTTAACCATGTATCTGACACAACATGAAATGCCACTTTGATAAGTGAAAAAACATGGGGTGAATATTGTATATCCATATTTTTTACAATTTAAAAGTATTCATTAGACATTAACCACTTTTGTTTTAAATCACATATACTGGATAATATTTTTAAATATATTTAATTTTAAAAAAGTATTGACATGAAATTAATTTCTTGATAGAATGAAAATGATGCATGAAGTATTTTAAACATCATTAAATCAACTAATTCGTGAAATTTTGGTTATTCACCACAAAAATATTTATTAAAAAATAATAATACACTATCAATCAGGGTTGTTTCATCTAATATCAATAAATCCATGACAGACATATCTTTATTTTATGTGATACATATATTTGAACTTTTATATTTATCAATAATCACACAGTCCTTAGAACAGATGTATTTGTTTTATTGTGGATCAGCTGTATAAGAAATTAATTTTAATGTCACATGTGATAATTTCTCTATAATTAATCTTATATCTAATCACTTTTAATCATCTCATAAAGTTAAATAATCTTTATATCCATGTAGAATATAAAAATATGACATGGTATGAGGACATATTCTTATTATGTGTTGATATATGATAGAATAATAAATGATCTAAAAGGAGCCTAAAATGTTCATTTGCGTATAGACAAGGTATATAAGTGTAAGAAAATATAATCATACCCAAAAAATCATAGATAATAATCCTATGTCACCCAATAAGTCTTATAATTTTAATTGTAATTAATATAATGAGTATGAAAACATAAGATAATAAATGTTATATGTGGGTGCTTAACATCAGTATAGATTAGAAATGAATAAGTAACATATTCTTAGAGATAAATCACCTTCATGAGTCACTCAATTGTAAGATTTCATATATGAAAATAAATTATTCATCTCTAAATTTATCAAGGGTAATAACCTGTAAATAATGTAGTGAAAAATTATATTAGAACCTAACCATCATTAATCCAATCTTATGAGTTCCACATGAAATAAATCATTATTCAAGTCACAAATAATTCTTTGGGGAAAACATGTGTCAAAAATCACATCATAAGGAATCCAAGGATTTGAAATTAAGGTAATGTCATTTTCAGATGTATTCACCTAAGTAAATCATTCATAATTCAATCAACAATGGTAACGTGACATACTGAAAGAAATTTATTCAGTATCCAAATCTAATCATTGAATTTATATCTTAATTATATTCAATCATGATAATATAGAATGTTGTATTTAAACCATGTCTGTAAATATGATATTAACAAATCAATAATTTCTAAATTCAATTGTTGTATGGAATCTAAGTGAACACCCTTCAATCAAAGGAAAGAAATATTGAGTTTTAATAGAGTAATGTAACTAAAAAAATATTCATTATACATAGTTAATAATTATTAAAGACAAAAGTAATCGTGGATAATTCATTTAAAAGAATATTACATTTCAAAAGTCATACTGATAGTGATGTAGGTTGGTATACTTTGAATAATATCATCAATCAAACATAATTTATGTCAAAATATTTATATATATATTTAAAAAACATTTTTTAAGTGTAATGAATGTTATATTTAAAACAAGAGATAACCAAATATTTTTTAGAAAAATTATAATAATAAAAATATTTTTATAAATCCAAGAGAATGAGATTATCTTCTAGAAGACATAAAATCATTGAAATTAATTTTCACAGAAAAAAATTAAAATACAAAATAAAGTTTTTTTCATGCATAAGAATTTAAAAAAAATTATTTTGACACATTGATGATAATAAATCATCTAAATAATGTTAAAATTTTATTTAAAATAGTAAAATAATTTAAAATTAGTATAAAATAAACATAATTACATATTTAGGCGTATAAATGTAAAATCATAGAAGCAACTAAAGGCTATGTGCATGGAAGAGGATGAATCAAGATATAAAAACAAGAAAAGTACGGTTTCGTTACCAATAGTAAACAGCTATCCAGTGTAGATAATTAAATATTAATAATACATATAAAACCCCAAATATGATTTAAAGAGAAGAAATATATCATTTATTTTATAAATAATGATTAAATTTCCCTATAAATATTAACTTTTAGGGGAAATCATGATATGAAATTGATATTGAATATGAAACCCTTATAGTAATTCAAATATATGAGTAAGAACTGAATATATTGGTTACCATGAAATGTACATTAATATATCCAAAAATGAAACATGTTAATTATACATAATGGTAATATGGTTGTAAATAAACCACATAACGAAAATAAATGTGTGTAAGATAAAAAATTTCATGTGGAATTGAAAATTGAAACAAATAATTCTTAAATTAAGTTATATTTAATTATTCAAATGAATATAGAATTCTAAATTATCCAATTAACATTATTATAAAATTATTAATATCCATTTCAGTAACTATTTCAATTTGTAGCTTTAATTTATTATCAATTTCAATATCTTTATTTAATATATTCCCTTTTAGAGGTAACTCGAGGTTGTTCGGTCTTTTTTTCTAAAAAAATATCCATTATAATGAAAGTGGTAAAAAAATTTATACAAGATTTATTGTTTTAAAAATAATATATTATTATTTCTTTTAGTATCCCATTATTAGAAAATCAATTCAATCAGATTGGTTTTCCCAAAATGAGATCAAAATAAGAAATGTGTTTTGATGTGATCATTTTGGTTGATCGTATTTTCTATTATTGTATGTTGTTAATATCAGTTATAGGATATATATTTTTATAATTTCATAATATTAATATTTATATAAATTAATTTTAAATATTTCAAGAAATTTTTTATGTCATCCATGTTTTTTTGTTAATTTTCATCGAATTATTTCATTCCATGGAGTCGGCAGACCATAAAAACACAAGGAGGATTATCTCATTTTATATATAACATGAGGGGTATAAGATTAAAATATATATTTTTATATTACTAATGTTTTTTTAAATTTGATAAATTTTTATTAAACAAATAATTTTGAGTGCCCATGTATGGTGTCTATGGAAAAAATATAACAACTATTTCATGGATGTCGTAGATCGAATGTATTCACTACAACATCACCTTTTTTCTACTGTTTTTTTAGAATGGTTGAAAATATAACATCCATTAGAAAAAAATTCCAAATAATAATAATAATAATTATATAATAGTATTATAGATAGAGAATATTCTAGTTGAAAGATGATGAAATAAAATAATAGATCTTAGTTGAGGACACTACCTCTAATATTGGATGTTTCCCCATGGTTAACACATTAATTAAAATTATCATGGAAACTTTTAAATACCAAGGCATAAATTAAAAGAATAGGGAGTTATAAAAATACTTGATAAGCGTTTTTATCAAGATATAACATTGTAATGGGCAGATAAATGTTGTGGTAGTGATTTACCTTTAATGGTGAAGAAAATTTCTATTTTTTAAATTTCCTTTAAATTCTCAAGGATATAATGATAAAATTAGAAGTGAAATGGATCCAAAATTAGTAAATGATAATTTATTTGGTTTTATAAGGGTGATGAATCATATACCACACAAATTAACTAATTGCTTAGACATGATTCAATCCCTTGTCAAATGGATTTTTATATATTTTCATTTTGGTGTTTGACTTGGAATGTAATTTTTAACTGAGTAATCTATATTTTAAAAGAAATATAATTTAACACATAGTAAAAAATATTATGTTCATATCCAAAATTATCGATCTACATAATATTATTCAAATTCTTAATCATATAAAATTAACTTTAAAAATAAAACATTTAAATTATAAAAAACTAGTTTTGTAAAAAATTGTTTTTTTCCAACAGTTGTTTATAAAATTATCATGTTTGGATACTAATTAAATGATTCTTAATATATATTTTTATTGGCTTAAATATTTAGGTTATTTTAATTTATGTAATATTTTAACTAATTGCCTTACACATCAATTACACAGTGTTAATAATATTTTTTGAAAATAACATTTTTACCATTGTCATAGTAGATAACATTAATCCTAGTAATCCTGTTATTATCACAATAAAATAAATTAATATTATTTAATAATTTTAAAAAACTTATATATAGAATTAAATCATTTTTTATATAATTATTTACTACAAGTGATGAAAAAATAATTTTAATATAAGTGAATATGAACAATTTTCAAAGTTGAATTATACCTATGATTTGAAGACATTATACATGGGATTTGTACTTTTTTATTTTTTATTTTAAATTTTAAATAACTCTTTTTAAATAAATAATATTTCAAAATCATTTGAATCATTATTTTACTATTCTAGTTTTATAATAGTGAGGATATTTAAAAAACTGTATTTTATCACTATTAATCTAAAAATTAATTATTCTAAAGAAATAACCAAAAACTCAATAGGATTATATTGAAATTTTGAATAAAAATTGATGCTAGTTTTTTAAATATCATATTATAGAATTTATAAATTTAATATTTAAAATAAATAAATAAATAAATAAATAATATTTTATTGAAAAATGACATTTTATAACATTTAGTGTTTATAATACTATTTGAATAAATTTATAATTGATTTTTTAATTTTTAATTTTTATTTATTATTAATATATTTCAAAATTATATTTATCTTATGTGTTTTGTGTCACTTAATTATTTTGTTTTCAGTGAAATAATATATCATATGTAATATTAATATAGATTAAAATATATTCAGAATCATTGGGTGTTATATTATCCGCTTTAAATTAATTTCATCCTAATAATTTTAATTATGTTTTTCAAAAAAATATATAATTCTTTTTAAATGACGAAAATAACTCAATAAATAATTTCTAATGAGTAATTATCAACACTGTCCTTGATCAAAATAGAAAACTATTGATCTCAAATATTATTATTTAAAAGTTACAATGGATATAACTTTTAAATAGTCATTTTCAATTACATGTTTCAAACCAAATACTAAAACAAAAAATTGATATCAAAAAATTATAGTAAATGGTCACATGAATATGAAAAATAAATCCCAAGAATTGTTATCCAATGATACATCTATTTAATTATTTTAGATATTCAGTTCAATATTTTTTGACATTAATTTATGTCCATGTTCTATTCAAAGCATAATTCCAAAATTAACTATACCAAAATAATAATGATAATTTATAGAATATTTTAAACCAAAAAATAATTAAAATTTATAAACTAAAATTCCAACTTATAATTATCCAAAATAGAACATGTTAATTAATATTCACCCGAACATTTGAATTGGTATTTTTTAATCTATGTTATACACAAACAATCAATATTATGATATATAAATTAACGATTATTAAATACATTTTAGTGCCTCACAATGATAAAGTGAATTTACCAAAGAATATCCCACATGAAAATATATCTTGGTGATTGAAAAAGATTAGTTTTTGTTTAATTTTTGATGATTGGTTTATAAACCAATACTATAGGTTACAGGTTACCACCCCTATATTCATATTTTCTAGATCCTACATCAAATTTTTTTTATCCAAATAGAGATACTATTTTTTTAAAACCAACGAAATATATACATTAAATAAATTTAGTTTGTTATATTAAATATAGACATATACATTTGAATTGTCACTAGGGTTCTCTCATATGTATCCTTATTCTTTTGTGAAAAATAACTAATATAATCCAAAAAATAACTAAAACATTATCCGATACAACATATAGAAACCAAGTGAAGCATATAATCATTTTACTTCATCTCCCAAAGTTAATAATCACATATAATAATAATGACACAATCCAAGGAATGTGAGGTTTAGCATATTTTAGGATCAAATTAAAAATAATATTATTTGAGGATAACTATAAATGATTTTTTAAATTTCATCTAATAATTAATTACTTATACAATTTCCACAAATTTCAAAAATAATCATTACTTTGGGAAATGGAATTATAATAAAAAAATTGATCAAATCTTCATTAGGGTTAAATATTTTTGGTAGTAATTAATTTTCATAATTCTGAATATGATGACTGATTGGATATTATCAGTGTACAAGGATATAACAATAAAAAACAAACTTTGATTCTAAATAATGTGTCATAGAAGAATGATTTTAATAAAATATTACATGAACCAAATGATTTTGGAAATGATTATTAATAAAAATGTCCCATGAGAGTGTAAAATAATGATACTATAGAAATGAGTCACACACAATATCATAGGGAATCATCACATTCATGAGTTACACACTTGAAACCACCCCTTAAAGAAACTAAATTATTCCCTCATATATATGTATCATTAGGAATATAACAAGAACCAATGAGATGGAGGTTGATATAAGACAACACCCATTATTTATCAATACTTATGTATGACACATGAAGTCAATTATTAATCATAAAATAAAAACCCCATGGGAAGAAAAATAGGCTTCACTCACTACATAATGAAGAACACAAGGATATTAAAATGGGTTTCATATCCATTTAAATTTGATTCACAAAAACATAATTCACTCATATTTATATAAATAGATGTATCATGATAAACTTTTGGAGAATATCTAGTCATCAAAATATATTATGTTATTTTATAGGAAAATTACCTTTAATATATATAACAGATCATTTGGTATTTACCGCATAAAAAATTATAATTTTAATCAATAATTTCATAAATAAATCTATGTATGACATCTAGTTGAAGTCCATCCAATAAAATTATATAATTTCATAGTGTTCAAAAAAGATAAGAAATGAGAAAAAACCATATTTGTACACAATGAATTCTTAGGAAATACCAAAGTACTGATGGATCATTCCTCTAATAAAATATGACATTTTATAATCCAATATTATAAATATTATTGGGGGTATTATTTTAATATATTCCTTGATTAATATAATTTTTTTTCAAAGGATGTTTCCATTAATGGAAAACACATTTCAAGTTATTTTAAATATTTATTTGGAAATATGATATATCATTTAAATTTTTAATACAATAAATAAAATAAAAATATTAAAATTATATAGACTAATAATATGATAAAAACACTAAAATTTAAATAGAAATATTTTGTTAAATCGAAATATAATGGAATGGAGTGTTGGCATGAAAAACATAATAATGAAATATTTTCAAAAAATTATAAAAAATACCGCTATAGAAAATGTTAAAAATTCCATAAAAATATAAAATATTAAAATTATAGAAAAAATATAATTTATTCAGTTATTTATGAACAAATCAGTAAGATCATAAAATTATTCAATGAATGTAGTCATGGAATATTAGGCCACGTTACAAAAAAGATATTGTTCTGTCGGTTTCTATGTAATAGGAAAATAAGGTTCCAATGAGGAAACTAAAATAAAAAGAGAACCTATAAATATACAAAATATTCCTAAGAGAAGAATCATATAGAGGGTCTTAAAAATAAATGGTATAAAAATCCCTCTTATGGTTTGTATTTCAAAAATAATAATACTTTGAAATTGAGATTGAATAAGAAACCCTTACAGAAATAGTAATCTAAGAGTACTAAAAAAATAGTTATAATATGAAATATATTGTAATATATTATTTAGGAAAAAATATCAGTTATACATGAAGATAATATATCAAATAATAATGAATTAAATTTTAATGAAGGTGGGAAATATTAAACACATCAATTGGGATTAAACAATAGTAAAAAATATCCACTAACTAAGACCATGTTCCATTCTGGGAATGTTCCTAACGATATTAAAAGATAAAATATTTTTATTAAAACATATTTAAAAATTATACTTGTATATATTATTTTAAAAATTTTAATTTAATATCATAGAATATCTATTTAACAAATCGTTTTCTTCTATGGTAGTTACTTGAGGTTGTTCAGATGATATCAATGAAACTTCTTCGATATATTAACTATGATAAAATGTGTGATAAAATAGTTGAAATATTTATATTTATAGTTATATATATATATAAATATATATGTTTGTTTATTTTATTATTCTATTATAAAAATATTTATATAATATTAATTTATTTTCATAAATGATCTAAAAAATGGTTCCTTGATACATCTAATTTTGGTGATTATGTTTACTATGAAATTTTGGTATTAATATCTCATTTGGGATGTATATTAGGAAATTTCCAAAACATTAATAGTTTCATAAATATGAGTTTTAAAATATAAATTATTTTTTGTAGTCATTCAAGCGAGTTATTAGATATATAAATATTTCATTACATATAGCCTAAAGTATTCCTATACAAATAGACACACCACCCTTTTTCATACTACATGAGGCAATATAAAAATAAAATAATTAATTTATTAGTATCTTAGTAATGTAAAAAAGTTCAATTTTTAATTAAATAACTCTATATTATATTTCTTGAATGGAAGTTGTTAGAAATATATCACATCCATCATGGAGGTAGTAGTCTGCACATCAAGACAATGAAATTTTTTTGAACTTTTTTAGTGTGTAGTATATGAGTTAATTTATGTTAGTATAATAACGTTTATGAATATTAAAATAATTACCTTAAAAAATCTTGTATTTTTGATGCATTAGGTTGTGGATGATTAAAATATATATGATTCTTAGGTTGAGAATACTACCTCTCCCTTTGGATGTTCTCTGTTCTATAAGAAATTATGGACCCATATCATGGTATTTTGAAATGACCAATGATTATTTATAGTGGGTAGAGATTTTGGAAGAAAATAAGTTAGAATTTTTTAGATATAAAGATTTATAATTGGTAGATAAATAATGTGGAAGATATCATATTTTAGTTGGGATGAGAAATGATCTTTTATATATACCAATTACATTTACAGTGACTGAATTATAATATTCAAGAATAAGTAGATCGAATTTTTTGAAATAGTGAATAATGGGGTGGTATAATGTCCATAAAGTTTCTACCGCTAATTTTCACATATTGTTTATACATTCTTCATTATATTTACCACTTGTTTTTATATTTTTTCTATTTTGGTTTTTAACTATAGAAACTAATTTATACGATATATATATATATATATATATATATAT
The DNA here is from genome assembly GCA_963277665.1 of Viscum album. Classification (NCBI taxonomy): domain Eukaryota; kingdom Viridiplantae; phylum Streptophyta; class Magnoliopsida; order Santalales; family Viscaceae; genus Viscum; species Viscum album. The sequence goes on from OY728146.1 coordinate 386,840,270, forward strand.
TATTAAAAGTACATTATAACCATTCAAGGAAAATATTGATTTTATTAACATAAATCTAGGCTCAATATAATCTAATTAAATTCCTAAATAAGTGAAAATTATATTTCATATTAAAATATATAATATATTGAAAAATGTTTTTTTAAATTTTATTTTTACTATTATGTGTTATTAATCTTGTTTATAATCAAATACCAACTAAATGTGTGTTAATGTATTCATAAATTTTTTTAATAATAATAATATATTTCTTATAAGAAATGAATTTCTGTAATTGACTAAAAATAAAACAATGTCAATAAAATTATAATTAGAAAATAACAATTTTACCATTATCAATGAAATAAACTTTAATACAAATAAATATATATTTATAACTACAAATTAATATGGCTATATTTGAAAATATTAACATTATAATAGAAAATATTAATTACGTTTTTAATATTTAATTTAAATAATGGGCGAAATATGTTTTTCAATATATGTGAATAAAAATTGTTTTTTAGCATAATATAATACTCTGGATTTAAAAATTATAAAAAATGGGTTTTTAGTACTTTTAAATTATTTATATTTCTTTAAAATATATTTATTATATAAAAAAGTTCTCAAAAAATTATTATTTATTCTTGAATTATGAAAATTTCATTAAAGTCTCTATATTATAAAAATTTGTATATTTGTAATATTTATCTAATTTTTTTTTTGAAAAATGTTAACAAATTATCCTATGACATTATTCAAATTAAACATCCAAATTTTTTTTCCATGTCTTCAAATTTAAATGATAAAGCTAACAAATGTAAACTTGAAATTAATATAAAATATATGTAATGAAAATATTCATTTACTGAATCATTCCATTTTAAATTATTAATGGTTATTACTCCTCTATATATGAATTTACAATTTATTAACTTGTTTGTCTTCTTTCATTTTTTTTTGTTTTTATATTTTTATAATAATAATCATTTAATATTTCATTATTTTTTTTGTTTTATGTTATTAAACAATATATTGACCATATAATTAATTTAGAAAACAATATATTCCAAAATCTTATGGTGTAACATCACATATACACATATTATATCCAAGAATAAAATTGTATGATTTTCATAGAACATACATTAAATCAATAGGTTAAAATTATTTTCATTGTTTAAAGCTATCATATCCAACATATAAGGAGTCCCAGATGTATTGTGGTTTATCAATATGAATATCAAAATTTTTTCATTCATTCTGTTTCTTGTTGTAGATCACAATATCCATATAGAATGATTCTATATAGAAAATTTGAACTCCTTCTACCCAAATTGATCCATTAAACTCTAGTATTTCATCAAGATAAATACATGAATCTTAGTCACTACATGAAACTATGCATTACAATTCTTAAATAGAAACCAGTTTCCAAACATTAACACCTAAATATAAGATCCTCATAGATTATCAACTATAGTAGCTTATTATCATTGGTAGGCTCAAATACATAAACAAAACGACACATATTTGTTTATATTTCCCTCTTTTATTCATCTTTATTACTATCACTACATTATCCCACTAATATTGTTTGAGACTGATTGTGCAATTATTTTTATTCCATAAACTCTAATAACCAAAAGATATTTTTCATAATGATTTTCTGTTAAATTCTTTATTAAGGGTATCAATTTTTTTATTTCAACATAGTTTTTAGTTAAATATGAAAATTCAAATCTACCCCTCCAATATTTTTTTTATAAATAGAACACTAAATTTTAACTTTATTTTATTTTGGATATGTGAAATATCTTATAAAAATTGGTTCCCAATATCCTCATTCACATTTTTTATTTATTAGTTCTCTATGACCCTATTATTATTATATTTCATGAACCATTATCTCATGTAAACTTATAGGACTACTATTTATTTTGGTTTGCATCCACATTTATCTAAACCAAATAGATCTACAAGGTTCTTCTCATGTGCTTTATAAGTTCTCAAATTTTACTCAAATTAGTTCCATTTAAAACTGAATCATAATAATATACGATGGTTTTATAAAAATCCACACTAAAATACATGTTTTTATTGGTTCAATCATATTCTCCATGATTCACGATGATCTAATGTGTTATATTTTTTATATCCACACATCTATAATTAATAATTATCCTCTGTAGTGTGATCAATATTAACTCAAAAATATGTTCTCATTACATCAACCACATTCCCAAAATTAATCTCAATATTATATGTGATATTTATTAATTTTTATAGCAATATAATCATTTTAATATTTGATAAATTCATAAATAAAAAATTATAGAAACTCAAATTCGTATGCATAAAAATATTCCAAAAATCCTCTTGATTTTATATTCAAATTTACCTACTCAAGAATTGTCATCTTAAAAATTCAATTCTTGTATCACATTTATTTTTTGTTATTTTTCATCCTTAAAAATTTTCCTAAGAAATATCAAAAGAATATTATTGAGTATAGAGTTATTTTTTATATCTCAGTTGTTCAGTATATAAAATACCATACAAAGAAAAAAAATCAAATGGGAATAAAATATCTTATATGCTCATCCATTAATGAAATGAGACATACACAAATATTATATAGGATCCTATAATTTAATAAAAATTTATAATAAATCCTATGATTCCCAAATGTCCAATCCATATATTATGGATATTCAATGTGGAATGCATCATTAAAGGAACTAAATTTACTAGTATGTAGTTAAATTCACTAACTCATAGAACAATCCTCCTAAGCATGAGAAAACTCTCATATTTTTTATCTATATTCATACAAAACAAAAATATCTACGTACATGTAAGTTTATCTTCACATAATAAACATAAACCAAATACCAAATGGGTTATCTAGAATTTATTCTAGGTAGATGAATTATCGTATGGGTGGATCGCTTAACTCAATCTTCATACACAATATAATGTATCTAAACCCAAGAGCGGTTGATATTTTATATAATTGACAACCCATATAAAGAAAAATAAATAAAAAATACTTCAAATCAATTATAACCTTATTTTTATGCTCTCTTATAATTCTCAATTAACTCCAATCATGTTTGAACTATTATATATAATTGAAGAAATAATAAATAAAATTAGAATGACCTTTAGAATTGGTCTAAAAATACAAATCCCAATAAATAGTCATGATATTTTATTTTATTGATTTTTTATACCATAAAAATTATAGCCTCATTTTATCCTTTTTAAACAAACTCCCCAAATTTAAAACATAATAATCAATAGCCTGTAATCTTAATCAATCAATAATGGATTCTTCATCAATTTAGCTAGTTTTCACATATATAATAAGAGGTATTCAAACCTATCTAATTAATTATCCTTCATAAAATGTACTAATATCATATAGACAAGACATTCACCCTTGTATTACATTTATATAATATAAATTATAGCTAAAAAATAATTTAATTTCGTCCTTTCCATTTTTCATAATTTTAGAAACTCTATTATAAAACAACCAATCCCCATTAATAATACAAAATCTTCATCAGCTTAATACTTTTGGGGGAGGATACATAATTACATAACCCTATTCTTATTGAAACCATATATATATTGACATTATATATTAAAAAACACAATAACACAAATAAATGGAACATAAATCTACAGATTTATTATCTATACATTTGGATTTTAAGTAATGGAGATATATTGAAATTTTCCATAGGATGTTTAATTTTTCTATTCCCTTTAATGATATAAAATTTCAAGGTTGAAATGGATTTACACTCCCCTTAATTTCACCATATATATATTTTTTGTATCTATTTTATCATCATAATCATAAAAAAACATATTCTATTATTTATGTTATCTTTATTTATCAAGAGAAGAATGATACTACTAAAGCTCTTACTAATTATCCTCATGTAAGTCAACTCTAAGTCTACATTTTCTTACCCGTTATGGAACTGAAGAGTGATTTTATATTATCATCAATGTTATATGTTCAAATATCTTAGTTTAGTACCGACTAAAATTTTAAAAATCTTGTATTTTTGATATATTTTGATTATTCAATATAAAATATTACTCAAACTCACAAAACACATTAAAAATTTTAATTGAATTTTTTATCGATATCTTTTTCACAATTACTCTACCTTGATAATAATTCTAATAGAAAATAAATTTTTTATACATTTAATATCATACATCAAAATTTAGCAATTATGGGGTTTTTCCAAATTCATGATTACATGAAATAATAAAAATATTACAGATTGCAAATATTTGCATTCTCCCCATAATAGGATAAATTAAATACTTTATAGATCCTGATTCTGTAATTAAGACATATAAACCAAGATACTTTAACACTTGATGTTTTATGATGTAAATTTTTAATAAATACTATCTAAAATATCAAAATATGATAATGGTTTTACATTCTCAGAGTTTCAATTATCATTTCCTCACCAAGGGAAAAATATATAATTAAATAAATAAGGTGGTATTTTGTAATCATTTCATCTATAGAGACTATGAGAGATATATTTTTATCCCTATAAAATCCATTCATTTATAGTCGAAAATTTCTATACAATTTCATGCTTTCCTTCTCTTAGTTCCTCTAAATTATAATATTTTTTTGGAATCTTGTATTTCTCTTTACATTATACTTTGTTCATAATTGGAATGAAAATCATGGCCAAAATGGGAATGTCATATTCAACCTTTTCATCATTATCAAATATTATAGATTATTCTTGATGATCTACCATTATAGTCATTATTTATATATTATCATTATTTTAAATCATTCATGGGGTTTACTTTTTTACTTGCTAATTTATATTTTGATCCGGACGTTAATGGTGCTTTCCTTTATTTAACTTTTGTGAAATTTCATTACCCTAAAACAATATCTTATGACATAGACCCCTATAAAACAACCATTTATTCCTACCATACACAAATTTTTCAACCTTTTAGCTACCAAATTTTTTAATCCTCCTAGATACATCATATATTATGTCAACCACCTTACTAATATTCTAATATCTCTCCATTACTAAATCTCTCATTAGTTCATAAATGATCCCATTATCTTTCTTAATATTTGTGGTAATTTTTCATTGGTCAACAATGTGACCCCTTATACTTTATTAGAATAATCATATCTTCTCTAATATTACTCATTTTTATCCTTCACCACTATCTTCTTATGATAAATATTCTTAGAATATTTTGTCACTTCATTAATCTAAATAAAAAAAATTCATTTAATTCAATTTTTCCCATCATCTATTTTTGGTGAATCTTTCTATCTTTTGTTCTCGTGTTGTGGTTGGTTTTTAGATACAAAAATTATTTATAGGTGTACCATAAATATTGAAGTAGTTAAATAAAATATCCAAATACTGAAATATATTCATGAATGATTGATTATTACTTTTTGGAATAGAGTCCTTTTCAACATTAGTTTTGAGGTCAACATTTTTTATTTTCCCCCAATGATTCTACCCTTCTAGTAGCATTACGAGTTGATATATTATTTTAAAATTTTTTTGGCATAATCTCATACCTCTATTAACAGAATTATATACCTTAAAAGATCTTTTTTAAATAATGTTCATATATTCAAACCCTATTTAATTTGTTGAATTCTATGGAACGGTTCACATATTAATTGAACATAAAATGGGGAAAAACACTTTTGACACATCCTAAAAAAAATTAACTTACTAGTGTAATTTATCCTATTACAAATCACCATATTTTTTTCTTTTCTTCCATTTTTTACTCCAGTATTTCAATTAATTGATTCTATCCATTCTATGTTTTTTTCGGTTATTGGTTTCCACTATCCATAATTGTGAAGTGGATTTTTCTCCACATGCCCTCAAGATCACTTTTATAACAAACTAATTATTTTAATAGGAAAAATCCACCTATTATTTTGGAGTAGAATCATTTCATTTAAACATCATTGGGAAGGTCTAATTTGGATTGTTTTTATATTTCTGTACCGAAAAAACTTTTAAACACTTTATCTTGAGGTAATAGATCATAAAATAAAATGAATAAAGTATCTCTTCCCCATCATTCATCTACATCAAAACAAGCACTTTATAAATCACTACTATCTCATTAAATGAATTTTAAATTTTATTCACTCTTCATCCATTCACACTCTGATATGAATAAAAAATATTCACTATGATTTTATTCATATTATATATCTATGGAATACATCAATAACTAATTTCATGAACAATTCCATCTAAAAATCTATAATATATAATTTTTAATCAATAAAAAATAAATAATCAGTGCAATGTGAAAGTTACTTGACCTTGTCTTTCACATGTTCAGAGAGGTTGTTACATATATAAACTTTTTTATCCAATGAATCTTCCATGAAATCATCTTCATTTTCATGTTTTGATTTTTCATTAAATAGTGTCAGAAATTTTTTTAGTAAGAATTATACTACTTCAAAAATATCCCTCATTAAATGAACTCCAACATAAGAGTTATAGAGATCAACTTCCTTGATCTTGTGATACTCCCCACAATGTGAATACAAGTCATTAAATTGTTCTTTATAAACATATTCTATAGATTTGTAGTTATAAATTTTTTTAATTTCAAAATTTATCGATCCATCCATTTTTAAATGGTTTAGATTATTTCATGTTTTTTTTTTGTCATCATGTCTTTTATGTGTTAGAATAATATTTTAATTTCTCACCAATAGGTATATAAGTAGATCCCTTAATCATTGTCCCATCCATTTACATTAAACAGATGATAAAAAATCGATTAAAATACAATGTATTGTAAATTGAGATCTACCCATGGTAAATCTATCTCAAATACAACTTGTGAATCCACATAGGATCAATGTAGACACCTGTGAGGTTAGGGTGATAAGGTTTTTCCAAATGTTTAACAATTATCAAAAAACGTATAAATATTAACACTAATTCATTATTTTCGTATTATACTATTTAAGAACATTTAATCATTTTTATTCTTACAAAGAAATCAACACCACATACAGTACATGAATGAATTTTAAAGATACAATTTAATTTTTGAATGTTTTGACTCAATAACCTACTCCCTTCCATGATTGTTTGTTTTTTTACAATCACAGTTTGTCTACATCAATCAATTATGGAGTTTTGTGGTTAGTTGCCTAAAACCTTTAAAGTGTATTATTAATCATTCAATTACCAAATTATAATAGAAATTCCTTACACTCAACAGCCACCACTATAATTTTAGAGTCACACTATGATCAACCTTTATAGAAATATTCCCCGTAGTTAAATGGATTCACCCCATGTACAACCAAGTGTGTATTTCATGCTCTATCATAATGAAAATCACCAGGTCTATAAAAAATTCTTATGAATTAACAAATTTAAGCTTGTTATTCAAACATATATTATTGAAATGTAATTCGTTCTACAAGAAGAATACTAACAACTCGGTTTTTTATGTAGCTTAGATACACAACACTTACAAATTATATTATAAGAAATGTTTCTCACTTAAAATAAAGTTCCAATTAATTTCTCAAATACAGTAACTCTGCAATTCTAGAATGACTTGGAAATATGAATTTAAGAACACATTGTTAGTGGAACATATTATATTATTAAGCATTATAAATCTCATATATTCATCCCACTAATAATGTCCATGTATTATGGAAAATGTCATCATATTCATTGAGATCTCATATCCATCATATCATCATCACAATGGTTTATCAATTTAATTAATCCTCAAGATCATTAATGATTTATTGTTTCAGAACAATCCCATATCAAATTATCATACTAAAATGTCTCTAAAGTTATTCCTCTATTTATATATAGGTCACCAAAACATTATTTTAATATGTTTTCAATATATAAAATATATTAAATATTCTGTTACCACAATCATTAGAAATATTTCCATATGGAGGAGTTCTCCATTACAACATTTTACTTATATCTCATAAAACATTACATACTATTAATTTCACGATGAAACACAATATTTTATTTTTATCTTATTTCTCTCATTGATGAATATATTATTTTTTCTTTTAGGACGCTTGAAACATACTCATATTAAACTCAAAATAATTACAATAAAATCTAAAACATAATATTTATATTGTTTACATAATAAATCACAAATGAAATAATTTTTTTTCTTGGATTCATAATATTATTATCACAAAAGAATCCTGAAGACTTTTTACTATTTATTAGATTCACATAGCTTACCATGAAATCATAACTTATCATAATGAACTTTAGTCACATGAAAAAAATAGAAAAATAGCATCTGAATCAGTCTCAGTAGGAATCCAAATATTCAATATGCCATTTATAACTATTCATATCCATATTATAAACAACTTAATTAATTTTATCATAGTTAAACCATTATAGAAACACTAATTTCAACGACATAAATGACTATTAAAACTCTATTTAATTTAACATATATTTTCTAATTTCAATGATCATTTTCTCAATACTATCATACTTCTATAGCATTTGTTTTTGTTTTTGTTTTCAAGCATGATAATAAGTCTATTAAGTATCCAAAAAATTGTCTCAAAAGATATATAGTTCAATAAATATTAGTTTATCACTTTATAAAAATTTATATGAGGTATAAATAAAATATCAGATCAAATATATTATGAGATCCGCCTTTTATGAATTGTTGAAAAATCAAATATCATTGTGGAGCCTCAAATTTAATATGCATATTTCACTATTCTTATATAGATAAAACTTTATATGTGACAATAAAAAATATCATAAATTGAAATACTTATACTTAAATCATAATTTACTTGCTTGAATACAATCTTAAATATGACAATATAATATCTTATATGTGTCTAAAAATTAATTATACATTGTTCAATTTTATTATAGGATACAAAAATCTTATTTGTTGATCAACATTATTATTTTTAGTTGAAAAGTAAAAATATCATCAATGGTAACCAGAATTTCATTAGTGTAAATAAATTATCATACCAAAAAATCAGTTTTCTCAGTCTAGAAATATGCCTTGAAATTTATTACATATATATTGGTTCCTTGTAAAATATTCCAATATTTGACATGAAAATAGTAACTATGAAATTAATTAAATAAACTATGATCATATTAAAATTATCTCTCCAATTTCTCTATCAACTAAAATAAAATCAAATTGAACTCAATTAATTTGAATATTATTATGATAATTCCATAGGAATTTATTCTTGTTCCCATGATTTTTAACATTAAAATACTCAATATATATAATTTTCCCAAGCTATTAGGAATTCCTAATTCTAGATTCATTTTTGTAATTGTAAATAATTTTGGAATTTATATAAAATTGAATAATAATAAAATTTATATTTGATCACTCAAGGATGTATTCATCCCATATATAGTACTATTTACTATATTTAATAAAATATATTTAATATCATCTTCATCTCTCCCTTCTTTTATACAACAATTTTTTGTCATAAAATGTTTCATACTTTTATTAGTTTTATATAACATTCATTCTAGGTAATAATACATTTATTATTTTCTATTCTATTAATTATAATTGTATAAAGACCATTTTTTCAAACTCATCTCCATTTGGTGTTACATTGATAAAAAAACACAAATGAATAATAACATTAATTGATAATCGTAAAAGGAATTTATTTTCAATCCATTCAGCATATAAAACAAGTTAGTGGATATATTTATATGTTTCGAAGCAGTTTCATCTTTTTCAATATTATAACCCAATCCACGGGCTGATGAAATTCTAATCTACCATGGTGATATATTATTCACCCTCTACATTCCCCATACTACATCCCTTATCTCTTGGTTCTATTCAATGATAAATTATTGTCTTTCTTAACGATATTATCCCCCACATGTATTCTCTAAATCCAAAATTTTTCATCATCAAAAATACATATCATTACATTAACCTCATATAATTCCATTTAATCTATTAAATATTGATAATCCACTATATTCCCCAACACAAAAAATGGATAAATAACTATGTATGAAAATATATCCTTAATGAAAATGGAAAAATGAGGTAACTAATCATAGCTTTGAATTAGATTAACAAGGGTTGGGAAAAATGTAGAACCACTTATCAAATATTTGATACAACATTCATGCATCAATCATATATTCCCTAAATCAATTGTTTGATTCTCATAATAACTTATGTAGATAAATTTTTTACTGTCGCTTTAGCTATGAATTTGTTTCCCAAAACATTGAATACAATTAACCTACATAACTAAACTACAATATAGAAGTCGCATTAAATAAAAACATCCATGAATATAAAAATTTAATAATTTAGGATAATAATTAAAGAGGAAAACAAATATTTACTATGTTAGGACACAATTCATATTCTTTGGGGGAATGGTTCAAAACATTTATTTAGGGAATTTATAAATGATTTAAAATATCAATCCATGAAAATATGTTATTTCACGGAACTAAAATAATAGAATCCATCATGTTTACCTAGTTGCAATATATTTTTACCTCCACTATGTGTGATTCCTTGTATTTCCTATAATCTCGTATTTTTTTATTTGATAAAATGATCTCACTATCTCAACTACTCAAAATGGGGAATTACATTCATTCAAAAACACTATCAAAATGTATACTTTTGTATACCCAAGAAATAAACTTATTCATGTAAATAATTTCAAAATCACAATAAAAATTCATACACACCCATTAGAGGATAAAATCATGAATTTTATTTATATCAAAGTTTAATACTATAATTAAGATAAGGGAAAAATTTTAATTACATCATTTGACTACACCATTTTTTGTGCATGACATCTAGTTTTCTAAAAGTCATAGATGACTCTCCACAATAGGTATTAGAGTTAAAAATATAGTATTATATATTTATTCATGTTACATTAATATGACACTAAATCAAGAAATAAAAATCATATGTATGGATGAAATAATATATAGAGGACCATACCCTATCATCAGCACGTCACTGAGGGAATACCAAACCACACATCCATTCTCATATTATATCCCATACATTTTAATCAAATATATGAATTAATGATTATTTAACCATATGAAATACATTTTAAACATACCCTAATATCTTAAATGATGATATCATCTTGTTCTAAATTCAAAAAAATTAATATACAACTAGCTATAAAATTATGATACCTTAAGAAAAGAGATATGAACATATATTGGCATTACATATACAATATTCATTAATTATTGTCCTTATTTTTTATTCCTTGGATGGTATATCAAAATGAGAAAATAATTATTAAATAATATGAATTTAAACTACAAAGTGTGTTCCAATAAGATACATGGCATGTGAGACAAATGAAAAAAACAGGTTTGTATATCTAAAATCATGAGCTATGTATTCTCAAACTACATTCCATATCATAGTAGGAACACATTGTGAGGACTATGAAGGATTATTCAAGAACATTACATGGTCCATTTTATGTCATGTTGTCAATAAATTTTTTATACTCCAATTAGAATTCATATATTCTATACAGGGTTGTACGACTTCTTCTAATCTAAATCCTGAAATTTATATTTATTGGATTACACAACATGTGTTATATGTGTACATACAGTCTCATGTGTAACTTAGCACTAGAATCTTAACAATCTTCCCAAAGACCAACATTCATTGTGTAAAAACTGTAGATGATATGTTACATGTATAGTATTATTAAACTATTTCACAATGACAAGCATTTGTATATGACTAGTTTTTAGTGACTACACATTGTGTATTAATTTTTTTGTCTCCAATATTAATGAAGCTTATGGATCCCCTTTTTGACAAAAAATGATCAATAATAGTACTTTCATTCATGAATATCAGCACTAAAAATCCCTCTTATATATATCATCCATACTATATCTCATCCCCATCATTGTTTACATTTTAAAATGTCATATCTCAATTGAATTTTAATTGAACTACTTATTAATGGTCTTCTATACCAAGAGAACTTCATATATTCTATGTCAATATTTTTTATTACCATGATTCATTGAATGATCAATGCCATCTCATTTCTGTCATCTTTCCATTTAAACCATTAATAACAATAAAATAAAACATCATCCATGGGGTGAACCAATGCCAAAAATTTATCACATATACAAAAAATAATATTATGAGGATATTTGGGTTGATAATTTTTTTTACCACTCTAAATGTTTGTTAGTATGTGAATTATTCTCAATTAAAGATAGGTTATTATAAAATATTAATAGTTTAATTAATTATAAAATGTAACTATCATGTATAACATTGTTATATGAAAAAAATTACTTTGTACATTATCATAATGTCTTTAGGCTTCGTATGACCACAAATATTAAAATTCAACAATGTTATCAAATATTGAACAATTATGTTCATGACTATAAATAAATATTTATTTTAATATGTGGATATTAATCAATATTATTTAAAACTGAATAAGTCAAAGTATATTAATTACATCACTAATTAATAGATAATGAAATTTTATCTTTTTCTATTTTTGAATTTAATGGAAACAATGTATTAAAATAAGTTGGAATCTACTATTATTTCCTAATCCTACTTACACCATATATTTAATTACATTCTATATATTTAATCTCATTCTAACACAAATTGTGTATTTATTCCACAAAATAATCAATATAAAGAAATAATAACATCAATAAACAGAAATTATATATTTTCTGAAATACTAATTGAATTGTCAAGGATGAGTTAAATATTCATAGGTTGTAGATTATAAGATAAATATATTGTTAAACCCATTATTTTTATTCATAATATATATATATATTTGATTATTCCATTAATATTAGGAAATATAATGATAAATAATTTATATGTTCATTGAGGTTGTAATGGTAAATATTCAAATTAATCACAATGATGGTATTGTTTTCCAAACATCTCATGGTTAGTGGTAAATATACAAACAAAATAATATAAGATATATAAGGATACATGTTTCCACTAATGAATATTTTTCAATTGTAAATACTATAGAACATACAAAAAATTTATGTCAATCTATTATAAGGTATTGAATAATTATTTTAGAAAATATGACTACGTATTTCACTTACTCATATAAATACTATATTTATTAATAATAATGTCACATTATTTCATTCTTGATTACTGTGATAAAAATTTTATATTCATCATTTCACCTCCTACTAAATATTCATCTACATTCTATTAGGAGTATATGAATATTATAGAAAAAAATATTCAAATTCTCTTGTGAGGTTATAATATTGTTTGATTATCATTTTACTATAGATAATAATTTAGTTTATTATTTAAATTAAAAATCCCCTCTAAAATGTCTGGTTTAGAATAAATATTATGTACTACCCATATAACGAATATGATTTTTCCATGTTCTGTTTTGGAAAAGTATATGGATTATTTTTTTAGCTAGGTGTAGAGACAACATGAGATTCTGAGGCCCAATTTTCCTAGAATTAATTTCGAAAATATATAAAAAATATTAAATTAAAGAAAACATAGTTTTCTTATAAAAAGTTGAATAAATAATAAATGGATTTTTGGATCATAAATATAAGTTTACAGTTGATATTAGAGTATAGGTTTTATCCTTGGCACGACATAAAAAATGAGTGCATCAGTTGTTCAGGTTGAGCACTGAAGATGGATAATTAAGAAAGTAAAGTTAATAAATTATTTATTTTATTAGACAATGTAGCTACCAAATTTATATTTGAATATAAAATCACATTTGATGTATTTTCTGGGTTATATATATAACCCTACTAAACTAGAGAATCCAATTGTGGTTATTAGAGGAGCATCAGTTTGTAGGGGATGACCTGATCACAGATCATCGATCAGTGGGTAATGGATCTCAACAAAATTTCCAATTAATCAAAATAAATTATTTTCTATTGATTGATAAAAATGAAGATAGTGTTTTTATTTATTTGGATTCATTTCTTGTTAATTATTATCAAAATTAACATGAATCAATCATATAATTGATTGATATGAGAATCAGTCATAATGTGGGTACATATTTATCTGTTGAGATTATTGGGGGAATTTTTTATTTTCATTTGGGAATCCATTCATCTTTCTAACAAAAATAGATCAAGGAAAAATAAAGATGACTATGTTTCCTTCTTATTTGTCTGTTTCATCGACTTCTCATGCTATTCTTTTGTGTCAACATTGTTATTCATTTAGAATTATGGTTCAACAAATTCTGGTAAATAAATCACAGTGCACCCATTCTATACTACAAACATGATATTGTAGATATTGTATATATTTTATTTGATAAATGAAGGGAATGATCCACAATAATAGAAAATAGATCTTTTTGGGGTCTTGCGATATCATTCGTAATATCTTTGGCATCCAATGAAGGACAATGGATGTTGATGTGTTACCAAACAAATTTAAAGGCTAGAACATTATGATCAGTGAATGTAATGGTTGGATGAAATTAGATTCCCATTTTTTAGAGAGGTGCATGGTCATATTGGAAATTAGAGGTTTCGATGGATATCTATTAACCATATATGTGATTCAATGAAATCTTGATGAAAATTGTGAATAATTTTGGATTATATTACATGTGGGATGCCCGGTGCTGTGTTAGGGTTTCCATGTGAATGTTAATTATCACAAGTCAGTATTCCCCTATCACATAGTTTGGGACCCTTTCTTAGAAAATGGTAGTGTACCCCAGGAGTTACACAAGAACATAAAAGGGTGCACATAGCTGTACATGAACACAAACAACCAAAAATGGACATGTTTATTAATACATGGTATCATAAATGCTCTATAAATTGGTATGGACAACAAAATGGTAACGGGATGTGATATTTGGGAAGGACCCAATGTTGAATAGACATTGAGTGTACTTGAAATACACACCATGTACTCTATTAAAAATGAAATGGACCCCTCTTCATCGAAATATTGGATGAGTTTTATTAGGGAGTACTCTCCTGATCCATTTATTTTGTGTTAGTATCAAATTAATTCCTTTACTTAGGATAGTGATCCCTTTAGTGAGACTTAATAGATATAGTTTCTAGAATCCTTCTGTGAGGCCTAGATTGGGATCCTCTATCATCATCTTTCCCTATATGGAGTTCTTCTTATCATCATGACCAACCATATATGGGTGATGAATCTCTTTATAAATTGATAATCCAAATTGATTTTATTTCTTACACGATGGCCTCAGGATCAATTTTGATATTTGTAATGTTATCTTTAAAATATCATCATATACATCTCATCGAGAGACCTAATGACGAGTATATCTTGGATAGACTCCCTCAGTTCTATTTGACTCATTTAGCATGTTCTCTCAAATGAGTACTCTGAGGTGCCTTTGAGTAGGATCCCATGACTAGAATTATGGTCAGGATATTACATTGTGACCATGAACCATTATTGAGTATATATGGGAATTCATGTTATATATTCTATAGACATAAAAATGTTTTTATATTATTGTTATTCTTATTTTCATATGCTTTATAATTTTGGGGTACCCTATTGGGTATTATATTATACATCCCTACATGGTATTTTTCCACACGTGTTGTTTCTTATACAGACAATCGACATTTTTACGGAGTCCTAGAGGGACCGGAATTAGGTTGAGCTTAGTGATTTAGACTAACTAAGGGGAGTTCATGAAGTTTCTTTAACTGTAGCCCCTTCTATACTTTCATGTTGGGCTTGTCATTAGAGTCATTGTGGTGGCATATTATTTGGCCCTTTTCAAAATCAGTATAGGTTATCATACTATGATAGTGGTATTTATATAATTTCATTCATGTTTTTTTATATTTTTTATATTATATCCTAGTATATGATTTTAGATGTTTCTATATGTACATGTATCGTAGGCTATGTCCTCTCATTTGTGTGATATACCTACTCAGTGCTAGTTTCTTCCCCCTATACTATTGTAGGAAGGCATGGGGTAGTAGTGGAAAAGGCCCCATTGGAATTGATCATAATAGAGTGGAATAAAATGATTCAGTTCTAACATAGTATGACAATATGTGTTATTAGATTAGGAAAACATTGTTATGTGTTTTGAGTTTAGTGATCAAGATAATATCTCCGGTTTTGGGATGGTGTCAGATGTGTCAATAATCTAGTATTATAATCACATTTATTTTAAATTGGTATATGCAAACATTAGTTGTAGGGGAAAATATTTGTTCACGCATCATATAGGAATGGGTTATAGTTTCCATGTCTTTCATATGTTATCTCTCTAGATATACACATTGATTGTGGTATATCATATGTATTTAAGGATTCCTCCATGATGTATTATAGCTATTATTTAGCTTTAAGATCACAAGGATGATCCTGTTTGTGAATAGGTATCGATATAGAGGCATGTTTCAAGGTACATACATCCATTTAGTTCATCAATTAGACCACCACCTTTTGAGATTATAATCATTATTACATTACCAGAAAATGAGGTATGAAGAATATGGGAACTTAATTTTTTCATATATATATATACCCCTTTGGTTATGAGGAAATATTACACACAGATATATGAGGAAAGGCTTGAGGAAGTGAAAATATTTTCCATCTTATCAGGAAACTGGACAATTAGATGGTTGTACTATAAGTGAGGAATATCCTTGGATATGAAGGGTGATAGTGGGGTTTAGTGACCATGTTGTATGAAGTGGTGACTCTAGCATATTCAGGGTTGAAGATAATTTTTAATGAGGAGTTCTACCCTAATACAATGAGATATTTTTGAATCCAAGATCTGGTACAAATTTAGTAGGGAAATACTATAGTTAATGAGTATTCATTTAGTTTAACAACCTCTATAGGTACATGATGGATATGTTTCATGATCATTTCTTTCAGGCTCGGACCATTGATAAATGATTTGTAGAGACATACAACTAGAGTTATAACTCTTTTTATTTTTCCAATTCTCGGGTTGTATTTTGTGATTTAGTGATCAAAATATTCTCAGATTCTGATATGGAGAATGTTGTTGCTGGAAGATGGAACAGATGAGAAGAGACTTTAGAAGTAGGGATTCGATGTCTGTCTTAGTGACCTGGATCTGAGAAGAATTTCAAGATTTAATCCTCAAATAGAGGGACTATGGTATATTGCTCATGGGATGGTTCTATCCAGCTTAAGGATATTTGGTTCTACTATTCTAATTGTATGGGACATCAGGCATGAGATTGTTTAACCCCTAAAACTACTAACCTAGTGATTATTAATAGACGAGATCTACAATGGAAGTAGAAGTAAAAGAAATTTCTACATAGTTGTAGGCATGGAATAGGAGTTGCGATCGAATCTAGAGGTGTTATATGTTTATACATGTCATTAATACCACCCTTAGGTGGTGCACACTAGTATAGAGGAGATAGAGGATAGTGGTTAGGGAAGTCACATGCCATTGAGGATTATAAAACAGAGGATTTATCAATGATACAAGGTATGTTATGTGACTTTTCTATATTAGATTTAGTACATATAGACATAGTTTATAGTCATTTATTTATTTATGCATAATTGGTTTGAGACGTCAAGTTTTCTGTTTATCCTTTGAATCAACCCTTTCACTTAGGGAATCTTATGGGGAGACACATAGTAATTACAATGTTCTATCGATAATGGGAGATTAACCATAAAGGTGATAATTTCAATTGAGATATCAATAGAGAAGTGATGAGGAATTATGATGTCAGAATAGTTATCAACTAGTTACTTATGGTTCATATCCAGATCGAATTTTTCACGTAGAGGATGTAGCTTGTTCACAATAGTGAGACTAAATTTTCCTTTATGGGTGAAAAGTAAACCAAGATAGTGTACAATTGACTCATTCATAAGAGGGTGTTGTGGATTACTCATTATTTGGCTATAATATCATGTTTAGGTAGTTTTTTCAATGGGTACATAGTTCCCTATATTGGTAGTAGAGTATGAGGGTGTGTTTTTAAGTGCATTCTATGCATACCTCACCACATAGAGATAGAATTATTCATTAATCTACACCCCAAGATGACCATGAGATTTAAACCATCATATTTGATGGATCCTATAGATTGTATCATGTTTAGTATACAATTTGAGGACTTCGAGTGGAAAGAATTTGTCAGACCCAATGTTTCACCCTAGGTAGCCCCAGGGTCATTCTCCATGAAGGAGGATAAGATCATGAAGTTATGTGTGGACAATATTTACATAAACCAAGTGATTTTAATGAATATTTATTGACTACTAAGGATTGATGACCATTTTTGTTCAGTTGAGTGGGGCATGATAGTTCTCATATGTTGATCACAGATCAAGTTATCACTTGTTGCGAGTATATAAAGATGACATACAAATGAAATCAGTCATATGTTTCTATACTAACTATGAGTACTTGTGTATGACCTTTGTTGTGACTAATTTTTCATATGTGTTCACGGGACTCACAAACAAAATCTTTTATCCTTTCTTAGAGTAGTTTGTAATATTCTTAATCAATGGTATCCTGTGTACATTGTGTCGAAGGAGGATCACATGAGACACATAATGATGGTTCTAAACATACTATGAGAGCACCATTTTTATGGTAATCTATAAAAGTTCTAGATATGTAATCAGGTGGTCTTGTTTCTGGGATATCTTATCTCAACAGATGGTGTTGCTACTAACCTAGACAAGATCAAGGAAGTGTTATCTTTGGAGCCACCCAAGATCATCACTGATGTGCAGTGCTTTCTTGGGGTGAAAGGCTCCTATCATAGATTCATACATGATTTCTTAGGGATATCCGTTCCCTTGATGTCTTTGACTTGAAAGGGTTCACCTTTCATATGGGAGTAATGGTGCTAAAAGTATTTCTAGAAGTTAAGGAAGATACTGACTAGAACACCCATTTTGAGATCTCTATAGGAGAGTACCAAGTATCTATTATTCATCGATACATCAATAACATGTCATTTTTTTGTTCTAATGTAAATGCTGGAAGTGAATTCCATTGGTTCAAATCATTCAATACATATTGATAGTAACTAGATGAACCAAAATCTCGAGTTAGCAGTAGTTTTATTCACATTAGAAATGTGGAGAAACTTACTTTTGGGAGAGTGGTTTATCATATATTCCTACCACAAGAGTCTCAATTATATCCTACCTAAAAAATAACTTATATCCTGATATATTTTATGCCTTGAGTTCCTCAATGAATAAGAATGTGAGATTATTTATGCTCCTCATAAGGGGAACATTCTAGAATATTATCTAAGTAGAAGATATTTATTTGATGTTTGTTTGGAAATGCTTCAGAGCAGTTAGACTCATTTCAGATATCCTTTGCGGATGGGGATGAAGTATGTTATCTCTTTTCAATAGTTGCTTCCCCACCAATTTTACATTTATCTAGGGTAGAACAACTTATAGATACCAACTTTGAGATCATACTTACTCAAATAACAATGACCAAAGCTCGTGATGGATATTCTAAAGGTGAGGAGAATGTCATTATTTTTAGAAGATTCATGATGGTACCATTTATATTGGGTAGGTAATGTTCGGATAGAGTTTCATAACTATACTTTGGAGGTATATAAAATTGTGGAAAATGTATATCAGGGTCTATGAAATCAGTTTTGGTAGCCATGAATGTAGAATTTAGTTTCAGAGTTTCTCTCTCGATGCATTATCAAAATGTGAATGGTAACCACCTAGTTCTAGTGGGTTCATTTCAAATACATATGGATCTAGAGTGGAAGTGGGATGGTATATCCATGTTATCTGTGATGGTATTACCATATATGTTTAGTGTACATGATTCCATCTAGTAGATCATGCACTGACGAACTTGGACAATACACATTCTAGCTATGACAGAGAAAGGATTAGTAGAGATATTGAGGCACCTCTACATGTAGAAGCTAGTATGAATCCATGTATTTTACTATAATTCATATTGTTATCCATGATTCCCACATCATGGTATACTTAAGTTGTAGAAATAAGGATCACATACCATAGATAGAGCTTTAATATAGAAACAACTACCATACCACCATAATTATGACAGCATTGCAGGTCTTGTATGACAGACCTTGCCGGTCACCCCTATGAATGGCCAACCTAGAATAATCAGAATATATGGTTTAGAGTTTTTTGAGACATTACTGAGAATGAGCATATCATTCAAGATTGGACGAGGACCATCAAAACTACCAGATGTATGATTCTAATTAATAGAAGAGGACAATGGAGTTTTAGGAGGGCGACCATGGGTTTCTACAAGTTTCACCTCAAAGCAAATTACAGAGACGTGGATGGTGAAGAATAAAATCTATTAGATTCACTATACCTTTATAGATAATTTGTGTCATTTATGAGGTTGTGTACCACATAGCAATATGACGGTAGATATACATTCTACACAACATCATTAACCTATCATAAATAATGTGGTGAATGAAAAATCCATCACATGTTATCCACATGGGAGAGATAAACATTGAGGATGGAGCTAAATTTACCAAGTATCTTTGAGCAATTAAGTATCGATAGGAGAATATCCTTCATGGAAGATTGAATATTGTAGTGCTTGTCCAATTATAGTATGGAAATATCTTGCAGATCACCTGGGAGCAGAAGAGTAAAATACATACAAAGTACATGTGTCTCATAGGGTATCATTTATTTGGAATTTTGGGATGTAAAAACCAAAGGTGGGGAGAATTGAAAAACAAATAATTTTTCATGTATGGTTTTGGAATACTGTATGGATTATTTTTTGTATTAGATGTAGAGACAACGTCATATTTCAAGGGCTGGAATTCCTAGAATTTATTTATGAAATATATTTAATATAATACATTCGCGTGACTATAGTTTTCTAGAAGAAGATAAAAAACCTCTAAAGATGATCATATTGAAAATTTTAGTTCACTATTATGTTGAAGGAGTGGTTTTTATCCAAGGTGCAATAGAATAATTGAGTGGTTCATATGTTCTAGACAAATGCCATAGTATAATAATTAAAAAATTAAAAAATTATTTTTTTGATAGTACAATGGACCAATTTATATTTATATATTATATTTCTTATGAAGGATTTTCATGGATAGCAGCATGAACAGAAAAAATCAAGTCAATCCATTTGAGATAATTGTTGCAGTTTCCATTTATGAGTGATGATTGGAAAATGGATCATTAATCGGTGTGAAACAAAGCTCATTAATATATCCAATGACAATGGAAAGAATCCATTATTCATCAAAGATTTATCCAATTTGAGATAAGTTGTTGATTTATTTGTATTTAGTTCTAGTTTATTATTTATACTATGAACATAAATCAAATTCCAACAAATTGATTCACGGACCCGCCACATTGTGGGTATCTAATTAACATATGATGATTATTGGTATAATGGTTAATTTTTATTGGGATCCCCATTTCTAAATTTATTAAAAATAGATCGAGGCCAATCGATCAGGGAAAAGGTTCATTCCTATTTTTGTGTTTTTGAATTTATCCCTCTGTTCTTGTGCATTCATTATTAGTATTCATTTTTAGAGGTGTTTTAATAAATATTGGTACATCAATTGTGGAAAATACATTTATTGGATCAACAAATTGATATCATAGATATGGTATTGGATCAGTGATGGGATATATAAAAGTGGATGAATGATCGATCCCATAAGGGTTTAAGGATACCATTCTTCGTATCATTGGCATGAAATGAAGGATGACATGTGTGGATGTTTGGATGAATGGATTAGAATTCCTAAAAATGGTGATTAGTGATGAAAATGTTTGAATGACTATGTATTCATGTTGTATGCTGAGGTATGTGGCCAGATCAATGGTTGAAAGAGTATAAAACAACTCATGAACTAGATCTAGTAATTTGAAAAATCCTGACGAACACTATGTATAGTCTCTGGTTACATGGAGTGTGGGACCCCATTTCCTGGTGATTGTGTTTCCCTAATAAAGTTATGTGTCAGTCGGTTTGTGACCCATGAAACATGGTATGTGACCCTGTAATGGAATATTGGCAAGTACCTAGGGATGTAAATGGGATCATGAACAGGAACAACTAACCATACACATACACAACCACATGGACATAGACATGGAAAGGAATACATAGTTTTATAAACACTATGTTCTCATCCAACAACATGGTCATGGGCATGGGATCTGATAAAAAAGAAATATTTGATTCTAAATACTTATTTCATATACATCAAGTTCACACTATTTACTCCATAAAACATTTAATGGATCCATTTTTCTCTTTAATTTAGGAATGTTTTGTTTGGGACTCTTCCCATGAATCATTCCTTCATGGTTAATATAGCATCACATCATACAAATAGGTTAATGATACCATCAATGACACTTATCAAATAGTGTTTTGGGAATCCTTTCGTATGTCCCTAGTGAGATCCTTTATCATCATCTTTCCCTAGGTGGAGTTCTTGGAATCATCGTGACCAAACCTATCTAGAATTTTATCCACTATAGGGTGGTTTATTTGAGATTGAGTTGCCAGTATAACCCATTCCATTTGGTGTGATCCGCATATTTGAGGTGATTTCATAAAACATCCAGTACATACTTCTTATGAAGATACTCGATGAGTTTTACATCTCAAATAGATTTCATCAGTGCTATCCGACTCATGTATTGTGTTCTCACTACCATGTTCTATGTAGAACCAGTGATATAGATCCCAAGAAAGACATTACGGTTATGACTTTTCTTTGGGAAAATGTGTCTTTTATTAGTATATCTGTGTATTCTTGTTATATGTGATGTATAAATATAACTATGTTTATCTAAATATTATTCTTATTATAATATTCTTTGTGATTTTGAGGTTTACTACTATATATTTATATACTCATACATGCATGAGAATTTCCTGTAGTTGTTGTGTCTAGTGAAAATTTTCAACCATTTGACTACTTCTAAGAGGTACCAGGACCATGTGGAACATTGGGAGATGGGCTGACTAAGGCGTGTACAAGTAGAAACCTTGAAAATAGTACACTTTTATACATTAATGTTATAAATTTATTCAAAATCATTATTTTTGGATTTCGTTGGGACCTTCATTAATTCAATAAATGTTCTCATATTGAAATAGTGGGATTTAAATGCCTTTAATAATGTTTTATCAAGTGTTTTACATTTAAGAAACATGTGTTCTTGGATATGTTTACATGTGTATAGGTACCATTGGATAATGTATCATTTGCGGGTGATATGGATACTTGGTACAAGTCACCATCCTCAAGACTTTTAGAGGTGGGAATGGGGTAGTCGCGATGTGGGTGTCATTGGGACTATTTATGGAAATCCATTTTAATAGTGTACATCAATATTTTTTTACTATATATAATTATTGTCCCAAATTTATAAATGATTAGGCTATAGATTTGGTGGATTTAATTAACCCCAATTATGTTTTCCCATAGTTTTAATGAATTTTGAAAAACACTATGTAATTAAATATTGTTAACAAATAGAAATAGACATTATCAAAATATGGGAATTTTTTGTACTTGGGTGGGCTGAGAAAATAAATTGCATATGTTGGAATGAAATATATATGTTCCATGTATTACAGGAATGAGTAAATATATAGGATTGGGATGGTATATAAGTTATTATATTTTCCAACAATCATTCAAATAAATTGTGAGAGTAATGTAAAATAATCAATTATAATAACAATTCACAGGTTTGATTTTGGGGGTATGAACCAAGATATTCTTCATTAATGATTGCGAGATGTATAAAAACCATAAAAAAGATTGAATTTGTTAACGTATCGATATAATACATATAAAAAATATGAATCATATTTTCATAGATAAATATCAATAAAACCAAATAATTTCACTTGATTGGACAATAATACAAAAATGATGGGGGATCAAGGGGGATCTTACCTAATTTTTGGGTGTAAGGGTATTGTAAAATAAAATAAAATATTTACTCATATAGAGGTAGTTTTTAATTTAACATATTCACTCATAGAGATTATGGGTGGGGTGTTATATAAGATAGAATTTTAACATACAAAAATTATTATGTTTAGTTAGATAAGAACAATGGTAAATATGAGGTAATATGGGTTCATGTGGTGTTTTATAGGGCTATATTGTTATTATTTTCATGTGTTATGTTTTAATGTAAGGTGATTATTTTGAATGTTTCTTGTTTTATAAATATTAATACATTAATGTATTTCATGATTCGAATAATATATTATGTTGTATATAATTTTATTTCAATGTTACCATGGGGATTGGGTTTAACATATATTTTCTAATGTGCATATTATAGTTGACCATATTTAAAATGGGGCTATAGTGACTGAAAAAATTATAACTTATATAAAATATTTACTTAAATAATAACATATTAAATATAAAAAATAATCATACATTCTAAGGATCAAAAAGTATAATGATTTGGATATTATCTATATAAACAACATATTTTCCAATACATACAATCATTACTCCATAATCTGGATTCTCTTGAACCTATTTTGACGGATCACGTGACTCAATTATCCTTAAAACTAAGGGAATTGAATTATAATAAAGGGGTATGTTGGGAAAAATAGTATGATATAAATGTTTCACTATGTATCATATCAAAAAAAAAATTTCACATTATAGTGGGATAAATATCATCATAAATGATCATGATATCCTAAATTGTAATAATAAATCACAATTTAAAAAAAATATAATTAAAATACGATTAATAAATTATATTTTTTTTACCTGGAAGAAAATACAAATAAATAACTCCATAATATGTGGTTAATACATAATAAATTAGAATACATTAAAAATAAACCATAATAAGAAAAATATTCATATCAGGAAAATAAAACTCATCCTATAAATTTGAAAAACTTGATAAAAAATATATAAATTTTGAAAACTCTTTAATCGTCATATTAATGTTTCACAACCATAATCATATAAAATAACTTCTGAGAAAACTCATTATTCCCATGCCATTGTGAATGAAATCATTATATTAATGGCTAAAAATGCGTCAAATTTTACTATGGTCATTCATTTGTGAAAAGAATCACTATGTCCATGCATACCTATGTCATTATTTATATATATATATATTTATATTAATAAAACTCATTGGATGGTGATAGAGGTCACCACCCTTTATCATCTTTATATGTGTGTTCTAAAACATAAATCATTATTATATATTAAATAACCCATGGAAAAAGAATAGGTATCTAAATCATTTGAAAAAATTAAATTAACACGGACATGAAAATTCATAGGCTTTAAAAAATATAAATTTATTAATTGAATCATATTATAAAATCATATAATTTTTATTAAAAATATCACTTTTGGAGGGATAGTCCTTGGTGTAATAATATATGTGAAAATAAAAAAAATCACAAAAAAACATTTAATCATTATTATATATGAAGATGAAAAATTAATTATATTTTTGTATAATTGGAAGAGTTGAAAATTTAAAAACAAATTATTAAATGTTATAAATGGTGGATCTTTGAACATAAGAAACAAAATAAAACTAATAATTCTTGAGAATTAAATAATTAAAAGAGATGACTTTATTAGGATATTTGTTTGTTTTATGTAAAACACCTCACATGATAAATATTGAAAGTATTTGATTTTATAAAATTTGTAATGAAAAATATATGGAATTATTATATAATAGATATTTGGATTTTATGTAAAAAAAATTATCAGAAAATCATAGACATGGAATATAAGATTATATGGTAAGAATGAGATTTATTCTTACCATTGTAATACTCATATATCATAATTTTATTAAAAAATATGTTGTTACTAATGATTAAAATTATATTAGCCATATAGTAAGAGGATATTTCACATAAAATAATATAATTATAGGATAAAATAAAGGCTAAAAAATATAGTAATGTAAGAATGAAGTGACCCATAAAACCAGAAATTTATCTAGTGAAACCCTTACCTTGAATTACGACTTAGTTAATCAAACTATAACCTCCAATATAAAAAATATAACAAAATTATTCACTAATTTAATAAAATATTCATTTATATAAATTTTTATAATGAATATTTCTAATTATTCTCTATAGATGTCTTAGTTAGTTATTATTTATTTTCAATATCGAGTGTGAGTAATCTTAATTGTTTTGAAGTAGTTTCATAATATCCATTTTATAATTTATTATTCTCAAAAATTTCACCATTAATAGACAATAAATGATTCCATAATTTTTTTTGATTTTATAAATTTATAATTTCATTTTATGAGTCTTTTTTTACATTTCCTGATGAAGGAATTAGTAGAAAGTATTTTTAAGTGCTTATTGACAATTTAATGGTAGTATCTTAACTAATAAGTTTAATTTTCATCACAACCTTTGAGAGACAAAATAAATAATTATTTAATTACTTATATGATATATTATTTAATTATTTTCTCATTGTTTTCCATTATTTTATTTTATTACATTGCACTAGAGGGTTTTAAAAATTCAAAATACATGAATATACCATAATTAATTGATGAGTATGATTATAAAAGTTGTGTCCTCTCATAATGATATAATTATTACTAAATTATAATCAAATTATTTATATTCATTTAATGCGATGTATTTTAATTTATGTCGTTTTAATAAATTAGAAATAGTATAGATAAATAAATAAATGTTACGTTGTAGAGGAAGTTATTCATTCAACTCTTGATTATCAATCTAATTTTATAATGAATAAGATCTAAGAATGTGGATTATAATTTTTTTCTCCATAATCATAATAATTTTTCATATTTCATTTTTATTCATAATTATAAACACTAAAAATATCAAATAGAGGATGCAGTGAAAAATTGAAGTTGTTACTTTGTAGAGTCAATCTAAAAGATGAATGAATGATAGATACATTTTTATTATTAGAAAAAAGAGAAGGTGGATAGATTAATGTGAAAATCAATAATAGAAATAGGAAAAAAATTATAAATAACACATTTTTTCAAAAATGAAAACATAATTTTTTAAGAAATACATACCAAGGATTTGGAGGTCCAATTTCATTGGAAGATTGTATGCATTAATACACCATAATAAATTATGGAAAAAAATAATTATTTTTTACTCTAAATTCTTTCCATAAATACCATAGATATTACATAACTTCATAGGATACCATGAGTAAGATATATAAGGAGCATTGTGATCGAATAACCATTTTATGGGAACAAACATGGTAATAAAGAATATGATGAGAATTACGAGGGATAACAATATCTCTTAAAGATAATGTTCATAAGCCAGGAAACCTGAAATATGGAAATAAAATAAAATACAATAGAATCATGTAAATTGTGATAAAAATAAATTTCAACATTAGAATATGTTTATTTTCCATCCCTAGAACATAATACCAATGTCAAAAATGTCCCACAGTGGATTGTGATTACTCTCATTTCTTATAAACATAGTGGACAATGCCCCTTGGTAAATTTGGTTAAATCACTAATTCCCCATATAAAATCTCAAGAGATATAAATGTTTTACATATGAATTTGATAAATATATAATTATAAGCCCACACATTATAAAATAATATATATATATATATGTATGTATGTATTCTATATGAGGAAAATTAACCATAGATAAATAATAACCACAATCAAACCCATTAAGAATGAAATGAGTTTCATAATTTTGTTTCAAGGCATAACCTAAGGAAAAATCATAGTCATTACCAATAGAAAAAGGAATTATATTTTTTTCCATAGCTACCAAATTGAAATATGATTTGAACATGGATTTATATTATATAAAATTTAATATAATTACATAGAGATTTAAGAATAAAAATGATCCACTTAGGTATAACTTAATGAAATAAATACTGGATGTTTTTAATAAAAGAATGATCATATTATATAATATAAAAAATGTTATTTAACAAATAGGGTTCTAAATAAAATAATGATCATGGAATAATAAATTTATGGATTCAAAGAATTTAATTTGGGATATTAATGACATGAGAAAATAAATAGTTGTGTTCCCTTGAATCATGTTTAGTTTAATGTTGGAATTTCAAATTGAACTAAAAACATGTATAACCATAGTAATAAAAATGATATTTAATAAGGTATATAAATAAGGTAAATATAAATAAAATATGATGTTAAAAAGAATACTGTTTCATAAAAATGGGGAAATTAAGGGGAAATTATAACTCAAAGGTAATGAGGGTGGTACAAAAGATCACATACCTCATGTCCAAATATGCTCCGCACATGCACCTGACATCACTGATAAATAAATTAAGTTCATTAAATATATACCCAATAAAATTTTTCATCTATACATGATTCTATAATTTCCATGTATTATTTATATTTTTTTATTTTTTAAATAGATTCCACATATGTCATTTACTCAGGGATTCCTAGTTAATATCATTTTAACACATTTTTCACCATAGTCAAAGGTTTTCAAAAAATCTAAAATAAACTGCATAATTTTTTTTATGACTTTCAAAATTCCAAAACGATAATACTTATAATGTTTTATAGGTTATCCCAAAAGAAAAACAAATTAACAAAAATTCCTTAATAGGTATATTTAATGTGGTTAAAATTAAAAAATATTTCTCATTTTTAGCATAAATATATAATTCCAAACATTATTTTTCAAAATATTAATAGTGTAAAAAATATAATATTTTATAATGAAATATCCCTTTTAAAAATTGAATTTATGTTGGTGATGGAATATTCAACTCATCAGTCATGGAGGTAATTGTCCCCACTCACACATGATGACTTTATCATTTTTCTCATTGATATTAGTGGAAGGAAAAATTTATTATTACATCATTATAACAAGACATATATATATATATATTAAACATTATAGTGTTTTCATAAATTAATTGAGATATGTGACTTTATAGGTGAATAAGATGAAAAGAACATGAAATTATGGTGGATATTATTACCTCTTCCATTGATGTTCTCCCCCGCGTGACTTTTTAAGACTACATAAATTTGTATATTTGTGTGAAAAGGTTTTAATATATATTTTAGGGTATTTTGGATAGATTATGTTAGTGTTTTTATTTAATAAATGATTTATAATTAGATGATAAATCAGATGGATCCAGTTACCTTTTAAACGTTATAAAAATGGAATTTTAGAAGAAAACAATATAAATCAATAATATCATTCCTTTATTGAAGGAAAAAGGCTTCAAAAATTTAAAATAATGGTTTAAAGAAAGAGATAAGATTTATCCACCCAATTAAATCAATATAAAACAATTTTTTATAATGTTTTAACATTATTAACTATTTCAAAACACCATTATCCTAATTCAACTGTATCACAGTAAATCCACATTCACCATTGATAAATTATTTTAATAGTGAAAAAACAAAAAAATTAACTATTTATGAATTTTAAAATGAATATTTTAAAAATGGAAAAATTCATAATTTAATATTGCTAATAGTTAGAAACATAAATACTATTATAGAAACACAAAAAGCGTAAAAATTATTTCTCATAAAATGTACATTTAACCTTTAGAATATATTATGCAATATAATTTCCAATTTTTTTGACTTCTAAGATATATGTTTTTTTATTATAATAAAAATTAATATCTCTTTAATATATACTGAAATACCAATTTACCAAATTATTTTGTAATTAAATTAAAATTTCAAAAAAAAATATTTATTATAAATAAAATATATATTTTTTGGTTTTATAAGTTTTAATATAGGATTTATAAATTTAAAAAAAAATCAAAATGAATAAAATTATTACATACATTTATTAAAATATTTTATAAAATTATAATTCATCCTTTTATACATATTTTGTAATAAATGCACATATTTGGTAAAGAAATTTAATATAAAAAATTCATCTAAAAATAAATTACTTTAGAAAAATTAAAAAACAATCCTAAGGTTATATTCACATGATGAATCCAAAAATGGTTGTATTTTAAATTTATTTCAGTTTTATAAGTGAGAAAAATAAATTAAAATTTTATAAATTTATAATTAAATAAAATATTTTAAATGAAAAATATGACATAACTTCTGAAATATCACATATTGGTATGCAAATAAAAGATAAAATTTTAAGAAATTGTAATTTATTTTTTAAAATTAATATTTCATCTTAGAAAAATGTGTCATGAATTTTTTTCATTCATATATAGTAATAATTCCCAAAATATTATGCCAATTATAAAAAATTGTATTTTTCCCAATTCACCTAAATTTATACTATTTTTATAAAAATCTAAAATTATACACTTAACTAATATTCACACTATGAATAAAAAATTGAGGTTAATTTATAAAATTTGAATCTAATTTTTTACATTTATTTTCTAAATTAAAATTTAAGATATAAATAAAAAATGATTATATTCAAATATGATGTTTTTTTAAAAAATAATGGTTCTTAATATTATTTCATATCAATTTATAATTTTTATGAGATAAATATGATACCTCATATAAAATAATATTTAAATATTTTTAATTAATTCTAGTAAGTTAAATTATAAAATACATAACAGAATAGTTCTTTAAAAAAGATTTATTAATTTTTTATTAAAAATTATTTAACATATAAAATAGAAATTTATTATTTATATTATAAAATTTAATTTTATCTTATATTGAAATAATATTTTTTATTTTTATTTTATATATACATCAAATTATTTATAATAATATAATTATTATTATTAAAATATTATGCATAAATATATATATTTATGTTGACTTAATGTTATATTTTTATTTCATTATGGGTTTTATTTTTTAAAATTTACAACAAAAAAATACAAAACCTCTCTATACCTGTTGTTTGTAAGACATATGGCCAAATTTATAATGACCACATTAGAAATAAAAACTTTGTTTTCTTATAAATAGATAGAAAAATCATTCCACTACTCCGTATAAATTTCAAAATTAACATTTCTTATTTATTATTATTTATATCACATAATTATATCTCATTTCTTGCTTATTTTCCTCAAAATAGATATCTTGTTTTGTGGTTCATGATGTTAAATACTAAATATGATCCATGAGATTCTTTATTCGTAAATATTTTATTCCTTCATATCTATTAACCCTTTTGATTTGTAAACTATTAATTGACATATTTCATCAATGGTGGGTAATAATCATGGGTGTGTAATACATTGTTTTTTGTGATTCTTCTATTTTTATGTTTTTTTTGTATTGTCACACTTGTGAAAGAAATAGAATCTTTAGTCTAGTTCATATATTTCCTAGAAAATTTAATAATTATGTTTTAAACCTTTTGGAATAATAGATAAACAATATTGAAAATTTTGAACATAGATAATAATAATAATAATAAATTTATTACTATTAATTCCTCCATAAACCTATGGCATTACATCCACCGTCCCCAAAAACAATTCTCTCATACTTTTATTTTTTATTTACCATCAAAAATATCTAAGGTAATATAAATTATATAGATTACATGGGATGTATTTTCAATAGATATATCATCCCAATAAAATTGTGAAAAAAATATCTTTCTTCATAATATAATCTTCCCTAATATTTAGTTGTTTTCCAAAAATTTGGGCCAATAGATTTCCATTATTTTTTATTAATACGAACATTATATAAAATTATTCCATTTATAGTGTCTCTATTATAATCATTTCATTTAAAAAATTTTTTAGGTTAATATCCAATCTTTTTTCCATAATCCAGATAATTTTCCCAAAAAGTGGAAGAAACTAATTGATGGGTAGTGTAAGAATATAAAACAAATTATTAAAAATAGTCTATAAAATTATATACAATTATTTAAGGATCTCTATGAGAGATTATATGATACTTTTATACAAAAGTAAAGAGAGATTCATCCTCTTAGGATTCATTGACTGAATATCCACACACAACATACTTCCATTAAATTGATGTTATTTATATAACACGCGAGGATTCTCTAAAGGTTATTCCCACATTAACTCATCAATTACTATAAAATTATAAATTCAACAGGTAGATTACACAAATTATAGATTTACTAATCATACATTTCATATAAATATGAAAAATATCATTTAATTATAAATTTGATGAGAGAAGTGGATTGGGTGTACATAAAAAATGAAATAATATGCCCAATTCATTAAATAAACAATTTTAATAAAAGTTTAAATACATATAATAAATATACCACATATAAAAAAAGTTATTTTGGGTGTATTTCAATCAACATTCCACCAATATTAAAGCCTAATAAACAATGTTTCGTATCACCTTATATTTTATCATATAATGTAACATGTGAAACCATATAAAAAACTCATTCTAATTATCTTCCAAAATAATATTTGAAATTTATCACTAGATTCATCTTATATAAAATCATATGAATATACCTTTTGTATTCCCATCCAAAATATAGTTGTATTAACTAAGAAACACTTTTAGAATAGCTTATTATGAACAAATAAATCCAAATATAGACATCCATAAAGTGTGATACCATTGATCTTTGTATTGTTGAAAAAAATATGAATCCCCCAATCCATATATTTATGAAGTGAGTTTTTTATATAAAATATTCAATGTTACCTAGATATAAAGGGATATAGAGTGACTTTCATTAAGAACTTGTTTCTCTATTACTATATTCACCTATTTTTATCAAATGTAAACATGCATTATCACAATCTACCTTTTATAAAGACAGTGAGTGACCATGATATATAGATCATGTCAATAACATGTAGGTAATTCTTATAGTCTTCATTCTCAAATAATAGACTGATTTGATCGATGAATACATCTCATGAAATCTTCCTTATATATCATAACATTGCATTCCCCTTATCCAAATTGATATAAAAATATCTACGTGTGGTTATTGCCTCCCATTTTTTATCTAAATCACGGGATATGATTTCATACACATCATATGAATGGAAAAACATGATTTCAGTTAATTTCCAACCTATAAAATGATCATAAACCTACCCAACTACATTTATATTTTCTACATCAATATATATACTTTTGTAAGTTGGGGGTCAAAGTATAAAGGTGACCAGGCTAGGAATCTCTTCAATGTCTATTATTAGTGACATTGATATGATCTATACACCCCTAGTATTCGAAATAAATCTTTTTGACAATCCATGTGGTGTATATAGTTGGTATTCCAATGATAAAAAAGAATCATAGTATTTGTCTTGTTCCTCATGATCAAATTCTTCTTCTCTAAAAATATATCCTACTCATGCTTACATTAACTTTTCAACAACGATATAAGAATTCATGATGATAAATAGTTATGGAAACACTCAAACTTATACATAATATGTATATATATATTGGAGTCGATATGAAATTTTAAATAAATAAATGTTTTTGTTAAAATGAAACATTTTAAAATTATTAAACTCTATATTAATATTTAAAAACCCTACATAAGCCCTATTTTATTATAACATATAGAATAAACTACAATATTACTTGTATGCTCACTCCAATTTATGGGGGGTATAATGAATTATAACATATAAAATCCCCATCACATCTCTATGTAATTATATGATAAAAATTAACCACTAAAATCCTAATTGATAAATATATATGAATAATATACTTTGAATAATGTTGATATTTACCAATCATATTCCTTCAATTTAAGATTTCCACCATATTCAATTTTATTAATATCACAACGCCAAATTTTATAATGGTAACTTCTGTTGTGTATGAAGAATTCTCTCTATGTTCACCATAATTATCCTTGGAACCCAATTCCATCAAAAAAATCTATGAAATAATGTAACTACATAAATTATTGTTTACTGATACAAATTATATCTCCTATGATATTATATAAAATTAATGTTATGATTAAATTAGTTTAATTACATATCTATGAACATTGAACTCCTTTAATTCCCAACATACTCAAACTATCCCCGCTGGACATATATTCATTTCATAATATCTTGATAAGAAACAAAACCATTTTTGTGTCAGGAAGTATCATTTAATTCTGTTTACATTGAACATTTAAAAAATTACATATTTTTTCAATATCATATTCATAATTACGTGAGTTTGGAACATTTTTTTACTTAAAAAGTATACTATATTCAAATATACAATCAATTTGTTGTGGGAAACATTCCAATATGTTTTAATGATTGCTTGGATAAACATTTATTCATGAAAACAATTAATAACGACATTATATTTTATTAAAACTCTTTATAATTAAATAAATACTCTTATAACATAAATAAATTGAGATGAAGATACAATTTTCTATATATATTCGTTTGAGAATGAGAAAATCCATTACTATAATAAAAAATCATATATGAATGGTTTGGAGGGACATTGGCTATTTCTACCTTGGGAGAGACCTATATAAATGATTTTGGGAAATCATTTAGTATATGAGTTATATAACAATGGTTTTAAAACTATTGGTTTTAGTCATATGAAATAAAAATAACATCGGTTTGGAATACCAATTGGCATAGATAACGTAAAAAATAATGATATCAATGTTTTGGTCCTAGAACCTCTTTGATATTGTTCAACAAACCAAACACTAATCTACAAAGACTTTTTGGAAAATAATTAGATAAATATGAATATTTATATTTAAAATATATTTAAATTTTGATGTATTTAATATTATTTTATAGGATTATTAATAATTTTTGTTGGTAGGTAATCAAATAGTTCTCCAAAACTATTGGTAGAGGTCTATACAAAGTGTTTTTGAGAACTATTGTTATAGGTTCTAGAAAAAAAATTTACATACACCATTGATTCATAAGAACCATTTTTTAGGATATTTGTATGGAATTATTTCTTAGTTCCTTAAAATGTGTGTTCTGGTTAGGAATCACTACTTCTAAGTGGTTTACATTGGATTTATTAATAGAACTGGAAACATCCAAAAATTATTTTTCCAAAAGGTACCAACTTTTCAAAGGAAGTCATTTGTTGTGTTTGAATATATGATACGTAAGAACATGAATTGGTTGAGAGGATGGGAGGTCAGACTCATCAGAAAATTTTCAGGGAATTATTGCCTACTTCGGGAATCTATTATATATTTCATATATTTTCATGAATCCTTTTTATTTCCCCAAGTATAACATAGGTTTCCCTTGGAATTTTCAATCAATTATTAGTATGTGTGAATTCTAGAATCATATGTATGTAATAGAGGTTCTTATTTAGTGTATACATTCGTATTTATTCAAGGTTCTCCAGCAATTGTATCCACTCATATACTACATGGTGATTATTTTAACCATCATTATGATGATACTATTTTTTAAGACACATAGTGGTGAACTCTTGAATTTATTGTCATCCAAGTACATTATGGTTTGTTCTAATTTTGGGATCATACCATAAATGTAATAACAACATATCCTTTTGAAATGAATATGAACCCTCATAGTTTAAGGCCATATAATGGAACCACCATACCTTTTATGCTCATGTGATTAGGATATAGCCATACAGTTTAAGGTCATGTGTTAAAGAAATCTATGAAAAATGTGTTTATTCAATTTTTGTTGTGGGAATTATACCTAAGAAACCCATGAAACTTTTAATAAGTATGGTTTCTATGATGGATTAGAAACTATTAGGAATATATTTGAGGAAGATCATGGTTGATTTTAAGTGTTGGGTTTGATCCTTGGAAAATATTCCTATGTATCCCATTTGGATGGGAATCAAGTCCCACATACTTCCATATGTCTCATAGAAGAGTATAGTCCATTGAGAGAAATGAGTTTGGGGTTACTTGATAAAAAGTATTCCTTGACTATTTGGGTTTTAATTTGGGATTCCTTTTAAGGATGATTCCATTTATGAATGAAATTTTATAGAGCTCGGGGTTTAGGAAAGATTCCAACATATCTCAAATTTTTTGGGAATCAGAGTTATTTTAGTTGATTAAGTGAGAGACATTCTGTATATTGTGATCATTATAAATATCTAAGACCCTGTAAGTCATGCTCGGCATGAGAAACAAGAGTATGTAAAATATTCAACAAACCATGTGATATCTCTTTCGATGATGGCATAGGGTTGTCCTACATTGAAAGAAGCTGAGGCGACCTAGGAAGAGCGTTTGTTGATGAACCTTCCCATAATTATCTTTACATTAGACTAGTTTCCAATGTAAGGAATAAG
This sequence comes from Viscum album, assembly GCA_963277665.1. Classification (NCBI taxonomy): domain Eukaryota; kingdom Viridiplantae; phylum Streptophyta; class Magnoliopsida; order Santalales; family Viscaceae; genus Viscum; species Viscum album. Next base: position 386,876,756 of record OY728146.1, read on the forward strand.
TGAAGGTGAAGGATGTAGAGAGAATAAAGACTGCAACCTCCTACTTGAATGGTTAGGGTATTACACCAAGATGGACGCCCTAAAAAGATCCTATTATGGGATAGAGACTTATATTTTTTTTTCCAAAGGAAAAGTAGGTGTTAACGGTACCTTCCCTACCAGAGACTGGATGCTCTAGGTGTTAGAGATTAAAAGGGGAGGATAGAATGCAAACTCTAATTCTCCATTCTAGGATGTCCCCAACATTGTTCCTGGAAGAAAGTTCCATGTGACTGCGGATATACAAACCCACCGACACTCCATGAATGCTAACTCTATTGAATTTTTTTTGGGAAACCTCTGAAATTGGAAATTAAAACCCCAATTGAAGACACACTAATATTCTTTTCCCAATGTTTTGATACGTTTGATGGTTTTGCTGGAGAGTTCAACTTAGTCCCTTTCAGATAAGGGGACCAAGGAAAAAACACCCTACCATGAGTGGCATTGAATAGGGATTACAAGATTATCCATAGGCCATGTACATAACTATGCATTGTAGGTACCCTGTATAGATGTGCCATGTAGGTATGTCACTTAGGTTTACCATGTAGGTGTGCCACGTAGGCCTTACCGATGACTGAAAAAAATCCATTAAAATAAGAAAACCAAGCCTATGCAAGCCTCAAACTAGGAAAGACATTCATAACATGATTATCCCATCTAATTATCTCTTCTATTGTATTTTTATAGAGCTACCTAAGACAATTTGATGGATAATGGGAGAAAGAGGAATACAATGGGAGCTTCAAGAAGTATTTCATCTTGTTCAGTTGTCAAATGGGGAGCCCAAGAGTCCTATTTATTGGTGTGGGGGTCGTTAAAAGAAATTTATTGGAAAAGGTCAACCACACATCCCTACCACATAGTTCCTTCGTGTAGATGTCCAGAATGTATCCTGATGTGTAGGTCTGTCACGCAGGTTTTCCATGCCAGACCTCATAAATTTGTCTTCGATTTTGGTTATTTAATCTTTGTCATGAGACATCGAAATATTTGGGGGACACATTGTTAGTATTTTTTCCTTACTAAAGAGTTTCAATTAAACCCCCACCCCCACAGGTTTGGATCCAATTAGAAAGAGGGTGAATTGCTGAGGCAATATGGAGGGGAAATGATTTCGGAGTCATTTATGAGCCATAAAGATTTTCTGCGTAGCTATTTTGCATAGGTATTCCACGTAGCTATATTATGAAGGAATCCCTTATAGGTATCTCGATATCCATAAATAGGTCCAATCCATTTCCAATTTTTTCACTCAAGATTGTATATTTCTCTCTCTTTTTGTATAGCTTTTTCCTCCATCCATGTCGCATTGTGATCTCATGTGGGTTCCATGAAATTTTCTCAAGTTGAATCCATTTGAGTTATGGAGCTACACTGAATGAATTCATTGAAGGATTTATGTCAAGACCCTTATCAAAGGGCCTATGCAGATGACCTCATTAAAGGACCTATTCAATGAATTACCATTTCCAAATATTTATATTCCTTTATATTGAAATTTTAATTTTCATTAGAATAAATTCCACTATAACAGGAAAAATATGGTAATTCATTTACAGGAAATGGATCACTTGATAACCACAACTATTGAAGCTATGTATTTTCATATGTAGATGATGACTGTTGTCAGTATAGACTATAATAACATTATTGAGTGTACACTTATGGGAATATGGAATGGTTTTATTCCTTAAGAATGGGAATACCCATGAAGTTAATATCTTCCCCTGTACAGGTATGAGATTTTACAAGATTCCCAAATTCCATCCATTAAGAAATATTTTCCAAATATTTGGTTTATTCAATACTCCAATAGACATTTAATGAATATTACTGCAAGGTAGTTGGATGTTCATGAGGGAATAGTCCATATTTGATGCATCCTACATCATATTAAAGGTAAATATGATATTAAAAATCTTGTTACAAATTCACGGCCACATTTCAATTATACAACCTTTTATGATTCACAAATAGATCAGTCTAATGGTTGGCAGGATGATTGGGATCTTTGTTTCAGAGGATGTGTTAAAACTGAATGGATGTTGGGTTTTTTGGTATGCCGGACATGTGGAAAATTTAGGAAAGAGATATCAGATATTTACATTTATAAAGATTCCTGGATGGGACAAACATATATTTATAAAAATGATTTCATTCATGAATTGAAGAGCAGATGGAGTCTGAAAATGATTACATTCCACTTGATGCATGATGAGGTTGGAATCAGTTTATAGGATATTAAATAAATTTCTAGGTTTCAAATTCTCAGGGATATGTATGACGCATTTAATTCATAGGTAACAATGTGGCGTAATGTTATCATGACACCACAGTTGGATCATGAATTGACCAAAATATCAAAGAAATTGCCTAAAGATAAGACTGGTATACCTGAAAGTGTTTATATGGAAGTTGTTATATAACTAATAATAGATATGTGTCCCACCTACAAAAATCCTACTATTTTTTCTTCTATAGATCACATGGGCAGTTCAGGCACTTATTTTCCCACATTGGAGAGAGGTGACTACAAGCACTAGGGATATAAAGTCAAATACGGTATTGATGCAATGGAATGCTTAGACGGATTCCTTGCTATGTGGTTAAGCATTTACGTGTATCATGTTTTTGATCCTGAAGGTGGTGTAAGGCCAGAGACTTTTGGTATTGCAGTTAAATTGGTAAATGTAATGTATATTTGGTTAGAAACTCTTGTATTGGAAGGAGGTTTTTATTTGCTACTGCATTTATATAATGGGAAGTGTGCATTTAGACCTGTAGGGACATTTCAAGTGTTGTGGTGCTAGATTATAGGACCCTTTTCTTCATATTTACTGTTGAATTTAGTTAGAGTTACCAATAGTTGATTCACCCCATTTTAACATATATTTTTTGTATTCACCCTCAAAACGTGAGACCTGATATAGTTCTAATGAAATTGAATGCATTAGGATAATTTAGTTTATTTCCTTTTGTAAAACCACCAAATAAAAAATTTTTTTTTAATTTAAGAAAGAAAATTACTAGACAATGTCTTATATGATGACATTGAGGGATAGTGTATTATTAACCAGGATTGATGGTAAAAATATTTAAAAATATTATGTCCCCTATAGGTTTTATATCTAATTCATATTTTTTCAACAATAAAACATTTTTCCTCCAACATATGTTAGATATGATAAACACACAATGATAGTGAGAAAATTATGAAATTTCATTGATTTATAGACTTCCAAATAGTCAATTAAGTTGCATCCATCAAATGCATCAATCAGATTGGAAGCTTGATATTCTAAAGCATGGGCTTCTTCATAAACATTATAGGTCTTGAAAAAAGGAATATATAATGTTGTGGCCACAATGACTATTGTGTGTTGAAATCATGGTAATAATACCAAAACCAAAGATGATTCAAAGGGATCAAGGGTTTTATAATCTTCAAAACATCTTCGAAAAAGGTATACCGGGATGACTAGGGCTGCAGAAATAGTGCCTCCAACACCAAGGCAATCCAGCCACTGCCATCAAAATGATATTCCCATCCCATCCGTTGACCATTCTAATGTATAAGGGATTACTGAAGAAGATCACTAGTTAGAAGGTGTTGAGTTTTCTCCAAAGTCAAAAATATTGAAACTGAATTTTGTGCAGCCTTCAACAATTCACATTTTGGAGAGTATGACCCCTGAACATAGGGATCCATGTGCATTCCCTATAAATGGACACCGAAAACCAAATGTGGGTTACATTAAAGAACCTTATTATTGTAATCTATATAACAACCTTGCTGATGTATGATAGTATATTGTGAATCTGGAGATCTTTATATATGCAACTGTTGAAAAAATCTCACCTCAAAATTAGTATCCCATATGATGGAACTAGGATACATGAAGGGGTAATTATTAACCTTGAAGAGGAAAGGGACATTTAATTTTAATAATGAAAACATATTTTCCATTTATTTGGTCACAACTATGTTTTTATATTAACCATAATTAATGTTGATGAAATTCATTTTACAACTTTAATTTATGACAGGAAACTTATGACAGGTTCTTCGGTCACCAAGGTATGGTCCTATAGGTTCTCTGATTAACACATTAAATGATCCTCCCGAGTATCAAGAACTTTATCTAAGATCAGAAATCCTTATAGGGGTAATGAAAAACAATCAATACTTATCCATTACCTCAGGTTTCTCATGCCAAGATGAGTGTTTCACTTTCTCCACAAATTGATGAAGAGAATTGAAAAAGAGAAATGTGAGTAGTCTGAAGTGTATGTCAGAGAATTGTGTATCTATACTATAATATTTCATTATAAAACTCATGATAAACTTTATTAATCACATTAATCATATAATAGGATCTGTATATTTCTACTATCTTAAGGTATTAAGAGTTGATCCCTTAAGACCAAAGAATGAAACCCTTGGAGAAACACAGGTTCATGTTGATGAATCTGTTTTCATGACAGATTGGTCATCAAAAGGTGAAACTATATCATCTCTTGGTTATATTGAGAGAGGTAAAAGTCATGTAAATTTAAAATAAACTTCTATATAATATTAATTATTTTGGAAATATTATTCTCTTCAACACAACTCATATCAGTTTCCATTTCCAATGGATCCTGCAATAATCAATCCTGATATTCCTATCTCTTCGATAGTAAGGATTGATGATATGGGGAAATCAGAATTAGATATTGGTGTGGATCATAATATGGAAAGATCTGATTATGTTGTAATAGATGATGAAATGATGGAATAGAATGTTAGTGGATCAAATTTGGGCATCAACCAACATTTTTTTGATACTGTAAATGGTAAGGATGATATAACATTCCCAGCCACATATGCTAAACATATGGATGACCATAATACAATCATTGATATTTCAGGTTCCATGATGGTTTTTGGGGAATTTAATGAGGAATTTAGAGAATGTAACTTCTCATTCATGTATTTTACATAAAAAACTATTCCTCTTTTACTTGTTAATTCACATCAATATTTATATTATGCTACTTTGTCTGCATAAAATATTTCATAGTCCCTTCGAGAAGGAGGCATTCCACTCTATATTTCATCTGTTGAGGCTAGAGAAATACCAACTAAGGACCCCATGTTGAGAGATCTTTGAGAGCCTTCAATAATGAAAATTGGTAAAACTCAGCGGAGTGACCCACCTCGAGAAACATCTGCTCAAATTTTTGAATCCGAGAATACTGGGGATGAATCTAATCAAGCATCCAACTTATTATTAGGTAAAAGTTATCGGCTTTGTAGATCATATTCAATTTCTATAATTTTTATGAAACTAATAATTATATCAATTCATTATTTAGTGTTATCATCTCTCAAAGCTAGATCATATGGTGAGTCATCTGGGTTTTCTCACACATCAGTAGAATGTGAGGCATCCACTATTCTGAGAGAAGTAGAACAAGGCGCCTGATTAATTTATCTGTTGTCCTGACCCATCCCCGAGGGCCCATTCTGTGACTACCCCAAGACTTCCTTTCATAGGCCAGGGGTTGGAGACTAGCCCCAGAAAGGAATATCTCTAAAAATGGAATAAATTTCATCAAAAACTATACAATGATAGACAAGGAACAATGTGTACAAGTATAACACAACGGAAGAAGAAAAGGTAGAACCACAACTAAAAACATCATCTAATTGTAAAAGAAAGCAATGAAAGTAAATGGGGCCACAATATAAGACCAAATGTAATGGAAGTATAGATAAATGAAAAAACATATCCTGAGGTCACCCTCCAAAGATCCTACCTGAATGATAGGTACAACTCATCACTTCAGCTCTCCACATCAACTGGTCACCTCTGTACACCATCAAGTCCTAGCTCCCTGAGCCTCAGTCAAAGCTGCCCATCATTTATACAAGACACAATGAGGTAAAAAAGAAGCCTGTGCAAGAATGAGTATAACAATACTCAGAAGGTGCCATAATACCCCCAAATGTCTCTTATAATTCCAAAAAAGAATAACCACAAAGCATGATCTCAATCACAAATCACAAATCAGAACACACCTCACAATAGGTATACAACATAATGAATAATAATAATGATGATTAGCCATAAATATATATAATATTTTTCTATCAATAGGCTTTTTTTGCTAAACTGTACATGGTCACTAGAGGTGCTGACCCATAGAATATCGTTAGGTATTGACTCACACAAGATCGCTAGGTGCTGACCCACAAAGGATCGCTAGGTAGAGGATCACTAGGTGCTAACCCATAGGGGATCTCTTGGTGTTGACCCAAAAAAATCACTAGGTGCAAACCCACATAGGATCACTTGGTGTTGAACCACATAGGATCACTTGGTGATGACCCACAATGGATATCTATTCATTCTTCAAATCACAGGCAGCCCCTAGATTCCCTTACTTATTACGCTTGATTACGAAGGATCCTCTCCATAGACCATCATTTATATTACAATTTCAATAAATTACAATGGAGAAGTAACCCAATGAACCACCATGTCATGAGGGTTTCAACGTAATAGAAGGTGCGTCAATCAGTTGCTCGGTCTGTATGTTATAAGCATTTTAGTGCTAGGGGCCCAATTGGATTCCAGTCTGATCCAACTTGTCTATACAACGACATTTTCCAAAACCCAGGTCGAGTATCTAAAAAGTACTGCCTCATCATAAGGGTATTGGTGCCATAGACGGTTCGCCAAACAAATTTTCAGTTTTGGACACATAGTCTATTAATCGAAACTGGGTTGTAAGTGGGTCTGGGTCTGATCCGACATGGTAAGACTGGCCCGACCTGGCCCACTAGACCCAGACCGAAGGGCATTGGATCGACCCAATTCTTCTGGGCCTGACCCGAAAGGAGGCTGGGCTATGAGCATGGCCCGCTGGGTTGTGGACTCGGCCTGCTGGAAACGGGCTCATCTTATCTGGCTGTGGGACTGGCACGACCCACCTAGATGGGTGCGACCCACTAGGCCTTAGAACTGTGTGGCCAGCTGGCCGGGGGAGTGTTTTAGATCCCCTCCCAAACAGCACAGTAATTTCAGTATTCATAGAATTGGTGCTAGTTGGCACCACTCCACCTGGATGTTCCGCTGGACCATTCACCTGCAGAACCTACGCACCACAGGGTTTTCCCTCCACTATTTCCCTCATCCGCAATGCGACCCAGCTCCAATGTGGTCGGCACTGGCCAACCTCCACCTTCATCTACTGCGGAGCATTTGGGTGCCACCACCTTCATGAGGCCATCTGCTTCTTGCTGATACCTCCTCCAGTCACCGACACCGTCATGGCATGGATGAATCTTTTAGGCCACTAGTGAAGCTCTGGAGGTTGGAATTCATTCTTATATCTGGCTATGGTCCTCTCGGGATGGCGACTACACTGCCCGGCCCTCGGTTTCACCATGATTCCATATTTTCTTGTCACCCATGAAGAACTCATCCAGAATCGAGATCGGAGGATAGTCTAGGCCATGTGCATTTAGCTCATACCCTCTGTGTTAACATTATAACATAGAAGAAAATCAATAATCAACAAGAGTAGAAGAATTAAAAAACACATTGAATAAAACCCGTACCTTGAAATTCATGGAAGACACTGTGGATGAGGGAAATGAACCCATGTTCAAAGGTCGTCATCATCACCCATCATTGCCTGGTTCGAAAAATACAACAGTCATCAAAGCCCCATTCTACGTTTGTGGAAGACATAGTTTGTACTTTGTAAGAGGTTCCTCTAATGAGTAACCAAGACCCATTCCGAATATTTTTTTAAATAGAATATAGGGAACCACCCATGTTTTATTTCCTTAATGTGTTTCCTTAATAAACCACAATTAACATTCCATTAATCCAAAAAATTCTGTAGTTACACAACCAAAGTGTTATGTAATTAAATGACATCCATTCAAGCAAGAAGATACACTATGGTCCCACTACCATTGCTAAACATTTACAAGGAAAAAATAAAATAACTTTGGAGTTATTTTTTTTTGTAAAGTCAAAAAATTAATTTTTTCATCCATCAATTTCCGGTCGATGTTAATGCATCACCTAAGAGAATCTGGGTGCTACAAATTCAACGATGTCCTTATATTATCAATCTGAGCACTGATTCATATGTTATAAATTCACGCCCACAAGTTTACTGAACATAAAATAAAAAAGTTCAAAAATTATTAATAGTCACCATTGACTCACGCCGATCAAAATTAGGATATTTCTAAGGGTAAAACACCCTCAATATTTCTACGGTACTCTCATATATGCAGTCTGAGTTACTATTTTGGAGTTAAATAATTTAATAATAAAATATTTGTTATTTATTTTATTAACTGATAAAACACAAAGTTCCACTGTTGGCCTGCACTAGACAATGATTGGACCTGCCTAAGGAAATCATACCCTCATGAGCTCAATGGTGGTCATTTATTTTTAATCCGAGTCACAATTCATGAGTTATAAACATTTGAAAAGTGAAATAATTTTATTTAATAATTTTATTTCTGATTATATCTTTTTTGGTTTTTCTCACTAAAGGCATGCGACGACTAAACTTAAGTCTCATCTATAGTAAACTCGCCATCCTGAACGCAACGGTGCCCCGAAATATCTGATCTCGGAACCCATTTAAGGATTATTCGACATTTTCAGGAAAAATACTCACATGCACTATTTAAAGCTTAACATTTTTCAACAGATCTTTCCAGGAACTCCGGGCCTCGAAATCAAGTGCTTTCAATTTTCACATACTCGCAATAATTCCATTTAATTAAAAAGATACATGGAATATTGGGTCATTACATATTTTTTTAGAGTACATACTACCCCCTATTAGTGACTCAGATTCAGATTTAGATATGCAGTTTTCTCTTGGCAAGGCACGTGAGAAGACATTGAAACATATATATAAAATAATTCATAAGAAACCATTAAATGAGCTATTATACCATTTTGGAAGATTTCTTCACTATTTTGTGTACTAGGATTTTTTGGATTTAATTATCACCTTGTCTATAATGTAATGAAATAGACCATTCACCGACTGGAGAAAGAACATAAGCTTCAGAAAGATCATGAATGGACTAAACAACATACTAATATTTAGAGCTTCTAAGAAGCGGTAGCTGAGGAAGAGGATTTCCATAGCTAGAGGTTAGTCTAAATTGTAAAAAAAATAAAGAATCCATAAAGAAGCTAATATATCTTCATCATCAAATGGATTTTTTTCATAACATACTCAAGAAATTGAACCAAATATTAAGAGAAACCCATATAAAAGAGATATCATCCACTTAAACTGCCAAATAATAACTTCTTCATGCTGAGGAGACTGAAGTCACTCAACTCTCTTATCTTCAATAGGATCTTGATATGGATCACGAGGCCATTCAACAAATGGAGAGTGATACTGAGAGTTTATTGTAACACATGTTAGAGAGGTTACATTCTGCAGATGTCCCTCTAATTTTACATATAAATGAAAGCGATTTCTGGGTCGAATAATATATGTATTCACTCTTGCTTTCCCTAATTTCAATATCAAAGGTGATGATGATGATGATAATTTTTTTATCATCAACCCTTTATGTCAGATAATTATAATTAGAATAACATGAATGGGGGTGCTCAGAATTTTCTTATTAATCCATTGGGCCTGATGATCATAGTTTGATTTTTACTCAGGTTATAAAGACAAAACCCACAATATTTTTACATATTGAGTTTTTATTTCTCAATATTAACTAACTATACAAAAATGTACATTTAGTGAGTAGAGACTCAACATTTGTTAAGAGTTCCCTTTGGGGTTTTCAATCTGTTGAGTATCACGTCTCTTGTTCCTGGCAGTTTAGAGTCATGCATGTCAAAAAAAAAGAGGATAATGTTTATGGTTGAATATATTTGACCATAAATTTTTAAAATAGATCCCACAAAAGGATCAACTGCTATGAATTTCTCTAATATTTTTTGAATACATCCAAGGGGAATCTTGGGACATGATTTTTTAAGTTCACCAATGTAACGCCCCCACCCCAGTTACCCAGAGTCGGTGCATTATTACATAACATTGGCATGATCACAAGAAAGATCAAATCTTGAAAGACCGATTGGTTTAATAGCCTTGGAAACACTAGATATATTCATAAGTTTTACATTACATCATAAAATGAAAAACTACTACAACAACATAATGTTTCCACAGTCCACACTATAATCCCCTCATAATATCCCTGAAGGTCATTCATAACATAAATCTTCACATCCTGGGAAAAATAAAATATAGAAAAGGGGTGAGCTCAAATTCCCAATAAGGATAACAATATAGCGGAACATTCTAAAATAAGCATAATCATTTAAGGCAATGAATTACTAAAACAAAATCCTTTTACACTTGAACTTCAACATAGTATGGAAAAAGTAAAATGAAATAATGCCATTTACTTATTCACATGGATATTCTACTAATCGAATAATCACATGCAAAAATCAATAACCACTTTCATAATGTTGGAATGCATAATGCTAAACTTTAATTTCTTTTCAAGGCCTCGTCCCAAGACCTTGGGGCTAACTGTAACCGGAACCCAACCCGGAGTGCCTCTAATAACCGGACACCAACCCGGAGTGCCTCTAATAACCGGACACCAACCCGGAGCACCTCTAATAACCGGAGACCAAACCGGAGGGCTTACTTTTACCAGTCCCTAACCTGGAGGGCTTACTTTTACCAGTCCCCAACCTGGAGGGCCTACTTTTATCAGTCCCCAACCTGGAACATACTTGTCCAACACATTCATATGAAGTAAAGGTTGAAATATAACATAAACATTCTTATTGGAACTAGCATACGAAATGTCAATACTTTACTCATAAACCATGAATGCTATATAAATGACACATCTACAGTCAAACATATCACAAAACTTCATTACAATATGGAAGTTTTAAATCATAATAAATCAACTTCAAATAATCTTAAAATCCATCAAAGGATGTTGACATAGATGAAAATGTTTTTTTAAATTATTGAGAGAAATATCCCGTTTTCATGAAAACATTTTAATGTTACACAATTTAGAAAGTAAGGCATTTAAATACATTTTTGAATCAAAGTGTCCCATACCACTTTGAAACTTTTGAATGGAATTAACACTTTTAAAACATTCATTTTCATATAAATAAATCCTTACAAACCATTTTGAAAACGTGGACATAAATGAGGATGATTTAGAAGAATAAATATTTAAAACATTTAAAATGATGTTTTAGTAAAAGTTCCCTTAGAAATAATCCCTTTTAAAACTCTTTTATGAATATGGACATGGATAGTAAATATGTCCCTGTAGATACTTATGTAAAGACAACCTCAGATATTAAAGAGATTGTGAAGTAAACCCTTATCAATTTGGTAACTTATGAAACATACAACCCATGAAAGGGGTATCATACAATGAAAATGTAAATACACATAAGGTAAAGTTTATTACACAAAGAATACAATTATGGGCAGTACATACACCACACAAAAGATAATAGTGGAAATATGGCATGAATCTCACGGAAATAAAGAGTGAGATGAAAACCCCTTACCACGTTAATCAACTGAGTCATATGGACAAAAGTTAATAACCCCCAAATGATATACAGAATAACATGAATATAAAGAGAATCATGATAATATATATTAAATGTCAGTACACAATACACCACTTTCAATAATTTAGTGGCGAACAATGGAAATCTCACGGAATTGAATGTGAGATAAGAAAATCCCTTACCTTGTACTTTTCCTTGGTTGGGGTAGGTTAACCTCCTGTATAATGGTTAAATAATTGTTATTAAATTATACAATAATCATATACATTAATATGATATCATATATGATCTTTTCATATTGATTTGATAATAATATCTTAGTATTATCGTTGTTTCGGGTGTTAACTTACTTGTTTTCTTTTATATGTTTTGTTACATAAGACATGTTTGTAAATGTTAGGTTTTATATTATTCTTATCCAGAATGATATCAAGTCCTTAAACATCATTTTTTAAATCATCAAATGATAATTATACTTGAATGGATACGATGGAGAATGAATCTTATCGCGTTCGTGGAGACGGTAGTCCGTACGTACGCACGAGCGACAATATCATTATTTTGATATTAAAATAATATATAATGGATTGTATATCATATATACATAATCCCTAACATGTTATATTTATTATTTACATGAGTTACACATCATTTTTATACCCATCCAAATAATATTATATTGAATAACAATTACACCACGACGTGGAGACGGTAAGCCGTACGTACGCACGTATGGTGACATGTTATTCAAAGGGTGGATAGAATACTGAATATGGTTGTACCATATTTATAATAACATCAAAGTATATGTGAGATACTGGAGTTATTATTTTATATTGGTAAGAACAAAGAAAGAAGATGTGGAAGAAAAAATGAACTTAGAAAAGGGTGGTGAAATCATTACCTCTTCTTCGGGTTCTTCCTTTTGATTTGATCAAAAGGTCTCCTTAGGTTGGCTTTCTGATCAAACTAAGGCCCCTAGGTTGTAGTGAGGGAAGTTGGTAGAGTATTTGGGCAGAGTATTGCCGAACCAAAAGGCTTTTAAAGTGTGAAGAAATGAGAAGGAGGAGTGCCCTTTTATAAGAGGGGTGAGGGGCACCTTTGGAAAAGCTAGAAATATTAGTTTATAATAAATTCATATTCGGTTTCTAATGGCTCCAAAGTTGACTATTCAAAGGTTAAGGTGGGTATGGGTCTAAAGAAACTCAACCAATATAATTTAGACAGGTTTGGGTACTTATATTAACCTTATCTTTAAGTATTAACTCTAAGTTAATTAGTTTCACTTTTACAATGTCTCTTTGTATTTTTATATAATATGGATAATAAACGTACTATATACATCCAAGAGACCCCCAAGAGGTCCATTAATGATGAACCTATCATGACATAAGTCTCTTGGCCGAACCTTAGATTTTTAGGAATTTAATATCAATTAATAATATTATATTTGTTGTAAGAACTCTTTTATGTAAATTTTGACACTATTCAATAGTTTATTTTTGTGAAACTCATAAAAGATTTATTACTTCCAAAAAAGTAAATTAAATCAATACTAATATATCATATTATCCTATAAAATTAGTTTAATTCATTAAAAGTTGCATATTATATTTATTTGGGTATTTATAATATCAATTATTTTAATTGTTCACTATTATAGTAATTACTGCATCATCATTGTGTCATAAATAAAATAAATTATTTAATGTCTAAAAATTATAAATAAACAATCATTATGTAGGAAATCTTTTTATCTTTCTAATGAATATTTATAATCTAAAATCCAACATATATAACCCTATGTAACAATTGTTGTTCTAAAAGATATATGCTTGTGTCATTTTTGTATTCATTTTAACTTAATTAAAATAAAGTGTCATTATCACTTACAAGTGGATCCATGGGGTCCCAAAATAGACCCAAAGATGCCCATGGTCGACCATGTATCAACAAATAGGGTTAAGACACGTTTTAGGGTAATTTTGTATTATTATAATATTATTTTTTAACCCTTATTTACCTGATTTACCCTTAACCATGGTAAATAAAATATTTACCGCAATAATTATTCAAAATGTCTAAAAATAAAAGTTACCTATTTACACAATTTGAACATCCTGATTCCAAATATGGAATACATTTTCCTAAATTCAAAACACATAAGTGGAAGAAATTAATTTAAAATTAATTACCGCTGTCAAAACAAAAAGCGTGTTTTTAAGAGATAATAACTATCAAAAGATTGACACTTGTTTATGTTCGGTTTAATTGTAAAATTATGTCCAATGACCAACATTATATTAAATGGTAAAAATATATTCTAAATATACTTTAAAACCACTCAAATTCATAATTTATCACTATTAATTATTTTGATTAAAAAAGTTGTTTTTAATTTAAATTTAGTAATTTTCACTATTCATCAAAATATGAAAGTTATCCGAAAAGTACCAAAATTTCACCTTAGGCTAAATTCGATATTCCTAATACAGAAATGAAGTCCATTTTAAAATATAAAATATATATAATTTCGAAAAGTAGGTATTACTATTCATAACGGCTAGTTTGATTGGTTGTGGTGTGTGTTAAAACTCAACGTTGCGTACAACACATGCTACTGTATTATTCAAAGAGTGCATACCGTCGAAGCTTGGGATGTTTCATTTTAAATTTTTGATGTCCCCATTTAGTCAAAAAGTTTAAAATATTTTATTTAAAAAGGGTTCACTTTTAAAAGTTGATAAAAGTGCAATACTGAAAATGAATTTGTTCTTGCATTATATCTAAGAAACTCATAATATGGATTCTAAAATTCTAAGGATTATATAAAGTTTAAAATTTAGATAATACTATTCATAACCTCTTTTGAATGGATTTTTTTTTGTAATTTATGGTGTGATTGAACTCGGTGTTGCGTGTAGTGCAAGTTATTGAATTATTTTGAAGAAATAACAAACTATGAAATCATGGGGTGTTACATTCTCCCCTCATTCAATAAATTGCGTCCTCGCAATTTGAAATTGTTCTTCGAAAATAAAAGGTTGTGGGAAAACCCACATTGGAAATTGGGTTATTAAAATTTAGTCTTAATATGAGGAAAAGAGAAATGAAAGGGTCAGCACCAAATTATGATCTCGATTAGGAGAAAATTGGTGGCAATTAGAGACATATAATTGGAGGAAAAACGTAAATATTTATAGGTAGTGATTGAGGTCATCAATCACAAACAAGTATAAAATTGAGGTCCTTAAATTCATCAATCTATGATGATTTGAAATACCATCGGTTCAACAAAACATAGGGTATTATGATAACACATTTTTGACGTTTCAAAATATCTTAGTTGAAATCCCACATCGAAAAATGAATTAATGAGGCCTCTATTTAAAATAAAGAGTCGAACGTATGAAGATTACCGAAAATAACACATAGTAGGGTTCCATGTAGGAAAATATGGATATGGAAGAAAAATCTAACCATCAATTATCTGATGGAGAGTGGTAGAGAACATGGCTATGAAAAGGCCAACAATCCCAAAGCCATAAATTAGTGATGATTTAAGGTACCATCTAGGACAACATTTTTGTTCTATGTTTCTTTTATTAATGTTGGGGAATTTATTTATGAGATTGGCTAAGATCATAAGGAGATAAACTTACTTTATAATTATAGTTTTATCCATTAATAAATTTCTACCACAAACTCATCTTTCACTCTAAAAGATAATAGAATGTAATTTTTTTTCTATTTATACTATTCGTACAGGGTTCCAAAATAAATGAATTTATAATTCATCTACCAGATCATTTAAAAAAACTACATTATTTAATCCAGGACATCTCGTGGGCCAGTGGTAGGTGATACACCCTTGTCGCCCTTCGGTTGCGGGTTCAAGTCTCGCAGCCTTTCCGGATGCGACGGGTTACCGCCCGACCCCCGGGTTGTCCTTTTATGGCAATCCAAAATAATCCAAACTAGAACTATCCAAAATACTTCTGTCCAAACTCACAGTCCAACATTTATAAGGAAGGTAAACATAATATTGATCCTTTTTACCCCGTAATAGCATATAAATACCTTCATCATGTATTCTTTTAATACACTGAAACATCCTGAATTACCATATTCCTTATTGATTACATCCATTCTCCCTTATTCCATATAGAATTCTGGATATACTTCATCAATATAAAAATGTTTTAAACCCCAACAATGATGGAATATACAAATCATTAATCAGTTCCAAGGTAGTCAAGAATATCCAATATAATTTATCCAAAACAATCACATATTATTCCAAAATCACTACCTCAGTATCAGAACTATATTGTGATTTATCATTCTCTCAACCATATATTTTCCAAAAATTTATCCTTCTATTGAGTCACTTTTCATTGCTCCACACAATCTCAAGTCCTTAATGAAATAGTACTGTAGTACAATCCTTATATACTCCATAATTATTATAACAAGTACATTGTTGATACAACACTCAATTGACATAATCAACATAAGAACTCTAATCATTCCTCTTCATTTGTGGTAGTATCATAACTTGATTATTATCCAATAACATCATCTGCGGCATAGTCTGATGACTGGGACATAGGTTCGCGTAGTGTCCAAACTCCTTGCAAACGAAGCATTGTACATTTAAAACCATTTTCTTACCCTTGAAGTCACGTACTTTGTGCCCTTTTCCTCCACACTTATAACAAACTCCCATTCCTTTCAAGCATGTTCCAGGGTGTTTCTTTCCACAGTTACCACATATGGGAAAATTCTTCTTTTCCCTCTTCCCTTTATCCATCTTTCTCTCTTCCATCCTTTTCTTCTCTTGCTTCCCTTCAAAGCCATAGGACTCCGTAATATCTTTACTTATCTTATCAACACACGATATTATTTCTTCATATTATGATAATACATGGGAGACTATTTCTCTTATAAATTCTAGCTTAAGAACATGAAAGATATGATCCTTCCTTCTCTTTGGATCATGTGCATTTCTGGAGTTCTCATTCCTTCTACTGGGCGCCATTTCTAAACAATGGCATACACTAGATCAGTTTATGAATCAAAATACATAATCCCATACTTATAAAACACTTAACATAAATTGAACTATTTATGGATATAATCCATAATCATAAAAATGTCTCCTTTTAGGATGTATATACTCATAAACCCTTCATAATGATTTGTAAAGAAAATGAGAGTTATCCTAAGAATATCCATCGGGAGTGTCGTAACCAAGAGTGAAGCAAGGCCCGTTGTCGTGCACCAGTTCCCGTTCGAGTCTAGCTCAAAGCAGTGTTTTTGGGTTTTACCCCTAGGTACATCTGTGCCGGAGCCGCCTCTACCTGCTCGTATCCAGACAGGGATGTATTGCTTGAAAAACTCACAAAATATCTACAATACCAAAATTCTATTAAGTTCTTCTATACTAATCCTCAAAGTTCATCTTAGGTCTACGTGCTCTAATCAGATTTTATCTAAATCTAACTTCTAAGGTTTGTACTAAACTTTCTCTGATACCAACTGTAACGCCCCGACCCCAGTTACCCAGAGTCGGTGCATTATTACATAACATTGGCATGATCACAAGAAAGATCAAATCTCGAAAGACCGATTGGTTTAGTAGCATTGGAAACACTAGATATATTCATAATTTTTACATTACATCATAAAATGAAAATCTACTACAACAACATAATGTTTCCACAGTCCACACTATAATCCCCTCATAATATCCCTGAAGGTCATTCATAACTTACATCTTCACATCCTGGGAAAAATAAAACATAGAAAAGGGGTGAGCTCAAATTCCTAGTAAGGATAACAATATAGCGGAACATTCAAAAATAAGCATAAACATTTAAGGCAATGAATTACTAAAACAAAAGCCTTTTAAACTTGAACTTCAACATAGTATGGAAAAAGTAAAATGAAATAATGCCATTTACTTATTCACATGGATATTCTACTAATCGAATAATCACATGCAAAAATCAATAACCACTTTCATAATGTTGGAATGCATAATGCTAAACTTTAATTTCTTTTCAAGGCCTCGTCCCAAGACCTTGGGGCTAACTGTAACCGGAACCCAACCCGGAGTGCCTCTAATAACCGGACACCAACCCGGAGTGCCTCTAATAACCAGACACCAACCCGGAGTGCCTCTAATAACTGGAGACCAAACCGGAGGGCTTACTTTTACCAGTCCCTAACCTGGAGGGCTTACTTTTACCAGTCCCCAACCTGGAGGGCTTACTTTTACCAGTCCCCAACCTGGAACATACTTTTCCAACACATTCATATGATGTAAAGGTTGAAATATAACATAAACATTCTTATTGTAACTAGCATACAAAATGTCAATACTTTACTCATAAACCATGAATGCTATATAAATGACACATCTACATTCAAACATATCACAAAACTTCATTACAATATGGAAGTTTTAAATCATAATAAATCAACTTCAAATAATCTTAAAATCCATCAAAGGATGTTGACATAGATGAAAATGTTTTTTTTAAATTATTGAGAGAAAAATCCCTTTTTCATGAAAACATTTTAATGTTACACAATTTAGAAAGTAAGTCATTTAAATACATTTTTGAATCAAAGTGTCCCATACCACTTTGAAACTTTTGAATGGAATTAACACTTTTAAAACATTCATTTTCATATAAATAAATCCTTACAAACCATTTTGAAAAAGTGGACATAAATGAGGATGATTTAGAAGAATAAATATTTAAAACATTTAAAATGATGTTTTAGTAAAAGTTACCTTAGAAATAATCCCTTTGAAAACTCTTTTATGAATATGGACATGGATAGTAAATATGTCCCTGTAGATACTTACGTAAAGACAACCTCGGATATTAAAGAGATTGTGAAGTACACCCTTATAAATTTGGTAACTTATGAAACATACAACCCATGAAAGAGGTATCATACAATGAAAATGTAAATACACATAAGGTAAATTGTATTACACAAAGAATACAATTATGGGCAGTACATACACAACACAAAAGATAATAGTGGAAATATGGCATGAATCTCACGGAAATAAAGAGTGAGATGAAAACCCCTTACCACGTTAATCAACTGAGTCGTATGGCCAAAAGTTAATAACCACCAAATGATATACAGAATAACATGAATATAAAGAGAATCATGATAATATATATCAAATGTCAGTACACAATACACCACTTTCAATAATTTAGTGGCGAACAAAGGAAATCTCACGGAATTGAATGTGAGATAAGAAAATCCCTTACCTTGTACTTTTCCTTGGTTGGGGTAGGTTAACCTTCTGTATAATGGTGAAATAATTGTTATTAAATTATACAATAATCATATACATTAATATGATATCATATATGATCTTTTAATTTTGATTTGATAATAATATCTTAGTATTATCGTTGTTTCGGGTGTTAACTTACTTGTTTTATTTTATATGTTTGGTTACGTAAGACATGTTTGTAAAGGATAGGTTTTATATTATTCATATCCAGAATGATATCAAGTCCTTAAAAATCATTTTTTAAATCATCAAATGATAATTATACTTGAATGGATACGATGGAGAATGAATCTTATCGCGTTCGTGGAGACGGTAGTCCGTACGTACGCACGAGCGACAATATCATTCTTTTGATATTAAAATAATATATAATGGATTGTATATCATATATAAAAAATCCTTAACATGTTATATTTATTATTTACATGAGTTACACATCATTTTTATACCCATCCAAATAATATTATATTGAGTAACAATTACAACACGACGTGGAGACGGTAAGCCGTACGTACGCACGTATGGTGACATGTTATTAAAGGGTGGATAGAATACTGAATATGGCTGTACCATATTTATAATAACATCACAGTATATGTGAGATACTGGAGTTATTATTTTATAATGGTAAGAACAAAGAAAGAAGAAGTGGAAGAAGAAATGAACATAGAAAAGGGTGGTGAAATCATTACCTCTTCTTCGGGTTCTACCTTTTGATTTGATCAAAAGGTCTCCTTAGTTTGGCTTTATGATCAAACTAAGGCCCCTAGGTTGTAGTGAGGGAAGTTGGGAGAGTATTTGGGCATAGTTTGGCCGAACCAAAAGGCTTTTTAAGGTGTAAAGAAATTAGAAGGAGGAGTGCCCTTTTATAAGAGGGGTGAGGGGCACCTTTGCAAAAGCTAGAAATATTAGTTTATAATAAATTCATATTCGGTTTCTAATGGCTCCAAAGTTGACTATTCAAAGGTTAATGTGGGGATGGGTCGAAAACAACTCAACCAATAGAATTTAGACAGGTTTGGGTACTTATATTAACCTTATCTTTAAGTATTAACTCTATGTTAATTAGTTTCACTTTTACAATGTCTCTTTGTATTTTTATATAATATGGTTAATAAACATACTATATACAACCAAGAGACCCCCAAGTGGTCCATTAATGATGCACCTATCATGATATAAGTCTCTTGGCCGAACCATAGATTTTTATGAATTTAATATCAATTAATAATATAATATTTGTTTTAAGAACTCTTTTTTGTCAATTTTGACACTATTCAATAGTTGATTTTTGTGAAACTCATAACAGATTTATTAATTCTAACAAAGTCAATTAAATAAATCCTAATATATCATATTATCCTAGAAAATTAGTTTAATTCATTAAAAGTTTCATATTATATTTATTTGGGTATTTATAATATCAATTATTTTAATTTTTCACTATTATAGTAATTACTGCATCATCATTGTGTCATAAATAAAATAAATTATTTAATGTCTAAAAATTATAAATAAAATATCATTATGTAGGAAATCTTTTTATATTTCTAATGAATATTTATAATCTAAAATCCAACATATATAACCCTATGTAACAATTGTTTTTCTAAAAGATATATGCTTGTGTCATTTTTGTATTCATTTTAACTTAATTAAAATAAAGTGTCATTATCACTTACAAGTGGATCTATGGGGTCCCAAAATATACCCAAAGATGCCCATGGTCGACCATGTATCAACCAATAGGGTTAAGACACGTTTTAGGGTAATTTAGTATTATTATAATATTATTTGTTT
Organism: Viscum album; assembly: GCA_963277665.1. Classification (NCBI taxonomy): domain Eukaryota; kingdom Viridiplantae; phylum Streptophyta; class Magnoliopsida; order Santalales; family Viscaceae; genus Viscum; species Viscum album. The sequence continues at coordinate 386,897,564 of OY728146.1, forward strand.
AACCCTTATTTACCGGATTTACCCTTAACCATGGTAAATAAAATATTTACCGCAGTAATTATTCAAAATGTCTAAAAATAAAAGTTACCTATTTACACAATTTGAACATCCTGATTACAAATATGGAATCCATTTTCCTAAATTCAAAACATATAAGTGGCAGAAATTAATTTAAAATTAATTCCCGCTGTCAAAACAAAAAGCGTGTTTTTAAAAGATAATAACTATCAAAAGATTGACACTTGTGTATGTTCGGTTTAATTGTAAAATTATGTCCAATGACCAACATTATATAAAATGGTAAAACTATATTCTAAATATACTTTAAAACCACTCAAATTCATAATTTATCACTATTAATTATTTTGATTAAAAAAGTTGTTTTTAATTAAAATTTAGTAATTTTCACTATTCATCAAAATATGAAAGTTATCCGAAAAGTACCAAAATTTCACCTTAGGCTAAATTCGATATTACAAATCCAGAAATGAATTCCATTTTAAAATATAAAATATATATAATTTCGAAAATTAGGTATTACTATTCATAACGGCTAGTTTGATTGGTTGTGGTGTGTGTTAAAACTCAAGGTTGCGTACAACACACGCTACTGTATTATTCAAAGAGAGCATACCGTGGAAGCTTGGGATGTTTCATTTTAAATTTTTGATGTCCCCATTTAGTCAAAAAGTTTAAAATATTGTATTTAAAAATGGTTCACTATTAAAAGTTGATAAAAGTGCAATACTGAAAATGAATTTGTTCTTGCATTATATCTAAGAAACTCATAATATGGATTCTAAAATTATAAGGATTATATAAAGTTTAAAATTTATATGATACTATTTATAACCTCTTTTGAATGGCTTTTTTTTTAAGTCATGGTGTGATTGAACTCGGTGTTGCGTGTAGTGCAAGTTATTGAATTATTTTGAAGAAATAACACACTATGAAATCTTGGGGTGTTACAACCAAATCAAAAACTTGTATTAACATAAAGAGGGTCCTTTATAAGAATGCGGTTACACATATTTGGAGAACCCATTATGGTTTCTGTATTATGGTGGACAAACTAGGGCATATGATTCATATCCAAATAGTGGAATCTTTTTACTAACATGCCTATTAGGTAGTAAAATTGTATGCAAGGCATCTAGGAAACGTACTACATAGTCCGGAAAAAGAGATCTAAAATTTCTAACATTTTATTTTGATAGACAAAGGAAAATAAGATTGGGGTGACTGAAGACCATAATGGGTGGTTTTAACAAGGGAATAGATTTAATGAATAAGGGTTCATTTATACCAACATAAGTCATGAATGGGGAAACCTCTTTTACACAAATATGGTGTATGAGGAATGGTTAAAAATTTTCAGAACTGATCTTTCTGATATCATGCTATACAGATTAAAAGTCATGAAATTAGGACACTATACTGTGATGTTTTATTTCATGCATTGAATACATTTAACTATGAAGTTTAAGTCATGTAGTCAGTACATTTGGTGGATTTCATATAAGGCATTTATCTTTGACCAAAGGTTTGAGACTCCCTAGTATCTTGATTATTTTTTTGGAAACAAAATACCATGTTCAACTATGGAAATGAATAGTTTTAAACTATGATTTAGGCATTTATGGATCTGAAGAATGATATTGGAAAAACGATAATGGCATTTGAGGAATTCTTTTCCAAATAATAATGTTATCATTATTTGACGAACCCATTATGGGTGTTGTATTATGCAGGGCTGGCTACGGCGTATGCTGCATAGCCAAATAGTGGAATCTTTTCACTGACATGCCTGTTATGTAAGAAACTTATTCAAGGCCACCTAATAGCACATATTGCATATAAAAAAAAAGAGTTCAAAAAAAATTGGACATTCTATTTCTAAAAGCTGAAGAATGTTTATGAAGATTCAAATTTCCATAGTAGAGTGTTCGGTTTTATGAGAACGGTACCTAAATATGGAAATAATATTTCCCTACATGATTTTAAAAGAATCATAGGAATTGTATTTTTATGATGTTATGGCACAAAGGTAGGAAGTATGGTTTCAGTAGTTTTAGTACATATGACTAGGACCAAAATGGAAACAATATATGATATGTGGTAAAATGATCAATGTTAATTTCATATTGCTTTGAACACATGGAGAAGGAAATGTGTAAACCATGGTATTGGAGACTTTCATATCAAGATAAAGGTAATGTAAAAAATATACATTTATGACTGCATTAAGATACAGATTCATGCATATTTTCATCAATGTTTGATGGGGACAAAAGACACATTAATAGAGAATGAAGTTACCCTTATTTGAAAAACCCGTTATGGGGATTGTATTATAAAGGGCCAACTAGAGCATTGGCTACATAGAAAAACAATGGTATCTTTTTTTTGAAAGGCCATTTATGTAGGAAAAAAATACAAGTCCACCCAGGGGAACGTACTAATAGTCAAGAAAAAAAATTATCAAATAAAAGAAACTATACCACCAAAAACCATGACAAATATTTTGATGATCTGAAAATATTAAATATTAAGAGTGTGAAAGATGAATGGGGGTAATATTCAATGCACAAGAGGAATATTTGAATCAATATTGACCATGATTTTAGAGTCTCTTATATAAAACTTACTCATATGAATAATGGGAACATTTATTAATTCTTTGGTGGTCTCTCTATTAAGATGACCTAAAATGATGACTCCCACATAGAATGTAAATTTTATGTGGAAGAGAGATAAAAAAATTATCCCATTGCTAAAATGAAGATCTAAGGCCTAGTTTCCACCGTGTATCTTAATGGAGTAGGAATCAATACATACACAGTTATTTGTGTGCTATTCATTTTAATGTCGTGCAAAAAAGACGTTATGTTGTGTAGTATGGAGTCACACAGTGAGGACATGATGTAATTCCAATTTAAAAAATAAATATTGCTGCTAGACCAGATGATTGAAATTGGGTGTCACTACATATCTCATATAGATGAGAATCAAGACATCATAGCTTTTTAAAATATTTCCTATGAATGATTTATTCATACACAGGGAATAACAAAAGTGGAGATTATTATGGATGGGCTAATGATTGGAGATCTAGAAGTCTCTATGTTTCTCATTGTAATGGGAATCAATCCAAATAAAGTTCTTGAAATAATCATTTCCCACACTAATTGAGTTTGATGTGAGAGATTGGGTATTTTAACACATTCTGGAAGAATAATTGTGAAACTTAAGACAAAAAATGGTATGAAGATAAAACCATGTATATTGAAACGAGAACTTTGTATTGATCTAACTAATATATAGGAAGAGAAAGAGAAATAAATTTATTTTTTGTTACAGTTGGGACAAAACAAAGAGATCTATACATCTCTACGTATCCCACTAAAAATTAGAATCACGACATATGTAGTTCTTTAAATGTGGTCTCTATGTAAATCCGATTCAAAAATTGTAAAAAATGGAACTCATGGGACACTAAAGATTAGTAATGATGTAATTGATGCATGTACATGGAATCTCATAAAGTAAAATAATGAATATTTTTATCCAAAAATTTAATGTCATGTAATGAAAACAAATTATGTCCAGATTTTTAGCATCATGAGACAAAGGAAAAGTTTCTATGCCTTTTATAGTTATGTAGCATGGATGCTTGTGGTTTTTATACAGTTTAATGCCTTACAACTTGGACATTGTGCTGTGTAGTTTAGAGTCATGTAGTGAGGACATTATAGTAATCTATAGTTATAAAATGTAATAATTTAAGAATATCTCATTGGTTGGACTTGTAATACGTTTTCAATCTATTTAGATTAGGGAATAAGCACCATTTGAGTAGACCTTATATATGGAATAAGATCCATCCCACATTGGATCATGTTTTAGAGGCTTCTTTCTAGTATCATTAGAGTCCTGAGGACTAATACCAATTCTCATTGATGAAATGTGAACAGGAAAACATTCTTGTTAAAATCTCATACTATTCTATTCTGATAGACATCCCAATGATGAAAAGTATACAATATTTTTTAGTCTAATTGTTCCAACTCATCAAATCACTTTTTAGACTTTTCATCGATAGATTATTGATCACATATTGCAACTCAGAGTGATGGAGATTGAATTTCTATTGGAAAAAAATCTTCTATTTCATACACCAATGAATATGGAGTTTCATGAGTGGCAGTATGATTAGTAGTCTGATAATACAATAATGTTTGGAAAAGTTTATCAGACCAATATTTCTTATCTTTTTCCACCATATTATGAGGTATGTTTGATAGGGTCTAACTGAAACCACTATCTATCCATTGGCTGGTGCATGATCGCGATATAAATGGTGGGATTTGTTATTGTTCCCTTGATATTATTTTTTACCTCAACCGAATAAAAACTGGTGTTCTTATCCATCAATATAGTATGATGGACACCAAATTTTGTAATGATGTTAGCTTTGAAAAAGCAATCAATGCTTTTGTCTCTGAATTCTTTGAGAGGTATTGCATCATCCCATCTAGAAGAAAAATCAGAAGCATTAAGAATTTACTTGATCTGCCTAGTTGTAGCTAGAGGATATAGTCCTGTTATATCCATTCCCCATGTGTAAAATGGACAAGAGTATTTAGCAGTATGTAGAATATTTGGGGGTTGATGAATGAAGTCAGAATTAACTTGGAAGGAATGAAATTTCCTTGTGAAATCTTTGCAATCCTACACCATTGAAGGCTAGAAGTAACCAAGCCTTCAGATTAGGTTACAAAGCCTATTCCTAGATAGGTGAGCACCAAATGATCTTGAATGTACTTCCTTCATTACACCTTCAGTTTCATCTCTATCAATACACCTAAAGAGGACTCCATCAAAGCCACATTTTTTAGGATCTTCTGGTGATATGGGCTATCATAAAGAGTTAAATTATCCACCCATCATCAGATCTATTATTTTTCTACTATATCTAGTGGAAGTACCACATTTTTAAGGTATTCTTGTATTGGGGTGATCTATCCCTTAGTGTGACCATACAAATCAGAAATAGGGTTGATTTCATTTATTTCCTCAGTTCTAGTTTGAATAAAAGTTGAAACCACACATCGATTGGAAACACTGATGATTGTATCATTCTAATTTGGATCTTCTAGGGTTGTGACTGCTTTAGCCAATGCATCATCATGGGCATTTTGTGATCACGTGATATAAGACAATGTTGGATCTAAGGGTAATTCACCCATTAACCCTCTAACATAATCACACAAAAGGATAAACTCTTCCTTTTAGATACCATAATCCCAATTTATTTGTTTTCTTACTATATCTGAATCACCTTTCATATTCAAAAGGTTCACATGTACCTGGAGAATCAATTATAGGCCTATAATTAGAGCATGATATTCAGCCTCATAGTTGGTATCGCCTTCTGACAAAAGGAAATAATATGTCAACAATGCCTTTTCTAGGGATAAAAGTACAATTCCAAATCCGTCATTGTTGAGTAGAGGCTTTTCCATTCTATTCCACATTGTAATTTTGGAATCACCATCAAATTACATTTCCCATGTTTGGGGATTATCTTCAATAGATAATACTTTTTCATCGGGATGCTCAGTATTCAATGATGTAACTTACGCAGATGCGTGCTCATCAAGAAAATATACCATGGTTTGGCCTTTTATTTATTTCTAACGTGCAAATTTGATATCGAACTGTTTCAAAATAACTACTATTTTTTTTAAAATATCCTGTAAGCATAGGATGACGAAGGAAAATTTTGTGTGGGTTATTGTGAGATACCAATTGGACCTCATGATGTTGTAGGTAGTGCCACAATTTCTGTACTACAATGAATAATTACAAGCTGCACTTGTCGATAATTTAAAATCATGTCTCTGTGTCATGCATAGTTCGACTAAGATAGCAAAGGGTATTTTCTTTCCTAGCATCATTCTTTTGGGAAAAGAAGGCACCAGTGATGGCTCTAAAGCTATGACATAAAGAATAAGTGAATTTACTTCAAAAGTTGTTATTAATATCAGTAGACCCAAGAGATATTTCTTAAGGGTACAAAATTAATCTTAGTTATCTTTGTTCCATTTATATGTAACTCTTTTCTTCATTAATCTGGTGAAGGGTAAACACTTGCCTACCAAATTAGAGATAAAGCGCAAAATGCAGGCAAGTGTCCTTGGAGTCATTTTAATTCATTCTACTTTCGAGGAGGTGACCTGTCAAAGATTGATTTTTTCTTTTTAGGATCAACTTCGATGCCATGATGACATACAACAAAATAGGGGAATTTTTCAGAAGTTACACCAAAATCACATTTCGAGGGATTCATTTTCAAATTAGGTCACTGAAGTGAACTGAATATGGTCTTCAAATCAGTCACCTCATTAGAAAATTGTTTGAATTTTACTATAATATCATTCTCATAACATTTGATAAACCTTCTTAAGAAGGGTTTGAAGATATGGTGCATGTAACATTGATATGTTGAAACTACATTCTTTAATCCAAAGGGATTTACCCGGTATAAAAACACACATTAAGGGGAACTAAAGGTTGTATAATCAGCATCCCATAGGGCCATTTAGATTTTATTGTACCCATTGTAGACATAACTGAAGGAGAGAGAATCATATCTAGCTATTTCATTATTCAAAAGTTCTGTTATTGGAACAAGAAAATATTTTTTGGGACAATTTTGGTTATGATCTCTAAAATGAATTCAAACTCTAATTTTTCTATTTTTCTTTTTCACTGGGAAAATATTGGCCAGACAATTCGTATACTTCACCTACCTGACAATATCACCCTTGAAAATATTACCAACATCAACCTCAATTTTAGAGTCCCGAGTAGGGTGTGTTCTTCTTGCTTCCTACTTGTTTTGTCGATGCTCTTCTAGAAAACTGAAATGATGAGTGTACACATCCTGATTAAGACTTGAATATTATTAATAATACCAAGAAAATATATCTCGATGTTGCTTAAGAAATAATGTATACATATATATCACTTTAGAAGTCATGGCCACACTAATTACACTGTGTCATGGATCTTCTTTTATACCCAGATTTATTTCTCTGAGCTCATCCATAGTGGTGGAGATGCCTTCCTCAAATGATGGAGGAAATCCATGATTTGTTCTTCTTCTTCCTTATGTGTCACTTCTTCTGTTTCTTCTTTCATAGTATGTGATGAAGAAAAACGTTCATATCTAGGAGAGGAGTTATTATTCAAACATCTTGAAGTAGAGGAAACCATTTAAGACCCTAATGATGATGAAGGGTATTCATGGAGAAATGAAGTGGAGATGATGGGTTGGGAATAAACATCCTTATCTTCCTATAGTATTATGAAAACTTGTTCTAGACTGATTGATAAAGCATATAATTGATGATTTTAGGTGAATGAAATGAAGATATCTCCATTTATACTTTCACCACTTCTTGGTAAATCAACAAATTCTCCCAAACTATCAGGATTAATTGCTGCAATTGAAATTATGGAAGTCCCTGGATAAGTTCATGGATTTGGGTTTATCCATTCAATTGGATTGATAGGAAATAGATAATATATACTTATATGTATTAATGGGTTAGCTATGATCATATCTAGGCCATTCAGAGAATCTATTCTGGGTGCCTCTTTTTCACGGACCTCGTTCCCTTTTTGTTTTAGAACTTTGCCTCAATATACACAGATTCACACATTTTGAACAAAGATTTATCACTTTACAATTTCAAAATTTGAAAATTGAATCAATACCTGAGACATTGGTTATATGACAAATGAATTGCAACATATTGATGTAACAAAGGCCTTCCAAGAAGAATGTTTATGGCTATGTTTTGATAGACAACCAAAAAATCTGAATTAGATACAAGATCTCTAAACTGAGTTCTAAGTGTAATATCGCCTAGAGGTTCTTCTCAATTCTTGTAATCACCATGGAACATTAAAGTAGAAAAAAATAATTCAGATTCAATAAGGCCCAATCTACAATGCGGATGGATGGGAATGAGGCCTATTACTAATCCATTATTAGTGACGGTTTGTCAGATGTCTATATTATTATCCCCTCTAGATAGATACAGGGGCCTGATGTGTGCATGTACAACATCATCTTCATCTTCATCTGTAAAATATATGAATGCTTGTAATTTTCTAGAATTTGTCTATATAAGGTAAACCTCAACAGTAGAAACCCGGGTTTCAAACTCATTATGACTTGACAGAGCCTCAATAAGTGCTTCTAGAAGTTCTTTTGAAAAATTCAAGGCATCCAAGATTGAAAAATTGGCCAGTACATGGACTAACAATTTCAAAACATTATAATTTTTTTCCATAGGTATGTGTGTTCCATAATGGAGATATTTTTTTAAGGTGCCTTGGATATTGAATTCCTGATGTAGATGTACCTTATGTGGTGGAAGAAGTTGACAATACATCTAATTTTTGAATATTATATTGACTTGGTTTATCTAATTACTGAGAGAATGATGGTGTATCCTTTAATCAGTCCTCTAAAATGATCATTTTAGGATTGATCTTTTCATGTGCGGGAGAACAACTTTGGTATTATTGAGCCTGTTAAAGGGATCTCCAATGAGTTTCTAGAATATATACGGTTCGAGTAGGGGTAGATTTTAAATAATGGTTTCTAGAATATTCACGTCTACCCATGTATCCTCTTCCATGGCTTCTTCCTCTAGTTCCCCAGTTAGGTATATGAAATTTAGGCCCATCAATACCAGAGTTTTCATATCCATAGAGATACGTTATGTGGATAATGTTAATGGAAGAAAATATCAATTCTTCATGGGGCGAAGATTCTGTTTGATGGGCTAGCTCTAGTTGTGCCGTTTGGTGGGGCAGTGTCTGTGCTTCAGAAACAGATGACATGAAATCATCCGATGTTAATGAAAACATTGTCATTGACATGATATCATCCTCTTATAACTGTTCTTTATCTTTCTGATCACGTTTTTTCTATGCGGATTGACCTTTAGAGGACTGATATTTGGATGAAGATGGTTTTTTTGTGTGGATGTGGAAGATGATACAATAGTTTTTTTCAAATGTTTTCATTGAATATCATGAGTTCAGTTAATTGTTTTTTCTAATCATCCGATCATCATACATCTTTGAAATTTGGATTTTCAGTTTCTTACATGCACCATCCTTCTCTGGATTAATAGTAGTAACACACATTACTTGGGTTGAGTTACTTTTTAGATTCACTTTTCTATAGTCTACCATTTTTTAAAGGGTTGTCCAAACATTTTGTGAAAGGTAAAATAATTTGGAAGATCTCCATCTCATTCATTGTTCTGTTTCTTCAGCCATGACAACTGAACCAAATCGTTCTCCAATGATGAAATGAAGTAACTGAGATGTTATTCATTATAAAATGTATTTTTTTCTTTAACTCCTCAAAATTCCTTAATATTTTATTTTATTTATCATATTATGATACAATATTTTCTTCTGATGCTCAGGTGGTGAAACCCTTCTATATGATGAAGTTTTTGAAGTAGAAGCACGTATGGGTGCTGGTTTGAGTGTGACTATAGAAAAATATTCATTCTCTATTATCCTTCCAATAGAAGATGGGATTACATAAGATTTATATTTAGTTTCCACAATGTATTCCTCCACTTATTGGTTGATTGATGCAAGGTCTCAAAAAAATCATGTGGATTTCACAGGGATCAGTGTTGTTTGTAACTCATCACACAAATTGGTTGCAACTATACTCTAGGGAGTTCAAGATTTATGGAATATGTTAATATTTTACATCGAGAAATGAAATATGGAACCCTTTTATTTCCAATTTTTTCAATTATTATGATAAAAAATTGTTATCTTCGACAACGCTAAGTAGAATTGGAGAATGAATTTATGACATATGTCTTCCCATCCAATAATTTACTAAGACTTCAACCTTGTATACCAGATAAAGGTTGACCTTGGTAATGATTTCACAAAGAATATTATCTTTACTACTTCTTGTTGTTGAGGGATTCAATCACAAGATCACAATGAGAAACAAAATTCATTAAGTGCTTCTCCAGAACTCAGAACCCTTAATTATTGGAAATGTATTATTCTCAATGTTTGGGTGGGGGATTGAATCCACCTATTAAGGGTAATCTTTTTTTCATGATCTTCTAGTGAATTCCATTATTCTAAAACTTCCAATCGAGTTGTTAATCCCTCAGTTTATTTCAAAAGCATTTTTGGAATATCTGGATGATCTATAACCTGTATAGGTAAAGCAGATGGAGTTTGAATTGGCGCAATGACTAAAAACCACTAGTGGTGGTGCTTCTTGTATTTCTCCTTGTATATAACATAGGGAAAAACCTATATGTATTTTCATGATACTATCCTCTTTATATACCAAATAGAGAGAATTTATTATCCATATTTTTACTTGCAATAATCTAACATTACTGAGGAGTTTCTACAAGATGTCCAAGTGGAGGATATTCCTGGGGAGCATGTCTAGAAGAAATGTTCCTTCAAAGTAACTCTATATTGATCCTTTTAATCTCATTCACCTCCTCCTATTACTAGGAAAATATTTTGTTAAGTGAAAGAGATATAAATTCTCCAGTGGAAAAGTGATACATAATATAAATTTTACTTTTCCCCTTATTAAATGTCTTTTGAAGGTGTGGGAGTTGGTTACATGATGGAATACCTAGATTCGAGGTATGCCTCTGATTTCTGTATGCACACCTTATACATTTACATTAGTGTGTACCATGTTTGGATAAGAACATAATATTATGAATCATCTAAACTCGACTCATTCTGTAGAGAATCTTCTAAAATGGTCATAATGAAATTTACTAGTGCATAATGTATTAATGGAATTATGTTAGTATCATTTTAATGTCATCTCATTCTATATCTTGCATGAGAATCTATTCTCCTATATGCTGAATTCCTAGGATCTATTTAAAAAAGAGTAACCCAAAATGAATCCTTGGATTGTTCAATTGCACATTCACATTGTGGATTCTTCCCTAATCGAGAGAATAATGACTTCTGTTGAGGAGGGGTTTGTAGATGTGAAAAAGACCCCATCCCTACAGAATGGGGATGTTCTTGTTCTTATTCGAAAAATTATTGAAATTTTTTTATTGAATTAAATGGTTGAATTAATCAATCCCCCTTCCCTATAGGTTTTGGTGGATCTTCCACTAATGTAGTTGAGATTCATGAACTGGTCTTATGTTTTTCGGAATTTTGGTGCAATAATTGGATGGGTGGATTATTCAACAACCAATTAAATCACTTATTTGGAAGACCTATTTTCTATTTCAAATATTTTCTTCATCTAATGGATAGTAACCCTTTAGTGGGAGGACATATTAATGTTCTCAGATGCTTGATGTAATAGTATCTCAATAGATTTCTCTCTTTGGGCTTAACACAAATGAGAGATAGAGAGGTATGTTCTTGAGAGTTTATTTGATTACACACGAAATATGTTAATTTTAGTCGGCAATGGGAAATGATAATGCATGAGACCACTTTTGTTGGGATTTGCTGATTTTTGAGCGTAGTGAAATTCAATGTTCCATGGGAACCCCATACTCAGATACAAACATGAGATGTGGTATTAAAAATTTACTTTTGTATCCTTTTTAGTGCATCGAGGAATTCATGCTGAAGTTTCACATTCTTCTTCTCAACCATTGGATGTTGGGAAACTGAGATAGATTCCTAGTAAATTTGTTGTTAAAACCCTTTTATTACCTTTAAATTACTTTGATATCCACCTAATGGTTTTACTTTGGTTTTCAAATATTCAATATTCTTCCATAAGTTGAGGTGGATTTCATGAATGTAATCTTCTACCCTCAATTCTAAAATGTTCTATTGAGATGTTGTGAATGGCCATAATATTATTGGTATTTCATATTACATCATTTTTTCTCATATTAAACATATCTTCATCATCTTTTTCTAGAGGTTTCTCAACATTGTTTTACCAGATTGGATGCTCCTTGATTGTTTTATTTCAAATAGTGGAATTAGTTTCCTTTTCCTTGACTATATTAAAATGAAAATGACCCATGGGTGGTTAGGTTAATGACTGTATCCTTATGATGTCTTCTTGTTGAGAAAGTATTTCACCTATTACTGATAAAGCATAAGAAATGACTAGCCTTATATTGGAATGTTCCTCAAGATAAGAGTACTTTCTCATTATTACATTGTCAATTAGATAATTATCCTGACAATGCAAAACACTACTATAGATTTAACATTCACATCAAATCCCATCATAGGGAGGACCACCATGGTGGATTGCTGAAATGGATAAATCTTCTTTCTCATTGGTCTTAAGGTCACAAGGAAGTTTTTCGGGGCTCTCATCAAGCGATAGGCTCTTTAGATTAACTGAATTTTCATGAAGCAACACATAATGATGAAGCATATTATGAGGAACTTCAGAATTAATTCTACTAATCTAATAATTGGTAATGGCAGGGTAGGATCATGATTTTCAACAGATAAATTTCTGAGGGAATCAATAACTCCAACATTAATAGGAGGCAGGTTATATATTGGATCATGATTTTCCAACAATGTATGGAGATACTTCTTCTTATATGCCGTTTTAGATGTATTTAGGGACACATGATGGGAGAAGTTGTTATCATTGTCAGGTGTATGTGCATGTTTAGAGTTGTCATCATAATGGGACAATTATCACAAATTGGAAAGGGTTTGTGCTCCTAATCCAGTTGTTCATACGATATAGGGGATTATGCCCTATAACCCTCTCGGATTGGAAAAGTGGTTTGTATCTGCTCTAGGATGGAATACCTATGAGTCACCCTAGGTGTAGGGACAAAATTATCTATTTCTTCCCCTGGTACTTCTGATGTTTTTTATGATATTCTGGTTTGCTTTGAGATTATGGGTAAAAAATTATTTCTTCCCTTTCATAGTTGTTAAAAATGTGTTTGGTCACTTTAATGGCCCAAATGGGAATATAAGTCCATTCCATATCTAGATTAGGTGTATGTTCCTACTCTTATTCTAATTCTAAAATCAGTGGGTACTAATAGTCCTCATGTATGGGGGTAGATAATTGAGTCTACCCTCGGTTTGTCATCGGATCTTTATGACCAACTTCTCTGGGTGCTGCCAAATGAGGATGTTGTCAGGATTGATGAATAATGGAAGGTGTATGTGCATGGTGGATATTTTATTCCAATAATGGTTGATGGAATTCGTTCAACGAAGAAAGATGATACTGCTGAAACAATTGGTGAGTGTAAGTAGGTGTATGTTCCTGATTACCAGTTTCCACCATATTTGATTGGCAGGATTTCTTGAATGTTGTTAGAGAAGCCTATTTTATAGATTATAGTTTGTAAATAGGTGTATGTGCCTTTTCACAGTGCTCATCTAGATTTAACTGGTGGGATTGGTGGGTCACTTCCAGATGAGGCTGCTGGCCATCAGAATTGGGACAAACATGTGTATGTTCTTGTTCATTTTTTTCCATCAACTTATGATGATCAATTTATTCAGAGGGGGAAAGGTACGAACCTTCTCCCCAATGTTCGGGTGTTGTAACCATTGGGTTTTCTTGCATGCCCAGGTCCAAAGGACTTGGGCTGAACAACCAAAGGAACCACCCCCATCATGTTGGCGGTTCTTTAATACACGATTTTTCGGACAACGATTGTTGATGGAAGTCATCAGGAAGGACCCTTGAATCTTTGTATTGGGTCCATGACTGACCTATTGATCCACCTCCCTATATTATGGTAGGTACTAGTTGTTGATTGTTAGGGATAAGGAACAGAAATGGTTGAAGATGGTGGTTGGCACCGTGTTCTTTTTGATCATCGGTGTTCACTGATCATATGATCGTGGGTTTATTTTAACATTGACATCCTGTCAAGTACCTTACAAGGTTGAGATAGTACAATGTTGACAGAATTACCATACCAATACATTTGATTCACAGTATTGAAGATGCTGAGTTTGTGATGATGTCCTTATAGTGGATAAGGATCCATCTTGAGTTGCAACCATTGAATTCACGGGTGCAAGCTTGAATCTGACCATTTGTAATAAAGGGATTTGTGAGAAAACTAAGAAAAAATGAACTCCATTATAGAAATATATCTTATATTTATAACTTAATGATTGATTTATTTTTATATCCTTTCATTATCAATTGATAAGGGCCTAACAGATGGGTAGCACCATTAACTTGATTATGTATTCACATCAGGTTCACCATTTTTATTTCACAGTTCCATAGAACATGTTTTCCGGGAAGGAATCACTACATCCAAGCGTTTTCCATTTGATTTTTTAATAGAACTAGGAACATCCAACAGTTCTTTATCCAAATTGGATTTACATTCCAAAGTCATGTTTTCGTTATGTTTGAATTTATGATACTTAATAATGTGAATTGGTTGATAGAATGGGTGGCCAGTCTCATCACAACCTTTTGGGGGGAATTATTGCCTACTCCGGCACTCTATAATAGATTTGATATATTTTCATGAATCCTTATTAATTAAATAAACATAACATTGGTTTACCTTGTAATTTTCAATATATTATTATCATGTGTGAATTTTAGAATGATCTTTATGTATTAGAGGATCTAAATTATTGGATACATTTATATGTATTAAAGGTTATCTATCAAGTGTATCTTGTTATATACTATTTAGATATTCATTTAACCATAATTATGATGATATTGGTTTTTAATCCACTTAGTTGTGCTATGTGAAATCTATTATCACCCAAGGAGATGAACGCCTGTTTTGATATTGGGATCATATCCATAAATGTGATACCGACATATCCATGTGAAATGAATCATAACCCTCATTGTTCTGTACCAATTACTGGGACACAACATTCCTTTTATGGTAGTGTGATAAAGACATAGCCATACAGTTTAATGTTATGTGGTAAGGACTTCTATGAGAAAGGTGCTTAGTCAAGGTTTAGTGTGAGACTTATACCTAAGCAACACAAAATACATATAAAGAGTATAAGGCTAGAAATATGATTATAAACTATTGGGAATATGTCCCAAGAAGAATGGGTTTGATTTGAAGTGTAAGGACACAAAAAGTAATTAATTAAAATTCCTCTTGGTCTATTTAAATGTCTTCTTGTGTTTATGTAAAATGTATGGACTTTTTTGGTTTTATGTTTTGTATTTTAAAATACCATTAAGAATTTTTATAATTGATAATATTGTTATTGAACAATGATCAAATTATTAGTATAAATATAGTTCTTAATCAAATTCAATTTACTCAGAATAAAGAAGCGATGGCCTTATCAAGTAGACTTTACCCTTATGAAGCCCATTTGTCGGAGCATGGAAAGGAGGTGGCGTCATAGGGATTTTCTCTTGACCAAGCCCATGACGAGATTGAATACATTAAACTTGAGAGGATCTGCCTACATGATATGTGGAATTTGGTAGAGATCACCACCTGAGAGATGTTATCTGAGACACCCCTAGAGTCAATCACCGTCACACACCTTACCATTCGGTCTTATACGGGTGTTATAAGGGGTTATGTAAAAGGACCCTAGAATTATAATTATGTGCATTATTTTTTTATATAATAATTAATATACATTCATTTTATTATTATAACTCTGTAATTTATTTTAAAGCACAAGTGGTATTTTTAGTTAATTTTCAACTAAAGAATATATTTTGATAAAAAAATTGATTTTTTAATTAAAAAATGTTTTAATAAAATATTATTAAGTATAAATGATCATATAATTTTTATGAATGAAATAGTAATTTTTTAAGGATTGAAAACTATCTTTGTCAAAACCCATGAATTGTTTATAAATGTCAGATTTTACTTTAAAATAAAAAATTAACATATTTAAAAAATTATTTAGATAAAATGAATACTGTTTTTGGAATCAGAATGTCGAACTTATCCAATGGTGAACTTTTCATAATTTTCAGATCGAGTCGAATTTTTATGTAGAAATTAAATGTCGTTTAAATATATAATGTGTTTTATGACACCGTAATGACCCAATAGTGATGTGATAAAATACGCTAATTTTTTTTACCAATATATGACATACCATTAAAATAATATAATTTTAGTTTTTATTTATTTATTTTACAATGCTTATGGACTTTTCAGTCTTATAAATAATTTTACCTTTTTAAATTTATTTCTATGAGAGTGCGACTCACCTCCATATAAGAAACCCTATTATTTGAAGAAGTTTGTCCATTGGCCTTATAACATATTGTTTTCCACTCCCGTTTTTAAAAACCATTGGAAAAAACTAAGGGCTTTTTTGTGGTTTTGATTATTTTAATATGTGGTGTCCCAAACCTAAATAATAAATACTTCCCTTTCCTTTCCTATATAAACCCACCCATTCTCCCACTTCCTCCTTCTTCAAATCATTTTCAATTTAACCAACCCATGCATTAATCTCTCTAGAATCCTCCGAAGGTGCCCCATGCTCCCAAGAAGTCTCTCTGAAGCCTCTCCCAAGCCTTTCGGATCACACTTCCAAGTATGGTATTCCTTCCTTTCTATTTTTATCCAAGTTTCTCAATACTTTTTTTCCCATTTATTATCAATTATAAATATTTGGGTATGATTTTGAACCTCCCCTATACCTTCCTATTTATGTTTTAATGATGAAATACTATTTCTTTCTCATCGATTCCATCCACATGTATCTATATGACCCCCTTAATCTCCATTTTAGTTGAATATGATGAGACACCCCTTTCTCTCTTATCAACCATTTTTATAAATTCTTATGTCACGCCCTTATGCTATTGAAATTGCACCGCATTTTTTCGAGCCCAGATCATTGTGTAGTGAATACCATACCCATGTCTTAATCATGAATATTCACATTTATGAACATATACATATTGAATGGTACTTTCTTTTATTTAGTCTACATTATTTAATCATGAATAACTTATGATGTTGATTGATTCCATGTTATATGATCCATGTGGCACACTTATGCATGAAATGAAATGTTTAAGAAGGGTTCACCCTAATAGCGATCTAATGCATTTGGTAAAGTATAGTATCATTATACATCATCTGAAATGAGTTTTGACTCATTCTAATTCAAGTGCAATGATTGTTTTCTCATTCTTCATGTGTAATGAGGGTTTACTCAAGCTCCATGTGCAATGAGCCTTGGCTCATAATAATTCCATGTTAAATGTTGTTTCCACATTTCAATGATATGATTTTCATGATTTATCATTTCGTTATTTTCATGTTTCTCATGAGCTTAATTGATAGGCCTTTTCATAACATTTATAGTAATATTCATGTTATACCTTGTTTACTCCCTTACTGATCTTTATAGCTCACCCATTTCTAATGAATGTCCTCAGGTTATTCCATGTAATGCTAAGTACGAGGGAATGGAGTGGTAATGTAATGTAAGATTTTAATAAAGATGTTGTATTCTAAGTTTTAAGTTGTTATGTAATATTCCTAAGACCCAAAGACACTAGAAATCTTGATCTTCCATGTTGTATCAAATGAATATTTTATGTAATAAATCATGTTTAAGTGTGTAAAAAAGATCATGGTTGTCATAGTTGGTATCAGAGGATGGGTTTAGTTATTGTTAGAATTAGGATTAGAAAACCCTAGTGAATCCCTAGAGATAAGACTAAGTATAAAAAAACATTCCTAAATTTTCATGAGTATTGATTAAGTTTTTTATTGAGAAAATACATAATTATCTGGATACGATCAGGTATAGTTGTCTCTGGCACAAATTTACATAGGAGTGAAAACTATGAAAAGGAGTTGCGGGTTTGACCCGAGGTATCCTGGTACACGAAAATGGGCCTTGGTGCACTCTTGGATATGACTCTCCCAAGGGATATGCTTTAGTAAATTCATAATCATAGTATGAACCATTGTTAAGGGATTTAAAAAAATGCCACTAATAATAATTGTTAGATGGTAGAGTCTGGAATACATAGATCAAAGCCTATAGATTCATAAGACATGGAAATAAAAGTTATTTATAAGTCAACCATTTTTTTCCTTGGATTACCCTTTATGTGTTACCCCAAAATTTCCTTTTATTCTAGTAGATGGATAGTAAAATGAGGAATATGTCTAAAAAATAATGAGAAGGGTAATGTGATGAATGTCCTGGTTAGATTCCCAATCAAAAGAGAGCTCAAGGTGGACATGTCACGACCCACCTTCAAAAAAAAGAGGGAAGGGTCAGCAGATTGCTAGGCCCTTCCTTCTTTAAGTTTAAGGAGAGATAATGACCCCCGAGACCCGCCTTCAATAGGTCCCGAAGTGCCGACTAGCACCGAGGGTATATAAATTACACACAAATGGAAGGCATTACCTCTTTTGGTTTTATTGGATCAGGAGATTAGATGATGAAACCCAACAACACCAAAACTAAAAGAAAAGTAAATCCAAAAGTAAACCATTCCCACATGCATGTTCCAAAAAGTAAATGCCACAAGGTACGAAAGGTGACTACAAAGGTAAGTACCAAATAAGGAAAAACAACAAATGCAACTTCCCTAATGGTCTGAGCCACTATGGTCATGTGTGATCCCCGAAGTACTCCTGGAAACCTGAAAGTAGTTTTATATACGTAGGGTGAGCATATGAGTACACTCAGTAGGGAAAACCAAAGACTCTCGTGCACAAGTGGGGGAATGTACTAAAGTCCCGTGAGAAAAGGTGTAAACCAAACACCTATCAAGGTAAACTATCCACCCAAGACTCACCGTGGCACACTCCCCAAATAACGCAAGTCATGTAATATATATAATAAGAGCACGTCGATGTTTGGGTACCCCGCGCCACTTTCCCATTGGTTATTGAGAAATCCTACGCATCGAACCAATCCCTCCATTCTTACCACAGTCCCACTTCCACACCCGCCCGCACACACCTGGGCCACAACCACACACAGTCCCACTGCCAAATCCCACCCACAAACACCTGGGCCACAACTGTCACACGTAACCATGCCTACAAACACCTAGGCCAGAACAACCACCACCATGACCGAAGACACCTGGGCTAGAAGATCCACTACCACGCCCGAAGACACCTGGGCCTCATCCTGAAGATACTTGGGAAATCACCTACCCACACTCACCTGGGCCACAACCACCACACTACCCCGCCCGAAGGTTCTTGTGCTAAAAATGGACCTTAGGCCATCACAACCTACCTGAAGACACTTGGGATATCCAGGAAAGGGAGCAGAAAAGGAGCTAATAACCAGCCACTAATAATATTGTGGGGAAAAATAGCCTCCCCCATGAAATGGGGGTGTTCGGCACTAAGTGCTCAACTTGGGTGGGCGCGAATAAGAAAAAAAAACTAAAAGTATGTATATGTTGGTAACAAGCACTCACCCAAGTTAGGTTTTTCATCATCCAGCCTAACGGACACAAACATCACTCAAGTCCGAGTCACGACTCTCACCAACAAACCCATTTGTCCCTTTCTTGTTATAATGTTCAGTAATAATGTTCACATATGTTAATGTGTTACTGGCAAACTGACACCATAGTCATAACCAAGGAAAAGAAATTATCCAAACGTCAATTTAAGTATCCACACCCAGTTCTCATGTAAAGTCACAACAACAAAGGAATAAGTGAGATCCCTAGAAGTACTGGAACCAAAGACAACCCAGAGACAATGCCCCGTGTCCCCTCCCCCAAAAAGGTTTTTTATCAACAGAGCATCCGACCCCAATTCAAGATATAAACAAGGTAACCACCTAGTCTTAAGACTCATAACCACCAAATCCATAACAATAGGAGATCCCATCCCTAATTTCATAACCACCAAGAGTATAAAAATAGGGGATCTCATCCCATCCCACATATCCAGTAACCGGCCCGTAAAATAGAAAAACCAAACCACTACCGCCAACACAAAGAAGGGTCATGCCGGTATTTTCAGATTTATAAGATTTAACACACTCCATGATTTCAATTCTGTGTCTTCTTTTCACATTAGGAGTTTACAATTACAAAACAAGGCATTTAAACATCACAAGGGGTTCATTAGTTCACAGAGAAAGACCACCAACGACAATGATTTTCATATGAAGTAAGCCAACACTATTCAGAATGAAGATCATAATATAAAAAAGCACCAACGATCACAGCCCCCCTTCGTTATTTAAAGAATCTGTTCATTATCATTATTTTGGTCAGGTTTATCCAATTATACAGAATCAAAAACATGCCCACCCTGCATGATACACAAAAGAGAGATGCGAAGGAGAAATTCCCTACTTGTTGATCGATGATCGATGTTTCGGCCGGGCACGAAAATTTACGCATAACGATGCGGCTCACCCGATGCATGAAAATCTTCTCATCTGGATAGAAGTACTCCTCCTCGCAGAGGGTGATCGAGAAAATAAGAAACCCACGGCAAACCTTTAGTTATTAGGGTTCGGGGCAGTTGAGATAGGAACGTGAAACCGTGTAAGGAGCGGGGGTCGTGGGTTGACCACGCGGCCCACACGTTATTAAAGGGGTCGGGTGGTTAAAACCACTAAAAACACTAGGTTAATTCATTAAATACTTAATTAAAAAATTTAGGGGAATTACCGGGATTTAAAACACCCTTAAAGGAGTCAAACTGGGGTTTAAAACCCGAATTGCGCAAGAAGGAGTGCCACTGGAATGAACTCGTGGGGGTAGGCTAGAGCCACCGGTAGCTGAGAGTTACCAGTGGGTGACAGCCATAGTTATCCGACCAACCAGTAGGCTGTAGCTACCAGTAGACCGAGCTACCGGTAGGCTGTGGCTATCGATAGACTGAGTTATTGGTAGACAGATCTACCGGTAGCTGCAGCTACCCGTAGACCGACCTATCGGTAGACAGAGCTACCGGTTGCTGCAGCCACCTATAGACCGAGCTACCTATAGGTTGTGGCTACCAGAAGACCGAGCTACCGGTAGGCCTACTACCGGAAGGCTAAGGCTACTGGTAGGCCCACCGTTACGCCAAACTTTACCGATATTCCTAGACCAGAAAACCCAACATGAGATTTTTACAAAGTAATGGACCCCAAAAACCCGGTCCATTACAGGACATATCGTGATTATGCCAAACCAGCTATCAAAAACCACTATTAAAAATTGGTATCTTTTTTAATTCCCATTGAAATCATGGAAGAGGAAGATAACATGTCATTAAAGTCTATATGATAATGTTAATAAGGGAAAGAAGACCCAATTTTTCATGCAACAAATGTGGAAAAAGACACCAAAGGAAGTGTCACAAAGGTACATGGAAATGATTTATGCGTGGAAAGGAAGGGAAAAAAGTATCATATTACCATTTTATAATGGATAATGTGATGGGTGGAAAAAAATATCCATTTAAGGAATCTTACATTGTTCTATGTCATAAATGTGGAGATGTTGGTAATTATTCAAGATAATTCTCTATTTCAAGTGCTGAGAAGCATGATGAGAATCAACAATTTCCTTGATCAAGGGAGCACGGTAAGTCCTGTGATAATATTGATAATGATGAATGAATTACATGTAACCACTAATTAAAAATTGTTTATATCTTAGTTTAATTCAATTCATGTCCTATTATTATATCTTTTATGATTTCTATGAACATACAGTCCTCAGTAGAAATGATATTAAATCATTACGAAAAAAACATTTATATGTGTTGCATCACATGTTGATGATTGTGGAAATGTTCTTATTGAAAATTTAATATGGTTCCCTTTGAAATAATTTTAGGCAAAAAGAAAAAATTCATTGCTTATGCCTCAACACAGTCCCGCACATGATCTGGAGTTGGTAGAAGTGATATTTGCGTTAAAAATTTGGCTGCATTACCTATTTGGGGAGATGAGTGAAATATATATGGACCACAAAAGCCAATAGTATATATTCACACATAAGAAGTTGAACATGTGATAAGGGAGATGGGGAGATCTGATCAAATACTTTGACTTCTCAATCCATTATCACCTTGGGAAAGAGAACAATGTGGAAGATTCTCTATGTATAAAGGATACTGCAATTATATCATTTATGAGAATTTAGAAGTATCCAATCATATTAGATTTGTAGATAATGGAAATGGGAATCCTTAAGGGAGGAACATCATCAATCCACTTCCAAATTATTGCTCAACCATCCCTCTTGGAGAAAAAAAATGATGCTCTAAGAAAGGATGTGGAAATTTTGAAAAAGGCGGATGAAAAGACCTGGAATTTCCATGAAAAGTTTCTTTTTAACTAAATAGGAATTTTTTTAGTCTGTGAAAATTGATGCTATGTGATTCTGAGGCTCGGTTTGCCCG
This sequence comes from Viscum album, assembly GCA_963277665.1. Taxonomy (NCBI): domain Eukaryota; kingdom Viridiplantae; phylum Streptophyta; class Magnoliopsida; order Santalales; family Viscaceae; genus Viscum; species Viscum album. Next base: position 386,919,976 of record OY728146.1, read on the forward strand.
AAATGAATTTCTGAACTTCTTTTCAGGTACGTTCAGTAAACGTGCTAGCGAGTTTTTTGTAACTTTTGAACCGGTGCTCGAAATTGAAATATGAGGACACCGTTGAACTCATAATCCTGGTATTCTCTTAAATATACGTTCATCTTGATCGCATTAGGATGATGCTGGAAGTTAGTTTTTCACTTATTAATGAAAGAATAAAAATAAAATAAAATGGTGTAACATTTTATTTAATTTTGAAAATACCATGTGGATTTTTCACAGGTGGGGACCATCATAACTAAACCTCCCATGATAGGTAATAGTGGTAGATATCTCCTAAGTATAAACCCCCTTAACCCCCCCCCCCCCCCCCTTTAATGGGAGAAACCTGAAAACTTCCTATTAAATGTGGGGGAGCATCTTCAACTCCTCCAACATTTATTATGCCAACTCAGTTAATTAATTAATCATTTTGAATTTATGAAAATGAACTAAATATACAACATAATCTATTTTGTTGGCTACTTTTCATTTTTAGTTGTATTGGGAGGAAGGAGCCTTGGGAAAAATATCTCTAAGGAAGAACGCCAATGAAGAATAAAGATATCGACTCCAACTTATTCCACGAGACAGTCGTCGATGAGGAATGTCTTCAATGTCAACGATGAGGAAATGTTGACATCACCAACATCCATCAATTCCCAATGACATCATCTCCTTCCCCATAGAAAATATTCAATGAATAAAATGAATGAGGTTGGGAGGGTGTCTGAATTATTTTTCCTCTACCCATTCTTAATATTCTTGTTCTTGTTGAGCCTCTTGATACCGCTCTAACATGGAGGGTGAAGGCTAAACAATCATGGCCAAACCCCTCCACTATTATTCATAAATGTTGAATCCTTCATGATGAATGAAGGCGACATTGGTGACGGAGACCGGTTCCAGCAGTTTGCACTAGTGGAACTCGAGAACCGCCGATGAAGGTACGACGCCCCGCCACCCCATGGATTCCGCGCCCCGTGGAACTCCACCATCTGCGGTAATCACCTCCAAGAAAACATCACCGCCCCGCTGCCTCACCACGCCACTGAGCCATAGGCACCCCATGTCCTTGTGGCACCCCCACAGCCGAGCTTCCTTATTCCCTCACGACACCCCCACGGCTGAGCCGCACCACGCCCCCACGACACCCCCACGGCCGAGCCGCCCTGCTTCCTCGCAGCACCCCTGCTGCCTTGCTACCCTCACGGCCTACCGAGATGGACCTAATAGGCCGACCCGGGCTGACCAATAGGCCGGGCCATCCAAATCCAAGTCATCCCAGTCCAAGTCAGTCCGGGTCGGTCCGACCGAGTTAAACTAGACCCGGACTATATAAGACCATATTCTTTACTTAAGCCATAACTTTGGCACCGGGCGTCCGTTTGACTAACCGTCAGAGGAACAGGAAAACTGGGAGCGAGACAGTAACTTTGGTATAACCCACTGGTCTTTGGGATAATTTTGGGGAAGGTTCGGGATGGATCGAGAACGTATCCAATTGGGACCTCGGGACAAAAAGGCTAATAACTCACAGACCAGTCGTATGAATGACGCGATGTTTGTTGAGTTTAGACCCCTATGACATGGTAGTACTTTGAGATACATTTTAATGGGACATCATGGTATTTGGAGTATAGATCAATAGATTTTTGAGTGGATCCTCCTAGAGATGAGTGGGCATAGTTTGGGAACCCAGTAGCTGGAAGTGATTTGAAGAATGTAGAGCTATCCTGTGTGGGTCATCACATAGAACAATCCTGTGTGGGTCAGCACCGAGCGATCATGTGTAGGTAAACACCTAGGGTAATCTAGTGTATGTCAGCACCTAGAGAGATCTTGTGTGGGTCAACACCAACTGATCCTATGTGGGTCAGCACCTAGAGTGGTCCTATGTGGGTCAGCACATAGAGCAATCCTGTGTGGGTCAGCACCGAGCGATCTTGTGTGGGTCATTACCTAGAGAGATCCCGTGTGGGTCATCACATAGAGAGATCATGTGTGTGTCAGCACCAAGTGATCATGTGTGGGTCAGCAGCTAGAGCGATCCTGTGTGGGTCAGCAACGAGTGATCCTATGTGGGTTAGCAGCAGAGCCTCTTAACATGGTATGATTATTCATAAGATTCATCTAATCGTCTCTACTACTATACATATGCTATACCTGGTTTGAGCTGAGTTCGTACCTATGGGGTACCTTACTTAGTGGTAACACCTAGGTATTATTCTTCTGTTTGGCGTACCTATGTGGTAATTTCCTTTGTGGTTTTCCTTCCTTCATGGAATAATTGAGCGTTGGGATTTTGGGTTGGACGCTATGTTTCCTCAAGATTAATATGGGTATACTTGATAACATAGGTATATGTATGGGCATATACCTATATAGGGTTGACAGTTGAATGGTAATAAATTTTATGGTCTAAATAAACTCATTTAATCATATTTAGATAATCTTATATGATATCTTCAGTAGTTTTAGTTTGTTTAGCACCATGGTTAAAACATTTAGCACTTATAGTGAAAAATGTTATTGTGTTAAATATTCATTAATAAAAAATGAAATATAGATTATTTAAAAAATTCAATATGATGATTAAGAATATGGAATAATTATTGAAATATTTAATTTCATTATCAAATGAAAAGAAAAATAGTTTTCATAAAATATAACTTTTAAGGATAAAAATTAATTTACAATAGAAATACGATTAATCATTATGAAAATAATTCTTAATTATAATACAAATGATATTTATTTGAATATTAAACAATATAAGTCCAATTGTAACATTTAAATTTTGTACATAATAAAAATGATAAAAAAATATATATATTATTAGAATAAAAAATCATTTATGTTTAAAATGATGATCATGGGTTATTAAATTCAAAATGATATATTAAAATAATTTATTTCACTTCATGAATTTATATTTCTCTATAAAAAAGGTATTATAAAAATTAATTTCAGTATTATATTTTGATGATATACAAAAACTCACAGAACATTATTGAACAATATTTTACTATATTTTCCCAAAAATCAGGCACACGAGAAAATTCAAAAAAATTAACACTTTAGATAATTTTGACATGATAAATTATAAAATAATATAATGTTATACAATTTAAAAATATAAAATATACAATTGCAGTATATAAATAAAAATATTTTATATAATGAATAAAATTTATTTAATAATAACTATTTTAAACTCCATGTGTTCTAAATGTTTTTATAACAATTTCATATAAATTCAGTGTTCATATATTTGTTTATAGGATGAAATATATTAAAAGTGATTAATTTGATAAAATTAAAAAACCAATAAAATATTGTTTTACAATAAATTATTTTCATCATATAGTATTAAATAATAATTTTATAATCATTATATTTCCTCATTGAAAATAAAATAAAAATTTTATGCATCATAATACATTACTATTTTTATTTCACTGATGATTCTGTTTTTTGTAATTGTATGTGACATGATTTGTTTTATTTTGGTGTTTTTATGTTATAATATTTTCAAAAGTGTATTTATATAGATAAAAAATATGTTAAAAAATTTTTGTGGTGATATACATCATTAATTCACTAATATTCAAGTATTGAGATGTCTTCCGGAATCTATTATTTCCAGTAACATGATATAGGTTTTTTGAGCAGCTGATGTCATAATAATGACACAAAAACACTATTCATCTATGTTGACTTGTCTTTCTATTCCATTTTATAACATTTTGATGTATCATGATCCAATATTATTCCAATTTTAACAATGAATTTTGTTCTTAATTCATTCAAAAAATTTCCGACATGTACATATCCATGGTTGAAACTCTTTATCAATTATCCTCAAATGAAACTATATAAATTTATTTCAATCTATGAATATTCATTTTTAATTTATGATTTAATTTCATTCCCATAGTGGAAATAGATTCCTCTGGGGATTCTTCCTTCATTGTTCCTTATTTTGATTCTATTTATCAAGGTTGTAAGTCATCTTAGTAAATTATTTAACACATAATATGAAGAAAAAACAACTTCAAAATTATTTTCATTTTATAATTTATCAATAAATTCATCATGTATTCATTTAGTATCTACATTAAATTTATTAAAATAATCATTTAGTCGTTATTTTTTAAATCATGTTCTCTGTGGGATCCCTCATGTTCTCTATTATTGTTGATAATCATTTGTGTTTCTTTATCATTTTCCATTATAATACCTCCTAATTATATTTTTTAAATATTAAATCAATTATATGAATTAGGCAATTTTTATTTTTTTTCACTTTATAATTTTTATATATTACATATTATTTTCCCATTATGATTTTTCATTGGATCATCCTTACTTACAAATTTTACATGTGATGGACTATCATAAAATGAATTTTTTTTTCAAATGTTTCATTTGAATTATTCTTTACTATTTTAAACATACTATTTCTTGGACACCTTATTATAATGTATACGAATATTACACATAAAAAACATTCTAGATAAATATTTCCTTCGAATATCTCTTATCCTCCCATGATTATTTTTACCACATGAGAAAGGAAATCATCATCCATTTCTTTATCTCTATAAATACCTTTAGAGTTGTCCTGTTTCTCGATAGAATTCAAAAAAATCCTTATTTGAATTACATGTAATTTCTTCTAGCTCAAATAAAATTTAATATTCTCAATAACGTTTTAGTAGTACATCAAGATATAATTTTAAAAGATCAATTTTCCTCAAGAGATAATTTTTTTTATTCTCCGAAGGTTGAAGCGGCCAAAATAAATTCTTTATAATATCAATGTCTTTATATTTTAAATAAATACAAGAATAAACCCAAAAATAATGCGATTTATTAATAAAATTTTTTTCCATATTTTTACTTTCATATAATCCAAATAATTTTGAAACACTGGAATATTACAACCCTTCAATTTACCATCACCATCATAAATGGTAGAAATTTATCCCCAATTGAACTATTATTTTCATAGATTTTCATTTTTAGGATAATATGGTTTCATAAATATCTAGAAAATAATTTTTAAGAATTATAATTAGTATCATGATGCACCATATCTCTTTCATACAGGTATAGTTTTAATACATCATGAATATGTTTTATATGTAATGTCGAAGAATAAACATCAGGGCCAAGAGACCACATGTTAGATCTCATTCAGGTATTACAAACCTGATCAATTCCACCATCGAATAAAGGAATCCCTTTAGAATTTACAATTTTCTTCATATTGATCATCAAATTAATGACTTTATTTATGTAAACTCATGTCTAATACCACTTTGTGTATCCCAAGACACTCATAAAGGGTATGGTTGAAACAAAGTGTTAATTTTATTATAAATTCAATAAATCATAATCCTACATTGATAAGTTCATATTTAACCTATCAACATTAATTTCATATCAACCAATAATAAATGAAGAACATATTATAAATAATTAACCTAGTCCACTACTAAGGTCTAATCCAATGATTATATATCAATTATGCATTATTCATACAAAATATGAGTATGCATCACAATTCATGGTGGATTAAAATTTACAATCACCGAAACAATGTTCTTTGTATAATACCATTAAAAATTTATTCATGTATAAGAGAAATACCTCCCATAGATCACTTCTGTTAGCTACACATTTGCACACTTTTTTGGGTGGAGGTATTCTTTATTTGACTATATATATGTCACTTCCATGTTATTTATAAATATATGTTTTTCTTTTCATCATGATGGTCTCAATTTTATTCTCTAATGCACTATTGGGTTATAGAATATCTTCCTAAAATAAATGTGTAATTTTTTTTTACAAAAATTAGATTATTCTAAATTTTTACATAAAATATTATATACTATATATTTTGTTATGTTATCTATGAACCTTTATTCATGTTTTTACTTATTCTATTTGGTGTAGTTCTTTGAAATCTTCTTCATGTAATCCTTCTCCATATATATTCTTCACATGCTCCAACATTATAAAATACTTCACATTTTTCCCCTCATGGAATTTTTCTTTGAAAAATTATATTAGGAACACTAATTTATCTACAAATATATAGTATTCTATATAGAGAACTAATTTTCTACATAATTTGGACATTTCTATATGTTCGTCGACTTGAAATAAAAGATTTACATCATCTATATATTACCAATACATTTTATTAACATATTTAGCATTTATTTTGTTTTTATTTTAATGGATTAATAGGGTATTTATATGAAATTCTATATGAAAGGATCTAATATCATTGAAATTTTGATTAAAACTTCACTAGAGCCTATACAAATTTTACACCACCTAAAACCACCACTGTGAGTGATCTCCCTCGGTTGGCCACTAACCATCAACACCACCCGATATAAAATTACACTAGCCTAATTGTTATAAGGTTTATGATCCCATAGTTTCTTTTTGTGTTTCCAATCATAAAACTCATCCTTGAATCCAATATCATGTAACACTAGCCATAGACTCCATTTGTAAGCTTTACATGTATTATGATGTCATAAAATTATTATGTGGTTAATATGATTATAACTTCTTATAATTTCAATATAATCCATTGAATGTCACACACTCCATTCATAAATTTTCCTACATATAAATATTTGGAAAGGGTTGGAAAACGAAACTATTTTGAACAATGTTTTGAGGTCAAATTTTGGTATTCCACATTAAATATACCATCTCCATTTTTATAAAAACTACATGACCCACATGGAAATCGATTGTTTGTTATCGTAGCTATAGACAATGTTTAGTAAGATATGTAGCTAGGTGTGAATATTTTTGAACCCCTAGCCATTTATCCATTTAGTGCAATACTGTTATTTGTCATGTCATAATTATTATCTAATAGATACCGTAATAGTTTATCAAAAATAGTTAGAGTGTGTTGTTATGAATTTACACACAATTTGACCATGTTTTTAGGTCTTTGAAACCTTATCCACCGTATCCACTTTCATCATGATTGTTTAAACAGGGCATTATGCCCAATTACAAACACTGACCGACCACACCATAACTGGACACCACTTTTGACATCACAATTCCATGTCAATCAGCATCTACAGAAAATTGAAATGTAACACACTATATTCCTTTCCACTAAATAAGACCAGCTTCACCACTACCTCATCTCCATAAATTCCAATCATTCTCATTGATAATAAATACCACATCCAACTAGTACATCATAATTCCCAATACTAGCCACCTAGAGAGTCAACCACCGTTATCAACCAATTATACTAAAAATAATAACAATGATGGTATATGGGGAATTATGATTTTTATAATGTACTTAGATGTCTAATTGTCATTTTGAGAACCACTACTGACCATTTTTTATGTTTCCAACACCATGTTGAGCCATATTGCATGGAAATGTAACAGGGAAGGTGGATAGAGAATCATTTACTATTATTCATTGTATATGAATAAGATCTTCCGTAAATGATGTCTAAAACAGATTGGGACTCATAAAGTTTTTAAGGTCCCAAGATTTCACTCTATAATTATCTTTCAGATAAGCAAAATTTTGATTGATTGTTTTAAAAAACACAGAAATAAAATAAGTCACACCATATTAGAATAATATTACTAAAATTTTAAATAATAATAATTCCCCTAATAAATAAAAAATAATGTAATGAACTATAAATTCTTTCAAAAGATGAATAATAACACTTAATATTTTTAATTGTAATTTTTCAATAAATGGAGTTTTCATTTATATATATTATATTCACAAATAGATTAAATAAAAAATATTTGGATTTAAATTTAATTAAATTAACATCATTTTTGGGTTCATAATTTCCATATTATATTCTGATTAATTTTTTTATATTATTCAAAAAAATTATTTTTATGTGAATGTTTGAAAAGAATACAAATTTTGATAAAGTGGAAATTTTATGAAATTATTATAATAAAATAATTACAGAAAATTAGTTGATAAATTTATTAAAAATATATATCAATTTTATATAAATAAATATTTTAAAACCATTGGGTTGAATTTATAAAATCAATTTGTTGTTTTTTTGGAATCATATGTAATATCTAACACAAAATACTATTTTTATTCTTTTATATTAAAAATTATGTTTCTAAAAATTTAGAAAATTAAACTATAAAATGGATTAAATAATTTATGTCAAAATTATCATTTTATTTAATAGGAACAATTTAATTTTTGGTCCTAAATATATCATTACCAATATAAATTTTGATGACCATTATAATGACGTAAGGGTTATTTAAAGAATAATTGTCTAAATGATTATTTGTAATTTTTATCTGATAAATTGAATTTATATGTTCTATATAATTGATATTACTTATTTTGATTTAATTATATAAAAATATTTTATCCCACTTTTATTTACATATTAATGGTATCTATTATTAGGTATACCTAATTTGGAAAACCGTGTTTTATGAAAAATTGTTATTCTATATAAAATAAGATTTCATCTAAAATTGTATTTCATAAAATTTTAAAGATTTCAATTAATATATATATATAATAGGTTTATATTTATAATATGAAGGATAATTGAAGAATTTCATTATGTTTATAAAGAAATATAAATTCCTTATGTAAAAATAAGTTACAAGCCTAAATTCTCAAAATGATAATATATAAAAATATAGAGTTAACTGAGTTGAAATTTTTTCAAACAGGGTGTTGAAGTGAATGGTGGAGGATTTATTCACTATATATAAAAAACTCCCTATTTTATAATTATTATCAATTTACTGTAGAATAGTAACATTCCATCACCTAAAAGGTAATGGGTATGTATGAAAATTACATTTTAATTGTTTAGAATTGGGTTTCAATTCCATCAAATGTATTCACCCATTCCTAATAATGAATAATAAGAAAATTTAGAGGTAATGTTCCCAACCAAACACTTTTATTTATTAACTTCTATTTAAAGCACAAAGCTATTCTGTCCATGATTTTATGATAAAAAATTTATTAATAATATGATAAAAATTTATTATAGAAGTTAAATGACAATTTTCTAGCCACATCCAACCCATCCAAAAAACAAAAATGTACCTTTTGTAATATGTTGACTACCCACTTCATAAAAATACTAATATATTTCATAGAACTTTTATACTAGAATGGTTTAAGAGGGGATATTTAATAAATAAATATGATATTTAAAAAATAATTATGTTTCTCAACATATAATATAATTCCTTCTTCTTTTATATTTGAGTAAAATGAATACATCACTTTTACGAATGTGCCGAAAACCACCTCTATGAAAGTTATATATTTTTATTTTCATAAGAGTCATTTATTACATATAAAAACATATTATAACCATGTTAAAAATATTATACAATTATTGATAAAATCATTTACCTTCAATAAATGTTTTTTTTGAAAAAGTAATCCCATTCATAGACATTCTACCACATAGATTATAGTTTTTTGTATTACTACCAAAATGATATATTCTATAAATGTGTATCATAGTTGAATAAGAAAACATAAGTACGTGTGATATTAAAAAAGAAGTAAATAAATATTTTTATTTTTCCATAACAATAAAAGTAATATGTAAATTATTTTTATGATAACAACGGTCAACCACAAAAATTACCAATGAAAGATCATCAACGACTTCATTATCACAAATCAGAACCAAAATACGTATAAAATAAAATTAATACATTATATATTAACATTTATCATATATTTAGGTACCAATTATGATATTTATCTATTAAAAATTTAATATATGAAAAATTATAAACACAAAAAATTTGGAGATAGTATTATAATAATATATGAAGATAACCACATTCTATATTGCAAAAAAAATACAAAAAAACAATGTATCTACAATAAATGATTTTAAATGAAATTTAGTATGTTTATATATTAAAATAGTGTCACTAAATATGTTATAATGATAAATATTGTTGGATATAATGATTTTATAGAAATATTTTCCAACTAGGATTAATAAAAACAATTATTTGTATGTACTTTCAATTCTATGAGTCATGATTGATATAGTTCACCATTATTTATTTTTCACAGTGTATTAAATGTAAAATTTCAACTATCTATAATTAATACCATTTATTTGATGATATTTTAATTCCCATTTAATGAAACCCCTCTTGTTTTTTTTCAATCTGATGATAACATTACTGTATGGGATTTTACTAACTCAAATATTATCCGTTTTCATAACATTGAACTTTTACTATGATCTTCCACTATAGTTATAATATATCCTATGATGATGTTTGGTTGTATTTACCAATTTAATTTCTTAGAATAATTGTTTTGTAACATATTATGTAATTTTATTAATCCCTTGTTTCATAAATTTTTAAAATAATTAAGGATAATTTTTAATCATTTAAGTGGTTCTTTTTCATTCGTGTCTTTTTTATAATTTCCGCCATCACTAACATTTATTATTTTGGAATATAAATATGTGTTGTATTTTGGGATAATCATATTTATCTTAAAATATTTTCACACTTAACATTAAATATATTTTATTTTTTTTGGTTTTTAAGAATGTTGTTTCAAAAATATTAAGGAAACATTTCATTTCACATTATATTCTTTTTCCATCCACTCCAAATTTCATAAATAAGATGGAATTTTTAACATTATTTCCATTATTTTTTTAAAATTGGATTTTTTGAAGTATTATATTAAAATTAATACGAAATATTACTTTCTCAAAGTAATTTCAGGAATATAATATTTATATTGATCATTATAAAATATTTTAAAAAAATATCTTCACAATTTCATTTTCACCTTCCAATGGAGTTAGGTTTCTTGATTCATCTTTTATTTTTCACATATAATGTTAAACCATTAGGGTGGACTAATTATTTTGTTAGAAATTTTAATTAATTATGTTATTTGATGCCATTTGAATATTTTAGGAAACCTATTTTTTCAATTGGTTCTTACTCTTAGAAAATATTGTGATTTGTAATTATTATAAAACACATTTTCCAATGTGTTATTTATGATATTATAAGTTAAAAATTTTGATGTTGAAATGTAAGTATGGATGATTTTTTGGTTGGGTTCTATATAACCCTATTATTTTCTAGTTAAAAGCAGATTTCACATGAAATAGGTATATACAGGCATGATCTAGTGGTCTCGCAATTGTGGGTACAATTATGTGTCTCGCGTAGGTATGGTTTACATAGGATAATGTTTGTGGTGCATTTGAATGGTATCCAATGTTATATTGTTATTTATAATTCTTACATAATAATTCATTGAAATCGTTTTGATTCAAGATATTTCCCATATTCAATTACTCTTGATTGCTGATCTATGATATGTTGGGTATAATTATCTTATATTATTTATATATTTCATGATGTTACATGTATTCTCATCTTTCATGCACTTATGAGGATTGATTTTTATCACTTAGATTTACCCTTAAAATTATTTTAATCTCACCCTTCTAATATTTCCATTTTTTGGGTTATAGTAATGTATTTAATATATGAAAATACTATATGGGAATCTAGTGTTTTTCGATAACCAAGAAATATTCGAAAATATTATAAAATTAAACTCTTTTATAACCATTATTTAATGAAACTAAAACATTAGTTCTTATAATTATTTTTTATTTGTGATACGTAATTTTTAACATATAAAAATAATATAAAATAATAATATATATATCTTGGGGGAGTTGTAGTACATATCAGTGAAAGGTTTAGTAATTTTCTAGGTTTTTAGTCTTTCTGGAGATTAGGATAAGACAAAATTAGTGAAAACCATATGGATAAGTCTAAGTATAATATAATATCCAAAAATAATGACATCTTAGACAACAAAAAACACATGGAAGCTGTTTTGAAATAATGAACATAATGCCCTCAAAACACCCAACATAAACTAAACTGATTAAGTATACTAGTAATAAATAATAAGGAAGTAAAATAATGTATTTAAGAATAATTTATTAAACATGAAAAATTATTTAACAAGAAAATATTTAGTGTAATATTACTATAGTTGAGATAATGTATATAGAGGGAAACTCTAGACTCATGGTTAGGGTTTTTTCACTTCTCATTATTTATATATCTGATACATATTCCATATTCACCAATTTTTTTTTTGTATGATATATATACCAACAATTTTACATGTAATAAATTGAATCCATCATAGTTCATTGTATTTCATGTTTCAGTTGTTATTATTTCATCCATGGGTATTTGACTTGAATGTTACCAAGTGGTAAATAATTTTATAACTCAATTTATTGACATTGGGATATATTACTTCTTCATTATAATTGATATATTTAATGATTATTTGTGTAATAAATATTTATTATATTTTTTTTATCAACTCCAATTTTTATGGATTTGAATTTTATTAAAAAAATAGGTTTTTTTATTTGTTATCAAATTAAATGGTACTATTTTTGATAATTTTATTCCTCAAAGATTCTGATTCTCAAAGACATATGTTTTTGATATGAACATAAATAAATTTTTGAGGTTTATATACTACATTTGACATGATATATCATGAAAAAAATGATTTTCATGATATTTAAAGTATCATATGTTATCTTATCAAGAGTCTTGTGATTCAATAGATACCAATGTGGAATAGGCTACATATTACTATGTCCTTTCATTTGGGATCTTTTATCTTAAAGTATCGTATATGGAAATTATTGTAACATTGTATTTTTGAACCAAATATACTTTATTATCCTTTAGTTATAAATCTGTTTCACATTTTTTTCTTATATTTCATTTCTTTTTATTTAAAAAACCATAAATTATTTTTAAGTGATATAGATCTTGTATTTCCATTTTCAATTGGGGATATTTCTCTTCCAGGTCCATGTTTTCTAAAAGAGTTTTAAAAAGATTTTTTGAATGAAAAAAAATTTATAGATCCATTTTTAATACATTCTACCTTCTTTAAAAATGTTTTAGATGGAAATTATATAAATATTTACAAATTAGCAAATTTGACTCACTTTTTCAAAATGTTTTTAACAGAATATATTTTTTCAGCCTCTATAACTTGAAATAAATTTTCCCACGATTTTTCCCATTATTCTCCAGGATGTTTCCATTAAATGTTTCCTAGATTGGTTTTCAATTTAAATAATTTTGTTTTTGAATTTTATTTTAAAAAAATGTTATTTTCCTAAAAATGTTTTTAATTTTTTCTAATGGTTTTTCCAATCATCAATGTCAACAACCCTTTTTGTTTATTTTTTCCAGTTGGTATATTTTTTAATGGTACCATACACATTCTTATTTTTATGGATTATGATAGTTTTAAGGAGATTAAAATAGAACCCATTTCATTTCCATGTGTTTATATGATTTCAAAGATATTTTAATAGAACCCATTTTTTCATATGATAATAATGTTTTAGAGAGATTTCTGAGGAACTCATTTCATTTACATCGGTTAACCATGTTTTAAAGATATTATTATTGTACACATTTCTTTTTCATAGGTTAATAATGTTTCTATGATATTGTTATTATACCCACTACTTTTCCATGACTTTATCATGTTTCAGGAACCAATTTTTTTCATTGTTTAAAAATTTCATAGACAATATTTTGGAACATGTTTATTTTCTATAGGTTAATCATGTTTTAAATATATTGACATTGAAACCATTTATTTTATACATATTATTCATAATATAAAAAGAATAATGATTGATTTTATTTTTTTTATGATGAGATGAAATCTTTACCTACATTAAATATTGTTATTGTAAAATATTAAATGAAGAGTATACCAAGATAACATTGAGTCATATTGATTTATCTTATATGATCATTATTCTCAGATTACTTCAGGTGAGCATAATATAGATTATTCATAGGGTTCACCTGGATAACACTCCAATGAATTGGGTAATAATTATGTTCTTCAGAGTATTGTATTGTAATTTTTTCATATGATTATTCTAATTATAAAAATTTAATAAGGTTTATTATTAATGTCATTTCCCTTGATACCAACAAACTTTTTATGCTGATATGGGTTATAAATCTTACATTGGATCAAGATCGATATCACATGGCTCATAACTAATAATTGTAATGAATATTTCATTTTTTTTTAAATTTGTTTCCCCTATTTTCATGTTTTATGATCCTAGTATTGATGAGTATGAGTTCATTAATGATTCAACCGTGCACTTAGATTATATTTTTCATATAATTAGTTACTTTTTATTCTCATTGATGACATTCAATTTCCCATGCTTATATTTTACCTTAATGAATATTTTTAATCACCCATATTATGTTTCATTTTCCTTAGATTATGATGAATAATGTTGAATGAATTATTTATATCTTTATATATTTTATTTATACAAAATTATTGGTAGAATAATTAATTACTGGCATTAAATAATAGAAAATGTGAAAATCTCCTCAAATGAGTTTTGGATTTAATAAATGGATTACAATTCAATATGGCCACTTTACTGCTTCTATGTGTGTTAATTATCTCCAGAAATATACCATATCTGTTAATACATCATTATAGAATGATGTTGAAAATTCATTGAAATGATGGATTTGAGATTTATTACAAACGTTATCACCATGTATGAATTTGATGAGAGGTTTTTCCACTAGGTTAAAATTATTTTGAGTTTGGATTGTAATTCAATACTTTTTTATGAGTTTCTTGAAACATAATTTATATTCAAAAGTGTTTTTTATTAATTTGACCACCAATATACTATTTCATTTTCCATTACTGAGTACTTTCAAAGGAGGAGTTTTCTAAACTTGGTGGGTTTTATAAAATTTGAAACCTTTAGAACTTATAAAGGACTTTATTCTCCATCTTAGTTATTAAATAATGATGAAATAATTAATATCCCTAGGTTAGAAAAGAGAAAAATTAATATTATAAACAATGTTCTATATCATTATGAAATTTTTTGTTTCCTTTAAGCCCATTAGAATAATCATTTTTTTTATTTTAGTAAAAATATTCCATCATCTAGAGAAATTGGTGTCATTAATGAATTGGGAATCATAGAAGGGGTACCCCCTTTTAAATACCGTAGTGTTAACCTATTCTTGGGATGGCTCTATTAAACTATTCTTAATCATATCAGGGTTTATATTCTAATGCAATTGGATTCTTGGAAAGGTAACTCTCAATTAATGGAAGGGAAGATATTTCTTATGAAAATAATTATTATCTCCAAATTCATCTACTCCCTAGAGTGTAAAAATATCCTACTTATATATATAAAAATATTATCACATCCATAAAAATTTATTGTGGACTGGATTTATCCGACAGTGTAAAATCATCATAGTGTCGTTGAAATAATACTACAATCCTCTTGATATGGGTGGTCTCAAAATTAAGAATATATTTGTTAAAAATAATTATATATATGATCATATTATATAGAGATTTTATAAATGTATGATTGGTATATATAGGCTTCCACAAATATAGATTCCTAAGTAGAATAAAATCTCGATCCTTAAATTATATTGAATTATCTATTTGGATTACCTTCTAAGACATATTCCTTAATATTACTTCATAATCACACTATATAGCTTGTAAGAACTCCTATCAGAATTTTTTGTCAAATAAATTGGGATATATGACTATAGTATACCTTCAATATAAATTCACTATTGTTCTGAACATCATGACAAAGGTCCAAATGTGACACAATTTCACACTACCAAATGTCATTAGATGAATTGTTAACAATTACCACGTTATTAATTATGGTGAACAATTTATATGAGAACTAGATACCAGAAAAATTATCAATTTTAGAATCTAAATTAAAAATTAAATTACTAGTAATGGAAATAACTATATTTCATACTTGAATAAGAAATGGATGAGACCCTCATGATTTAATCTTCTGTGGAGACCGAATAATAGAAAACTCTATTTATTATTATCAACTTGTTTTGGGTATTACATTATTATTCATATACATATCATGTCATAAAAATATTGATGATTTAATTCATTACTTTTTTAAATGGTCCATAATCATAGATTTATGGAAGGTCGTCTTTAATATCTTTGAGATCCAACATCATCAGGCACACAATATTTTGGATCATCTCAAAAAAATTTCTCAGCTCACTCTCTCTCAGTAGCTAAATAATTTTTCTACTATGGCTTGAACTAAACATATTCATGTTAGATTGAAAATATAAAAATGGTATACGTAATCAGACATCCAATAAATTGAAATCATTCAATGGGAAAATTGTTCTGGAAATTGGGAAATCTATTTCCTTACAACATGGTCACTATAGAAATTTTATACATGATTTCAGATCCCTTAATCTCATTGACATTATAATGTAATTTTTTATGTCATACTAGAAATATTTTTCATGACCTGACCCAATATAATTCTCGAGTTGGAACTATCCCAAACCTACCTCTATAGGCCAGAAGTTGGTGATAAGCGCCAAATGTACATCTTATTCTGGGAGGCCTTTGCCTAAGAACACATATAAAAGAACACAACCTACTCAATAAAAAAGTGAAAAGGTAAAGAAAAAAATGTAAAGATACTGTAAATTAAGGTAAAAAATCATGAACCTCTAGAAAAAACAAGAGTACGACAATGAATACTAAAATGTACACGGGTGAAAAACACAACCAAACCAGAAACTAGTCACAACCTGAAGAAAACTCGAATAGAGTATCCACTTATAGAGCCTGAATAATATTTTTTTTGTCTCTCTCTCTCTTTATTCTTTAAATAGGTTTCTCCCTTCCTCTTTAACCCTAATCACCTATCATCCCCCTGCACTGCCTTGTAAACCCTAAGGGAAGCCCAAAAATCATGCATCAACCACAGATCAACACCCATAGATCCTGGATGTACACCCATTATCTCTCAGTTTTTACCACTGTCGGCCTCGGTGCACCTCCATGATGTACCATCCTGACCATCATGGCTCGATAAATGCCATATTGTACTATCCCAAGCTCAACCTTAGCTGCACTGACCATCCATGGCCCTGATCGCCGCTCCACTGCTTGATGAACATGGCACCCACAGAACACCAGTGTCACACCCCAACCTATGCATGTTTTTTTAATTTTATTATTTATTTTTCCTTAAATAATTTGTTCTAGGGTCCAGGGATCATTGATAAAAATTGTGTGTCTGGGTTTCGATTTGATACCAAGTGGCTTCGCGCAAGCAACTGCGTGGACTTTTCATCTATGAAGAATTAAAATAGATAAGTAAATGTTAATTAATTGCATCCTTTAAAATTTTTATGGTTATAAGTAATTTTAACATTTTTATTTTAAATAAAAGCTAAAATTGTAAATTTTATTACTATTACTAAAAAGGTATTCATTTATTATATATTTTTTATTATTAATGTTATCATTAATTTTAATTATAATAATATTATTATTATTATTATTATTTTGTTTCATTTTAATTAGTGTTTTTTTCTATTTTTTTATTTATATTACTTTTTTAGGGTTTCAGATACCCATATCTCACATTGCCTTTCCCCCGTAACCTCCCCTCTTGGCGGAGCAACCTTCCCCTGCACTCTTCTTCCGCACAGGATGCCTCTCGCTCGCCCCGTCCGTTGGCCCTCCTCCACCACTTCATGTGGCCCTCCCCTTTGTAGTGCACCCAGACGATGCACACCCTCCTAACCTCTATTCACAGCAGCGCCGCTGAAAATCCCAGACTCGTCATCCCCTGTTCACCCGGCGCTAACCCCTCCATCTCAGACTTACCCTCCCCCTTTGATGGTTACCTCCCCAACTCTGGCTCTCCCCTCATCTACCGCCTTCCCTTCGTATCTCCCCTGTAGAGCCCTCCCCGTCCAGCTGCCTCAACCCAATAGCGGGTGCACTCTTCTCCCCCTGGATTAAACCAACAACGTCCCAACAGCCGAATCCCTCTTGCACGACACACCCCCCACCATGGCTCTCCCTCAGGCTCCCCTTGCAGCACATTCCCCCCCCCCCCATGGGTTTCCATGTTGCATCACCCCGCTCCAGCGTGCTCGGCCTCCTTCAGCGCTGCACCCAGCAACGGTCACCCTTTTCTTCAGCACAGGACCTCTGCTCATGCTCCTCCTATGTCCGATGCACCTACCCAACTGCAGTCGTGCCTTCAGTGCGACAGCACGCCACCGACGCCCTCCTATTCCCTCTTGTATCCTCCACCAATCCGCCATCCAGCGCTGCTCCCCCCTGAAAGGTGTATTTTATTTTTACATTTACTTATATTATTATTATTATTGTTATTATTATCATTATTGTTATTTTTATTATTCTTATAATTTTTATTATTATAATTATAATTATTATAATAATAATTATTATTATTATTATTATTATTATTATTATTATTATTATTATTATTTTTATAATTATTATTATTATTGTTATTATTATTATTATTGTCATTATTATTATTACTATTATTATTACGATCATTGTAATTATCATTAATCTTATTCTTATTCTTTTATTATCATTATTATTATTATCATCTTACTCTTGTTGGATTATGGGCTTTAGTTGATTGTGGGTTTTTATTTGTTGGATTGGGATTTTTAGGACCCACACATAGTGTTTTCGAGCGAGCGTCGCCATCGCGCCTTGTTTTAAAAGATTCCTTTTCGTCGTGCCCTGATTCAGAGCGAGCGTAGTCGTCGCATCGTGTATCCAATGTAGGTCCCCATTGCACTTCTTTTAAAATTTAAGTTAATTTATTTCTTACCGTTTGCGCCCTATATAAATACATATGTGCTAAATATTATCATGCAACTTAAGATTAATTCATTTATTATGAAATGTTATAATTCAATGCTTGTAGTTTGAAAATTGTTTCATTTTGTTATGATTGTGCATGATAATATTTCAATTAAATATTCTGTTAATTTTATAAATGAGAAGAAATATAAGATAATTACTTTTTAAATGATTATTTGGTGTAAGATGTTCCGTTTAGTTTATACACGACGCTCGAAATATTTTCTTGACAAGCGGACACCCAGTAGTGAAAGAATGATCGTTTTTATTTTAAACATAATTCAAGGAAATTAAAATGTAGTTTTGGTTTGAAAGATAAATGATTTTCTTTTTAATCATGAACAAGTACTTTGGTTCTTTTGAGAAATTGCCCGGTTGTCTCTTAATGTTTATTTTGATGAAATAAAATGTTCTGGTTTGGTTTTATAAAAATATTGGAAGCCTGTGATGTAGTGTTTTGGGGTCCTCCAAAATGGTTTTAAACTTGTTTTGGTCTTATAGAGAAGTTGTATTTTTTTATTGGTGATTTTGAAAGGTGTTTAATGCCCATTTAGAACTTTATGGAAAATGATGTTATTATTTTGATGAAAACCCTCCTAGGATAACCCTCTTTCCTTGGAAGGAATTTATTGTTTGGGAGGCCATTCTAGGAGGATCCTGGGTACTTGAGTAGTTAAAGGCAAGAGGTTGTCACATGGAGTGGCTCGGGTGATGTCTATTGTGCTTTATATATATATATATACATATGATTGGATGCTCGGTTGGCGTCAGTTGGCTCACCCACTTTTTCAACACTTGAAACATGGGAATCTAGAATATTGAGAGAATATTCTATGAATGATTTCTGCACTGGTAGGTTATGGTACAGACCAATGGCCCATAGTAGGTTGATATATTAGGTTTATTACTATGGGATTTTCCCTCGACCTGCCCGAGAGAGGATGTTTGAGCGTATTGTGCGTTTTTATTTCATCGTGAAATATCAATAAGGATGATTTCTCATGTATTGGTGTCTTTTTATTTATTCTTGATCTCCTAGGTTCACCAATGTCTATTAACCTTTTGTTGCTTATAATAGTGATTATGATGCTTCTATGTATTCCTACATTTCCCTTGTTGTGTGTTTTACTTTCATCGTTTCGGGTGAATTGTTCTTCTTGGAATGTGGTAAACTTGTTTTGATTAGGTTTCTAAAAATTGTTTTCAAATGAAAGTGTTTAATCCTCTTTGTACAAATTTGAAATATAAACATCACTTTCCATTTCTAAACATCAGTGGACACCATTGAAATGAACCCAAATTTTGGAAATGGTTAAGGGAAATGGATCGTAATTTGTTTTTAAGTAAAATATGTAGAAAAACGTACTTTTATAAATTATAGTTCAAACAAGAAATGATGTTTCTTTTATTTTAAAGGTAGTGCATTGGGAATAGATATCGGGCTAGCCTACTAAGATTTTATAATCACTCCTATAGTTATTTTCAGTTTTTAGTGTTTGTGTAGGCTATAGCTTGAGTGCTTTCACCTAGGGAAATTTGTGATCGTTGATTCAGAGAGTGACCCGCGAGGTCGCACAGAGTTAGTTCAGACATCGTGTTTGGTCAGTTTTATTTTTCATATGTTCCTGTTTAGTCACTTTATTTGGATTATTTATTTTTCACTCATCTATATTATTCATGCTGCTTTATTTATTTTTATTGGTAGAAATAGTTCCTATAGCCTCTGTTGATTCCCCGACACTTGTCACCAGCCCAGGAGGATCAGGAATGCCTCTCGGGCCATGTCGCGGATAGGGTCGGGGTGACCAGTTCAAGGTCGAACCAGGTTGGTTCGTGACAAAATGGTATCACAGGGAGGTTGTCTCATAGAGGAACTCACTTTTAAGAGTTCCCTTTGTTATATGAGATGTCAAGATAGATGGAGTAGGATTGTCTGGACTTGAGGGGTAGGTGTGAGAATAGCATCGTGAACTCTTTCTTGTTCTGACCCTTGGGTTTCCATGGGATGCCCGAATTAATTATTTTCTTTGGGTTTTTTATGTAAATGTCTTGCGATTGGGATATGAAAAAGGGATTTGGACTGATATTCCTAAGCCTCATGGCCTAGCAAGCCATGTGGAGCAAGGGGCATGGTCCAAAAAGGCTCTCCGTGTCAGTGAGTGTTTGGAATATAGCCGCCAACCATATGGTCAAGTCACCCACTGACACTAGTTCCCTGTTGAATCGTTTTGAGTCTTTACTAATTTGTGAAAGTGGTTTGTATATGAATATTTTTTTAAAAAAATGGTTGTTTTAAATGAAATATTTATTTTTTAGGACTATTTTAAAAGAAGTTGTATGAATGATCTGTTTTTGGAAAAAAATGAAGTTTCTTTGTTTTGTCCTTGGTGTTTCGATGAGTGATCACATGCATAGTGGTATGTTGGAAATGTGGATGGATTTTTTGGTATGGTGGATGGATTCCCAAGGTGACACAGATACATGCATGTTAGTTAGACTCTAAGGAATACAAATGGTGAGGGATTAACACACCATGCTTGTTTTAAATTAAATATGTTTTCAAAAGAATTGTTTTGATTTTATGATGGCTCTTTTTCTTGTGTTTAGAGCCTTTCATGTATGCAATGTTTGTTTTTGAGGATTTTTTATTTATTGAGTTGGCCTTGATTGGGTTTTTGACCTTTCCTTGACTAGCAGTTATCCCCTTGAAGCTTCGATGGGTGATCGTAGTGCAGTTGATCAACCTAAGGATTTTATGATTGAGTTTCGGAAACTGGATCCATCTCTCTTTTATGGTCAAGCAGATCCTTCTGTAGCAGAGGAGTTGATTCAGAAGATTGAAATGGACTTTTACCTCATTGATTTTCCGGACTCATTAAAGGTCAAGTTTGCAACTTTCATGCTTGAAGGTTCACCGTTGATATGGTGGAAGTCAGTGTCTTGGAACAAGCCCCGTCAAGAGCTTACCTGGGAGTTTTTCAAGGCTTTGTTCATTCGTCAGTATTTTTCTGAGGAATAAAGAGTGAGAAAGGGGATGGAGATGTGTTATCTATAGTAGGGTGACAGATCCATGTTGGAATACTTCCAGCGCTTTGTTGAGCTAGTACCTTATAATTCAGGGTAAGCCATGAATGACCCCATGAAGGCTCAACGCTTCGAGGCAGGTCTCTTCCCAAATCTATAGTTGAAGGTGTCAGAGTACAACCTAACTTCTTTTGTCAATGTGGCAAGATAAGCTTTTCATGTCGAAGCCGCGATGGAAAGAGTGCTCGACGTAGTCCTCCCTCTTTCGATCCCTATGAGTAGTGGTGATGGTTATGGAAAATAGATGAGTAATAAAATGAAAGTAGATGGATCGGGTTATGGAATCAAGAGGCCTATGGATCAATCATCATCCTCTTCGGAGCGGCAGATCCCCGTGTTTTATCAGTGTGGCAATATGGGTGACAAGAAGACGTCGTTTCTAAGTGCTCTGAAGCCATTCCAGGCATGTGGACGCCTAGGTCACTTGCAATGATTCTGTCGGGGCGTTTCTAGAAAGCGTCACAGGTGAAGTTCTCAGAAGTGATGTGCTATTGGGTTTTTGTTCAATGTTTCTGGTGTAAGTTTTCTTTCATTTTAAGTGATCATTTATACTTGCAGTTTTATTAATGGTATTTTGGGGTTTGACATGTATGGGAATGTCGTGGGTCTTTTGATGAACTCCAGTTTTCAATGCCAGCATGGTTTTATTTTTCTAAAAATTCTATCCTTTCATCTATTAGATTAAAAGATGTATGTTTCTTATTGGGATTATCAAAACCTGACTGTGAGGCAGAAGATGCTTCATCCATCAGAGCTCTAGCCAAAAGGTCTCAGAGTGAAGCAGATGCATAGTCAAGAAACCTTGGGGAATTTTAAGGAGTCTAGTTATGTTTGCGCCTCTATCATTGGGGTGAGGCAGTTTTACCGTGTATGTTGTATTTTCACCATCATTATAAATTTTTTTCTTGTTGCAAAGTGGTGTGATAGACTTATACCTCACGCAATGTCAGTAATGGTGCATTTTTGGGATGTCAGTCACAAATTAGTGGCCTTTCATGGACCATTGATGTAAATTGGTTACGGTTTTGGTTTGAGTCCATCCTGAAGTGAGGAGTTGTTAGTATTTTTCTGTCATAGTTTCATTTCTCCAATCCTCGGGCCCTCCCTCCCCGCCCATGGGGTTGGGTTTTTTGGTTGACACAGTGTTTTCAATATATCTCTCATCTATTTCGGACAAGAGTGAGTGGTGTGAAGGTTCTTACTGTGTTTCTTTTACCTTGAGAAAGGCCACGTGCATGTCTATTCTAGTTTTCCATTTGGTTGTTAGTAGGTTGGTTATTTGTTGTGGGGAGACACACGGTGAGTCTCTTTGAGTTTTACATTAAGTCATTATAGAGTTCCAGTTGAGTCCTCATGGTGGGGAGTCCGTTCAGGCCTCCCCTCTACTGGTAATCTATTTCGAGAATTGAGGCTGATGCCCATTGGTAATCAATGTAACGTCCATGTGTTAAAAGTTTGGATCGTGTTACGTGGAAACCATAGGTGTTGATCAATCGACTGGATGGTGTTTTGGATTTTCAGGGGCGGAAATTATTATAGTGGGGAGAATTTTAAAACCCCAACCTATGCATGTTTTTTTAAAATTTTATTATTTATTTGGCCTAAAATAATTTTTTTGGGGTCTGGGGATATTTCATAAAAAGTGAGTGTCTTGGGTTTGATGCGATGCCACGCGGCTTCGCACAAGCAACTGCATGTCCTTTTCATCTATGAACAATTACAATATATAAGTAAATGTTAATTTATTGCATCATTTAAAATTTTTATGGTTATTAAGAATTTTAACATTTTTATTTTAAATGAAAGCTAAAATTGTTAATTTTATTATAATTTAAAAAAAATGGATTCATTTATTATATTTTATTATTATTAAGGTTATCTTTATTTTAATAATAATAATAATATTATTATTATTATTATTTTGTTTTCATTTTAATTAGTTTTTTTTCTTTCTATTTTTTTATTTATCTTACTTTTTATAGGGTTTCGGATACCCATATCTCGACTAATTTTTTTTCTGGGTTTTAAAAAAATTAAAATATGATAAAAGGGGTTAGGGTTCGGATATTTTTAAAAATGGGTACGGGATGCGTGAACGCCGTTCACGCATCCTTCGCCGCGGAAGGATGCGTGAAAGGCGTTCACGCATCCCGGACCCCGACGGTAATGCGTGAACGACGTTCACGCGTCCTTTGCTGACCAACTAAAGGAAGCGTGAACGCCGTTCACGCATCCTTGCACGGGAAAAGATGCGTGAACGGCGTTCACGCATCCTTCGCGGACGAGCTGAAGGATGCGTGAACAGCGTTCACGCATCCGGCCGAGAAATCTTATAAAAGGAGCCCCCCCCCCAATACCCATTGTTCTCCTCTGATTTTTGTTGCGAAGCTCTGCAGAAATTCTTTCTCAACAAATATTTGCTGCTTTTATTGAGGTAAAATTTCTATTTAATAATTTAATTGTTTATTTGTGTTTATTTATTTCATTTTTATGTTTAATTGTGTTTATTTATTTTATTTGTATGTTTAATTGTGTGTATGATTTATTTATTTCATATGTTATGCATGAAATGTTTTGTATGATTTAATTTTCTTGATGTTGAATGTTCGTATGATTTAATTTTTTGAATGTCTGTTGTCTAAATATTGAATGTTTTATGTTATGTCTAAAATTTTTAATGTTTAGAAAAAGTAATTATTTTTAGAGAAATTTATTTTAATGGATGGTTTTGATGTAAGTGAAAATTAAATTACTTTTATTTACTAGTAATAATATTTTTAATCAATAAAGTATAAAATATATTTACTTATATTTTGAAAAGTAGAAGAATGCCCAAAAAACATTACAATTTCATAAAATTTAAATTAACAAAAGTGTTTATTATGTAAATCTCAATTAGATCAGTTATAATAAAATTTATTTAATGTTTTTAATAAATATATATATATATATATATACACATGAAGTTAAATTTTTGTAAAAGAGGTGTAGTATTTAATATAGATTTTATATAATACGGATAATATAATAAATATACCAAAAAACACGGTATGAGTGATGACTGATCTTGAGATGACCGACCATGCATAATTGAAATTTCATGTTTTATTTTGTGTATGTTGTTATTCAATTTGTAATAATTGCATTTTTTCGGTATTGATGACCTGCGAGTCATCTCTCAGTAAGTGTAGGGACTTGCATGTCCGTTTAAATTAATTTATGTATTTCATACCCCTAGACCCTCTCACATGCATGTGAGTAAATTTGTAATTAAAAGACTGACGCCCCAAAGAGATGTCGACGAAGAGGTGTCGACGAAGAGGCATTTGAGAACTCGTTCGAGAGGAGGCATTGCTATTTGACAGGAGATTGGCGGTTGCTGCAATATTTGATAATAGAGACAGGAGTTTACCCATATAAATTGTGGTTAGTTTATCAGATAATGATAAACTAATCGCAAGTCTCAAGATCAAGTCATGATTATATATTCATAAGTAATCAAACATTATGAAACATTATATTAAATTTGCTTTTGTGCTAAAATCACAATCACTATACCTTAACAATGATAAATCAATACATAAAAAAGTCTCAAGATAATCAATTATTCAAAACCAAATTAAATAATTTAAAATTTTAATGTAGTGTATAATATTTTTAAATTTTTTTTAATAGGTAATTATGTCTGCTCGAATATATTGCAACGGTGAGGTAATTTGTACAGATCAGGGTTTTAGCTATAGTGTGCCACCTGTCAAAGTGGTAAATCTCCATGGTTGTATGACATTGGATGCAGTTCGTAATAAGATTCATAGTCGGTTAAAATTGAGTGCAGGACAAGAAATCACTTCAATTAGATACCGACATCTTCAATATCCTGAGCGTATGTGGCACAACGACTACCCTATAGTCGATGATGAGGATTGGATGGATGCTTCTCAGTTATTCAGGCAACAGTGTATTAATGGTTTGATGGAATTAATTATTGTCATTTCTGATATTGATGTGGTGCAATCGATTACTACAGAACCATGCTTTGGGACCTCTATAGAAGTCGGTCCTTCACAACAGTCTTCTTCATTGCCTCCTTCTCATACGACTCCTGTGGAAGAATTTAATGAGGAATATCATCAAAATTTGGAAGGAAATGTAGATGACATCCCTTTCTGTGCTGATATAGTGCAAGAAAGTTTATCTGAGGAAGAAGAATCTGGGGAGTCAGCAGGAGATGATGTGGTTGGAAATGAACCTTCTGAGGATCCTTTGGGAGACAGACATCCACTACATCCACCAGTTAGTGGTAATCAGCCTTCAGTTTTTAGTTCCTTAGTTGGAGGAATGTCTCGTGAACAACCTTTTGATTGGGATGTCATTACACCAGCTTCTGAATTCCCTGGCATTATAGGGAATTTGCCTGCATCAAATGATAATGCCATATATGTTGGGCAGGAGTTCGAAAGTAAACAGGTCATGAAAAATGTGATAAAGCAATACCACATTGAGCGACATTTCACATTTGTGGTTTATGAGTCAAAGAAGACCAAATATCTCATTCGTTGTGAAAAATATGGGTCAGAATGTAAATTTTGATTAAGAGCACTATTTGATAAATGTTATTGATATTGGAAGATAACCAAATTAGAAGGCCCACACACTTGTATGCATCCCATCTTGGCACAAGATCACTCTTCTCTTGATGCAGATTTTATATCTACTGTTATTTGTGAGATGATACGAACAAGTCAGGATGTTCTTGTTTCCCTTATTCAGGAAAGAATTCAACAGTTGTATAACTATAAGGTATCATACAACAAATCTTGGAATGCAAAACAGAAAGCCATTGTAAAAGTGTATGGTGATTGGGATGAGTCGTATGCGTTGTTGCCACAGCTTATGGAATTGTTGTCTCTCAATAATCAGATTGTTTATCAGTTGGACAGTGTTGAGTATGTATCCCAAAATCATCTAGTTGATCGGTCAAAGGTGAAGTTCAATAGGATTTTTGGGCATTCAGACCGTGCATTGCTGCATTTCCCTTTTGTAAACAATTTATTCAGGAAGATGTCACATTCCATTATGGAAAGTATACAGGTGTTCTACTCATTGCTGCCACACAGGATGGTAATCGCACTCCTCTGCCACTTGCTTTTGCTGTTGTTGAAAAAGAAAATTTTGAATGCTGGAGCTGGTTCTTGGCATGTGTACGTGTTCATGTCACGCAGAAACAGGGCGTGTGTCTGATATCTGATCGTCATCGAGCGATTATAGAGGTTGTGAGTAGTGATGGGGTTTCTTGGACTGAGCCGAATGCTTATCACCGTTATTTCATTAGACATATTGCAAATAATGTGCATAAGCAGTTTAGAGATGAGGCCATAAAGAAGGCGATCCTCAAATTGGGTATGGTTTTCTAAACTTTATTTTTTTAACAAAATTTACTATCCATTTTAATACATTATTATGTTATACTTTCAGCATATGAACCCCAACAAGAATGGTTTGATCGACGTCTTGAAGAGATCCGAACAGTTAATGAGGAGGTATATGAATATATGGTACAAATTTCAAAGGAAAAATGGTCATTAGCATATGATGGTGGCATGAGATATGGGCATATAACCACTAATATAGTGGAGTGCGTAAATGGGGTCCTCAAGGGTGTGCGCAAACTCCCAATCACAGGGTTAGTGCAAGAGACATTTTTTAGATGTTTTCACTACTTTGTTGACCGGTCCCAAAAGGCCTACCAACGGATGGAAAATGGAATGCTTTTTACTCAGCATTTTCAAACTGATATTGACCGGATACGAAATGAGGCTTCACGATGGAATGTTATAGCCTTTGACAGGGAAAAGAGGAGTTTTCGGGTAAGAAAGTGCTATGACCATGGTGCATGCACTAATGGTGGAGTGTTTGTCGTGATGTTGGATAACAGGTACTGTGATTGTGGCAGCTTTCAGGCATTGAGATATCCATGTGTACATGTTATTACAGCTTGTGCTTCGGTAAATATATCGTGGAAGCCATATGTTGACCCAGTGTATCACATGAGCACTTTGGTTAACTGTTATAGTGCTGCTTGGATGCTTGTTGGTGACTTCCATTCTATCACATTGCCTGCTGATCAACCGACCATTTTCGCTGATATTTCCAGGTTTTCATAAGTCGGTTTTGGTATCATTTATAATTTTTTCAATGTGTGTCATTTTTATAATTATTGGCTTCATGCTACTAGGTTGCGGCCTCGAGGAAGACCGAAGTCAACTCGCATCAGAAATGAGATGGATTGGCCTCGGCAACGAGGAGGGAGAATACGATGCAGTATCTTCCACGTAGAAGGACATACTTGTAAGAGATGTCCCCAAGTGGCAGGACAGAGTTCCAAATCTCCTCATCCATGATCGAGTCTGTGTACCTGCTCTAAGAGGAAGAGGATGTGGTTGGTGTCGATGATGAAGAAGAGGAATAAGAAATAGAGGATGAGGATGAGAAGAAGTAGAAGACTAAGAGGAAGAGGTTGTGGTTGAATAACCTATTGTGGAAGTTTCTATAGTTACTTAGGAACTTGATCTATTTGGAATAATGTTAATGGTTATCTAATGGATAATGGATAAATTAACAAATGCAATTTCACAAATAAGAAGAAATAATTAATTTTTCACTTTTTCCTCTTAATTTTTAATGTGGAATAATGTTGATGGTTATTTAATGGATAATGGATAAATTAACAAACGTAATTTCACAAATAAGAAGAAATAATTAATTTTTCACTTTTTCCTGTTAATTTTTAATGTGGAATAATGTTGATGGTTATTTAATGGATAATGGATAAATTAACAAACGTAATTTCACAAATAAGAAGAAATAATTAGTTTTTCACTTTTTCCTGTTAATTTTTAATGTGGAATAATTTTGATGGTTATTTAATGGATAATGGATAAATTAACAAACGTAATTTCACAAATAAGAAGAAATAATTAATTTTTCACTTTTAAATTATGGTTTTCTTATAAGATGTCTAGTTTTAGTAATGGAATATGAATGTCTGAGCATCCTTAACTAATTTTGATTGTGAGACTAGGCTAATGTTGATTGTGACACCAAATAAAAATGAATATATCATGATTCCACTATTAATAAGTAACGATGATATCATGTGTGCAGATGGCAGGTTTTCCATTGCTTACATCTCAGGATACTCATGTATCACGACTGCTTTTAGAGGGACGTCCTGTGGCTCCCTTGAGTGTACGTAGATCTCACCATTTCCATCATACTGCACCACCTCCCGCTATCGTCCCACATCTTCGTCGAGCTGGATTTTATGGAGTAGCGATGTGCGACTTCACGTTTCTTGATCATCAGCTCATTGCCGCACTTGTCGAGAGATGGAGACCAGAGTCGCATACTTTCCATTTCAGTGAGGGGGAGATGACTATTACATTGCAGGATGTGGCTATTATGTTGGGCCTCCCTATCGACGGACATGCTTTGACAGGACGAGTTCCATCAGATTTTCCTGAGCTTGTTCGTAGACATCTGGGCATAGAGGTCCAGGATGATGGCAGGACCATCGTCGGTGGTAGATTGCGGATGCCTTGGTTAGACCAGCACTTCACACATTTACCAGATGATGCTGATGACGTCACCGTGCTGCGCTTTGCACGTGCATATATTTTGAGGCTGGTCGGTGGCACGCTTTTTGTTGACCACTCTACTACTTTTGTGCACCTGATGTATCTAGCTTTTTTAGAGGATTTGGACCAGACAGGTCGATATAGTTGGGGGTATGCCTGCCTAGCATATACATACAAAGCCCTATGCAGCGCATATCGCATCAATAAGATGCAGATCACAGGATGCATGGCTCTTCTACAGATGTGGGTATGGGAGAACATACCTCGTTTAGCTCCACATGCTCGTGCGCCATTACCCGTAGATATTGTAGCAGAGGCTCCACGTGGACGTTGGTATGTTATTAATTCTTTCTAATATCTAACTTACTTGTATAAAATTCTTTTATGAAATGTAAATAAAATGTTATCTACAGGTGGAGTCAGGCGCATCGACATTCAGATTCTCCCAGACATGATGTTCACGCCTACAGACTTATTCTAGACAGCATTCGACCAGACGATGTAAGTGATTATTATTTATATTGTTAAATATTTACTCTTTAATGTAAATCTATTCATTTATTAATTGATTATTCATTTTTTCTTTTAGATTACATGGATGACATATACAGATGATATCCTTCAGAGTCTGCCCCCATACTATACAGTGATGCTTGATATCGACTCCTGCATGGTTCCACTGATTCATTTTCATATAGTGGAGTGGCATCAGATGGATAGGGATATGAGACAGTTTGGATTCCTTCAGCCAGTTCCTGACCTGCCCAGTCAGTTGGATTCATTGCATTCCCTGAAGATGTCAGGGAAGAGAGATTTTGATTGGAGGAGCTACCATGCGAGATATGTTGTGTTATAGGACAGGCGACGGGAGTCCCAGTTGCGAGGGGAAAGGACAGTACGCTTTCATTTGATGGATCAGATGGATTATGCAGGCTGGTACATCAGGTATCCCGTCAGATTTCTGACACGGCACATACGGGGCTTCCATGACTTGGTATGCATTCTTCCTTTCACAGTTCAACATATTTTTTATTCAAATTAGTTAAGAACAGAATTTGTTTTCGAAGGATGCTCTTATTTGTCATCTACTGCATATGTCTGATCCAGTGGAGAGAGCTGCCTTTGACCCAGCATATTTTCACAGCCTTGTACGACAGATGCTACCGTCGATGGACGAGATTTATCATGGCATTTTCTTTAATCCACCACCTGCTGCGGAGGCCGCGGAGCCTGCTGTGGAGGCCGCGGAGCCTTCTGAGCCTCACATAGATGTACCTGGGGGTGACGACCCTGTTATGGATGTTGTTGTTCCACAGGATGAGTCTGCTCAGCTTGCTCAGCCACATGATATTATTCCACTGGAGGAGGGTGTTCAGCATGATCAGTCATATGCTCCTCCAGCTTCTCAGGCACAGCCACAGGTACTTATAGACACTGACTGGATTGAGTTCGATGTTTTATTGCAGTCATCCGCAGCAGAGCAGCCATCTATTTCCTATATTGGTGAGAGTTCCAGCCAGCTTCCACTATCCATAGATGTAGGCCAGGGTACAGGCGGTGAGACTGTACATCCACCGTCTGTCACACATGAGGATGTGGAGGTGGCTGTCGATGAGGATGCGCAGCGTACGCCAGAGCACAGATGTAGACAGACACGGCGTGGACGCATCCAGTATACGCCTGACTGTGGGACAGAGGAGCATCCACACCGGAGGCGTAGATTAGGTTGACATTTGATTTATGATACGTTTTGTATGTGTATTACTGTTATCTAGACTTCTATTATACCTTAAATAAGTGTCTTACTGTTATCAAATTATCTACCAATGTATATATATATATATATGTGTATAATAAATAATATGATTAAATTAAATGATAAATATTAATTATATTAATTATTTCGAATTGCAATAGAAGTGGTCACAGTTATGATGAGTGATGGTTCAGTCCAACCATGCAAAATGCATATGCTGATAAGAATAAAAGGCCACAACAAGTGTAGAAGAATGTAACAATAGATGGAAAATCTTCCATTGGGAATATGCAAAACAATGAAGTCAAGAAAACTGTGAAAGAAACTATTTCCAAGAATAAGTTGGAGCTAAAATCCAAGGATTATTTCATGACAAATCTTGAAATTCATATCATCTCAAGATGTTGAAACTTGAGGTATTCCAATCACACTTTATCCATTGTTCTTAATTATATTTCTCATTTAAATTAATGGGGAGAGCTTGATTGATGGAAATATGGGATGAAAAGGGGAGATTTATCTTTTCACTTGAACTTTTTAATATATTTGGTGAAGTATGTGCAGGATTTAGCATTTCATAGATAATTTTGATTATCTACCCTTGGTTAATAATTGATACACTCTAAGCATGATTTAACATTTATGGTTGTTTATGGACAACATTGAAAACTACAATATGAATTAGAAGTTCATTTGGCCAATTTTGAGAAGATACATATTCAGACTTTATAAAAGGAAACGATTTATACTGGTACGCAATCTAAAGAGTGAGATTATTGAGTATGCATCTCAAAACTTAGGTCATGTCCATGACATCACTTCTTCCACCTTATTTAGATAAAATGATATTTTTTAGAGAGCACATGCCTTAAAAAATATTACTCTTGGATCTAGAAATGAAACTCAGATAACTTAGCATAGTGATGATGTGATCATGGTTCACAAATATAGCATTATTTAATCAGAAAAACAATGAAAAAGGAGTATTAGAAAGTATAAAAATTAAGTTTCCACTTTAGAATACAAATTGAACCATATGAGCATCTTTATAGAAATAGATGTTTAACTACAACATGTTGAGATAACATGAGTGACTGAAAGATGCTAAGATTATAGATTTCTCAATATATGATAGAGAATACTCAAGCCATTCTATTAATAATTATTTAATGAATATTTATTATTCATGAATATTTATTAATAATTATTAACATTATTTCAATATTTTATATTATTTAATTGATATTTATTAACATTTCTTAATTTTTATAATAAGTTTATTACTTTATAATTAATATTTATACATTTTAAGGGGAATTTAGGTATTCTGTGAGATGCGTGAACGCCGTTCACGCATCTCTTCTCTCGGGAAGATGCGTGAACGGCGTTCACGCATCACGCCGAGGTCCGGGATGCGTGAACGCCGTTCATGCATCCCGGACCCATTTTTAAAAATATTTGAACCGTAACCCCTGTTATCAAATTTTTATTTTTTAAAAACCCAGATAAAAAAATTCGCCACTTTGATTTTCCCCCCAAACCTCCCCTCTTGGCGGTGCAACCATCCCCTGTTCTATTCTTCCATGCAGGATGCTTCTCTCTCACCTCGTCCATCGGTCCTCCTCCCCCACTACATGCGGCCCTCCCATTTGTAGCGCACCCGGACGACGCACCCCCCTCTTACCATCTGTTCACAGCAGCGCCGCTGGCAATCCCGGACTCGTCGCCCCCTGTTCACCCAGCGCTTTCCCCTCCATCTCAAACTTACCCTCCCACTTTGATGGTTACCTCCCCTACTACGGCTCCCCCCTAATCCACCACCTTCCCTTCGCATCTCCCTATTGCGCCCTCCCCGTCCAGCCGCGTCAACCCAATAGCGGGTGCCCTCCTCTCCCACTGGCTTTAGCGCAACAATGAATCCAACAGCCGGATCAATCCTACACGACACACCCCCCTCCATGGCACTCCTTTCATATCCCCTTGTAGCGTATTTCCCCCCCCCCCATGGTTTTCCATGTTGCAGCACTCGCTCCAGCGCCCTCATCCTCCTTCAGCACCGCACCCAGCAACAGTCACCATTTTCTTCAGCATAGGACCTCTACTCCTGCTCCCCCTCTATAAACTGCACCTACCCAGCTGCAGCCGCGCCTTCAGTGCCACAGCCCACCACCGGCACCCTCCTCTTCCATCCTACAGCCTCCACCGATCTTCCATCCAGCGCTGCTCCCCCCTGAAAGGTGTATTTTATTTTTTACTTTTACTTTTATTATTATTATTATTATTATTATTATTATCGTTGTTATTTTTATTATTATTATTATTGTTATTATTGTTGTTTTTATTATTATTATTATTGTTGTTGTTGTTGTTATTATTTTTATTATTATTATTCTTATTATTATTTTTATTTTTATTATTTTTGTTCTTTTTGTTATTATTATTGTTATTATTGTTATTATTATTATTATTATTATTATTGTTATTATTATTATTATTATTGTTATTTTTATTATTATGACTATTATTATTACTATCATTATTATTATTATCATCTTACTCTTGTTGGATTATGGACTTTAGTTGATTGTGGGTTTTTATTGGTTGGGTTGGGATTTTTAGGACTCACACAGGGTGTTTTCGAGTGAGCGTCGTCGTCACTCCTTGTTTTCAAAGTTTCCTTGTCGTCGCACCCCGATTCAGAGCGAGCATTGTCATCGTGTCTTATATCCAAGGTAGGTCCCCATTGCACTACTTTTAAAATTTATGTTACTTTATTTCCTTCCTTTCGCACCCTATATAAATACATTGTGCTAAATATTATCATGCAACTTAGGATGAATTCATTTATTATGCAATGTTATAATTCAATGCTTGTAGTGTGAAAATGGTGTCGTTTTTTTATGATTGCACATGATAATTTTTCAATTAAATAATTTTTTAATTTTATAAATGGGAAGCAATATCGGATAAATACTTTTTAAATGATTATTTTATGTAAGAAGGGTCGTTTATTTTATACACAACGCTCGAAATATTTTCCTGACGAGCGGACAACCTTTAGTGAAAGAATGGTCATTTGGATTTTAAACATAATTCATGGAATTTCAAATGAAGTTTTTGTTTGAATGATAAATTATTTTCTTTTTAAGCGTGAACTAGTACTTTGGTTCTTTTGAGAAATTCCTCGGTTATCTCTTAATGTTTATTTGGAAAAAATAAAATGCTTTGGTTTGGTTTTATAAAAATATTGTCATCCTGTGAAGTAGTGTTTTGGGGGTCCTTTATATAGTTTTCAATTGGTTTTGGTCTTATAAAGAAGTTGTATTCTTTTTAGTGGTGATTGTGAAAGGTGTTTAATGCCTGTTTGGCACTTTATGAAAAATGATGTGATTGTTTTGATGAAAACCATCCTAGTATAACCCTCCTTCCTTGGATGAAATTGATTGTTTGGGAGGCCGCGCATAGAGGTTCCTGGGTACTTGAGTAGTTAAAGGCAAGAGGTTATCCCATGGAGTGGCTCGAGTGATGTCTGTTGTGATTTATATATATATATACATGTGATTGGATGCTCGATTGACATCAGTTGGGTCACCCCTTTTTAAACACTTGAGACATGGGAATATGGCATATTGAGAGAATATTCTAAGAATGATTGTTGCACTAGTAGGTTATGGTACTGACCAGTGGCCCATATTAGGTGGATATATTGGGTTTATTACTATGGGATTTTCCCTCGACCTTCCCAAGAGAGGATGGTCGAGTGTATTGTGCATTTTTATTTCATTGTGACATGTCGATAAGGATTATTTCTCATGTATTAGTGTCTTCTGGTTTATTCTTGATCTCCT
Organism: Viscum album; assembly: GCA_963277665.1. Taxonomy (NCBI): domain Eukaryota; kingdom Viridiplantae; phylum Streptophyta; class Magnoliopsida; order Santalales; family Viscaceae; genus Viscum; species Viscum album. Next base: position 386,955,226 of record OY728146.1, read on the forward strand.
TGGTTCACCCATGTATATTTGGATTTATTTGCTTGCAGTAGGGATTATGATTCTTATATGTATACCTACATTTCCCTTACTGTGTGTTTTACTTTCATCATTTCCAGTGTATTGTTCTCCATGGAAAGTGGTAAACTGCTTTTGATTAGGTTTCTAAAAATGGTTTTCAAATGAAAGTGTTTAATCATCTTTGTACAAATTTGAAAATATAAACATCACTTCCTATTTCTAAAAAGTTTTCGACACTAATTAAATGAACCCAAATGTTGGAAATAGTTAAGGTCAATGGTTCATACTTTGTTTTTAAGTAAAATACTTAGAAAAAATTACTTTTATAAATTGTAGTTCAAACATTAAATGATTTTTATTTTATATTAAAGCTAGTCCATTGGGAATAGATATCGGGCTAGCCTACTGAGTTTTAATACTCCGGCCTATAGTTCCTTTCTATTTTTAGTGTTTGTGTAGGATATAGCTTGAGTGAGCACACCTAGGGAAATTCTTGATCGTTGAGTCAGAGAGTGACCCGCGTGGTTGAATGGAGTTAGTTCGGACATCATGTTTGGTCAGTTTTATTTTTCTTCTGTAACTATTTATTCACTTTATTTGGTTTATTTATTCTACACTTCTCTGTATTATTCCTACTGCATTATTTATTTCTATTGGGAAAAATCATTCCCACGGCCTCTATTGATGCCTGAATTCTTGTCGCCAACTTGGGAGGATCGGGAACGCCTCTCGGGCCATGTCGTGGACCGGCTCGGGTGATCAGTTCAGGGTCGACCCGGGTTAGTTCGTGAAAACCAGCTTTGTTGTGTGTGATTGGTCAGGGGTGTGGGTAGTTTATTCCCTCTCCTCTATCAACTGGAGACCACCTCTCATGCCAATCCTATAATTCGGTAGTCTTTTATGCCTTCCCATAGCTGTTCATAGATTTCCTGACTGTACTTTTCACGAGTAAGAGACAAAAAGCATATATATGAGGAAGGAGTGTGACAATACAAAATCAAAATATTGATCCAGTGATTCAATTATATCCATCCAAGATCAATGGAGAAATAGATTTGATAAATTTATGTATTTGGCTAAACCATGAAATATGTGGTGAAATCATAAACTAAACCAACAAATCATAGGGTGGAAGAAAATCAATAAATCAATGGTCCTACATAAACTAGATCAATTATTATTTACAAATAACATGTCCACTAATGAAGGAGTAGGATCTATTTCATTCTTCATGTCTTGATCCATCTAGAATCAGAGATTCTTCTTCATTTCATTCTTCATTGTTTGAAAATGGGAAGGAAAAAATAGGAGAGGGTTCTTCATTGGAAAATAGGAATATGAGTTCAAAACCCCTTAAGGATAAATTTATATCCATAAATCACGTTTAAATGATTATTAATTATTAATTAATGTTATTTAATTAAATCACTTAATAAAATCATCCAACATGTGAAGTCTCTTAATGTCCTGCGCCAACTTATTTTATGTCGTGCCTAGGGAATACACTACATTCCAGACCCAACCGTGGAATTTTATTTCTATAATGATCAACCATTTATGAGTTATCATAGTTTCTTTGATTAACTGTGCATGTGAAACATAAAATAAATTTAATATTTTAAAAATTATTTTTGTGCACCTCGGGCCACAGAATCATACGCCATCTTAGGGTAGTGCTATGGAATAGAATTTAGAAATATGTCAAAGTATTATTAGGAAAAGACAATTTATCTACCTAATTAACCCCTTCATTATTTTCATCCTTGAAAAGAAAAAATAAATAAACAACTCAGGGTACTAAGACCACATTCATCTCTCCTTTTCTTAAGAACACTTCTACACATTTACATGCTACCACAACACTCAAACTAAAGCAATAGATCACCCCTGTAGGGTATACTCTTATCGGTACTTGATCTCCACCAGGTTCATTGAAATTGTGGCTCCATCTTCAATGTCCATCTCTCCCCAGTTAATAATGTGTGTTGGGTCCTACACATATCTCCTCAGATGATACACATGGAAGTTTTCATGCACCCATTTTAGTTGTGGGGTTAAAGAGATAAGGTAGGAATCCTCACCGATCTTACCCACAATCTCAAATGGCCTAATGAACTTCATGGAAAAATTTCTTCCCTGGAAAAACCGCTTTATTCCACGTCATAGAGAGTCTCTCAAGAGACATTTGGTACTTGATCAAACTCCAAGGACCTATGATGATGGTTTCTGTAGGACTTCTTTCTGATATGGGTTGTCTTCATTCACTCACAAATGACCTACACCTTCTCCATCATCACCTACACCAATTGTGGGCCTAAAATAGATGACTCCCCAATCCCCATCCAGCACAAGGGTGACTTGCAGGGCCTCCCATATAGTTCCTCAAGAATTTCCATGACAGTGGTGGAGTCGTAGCAATTATTGTATGTAAACTCCACCAAATGGAGGTGACCCCCTTGATTCAGCCAATATATGGCCCACATGCTCTAAAAATATTCTTCACCACCTAGATAGTGGCCTCAGTATTCCCATTATAAAAGGAGTGAAAGGTTGTACTCATCAATTGTTTGGTCTCAAATGCCTCTGGCTTCCCACTTTTCAATCATGACGTAACCCTTGCATCACGATTAGAGAGAATTGTCGAGGGTATCCTGTGAATGTGGGTGATCTCTCTCATGTATAGCTACCCCCCAGATTTCAAGGTAGTGTGCCAACTTCATGAGTTGATCTACCTACACCTAGATAGTTTCATGTCCCTTATTTTTGCATGGGTGTCTAGTGATGAAGTCCATAGATACATTGCTTGACTTCCATTCAAGGATATGATGAGGCTGCAACAAACCAACAGGTTCAAGGTGCTCAGCCTTCACCTACTGATAGCTATGGAATAACGAGACGATTTAGGAAACACCCAATCTCATTTTTGGAACCAAACATGTCATTTCAGATCCCTATAAATCTTCCCCACACCAGGTTGCAATGATAATGGAAAAGTGTGGAACTCCCTTATCACCATAAGAACCACGGTCCGCCCCTAGAATAGGATCTCGTGATTCTGTCCTTCAGAATATCCATCAGAGGCACCACATGTGGATATCTGATGTTGAAGAACCTTGCAGTTAACATCTACCAATAGATACTACTTCACGCTCTCAAGGAAAATAATGGTCAACCCCATTGAATGAAGAAAAACTATACCCTACTGCTTTATCAGGGTCATCTGTAGGGAAACCAACTGCTCTGAAGCTTCCCACACAAAGGGAGCCAAGGACTTCCATCTATGGGAATCTTCTACAATGTTTCCTTTCCTAGACATATAGACTATCTCGAAGTCGTAGTCCTACAAGAAATCCAACCAGCATCGCTACGTCAGTTTTAGATCTCTCTATGTACATACGTACCTAAGGCTCTGGTGGTCTTGGTAAACCCTGAAGTGCTCTCCCATGTGGTAGTGTCGCCACATACTAAAATAGGAGACCATTTCTACCTGATAAAAGTGATGAGTCACGTAATTCCATTCATGGGGTATCAACTTCCTCAACCCATATAAGATGACCACCATCATTTTCATTATCCCATAACAGAGTCCATCTACTAATGTAACATAGTATACCACGAAATCAACTACATCATCTAGTAGGCAAAAAACATGAGTGTTCTTCTACCAATACCTCAACTCCTTGAAGGCCTTATGACACTGCTCTTCCCATGTTTGAAACTATCTTTTCTGCATTAGAGCGGTCAATGAGGCTGCGGTCCTGGAGATGTTGGCCGAAAATAACTTGTAGTACCCAACCGAGTTATGAAAACTTCACATCTCTAATTCATTCTTGGGTGTATCCTAGGAAATAATTTCTTCGACCATCACTGGACCCATGGCCAAACCCTTCTCGGAGATAACATTACCAATAAAGGGAACCTCCTATATCTAAAACTATAATTTTTATACCTTTTGGTAATTGTGGATCTCTCAAAAAAATGAAGGACCCTCCTCAAGGGCTTTGAATTACCCTCCTTCATTATAGAGTAGATGAGTATGTCATCAATGAAGACAATGAGAAACTGATCCATGTATGTTTGGAAGATTGAGTTCATCAATTCCATAGCAATTAAAGGATAATTCGTTACAATGAAAGGTATCAAACGAAACTAATAGTGCCCATAACAAAATCAAAAGGACAAATTCAGGATGTCAACCTCATAAACCTGTAGCTGGTGGTATTCAGATCTAATATCGATCATGGAAAACCAACTTGCACCTCACAATTGATCAAAAATGTCATAAATCATGGAAAATGGGTACTTGTTCATTATTATGTCCTGGTTTAGGAGGTGATAATCCATGGAAATCTGTAAGCTCCCATCTTCCATAATAACAAACAAAACTGAAGCTTCCCAGAGGGACACAATGGGTCTGATGAATCCTTTCTCACGGAGGACAACTAAATGCGCCCTAATCTCCCAGAGCCTAGTGGATGCGAACTAATAAGCCACAGAATATATCAGGATGGTCCCTATATAAAATTTGATTTAAAACTCTACCTCCCACTTTAGAGGTAGTCCTGATATGTCATCAGAAAAGACATCCATATAATCTGTCACAATTGAAGGGATCCAAATGCATGAAGAGTATGTTTCACCAAGGGTGATAATTTCTAGCTAATGGGTGATTGGATGTAACCTATTGCTCATATCAATAACTAATCCTAGTATGAGTTATTCCTTACCTAAAAAGGAGAAACACTTCCCATCAGCACAGAGTCATTTGACTAATCGTTGGTGACAATAAATTTGGGCCCAAACCATGGAAAACTATTTCATACCCATGATAAAATCATAGTGGTACATCATAAAGACCAATAGGCCCTAGTTAATCTTGTAAACTCTAAGAGAAATATTTCACTACTAGAAGTTGGATGATAATGAGGAAGCATCCCATGTTAGAACCTCAAGGTGTTGTTACCGTAAAATATTCTCTTCTGGAAGCTCCATCTCCAACCCAAAGAGTCAAGAGATGGACAAGTTGATAGATCATATCTCTATTAGTACTGAGGCAAGAGAATATTAAACACATATCATACCTCAAATCTATTCACGTACCGCTATGTTGTGAATTTATATAGCCTCCAACTATCTGAGACCCCAACAGCCGTCTCCCTGAGTTAGAAGGGGGCCTCCTGGTGGCGATGGTGAGAGAACCTCATACATTCATGCCCAACCTGCAGCTCCTCCCACTCCTCCTATAACTCTGACTCCCTGGGGACTTCCCTTTCCCTACTAGGTAGGTCTCGGATCACATGACTACCTCTATCATGGCGGACCATATTCTACCTACTTGGGATGCTCACCATGCTTGGTCGGGCAATCTTGGGCCATGCGACTTCACCTGTCACACATATAGAATTGACCCTATTCAGGCTTCATCTATACTATATGATTTATATATTCTGCATGACCACGAACATGAGTCTTCTCATGAACGAGTGTCTGGTTTTGAGTCCCCTAGTGTTTGGCTACTTCTGAAGTTGAGTCAGCCCTATCGCCCGTCCAGCCAATTCTATCTACCCTGTGTTATTATTCCAGGATACCCGCCATAAAAAGATACCACTCCATCACCCCCTCATTGGTAGGGTTGAAAAATGGAACTATTATGGGCCACATATCCCTATAGATTCCCTACTATAACTTCTGTACATAGATGTAGCCGTATCTGGTCATATATAGGGAGTAGTAGGTAAGATTAGTAAACCCCACAATGTACTCTTCCACTAAAATCCCTCCCAACTGTAACTCCTGAAGCTCATGGATATGAACAATGAATAAACATGATGGATATTACTCTTCTCAAAAGAGCTATTGAATGTTTTCCTATGTGAGAAACATCTCATAAAACATCCAAGTAACCAAGCTCCACCAGTGCACTAATGGTCTATGAAAATGATTGGCAGCCAATTCCACCCTTTGGACTGTTAGGGTCCATAACAGTCCGAACATACAGACCACTGACTCCATCCAATCCACTACCACCTAAGGATATGGATCACCATAGAACCACAATGGTCACTCTCTCTAGATCTTGTGATGTGAACTCTACCTGCACACATCCTCATATTTTCATGTTAGGTCCAAGTACTGCTCAGTCGGTGGTGGAACTACTAACTTTCCTCTAACAGTAAGCGGATCGCATGATGGGGCCTGAATTGTGGCCTCATCACTCATAGTGTCTTTATCACAATCTCGAGTGGATATCCTGGTCGGTTGCTGATGCAGAAGTATCCTAAAGAGGGTCATGAAGCACCATAGTCAGTTAAGATTATATATATATCATAAAAATATGGGGGGATGTTTAATCAGTAAGGATAAAAAAACACTTGAATCCTATATGATGCATGACCCACTGTTCCATGAATCAAATATATTAGGGTTCCAAGTCAACGATCCGGTAATCATGGTCCTGTTGAATGGCTACGTCAACTGCCACACCAACACTAGACTCCTCAGCCTAAGATCCTCCCTCAAACCACTTCAAAAAATTTCCCTAATACAAATCAATAATTTCAAGTGCAAAACATCTAAAAAACGTCCTATAGAATTAACATTCCCTAATTATAATTTGTCACAACCCGACCCAAACTGAGGCTCATGTCACAACATCCCCAAGACTTCTTCAATAGGCCAGGGGTTGGAGACAGGCACTAAATGCACAACTATCTTAGGTAGGCCTTTTCCTAAGAACTTTTACACACTTACACAACCAACTTGATAAAATATGGTGAGGGAAAGAAGAAAAAGAGTGAAACTACAGTAAAGTAAAGTAAATATGAATGAACCTCTTGATAAAACAAGATTACGGTAGTGAAAAATAAATATTAAAGGGGAAAACACATGCCCAAATTAGAATCTAGTCCCATCCAAAAGAAAACAAGGAAATAATATCTACTGATAGGACCTAACCCCTTATCCATATCTCTCTCTCTTAATTCAATCTCCACGTTTCTACCTTCATCTACAACTCTAATCACCTATCATCTCCACTACACTTCCCCTGTAAACTATAATGGGAAACAAAAAATCAAGCATCATCTAGAGATCTGAACTCGTTGATCTCAAAACAACACCCATTGCCTCTCAGATTCTGCCTCCACCTGCCTTGGTGCACCACCATGCTGCACCATCCAAGCCACTACTGGCTCGACCAGAAATGGAATGTATTGTCCCAAGGTCGACCTCTACTGCACTTCCATTCCTTGGGCTTGACTACTACTACACTGCTCGATGAACAAGGCTCCCACGAATGACCAACTCTATGGAATGTGATCGATTAGGTGCTTGGGGAGCCGATTCCCTCTCCTCTATCAACCAACAAGCTCTGCTAAAGAAAATATTCTTCTTCTAGGATCTTCTACCCCTTTCCATATCCATTTAGGGATTATCTAACCATACATCACAAGAGGAAGAAACAAAAAGTGTGTATATTTAGAAGGAGTGCAACAATATAAAACAAAAATATAGATGTACTGATTTAATTATGTTCAACAGAGATCAAAGTGGAAAGAAATTTAATAAGTTTATGTATTGAAATCAAACCATGAAATGTACGGTGAAAATGTAAACTAAACGAACAAATCATGGTGTGGGGGGAAAATCAATGAATCAAATGTCATAATTGAACTAGATCATTAATTGTTATCACAGAACATGTTCACCATTGAAGGAGGAGGATCTGTTGTATTCTCCACATGTTGATTTGTCTAGAATCTGAGATTCTTCATAATTTTATTCTTTATTTTTCGACAATGGGAAGGAAAATATAGGAGAGGGGTCGTCATTAGAAAAACAGGATTATGAGGAAAAAATCCATTAACCATGAATTTAAATCCATAATTTAGGTTTATATCATTTTTAATTACTTAATTTAATTAATTATTTAAATCACATAAAACACTCTTCCAATGAGAGAGGGGTCCGAACGTCCCTCGGTAACATATTTGATGTCGCGTATATGGGAAACACCACATTTCGGACCCAATAATGGTCTTGGATTTTCAATCCAATCAACTGTTTAAGATTTATCCAAGTTTCATTTATTAAATATTCATCATCAATGTAAAATAAATTTAATATTTTGTAGAAAATAATTCTTCGAACACTGGGCCTCAGAATCGCACACCGTCTCAGCGCCTAACTCTAGAATTGTATTCCAAAATATTTCAATGCATTATTAGGAAAAACTAGGACTTCACAATATTTATGTTCATTACGATTTGGTAGATCTTATATTGATTAAGTTAATCATTAATAGTGCTTTTAAAGGGAATCCTTGTCCCATGTATTTTGGGACAGTCTTCTGAAATCACAATAGTAAAGTTATGGGATATATTTATAGAAGATGTAAAATTTATTCATATTATTATGGTAAATGATAGTCTTCATTCACGTGATGAAAATGGAAATTTGAACAACATGGAACAATATACAGTTGCAATGTGATTCCATGATTGTTTTATTGATTTTATAACTAGCATCATTCACTTTTCCAAAAAGATGAGTAATTAGTGGATCAAATGATTTTACATCCTCTCATCCTTGAGAAATATTATCAAATATATTTTACATGAAACCAATTATGTGGATGATAGTCATCTGATAAAATAGGTGAGTTGTGATTATCTCACTAGGGAAAATTATCCACCATTACAGCCGATGCGTATAATCATTAGAGATTATTGTAAAATACCTTCTTTCAGACTTCTATAATTTTATTATTTCATAATGAAATATAGTATTCTACATAGAGAAGAACACATATTATTTTAAACAAAATAAATTACAATAAAGGATATTTTTTAAAAATTTGGGATCACATTGAAATAATTTTGGAACTTTTTCAGTGAAAACATTATATTATTTTACAGGAATCGTATTTTTCACAATTCTATGAAAAAAATATTTTTTCAAAAAATCAATGAAAATAAACATGAGATAAATTTGATATTATTACATCATAAATTATTTTCCTTTTTGTTAATAATAAATTATTAATGTTGAAAGAATTATTTATAACATTAAGACACAAAAATAATTAAAAATAAATTTGAAAGAAAATGTATTTTTGATGCATAAATGTTCATTACATAAAACCAAGTACTAAGGTATTATCAAATAATCAGTTTTTTTCCTAATACTGATCATTTATACATATCATTCATAATTTTTATATTCTTATTCATACCACTATTTTTAATGCATATGTTAGAATAGTCGTGGTTAAAAAATAGTAGTTATTTCATGAATCATTAATAAATAGTGTTACATGATGAGAAGTTTATTAAACAAATCCTATTTATTTAAGGATAAATATATAAAAAAAATTCATCAATTTTTAAATTCTCCACCACCTGGTAACACTCCCTCATAATAATCTTTCCCTAAAAATTTACTTAATCCAATACAAACAACTGAATATATTTCTATTATATCACATACTAATGTTTCCATGTAACTTCCTATAATTCGTTGTTTCACCTCAAAAACATGACCTAATTAGTGGTATTGTTTCATATAAACTTATCCATATGCTCCAAAATATCGATAAGATATTACTTATAAGAGAGATCTTCCATTTATGGTATGACAATTGTAAGAACCCAATTTTTCAATCTTGTATGGATCTTTTAATTTTCAGTCTAAATCATTGATTTGACCTAATATTGATTCTTAATGAGTTAACAATGGTTTTGTGGGTGTCTGGGGCTTGTTCAGATCCCCAAAACCATCTTTTTGGATAAAATAGACTCGTCACACCTTTTTGAGTAAACTGTGAGGATGGTCTTTTCTCAGATAGTGGAACCTCAGACGGTTAGTGCATGACCATGCAGCCTAACCATGCAAATACCCTTTTTCCCTGGGTAGCAGTGCATGGATGGAACATGGTTTGATCAAACCATGCAGATTAATAATTTTTGGGCAGAACCGTCTCACACAGTTTTCTAATGGTTTGGAAAACCGTGCTGACAAACCTAGTGTAGGCTAAAAGCCTGTGTAAAATGTCCAAAACAACCTTAATTATCTATTAACCCATCCCCTTCCTCTTAATATGATAAGAAATGGGATTTTACTCCTTTTTTACCCATTTGGAACTTTTTTAATGCCAAAGCTAGGGATCGAGAGATCTATTTTTTCCAACATGTGATCAAACTTTCATTGGTCATGTTCAATGCACAACGATATGTAATTGAGTCATCTTAATCTGTTCTTATTCTCATTCAATCACAACCTATATATCTCGATGTGAATTTTTTTTCATTTTCCTAGATATACTCAGATCCGCTGAAAAATCAGGGCTGATACCAGATGAGAAGGCTCGCAAAACCCTAAGGTGTGTGGTCTATAACTCATCTCTAAAGATTGTTGTTTTTGGAATGATCATGTGGGGACCACATGTTTCGGTAAAACTGTTTCTTAAATCAACATTCAATGATTATACTTGATAGAATTATATGCTTATGATCTTTCCAATTATGTGACTCAATGTTATTTGTTACACCCACAACTCAATTTACCCCATTTTGATGGTTATCTCATAATTGGGTTTATTGTGTTTTGGTAGTTTTGAGCCACCATTCTGGTGTGCCCTTCCTTGTCCATTCTAAAGGTGAGTCTTATTGTCATGAATGGATTTTTATTAATGATAATTTCATAATGGCATGTACCATGTATGCTCACCACTTGACCTGCCTAAGGTATGTTCATACAAATGGTTTATTAAAAGTAAATTGTTAAATGTGGAATGGAATGTATACTAAGTATATAACATAGCCTTATTAAAAGAAATTGAATAAAGGTTACATGTCTGTAGCACCCCTATCCAAGTTGATGGAAGGTAGTGGAGTGAACCTCAATTACTGAATATTCCTTAATGTCACACTAAGAAATGATTAAATGGTTGCAATGCTAATAGTCCTATCCACAATAATGGAAGGCAAGGAATGGTCCAATAAATAAATGGATTCAACTCTACTTGAATAATACCTACCAGTGGGAGGAATTAATTGAACCAAAATAATTATTACATGTTTATAATCTCAAATAATAATGGAATGACTCGAGCATACCATGGATTACGAGAAAGAATACCTTGGGTGTTGGGATCCCCATTCTGATTCAAGGATATAGTTTTACTAGGTTGATACTAACCAAGACACCAGTTCTTGTCTATTTCTTGGATGCCATGTATACTACCATTGGGTGCCTTTCATTATTATTGGATATCTAAGATACACTACTTGGATCTAACAATGACTAATATTTTCCATGGTGAAAGCCCATAGGGTCCGGTCATGGCATATCCCCATTTCAGCTTGGTCAATCACCATAGACTTTAAAGGTTCCTTATTGTGGAATGCCTTGGATTATTCTCCTTGTATTACACTTTCACCCCATATCTATACTCAAATACTACTGATTTAGTGTTCCATGAGATTTACATTACCTTGGTTATCACCCTGGAACTCCCTCGCTAGATATCTTTGTCTGGCTTCCTTGTTATTTCCTATGACCATCACTACTTACACTATCATGAGGTGATTTCATTGTTGGCTCTGCCTCATGTGACCTATAAACAATAAATGGTAATTTCTTAATTAATCAACCGGTTCTATGTTTAGACACCAACCGAGGGCTGAATCAGGTACATGGAAATTTTTATATATTTTATTGCTTTTATTTCCATATATATTCATATCAGCACATTGTTATATTCTATTAAATGTATCAGATGTTATGGACACTGTTGGTGGTGTGTTGAGGAAAGTATTGTTTTCAACAATACATGTTAATGTTATTTAAAGGGGGAGATTATTGAAAATAATACTCTGTCTCTTTATGATAATTTTGATGCTCACAAATACCGTTAAATATTTTCTAATGTTTTTATCTAGTATTTTGAAAGAATTTATTAATTTATTTTACTCTTGAAATAATGAAAATCTATTACTTATTCGGAATCTTCTTTAAGCGCATTCTGGAATCACTGTTTATACTTTACGTTGATAAATATAGCACGGGATCTGCTTTAGCGCATTCTGGAATCACTGTTCATACACTACGTGGATAAACGTAGCGTAAGGATGAAAAGTGTGTATACTTTTTGAGATAAGAGAAAAGTATGGTTAAAAAACCATATGTTTTCAGAAAAGTATGGAAGGAGAACCTTACGTTAGGAAGGAACCTTACATTTTGGTTATTAGCAAATTATGGAAGGAGAACCTTACGTTAGGAAGGAACCTTACGTTTTGGTTATCAGCAAAGTTTTAATGGAGAACCGTACGTAAATTCTAACTTATACATTTGTTTCTCAAAAGTATGGTTCATCAACCTTACTTTGGTAAACAACCATACATTCTTGGAAAAGTATGGATCATGTAAAAGTATGGATCTTTTACCTTACGATTTAGTGTTGAAGAGAAAGTATGGATGATAAACCCTACGTTTGTGTTGAACCTTACATTGTCAACCCTAATTTTGTGTTCAACCTTACATTGTTAACCTTAAATTTGAAGATTATGTTATTACCCCTACGTTTGGAGGCCACGTCATCAACCTTACATTTGGCGTCAGAAATTCTATCAAACGATATTTATGTGCAATGATCAGTAAGCTGATTTCAGGGTGGATTTCAAGCCAGATTTAATGTCGTTTTTAAAGTAAGACTTATACTGATTCAAAGCCTTTTTATTAACGGATTTAAGATCGAATTAAATGTAGCTTTTTATACTGAGTCTTAAGGGAAGTTACGAATTCTCTGTAAATTCAAATTTTTGAATATTGAGAATCAGAAGGCAACTTTTATGGATCTAAATGTGTAGGAGATATGAATTATTATATATGTTCTCTCTGAAACACCAGGTACATGTGTATGTGATCGATCTATTATTAAAAAAGGTGGAAACAGAGATTGAAACTATTCACGATTGATCTGCTAATTCTAGAGGAGCGTCAAAGCTCTGTTTGTTCAAGAAGAAGGAACTTGATAGAAAATTCACATGTTCTACATAGAATATCTACTACGGATCTACTACTGATGAAGTTGTGAACTATATCTCTATATCTACTACAACTGGATCAACTCAGAACTACTTCGTCTTGAAGATCAATATTTCTAGAGACTTCGATCCATCTGAGGTCAATTGCATTCTGTTTCAATTGTGAAGATCAACTGGAAATTTCTTTTTGAAATTATTTTTTTATTCTTGAGTAACCATCTTCCATTCTAAGATGTGTAGGTTCATGTTTCAACCAGAAGGATTTGTTTTCCATTAGATTGTAAAGGTATCAACTGTCTGTACTCAGTTGTGAATCAGTCTGTGGAATAGAAGTCCAGATATTGAAAATCACCAAGTTCGTGGAGTTGAGTGTTTGTGGAGTGGACTAGAGGCCTTCTGTTCCCCGAACCACTATACATATTTGTGTTCTTGATTTTATTTATTCTGCTGCCTGATCAATTATGATAAAGTATAAAGGACAGTACTTGTTCAAGAAAAGAGTTATAAAAAAATTTCAAAATGCAAAATTCACCCTCCTCTTGTGTATAATTTGTAGATTCAGATCCCAAAATTGGTATCAAAGGAGAAGCTTTAGATAGAGCCCTAGAAAGCTAGAAGCAATTTAAGGATTATACAATAGAGAATGATGACTGAGAAAAGAGAAGGGATGTCGATGGTTAGAGCACCATATTTTAATGGAGACAACTATGGTTGCTGGAAAGCGCGCATGATAATATATCTGAAAAACCTGGGATATAGAGTCTATTCAATGATTCTGACTCCTTATGAAATTTCTGAAAATCTTGAGGCATGGAGTGCTGCTATAGAGGTAGAGTACGATATGAACTCGAAGGGTATGAATACAATTATCTATGGTCTTGGAACAGATGAATTTAACAGAGTATCTCAGTGCCCGACATCATATGAGATGTGGAAAACAATAACTGTGGAATATGAAGGAACATACAATGTGAGGCAAATCAGATATGCAACTTCAAAATTTAAATTTGATACTTTCAGAATGGTTGAAGGTGAGAGCATTACCCAAATGAATGGGATATTGATAGAAATTTTCAATTACATAACTTCTCTAGGGGAACCTATCATGAAGGCTGATCAAGCATTAAAAGTACTGAGAGTACTTCCTACTCGATGTAATAGTATCTCTGCTACAATCAGACAATCAACACCTGTCAAGGATCTAACTATGAGAGAGCTGATTGGTACACTGATGATGTATGAAACTGAAATGAAAGATGAGGCTAATGAACATAATGTTCTTATCAAAAGAGAAGATACTATCTTGAAGGTAACTTCACAACAAAATAATATAAAGATGAAGATCAAAGATGCCAAAGCTAAATTAGAAATCTCTGACTCATCCAACTCAAATGAAGAGCTGGCTCAGCTAGCCATGAAATTTAGAAAGTTCTACAGCAAGAAAAGAGGCTTCAAAAAATCCTTTAAGGGAGATAATATGGAAGTAAGATGTTATGAATGTAAAAATATGAGACATATCAGACCAGATTTCCCACAATTGAAGGATGCAAAGAAGAAGAAATTCTTCAATAGAAATGACTTTGAGAAGAAAGACAAGAAAGCTATTAAAGCCACATGGAGTGTATCTGAAGACTCTAGTAGCTCTTATAAATCAATCTCAGAGATAGAAGAAGTCAATATAAAGTCAAATATGTGTTTCATGGCAGAAACTGATGAGGTACACTCATATTACTCCTCTGAATCAAATTCGGAATCAAGCTAGACAAATGAAAAACTTGCAGCCTACTACAATATGCTTGAAGAAAGATATGACTAACTATTTAAGAAACATAAGTCACTAAAAAATAAACATAAACCCATTTCAGATAAAAGAGATACATTTCTGAAAAAACATAGAGATATAAATGATAAATACAATTAGGTTAACACTAACTATATTAATTTTGAATCAAGAATAAAAATACCGTAGGATGAAGTAGAATCTTAAAAATAGGCTACATTGGTTTTTACAAAAGTAGAGAATTCATTAAATGAAATTCTTGGAAAAACTTTCCTTAAAAAAGAGATATTTGGAATTGTTAGTAAAGGAGAAAAACCAAATCTATATAAAAATTATTTTGTTCCTAGATCTAAAAAGGTTAATTGTAATTTTTGTGGGACAAAGGGACATATAGCTAAAAACTGTTTCTTAAGACAACCTCAAATTTGTGATATTAAGAAATCCTATGTTTTAGAAGACTTATATGATTCATCTAATTTTAACCGAACAAATCAAATACGGATACCCAGATCATTGGTATCTAACACTCCTGGACCCAACAAAATATGGTTACCAAAGAAATTTGTTTGAATGTTTTTGCACGTAGTAGGCCACTAGAGAAGAAAAGATATATGATACATGGACAGTGGATGCTCAAGACATATGAGTGGAAACTCATTGAATTCTTCTTCACTCACTCAAATGGAAGGAGGAATTGTCACATTTGGTGACAATGCCAAAGGAAAAATCATTTTCATTAGAACTGTTGGAGATCCAAAAATAATCTCAATCAACAACGTGCTTTATATACAAGGACTAAAACACAATCTGATAAGTATATCTCAAATTTTTGATGATGGATATACTGTTGATTTTACTAAAAATTGTTGTATTGTTTCTAAATATAAACTGTTTAAATTTAAAGCACCAAGAACTGAAAATGTCTATACTATGGATTTAAATTCCTTGTGTAAACAACAAGTAAACTGCTTGACTGCTAAAGTAATTGAATCATGGATCTAGCATAGGATACATATTCATTGCAATGTATATGTTTTAAAAAAGTTATCTAAGAAACATTTAGTTTCTGATTTACCTTGTCTCAAATTTGAAAGTGACAGATTCTGTCATGCATGTCAACTTGGAAGGAAACACAAATCATCCTTCAAATCTGTAAATAAGGTTGCTACATCTAAACCTCTAGAACTTATTAATATGGATTTGTTTGGACCTTCAAGAGTAGAAAGCTTAGCTGGTAAATTATATGTATATGTTTTAGTTGATGACTATTCCAGATTTACTTGGACTTTCTTTTTGAAATTTAAAAATGAAGCTTTTACTTTATTTGAAAGGTTATGAAAATGTGTTCAAAATGAAAAAGGATTCAATATTATCTCATTGAGGAGTGATCATGGTGGAGAATTTGAGAATCTGTAATTTAATTCCTTTTTCTCAAATATGGGTATTAAACATACCTTTTCTACACCCAGAACACCTCAATAGAATGAGATTGTAGAAAGAAGAAATAGAACAATTCAAGAAATGACTAGAACTATGTTAAATAAATATTGCCTACCTATATATTTCTAGGCAGAAGCTGTGAATACATATATTTATATAATTAATAGAGTTTTAATTAGATATATTTTGAAAAAGACACCCTTTGAACTATGGAATAATATAAAACCTAAAGTAAATTACATTAATGTTTTTGGATGCAAGACATATATCTTAAACACCAAGGATAATCTTGGTATGTTTGATCCAAAATCTGATGAAGGTATTTTCTTAGGATATTCTGCTACCTCCAAAGATTATAGAGTTTATAATAAGAAGTCAAGGATTGTTGAAAAATCAGTTCATGTGAAATTTGATGAATATGATCCCTTTGAGAAAAGGACAGAACAAATGGATGATCTTGACTCTAATGATAACATGAGACTTGAGAATTTAAAGAATGATTTTGAAAATGATATAAAATAAATTCAGTCCAGTTCATAGGAACATGATACTAAAGAACCTTTAAATATATTACCTCGACACTCTAGAACCCTAAAGAATCACCATTTAGAAATTGGAATAGGTGACCTAGAAATTTGTGTTCAAACTAGAAGAAACATAGGAAACCTAGTGGAATTCTCTACCTTCCTATCTCAACAAGAACCCAAGACTATAGAAGAAGTTTTAGATGATGAGAGATGGGTAAAAGCAATGCAAGATGAATTAAACCAGTTTAAAAGAAATGACATTTGGGAATCAGTGGAAAGACCTAAAAATTATCCTATAATAGGAACCAAATGGGACTTTAGAAATAAACAGGATGACCAAGGCACAATAACTATAAATAAAGAAAGATTAGTAGATAAAGGATATAATAAAGAAGAAGGAATAGATTATGATGAGACTTTTGCACCTATATCTATGTTAGAAGACATTATAATCCTTTTAGCCTATGCATCTTATATGAATTTTAAATTATTTCGGATGGATGTTAAATCTTCATTTTTAAATGGTTATTTAATTGAGGAAGTTTATGTTGAGCAACCTCCTGGTTTTGAAAACTCTTAAAAACATGATTCTGTTTTTAAACTTACTAAAGCTATTTATGTCCTTAAACAAGCACCTAGAGCTTGGTATGAAAGATTAATTTCTTTTCTTTTGAAAAATGATTATATTGTTGGTATGCCTGACCCAAAACTATTTAAGAAAATTGTGAAAAATAATTTTTTATTGGTTCAAATTTATGTTGATGATGTAATATTTGGATCAACTAATAAAACTATTTGTCATGAATTTTCAAAATTAATGCATGAAAAATTTAAAATGAGTATGATGGGAGAATTAAATTTCTTTTTGGGTCTTCAAATATTTCAATAAGATTTTGGAAATGTTTTAAATCAATGAAAATACATTACTGATATACATAAGAAATTTTCACTTGAGAACAGCAAGCCATTTACAACTCCTATGTGTACTAATATAAAACTTGATTTGGATAAAACTGTAAAATCAGTTGACAACAAGTTATATAGATTTATGATTGGTAGTTTGTTATATCTTACTGCTAGTAGGCCAGATATAATGTATTCAGTATGTCTTTGTGCTAGAATTCAATCAAATCCAAAAGAATCTCATCTAACTGCTGTTAAGATAATTTTTAGATATTTAAAAGGAACTGTTTTTCAATCTCTTCTTTATCCTAAAACTTATGATTTTAATTTGATTACATATTCATATGATGACTTTGGAAGTTATAGGTTAGATAGAAAAAGCACATTAGGTACATGTCACTTTTTAGGAAAGTCCTTAGTATCATGGTCTAGTAAGAAACAATATTCAGTTGCCCTATCAACAGCTGAGGCAGAATATGTTTCTGCTGGCAGTTATTGTGCACAAGTGTTGTGGATGAAAAACACTCTTATGGACATTGGACTGAATTTAAATAATACACTTATTTTATGTGATAATATGAGTGCAATTAATATTTCAAAGAATCCTATTAGTCATTCCA
The DNA here is from genome assembly GCA_963277665.1 of Viscum album. Classification (NCBI taxonomy): domain Eukaryota; kingdom Viridiplantae; phylum Streptophyta; class Magnoliopsida; order Santalales; family Viscaceae; genus Viscum; species Viscum album. Next base: position 386,973,548 of record OY728146.1, read on the forward strand.
GAACTAAGAACATTGATATAAGAAATCACTTTTTAATAGATCATGTTATTAAAAGTGATATATTTTTAGAATTTATAAATACTGAAATTCAATTACAAGATATTTTTACTAAACCAGTTCCCACTGCAATGTTTGATTTTATTAAGGGGTAGCTAGGTTTATTTAATTTTAAATAATTTTTAAATGTTTATTTACTTTTATTTATTTATGTAAATTTTGCTGAATACTGTTTAAGTTTTTCTTTATTTCGTCATATGAAAAATTTATTTGTTTTTAAATATATGTAATTATTAGTGATTACATGAGAAACAAGGCTGTCAGAGCCCTTTCAACTTCTATACCCTTTCACTTCTATCGAAACCCTTTCAAAATCCGAAAATAGCACTTCCTCTTCTGAAACCCTAACCTTCGAACTTCTGAAACCCTAACATTCAAATATTAAGAGACTCTTGCTAAAATGGTAAGGACTAAAAGAGCCAGTGAGGTCGATCCAAGCAATGCCAATAGACAACGCACCGAGGGAAGAAAAATCTTACAGGGTACGGTAATCGATCTCGACTGGTTATTTCAGACAAATCTATTATTGGAGCAAGTACTGTCATTTCATAATCTAGAATAGATGTTCAACAGTGAAAATACGGAATTTCTTTATGAGGTTGAACTTAGATAGTTCTTCAAATCTTTACAATTTAGTCTGGGAGATACAGAGGGCAGTATGATGGCTAAGATAGAGGATAAGGACTTCTCAATCTCTTCAGTAGAGATTAGTCAGATTGTCAACTGCCCCCATGAGGGAGTTTTTCATTTCGACTTGAAGAATATATGAGATTTTGTGCATAAATCCGAAGACATCATGTCTTTTATTTTTGGTACCAAGACAATAAAGAAAATGTTTTTCAAGGATTTGGAGCCTGATCAGAAGATTTTGGTCAAATTTATTCAGAGAGTAATAGCTCCATGGATGGCAGAAATAGAGAAGATTTTGTACCCTAATATGTATATAATGTTTCTTATGTTAAGTTATATTATGTTAAACTTTCCAAGATACATGATAAGGTATCTCATTTACTGCTGTCAAAGCGAGGCCAAGATAAATTTTTACCCCTTTGGTATATTTATTTCTAAACTGTTGTTTAAGAAAAACATGGTGAGATTAGTGGATGCTAGACTTAACTGTCATCATAGTAATACGTTTAATGCTGGAACATTGAGGAAAGTTGGATATTTATGGAGCACAATTAAAGGAAAACTTTTTCCAGTAGGAGCTAAGGAAGACTCAGAGAGTGCTTAGGCTCAACCTGCTATGTCCAAGGAGGGAAAAGATGAATCCAAAGTCAGCAATGTTGAAAGGAGGATTCGATTTGAAGTGGAAGATGTTGAGGAAGACAGAAGTCAGGAGGGACTTCAATCAAAAAGAAAAAGACCAGTAAATGAGGAATCCACTTCCACTGTTTTGGAAACTACAACAGAAGCTTTAATTTCATATTCTTTTGTGAGAGATGCTATTGTTGATAAGACCATGGAAGATGTTACTGAGAGAACAGCTCTAGTATAGGAATCAAGAGCTCAAGAAGAAACTCAAATGGAAAGTCAGGAATAGATTGTAGCTAATTTTTATGTTTCACTTCAACAAGAACAAGAGATAGAGGCAGTGCCTAGTGAGAAAGTGGCCAGACCTCAGGAAACTAATGAATATATTGTTTTCGAAAACCCAATGGAAGGAAAAGATGCCAATGTTTGTGGTGAGAATGATTCTGATTCTCACACAGACGTACTTCAAGAGGATTTTTCTATGGAGGAGTTTGAAAACTCTAAGGAAAAATCTATGGACAAATTTTCTCAGGACAGAGAAAAAAATCTGATGCGGAATCATTGCCTTTGGTACTGCTGCATCAACCTGAGACTGTGAATCAAGCACAGGGTGCATCTGATTCAAGAAAACAAGAAGTTGAAGAACTGTAAAGAAAAGTATCTCAGTTGGAGTCTGAGAATGTTTCTCTGAGAAATGCCTTAGATTTAGAGCATTTACAGTTTCAAAAGCTGAAGGAGTGTACAGTTTCAAGGAAATAAGTTGAAATGTTGAAAAAGGATATGTTGACTGCTATTACACAATTAAAATATGAAATGATTATGAAGTTAGATTGATCAGATCTGAAGTTGTTTATGGAGAATCAATTTGCATCAGTTTCAAATAATGATGTTAGTGCATCACGTACTTCAACGGATTTAATCAGAAGGTTTCGGGCTATCACAACTGCGATGAGAAACATGAATGACAGGATTCAAGATCTTTAATGTAATAGTGCTCCTTTTTCAGTATTACTGGATAATCAGAAGTTTGTAGTGGATCAACTGACATCTAGTGAGCCATCAATTAGAATTCTGTTAAATCAGTTATCAGAGAACCTGTCAGTATTTGTTGAAAAAGAGGAAAGGATGCATGAGTTTTTCAGAGTCAATTTAATTGAAGATATTCATATGACTCAAGAGAATAGGGAACTCATTATCAATATTGGAGATGGTATTATGAAGAGGCTTTGAGAGCAGTTTACAAAAATCAAGTCTGCAATCCAAAGGAGATAGACCTTGTTGCCTATCTTACCTAATCCTTGATTCCTGTGTATATCATTGTCATGTATGTACTACTATTTTTGAATGAAAATATTATTCATTGTTTATTTTTCACTTTACTTAATTTTTTACTAACTTTATTTTTGATATCTCAGTACTCCAGATTTAATTATTGATAAATAGTTCATAATAGCATTTACTAATAGTTCAGTGCAATATTAAATGTGTTAAAATACATGATTTTTCATTCTCTTTGATATCACAAAAAGTGGGAGAATTTCGATAAACAGAACATCAAAACCTAAATTTTATTTAGGGGGAGAATTCATTTTATTGGGGGAGAAAATTAAAAGAGAAATTTGGATTTATAATTATCTTTTTAGCAGAGAAGTTTTTATTTAAAACATTATAACTAATTTTGAAAGTTAATTATTGTTTAAATAATTTTAATTATTTTATGGGTTTTGTGAACATCAAAAATGGGGAGATTGTTGATAAAAATATTTTTTTCAACAATACATGTTAATGTTATTTAAAGGGGGAGATTATTGAAAATAATACTCTGTCTCTTTATGATAATTTTGATACTCACAAATACCCTTAGTTATTTTCTAATGTTTTTATTTAGTATTTTACAGGAATTTATTAATTTATTTTACTCTTAAAATAATGAGATTATATTACTTATTCTGAATATACATTATGCGCATTCTGGAATCACTGTTCATACATTACGTAGATAAATATAGCGTAGAATCTGCTTTAGCGCATTCTGGAATCACTGTTCATACCCTACGTGGATAAACGTAGCGTATGGATGAAAAATGTGTATACTTTTTGAGATAAGAGAAAAGTATGGTTAAATAACCATACATTTTTAGTAATGTATGGAAGGAGAACCTTACGTTAGGATGGAACCTTACGTTTTGGTTATCAGCAAGCTGTGGAAGTAGAACCTTACGTTTGGAAGGAACCTTACGTTTTTGTTATCAGTAATGTATGAAAGGAGAACCGTACGTAAATTCTAAGCGATAGATTTGTTTCTCAAAAGTATGGTTCATCAACCTTTCTTTTTTAAACAACCATACGTTCTTGGAAAAGTATGGATCAAGTAAAAGTATGGATCTTTTACCATACGTTTGAGTGTGGAAGAAAATGTATGGATGATCAACCCTAAGTTTGTGTTCAACCTTACGTTGTCAAACCCACATTTGTGTTCAACCTTACATTGTCAACCCTACCTTTGTGTTCAACCTTACATTTTTATCCTTACGTTTGAAGATTATGTTATTAACCCTACATTTGGAGGTCACGTGATCAACCTTACGTTTGGTGTCGGAAATTTTGACAGATGATATTATATGCAATGATCAGTGAGCATATTTCTGGGAGGATTTCAAGCTAGATTTAAAGTCATTTTTAAAGTAAGACATTGACTGATTCAAAGCCGTTTTATTAATGGATTTAAGATTTAATTAAAAGGAGCTTTATATGCTGAGTCTTAAGGGATGTTAAGACTTCTCTGTACATTCAAATTTATGAATATGGCGAATCAGAAGGCGAATTTTATGGATCTAAATGTGCAGGATATATGGTTTATTATATATGTTCTCTCTAAAACACCAGTTATATGTGTATGTGATCGATCTATTATTGAAAAAGGTAGAAAACAAAGATTACAACTATTCAAGATTGATCTGCTGATTCAAGAGGAGCGTCAAAGCTCTGTTTGTTCAAGAAGAAGGAACTAAAAAATTCCCCTGTTCTACATCGAATGTCTATTGTGGATCTACTACTGCTGATGTTGTGAACTATATCTCTATATCTACTGCATCTAGATCATCTCAGAACTGCTTCGTCTTGATGATCAATATTTCTAGATACTTCGATCCATCTGCTGTCAATCGCATTCTGCTACAATTGCGAAGATCAACGTGAAATATCTTTCTGAAATTATTTTTTATTCTTGAGTAACCAGCTTCTTGTTCAAATCTGTGTAGGTTCATGTTTGAACCAGACGGAATTTTTTCCCTTGGATTGTATTGGTATCAACTGCTTGTACTCATTTGTGAATCGGTCTATCGAAAAGAGGACCAGATAGTGAAAATAACCAAGCTCGTGGAGTTGAGCATTGGTGGAGTGGACTAGGGGCCTTCTGTTCCCCGAACCACTATACATCTTTGTGTTCTTGATTTTACTTATTCTGCTGTATGATCAAATCTGATAAAGTATAAAGGATAGAACTTGTTCATGAAAATAGTTATCGAAAAATTGTAAAAGACACAATTCACCCCCCTCTTGTGTATAATCTGTAGATTCAGCTCCAACATAGTGGCCCACTGAGATTTATCTCACACCCTCTCCGGGCATCGATTGGTTCCTGGAGTAGATTTCATGGTTGTTGGTGTTGACAAAGGGATCACTCAACTTCCAACACTTTATTGAATGATTATAATATGGAGCTATATATCAGATGACCGAGTTGGATCTCGAGATTCATGGAGTAGTCTTGTTTTCCATTAATTTTGTAAAATTTTATGCATGCAATCTTTTTTCAATGTTATCCATTTTTCTAGTTACATGAAATTACATAATTATTATCTTAGTTAATATAGTTATTATTATTCTCATTTATCTATTGCATCATTTAGCTTCTGTTGTTTGTTTACAATATTTAAATCACATCCTCTATTTACTATTCATTTACATTCCTTCCATTGTGCTAAAATGTTTTATTGAAGGCATAGTCTTCCTAAAGACACACCCTAGGCCTTCACTGCTAGTGGGAAGCCTATGGTGTTTGGGAAGATTCCCTTTAGGGCATGTTGCGCACTGGGCTCAGGGCACCCTTAATGTTGAATCTGGGTTTGGGTCATCACAAATTCATATTAGAGGTTGTTTCTTTTCATGATTTACTGTTTATATAAAATAGATTAGATAATAGGAACACATAAGAATTGGTCATAAGATGTTCTTGGGCTTCGTGAACCCATGTTCAGGGTAAAAGCCAAGTTACCAGAAATGAAATTTTTTTCCTACTTTTTCCTATTAGAGTTGATATTATTTCACCATTGGGTGATGCATATGTATTGTGGTGTTGTTGATTACTACTCTTATGAGAATTTTTTTCATCTTTAGATTGATGATATGAGGGAAATGAATATTTCTACATGAATAATTATAAGAAAATATAATTCAAATGTCAGGCATATTTCCGTACCATATAGGTGTATTTTTCTGTGTTTCATTTCTTAATATGAATGTAATTAATGAGTGATGTTTTAATAGTTTCTTTACATTAATTAATTTGGATTTTATTAAGTGATTTCCTATCTTTATTCTAGAGATGTATGGACCCTCATGGGTTGGGATGAGTAATTTTCTGAGTCAATCCATTATGCTATAAGTAAATGGATTTCCTTTCTCTTGATAGGTGTATAGGCACTGATTCATTAGAAATGACTATCCATTATAAAGAGAATCCTAAAATCAAAGATGAATTGCTTGCACATCCTTATCCCTCCTTTTCATGTTTATGAAAGGTACAAGAGTAAACATGTAAATTAACAACAAAATTACAAAAAACATATACATGAGCACTAACTGATACCTAGTTATCTAAGAGGGTAGTATGGGTTGTATACCTTGGGTAGTGAGATTATTATGATCTTTTTCTACTAGTGTTACTATCATTTTATTGTATTCTTTTTTGGAGGCATTTTCATATCTTTTGTAGACCAATGTCACAATGAAATCCTCGTGTCATTCTCCAAGATGTTGGTGATGACTATGATCCTAATATGGTGGGCCTTGGGCCTTATGTTTTACTTCCATGAGTTTTATTTGAGGCATTGCTTGCTGTACCTAATCAGAGCATTGATTCCGAAGTCCATGATAGTTTATTATGTATGGTTCATTCCATGATTGGTTCTCCACGGGTTGCACCTACGATGGCTGATCTGACCTACGTGTTCCAACAGCAACATCCTCTTTCATTTTCAAGGTTTGGAGGTTTTTGAGGCTGTTGAGTAAAGGCTAGAGGCCCTGATGTCTATCTTTGATCATTTGGAAATGCCTCCAAGTATAGATTAAATCTTTTAACAAACAAGATTCTGGATTTGGCCATGAGTTTTTGGGATGTCGTTTCCTAGGACAGTGGTCATCAGGGTATGTTAAGGGTTGACATTCAAATTTTATTTTATGATCAGTTCATTCCATAGTCATTGAGAGCTGATAAGGCTAGAGAGTTCATACATCTTGAGTAGGATTCTATGTTAGTTATATAATATACATAATGTTTCACTAATTTACAGTGCTTGGCACCACTTCTTGTCGGTGATGAGCTTTCGCATACTAGACTTTAAGAGGACGGGATCTAGTAAACCATATGAACTTAGGTGAATGACTTTTTTCTTCCAACATTATTTTCAATAGTTGATCAGGCCCTTATCACTGAGTGTGACCTAAGAGATGGCATGATTACCATGTTTAAAAGATCAGTACTATGTAAGGAATGTAGTTCTTTCGGTGGAAGGAAACATTTCCCTTGTGGTTTTCTTTTAGGGATGTGGCAGCCATAGTATCTAGTTTGATATCATTGTAGTGTTTCATCGATGTGGAAAACTAGTTCATTGGAATCCCTAGTGTGATAGATCCCATTGGAATGTTGGTCTTTCAGTTATATGGGTCATATTCAGGGATTTTTCAGAAACATTACACCAGCTTTGAGTGGAATGAGATCAACTTCCGCTCTTCCTTTAGGAGTTATTTCTTTTGTGCCGTATAAAGAGTGTAGCTTGAGTAGCACTAGCTGGTCTGGCCAAGGAGGAGTTCATGGTTGTGGTAGTATGATCCCTAATAAATAGAAGCACCAGCGTAGAATTCACGATCGTGGTAGTCTATCTGCTTCACAGAACCATGGATCAGGTCTGTTGCATGCTTTACAGCTGATACCTGAGGATCAGGCAACATGACCATCTACTATACAAGGTACAACTCTAGTCACCTCCACTATTATCTATCCTTTTTTTATAAAGGTGTTTTGAACTAATTTATTTTTGTATCTATCATGGAATATCTCAGACTAAGGATACACTACCAATATGGTTTAATTACCCTCTATACATAGTTGGGAATCTGGATGGAGGGAATACACCACTGTAGGGACTATCCCCTTGAGGTAGGAATTTTAACCTTTCTTGTGTAATCTCCTTATTCTTTAGAGAACTAGATTCGATGTTATTCATAGGATGGAATTGTTAGTTCAATACCATGCCTTTGTAGGAACCTATCATATTAGGGTTTATTTTAAATCACCAGAAGGAATTAGTTTTCTTTTCAAAGGTATGTGGGATGTCCAGGCTGCGTGATCTGGACCAAAGCATCGGGGTCAAGGTAGAGTAACTTCCCATAGTTCAAATATTTTCATAAAGTACCAGGGTTTTCTTTAATCTGATTTCCCTCCAGTAGTTGATCATTTTAGGGATGTCTTTAATGATGGGAATTTCTAGCTTACCTATTATGAGAGAGGTACAATTGACAACTGATCTTGTTCCTATAGCATCCCTAGTATCCATTATTTCATATAAGATGGCACCTACCAAGATTCAAGAGTTCTGAAGACAGATAGAGGTCCAAGAGGCTAAAGGCTTTATACAACCTAGTACATCCTCTTCGTGTTCACCCATGTTTTTTTTCTAAGAAGGCGGATGGAACTCTTCATCTATGAGTAGATTACAGAAGGTTGAACCAGAATATAGTCAAGAATCGGTATCCACATCCTCGAATAGATGATCTCTGTGACCAGCTCCGATGAGAAAAGGTGTTCTCTACGATCGACCTATGATTGGGTTATCATCAGGGGCAATTCATCCCATCAAACATACCTCATACAACTTGATATAGATGGAATGGTCTATATGAGTATCTTTTTATATAATTCTGTCTTATAAACGTGCTTTAAATTTTCGTGGAATTGATCAATTGGGTTTTACATCCCCTTTGGACTCTTTTTTCATGGTCTCTTTTGATGACATCATGGTGTATACATGCACTTGTAATGACCATACCAAACATCTTGATATCATTCTAAGTACACTGATAGATCATTATCTTTATGAAAAGCTTCCTAAATGTCACATCTATATCGATATGGTCTGCTTATTGTGTCATGTTATTTCAGAATCATAAGAATCTATTAGGACTAAAAATGTTAGTGTTGTAGTTTCCTCGAATAATCCTAAAAATTGGTTTGATATTAGGAGGTTCTTAGGGATTAATGGGAATTACACGTGTTTCATACAATACTTTTCTCATTTTTATGCACCTCTTTATGGTCTTACAAAAAATCCTGTCATGTTTACATGGTCAGAAGCATGTGAGAAATCATTTCAGGAGGTAAAAGGGAGGCTTGTCTCAGCACCGATTCTGAATCTTCCTGAACCAGGTAAAGGTAATATCATCTTCTGAAATGTATCAATAATTATCCTAGGAGTAGTGTTGATATAGGAAGACAACTTCATTACGTACAAATCTCATTATTTGAGTCCTCATGAGGAAAATTCCTCGATGCACGACCTCGATCTAGCAGTTGTTGTCCATGACATACATTTTTGGAGACTTTATTTTTTGGGTGAGCCCTTTATGGTCTATACATATCAAAATATCCTCAAGTATATATTTTATAAGAATGAATTCAACCTATAAAAATGAAGATGGTTAGAATATCTACACTTCTTTGATTTTGAACATAAATATATTCCTGTTAAAGGAAATGTTTTAACCGATGCACTGAGTCAGAAAACACAAATGTAGGTCGTACAAGAATCCGGTGATGAATAGAAGTTAATGGCCTTATTTTATAAACTTTGTCTGAAGTTTCATGATAGTCACATTCTTTCTTACCACTCATCCTTAATAGTTACATTTTCACTCCTTTGAGAAAGTGAAGTGTAGACATTTTTATATTCAAATTGTTTGGTTCTCCATTAAAGTACATCGAGATATAACCAACCAAAAAATTGGTCTTCGGATAGAGATGATGTCCACCATCTACATGGATGAATTGGTGTTCCTATAAATGTGAGAGAGGAGTTTATTAAAATATTCCATGAATTCTAGTGGGTAGTTCATACAGGAATCTCGAAGTTGTATCGAGATCTACAGTGCCAGATTTGGTGGCCTAGGATGAAGTGTCATATTTCAGGGTACATCACTAGGTGTTCCACCTGTTAGTAAGTTAAGGCTGAGCACTAGAGACCTACAGGCTTGTTACAGGTGCTTCCAGTCTCGGAATGCAAATGGGGATCTATTTATATGGATTTTTAGTTGTCTTAACTAGGTCACCACGTGGTAATGATACTATTTGTGTAGTCATTGACCATCTAAATAAATCGTCCCACATCATTACATTTCTAGATAATTTCTCAATTGATGATATGGAAAGCCTTTATGTCCATGAGATCATAAAACTACATAGGTTTCCAATTACTATAGTTTCAGATATGTATTCTCATTTCACTTCAAGTTTTGGGTAGGGTTTGGAGAGAGCTATGGGAACTCAGGTGCTGTTAATCATATCTTTTCACCCCTCAGACCGATTGACAATTAGAGTGGACAATAAATGTATTAGGGGATATTCTCTGAGCATGTGTGCTTGATTTTGGTGGTTATTGGTACAATCATATCTTTCTCATTGAGTTCTTTTACAATAACAGTTTTCATGTGATTATTCTAATGGATCCTTTTGAGGCCCTATATGGTAGGCCATGTCGTTCACCCTTGTGTTGGCTTGGGATAGGTGAGGTAGCCGTACTAGGTCCTCGTATCGTTTAAGAGACTTCAAAACATGTCTAGTTGATCAGAAAGCATATGACTACTGCTTAGTCTATACATAAATCTTATGATGATCTCTATTAATTACCACTTGAGTTCAAGGTCGGTGATCATGTTTTTATTCGTGTATTGCCCAGGATAGGGTATAGACGGTTAAGAAAGAAGGGAAATTTTTCACCTCATTAGGTCGGGTTGTTTGTGATTCTAGAGAGAGTCTGGCCGGTAGCTTATCAGTTGTTACAACTTCAGAGGTACCTTTCCATGTACAACATCTTTTTTGTCTCACAACATTACCAATACCATGCTGAAAAATCTAATACCTTTGATCCTGAGGAAGTTGAGTTTGATGTTAATGAAACTTTTGCAGAATATCTAGTACGCATCATTGACCAAAGCATGGTGGCTCTCTAAGGAAAGTTTGTCCCTCTAATATGGGTGATATGGAAGTGTGGCCAAGTACATGATGAGACTTGGGAGAGGGAAGCCAATGGAAATGCTCAGTTTCCAGAGTTGTTCCCAAAAAGAGTTTTGTTACCCTTAGAAGGGGAACTCAGGGGGGTGAGTTCATTTAAAGGGGGATGAATGTAGGAACATAGTTTTTCAATCATGTTTAGGTGATTTTATTTTTGGTCTAAAACTTTTCTATGGACAAAATATGGATTCCTAATGTGTTATTAAAAGGTTATGAGGGTGTATGTGTCTTATTCGGAAGCTGAAACCAAATTTTTTAAAGAAAATAGACTTGGCACATGATTTAGAGTAAACTGTGTGGATGGTGATTTTTTAGACAGTGGAACCTCGGATAGTTGACGCATGGTTGTATAGCCTAACCGTGCTAACACCACGTTCTCTTATGAAACTATGCATGGATGGTGTAATATTAGATCAAACTGTGTGGAGGAAGTGTTTTTTGGCAGTACTGTCTCGAACGGTTTGTGCATGGTTTGGTAAACCATTTGGAAAAAATGTTCATAGGTTAAAAGCCTAAGTAAGAGGTCTAAAATTCCCTTAATGATCATTTAATTTAACCCCTTCCTCCAAATACAGGAACTAGTAGGATTTTCCTCTTTTTTTGTCATTTAGAGATTTTTTAATGTCCATGTTACGGATACAGATATCACTTTTATTTGGAATCAAATCAAGATTTCATTCATTACACTGGATGTGCAATTCTATGTACTCGAGTACTCTTTAACTATTCTTCTTCTCATTCAATATCATCCTAGATATCCCCATTTGAGAATTTTTCGCCTTTTCAATTATATACACCATTCTGAGGCAAATCAATGTCTGATACCAGAGGAGGGGGCACGAACAACCTTAAGGGGGTGGTCTTTAACTTATCCCAAAAGTTCATTGTTTTTGGAATGTTTGTTTTGGGCCCAACGGTTTCATTGGAAATTGTGTATTAAATTCATATTCCATGATTATACTTGTTAGAATCATATAGTATTCTCTTTACAATAATGTGAATAGTGGTTAGTGGTTATACCCACACCTCAATCTCCCCCATGTTGAAGGGTATTTCAAAATTGAGTTTTTAGTGTTTCGGTACGTTTGAACCAACGTTCAGGTTTTCCCTTTCTTGAAAATTCTAAAGGTGGGTCTTCTTATCATAAGTGGTTTGTTATTATTGAGAATTGTATAATGGAATGTATGATATATTCTCAACACTTGACCCACGTAAGGTAATTGATTCAAAATGATTTATTAAAAGTGAAATGTGAAATATGATTCGGAAGGTACACTGAGTATATAACATGGCCTTATTAAAAGAGAATGAATAAAGGTTACAAGTCTATAACACCCCTTTCCATGTTTGTGGAAGGTAGAAAAGTGAAACTCAATAATAGAATAAACCTTAAAGGCTTATAAGGACTTGATTAAATGGTTTCAATGCTACTTGGCATATCCACACTAATGAAAGACAAGGTATGGACCAATAAATAAAGGGTAGAAACTCTACTGGACAAGTACACACTAATGGAAGGAAAGACATCAACCAAATGAATTATTACATGATTCTAGTATCAAATAGTAAATAACTTACTCGATCATGCCTTGTATTGTGAGAGAATATTACATTGGGTCTCGAGAACCCCATTTGGTTCAAGGATACTGTTTTCTTAGTATGATACCCACCTACACTCCAGTTATTTTATATTCCTTGGATGCTCTGTATACTACCATTTAGTGAAATTCATTATTATTGGATACCTCAGATACACTCCTTGGATCCATCATTGACTAGGGGGTGCCATGGTGAAAGCCCATAGGGCCCTGTCATTTCTTAGACCCATTTTACCTTGTTCTAACACCTTGGACTCAGAAGGAGCATCATTGTGAAATGTTGTGGATTACGATACTTTGTTACACTATTACCCATTATCTAAACTCAGATACTTTTGAGTTATAGTTCCATGTTATTTATGTTACCTTTTATATTACCATGGAACTCCCTCATTGGATATCTTTGTCTAGTATCTATGTTACATCTTTGGACCATCGCTACTAATACTATCACGAGGTGATGTCACTACTAGATATTCCCCATGTGACCTATTTAAATTAAATGGTAATTTATTAAATAATGAACGTTTCACATGTTTAGACACTAGACGAATGATGAAGTAGGTACATGGTTACTTAGTTTTATTATACTACATGATTTAACATATATATTCATGGCTGCACCCTGCTAAATTCTGTTACATGGGCTAGATGCTATAGACACTGTTGCTGGTGGCGCATTGAGATTTATCTCACATGTTCTCACGGTGCCAATTAGTATCCATTATAGATTACATGGTTTCAGGTATTGAAAAAGGGAATCATTCATCTTCCAACAATTGATTGTGTGCGGATAGGATGGAGGATAATAGTAGATGAATGAGTTGGATATCATGATTCTTGGAGTATTCTCGTTTTTCTTATCATTTAAAGATGTTATTTATGTTGTCTTGATTTCATGTATTCTAATTTTTAGTGACATGAAATTACATTATTGTTGTCTTAGTTGATAGAGGTATTATTATTCTCATTTATCTGTTGAATTACTTAGCTTCCACTATTTGTTTACAATATTTATATTGGTTATGTTTTTTACTATTCATTTATATTCCATCGGCTATGCTAAAATCTGATAATGAGGTAACAGTCTTCCAACAGACACCCCATAGGCCTTCGATTCTAGTCGACAGCCTCTGGCGTTCGGGAATATGTGCTTGAATCCACGTGGCCCACCGGGCTCGGGGCACCCGTTAAGTAGAATCCGGGTCTATGTCATCAAAACCGTTGAGTTTAGTAAGTGTAAGGATAATGTATTCTAATATTCATGATAGATATGTGGAAAACATTGTGACCTTGGAAGGTAATCTATGGAAGTTCCAATGAAAAATTCATTATCCCAATACAATAATAAATTTCAAGGGGACCAATATATATAGGTCTTAGATTTCCTTTATTTCAATTTAATACTTCCTCCTTCTAGGGAGGTATTTAGAGAAACAAGTTGTAAATAACATTGATATATATATCTAAACCAATGATTCTATGAAGAAATTTTTTATTGAATCTTGTTTCCCTTATATACTTCTAAATGCCTCTAATCATCTTTTCAATATCAACATCATTCTGAAGTACTAATTGATATTTTTCTCCAACATCATCTTTTATTTTTTGGAGTTCAATATTTCCTACCATAGAGGGATTCAAAGGAACCCATATGAATACCTTTGTTGAAATCTATTTTTGTAAGAATATTTCAAAAAGAATTTTTTTGATCCAAACCACCTTTGAAATCCAAAGAAAAAGGACACAACATGTCTTATAGTGTTTTAATTCTCCTCTCACATTGATGTCATTATTTTCAGGTATTGTCCTTTTCTATTCATGGTATATATCACCCCTAGGCCCCTCAGGTTCTCCCTTGAAATTTGGATGAAAATGAGTGGTTTGGGGTGGGTACAATTAAATGCACGGTTTGACTACATGGTGTACTAAACCATGTAAAAAACCCTAAAAATGTATATCTCATAAAAAAATATGATATTATAATTTTTCCCTTATTAAATTAACCATAATGAAACAAATTCTTCCCCCATTCAACCATTTTATACATAGAAGGCTTTCAAGACCCATCAACCTTTCTTGGAACCCATTTTTGAAGTGGTTTTTGGTGGGGAAACATCAAGATTATTCATTTAATGATTCCTTCCTTGTTTCATCGTTCTCTTTAGGGTTCCTTCCCTTCTTATTAATGTTCAAAATTTCAGAAATCTACCATTTCATCCCTAGTGTTTAATATTTAGTTTCATGGTTCAATCTTCGTGGTTAGGGTCCCTTTTCACCCACATGTAGTTCGGTTGGGGTTTAGTTGAAGATTATCATAATGATTTGGGGTTTTTTATTTTCAATGTAGATCGTTCTATATGTCAAAATTCATTGATGATGTTACCATGATTAATTTACCTATTTAAGATTTTCCTTATCCATTGTGTGTGGTGTGAAACCCATTTTTTTAAGCATTGATTATGTGCTTAATTTTCAATTTAGCATTTTTGTTATGAAAATGAGTGTTTCCAAGTGAAATAAATTTTGTATCATTTATGTTCATTGTACGATTCATGGAATTGATTTATTAAATTATTATATGAATTATACTTCTATTTTTAGGTTAATGGTGTGAATTTGGACTTAAATAGTGTGTCTGAATGTATTTTATGTGAAATGAATATTAATATTTCATGAAATTGTTTTATGAAAATTTTAAATGGTTTACTGAAAAACATAAAGGGTGAAAAAAATGGTTTGGTTCTATCTGGTGTTTTTATGATTTAAAATTTCTATTTGTTTTGTAAAAAATGTATTTTATGACTTGTGGAACTTTTTTCATCGCAGAGAGTGAAGACTGGGTATCAAGGTGGGCAGACTAGGTCTATTATTCTAGTGATCTGGTAGTAGCATCATCCTTATTTATTTAGCAAGATTGATGTTGATATCACTAACCAAACTATATTGACGTATGGGGACGAGTAGGCCATTAGGTTCTACCCTATTAATGGATTGTTCATGATAAGGTTATTTCTTATGGTTACTTTTACATCGAGATACGTTATAACTTGGGCCCCACATCTAGCTAATTCCTTGGGGATTTCTCGTGACTAGTTGTCCTTGATTATATTCTACCTATCAGCAACATATGGCGTGTTTTGGTTGTAATTTCATAAGCATGTTTGTCTTATTTTATTTTTTTCATTCTTTAATGTTTCCCTCTTGAAAACTATTTTCATTTAATATTTCATCTCTTATAATTTAATAATGACATTTCCTATCTAGGAAAACAAGCATGATTTTTCTATTAATGTGTTTACCACATGGAATATTTTTGGGTGTAATCCTATTGGGCTTAGTCTCACACCCAACTTACACCTTTAGGTCTATGTAGACATGGTAATGTTTGACATAGGTAAGTTCTAGGTCCTTGGAGAGAGAGGTTCGGGTATGATAGTTTCCATTCTCAATATAGATTTGGGGATATGGTTTGAGGGTGATTCCCCCTTACAAAGTGGTGATTTTTGAGTTAGGCATGGTGTTCATTTTGAGTTGTGACCCTCTTGGGGATCGTTTAAAACTATGTAATGATATTATGAATTTTGATTAAAGCCACTTTGGAATGAATTTATAGATTCAGAATCTACAATATCTACTAATTGTGGCATTCCTCTATGCCACGTGTCCATCTCATGTTTCTCCACATCATTTTTCTGTAATGTGCCCTTTGTCTGTTCATCCATGTTTCCCCTCCGCTCCCTATCTCATTCTTTATCGGCCTCGCACTCCTGCTCCTGCTCGGGCCTCAACGCGTCGCACGACCAGATCGTCCCGAGAACCCTCGCCTATGTCGTGCTTCCTGTCCCAGTCAACTTGCAATCTGTCCCCCTCCTTATTCGACGTCCTCCTTCGGCTCTCACCTCAACTCTTCACGGTCTTCCTTCTCCCGCTCGTGGTTGGGAATCACCTGCTCCTAACCTAGGGTTTCCGCAAACTCCCGACGGCGGCGTCATCTTCCTCTCGGTTTCATTGTAGCCCTTCGTCCTCCTACCTTATCTTCCTCCTTATCCCGGTTACTCCTTACATCTCTGTCGTGTTCATTATCCCACTCGCAATTACCTTCAAAGCTTCTTCTGATCGTGAATCCCTTAAGAACCAATCCCACGACGTTACGGTAATCTTCCCCAACTCTCCATCAGTTCCATCGATTTACATTAAATTCCTTAAAATCCCCCTTAATCTGTTGACACTCCATCCCTATGAACCCCCTGCAGGTTTCAATTTTATACGACTATTCAAGGGATTCGGTTTTGGATTTTCAACCGACGTCACCTACCCTTATCGGCTCGCTTCCTTCATCTCATATTCCCTTCTGCAGCGTCTTCCCACATAAGGTATGAGCTTACTTACCTATTGATAAACCTAAATTTGTGTGTCTGCATTACTCAAATAATTTCAATTCTATAATATTATGGGTTAATATAATGTTTTATGATTTTTCAATTCCTGATTGAAAAAAATATACTTCTACAGTCGTCTGTTGTAGGATTTTCCTTGCAAGTTTTTTAGATTTCATTTCGGTTAACCATGTTGATATCCAACTACAGATTTTCTTGTCTTATTTATCAATTCATGTCTAACAAAATTAAACCTCTACTATGATCTATTATAGGATTTCCGTTGCAACACAATTACATTTCATTTCGGTTATGCATGCTGATATCAAACAACATGTTTTATTGTCAGAATATTCATTTCATGTTTGAAAAAAAACGAAATTTGTGGTCTGTTATAGGTTTTGGTAAGCAACTAGGTTTTTTTACTGGTTCATATTCTTTTCTAGGGTTCATATTTTTTGCCACGGTTCAAATTTTGAAAAGTTAATATTTCTAACATGTTCATTTTTGTTACCTGGGTTCATATTTTTATATTTTCATATTTTTTTGGGTTCATTTCAATTAATATTGAATGTATTCGGAAATTCAATTATTGGCATTGCTTTCATCAATCCACTCATGTTCGCTTCAGGTTGTCATCATGTTAGTTATTGAAAAAGAAAATGATCGTGCACTTTTATGTAGGCAATCACGGTTTGTACTGTTAATGTCATGATATTCAGGTACTACATAAATTCACGCATGTGATCCACAAGCTGTTTGAAACTCTATTTCCTGTTAAAGTGCAAATAATATGCATGATTCAGGAGGCCTTTTTGTAGGTTCTTATAATTACTTCACCGGGGATCCTGAAATTCAGGTACAAATTTTTTCACATTCAAATGCAATTGTTGTTTAAGTCTTTATGGTTAATTACAAGAAGATATTTGATATATGATTTTGAAATCCATGACCCATCAGCTATTCCTGATCTATTTCATTAAAGGAATTAATATGAATAAACTTATATACATGATAATTTATGTTTTCAGGTGTTTTCTAATATTGGAAATGTATAGATATATATCTCAATTCACTTTGGATTTAATTGATTGAATTGTTTGATGGTTAAAAATCCCTTTTATTCAATGATTTTGAACAAGTATATTTATGATTTCCCTTTAAATTCACTGGTATCATAAATTTAAATTGTAGAATCTTTTTGAAGTTTTTCCCCCAAAATGTATCACATCATCGTGTCAAAAATTCAACAAATTCTTGCACGATGCTAGATGACAAGATTTGGATCTTAGAAGCTTCAAGGAAAATGTTCTATTGATTGTCAATGTTTCTTACCAATGGTTCGGTTTATTAATATTTTTTGATGGCATGAAAAGGGGACCTTTTGTAGATGTTACATAGTTAAAAAGTAAGATGAATTAAAAAACACAACTAATGGACATCCATTGATTGTAGTGGGTAGTCAAATTCAAACTATAAAGAGTTGAATAAATTATATTACAAGTACAAAGATCAGGTTTTTGGATTTACATTTCATTTCTATATATGCATATTTTTCTTTTGTTTTTAACATAATATTTTTCAACTTGATACAATATTTCTTTTCTTGGTATGTGAGTTGACTTCCTTTTAATGTTCTCTATTAATGGAAATTTTGGCATTCCCATGCAACCAATTTGGATCACAGGAGAAAGGGAATAATGAAAAAATCCTTGAAGTTGCTACTTTAAGGATGATTTTCCCATCTTGGACAGGGTACTACACTTTTCCTCCTCTAGAGACGGTTAATGAAACAACAAATGTGTGAAAACTCATTAAGACAGACTCAAACTACAAATCAAAGTTGGGATCATCAAAACAATGAATAATGGAACCAAGGATATCATTGGTTGTGTTTGTTGGACCAAATTGTGGAATTATGGAACCAAAAGATGGAACCGATGTGCTTATTCATGATCATAAATGAAAACAAGTTTGTTCAGTGAATTATGGGATAATACCAGAGTAGAGATACTTAGAGAAGACATGGAATAACATAGAATAAATTTGGAGTTGTCTATAAATAGATTGAATCTCAATGCAATTGAGTTCGTCACACCATTAAGTGACTCTACTATTAAGAGAGTCTATGACAACTTAATCAACATGTACATAAGAAACTCTTCTTTTCATAGCTATGAAATATTGAATCACATCACCCGTGTATATTCCAGGCCAAAAAGGTAGAAATAGATGAACAAATGAATCTAGAACTAAGTGTGTTGTAAAAGTTTTCATTGGGTTTCATTATATATGCGAGTCCCCTCGAATTTGTTACTTATTTTCATTGGGTTTTATTGTTTCATTCATTTACTCTTTTCTCAATCCCTTGCAGCAGTCCCCTCTAACAGTCATAGTTTTTTCCTAGTTTCTACACATAGTTTTTCTCCCATGGTTAGCATCATTGAGAAGAACGTTCATGAAGAATACCTAATAGGTAATTTTCAATATGTTATCTAACTATTTACCACACCCAATTACTTTGTCATCCATATGCTTTTTTCTTCCTTTATTTCTTTACAAATGGAAATTTTGTTTACTACCAACTTAAATTCTTCAATCCCTTATTGAGTAGAATAGATGAATATTGTTGTTGGCATGATATTACTCAAAAAAATTACAACATTTACTCTAAATATTTTTACTCTTCAACAAAATCATCTTATTGATGATGATTTATAGGATTACAATGTAGTATTACTGATATAATATATTATTTCGTATTTCTCATTCTTTGATTTACCAGAATGAAATCTCATATTTCATTATATTTTTAAAATGATATAAAAACACTCACATCACTTTATAATAATAATATGCAATAATAATATATAATGCACTATTACTTTTCTGAGAGTAATCTTATTCTCAGGTTATGATAGTTCAAGTTTGTAAAATGCATAACCACCTCACTATGTGGGATTGTGGAGTATGTTAATAATGCTTTTGTTTATTAATGAGGAATGAGGTAATGTTGAAATTGTTAATGAGGATCCTTTAATTGTGGAAGATGTTGATGATGCTGGATCACTTTCAATAAATAAAAAGATTGAAGAGAAATTTTTTAAGATTGAGTGCGATAAAATGGAAATACCACTGATTTATGTGGGTGGGTTAATCACTCCCTAAACAAGGAAAAAAATACAGTATAAATACTATTTAAGCTTGGTGAGGATAGTTATTACATGTTGGATCCAATGATATCATTAATTGTGTTTTTTGGACTAAATTGTGGTATTATGGAACTAAAAGACAGAACTGGTGTGATTATTCATGATCATAAATGAAAGAAAGTTTGTTCAGTGAACTATGGGATAATAGAAGAGTTGTAAATACTTGGAGAAGGCATGGAATAACACATAATAAATTTGGAGTTGTCTATAAATAGATTGAATCTCATTGCAATTGAGTTCATCACACGACAATTTAATCAACATGTACATAAGTAACACTCTGCTTTCAACAGCTATGAAATATTGAATCAAATCACCACTATATATGCCAGGACACAAAAGTATAAATAGATGAATAAATGAATCTAGAACTAAATGATTGTTGTGTCATGGAGGAGGAGATCATGCATCAACTGATTTGATGGAATAATAACTTAAGCATTCATATGATAAATTGTTTAAGAGTCCTGGATATGGTATTATGAAACAAAACATAGACATGACTGGATATGGTGTTATGAAACAAAGCGCATTCACACCTAGAGAAGCCTCTTTATTATAGTTGGGCCATCCAACCACATAGCTTTGACAGAGGGGACAACCCCTTGACCAACCTCCTCCATGGTAGGTCCTCTCTTGGTCATGGTGTGAACTGCTATGCAGCTGAAATTTTAGCTACTGTCCACCACACAACTACTCTGACAGTTCGCCAAGAATCTAAAACACTTACCAGGTCCCATTCCATATACAAAAACATGTCTTACGGATGTTCAAACATTCATATACCCAATAAAAATCCAAATTCATTGAACAATACCTACTCCATTTAATGCCATATTATTATTTAAAGTACATTTCATTATTTTATAAATTTAATATTTGAATTCAATATTTCTTGGCATATTTATTTCAATTTTCTTTCTTAATGGTTAATTTGAATTTCAGGAGGTCTTCTGCACCTACAACAGATTCACTTTGCATCACCATTATACATGTTTATTCCTTCAACCATGTTTTCAGAGGTTGCATGATCATTGTAGTAGTCTTTATTTGTATGTTACAAGATCATTTTAATAGTTCTCAATGTGGTTACATGCCTTCTTTAATTTAGGTTTCTTAATATTCTTCTCCAGTTTTTGACTACAATGATAACAAAGATCCAAGGTAATTTTTCATTGATGTAGTGATTTATTTGATTGTAGTTGTCGACCAGTTTTGTAAAATTTTACAATCATATTCAGTCTGTTCTATTTTAGGTGACATGATTAGTCTTCCTGCTGGTGTGTTTTAATGTTTTTATGCATTGTTTTATTTTATCATTCTTATTCTATATTTTTCTCTATTTTTGAATGAATCTATGTAATAAATACAACGATGTTTTTATTATATAAGTATACTTATATTATTATTTCATTTTGAATCCACCTTTTTTCCATTTATCGTCCATTAGTGTTTACATGTAGTAACTGGTTAATAGAAATTCTTCATTATTATATTGAATATGCAGGGTTATATTTGTTGCTTATTAGATATGCAAGCTTATATTGAATATGCATGCTTAATTATGCAGTCTTATATTTGAATATATAGGATTATTGAAAATTCAGGCTTATTGAATGTGAAGGATTATTAAATATCCAAGCTTACTGAATATACAGGCATGTATTTGTTCTTTATTATATTTAATATGTAGGCTTATATTTAAACTTTTGCTCCAAAATAAAACTCATACGACCTGCATTGAAATGTGTACCCCCTTAACAATTCTACAACTATGTTAACATTTGTAACAGATCCGCACACATTACTGTGAATTGATCATTCTATGGGATATAATGAGACCTTTTAAGTGGTCCTTAATTTATTTTAGACACACCTGTTGTCCTGTGATGTTAGTTATCAATAATTTATTTATACTGCATTGACTCTATATTAGCCTCAAAGCTTTAGGAAAAGATTATGATAACATCACACCGATGTTTGATAGTATTGGAGTCAACCCCTTCCCATGAAACCAACTATGTTATCATATATGTTAACATGTAGTATATGTACCTTCAATTTTATAATGTATAATTTTGTTTTAGTTTATAATTCATCAAAAAGTTTTTATAATTTTCAAGTATGGTTTAAATAATTATGGGGACTGAAAATATCATTTTTTGTACTAACATTTTTCAGTTTTATTTTTTGTCACTTATCCATTTAGGTTTTCCGCTTCAGGTTTCTGTCCACACATGGCCTGCACTTTTACTGCATGAACATGTTTTCCCCATTGTGGAGTTTTGCTGGTAATGGTTTCCTATTACAAATAAGTTTTATTTAGTTTCCATAAATATTTGACAGCTTCCTCTATGATGTTTTATTTCCCATTTTTATAATCTATTTCAATTCATTCTGATTGCAGGTGTGAAAAAATGCCTCCAGTGACTATTTTCATTGCAAAATACTATCTTCATGTTTATTCTAGGTTTGAATTGAATTTTTTTTCTTATTCCACATGTATGCTAAGGATGTCTGTGATGCTGTTGTTGCTAAATGCCTAAACTGGAGGCCCAAAACTGTCCAGAAAGCTCAGTCAATTTTCCTGCACTGGATAGAACTGCAGGCATTCAATTCTTTCCTGGTACATTTTAGTCCTCTCCATACACCTTCTTGGGATTTGTGTTTCACAGCTAGGAAGTGTAAATGCTCTCATACAATGCATTTTTAGTTTTCTCATCAATCCCTTTTTTCGTTCTAATTTTATCATTCATAGAGCCATTCCTTAGTTTGATTAACTGCGGTGCCATCCATTGTTAGTCTGCAATCACTTATCATCATAAAATAAATGTTGCATGAGCTTCATTACTATTTTTTTGTTTCTATTTTAGGCTGGGGAGTAAGGTAGGAGAAGTATGCACAGATTTAACTAAGAGTCATTTGTTGGTCAGCGAGAATCAATGGCTAAATATGAAGTCCGATAAGCAGTGGTGCAGAGGGGTTTTTGAAACCATATAGTTCTAAAAATGCTGATTTGGCATTTAGCATGCCATCCTTTTGTCAGTAAAACATAAAATAAAATTAGATACTCTTAAAAACAGTAATTTTTGTTACATGTTTCATCAATATTTTTGCAAACAAATACTTCTCTGTAAACATGTTCTTATGTTTCTGTAGTTTCAAAACAATCTGTAATATGTTACATTCACAATTTCAATTTTCATGTTTCACTGTTTATTAATACTTTTTCTTATTTGGGATGTATGAGACATCATGTTTTTTATTTCTCTATAGTGAAAATAATTTTTCATTCATTTATATATATAATTTATGATACATCATGTTTTTTTGTTTCTTTTTAAATCATGTTTTTTCTTTTTCATTCCTTTTCATATATAATTTATGATACCTATTCTTATTTTTCAATTATTCTAATTATTATCTATCACTAAAGTTGTAATTTTAACATATTTTAAATTAATTTTAATTATTAACTTCTCAAACTATTAATGCACCTTTAAATATAAGATTTTATTTATAGTGTCGTGTGTATGCACGGGCGGTGTACTAGTATTTATTATTATTGGTTGTTTAATGTATCTAAACTCTGGTAAATCCTTCCCAATCATATGATCTTAATATCCATGAACATGTTACAGTCCCTGAGGATAGGGAATGTCGTTTGATCCTTGTCGAGGAATGGGTCGGGTGCCAGTTTGGTTGGTGACCATATATGGTTCATGAAGAAATGGTATCAGAGCACGATTAGGCTCTTTGTGTAATATTATTTTGCCTCAGTCTGGTTAGACAAGAGCAAGGACTATCGGGGTTTATAGTTCAGGATGCGAGTAGGGTGATTATCCTATACCTCTCAAGCTATACCTCGAGTCACCATAGGAAGTTTGGTTTATTTTTTAATTCTCTTCTAGGTGGGATATTCGGGCTACAAACTGCATATTGACATTGGTTGGGGGTGATGTAGATGTTTATTCCATTGTTTTGTTGTGTTTGGTTTATTTATATTTGTTTTTATTGGTGAAATTTTTCAGAATGGTTGTACTAATTTTTTATCAGTAAATTTTTGTTTCATCGTATCATCATGCCTCACCAAAAAGCTCCCATTCACCCACAGGAGGAAGCTGGAGGGAGTTCTTCCTCACTGCTTGATCATAGGTTTGTAGAAGCTGTGGTTTGGGCTATCCAAGATCTTGGAAACATAGTGGGTCATGCTCTTTCTCTAGTTAGAGAAGATAAACCTTCTCTTATGATGGAAAAACCCAAGTAGTTTCTAAATAAAAATCCTCCAACATTACGGGGTATCATGGAGCCTAAAGAAGTAGAGGAGTGTCTTGAGAAGATCGATCACATGTTATTGTTTCATGACACACTTGGAGAGGTCAGGTTAAAATGCGAATCATTTCCACAAGAAGTTCCTAGAATCATTTTTTTGGAATCAGTGCTTAAGGCTAGGAAGCATGAGCAGATGAGGTGGAAGGACTTCAAGGCTATCATCACTAACCAGTACTACCCAAAAATGTTGGATTATTCCATATCCTATTAGTATATGCATATCATCTAGGGGGACCAGTCTGTATTGGAATATTCCAAAAATTTTGTCGAGAAAGACTTATATGCCCCCAATATGGTATCTATTGAACATATGAAGGCTCATATATTTGATAAGAGATTTTGGGGAGAGATACATTCTCAGGTCTTCCTGTTTAATTTGAAGAACTATAAAGAGGTGGTTTATCAGGCATGTATTGTAGAGATTGAATTTAATGGAAGGTCTAGTTACTCTAGGATCATATCAGTGATGGGATTTGGTTGTTCATCAGATACGAAAACGAACTGATAGGAGCATGTGAAGAATGAAGTTGGTAGTTTAGGACATCCACCCAGGTCATTTTCATATATGGATCGTGATTCAATGTCTGTTGTGTGCCACATGTATGGGAGGTCATGGGACACATGAACATCATGTACATATTATCGAATTCCTTATTATCATTGAGGATCAATGGGGAAATATTTGGGCGTTTTCAAGGTTATGAGTCCCCATCAGAGTGGGGTAGGATATGTGGCTTCCAGGGGAGTTTTTGTTCAGTCGGAATTATTAATGATAGTGGGATATAGGTATGGTTTCCAAAGAGAAATGGTAAGATAGTCTTCTAGGTAGATCTAGTTGATGGTATAGGCACAGTAGAGTGGCCATTATCCGGCAGAGACTAGGAATCTTCTTGTGATGGATCAGGAAGCAGCGGGATCAGATACAAGACCTTTTGTAGATCGAGGATCCATTTTGATGTCATTATCTATATATGTTGTTCTCTTTGATACTAGTGTTTATATTTCTTTTATCTCTACCCATCTTGTGAATGTACTGAATTTTCATATAGATTGTGTGTCTTTTGCGATGGATTTGGTGACGTCGTTGGGTAAGAAGTAGGATCAAGGTCTCAGGTTCCTACCATGTGTGATTTCCATGTCAGGGTTTGAGATAGAATTGGAACTAATAATCTTGGATATCAACATTTTTTATGTAATTAATGACATGTATTTCATCATGCACTTTCGATAACATATCAATTTCTATAGGCGGGGGATGATTTTCATGGCACCAGAATGAAGTCCTCAAATTTTTCTTGTGGCGTGGGATACTCGGTCAGGCCTTCTGGGACCTCCACTCCCAGAATAGGGTAACCTTATTTTCTTGTTATCATAAATAATTCTAGAAGATTATCATAATTCTCCTGAAGGTGGATTTCCTCATGAATTTTATGAGTTTCATTAGGTATTTCCAGATGATTTTCCATTCTTTCCCCCAGAGTGGGACATAGATTTCTTGATAGATTTGGAACTGGGAACACAGTAGATATTTCTTCCCCCATATCATATGTTCCCCACTAGGTTGAGGTAATTAATGATAAAAATAGGCTATTTGGAATCTAAAGGATTCATTCACCCATGCATCTCTCTTTATGCCACACCAGTTCTTTTTGAGATGAAGTTCGATGGGTCCCTCCAGTTGTTCATTGACTACCAAAAGATGAATAAATTAACAATCATGAAAATTTATACATTTCCGCAAATAGATGAATTTCTTTATTAGTTGAATGGGTACAAGTGGTTTTCAAAGATATGATTTCATTTAGTTTACCACCATTTCTGGGTGAGAGAAGATGATATCCTGAAAACATCCTCCCAAAGTAGGTACAACCAATTTTGAGTACAAGTTCATTCCTTTCAGAATGACCAATGCTCCAGCAGTCTTTATGGTACTCATAAATATGGTTTTATAAATATATATCAACTTTTTAATTGTGGTATTATTTAATGAAATCTTGTTTTACTATGTATCCAAGGAATAGTATGAGCACCATTTAGGTATTGTGTTGGGAACTCTGTGGGATAATCAACTTATGAAAATTTTTCTAAGTGGACATTCATGATTAGAGAGTTAAATATTCTAGTTCATGTCATCTCGTAATAGGGGGTTTTTTTGACCTTGAGATGATCATTGTAGTTACATCATGGGTGAAACTGAATAATGTGTTCGAGATTATGAATTTCCTCTTCCAGGTGGGTTAATACTGGTGGTTTGTTTAGGATTTCTCTCATCTTCTTTCGCCCATGACCGTTCTCACCTGGAAAGGGGTGAAGTTTGAATGGGCCCCAAAATGCCAAGAATCATTTGAGTTGTTTAAGCAATGCTTTAATACTACCCCTTTATTAATCTTAATAGTATATAGAATGGTCTATGCAGTATGCCTTAGTTCATTAGGTACGAATCTCAGGTGCATGCTTCTGTAGGATGATCACATGGTGGAAAATGGCTCTCCCCAACTTCGACCACATGAAAAAATTTACCCAACTCATGACTTGGAGTTATCAGTGGTGATGCATTCTATGAGGATTTGGAATCACTAAATCTTTGGGAAAATGATTCTGGTTTACTCTAGTCATAAGTGCTTAGCATATATCTTCTCATATAAGGATCTCAATATAATTCATTGTAGTTAGACTAAGTATTTGTAAGGGTTCAAACTGGATAATGTCTATACCTTGGGAATGGATAATATGGGGACTAAATCTTTGAGAATAAATGTATCAATTCACGCATTGAGGAAGACCAATGAAGTGTGGACTCTAATGGCACTCTTTGCTCAAATGCATGTAGAGGGAATGGAGAACAGTGGTGGTGTGTCTTGGAGAGATTTTGCTTGACTCCTTCTCTTTTATAGTTGATTCAGCATGACCCATCTAGTGATGAGCTCTTTCAGTAGTCTATGGAGTGTATTCATTGTGATGAGATTTATTCTGATTGGACTTTGTCTCCTGGGGTCATATTGTAACTCAAGAGACATTTAGTGGTACTATTTCCTCTATGGAAGGTGTTGATGCATAAAAGTCATCAATATTAGTGGGATATTAATTCCGGAGCTTCGAAAATGTATTATGTTATCTATCTATTGATCTGTTGGATAGTTATGAGATGAGACATATTGAAATTCGCATCGAGATTCTATACATGTCAACAGGTTAAAGAATATCATCAAAGGACCTGTAGTTTGCTTTATCCATTACCCATTCATACCCGGATGTGGGATGTGGTCACCATGTATTGCATTTTCACCTTACCCCATACACCAAAGGGTAATAATTCTATTTGGGTATTGATTGATCTTCTGACAAAATAATCCATCATTATTCTTGATTAAAGATACAACTAAAGTGGATGAGTTTGGATAATAGTATATTTAAGAGGTGGAAAGGCTTCATGGTGTGTCATTAGCTGCTTTTTTATATAGAGACCCATGTTTTACCTCTTGGTTTTTTGAAGGCCTTCAGAAGGATTTGGTTTTGTACATTTAGATGACCACCACATACAGTCCTTAAACGGATGGTTAGATAGAGCATAAAAATCAGATTTTTGGGGACATGCTCTGTGCATCTGTTATTGATTTTGGAGGATCATAGAATATCCATTTGAGATTTGTCATTTTTCTTATAAATAACCATTTCTTAAAATAGTATATGTACGTAATCATGGTACAATAAATAATTAGGTAAATCCAAGAAGAACATTTCACAATTTGACAATTATTATTTAACCATTTTAACCTTTATGTTCAATCATACAATCCAATAGACATAGCCTTCTCCATCAATTCTAGGAGCCTAAGCCTTAATATAATGGGGTTAAAAACATTTAGTCCCAAAGGGTTATTAATTTCCCAAAATAATTTATGAACATACCTCAATGAATCCATCTTGGAAATCATATCTTGATAATACATTATGAGCATATATACATAGTCTGATATCAAAACCCATGAAATATATTAGTGGGGCCAGGAGAATCAATCAATATATACCCCAAAGATGTGAAGCCTCAATCTATTACTCATGTCATATGATACATATGTGGGGCCTATGAAATCAGTATGTCTTGAACTTTGGGTGTATATCTTCAATCCAATACCCCACTAATAACATTTACCAACATTCTCATTCCTATTTAACAATTTTTTACATTTCCTAGTTACATTTCATAACTCATCGAACTCTTCATGTCGAGAAAAACACCCCTTTATGTCATTATATATTTCCTTTTAAAGTATCACATCATGAAATATATAAAAACAAATCATTTAAAAAATATTGAATAAATAATTTAAAAATATAACTTTTTTTTGAAATCTAATCAAGTCCCATGTATATCATTTCTAAAAAAACCATTGAAAATAGCCCATATGGAATTTTTAACAAAAAAGGACCACAGACTCACATGAAATTAACAATTGAACCTCATTTAAACCCCCATTTTAAATTAAATGTAAATTCAATACCTCATCCTAAATCAGAATCCCATTATGAAAACCTCATTTCCATCATTGAAAACCATGACCATATAGAAATAAAAAACAAATCATTTAAGAAATTTTAAATTTCACCAAGGAATTTCTAAAAATCAAACATATAATCTTTTTTATTATACTTTTTACAAATAATTCCTACAAAAATAAAAAAGTTCTACAATTAACTACCACAATTTTTGAATGTTAATGTTTAAACATCTCATTAACTAATTTATAGGTATTGACATCCCCATGGGTAGCCCTAGGTTTAGTCTCGCATCATTAATGGACCTAACATGCTCCCTAAAGGGTCTTCCACCATAATATAGGGACCAAATTACTTCCCATAGTTAAGTAACTCAAAACATATCCAGGTAGTACATAATAAAGATCACAAAATGTTAAAAAAATATTAAGACCCTGAGGAAAATCTTATAGACCACCCACTTAGTGCTTGTAATCCTTTGTTTATCCAAAGGAAACCCTATATTTGAACTATGTTTCCCTCAAACACAATGATTAATAAAACCCTATAAAAGTATGTTTTTAGATATTTGGATGTATAGAAACAATCCTACATTGTATCTTCTATGAAATTGATGAAAATAGAGTTAGAGACTTATCTAAATCATTAATTAGCACTAAAAGGATCTCCAAATGCCTATGAATCAATGTAGAAACATCCTTAGAAGAGGGAGGAGCTTCTACTTCGTCACTCTTTTTATAGGTGGTCGAATGGGGGAAAACCCAAGGAGTTATATTCATTTATGAGTGTGAAAACAAACTTTTTCAAAATTTTATGAGTCACATGGTTCATCCGCTTGGTTCCCCAAACCATGCACCAACCATGTTTCTCCTTCTTCTCATTAGGCGGCACGCCGAAGGGTTTGGCTAGCTACCCACACATTTAGGACAAACCATGAACCTCAAATATATATACCTCTATCCAAGGAATACATTGATACATAAATGCCTTTAAATGCATTCAAAAGTATAAACTCATGTGAAAGACATGTCATTGGATCTGTCTGAGGTTCACCCACCATTCACAATTATAGAGAAATTTTAATCTAACCATGCACCAGAAATGAAACGTTCATAGTTTCAATAAGTTTTCCTCTATGTTTTGTATTGATCTATTAGGACACCACTGAGACCTATACTATTGAAGGGAAACACCCCACTGATCCCAATTTAAATAGTGATTAACATTATATTAAGATCATGATCTTAAAATATACCCACCTTATAACTTCTCATCCTTGGGCTACATTACTAGGAATAAACAAGATTCCATGATGAAATTTCATGTCACTTAGCACACCCATCAACTTCCACTATTTTTTCCTTTTAAAAACACCAATGTCGTTAGAATATTCATATTAGAAGAATAATATTACACTAAAATACATCTAACTTCAATTCACAACACAAGTTGGAATCTCCATAATAAAACCCTTTTCCTTAATACAAACATTAATTATATAAAAAACAATATAAGATTACATGTAATACCAATAAATATACTATATATTGAAGGAATCGAACATAGAACCACACTGTCTTGGAAGAGACAATCAGTACACCTCTAGGTTGATTCTCCAAACACAAAAAAGAAACCCATCATACAAAGTAACCACTAAATCCTAATTTTTGGAACCTAAATATGACCTAAAAATTACATAAACTAAATGAATATATGATTTTACAACCACAATAACCAACCTAAACTAGTCTATAACTCAAGTACAAAGGGCTTCATTCAACATCGAAACCCCAAAAAAGAAACCAAAGAAAAACCATCATCTTAAGGCACTCAACCAATCAAAAACAGTACCATTGCATATTTCAAAAACTGAAGCACCATAATGGAACATACCAAATCATATCCAACCCATAACACTAAAAAAATCCTCAACCGACCACTTTACCACTATTGTGCTCCCCACAAAACAATTTTTCTCACAAACACCATATTTCATTGTTTTTCACCTCCCTCATAGAAAAAGGACCAATACAACCACAAACACAACATTCCACAAAAATATCTAACATGTTTCCCAACTAACCACACTCAACCATCCATGAGATCATAAACCAATTCCATCATCTTTCCATTCCATTGAAACAACCTATAATGTATGCACATCTTCCATCCATACACAAACCATGGATAAATTGTATTTCATAAAAGTTCATTTATATTCATGATTCACAATTATCGTTAAAAAAATCATCTGAATGATGTTCCAAAGACACAATTTTTTTTTCATTTTTTCAATCCATGTTAGAATATACCTAGAATAATCTCCCTAAAAACACCCACCTCTCATTATAAATTTTTTACCACTTCACCTGGCCATGCTGCCTTATCACTTATAGAATACCACCATCATCTGAATGAACCTTTTCAATTCTATCCATGACTCCCAGTGTAATTTCACCATCAAATAATCCTATTCTCACCAAACAGTGATCATGATATATATCGCCCACTATAACTTCTTTTACACAACACCTTAGAGTGCTTTTGAATCCATCCATGTATTGAATCTATAACTTGTTTTGATCAAACTCCACATTTAAAACAAACCTAGCCTTTGACGATGCGTCTAAGAATGTAGGTAATAAGATCATTTCCACCACATAAAACTAATAGTATTCACTACAAACCTACAAACACTCTATCATAATGATCATACTCTAAAAATTAAAACACCACTCCCCACATTAGGTGTGTCATTACCACCACATACCTCATGAAATTCCTGAATCTATACCCCTCACATAAGCACTACTTCAAGAAAATGTTGATGTGGACTCCCTACTCTCACTCGAGTGAAAATACTAGATTCCACAATCACCTATTACCAGCTACTAGGAATGGAATTTATGGAATTATCCATTACCTTATCCATCATAATGACCCTTCACAGAAATGGGAAATTGTTCACCTGCAACCATGTGGCTTCTCTCACAGTAGTCCAATATTACAAACTCAATGAAGTACTCTATAGGATCGAAATAAAAACCCTTTAGTTGATTGATGAATATTCAATATTCTCTTTGTGTCCATAGAACCATGTCAATATGTTGGGAAAAATTGTGTCAAGTCTATAGGTACACCATGAAATTGTTCACGAATACCACCATAACTGACCCATAACTGACATCACCTCCCACTGTAGGGACACCATAACATGTCGAAAGTCTCATCATACCAAACCCAAAATCATCCCATTAGTCCTCCCATCCACTTCCATTCAAGAGGATATTTATATGAAAAAGTCACAAATGTCTCACAACTCTTTTCTTAGCATCCAAGACCAAATATTCCCAATGTTCCTTCTCCTGCCACATCACTAAACTTATTCCATCACTAATATGGTGAATCATTATGGAAGCATGATAACCATCATGAAAATAAAAAACTTAATGGTCTATTTCATAACATGATCTTCCCACTTTGTCTATTTGAATAAAAAACATGTGATTAGACCCAAGCTACATATTGACATATATCAAAAAACATTATTCATCTATAAAACATTAAAAATATTTGGTCCTCATAAATATCGTAGAGGTTACACACATTCCAACTATCATTCAACCAACACATCTCAAGATACCATCACAAGTAAATTATTAGAGCTTGTCCAAAATGACCACTCACACAATTATTCATGTCTCCATCTCTGTTAGCTACATCTGACTTGAGGAATTTTCAATAATCCCTTCAAACAGCTAAAAAATCATACAAAAAAAGACAAAACATGTGACCACCCCTCACCCAAGGAGTCACTTCTATAAAAAAATCATGCATCCATGACCGTTTCACTGTTGTCTAGTCCACCAACATTCAACATTGTTTCAACTTGGAAGAGTGTATGTATAACAAATTCAGGCACCCAAAATGATTTTTCCTCTAGAAACCAGTCTTCTAGACAACATCATGCAATAATGTTTCTTCTATTAATAAAGAAAAAAATGAAACTACCATTATTTTTTAAAATATATTGGAAATATCCATTCATTGATTCCACCACTGCAACATTACCTCTTACTACACATTCCATTGTACACGTAACACATGGATAATATTCCTTGTTTATACCCTCACATATCCACAAATATTATGTCATGTTTATAACCAGAGATACATTCCCAAAATCGATGTATATCTATCCCCCCTGTCCAAACCACATATGAATTGGAACCCTTTTTTCCATCACCTAAATTCCAAAACATCAACCTATGCCTTTTTCACCCAAAGTATTTCACAACACAGTCATCGTCTCTCAAGGTTCACTAATTAAAGTACCAAGAACTAACTCACAAAACTAGAGTCTCTTAAAGGAGGCACTCATGGCTATCCCATTATTTCATACACATAAATCCAGTAACAATCCACTACACATGGTTGGAACACCTTCCCTCATTCTGAAAAAACAATGCCTAATGCACCAAGAGAGCATTAACTCAATGTTTCACACAAAATATACTCAAACACATACACTGACACAAATCTAAACACTCACTGTAGGGTCCAAAAAAATATTCACGTTCTCAACATAAGAGGTTCAACACATCCATATTAACATAATTATGTTCATGACCTTGAGGTAACAACCAAACTATGGTACAACAAGAAACATTCCACTATCTAGAATATCCAAAACAATCATGGAATTTCATTCCATGACTAAGGTATCAAAACTAAATCACCCTCACTACCCAATCCAACTGGACATAGGGTTCGATCACAGCACTAGGGATATCTATTTTTCATTCCCCTATACATTTCATTATATAATATTAAATTTTTTAATTTAAACTATACCCTTTTAGAAAAATATTTCACATTTTGAAAAAATATTACCCAAAATATAAAAAATAACATATTTACATAAATTCATTTTTTAAAACAATTTAATTGGAAATCATTTAAAGAGATGATTAATTTGGATAAACTATAGATAAAATATTGCACTAAAAGAATATAAATCACTAGGAACTATCTATCAAAGGAAACATATGAATGACTTGTGAATCCTATTAAAATTATATATATTGATGGATACTCATTCACCCAGTCCTCATATCTCTCTCTCTCTCTTGATGCGCATGAAGTCTAATGTTTCTCTTAGATATCCTTCACACTAGAACAATCATTTCTCAAAGATATCATTTTGATTATAATTTCATCATTTTTTTAAATTATCATATTCATCTTCTCTCTTTTTCTATGTATATCATTACAAATGATTCTTTTTCTACTCAGTCTATGGTTTTTGTTTGTCATCAGAACCTATACTATATATCTTTTTATATTTTTACTCACTACCCCATCACCCTAACCCATAATTTTTGTATGCATTTATGGTCCTCATGATGGTGTGGATTGTGGAATTGGGATTGTGTTTAGGGGTTAGAGGCAAATTATCACAACATTGTCCCCCCATTTTTGTGATTTGTACATATGTGCTCTTTCTATGACCTTTTTTTCTAAACCATAACATACAATACTATAGTTATGAATGGGGGTAGAGTGGAAGGATTTTTATGGTGATGATGGAAGAGCATGGTGTAATCTCTCACATTGAGTTTTACTCTTATCTACTTGGGTTTTTGGTTTTTCTCTTGCTGGTTGCTTCATTTTTATTCATGGGTATTTTATAGTGTTCATCATTATTTAATGGTGGATACCATACATTGGCTTTTTGTTGTATTATTAAGCTGGTGAAGGCATTTGATTCTATAGGTTATGGCTTGACATGTGAGGATGGATAATAATTTTCTACCTCGATGATGATGGTGGAATTAGGAGGTCATGGTTTAGATGATGGTATGGCAATGATTGTGGTTCGATTTGGTGAATGCACACTATCCTAGATGATGAGTGAAAAATTCAATGTGTTTTGATGTCATTTTAGTATGTATTTTTAGCATGTCAATTTTAAAGGGTTTTTTATGTCTTCATTTATTTTATGGTAAAAATAAGTATTTCTCTCATATTATTGGTGGTGATTATAGGTTTGGTGATTATTTTACATGGATTTAGTTATGGAGATGTTTCTATAAGTATCCATATGGATTTTGTATCATCTAAGAGTTTGAATTAAGATGTGTTGGGCTCAAGAGCTCGTTTTTTCCATTTCAATTTTAAATTTTTTGACGATTACTATATAAATTTTGATATTGAATTTTCTAAATCATATAGATGATGATTGAGTATACATTTACCACAAAACCATAAAGTTTATTAATAATAATTTATAAAATATAGACTTTACGGTTTATTACCTAGAATGTTGCATGAATACTCATGCACTACCTTTCCTTTTTTGGTATAAGAGATAAAATGTCATATATAATTTATATCACATCCATCTACACCACTCAAGGAGGAAATATCAATCAACTGTAATAGCACAAAACAGAACATCAAACCCCACACCCAAAAGCTCGGTTTTCCCCCATGCATGGGGCTACAAGAACCTATACATGACCTCATTTATATTCCTATATAATAAATTATTCTCTAGCATAACATTCCCATATATTATAAAAAAATAAACCAATATTTATACATCTTTGTA
Organism: Viscum album; assembly: GCA_963277665.1. Classification (NCBI taxonomy): domain Eukaryota; kingdom Viridiplantae; phylum Streptophyta; class Magnoliopsida; order Santalales; family Viscaceae; genus Viscum; species Viscum album. The sequence goes on from OY728146.1 coordinate 387,009,055, forward strand.
ATGTTCTATCCACCATTCCACTATAAACTGTTTCCTCAGCTGGATCACCATATGACCTCAGGTGCAGATCCCCATTAGCCAGAGACTTCTAGATAGCATCAAGGGTTTTTTGAGAAACCACCGGGAGACTATAAACTATTAACACTGTAAAACAACAACATAGATTGTTAAGACCAATAGGGGCCTAGATACCCTAAGAGGGGGTGAATCATGGTATGAATATTCTATATGAAAATTATTCATGGACCACTAGATCATGTCCTCAAAATTATAATGGTCACTTTGTTTGATTTTATGTGTATATGTTGATCACTTCTTATAAACATTATCTGATAGTTATGCTTTTGATGCAATGCAGGGAAGCAACCAGGCGGACATGGAGATTTTTACTTGGTTCACCCTCACTAAGCTACATCCACGGAGCATATAATGGTGATGTACCACTCTACGAAATCCACTATAGATCACTGCCAATGATATTCTGGCTATATCACTACTATGACTAAGAACACTACCTTTATAATGTTTTGGGTTAGCTCGCTGCTTCCCAAGGGTCACTCCATTTTCATTTCTCTCTGGCTCACTGCTAGTAGAAAGGATAATCTTCTTCCTCTTCCTTTGCTCACTACACTTGGAAGGAATCCACTCACAGTTTATAAGCATGTAGGTCTCTTCATTACCACTAATGAATGAATCCTCCAATTTATGTTGATGCTATAATGAAGTCCAAATTTCATCCACTGATGAATAACCCTTTTCCCCTGAACACTAGTAAATTCCTTTGGAAATACCTTCGCAATGCACCCTACTTCACGAGGCACCCAATTTCCTGAAGCTCAAATAGTACTTCAGAAAGAACCTGCCTTTTTGCGAAGCTCACGCCTTTGCAGAGCACATACCACCGCCAATCTCAAGTTGTCACAGAGATGTTTACCTCATGAAGCTCACTGAACCAATGTGGAGCACACAACTTTGATGGATATAGAATAGCCAATATGATTCTCCTTCCTTTTTCGAAGCACACTACCTTCACAAACCACCTTCGCAAGCCAAGAGAAAAATAATTTCTCGGAAAAATATCTCTCTACTTTTCTTGAGGGGGTTGAAGCCTATTTATAGGGGATTCCGCTAACCCTAGAACCATCCACACAATGTCAGCTCCACGTCATCACAAATCAAGAAGCTCCGAAGTTTCCGCCAAAATTATCTCAATATCCGGAAGCACCATTGAAATTTTCCAATCGCGGATCTTGTCGTAATAATGAAGACTTACGTCAATTACTTTGTGTTTCCACCACAAAGCTCCACTCTCAATGCCCTGTGTCATCGTAATGCTCTTCAACACTTCTGTTCACAAAGTATATTGTAACTGCGAAGACCCACCATCAACATTTTTCTGATCTTCACGAAATCCAATCCATGAAGCCTATATTTGCAAAACTCATGAATTTTGTATATTTAAATCAGATCTTAAAGGAAATTGAATTTTCACGATGCTCACCAAAAACAAAAGTTTCGACCCTAAAATTTTAGAAAACATTGGGAAATAGTGTCACCTTGTATCTCCTCTTTGTGTACCACCTCCAAAACATACATTCTTTTGTCGTGGTCCTTTTTAAACATGGATTCCCAACATCCTCCCTGGAACTTGACAATTTCCCATGGAATCCTTCTTTGTCAACAAACACAATCAAACAAAAAATGTTTCAATACTGAAATGAGTGATTTTGGGCCAACAATCTCTCCCTTTGTGTTTGTTGAAAACTCTTCTCATAATGATTTTATGAAAATTGATACTTCACTGAGTATCCTTCCATCATATACCACCATTCACCTCTTGTGATTCATATAGAGACCAATGATTCACTCACCACATATTCTAAGCCCACATGAGCAATGCTCGACATGAGAAACAAGAGTAGTATGAAAAGTTCATCAATGAATCACGTCATTCCAGACACCATACGCTAAGACAAAACTGATACCAATTCCCAAAATTGATACCAATTTATGACCACTAGAACACTTCTCACACCATTCCAACATCACTCTTCTGCTTTTATCATGATCTTTAGCTATCATGATATCTCATATTTGATCGATCACTTCTAGCATCATCAGATTCACAACTTTTCACTATCTTATTTCTCTCCCTATCTCATTGCTCCACCTGTAAACTTCTCCCCATATCATTCATGATTTATAAAATTGACACATTGTCACACAGTCTCCCCTTTGAACAAGCACTGGTTTCTCCCCCTTTGTCAACGAACCCAAAAGGAAATTCTCTACAGCTGTAAAAGGGTAAAAACACATATTAGTACATTAGGTAAAAACACTTCATACCTCGGAGAGAGTGGGGATTGATAACAACACTTATTCAAGTGTGGGGAGTCAACTGAACTCCCAGAGCCAGTGGATGCCTCTCAAAAGCTTAGTTGAGAAAGGCGTTTCCCAGAATGTCTGCAACCAGGAGTTCTGTAGGCACATACTCTAAATTCACAATTCCATACTCATCCTTCTCCTTGATAAAATGATACATCATCTCAATGTCCTTCGTCTATGAGTGATGGATGAGATTTTTTCTAATATTTATAGAACATGAATTATTGCACTGGATTCTAATAAGAGACATCACATTAACTCCCATTTCATCAAGCTCCTACCTCATCCACAATAATTGTGTTCATGATTGAGTGGCTGCAATATATTTAGCATCTACAATGCTCAATGAAATGAAATATTGATTCTTGATAATATAAGTAATACACAAACCACCATGATAGAAAGAACCTCCCGACATTGATTTCCTATCATCCACTAAACTAGACCAGTCTTCCTCTGTATATCCCAAATGATCTTGCTATGATTTGTCAGTATACATCAAACTGAAATCCATAGTTCATTTGATATACAGAAGTATTCGTTTCACTACTAGAATGTGGCTTTCCTTGGGATTTCTCTGATACCTCACTGCTTGGCATGTGGCGAATACAATTCCTGGACTTTTCACTATTATGTACAGTAAACTCCAAATAATCTACCAGTATTCTTTGATAACAACTGCCTTGCCATTATCATCTTTTGATAATTTCATCCGGGTAGTAACCAGAGTCTTCATCACCTTGTTATTTTCCATTCCAAGTCTTATGAAAACCAACATGGCATATTTGTATTGAAAAATTAATGTTCCATTCCTTTCTTTTGTCACATGTAGACCAAGGAAAGACATTATCTCTCTAATCACTGACATTTCGAACTGACTTTTCATATATTTGGAGAACTATATGCACTGATCTTTATATAATCTGCCAAATATTATGTCCTCGATATAAACTAGGACCATCATCCTTTGATTACTATTTTTGTTCAAATATATATTGTAATAAACTCCAACATTCTAAAAATAGGGCTTATTCAAATACCGATCAAGCCTTAAGTGCCATTCTCTTGGTGCTTCTTTCAGTTCATATAACACCTTCTTCAGCTGAAAACCATATTTCTCATCCTCATGAATGATAAACCCATTTGGATGCTTAATATACACTTCTTCCTCTATAATCCCATTCGTTAATGAAGATTTTACATTAATCTGGGACACCATGAGCATCTGTTGCACTGCAATGGGTTGTAATAATCTGATTGCCTCCAACCTTTTAATAGGTGAAAATGTCTCATCGACATCTATTACTTATATCTGGGAGTACCCTTTTCACACCAACCATGAATTGATTTGAATCTTTGTTTCATATTCATTCATATTGTTGCGATAGACCCATTTAGTCTCGATGACATTTTCATATGCTGGCCTCGAATCAATCTTCCATGTATGATTCTTTTCTGAATTGGAATCAGTCACTTATTCTACCCCTTTGTTTCTTTTATCCTCATCCAATTAATTATGAAATTTATCACTATTTCATTGTTTAGTGGCATCATTTCATTCAAATAGTTTTATGATCTTCTCATTGAAACACTTTTGAAATTCTTTCGGAGCTTCATGGTATCCTAAAAAGAGTCAGATGATACCATAATGTTAGAACAAAATAGATAGTCATGAGATGTATGTTTATTTATACTTCCCCATCAATATGTCTTCCCTTGATATAAAACACATGAGATAATTCATTCAATATTTGTTTTGATGGTTCTTATATCTGATTTTTTTATTGAATGCTCCCCCTTATGTTATGCAACACTTCCTGGGGTTAGAACACTATTAGGACCCAAAAAAATTCTTCTCACCGGAATCATTTATTCTCATCTTCCACTAAGCATTGATATATTACCACAATATATAAGCCTAATGAGTTTGAACTCAGTGTAAAAAACAAGATATAAAGTTAATAATATGCTCACTTCCTATTGCGCTTTGTTTCTTCCTTTATTCATCAACTCTGGTGCCTGATTTGAGTCAATTGGAACAATAAATCATATCACTTTTCCATTTTGCATCTTTAGATGCCACTTCCCCTTGGATTGTATCTCCCTAAAACCTGAAACACATGAATCATCAGTTAATACCATTTATATACATAGGGAGAGGGGCTGTTTCTAGAATCCTCAAGGTGAGGATTGTGGTTGATCCAGATGGGTCAACCCATTGATTCTTTCTTGTAGATAATCACACTCATTCCTTACTTCTTCTAGCTGCCTAGCCAACTTTAACTGCTCTGGCCATATGACTAAGCATTCACTTCCCACATGTTGAGTCTTTCTATGATATGTATATTTTTCAGGCCTGACCTTTCGAAACATTTTGGGTTTAAACCCACTAGTACACATTTATTTATCTAAGGTTCCACCAAAATTCCATTTTCCTTGATTCCTTCTCTAAGAAAGAAATAATCCACTGGTCATCCACTCTTTCTCCTTTCTCTATAGGAATTCTCTTTCTCTTGCCTTTACTTCTCGATATGTGTCATGGCCTGTGAATTTTCTAGGACAATCTTTATTCATATTTATTTTATCAATTGTTTGAGTCACTCCACCTTTTTTTATTGGGGTTGTGTCTTACACTGTCTTTATATTCTTCTTACTAAAAAATAGTGATGATTGTCCCTTAATCTTCTAGGATTGTTCACATTCTCTCCATGAGGGCTATTGTGAGTGTGACAGAGAAAATGATTGATACACCTTTTGTTTCTCTCCTTGTGATTCTTCTGAGGTAGTAAACTTATTTTTCAATTTATCACTTCATCTTCCAGTGTACAATTTCTCATTATACACCACTAGAGTCGCGAATCTCCTATTGAGTTCCTTTTACTTTTTGGATTTCTTTTTGCTGCAATGTCCCACAAAATTCCCATAATCAAAACATATAAAACATTTTCCATCAATGTCATACCTCATTTAATCATTTCTCTGTCGAGATGTTGATGTAGTTTGACTTCTTCCTCTGACATTGAGCTCCTAAGCTTCCTGAAGTATACTCATTGTGTGTCCCATTATTCCACAATAATAACATCAAATAATTTTTTTCTTATGAGAGAATCTTCTTTATGATTTCGCATAACTCTTCTTCTTATTCATAGATTTAGAAAAGTATCAATTTTTACTGCCTGAAATGTATTCATGGGCCTCTAAATAGAAGCTTGATGTGTGGCCATAAATCACACAAAAATTGCACATGTCCTCACAACTTCTAGTAACTGTCCTCTAAGGCATGTCTTCAGCACATATAGGATTTCCTCCATTAATGAAACTATTCACGGCTCTCATTATTTCATGCACGAGATGGAATTCATCAAATCCAATACCAGTTTTTCCCATATTCTATGGTCTTTGAGCTGAGAAAATTTGTTCTTTCCTATCTTCAGAAATAGAAAATTTTCTTTTCATTTCATAATCACCTACCAAAGGATAATCAAATAGTAAGTTCAAGGAACCCTTCATTTTAGGCTTTCCTCTAGCATTTCATTTCCCCACTTCCTTCTTCACCTATTCTAGCTCTTCATACATCTTTTGAATCTTCATATCCCTTGATTCAATTTGGGCATTAAGTTATCTTCTGAGATTCTTTCCACAACTCATCTCATCTTCCAGTCATCGTTTGAGATTTTTTACCATATCACTTTTCTCCATTACTTTCAATTTTTCTTGAGAAACATATTCAGGGACAGATTTATTTTCTTGTTGTAGACTTTGATTCTTCTTAAAATTTTCACAGAACTGTGTAGCTAGATCATTATTTGTAGCTTTCAGATTCTGAACTTCATCTGACTTTTGATTCTCTTGAAAATAATCAGCCGTTTTTCATCCTTTAATTATAGACATATTTTATATTTCGTCACATTGAGAATCATTCTCCCCCCTTAGGTCAGTAGCCACATCGATAACCCTTTGATTTAATCCTCTTATCTTATTCACCTCAATTTCCAATACTAGGATCCGGATATCTTTAGAATTAACTTCTTCATCATATTTGAAATCCAATTTCTTTGTCATGTTGACAACATCTACTGGTGGCCTCCTTGATGAAGCTTCTTCATAATCTATTGTTTTGGTATAACTTTGATGTTCATGTACTTCACTCATTCCTACATCATGATTGAGTGAATCAATATTTTCCCTATCAGATTCATCCAAGCCTTCCTTTAGTATTCTATTTGATTCTTTTAGTTGAATAACACTTTTTCCATAAACACTTTTGCACTGAGGGATATCACCTGACTTATGATTCTTTTTTGTTATTTTTCCATTTTCTGTGGCACACCGAGATAAGAAAAGACTGATTTGACCACAAAAATCGACTACAACAAGTTAGAGAAAAAAATTGGTAAAATAAACCGTACATCTGATACCAATTGTTAGGACCAAAAAAGGCATACAAACCCTGATAGGGGTGAATTAGGTTTTGGATATTCAATTTCAAAATTCTTCTTGCCCCACTAGATCATGAACACTATATTATAAGGTTAACTTTGTTTGATCTTATGTGTTTATTTTTATCACTTCATTTTATATTTATCTAATGGTTATTATTGAGATGCAATGCAGGGATTCAACCAGCCAGACACATAGATTTTTACTTGGTTCACCCTCACTACGCTATGTCCATGTAGCATACAATGGCGATGTTCCGTTGTACCAAATCCACTGAAGCTCACTGCCGATGTTGTTCAGGCAAGATCACTTCAATGCCCATGCTCACTTCCTTTACAATGTTTTTGGTTAGCTCACAACTTCCCAAGGGTCACTCCCTTTTCCTCTCTCTCTAGATAACTACCGGTAGAAAGGATAATCTTCTTCCTCTTCCATTGCTCACTGCACTTGGAAGTAATCCACTCACAGTTTATAGACCCGTAAGTCTCTTCATCACCACTAATGAATACATCATCCACTGTATATAGATACTCTATTGAAGTCAAAATTTCATCCAATAATGAATAACCCTTTCCCCTAAACACTAGGAAATTCCTTTGTTAATACCTTCACAAATCACCCTACTTTGTGAGGTTGCCAATTTTGGGAAGCTCAAACATGACTTCTCAAAGCTCCTACCTTTTCGCAAAGTTCACGCCTTCATAGAGCTCAGGCCATTGTGAAGCTCAGGTCTTCATAGAGAGACTTCCCTCATGAAGCTCACTGATCCAACATAGATCACCCAACTTTCGCAGAGCTAGAATAGCCTCCACAAAGCTCCTTCATTTTGCGAAGCACACTACCATCACGAACCACCTTCACGAGCCGAGAGCAAAATATTTTCTTCAAAAAATCTCTCTCTACATCTCTCGAGGGGGTCGAGGCCTATTTATAACCCATTCCACCGACCCTTAAATGATCGGTGCAAATTCAATGACACATCATCACATATCGCGAAGCTCTGAAGTTTCTGCCGAAATTCTCTCAATATCATGAAGCACTATGGAAATTTTCTGATCCAATATCTCATCGTAATCACATAGAATTCCATCAATTACTTCGCGCCGCCACCACGAAGCTCCACATGCAATTCCCTTCATCACCGTAATTCTATTCCAAACTTCTGTTTGTGATGGTCTTCGTAATCGCGAAGACTCACTATCAACATTATTCTGGTCTTCGCGAAATCCAATCCATGAAGCCTATCTTCACGAAACTCACTCTTTTGCATAATTTAAATCAGATCTTCAAGGAAATTGAAATTTCATGATGCTCACCAAAATCCAAAATTTGGACCACAAAAATTTGGCAAACACTGGGAAACATCGCCACCTTGTATCTTCTCTTTTTGTACTACCTCCAGATCATACATTACTTTGTCATAGATCATTTTCAGCATAGATTTTCAACAACCTCTCTTGAGTTTGACAATGCCCCATGGAAACCTTCTTTGTCAACAAATACAATCAACCGAAAAATGATGCAATGTTTCCTTGAGGGATATTTTCCCAACATAGATAATATCAAAGGATATAAAGTGAAAATAGAATAGTACAACAAAAAAACTAGAGACAAGGAAAAATAATAAACCAACAAATAAATAAAACCATGAGATGTATACCCTACATGTCATACAATCATACAAATAAAACTACTTATACCAAAACTGTAAAAAATACCTATAATGGTCCCAATTCCCAACAAGGTCTTGAAATCTCATACTCCAACCCACCATCCCATACATATATCCACCCCCACGATCCTATTTTAAACATGTACCTGAAAACATATAACATCTTCTCAGTTACCCAAGCGTCATGGTGGTCCAAGATGGGTGCGAGTATAAAACAATAGGTCATCACCAATGATGTCTAAATCAATAACAATTCAGAATGATTGTGAATTAAAGTAATAAATGTACAATAAATAAATAGGGGAATAAAAGATTGATATATCACATTTAAACAATTAGTAATTTACCATTTTATCCATTATTTTCTATCACAAAATCCAACCAAACTAACCCACTTCAACTATGTCAGGATCCTAAGACCAATAATAAAGGGTTACAAACATTTAGTCACAATGGGGCATTTATTTCTCAAAAATATTTCCTGCATACCTCATATCATTTAACCATGTAATCATATCATGATTATATATTAAAATTATAGAGACATAGTATGACATCATAACCCATGAAATACATCAATGTGGCATAGTTAATTAGTCTAGAATGACCCAATAATTTAGAGCCTCATACCAGTTCTCTTGACATACAATACATTGATGGATCCAAGATCATCAGTCTAGCCCATCTTGTGGTAGTAGAGCCTCCATCCATTACCCCACTCATACCATTTAACCAGCTGAACATGCATATTTATCTATTTATCACATTTACACATTATGTTCCGTAAACAATATACTCATCAAGTTAATATAAAAACCCATTTATGTCATTCCTCATTTCCATTAAATTTTTTATTTCAATAAACACTTAGAAAATAGTCTTTTTTAAATATCTCTAAGAAGTCATTTTAAAAAATGGGTCCATTCATTGCAACCCAAAAAAGTCCCAAGGCCATTATTTTAAACTAACACATTCAAAATCTCCCCTTAGTAATTTTAACTAAATGAGATCCACACAGTCATTTCAAATATAAAATTTAAACTTAATAAAAACTTTTTTTAAAATAACCTAGAAGTACACACCTCATTTAAAATCAAATACCCCTTTTTTGAAACAAATTTTTTTTCATTGAAACCCGTGAAATGACAAAAATACAATAAAATAATTCAAACCATTTCAAAATAATTCATAGAATTTCTCAAAATCGAACATATTCACATTTTAATCATCTTTTTAACCATACCCACAAACGAAATTGACATGTTTTTCCAATTAACTATCATAATTACCCAATATATACCTTTATAATTTCATTTCACATCTTTAAAGGGTTTGGAATACCCCATGTGTATCCCTAATTTTGGCCCCACATCATTACCAAACCCAATGCGGTTTGTGAACGGTCTCACTTCTCAATCTAAGGCCCAAAATAGTTTCTTTAGTAAAAGATCTTAAATCACAACAAGTATTTACATAGTCACAACCACATACACTTATTAAACATTAAAAATATGTGAAAAGATAATATACCACCTACCTCATGATCGTAGTCAACCCCTCATCCAAAATAAACCTGTGATTTTAACTAAACATGATGAAGATATAGTGAGGAAGTAAAAACTGAAAAACAAGGTTTTAGATCTTTGGAAGGGGAGAAAAAACTGGATTGGCCTCCTCAAGAAAATGGATGGATACATATTCAAAGACTTATATGGAGCTTCAATTTTCACTAAATGGTGAAACATGCACTAAATTACCCCATTTTCCTCTATTTTATTTCATGAATCCCTAAAACACCCATGATACCTTTCCTACTACAAGGAAACAACCAACTAAGCAAAATTTAAACTATAACATACTATATATTTGGATAAGGAACATACACTTATTGATTTGGTAACACATGAATCCTCATCCCCATGAATGAATAACATAAAAAAAGATCATAAAGATCATAAAATTAGATACATTTATCATAAAATATTTAAATATAAATTTATATACACCTTATAAAAGGAGATAATAAAATAACATAACATTTTTGTCAAATAATACAATATGAGTCGATAGAACCATGCCTCAAGTCTCATATTAAATTGTACATGTTTGAACAACCTTTATAAAAAACCAAGGATTATATAATTTATTCCATAACTAAAATAAAATATATCATAAAATTTAAGATTCACTTATAACATCTATTCACATATTTATTGATAATTATTTATCAAAATCACTATTTTGGGTGATAAATGCTTTGTTTTTCATGCATGTTTCAAGTTTTTATTCATAGTACTTGTACATTGATCATAGTTCCATCAAATCTAAAATATTAATCATCTCATGGATACGATAATTAAACACTATATAACAATTTATAACTACTAATATAATGAAGTGATGAAAATAGAATTATATCACTTCATGGAGAAGTCATTTCATACATACACATGAGTAATTTTTTCATTTATAGATGGATGGTAAAAAAGAAAAATTAAATTATAAATCACTTGTAAAAAAGTTTTATTATATAATAAATATAATATAAATTTATTAAATACATTATTTTAATAAACAGTGTTAAATGATGATAAAAAATGAAATGTGTATCTTCTTGGAGGTCATTGTCCACATATAATCAAAAATCATGTTTTCCTTTTCAATATTTATCATTACAATAATGTATACGTAAGATCCTAAAATAAACATTTTATATTGGATTCCATATATTTAGAAGTGTTATGAAAAAATGTGAATGTACTCGGTTGAGAGTTATACCTATTAATTGAGAAACCTCTTTTTTATTGCACTGTAAGTGTCATGACTCCCTCCAAAACAAAATTATCACAATAGAAATCATAAATACAGGATATCTCACCCTTTATAAAATAAAACCGGATCAGGAGACAAGATAAGAAACTACCATGAAACTTCAGTAGATAAAATAATGGTAAATCGATAAAATATCACATAATTCATGAATACTGTAAACTGATAAACATAAAATAATCAAAATATTCAAAAAGGAAATTATATGGTAGTGGTACAACAAAAGCTCCAATAACATGATATAAATGTCTACATAGGACACCAAAGACCATCTGGATGCCTGAAAATAGTTTATATGTATACGGTGAGCATACATGTATACTCAATAGGGAAATAACCATGGTATCATGTGTACATGTGATATGATCATGGTAATGGTCTAGTAAAAAAATAGAAAAAACCCAAATGTAACTATACAGGTCAACTAACAATGACCCAACCTCTCCATGAATCAGTTTCCAAATCATGCATCCAACATAATAATATATCATTAATAGAATAACAAATCAAGGTACTCCCGCTACATCTTCCCAACTAGTTTGTATCTCTGATGCCCAAAAATCCATTGTCATGTACTCCCATCGCTTCTATACAATTAACATCATAACCACATCACATAACATCTACCCCAAAGACACTTGGGATAACGCTGATGTGGTTGGAATGAATTTCACCCTATGATTCCATCACATGGTCGTGAAACCTTTGTTATAATTAGAAATCACTACACCACATCTCTTCTAAAGACATCCAGTCCATCACACCTCGTCTCATCATTTAACAAATGTAGTTTGGTATTATGAACATAAAGTACATCAACATTATTCCCTCCACCTTCCACACATAAACCTCACTATATATCACTCCTCATCATAGCCATATCACATCAAATCAACCAATGTCTCCATGTCCATCACATCAAATAATTATTGAAGAATTCCAGTCCATAACTATTATGGGATGAATGGGGAATAGATTGCATACATCCATCAATATACACACTAGTCTAGGTGGTAGAAAAATCTACCAAAATCCAAAACCTCTGGGTATTGGTATGTTTATCCAACTTGTTTAGGGAATGTATATAAAATAATAAAATAAAAGATATATAGATATCATATAATACCCAAACTATGGGTTCACATCAACTATACTATCTCACACCACATCACCACTAATATAGAATACCCTAACCATCACTAATTCTAGGACCACTATATGCAATCCATCACACAACCACCACACACACCAAATCTCTCCTTCCATTTATTGAGCCACATCACCCACATTTACAGTACCCATACGTTTAACTTTTCATTAATTAGGTTATTTGTATTAAAATAATTTAAGACCATCTTATTGATTTTTCATTTCATTTTGTTGTTTTATGAGAATAGTTTATTTAATGACTAGTTAGGAAACTGACCAAACTATAGGAAAACTACTCACTCAACTCACAAAAACAATTTCCACAACACCAAAATAGATATCATTATCCTACCAAATCAGATAATCCATATCTCCAATACAACCGTACATCACAATTTCTACATAACCATACCCACTTTGAAATACTACCACTTTTCACCATTCATCATCCCCAGAATGCACTATAAAAATTTCACATCACATATGAATCACATGACACCATTATAGATCATAAAAATCATCAAACACTCCTATATACACCACAATCACTTCACAAAACTACCCACAACACATCCATGAAAACCAACCACAACATCTTAAACACATACCTCAAAAATCCAAGCTAGTCACCACCACCCATGCATAATAACCCAAATTATATAGGGTAACACTACAAAAAAGTACACATCACATAAACACATTGGGGATTTCATAAATTATTCTAGGGATTTTATAAAATTACATATTTAATTTGGCATGGGTATTTTATACCAAACCAAAATAAAAGGAAAATAATTATATTACCCTAACATTAAATGTTTAGCATCTTATTCAACGTGTTGTCAGACACCAACACAACAAGGGTCATAACATAATATCATGCACATAGAAAATAATTATTTTATTAGCCATAATATTTAGAAAACCATCAACACTACATAATATCATCATCAACAATATAAAAGTATTCAAATAATGTGATATCTCCTCATATTTTTTAATAATAATTAAAAAAGTATGTGATATTTATCATTTCAACCCAGAATATTCACCAAAATTAATGATAAATCTTGAAGATATGTCACAAAGTATATAAATTGATTTAGAACGAGTATCCCTTACCTTACGAAATATTTCTGATCTCGTTGTACACTGAAGGGAAAATAATAAACTTCCTGTGAACCACAACTATGCAAGAAACACATAGATTAACCAAAAAACCTTTCACGGTCATCCATACATCAACAAAAACACCTCAAATGATGCAATACTTACATAGTGGTTGTTTAAGGGAAGAAACCAAGGAATGAATGAGATAAAAGGATGAACTCACCCTAGATCACTATAACTCAACTTCCAATACCTGATGATCATGTATGGGGAATATAGCCATGAATTTATTCTAATTTTCTAAAGGTTTTCTCGAAAAATTACAGGGATCTATTGAATATTAATTGGACAAAAACGAAATCAAAATATATAAACATGCTATAAGTCACCTTATTCATGGTTTAAATTGTATATTCACATTATGAATTCCATATGTTCCATGTATTATTATCTATGAAACCATTATAAGGTTTGAATTTCCCAGAGCCCAAAATTTAATAAAAATTCATGGTTTCTCATCCTAAATTTGTAATACATTATGAATTCACCTTTCATGATGTGAATCATTTTAACATACACCTCTCCAACGTCATACAATCCATGATCTATTTGGAGAAATAAGTTGTGAGAGCCCTATTCCGGATGTGAATCCAATATTCCTCATTTAAATTCCCAACCACAGCATAAATTTATATCCAACACCATAGAACTCTTCTCAGTCCCCCTCTGGAACTCCTTTTACACCAAAACTAGCAATGTAATGTATTGGGAATATGACAACCCTACTTTTTATTACAACTTAAACATGATTTATTATATAAAACTTAACTTGATACAAAAAATAATATCGAGAGGTTTAGTGTCTTTGGGGCTTAGGATCATTACAAAAAAATATAAAACATGAAATAAAACATCTTTATTGAGAACTTCCTTTACATGACCACTACATTCCTTCGTACTTAGCATTGCATGGGATAACCTGGCGACATGCATAAGAAAAGGGTGAGCTATAAAGCCCAGTAAGGGAGTACACATGGAATAACATGAGGAGTAAAATAAATGTTAGACAATATCCATATCAATAGATCATATGAAAAACATGAACATAAAGTCATGAAAAAGAATGATAATCATAACAGGGAAATGTGGCAACAACACTTGACATGGAATTAGCATGAGCCAAGGCTCATTGCACATGGAGCATGTGTAAATAATCATTGCACATAAAGCACGAGTAAACCCTCGGTCCACTATAATTAGCATGAGTCAACAATAATTGCACATTATGTATCATGATACTATAATTTAACCAATGCATTGGAGCGTTATAAGGGAACACCCTTCTTAAACATTTCATTTAATGCATAAGTGTGCCACATGGATCATAGAACATGGATTCATAAAACATATTCAATTATTCGACGATAACTGAAGGTGAGAATTCATACATGAAACTTTAAAATCAATAAGTAAATGTGAATAAAGGTGAATACCCTTTATGGAGAAATGGTCATGGTATTCACTACACAATGGCATTGTCTTAGAAAATCGGTGCGATTTCGGCAGCATAACGGTGTGACCTAAGAATTCATAAAAAAAGGTGATTATAGAGAAAGGGGTTCCTCATCATATTTACATTTAATTGACAGTAAGGAGTTCATATAGATACATGTCCCAACAATTGAAATGTAATTTAGGTTCATGATACAAGAGCATTTCTTGAATGTAAAAAAAGAGAGAGAAGTTCCTTTCGGAATTTCGGTATAGTAATGGGTGTACATGGGAGGCATTTAATGAGAGAGAAATGGGTCTACTATCATTCAAAAAATAATAGGGCCGTATGGGGTAGGTAAAAAACAATACCCCAACATTTATAATTGAAATTAAAAGGAAAAAACAACTTAAATAAAATTGGACAAAAATGAAAAGGAAGAAAAACCCCTTACTTGGAAGTGTGCTTCCAAAGGCTAGAGAGAGGCTTGTGAGAGGATTCGTGGGAGCTTGGGGAACCTTGGGAGGACTCTAGAGAGGGTAGAAGAATAGGTTGGACGAACTCCAAAGGCTTGGAGTGAGGAGTAAGTGGGATAATGGGTGGGTTTATATAGGAAAGGTGAGGGAATTATTTATTATTTAGGTTTGGGACCCCTAATTTTAAATTAACCAAAAAAAAATAATCCCATGGTATTAGCCCATGGTTTTTGGAAAAGGGAAGAGGAAAACAATATTTTATAAGGCAAAAGTCTGATATTATTAAAATATTAGGGTTGCTTATGTGAAGGTGAGTCACACTCCCATGGAAAATAATTTAAAAAGGAAAAGTGTTGAATAAGTCTTGAGGGGTCCATTAAAGCTTTGAAAAGTAAGTCAAAAAAACCCAAAATCACATAATTTTAATGTTAAAACATATATTGGCCGAACATAAATATTATAGTATTTTATTACATTACTATTGGGTAATTATGATGTCATAAAACACATTATATATTTAAACGGTATTTAATTTTTACCCAAAAAATTGACTGTCTCAAAAAATTATGAAAAATTCACCGTTGGATAATTTCGACGTACTGATTCCAAAAATAACATTTATTTTATCTAAATAATTTTCTAAATATGTGAATTTTTACTTTTAAAATAAAAACCTACATTTATCAAAAATTCACAGGTTTTGACAGGAATGGATTTCAAACCTTAATAAAAATTTTAATTGCATTCATAAAATTATAAGATCATTTATATTTAATAAAAATTAATTTAAAAATAATAATATTATTTTATTAAAATATTATTTCATTCAAAAATCCCTTAATTTAATAAAATAGATTTCTTAATTAAATAATAATTAAAAACACCATTTGTACTTTAAAAACTATTTACAATGTATCAAAAAATGACTAGAAATTATATTCATTATTATATACAAAAAAAATAATGTACATGAAGATAGTACTACTTATTTGTTACATAACCCCTTAAGACAACCGCATAAGACCTAAGGATAAGGTGTGCGATGGTGACATACTCTTGGGGTGGCTCAGATAACATCTCTCGAGTGGTAATTTCAATTAGCTTCCACTTTTCCCGCAGACTATCACGTTCGAGATTCACATGATGAAGCTCAGCTTGGAATTAGTCAAGAGCGAAGCCCAAGGATGCCACCTCTTTTTTGAGCACTGAAAAAATGGGCTTCGTATGGGGCAATTCTACTGGAAGAGGACATCGCTTCCTTTGTCAGAGTAAATTGGACTTGTTAAAGTCTTATATTTTTACTAATCATGTTATCACTGTTCAACAACTATATTAGAAATGGTCAAAATTCTTAACATAAAACCAAAGAAGTTGACATCGTATAAAAACATTTTATATAAAGAGACATTTAATAAGATCAATAGGTATTTTCCATTAATGAAAATTTTAGTCATTACAATATTCCCCCCTTAAGAAATTTCACCCTCGAAATTTTCCTTTCCCCACACTAAAACAGATGTGGGTAACTCAGCTTCATCACTTCCTATGATTCCCAAGTCGCTTCTTCAAACTTGTGGTTTCTCCACAACACATTGACGAGGGGTATTGTCTTATTTCGTAGAAATTTTTCTCTACGATCTAAGATCTTCACTGGTTTCTCCTCATAAGAAAAATCGTCTTCCAATTGTACCACCTCAGAAGAGAGTAAATGTGAAGGGTCCGGTATGTAGTTCCTTAAGAGGGATACATGAAAGACATCATGTAATTTGGCCATAGTAGGGAGAAGTGCAAGTCGATCATCCACAACCCCGAAATGATCAATAATCTCGAAGGGGCCGATGTACCTTGGACTTAACTTCCCTTTCTTTCAAAACCCATGAACTTCTTCCACGGAGATATGCGTAGAAAAACCATATCTCCAACATTAAACTCAAGGTCTCGTCGATGATTAACTGCATAACTATTCTATCGACTCTGAGCTGCCTTGGTATTCTGTTGAATGGTTTTTACCTTCTCCACTATTTCCTCGACCATTTCTGGTCCAAGCAGCTTACGTTCACCGACCTCATCCCAACAATCCATTGTTCTGCACATTTTCCCATACAGGGCTTCATATGCTGCCATTTGGATGCTTGAGTGGAAACTGTTATTATAAGTGAACTCAACCAGAGGAAGATGTTGATCCCATCCTCCTTTAAAGTTCATTGAGAACACTCTCAACATATCCTCATGTGTTTGGATTGTCCGCTCGGAGTGGCTATCATTTTGAGGATGATAGGCTGTACTAAAGTTCAGTTCAGTATTCAAAGCATGTTGAAGACTCTTCCAAAACATAGAGTTGAATCCTGGATCTCGGTCATACACAATAGATAGTGGTACTCTATGCAACCTTACCACTTCCCTGATATATATCCGTGCCAGTTGATCAAAGGAAAAATCCTCCCGAATAGCAATGAAGTGTGCAATCTTTGAAATACGTTCCACAATAACCCAGATTGGATTGTTGCCTTTAGATGTCCTTGGAATTCTGGTGACAAAGTCCATGGTTATGTTCTCCCATTTCCATTCTATTATGGTCAATGGTTGCATCATCCCCTTAGACTTATTCCTCTCTGCATTCACTTTCTGACACACTAGGCACATTGACGTATATTCAACAATCTCATTCTTCATATTATCCCACCAAAATGTTTCTCATAAATCTCGATACATATTTGTGCTCCCTGGGTGAATATAGAAATTTGAACTATGTGCGTCATCCAAAAGTTCCTTCTTCAGCTCTAGACATGATGGAATATATATTCTTTTCTTAAACCGCACAATACCTTCTTCATTAACATTAAACTCCAAGGATTTCCCCTTTTTGATAGCTTTCAATTCTTCTTGAATTCCCACATCAT
Source organism: Viscum album (assembly GCA_963277665.1). Taxonomy (NCBI): domain Eukaryota; kingdom Viridiplantae; phylum Streptophyta; class Magnoliopsida; order Santalales; family Viscaceae; genus Viscum; species Viscum album. The sequence continues at coordinate 387,027,508 of OY728146.1, forward strand.
CCTTTTGAGTATCCTTTAACTTTTCCAAAAGAGATTGTTGAGCAATCATTTGTGAAAGGATTTATGATGTTCCCTTCTCTATTATTCCCATGTCCATTATCATTAAGTCTAAGAAGATTGGATCCTTCTCAATTCTCATCATTGATATAATCGTTGGATCCTTTCTACTTAGGGCATCTTCCACCTTGTTCACTTTCCCAGGGTGGTAATGTATTGAACAGTCATAATCTTTGATGAGCTCTATCCATCTTCTCTGGCGCATATTAATCTCTTTCTGTGTGAATATATATTTAAGACTCTTTTGGTCTGTATATATCTCACATTTATCTCCATAGAGATAATGATGCCAGATTTTCAAGGCAAAGATCATCGCCTCCAACTGCAGATCATGCGTTGGATAGTTTCGCTCATAGATTTTCAACTGCCTTGAGGAATATGATATAACATTATCATTCTGCATCAGAACACAACCTAATCCCTTCTTCGAAGCATCACTGAATACCACAAAAAGTTCTCCACTTGTGGGTAAAGTGAGAATGGGTGTAGTGATAAGCCTCCTTTCAAACTCCTTGAATCTTTTTTCACATTCTTCACTCCAAGAAAACTTTACTCCCTTTCGAGTTAGCTTGGTAAGAGGGTTGGACATTCATGAGAAATTTCTCACAAATCGTCGATAATATCCAGCTAACCCCAAGAAGCTCCGGATATCCATTACCGATGTTGGCCTCGGCCATCCCTCAATTGCATCTGTTTTGGAGGCGTCCACAGATATCCCATTGCTTGTGATGATATAGCCCATGAATGAGACATCCATCAACCAGAAGTCACACTTGTTGTACTTTTCATAGATCTTCTCCTTGCGCAAAGTCTCTAGTATAGTTTTTAAATGCTCCTCATGATCCTCCTTGGTTTTGGATTATATTAGATTATCATCTATAAAGACCACCAAATATTTGTCAAGGTAATCTCTAAAGACTATATTCATAAAGTCCATGAATATTTTTGGAGCATTGGTGAGTCCGAAAGGCATTACTATGAATTCATAGTGCCCGTACCTTGTTCAAAAAGAAGTATTGTGGACATCTTCCTTCTTCACCATTACTTGATAATATCCCGAACACAAATCCACCTTGGAGAAGTATTGTGCTCCACGCAGCTGATCAAACAAGTCATCGATTCTTGGGAGAGGATACTTGTTATTTATCGTGATTTTTGTTAAGTTCACGATAATCAATGCAATGCCGCATTGAACCATCTTTCTTCTTGACGAATAGGATTAGTGCACCCCATGGTGATGCACATGGGCGTATAAACCATTTATCTAGATTCTTCTGTAGTTGTTTTTTCAGCTCTTCAAGATCAAAAATAGCAATTCTATATGGAGTCTTGGATATTGGTAGTGCCCCAGGTATATGTTCAATTGAGAACTCAACATCTCTTCTAGGAGGAAGACAAGGCAGTTCCTCGGGAAACACTTCAGCGAATTCCCTTACAATAGGCACTTCATCAAGGTTGGTTTCTTCATTGGACTAAATCATCTAAGCCAGATACGCGTGCTTATAAGGAAGTAATATCCATGCTTGAGATGATTGAGCTAAATTAGATTCATCTTCCTCCTGACACTTGTAACGAATCGGGGGTCGATTCTCCATATAGAGTGTGATTTCCCTCTCCCGAAAAATTATGTTGGCTCTATATAAAGAGAGCCATTCCATGCCAAGAATTGCATCAAATTCCACCAGAGGTAGTATGACGAGGTTCTCCGGGAAATAAAATCCACAGATTATGACAAGGGAGGACTTATATTCATGGGATGTAATGATTTCCCCATTTTCCGTACTCACCGAAATCTTTACTTCCATGATTTGTGGTGGTGCTGGGATTGTTCTACTAAACATTCGAGATATAAAATAATGAGTAGAACCTGAATCAAAAAGTACGTTCTCTATTTTTGAATGAATAACTAGCGTACCTGTCACCATTTCGTTGTCGGGGTTCACTTCGGCAGATGTAATGGAAAAAGATCTTCCTTGCTTCCTTGGAGGTTGTTGGTTGTCTCCAAAAACCCTTGGATTAGGGCACTGATTTTCAAAATGACCCATTTATTTTCATTTGTAGCATTGAACAACACGTTGAGGTTCGAACGGAGCGTTCCTCTCCTCTGTCACAGCCATGGGTCCTTCTTGCCGACAGTTAATAGCTAGGTGCCCTTCTCTTCCACACCTGAAGCATTTTCTCATCCCCTTAAGGAAATTTCCAGTGTGCTTCTTTCCGCACTTTTTGCAAGTGGGGTGCTGGATCTTCTTATCACCGTTGGATTTATCCGTCAGACTACCATCATTGAATTCCACCTTACGCTTCTTGTCCCCATGATACCCTTGTGATTACCAGATCTCCATTTTGACCTTGAGGACACATCGGACAATTTTCCTCATAGGTGTCGAAGTCACGGATCGCTAATACTTTCCACAAGCTAGGCTTTAGCCCACCAAAGAAGCGGTCAACATTGCATTCGGGGGTAACGACAAATCCGGAAGTGTATCGTGTAAGCCTTGTGAAGTTTTCCTCGTACGCTCCAACAGATTCTTTATCTTTTTGCTTGAGGGAAAGGATGTCTCTTTCCATCTTAAGCCAGAGGGTGCGCATAAAATATTTATCGAAAAACATCTTCCTAAAATCCTTCCATTCCAACACCCCGATCTCCTCCTCGGGCTTAGTATTTTTGATCAACGGCCACCATTGATCAGCTTCACCCTCCATACGATAAGCCGCTATGAGAACCTTCTATTATTCAGAACATTGGAGGATGGAGAATATCTTTTCAATGGAGTTGATCCACTGTTCAACGATCGTGTGATCAGATAATCCACTAAAAGTAGGAGGCCTTTGTCTCATGAAGATCTTGATAGCGACTTGTTCTTTCTTAGGGGGGTGTAACGTTCCTCTTGACCCGTGTTTCTATTAAAAACTTGAGTTAGCTGAAAGGGATGTGTGACAGACATCTTGATTCTCGCTCTCATTGGATTTGGCATCTCATTAGTACAGTCATCACATTGATCTTCACAACAGTTGTTAGCCCGAGTCATCCTATTATCGGCCATTGGCTGGAATAAAAGGAAAGTTAGGGGTAACTCATAAAGGGTAATCCAAAGACAAAAGTTGATGACTCATAAATAAAATTTTATTTCCTTAACTCATGAGTCTATAGGCTTTAATCTAGGCTTTTCATTATCTACTTTCTAATATATATTTTTAGGGGCATTTTTTTTAATTCCGTTAATAAGGGTTCATACTAAGCTTTTGAATTTATCAAAACATATCCCCTGGGAGTGTTGTAACCAAGAGTGCAGCAAGGCCCGTTGTCGTGCTCCAGTTCCCGTTCGAGTCTAGCACAAAGCGGTGTTTTCAGGTTTTACCCCTAGGATACATCTGTGCCAGAGCCGCCTCTACCTGCTCGTATCCAGATAGGGATGTATTTGTTTTACAAACCACTTACTTAGTACTTACCAAAACTTAGGGATGTTCTTATTATACTTAGTCTTGTATCAAAGGCTTTACTAGGGATTCCTAATCCTAAAAATAACTAAACCTATCCTCTGATACCAACTGTGACAACCGGGCCCCGGTGACAACCCACCCAACCCGCCTTAACATGGTCGTCGTGTCCTGGCCCACCAGGTACCACCCAATTGCCCTATAGACACCTGGGGCCCACCCTAGGGTCCACCCACGTGCCTGAATGGGTCATCTGACTAATGACTGCCCCACATGACAACTAGGGTTTCCTAATCCCGAAAATAACTATACCTATCCTCTGATACCAACTGTGAAAACCGGTCCCTGGTGACAGCACAACCACCCCGCTAGGAGTGTTGTAGCCATGAGTGCAGCAAGGCCCGTTGTCGTGCTTCATTTCCCATTCGAGTCTAGCACAAAGTGGTGTTTTCGGGTTTTACCCCTAGGATACATCTGTGCCAGAGCCGCCTCTACCTACTCGTATCCAGAAAGGGATGTATTTGTTTTAGAAACCACTTACTTAGTACTTACCAAAACTTAGGGACGTTCTTATTATACTTAGTCTTGTATCTAAAGCTTTACTAGGGATTCCTAATCCCAAAAATAACTAAACCAATCCTCTGATACCAACTGTGACAACCGGGCCCCAGTGACAACACAACCACCCCGCCTTAACATGGCCGTCGGGTCCTGGCCCACCAGGTACCACCCAATTGCCGTACAGACACCTGGGGCCCACCCTAGGGTCCACCCACATGCTTGAATGGGTCATCTTACTAATGACTTCCCCACAGGGAAACTTGGGTTTCCTAATCCCGAAAATCACTATACCTATCCTCTGATACCAACTGTGACAACCAGTCCCTGGTGACAGCACAACCACCTCGCCTTAACATGGCCGTCGGGTCCTGCCCCACTAAGTACCACCCAATTGCCCTGCAGACACGTGGTGGCCACCCTAAGGTCAACCCACATGCTTGAACGAGTCATCTGACTAATGACTGCCCCACAGGCCAACACATGTCCTTCCCAGTGTGCTTTATGCACACTCACACACACCCTGGGAAACTTCCCAGAAGGTCACCCATCCTGATTACTACTCCAAGCCAAGCCTTAGTCTTGTATCTAAGGCTTTACTAGGGATTCCTAATCCCAAAAATAACTAAACCTATCCTCTGATACCAACTGTGACAACCGGGCCCCAGTGACAACACAACCACCCCGCCTTAACATGGCCGTCAGGTCCTGGCCCACCAGGTACCACCCAATTTCCCTACAGACACCTGGGGCCCACCCTAGGGTCCACCCACATGCCTGAATGGGTCATCTGACAAATGACTGCCCCACATGCCAACTTGGGTTTCCTAATCCCAAAAATAAATATACCTATCCTCTGATACCAACTGTGACAACCGGTCCCTGGTGACAGCACAACCACCCCGCCTTAACATGGCCGTCGGGTCCTGGCCCACCAAGTACCAACCAATTGCCCTGCAGACACGTGGTGGCCACCCCAGGTTCAACCCACATGCCTGAATGGGTCATCTGACTAATGACTGCCCCACAGGCTAACACATGTCCTTCCCAGTGTGCTTTATCCTCACTCACACACACCCTGGGAAACTTCCCAGAAGGTCACCCATCCTGATTACTACTCCAAGCCAAGAATGCTTAACTATTGAGTTCTAATCAGACAGGCTCCTGGAAAGGAAGGTGCACCTTGTTGACATTAGTCATATCATTTAGTCATTTAACCCTTTATCATTTGGGGATGTTACAATCACCCCCCCCCCCATTTAGAGCAAAACGTCCTTGTTGTGGGCCCTACAACTCAACCAAGGCAGTGCACTACACTTAATACTGGTTTCCTCCTCTAATACCAACTATGATAACCCTGTTTTTTATTACAACTTAAACATGATTTATTACATAAAACATCACTTGATACAATAAAGAATATCAAGAGGTTTAGTGTCTTTGGGGCTCAGGATCATTACATAAAAACTTAAAACCCGAAATACAACATCTTTATTGAAAACTTCCTTTACAAGACCACTACATTCCTTCGTACTTAGCATTGCATGGGATAACCTGAGTACATGCATAAGAAAAGGGTGAGCTATAAAGCCCAGTAAGGGAGTACACATGGAATAACATGAGGAGTACAATAAATGTTAGAAAATAGGAATATCAATAGATCATAAGAAAAACATGAACATAAAGGCATGATAAAGCATGATAATCATAATAGGGAAATGTGGCAACAACACTTGACATGGAGTTAGCATGAGCCAAGGCTCATTCCACATGGAGCATGTGTAAATACTCATTGCACATAAAGCACGAGTAAACCCTTGTTTCACATTAATTACCATGAGTAAACACTCATTGAACATGACGTATCATGATACTATACTTTACCCAATGCATTGGAGCGCTATAAGGGCACACCCTTCATAAACATTTCATTTCATGCATAAGTGTGCCACATGGATCATAAAACATGGATTCATAAAACATATTCATTTATTCCATGGTAAAGGAATGTGGAATTAATAAATGAAACTTTACAATCAATAATAAAATGTTCCTAAAGGTGAATACCCTTGATGGGGAAATGGGCATGGTATTCACTACACAATGGAATTGGCTTAGAAAATCGGTGCGATTTCGGCAGCATAACAGCGTGACGTAAGAATTCATAAAAAAAGGTTGATGAGAAAGAAAGGGGTTCCTCATCATATTTAAATTTAATGGACAGTAAGGAGTTCATATAGATACATGTCCCAACAATTGTAATGTAATTTAGGTTCATTATACAAGAGCATTGCTTGAATGTAAAAAAGAGAGAGAAGTTCCTTTCAGAATTTCGGCATAGTAATAGGTGTACATGGGGGACATTTAATGAGAGAGAAAGGGGTCTCCCATCATTCAAACAATAAGAGGTAAGTATGGGGGAGGTTCTAAAACATACCCCAACATTTATAATTGAAATTAAAAGGGCATAACAACTTAATGAAAATTGGACAAAAATGAGAAAGGAAGAAAAAACTCTTACTTGGTACTGTGCTTCCAAAGTCTAGAGAGAGGCTTGTGAGAGGCTTCTTGGGAGCTTGGGGAACATTGGGAGGATTATAGAGAGAGTAGGGCAGAGGTTGGATGAACTACAAAGGCTTTGAGTGAGGAGGAAGTGGGAGCTTGGGTGGGTTTATATAGGAAAGGTGAGGGAATTCTTTATTATTTAGGTTTGGGACCCCTTATTTTAAATTAACCTAAACCACAAACGATACCATCTATATTGCCCATGGTTTTTGGAAAAGGGAAGAGGGAAAAAATATTTTATAAGGCCAATGTACGAACTTCTTAAATTATTAGGGTTGCTTATGTGGAGGTGAGTCACACTCCCATGGAAATTAATTTAAAAATGGAAAGTGTTGAATAAGTCTTGAGGGGTCCATTAGTGCTTTGAAAAGTAAGTCAAACAAACCAAAAATCACATTATTTTAATTTTAAAACATATATTGGCCGAACATAAAGATTATAGTATTTTATTACATCACTATTGGGTCATTATGATGTCATAAAACACATTATATATTTAAACGGTATTTAATTTTTACCCAAAAATTTGACTGTCTCAGAAAATTATGAAAAATTCACCGTTGGATAATTTCAACGTCCTGATTACAAAAATAACATTTACTTTATCTAAATAATTTTCTAAATATGTGAATTTTCACTTTTAAAATAAAAACTGACATTTATCAAAAATTCACGGGTATTGACAGAAATGGCTTTCAAACCTTAATAAAAATTTTAATTGCATTCATAATATTATAATATCATTTATATTTAATAAGAATTAATTTAATAATATTATTATTATTTTATTAAAATATTATTTAATTCAAAAATCCATTAATTTAATAAAATTGATTTTTTAATTAAATTATAACTAAAAACACTATTTGTACTTTCAAAACTATTTACAATGTCTCAAAAATGACTAGAAATTATATTCATTATTATATACAAAAAAATAATGTACATTAAGATAGTACTACTTATTTGTTACATAAACCCTTAAAACAGCCGCATAAGACCTAAGGGTAAGGTGTGCGATAGTGACAGATTTTTGGGGTGGCTCAGTTAACATCGCTCGAGTGGTAATTTCAATCAACTTCCACATTTCCCATAGACGGTCACGTTCAAGATTGACATGATGAAGCTTAGGTTGGTCTTTGTTAAGAGTGAAGCCCAAGGATGCCACCTCTTTTCCGAGCTCTGACAAATGGGCTTCGTATGGGGCAATTCTACTAGATGAGGCCATCGCTTCCTTTGTCTGAGTAAATTTGACTTGTTAAAGTCCTATATTTATACTAATCATGTGATCACTGTTCAATGGCTATATTAGCAACGGTCAAAATTATTAACATAAAACCAAAGAAGTTGACATCTTATAAAAAAAATTTATATAAAGAGACATTTAATAAGATCAAGAGAGATTTTCCATTAATGAAACTTTGGGTCGTTAAAGGGAATGTGTTGAACATTACATTACACCTCTAAAGGATAACATATTCTAAATAAAAAAATGATCTCAAATGTGAGGAGTGAATAATTGAAGGTACTATTTTTTGGATTTTTTGATCTAGAATGATCATGAGGTTTGGAGAAGATAGGATATGTTGAAGAAATTTAACATGATACACTATTAATTTTTTAAAAGACTAACTAATATATATATATATATACCTATATATATTTATATCATTTAACTATGTACCAAGTAACAAAAAATTCTATTAAAATATGTGATAGGGTATAAATAAATACAAAACCCTCCATGTTCATGTTTTGGAAACATTTTAAGCCATATCTCAAAGTTAAATAAACTTTAAACCCAAACTTTGATAACTAATATTTTTTACAGTGATAAAATATTTATATGTCCAATTATATAATGGGACTTAAAATAAAATTTGTAAATGCTAATTCAAAATATGAGATCAATTTTATCAAATTAATTTTTATATTTTTAGGAAATTAATTTAAATATAAAAACACTATAAACATATGCAAAAATACTATTAGGAAAATACATGATTTTAGATTAAAAATCATTTAACCTTGATGTAGAGTAATAAGTAGGATTCAAGGAATTTTTTTGTTAATTATAATGGAATGAATTGTTTTTATAAATTTTAAAAAATATATTATACAATGGAATATTCCTACGACTTAATTAAACACAATGACCCAAATATAATTTCAAATTTGGATAAAATAAAATTAGTCTTGTCAAATGTCAGGCTTTGTTTAGAATTTTAAAATAATGATTTAAAATAAACAATTCAACAAAATTAAATAAATTGAATAAAAATCAGAAAATTGGATAAGTTCATGTCCTAGATAATGTTTAATATTTTTTTATTTTTAATCTAGTATTACTTTTTTCATTGGGGTAAATAATTTTTATCATGGTTACTATTTATAACGATTAAAAATTAAGTTCTTCCATCTAAATCATATCAATTATCAAGTTTTATTACATATTTCATGATTTAATTCCTATATGTTATAGAAATTAATTTCAATATAAATTTATAAAACGCAACAGAAATTAGTTTTTCTAAAAAACATTTTATCCCAAAAAATGATCATAAAACAAAATCAAGAATAAACATAATTTATATGTAATTATGTCTATTATATATAAATATAGGATTATTGTGATAATTTAGTATCACATTAATAAAATTCATGGTATCATTCAATCAAAATTAATGATAGCCTCATAAAATTCAAAAGAAAACACAATTCACCAAAAAATAAATCTTTTTAGGGAAACCAAAAAATGAATATATATGTTTATTGTGATATTATGATTTAAAAAATGATATTATTTAGGTGCAATAAAATTTTAAAAATTTCAAAAAATAATTGTGATATTTACTAACACAAATAAAAAACATTTTTTAATAAAATGTGTTTTTGAAGTATAAACTCACTTTATTTAAAATTGGGTACTTAACAATTACTCATTTATCGATGAATTTACATTTTTTTAAAAAATGGTGTTGCATGTAAAGTACTATCAATGAAACCATTTATATTTAAAGATAAATATACCCTAAAATATAAAGGTGAAATAAATATTTTCCCAATGTTATTAAAATCCCATTCATGGTTTTTGGAATTATTATTAATTGACGTCTTATTATCCTTTATTTGGTATTTACTTGAAAAAAATATACTTATTAAGATTCAAAGGTTGATAAATATCTAGAAATTATATCTTATAAAATGACTATATTTTAGATGACATTTTATTTTTTCATTACTGGGTAAAAGTTAAAATATTGTATATTCAATTTATTATAGTGGGGTTGAATATAGTGCCATAATATATTATTATATAAAATCCCTTAATTAAATAACTTCTATAACATGTAATAATAAACTGAATAGAACTGAGGCATAATAGATGAATATATTTAGAAATATTGTATAATAATAAAATTATATTAAATAAATATATTATAATCAATTTTCATCCATATAAAATAGGATTAAGAATGCAAAACAATTGTGAAGGTACTATTTGAATAAAAGATGGTTTCTTTCATATATCGTATTTTCAGATAAAACATAATTGTATAAATGAGAGATTTTAATTTTAAATAAATAAATTATTATTTGTATTCAAAGATTAAATATTATTTCTGTGTAAATTTTAAATATTTTTCTAAAATATTTTTTTTATTTAGAGTAGTGTAAAAAAATTGATTTTTCTAATACAGTCGGTTTTATGAAAATTTCATAAAGTCGGATTAAATTAAAACCTTATAAAACCATTATACTATAGAAATATATATTTAAAATATATTTATATCATTTAAATAAATTATGATGTATTTATAGGCCCCGTGTTTTACATATTAAAAACATAAATAATATTTTACACTAACAACTTTTTTATAAAATTATATTAAAAATTAATTATTATAAATTTTTAAAAATTAATCCAACAAAATTGATATTATATTTTAGATAAAAAATTCAAATTATTATATAAGGTAAATTTCAATTTAATGCATAATTTTATGATTCCTATGATTAAAGTAATTAACCATTATTATGATTGAAGTAATACGTTCAGTGATTTGTTTTTGTAATATTGTCCAATTTTTATCTAATAAATTGAATAGGTATATTTTATAAATTGAAATTTATATTATTTTTAAAATTAAATAAAATAATTTTATTAGCATTTTAATAGAAAATAAATATTATATAATATAAAATAAATTTAATGCTTAAATTTTTTTTTATTTTTCATTATATTATATATACCATATTATAAGATAAATTTTTCTTATTTAAAAATTGAATTAGTTTACAAGGAGTTAAATTTATAACCAAGAAATCAAAATATTGCAACATTTTTAGCTTATATACTAAATAAGAATTAATTTACTTCGGTAAAACCTATTGACTAAGGTAAAACCCAAAATGATAGTATAAAATACTATAAGTGAAGACTAAAAACATGTTTTAAACAATTATAAAAATGAATAAAGGAGAATGTCTCATACTTACATAATTCCACATATTATTATATCCCACGTCATATCCATTTTCTATTGAATATTTCAGGACAACATAGAAAATGTAATGGGTATTCACAAAAGAATCCATGTTCATCACTTAAAGTATGGGATCTCTTTAACCACATTTACACACCTGTTATAAAGGGATATCACTATGAAAATAGTATCATGGTTTTTACTAAAAAATATAACTATATTATATAATCCATGTCCTTTCTAAATGACCATGGTAATAACCCTTACCTTTTAACCCTAAAGAGAACATCCAAAGGGAGAGGTAATGCCATTAACCACGCTCACTTATTTCTCTTCTTCTTATACCACCAAAAACCTTGTCCATCTTACAATTTATGATACATTAAAAATTTAAAAAAACTTAATTTTTAATATACAAATGGAATATAAATTTTCTATCCTCCTCAGAACTATCTAAAAATGACAGTGTCACATGTACTACATAAAGACTACCACCTCCAAAAGCTGTAATTTTTTTTTCAAACTCATATTTCCATGAAAAATCAAAAGGATGTAATTTAATTAATATATATTATATTTAATATATTAAAAATATTCTTAAAAATAATCTAATTAATAAATATTTTACATTTATTATAAATGAACCCGTCACCCATGTATACTTCTAGACTATAAATTCCATTAAACTGAAATATTTCATTTTTCACTCTAGTATTTTCTAACATATACTAATCTATTTTGAACTAATTTAAAAACTAAAAGATATTTGAAAAATATTAATATGATTTTATTAATAATGATATTATTCTAGAGTAATTTCTTTCCTAACCATACTTACCCAACGATTATTACTTATTTATGATTGGGTCAATTTAACAACCTAATGGAATAATAATATAAATAACTATAATAAGTATCTAATGAAACATAAATATTTTAATACAGTAAAATAATAAATAAATAAGGTTTTATTTGGTTTTAGTAATGTTAATTGAAGTATCTCTCACTTTATTATAATACCACACCTCATTTCAGAAAATTACCCAAACCTGTTTGTCATGAATAACGTCATTAGGAATGGTAACTAAAATAAATATGAAAAAATTTATAACACTATATATAAATTTAATAAATATATTGATATATTTTTATTGATTTATAAATGAAGAAATTTATATATATATATATACATTAATCCAAAACAACACTAAAAACTTAGTACTAAAAAAATCCAAGCTAAAAAGACTTAATGGTAGAATTGAATAAAAATTACTAATGTATTTGTTTTAAAATATTTTATATGATGTTTATAAAAGATTATTACATTAAATAAGGTCTCTAATTAGGTGATTATTATAGTTTACATTTTAGGGGAATAGGTTATATAACTCTAAACTAATCAATATTAATTGTAAGGTTGATTTGTATTTTTTCAATTCCATGAGACATAATTGATATTTCCAAAAACAATTTTTGTTGTATGGTTTATAATTACCAGTTGTATTCAGCTATAATGAATATAATTAATTTAAGGAAAAATAAATGTTCATTTTATTTTACCACTATTCTATTCTTTTGATTCTTACGTTATAATTACTTTATAGGGTTTTATTTACCCAAATCATTTCCTTGGATAATAGTCATTACTATTTCAAAATTATAATCCTACATTGATATATTATTCCCTATAATGATATTATTTCATATTCATAATTTTTCCACTTTTTAGTTTCTCATTCACATAAATTACATTCCCTTGATAAAACCTATTATTGATGAAAAATTAATTTTTTAATAAGAATTTTGTTCATCATTTTGATTGTTATTTTTCTTATATATAATTGTTTTTAACAAATAAAATTATTCTAATTTATTATTTAGAATGATAAAGATGTTTTATCTATTGTAATATTCATATGTTATTTAACCATATTTGATGTGGAACTTTTGTTATCTTTTTCCATGATGTGTCTTTAAATAATAATCTCTTGAAAATATCATGAAATCAATTCATTTCACAATATTTTCATTCAAATCCAAATATATATTAATTAAATATCATTAATTGTTTCTACATTAATGGGATATAGATTGATATTTTAATTTTATGAGGTCTTTTTTCACCTTCTTGAAAAAATTATTTACTCAATAGTGTTTCATTGAATTGATTATTCCTATAATGATAATAAAAATTATATAAATAAAAATATTTTCGTGGTTTGGTTTTAATTTTCCTATATAGTAATTTTTAGTGTTTCTCCATATATTTTTCTATTATGATCTGATTCTTTTTGGTTGGATAATTTTTTGGTGTTATCAATTTTATACATTATGTTATTTTATATCATTTAACAATTCCATGAATACCATCTTCATTCAATGTGGTCTTTATGATATCCAAAGTGAATGATTTTATTTGTGTAATGAAACTACCTTTATTTACATGGATTCTTTATGATTTTTTACATGAATAAACTTCATACGCCACATGTATGTATGAATAAATTATGGTTGGAGTCTTCTATAACTCTCTATTGCATTCGGTAAATGTTTATATCTCATCAAACATGTATAAATGGGAATGATTTAGTTTCAATAAAAGAAATCATGCATGTGTTTGAATCCTTATAGTAATTACTTCCAAATGCCAATGTTTGTGCAACATTTTAAGGTGTCATGATGTTATGCTCGCATCCATATTGTTTTTTTTCTACTGATTCCATAATATTTTGACTCATGAATTTCTCTTCATCCCATGGATCGTGAATTGCGATTTATTTGTTTAGATAATTATAAAATATTATTTTTATGTATCAGGATTATACAAATATTCTCATAATATGATCACTTATGATATTTGATTCTTATCACCTATGTTTATCATAATTGAGTTATTAAGCTCACCCCTTCTTATGTTTCTATTTTACTATTTTATAAAGATAATTATAATTTATAATAATTCTATAATGTAATCTACTATGGATTGATAATAAATAAATATCCACTAGTATTTTAGAGACCCACACTTTTCATACATGGAAATAACATCACAATTGAGGTGTACATAATAAATTACAAAAATATATGCCCAAAGATCATAATATTCTTGTTCCATTAGAAACATGGAATCACAAAAACTAACTTGTAAATGAGATATATTATCTCCCAATAGGTTTTTCTTGAATTTCACCCTTCTTAAACACATCAATCATAATAACATCTTCATAAAAATGGGAAGGAAACATAAAAGGGGATTTTACTATATTCACAGCATGGGTAAATAAGGGATATATATATATGCATAGTAATAATAATTAGGGTATGAAAACATTATATTTAAAAGATAATTTCATGCACTGAATATAAAATATCATAAACATGATTCATAGAATAATTATTAGCATTTAATAAGACATGAATCCTAATTAAATAAAGCACATAAGACATGAAATATCAACATATGAATAATACATAGAATTGGGGTATACACATAATAATATAAAAATAATTTTCATTTTAGTAAATGTATCACTGCCAATGTCTATCGCAGTAGTATGGGTTCACCCCCCATACCATCTTGGTAGTCATGGTTTACTCACACAATAAAATTATTAGTCATGGTTCACACCCATTGCTGTCTTAGTAGTCCAGGTTCACCCCCAAGACCATTTTAGTGATCAAAGACCATAATTTCTATCTCATAAGATATATATTCTTACTCATAGAAATGGAGGGAGGTACAAGTATCAACCCCTATATAATGTAATAATGAAAACATGTCTCATGGGATTATAAAAATTATTTATTACATAACCCAAAATATGACTTGGGTATCATGAAAATGTAATATTATCATAACCTATATAAAGGTGACTGGTTTCATAATAATTTCATCATATCATAACCTATTAAAAGAAGCAGGGTTCATAGAAATATATCCTATAAAAGGTAATTAATATTATAAAAAAATATCATATGAAAGATAAAAGGTATTGAAGACCTCATATTCAAAATAATGTATGTGTAACACCAATGCATGTCATCTTATATGGGAAATAATTTTTAAATGTCTATAAAAACATTTCAAGAGGAAAACATCCATTCTTCTTTGAAGAATGAGGTTTTGAAAATTAAACATTTTTTAAAACATTTAACTTTGAAAATTGATTTGAAAAAATATAAAGGAATCCATAAAAACCATAAAAAAATATAAAAACCTTTTCTCATGAAAATTTTATTAATGGAACATATTAAAAACACTTTTTTATACTTTTTTTAGAAAATGTTTTTTTAATGTGAAATGATATCAAATTTTCAAAAAACATTTTCTTGTGTACCTCAACTACCAAAGAGTGGGAAAAATGGTTCAAATACATGAAGGCATCAATAATAACATGAGTATAAAAAAATTCCTAAATATTCAATAAATATGGATTATAATATTCCATCAATGAATGAATAATCGTAAACAATTTCAGTAAACAATGAGATTGTTTCAACAAACTCTTTCTACATGGTAACATTAAATCATACTCCCCATGTAAGAAAATGAAATTAATTGAATCCTAAAATATCATGAAAAATAATGTTTTTCATGGTATAAAATTTACATTCAATGTATATAAACCTTAAAAATGATATTAGGTGCATAAAGAAACATGTGTTTCCAAAAAGAAAAATTGAGACAAAATTAGCGTACCGATTAGGTAACATTTGATCCATAAAAACACCAAAAGAATGATCCTAAAAATATATGTGCATAATAATAAATATAATTATAAAATTAAAAGAATATATTTTTGATATATATATATATATACACCACACAATATAAATTATTTGTGAATAAGGCATGTATCTGACGAAAATAAAAAGTGAGATAAAATTCATTTCAATTATTTCTTGACTTTCATCATACACATACAATCCTCCTATATGATATATATAATTTTATTAAAAATTTATCACAGAAACATATCTATTTATATAATACCATAAAAAGTATTTTTATGACCATCTATTACTTATTTATTAACAATTCTAGGTTAAGTTAATGTTACAGGAAATACCCGCATTATTTATCATATGTGCTTTGACTTATCATTAGTGATTATCTTACTTAAATCATTATGTATTTATTTTAATAATTGAAAACATGACCTATATATAATATATAATCAAGATATAGTTTTCTATAATACTTTATAAAATTTTTATATGTGAAATGGAATACATTGTTCCTGGATATGGTAGGTTGTACGTATGCAAGAATGTTGTTTCAATTTTCAGGGCGTATTGAAAGAAAGTAACTAAATGAAATATTTTTATATATGTATATATTATCATTAAATTAGAATTATGATTTCCTATATATATATATATATTATTTTTTTAATAAAACCATCCTTATTAAATTCCATCTAAAGTGTGAAGGAATCACATCGCTTTGAGGAGGCAGTAGTCCCCACTTCCAGAAACAATGTTATCGTATTTACCCAAAATGGAATACATGATTGTAGGATTTATATAATAAATATAGAAGAACATATAGATCATAAATATCATATATATAATATAAAAATATTTTTTATTTCAAAATTCCAAACCATAAGATGTGGTAAAGGAAGAACAGACAAAATCATTTTGTGCGGCAGTAGTTCTCCACGCACAAGAACTGTATGTTTGTAAACTATTAGATTGAAGTGTCTGTAAGTGGAGGTAGAAACCATAAAATAACAACATTTAATTATATTTAGGATATTTATCCTATTATTTTTGCATTAAAAAATGAATAATTTAGGTGGTGGAGAAATAAAATAAAAGAAAGGAACTTGAGAAAAGATGTTACCTATTATTTGGGTAAATAATAATGGTTTGTACTAAAGAGCTTCTATGGATTGATTTATACACAAATATAATCTTCAATTACTAAGTGATGTAATATGGGGGCCTGTTTTTACATGGATCAGATGATCTATAAGGATCAATGTAGTGTGTGGATGTGAAGGATGAGGTTCCCTTTGAAAATTTAGGGGAGGGTCCCTTTAAAGAACTATTAAAATTTTAAAGTAATATTAATACATTTACAATTTAAAAAATCTCCAATTTTATTTATTTAGAATATAATATTAGTAGGTTTCAAAATAATCTCATAAAATGTAAATTAACGTAGTTATCATTGTTTTTTAATCATTATTTCAAGTCTTTAACCCTTATTCAACCTCTTTATCCGTTAATTTGATAACTTGTGTTTTTACTCATTATGGGTTAATATTGGTAATATGAAATAAAAATAGAACCATAAATTTATCATTTATGATATTTTAAACATTTTACCAATAATGTTTCAAAATTTTATATTTTTTTGAATTTTATAACATTTAATAAAATATTAATTATTTTAAAATATAAATAATGTCATTTTTTACTTTATTCAATTATTTAGTTGTTAAAGATATCATAGAAACATTATATTTTCTAGAGAATTCCATTAAATAATCACTAACATGTAAAACTATTCTATATAAATATTGGATGAAATTAAATATTTCAAATTTCATTAATTGAATCATTTTAATAAAATTTATTTTTTTTCCATTAACTAAAAAATTGTTACATCATCATTGTGTAAGACGTTATGGTAACTATTTGTTACATAAAAATTTAAATAAATTACAATTTTGAATATAATTTTTATTAAATTTTAAATTACTAATATAGTGGTATTATCATAATTCATTACCCTTATTAAGAATGTTATATTTACTAAACATATGTGTGTAAAATTTTTAACATTTATTTAAATGAAATATAATAAATGTATTACACTCATATGAGTGGATTAAAAATGCTATAATATCATTTTATGGATTATTTAGGTAGAAACCCACTCATATAATTAAATTTTGACAAGTGTTATGGTAATTGTATAATATTTATAATATTATTTTTACCATCAATTACATTATTTAACCATAACTATGTTAATAAAATTTACTGAAGTTACTATTTATAGTGTCCAAAAATTAATTTGAACATATTAAACTATAAATATCATATATATTATAAAATCGTATATCGTTTTTTGAAATTTAATTCATTGAAAACGAAAAATTATGCTTAATGCTAATGTCATAGACAAGGAAAGAATGTGGGTTTTTAACATCAGAATGTTCAAAATTTCGTTATGATTTAATATCTAAATTTAATATAAGAATATAACAATTACCTAAATTGGATAAATAGATGTATAATTGATCTAATTTTCTGTTAAAACCAACTTAAATTATAATTTATCTATATAAAAAATAGATTAAAAAGTATTATGAATTGAAATTCATTATTTTTATATATTCAAACACTAATGAGGTTTCTCAAAAAACTCCCAAAAATTCATCATCTTAGACTTTTGATAATATGAATTCAAAATTTAATTTTACATTTAAAAATTATTTTTCTAAATTTTTCTAGAATTAATTTTATTCTTCTTCACAAAAGGACATGAAAATAAGTCATTTCATAAAATAATACATTTAATCATATAAAGGCTATATGAAAAATAATATTTTTAATTATAAAAAATGTTTTATTTATATAAAACCGTTATAAATAATATTTTTAATCATTTTAGAAGTACTCAAATTTCTATGTTTAATGAATATATAATAATTATATTGTTAACATAACTATAAAAATAAAATGATGTTTTGTAAAACTCATTGTTCTGTATAACGCATGTCAAGAAGGTGTTGTGTGTGGCACCAAACAATTCAGTTTCATCTGTAAGGAATGTTTTACTTTTTGAAATTCAACAAATTAATTAAAACTAATTGTTTCAAAAAAAATGTTTATAAAAACACGATTTGTTAAATTATTTTCCCCCTTATTATCAATTTCACCATCAACTTCCATCGGGTTACCAAATGATTAATTATTTAATGATCCTTTCATAGAAAACCCAATATTAAAATTTAACAGTAAAAAATTATTTTGAATAGGAAACATAGAAACATAATAATTTTTCGAGGTATGTTGTAACTACATTTCCACAAAATAGAAAATTGGTGGGAAGTGGACACATGCGAATTGAAAAGAGAAACATAAATAACATGTTTTGATGGAGACTGCTAGAGAACATGTTCCTGAGAAATGTATCAATCAATATGTCATATATATGCGTTGATCTAGAGGACCATTTGATTCATCAATAAAAGGAATGAAGATAACATTTTGTGATTCAAGATCCTTTCCCAAGAGTTGAATAATTTTCCCAAGAATAAATACTAAATTTTTTTCAAAACAATTTCAGCCTTTGTTATTCCATGATCAATTTACACTACATCTTTTATTCCATGAAATGAACGAAAATTTGTCACTCCTAAATAATTAGCATAACATGAGATCCATAAATATAATTATTGGTCCTTCTATATATATTTATCACAAAAAAGGATAGAACATGTTTTCAAATATGGATAAATCCACTTATTGTGAGATAATACATTAATACCACAAAAATTTACTAATGTTTAACTTATACATTGTAACACCCCGAGCTTCCATGATACGCTTCTCATTTAATAATGCAATAGCTTCCATGGTACGCAAGTTCGAGTTCTAACACACCGCGACTAATCAAAGTAGCCGTTATGAATAGTAATAACCACTTTTTAAAATTATAGAAATTTTATATTTCAAAATGGACTTCATTTTTGTATTCGTAATATCAAAATTATCCTAAGTTGAATTTTTTGTAATTTTCTGAGAACTTCCAATTTTTTATGAATAGTGATAATTACTTAAAACAACTTTTTTAATCAAAGTAATTTATTGTGATAAATTATACTATTTAGTGGTTTTAAAGTATAATTAGAATATATTTTTAACATTTTATCCAATGGTGGTCATTAGAATTAATTTATCATTGAAATTTGACATAAACAATTGCCAATCTGTTGATATAAATTGTTTCTTAAAAACACGCTATTTTTTATGTCATCGGAAATTAATTATAAAATTAATTAATTCAACATAAATGTTTGGAATTTTTTAAAATAGACATCATTTTTGAATTCGTAATATCAATTATAGCTTAGGGTGAAATTTTGGCATTGTTCTGAAAAACTTCAATTTTTGATGAATAGTGAAACCACTAAGTGGTAGTTAAATAACTGATTTTTCGTTTAAATAAAATATTACCACTTATGTGATTTTATTTTCAAAAATCCTACATACATGGTTTTCATTAAGAAGTAAAATGTGGTTCAATGAGATTAAAATAATTTTTGGTGAAGAGTAACTTTTAAGTTCTTAATCGCGATTAGAGGTAATTAGTGTAGTTTAAGGTAAAAATAATGTTTTAATAATATGAGATGAGCTTGACACATGTCCTAACCTCATTTTATGTGCCATGGCCGACCAAGACAATCCATGGGTCAACTTGGGGACCCCATGGATCCACTTGAGTTGGAAAATGACATAAATACCTTTTATTTAATGTTAAAGTAAAAAATGATACAAACATGAAATGTTTTACTAAAACAATTTTTACAAGGGGTTATACAAGTCATAATTTTGACTATATATGGTCATTGGAAAGGTAAAAATATTTCCTATGTTATAGTATTTTTTTTAGAATTTTTATACATTAAATAAATTAAATTATTGATGACATCATTATGATGCAGCGATGACCTCATTATTTAACGATTTTAATAAAATGAAAAGCTAATGTAATATTCAAGGCTTACACTTGCCCAAAAACTATTGGATGGGTATATTTCGAACCCTTATCACCTTATTCACGAATTATATAAGTGTGGGACTTTTATATTCCGAAAATAATTGTATAATAATATAAACATTCCTTACTTTCCAAGAGTGCCCCTCCTCTCCACTTATAAAAGGCCCCCACCTCTACAACCTCATTCACACTTTCAAGCCATTTGGCTTGGCCAACCTCTGCCCAAATACTCTCCCAACTTCCCTCCCTTACTCCTAGAATCCTAACTTTGGGCAGAATACTTCCCAAGGAAGCCTTTGGCTCAAATCGAAAGAGTTACCCGATTTAAAGGTAATGTCTTCTCTTATGTTATTTTGTTTTATTTTTCTTCTCCAACCCCATAAACTCTTTTTATTCATTTCTATTGTAACAACACCAGTATCCTAAATATAATAGGATTTTGTTATATGAAGTATTCAAGATACACTTACACACACCTACATCTAATGGTTAAAGAACATACGGTTTCTGTGGATGGCGAATTTCTGCCTCACGAAACGATGATTGTTCAACACTCATATAACACCTTAAAAGGTGTCCATTAAGATGTCACTATATTTATATATGATATATGATATGTTTATGTTTTACTTATACTTTTTTATTTCTCATTTATGACATACTTTATGATTTCCATTATGGGTAAACGCGATAATTTGATTTTAGGAAGTGCGGACTACCACCCCCTCAAAGTGATTTGAATCGTTAATGCCATATATGGGATGTATAAAGGATGTAGTAAATGGTATTATACACTATATTATACTGGAATTTTGTTATACATTTATATCATTATGATTTCATTCCATTAAATACGAAATAGAAATGAAAGTAGCATTCATGGGTACGTACGGCTTACCTTCTCCATGAACGGTGCATTTCATTTCATGCCTCTAAATGTCATGTAATATTATGAATGAATGTATATACTGGATATATATGAGATATATGATATCTATATCATGAATATAATTCTGGATATAATGGATATTTCACCACATGAACAACTCGTAATTATAAGAAGTCTATTTTTGACTCAAGTACTAACGATCGACAAAACGACCGTTATTAACTTAAATAATTACATAATGATCATAACATTGTAATAAGTGATATAAAAGGGATAATGAACTTCAAAAAGGTTCTTAATAAATTATATATTAACTATAGTTTATTATTCAAGAGGTTGAAGAACGGTCGAATCAAGTCGGACATAAGGTAAGGGAATTTCTTAACCCAACTTCCATTCTTTGGGTTAATCTCCTACTTTCAAATTATGTCATGATATTATTATGTCCTATTTTGTATTTTTACGTTCTTTATGTGTACCTATAGTGAATACACATAATAGATATATTTTATTTTAAAATTTATCTTTTAAGGACTTCGTCTCAATCTCCTTTCATTGAGGCATATTTGGTTCTATACACAATTTTCTTTTATACGGTGTATAAACCCCTTTGACTTTTACATTTATTCAAAAGGAATATTTTTTATACGAAGCGTTTATTAAACGACAAAAGGGAATGTTTTTATCGTACGTATGCAGCGACAATGACTTCTCCGCCGCCGTGACCATTATTTGAGTTTCAGATTCCTCTACAAGCCATCTTTTTTAATGAAAAGTAAATACAATGTTTTAACTTTCTTTTATTTTGGTATTGAAAATGGTTTTGAAAGCATTTTTATTATATCAATGTGTTGTATTGATATCTTGTGATTGAAATGTGGAAATGTTATGTTTCCTTTATGCATGTTTTATGTGATACAATTATGTTATGGTTTATGATATGTTTAAACCTATTCATATGAGGAATGTATTGGACTTAATAAGTGACGGGTGGAGCCCGCTATAGCTCCTCGATGCATCGGTAGGTCTCATGAGACAATTAGACGTGGAATTGGCCGAGGCCCTTTCCCAATTTGATTTATGGTTTTGGCCGAGGCCTTAATCATTTTAGACGTCTTGGCCGAGGTCTTGACAAAATGTTTCAGAATGTCTGGCATTATACATTCCCTCATTATGAAAGTGGTTATTGATATTGAATGTGATTATTCGACCAGTAGAATATCCATGTGAAGAAGTGAATGGCATTATCTCATTTTACTTTTTCCATATTATGTTGATGTTCAAGTTTAAAAGGCTTTTGTTTTAGTTATACATTGCCGTAAATTTTTATGTTTATTTATGAAAGCTTCCGCAATATTGTTATCCATACTGAGCATCTGAGCTCACCCCTTTCAATGTTTTAATATTTTCCAGGATGTTAAGAATTATTTTATGAATGACCTGCAGGGATAGTCAGAAGAGGATATGAGTGTGGACTATGAAGACTTTGTTATTATTTTTTCACTTTATGATGTAATGTAACATTTATGAATGTATCTAGTCTTTCCAAGGCTATTAAACTAATCGGTCTTTCGAGACTTGATCTTTTGTGATCATGCCAATGTTACGAAGTATTGCACCGACTTTGGGAAGCTGGGGTCGGGGCATTACAGTTCGTATCAGAGGCAGTTTAGTATTAACCTTGGAAGCTAGATTTAGATAAACTCTGATTAGAGCACATAGCCCGAAGATAGACTTTGATGATTAGTATAGAAGAACTTCCTAGAATTTTGGTATTGTAGAGATGTTGTGAGTTTTCCGAGCAATACATCCCTGTCTGGATATGAGCAGGTAGAGGAGGCTCTGGCACAGATGTACCTAGGGGTAAAACCCGAAAACACCGCTTTGAGCTAGACTCGAACGGGAACTGGTGCACGACAACGGGCCTTGCTGCACTCTTGGTTACGACACTCCCGGGGGATATGCTTAGGATAATTCTCATTTTCTTTACAAACCACTATGAAGGGTTATGAGTATATACTTCCTCAAAGAAAACATTTTTATGGATTATATCCATAAATAGTTCAATTTATGTTATGTATCTTACAAGTATGGAATTATGTATTTTGATTCATAAACTAATATAGTTTATTCCATTTTTTAGAAATTGCACCTAGTGGAAGGAATGGAAACCGTATCAATGCACGCACTCCGTGTAGGGATTGCCCTCCTGCTCAAGATAATTATTGTGGAGCTGTAGATACAACTGGTGATGATCAACTTATTACCATACTGGGACAACTCACTCAAGTTATGAATAATAACCTTACTCGTATGAAGCACCCCGATCCGCAACGTGGAGGATCAATGTTAGACTGCTTCATGAGGCAACAACCGCCAACATTTAATGGGGGTACAAATCCATTAGTAGATGAGAAATGGATAAACTCTTTAGAGAAAATATTCCATGCCTTGGGGAGTAGCGAAAGGGAGAAGGTTGTCATGGCAGTTTACCGCCTCCCTGGAGATGCCGATCAGTGGTGGTCGGTGATTCAAAACACAAAGGAAGATGATGACGTATCGAATATGGAATGGAGGGAGTTCAAAGAGCTTTTCCTAGAAAACTACTATCCTCGTGACCATCGAGAAGATATGGAAAGGAAATTTCTGAGTCTGAGCCAGAAGGAGGATGAGAATGTCGCAAAGTATGGGGATAACTTTACAAGGTTAGCGAGGCATGCTGCAGATTATATACGTAACCCAAGAAATAAGATTGATCATTTCTTTGATGGGTTAAAACCATTTCTTCGTCGAGCCTTAGTCTCACAAACCTTCTCGTCGTACGAAGACATTGTCTCATGTGCTACCAAGACAAAAAAGAAATTCTCTAAATCTTATGACAATAACGTAAAGCAAGAGAAAAAGAGAACTGTGGAACAAGAGACAGATAAAGGGAAAAAGGGAAAGGATAATTTTCCATTATGTGATAATTGTGGGAAGAATCACCCTGGTACTTGCCTAAAAGGAATGGGAGTTTGTTATAAATGTGGAGAAAAAGGTCACCAGGCACGTGATTGAAAGGGAAAGAAAGAGGCTATCAATGTTGAATGCTAAAATTGTAGAGAAATGGGGCATTATGCAAATGAATGTCCTAAGAGTCAGGGAAACATACCTCAGAAAAGGCCAAGGGATCAAGGAAAATCTTATGCTATTACTACAGTTGAAGTCGAATAATTAATGTATTGGTGCTTTTGGACTAATGGATTATATTCTGGTTGATAGAATAATGTGATATATATATATAAGGATTATAGTGCAGTACTTTTTGATTTCATTAAGGTTTTAATAGGATTAAGGTAATCATATTTTTGTATGTGATAATAAGAGAAACTTTACTTTGTTTGGGGAATCTGATAAATTGATTTTGGAATTAAGAGACCTTTTAGAGAAAGTTTGGACAGAGGTATTTTGAATAACTATAAAGGTTGGAATGGATTAAGTTGAACATTGGATAGTATTGTTTAAGGTTAAAACATTTATGAATATTATTTTTGGAATATTATAGTACTATATTTTTAGGAAAAGGACAACCTGCAGGGTGGGGCATAACGCGTCGCGTCGGACAAAGCTGCAGGAATCGAACCCACAACCATAGTGCGACAAGCCTTTATTACCTACCACTAGCCTACAGGAAGTCCCTGGTTATTACAAAATAGTTTTACTAATCTAAATGGTATGTGTTAATATTTGGAACCTTATACAATTAGGATAAATAGTATATTTTTGAGTTATAGAGTGAAAGGTGGGTTTGTGGTAAAAATTTATTAAATAATGAAAGTATACATAAAAAGTATGTATATTCCCTTACGTTCTTAGTAAATCTCCTAAATAAATTCCTCAACTTTATAAAAGGTAACTTAAAACAAAAACGTTGTCGGTTAACTTTTCCTACTGGGGAATCAATGATCGTTTAACCAATCACAAGTTTGTGATTTTCTTATAGTTAAACGTTCTCCTAATCCTATTTTCTACAACTCTCCATCAGAAATTGATGGTTTGTTTCTACTCCATATACATATTTTCATATAATTCTTGTATGGTCTATCTCGGGTGACCTTTGTACTTATCTTCCATTCTTTTAATGTTATA
The DNA here is from genome assembly GCA_963277665.1 of Viscum album. Classification (NCBI taxonomy): domain Eukaryota; kingdom Viridiplantae; phylum Streptophyta; class Magnoliopsida; order Santalales; family Viscaceae; genus Viscum; species Viscum album. Next base: position 387,053,372 of record OY728146.1, read on the forward strand.
TTTTTATTAACCTTATTTCCGATGTGGGGTTTCCACAAAGGTATTTTCTATTTTCAACCTTTTATTTTCAAAGAAAAATTTCAAATTACAAGGACGCAAATTATTGAAGGAGGGGAGAATGTAACACCCCGAGCTTCCATGATACGCTTCTCATTTAATAATGCAATAGCTTGCATGGTACGCAAGTTCGAGTTCTAACACACCGCGACTAATCAAAGTAGCCGTTATGAATAGTAATAACCACTTTTTAAAATTATAGAAATTTTATATTTCAAAATGGACTTCATTTTTGTATTCATAATATCAAAATTATCCTAAGTTTAATTTTTTGTAATTTTCTGAGAACTTCCAATTTTTTATGAATAGTGATAAATACTTAAAACAACTTTTTTAATCAAAATAATTTATTGTGATAAATTATACTATTTAGTGGTTTTAAAGTATAATTAGAATATATTTTTAACATTTTATCCAATGGTGGTCATTAGAATTAATTTAACATTGAAATTGGACCTAAACAATTGCCAATCTTTTGATATAAATTGTTTCTTAAAAACACGCTATTTGTTGTGACATTGGGAATTAATTATAAAATTAATTAATGCAACATATATGTTTGGAATTTTTTAAAATAGGCATCATTTTTGAATTCGGAATATCAATTATAGCTTAGGGTGAAATTTTGGCATTGTTGTGAAAAAACTTCAATTTTTGATGAATAGTGAAACCACTAAGTGGTAGTTAAATAACTGATTTTTCGTTTAAATGAAATATTACCACTTCTGTGATTTGATTTTCAAAAATCCGACATACATGGTTTTCATTAAGAAGTAAAATGTGGTTCAATGAGATTAAAATAATTTTTGGTGAATAGTAACTTTTAAGTTCTTAATCGCGATTAGAGGTAATTAGTGTAATTTAAGGTAAAAATAATGTTTTAATAATATGAGATGAGCTTGAAACATGTCCTAAACTCATTGGATGTGCCATAGACGACCAAGACAACCCATGGGTCAACTTGGGGACCCCATGGAGCCACTTTAGTTGGAAAATGACATAAATACCTTTTATTTAATGTTAAAGGAAAAAATGACACAAACATGAAATGTTTTACTAAAATAATTTTTTACATGGGGTTATACAAGTCATATTTTTTACTATAAATAGTCATTGGAAATCTAAAATGATTTCCTACATCATAGTTATTTTTTTTATAATTTTTAGAAATTAAATAAATTAAATTATTTATGACATCATTATGATGCAGCGATGACCTCATTATTTAACGATTTTAATAAAATGAAAACATAATGTCATATCCAAGGCATAAACTTGTCCAAGGACTATTGTATGGGTAGATTTCGAACCCTTATCACCTTATCCACGAATTATATAAGTGTGGGACCTTTAGAATCCGAAAAGCATTGTATAATAATATAAACTTTCCTTACTTTCCAAGAGTGCCCCTCCTCTCCACTTATAAAAGGCCCCCACCTCTACAACCTCATTCAAACTTTCAAGCCATTTGGCTCGGCAAACCTCTGCCCAAATACTCTCCCAACTTCCCTACCTTACTCCTAGAAGCCTAACTTTGGGCAGAATACTTCCCAAGGAAGCCTTTGGCTCAAATCAAAAGAGTTACCCGATTTAAAGGTAATGTCTTCTCTTATGTTATTTTGTATTATTTTTCTTCTCCAACCCCATAGAATCTTTTTATTCATTTCTTTTGTAACAATACCAGTATCCTCAATATACTAGGATGTTTTTATAAGAATTATTCTAGCTAAACTTACACACTCCTATATCTAATTGTTAAAGAACATACGGTTTATGTGGATGGCGAATTTCTGCCTCACGAAACGATGATTGTTCAACACTCATATAACACCTTAAAAGGTGGCCATTAAGATGTAACTATATTTATATATGATATATAATAAGTTTATGTTTTAATTATGCTTTTGTATTTCTCATTTATGTCATACTTTATGATTTCCATTATGGGTAAACGGGATAATTTCATTTTAGGAAGTGCGGACTACCGCCCCCTCAAAGTGATTTGAATCGTTAATGCCATATGTGGGATGTATAAAGGATGGAGTAAATGGTATTATACACTATATTATACTGGAATTTTATTATACATTTATATCATTATGATTTCATTCCATTAAATACGAAATAGAAATGAAAGTAGCGTTCATGCGTACGTACGGCTTACCGTCTCCATGAACGGTGCATTTCATTTCTTACCTCTAAATGTCATGTAATATTTTGAATGAATGTATATACTGGATATATATGAGATATATGATATCTATATCATGAATATAATTCTGGATATAACGAATATTTCACCACATGAACAACTCGTAATTATAAGAAGTCTATTTTTGACTCAAGTACTAAAGATCGACAAAACGACCGTTATTAACTTAAATAATTACATAATGTTCATAACATTGTAATAAGTGATATAAAAGGGATAATGAACTTGAAAAAGGTTCTTAATAAAGTAGATATTAACTCTAGTTTATTATTCAGGTGGTTAAAGAACGGTCGAATCAAGTCGGACACAAGGTAAGGGAATTTCATAACCCAACTTACATTCTTTGGGTTAATCTCCTACTTTCAAATTATGTCATGATATTATTATGTCCTATTTTGTATTTTTACGTTCTTTATGTGTACCTATAGTGAATACACATAATAGATATATTTTATTTTAAAAATTATCTTTTATGGACTTCGTCTCAATCTCCTTTCATTGAGGCATATTTGGTTTTATACACAATTTTCTTTTATACGGTGTATAAACCCCTTTGACTTTTACGTTTATTCAAAAGGAATCTTTTTTATACGAAGCGTTTACTAAACGACAAAAGGGAATGTTTTTGTCGTACTTATGCGGCGACAATGAATTCTCCGCCGTTGTGACCATTATTTGAGTTTCAGATTCCTCTACAAGCCATCTTTTTTAATGATAAATAAATACAGATTTTTATCTTTCTTTTATTTTGGTATTGAAAATGGTTTTGAAAGCGTTTTTTATTATATCAATGTGTTGTATTGATATCTTGTGATTGAAATGTGGAAATTTTATGTTTCCTTTATGCATATTTTATGTGATACGATTATGTTATGGTTTATGATATGTTTAAACCTATTCATATGAGGAATGTATTGGACTTAATAAGTGACGGGTGGAGCCCGCTATAGCTCCTCGATGCATCGGTAGGTCTCATGAGACAATTAGACGTGGAATTGGCCGAGACCCTTTCCCAATTTGATTTATGGTTTTGGCCGAGGCCTTATTCATTTTAGACGTCTTGGCCGAGGCCTTGACAAAATGTTTCAGAATGTCTGGAATTATACATTCCCTCCTTATGAAAGTGGTTATTGATATTGCATGTGATTATTTGACCAGTAGAATATCCATGTGAAGAAGTGAATTTAATTATCTCATTTTACTTTTTTCATATTATGTTGATGTTCAAGTTTAAAAGGCTTTTGTTTTAGTTATACATTTCCTTAAATTTTTATGTTTATTTATGAAAGCTTCCGCAATATTGTTATCCTTACTGAGCATCTGTGCTCACCCCTTTCAATGTTTTAATATTTTCCAGGATGTGAAGAAGTATTTTATGAATGACCTGCAGGGATAGTCAGAAGAGGATATGAGTGTGGACTATGAAGACTTTGTTATTATTTTTTAACTTTATGATGTAATGTAACATTTATGAATGTATCTAGTGTTTCCAAGGCTACTAAACTAATCGGTCTTTCGAGACTTGATCTTTTGTGATCATGCCAATGTTACGAAGTAATGCACCGACTTTGGGAAGCTGGGGTCGGGGCGTTACAAACATTCCCTTAATAACTTTAAAATCCTTATGATATTTTAATATCCCAAACATTAGAAATAAATTTACAAAAACATCTTAACATTTATTTACCATATATCACAGGGTAGTTCTTGGTTGTCACATTCTTAACTTGTGAATACCTTCATGTATTATCTAAAATAATTATAACAACATTAATTACCATGCATAACTGTTGAAAAAATGCATGATTACCAATTACAATGTTTACTGGATGTATTCATTAAGTCAAAAAGTTTTAAACATCATCCATGATAACATGAACAACTTTTCAACAAATTCATAATCAATTCCAAGGAAATTAGTACCGTCTAATTTACTTATCCATATACATCATTTATTTATCTTAATATCATTATCTCAACATCCGGAACATATTAATGTTTATCATTTACTTAATATTTTATTTACCAATATCACCTTATTATGTCAATAACTTTTCATTGTTACCTATAACATTCAGAATATGCTCTTAAATACATATCAAAAAAATGGTAGACCAATACATATATATTTCATTAATCTATAATACCATAAAAGTAATTCCACTACATAATTATAGGATTATCTTAAAGAAATATAGAATCATTCCATAAATTGATTGTCATATTCCACATCACCAATAGTGATCAAATGAGATTTAACTTTGTTTGCTGGATTAAGAGGTTGTTGACTTCCATATTCATCAACATCTATTAGGATTGGGAACTTGTTATCACAATTACCAATATTCAAAAACATGTAGCATTGAAACATGGGAGGTCCAATCTATTCATATTTCTTTCCATTTACATTGTTAGATTATTTCTTACCATTACTTCTGTAATAAAATTTCTAATGACCTTCCATTACTATGAAAATTTTTTTATACCCCTTAAGATATTTTACCCCGTGTTTCTTCCCACACATTGAAAATATTTGAAAACTTTTCTTCTTTTCTCCATGGTTTCTATATTTTCTATCGAATTACATATTATTATTATTTTCAAATACATGTTATTGATATGTAACTAAAAAATACATTTCAATATTTATTTTACAATGCAAAAACTCTTCATAGGTACTATAGTCTCTTATGGAAAATTCCATTCTAATACTTGACATTAAGAAACTAAAGAACCTATCAATATTACATTCTAGGGGAATGATATTATCAGAACCATACCTCAGAAGTCTTTTAAAATATTAATTTTAGGCACCAATGGATTGACTTAAAATTAATTTTTTATTAATATTGAACCCCTTTTAATGGTTGAGGGGGAACCCATCATGAAATCAAGACATAAAGAAAAACAGATCCCCAACAGTCCAAAATCCAAGACCATAAAAAACCCACACTACAAGAGAAAATCCCATCAAATCATCAAGATAAATTCACCCTATCTTCCACCTTCTCATTACTGCTCAGAATGTTGTCCCATGTAATAGTGAATAGGCCTATTACTGATGTAATTAGCCATTCCCTCTCAAATATCCAACAGTGAATGGAAATAATATAGTGAATTCTCCTTCCCCTAACCTTATACGGGGTATAGTCTTGTATAATATCTAGTTCAAGACCATTAACCTTAAACCAATGAGGCCAAAACCAAAATCATATTTCCATGGAACTCAAACAAAAAAGACAACCACATACAATCACAAATCACATTCCATTTAACATCCATATACTTCCATTATGTTGGGCATCACCGGAGAAATCCTCACCCACTAAAAAATGTCTCATTAATATCTTCTCATTCTATAGATTAAATGTCTTCTTATTTACTAATGTTTTTAATAAGATTCCTCCACTGATCAGATTATCCTTACAAATGATACACACAAAAAATGAATTTTTTTCATGTTTCAAACATTGTGGGAAAAATTTATCCTTTTACTGGTACAGATCCATTGTTCATCAACAAGAGGATCAAAAGACCCACTAAATTTTGGAGTATGTGTCCTCATGAAATATTCAACTGAATGTTCTTCCCTATTTTTCTCATTTATATGTCCACCATGATCCATATGTTTGTAAATGTTTCTGATCATATCTAAAAGATTTTACATTCCAAATCCCATAGCATTTGATTTATTAATATGGAAGTCATTGTATAATCGGTCGAAATATCCATTAATGTGGTTCCTTTAGTTTACAGACATTGACTAAAACAAAAATACTAGAGTAAAAAACAATTATCATAATGAGGAACCATATAATCATGAAAATCCACTTATAGGATGTGTAAATTATTAAACCTTTTTTAACAAATGAAACCATATGAATTACTAGGTTATTTATTTCCAACTTTTATTTAAATACCTCATGATTGTTCATGAAGAGATTATGAATCCTTAATACACATCCATCAGGAGTGTCTAGCCTTGCATTTAGAAAGGCCTATTGTTTTGTACTAGGTTACACTAATTTAGTCCTAACACACCATATCAGATATTTTACTATTAGGTACATCTCTGTCTCAACCACATCCACTCGTAGTATCTAGATATTGATATATTGTTAAAATTACACTCCTACTATCTTTTACCATGATTACATGAAAATTTCCAATACTTGTTCTAATCCTTTGAATTATTAATATACATGCACTTACGATTTTCACTATGGTTTTCTTATCCAATATTTCAAAGTATAAATAAACCTTTTCTCTTATACCAACTACAGAGATCCATGATTTTTATACCTATATATTTCATCAATATTATGGAATAATAAATACATTAAATTTTTTTCCTAAAAATCATACTATTATAGTGCCTTTAGAAACATTGAATCATAAACATAGGTACAAAATTGATCTTCATTATCCCCCACTATGATCTTCTTATCAAGAACCCTTCTTAAAAACACCCAACATATTAAATATCTTCACATTCAAGGGAATGGAAAATAAAAATTTATTTGATCAGATAATTTGTATGGGTAAATAAGGGATTAATATAAGAATAATCATTTTTATAAGGTTATGAGAACATGATTAAAAAAATAGAAGACCATACATAGCATATCAATGTTAAAAAACATGAATCATGGAATAATGATTTTGAATCTTAAAATGCAGAAATCATATGTAAATAATGAAGACAATAAATGAAATGATAACATTAGAATAAGATATATAATTGTGAAAGACAGATAATCCTATAAAAATTATATCTATAATAGTCTTGGAATTGCATTTAAGGACATATTATTATTATCGGTTAATACCTCATAGCATCTTGGTAGTCATGGTTAACTCCCATAACCATCTTAGTATTCCATGCTCACACTCAAGACCATATTAGTAGAAAAGGTATATTATTTCTATATCATGATATATAAATATTTACCGAATTAATTTTAGAGAGATATAGGTCCAACAGATCCCATAACCAAATCATACACATGTGTGACATGAGATCTTAAACATTATCCATAACATAACCAGTGAAATGAAATAGGTATCATAAGAATGTGAACAAATCCTAACCTATAAAAATGATAGTTTTGAAAACAATTTCTTCATAAAATAACCAGGGAATATATGTAGGTATCATAAACCTATTACACATGAATGAGAAATGTATTTCACAAAAATACATCATGTGAAAGAGAAATAGGTTTTGTGAATGTAATTCCCTCAAAACATAAACAATTCAAAGAATTATATTGAATGGAATCTTGGATAATAAACATAATATAGAATTAATAACACCATATTTTTTCATCTTAGATGTGATATAATTTTGAATGACCTTTTTAATACATTTCTTTATAAAAATATCCTTTATTCATTGAAAATTTGTTTTTATAACATAATAAAATTTCTAAAAAATAATTGCTTTGAAATTTATTTCCTTATAAAATAGATTTTAAAACATGTAATGGTATATTTAAAATCTATAAAAAAATTTAAAACAAATTTTACATTAAAATGAGAGAAAAATAACATTAAAATAATGAAACATGGTTTTTAAATAAAACTATTTTTCGACCGTAAATAGAAATGAGAACAAATTTTCATAATTTTTTTCTTAATTTCCTCCTATACTAAATAGTGAAAAATAGAAACAAATACATGAAAAAATCATGAATAACTAGAGGGTAATAAAATCCATTAATATTATTGAGATATTTATAGTAATATTTCATTGCTCAAAGTCATAATTATAAAAAATCTTGATAAATGATGAGATTGTTTGAATAAAATCTTACCACTTGGAAACATTAAATAATACTACCCCTATATGGAAATAAAATTATATTTATCCTTAAATAATTAGAAAAATAAGACGTTTCCTGATATAACCGGTCAATTGGAAGCATATAAACTTTATAAATCAGAATATATTCATACCACAAACAAGGAAAATTGTCAAAAAAATTACATTACCGATTTGGTAACTTTCGAACCATAAACCCCATGAAAGAAAGAGATAAAAATGGATATGTAAATAGATATTAATTTAAGTAATAGAATCATAGAATAAATTAATGGATAGTATATACACAACAAAGAAAATATGTGGTGAATACGGCATGTATCTCGTGGAAATAAAAAGTGAGATGAAATTCCCTTAACTTGTGTCGTAACTTTCGCCATACACAAATTAATATGTCATATTATAAATATATTATTTCTATAAATTTATCATATTACCATATTCATATATATAATAAAATATATTGTTTTCCTATGACCTTCACTTAAACATTTACAACAATCTCATGTTACTGTAATGTTTCGGGTAATAGCCCATTGTTTATCGTACGTGTTTTGACTTTTCATTCTTGATAACATTTTTCAAATCATTAGTTACTTATTTCTAGATTGTGAAAAATGAATTATATATCATATATATTAAGCATATAAACATTTAAAATAATCCATTAAATATAGATATATGAAATGGAATACACTATTCATAGAGATGGTATGTTATACATACACGTGAATGTTCATTCCATTTACCTGGCGTATTTAAAGATAGAAAATAAATGAAATATATGTACATATGAAAATAATTTCATCAATTTATCATTATTATATAATATATATAATATAATAAAACAATAATCACCCATAATTATTTCCATGTAATGTGTGAATGAATCACATCACATTGAGGAGGTGGTAGTCCACACTTCCAGAAATAATGTTTTTGCATTTACACAAAATAGAAATCATGAAGGTATAAATTGTTTAATAATTAAATAAGTATAAATAAATCATAAATATCATATAAAACTTATTTTTTATTATAATTCCCTACCAAAAGATTTGGTAAAGGTTAAATGTACCACTTCATTTCATGAGGTAGTAGTTCTCTATACAGAAGAATGATAAGTACCATACTGATTAGATAGAATTGTGTGTAAGAGATGTTAAAACCATTAGCTAAAAGAATATGAGTATATTGAGGATAATTAGTATATAATGTGTGAGTTGAGTAATAATAATTAATGTGTAGGAGAATGAGAATAAAAAAATAGACTATGAGAAAGGATATTACCAATTCTTCTGGTAATTATATTGGGTTTGCATCAAATGGATTCATTGGATGGATTTATTAAAGAAAATACTCGCTCCAAAGAGTATGTTAGGGAATTAAAGGACTTTTTTATACCAGTTTCGGATGATCTAGATGGATCAATAGGGCATGAGGAAGTGAGGGAGGTGGTGGCCATTTATAATTGTAATGACTGGAATATTAAGAAACTATTAAAATATAAATTAATTTGAATTAATTTTCCTTTATAGAGGGATCCAAATTTAGTAATTTATAATATAAGATGATGATGGTTCAAAATAATATCATCCCATGAAATGTAGATATGTTTTGATTATTTTATAATCCTCATCATTTAGCTTTAAAACTTATTTAATCTCTATAACTCTTAACATGATAACATGTGTTTTTACTCTTTAAGAATTAAAATATTAAGTATAAAATGAAAAATGAACCATAAATAGGTCATTAACAAAAGTTACAACATTATAAAAATAATATTTTTTATATTTTTAATTTTCATGAATGTATATCATTTAATAAAATATTAATTATTTTATAACATCATTAATGTAATTTTTGATACAATTCATTATTTGGATTTTTGTAAATACAATTACTACTTGATATATATGAAGCAAGTCCATTAAATCATAATTAAATTTTCAAATTAATGTATATAATTCACGAATTACATTAATTACATAAAATTGTATATATTTTAAACATTTTTAATAACATTATATTTCTATTTCCATTATGTAAGCCATAATGGTAATTATTTAATCCCTAAAAATTAAATATAAATTATCATGTTGATGAAAATAACTATTTATTTTAAATAATTATTTATAGTAAAATTTATCTTCTGTATAAAACTATATTAAAAATGATATAGTTGTCAAAAAATATGAGTAAAGTAATTTTAAATATTAAAAATAAAATATAATAAATGATTCTCTATAATCCAAGTGGATAAAAATGTTTATAATATCACCCAATGGTTATTTTAGAAAGAACAAATTCATCCAATAAAATATTTACACATAATAGGGTAATTTTAAAATATTTTTAATCATATTTTTACATTTTATTATTACATTGACACTTAACCATGGTAATTAAAAATTACTAATGTTACTATTAGTAATGTTCAAAATCTAAATTTATCCAACTAGACAATAAATATCATACTGATTACAATAGTATATTTTTTTCCAAATTCAATTCCTAGAAGATAAAATAATAACTTTTAATTCTAATCCTATAGACATGGTGAGAAAGATGGTTTTTAATGTTATAATGTTTAAAAGTTCATTAATATTTTATATATAATTTCAATATAAAAAGATTCAAATGAAAAATGTTGGATTATTATAAGTATAATTTATATAATGAAACTTAAATTCCAACTTAAATATTATTTTAACTGTATAAATAAATATCATTAAAAATCAGTTTCGAACAAAAAATCAATAATTTTCAGTACACATCTATAAATGAAGTTTCTCTGAAAAATCCCAAAAACTTACCCTAAAATAATTTCAAAATTATAAATTCAAAACTGAATTTTATTTTATAAAATTAAATTTATAAAATATTATAATGTTAATTTATTACTTTTTATAGAAGGATATGTATAGGTGATTCGTTTGAGAAAATATAATTTTTTAACATATACAGACTTTAAAAAAATTAAAATTTTCATGATCTGTATGTATTATTTTTATAAAAAAATTATATAATATGTGAAAACATTTTATTAATATTATTTTTTCAATTATTAATTAAAATGATATAGTTATCTCAGTTAAATATTTACAACAAAAAAGATATTTCGTAGAAACTCAGGGTTTCACGTAATACACACCAAGTTAGTTTTGGTTGTAGAGGAAGATAAGTCAGTGTCATGTGTATGGAATTTTCTACATAGGTAAGTTTAATAAATCAATGAATACTAATATATTTGGAGAAAATGTTCATAAAAACATGGGGTGTTACATGTATTGAAACATGATATTATTTTGTAAGTAGTCCTGAAATGCAGAAAACCTTCGATTTTTATGTATTATTTGATTATTTGGGTGGAATATTATTTATGTTATAGTTATTATGTAAAATATAGATATATTTAGAATGAAATGTTTCACTTTGTTTCAAATACTAAAATTAAATAATTTTTTTATCATTGGATTTGAGTGAGTTGGTCTAGGTTAAATCTGATTATTTAAAATAAATTGAAAACTCCAAGGCATTGAAAATTATATGAATGTTTTATTTGAAATTTAATATAACAAATAAATAGATAATTAAACAACAATTATCATCATTCCTTAATGGAAAATAGTCTAAACATAAATGTGTCATCCTTTTATCATGGATTTTATGTCTTCTCAATAAAGAATAAAATCATAAAATCTCTATAGTGTATCATTACTTCTTTCATGAACAAGCCTCTATAACATAGTACTCCAATACCCAACCCAAAACTAAAATTCCCAAAAGGGGGTTTCTGATCCCCATGGGTTTGATATTTGAACAAGACAACGCAGATTATCAAGATATAATTAATTTTTTAAAAAAATAACAAAAGACAAATATAAATGTTAGTATGCTCAAACATTCATAAAAAGATAGTACCAGATTTAGAAAGTTATTAAGTACCCATTGATGAGGTATAAAAATACCTATGGAAACTACAATGTTAAACTGAAAAAAAGACTTATAATTCATCTGTAACAAGTGGAAAACTGCTCTTCTGGTAATCATCACCACTCGGTGGTCTAATGGAGGAAAAACCACCATAACCAATAAGTGTTAATTTCCCATTTCTTGGACCTATAATAAGAAATTATTTAAACTCCTGAAAATAAATATTGAGTGTGAGCTATAATTCCCAATAGGGTCTCAGCAAGTATACCATTATAAATTATTTACCAACTATCTAAACTCTCATTAAATTTAATTTAAATATGTTTGGCACAAAAAATAATTTTTTATATTTAAATTTTTTTTAGTATATATAAAACATTTAAAATATGGATGATATAATCATTTTACTTTAAATCATTTATGGAAAATATTTTTCCTGAGTTAAATAGTTATATATTCAATGGAATATATAATCATATCACACAAAATAAGGACCTTGGTCATCCACCCTAATGTAAATTAATTTATGTCCATGGATCCTTACAATTATAAAATCAATGATCATGGCTAATCATGTTTTCACACTTACCTCAGGCTCTGAGAGAATAAAAAAATTATCATCTAATTGTGGATGATCATTCCAAACTAAGATCCTGATTGATTTTTCATCATCAATCCATCTCTATGGTGTCAAGAATCTATTGGTTTTTTCCAAAATATCCCACTAAATAAACAAGCATGACTGATCTCAACCATTCAAAAAATATTGGAGATATAATATCATTTTAATTCAATCATTATTTAAAATTCAATTAACTAATTTTTCAGTTTTAATATTCCAGTTCAATTTTATAACCAAAACATTGATTTATCATCTTTATATTCCATTTTGAATACTATGTCAATCATGTGGTATCATAATTTCAATTTGTTCCATTATCTAAAAAATCAAATCCCTTTATCAATATTTTCTATTTCAAAATTTATCCCACAATTCCTATTCCATTGGAATTAAGGTTTCTCTCAATATCAATTCCATTTCGAGTCACATAATCAGATCATTCCAAAAAAGGTTTTATAAATCAATTTCATTCTATATCATAAAAATAAAAAAATAATGGGTAAAATAACATAGAAAATTTAAAATGTAACCATCTACCTTTAAATAAAAGATCCAAAAATCATCACACATTATGGGTCTTCCCAATGAAGAACAAAGGAATGAATGATCTAATACTACATACAAGAATCCAGATATATTAAAATGTAGTATATAACCCTCCATTACATGATTATAGATAAAACAATAATGATTATAGAACGATATATCATAAGAAACTACATGAGAAGAGATCCCCTTACCAAAAAATTTGCACTACAACAACAATGATCAATCATCAAACACATCATCTACAATGATTGGAGGTCTCCCAAATCCCATAATGACGTTTCTAGGTTTAGATATGAAGGATTAATGATTTAATGAAATTAAAATCACCCATATGATACCCTAAATACTAAAACATGTAATAATTATGTTGTATTTAACCCCATTACACATCGTATATTCCATAAAGTCAGAAAACACAGGGAAATATGTATCATTTTTAATTAAAAAGAATGTTTCTCCTTAAATGTAATAAAATTATAGTATATATTGTGTAACATTTAACTCACTATAAATACTCAAGGTATGTGGCTAATGAAAAACACATGACGATTAAAAAAACACATGGCGTGTATTCACCCAGAAGATGGAAAAAAACCATGTTTTAACAGGAAAACACAAAACACCCTAGAAATTCTTTAAATATGGGGAAAACCCCAAAAATTGGTTATATCATTTATACCTAGAATGAATCAATTAAAAAATAATACATCCCAAACAATTGGTCATTTTCCCCAACAATCGATCTCTTCCCCTGAGAATCCCAAAAAATGAACTGAAATGATGGAAAAAACAAAACATGAAAAAATAAGTCCCCAAAAAGCGTAATAGCATGTTAAAACTTCATTGGTATAAAACCCTTATAATGAAAAAAATTATTATAAAAATTATAGATTTTGGATATATACCTATTTATTTAAAAAATTTAGAAATATCAAAATATGTCAGGCCTAAGGCTAGAAACCCAAAATAACTATTGAATATTCTATAAAACCCCCAAACCAAGACCAAGTTAATTGATTAATGTTTCAACATTAAATTTATTTATGGTATATTAAAATTTTAATTATGTCACATTACTGTGGGGAAACCATTATCATTATCTATTTATATTTTTCAATGTTTTAGAACACCTTAAATTTTGTCATACCCCATAACCCTAAAAATTATCATGAAAATGTTTTAAATATAAATTTTAAATAAATTAGAACTATATTATAAAAATTGAATTGGTTTTACAAATAAATAAAAAACCAATAAAATGACACCATAAGTACAAACTGATTAACCCTAAAATTCCATTCAACATGACCACCACCAAATAATAGGTAACAAATTTAGTAACAAACCATAAAACACTATAATTGTTTATTTAACAATATTATCTATTGAATACTAAAATGTGTTGAATACACTTGAAAATTTTCCTTTATATAGAGAGTTACTTTTTCATCGATCATCAAGGGGGGATGTCGTAAAACCCTCCTTTATAGTGATCATTAATGAGAATCAACAAATAAGGATTTTTGATGATAAATATTACTATCAATATCTTCTAGTTTAATCCACAATTACTAGTGAGTAATTTTAAATGGGATAAGTACCGTGTACTAACAAACAATTTATCCAGCATCTATCATATATAGGTATATTGATAATGATTGATACATCCTTATTACAATGTATAACAAACATCTTTAAAAATTGAAATCACTTTTTCCAATAACACAAATCACCTAGATGAAATGTGCCAATTTCATATCCCATTAAATATGTTGAAATATATACATGTTGTAGTGCTTATTATTAATCACCAACTAATATAGTTTATTAATGACTATTATATAAGAATAACGTTAAATAATTAGTAACTTTATATCACATTGTATATGTGAATATAAATTTTACCAATTATAATAACTCCACATCACTAGTCAATGTGGTCATATCAGTATCCCCAAAAACTCCTATAATAAAAAATATTAACCCAATAATTTCACCAAATATAATCTCAATGATATATAGGAAATATAATATAAAAGACATGTCACTCACTATTAACCTCTATGACAACAAAATTATAATGATCATTAAATATATGTATATATATGGGATAAAAATATATATAATGTTTATATCATGATTAAAATTTTTTACATGATGGTACAATATTCAACGATAAAGGATCAAAATGACATTATTGAAATTCCCTGGAAAAACAAATCAGTTAACACATAGATTATATGATTTTAAAAAGAAATTATTAACAAATGTCCATTGAAATGTTATAAATGGATGACATTTCCTATAAAAATTTAGAACATGATTATGTAATATAATTATAATCAATTTAAAATTTATTATAATGTTTCTTAGAGATCTTTAAAATCATTTCAATGTTGAGCCAAGATATTTTCAACTCACTATTATTTATGTATGTCGTATAACAAATTCCACACTTTTTTATTTTATGAGGAATATATACTAAATAGAAATTTATTTTATGATTATTTTTCTTGAAAAATATTGGGGTTCACATATACATATAAGGTTCTATACATCACGTGGTTTAGATTAAAAATATACCATAGTTATAAGGGATTTATGCAACAACTTTGTTATTTATTGAGATTGTTTATGATAATTTTCCTATGTAACATCTCAATATTTTATGAAATAATTTTTTCCAAATAAATTAAATTAATTTGATATCTAGTGTAACACACAACACTATGTTTAAACCAAACATGATATACTATTAAGATTTTATTAAATATTTATGTTATAAAATATTTTCTAAATTGGTGGTAATTTTATAGGATTAACATTTGTATGGAATATATATAAATTTATTGACAAATTATATTCATATAATCATTCAATTTTATCTAAAGTCATTTAATTAATAAAAAATACATATTCTATAGGAGAAAATTTATTTTTATTGTATGAAAAAATATTATGATTAATTATGGTATCATTTATAACTTTTTTAAAATTAATATTATTTTATAATTGTCATATTGAAATTATATTAGGGTAAATATTTGAAACTTTTTGGAAGATATTTATGTTCCATTTAATATCAAAAAATAAGGATTTTTGTTGAAAATTATATTTTTTTGGCATGTACAATGTTCGATTATATTTTTAATTAATTTCAAAGAATCATTTCTTCGTTATATTATAAATGGTCCATTTGTGTAAATTGTAATTAATTTTATGTTTGAATTTTGGAAAAGAAAATTTTATATGTAAAAAAGGCATTTTTTTAAACCTATTTTTTAGGCGCACAATACATTTTATATTAACAAATATAATTTATCAATATAATGGAATTATTTTTATTATATATATATTATATTCTATAAAAGGTATAATTCATTCAGAAAATATATTTATTATGCATCAGATTCGAATAAATTGTGTTTTTCTCAGAAACTCTATTTTTATAATTATAGTTTTCATCATGTTTTGAAAACATAATTGAAATGTAATTTTAGAAACTTATAGTTATTGAATTTTAAAAAAATATATTCCATATTTGCAAAAATGGGATCAAATTTTGTACATTTGAAACTTTTTTTAATATGAATTGTAATCATGGAAAAATTTACCACCATAGTAAATGATAAATCCGGTTTTCCTAGGTTAAAACCACGATATATGGTCATATTTTTTCATCTTAACTAATATTTAATGAATGGAATTAGAAACATATAACATAAGTATTCAAATTTAGTTTTTTATTAAAAATTTATAAATATAAATGTCCTATATAATATTTTAATAAATGAATGTTACAAATTGTAACTATTTGAGTTTTAAATATATCTTATATAATCACACAAGTACAATATTATGTTATTATCGATTATAAGTTCATATTTTGATATTAATGAATTTATTTTCATTATATTAATTTATTAATAAAATTTTCAATCTATAAAATGACTTTATGTGATTCTGAAACTCTATTAAAATATTTATCTTATGATAAGAAAAATTTATATGATTTTAAAAATATTAAATGTGATATAGTTTGAATGGTTAATATTTCCCAAAGATTTTATAGCTATATACGACATATTTTGGGGGTTTTAAATCATTATATTCCAAATCCATACTTGTATTTATTTATTTAGTGTCAAATTAAATTAATATCATTAAAATTACTATATTGATATTTTATATTGAGTAATATAACATTAATTTATATAAAAATGATAAAATTATTGAATTCATAAAAATTAATGGGGTATGGTATTAAACATCCAAACATGCCCCATTTATGTGTTTTTGGTCGTTTTATAGGTAAATTACTAACCCTTAATGTTTATAAAATATTAACACTGTTGTAATTGACCAAAGGGTTGATAAAGGGTTAAAAACACATGATAAGGGTAGAAATTTTATCCAAAATAGAATAAATATTATTTTAGGACATTTTTATTAATAATCATCTTAAATTTTATTATTATCAATTTTTATCATTTTGGAAATCAAAAATAATTTATATTAATTTAATATTTTAAGTAATTTATAATATATCCCTCCCCAAAATTATAAAAATATACACATAATTTCTCTTAATAAGACAAAATTATGCCTTGTATATCCAAAAAAGGGAAAATATTTATCTTATCTACATAACTATAAAAATTATAGAGGTTACATTCTTCATTAAATATCAACCCCAGATCTATTTGAAGTAAATTTGATCACTTTTTTTAGAGAAGACATAATAACCTTAACCATTAATTTTTTTAATTATTCATTCACCTATTATAAATATGTAATGTTATTCAAAAAATAATAAAGTCAATATTATTAATATAACTAAATTAATTATGATTTTAAATTGATATTTATACAACATCTTTCAATTAAATGGGAATTGAAATTATCACTGGTTTGTACATAAAACATATTGTCTCTAAGGAGTTATATATTTCATTTAACATTACCATATTGTTTAGATGAGTATGGTGATGGTTTTAATGATTATAAAAAATAATAATGGAATATTTTTACTTATGTAATTGTAATATCATAACTAAATGATTATCCTCCCAAACATTGGAAATGATATTGTTGATCATGTATACATGGGACTACCACATCCACAAAGAGGTGTGATTAATTTTTTATTTTTTTTACATGGATGATAGTAAGAAAGAATTTAATAAATACACATTATATATATGTTATAATAATTATTATATCAAAGTGTGTTGTTATTTAGCTTTATCTCAATTCATATATCGTTAAATTGAAATAGAGTTCATGAGTAGTTATAGCCTTTTGGCTCCATAAATAGTGTAACTTGTTATCTATATCTGTTTTTTTAAAAGATTACTAAAAATAGTATAAAATAAATAAATATGATATTCATTTCAATAATAAAATTATATATATAATGGAATCATTATCAATATTCAAGGAACAGAACTACTGAACATGAATATTCATGAAAAACAAAAGTGATATCACCAAGAAATGATATTATAATAAATAATTATCGTCACAAAACTGATAAAAGGTGATAAAAAATAATATAGGATACAATATATATGGTTATTATTTTATATTATATTAATTATATACGAGCTTACAATTATTAAAAATTAAATCAGACCAAATGTAATAGATTTTCATCTAACTTTTGTTTCTAGGGGACACATGCCATATTAAAAACCTGTCACTTTTGTGTGGTAAATATTAATCTCTCAAATGTATCTTATTTTTAATAATATGATATATCAGAATTTATATATTATCATATGCCAATGTATTTAATTTTTATTCAGATTCAAATGTTACTAAATAGGTATGTGTTTATGTTACAATCTAATTGTTTATAATGATTGTTTATGATTATGTTTTAGTTGATAAAATTTTGTTACCTATCTCCCAATAAATTCATTTAATTTCTTATTTGGAATATATTTCATGATAATACATGTATCTATTTAATTTTTCTCACCTTATGTACTCAACAGATCCAAAATATTTTTTCTATGGAAAACCAAATTTATTTCTCTCTTCTATCAAAAAAACCTTGTCCTCCAAATCCATGATTATAAAAAATGTTTTAAATTTTTTTTATATCTACATATTATTGATTACTATCACTGTTATCATTGTTTTGATATATAAAAAACTATTTAAAAGTAATCTTATTATTTTTTCCCAATGAGGTTCCTTTTTCCCTTTCTACCAAAAAATTGAAAGCACTTTTTGTTAATTTATATGAAAAGAATAGGATTTACCCCCATCACAAATGCTCAATGTTTTACATATTCTTTTATTAATTCCTAGGGTTTTTTTCCATGAAAATATTTCCCATAATATTTTGGATAAAAATAATTTTGATGTCATTTAGAAAAGTGAATGGTTATTTTCCGATGTAAATAATTCAACGATATTTTAATGAAATTATTACATATGATAACATCCTTTGATGAAAAATATTATTTACTAGTGGTATGATCCAATATAATAAAAATTATTGTTTCTCATTGTGGTTAATATTTATTTATAGGTTATTTTTTAAAACTTTTTTATTTACAAAAGGTTATTCTATGATGAACAGAATAAATTTTGATAAAATAGTTTTTATTTCCAAGGGTTATGATGTGATGATATGATGAATGAATTATGATACTATGGAACAAAAAATATAAGGTTATCATTATCTGATAGTTTTTATATTGTAACCAATGACATTTGTTACATTATAAATATTGATGATTGTTATGTTATAACCAAGGATGGTGTTTACATTATAACCAAGGATGGTGGTCACATTATAATGAATCAAGGGTGGAACTTATATCTCCCACCAATTAATATGGTAATGGTTGATATCTCCTGTGATAAATAAGATTGTAATGGAGATTTAACCATGTTATGTAAGGTATTATTTAAACTAGGATAGTCATCGGAGTGAACCCGGATTACTACGATGATTTGGGGAGTGAACCAATTCCACTATGATAGTCTTGTCAATGTGACTTGGCTTCTAAGATAATTATTTTATATTCTCATGTGTATTCCATGAACATATGCCTTAAGCTAATGTCATGATCAAATGATCGATGATATATCCTGTGTTTACTATTACAGAGAATCTGAGCTACAATATTCATGTATTTTATTTCCCTAGGGTATAAGGATCGGAACAATGTATGATATGCCTAAAAAGGGTTCTTTTAATGATGAACTTAAAGGGAGATGATGTAAATATATTATTAAAGAGCTATTTGTCTGACCAAGTTACCAAAATCACAAGACATGTATGATTCTTTTAAATATTTGTATGTTTTTAATTGAGTATTCATTATTAAGAGGTGATATATTTGTATGATATGTATGAGTATTAAGATTTTTTATTACAAAGCTTTTAGTTAACCTTTGGAAAAACGTTTTTTAAAACATTAGTCTGAACCATAGGGAAAAATAGAATTATATTATGACACCTTAATATTTTGGTAATGATCATGGATAACCTAGGAAAAACAAAAGGTTTGACATTTTAAATAATATATTCCAATAAATGGATATCCTATTGTTTACATTTCACGATCCCTCACTATGAATATTGTTGGTAATGATGAGATTTTTGGCATCTGTCAGTGGTTTCAACTAAGAGGATTCTTTTTAACGATAATGGATAACACTAGGATAATCCTCATGAGAAAAAAAATAATCGGTAACTTGAATGAATAACCTTGTGAGTATACTTAAACGATTTTCATGATATATGATTCAAAACCTGAAATATAACTGACTCCTAATCTCTTAAAACAAGATATTTATATATTTTATAGAGTGTCTGGGAGGGGATAATGTAACGAATATTAGATTCCACATCATATGTGTTGAGAATGTGAGTATAATAAATCATGTTAATTTCATAAAGAAATAATACGATTTTTTCCCTAGGGAATATAGAGGAATATAGAAAAATATTACTAAGGAAAATATTAAGATCTTAATGGTGTGAAATTATTATCATACTAATGTTGAATTGATAGTTCCATTTATTATGTGTTGAGAGTATATGAATTATTTGATCTAAGTTTATAATCTAATAGTTAACTACATAACAAAGGAAAAAACCTAAAATGTTAAATTGTTTAAGTGTTTATTTATTTCTATTCTGAAAATAGTTTTAGAATAGTTATATTAATGAAATTTAAGATATATATACCATAAAACATATAGGTATTATTCTGTGATATAATTTTAAAATATATGTTCTGATGGGATAAAGATATAATTAACGATGAAAGGATAGTATTGGAAGAAAATGTGATAAGTTAGTGAAAAATTGATTTTGGACATCTTTGATTCTATTTTTTTTGTATTTATAGAAGATTTTTAGTTTCTTTAACATCTATTACTTACAATTACTGTGTTGATTTTTGGAAGTGTATATATTTTTTCATGTCAGGTTATCTTAAAATTTAACAAAAAAATAATTTTTTATAGGTTTGTGATTTATAATATGTTTAATGGAATGCACACCAATTTTAACATTTTAAGTGATGGTATTTTGTAGTGATTTAAAAAAATTCTAGAAGAAAATATTTTTCAGGTTCTGATTACCCTAAAGGTCATTAAATTATTTGACATTAACAAATTTATCCAATATTATATCGTTGGATATTAGCATGTTTTTTGATTGAAAATTGATTGTTTGGAAATGAAATATTTTTAGAGATAATTATAAATATGATAAGTATTAACATTCAGGTTGTTAGATGAATTCGACTCGAGATAGTGTTTGTTGAATTTTATAATATTACAATATTATATATATTTTTATCAATTGGATTAATGATATTTTCAATGATATTTATTTTGGTGTATTTTGACAATTGATTTAGAATGAAATATTATTTCTAATTAATGTAATTAAATTTTTGTGATATATGTTGAATGATGTGAAATTTATGTTTAGGTTAAAACATTATTTAACATTGAGTTTATCGAGGTAGTTTTTTACAATGGATAATTTATTGAGTCGATCCGTAGAAATTATTATTAAAATTCAGATGATTAATGTTATATTTATCCATATAGATGTTTAAGCATTATTTAAATTATTATACCTTGTCCTATCCATTTCTGATTTTGATTAATTAAAAATTCTAGGTGTATAATCTTTATATAATTTTTTGACCTATTAAAATTTGATATTAGTGTTTTAGGCATAAAAAACTCTAATTTAATACTCATAGATTGTGAGTAAGAGATTAAGATCTGATTAAATTTATTCAAACTATGAAATTATACTCTGAAAGTACATATACTAATCCTTTTATAATTATATATATTAATTTCATTCCTCACGTCTATGAAAATAACCTTGAAATAAAAATGTTTTCGTGTTATACTCATTTTTTTGAATATATGGTCATTCCACTCATCATGGAATTTTAGTATTCTAGTTATTAAATTTATATTGAACCTGTTCTCTATGAAATTAAATAATTTATTGGGTGTCAATTTTATCTTTTATATCAATTTTTGGACTTCACACTAATGTTCACTGATTTGGAGACATATTTTTGGGTTATTCGTAGTGATTTTTTATTTCTCTTTGTCTATTATAAGGAGAATGTTCTACTAGCCCTTTTTGTGATGTGGTTTTTCAGAAATGTAAATTTAAATTATCAACCTTTGATTACCTAGAACATATTAAAATTTATAATAAACAATTTTTTTACTTGGAGGAGATATATAACACTATGAGATTTTATGGAATTTTTTTTTTGGTAAATTTAATTACATTGATAGCATTTGTTACCTGAAACACAGAGTATAAACACAAGATGACATGCTATTATATTGACCTTTAATGTGATAGATATAATAAATAGGTTAGTTTTGAGGGTATTAGAAGGATTAACCACTTTATGAGATCTATATAAATTTACTAACAAATTATCTTTTTGTAATAAATAAAATTCTTGTAATGTAATTTTATTCTTCAAAAATATTTCTTCTCTAGAAAGTACTTTTATTTATTTTGAGAAAAATTATTATTATTAAATTATTTATATATTATAAATTTAATAAAACTAATATAATTTTTGAAATCATCATATTATAATATTTTATTGATGAATTTTTAATAATTTTTTGAATATAATGATTTTCAAGTGAAAATTGAGAAATATTGTTTTTATTAAAAAACAATATATTTAAGAAATTTAATAGGTGTAATTTTTTTACTCTTGGATTATTTTATATTTATAAACAAAATTTATCCCTATTTTTTAGTTTTTATAATTAGATTTATTTAATACATATTAAATAAAAATTTCTAAACATTCATCTTCTTCTTTTCATGTAAACTGGATATGAAAGATTCTATTTTTTTGCTTAATGATTCAGGTTTATAAAATTTGTTTTCATTTTGTTTTTTAAATATTTATTAAAATTAATTCTATCCACTTACTAGTACTATATTTAATAAAATTTATTTTGTATTTGTAATATGGTGTTTCAAATTTGGTAAATAGTTCCTTTCTGTTTTTGGTCAATATGAAAAGTGGTTATGGTAAAAATATTCACCTACCAAAGGATAAATCAGGTAAATATTTGTAAAATCGAATTAATAAGCCCAACAATTTTCATACAAATTATTATTAGGTATCGGTGATCTTACCCTTAACTAATATGTTTAAAAATATAGTTTTTTAGTGGAGACATATCTAGTAAAAAGCCCAACTATATTTTTAAATCAAATAATCTTACAAAATAGAACTCCCTTTTTTAAATTATATATAATTTTATAAAATGGTATGTTCAAATTATTGGAATGAATATAAGTGTATATTTTGAAAGAAATTAATTTTTTCATGTTAATTTTCTTTCAGACTTATATAAAATATATATTTTACAAAAATGATTATGTAATGCCAATACAGTATTTATTCAATTACTTGAAAATTAATATAAATTTCATTCAAAATATTAAATGTGATATAATTATAAAGGGTCGATGTTTCCAACAATGTTTTTATGTCTACATTAAATATTAGTGATGTTTAAAAGACTTATATTCAAATTCCATATTTTATTATAAATAATATATTACTAAATGATAAAATACTAATAAAAATTATATATTTAGAGAAAGTAATATGATATGTTTGTAATGATAAATTTTCCTTTATGAATTTTTTTCTATTTTATAGTATCATTATTAACTCTAAAATGATACAAAACATTATATTACAGTAATGGTCAAATGGGTTGACATGGTGTTAATACAAAAAGATATGGGTAAAAATGTGACCAAAACATATAATAATTTCATTTTATTGGAATAATTTGAATCATAATAATCTTAGCATAGAATATTATAGATTTTAATCCATATGATGATCAAAATTAATATATACTAATTAAATATTTTATGATATTTCAAGAGTCTCTCTCGCCTCAATTATAAAAGTTCTCCCCTACTTTCTCTACTTAACTCCACATTAAGCCTTCTATCTAGGCTGAAATCTAATAATTTCACTTCTCTAATTACTTATACACATTATACAGGGTTTTTTATTCCCAAAATAACATCCTTTGATCCTTTAATAGGTTATGTAATAGATTTAAATCATAGAATATGAAACCACATTAATAGATCTTTTTCTAAATAATTATTGTTTCACCTCCAATAAATATATTATATTATTCAATTAATAATAAATTGTATGTGTTAAATAATAAAATAGTATAATAATTATTAAAAAGAATTTATTCACCCAATTTCCATCAAATAGAAGGTGAAGTATCTCTCTTACATACCTACATCTTACTATCTCCGCTAATTGATACAATTCATTTTTCATAGAAATATTTTATCGATGGGTATAGTCATTTCATTAATATTTATATATGAAAATTATTATGTTTTTATAATTATATAATAATAATATTATGTCTATATTCTTAACATCCAACCCATTGGAAAATGATGGCTTCGATCGTGTGTATGTGTGGACTACTACCTCCAGGAGCAATGTGACTGGTTTTTCATTTATTTTTTACTATAATAGTAATAACGATGAAATTAATGAATATATGATATATATATGTTATAAAAATTATTCTTAAAAAAATTATTTACTATTTACTATTTTTTCATTTCATTCGCTGAAAAATGGAAAAGCGTTAATTCGTATGTTTGGTCTATCGTATCCATGAATTGTGTGATTCATTTTTAAACATCTATATTTTAGGAAGGATATTAAACATGTTATTAATGAATTTTTATGATATTTAGATCGTGATTAAAATAATTAAAATGATGAAACTATGATCAAACATATTTTAAAAAATGACCAAACTATAATATACTGGAAACACGAAGTTCATTTCACCTATAAGTTTATTTTTAATAAATTGTTAAGAAATGGGTGATAAAGAAAATATAAATAAATCATATTAGTTATGAAATATTTTATTGTGGTTCATTACTATATTTATAATAAATATATACATTCAAACAATAGGATCCAATTTGTATAAAGGAAGTTATATCTATGGTAAGGGATGTTTGCCTCACTTTTATTAATGTGAGACACATCCCAAAATCACCATTTGTTTCTCTAATGTCGTGTACATACTAACCATGAATGGATTTAATGTTTCATATTGTAAAATATATTTTTACTTATAGATTAATTTAATATTATTTTTTCATGGGGATTATGATTCAAATTCACCTATGTGGTAAGGGATTATGTTATAATCACATTACATATCAAGATTGTTAATGATAATTTATCCGATGATCTAATATTATGATATATGTCTCATGAAATAAATTATTTTTTATTTTAAATTGTTAATTAAATGAAAGAAACATCTAACTATAATTTTTTTCACCAACATTACTCTATATAACAAAATAATTTTTTAATAAAAATATACTTTAATAATCTCTTTGGTAAAAAACAATTCTTCCATATCCAATTTTTTCAAAATAATTTTCATGAATGTTATTATAATCTCCTATTATTTTCAAAATTATGTTATACCAATTTTTTAATTTTTAAAAATTGCTTAGAATGAAATTTTTGTTCATTTTTTAGCAAATTACTTTTTTTGACTTTTGAAGAAAAATTTCAAAGTAATGTTTTCTATTATCATTTACTGAAAGAGGAATGTTTCCTACCATCATAAATTCATAATTTTTTTAGGATTTCATAAAATGTTACCATGTTTATTTTTAAATAAAATATCTTCTAAAATATTTTTACAATATTTTTATATCTATATTTATTTTTAAAATAGAATGCTTATTTTTCACAAGAAATAATTTTGTTATCTGTTGATGAAATTTTCATATAGTATAAATTCCTTTGATTTAAACTATAATTTATTACAAAGAATAAAAAATAAAACCACCCTCAATCTTTCTCCATCTGGTAAATTTTAATTTTTTTAGATTTTTATAAATGCCATTTGTTTTCAATATGTAATTCTATGATGAATGTATGAAATTTTTTTAATTTTTTTTCATTCAAGGGTTATGTTGTGAAGATATGATAATGGATTTACGATATTGTGGATCATATATCTCTAGTTTTAATTATGTGATGGTTGATATGGTATCACCATGGTTGGTGGTTGTGATATAACCATGGATGGTGGTGACATTATAACCAATATCGGTGGTTATGGTATAACTAAAGATGATGGTCGTGTTATAAAAAAAGATTGGTGCGAATCATATCTCCCTTTAGTGAATTATTTAATTATTGATATCTCTTATTATAAAAAAAATACATAATTGAATGATAACATAATTTATAAAGGGACGTCTTCAAATATGACCATTTTGGGTGTGAACCTTGAGTACTATGATGGTTTGAGGCATGAACCAATTCAACTATGATAGCCCTGAGAATGATCTGTGAATAATGAGGAAAATATTTTCTATGATTATGTGTATTCCCATATCTTATGTCCTTTTTTAATATTATCCACTCATGGATCAAGTTTTTTTATTCCATTATGATTCTTGAATTATGTACATAAATTATTTATTCCATGAATCAATATTTTCGTATTTCATTTATTGGGTATGATTTTAAGTAATTATTTTTTTTGTATACCCTTATATTCATGTTATTATAAATTGATCATTTAATGATCCCATTTTTATTGTTACATAGAATCTGAGCTCACACATACTTAAGTTTTTTATGAAGCTTATGATGAAATATTAAAAGCATGATATTTCAAAAAGGTGATAGTTATAAAGAGATTAGTTGGAGAATATTTAAATATTTTATGAACTGGTGGTTTCTGTGTCCATGTTTCCAAAGGAACTTGAAATAAATATTATTGGTGTATATAATTTTATTATGTAATAAATTTTAAAATATTAAGATGTGATATACATTTATTTGATATATGGGTTTTTATATTCAGTTGATGAAATTTTACGAACACCTTCTCAAGAATTCATTGAATATTATGAAATAAATTTTATTTATATAGATTACATGTTTTCTATTGATTTTTCACTCTTTATGAACTAAAGATATAGAAACAATGTTTATAAGGAAGAGTGAAATTATTACACTATTTTGTCAAAAAGCATTTTTCATCAAAGTCTATATATTCTGAAAATGTATTAAAAAATGTTCTTATAATTCATCTTTATTTGTTTTATGTCATTTTCACCCATATATGGAATTTTAAAAAATATTTTAAATGGAATATTCTAGTAATTTTTTGAATGAGGTGCTTTTGGATATTAAGTAAAACATGTCATGAACCTTTTTTAAAATACACATAAATAATATAATTTAACAGCTTCATAGATACTCGGTGATTTAAAATTTTCATTAAAATTTTTCTATGATATTTTACAAGAAATAGTTTTCATTAATAATTGGAAATGTTTTAGATTTTAAATAAATGATTTCAATATTAAAGGAGTATTATCCTCTTGAAATATTTCAAGTGACCTTTTAAATTAATTTTCATTTATGATAACATCCATTGATCATTCTAATAATTTACTAGTGATATCATACAAATATAACATCATTGTTCATTCTCTAGGGATTTTATGATTATGAAGATATGTTAATTATAAAACATGTTCATTTTTCCTGTATAAAGTAATCATGAATTATTAATGTGTATATGAAACCCTTTTATTTCCAATGGATTATGTATATGATATTGTGGTGGAAATATAAATGGATTATGATTATGTGATGGTTGTGTCAAAAAAATATATATGCATCAATTTAATTGGGAACACATGGATTCCTTATTCCAAAATATGAACTAGAATGGGGAGTGAACATAGGTCTATTAGGGACACTATACTATATGAAAGTCATAGTAGTGAACCTTTACTAGGGATATATTGGAATGAGTATTGAACAAAATACTCTATGATATTCCTTGTGTGAATTATTAATGAATGAAATTAGCTTCTATGCTTATGTGTATGTCAAAAGCTTATGTTTAATGAAAAATGGTATACACTTATGGATAGTGTTCTTGTAATCCATTATTAATCAAGTCTTATACACATCCAATCATTATCCAGTGATTCAGTATTATGAAATATCATATTTTGGATATTTTTCAAAATTTATAGTTTATGGATGGTAATGTTATGTATTTTATATTCATAAAATAATACAAAATATTTAAGAATTAAAATTATGAATCGCTATAGGTGTTTGTTCAATGAATGGTCTATCTAATGTGCTCAAAGTGTGTAAAGAAGTGATGAGTATAGGCACCCTTTTGATAGAATAGAGAGTACCATTATTGTAAAAAAATAATATATTTAAATACAATATATTTCATATACAGGTTAATGTAAAAAAGTGGCAAAAATTCAAAGAAAATATATGGTGATGTTAAAATCAATTCAACCAATCATATTTATTAAGGTTATATAGATATTTTATTCCATATCTCTTATTTTTAACCCCCTCATCAACTCATTCAAAAATAACCATGGTGATAATGTTTTTCTAATGATACTATTAATGATGACCAAAATGAAATTTAAATTACTAAAAAACATAACCATTGGATTCCAAAAATGAATTCAATTTTACCTTATAAAAATTAAAAAAAATCAAAATTATATTAACTATAAATATAAAAACTATAATGGAAAACCTTTTTAGAAAAATTATTTTTTTTGTGTGAAAATGATTTTATACCACAATAAATAATAATTTGGATTGATATATGAATATTTTTGTTATTTTCAAAAAAAACTAGACTATGCTTGATTTAAAAAAACGCAGGATAAAATTGAACATTTTATATACATGATAAATAATTGACATTTTTTTGAAATTATTATTTTCAATATTCTCATTCAAATAATTCATTCATAAAAAATAAAACAAATAACCTTAAAATGATTTATATATAATCATTTCAAAAAATGAAAATTTTTAATTAAATTTAAATTATAAATTTTTTCACCATTTAATAAAAACTATCAAATAAATGGAATAACTATTAAGTAAATTAAACCAATTCTTTGTTTGAAAAATTATTTATAAAACTATGATGAATATGAATCCAAAAAAATAAATAATAACCTTTATTTATTTATATAATTACAGTGTTTATAAAAAATGTTTTATCATTATTATTTTTTATGGATAATTTAACATTCGAATGGGATTAACCACCATGGGATAACTATATTGCGAAAAAACCTAAGGTGCATTCCTAGAGGCATAGGTCTGACAATAAGTGATAAAGTATCCATAGGGTAATCCTAGAAATTATTTCACCATAAATATATAAATTAATGTATTAAAATAGAGTATATTACTCAATAATATATAAAAAAATCATGAAAATAAAAATATTAAAGGTAAAACTTGACAAATAAAAGAAAACAAATAGAACCATATAAATATAATAGAAACCCTAAAAAATGAAAAAAACTAGAAATCATATGTGAAACAAGGTAATTTTCCACATCCAATCCCAATCATTCCAGGAATAAAACACACCCAATATACTGATTGTCTAAGACATGAGAACTTAAAAAGAAACCATCTGAACTGGATACACCGATTGATGTATAAATTTTGTGAATGAAACCAAGCCCATTCGGATTCCACCTATGTGTCTCTGTTATTCCATTCAAATGATAGTTTATTTATAATAGTTTTAAAAAATATATATAAAATAGTATGATTTTATTTAAGTATATAATGGCAAAAAAATTCCAAATTAGATCCATAAAATTTTCATTTTTTCTTCTTAAATTAATATAATTACACTGAAATTGTTTTTTCAAAACAATAATGCCTTTGAGATTACCCATTTTATATTAAAACCCCTTTTTTAAAAATTTTCAAAAAATGCTCTATAACAACCCAATAATACAACATAAAAAAATAAAAAATAGATAGAAAATAGTCTTTATGGAGAACAAGGACATGATATTAAGGAAAATCACTAATGGTGTCCAGTAAGTCAATAAAATGAGGAAAGAGAAATTGATCCATATAACACCATAAATCAAAACACCAAAGAAGGATAATGTATTATGGAATCTACCCAATTTGATAGTATGATTTGGCCCTAGACTTTACCAAACAAATAATAATCGTAAACCTATATTGTATCCAAATAAAATCCAGGCGACCAGCCTCAACTCTACGTAGAATTGGGGTTTCACCTCATCTAGTATTATATCTTGCTATAAGGTAAATAATTAGTGTGTAATTGTCTACTGATTCATAAATATTAACCTCCCAATTTGTAACCTAGATAATTCTTACCATGAAAACGGTGAAGGATTCCAAAATACCCAAATAAATAACAGTTAAAACAAAAAAAACTCGACCATCATCTCCATATCCCTTGAACGAAAAAACCCCATAAAAATAAAATTATTTTTTAAATTTAATCATTTAAAATTTCTATGATACATGACATACATACATAATTCAAAAAACTATGAAATAAATAAGAATATTTATATAAAAATTAAGAAACAACATTGAAACTAATCTCATAATGAAAAAACTAGCACTTAATGATTTTATTTACTAAATAAGACATTTAAAATTATCCATTATTCAATTTAATTTCATTAACAATATAATTCAGTAACACCTTCTTCAGGTAGCTAACACTCAAGTCATAATAATATCATACTCTTCCCCTTCATTGTTGAACTCCCAAATTATAAATGAGAAGACACAAGAGATCACTACGAATAATAACCCTATGATTAAATCATCATAAACATCAAATATAAATCAAATATCCCCTATGGTTTTTAGGAAAATTGGAAATAAATTTAGAATGTAAATGGTGATAATAGATAATGAAACAAGGATAAAAGAGGAGATTAACTTGGAGAATCACTTGAAAAAGAGGGGAGATGGCCTATGTTCGAGATGAAAGTAATTGAATATCTCCCCCAATGTGTGGGAGTCATCTAACAGGAAATGAGTGGTAATGGAGTATAAAATTGAGTAAAATTAGTGAGCTTTATGATACTAATTTCATTATATTTACTACTAGTTAGGGTACAAAATTTAGTCACACAAATAGCAGAAATATACCCCAACTATATGGGTCAACCATAGAACAAAAATCAGACACACTGCTCGCATGGATGTTCCACGTGATTTGATAAATCTTTCGGAAATAATAAACCTTCACACCATTAATATTGAAAACCCATTCACATGGTTGTAGAATAATTAATCATTACCATTCACAAACTAGTTTTCCACTATGAAACCTTCCCAAATATCACATTTTTTCACCAAAACTGATGAATACACTTGAAAACTCTAAAAAAATCAAATTTCATGAAAGAATAAAAAATAAAATACAATTATACCAAGTCGGGTAGCATAATATCCCCAATGTGTTATTTCAATTCCACCCCAAATTCTAGAAATCTAATTGTAGAAAAATGTAAAAGGTATAGATACACCTCATGACATAAAGTGGACATGAGGGTTGACTATCAAACTGTGATAAAATAAGAGACTTGGGAAAATATGCATCTATATAATTATATATAAAACAAAAATTTCCCAAAAAAATTAATTTAACTCAAATATCCCTAAAATACATAATATTATATGAACTAATGTACAATGTATTTCTATCCCTGATATTTTAATTTATTTTAATTTTTAGATGATTCATGATACACCACTAAGAAAAAACTGATAATGAAAAAACATTTATATAATTACCCAAGAAGAAATGAAATTACATAAACCAATATATTCATATAGGTACACTATATAACACATTAACATAACTGAAACTAACATTATCCAACCTCTATTAAGCATGAATGATCACCAAACTCTATCACAAAACTCACATTGAAAAATTTACTACCACTACCCCAGGAGATATAGAATATGATTTAAAACACAGGACACAATAATCTATATGAATTCTATGACCTCTATCCTAGAAGATAATTCCATGGTGAACATAAAAAAAAGTATCGCAATATTAATCATAATAGACTGAATGTTTCCCCCATCTTAATTACCTAGGAATTGTCTCAGGGGTCACCCATGCTCAACAATATAGGAAACTGATGTCATAAAATCCACTACACATGTGAACATATAATGAAAATAGGACCCATTAAATGAGATAAAAGTGAATCGACATTCCATTATCATCCAAAAATAACAACATTGATGTCCCAAATAAATCTCAAAACGAATATATAAACTATATTACAACCAGAAAATATACTACACCCAAACATACAACATTTTTTCTAATGTACCGAATGTCTAAACTTATAGTAATCCTTTAATTATTTCAATTAGTATGGATTCAAATGGACAAGATCTCCACACATAAAATTTACAGTATTCCCTATCTTATTAGTTTAAGAATAGTGTCCCCCATCAAATTCTAGTTATACTTATAGAACTCCACTACCTACCAATCCTCTTATAATATAATATTATCACCCACATCCATTATTATATCTAAATTAAGCACCAATGGTAGGGTCATTAAAGAACCACCTTAGGGAAACCCATTTTGATAATATTTTCTAGAAGAGTCACTATGAAATCCCATAATGTAGTTGAGAATGAACCATAGTCTTCCCAATCCTCTTAATGGTTATTATAATTAAGTAATATGGGATTTCACGATAAAAAAATGGAATCCCTAGATAAATGAAGACACCCACAATCATGATAATTCACTATACTCACTTACAATGAAGATTTTCATCCCAAAATAAATGTGGATGAGAGTAAAAAATCATGGCATATGGTTAAACCATAATTAAAAAATGCTTCAACCACTCAATGAATGTTCTCAGTGAATTATATAATTGAAGAAGAAACAAATATATCATAATAGGATGTATCCCTATGTTCATTACAATCGACTGAGTATACACTTTTCTTCAAATTTTGTATGGGTGGAATAATATAAAGAATATTAATCATTAGCTCCTTTATATATCATTTAATGAAATCCAATAACAAAATTATAACATAAACCAAAACAACATTGAACTATAACTAAACCCTCCCAAGTATATTTTAATCATTTCTTCGAAAAATTTACACACAATACATATTTCCAAAAAACCATTAAAATAACTTTTTCATATTTAAAACATTCATATGATAATGTTACTAACATAAATCACAATATATAATTTAATTATAAAACCAAAAACATTTATAAAATCTAGTACATTTGATAAATCAATCCCAAAAAATATATTAAATAAAACTAAAACACTTTATTCCTTATAAATATATTAAAATTTTAATTCTATGACTCTAAATCATTGAAAAAATTATA
The DNA here is from genome assembly GCA_963277665.1 of Viscum album. Lineage (NCBI taxonomy): Eukaryota > Viridiplantae > Streptophyta > Magnoliopsida > Santalales > Viscaceae > Viscum > Viscum album. The sequence goes on from OY728146.1 coordinate 387,087,431, forward strand.
AAGAAAAAATAATAAAGTCATGTAATATGTTTAACAAAATATTCATAAAGAATTTTCGAAGACAATAACAAATTAATAACATTTCTAAAAAAAATAAATTAACTAGATTTTAAAGCAACTAAATTCAAATCTAAACTAACTTAAATGACAAAAATTCACAAATGAAACTACCCTATTTAGCATCACAAAAATAGTATACACCATTGGGATCATATTATAATTAATGATAAGAAAAAACATTTAGAAATGAAATAACATTTTTTTATGGTCTACTTCCATGAGCATGTATATCATGCACCAACAATGTAAAATGATCTAAAATAGTGAAACACCCATTCTACATATGAACTTTATAGTTTATCATACTATGTGGGATGACCATATAGTGACGGATCATTCACTACATTGACATATGAAACCCAATCACACCACCAAAATAATTTACATTCCCATCAAGTACTAGTAAACCATAATAACATATAAAAATACCTTAATGAAAATAAAAATATCAAAATCATGACTCAAAACTAGAATACCAATGGAATCCAAAGGTTCATGAAAAAAGGATCATGAAAAACAATTCCACACACATACCCTTGATTTTTCAACTCTTAAATATTTTCCATAATATATATAAATTCCCTAACTAGAAAAGGGGTCTCTAACTCAATTTTATCATAAACCATCTCGAGCCACCCAAATAGGCTCTTTACAAGTCCTGATGTTCATTCACAATCCCCTTAGGCTGAATAAAAGAATTGAGATATCAATAGATATATCATGTTAATGAGTACACTTTTGAGATATAAATAAACACATGCAATTATAGAAAAATTGTTACGAACAAAATACAATACACGATCTATGTAATAACAAATAGACAATATCAAATGCATAGAGATGAGAATTGTGACTAATTGAATGTAGGAGTAGCATATAATAAATTCCAACTAATAAATAAACCACTATTTCAATTTGACAATATTCCAATCCTTCCATCCTATCTTGATCATCCTAGGAATAATCCCCCCGCAAAATATAGATTTTTAGAGACCCAATAAACATAAAAATCATTATAACTACATACACTAATTGGTGTATATGGGGTGTGAGTGAAACCAATCCCATTATAATCCCATAACGGTGTATGTATTATTATATTCAAATTATACATCATTTATTCTATTTTGTGGTACATATAGAAAAATATTTGTTTCTAACCTAAGAATATAATGTATAATAAAATACCATAAAGAATTCATAAACATTTCTATTTTTTCTTCAATAAAAATAATAATTTCAGATGAAAATGTATTCAAATCATGCATTCCTTAATAATTATCCATTTTCTACATAAAAAAATATTTCATAAAAATATTTCTAGATTGCTTTAAAAGGAATGACTCACAAAAAAAATAACAATGAATACACACAACGACATCAAGATAAATATAGTTAATATATTATATAAAATGACCATGGGTGACATAAACATCAATAAAATAGGTAAAACTGGTTTTAAGGAAATTCAAAACCTAAATTTACCAACCAAATAACAATTATCATGGGTTATACATAAGGATTTAAATATTTAATGTCCTACAAGAAAATAAACTAATCAGTTTATAGAAATATAGTTCATCATAACATAAGACACTCAACCATCCTATATCCAGACTAAAATTGTGGGCTCAGCCACATATTTTCATATCTCACACTAGAGGGAACACTCCAATCACTAACCAACCAAATGAAACCTAAATCTACATCTCCCACTTAAATACCCATATTCCCTTGACCAAGAAACAAGAAAATGAATGCCAAAAATACTTATTCATCAATAATAATAAAAATAACACACCCTCACCTCTAACATCCTTACACAAATATTCCCATTTAGTTCCATCACATCATCATCACATGGATCAAGAAACAATAATATGGGAAAAATGAAAAGTGGAATCTTGAGGGTCACTCTCACCTATACATTTTGATATCCATTGAAAAGTTCCATGTACACCTTCTATACATTCACAAGGAATTATAAGTCTTTATTGTTATTAGAAATTCAATTATGAAACATTACATTGAAATATTTTTTTTCAAGAGACAATTAAAAATGTTTAAAGAAAAAATACCCTTGTTTATAATACTATTCAAAATATAAAATACACTTACTTATCTATTTCATCACCCAAATGGGGTAAAACATCGAAATAAAAAATCATCTTTTTTCATTTTTTAAAATATTTTGAAACTTCTAAATGTAATATGAAATTCAAATATCCTTTTAGAAAAAAAAACAAATACACAAATACCCTATTAGAACATTTTGGATAAAAACATTGAAAACATTTTTTCAACTTAAAAACAACCATATATAGAATTTATTTACTATATAAAATATTTCAATTTCCAAAGCACAGAAATCCATTACATTAAAATAATTTAAACCAAAACACTTAATTTTGGTAATAAGTACTTGAGATAGAATAATTGAAAAATCCATACCTTCATTAGTAAATTCCCTACCACGAAAGGAAACGAAAAATGTAATCCCCACCAATACCCTTAATTAACTCACACCTAACCCTAAATCAAATTAATTCTACAATTGGGTTTTATAGAGAAATTGGAAATTTAGGGGGAAAGTATGGGTAGAAAAGGAAGAATAAACAATGAGGAATGAGAATATTTCCTTCACAACCTACGTGAAAAGCATATGGAGATGGATTGGATTATTTAGTGGTGGGGGAGGGGAGATAACTTTATGAATGGTGGATTTTACTAATCAAAATGTGTGATAATGAATGGAAAAATTAGATAAAAGATTCCAGGTAATGAATATTTCTTTCACAATATTTAAAACTCAGGAAGACTGTAAAATGTAGCCACAATATTCTATATATATGTGCAATCTTTATGGGTCACCGAATAGAATAGTTATGTGGGCATATTTCTATGGGGAAGATGATACTAGTGGAAAAAATGAAATTACAATTCCTAAGGTAGTTATCAAAACTCAGTAATTGTTAGATAAATTTAAAAAGATGGTTATTAAGTGAAAGAAAAAGATTCAGAGTAATTAGAAGCTGACATAAGAAATACATATGGGGAAAATAAGGAAAATTATATATATATATAAATTATAAGATATAGTAATGGTAAAAATAATTATATTTAGATATTAGTAAATTCCAATGCCTCTCCAAAAAATAATTCTAGTGGTGGAAGTACTTTTGGGAAAATATAATCAAAATAATTATTCTATTCTAGAATTTATATACTTTTCTAAATACAAAACTATTTAAATTAAAAAAAGCTAAATTAAGGACCCTAAAAATATAAAATTGGTCATTGTTCAACTCATTTCTCACTTTAATATTATGTGACGAGCATTTTCTATGAAATTTGGATGTAAATTGTTTTGATCCAACTTCAAATATACCATTGTAGGTACTCTATGGTTATGTACCAAAGAATATATTTTCAATCCTCCCATATACAAATTTGTAATCAAATGGATTATAGAAACTTTAAATATAGGGGTGATGATAATGATTTTTACTTTTATTAATGTCTATGTGACTATCAATGGAGGTGAATTATTTCGAGGGACATTTATGAGAATAAAAGATTGATTCAAGGACCCATGGATACTAAAGGGTTTCATAATTTATTAATAGGCATGAATGTTAAAATTAGACAGATAAATAATACAATTACAATATGATAATTAAAAATTGAATTTATATTGATAATATGTTATAGGTAATAAAATTAGAGAAATATTCTTACTCAAATATAAATATTTTTTAGTAGGAAAGAAAACACAATAACATAGATAATGTAGGAATAAAATAATTCTGTCATGGAAATAACAGAGAATGATCTATTTATAATATATTACCCCATAATCCACTTATTAATCACTAAAAATATAACCACAAATTTCTCTTATACCTCTATAATATCTTTTATGAAATAAGATAGACTAATGGATTGCAAGAAGTACTATAAAAAATTTCACTATCATGGATGAGTTATTTTCAATATCTGCCAAGAAAAAACATAAAATATAAAAAAAGGTGAGTCCATTAATCATCGATCAACCACTTCAAGATGGTTAAACCTAATTCATGAAACATGATAATATGATGGTTCCTCAGAAGTTTTTTACGAATGTTTTTAATTCAACCCTACTATATACTTATGAATATGTGGGGAATATTACAATTCTACCATATAATTCATATAATATACCAATATACTACTTATTATTTATAAATATGAATTTAAAACATATCAATTTGGAATTAATAAACCTTATTCATGACATTATGAATGTGTATTCATTGTTGAGGAGGTTACTCAATCTATTCAATGTGAAGATGATGTCTTTTGTGTGCCTTGAAGATTATTTAATTCTTGGATATTTTTAAAGAGGAACATCATATTTTATAGTGTATATGACATAAAACACAGAGAGTATAAAATAATGTAACATAATGAAACTTTAAAATACATACATTTTTTTAAAAAATCAACCAATTTGATAGCTTTCAATGAACACAACATTAGGTTTAAACCAAATCTGACACTCTATTAAAATATTTTAATTTAAACATGACCATTATAACCTATAAGTTATGATGAGGATATGAGTAGGCTAGATAAATTATGAAACTTATATTTTTTACTCCAATTTAAAATAGACTCATTACTTTGAAATTTATTATAAATAGAAATAAAAAACATTTTAATTAAAAAGATACGTTTTTTGATAAACAATATTTTTTTAAAAGTGTTTTGTTGCATTTTGTGGATGTATTTTAAAAGTAAATTTTAAATTTTTTGCTAAAATTTAACGGAAATAAAAAACTTCATTTATTAAATCAACATGAAAAAATATTCATTTGTTGTATTTTTAGAATTTGGAGAAAAGATTAATTTTTTGATGAATAGGGAAACAATATATATTTCTAAAGGAAAATATATTTTTATATAAATTATTGAAAACAATAAATAATATTTTAAATTATTTTTACTGAAAATTTAGTTCTATTATGTTATATTTTAACTAATTTGGGTAATTTTATTCAATTTTATACTGTTTTGTGATATAAAAAATTAGTCATCAAAATTTTTTCTAAAAAAATCTTTTTCTTGACATTTGAGCAGGTTTAATTTAAAATTGATTTATTATAATTTTGTGAATTAAATTTTTAAAAATGTATTATATATTTCTAATGATACTAACCCAAGAGTGCCTTTGGTGAAAACTTGGAGATGATCCCCCAATGAAGAGATAACATTCATAAACAAATGTTTTCCAACAATTTTTTCAACCTCATCCTTAATATATTATTAATTAATTATAATATACTAAAAATAATATCTAATATATATTAAGATTATATTATATTGATTTCATAAACTATACAAAAATAAACTTCCATAATATAGAAAATGATGTAATTGAGCATGTGTACGGTGGACTACCTCAATGAGAATTGATGTTGTTCATTTTCTAGAACCCTTATTCAAGGACGTATATAATTATGGGTTTATCATATCTTTATGATATTTTTTAAATTATTGTAATTCATTTATTATTATATCACATACACCTTTTTACATTGTACATGGTTCCAATTAGAAGGATGCATTTTTGGAAGCTAAAGGGATTTTTTATTGAAGGTGTTGTCTTTTGTTGTCAATGAAAAAAGTAATCAATTCACTTTTTAATGTTTGGATTATCAAACTGAAAATCATATTATGAATTTTATATTCAAAATGAATATAAAATTCCATTATATTGAGAAGATGTGTTTTAAAATAAAAGGCTCATTAGAATCCACAAAGGTATGAAATAAAAGGCCGGTTATAATTAAAAGATCAATCAGATTCTTGATGGATCTGATAAAAGTCTTATGGTGATTTTTAAGTATAAGAGTTCCCACAAATAACAAGATGTTTTAAAACTTGTGATTTAATCCTTTTGAAGAAAATGTGGAGAACATTTTATTCTAATCATATAATGGTATGGTTGATAATAAAATGTTTCTGGAGGATTGGGAATTTATAATAATTCCAAATGTATGTAAGATGATGCTGAATACGATCCTAAAATCCTTCACAGTCATGAGTAAATCATGATTACAATATGATGTTTTTTAAATAATAATGTTTTTAAATTGAAAAAATTATGATCTCAGTCTATTGGTGTAAGATCACTGAATATAGATTTGTATGAATAACGTGATGTTTTGTTCAGAACTCAGGAGAATAAATATTCTAGTTTTCAATCAGACCAACGATCCATAAGATTAAAATATTTATTGAAATATGATTTTCCAATTTTATTCAAAGAAGGAAAGAAGTTTTTGAAGTTTAATATTCTTGAATCAGTCAATCAAATGTGGAATTCCAGGGATCATCATATACAATGATTGTTGAAAATATAATTGATGTTAGAATTGTTTTCATTGGGTGTTTCTAACGAGAGGTATTAAATAAATTGAGGATGGTGAAAAATGCCATTAAAGGTTAATCAATAATGTACCCTACCATTAACATAATGATATATTTTTATTTGTTTTGATTAATAATTGGGTCAAAAGAAATAAGAACTATGATATGATGTGAACCGGATTAAGAATCATTAGACTGGGTATGACACCATTTATCATATGGAAAATTATGATGATCAATCAGACATGTTCTATCACTGATACTCCACATCATACACTATATCATCGATCATGATAAAAAAAGAAATGTTTTAAGAATATTAAAAAGTGTCATCAAGGTAGTCATGGTGTGCTATGTAGAAGTATTCCATTTTTAGAGTTTTTGTTTCAAACAGTTGTAATGAATTATTGAAATAAGAATACATCTATTTTCATATATTAAAATTTATGTGTAGAAATTTAATGTAATGTCTTCGGTTCTTATTTTTTTTTATAAAACATCATGTAAATTGTAGTGACCTTATATCTTCCATTATAATGAAAAAATTGAATGGGGAATCAAAATCAAAATTATGTTTGTGTAGAAATTCATAATGGATATGGTGTGGGTAGAAAATTTGGGAATGTTTTAGAAGAAAATAAATGAGGTAAGAAGAAATAAAATATATAATTAGACATTTAAAATTTAAGTAAATTTTTTGTTTTGGTAAATTGGGATGAGTAAGAATGATCTCAAGAATCATGAACCAACATTATTTGGAAACCTATAAATAGTATTAGTTCATTTTACATTCTGATATAGATGTACATTGGAAGAGAGAATGTGGGTATCTAAAATTTTTAAGAGAAAATCATTATTCATATTTTGTTTTCATGAGAAATTTTACCACACAGAAGAAGAAAATGAGAAGATAGAAGACTGTAATCAACATTTTCTAAATGAATTGGGAAATTAGACTGGGATTTCTAGATCGAGATAGAAGCATTTCAGAATGATCCCAACCACATTATAGATGATTTATATAATCGAAATGGACAATATGACTAAGGAATCAGTATGGACATCAGAGTAAGTATCATTACTATATCTAGAATATGTTCTTACCTATAGTTGGGTAAGAAAGTTCAAAATTTCTTTGAAGATCATATTTATGAAATTTGACAAGGTATCATAGTAACATGTTTTTAAAATATTGTTGAACATTCCATAAATTTTTACACACATTTTATTTCATCATTTCATTCTATATGAAGTGTATTCACTATTTTATTTATCATTGTTTTATATGAGTGTAAGGGAATATCCTATTCATTGTATCAAAAAAAGGTTTTTTATAGTGGATTGTGTGGTATTGGACTGTTTTCAAACCATTCCATGGATGTAACTACTCTTGTTGAGTAGTTAAATTTGTAAATTCTTGTTTTTATATGGATGTATGATTGTTTTTTCTTCAGCAAAGCTGGTAACTCTTTAATATAATCATAATTTTGTTTAAAGAATAAGTAAACATAAATGAAAAATATATCATTGATTTACCACTGCCCCACTCAATGATAATTGATCCCGCATGGACGTTACAAGTGGTATTTGAGATTTAGGTACCCTTAACTTAATCCTTACTATTTTTTTGAAAAAGAACTTTTAGTTATGAATCATAAATTTTCTAATGAAAAGGTATTCTCATTTTTAGTCATAAGATGTATAATAATTTTAATGATAGAATGTTCCCCTATCATTTATCTCATTCTAGGATATTCATGAATATGGTACATATATATTTCTTCATATTGATGATAATGTTATTTTTATAAAATTTTATAATAATATTCATGATAATGATGGGAGGGAAAAAAATTATTTACTCTAATATCTTTAAGAAATGAATTTTTTTGGTAAACCATGTATCCACTACTAAAGGTATTTGGGATATCCTAATGAACAATTATTATAGAAATACTAATGTGAAATAAGATTACTTACATATCCGTAGGAAGAAGTATGAAGTTCTATGAATGGGTGAATATGTATTTTTTGGTGACTTCTTTACAATAGTGAATGAAATTATAAGCACATCTGATTCCTTGGTGAATGGATGGAAGATCCTCTTTATTTTAAAAATGTCATGATAATTGTACTTGAACATTTTGATGGTATAGTTTCCTTATTTGAATATAAACACCTAGAAACATTTTCACTAAAGGATTTTAATAGTACTCTCATTAATTGTGAGATGATAAGGGAGATTGTTATGATGGAAAAAACAGAAGTTTATTTGGAAATTACTTTCATGTATGCCATGAAATAAAGTACTACTAATATTGTTGATGAATAAGTTGGTGATCTTGATTTTGAAAAATTGTCATGTAAAAATTTTAATGATTTTTTATCATTTTTCTGAAAATGTGAGATGTAGTACACGTAAATATAAAAGAAAACATTCCATAAAATGTTTTGAATGTGGATCCACTATGTCCTTTATGGCTAATTCTCTATTATGAAATAAATAAGTGGATAATGATAAAGATGTTAGTAGGAAAATAATATCTTTGAAGAAACAGTGTGATAAGTTTAAACATCATTCCAAAGGAAAATAGAAAAATTTAAAAAAATCCATTAGAATAATTTTCTTATAAAAATATGATGAATCTAAATATTGTGATTATAAATTTGAAAAAAAAATTATAATGATGAGAATAATTTTATTTTAATTGTAAAAATGATAAATCTAGAAGCAGTTGTTCATATGAAGTAGAAACATGACTATAACATCATATTAATGAAAATTTTAAATAAATCTATAGAAATATTGGGAGGCATGATAAAGAAATCAAAAGTTAAGAAATGAAAGCTGTTAGACAAATAATCAAGAATTTTTTATTAATGAGAATGTAATTTTTTTGGAAGATATTGAAAATTTGAATAAATGACATGAGAAAGAATTTAATAATAATGATCATCTAGAATTCAAGCATAATTTAAAAAAGACGATGTATTTTACTGTGTCCAAAAAAACTTTATAAATATGAAAAAAGGGTGACAAGATCAAATAATTATATATATGAAGTTGATGATTGATCACAAAGGGGTAAACCTGAGAAGGATAAATAGTTACCTTCCATGGTTGAGAAGATGATTGAATTTTTTTCTAAGTATAATAATAGTTGGAAATATTTGTATGTGGAAAAGACTAAAAAAGTGGATAATTTAGAAGTTTCAAAAAATTATGATCCAGTAAATTTTTTTGATGCTTCTTTTTTCTATATTGATGAAAATATATAATTTAAAAGAAATATTCAAAGTGTACATAGAGAGGGATATTGTCCACACATTTATTATAAGAAATATAAGAAGTTTGATGATAAATATGTGCATAACTCCAGAATGTATGGAAGCTTTAGTGGAAAATATACCCCAACTGATAGTTCTACTATTGTGGTGTATTTGGACATACATAAAATAAAAATTTGTTTATCCCACAATATTTTTACTATTTCATGAATTATAAAAAGAAAAATATTATGGGGATTCAATCCCCTCAAATGAATAATTTTTGGAAGGCTATTTTAATGAATACACATAAGGATATAATAGAAGTATAAAATATGTTCCATACAACGGAAACAATTTTTGAAATATGTGATTAGCCTCGAAATCTGATAAATGGATGTCTTGTTGTTTCACTGTCACAACAAAAAGTTTTTAAAAATTATTAGAAGTAAAAAATAGGATGAAAAATAATGTGAATGAAAAGACTTTTGTTTTTGAAATTACTCTAAAATATACAAAAGGATAACAACATTTTATCTAGGATAGTTGGTGTTCTTCCCATATTATAAAATTATTAAATCTATGGAAAAATGTTAATGACATCAAATATAGAATATTGGAATTTGGAAATAATGAATTTTATAGACTCAAGGGTGTTGGTCTGGGCATCATTAGGAAAGAATAGATGAAATCTAAAAAAAATCTTGATGGGTTGAAACACAACCTGGTAAGTGTTTCAAAAATTTGGGATAATGGTAAAAAAAGTTATTTTTAGAAATTATGTGCTTGTTATGAAATGTGAGTAAAATAAATATATTGTTACAAGAGGACAATGTACGAAATAAAACATGTTCCAAGTTGGTGATGTTCAAAACTCACGTATCTTAATCCTGGTAGGGGAAAATCAGTTTTGGTATAAAATGCTGGGAACCATGTTTCATTGAAATGAGAGAAAGTTATAAAAGTGAGATATTGTATGTGGTACATGAAATATGTCAAGAAAAATAGATTGTTGTTTCTCTATATTTTTGAAAGGATATACTACTAATTGTGTTTATATGAAAGTTGTAATTTGATCAAAACATCATTGGGAAACTATTCATATTGACATATATGATACAATGAGAAAAAAATCAAATCATTGAGATAAGTGATTCTTTACATTCATTAATTACATTACTCATATTACATGCATAACATATAAAAAATCTGTAAGCTATAAAAATGTTTAAATCATTTAGGAATAAAGATAAGAAGGAATGTGATTATTCTGTAAAGAATTTGAGAACAAGAAATAGTAGTGAACACAAAAATGATTAATTATAAATTTATCCTAAAAAACATGGAATTATGAATGATTTTATTACACTATACACTCCTCAACAAAATGGTGTTTCTAAGAGAAAGAATATATGTTTGGTTAAAATTCTAAGAACAACGTTACTTGAATATGGTCAATCTTATTACTTTTTGAAGCATTACATGATCACTATTGGGTATATCTCAATCTTAGGTTTCTTCTGGACAAGATCAGATATGAATCTAAATGAAATATTTTTGAAGAAAATATATGTTTTAAACAATAGATTGTTTTTTGGGATTACATGTATATTTTGTAAGACTGGTGGAAATCTCTAGAAATTTGACATGAGAGTTGATGATGGAATATTTCCATGATATGCTCTATATGGAAGAGGATACATATATTTAAAAAATCATTTTTCAATATTTTTTTAACAATGTTGATGTGAATGTTATTTGTAACACCATGTGAATTTACAAAAATATTTAATTTAGAATTCATGAAACATTGAGTCCCTACAAAACAACAAATTTTATTATATTGTCATTAAGAACCTATGTTTTGTATTTTAAAAAAATGTTCATCTAGAGTTGTGTTCGGTAAGTCATTACGTGTCCGATAAAACCAACATGATTTGTTGATGAATAGTAACATAACATTATTAATAGTAATATTATAAGGCCCCTACCTTAAACCTTACCTAATATTAAATTAAATGAATAATTCACATTGAGGATCTTTTCACGGTTTAGAGTTTTAGAGAATTATGACATAATTATTACATCTCATAAGATTACAAAGTGGAAACTTCTACTAAGTTTCCATAAAATAAAAACTCTTAAAAGGAAACATGTCTAGTTCCATGTTTTAGATAGCATGACATTCCCTTGATCCCATCCTTGACCCTATTCCACATTAAGTCCTGTGAAAAAAAAATTCAAAAAAACATGGGGGGAGCATAAAAAGCTCAGTAATGGATACACATTGAATGAAAACTGTTAGTTTTTTAAAACAACAAGATAACCATGTATACTTTATCAAAGTAATAATTTTCACCTTTATGAAGTAGTAAAAACTCTTCAATGAATAAAAGATCATTACTTACCCTTTTGTAACACAAATATTACCATAAAACCCATATAATGATCACATAACATATAAAGGTAACTTGGGACATAAACATACTTATATGGAATAACCATACGGTCGACTTCCACACATATCACTTAATAGAATTGCCATACGGCCGACTTCCATACCCAATTCATTAGAGGTTATAACGTAACCACCCATCTTGGTATTCACGGCACCACCTGTCATATGGTTTATCACGTAACCACCCGTCAAATGTCCAATTACCATTATAAAATCATAAGACATAAAACAAATATAATGGAAACAAAACATTTCAACACATTGATCACAATATATCACTTAAATATATTGACATAACAAATCCATTATAAAAACCATTTTCAATACCAAAATACATAAATAACTATATGGTATTTATTTCACTTTAAAAACATTACGGCTTGTTGAGGAATCCAAAGACCAAATAATACTCGCAGTGGCAGAAAAGGTCGTTGTCACCGCATACGTTAAAAGAAACCTTCCTTTTTGTCGTTTTGTAAAATGAATCATAGAAAAAGATTCCTTTTGTATAATAGTAAAATTCAAAGGGGTTTATACATCATATAAAAGAATGTTGTGTATAAAACGAAATATGCCTCAATGAAAGGAGATTGAGACAAAGTCCCTTACCTCATGTCCGACGTGACTCGATTGCTCTTTAATCTCCTGAATAATAAACTAGTGTTAATTTGTACTTTCTTAAGAACCTTTTCAAGATTACTATTCCTTTTATATCAATTATTTCCATGTTATAAACATTATGTAATCATTTAAGTTAATAATGTTTGTTTTGTCGATATTTGGTTCTTAACTCGAAAGTGGACTTCTTACAATTACATGTTGTTCGTGTGGTCAAAGGTTCATTATATCCAGAATGATATTCATGATTTGGATATCATATATATCATAAATATCCAGAATATACGTGTATTTATAATATTATATAATCATTTATAGGTAATAAATGAAATGCATCGTTCATGGAGACGGTAAGCCGTACGTACGGATGAATGCTACTTTCATTTCTATGTCATATTAATGGAATTAAAACTAAATGAGAGATATGTATATTTTAATTACAGAATTATATTAATCATTACATGTAATAAACATCATATATATCCACTATATATATATGTACTTATAATAGTACATTACATTTTGGGGATGAGAAATGAAATGCATAGTTCATGGAGACGGTAAGCCGTACGTACGCATGAACGCTAATTTCATTTCTATCTAATACTTTAATGGAAAGAAATAATAATTATATAAAGTTATATTATAATTCATGTATAACATAATATATAAAATTATTAAATCCCTCCTTTATACGTTCCACGTATGGAATTAACGAATCAAATCACTTTGAGGGGGCGGTAGTCCGCACTTCCTAAAATGAAATTATCGTGTTTACCCACAATGGAAACCATAAAGGAATGTCACAAATTAAAAATACAGAAACTTAAGTAAAACATAAACATATAATATATCATATATAAATATATTCTCATCTTAATTTCCACCTTTTAAGGTGTTATATGAGTGTTGAACAATCATCGTTTCGTGAGGCAGAAATTCGCCATCCACGGAAACAGTATGTTCTTTAACCATTAGATGAAGGTGTGTGTAAGTGTAGCTAGAATAATTATTATAACAACATCCTACTATATTGAGGATACTGGTTTTTTACAAAATAAATGAATAAAAAGAGTTTAGAGGGTTGGAGAATCAAAATAAAACATAAGAACACAAGAGAAAACACTACCTTTAAAACGAGTAACTCTTTTTGATTTCAGCTCAAAGGCTTACTTGGGAAGACTTCTCCCCAAAGTGAGGATTCAAGGAGTAATAGAGGAATGTGGAGAGATAAAATGGACAAGTTTTTTCCGATCCAAAGGCTTTGGAAGTGTGAGTAAGGTGGTAGAGGTGGGGGCCTTTTATAAGAGGAGAGGAGGGGCACTCTTGGAAAGTAAAGAAATGTTACATTATTTTAAAATGAGTTTCAGATTTAAAAGGTCCCACAATGATATAATTCGAGGATAAGGTGATAAGGGTTCAAAATATACCCATCCAATAGGTTTTTGAGAAGTGTAGGTCTTAGATTTTACATTATCTTTTCATTTTATTTAAATCATTAAATAATGAGGTAATCACTGCATCATCATGGTGTCATATATAATTTAATTTATATAATGTCTAAAAATTATAAAAAAATATATATAATGATTTATGAAATCTTTTTATCTTTCTAATAAATATTTATAGTAAAAAATCTTACTTGTATAGCCCAATTTAAAAATTGTTTTAGTAAAACAACACATGTCTGTGACATTTTAATTTTAACTTTAAATAAAAAGGTGTTAATGTCATTTTCCTACGAAAGTGGCTCCATGGGGTCCCCATGTTGATCCATGGATTGTCTTGGTCAGACATAACACATGAAATGAGGTTATTACATGTGTCTAGGTCATTTCATAATATTAAAACATTATTTTTACCTTAAACCACACTAATTACCTCTAATCGCGATTAAAAACATAAAAGTTACTATTCACCAATGAAAATTATTTAATCCCATTGAACCACATTTTCCTTCTTAATGAAAACCTTGTATGTCAGATTTTTGAAATTCAAAGCACAGAGGTGGTAAACTTTCATTTATACGAAAAACCAGTTTTTTAAGGACAACATAGTGGTTTCACTATTCATCAAAAATTGAAGTTTTTCAGAAAAATACCAAAACATCACCCTAAGCTATATTTGATATTCTGAATTCAAAAAGTGTGTATATTTTAAAAAATTCAAAACATATAAGTTTCATTAATTAATTTAATAATTAATTCCTCCTGTCAGAGAAAGTAGCGTGTTTTTATGAAATAATAAGTATCAAAAGATTGACACTAGTTTAAGTTCGATTTCAAAGTGTAATTAATTCCAACGACCACTATTGGATTTAATTCTAAAAATATATTGTAATTTCACTTTAAAACCAATTAAAAAGTTAATCTAATCATATAAATAAATTATATTAAAAAGTGTTTTTGAATTAAAATAAAACATTTTTGACTATTCATTAAAAATGATCTTTATCGGAAAAATACCAAAAATGTACACAAAGTAAATATTGATGTCCCAATTATAAAGAAGAATTTTATTTGGTACAATATAATTTATAAGAGTGACCAAAACTATATTTATAGATGGTTCGCCATCAAAAGGCGATATGTTTACCTTTTGGGAATGTTAGAGTATATATGCCTAAAATTGAATTCTTTACGTATTTTAAGAATTTATCTTTTATTGGATAACTATAGAAACAAAAAAACATATATAATCATATTTTAGTTATTTCTATTCATTCCCGCCAATATAACGGCTACGTGTTAACTGCCATTTAAAATAATATTATTTTATTACTAGTGTGCAACGTAAGATTTCAAAGAAACTCTTTATTGAGTATCAGGTATGCTATCGAACATAGAAACCCCTTTAAAGTAAAATTAATATTCAATTCTCAAATATTAATAAATATGAAAATGTATTATTCTTTATTTACATGGGATGTTACAAATAAGAATAGTAATATAACCAATATTAAAAGTAAAATTTTATATTATTTTATTTTCTTAAGGTAATAAAATTATGAGATTTTAATTAATTTTTAAATGTGATATAAAACTAATTATTCCTTTAACATTGTTATTTTCTGAATTAAATATGATTTTATAAAAAATTAAATTAATAATATTAATAAAATTATTTTTCAATAATGGATTTCATGTTATAATTCTACACATCAAAAAATGGTTAGGGTGAATTTTAGAGATTTTTTTGAAATTTTTTAATTTTTTATGAATAGTGAAATATGTTAAAATACCATATATACAAATTATCAGTATAATGCACAATTTATGACATCATAAGTGACGTAAGACCATATGGTTAGAACTCACATTTCATTATTAATATTTCGGGTCACATGAATTAATATTATTCATAGTCTTGAGAAAAATATTATAATAATGATTAAAATAATGAAAAATGCATCCTCTGTTCCACTATAAATATCACCCACATTCCCCACTTCCTCCCACACATCTCAAGAATTAATCCTTTCCAATATTCTTCCCAACAAATCTCCCAAGACTCTTCCATATCTCCATTAGTTATCAGATTATTTATGAGTGATTATATACCCCCTTTCTCTCATCAAACTATTTTTTGATATTTTATGTGAGGTCGTTATGCTACCGAATTTTCTTGAGAGCATTCTAAATTTTCTTCTATTTTGAGTTCCATTATTTTCTACTTATTTCCTAATATAACCACCTTTGAATTATATGATAATTATATTACCTTAAATGAACATTAATTTTATTATTCTAATGAAATATTTCATGATAATCTATCTTTCATGTTCCTTTTATATTATAAATGTAAACACATCCAAGATGTGTTAAATTATCACACTCAAGGATGACGAGTTTTCAATTTGCATTACTATGCTCAATATTGGTCAAGAAATTTTTTTAATGTTTTAACTAGATCTTAATATATTTATATTACCTTATACGATATTTTGGAATCCGTATGCACTTATAATAAAAAATAATAATACAAATCAAGTTCATTATGCCCAAAATGGGAAAAGTTAATCCAAGCATTTATCAACAACAATTAACTAATGAATCTTCCTCAAGTATATAACCCAAAATAATTATTAGATCATTTATATATCTTTAATGTCACTAATAAAATATATTAACAATTTTGTATGTTTTACCACATTTCAAATGAACTTCCATTTATAAATACACATAAACTGATCATGAAAACCAAGAGAGAAAATGCTTCCAAAACCATGAAATTGAATCACTTAAATCTCATCAAAATGGTCATAAATAAACCTAATAAGGTTATACCATATCAATTAAATGTTTATTAGGTTTTGTAAATATTAGTTAATAAAGTTATATTTTATTATTCAGGCAATTAAGAACAATCATGAGCACCTTCAATCTTAAGTTAAGGGATACCTTATCTCAATTTCCATTTTGTAGTTAAACATCAATGTCACCAATTTTTTTATTTTAGCAGAATATGTGTAAATGAAATATTATTTTTTTATTTAGTATATCCAATTTTATAGTGTGGATTTATTTTTCTCACATCTAATTATTTCATTGATTTATCATCAATCTAATGATTCTTTCTTGGAAATGGTATCTTAGTCCCACTTCTCTCTTTGTGAGATATTCTGCATTCACTACTATTACTTGTGTATATTGTATGTATACATACCATTAATGTCTCATACAATTAATCCATTTACATTGATTATATTAAATGTATCATTTTATGACATTTAATTTTGGGTCATATGGTTCAATTGATTACAAAATAGTAAGAATTTTATACTCGAAACTCCATTTTTATTTGGGTTGCTCTTATTATCTATTAACCTCAATGAAATTATTAATTATTCTTATGTACTCCTCATCAATTTTTTGAAAATCCTATATATGTGTACTAATCCGAATTCTTATTTATTTTGTGGGTAGTCACATGTTTTAAAATAATCTTTATAAAATTCTTCCAAAATGCTAGTTTGATTCCAGGAACCTCTAAAATTCCTACCTATTTTAATGTTCAATCTATAATTTGTTTTATTCCATGTTTATCTTTTTAAATCACAAATTTTAACATGAAGTCTCTATTTTGGATCATTTCAGTTTTATGAATGACAACATGCTTTTCCACATTAAAATATCTTTAATTAATTCCTTAAACCGCCCTAAAATGTTTTAATTCTAAAGATTCATTAAAATCAGTTTTTACGTGATTTCACTTCAGTAGGACATCATTTATGCCTAAAATGTAATATTAATTTCCATACCTTTTATTTTCTTGGATATATATGTTTAAAACCTGATTAATGGAAAATAAAAATGATTTACCAAAAGAACAATTCTTTCCTAAGTAAAATTGATTTTTCTCCTCACACTTTGACTTTCTATGATATATTTCTTGTTCACCACTTATTTCATTCATGTGTTGAATGTACTTTCATTTGGGATATTATATCGAGAGTCCCCTTAGTCTCATGGAATTCTATGTTATTATTATTTGAATGTTTCAAGGTTATATGGGACACTATGGAATGTTTAAGGGTTATTTCCTCAATAAATTCTCAATGGTCTCATTTAAAAGTATGTTTATTAATTTCAACATCATTTGATGAATCTATATCCTCAAATTTATACAGATATTGGGAATGAATTTTTTTTAATTTTATTAAATCTACGTATAAATAATGATTTAGTCAAGCAGTGGTGGGGGGGTCTCACTATATCCCCTCGATGCATCAACAGGTCTCATGAGACAAATCAGTTGTTGAAAAATTGTTCGTGTTTTTTTCCCAAACATTAGATGGGTTTCTACCCATATACATAAATTGTTTCAATAGTATTTTGGTATCATGTTAAAGATACATGACATCCAATTAATAAGAATTATCATTATTCATTTTCAGTTATTTATATCCATGACGTTTTCACTGTGACAAAACCTATTGATATAGTTTCATTCTCAATTTATTAAAGGCACATGTTTTTCATTTATTTATCATTCCATATCGACTATGCCTAATTTTTTATTATTCAGTTTTTATTAATTCATTCATGCACTATTTTAACCCTTATCGATCATTTGAGATCACCCATTTCATTTGTTTACCTTCAATAGGTAATAAAGAAGGGACCATTTATTGAGTTCTCATTGATACAGAATATTAGTGTTTATTATGTGTTTTATTTTGTTACCTTTCAAAATGAAATATGAATTACATGTTTGTATCAAGTTTCTTATAGACTGCTAAAGTACTTAGTCCTTAGGGATTTTATTCCTTGTAATCAAGCCAATGTAATTAGTAATACACTGTCTCTAGTCTAGAGAGATCGGGGGTTACAGTTGGTTTGAGAGGAACTTTAGTAGAAACCATGGGATCTAGATTTAGAGAATGTAGGTTAGGGAAAAAATACTTAAGATCATCTACGAGGATAAATATACAAGAAAATTGAATAATTTTGGTAAGGAATATATTATGTGAATTTTTCTAGAAAATGAATCCCTTTCTAGATACAAACAAGTAGAGGTGGCTATGGAAAATATGTCCCTAAGAGTGAAAAGGTTGAAAAGGAGTATCGGGCATGACCCAAGGTAACTTAGTACCCAACAACGGGCCTTGTTTCACTCTTGGTTTGACACTCCCATGATATTTTCTTAGAAAAATTCATATTTTATTTACCCACCATTATGAAGGATTTATGCCCCCAAAGTGACCAATGAATATGGTTCTAGTATTTATGATGCATAAATTTAGGCTATGTGATATACCATGTTTAGAGTTATAAAGAGTTCATAATTTCATGAGCTAATATATAATATGGAAATTGATTAGAAATGGTGCAAAGAATAAGGAATAAAAACATCACTAATTCATGTGATGCGAAGAGTAATAAAGATCATATCTCTAATGATCTTAAGTCATATTTTCAAATGAATATTTTCTCCCAAGAATCCTCTCCATATAAGGAAATAATATCACATCTTAACAAGGTATGTAAATACTTCTCTATGTTCTATGGATTTTAAGGGAATAAAAAGAATGAGAGGATGGTAGAGAAATATGGGGATAAAGGGAAGAATGGAATGAAGAGTTTTCCGCCATGTGAAAATTTTGGAAAAAATCGTCGTGGTAAATACTTGAAGGGAATAGAGGTTTTCTATAAGTGGGGAGAAAATTCACAACAATTTCATGATTTCAAGGGAATTAAAATTGTTTCCAATGTACAATTATTCAACTGTAAGGATATGGGACACTATGAAAATCAATATCCCAATCATCAAAATAATACACCCCAAATGATGGTTTTGGATAATGATCTACATATGATTCTATCACATATGTAGTATAATGGTTACTATCCCTAGTAAAGAATCATGTAATTTCAATATTTTGTCAGTAATGTACTGGTTATATGAATTATGATATATATAAGGATTATACTGAAATACTCTTTCATTAAGGATTTGTGGTTTTATGATGAATGGTACCAAGGAAAAGTGATTTGGATGAATGTTAAACATGTTTTAAAAAACATATATATGATTAGGGGAAATAGAAAACTTAATATATATATATCTGGATGAGATAATGATGATGAAATGATTGATTCCGATAAAAACTGGCTACCTTGGAACGGATTTTTGACTTGTTGAGAAGTAGTCTACACTATCATTTGTGGACTTTAAATCATTTTTGGAATTAAGGAATATATCCAATAACTTGTATCATAATTAAGGAATATAAAATAATTCATGTTTCCAATATGGTTTTTATAGTAATTCAAGGTATTTCAATATTTCAAGAGGACACATGATGAAGTGAATCCCATGTTGGGAATGTGAATTTTAGATCTAATTCTTGTGGATTAAATCTTAATGATAAGTTCATAATGGAAATTTATAGACCTTTATTATAATCTGTTGAATCATTATATTTTTCAATTTTTAACCATATACAAAATGTATTAAGTTGATCATTATATGGGTTTTTTAGAGTTTAATATCACTATAGGATGGTTTGATTATTCTTCCAGGACATGGTTGTCTAATTAGAAATTGTTATTTTGTAGTAATTGATGAATCTCCCATTAATCTTATTAATAAGATATTTTAACTATATTATTGATGTGGGTTTCCTACAAGGGAATTTTCAAGTATCAATAATTAACATTCAATGTTCAAATTCATATTTTAAGGGTGAAATTTTTGTATGGAGGGAATAATATAACACCCCAAGATTTTACAAATAGATTAAATTTAGAATGCATGAAACACTTAGTTACTACCAAAAATTGCTTTTTGTAATGTAGTTCTTAAGCACTACTTTGCCTCTTCTATGTTTTGAATTCTTATAAATAGTCATCTAGAGCTGTGATAAGTAAGTTATTTGAAGTCTGATAGAACTAAATTGATTTTTTTTATGAATAGTATCATGCCCTTATGAATAGTAATATGAATGGTAATATAACCCATATAAATAGTAAAAAATAATATTATTTTATTTTATTAAGTTAATAAGATTATAAAATCTTAATTAATTTTTCAATGTGATAAAAAAATAATTATAACTTTAAAATTTTAATTTTTTGATTTAACAAAGATTTTATCTAAAAATTAAATTAATAATATTCATATTTTTTAAAAAAATGGGGATCATTTTTTAATTCTACGCATTCAAAAATGGTTAGGGTGAATTTTTTGGATTTTTCTGAAATTCTAAATTTATTTATAAATTGCGAAATATGCTAAAATACCATATATACAAAATGTCAGCATAATGCACTATTTATGAACTTCATAAGTGATTTAATTCCACTTGGTTCGAACTAAAATTACATTATTACTAATTTTCATCTCATTAATTAATATTATTCAATATCTTGAGAAAAATAATAATAATAATGATTAAAATAATGAAAACTACCTCCTCTCATCGATTATAATACCACCCTTATTCCCCTCTTCCTCCTACACCTGTCAAGACTTGTGCCTTAACTATTTTCTAACTAATACTCCTCCGAAGACACTTCTCAAAGTACTAGGGCTTACAGTCTCACCAAAAGGCCAAAACCAAATCCCATAAGAAGGATCTCAAGGGGAATTAATCAATAGGTAAACAACCTCTTTTGTTTTCATTCTCTTCTTTCATTTTATGTTATTATTTTTAATTTTATTTGGATTATGTTGGGATATATCATTAAATTTCCCCCAGAATTCCCATATTATTTAATAGTGATGAGATTCCTCCTTTCACTCATCAAAATATTTTTTGATATTTTATGTTATGTCGTTTGGCTGCTGAACTTTCATGAGAGATTTCTCATTTTTTTATTTCAAGTTCTGTTATTTTCTACTTCTTTTCTCATATCCAATAATCTAAATTCTATGATAATTTAATTACCTTAACTCAACTGTAATTTTATTATTCTAATGGAATATTCATCATCATGTCTCTTTCCCGCTCCTTTTGTACTATAAATACAAACACCGTTTGAGATGTGTCAAATTACCACACTCAAGGAAGACGAGTTTTCAATTTGTATTACTATCATAAAAACTAGTCATGAAAGAATTTTAATGGATGAAGTTGATCTTAATTTATGTATTTTACCTTTTGAAATATTTTTTAATCCTTACACTCTCATAATACTAAATAATAATACAAATAAGTCCATTTTGCACAAAATGCGCAAAGATAGTCCAAGAACATATCAATAAATTTTAACAAATGAATCATCCTCAAGTATAAGACCCAAAATCATTATAAAATAATTTATATAACTTTAATGTCACATATAATATATATTAAATATTTGGTATGTTTAACCACATTTAAAAAAATCATTCATTCAGAAATACTAGTTAACAGACCATGAAAACCAAGGGAGAAAATGCTTCCAAAACAATAAAATTGAATCTCTTAAAACCCATCAAAAAGATCATGAATATACCTAACAAGGTTATTCCATATCAATTACATGTTTATTAAGTTCTGGTATTATTATTTAATGATGCTAAATTTTATTATTCAGGTCATTAAGAACAATCAAGGAAACCTTCTTGCTTAAGGTAATGGATATCTTAACTAAATTTCTATTCGTTGAGTTAAAAATCAATGTCATTGGTTTAGAATTTTACCAGATATGCATGAATTACCTATTATTGTTTTATTTTGAATATTAAATTTTATTGTGTGTGTTCATTTTTTCACACATAATTATTTAATTGATTTTTCCATTATCTAATGAAATGTTCTTGGTATGGGTTTCATCATCCCACTTCTATATTTCTATGCTATTATGTATTCTCTAATATTACTTGTGTATGGTGTATGTATACAACCCATTGATGTTTCATAACATGAATCTATTTATTTTAATGATATTCAATGTATCATTATATCACTATTATGATTTTGTCATAGGGTTCAATTGAATATAATATAGTAAGTAATTTTTACCCGAATATCTATTTTCATGGGGGTTGAACTTATTCTCTATCCACATCAATGAAATTATTATTTATTCTTATGTATTCCTCATAAATTCTATTTTAACGTCGTATATATGTGAACCAATCAGAATCCTTCTTTATTTTTTGGGAATTTACATGTTTTAAAATAATCATTCAATAATTCTTCGGAAATGCATGTTTGATTCCAGGAACATTAAAAATACTTACCAATTTTGATATTCACTCTATAATATAATTTAATCCTTATTTATCTTTTTAAATCAAAAATTTTAATATGAAAATTCTATTATGTATCATTTCTGTTTTAATTAATGAAAACATGCCTTTGCGCTATAACATCTCTTCAATGAATTACTTAAACCTCCCTAAAATGTTTTATTTTTAATGCTTCTTTAAATTCAATTTTTAAATGATTTCACTTTAGTAGGACATCATTTATTCCTCAAATGTAATCTCAATGACCTTACCTATTCTTTTCTGGGATATACATGTTTAAAACCATATTTATTCCAAATAAAAGTGACTTACGAAAAGAACCCATCTTTCCAAAGTAAAATGGAATTTTCTCCTCACACATTATCTTTTTGAGAGATAGGCCTTGTTCACCACTTATCTCTTTCTTGTGGTGTATTTACTACAATTTGGTATATCATATAGAAAGTTTCCTAATTCTAATTATATTCTAATGAATTATTATTTGAATGTTTCAAAGTGGGTATGTGACACTTTGTAATGTTTATGGATTATTTCCTCAAGAATTTTTCAATGGTCTCAATTAAATGTATCTTTATTTATGTCAACATCCATTGATGAATCTGTATCCTAAAATGTATATAAATATTGAGAATACATATTTTACTTGTGTTAAATATATGTATAAATAATGCATTGGACATGCAGTAGTGGGTGGGTCCCGCTTAGCCCCTTGATGCATTGACATGTCTCGTGAGACAAATCAGTTGGCGACAAACCCTTTCAGTTTGTTTCAATAAATCATACAAGTTTCTAGAAAGTCACATAAACTATTTCAACAAAATTGTGGTATCATGTACCAGATTCATGACGTACAATTAATAAGTATTCTCTTTACTCATTTTCAGTTATTAATATCCCTGAGGTTTTCACTATGACAAAACCTACGGATGTAGTTTCATTAAGGCACATATTTTTCATTTATTCCCTATTCCATATTGACTATTCCTAATTTTGTATAATTATGGTATTATTGATTCATAATTTCGCTATTTTTAACCCTTACTAATCATTTCATCTCACCCATTTCATTTGTTTACCATCAACAAGTTATGAAGAGGAGACCATTTATTGAGTTCTCATGGATGTAGTCTATTAGTATTTGTTATGTTTTGTATTTTGTTACCTTCCACAATGAAATATGAATTACGTGTATGCTTCTAGTTTCTTCAAGGCTAATAAACTACATGTTCCATCAAGATTTGATTCCTTGTAATCATTCCAATGTAATTAGTAATGCACATGCACCGGTCTAAAGGGTTCGAGGCATTACATTATTAAAAATGATGATGAAGATAAAAAGACTAAAGCATATAATTAAAATGAGTGGGAAGAAATAATTTCCAATAAATATTCTAGTATGGATAAAAAAATATTCAAATTACAAAATAATTATTATACCTACCTATTTTTAGTGATGTGAATTAATATAAAAAATATCCACCCAGGATAAGGAAGGAAGTGGGAACTCAAAAAATTATTTGTGACCAACATGAAATGGTTCATAGAATAATAACATAAAAAGTTATTAACCATACTTATATTTATTAAATATTGTCATTGAAATATTTGAATGATGTTTTTAAAAATCTTTAATGGGACATAGCTAAAAAAATATAGAGTTGGATGAGAAATAAAAAAATTATAAATGGGAATTCATACCAAAACTAAATGAACAAAATGTTATCAATACAATGTGGGTTATCCTGAAAAATATTAATGAATATAGTGAAGTAATATGACAAAATAAAAAAATAATGTCTATTGTTCCGTGTCATATTGATGGTATTGATTTTGATGAAACATTTTCTATGGTATCAAGCATAGAAACAATCATGATGTTTCATTCTATTACTACACCACAAAGTTAAAAAAATATTTAAATGGATTTTAAATCATCAATTTTGAAAGGTGATCTTGATGAAGATGTTTATATAAAACTACCAAGTGTATTTATTGTTTGGAAAGATTAATTTTTTTTAAAGCTAAATAATGCCTTGTGGGGTTTAAATCATGCTCCAAGGGAATGTTATTCCAAATTAGACATGTTCATAAGGAAGATGCGTTTTGATAAAGGATGAGTATATAATAATTTATACATCAATGAAATTATAGAGTTTTCACTCATAATAATTATCTATGTTGATAACATTGTTTCTACTGGGACTGATGAAAGAACAAGGGAATGTTTTTTTAAAAGATGAAAAGGCTATTTGAAATATCCATGCTGGATGAAAGGAAACACATTATTAGGTTACAAGTCTCAAAAAATAATATACACATCATTATTTTCTAGAAATATTTATGTTAAAGAACTTGTTATGAAGTTTATCATGTAAAATTTGAAACTAGATTCAACAAAAATTTTAATGGGAACCATTTTTTTAATGATTAACAAGGAAAGGAAGCTGATCCTAAGGAATTTCAAAATCTGATGGGAATTTTTTCATATTTTACATCCTCGAGAACATACTTTGTTTATGTTTTTACTTTAATTGAACGAATTATAGTTCTCTAGAATAATCCCATATATTCGAAGGAAAAATCGATTCTCAAATATATCAAGGGCACTAAAGTTATCGGAATTAGATATGATTGATCAATATTTATTAAATTCTTTGTGTACTTAGATGGTAAATGGGATGGAAATATTGATTACAGAAGA
This sequence comes from Viscum album, assembly GCA_963277665.1. Classification (NCBI taxonomy): domain Eukaryota; kingdom Viridiplantae; phylum Streptophyta; class Magnoliopsida; order Santalales; family Viscaceae; genus Viscum; species Viscum album. The sequence goes on from OY728146.1 coordinate 387,113,629, forward strand.
TCCAAATCTTTTTGAGTTTTCTTTCAATGAAAAAGTTATGTTAGTTGGCATAAAAAAAAACATCAGAAACATTTAGCATGAGTGAATATAATTATATTTCAATGACTTGTGATTTTTTTCATTTTATGTGGATGAAAACTCAATTGGAATATTTACTTACTGAAGTGATTTTACCATTGCTCATGGGCTGTTATAATCAGAGTGAAATCAACCATACATGTAACCCGATAAAATATTCTTATACAAAACATAATGATATCAAGAATTATTTTATCAAAGAGCATGTGGAGAGGAATGAATTAAAGATGGTGTATGCTCCTACATTAGAACAACTGGAAATCATTTTCAATAAACCATTACCATAGGAAACTATTCACAAATTTATGTTGAACATGGGCATCAAACCTCTTTCTAATCAATGTTGAGGTATGAATTTTTGTCCCATCTCTTATATAGTCATTGGATATTATAGTCAAGGGGGATAATAGTTTCATATATCTATAGATTGATATATGAAATGCGTTTTAAATAAGAACATTTGTAAGAGGATTTGTGGATAATTTGTGCTCTCTAAATCTGAATTTATGAACTATTCTTAAAACCTTTTGTAGTGGTTATAGAAAAATTTTGTTAAGAAGGAAAGTGGTATAAGTAATGGGAGATGTGATGAAAAGTTGTTGGGGTTTTGGGAGTCTCAACAATTTAACATCATGGTTTTTCCATTAGTGATTTTTATTTCCTAAAATGAGATAACCCAGAAAGGATAAGAACTATTTATATGTAATCAGTATCTTGAGGTAACAAATATCAATTAATCATGAATCATGGATGAATAAAATATAAAGGGGAGATTATTTAGGAAGAAGTTAGCATGAATTTTATTAGTTAAGGATTGAAGGTTGAATTTAATGTGTTATCCTTTGTTTTGAAAGAATACATAAAACTATTAAATATGTAGAGATTTGATAATCGGGCTGACCATCATATTATAAAAATTTGACTAAAAAATCTTAATAAATTCCATCATATTGTGAAGATATTATCTAAATGAAATGGTTCATCTGACCCACCACCCTTCATGAATGAATGTCCAATGATAACAAAAAACCGAATCAAATTATTCATGGATCTTGTGAAAATTTTTTGATGCATTTCAGATCATTGAGTTTGTATATATACCAAGTTATCTGAAAACATTTTATTCAATCAATATGAAGAATGGTGAACAACATGTTCTTCAAATATTTTTAAGGATGGTTTGAAAATAAAAGTTTACTAGGGGATTAAGAAATTATAATTCTTCCCAAATCAAGTCATATAATGCTGACAATGATCCAAAATGATTTCAGGGTCACGAAAAAATCATGATTACAAGTTGTATTTTCTTAAACCCAAATGTTTTTAAAGTTAATTTTTTTTGTCTCAGTTCATTGGTTTCATATCACTGGATGTAAAATTGTGTAATGAGAGGGGTATTTTGTTTATTACATATTAATATGAATATGTGAGTTTTTTGTTAGAACAACAAGAAAAATGATACAGATATTTAGATAAATAATTCTTTTTTAATTTTAATTATATTTTGGAAGATCTTTCTAGAGTCTAATATTTCGGAAATATTCCATTGGATGTGGCCTTCCACTGATCATCAAATCTAGTGATGATAGCAGTGGTGAATGAGAATCAGAATTGATTTAATTAGGATTAGTTTATGTGAAGAAGTAATGTTGCTGAGCATGAAACCAAATGGGATTAGGTGTCACGACCCATCTTCAGGACATGTTTCGTGACTTCCCCAAGCCCGCCTTCCATAGGTCAGGGGCTGGCGGCTAGCACCAAAGCCATAATTCCCTAAAAGTGGGAAGGCAATACCTATAGAAAATATAATCACCCAAAATAGAGTATAAGATTCAAGAAAAATCCTATATAAAATAGTATACAAAAGGTGTTCTGAAATGTAAAGGGGTCGGAAATACAAGCCCAAATATAAAGTACAAGTACAACTATAAGAAAACAAACAGCTGAAATGTATAAAGAAGCTCATGGATCATCCGCCACGGATACTACCAGAAGGGTAGTTACAGATATCCTCCCCAATACTCCTCGTTCGTCAGTCTCATACAGGTATAAACTCGTCGTGAGGTCCAGCACCGGGTACCGTCTAGTCCTCATACACTCAGCCTCAGTCAGCGTTGTCCGTCGTCTGCATCCAACACAACGAGGTGTGGGCAAAGCCCGTGTAGATGTGAGTATAACGATACTCAGTATAGACCCCAAGAACACCATGGTCTCTCAAAATCCACCAACGATATACCACAGAGTATGAAAATCAAAATATAGCCATTACATAGGTATATGCCCATACATATAACTAAGTTATCAAGTAATCCATCTCAGTCATAAGGTAAACACAAAAGTCCCTGACTCAGCTCAAAATATGATTCTATTCTAGGGTTAGTAACATGTAACACTCCTAGTAAAACTATAGAACCCTCTACTGTTGGAGTACTACTCTTCTATAAAGTACAATGGGAATGTCGTGTCACACAAAGGCCGTTTCCACTATCCTAGACTATTAAGGTACTCCTCCTGTTGAGTATCGTGGGTCTGCTGCGTCACACATAGGCACTCCCCTCTGTGGGTTTTCCATGCCACATAGAGGTGCTCCCCCTCATAGCCTGCTGAGGTACATCTCCTATTATGTACCATGGGTCTGCTGTGTCACACAGAGGTTCTCCCTACTTTGGGTCTTCCACGACACCAAGGTGTTCCCCACTAGGCTAGTCAAAACACTCTGAGTCGAATCGGTCAGCAGTCATCAGGTCCTAGCTAGCTACTAGGTCCCTGCACTATGCCCGCTCATCTCTAGAAGGATCCACTCCACGAGCTACTGGTCAATGATCTGACTGCAACAATGTCCCATGAAGAAGTATCGCAGTGGTCTGCCACGTTATAGTGTTATCAATGCAATAGATGGCGCATCGATCAGATGCCCGGTCTGTGTGTTATTAGCCTTTTAGGCCTAGGGGCTCAGTTGGATTCATGTACGATCCAACTTGACCATACACCAACTATGTCCAAACAATAAGTGGGGTATACCAAAAGAACCAACCTCCTCCATGATTTCCATCACCACATACAATTCATCCATCAGACACCTGTAGCCCATGTTATGGGAGAATAGGAGAAATCAGGTAAAACTGGTCTGGGTACGGTCTGGCCAAGTCTGGTCGACCCGGTCCGTGGGTTCGACATGGTCCGCAGGGGCGGCCCACGCTGGGTCATGCCCGGTGGCCAGGCAGCCCGAGGGGGTCCACCCTAGCCGCTTCCAAGGGGGAGGTCGTGTCCCTGGTTCTCGAACGACTTAGACGTCCAGGCGGGTGGAATCTGTGCCAGGATGTCACTGATGTGTCACGCAGGGCCAAGCAGGGTCCCGCTGTTTCTGGCTTTCCGAGCAGCCAGTCGACTCCTCATTCAGTGTCGGTTGTGCCGCTCCACTTCTTGTGGCTTGGTGGCTCAGGGTGCCAGTCTTCCTTGTGGCCATCCTTGTGTCAGCCACCCCTGCTCCGCCACAGCCCCCCTTTCGGTCCACTGCGTGGCGCAGTTGCACTGTGCCCTCATCAGAAACCCGGTGGCTTGAGTCACCGGTCTCCTTTGGGGATATGATTTCACTGGCCGTCGCTGCACCGCTGTAGCCTGGGGGCGCAGAAACTCTTCTGGCGGCGTAACCACGCCACCACCACCATGCGATGAGGCTCATCGGTTATATTGACCGACAATCTTTCCACGTGTCACTGAACGAGATCTGGCGGCCTGTTTCTCATTTTGGTAGAATCCACGCACTCCTAGGAACATTGTGTTCGATCCGCAAACATCATTTACAAGAGTCTCTCATTCCAGTCTCAAGCCGCATTTAGCATCAATATCCAAAAAGAATGTGGATGGGTCGGACCGTGTTTGTTCGAACCACGCCCTCCGCATTGGGGTCATATCATGCTGCTTCGAATTCTAAACCACGATGGAAAACTAAGAACAAGGAACAAAAACAATATTTGAACCCCAAAATCAGATTTGTTGATGTTAGGAAAGAAGATGAAGAAGTCTAGGACGATGTCCTCAATGTTCTACAAGGATGACACTTCCTCCCTTGTTCTGGTCGAAGATCATAGGTGATGTTGTTCGTTATTAGACGAAGAAGTCCTTCATTGAGAGGAGCATTATTTTTTTGGTGAGAATAACATTCTCCCAAATTCTCCCCTCTTCCCAAGCTCCACCAAAAAGAAAAAGAGTCCCTTTAGATAATTATTGATTTATCTTATTATTTAGTTGTTGGCACACATTTCAAAAAGATTGAAATTAATTAATTATGTAGGCTATCCCCACATAATCAACGTGGAGGATGGTGGCACCATTAAGTGGGGAGATCAAGAGGTTTCTCCCCACTTAATGGGGAGTTCAGAAGTTTTAGTGGTCTCGGGTGGTCCCCACCACATTAACCTCACATGAAGAGGGGTTTCAGACCTCAGGTGGTCCCCACCACCATAACCTATCATGGGAGGTTAAGGTGTGGTAGCTCTAACCTCCAACCACCTCTTAGGGGTTTTAACCATCTAAAAATAAAAATAAGTCTACACCATTATTATTTTTATCTTATTCATAAAAACCCAAAACTAACTTTCATTCTCAATCAACTACTGTCGAGGTGAAAGTATTCTTAAGAAAATACTGACACTATAAGTTCAACGGTGCCCCCTGATTTTCGTTTTTGGCACCAATACAAATTTTATAAAATCCCACCCGTACATTTACTGAACATACCCAAAAAAACATCAAAAATCGATTCCGAGCACACTAGGCCTCGTAATCACGCATCGTCAGTTCTCGCTGACTCGTAAAATTTCCTTTTATTTACGAAAAAATGAATTTCCATAGAAATTTCGTGTCTCTACAATCTCCCCACCCCAGGTCTTTACATTCTCGTAAGCTACAACTCAAACTAAGGGAACAAATGGAGGTACTGAGCACACATCTGAGCCATCCGCTCCCATATCCTCTCCTCGAGGTTCCCGTGATGCAAGCGTACGTGCACTAGAGGTATCGACCACCCATATAGGACCCGCTCTTATCAATCCTCAATCTCCACTGGAACCTTCGTAAAAGTTTCCCCATATTTGATGTCTAGATCTCCATGGTCGATGATGTGAGTAGGGTCGTGCACGTATCTCCTCATCTGAGATACGTGGAAGACGTCATGCACCCAGTGCAACTGAGGTGGATGAAATAAGCTGTATGCCACTTCACTTACTCTGCTAAGGATCTGTAAAGGTCTGATGAATCTCAGAGATAACATACCACCTCGGTCAAATCTTCGTAGGCCTCATCGAGGTGAGACCCGTTGAATAACGAGGTCACCATCCTCAAACTCTAGAGGCCTATGTCTCCTGTTATCATTTGACTTCTTCCTGCTCTGTGCAGTCTTCATCCTCTTCTAGATGATCTGAACCTTTACTATGGTAGCTCGTTCCATCTATGGTCCCACCAGTGATAACTCCCCGGGGTCTGTCCACCACAATGGTGAGCTGACTGGTCACCCATACAACGCCTCAAAAGGGGACATCCCTATTATGGAGTGATATCTGTTGTTGTAGGAAAACTCCCCCAATAGTACGTGATCCTCACTGAAGCGAATAAAGATGAGGACACATGCACGGAACATGTCCTCGAGGGTCTGAATGGTCCGCTCAGTCTGACCAGCTGTCTGAGGATGGAAGGTGGTTCTCAGATGATGTTGCCTCCCGAAAGCCTCCTGCAACCCCTTCCATAGGTAGGAAGTAAATCGTGTTTTATGATCAGATACAATCGTCGAAGTTATACCATGTAAATGAACAATCCTCTTCACATAGAGGCATCTCACGCTCTCTGCTGAACCCCACTCTCTGATCGATAGGAAGTGGGATGGCTTGGTGAGTTGGTTGACGATCACCCAAATTGATTCGTGGCCCATGGATGTACGTAGAATACCCATCATGAAGTCCATGGATATCCCATCCCACTTCCACTCTGGGAGCTCTAAAGGCTGAACCAAGCTTGTTGGTACCTGGTGCTCTTCCTTAACTTAATTACATGTTTGGCATCGAGAGATAAAATCTGCTACCACCTTCTTTGTACCAGGCCACCAGTGCTGTTGTCTGAGGTTTTGATACATCTTCCCCAAACCTGGAAGTACTGATAGAGGGGAATTATGGATCTCCCTCAAAACATCCTCATGAAGTGACACTGGCAACATAGTATGTCCTCTGAAGAGGATAACATGCTCCCAACATTCATAAAATTCATTAGGTGCCTTTCCTAAGGATATCTGAGCACATCGTATCTCACAATCAGCATCCCCATGATTAGCCTCCTTGACTCACTGAAGAAGTGGGGGAGTGACTGTAAGAAAAAGTTTAAAGGACGCTCCATCTCTATCCACAAAGGATATATGTATGTTAGCCAGCTGCTCTATCACCTCTCCTAGAAGCTGTATACCAGTTCTCCTGCTGAGTGCATCTGCAACGACGTTCCCCTTCCCAGGAGTATAGACTATCTTGAAGTCATAGTCCTGGAGTAACTCAAGCCAATGTCATTATCTCAGGTTCATGTCCTTCTGTGAGAAGACATACCTGAGACTCTTGTGATGAGAGTACATGTAACACCAGAGATTTTTATGAGTAATATTTTGTTTTTTATATATCATCAAAGGAATCTTTCACTACATACTAGCTTGTCTTACTTTACACGCAATCATGACCTTCCTCGATAGCTTGCGTCGTACGCAATACCGAGTTTCACTAAACAACGATATGCTATTAAAATATTATTAAAACTAGCCGTTATGAATAGTAATAACCACCTTTTGAAATTTTATAAATTTTTTTTTAAAATGGACTTCATTTTGGGATTCGGAATACTGAAATTAGCCTAGGGTGAAATTTTGGTATTTTTCTGAAAACTTTCAATTTTTGATGAATAGTGAAACCACTAAGTGGTAGGTTAAAAACTGAATTTTGCATAAAACTTAATTTTACCGCTTCTGTGAATGTAATTTCAAAAATCCGACAGACACGGTTGATATCAGTAAGTAAAATGTGGTTCAATGAGATAAAAATAATTTTTTGGTGAATAGTAACTTTTTACTTTTTTTACCGCGGTTAATAGTAAATAGGGTAACTAAGGGTAAATATGATATTACTATTACCCTAACACATGTCCTAATTCTATTGGATAAGTGTAATTCTACCAAAAACAACCTTATGAATAAAATATGACCATTTAGCCCCACTTGGGTTAGATTAGGACATTTATTATTAATTTATTTAAAGAAGGGTTAAAATAGTTAAAATCAAAGATTAATAAGTCGATCATTTTTAATATGGGGTTATACATAAGATAAATTCGACTATAAATATTCATTAGAAAGATAAAAATATTTCCTACATAATGATATTTTATTTATAATTTTTAGACATTAAATAATTTAATTTATTTATGACACAATTATGATGCAGTAATTATCTTATTTATGAAATATTGACATAATTGATGTTATAAAAACCAAAATAAATGTAATTTGAAACTTTTTATGAATTACAAAAATTTATAGGTTACTATGATATATTAGTGTTGATTTAATCAACTTGCTTCGAACATATAATTCCGTTATGACTTTCACAAAAATCATATATCAAATAGTGTCAAAATTGACACAAAATAGTTTTTAAATCAAATATTATATTATTAATTGTTATTTTATTCCTAAAAATCTAAGGTTCGGCCAAATGACTTAGATAAGGATATATATATTAATAATAAACAATTTGGGGTTCGTTTGGCATGTTATAGTAAGTGTATTAACCATATAGTGAAAGAAAACAAAAAGACATGGTAAAAGTTAAATTATTTAACTTAGAGTTAAATTTAATTGATAAGGTTAAAATAATACCCTAAACTTGTCTAAATCCTATTGGTTGATAGTATTTAGACCCTTCCGCACTTTAGCTTCAAAATGAGACCCTTTGGAACCATTATAAACCGATTTTGACTTTAATATAAAATAATATTTTGAGATATTCCTAAGGTGCCCTTCTCCTCCCTTATAAAAGGGTACCTCCTTCTCCTCCTCCTCACACCAATTTGAGCACTCAAGCTCGGCCAACCCCTGCCATTTTCTAATCTCCACTTCCCTAGAATAATCCTAGAGGTCCTGGTCTTCTTCAAAGACCAATCTTAGTTCCCTAAGTGGAGGATTCAAAGAGGCGTTCCAAAGAAGAGGTAATATCTGTTACCGATCTTTTCAATTTCTTTCTTCTTCAACTTCTTCTACTTTAGTTGTTTCATGATAAAGTAATAACATCATTATTACTTACATACTGATATGTTATTATAAATATGAAACAACTCTAATTCACCTTATATCCATCCTACGGAAAAATGAAATCACCGCGCGTGCGTACGTACGAAATACCGTCTCCACGCCGTGGTGTAATCTATTTTCCACCATAACGTTACAAGGATGGGTATAATGGTGTAATGAGTAACTATTTATGATTATTATAAAGTAATATTGATACTGAAATAATATATATATATATATACTGCAATACAATTCCATGATCATAGGAACGATATCATCACTCGTGCGTACGTACGGAATACCATCTCCACGATGTGAAGCGACTCGTTCTACATGATCATCATCACATAATAATTATATAATTGAATTGAATGAATAAATATGATATATGTTACACTAATACCATTCTCGATATAATGTATCTATAACCTTAAAAGAAGAAAAAGAATTTATTCGGCAAAACACGCATAAGAACCAAAGGCAATAAAGACCCGAGTAACAAGTAACAATGAAATATTACTAACAAGAAGCTAATAATATGACCATATATGATATCATATCAATATGTATGATTCTGGAATAAGTCAATAACATTATTTAAACCATTATACAAGAGCTTCGGACACGTACAAAGCAAATCGGTCCTAAGGTAAGGGAAAATACCACAATCTCATTTTTATCCGAGATTGTTTATTCGTAAGTATTTACTGGGGTGTATTTTATCATCCACATCCATGTTCCATCAATATGTAATATTGTTTCCATCCACTTACAATAGTTTAAATCCAATTTTACCCTTTGGTGAGTTTTTAGTAAAGAATATGAAAAGAATCTTTTGTCGTTTTTTTCATACGAGGTACTTTTTGACTTTTCCGACAAAGGTACGAAGAATGTTTTTTTTAACTTATACGGCATGTATGGATTTTTAAAACATTATTTCCAAGAATATTCCTTTACAAGTTTTCAAGTTTTTTTTAATCATGTTCTTTTATTTTAAATTTGTATGACATGTTATTAAAGGAAAATTGTTTTTTGAAGAAGAAAGGATATTTTCCTCAAGAATGGAGTTCACGTGTTTTATCAAAATTATTTTCCATCTAAGATAATAAAGGGTTCTGTTTTTATCCCTATTATTACATTGATTTGATCATGTTGTGATTGAAATATTTTTCTTAATTCCTTTATCTTGTATGAATTATTTTATGATGTCATGATGTTTAAGATTCCAATTTGTATTACATGGGTTATGCAATGATGTATGATTTATGATTATTTGGCACACATACGAAAGGATTCATTATAAGATGGGTGGGACCTATATCTCCCTCCAATGCATTGGGTAAATATTTTATATCTCATGAGATAGACATGGCTGGAACGGAAGGTTATTTCGGTTCAGTGATACAGGACTGAAACGAGGAGTGAACTCGGTTCAGAAAGGGACTTTGTCCACTAAGATAGTATTGGAAATGAGTCATGACTAACAAGAAATGATTTTCCATTATTATGTGTGCATGCCACAAAGTTTCAAGTTTTATGTTATGATTATGGGGATCTCATTTTCACTTCTATGATTTGTTCCATGTTAAGATATTATGATCTCTTTTGCAGGTTATGATTTTCAAAAAGATATGATATGATTTTTATTTCCTTTATTTGCCCTTGATGAGCATTTGAGCTCACCCTTTTATGTTTTCATTTCCCCAGGTCAGGAAGATGGATATTAAGTAGAATATGCTAAAAGGGACCCTAGATATGATGAAATAAATGGGAGACACTGTAGAAGATTTATGAACCAGTTGTTTATGTTTCCCAGTTTCTAAAGACACTATACCTATACGGTCCTTTGTGGTTTTGTCATATGTTGTAATAAGTGTGCTTCAATTTTGGAGTATTAACAATGTATGTAAAGTATGGGTCGTTATAGTTGGTATCAGAGGAAAGGTATAGTCAACCTTTGGAAACTAGGATGTGAAAGCCTTAGTAAGAACCCTAAGGATAAGTCTAAGCATAGAACACAATCTTAGTTTTTTAGAAATGGCCATGAATACCCCTGGATAAAACCTTAAGTGTGAAATTTTATCCTTGATTATGCGGTTTTCCTATTATAATTAGCGTTGCTCACACTATTCTTCTTGGTTTTAGTCAATGGCTGGAACCCGAAGGAACCGTGTTAATGCAGAATGCGATGGCCAATGCAATGATTGTCCCCCTGAGCAACCACGCGATATGGGAGCTGGAATGCAAAAATTTTTAGCCATTCTCACACAACTTTCTCAAGCTATGAATCATGCAGGACTTCCAAACGAGCAAAGGAAGGAGCAACATTCTGTTGAATCCTTCATGAGGCAGCGTCCACCTTCTTTCAGTGGGTCTACTGATCCATTAGTTGCTGAACAATGGATTAGTACTACTGAAAAGATATTTTCAGTTCTTCAATTTTCTGAACATGATAAAGTCATCCTAGCAGTGTATCGTTTGGAAGGAGATGCTGATCAATGGTGGAATATTATTAAGAATATGAGGCAAAGGAATGAAATTGAGTCTATGGAATGGGACGAGTTCAAGAACTTATTTTTCAATAAGTACTTCCCTCGTATTCTCCGAACAAAGATGGAGAAAGAGTTTCTTGAACTAAAGCAAAGGGATGATGAATCTGTTGGTACCTATGAAGAAAATATTACAAGACTTTCAAGGTACGCTTCTGGTGTTATTATCCAACCTGAGAGTAAGATCGATCGATTCTTTAGTGGCTTAAAACCAAGTCGTCGAAGGGAATTAGCCATAAGGGACTTTAATAGCTACGAGGAAATCGTTCGATGTGCTCTCAAAGTCGAGATGGAGATTGGAGTAACCCATCAGTCACATGGGTTTGATAAGAAGAGGAAGATGGAATTCAAAGGAAAATCTAAAGAGCACACTGAAAAGAAGATGAAATTTCCCTTATGCTCAAAGTGTGGAAAGAAACATGGAGGGAGTTGTCTTAAAGGGACAAGTAAATGTTTTAAATGTGGAAAGGAAGGTCATCGGGCATTTGAATGCCGCGATAATGGGAAGAAGATGTCTAATGATGCAAACAAAGGAAGGGATACACAGAATGAACCTAATACACTTCAATGTTTCAAGTGCAAGGAGATGGGGCATTATGCCAATCAATGCCCAAATCCAAGGGTTGATGATGATGGTCGAGGTCAAAAAAATATTAAGGCTAAAGACAAAGGAAAGTCACATGCAATTTCTATCAGCGATGTGGAGTACGATAACGAAGTGGTGAAAGGTACACTTACCATCCACTCTAAAGTAGCAAATGTTTTATTTGATTCTGGATCCACCCACTCTTTTATTTCTGAAAAATTTTCTAAGGGTATCGCCGTACTACCTCAACAATTAGATGTTGAGTTAGCTGTGACAACACCTAATGGCACAACAGTCGCATCAAAAGTTTATAATTCTTCTCCGATCGAAGTTTGTGGGAAAGTGATTCCTGCAAATCTTGTGATCCTTCCTTTAGTGGAATTTGATGTGATTATTGGCATGGATTGGATTTCTCTACATGGATCTCATATCAATTGCCAAAGAAGGGAAGTCACATTTCATATTCCAGATCAATCTACGATCGTCTATCAATGCAAGGATGAACATAACCTTCCAGTGGAAATTTCTTCCATCTTATGGGTATTGATTCCACTAAATGAAGGTTATTTATATCAAATGGTTGGTGAGAAACTCACGATTAAGAATATACCCATTGTACGGGAGTTTGATGATGTATTTCCGGAGGAATTACCGGGTCTTCCACCAAATCGTGAAGTTGAGTTTTCAATAGAACTCGTACCGGGCGCTTTGCCAATTTCAAAGACACCTTATAGAATGGCCCCAATTGAGTTGCAGGAATTGAAGAAGCAACTCCAAGAGAATCTTGATAAGGGATTCATACGCCCTAGTGCGTCACCTTGGGGAGCACATGTTCTATTTGTTAAGAAGAAAGATGGATCAATGAGACTCTGCATTGATTATCGAGAACTTATCAAGATCACTATCAAGAACAAATATCCTCTCCCACGCATTGATGAATTATTTGACCAACTACGCGGAGCGCAATAATTTTCCAAGATTGATCTTCATTCAGGGTATCATCAATTAAGGGTCAAAAGGGAGGATATACCAAAGACGGCTTTCCGTACAAGGTATGGACACTATGAATTTATAGTGATTCCATTTGGTCATACTAATTCCCCTGCTATCTTCATGGATCTAATGAATAGAGTCTTTAGAGACTATCTTGATCAATTTGTGGTAGTCTTTATAGACGATATTCTTGTCTATTCAAAGAGCAAGGAAGAGCATGAAGATCACTTGAGAATTATATTGAAGACCCTGAGAAAGGAGAAGCTTTATGCCAAATTTACCAAGTGTGAATTTTGGCTTCAAAAAGTTTCATTTTTGGGTCACATAATCTCAAAAGAGGGGATATCTGTGGATCCAGCAAAAACAGAGGTTATCGAAAGATGGTCAAGACCAACAACAGTAACGGAGATCCGATGTTTTCTTGGTTTGGATGGATATTATCGACGTTTTGTAAAGGATTTTTCACGATTATCTAATCCACTCACCAAGTTGACTCGGAAAGGAGTTATGTTTGTTTGGACAGAGGAATGTGAAGAGAATTTCAAGGAGTTGAAAAGAAGGTTATCCAGTGCACTTGTGCTCACACTGCCTTGTAGTGGAGAAATGTTTGTGATCTACAGTGATGCATCCAAGAAAGGATTGGGGTGTGTTATTATGAAAAATAATATGGTGATAGCTTATGCCTCACGACAGTTGAAAATCCATGAGCAAAATCACCCAACTCATGATTTGGAGTTGGTTGCGGTAATCTTTGCATTAAAGATTTGGAGGCATTACCTTTATGGTGAAAGGTGTGATATTTATACTGATCATAAAAGTTTAAAGTATATTTTCACACAAAAGGAGTTGAGTATGCGTCAAAGAAGATGGTAGGAGCTGATTAAGGATTACGACTGCTCAATCCATTACCACCCTGGGAAAGCAAACAAGGTGGCAGATGCATTAAGTCGACAAGACCATGCTAGTTTATCCATGATGAGGATCACAAAGGATCCAATATTTATGGATTTACAAAGGATGGATCTTGGAATTATAATGGAAGGGGAAAAATCTTATCTTTCTCAAATGAATGTTCAACCATGTATACATGTGAAGATTAAGGAGGCACAAAAAGAAGATGACGAGTTACAAAAGAAGGTGAGAAATGTTCCTGAATTCAACCTTGATTGTGATGGGATAATAAAGTTCAGGAATCAGGTTTGTGTTCCTCCCATCCCCGAATTAAAGAAGGAGCTGCTGGATGAGGCTCATAGTTCATCATTATCTATTCATCCTGGAAGCACGAAGATGTATAGAGACCTGAAAGAGTACTTCTGGTGGGATGGCATGAAAAGAGATGTTGCTGAATATGTCTCTCGATGCTTGGTTTTTCAACAAGTTAAAGCTGAGAGACAGAAGTCTAAGGGGATGTTACAACCATTACCCATACCCGAATGGAAATGGGAAAACATCACTATGGACTTTTTCACAGGACTTCCTAAAACATCCAAAGGCAATAATGCTATTTGGGTCATAGTTGATCGTCTTACAAATTCTGCACACTTCATTGCTATTAGAGAGGATTTATCTCTAGATCAGCTTGCCAGGATATATGTAAAGGAAGTGATAAGATTGCATGGAGTACCACTTTCTATTATATCTGATCGGGATCCGAGATTTACCTCGATGTTTTGGAGAAGTCTTCAGCATACTCTGGATACAGAGTTGAGTTTCAGCACTGCTTATCATCCCCAGATAGACGGTCAGTCTGAGAGAACAATTCAAACCCAAGAAGATATGTTGAGAACTTGCTCTATGGATTTCAAAGGAGGTTGGGATCAACACCTACCTTTGGTGGAATTTTCTTATAATAATATCTTTCACTCCAGTATTCAGATGACTCCTTATGAAGCTCTCTATGGAAAGAAATGTAGGACTCCAACTTGGTGGGATGAAGTTGGGGAAAGAAAGCTGTTAGGACCTGATCTCGTTGATGAAATGGCAGAAAAGGTTAGATCTATTCAACAACACATAAGAGCAGCTCAGAGTCGACGGAAAAGTTATGCCGACAACCGAAGAAAAGACCTAGAGTTTGAAGTGGGTGATAAAGTGTTCTTACGAATATCTCCCTGGAAGAGGGTTATGAGATTTGGAAAGAAGTGGAAGTTGAGCCCTAGATATATCGGTCCTTTCAAAATACTGGATCGTGTTGGGAAGGTAGCTTACCGATTGGCGCTTCCACCGAATCTCTCTCAAGTTCACGATGTGTTCCATGTATTTCTCCTGAGAAAGTACATACCTGATCCTTCACATGTACTCAGCTCAGAAGTTGTACCGCTGGAGCAAGATCTTTCTTATGAAGAACAGCCGATAGAGATTCTGGATCGTAGCGAAAAAGTCCTACGAAACAAGACCACTCGCTTGGTGAAAGTTTTATGGAGGAACCACCAACTTGAAGAAGCTACATGGGGGCTTGAGGATAGGATGAGGGAGAATTATCCTCATCTGTTTGTTACAAAGTGACGAATTTCGAGTGCGAAATTCTTTTTAAGGGGGGTAGAATGTAACACCCGAGATTTTTATGAGTAATATTTTGTTTTTTATATATCATCAAAGGAATCTTTCACTACATACTAGCTTGGCTTACTTTACACGCAATCGCGACCTTCCTCGATAGCTTGCGTCGTACGCAATACCGAGTTTCACTAAACAAAAATATGCTATTAAAATATTATTAAAACTAGCCGTTATGAATAGTAATAACCACCTTTTGAAATTTTATAAATTTTATTTTTTAAAATGGACTTCATTTTTGGATTCGGAATACCGAAATTAGCCTAGGGTGAAATTTTGGTATTTTTCTGAAAACTTTCAATTTTTGATGAATAGTGAAACCACTAAGTGGTAGGTTAAAAACTGAATTTTGCATAAAACTTAATTTTACCGCTTCTGTGAATGGAATTTCAAAAATCCGACAGACACAGTTGATATCAGTAAGTAAAATGTGGTTCAATGAGATAAAAATAATTTTTTTGGTGAATAGTAACTTTTTACTTTTTTTACCGCGGTTAATAGTAAATAGGGTAACTAAGGGTAAATATGATATTACTATTACCCTAACACATGTCCTAATTCTATTGGATAAGTGTAATTCGACCAAAAACAACCTTATGAATAAAATATGACCATTTAGGCCCACTGGGGTTAGATTAGGACATTTATTATTAATTTATTTAAAGAAGGGTTAAAATAGTTAAAATCAACGTTTAATAAGTAAATCATTTTTAATATGGGTTTATGCATAAGATAAATTCTACTATAAATATTAATTAGAAATCTAAAATAATTTCCTACATAATGATATTTTATATATAATTTTTAGACATTAAATAATTTAATTTATTTATGACACAATTATGATGCAGTAATTATCTTATTTATGAAATATTGACATAATTGATGTTATAAACACCAAAATAAATGTAATTTGAGACTTTTTATGAAGTACACAAATTTTCTAGGTTACTGTGATATATTAGTGTTTATTTAATCAACTTGGTTCGAACATATAATTCCGTTATGACTTTCACAAAAATCATATATCAAATAGTGTCAAAATTGACACAAAATAGTTTTTAAACCAAATATTATATTATTAATTGTTATTTTATTCCTAAAAATCTAAGGTTCGGCCACATGACTTTGATAAGGATATATATATTAATAATAAACAATTTGGAGTTAGTTTGGCAAGTTATAGTAAGTGTATTAACCATATAGCGAAAGAAAACAAAAAGACATGATAAAAGTTAAATTATTTAACTTAGAGTTAAATCTAATTGATAAGGTTAAAATAATACCCTAAACTTGTCTAAATCCTATTGGCTGATAGGATTTCGACCCTTCCCCACTTTAGCTTCTAAATAAGACCCTTTGGAACCATTATAAACCGATTTTGACTTTAATATAAAATAATATTTTGAGATATTCCTAAGGTGCCCCTCTCCTCCCTTATAAAAGTGCACCTCCTCCCCCTCCTCCTCACACCAATTTTAGCACTCAAGCTCGGCCAACCCCTGCCATTTTCTCCTCCCCACTTCCCTAGAATAATCTTAGAGGTCCTGGTCTTCTTCAAAGACCAATCTTAGTTCCCTAAGTGGAGGATTCAAAGAGGCGTTCCAAAGAAGAGGTAATATCCGTTACCGATCTTTTCAACTTTTTTCTTCTTCAACTTCTTCTCCTTTAGTTGTTTCATGATAAAGTAATAACATCAGTATTACTTACATACTGATATGTTATTATAAATATGAAACAACCCTAATTCACCTTCTATCCATCCTACGGAAAAATGAAATCACCGCGCGTGCGTACGTACGGAATACCGTCTCCACGCCGTGGTGTAATCTATTTTCCACCATCACTTTACAAGGATGGGTATAATGGTGTAATGAGTAAATATTTATGATTATTATAAAGTAATATTGATACTGAAATAATATATATATATACTCCAATACAATTCCACGATCATAGGAACGATATCATCACTCGTGCGTACGTACGGAATACCGTCTCCACAATGTGAAGCGACTCGTTCTACATGATCATCATTACATAATAATTATATAAATGAATTGAATGAATAAATATGATATATGTTACACTAATACCATTCTGGATATAAGGTATCTATAACCTTAAAAGAAGAAAAAGAATTTATTCGGCAAAACACGCATAAGAACAAAAGGCAATAAAGACCCGAGTAACAAGTAACAATGAAATATTACTAACAAGAAGCTAAGAATATGACCATATATGATATCATATCAATATGTATGATTCTGGAATAATTCAATAACATTATTTAAACCATTATACAGGAGCTTCGGACACGTACAAAGCAAATCGGACCTAAGGTAAGGGAAAATACCACAATCTCATTTTTATCCGAGATTGTTTATTCGTAAGTATTTACTGGGGTTTGTTTTATCATCCACATCCATGTTCCCTCAATATGTAATATTGTTTCCATCCACTTACAATAGTTTAAATCCAATTTTACCCTTCGGTGAGTTTTTAGTAAAGAATATGAAAGGAATCTTTTGTCGTTTTTTTCGTACGAGGTACTTTTTGACTTTTCAGACAAAGGTACGAAGAATGTTTTTTTTAACTTATATGGCATGTATGGATTTTTAAAACATTATTTCCAAGAAGATTCCTTTACAAGTTTTCAGGTTTATTTTTAATCAACTTCTTTTATTTTAAAGTCATATGACATGTTATGAAAGGAAAAATGTTTTTTGAAGAAGAAAGGATATTTTCCTCAAGAATGGAGTTCAAGTGTTTTATCAAAATTATTTTCCATCTAAGATAATAAAGGGTTCTGTTTTTATCCCTATTATTACATTGATTTGATCATGTTGTGATTGAAATATTTTTATGAATTCCTTTATCTTGTATGAATTGTTTTATAATGTCATGATGTTTAAGATTCCAATTTGTATTACATGGGTTATGCAATGATGTATGATTTATGATTATGTGGCACACATAAGAAAGGATTAATTATAAGATGGGTGGGACCTGTATCTCCCTCCAATGCATTGGGTAATGATTTTAGATCTCATGAGATAGACATGGCTGGAACGGAAGGTTATTTCGGTTCAGTGATACAGGACTGAAACGAGGAGTGAACTCGGTTCATAAAGGGACTTTGTCCACTAAGATAGTCTTGGAAATGAGTCATGACTGACAAGAAATGATTTTCCATGATTATGTGTGCATGCCACAAAGTTTCAAGTTTTATGTTATGATTATGGGGATCTCATTTTCACTTCTATGATTTGTTCCATGTTAAGATATTATGATCTCTTTTGCAGGTTATGATTTTCAAAAAGATATGATATGATTTTTATTTCCTTTATTTGCCCTTGCTGAGCATTTGAGCTCACCCTTTTATGTTTTCTTTTCCCCAGGTCAGGAAGATGGATATTAAATAGAATATGCTAAAAGGGACCCTAGATATGATGAAATAAATGGGAGACACTGTAGAAGATTTATGAACCAGTTGTTTATGTTTCCCAGTTTCTAAAGACACTATACCTATACGGTCCTTTGTGGTTTTGTCATATGTTGTAATAAGTGTGCTTCAATTTTGAAGTATTAACAATTTTTGTAAAGTATGGGTCGTTCTAGTACACGATAAAACGTTCTCCCATCAAATAGTGTCACCACATATTTAAGGTGAAGACCACTACGGCTATCTCTAGGCCATGTGTAGCATATTTCTACTCTTGCTATCTCAGCTAACGAGAACCATATGCGATCAATTCTCACTCCTACATCAGAACAAACCCAAGTAAAGTCCCTGATGCATCGTAATAAACTACGTACCCTACACCTTCCTCTAGAAGCCTCACGATGGGGGCACGAGTCATCCTCTACCTAAGCTCCTGAAAGCATTGCTGGCATCTCTCCGACCACACGAAGTGTTTCCCCTTCTTCTTCAATGTTGATAGTGGTGTTGCAACTATAGATATGTCTGGATATAACCTATGTTAGTAACAAACAAAACCCAAGAATCTCCGTACCTCCGTCACACTCCTTGGTGGCCCCCATGCAATTACCCCATCAATCTTCATTAGATCCATTGCAAATCGAGCCTCTGTGATGACGTGACCAAAAAAGTGAACCTCTCGGATCCAAAACTGGATATTCGAGAGCTTACCATAATGCCGGTGCTCTCAGAGTGTGTCTAGCACTACCCAGAAATAGTAGGCATGCTCCTACTCAGCAGTCAAGTAGATCAGAATGTCTTCGATGAAGACTACGGCAAAGCAATCGAGGTATGCCTGGAAAATCTTATTCATGAGTCCATTGAACACTACTAGATCATTGGTTACGCCAAATGGCATAAATAATATATCATAGTGGCCGTACCGACACCTAAAGGAAGTTTTCTACACATCATCTTCTTGAACTCCGAGCTGGTGATAGCCAGATCTGAGGTCTATCTTCAAAAACCATCGTGTTCTCTTCAGCTGATCAAAATGGTCGTCAATCCTCAGATGTGGGTACTTTTTCTTTTCGGTCACTTGTATCATGTAACCGTACTCAACACAAAACCACAAACTCCCTTCTTCCTTCTTGGAAAATAGAATCAATGCTGTCTAGGGAGAAACACTGGGCAAGATGAATCCCTTCCCCTGTAAGTCCTCTAGCTGTACTTGCAGCTCGCGTTGCTCTGTAGGAGCCATCCAATACGCTGGTGTAGATATCGGCGATGTCCTAGGGTACATTTCAAAGTAGAAGTCCACCTCTATATGAGGAGGTTGACCTAGTACATCATCAGGGAGAACATCCGCATATCGGTCCACAACTATAGGATAGCTCAGACTCTACACGTCTACTGCTCTGAGGGTAAGGGTAGCCAACTGATGAGTGATTAGCTGCACCCTTCTCTCAGTACGTCTATCATGTACTGCAAAGTCTCCCTTCTCTTCAGTTAAGGTAAACCTAGTCCCATCCGTACGAACACATCGCAAATTGTGCCTAATATAGTTTATATGAGCCTAGACTATAGATAACCAGTCCATACCCAGGATGATGTTGTAAGGCCTCGACGCCGCTACGAGGAGATCCCAGCTGAAGCTCTCACCTCCTAGAGTAATCTCACACTGCCAGCAGCAGTGCATAATCATCGAGTCTTCTCTCGTAGAAGTCTCTAGCCATAACGATCAAGCCAATGTCTCCGTCAGAATCTCTGAGCACCGAATGAGGTCAGTGAAAATGAAATAGTGACTGAGAACTATGTCTATAAGAACTGCAGCTATGGTGGAGTAGAAACAGATCACACCTCAAATCATCTCTAGAGTGTCGTGATTGTAAGCCTTAACTAACTAGAGCTGAGCAGTCCCCTGTCCACCTTCTCCCTACGGTCGGGGTGTAAATCCTAGTGGTGGTGGCTGTAACACCTCTAAACATCATCCACCGATAGCTGCACGACCAGATCCTCTTCCACATCTGCCTCCCCCCTTAGTACCACCTTGATCGAACCTCTTTCTATTTCTGGAATGTCCCTCAACTTTCTGATGATCATCCGAAGTATGGGGTGGATAGTCACAAGCCATGTGACACTGCCTGCGGCATGTGTAACACTGTCTGCTTCTGGCTTGTATGTCACTGCCCTGGGTGCCCCACACAACTGATCCTGAGTCATGCGGTCGTCCGCCCGTAGGTCTGGTCCTCTTGGACCTTTGTGTCATCAGTCTACTGCCAACTATAGAAGACTCAGATGCATATCGACTTGTGTTGGGTCTCACTGCCGGAGACTGCCCAACAGGTAAACTCTCTTCCAGGAGGGCTCCCTCTAGAACCCATGCCTGCGTTGGGATGCTGAGTGAGATCATTGAATCCCTGATCTCTCACATGATCCCCTGATCGAAGGTCTAGTCCCTAAGGACGGGTCTCATAAAATATATGTGGAGTATCACAAGTGGTCGGTGAACCTCACTAAGTACTGAGCTACCGTCATGCCACATGGTCGTAGATGCAGTTTCTCCTTTATCTGCACTGCACGAAGGGTGGATGGGACAAAATCCGCCCAAAACCAGCTCTCGAAGTCTGTCCATAGTAGTTTCACCTCGTCATGTACCTGGAGCATCAGGCTCCACCATCTGCCTGCTGTTCCATGAAGGAGACTCATGGTATGGATCACCATAACGTCTGTTGGTGTCCCTACCAGTCTGAAGACTCTCACTACATCCTCCAGCCAATACTTAGATTCCTGCGGGTCCGTCTCATCCCTGAACCTGGGCAGCCTTTGGGGCTGGAACTCGTACAATGCGCTCAAACATTGTGCATCGTCTATTGCTAGTGCTGGTGGCATCGGTGTCCCAACGAGTAGTGGTACCGCTGGTGACTCTTCTAGAATAGGTCCTTGCACCGAGGCCTCATTTCTCTGTGGGCTATCTATGTGTATGAATCTCAGAGCTCTAACCGGTCGTTTGCAGGGAGGAATCCTGAAAGAAACACATGCGACATGGTTAAAGATTATACCGGGTGAGATGACCTGGTTGAACTGAAATGAGGAAAACATTTGAAAACACACACATAATCATTGTTTTTGTGCACTATGTCAGAAATCAGAAGTCAGGATCCTTGTGTATGGATACGTTAGTTGCCGCACCAACACTAGACTCGCTGATCTGAAAAACAAACTCGGTACCCTTAACACTATTTCTTCATAGAAATTAATGATCAATGTCCTATGTTATGTGGTAGAACTGTCTCCTCTGATACCAATTTGTCATGAACCATCCTCGGGACCCATGCCATGATGACCCTAAGCCCACATTCCATAAGCCAGGGGTTAGCAACTTGCATGAAAAGCGTAAATCCCTAAAACAGGGAAGGCATTGCATTTATAAAATATAATAACACACAACAGAGTATAAGATGGAAGAAAAACACAAATTAAAACATTATACAAAAAGAGTGCTGAAAATTAAAGGGTCTAGAAATACAAGACAAACTGTAATGTACAAGTACAACTTTTAGAGAGAAAAAATAGCTCAATGGTGTAAAGTAGCTCCTGGATCACCGACCAAAAATCCTACCTGAAGGGTATGTACAGATAGACTCTACATCACTCCTCGTCTTTCTGTCTCCTCTAGGTTCTGACTCATTGTGAGGTCCACCTCCGGGTACCATCCAATCCTCGTACACTTAGCCTTGGTGGGTGATGTCTGTCATCTATATCCTACCCAATGAGGTATGGGCAAAGCCGATGAAAGTGTGAGTATAATGATACTCAGTAGGTACCCCGAGAACACCATGGTCTCTCAAAATCCTCCAAGGATAAACCACAGAGTATGAAAATAAATGCATATCAATTATTTAGGTATATTTTTATTCATATACCTAAGTTATCAAGTAGTTCATCTCAGTCATAAGGTAAATAGAAAAGACCTTGACTCAGCTCAAACTATGATTTTATTCTAGGGGTAGTAACATGTAACACTATGAGTCAAACTGTCAAAACCTCGGATACTGGAGTACTCCTCCTCTATAGAGTATTTTGCGCATTCCGCCTCACACATAGGATCTTTTCACTATCCTGGACTACTCATGTACTCCTCATGTTGAGTATAGTGGGTCTGCTGTGTAAAACAGAGGTGGTCCCCACTGTAGGTCCGCTGCGTCACACAGAGGTGTTCCCCCTAATATCCTATTGAGTTAGTCCCCCTTTCGAGTACCATGGTTCTGCTGTGTCACGTAGAGACTCTCCCCACTATGGGTGTTCTACAACACCAAGGCGCTCGCCACTGGGCTAGTTGAAACACTCCAAGTTGAATCGGTCAGCAGTCTTCATGTCTCATCCAGCTACTCGGTCCCCGCACTACGCCCGCTCATCTCAGGAAGGATCTGCTCCATGAGATACTGGTTGATGCTAAAACCAAAAATAAGTCCCATGAATATGTATCTCAGAGTTCAGTCGCGTCATAGGGGTCTCATTGCAACAAACGACATGTTGATCAGACGCTCGGTTTGTGAGATATTATAATTTTAGTCCTGCAGACCCGATTGGATTCATGTATGATCCAAAAAAACCATACACCAACTGTATCCAAACCTCATGTGAGGTTTACCAAAAGAACCATCTTGCTCCAAGATTTCCGTCCCTGCAGATGGTTCGTCAATTGGACACACGTAGTCCAAGTTATGGGAGAAAATGTAAAATCAAGTCAAAATGGGTCCAGGTCCAGTCCGACTCGGTCTGCAGGGGAAGCCCGACCCGTTAGGGCGGCCCGACCAGTGCAGGTGGCCCGATCCACGATGGAGGCCCAGCCTGTGCTGTGTCCAGCCCGCACTTGGTCCGGCCTGACAACCCGCGGGGGTCCCCCCTAGCCGCGTCCAGGGGGGAGGCCGCGCCCCAAGGTTCCCGAATGGCATAGCCGTTTGGGAGGGTAGAACTAGTGCTAGGCTAGCACCGGTGTGTCACGTAGGACCCAGTTTGGTCCCACTATTTCTGGTTGGCTGAGTGGCATGCTGACTCCTCACGCGGTGCTGGTTGCGACACACCTCTTTCGGCGGCCCGACGACTCAGGCCACCGGTCTTCCTTGACTCCGGCCTTATACAAGCCACCGCTACTCCGCTGTGGCCAGGGGCCACGACCCCCCATTCGGTCCACCACGTGGCGTGGTTGGGCCGCGCCATCCTCGGCAACCTGGAAGCCTGATCCACGAGTCTCCTTCATGGACGATCTTGCGCCAACCGCCATTGTACCACCACATGCAGGGGCCGCAGCTACTCTTCTGGTGATGTAACCACGCCACCGCCACCACGCGATGACGCTCGTTAGTTTCATCCATCAGTGATATTTCCGTGGGTCACCAGACGACTTCTGGTGCCCCTTCTGTCATTCAAGTAGAAGTTGCGCACGCCTTGGGACGTTGCCTTCGATCTAAAAACATCGTTGACAAGAGTCACATATTCCGGTCTCAAGCTGCGTTTAGTATCAATTTCCACAAAGAAGGCTGAGGGGTCAGACTGTGTTTTTTCAGCCCGTGCCCTCTGCGTTAGGCTGATATCAAGCGGCTTCAAATTCTAAACCATGATGGAAAATTAAGAACAAGGAACAAAAACAAAGTTCGAATCCCTACCTCAGATTCATTGACATCAGGAAAGAAGATGAAGAAGTCGAGGAGGATGTCGTTGGCTTTCTACAAGGATGAGGCTTCCTCCCTTTTTCGATTGGGGATCAAAAGAGGTGTTGTTCATCATTTGCGGAAGAAGTACTTCATTTAGAGGAGCGTTCTTCGTTGGAGAAAACATATTTCTCCCAAATTCTTTCCTCTTCCCAAGCTCCACAAAAAAAAGAGTCCCTCAACAAAATAATATATTTATCTTATTATTTATTTGTTTTCAAACATTTCTAAAAGATTCAAATTAATGAATTAATTAGTCTAGCCCCACATAATCAATGTGGAGGATGGTGGAACCATTAAGTGGGGAGATCAAGTGGTTTATCCCCACATAATGGGGAGTTCAAGAGTTTTAGTGGTCTTGGGTGGTCCCCACCACATTAACCCCAAATGAAGAGGGGTATTAGACCTCTGTTGGGCCCCACCACCATAACCTCTCATGGGAAGTTATGGTGTGGTGGCCCCCACCTCCAACCTCATCTTTTAGTTTTTAACCAAATAAAAATAAAAATAAATATAAAACTTTATTTTTATTTAATTTATTCATAAAATCCCATAATCTATCTTTCATTATCAATCAACTGTCATTGAGGTGAAAGTCTTCTTAAGTGAATACTGGTGCTGCGACTTCAACTGTGTCTTCAGATTTCAGTTCCAAGCACCAATTCAAAATTTATAAAATCCCGCTTGTACGTTTACTAAACAGACCCGGAAAAAAATTTAAAAATTGATTCTTGGCACATCGGGCCTCGGAATCAAACGACTTCTGTTCTCACAGACTAATAAAATTTCCATGTATTTAAGAAAAACAAATTTCCATGAATATTCCAGGTTTTTACATCAAGGATCAATAAAAAAATGTACTCAATCATTTCTATCAATATATATTGTTGTTTTTTCCTAAACTAATGGTTGAAGAGAATGAAAAACAATGATATGATTTCAATTTGGTAAAGAATCATCAGAATGGATCTGACACCATATATTGATGTAAAGATATAAGCAAATCATTAGACTCAAACTAACACCGATATACCTCATCAAACATAGGATCATCAGTTTGAAGAAAAGTATAGAATGAATAATTGTTTAATGTAGTCTCAAAAGTATTATAAATGGTTTCATTATGATATATGAAGATTTATATTGATTGCCGATTTTTTGTTTGTATCATTCGGTGCATTGTTTTATAATGAGAATACATGTGTTTTTAATATGTTATAATTGGTGAAGAGTAACATGAAGGAATATTTTAAATTCAGATTTGTTAGTAAAAAGGTAAATTAAATTCATGTGATCTTGTATATTCCACCATATTAGGAAAATCAGAATAGGAAATTAGAATCCAAAAAATGATTCTTGTAGAAATTTTGAAGAAGTCAATTTTTTTTTTGAGAAAATTCAAGAAGGTTCCAGAAGATATGAGAAGTGTTATGAAGTCCATAATGAGTCAAAGATGAACCGGAAATTTCAACTAAATTAATTTTATGGAAAATTAGGCTCTATGGGAATGATTTTCAGAATCCCAAACAAAACTTATTTGGAACAACTATAAATTTTGGAAGTACATTGTTCATTTTGACACAGAAGTACATTTGATGATATAAGGTGGACTAATGAAGGATTATAGAGATAAATAGTTTTTGTATCATGATTTCCTTATGATTTTTTCAATAAATAAGAAGAAAAGGACATTAGATAATACTGAAATAATTATTTTCTGATCAGGATAAGAAATCAGAAAAGGTTTTCATGACTGAGGAAGAAGTATTTATGAGTTTTTTAAATCATATTCAAGTAGTGTTATATAATCAGATTGGGAAATTAGACTTGGAAATTGACTGGTTATCTGAATGAGTATCATTTTAATGTCTAAATGTAGTTTTTACCTACTATTGGGTAGGAAAGTGATGAATTTCTTAAAAGTTCGTATTATGTAATGATTACTATACTACAAAGTAACCTGTTTTGAATAAATTTACTAATAATTATTGACTTGTTACACTAATTTTATTACGTCATTTCAGGTTATATAAAAAAAATTCACTACTGTATTGATCATAGTGTTACACAAGGGTAAGAGAATATTCAACAATTTGTATCAAAATTAAAAAAATTATTTTCTAAAGTATTTTTTGTATTATATTATTTCAAAACCATACCATGTATTTGGATAATATTTTTAATAACTAAACCTAATAAACTCTAATGTTCTGGTGGCTATGCGATTGTTTTCATAAAATAGTGACAACTCTTTAACCGAAGGAGAAGGTTATTTCATAATTAAGGAAACATAAAAGAACATTATAACACTTATTCACCCATTCTGCTCAGTGATACCTTAATCATTCTAGGAAATTACATATTCCATTCAATGGGTGGATAAGATAATATTTCTCTGGAGTATAGTGGACTATAACCCCGTGAAGCTATGTGATTCAATTTACACCTAAACTTTTCAATGAATGTGGTAAGACTAAATATAATGAATAAATGCTATAATTATGACCTAAACATACTTAATGATATATAGTATCACCACTAACTTCATAGCTTCATATCCATGGGAAAAAAATAATTTTTTTGTTCATAAGTGTGGGATACCACCTCTACAATGTTTATGGATATGTGTGGACTTCCATCTCCAAGAATAGTGTAATCCAATGTCTATCCCGAAATTTTATAGATTAATTGTCACACCCATGATTTTATTATGAGGGATTTTCTATTTACTGTTGTTCTATATTTTCTTCATCGGGCATCCTTTAGGTCCCATGAAAAAAGTATAAAAATTTATCTTTGGTAGGGGGTGGTTCATGGCTTGCACATGATTAGGAGAAACCTATGCCTTTCCCAAGAAAAATTATGCCAATATTTCATTTTCTTGATAGTGACATATCAAAATGTTAGACCATGGTTTTTAAACTATGTGGGATAATAATATGGAATGTCTTTTTAGGAAAATAAGTGCAATATGTTTACAAAACAGTTTGGAAAATCGTGCAGATTAACCATGTGGCCAAGCCAGGTCATTTAAATTTGGATATTTACTTTTTTACCCTATGGGATTTAACCCCAAAAATTCCCCGCTTCTTACCCACGTGGTATTTCTAACTATAAGAGCCTCTCATCTTCCCTTGTGCTCCCTTGGACCTCCATTTTTATGTGGATTTGGTGGGAGATCGTAATGATTCTACAAGTAAGTGTGTTTATACTTGGTTTAATCCTCCTTTCTAGGGTTTGTCAAAACGTGTCTTGGGGTTTCATTTTTCCTATAGTTTGGGAACAATTTTTTGGTTATATATTGATCTTTTGGGTTAAATATTGACTTGTAATGATTAATTCTGACTCTTTAGGGTTTTCATGATGTCTGATTGTCATTTTCCATATAATTCCACAAGTTTCTTCATTTGAGGTGGCTGGTTCTCTAATTTATCTTTGTTTTGTAATTTTTATATTCATTCCATGCATCTTATAGATGATCTATGAAATATGTATGACATTTGAAATTTGTTTCTTAAATTATTCAATGTGTTTTTTTTGTTGAAAATTGTTTTCTGAAGGGAAGGAGTGACATTCCATTTGTGTGTCATATATGATTCCTTGTATTCATCCCTTAAGGTGTTTGATAAAATGTGTCGATTGTGTGAATCATGTTTTAAAATTATTTTAGTATGTGTTTGGTTTCAAAAAGTGTTTTGGATGTGGAAATAGTTTTTTATTATGACTTTCATTTTTTTTCTTATATATAAGTGAACGTGAGGTTTCGGGTGATGTGAGGAATGGAAATTGAACACAAAGGGAATCTTAATAGACTAGGTAGGTGGAATAGGAAAATTATTCTAGTGATTTAGAAGTGTATTTTACCCTGATTTAGCTAGAGGGATTTTCAATTCCTATACTAACTAAATATTGATGTTGATTGGAGACCACTAATTTTTTTGATGATTCTTCTCTCTAGTGGATCATGGATGATAATGATGATCAGTGTGGTTACTATACCACATTTTAATGAGATATGATGTTACTAGGGTCCAACTAATAGATAGTGTCCATAGATATCTCTCATGACTTAGTGCTCTCTTGGGGTATTATACACATTGTCGGCATGCTGTACAAAATTATGGTTACTTAAATATGAAGAAGGTTTTATTTTAAAAATGGTTTCTATAAAAGTGGATTATAGAATTTTAAAAAACAAGGATTTTATATTATATTTTAATGTTAATAGAATATAATATCATTGTTGGGTGGCATCATACTGGGTTTTGTCTCACACCCTACTTAAACATTTGTGTGTAAGTAAACTTGGTTATGCTTGATATAAGTAAACATATGATATTTTGAGATGGTGGTTGAAGATGCTAATGTTTTCCCCTTGTAGTTGATATTGTGGTGGAATCGGGAAGACTTTCCTCCAGTTTTATTGTGGTTTTCGAATAAAATCTTGTTCCCCTTTTTGGTTATACCCCTTTTGGTTGTGATTAAATGTTGTAAGAATTGAATCTGAAAAAGTCTTATTCAAATTTTGGTTATGGGGTTTATGTTCTAGTTTCATACTTTTTCATGTTATTTTTTTTATGATTTCTAGTGAAATCATTTGCAATGAAAGTTTTTGATACCTAGGAACTTTTTTCTAGACATTGGTGATTAAGAATACCCTTCAAGACATGCCACGGATTGGATCAAGCACTAGTTCAGATAAAGTCTCAGCTTGGTTCATGACATTCATATAAAAATATATATAACTAATGTATATAATATTTATATCATTTTATAATTTCTTAAGATTATGTTACTATGATCAATATAAAATAAAAAAAATTACCAAACCAAAAAACTCAGACAAAACAAGCAATTATCACCTGAAAAATTGATTTTAATAAAAAAAAATATTATTAATTGGGTGACAATGGACTATATGTAGATAAAATATTGTATGAGATATATGATTTTGGTTTTTTAATTTATTTATAATTAACCAATAGTTATTTTTTAGGTTTTTCATACACATATATAGGAATTCAAACCTGAGGTAAGTGTTTTTCATCTCATATTTACTTTTGGGAGATATATACCATATTTACTATATATTCCTTTGTAGGATGTATGTACTACAATTTTAAATTTGTTATATCATGAATATATTTATATTCGAATTATTTAATGTTTAATATTTATTTTTTTCTTTCATGGGGATAATGATTAAAATGTTTCAAAAGTTGTGAATTTTTATTCCATAATCTCATCATTATAGGGGATTTTTTATGTTTAAGTCTCCCATCAAGGAATAATTATATATTTCTTTCTTGAACTCAATATATTTTAATATTGAATGTTTATTAATTAAATTTATCAACTATTAGTTTAATTTTTTCTCTATTTTGTACCTAAAATAACTGAGAATATGTTTTTACTAAAATCTGTCTTCATTTCTCTCTTCAGTCAAAAATACTGTTTATTCCAAACTATTTTTTTCTAAAAACCAAAAAACATTTATTATAAATATACAAATTATTTGATAAAAAATATTTGGCCGTGTTTGAATTTTTAAAATATTTTTTAAAATTAATCTATTTTTCATTATTAAATAAATTTTTGATTGGATTGTTGTGAAAATTTGAAGAGAATCATCATTTTTAATTATATGATATAAATAAAAGTTATTGTTGTCATAACCACTCAATTTTTTAGAGAATAATTTATAATTTTCAATGTTAATTATCAAATGATATCTATTTTAATGTTTTTTTGACATTTTGATTAATTCTTTATTTTCAAACAAAAAAATTTCTTTTGAAAAAAAAAATTATAATGAAATTATAATGGTATTTTTATTCATCAAATACATAAACACTTTGTTGTACTTATGATCTACTTGGGAGATTTTTTATTCATATCATTGTTAAAATTAATTTAAAATTTTTATTATCAGTTTAACTATGTATGTACTATATTTTTATGAGTCCCATATTACTGTGGGTGGTTTATAATTATATTTATTTAATTAGGGTATGTATTAAAATTTTGAAAGTTAGTTTTTTAATATAAATTAAATCATTTATTAAGTTCAAACCTTCATATAAGTAATAAATTGTAATATGCATGTTACTTTTTAGTAATGGTTAATCATATCCTCTAATGCATTGATAATTGTCATGAGACTAATTAGTTGGGGAAATTAAATGGGGGTTTAAATATAGTTCTAAACTGGAATTTGATAGACCTTGACAATATTTTTTTAGGTATAATAATATGCATTACCTCATTATGATATTTTTTGTTGATGATCATATTATTATCTGATTTACTAAAATATCCATGGAGAAGATTCAATATCATGTTCTTAATTTTGTAGATTATTTGATCAACATTTATTCGAATAATATTATGATAATGTTATTGTTTAAATGGTATTTGGATTGTTTGTTTTCACCTAAAATACTTATTATGATTATCAATTCAAGATAGCTTCCAATTTATACACACCCTTACTAAGAATTTTTCTCATACCATTCAAACGTTTTAAATTTCCTTGGGATATCATGAATTATATTGTTATTGATATGTACAAATATGCTAATAGGAATAATGGAGTTATCAATAAAACACTTTTTTTATTTCATGTTTTCAAATATATGTGAAATTCATTATTTTATGTAATTTATAAAACTACTACACTATTCAATCATTCATCACGTTATTCCTTGTATCTAGTTCCACAATAGTAAAGTTGACACAAACACTAGTATACTGGGGTCAAGGTCTATATAGTTGGTATCAGATTATGTTTAGTATAAATCTAAAGAATACTATTTTTAAAAAGAAATTGATTAGGGAACATGAACCTATGATGGACATTGAGGATAAGTATATAAGAATATACTAACGTTTATATAGGTTGGATATTATATGGTTTTATGATAAATACATCCCCATCTAGATATTATCAATGTATGTGGTTCTGGCATAATCTGTTCTTTAGGTAATAAAATTGAAAAAGGTGAGTCCGGTTGACTGAAGAATTACCTTATAGAAGAAAAATAACCTTACTGTGTGTATGATTTGACACTCCTAGGGGATATGTTTAGGATAATTCATTATTTCTTTAGAAATCATTACGATGGACTAAAAAGTATTATTTTTACTTGAAAACTTCTTCAAGTAAACCATGATTATGATTATGAGAGTATTGAAGCACAAATTTTTCAATTTTTTCTCATCGTCTCACTAGTTTTGAGATTATACATTATGTATTTTAATTTAATGATATAATATATTGTATACTATTTTTTTAATAATGGGTTCTTATATAAGGAATGGAAGCCATATTAATTCATCTAATCTGTATAGATATTTCCCTCCTAGGCATGATCATAATGCTGGAGTTGGAGAAAAAAATGGATCAAATCAAATTATAACTATATTGGGGCAGTTGACTTGTGTTGTGAAAATTAAATTCTACTATATGGAGAACCCACATGATCTCACACACTATGTAATGATGTTAGACATATTTATGTGTCAAAAACCACCATAATTTAATGGGACTAAAAATATATTTTTTATAAAAGAAACAAATAATTTCCTTAGAGAATATATTTCTCAATTTGAGAATAAATTCATCACAGATAAATTTATCATTGTTGTTTATAATCTCTCATGAGATTCAAATTAATGTTGTTAATTTGATAAAAAAATAAAGATAAATTTGAAATGAAAATCATGGGGTGGAAGTATTTCAAGGAACTCATCTTGGAAACTTATGTCCTTATGAGAAATTTGTAGACATATAGATAAAATTACCGAGTCTAAGAAAAAATTTATATGAAAATGTTTCTAATTATGAAGACAAATTTACAAGGCTACAGTAGTATCCTATGGAAATCATATGTAATCCAAAGTGCAAGATTGAAAAATTATTTATTCAGATTATGACAATTCATTGAAAGTAACTCATCTCACAAATATTCTCATCATATGAGGGATTAATATCATGTGATTTCAAAGCAGAGAAATAAATCACCAAATCTTTCAGCTATGAAGGGAATAAATAAAAGGAGAGGATGATAGAGACTAAAAAAATCAAGTTATTAATATAAGGATTTTATTCCCACATGTGATATTTTTTTAAAGAAACAACAAGGTACATCTTTAATGTTAATGAATGATTTCCACAATTATCAAGGGAATATACATTTAGATAAACTAAGGGGTCAAGGTTATGCTAATGATATTACTATATATGGAGTGGATGGATTAATTTAATTGTGTTTGGATTAGACATTTTTGTAATATGAATATTTTTCCAAGGATTGTATTTTATAAAAATTATAAAACATATAAGTAGTATAATGAAGAAAATTATTCCAAATATATGATATAAAATGTTGAATGGTTTTGATTACCAGGAAAAATGTTTCAGTTGAATGTTTATCTTTTTTGGAAATTTCAATATTCAGGGAAGATAACACATAATACATTTAGGATGTGAAGATAATAATGATACAATGATTTTTTTGGTTTAGTTATAGTGATGTGACATTGGTTAGTGATTTGACTGTTTATGTCATCTATGCGGTAGATTAATACATTTTTTGTTTTATGGAATAAATTTTATAAGATGATATTTTATTTACGGTATTGGTTGAAAAAAAAATAAGGAATGAATGTTTTAATTATGTTTTGTAGTGGTCAATGTAATCCATTATTCAATATGTGACATTAAGAAGTATATTATGTTGACTGGGTAGTCTAATGTTATTTAGATTTTTGAAACATATTTATATTTAAACTAATTCTTTATATATTTTGGAATTTCATTAGGGTAAATATTTATGGACTGAATTAATATGAAATATGGGTTCTATGGGATAATATTTTTAAAAAAATATGGTTTTTGAAAATATCAGAGGAAGGGAACATCATTCTTTCATGGATATTTTGACCTGTTAAATGTTAAATTTAGTACATCATATATAAAAAAATTATTATTCTATATGAATTTTTTAGAGTAATATATGAAGTTGAAATTCATTAAACCACAACCAAATGGGGAAAATGATCTTATATTATATAAATATTTCATGTAAGTGTATGTAAATTCTTTATTTGTCTCTATGGTAAAAAATTCATCGACTCAAGGAAAAGGGATCTTAAAATAATAATGATATCATATTACCTTCTTATACAAGGAATCAAATGGTCATTTTACATATCAAATAGTTTTGGATTTTTAGTTGTTGAATTTTTTATTTTCATTCTATTTCTTTTAATAAATTATCTCTACCACCCTCCAAAATAACTTTTTGATTCTTCCTTGTCCATATCTTCACTTCCTACCAATGTTACCCTACCTTAGAAACAAGTTATGTGTTATTATAGATAAACCATTAATTAGAATTATACTTTATCAAGATTATTTTTTATAAACCTTTTAATGATGTGCATTTCTAAAAAATGTATTATCAAATATTTAAACCCTATTTTCTATGATATAGATTAAATTGCGAGGATGAAATTTATTTTTGGGTTTAGAATGTGACACCAAATATTTTTAAAAATGAACATGATATTTGAAAATTTTTATGACACAAAACAAAATGATAAAAAGATAATTTGACACAAAAAATTATTACATATTTTTTAAAATAAATTTAATCTCTTCAATATCTTAGAATTCATGGAATGTCATGTTTTAACTAAACATGTTATTCTACTAAAATATTATTATTTAAATATGATTATTGTTATATAAATATATATTTGGTGGGTACGAATAGAAAAAACTATATAATGAAAATTATACGGTCTAAACACCAATAAAATAAACACATCATCTATCAATTAATTAAAAATAAAAATAAAAATCATTTAAAATAAAAAAGAAATGATTTTCACGATTTTTATAAAAGCTGATATCATCATGATTTTAACACATATATTAGAATTAATTTTTTAATATTTTTTAGAATTAAATTTTAAAAATAAAATTAATATTTTTGTATAAATATAAAAATTATTTTTGGGTGATTTTTTCAAAAAATTCCCAAATGATTAATTTTCTAATGAGTGGTGAAAATTACCAATTTTTTAAGAAAATTCTTTTTTAGATTAAATTATATAATACATAAAATATTATTTTAAATTAATATTAATAAAAATGAGATCAACTATATTAAAAATTAATTAATTTAGGTAATTATAATCAATATAATATTCAATTCAGATATAAAAGATTTTGATCTTTTGAATGTCTTACTATAAAGAAACCATTTTTTCAGCACGTCTCCATGTTTAGTTTTATAGAATATTAAAAATTATATGAATTAAATTTTAAAATATATATTAAATATGTGGATTAATAAAAATTAATATTATCCAATAAGATCAAATTAATTTTTCACCATAATGAATAGTGAACATAGTACGAATTTATAATTATGGAAAAGTGAAAATGGGTTTACTAGAGGTTAATCTAATAAGATAATGGTTAATATGACCAAAACGATGTAAGAAACTAACTTTAAGGAACTATAATGAACATATACAATATAATTCAATATAATTAACCATTTTTAATAGATTTTCAATGAGAAAAATTGGGGTATCACTTTATCTTTTCAGGATTTTGATATATGTCTTCTCCTGAACATATAAATGGAATCACACTCTCATATCCTCTCCACACATAAAAAACAATTTGGTTCATCTAATACCATCCAAAATTCATAAATTAATAATATATAAACATAATAAATTCGTTCTTTTATCATAAATTCATTAGATGAAGGCTTTTGGTTCGAACCTAATGATGTTCCCCGAAGATGATGTAATATTCGTAACTGAGTGTTAAAAAATTATTTCTATTCAAAATACATTATATAATATTAAATAATTATAATATAATAATAAATAAGTATAATAATAATCATATATAATTATCTTAATTTGATAACATATATACATCTCCACTTTCATCAAATAGAAAACAAAACCGTCGATCCAGTGAATGGTGGACAATAGCCTCATGAATTGATGTAGTTTTTTTTCATCAGCATGATTCAAGGATGGATATAATTTTCTAATTTATATATGTATATGATATATATGAAATTATTATACTTTATTATTTATTATATCTTATATACCTACATACATTCTATTCCATGGGAGGATATGATAATATTGATCGTGTGTACGGAGGACTACCACCTCATGATGCAAAGTGATTTATTTATTATTACGATATAAATGGAATTTAATATGGGTAATTTTAATGAAAATATGTGATATTTATAACCAGAAAATTAATTTTTAAATATGATATTACATCCAACTTCCTACCTTCCCTTTTATATGTAAATAGTAACATCACCCATGCGTACGTGTGGACTACCACCTCCACGTAGCGATGTGAAATCTTTTCCATTTAATTTATATATATATTGTAATAATAGTTTATTTGATAAATAATATTTATATATATGAAATAATATTTAATATAAAAAATTATATTTATATTTACATTCCTTTTGTTCCATTAGTCAACAACAGGGAAACAGTTTTTCAAATGTATGTACAACCTAATGTCTCTATTAATGATGTAATCCATTTTCAATATATAGATTTTATATATCAGAAAAAATTTATATTAAATGAATATATATTATAGATATATAATTTATAAAATTATATATATTATTTAACTATGACTAATAAAAAAGGAACAAAATTTATGAACCAAAACATACATGAAAAAAAGAGCATCATCACAAGAAATAATGATTTTAGAAAAGAATTATTACAAAATGAGAGATAAAATAAAATAAATAACTAATATATGGTGTGATATATATGATTATGGTTATGAAATTGATATATAATAAACTTATATTTATTATACATGAGTTTTTGATGAATATAAAGGATGGTGAATCTGAGGTGAGGGGTTCTCATCTCAATTTTAAATCTATGAGACATATCCAATATTCACCACTAAGTCCATTATATTATAAGAACCAGCCATAAAACATTTCATAATTTTTAATTCTATTAACAATTCACATTGAGGAACTTTTTTGGTTTAGAGTTATACAGAATTATTCCATAACTATTACTTTACATTTCAAAAATTACAATGTAGAAAATTATACTCAGTTTCCATTTAAAAATAAAAAATAAATACTCTTGAAAAAACGAGTCATGTATTGTTACATGTTATAGACAAAATGACGTTTCCTTGGTCCCATCCTTGACCTTATTAATCTTTATGTCCTATGAAAAAACATTTCAAAAGATGGGATGAGCATAAAAATCTTAGTAAGGGTTCGAAAATAACAAAAGAAAACAATAGTCCATTAATACACACAAAACATAAGCTCTTTAACATACTTCATGAAATCATTATATTTATTATTAACACCTAGAAATATTAAATCATAAAGTTATCTTGTGGCATCCATAAAAAACATACATTGTAGTTTTCATTTCTATGTTGGGAGTTATATTTGTAATACACATCACAATATATTCCCTAAATATCCTAAGAGAAACATTAACATTTATCTCCTCAATGTTATCCAACACTTTGGAGAGATATATTGGGCTCACCTACCCTAGGTTTATAATGGAACCACCCGTATACGTAAAAAATTACAAAGAACCATACAATATTCATAACACATAAAATAAACATAAAAGAAAGATAAAGTTTCCACAATTCAATTAAAATATTTCATTTCATGATATTTAAATAATCAATATATTTTCAAAACCATTTTCAATACCAAAATATGTAAAAAGTGTTTATGGTATTTATTTGTTTTAAATCACTACAGCTTGTAGAGGAATCCAAATATCAAATAATGCTCGCGGTGGAAAAAAAGTCATTGTTACCGCATATATTAAAAAGAAACACTACCTTTTTTTTGTTTAATGAGACATAGAAGAAGATTCCAATTGAATGAAATGAAAATAAAAGGTGTTTTATCCACTTTATAAAATAATTTTGTTTAGAAATCAAAATATTCCGTAATGAAAAGAGATTGAGACGAAGTCCCTTACATCGTGCCCGACTTGACTCGTCCATTCTTCAATCTCCAGAAAAATAAAATAAAGATAATTTCAACTTTTTAGAACCCTTTTTGTGTTTATTATTCATTTCATATAACTTATTACCACGTTATAATAATTATATAATCATTTAAGTTAATAATGGTCATTTTGTCGATATTTTGTACTTGACTAAAAATGAACTACTTATAATTACATGTTGTCCATGTTTTCAAAATATAATTATATCCAGAATGATATTCAAGATTTATATATCACATATATAATATATATCATATATATACATGTATTTATAATAGTATATTACATTTGGAGATAAGAAATGAAATGCACCGTTCATAGACACAGTAAGTCGTACGTACGCATGAATGATACTTTCATTTATATTTCATATTTTAATATAATGAAAACTTAATTATACATAGCTATAGTATAATTCCTATATAATATCATATATAATTTCATTAACTCCATCCTTTATACATCCCATGTATGGAATAAACGAGTCATATTACTTTAGGAGGTTGTAGTCCGCACTTCCTTAAATGAAATTATCTTATTTACCATTATGGAAACCAAAAAAGGTATTCTATAAATGAAAAATACAGAAGCATAGGGAAAACATGAACATAATTTATATCATATATAAATTTAGTTCCATTATAATGGCCACCATTAGAGGCGGTCAAGGATAATTGAACAATCATCATTTCATGAGGTTTTAGTTTGCCTTCCACAGAAACAATATGATCGTATCCATTAGATGGAGGTGTTTGGAAGTGTATTTATAACCTTTATCATAAAAAATAGAATATTAGGTATAATAGTTATTCTATAAATGAAATTAATAAAGAGTGTTTTGGGTATTGGAGATGTAATATAAAAGAAAAGAACATAACAGAAGACAGTACCTTTAATTTGGGTATCTCCTTCGGTTTGAACCAAATTGTTTACATGAATTTCCATCTCCCTAAGGGTAAGGCCTCTAAGAGGAAACAAGGGATGTAGGGAGCTTAATTGGGAAGAGGTTGTATGATCCAAGGGGCTTGAAAGGTGTGAGTAATGGGTTAGAGGTGATGGATTTTTATAAGGGGTTGGGGATTTTTAAGAAATCTAGAAAGTATTATTTTATTACCAAGTTATTTTCAATTTCAAAAGGTCAAAAAAGAATTATAGTCAAAGATAAGATTACTAATGTTTGAAATAAAATCATCTAATAATAATTGGATTCGTTTTTGATATTGTTATATATTTTTATAATCTTATTTATTTAGAGCATTCGTTAATGAGGTAAACACTGCTTCATTATTTTTTCATAAATAATTTTATTTATTTGATGTATAAAAATTAGAAATAAAATACCATGATGTAGGAGATCATTTTATCATTCAAATTAATATTTATATTTAAAGAGATAACTTATTTATCCACAAGTAAAATTTATTTTCCTATAACCATTGTAAATAAAATATTTACCAAATTAAATATTCATAATGTCTTAAAATATAAGTTACATATTTACAAAATTTAGTCTTCCTGATTCCAAATATATAATCCATTTTTTCAAATTCAAAACACATATTTGACATAATTTAATTTAAAATTAATTCTCATTGTCAAAAAAAAAGCTTGTTATTAGGGAATAATAAATATCAATAGATTGACACTTGTTTATGTCCAATGTAAAAGTGAAAATAATTATATTGACCAACATTGGATGAAATGGTAAATATATTATATATTTATACTTTAAAACCATTTAAAAAGAAAATTTAACTATATAAATAAATTAGATTAAAAGGCGGTTTTGAATTAAAATGCTTTATTTTTCACTATTCATTACAAAATGAACATTATCAGAAAAATACCAAAATTTCATACAAAGTAAATTATGATGTCCCAATTCTAAAAAAGAATATTTTTTTTTCAAAAAAACATATAAAAGTAAAAAAACTACATTTAAAAATGGTTCACCATAAAAAGGCGGTAAATCACAATTTAAAAAAATTAAAGTGTTTATGCTTAAAATTGGATTGATTCTCATATTAAGCATAAATATTTTATTGGATAAATGTTAAATCAAATTAACAAACATGTGTAATAATATTGTAGTTAATTCTATTCATTCTTTCCAATATAACAAAAATGCATTAACAACCATTTAAAGTAATAATATTATATTATTATTTTTCTATATAACTCAACATTGTGTGCAACGTAATATTTCAAAGAAACCCTCCCTTGTGTGTCGGGTACTCCATACAACATTAAATCCACTTTAATGTAAAATTAATAATTAATTCACAAATATTAATAGATATTAAAATATCATATTATTTATTTACCTCTGATGTTACATCCATCCCCCATTTTGAAATTGCGCCCTCATAATTTTATTTAAAAATCACATAATTGGGGGTATTTATCCCTCATATAATTCTTAAATTCCCATGTTGCCTCTCCAACCATATGTTTTTTTTACAGAAATTTTACCCGATGGATTTATTTATTTTTCTACACTTTCTCTCTTCAGTTATGAATTTGGACTGGTTATTGATCATATAAAAGATTCTCTTCAAACTGAACAACCTCTGGACTTGAAACAAGAGGTTGATCCGGTATATACTTTCTCAATATTGAAATATGAAAACCATTGTGTACCTAGGATAAACCTGGAGGTAAAGAAACACTATAAGCTACTGATCCAACCTTCTCTAGGATTTCATAGTGTCCAATGAACCTTAGACTGAACTTTCCCTTCTTACCAAAACACATCACCCTTTTCCATGGAGAAGAATTGAGAAAGACGTGATCACCTATCTCAAATGAAAGATCCTTCCTTCGATTAGTTGCATAACTTTTCTACCAAACTCTGAGCTATTATCATGTTCTTTTGAATCAACTAAACCTTTTCTTCCATCTCTTCTACCAATTCTAGTCCCATTAAATTCCTTTAACCTAATTTATGACAAAATGATCAATTTTGACACTGCTTTCCATATAATGCCTCAAATGGAGCCATCTGTATACTGGAATGAAAACTGTTATTATAATAAAATTCAACCAATGAAATATGTTGGTCCTAACTTCCCTGGTAATCTGGTGAAAAAACATGTATCACATCCTCCAAGGTCTTAATTGTTCATTCTGACTTCTCATTTGATTAAGGATAAAAAGATGTACTAAAATTTAATATAATACCCAACGACTTCTGAAATACTTTCCAAAATATAGAAGTAAAACTGGGATCATGATCAGTTATTATATAGAAGGGAACTCCATGAAACCTGACTATATCTTTAACATAGAATTGATAAAGTAGATCTAGAGACAATGTATCTCAGATACGATAGAAATGAGAAGATTTATCCAATCGATCAACAATAACCTAGATTTAATTATTAACTTGAGATTTATTTGGTAATACCCCAACAAACTCCAGAGATACATTTTCCCATTTCCTCTCTGGCAGAGATAACGACAGAAGAATCCCTTTTGGAAACTATCTCTTATTTTAACCTTTTGATAATTCAAACACTTCATAATAAAGTCTGAAATATCTCTTTTCATTCCATACCCCCAGTAATACTCTTTATGTTCTATGTACATCTAATAAATTCCAAGATGAACTGAAAACTGTTAATTATGAGCTTCACCTAACAACTCTATATTCAACTATGAATCACAAGGCCCACATAATCTCTTCCCAAACTTCAAAACACGATGTTTATCAATGTTAAAATCTGGAAACATACCCTATTGAACCAACTCTACCTTTTTATGAAACTCATAGTCTTCCTTCTACACTTTCATAATTCAGTCTGATAGAGATAATTTCACTAATGCCTAAACCTACATAGAATAATTTCCTACACAAACAAATTCTATTCAAAATTTCATCAAATCAGTAATCAAAGAATCATGTTCCAAATGTAACATGGTTAATGTAGAAAAAAATCTTTCGACTCAATGCATCATCCACCTTATTTTCCTTTCCCGGATGGTAATGGATCGTACAATCATAATATTTGATTTACTCCAGCCATGTCCTTTGTCTCATGTTCAATTCTTTATAAGTAAATATATATTTCAATATTTTGTGATCAGTATATTTTTTATACTATACTCCATACAAATTATGCCTCCACATTTTTTAAGAAATAACAGGAAACACTAATTCTAAATCATGTGTATGGTAATTTAACTCACGAGGTTTAAACTTATGTGAAGTGTAAGCAATTACCTGATCATTCTACATTAAGACATAACCAATTCCATTTAACAAATCATCACTGTTGATAAAAAACTCACCATTTATGGAAGTCGGTTCCAAAACTGGAGCATTCACTAATCTTCATTTCAATTACTCAATAAAATCATCACACTCTTTTTTTAAACTGATCATAGCACCTTTTGAAGTAAACTTAGTCATTGGGCTAGATAACTGTGAAAATATTTCAACAAACCTCCATTAATAACCTGCTAATCCAATAAAACTACAAATCTAGGTTATATTTGAGGCTCTTGGCAATTCACCAACAACCTTTGTTTTAGTAGGATCAATAGTTATTCCTTTTTTTGAAATAATGAGACTAAGGAACAAAATTTTTTGTAACCAACACTCACATATTCTGAATTTCCCATATAGTTCCTTTTATTTTAATCATTTTAAGAAAACCCTTAAATAAATTTCATGTTCCCCATTTATTTTTAAATAAACCCAAATATCATTAATAATCAAAACCAAAAACATATCTATAAACTCACATTAAATTATATTCAAAAGATCCTTTAATACTATAGGTGCATTGGTTAACCCAAAAAGCATAACTACAAATTCATAATGGTCATGTCTAGAATGGTATGTGTTCTTTAGAATGTCTACTTCCTTTACTTTCAATTGATAGTACCCCAACCTCAAGTCAATCTTTGAAAAATACTATGCTCCCAGGAGTAGATCAAACAAATCATCGATATGAGGTAATAAATACTTGTTCATAATAGTGATGTTATTAAAGGATCTATAATCAATGTAAATTCTCATTGGACCATAATTCTTTTTAAAAAACAAGACATGATCACGCAATAGTGATGTACTAGGATGAATTAAACCATTATATATTAACCCCTACAACTGCTTCTATAATTCTAGTAGTTCAATTTGAGCCATTCGTTAAGGGGGTTTTGAAATTGGATTAACATCACAAATTATGTTAACAGTACATTCAAATTCCAAATCAGGTATTATACCATGAAACTCATTAGAACAAACATCACGATAGTGATTTACAATAGACATAGAATAAATCAAAACAATTCCTTCGTTTTCAACAAAATTTTCAAGGTAACATTTGTTTCAATCTTTTTATAGTTTCTCACCTTCTGAATATGTTATCAAAAGTAAGGGTCCATTACTATACACAAATTGAAATTATATCTAAAGAGAAACCTATTTAGCTCTGCATGCAACAATAGCATGATAAACGGAAATCCAATCCATACACAAAATAATATCAAACTGTACTAGAGGAAAAACAATAACGTTTGCAGGTACATTCTTTTCACACATAAGGACAAGAATGTTCTTATAATTTCTTTTGGTCTCAACATTTCCTCCCAGTATTTTTACCATATGTTCAAGATTCAAATCATGATATAGAACTCCTAATTTACTTGATAACTACTCTAAAATGAATGAATGTGTAGACCCTGAATCAAATAACACATTGGAATAATTTGAATGAACAAAAAATATACCTGATACTACTTCATACAATGCCCCATAATTTTCTGAATTAGTTTCAAATTATTTTACTACCCCATTGTTCTTTTAGTACAGATTATCCCTCAGTAGATTTTACAATTGGACACTCATTTAAATAATGACACATTTCATCGCACATAAAACATTTTACTGACTGTAAATCAGATTTTGTCTTTCCATAAACCTGATCTTCTTCAGTGAAATCATGAGCCTTATTTCTTATTTTACCAAATCGGTTGCACTTACCAAAATTCAAAATACATTCCCATGTATGCTTTTTACCACAATTTTCAAAAACTAAAAACATATGATTCTTACCATCATAAAATGATGAATAGTTATTCCCTTTTATCTTCCACCCTGAACACTTATTTTGTTGTTTTTCAATGAACACCTAATCATTGGAAATTTTGATTTCCACCCTCTCTGCAAATCAAACATGTTATTCATAACTTTTTAACTCTCGATAAGCTAAATCACTTGGATGCATTGGCTTTAATCGTGAGTAAAAATGATTGATTTCACTATCAAAATCTCATATGAAATTTGAATCATACCTTGCCAGCTGAGTGAAATTTTCTTCATAAGTAGTGATTGAGTAATCTTCCTGCCTCAATTCCATTATTTGTTTCCATCCTATGACAAACCACCTTATCAAAATATTTCTCAAGAATCATAACTTTTAATTCATCCCAATAAAGTGCATAAATCTCCTCAATATCCCTAATATTTTTCACCATCGATCACCCCTGATCAGTTTTACCTTCAAAAATGGTAAACAGAAAGAATATCCTTTTGAAGTATTGAAAACCCAATGACATCAAATATATTTTATAGTTTTTTAATCAAACCTTTGTCTAGAATAAGGTCAGATGATCCTCTGAATGATGGAGGATGTTTCCTTATGAAATGCTCCACTACTGACATGTTCATCTATGGTTGATCTGGGGGATCTCGTGCATGGAGACCACCGCCATTTATAGGCAGAGTCAATTGTGCCACCACTAAAAAAATGATTCAGTTCTAATTCTGACCATCTCAGGTCTCTGATTTGGAAGGTTGTCTTTCTCATGATGTCGTCCCATCATAGTTTCCATGTTTTCTTTTACTAAAAACCATTCTGAGCACATAAATATCCTAGGTGAAGAAAAATGGTAATATGAAAATGCTATATCATTTCAATATTACCATAAATTAATTTATGGACTTCAATTTATCAATATCTTAACTCCTAATCTTATCTAAACTAAACATTGACATAAAATATGAGGCACCTTCATTAAAA
Organism: Viscum album; assembly: GCA_963277665.1. Classification (NCBI taxonomy): domain Eukaryota; kingdom Viridiplantae; phylum Streptophyta; class Magnoliopsida; order Santalales; family Viscaceae; genus Viscum; species Viscum album. The sequence goes on from OY728146.1 coordinate 387,157,957, forward strand.
CATTTAATAATTTTGAATAATGTTAATAATTCACATTTTGGATATTTTCATGTTTATATTTTTAGATAATTAGGCCATAAATAATAAATTATATCTCAAAAATTACCAAGGAGACACTTCTACTCAGTTTTCATTTTTTCATAAAATAAAAACTCTTGAAAAAAAGGTTCACGTCTACTTCCATGTTTTAGACAACAAGACTTTTCATTGATCTCATCCTTGACCCAATTCATCTTTATGTCCAATGGAAAAACATTTCAAATCATGGGATGAGCATTAAAAGCTCAGTAAGGGTTATAAAATGAATAATGAAAACATTAGTTCATCAATAATTACAAAACATAAGATCTAAAATAAACCTCATGAAATCATAATATTTATGAATAACACATATAAATCACAAATCATAAAGGAACTTGTGGCATCTACATCAAACTTACATTGTTGCTTTGATATCTACGTAGGGAGTGACGTTTTGATTACCCATCAAAGTATATCCCCTAAATCTATTTGGAGAACAATTAATGTTTACCTCCATCAAATTACCTAATGAATTAGAGAGCTATATTAGGATCACCCACCCAAAGATTATCATGGAACCACCTGTATACATAAAAAATTCCCAAGAACCATAACATATTCATAAAACATAAAACAAACATAACAGAAAGATAAGATTTCCACATTTAAATCACAATATAAAATTTCATGATATTGAAATAATAATTCTATTTTCAAAACCATCTTCTAAACCAAAATATGTAAAAAAAATTATATGGTATTTATTGTTCTATTAAAAAAGAAAAGCTTGTAGAGGAAGCCAAATATAAAATAATGCTCATGGCGGTGGAATGGTTGATGTCACCACATATGGTAAAAAACATTACCTTTTTGGTTTAAAAAAATGATTCATAGAAAAAGATTCCTTCTTAATGAAATAAAAATCCAAAGTGGTTTATACAACATCTGAAATAATGTCATGTAGAAATAAATATATGCCTCATTCAAAGGAGAATGAGATGAAAGCCTTTTCATTGTGTTTAAATTGACTCGTTCCATTTTTAATCTCCTGAATAATAAACTGAAGTTAATTTATACTTGCTTCAGAACCTTTTTCTGGTTTATTATTTCTTTTATCTCACTTATTAACATGTTATAAACATTATATAATCATTTCAGTTAATAATGGTCATTTTGTGAATATTTGTTTCTTGAGTAAGAAATAAACTTCTTATAATTACATGTTTTTATGTGGTCAAAAGTCCATTATATACAAAATGATATTCATGATTTTGATACCATATTTATCTTATATATTCAGTATATATATATGTATTTATAACAGTACATAACATTTGGAGATAAAAATGAAATGCACCATTAATGAAGATGGTAATCCATACAACACATGAATGCTACTTTAATTTCTATTTAACATTTTAATGGAATGAAAACATAATGACACCTTGGTTTATTATGATTCCCATATAATATCATATAAAATTTCATTACCTCCATCCTTTATATGTCTCATGTATGGCATGAACCTGTTATATCACTTTGAGGGGTGGTAGTCTACACATCCTTAAATGGAATTATCATATTTACCCATTATAGAAACCATAAAGGTATGCATTAAATGAAAAATATAGAATCATAGAAGAAATATAAACAAAATATATATCATATATAAATAAATTTGCATCATAATGTCCACTATAAGGGTTTGTAGGATATAATTGAACAATCATCGTTTCGTCAGTCGTTAGTTCAGCGTCTATAGAAAATGTTTGTTTGTATCCATTAGATTGATGTGTATGGAAGTGTAGATAGAATTGTTCTCATAACAAAGAGACTAGTATATTTAAGATACCATAATTTGAATAAATGAAATGAATGAAGTTATTTTATGGGGTTGTAGAAGTAAAATAAAGAAAATAACTGAAGAGAATACGTTACCTTAAAATTGGGTATCGCCCTTTGCTTTGAACCAAAATATTAAATTGACTTTCCTTTTTCCTAGGGGAAGGATTCGAGGAGGAATATAGGGATGTAGGGAGACTAATTATATATAGTATGTATGATAATTGATTATTTAGAGGTTTGAGTAATGGGTTAGAGGTGTTGGCCATTTATAAGGGGGAGGATGGACTTGTTAAGAATTATTGAAAGTATTATTTTATTATAAACATATTTTCGGTTTCAAAAGGTCCAAAACACATTAAATTAGAAGATAATATGAATCATGTTCAAAATAAAATCATCCAAAAAATAATTTCACAAGTTTTTATATTGTTTTAATTTTTATAATGTTATTTATTTAAATCATTCATTAATGATGTAAACACTACATCATTATTGTGTAATAAATAATTTTATTTATTTGTTGTTAAAGAATTATAAATAAAATACCAAGATGTAGGAAATATTTTTATCGTTCAAATTAATATTTATTGTTGAATATAAATCTTATATAACCCCCTTTAAAAAATATTTTTTATAAGATATATGTATGTGTCATTTTTTATTATACATTAAATTAAATAGTATAAATTTTCATTATAACTACCAAGTGCCTCCATGGGGTCCCAAAATAGACCCAAGGATGACCATGGCCGGACATGTATCAACTTATTGGAATAGGAAACATGTTAGTGTAATTTACTATTATTATAATAATATTTGTTTACCCTTATTTACCAGATTTACCTTTTAACCATGATGAATAAAATATTTACTAATGTAAATATTCATAACGTCTAAAAATAAAAGCTACCTATTTTCACAAAATGGATCTCATAATTAAAAATATAGAATACTTTTTTCCAAATTCACAATATAGAAGTGGAAGAAATTAATTTAAAATTAATTCCCATTGTTTAAACAAACAACTTGTTTCTTGGGAATAATAATTATCCAAAAAATTATACTTGTTTAGGTCCAATGTCAAACTGAAATTAATTCCAATGAAAAAAATTGGATTAAATTTTAAAAATAAATCTAATTACACTTTAAAACAGTTTAAAAATATAATATAACCATATAAATAAATTATATTAAAAGGATGTTTGGAAATAAAATACAATATTTTTAACTATTCATTAAAAATTGCAAATTATCATAAAAATACCAAAATTTCATCCAAATTTTATTTTTTTATCTTGATTCAAAAAAAGAATATTATTTTGTCAAAAAGAACATATAAGAGTGAAAAAAAATTAGAAGGATTCACAATAAAAAGGTAGTAAATAGACCTTTTCAAGAATATTAGAGTGTTTATGGTTAAAATTAGATTCATTAAGATTAAAAGAATCTAAATTTTATTTGATAAATGTAAAAACCTTTAACAAACAAGTTTAATCATATTATAGTTTTTTCTATTTATTCTTTCCAATATAATGGCTATACGTTAACTACCATTTAATATAATAATATTATATTATTATTTTTCATTATACTCAACTTTGTGTGCAACATAACATTTCAAAGAAACTCGTTGTTGCATGTTGGGTACGCAATCAAAAAAATCATCCCTTTAATGTAAAATTAATATTTAAATCACAAATATTAATCAATATGAAAATATCATATCCGTTATTCACCTCGGAAGTTACATATATGGTGTAAATAATTTTTTTGATATAATATATCAATAATACCTTTATATATATATATATCTGGATTTTAATGTTTCGTATTATATTATTTATTTTATGGGGATAATGATGTAAAATTTACCAAATTCATAAGAGTTTATTTCACAATCTCATCATTATTCATGATATATTATCTTTATGTCTCCCTTAGAGAAATTATTTTATAATTCTTTAATAAAATAAATATATTTTCCTATACTAAATTTAATAATGAAATGTTCTAAGTAATAGTACCATTTTCACTCTCACTAGTTCCAAAAATTATTAAGAAATATTTCTTCAGAAAATACAAATTTGATTCTCTATTCGGTCAAAAATCCTTCTTCATCAAAAAAAAATGTTTCCAAATATTGTTTCTCAATATAATTTTTTAAAATACATTTTTTCCAATATTTGAATATAAATAAAATATGTTGGTAGGAATATTCATTTTTTCAAACATTTTCAATTTGACTATTACCAAAATTGTGAAATGAATATTTTTTTAATGTCTAAGACGTGAATTGAATATTCTACTATAAAGAAAAATCAATTTTTTAAATCATAATTATATATTTTAATGGTTAATATCAAAATTTATATATTTAAAATATTTTTTTAAATTTTAATTTTAATAATTATAAATTTAAAGTTAAAAGTTTATTTTCCCCAAAAATGTTTTATTATATTCTTATAGTTTTTTTATTCATCAACAATATTAACCATTTATTGTACATATGATAAAATGGGGATATTTTATATTGATATCATACATCTTTCATTTCTAGATGGTTTATTATTACCATGAGTAATAATTTTCAATTTCATTTTTATTCACCATATTAAACTATATGGTTTTTCATTTTGATTATTTTATTTCATTTTGTATCAAAATTTCATATATAATATTTTTAGTATGAATTTTTACATTATTAATATATCTCCCCTTTCATATGAGGAATTCATTATACATTTTAAGTGATGGTAGGGGGCCAGTTATAGATAGCATCTTGATGCATTGACACATATAATGATACTAATCATTTAGAAAAATGAAATTGGTTTTTACCCAAAATATTAAATTATTTTTTGAAATGTATTTAAAATAGGTTTTAGATGTATGGAATTATTAATTTTCTTATTATCATATTATTTATTTCTTTCCATGTTATTATATGATTAGTTAGAATATCCACAGATAAATTTTATTCTTAGATGTATATTTGTATATATTTGTTTGATCATATTTTATTCCTTCAACATTATTATAATGTTATTTATTAAATATAATGTGTTTTAGTTAATTATCATTGTATATTTATTTATATTTATTTAATTCTGATATATTATATTGTACTCATACCCTTACTAAACATCTAATCTCACCCCTTTCTTAATTTTTATTTCCATACGATACTAGTAAGTGTTTTTTGATAGATAAGTAGGGATGTGATAAGGGAAATAATTTCATTTTAAAAAAAACTTAATGTATTTTATACTTATTAAATTAATTTGAAATTTATGTACATATCGAATCTACCACGAATACTAATATTTTAGGTACATATGGATGTCATTACATTAATATAGTTCTAATGAAATAAAGTTGGTAGTGGCTCTAGGTAACTAGAGGTGGGGTCTTTTCAGATAACTTCTCTTAATAGAATATTGATATGATGAATAAAATATTTATTGAGTATCATTAGGGCGTCAAACTAATCCTTTTACAAATCATACCAGAAATCAAAGTGGAACTCACAATTATGAATATTTTAAACTATTTTTTACCTAAATAGGTAGATTCTAGGAGTTAATTGACATTAATATTAATGATGAATAATGAGATTTAGAAATAACTGGGTAAATTCATATTTACAAATTATGGTGTTAGATATACGACATTTTTCAATGCATTACATAGAAAAATGGGAATAAGAAAATTAATCTCATATAATCCAGTGATAGATAATATTATATCTAAAACAGGATAGCCTTCTAATAATTTGTTTTACTATTATAATGACCTTTTCAATGAAAACCAGATCTTAAGTATATAGATTGCTAAAAATGTGAATCTATACATTTTATATTAATATATTACTAACATTATTATCTTTATTATTAGTGATTTTAAATAAAATTTGTCACCTATGTACTTAAGGATGATGGTTCACTAGGCCATGATCGGTTCACTAACTTTTTTATTTAAGAATACTATGATATTATTCACTCAGGTATTGAGAGAATTAAAAACGGATATTATGAAAGTAAATTTACTCAAAGAGGTAAAAAATCTAAATTTATCCCCCTCATCCTAAATTTAGAAAATAAAAGTAATTTCAATATCTCCATTAATATTTGTTCTTTCAAAAAAAATTATAAAAAAATTAGAAAATTTATTGAAAATAAAATGTTTTGTCTTACATGTAAATAAGTCTCTCCAAATACTTATGGTAATATAATGGGATAGAATATTAAGGATTTTAACATAAACACTTAATTTTGTTTAAACCTTTTATGAAATTACAGAAATAGAGGAACATTAATATGAAATTACATGTGAATAAGTATAGTTATAGTTTGAATTGTAAATTTATATTTATCATCTAAAGACGTATCGATTATGTGATACATTTAGAAATTTATTTAAATCTATTTATTAAACTATTAATTTTGTAAATATAATTAATGGAACTTCATAGGGATACTTCACTGAAATCATATTTTTAAGGTAAAGTTATCCATTATTCGATATATTTTTTGATTTTCATTGAAATTGCATCTCTATGATGTTCAATGAGGGAAAATATAAAATGAATTAAGTCATATGGATTCATTCAGAACTCTTAAATTTATGTTATATTTATGGAATCAATTTATTTTTATTAGTTTTTTGGTGAAATATAATGATCCTTGAATAAATATTCAATCATTATGAATATGCCTTAAGTCAGTGTTTTGGTTTGGGAAATTACTATATTTATATTTTTTTAAACATATCATATGATATGAAATGGTTCACCTTGACCTACGTCATAATATTAGATGTTTAATTAGAATTTATTTATTTAAGAGTTATAGTGTTTCTTTGATATGTGTCAGGTTAATTATCCTAATAAATTCCTTCTACTATTCTTGAGAAGATTACTACTTATAATGGAAATCACTCTCTATAACTGGTTGTGTTATCATATCCAATGTTGTTATTATGATTAATTTTTTTATACCATTGTATTTTAACAATTTTCTTTTAAAAAAGTTAAATTAATGAGAGAATATATATATATATATATAATTCTCTTTGTAATATAAATAGGAAGAATCTTATAAAAATTCATGTATTAACTGTTTTATGAAAACTCATTTAGAAGGTATAGGAATAATTTTTTTTTTGAAAAATTCAATGATGTTTTTCAATATTGATTCATTTGAAATTTTCTTGACGATATGTTTTCAGAAATTTCATTTTTCTAGGTATATTAATCAATTTTTATTAATATATGATACTCAATTAATTAGATTCCCCTAATAATTGTATTCAAATGGTTATTTATACAAACAAGATAATGTCATCTAGATGGTATTCATAATTAAAATCCACATTATTTTTCAATTATTATAAATTAATGAATATCCCCATAAAAAAATATTGGATGATGATAATAATATTAATAATCCCTATATTTTAAATATTAATTATTCTTAAAAAAAATCAATTTTTGACATACATATCACCATAAATTTTGATACTAATGATTTTTTTTAAAAAATGAAAATCTTCGTGAATAAATATTAATTAGGTGAAATATCCTCCAAGTAAAAAGTTTATTATATATTTATAAATGGGAAAAATATCATATATAAGAAATTTTTTCAAAAACATTATAGTTTAATGATAATTACCTCAAGAAAATTCCTCATCGAGAGTATTTTACATAAAATGACACAATTTTTTAAAATATTAAAGGTTGAAGAATTTTATGTGCAGTCTATTTTAATACCTTTCATATTAAATATAGAGTTTGAAGATCAATAATAACTACCTTACCACTCCACTAGGGCCTTTTAAAGCATTGTTTCTTGTAATTAAAAAATGCCATGATTTTAGGGTGCTAATAATGAATAACTATTAAAGGCATCCAATAGTATCAAAATTTATACATAGAAAAAAAATATTCTAACGTTTTATCTTTCTAAAAATTGTTGTAATATCAATAAATATAGGAACTCTTTCATTCACAAATGATTAATCTTCTCAGTATTGAATTATGTATATCATTATGTGTAAAAACATTTAGAACACTAATGATATGTTCTTGATGATAATTCAATTATGTACATCAATATGATTATATTGTTGGGAAAGAAGATAATTTACTAGAAAAAAATACTATTTATCTACATATCATGTAAAACACTAAATTTATGATATATAAAACTAAATAATGTTACCTTATTGAATGGGAATATGGGAATACCTTGTTATTGTGCTACTTTTCAAAATCATCATAGGGATATTATGTACAGCTTCTCAAAAAAATGACGGAAAAATTATTTATTAATGTAGATATATAAGTATCCCTCAAAGTGATCAATACTATGAAGTAATGTGGAAAAAAGAACATATAATATAAATTTTAAAAAATATGACTGGTACTAGAAATTAAGAAAATATATATTTATCATTAATGGGTGTACTTATTTCATGGATTAATTTTCTCCAACATCATTACTGAATAAATATTTTTTTGCATACATTTAGGGAGGCAAATTTTATAAATAAATTCTTTTAGAATGAATTTTATTATTATACATACCTTGTTTTCATGTGTGTAGTTCTTAGGGACATTCATGAAATTATTGAATGAGATTGATGTAAAACTAGAAATTTCATATTTTTTAAATTTCAACCTAGTAAATGTTTCCAATGATTCTTACACCTTTAATTATATTTTGAATTATTATTAGTATTAGTCGTAAAATCACTATTTTTTTTAATTTTTCTTCTATTGTTGTATTCATTGAGTATTATTTTTATGATTTAAAACATATAATTTTATGAATTATGGTTATCTTATGTTCATTTAATCATGAATTACCATATGGTCTGATCATATGTCATGTTAATTAACCAAAAATATTTTCTACTAAAACTTTTCTTACAATAATAGTAGCTCAACCGTTATTTTAAAATATTTCCTTATAAGATCATATATATTCTAAAAGAAATTGTTTTCTTTAATACTATTAAGATATTTAAAATATTTTTTTGGTTTTTTATGATTTTGATTATGTCACAGATCCTTAGAATATATAATACCCTTCACAAACCCTAATATCCATGCATAAGTTTCATTCATCATGCTCGGTATGATGTTTCACATCCATCTCAATAGACTCTTGACAATGCTTATCAAAATGTTATACTTAAAATATGAATCATTATTTCTCAATTATACTTCATTGATATGTTCATATAACAAAGACCACAAATTAAATCCATAAAAAGTGATCTTAATGAATAAGGGGAGTTTTAAAATAGAGTTTACCTTTCTATCATGGATCCTAATATTATTCAATTTTTATTTCAAAATGATGTTGATTAGATGATGTATTTGATTAACCCCACCCCCATATTTTTCAAGACATCCAAATTATATTTTTACATCATTGTTCATTTACTAATATTTGATATTTTATCCATAATTTATGGAAATATAGTTTAATTATAAGGGTCTTAACCTCCACTTTTAGATCCCAACAATTCATCAATTTATTAGTATTCTACTTAGTATAAAATTTTTCTATGATCGATGCACATATAGAGAGTCCCACAAAATTACTCAAAGATTTTGTGTGGAATTGTATATTCATAACCCATTTCCTAAATTTATATCTATATATCAAGGAAAATAATGATTACAAGTAATTTGTAATCATGAAATCACATGTTCTTATTATATGAGTTGCAAATTTTAGTGGGATCATAAATCCTCTTTATGATTAGGGTAGTGTAATGTGAAAGATCAATTAGATCATAATCCATTGGTTACATTATAATATTTAAATTTCACACCCTCTATGATGTTCCAAGAGCCCAAATATGAAATTAATATTGATAAGAACAATCATGAGAGGATTCCATAACATAATCCTCTAAAAAATACCTTGTATGACGTACCCAAACACTATAAATCTCTTTTTATCATGACCTCACACAAAGACCTCTACTGGAATAGGGATAAGTAATCACTTGCTATGCATGGCGGAAGGTATGACCCTTAAACTACCATTGTGTTTATTTTAAAGACTTTAGAAATATAGAAACAATATTTTATAGATGTAATAAAAATAAAAATGGGATTACTTCTACTAATTGAAAGGGAAAATTACATTGAAGGATCATTTCATTTAGTATGATCACGAAATCTCATTCTCCTGCATCTAGAAAATATATAACCAGTTCATTTCATTAAATTTGTGGAATGTTTTAACATATAGATTTTATATTTGCTTACCTATAGGCAGGTATGAATTTAATTTTAAACAACTATTTTCAATATCTTATAAAATGAAACATAGAAAGGCCTTCATGGTTTACTTTTTACGAGATGTAATTATAGAAATTGTAGAAGATATTATAAAAAATGAAATCCTCATGGGAGTCCACATGTATTTTTATTGGGTACAACTAGTAAAGTAATGTTAAAATCTAATACAAATATTTTAGAGATAATGTTATGGGAGATAATGAGACATTGGGGTTTGAAATAGTAGGGAATATGAGTACAATATAAAAAATCATAGTAGGACACCAAAGGGTTGAGACAATTGAAATACTTTCATAGTGGGACTATATAAGGTGGAGGACTCCCCTAGAAAAAGTGAAGGATCAAATGCAACCTCCCTAGTCACAATAGTGTATGAAGAGGAATTCCTATCTAGAGGATATTATTTAATAGGATAGAGGGAAATGATATTAGTTTAATCATGGGTGAATATCCAGATACCATGACAACAAAAACTAAATATCATAAAGACTAATTTGGTTTATCAAAACCAATGATGATATAATTATGAGTAAATTTAGTTGAATCCAATTATTTTTTATCAACCAAATAAAAAACGAACAAAGGAGGATTAGGATCCTATAATATGTATCTTTATGGGCCCCAAATAACCTTTGTTTTGGGATATTATTATTGAAATCTAGAAGTTAGAAGATAGATACATTTAAAGGATTGTTATATGCCAACATCCCCATTAATCCACACTTATATGGTATGATAAAAAAATTCCAAAACATCATTTTTAGGGAATCTTCATAAAATGACAAAAATATCTATTATAAAATCTAGTTGACACAAGATAATCCTCGAAGAGTTATGATGGATATAATTTCTATGTACTTCAATGAAGATATATGGGATTGTTATGACTCCCATATTTATTTTATTTCCATATATTTTCTAGATATTCCTTCCCTTGATAACAATATATCCGACTCCAAATTCAAATAATTTAATATTGACAACATACAGTAGTATCAACCTAAAGTTGAAATCAAGGATTTAATATGGAAATCACATCACTAAATTTTTTGTGTAAAATATTAGTGATTAATTTTGAATTAGTGATGTATGTGGTTTATGATATTTGGTTTTTATGGTATAAATATGTTGTGGATTCTCATGAGGGATCTCACAAAAACCCAAAATTAGTTAAGAATAAATCCAATAAAAAGGGATTTTAGAGATATATGTCTGCCTAGTAAATATTAATTGTATTAAACTAAAAATTTATCATTATTTTTAAATAATAAGATACATTTTGTCAAAAATATTACATGGAATACCAAATTGATATTCCAAAAAAATAATATTTGTGGTTATTTATTTTATTATTTTTACAATAAAAAACAATACTTTATTATATAATCCCATGTAACACATGTATATTTCCATTCTCAAATTTATTTATGTTAAACCTCGGTACCATTTTTTAGTAAATATGTTTTAATCATACTATGAAAATTTATTGACCAATATATAACAAAATTTATATGAACTTTATACAATACTTCGGTAACACCCAACAAATTTAAATACATTTAAATTTTTATATCTTGTATTACATTTAATTATAAATAAATGTGTACCAGGTTATAATTAAAATATTATGGTTGTAACTTAACCATTATATTAGAAGGTAAGAATAAAAGTAAACATATAATAAAATACAATAAAAATATTGTAATAAAAACAATAAAGTCATATATTTCTCCATTATGAGGACCATTTTCTATATTGTCAATGTGGAAGCTTCATAACGGTTTTCCCCAAGCCAAGCCCATGTAAAACTCCAAAAATTGTAACTTAAATGAAATCTATTATGAGAGAAGTCAACCATTTTGTAAATCACTATGAGGTTCATTCCAGCTGAATCACCACCTATATGAGTATCACCACTTATCTTACCCTTAATACATATATATAATTCTCAATATATTTTGTAATTTTACTTTATAATGAGATAAACAATCATTTACAAATGTAATAAATAATTTATATATCACATTTATATTTATAAATTTAAAATTTATGTTTTTATATAGAATAAAATTTTTCTATATAAGAAACATTATTGATAAAAATTAACTCAAATAATTTTTTTTTAAAATTTTAAATCCTCATTTTAAAATAGGTTATAATGAAAATTAATTTTTATACATAAATATATCAGACTACGGTTAAATATTCATTATCAAAATAATCATAAAAGTGTAAAATTAAAATATTTATTACCTAGTATTATATATATTCATATAAATAATTTAACCACTATTTTAAATAATGGATCTACTGTTAGGTTTAAACATAAAATAAAATGTATTAGAACTCTTTTAATTATATGATGACATGAAATTACATTATGATCTAATAGAACTTAAAAAGGAACTTTTTAAACAAAAATAATATTCATATATAATGAATATTTTATTTTAAAAGTTTATTTTATCAAATTTGGAAATTAAAAAAAATTAAATTGATCATAAACACTAATTCATCATTTATAAATTACATATTAAGGGTAAAATTATATTATTCATAAAAAATAATCATGTTAAACATTTCATCCTATTAAATTAGGAAGAAAATTTGTAACATAGTATGAATCTTATTTTAATAAATTTATATTAAAAATAGAAAATAAATATGGGCTAATTTTGGTTAAAAATTTATACCTAAATTTCTAAAAAATATTTTTTTTACATAACTCACCAAACTCTCATGTGATTCAATCTTTTCCCTCTCAAATATCTTTCATTTTGAATGGAAACTCTTTATCATTCAACTCTAACAAATATCTCACTGTCACCCTCTTCATTCCACAATTATCCTTCTAATTATTCTTTAATACATTCCCATTTAATATATAATTTAAACATATTCCATTTTTATAATCCCATGGTCCTAATAAGTTACACCGATTCTTCCACTTCTTATAAGTATATAATAGAAGGCTCACATTCTCAATGTGAGTACCATCTACTCCCTAATATTTTGTCTTATATCATTCTACTCTATAAATATCTCAACCAAAGCAATATAATGAAATAAATATCTTTATAATATTTAAATTTAATTATTTTTATGGAATAATTACTCTTTAACTTCATCATAATTATTCAAATATAAAAAATCTGCACATTCCCATATATCTGAACTGCCGCCACCATTGATGACATGTCTCCATTGTCATGATCACCTCAGTGAATGTTTATAGAAATAATTTTATAATTAAATATAGATATAATAAATATCTTGTAACATATTTCATATTTTGGATGGATGACATAAAAATTATGGATAAATATAATGTAATTAAATGATTTTTCTAAATTATTTGAAAAAATGACATCCCATATTTCATCCCCATGAATCATAAATAATACTCTCATTTATCAAAATTAAGAATTTATAAATAAGAGTGGAATATCTTTTAAAAAAGAAAATTATATAGGAATTATTGTTTAAAATTAAAAAAATTAAGATTAACATCGATATTATTAAACTCATACAAAACAATTAATGTTACTAATGACCATTTAGGAAGATAAATAATACATTGTAAATGAATTTTTAATTAATGGTTATAATTTAAGATTTTAAAAGGTAATAAATATGGATAAGGTCTTAAAATATTATTTTACAATATATATATGTTTATTATACATGTTTTTAAAGTTATTTAATGAATTTTATAGTTAATTTATGTGTTCCTTATCATACTTTTATTTCTAGGAGATATATTATTAATTCTATGCAAGTATTATTTTTGGTACTGTATATAATACCATATATAATAATTTCATCATAAAATTCATTAAATTATCAGAATTTACAAATCCAATATATGATATCGTTTTATGGTCTTTTGATTCATATGTATAAAAAATCAGTGAGGAATTTTCTAATTCAATTTTCATTTATTAAGTTATGATCATTATTCCTAAAATGTATTCCCATAAGTTGGAAAGATTGTACACCATGATTTAATTTTACTATACCTACACCATTAATTTGTTATTTATAATTAATTCTCATGAATTCTTTTCTATGTATTATGACATCAACTGTTATTCTTTGATGGATTTCTATATTCATAAAAATGAATAATTGTTGAGAATAACACCAATCTTATTTAATGGATGTTTCTCCTCTACATATATATTCATTATTTCCATGAATTGATTAATTATATAGAAGGAAATAATAATATTTATTATCATTTTAATACCCGTCTTTATCTACACAAATTTTAAGAATGATTTTTTAGTGTCATTTTCATTATTATTGTTTCAATAAATTTATTTTTAAATCTTAAAATAGAATTTTATTTGACATCGATATATTTTATCATGAAATATATTTTTTTACTTATATATGATTTCATTAAAAAATTTCCCCATTATCACAAAAGGAATTTTATACTTGGTAATAAGATTTCATGAATTTGCTTCAAAATTTTATTATAATTTTTTTTAGAACTAGACACACAATAACAATATTTTTAATTTATGCTCACTTCTTATGTGATATCGAATGAATTTTTCTTCTTATAGATGTTTTTTTCATCTATCTAAACATCCATTAATGTTATTATGTTTCAATTGGGATACTACTTAGTAATATAATCTACCTTCATTATATCTATTACTATGATTTTTATTATGTTTTTTATTGATAAATGTATCAATAACATTTATGTTTATTACTAAAATATAGATTTTTATTAATTTCTGGGAAAAGTTGATTATTTATTTTATTTTTCATTAATTTAAATATATATTGAATTAATTTAAATTATTTAATTTATGGTTTGGACTTGGGTCTGTTTTTATAGTAGATGCATCATTTGGTCACATGAGATAAAAAAGTTTGGATATTTTTTATTATCCTACCCAATTATTAAAATGTCTTAGATGTGGTCCTGACGATATATAGTATGTACTGATTTTTTATAGATGTTATGTAATATTTCATGGATGAGGCATTAATGATGTGATTAAAATTAATTTCCTAATGAATTTCAACACTAGGAAATAAGTTATTATTATCCACATTATTATTTATAATTTTATTTTATCATGGGATAGAATATAAACTCATGGGAATTTTTATATATAATATTTTGATCTATAATAATTCCATATATATTATTCAATCCTTATATCTACTTTAAATATTTTGATATGATCTACATCCTTACTAAGGATATAACCTCACATTTGTTTATATTTCCATTTCCCTAAGTTATGAAGAAGAGTAATTCAAATCATATCCCTCTAATTATATCATAAGCGGTAATTTGTTTTGACATATTGAAAAATTATTTATACAATGAAAATGATTTTTATGGAAAAAGTTATATTTTTTGGGAAATATAAAATTTTTATATTTGAATTATTTTACATGTTATTTAAATCTAATAACCTTAATTGTACATGGTATCTAAATTGTTCCTTATTTTTTTAAAATATTTTAATTTTGGTTGGTTTATTTTGGTTCAGTTCTATTCGTTTCAAGCTCAATATGAAAATAATATATTTACTAGTAATGAATATTGGGGTATGAGTTTCAGGATTCAAAGTTGGTATAATAAAAATGTTTAGTAATTTTAGATCTCTGTGTGTATAATGATATACTTCATTATCACTCATGTAATTTTATGGGGGATTTGAAAATTTCATTTGGTGGATGGATTTTTTAGATAATATTATGCTAAATAAAGATTATTCTCATTTTAACATCATAAATATATATTTTTTCAAATATGAAACAATGATTGGGGGAGACTCAAAGCTTTGGTTATTAACTTAGTAATATAAAAGTAATCAAGGATGTTAAATTAGACACCGGAAAACCAATGGACCCATAGGATAGTTAGTGGGTTATGAAATAGACCTTATTCTAAAAGGGGCTCATAGGTTAGATGGTGAGCCTTCAACAGGTAGCTATTATCCCAATCTATATTTGAGGCACCCTAAAATGCTACAGGGATGGGTGTGTTGAGAAGTGGTTAAGTATGATCCCTTTAGTCTTTTTTGACACCAATGTCACTTTAGGGTTATTATGATCTTATTGATCTTTTGAGATCCATTCAACTAAACACATCTCATCTCATCCAACCAAGAGTTCCCTTTGATCATGGCTGTATCTAGATGAAATGGATGATGAGTCTATGTGAGACCATATGTTCTTCCCTGATCATATTTTCCTTCTTCACTAAGTGTTGGGCGATCAATTTCTTATCCACAATCTTTTTTTCTCAGAGTATATATTCACCATAATTCTCTTTTACAATATAATTTTTTATAGATCCTCTTCATCTTATACATTAGTTTTGTAAATATATATATATATATATTAGTTAATAAAAAAGATGAAAAATAAACCAGTTATTATTAGAATTGTCTTGGATTAATGGAGATTCATATTAGCATGGATTGATGAATCCTAATAATGTTTATGTTGAGTCATTGTTTTATTTTAAGTTTATGGTATGTTTCTTTTTTCCTACGTAAATATTTATTGAAATTTTTTTAATATTCTATCTATTTATGGAGTTGAACTTAGGCTTTTCGATACCTTATAATAGGGGGTGTGTCAAGACCATACCAAGTACTATTCGATGATTATGTTCCTAGGGTACATTGGTTGGTTTAATTAATATACAAGATTAAATTTAATTATATTAAATTGAACTTTTTTTATTTAAGATAGTGTTTTCCTCAAAATAATTTTGTAATAGTGTTATGGACCATCTATGGGTGGTGGGTTATGATATCATCAGGGTTCTTGATACATAGAACATCTTTTAAAAAGTATTCCATTCACATTTGGTCATATTTTTACTTTTAATAATTTAATTAATTATAATTTAGTTATAATTAATTAATTTGAAATTCTTGGTCACAAGGTAGAAACTTATGGAGATTTATGGTGCCGAACGGAGATGCATGGTCACATACATAGAGGCTAGGCATTTCTTATATGGGAGTTATCTGCAGGTTATGGTAGTATATCCCATTAACTCTTCCCTATTGTAGTACGAATTATTAATTGGAATGTCGTATGATTTTCAACACCTTGGGATAATGACTTGTAGTGTATAAATTTACTATGAATAACATAAATTATTAATTATTCAATGATTCTCACGCCTTAAATAACTAAAGGAATTGTTCCTAATGTAACTGAACAATGTACCAAGGGTAATTATGGACTCTTATTAACCTAATTAATTTTAGGAATCAATGAATGAATCATAATCACTAATGTGTGACTTTTATTACATGGACCCTCCTTGTGTAAGTGGTTCTGAAACTTGTTATCTAGATCTCATATGACCATGTTTGATGATTGATCACATGTATGCATGTGTCTGGCCTGTTAGTAAATGATTAATTCTTCATCAAATTGGTTGGAATATATTCTCCTTGAGATCATGTTTTATTTTTGATCACATGTATGTGTGTGTACGTGTGTCCTATGAGACCATATTTGGTGGTTGAACACATGTATGTGTGTGTGTATAATGTGAGACCACTTTTCTTCTTGATCACATATGAGTGTATTTTTGTATCCTATGATACTATTTATTATTTATGATCACATGTGGGTCTATTTATAGCTCAAGAGAACATGTTTTATAATTGATTATATAATATTGTTTGTGTTTGTGAATGTGCGTGGATTGTGAGACCATGTATGATCATTGGTTGGATGTGTGTGTATAAGGATATAGATACTTCGGATTAATAAGCCCTTCATGTATCAATATCTATGATGAAAATATCCACATGTTTTGTATCCAGTATATTATATGTAATGTATTTTCTATTCATTGTTCAAATGTGATTGGTGTACCCTTCATGGCTTGGTGACCATTGAGGGGAAGAGCTTCATATACTGCATGTGAAATAATGACCAGAACGAGTAGGATGATGTGGCATGATGTCCTTATGAACTAACCGGGGGGAATGAAGAAATTCTATCATGATGATTTGTCCATAGATTATGGAATGTAGAGGAACCCTCATGGATGATGATCAGGTATATCAAGAAGCGTGATTCACATACTACCGAAACATATCATGGAAAAGAAGTGTTATTGTGGGGGGATTTTAATGACATGTTTCATTATGGGTTAAAATTTTTAAGAGGTAATTTGATCATTTTATCTGTTGGATGGATCATTTGAAAAAAAATGTTTCAAACTAATACGTTTTTTATTTTAACATAGTAATTAGGTGTTTGTAAACATTAATGAAATCTTTGTAATAGACTCATATCTATGTATATCACTATAGGTTTCCTTGAAAAGTTGGGGTTTCCACAATTGTCAAAGGATACCTATAGGGGTGGGTAGTAGCGTTTTTCCCATTAGGACACACACACCACCTGATGAGTATGCCATGTGTAGTCGGTGGGGTTCACTCAACAATGGTTTAGAGAGGTGATTTTAGTCTATTAGATATCAAGTACCCATAATAAATTTTAGTCTTAACACAGTATTTAGAGATCTATTCAGTTATAATTCTCTATTCTATTCCCTCTATGAGTTCCATTTGATCAAGTGTGGATCAAGATGCAACTGAGATAAATCTAGATGAGAACCACCACTATTCATTGGTCTTTTCTTCATTCTTCCTCATGTGGTGGTGGATCATTTTTCAATTAATCATGGATGTTTACTTTCCATATGTATTATCCATTATGATAATTTAATATATCAATTATCTATGAACCCACCTCCTCTTAATCATCTTATTCATAGAATGATCATTGGGAATATTTCATTTAGAGGAATGGATTAAAATTCCATTGTTTCTTGATGAAATTGATGAAAATGATGGGGATTAGAATATATGTTTCTCGATGTTGTCTTGTGATGAAGAATTTATTCTTTTATTGGGTTGGTTATTATATTTATATCCCAAGGTAACCCTTGTATGGTTTTTTTTATGAATTGACTTGAATTTTCTGTTAGACCATAGATTCGTTTTTGGGATTTTTTAGGAATGATATTCAAGGTTGTGTAAGGAGTGGCCAAATATTTTTTGGATGATGTTGTATTTAAGTTAATATCTGTGCTTAATTAAAAATTATAATTATAAATTAACAATAATAATTTTTCTCTTTTTTGTTCTCGTGTGATGTGGATATTTCTTATAATTACATCAGATAGGGTTGTGAGCCTTTAATGCATGGTCGGTTATGTTTCTAGCTGGGAAGTGATACCTAGAAGGTCATTTTGAAAGTATTCCTTTCTAAAATGGTTATATGATTACATATAATTATTTATTAATTATAATTTTTATTTATTGATTAATTTATAATGAACATTAAAGAGTTAGGAATTAATGGTGAAAATTTGAATCCTAATGGAATTAGATAAACTCGGAAAAAGTCATTTGAATTTTCTTGGGTGGGATTTAGCTTCATGTTGGTGTAGGTATTATTTTTTACTCTACCATGTGGTATGGTTCACAGATTATTGTCATGTGATACAAGGTTCTCCACTAAGGGTTATTGACTCCAAATTCATTAATGTGATATGAATAAAATGTAATGATTAATTATTTAATCATCATCAACTCTAAACAAATTGAAAGATACAAACCTAATGTTAGGAAATAAAATTAATAGTTCCATGATGGAACATTGAGAATATGTCTCTGTTTGTATCCCAGGAGACCAAGTTTAAGCCTTGATCATCTAGATGTGTGTGTGGGGGTGTGTTTATATCCCATCATATTATGTTTTATGCTTGATCACATGTGTGAGTAGCATATGACACATCTGTCAGCATGTGAAGCCAATGAGACTGTGTTTTATTCATTCATTAATGTGTGTGTATTTGGGTCTCCTATGTGACCTTGTTAGATATTTTATTAAAATTATCTATTTATAGATATTAAAATGCATGATCAACATGAATTTCTAATTCCTATGTGTATGAAAACACTTTATCCATTTGAAATATTTATTATATTATTTTCATCATTCTATGAAAAGTAATAGTGTGATCTATTGACCCATCATGGATATATTCCCCTTTAGGGTGTTATTTCAGAAATTTTATGTGATATGATGACATGACCAATATAAAAGGTATAGAATGATATCCTTGTTGGTGGACATGGGAGAGTGATTCCCTTGTGTCATGAAACAATATATAATTTTTTTTATTATGGTATTTAGATTTCTAACACTAAAAGTTGTTTTAGGTAACAATGGTCATGTGGCCTAACACATTGGATGGATTGATCATGATGTCCTTGGGACCAAGACAACGATATATAGAGGTCGTGATAACATTTTGGCTGGACATAATAAACAATTTCCTTGTGACTAATGTGGATTACATTTGTTAACCTTGTTGTTGAATATATTTTACAACTCTTTTACAACTAAAATTGAGTTATTCAACTAAATTAGGTGAGCTTGGTGATTGGTGGTGGCTTCAAATAATCACGACTTCATAACATAAATTTTTTATTCCCACTTTTCTTTTAAAATTGTATATAATGGCATCTGTAGTTATGTATTTTTTGTTTAATTGATATCGATATTTTCTCATGCATATACACTTTATTTATCAGTTATGTACTAAACCATGTTAGTGGTTCCCTATGGGGTTTTACTCATTCCCTTATTGGGTAGACATGGAACTTGGGTGCCCATATATCACTCACTATTTGTTGGGTTTGGTTTGGCTAAGGCATCAGTTTGATCATTAAGTGATATAACTCTCTATGAATCCATAGACATGAGGGATATGAGGTGTAATGTTTTGTTGAGAACAACTTGGAAATTATTTTCTTTTCAATAAATTTCATGTGATTTTCTCAATGTGATATTAGTGTGTTATATTTAAATAAGATCATTTTACTCAATTGAATCCAAATTCAATCACTAAATATTGAATTTTTTTTCTACCATGATTGTATATTATTAAATGTTTTCTTATTTAACTATTATTGTGAACTCTGATTGAGGGTATTCTCTCCCCATTATGATCTTTATACACTTTAATGTAGTCAGTATCCTTTCTTATATAGGTTGGTGAACCTAAGGTCATGATCTTATTTAGATTTTACCTAATTACTCATGTTATAGTCTTGTTGTAATTGTACTGGTATGGTGTACAAGTATACCATAGGGTAATTATGTGATTTTATGTCAATTAAATTCAATTAATATTGGGAAAATATAAATATTTTTAGGATAATAAATGATAAAGGTTATATGTATAGATATATATATTGTTGTGTGATTTCATGTTATTTGGGGATAATGTTTATATTTAATTTGAGGAAAATTAATTTCCATGAAATCCGTGTTTTAGTATACAATTATAATGATCTTGATTTAGTTTTTATTATATATTATAACTAAAATACATTATTATAAACCCTAATGATAAGTATAAATATTAGGAAACAACTTAATATTTTACTAAAGTAGAGTGTATGTGGTTTACAAGAAATAACATCCATGTTTGGATACAGACAAATAGAAGTGTTCTCAATAATATGTTCACCTATGTTTATTAACCATAAAAATGTCACAATATGAATCGAAAATTCATCACTTGGTACAAAATCAGTTAGGATAATGACAATCCTACATTGACAGTCTGGTGGGATATTCATTAGATATTTCATATGATTCCTAAAAACTATTTTAAATGATTAAAATAGAATATAATCAAATAATATATGACTAGAATACATAAAAATAATATTACCATTGATAACCTATATTTAATAAAAATTATTTAAAAGCTAGGTTATAGACATCGTTCATCATATATGTCATATAATTCTATTCTTTTACTTTTAATAATTTTTTTAATTTAAGTTTTCAATGACTTCATATTTCCTTTATTTTTCTTAATGGTTGATTACTAGATAAATTTATTTAGAAATTATTTCTGTGGATAATGGGGTTAATTTCCTAATTAACAATTGAAAAATATAGGGTTTTGAGTGATAAAATATACTCTTATTTCAAACTAACAACTGAAAGATATGATTAACCATTTAGACGATAAATTTTTTTAAATTCTCCAAAGTAGAAAACATGTATCCTTATCTAATTTTATCAAATAAAAACTTTTTGGGAAAAAATATTTTATTTTCTAAGCTTAAAAAATTTGACAATAATAACTTAATAATATTTCTAAAATATACTAGTTGGTGTTTTGTTTTTGGTAAAGGTAGTCATCGAGAAATCAATTGTTGATGATATATGATGAGTTCAGTTAAACTAATTGAGGAAAATTATGTTCATTCTAAGGTACCACTAAAAATTTAACTTTTTGATGGAAATAATATTATACATTTTGTAAATTAATTCTCAAAACCAAGGTTGTAAGGGAATGAATATTAATTAACTACTACTAAAGTGGATCGTGCAAATTAAAGTGCACTTATCCTATAATTTAAATTTCTAGATGTATTATTATATTTTTATTCTAGAATCATTGATATATCTAGGAAGATTAATAATTGAATTGAAATCATAACCATAATGATATTATATTGAATTATTAGAGAAAAATTATAGTTGAATTGTTATTGTATAAATATTGTAATATTAATGAAATTTTCTCCATGTTAAAATTATTATTCTACCTTTATATGAATTTAATGTAATTTTAAATTTGGATTGGATATATAGACATTAAATACAAGTTAATTACAAAAAACATGATTAAAAATTCCAATAGTATAATCAACCAACTATCAATTATTAATGCAGTATTGAATATGATAATAGAATTAAAACTAACTCCATTATTTATTTCTCCTTACTAAATCATGAGATGCGTCTCTTAGTCTTCCTCCTCATTATAATGTATTTATTTCCATAAAATTATTACTTAATTCTAGAATTCATTATGGAATACTTTAAATATTATTATTAGTGAGTGATAATTAAAATTTTAATTAAATAATTAATTACATGTGGTTGAATGAAACCCCCCATAAATTATAATAATTTAAAATATTTGAATCTTATTTTAAACCTATCATTGAATGAATGTAATAAAATTATAAATAAAATATTACTATTGTAACATATCCATTTATTATGTGATTATAATAAGAAGTAAAAATATTTTAAAAATAAAAAAATAATTGAAATAGAATCTGGTTGTATATTTATTGATTATGAAGAATATTATTTTATCCTGAGAAGGAGGAATCCCTACTACAGTTTTCCTTTGATCAATCCTATATTGAAATCAAACAAGCTTGGAAATGGCTTGGTACCTGGGTTGGAAGATGGCCATGTACAAAGCTAGATATATGATTATGGACCTAAGTACACGAGCATTTCCAAGAGGACATGGGATGGACCCTTGTGGGAAAGACACATCCTGTGGGACAAATAGATGTTGTTTACAGTGACCTAACCACTGATATGTGCCCAGAGGATATACAGTGAGGGAAAATGGAAGGGTTTCCGGTCATGTGGACCCGTTTACACATATTGTACTTCCATCTAAAACATTTTTCTCTTATATATCTATCATTTTAAGTAAGATTTCATCCCGCTATTGCCCTATCTAGATTGATTTTCCATGTAGAACATGATGGAAACTTTCTTAGTTGATTTAGAGATGTGATGTGAGATGTTTGAAGTATGATTCTTATTCATATGATTCACAATGATGATAGTGATTAGGAAAGATCCTTGAAGATCTCATATAGAGATGGTGCTCCCCTATTACCCTATAGTCTGGGTCCTCTATAATCTTTTATCTAGTTGTGGTGGTACTCCCATTTGATACAAGGGTGTGTATACTCTACCTTTAAAGATGGTACTCCCTTTTCATACTAAGGTGTGGGTCCTCTATACACTTTATATAGGAATAGTTGGTACCCCCATATTAAATGTTTATGTCCTCTATCCATTTAGATGATTCCACCATGTCACACAATGTTGAGGTCCCACCATACAAATTATACATATAAATTTGGTACTTTCATGCTGCTCCAGTGCATGGGTCTTCTATCCACAAAGATAGTAGTCACCAATGAAACTAGGGAACAGTTCCACCATTATCATTGTACATATATAGAGGTAGTACACCAGAATTTAGGGTATAGGGATTTTATCCATGGATATGGTATTCCTCTGTCACAATAGAGTGTGGGTCATCCATTTTCTGTTCAAATATATTGATACATTACTCCGCTATATGGTTATGTTCCTCTATCTATTAAGTAGATTCCTCCATATCGTACCAGGTCATGGGTCTTCTATATTTTAAATATTAATCTCCCTTGATCTATGGAGTACTGACAAGGTTTGAGGTAATATCCTCATTTTATGGATGTTAATAAAAAATCACTTTTTTAAAAATTTATGAGTTTTTTATATGAGATATTAATTATTTAGTAAAAATCATTTGATAAATTATTTAAATGATTTACACATTGTAAAAAACTCAATTAACAATTTATAATATTCAATGAAATAATTTTAGGTTTAGATTCTATGTTAGTACATGATTCCAATTTTTTTAGTGCCTCAACATTGAAGGAATAAAAATATTAAATATATTATATTATATGGGGAAACGTTTACCCAAATAAATGGAATATCTCTTAAATGGTACATTGAATGAGAAGTATGATAACACAGTTAGGTTTGTTAATTTTTTTACATTATGAATGTTATATGATTTATTCACGATTGGCGTTCGGTCAGATATCACTTGAGGATAAATTATTTAAAATTTAAATTATATATTTTTCCAAAATTAATTGAATACCTCACAAAAAATCAGTCATATTAGAAATATAATGGAATAGTTAAGACTGAAAGACCATTTTTATCCTAGGAATGAAATAAATTGTGTCTATCAGATGTTCTATAACAATACATGTGAGGGTAAATAATTTTACCACTTAATAATAATAATAATAATAATGTTAATTTATTTAATTTTTTCATCTTCTTAAATGTCACACACAAACCGCCACTTTTAAACATGGAGGCTATCCAAAATATTGTATATTAATGCTCTTTTCCCAGAAATTTCATCAATGAATTAGTTAGGAGAGATAAAATCCTCCAACATAAATATTAAATTTAATCTCAGACTAAAAAGGATGTTATTATTTTGTTTACGATGTACTGTGCTTTTGGGGTTTTAATATCCAAATTGTTTGACTCACATCACTTGTAGATCTTGTGGATTCTGAGTGACACTAGATCCCACTTTCATGCAACTGGTGAATATTATTTCAAACCCATACCTGATTCTAAGAATGATAGAGGTAATATTTTTTTTTGTGTGATGTGCCCCAATATTTTTAAAGATTTTTTAAATTATATAAATTAATTTTTATTTTTACATATTAGATTATTAAAAATGAAATTTTTATTTTTTAATTATTTGATAAAACCTAGAATTATCAAGGGAAAATCCACATTATTTTCAAAATATAATATTTAAAAAAGTATTAAATGATATTTTAGTGTAATATTCATAAATTTAAATAAATCGTTAGGATATGAATTATCAATGTTAATTAATAAAAAATAATCCTAATATATTTTTTATGAAATTACCAAGGATGATAATAGAGATTCTACAAACCATAAATATATTTAATTATTAGGGTTAATCATTAAAAAATTATCAAATGAGAAATTTTGTGGTATTACAAATGATCAAAATAAATTATTGTCAAGGAAAATTTACAAAAAAAATTATGGAGGTATTATTGCATGTAATTATATGAGTTAATTAAAAAATTATAATTTATGAAAGAGATACAAAAATATAATTAAAAAGTCTAATTTATGAAAAATAATCATGAGATAATTATAAAATGTTAATTTATAATATATTTTCAAGAGATAATTGAAGAAACATAATTTATGAGAAATTCTAAAAATATAATTATAAAAATGATATTTTACGAGAAATTATAAAAGGATAATAATAAAAGGATAATAATTTGATAATTAAAAAAATAATTATAAAAGGATAATTTCTAATTAATTAACCATAAATATTTATAAAATGATAATTTATTGGATATTATCAATTGCTAATTATAAGAAGACAATTTATGAGAAATTATCAAAAGATAATAATAAAATAACTAGTTTTGGTTCTAGGGACTTTTTTCTGCCATGAGGATTGACATGTTGTCAACATTAATAATAAGGCCCATGAAGAGGTCTCCATGAATAATTAGTTTTCCAATCCATCTAGGAACCCACAAAAGGTGGTTTATTCCTTCTATTGATAATTTTGATTTTGAGGTAGACACTTCCTTTCTATTTCAAGCCATGTAGATGATGTTTTAATGATTTGGGATTTATGATAGACTAAAATAAACTTTTTATGTGATGCATGTGGCTCTGTGTATGTAGTCGTGAGGCCTACTTGATTGAAAGATTATGATTATGCATGTTTATGTGATTCATACCATGATTAGTTTCACATATGTGTGTATGTATGGATTTGTTCATGCTCTTGATATGTTATGAATGGTTGCATTTTTGATTTATGATATTTTTGGTATATTTTATGTTTTTGTGTTATTCAGGGTACCTATGTGATTGGTGGGACTGTAAAATCTCAGTATCATTAGAAGGGGACCATGTTCAGAGGATGCATGCCACTTGATGATGAGACCAAGATGGATGATGGGGCATCATGGCCCAGTGTGGCTTGACCTGGGTGCATGAAAAACATGCTTGATCAAACCTTTATGGAGATATTATGTGGCATAATAATCAAGATTCGTCAGACCTACAGGGAAACAGTGGGTTATGATGGTCTATGTGACCAGAACTGGAGTTATTCTATGGAATGATGATGTAATTTGGTTTGACCTAGAGTCCTTGGGCATGTAAATATATTGAGAAGCATGATGTTTACACTAACGTTGAGACATTTCCATTTTTTATGATGATTTTCAGCATGTTGCTGGAAGATGTATAACTTGGGATGTTGTAGTTTGTTCAATGAATGAATCCTCACCACAGTTGTTCTTTTGGTCCATTTATTCACTATTATTTTATACACACACACACATATATATATATATATGTATGTATGTTCACAATTTTTATAGATTTGTTGGTAGTGTCCAAATCATTATTTATACGCATACCCTTCTTGGGAATTATAGATCACTTGTAGATTTCATGAAATGAGATCCAGTGAATGGAAAGGGACCTCTGGTGGATGTTGGAGCAGTGGAACATGGAGTAAGAATGGGATGGGATAGACTCCCAGGGACCCATAGATTTTTATATATTTGTTTATATCTTTATCTATCCTATTTTAACTTTCTAGTGCATATTTATTACATTGGGAGGTGTTTATTTATAGGTCATGTTTAGTTCCCAAATCTTCATGATTACTCTGACAATTTAATGTTGTTATTGTTTATTTCTTTTACTGTTCTACAAGATTATATGTACACTATTATCTCCCAATAATCATACGTATAAACTTTTTTCTAGTCAGAAGCCTCTTATAAATGGGGAGACGTGCATTATCCATGTAACATCTATCTTGGACCAGGTGGTATGGGTCGGTTTGTTACTTTGGGTCCCTCCACATAAATTCTTTGGACAGACATGCGAGATGTCAGGCATCGATGTTGGACCATTGGATTTGCATGAAAATTCATGTTCCTGGGATGGATTTTGATATTGATATCACATATCTCTCTCATCTAGGTTTCTTATATTAGAATATGTATATCTATGTAATTGGGATTCATTTCCCTTTGGTTTATCTTGACCATACTACTTCTATCATGTTGTATATTACTCCCTCTTACGTTTTTTGGGGAATCTTACTGGGAATGTATATAGTCAAACAAGCAAAGGATTTTTGCACAGTTGTCACATATTATGTATAAGATGGTATGTTCAATAGTTAAATTGGTGTAGAATAGGGATATAATAGTGAATTTTAATTTTTACGGTGTTTGGGTATTGGAGATCAAGAGTCGGGATCAACTAGATTTCTAATATTTCATGTTAATTTTCTTATGGGACATATTTTCTAGTTTGGTGGGTTTTTTTAGTTACATTTTATATTCCACTATCATACTCTCTTGTATTCCCATGTGTTTATTTCATGCTTAATTTTTCCTCTAGATATTACTATCTTTTATTATTATTCCTCTCAACATATGCATGGAGATTGTATGGGGTGTTCATATTGGTACTCAAGGGGAATGCCTCTAATTTCATTTATTATTTTCTCATTTAATATCATCAACCCATGGCCAGTGGACGTGAGTTTGGAGTTATGGTGGATTGATCTTCCATCAATGAGGTGGTCCATAGAGGTTCAAGTCATTATAGATTGGTATCAAAGGTGGTCTGAGCTCATGATTGTGTTTTTAGTTTTCTCCTACTATGACTATTGGTTTGGAATTTTGGGTAATGGTATCAAGGTGTATCGAATGAAACATTCAATATATGTTACCATGTGTTCATGTAGGGGTTGATTTATTCATTCACCAAGACTCCTATTACGTACATCTCCAATCAACATACCATGACATTGGTTACAGGGCACATTGGTACATGCATCATATAGGATTGTGTCCTTTGACATTCCTTCTGGAGTTATCTCTTAATATATATATATATATATATACAATCTTCCTACATTGGTATATCATGAGTTATATTAAGTATTTCTCTAGGAAGATAGCCATCTAGGTTACTGATTGAAGATCGTAAAGGCAGTTCGATGAGTCATGAGGCCTTGGATCAAAGCATATATTACAAGATCTCACCACCATGTGGGAATGTTTCATCACCCACACCTATCAAAAATAATATTATCTTATAGGAGTGGGTTGAGGATGCACATAATATTAGAATAATCCATGATTTTCAGTGAAAGAGTCCGCTATGGTTCCCTGGTGAGGAAGATACCTAGGAAAAAGAGGACTATATTTAGTTAATGATATGAGATTTAAAACTATTGAGGACCCCTAAATGATATAATGGTACTACTACTATCCATTCATTCACATGGATTAGTTTTTAACTATGGGATTCTAGTGACACGAATGTATAATGAATCAGTACTCTCTTGTTCTGACTTCCAACAACTATTTTGTCAGGATTAATGCCCCTCGTCATTGTGTTTAGTTTTGATTTAGGAACTTTTAGATAATAAGTAGGGAGTAATTATAGTTCCAATGTATACTGATATGTTTATTGATCTTAAAAATTTCTTCCTTGAGATGATTTTGTATTCTTACCTATAGGAATAAAAGTTCAATCATTGTCTCGACAGAGATATCTATGCTACTGTGTTACCCCTATTCATTCCAACATATTCTAGAGTTATATAGTGGGAACTGGGGATATATATATTCCTATTTGAGGGATTCTATGTGGATAAGTTCATGAGATGGAGTCACAGGGGATAGTATTCTATTGTGACTGGTAAACAACATTACATGATGCATATAAAGAATATCTATGCTCGGAATTAGGCTCATGTTCGCAAAGCTTAGGGATAGCGTAGAGGACCAAGGTAACCCTGAGAGGGGTGATGTTATGCCTGTGATGAGATAGGTCACATGGAAAACTATTTATAGACCTTATATGATAAAGTGGTAAGGTAGATAGTGGTGGAATGCCACTACAGAGGATGATTCATTATCTTCTTTCTCCTAGGTGTTGCGAGGGAGACATGAGGTAGGAGGTGCTGTTAGAGGAGTACATGTTTCTCTAGAGAGAGTATCTAATAGCGGTGTATAAATCTATGTGTTAAATCCCCCACCACCACCCCCAAGAATCCCATTTTAGGAAATGGGAGGTGGTGGTTGATACTGCAAGAAGCTTTAGGATTTAGGGGATTATGTCCCAGAAACTCCCAAGATGATCATAGGTATGAAATTTGTTTATTAAAATATTTATTTACTAATAGTAGACACACGCACGAGTAATTATCTAATCTAATTACACCTCATGTAACAGCTAGAGATCCCAGTTGAGAAGCTATTAAATCAACTTTTCCCTTTGGATCCCATAGAAAACACTTATTTGATATCACTTATCTGCTAGAATTGAGAGATATCGCTTCTTTGAGATACTTTATCGCGAGACATCTCGGTCATCACTATGAGACATTATGATTTCATCTTGGGTATGGATTATTTTTCCATGGTCTGAGGCTAGAGTGACATTCACCATAGAGTTGTCTTATTCTTTCATACAGATAGAATGATATTCAACTTTATGAGAGAAAGAGATCATATTGTAGAGGGAGTGGGTCTTGTGTGACAAAAAATTAAAACCCATCACCCATTAGTTGGAAATATTTCCCCTAAAGTAGTATGAACATTGGGCTTCAGGGTTCCACCAATCAAAGAGGATTATATAATTTATCTTCCTATGATATTTTTTAGGAACCCCTCAAAGAGAAATGTGTATTTTTAAATAGACATGAACTATAGGACCACTCTGATAACCTCTACAACCTATCCAATGGTCCCTACCAGGATCCTAAACTTGAGGGTGTAGTTGGAAGACTTTCAAGAAATGGTTTTTATCAAACCCAGTGTGTACTGTTGCGATTCATTATTTTATGTGTAATGAATTTTTATTTTATCTTATATATATTTTTTATTATCATTTCCTAGCCCATGTAATTATAGATAACAAGTAGCCCATATTGATGGCTTACAACTTATTTGACCATTCTTGAGGTTTGAGATGTTTCTTAATGATAAATCTTTGGTATGTTTTCAATAGTTAATTGTTTACAAGAATGATATTAGAAAGATATTAATATCATATCTTTAAATACACTATGAGTTCCTTGTTCTACATATCAATGTTTTGAATTACAACAATATGTTTATATATATTATGGAAAAAATCTTCTGGACATACATGGAATGACTTATGTTAATCTTCATTGACTAGATAACTATCTAATATATATCATAGGATGATCATAGAGATAACATGAGTGTGGAAATTGACATTCATTAGGAGAACCAACTTTATGGTATGCACCAGAAGTTCTAGTTATGAATCCTCATGGATCAATTTCAACAAAATAAATTTTTTTAGAGTGGATTATATTTGGAATCATTAAATATTGAATTAGTTTCTTCTTAGGATCCATGCAAGTGCATGTCCTAGGTGTTGAGTTTTCATAGATTATAGAGGTACAATATGATTTTAATGGAAGAATTATCTTGGATTACAACCCATTTGGACAACCTGAGATGGAAAGACCATCGATTTTCTTGGAATGTTCAATTCCAAGGATCCTTTAATTAGTTGAGTATTAGGATGACAACTTATCTTATTTTGAGACAACCTAAGGAGGTTGTAGATTATGAAATGTATTGATATTCTTATGGATCAAGGATCAAATGTGTCTTTTTGTAGTGTCAGGCAGTTACCGTATATGGGAAAATGTATTTCAGACCCCATATGTTGAAATAGATGACTCACAACCTAGATTTACTAATAGTGGTATTCAATCTAATAATGTAGAGGCACTATCCTCGAGGAGAGAACATTGTTGTTTACTCAGACCATACAAGTCTCAAGTAGGTCTTCACAGAGTGAGGTATAAACATGAGATTGGTGAATTGGTTAGAGTTCTTATAGAAAATGTAATTTCACATATTCTATAGTTATGGAATGGGAAACCTAGTGGATGATTTATAAATTATGAAGTCTCATTCTCATTTTTATGAGGAAGTACCTAATCTATATCATTCCTTATGTTGAACCTATTGGAGGTGACTGGTGCAACTTATTATAATTCGATGGTGTTCAATCTTATACTTATCAAACATGTGGGGATAGATTAGTATGGAATCATTGACTATGAGATATTCTGTGACTAGATATAGTCAAGAGATTTACATAGTGGTTTCTAGAAGGAGAAAATTACACCATCATTTTCCATGTATGTATGGTGGCTCTTGTAATTATATGAGAAGAGTTTATAAGGGATTTCAAACTTATCATTTGGCATTACATCATAGTTGGATGTTTTATATGATTATTCAATGGTAGTTTTTCGGGGTTCGCATGAGCTAGAGTGTTTCTAAGAATGTCTATTTGCATCTTAGATTTCAGTAAGTGATGGCCAAGAACAAGGAACCTGAAGGTTTGTTGTAGTCTCTTGAGATTCCATAGTGAAAATTGGATGACATGAATCTGGGATTTCTAAGGGATAATCCATTAACCATGAGATTCCATGATCCCATATGTGTGATATTTAACCAACTTATCATTTCGGTGATCTTCCTCACTATTAGTGACCAAATTTTGTTGGGGAGTTTGGTGTAACTGTAGTTATGGAAGATCATCCGCCTTAATTGGTTTCCCTTTATGATTATCTTTGACCAAGATTTATATTTCATTTCATTTTTGGAAGAGTCCTAAAAGAGTCATCTAGTAACAAATTGAGGATAATTAAAACTTTTCACCCCCATATTCATGGACATACTAAGATCACTATCTATTTATATGAGGATATGCTTAAAGATTCCAGGTTATTCTTCTGCTGGAGTAGGTACGATCACTTAACTTTAGTATAGTTTTCTTATAATAATATATATCACTTTACTATCATCATGGAACTGTTCAAAGGACTATATGGCAGGCCCTGTAGGCGACAATTATGTCGGACTGAAAATTGTGAGAACCCTCTTATTGGGCCAGAGATGATGTAGTCGATTGAAGAGAAGGACCAGTTGATATGTGAGGAGATAGGGATTTCCTAGCGCTGATAGATATCTTATTCACATCTATTTCCTAGTACCTTGAAGTTTGATAAGGGATACCTCATTTTGGTGAGAGTCCCCATATGATTTGGATTATAGAGATTCATCTAAGAAGGAAGGTCATATCGAAGGATTATTTTGAAATTTTAGACACTTAAGATGGTCGTAGAGGATTTTTAATACCAATACATTCCCTATAGTTGGAGTGGATACCTGATATCTTCCATGGGTCACAGCTAGGAAGATACATTCATGATTAGACACACAAAAATGAATAAAGTGAACTATACATTGAGGGTGGAGACACATTCATGGAGTAGCAATTGATGATCGAGGATGAAGATTAGAGGATCCTAAGAGGAAGTAATGTTTACCTTATTTGAGTGTTGTGGAGAATGGGAGAACTCCAGAATGCTCCTTGGAGTAGGGGATCGAGAAAAGTTCTCAATATCCACACTTTTTTCCTTGTTTTTTATTTTTAGGGATGAAAATATATGAAGGAGGGGAAAATGTAATGAAATGGATCTTTTCATGTAAGACAATGAAATATATTATGAAATATTTTCAGATCCAGTAAATATATTCCGACTTCCAGTTATCCTTGACCAAATTATATAAAAAACTGTAAACATATTTTATATCACATTCATGGAATTTATTAGTGAAAATGGAATATCTCCACAAAAGAATCTTGAATCAAAATTTTGAGACCAAATTTTAAACACGGATGTGTTTTTTTTAGGCATAGCCTATAGTTATTCAACACTGAACATTCTAAAGAGGATGTTGGTGGTGGGTATGTTATGTGGATTAATTGGTTAAATAAATTAATAAATTAATTTAATACTAAATAAATGATATTTTGTTTATAAATATCATCTATTGTAAAAACTCTAGGGTTAACTTCCTTACCTAGTAATCATTGAGATAATGTCTCACCAATCATTGTTGGTGAATCAATATCATAAAATGATCGACGATCGGATCGATATTGATTGATAAATAAGGGATCATCCCCATCATAGGAAAACATGTTCTTTTCCAACAAAATATCCTTTATCTAGGCAGGTCTTGTCAATTTCAGGTTACACCCTTTATTAAAAGAATATAATGTTATTATATTTTATTCCATGATCTTTAATTAATTAATCATTCTCAAGATCCCATTTATTAAATAAAATTGTTTATTCATTTTATTTCATGATTATGTCATGATTATTACACCAAATATCCATGATCTATGATCATAGGATAGGAACACTTGGATAATGATAAACGAACCATTGTTTTTGTACCCTTTTCCCACCTCTTCTTTTTCTCCTTCATTGAAGGGATATGTTTACATAGTTTAAAATTTATGGGAAGGTCCGAGTGAGATCATAACACATATTCAATGTGTATGTGTGATGATCAATAGGATCTAGGATTTTCAAATATGTCAGGAAAATTCATGGGATTTATTAGAATGAGAGCAGTTATCGAACACTAATTGAATTTTCCTCTTCTGCGGGAGGAGTGTGATGGAAAAGGTGGAGTTGAGAGAGGCCTTTGGGGGGCTAAAATCTGGCCAACTGTGATGGATCAGGCATTAATATCAGTGGATCAACAATTGCCAATGACATTCATGATAGAATTTGTTGGTTTTAGTGTTGGGTTCATCGAATATAGAAGCCGCATGAAAGATATACCCTTGTTTGAAAATACCAACAACATTGTGTATATTGGTATGAACCGACACCATGTAGTACCCTAGTTGAAATGACTATAGTTTATTAGTGGAAATAAGTATCACATTCCATGTGGGACCCTCACTCATTCTATGACTGAGTGTTAGAAACCTTGAGGGTACTATGGAAGTACATGGGAGTGGTCATGACCAAACCCACATACACAACCATGTACATAGGCATGGGTCTATACCCAGCCACGACTAGGTACACAACCAGGCACATAGACATGGATAAGTACATGGGTGTGTTCTGGTACCTAATCATATATCGGTACACTACCAAACAAACAAGCAATGCCTAACCATACGGTCTTGTAAAATTCCAACTACACAGGATGGAACACATCCAGGTACATGGAATTTGTCTAAAGGATATAGGCACAACCATGAGCACATGGGCAGAACCCAAGAGACAGAGACACGTCATTTGGGACATGTACATTCCATGTATGGTGACATGGACACTAATTGATGTCTAAAAGAGATCATTATATGTGATGAGGTAGGGTCACATGCAATGTGACCCTCTATACACACCATGGAACTTCCCTCTCCAACTTCATTATCTCGTATCTCTTTCATTTTGACTTCTATTTTCCCACAAATAGCCTATCATAAGATCTTTTTTCATTTATAACATCATAGAATCATTACTAGTTCATTTTGAGACCTTATATGAGATATTATGATCATGAAAATACATTTGTTTATATTTAATGATTATAGTGATCAGACACCATCATAAGAATGTTTAGAGGAATACAATACTCCCCTATTTCACCATGGTGCCCCCCACTATTCCCCCAAGTATAGGTGGTAGTCCTAGACCAAGTTATGTGTTTCCTATCTTCGGATAAGGTATCCCCTATCAAAATATATTAATGTTCTTTTATAATATTTATGTTGTAAAAGTTGTTAGTCCCCTATTGACTGTGTGGGTCCTCTATCAACATATATAGTACTCCCCTATCACACCAGGACATGGTTACTCTATAATATTTATGTAGAGATTAATGATTCTCTTCTACCACAAAAAATAATAGGTTATATATCCAGGGAGATGGTACTCCAATGTTGGACAAGGATGTTAGTCCTCTATTCTCACTATATAGGTACAAAGTTGATAATACCCTGTTGAGGGTGAGGTTCCTCAATCTTTTGAGATGAAACTCATCTATCTCAGCAGGGTTTGGGTCCTCCATACACTATTCACATATATAAAGATGTTGCTTCACTACACGGGTGTGGGTGCTCTTTATTTTTACAAAAATAAAGAGATGGAACTACCCTATATGGGCCTAATACTTAATCTACTGAGTGGAATACTCTCGACCTTACCAAGGAAAGGGTCCTCTATCTTATGAATCTATCAAATCCTATGGATATAGTGGTAGAGAGGTGAGGGTTCTCATTATGACTTATTTAGATATACCGAAAATATTTTTTTCATTAATGTTGGACCTTTGGTGCTGTAGGAAGACTGATCATTCACATTAGGGTTGTGAGATTGAGATCCCCTTTCTTACTCAACTAGATTTTTTATATGAGAATATATATATATATATATATATATATTATTTGGGATTAATTTCCAACTAACATTGGGTTGGTCTGACTACTTTTGGCATGTATTTTTTTTGTTCCTTCTCAAATTTTTGGGGCATCGATCCTGATATATATACGCTAACCCCTGGATTTTCCTATAAATTTTGTGTCTTATAGAAATTTATGAAATGTTTGTGTTGGAATTTGAGTTGAATTGGTATATTTTGGTTCATTTAACAACATATTGTTGTTAGGGATTAGAAATTAAGTATTGGGAACTCTCATCTTTCTTTATTTTCTACTTATTTTTAGGTTCAAAAATAATTTTTTTATCGAGCATGCATTTTTTCATTTACTTTTTAGATTAAACTTTAATTTTATTTTTTTCCCTACAGGTTATTTCATGAATGTTTTTTACTCTAGATATTAATGTATTTTATTATTATTCCTCTATATCGTTTCATTGAGATCATTGTGTGCATGCATATAGGTACTTTAGGAAATGTCCCCCCATTTTATTTATGCCTTCTCAACACCTATTGTCAACCCTAGATCTATAGTGGAAGGATTGTGGTTTTGGTGGCCATGTCATTCCCCATCTAGGTGGTCCCCTCTGGTTTAGGACATTAAATTTATTTAGATGACACATTATTTTGTAAAGTCATATTTCTCTCTATCAAAAAGTTATAGAATTTATTAGGACATTATTTGTATAGGGATAATGTAACTAAAATATGTTAGTTATATAAAACTATATATTAACAATTCATTTACAAATTAAAGAATATATAAAAATTTCCAAAAAAATGTAACGCCCCTACCACAAAATCCAGGATTTAGTGGATTATTTTAATACATTATCATGATTATAGGGAATCAATTCCCATAGGACAGATCGGTTTACAATTCATGAAAATAGATTTCATACATGCGTGTTTAATTTCACTTTCTAACATAAAAAATAGCATAAATAATCCTTTGACAATGCGTTTTTTCCCAATATTAACCCTTCATATCAATTAAAATTCACTTTTGGGCATCCTGGGAACATAAAACATAATAAATTGGTGATCTCAGAAGCATAAAAATGGTAAATAATTCAGCATGAGATATAGACTTTTAAGGGAAGATATGTAATAAAAATAGAATCATTTTAAACATAAATCATGAGGATAATATGGTAAAAATATTTCAAATATTACCATATAAATATAAACATGGATATCCTTATAGTAGAATAATCACATGTAATAATTAATTTCAAGATGATGGAATGCATAATGTCAGACATAATAAGTACTACATCAAGGACTTCATCCAAAAAGAATTCAAAAATATTTGGTTAAGGCCTTATGCCAAGACACTAGTTTGTCTAATTAAATCTACCGATGCATTGAGGGGCTATAGCGGTCCATGCCCATAAATTACTAATTTTAATACATTCCTCAAATGAAAAGGGTGAAGCATACCGTAGTACTTCGTTTTTAAACTATCATACGAAATGTCAATAATGTAGCCACAAACAATGATTTCTATAAAAATAGCACATCAATAGTCAAACATATCATAACTAATTCAATACAATATGGAATATTTTATTATAATAAATCAACCTCAATAAAGAATAATATCGAGTAAAGGATGATGACATTGTTGAAAATGATCAGTATCAATCTTTAAAACAAATATATCTTTTTATGAAATCATTTAAAAGTCATGAAATTTTTAAAGTAAGTCATTAAAAATAGATTTCTAAATAAATATGTTACATTCAATATTGAAATTTTTAAATTAATTAACATTTTAAGTCAATCATGCCCATATAAATAAATCCTTAAAATAATTTTAAAAACAAATTCATTAATTAAATAGATTTTGAAAAAATATTTATAACATTTAAATTGATGATCTAGTTAAAAATACACTTCCATAAAACCATAAAATTTTCCTTTTGAAAAAAAAATTATGATGCATGGGAATGGCTGCTGAATATGTCTCAATAAATACATACACATAATCAATCTCAGATAATAATGTGATTTGGGAATTAACCCTCTCTGTGAACATTCCTTCAGTCGAGGGTACGTTTAACATCTTTTATAATGACCATAGTATGTTATTAAATTATACCAGAACCGTATTAATATTTATAATATAATATTTGATTCATTTATGATTTTATACTACCCATTTAATAATAATTTCTATGTTATGGTATCTTTTTGGGCAATAATATCATTCTTTATCATACAGGTTTAAACTTTTTATTCTTGATCGTATCACATAGATCTTGATTTACAAGATTATAGAATATAAAATACGATTTATATATTATATATATTAATAATATAAATATTTATGATAGAATGATATATGAAATGGAAACACTATTCATGGAGATGGTAGTCCGTACGTACGCATGAACATTGTTTCCATTTTTATATCGTATAGTATAGAAGTAGGTAAATGACATATATTTATCTATATAAAAATATATTATTCAAGTAGAAATATTGTTTCATATATATCATACTTAATCAATATATTTATTTATTTATTTATAAAAAATTCTGGAATTGTGATCGTTGAAGATGACTCTCGTCGCGTCGTGGAGATGGTAAACCGTACGTTTACACAAGGGAAAATAGCATTCTATTAATGGCGAAACAGTGTTTCATTAGATGGTATATTATATATAAAAAATAATTGACATGTTATATTGATTATACAAATTAATTATACTCATTATTATACCCATCCGAACAAAGTAGTTCTGAATAACAAACTACACCACGATATGGAGACGGTAAGTCGTACGTACGCACGCGTGGTGACGTTGTCATTCATAGGATGGAAAGAATAATAATGATGGTTGTACCATATTTATAATAACATATCAGTGTGTTGAAGTTACTCAAGTTATTGTTTTAGTATAGAAACAATAAAGAAATAGGAAGTATAAGAACAAAATAACTTTGAAAGAGGTGATTAAATAATTACATCTTCTTCAGGTTCTTCCTTTTTTATTTTGAACAAAAGGGCTCATTAGATTAGCTTTATGATCAAATCAAGGCCTCCCGGATTATGTGGTGTTTTTTAGGATATTTTAGAAGGTTTTGGCTGATCCCAATGGCTTTAGAGATAAGAATTTATGATTAGAGGAAGTACCCTTTTATAATATAGTTGAGGGGCACTTTAGGAAAACTATTTAAAATTAATTTATTACAAAATTATATTATGTTTCATATAGATCCAAATGGATTTATTTAGAAGAGAAGAAATGTATGGGTCGAAATATTTTCAACCAATTGTTTTTAGAAATGATTATCTTACTATATTAACATTATATTTTAGATTTAACTCATAGTTAAATAGTTTAACTTTTACCATGACTTCTTGTATTTTTACACTACATGGTTAATATAGTTAATATAAAATTTCAAGAGAACCTCAAGTTGTTTGTTAATGATATATGTAACATTATATATGTAATTTGGACAAATATTATAATTTTAGGACTAATATATAATTTAATAAAATGGTATTTGTTTTATAATCTCATTTATGTCAATTTTGAAACTATTTAGTATTTGTTTTTGGTTAAAGTAATCAGAACTTGATTCCTTTAAAAAAATACAGAGAATCAACCCTAACATGTCATATTTATCATTAAAATTCGTGGATGGTATCAAATTTTTAAATTTACATTTATTCTAATTTTTAAAATTTCAATTATTTTAATAATTCATTAATAAGGTAATTACTGCATCATCATTGTGTGACAAATAAATTTTAATTAAAAAATGTCTGAAAATTATAAATAAAATTCTATTTTGTAGGAAAACATTTTCTATTTAAAATTAATATTTATAGTCTCATTTAACTTATATATAACACTATATTAAAAATGGT
The DNA here is from genome assembly GCA_963277665.1 of Viscum album. NCBI lineage: Eukaryota > Viridiplantae > Streptophyta > Magnoliopsida > Santalales > Viscaceae > Viscum > Viscum album. Next base: position 387,198,122 of record OY728146.1, read on the forward strand.
TTAGTTATTAAAATTTGAATTTAACTCTTTAAACTCTTCTTTAAATAAAATAAAATAAATGTCCTATTCACCCAAAATGGAACTAAAGATATATTATTTTATTATTATGGATTATTTTTTTTAAACAAACTTATCCAATAGAATTAGGACTTGTTTTGTGGATATTTTATATTATTATAATTTTATTTTCATCCTTTTTTACACTATTTACTTTTAACCATGGTAAATAAAATTCAAATATTTCTATTTACCAAAAAAAATTTATCTTTCTAAGCCAAAATTTACTTGCTGATGTAAATTGTGTTTTTTATATGTTTAAAATTTAATTCAAAGATGAGGTAAAAATAAATTTTCTGTAAATTTACAAATGTGCCTAGAAGGTGGGGTAAAAGGCGTTAACAAGTTAAATATAATTTAATATATCCAATCTTATTATAAAATGAATCAAGTGAATTACATAGGAAAAATATATTTATTATGAATCTATTTTGACATTTAGACAAATTTTAGTTAAAAATAGTTATTTAAATGAAAAATATGGTCTTTATATTCTATATAGTATTTTTTATTACTCATAAAAAATTGAATGTTTTCAGAAAAATACCAAAAATTTACCCTAACATAATATTGAAATTACTAATTAAAAAATGAAGCCAATTTTATGAAATTCAATTTTTATAAGGTTCTAAAATTAATTTAATTATTATTCACAAAAGGACATAAAAAGTAGTTCTTTTAGGAAAATATTTTTTCTAAATATATGACAATTTCAACAAAATATATGAATTTAATTATATATATGTGCTTTATTTATTTGAAAACATTGAAAATATAATTTAAATTTTTTTTCTTACTATTAATATTACAATTTTTAATTGATAAATAAATATATCATATACAAAATTATAATACTAGAGTGTTGTTTCATAGAAACTCAATCTTGTGAATAACGCAAGCCAAGTCGGTGTTGCATGAAATATTAGCTATTAAATTTCTTTAAAGAGATAATGTACAATAAAATATTGGGGCGTTACATTCTATTATCCTTCAATAAATTGAAGCCTTACAATTTGAAATTTTTCATTAAAAATAAACGGTTGAAAACAGAAAATACCTTTATGGATAACCCAAATTGGAAATAGTGTAAATAAAATTTATACTTAATAAGAGTGAAATGGAAATGAAAAAAGTCACCAGCAAATAAATATTTAGAATTGGAGAACATTGGGGGAAATTAAAGACACATAATTGGAGAAAAACATAAATATTTACAGGGAGTGATTGAGGTCATCAATCAAAAACAAGTGACCAATAAATGGAAAAGTGAGGGCCTCAACGCCAAAAATATATGATTATTAAAAATATGATTAGAAAAACATAAGGTATTACGAAAAAACATTTTTTTAAATACTTTTTTTTTGAAGAGTATAGATTAATTTACTATCATATTAATAATTCAAGAAAACATAATTGATTTCATTACATGTGTTAATCATAATCTCATCATTTGGTTGTGCTTCAATTTATTTTCACTTCATCCCTTACACTAGAAAATGAATGTTCAAAAATATTTTTTTACACATGAATTTCATTTAATAAATCAAAAGGTCCAAAATAATTTCTTTAATCCTTTATATGTTTACTGAAATCCAAAATGTTTGGTAAATGTATCCAATAAATTATACATCAACTTAAAATAATATATCAAGTGTTCCACTTACTCAATTCCAATCATTAGAATTATCTAAAATACTTGTGTCAAAACACACAGTCCAAAAATTTATATAGGAGGTAAATATAATGAAGATCTCTTTTTTCCACATAATTACACGTGAATGACTTCATCATGTATTTCATAAATCACTATACCACCCTGAATTACTATAAACCCTTATTGAATACATTCCTGCCCCCTTATTCCTTATAGAATACTAGGTATTCTCCTCAAAAACAAAAAATTTGTAAACTCAATCAATGATGGAATAAACATACAATTAAATAGTTCTAAGGTATTCGAGAATATCCAAATATAATTTATCCAAATCAATAATCTCTTATTCTGAAATCAGATCCTCAGAATCAAGACCATATTATGGTTCATCTTTCCCTCAACCATATATTTTCCCTAATTTTTAACTTGTTATTGAGTCACTATTCTTAGTACTATACAATCCCAAATCCTAAATGGAATAGTACAGTAGTACAATCCAAATTTATTTCCATAACTCGTATAACTATTACATTATTGATAAAAAAATCAAATTACAAAATTCTTCAATTTTGAAACACAAATACATTATTTATTCCACATCAACCATTGTAATAGATTATGCTTGACCTTGATCCCTTTGATTCTTCTGAGCTATATTTACTTAACACATATGATATTTATTTTGGTAATTCCAAATTTCACTACATTTGAAACACTAAATATTAGTCTTCCCATTCTTCGCTTTTCATTTTTTTCGGATAGCCCCTTTTCTCCACACTTATAACAAACCCCCAATCCATTAAAGAACATCCTAGGGTGATTATTTCCACCAAAATCACATATGGGAAAATAATTCTCTCCCTCCTTCCCTTTATCCATCTTTCTCTCTACCATCCTCTTCTTTAAAAGCATCCCATAATATCCATAGGACACAGAGAATTCATTACTTATCTTATTAACGCCTGATACTATTTTTTCATATGATGAGAATACATGGGAGGTTATTTCCGTTCAAAATGGTGTCTTATAAACATGGAATATAGTATCATTATTTCTCTTTGGAAGATGTGTATTGGTGGTGTTGTCATTCCTACTACTAGGTTCCATTTCTAGATAATTTCATTCACTAGATTATGTTATGAATCCAAACACATGATTCTAAACTTGTAAAAAACTTTATATAAATTGAAAATTTTATTCACATCAAATATCATAATCATAAAAATTGATTCTTTGGGGACATATTTAATAATAAAAACATCATAATGTTTTTTAAAAAAATGTGAACTATCCAAAGAATATCCTCTGAGAGTGTCAAACCTGGTGCACACTAAGGCCCGTTTTCATGTAATAGGTTACCAAGAGTCAGTCCCAGAACACCTTGTCATAGTTTTCACTCCTAGGTACATCTGTTCTAAAACCGTGTCCACTTATAGTATCCAGAAAGGGATGTATTTCTTGGAAGACCCACATAATTTCTACATTAAACAAAATTCTAGGTAGTACATCTATTATAATCATAAAATTCTATCTTAGTCTAATGTTACCTAATCAGTATTTATCTAAATCAGGTTTCCAAGGTTATTACCAAAATTATTTTGACTCCAACTATAATTCCCCGACCCCAAAAGTCTGGAGCTGGTGAATTAGTTTAATGCATTGACCTGATTATAATGAATCATGTCTTGAAGGAATAATCAGTTTAGCAGCCTTGGAAAATATAATACATACAAGAATTTTACATTACACATTTTAACATAAAATAGAGCATAAAAAATCTTTTGGGAATGAATTTTTCCCCTTGATTAACCCTGCATATCAATCATAATTTATATCTTGGAATCATGGGAAAATAAAACATAACAATGGGGTGAGCTCAGATTTCAAGTAAGGGTACATAATTCAGTAAAAGGTATAAACTTTTAAGCCATGATGTATAATAGAAATAACAGTCTTTTAAACAAAAAACATGAGCACAATATGGTAAAAATAAGTCAAAAATTACCACATAAAAATTCACATGGATTTTAATAGTTTAATAATCCCTTGTAACAATTAATTTCATAATGAGGCAATGCATAATTTCTGACATAATAACTTTACATAAAGGCCTTGTACCAATACCATTCACAAATATTCTATCAAGGAATTATTCCAAAACACTAGTTTGTCTGATGATACCTCTAGATTCATTGAGGTTCTATAGCGGGACCCTCCCATCTCTATCTATGTCCATCGTATTCCTCATATGAAAATGGTCATACATAAAAAAATAATTCATATTAAAACTAGCATATGATTTATCAATACTTTAACCATAAACCATGAATTGTATAAAAATAGAATATACATAGTTAAACATATCATAAATAATTTAATACAATATAAAAGATATTATTATAATAAATCAACATAAATCAATAATAATTCCTAGTAAATGATGTTGACATAGTTGAAAATGATCAGTAACACTCTTTGAGGGAAATATCCCTTTTCATGAAATCATTTAAAAGTCACCAAATTTATAAAGGAATTTATTTAAAATAGATTTTTGAATCAATATATCCCATATAACTTTGAAGAAATTGAAAATTATTAAAATTTTAATACAGTCATGTTCTTATAAATAAATCCTTAAAATCATTTTGAAAACATTGACATTAATTAAAAATATTTAGAAAAAAAAAATCATTAAAATAATTAAATTGATGATCTAGTCAAAGATACACTCCCATAATACCTTAAAATTTTCGTTTTGAAAACATTTTTATGAAACATGGACATTGATGACAAATATGTCCCAATAAATACTGACACATAAACAATCTCGGAAAATAATAAGATTGTAAAATTAACTCTTACAGAGTACATTCTTTAGTCGAGGGTACGTTTAACTTCATATATAATCAACATAGTATTTTATTAAATTATAACAGTACACTATTCATATTTATGATATCATATTTGTTTTATTTATGAATTTAAACTACCCATATAATAATAATTTCCATGTTAATGTAACATTTGGGTAATAATCGCTTTCTTTATAGAATGTTTTTTAACTTGTTATTCATGATCGTATCACATAGATCACGATTTACATACATCCAGAATATAATAATAGATTTATATTTCATATATATTCAGAATATAAATATGTATAATAGATGGATATATGAAATAGAAACATTGTTCATGGAGAAGGTAGTATGTACGTATGGCTGACCTTTGTTTCCATTTTCTTATCGTATAGTATAGAAGTAAAAAATATATATTTATCTAAATAAATATATATTATATAAGTAGAAATATTATTTCATATATATCATAATTAATAAATATAATTATTTAAAAAAAAATTGGGAAAGGTGGTCATTGAAGATGAATCTCATCGCGTTGTGGAAACAGTAAGTCGTACGTATGCACGAGTGGAAATATCACTCTATTAACGGTAAAAAGGTTTTTAATTAGATATTATATTATATATAATGAATCATTACCATGTTATATTTGTTATTTGATTCAATTACACTCATTATTATACCCATCCAAATAATGTAATGTTTAATACAAAACTACACCATTATTTGGAGAAGGTAAGTCATACGTACGTACAAATAGTTACTTTGTCATTTATAGTATGGATAGAAAAATAAATATTGTTGTGCCATATTTATAATAACATCTATGTATTTATAATGAACTAGAGTTAATTTTTTATAGGGAAACAGTAATTAAAGACTAACTAAAAAGAAAAGAACATTAAAAGAGGCGATGAACTAATTACAACTTCTTCAGGTGCTTCATGTTAATTTGAACAAAAGGACTCCTAATGTTGGCTTTTTGATCAAATTATGGATTTTAGGATGAAATTAGGGTTGTTTGGATAACATTTTATCATCTTTTATCATATCCAAAGTGCATTGGAGGTCTGAATTTAAGAGAACGGGATGTAACTATTTATAAGAGAGGTGAGGGGCACTTTAGGAAAAGCTTAAAATATTTATTTATTATAAAATTATTTTCAGTTTCTAATAGAACAAAATGAATTTATTTTGAAGATAATATGAGGATGGGTCTAAATATTCTTAATTAATATGTTTTAGACACGTTTAGGTCACCATATTAACCTTATCTTTTAGATTTACCTACTAGTTAACTAGTTTAAATTTTACCATGTTTTCCTGTATTTTTATACTACATTGTTAATATAGTTACTATAAAATGTGAAGAAAACCTCAAGTGGTTCATTAATGACCTATGTAACATTATTTATGTCATTTTTCTGAATCAAATATTATTTAGACTATTATATAATTTAATAAAATAGTCATTGTTTTCAAAATTCATTTATATCAATTTGACACTATTTAGTATTTGGGTTTCTAAAGTAATCACAACTTGATTACATCAAAAACAATACATAAAATCAACCCTAACAAGTGTTATTTACATATAAAAATCATTGATGGAATCAAAAGTTTCAATTTACATTTATTTGAATATTTATAATATCAATTATTTTAATCATTCATTAATAAGGTAATTACATCATCATCATTGTGTCATAAATAAATTTATTTATTTAATGTCTAAAAATTATAAATAAAAAACTATGTTGTACGAAAAAAATTTATCATCCTAATGAATATTTACAGTGGAATTTATCTTAGGTATAACCATATATTAAAAATTATTTAGATATTTAAATTTAAATTTAACACTTTTAAATCTTGTTTAAATAGAATATAATAAATATCCTAATCTAACCCGAATGGATCAAAATGGATCTTATTTTTGTTCAAAGGATAATTTTTGTTGAAAAAAATTTTCCAATTGAATTATGACATGTGTTGGGGTAATTTTATATTATTATAATATTATTTTTTCCATCAAATAACCTATTTACTTTTAACTGTCGTAAATAAAATTCGAAAGTAAGAATCCACCAAAAATTATTTTAATCTTATTCAACGCCATTTTACATACTGATAAAAATTGTTTCTGTCCGAATTTTAAAATTAAATTTATGGAAGCGGTAAAATTATGATTTATGAAAATTTTCAAATGTTCCTTGAAGGTGGGTAAAGGACGTTAAAAAGTTCAAATAAAATTATATATCTAATTTTATTATAATATGACTCAAACGTATTACATTGGAAAAATACATGTATTATTTATCTATATTTACATTAAGATAAATTTTAATTAAAAATAACTATTTAAATGAAAAGTCAATTATTATGTACTCTACATTATTTTTCATCATTCATCAAACAATGAATGTTACAACTCTGAAAAAAATGGTTTTTAATACCAATGGTCAGGATATTATTCCAATGGTCCAGTTACTATTCCTCTAGTCATATTACTTCCCGTAAATACCTAAAAATCCATTTATTCAATAGTGACATCAGTTCTTTTTATGGTTTTTCATTTTTCATTTATAAAATTTCAATTGGTTTACTAATTTTCTATATTTTTTGAAGCTTTTTTTAGTATTTTGGAATTTCTGGTAATCAAGATGATCCAAATATTCTAAATCTTATAATTTTTAATTTTTTACATAAATTTACCCATTTTGAAAAAATATATTCTAAATGATGTATTTATTCTTTTAACATAATGTTCACATTTAATGGATTAAATATTTATGTGTTTGAATTGTTTAACTATATTATTAACAAAAACATGATAAGCATTATTTATTCATAAGAAACACTAACACAATATATATAAATTTTTAGAATTTTACATTATGTTTACTATCTTGGTTTATTCTAAAATTAGCTTGATTGACTGCACATTCGTAAAAATACACATACATATAATTAGTTTATTTTTTGTCAAGAAAATTAAATGTTAAATCCTATGAAAACATAATATATAAATGAAAATTCATAAAATGTCATGATGAAAATATCTGGGTAAATTGGATGAGATGTGGTCAAGGTTATGCATAAAGAATAAAATCACACCATAGTTTTGTGGTATTTATACTATGGATATGATATAGTTATTTCAATATGGATAGATATACAGATAACGCCTCATGTTTCTTAAAAATAATCTATAAATGGGGAAACAAAGATGCATATTACCATTGACGATCCTATGGTGGCTTATATATTATGTATGATTTTATAAAAAATGAAATATAAATGTTGAAACAACCAAGGACTATGATGTATTAATTAAAATAGGAAATTGTGTCACCATGGAAATTTTTTTGGAGATCATGATTTGTTGAATAATTTTAAAAAAATAAATATTCTATATAGATTCCGAAAATAGGCATGTTGTCAGTCTTGTTTTCAATGAAAAAAAGCGAACTAAGGGTATTTTTATGAATTTTTATAATATTTTCATGTTGGGAAGTATTTGGAGTTGTTTATGAGATAAATTAAATTTCAAAAAATTGATGTGAATTTATAATATGACACATTGAATTTAAAAATAGTTATAATTTTGAGATTTAATTTTTTGGTATGTGGTCACTATGGGAAAAAGTGGTATTAGCGACGGCTTATTTGCGACGGGAATATGTCTCGTCGCAAATAACCCCCACAATCGGGGTATTTGCGACGGGGCATAATCCCCATCGCAAATAAAGAGTTATTTGCGACGAGATATTCTCACCCATCACAAATGGTTTGGCGCGAATGTGCGCCAAATCGCGTGAAAGGAATTTGTGACGGGATCCCCTTCCCGTCGCAAATAACCGACAGCGGTAACAGGTTATTAGTGACAGGAAGGGGATCATGTCGCTAATAACCTGGCGGCAGGGGTTATTTATGACGTGCCCCATCACAAATAATCCCTTTTATTGCCGCCCATAATAAATGCGGCCGGGGTTATTTGCGACGGGACCGTCGCAAATAATACCAATTGCGACGGGAATACCGTCGCAAATAATCTAACCTATAAATACAACCAACCTTGACAAGTTTTCTGAATCTGAACTACTTTATACTAGTTTATTTGTGTTGAGTGAAGTTTGTTTTGCAATTCGATTTAAAGGAGGTTGCGGGGATCATCCGACAAGTACAACAAATCGAAAGCTCGAAAATCTGTTTATGGTTTTTTTTCAGAATTTTAATTTAATATTTATTTAATGTTTTTGTTTTATATTTTTACATTAGTTTTTATTATTTCTTATTATATATAATTATGTTGTATTAAGGTATTAAATTTGATTTGTTAGATTTAATTATTAGTAATTAACAATATTTAATAATTAAGTGACTGTAATTAGTAATTAATAACTTTAATTTTATTTAAAGATAGTAATCAGTAATTAATGAATGTAATTAGTAGTTAATGAATGTAATTTGTAGTTAATGAATGTAATTAGTAATTAATGAATATAATTGTTAATAATTGGAATAATTCAAAAAAATAGTAATAATTAGAAAAAATTAACAATAATTAGTAATAAGTAACATTAATTAGTAATAATTAGTAATAATTAACAATAATTAACAATAATTACCAATAATTACTAATAATTACCAATAATTACCAATAATTACCAATAATTACCAATAATTAGTAATAATTACTAATAATTAGTAATAATTATCAATAATTAGTAATAATTATCAATAATTACCAATAATTGTCAATATTTTCCAATACATGTCAATATTTTCCAAGAATTGCCAATAATTGTCAATATTTACCAATAATTAGGAATAATTACCAATAATTAGAAATAATTACCAATAATTAGGAATAATTACCAATAATTAGGAAAAATTACCAATAATTAGGAATAATTACCAATAATTAGAAATAATTACCAATAATTAGGAATAATTACCAATAATTAGAAATAATTACCAATAATTAGGAATAATTACCAATAACTAATAATTAAGAATAATTTCCAATAATTACCAATAATTAGGAATAATTACAAATAATTACCAATAATTACCAATAATTACTAATAATTACCAATAATTAGGAATAATTACCAATAATTTGGAATAATTAGTAATAATTAATAATTATTACCAATAATTACCAATAATTAGGAATAATTACCAATAATTAGGGATAATTAGTAATAATTACCCATAATTACCAATAATTATCAATAATTAGTAATAATTACAAATAATTACCAATAATTATCAATAATTATAATAATTACCAATAATTACCAATAATTAGGAATAATTACCAATAATTAGGAATAATTATCAATAAGTAGGTATAATTACCATTAATTACCAATAATTAGTAATAATTAACAATAATTAACAATAATTAACAATAAATAGCAATAATTACCAATAATTACCAATATTTACCAATAATTAAAAATAATTGTCAATATTTACCAATAATTTGGAATAATTACCAATAATTAAGAATAATTACCAATAATTAGGAATACTTACCAATAATTATGAATAATTACCAATAATTAGGAATAATTACCAATAATTAGGAATAATTACCAATAATTAGGAATAATTACCAATAATTAGAAATAATTACCAATAATAAGTAATAATTTCAAATAATTACCAATAATTACCAATAATTACCAATAATTACAAATAATTACCAATAATTACCAATAATTACCAATAATTACAAATAATTACCAATAATTACCAATAATTAGTAATAATTACCAATAATTAGTAATAATTACCAATAATTAGGAATAATTAACAATAATTTCCAATAATTAGTAATAATTAGTAATAATTACCAACAATTAACAATAATTACCAATAATTAGTAATATTTTCCTAATTGGAAAAAACTAGCGTGATCATTTTCGTTCTCAATTATCTTTTCATCTCTGTAATGGTTTTAAGAAAACTTCTATCTCCACATGTAATATTTGCATTCTTTTTCAAAATTATCAACCGACTCACCAATAGAGAGGTGAATGTGAATGAAAATATTACATGTGGAGACAGAATGTTAAACACACAGGTGAAAGGAGAATTGTAACATAATATAGAAAATTATATTATTTTAATATTAATAATAAAAAATACTAATAATGTAATAATGTTATTATTATATTAATATTATTTATGAAAATATAATATTAGTATAATTAAAATAATAAAAAATTTATAAAATATTAAAATTATCAATATTTGTAACAGGTTTTGATTTATTCTTAACATGTTCAATTCTTAAAGGGTCAATTTTTAGGTCTATCCCAATAAAATGTTTGTGTCAGTCATGTTTGATGTAAACTCTATAATTATCCTTTCTTGAGTGTTTTTTCTAACAAATTATTCAAAACCAGTAATGATTTTTTATTTTATAGACAAATATTGAACAACGAGGTCGTCAATAGTAATTATTAGATGACCGTATATAGATAAATAAACATAGAAATACAAATGATTTTGGTTTAAATCCAGTATATATAGAGGGTGTGGATACTTTTTTATCATTTGTGGCATCAAATCCAGAATTTGTTTCAGAAGGAACAATAAAATGTCCTTGTAAAAAATGTGCACTGAGAACATTTGACACGTTTGACAATGTTGGGGGACATCTCCTACATTTTGGTTTTCAACCGGATTAGGTTTTTTTATAAACATGGTGAACACAGTTCTACAGAAGGTGATACTGACATGATTCTAGATCCATCCCGGTTTCAAAAATTAGTACATGATGTTGCAGGTCCATCTATTCAACATATAGAAACTCAAGATGATATTGATTCAAATCCTGAGTTTGCACACTCTGAATTTTATGAGTTGTTGAGGTCTACTGCGGATGCGTTATATTCTGGTTGCAAGATAATAAAATTAAAAGCAGTTGCAAAATTTATGGCTATCAAATCAGTTAATGGAATGTCAAACACATGTTTTGATCAAATATTTTCTTTGGGTAAAACATTTTTACCTGAAGGAAATGTTTTTCCTGCAAATTACTTTGAGAGTAAGAGGCTGGTTCGGAATTTAGGACTTAGTGTTCATAAGATTCATGCATGTTCAAATGATTGCATTTTATATTCTGGGGAAAATGAGTCGTTGGATAATTGTCCCACTTGTCAGCAATCGAGGTATAAAGAATCTCAACATGGGACGTCTTGCTTGATTCCTATAAAACAGTTGAGATATTTTCCTCTTACATCTAAAATTCAGCATTTATTCATGTCTAAGAATACAACGACAATGATGTCATGGAACAAAATGAATATTTCAACCGGTAAAATCTTGAATCATCTTGTTGATGGTGATTCATGGAAACATTTTGATAGAGTGCATCCATCCTTTGCTTTAGAAGCCCGAAATGTGTGACTGGGTCTTTCCACTGATGGTTTCTGTCCATTCGGATCTTATGGTAGTCAGTATTCATGTTGTCCTATCCTTTTAACTCCGTACAATATACCTCCATTGATGTTGATGAAGGAACCCTATATCTTTATGACCTTACTAATCCCAGGACATCCGAAGAAGAATATTGATGTTTATTTGAAACCCTTGATTGATGAATTAAATATACTATGGAGTACTGGTGTCAGTACTTATGATTTTGCTGTGAAACAGAATTTCATACTAAGAGCAGCATTGATGTGGACAATCAGTGACTTCCCGGCTTATGGCATGTTATCTGGATGGAGTAAACATGGGACGAAATCATGTCCTTACTGTATGGGATAGAATAAGACATTTATGCTCGTCCATGGAAAAAACCTTGCCATTTTGACTGTCATTACAGATTTCTTCCAGCTGATCATCCTTTTTGTAGAAACAGATCCCATTTTAGAAAAGTCACAGTTGGAAGGGATGGACCTCCAAAAATTTTATCAGGTACGGAGTTAAAATCAGTTTTATATTCATTACTTTCCATCACATTTGGACCCACAAAAAACCAACAGAAAATTTCTAGTTTTGGGAAAGAACACAATTGGCTAAAATGTAGCATATTTTGGGATTTTCCATATTGGTCTGATTTGCTGGTCCGCTACATGTTGGATGTCATGCATATTGAGAAGAACTATTTTGATAAAATTTTTCATACAATTTTGGATACACCAGGAAAGAGAAAAGATAATGTAAATGCACAATTAGATCTTGCTCAAATTTGCAGGCATCCAAAACTCGAACTGTTTGAGAATGTCAGAACAGAATTGTTAATGAAACCAAAATCAGCTTACACATTTTCCAAATAAAGATGCTTATTATTTTGTCAATGGATTGCAGATTTGAGACTTCCAGATTGATGTCCTTCCAATTTGGGTAGATGTGTAAATAATGGTCATATTACCAGATTAAATATTTATGATTTTCATGTTATAATGGAAAGACTTCTACCCATTGTATTAATAGGTCTGTTGAATTCTTTGATATGGGATTCCATAAAAGACGTATCATATTTTTTTAGGGACATTTGTGCGGTGACAACAGATCACGATGCTCTATGAAAACTTGAAGAAGATGTTGAAATTATATGTAAACTGGAAAAAATATTCCCGACATCTTTCTTCTACTCAATAGAATATTTGATATTACATTTTCCATATGAAGCGAAATGTGGAGGTACGATACAGTTTCGATGCTTGTACCCATTCGAAATATGCATGCAGAAATTGAAAAAAAAAGTACGTAACAAAGAATCTGTTGAAGGATCTATTGCTGAAGCTTATTTGTAGGAGGAGATATCTTTTTTCTGCTCCCACTATTTTGAATCTGAGTATCCTTCAAAACAAAACCGCATGAGATGGAACGAGGGGAATATTGATGAAATCGACAATCAATTATCTGTTTTTAACCAATTAGAGCTTGGTTTTGGTGGAGTTCATGAACGATGGCTTTTGGATGATGAACATCATAGAGCTCATACGTATGTTCTGATCAACTGTGAAAAGATGACATCATTTTTACTGTAAGTGCTTCTGTTAATTATTCTAATATTTATGTTACAATAAATAGCTTTGTTTTTTATAGATTTTATGATAATCATTTCAAGAAAAAACATCCACAAATTACAGTAGCTTCTCTCGAAAAACGAAGAAAAAAAAATTTCTCAGTGGTTTCAAATACTAGTAACATAAATTTTTCATACATTAACATCTCCTTAAATTTATAGTTTACTATATTGATAATTATTTCACAAATTTTCAGGTGTCTAGACATGCTGATAAAATTGAAAAATGACTTTGTATATTGAGTAACCCACAATCCAAAATGTTGAAATCTTATAATGCACATGTGGTGAATGGTTTTCTATTTCATACACATGCATATGGGGAATAAAAAAACAATGAATAATGGAGGTTGCTTGAGAGGATCTCATCATAGAGAAAATGATGTTGACTTTTATGGCATACATGATGAAATCATTTAACTCTGTCATCTAGGACACCATTACATAACGATGTTCAAATGACGGTGGTTGGATACTGAGAGAGGCGTGTGTGTTCATCCGACTCATGGAATCATCGATATTAAATGTAAAAGTGTTCTTACAGTAAATGAACCATTCTTACGGGCTCAACAGGAACACCAAGTTTATTATGCAAAGTACTGTGCTACGTCAAGAGACATAACTGATTGGTGGAGCATAATAAAAATGAAAATTCGAGACAATCAGTTTAGTAAAAGTGAATGTTCTTTCACTGAAGTGCAAGGAATTATAGTTTTTCAAGAGAGTACTCAAAATAAATATTTGTGACAAAGAGACAATAATATCGATGATGACACCCCTCAATAAATAGTCAGTGATGATGATGATGATGTTAATGACATCACAAATGAATTTGAAATGGTAAGAGATGAAGCAACTAAAACTCAAATGGATATAAATGATATTGAGGAGGAATATGAAGATGACATTGACATATATGAAGATGATGATGAAGCTGAACATTGATACAATTAAATGGTAGTTATATATAATCATAACTAATATATATGTATATATAATAATAATTATCAATTATTTGCTAACAACATTTGTTTTTTGTTTCAGATGGACGAGGACACATTTCGTGAGTTGGCGGATGCTGACCTATCTTTCGATGCGGATGAGTTGCTGGCACCTGACCCTCAGCCTGAAGGCGCTTCAGGGAGTACGTGGAGGGGGAGCCGTCTTGCACGACTGATGATTCCTGACCCCATCCCCGAGCGACGTCCACGTCTTGGGTTTGATCCACGGACCCGGAGGTGTGATAACCTATTCATTTTACTAAGATTTCATTAATCTATTTACATAAAAAATGTCTGATTATTGTTTTTACAGTTTTCCGCATATAGTAGTCGGACAGGGCAGTGCTATTTTTTGCAACTATTTTTCTATGCCATGGACGACATGGGAGCATATTCTTGTTGATGTGCAGCAAGCCATGTTCGGTCATTGGTTGGTACATACGTAAATAAATAATTTTTATTTTGAAATTTATTTCATTTATAACTTGATATTTTTAATTATTTGTAGGGTTTACGGTATCCGATCGAGGATACCATGCGTGACGCCATCCACGAGGCATGAGAGGTGGCCATGCGTGATCGATTTCGTCTGTTTTTGAACAATTTAAGAAGAGGTGCCATGAAGAAAGAAGGAGTGTCAGATTTGGTTGAGTCATGTAGAGCACACCGACCAGAGTACATTTCATCCCACGTATGAGATGGATTATGTGCACACTTGTTTGGTGGGGGCTTTCAGAGCAGTTCATCGATGGGGAAGCCGAATCGGGGGAGACAGGAGGTGACTCATCGAGCTGGGAGTCGAACTTTCAGTACTCATAGATAGCATTTGGTATGTACATTTTTTATAAATATTTTATATAACATTAAATATTAACAATTTATTTTTATATTCTTATAGGCTATCGAGCACCCCGATATTATGAAGTATGATGTATATCGGATGATGTACAGTGATCCAGATACTGGGGAGCTCAGAGGTGATCGCCAGCGTGACATCGTGGTCAGTATTATTTCTTTTCAAGTTTAAAAATTAACTGCATATAATATATTTACAATTTTAATTTTTAATTGCAACTACATGAGTCATATTAGACCGCAACGTCACAGACCCGGCCTGAGGGTCAGGCCGAGGCATCAGATCAGACTAGTGGCCATCAGTTTGATGAGGCGACATGGATGCAGGTGACCCAATATGCCTTCAATAAGGGCAGGGTAGTTGGTATCAGCTCTCGGCTGACTTTCGGAGATTTTTATGGCAGTGCTGCGATGTCGGCGTCCAACTCGAGAGGATCTCAGCCATCTTTTTCTGCTCCACAGTATAAGGATCGGTTGTGATCTCAGACTGAGTTGATAGAGAGTCTCCAAAAAGAGCAGGAGGAGATGTGTCGGCAGCAGCAGCAGCATGTGGAGGAGCGCCGACGATAGAAATAGGTGTACGAGGAGCAGATGAGTTGGTGGCAGCGGCAGCAGCAGGAGAAGATGGAGTACATGCGCCGACTCACTCATGCCTTAGGGATGGAGTTTCCTCCACCAGCAGATCCCCCCTCCCCCTCCTCCTTCATATTATTTATTTTTTAGATGTTATAAAGTTTGTAAATTTAAAATATGACATTATTTCTATTCAGACTTTCTGTCTCTCTTATACTGGTGTCAATATTGTATTATTTAATATCTATTTATTTTTAATACTTTATTATTTATTATTGGTATTTAATTGAAGGTTTGTTTACTTTATTAATAATAATATTACTCTTAGTATTTTATTATTTTTTTATATTTACTTTTGAAAATGTTGATAATTTTCATATTTTTATTTTCTAATTATTTTAATAATATTATATTAATTATTTTTAATACATAAAAAGATTCAAAAATTTTAATTATAATTATAATTTTTTAATTATTTACAATAATATGAATTCGGTATATTATTATTTTTATATAATATAATATTATTTATAATACAATATTAATATGATTAATAATATTATTCATATTTTATAATATATATTTTTTTAATATATATTTAAATATTTAAATATTTTAATTTAATTATAATTTTTTTAATATTTGAATGATTTTTTTTTATAATATTTGAATGAATTTTTGTATTATTACTATTATAATATTAATTAAAACTTTTTATTAAAAATTTTTATTATTTTTTTATACATATTTATGACGGGATAATCATCCTGTCTCAATTAATTTTTTTAAATTTATTTTTAAATTTCCTATTGCGATGGGAATGTTTGTCCGTCGCAATAGGAAATTACAACAAGCCCGTCACAATTACTTATTTCTTTTAAAAAAAATTTAACTCTTTTGCGACGGTATTCACGGCCCGTTGCAAATAACATTTGCGACGGGCCTATCACAAAAGTGTTATTTAATGTTTTTAATATATATATCGATTAGTATTCGTGAAGGGACATATTACCGTCAAAAATAATATTTTTAGCGATGGACCCATCGCAAATAGTGTTAGTTGTGACGCCATTTACCGCAACGGGTCATTTGCGACGGACCCCTGTCGCATATAGGCTTCTGCGACGGGATCCCGTCGCAACTGACCCGTCGAAAATGGGCTTATTTCCAGTAGTGGGTGTTAATGTTTAAGGGAGAGGGACACCGCATCATGTAGGTACACACTTAGACATTATGGATTATAATTAACAAGATATCATAAATTCAAATTCTATTTCCTTGTAGAGATATGTTATGATTTGTTAGTATTGAGTTATACTGAAAATTGGGGGTAAGGATTAAATTTTTTTAAAATATTATAGAATCAATTTAAATAATTCAATCATTTATAACATAGTTATTACCTCTTTTGATTAATAGACATATATTAACTCATGAAAAAATATATTTTATTGAGGGAGATTATTTCTTAAATTATTATAAAAAATAAATAATTCCAATATATCATCCTTCTTGAATTTTTTATTTATCAACTTATTTATAATGATTAATATTACTATGAAATTATTATTATAGTAATATATGAGTTTACCTCTATGAAAATGAATGTTTTAACTTGGATGGGAATGAGATATTTTAACATGATAGATAAGTTTGTTCTCAATATTTATGATGTTAATAAATCAGAAGAGATATTTATTTTTTTATTAATTTGTAAAAATAAGTATTATTCATGTAGTAAATTTGATACACTATTACATTAATGACCATATTATCCTTAGACATGTACTAGTGTGGGGGAAGTAATTTAAATTTAAACATATCTTTCATTAATTTGTTTAATTATTTATCTTCTTTGGATTGGTATGATTTTATATTAAACGGGAAATAATAACAGTTATAAGGTAATTTGTTTATATCATACCTCGATTCTCCCCCAACTCACTATCATGTATTCTTCCTTATATGGGACCATAAATTGGCACCATTGTCAAAGGTTCTGTTTAATAGAGTTATCTAACATTACCATAAATGGAATTTCACCTGAGTCACTGGGTAATAATAGTCTATAATGGTAACAAGTTAAAAAATGGATAAATCATATGTAATATTACATTGGTTCATTAAAAATAGGCAACATCAAAATTATATTATAAGTAATTACAATTAACATATAAATTAGTTATTTATCAGAAATAGATCATAAAAAGTTATAGGTTTTCACTAAAAGAAAAAATATTTGGGAGATATTTTTCAAATGTAATATAAAGGAAGGTAATGTCAGGTAAATCATAAAATTCTATGTATTACAATTTTTTTTATATATATAAATGTGATAAAAATCTATGAGGGTTTAAATTTCTATTTTTATAGAATAATTGACAGGATATGAAGATTCCCTCAAATGAATTAATTGATGAGTACTTTCATCGGATGACTAATTTTATTGTGAATGTGAATAGAATTATTAAAACCGACAATGATATTAAAATTTTTAAGTGGATATTTAGATATTTTCAACATTCTTCTCATACAAATTTTTTCCTGATTAAAAAAAAGATCCAAAAATATTTTTTTTGATATATTATTAAAATAATTATTCATGAATATTAGATTAGTCCTAATGATAATCACACAGTTGACAAGGAACAGTCAACAAGTCATTTTCGAGGAAATAAATTTTAATTTAATAGAATTTAATGCCAATGAAAAATGTTTCAATGAGGTTTATTCATTACATTCCTCAAATTTGAAATGGGTAAATGAATTTTGAATGGATATTGGATAAAAAAAATATAAATCTATAATAATAGATAGTTTCTATCTTAAGTAGAAATTTTTTAGAAGATGTTGAAATCTCATAAATTCTTAATTTAAAATACTTCAATAAGTAATTTCTTATGATTCTGATTCACAAACAAGAAAATCATGAAGAGAAGTAAGGGATATGATATGTATGTTGAAGATATAGTCGGCCTCAAGATTAATTTACAGACTAATATTGCAGAAGTATATATTTATATTGGTAAAAGTAATATATATAATGTGTATTTATATTACATTATAAACTATATATGTAGTAAAAATGTAAGTATGAATCTAAGTTTAAATCTATGATACATAATCATAATCAAAATATGCTAAAATACATATATAAATACATAAATCTATCAATGAAAATAATAAAACTTGCCTAAATCAATGGAGGATTGAACAATACAGTGAATGATTAGGTAAAAAGGATCCATGATCTTAATGAAAAGTCATTGAGATGAGGTGAAATCTATAGCATCATTAGTTATGGATATAGGAATGAAGAAATAAATATTCCTGTATTTTTTTATGAATATTGTTTTTTTAAATGATTTTTTTGAAACTACATTTACTAAGCGTCAATTATATAGAAAAATGTTCTATGGAAGTATTGTGGTGGTAGATAAAATGATATCATGAAATCCAATAGTAAGCTAAAGAAAATATGTTTCATGCTTTTCAAAATGAGAAGGAATTATCAAATATATAGTACGAATATGTAAACCAATTACCAACGGATTTGAAGAATAATCATGGGTGAATATGAAAATATTTTAAATGGTCATTTTAGTGAAAAATTTGATAAATTAAATGAACTAAGATAAAGAGTGGATTTTCTACATCAAATTCACTTCTCACGATAATATAAACATGTATCCTATCTTGAGGATCAAATATTATAATAACGGTGTCATAAGGATTGATAATAATTAAATGTTAAATAAAATTGGTTAAAATAATTCTAAAAATGTATAAAAATACATAATAAATATTATTTTATGCTTTTTTTAAGTCCTTAAAAAAATTTCCCAATGATATTATATTTTTTTGACTCAAGGAAGGTAAAAACATCCTAAACATGATTTATAAAATCACAATATATGATAGTGAAATTTTCATATTTGAAAAAGAACACAGAGGGGAATATTTAACAAATTTTTATCAAAGTAGATATATAAATTATATATAAGGAAGATGAAAATGTGTTTTTGAAAAAATTTGAAATATCATTTGAGTCCAAAATCCACGGAAGATTTGCTTATATAAGAACAGTATAACAACATTACTTCCCAATTCAAATATGTAGTAAAGTTACTAAAAATATTAAAAATATGGGACTATATAGATATAAAAAAGGCCTCTAGGTATCCATATGAAGATATCATAAGATCAAAATGAAAAATTGGATGATGATACTGGGTATAGAAAGATCTTTAGTAGCTTATTTCACAATAAACATAATGAATGTTCAACATTTTAGCTCTATGTTATGATAAAAGGTATCAATTTTTTCCTAAAACCACACATGTTACCAATTAAAATAACTCATTAGTATATAAAATCACTATTCATTTTAGATTATTCTATTATGAAAAATTATAAAAAGGAGTTATGGGGATATACAAACACATATTGATCATGTTTACGGGACTATGAGAAGTCAATATCAAATAGGTTGTTTTATTATAGTGATTTTTTATTTCGTAGCTCAATAAGAATTATAGCTTCTATATCATTTAGATCATTGGAATTTGAATGTACTATGGTAACTAAATCCTGATCCAACCTCTTATAGATGAATAAACATCCATAATATATTTGATATTATATGAATTATTTAATTTTTACCAATACTGGGCACCCATATACATTTATTATTCAAAAATAATATCCACATTCAAGAATAAGAAATATCAAGATGGAATATCACTTGATCAAAGAGAATGTAAAAATATATAAGAAATTTTTTAAATATATACCTACTCAATATGAAATTATATAAATTTTTATGAATTTATTATTCAAGGAATGTTCTATGAAATAATTATTGGATCATTGAGCCCAACTATCTCAACTCATTTGAAAATATTAGATAATGGACCCTAAACACCCTAACATAAATTTTGTTTCATTTTTTATGGCATAAATTGTAATATCAAACTTGTAGTTTCATAGAAAATGGTTCTTCTTCTTATATGAAATCCCGTATGGTTTCACTGTATGAGTTAGAATTTATTACTTATAACCTTCATAGAATTTAAATATTTGTTCTTTTAAAATGTGGGAGGTATATTTAATCATATTTAATAATAGGTATAGATATTGAAAAATATGTTCTTTTTCAATGAATAGTAATAAAATGATGTGGTGGAAAATGTGGGAGAGAATCCAAATATTGGAAAGAAAGATAAATTATCTCATTTTTTTAAATATATTTTATTTAAAAATTTTAAGGTCACATTATTGAAAAGAAAAATCATGGTATATTTACTAGATATGTTTAAATGGCCACTCTAAAAAGTGGTATCAATTAATGTTTTGTATTAAATATTAACAACATGTGGCGTCAAGATAAAAAATTGATAGTGTGTTATTAAATCTTGAGGACAATAGGGTTTCTAATTAGTTTGATTTTAAATTAATGTTTTCATATCATACTGATATTTAATCATGAGAGAACATATTAGAGTAAAAGATATAGATTGAATAAATTGGATATAATATGATGATTGTAGTTTTTGGATGGTTTTTTTGATAAGTTATGTCAAAGTTTTTAAGTGTTTTCATTAAAATAAAAGTGTACATGCTAGTAAAAAATCAATATATGTATTATTTGTTTGGTTTTATTGAAAAATATAAATTAAAATCCTCCAAAATACTCCTTATATTTATTAGTATTCATTATATGGAATTATGAAAATGTTAATGAATGATTTGGATAATGATAGTTAAAATTCTTTCTATTCACTAACATCACATTAAAAATAACGGGTTTTTATGTAATGGTGATGAAAAGTATATGTCAAAATAGATATATTTATTGATAATTAGTCATGATTCATATAAATATTTTAGAAATAGGTAGGTTGGAATGCATTATGTCTGGATTCCATTGTAGTTTATCAGGTGTGTTTTAATTTGAAGAAAAATTCGATATTGATGTTGAAATGGGAATACTGTAAGATCTTCTATAGATCATGAAAAACTATTTCACAGTTAAAGGTATTTTTTATAATCCATGAGTAAATTTTTATAGCCCATGAATTAAACGTGGAGGCCAAAAACAATGATAGTGATAGTCATGGTCTAGGAGGAAAAATTTAATGTTAAAGACATGCCTTGGAATTTTGTTTGGGATTACATCAGAGGTGTATCAAGAGTTGATTTTAATTAAAATAAATTTTGTTTTAATTGTATTTATATGAGATAAATGAAGGAAATTAAAATTATTTACATTGAAACATTAAAACATTATTCAAGGGTAATTAAGTTATTTTATATTTTGATTAAGAGAGATGTGTTCATTCATGGATTTATAGACTGGATTTAAGAGGTAGATTTTATATATTGTTGGAAAATAATATAGAGAAGTCTTGAATTTTGTTACTTTAAGAATTTATGGAAACCATCATTTTGATAAATAGAATGGGTTTTTATAAACAATTTTGGGTTTAATATATTTATTTTTTTATATAGAAGATATAGGATTACACTAAGAAGACTAATTAGTTATTTTCAGTGAAGATAAGAGTGAATTACCAATCTCTATGATGGATTCAAACTTAGAGGGATGCTGATTCCACTCAAGAAAATTTTAAAAAATTATTATGTTTATAGTGTAACTAGGTACATGAGTCAATTACTAATTATATTCTCCTTGGATATATCCCATTATATATGAACGAACTAAAAAGTATGTGTCTCTCTTTGAATAATTTTTTTCATTAATGATATGTATTACAAATGTTTATTAACTTATTTTGAAACAAAATAATTGGGAATGGATTTTTTAATTTTTCATACCCTAATCCCCCTATACACTCTATAGGTAAATTCCATGTGTCCGGTCAATAGTGAGGATTCAATTCCCTATGATATAGTATATTGACGATGGATGTAGCCCTATTGTAAAATACAGTAACGAGGGATGCACTAGCCTATGATAGAGTATGTTGATGTGTGTGATAGATGGGATATTATCACCCCCAATAATTAGTTTTATACTAATAATGGTATGTATTTACCTGAAGGCTTCATGAGATTACAAGATAAAAAAATTGTCCCCTAAGATCACTAATGAATCAAAAGGTGACCACTGAAAGCCCATAAATAAATACTGGTCAAAGTTGTTAGGAGTGGATTGTTAGGCGGTGTGTTGAGTAACCAACCATTTGACCAGTGCGTCCCTGATATATGGATATATTATTCATTTCATTTATTCTGTGAATACACATATATATAATCTATTTTCCAAGAAACTAACAATGATGGATAGTTATTAGAAATTAGGTCAATTCATGGCCCTATTACACATTAGTGGGTTAGTATTTCTCATTTTAGATGTGGAGATGAGTCTGAGGTGATGGTGAGGGATATATTTTTAACATTCTTGTCATCTGTTTTCAATTATTTTATATAAATTATTTTATGGTGGTGTTTTATTTATATATAATTGTACGAACAACTTCCATTATAGTTTTTTTTATTTTGATGATTATTATTTATTATGGAATGCATTCAGGTTTAAACAATATTTTAAAACTATTATTTATCTTATTATTGACTAATATTTTATTTTACATTTATTATTTTGATCATATTTAGTGTATAGTCTCCCGATTTGGTTTTATCTGACTTGTAACACTATTAGGAAACCTCTAGATTATATTTAGGAATTTCTAAGGCCCCAAAAAACTAAAGTTAAATAAGGGTTTTAAATGTGTTATGCACACAAGGGGCATAGATACCCTGAGGGGGGGAGGGGCGTTAATCAAGGTGTGGATATTCAATTCAAAATTACTCCTTCCTCAGAAGATCAAGACCTCATTATTTTACTATTCACATATTTTTCTATTTTGTGTATATATTGATCATAGCCTTACATGCTATATATTGTGATGATACATGGAATATAAACAAAAAAGAATGAATTAGAACATCCATATTATTTAATTTTTCACCCTCAATGGGATTTTTCCATGTAGCATATAGTGATAGTGTGCATATGTGCCAAATCAAATAATAATCACTAGAAATAAATTATTTGGGTTAGATCATCTCTTTTAACAAAATCACTACATTAAAACTTTTGAGAACGGTCACTACTTCCCAAGGGTCTCTCCCTCGAAGCCTCACCATAGTTGGAAGGGATCACATTATTCCTCTTACTTTTATTATTAATCTTGAAGGGATTCATTCATAAATTATGAAAACATTTATCCCCTCATTTGAAATATTGAAAGTATCATCAATTTATGTAGATATTCTCTTAAAGTTATTTCGAGGATGGTCTTTCACTTTTTTGAAAACATGATGATGCACCACTTCAACATTATATACACCTGGAATAAAACACTCATTACTTGAAACACAAAAATTACATACTCAATCTTATAAAACATTTATAATGGATTTAATTTTTCTATTTACTTTGTGGTTGTAGTAGTAAATAAACATCTTTTTCATGTATTGTATAATGTTGTGTTTTCTTTATCTTATTCTTCTTATTATCTATTCAAACATGGAAATAAAATTGATCATAGAGCACTTCCATTATCAATTATACTATTCTACAACCCTAATGTGATATCCTAGAACAATAACCATTTTATGAGATCCTGTTATATACCCCATTAATAAATCCATGAAAATAACAATTATGTGAGAACCAGTAATGTAATCCCTTGTCTGAGATCATGGAACATAACCCTTTGATTGATATACAATAATTTAATCTTTTCATGAGATACTAGAGCAATACTACTCCATTAGAATCCTCCATGGATCCTTTCTGAAGGAAACCTCATTCAGATCATGTGGATAAAATGTCTTATTCAGTCTATTTGCAGCGTCATATCTTGTTCAGTTCCTACGTATCATGAGATATTTTTTAGTTTAAGTGGATCATGATATATTATTCAGATCATGCAAATCATGTGAAATTTTTTTATTCACAAGGATCATGAGACTTTTTTTCCAATAGATCTTGGGGATTTTTTCTATTCATGTGGATCATGAGACTTTTTGATGTTCTCGTGGATCACAAGACGTTGTTCTTCTCATGAAGATAGTCTAACTTTGGGGCAATAACTTGTTCAAAATTTGTCGATCATATGACTTCAACATGTTGATCTATATGTGGAAGCATTGTGATCATAATTCAAATCATTATACTGCTTCACAATATCATTTTAGAAGACCTTCTTCTAATTAAATGTATTACCAGGCTCTAGCTTAAGACTCTAATCATGTCATGTGAAACACTTCTAAGATGTCAGTCACATATATTAGGGTACATGACATACCTCAAAATAGGATTTTTATTTAGATGGATCATTTAAGAAAAAAAACATTCCCCTATAATTGATGGTTCATGGGGAGTTTATAATCAAATATCCACTACCATAATTCCATAAATTAGGGACAGTCATTCGTCCCGCCACCTCAACAATCGGTATCACATGCTTCATTGATTCTATCATATGATAAATTTAAAATCTGGTGGTGTTTAATGAAATTTCCTTTTAATTACACTTGTGATCCATCATTAGATCTAAATAAAATCATGATCTCTTCCAATAAACCCATCACAATATCCAGTGATAATCATACAGTGCACAATGACATTTTCTTGCAACACCTTGCTTGATATATCATGAGATTCAAAGACAATAACATGGGAAGTGTTATTTCCATCCAATTATTTGTATTATTGATCATGAGATCCACTAACCATCATGTTACTCACATGATCCAATTGAAATATCCATATAATTTTTTTTATTCAGTACCACAATCTTCCCATTCTTCATAACTTCCCATCATGTGCTCTACTAACATTCATTCACTACTTATGATGTTTATGTGTGATCTTATATTAATAATTCTTCATCTTCATTATCTTTGTAACATCCCTTTATATGATCCTCTTAAAAGAATTTGGTTTCTTACATTCATTTCAATATCTCAATATAAAATTATCTAACAATCATGTGGCTCTTCACAATATTAGTTCAGATATTTACGCTTCGTAATATTAATTGAAACATTCATGCTATGTGTGATTAGTTCAGACATGTTTACCCATAACTAAGTCTAAAATATTTCACATTCACAAAATTAGAAATTTTATACCTCTAAGAAGTCATATATTTTACACTTTAAAATGATCAAATATTTCCCCCTTCCGTAATGTCAGACATCTCATAAAAATGAGAGATCAGACATATTGCACTTCACTCTTCATGTCTCCTATAATAATCATCCTTCCTCAATAAGCTCAAACATTCTTAATAAAGTCCATCAAATAAAAATCACCACTATGAGGGATTTTTTAAAACAATATTTATTTATGTCTGTGTTATAAATCCAACCCATACTCTATGGAAAATTTATTAAAAATGATTGGAGGCAAATTTATAACAACCCATTTTATTAATAAAAAATATATTACATCTTTTTAGATGAATATTCCATACATATACATACTAACCATTCTAGAACTATAATCATTTATTCTATTCTGATATTATATATACACTCATATTATTTTATGAATGATATTCAACATCTACCATGAAGCTCATCTTATATAGAAATCCTCTAATGCATACCCTACCTAAACATTTCTTCATCACCCCAGGAGGGAAACATAATAATGGTGGACATCAGATACTCATTATGGATAAAATGGGAGAGATAAATACATGATCATATGAATGAATAAGATAAGAATAAGGTTATGTGACCATGAACATAACTTTTGAAACTCATCCCCAACCTATCATAGATTGTAAACATGATTTACAGTATAAACATTATCACTTAAGAAAATATGGACCATAAGAGAGAGAAATATCAAAGATAAATCTGGATCTATAGGATCATGTCACATTGATAAATATATAAAACCATTTCATATTTCAAGTAAAATAATAGGACCATCAAAATAACAGATCAAGATACAGTTTGTTCTCATTATGGATCAGGACACGCATGATACTAGTAGTGGATCAAGCCCATATACGTATTTCCCATGGTTATCTCATGAAATATAAAGCATTACCCAATGAATTAGAGGGAGGTATTGGTTCCATAATACAAGTAATGAAAACCTTATATACTTGTCCCACAATTACAAAAATCATTCATTTAGTTAGAAGCCATGAAAATTAATAGGTTTCACATATATATCCCAACAGAATAACCCAATAGAAAAATAGGTTTTAAAAATATATGGTCATCATAAACAAAAACCAACTATAAAAATAATAAAGTTAATATCAAATAATATTATAACTATTAATTCATACATAAGAATAAATTTTTTTAGGGAAATTAATTTTGAGATAACATTCCAAAGAATTCATTAAAAAATATTATTTATACAACAAAATATTTTATTTTCTATGTGATGTTTAATTAAAAATCCCATTTTATAAATAATCATTGTATTATTATGACGGAAAAATAAAATAATTAAGGTGATGTCAAGTTAGTAATACACACTTATTCTTTATATGATAAATAAACATTATATCTATAGTTTTTTCAATTGAACCACAAAAGAATCATTTAAAAAAGGAAAAAAATAATTTAAAACCATTTTGAAAAAACATTCAAACAATCTGAAAATTTTATTCAAAAAATCAAAATACAGAATTATGAACATTTTTTGAAATAAATTTGGAAAACATGTACATGGAATAAAAATAATGTTTTAAGTGAAATTTTAAAAAGACAATTTTTAAAAGAAAGTACCTCATAAATATAATATAATAAAAATGGGAATTAATCAAATGAATAGATTATGTGAATTAGTTTTAAATAAACCTAAAATTATTGAAATAAAACCCAATATAATCCAAAGTCATCTCACACAGAATCTTAACATGGAAGAGTCAATTAAGTAGAAGTCAAATCCAATGAATTGAAATTGAGTTAACAAATCCCTTACAAATTTATAATTAGTCAAATCAAATTTCCCATTAAATAAATAATTATAAAATTAAACATTTAATAAAATGAATATAATGATATTTAATAAATTTTATATCAAAGAGGAATTATACACTCCACACAAATGAAATAAGTGGTGAATTAGTCAAATTTATCAATGAAGAAAAATTGACACGAGAAACACTTACCTAACACTTCCCTTTAGTTTCCATAATTTAAAATCTTGTATAAAGGTTTAAAGAATTGTATTAATTCATTAAAGCACTATAATAATATTTTTAATACCTTATATTATACTTTTATATAATCTTACCACCCATTCATTAATAAAATTTCATTATTTTCATTGATTCGTTTGCATTAGATTTATGGTTTTCATGGTTGGTTAATTTCTGTATAGTTTTGGATTTTCATGTAAAATTAATATAAAACATTGGAAGTGAAATGAAATGGTACTAATTATATTAGAGAAGTCAAAAAATTTATCATATTTGATATTTAATACCTGAATTAGGTTTATTTATTTTCTAAAATGTTATTAATCAATGTTTAGATTATTTTTTCAGTTTTATCAACCATTACACACTACATTAGTTTTATTTAATTTTATGAATTTAAATATTAGATACTTAACATTAAAAGAGTTATAATATATCTATTAAAATATTTTATAACTATAATAATAATTTTATAACCATACTAGAATGTGGTAATGGAAAATGAAAAATTAGTATCCACAAAAATGGTTAATAGCTATAATTTAGAAAATGGTTTCCTTTATTTGAATAATTGGAGATGAAAAATGCGGTGGGTAAAAGATATTACATAATAAAAATAAAATTATAGTACATAAATAATACTAGATTTATTATTATTTTTTCGATGAAGGAGTTGAATAGACTGTGTAAAATGAAATGAAACAAATAGAGGTAGTTTGAGAAACATACCTCTTGAATGTGACCTCCTTGAAGGACCCTATCCGGACCTTCGAATTAACCCTTAGGAGATACCTGAAACAATTGGGCATGAAGAGTGTGGGGATGATGGTACTTTTCAGATATTTGAAAATATTTAATGGGTTTTTGGTGAATGTTTGTGTTGAGGATTTGTATTTATAATTGAGTAGGGGTAGTTTTGAATGACTAAATAATGGTTATTTTACATTTAATGCCAATGAGGAGAATGATGTAGTGGATGAGACAGAGTGAGGATAGTGAAAGATGATGCCCTAACTCATTTGCTTCTTGTAGCTTCGCAGATGTGGTTACATGGATTGCTAATGGAAAATCTGTTGAAACTATAGTCTCCCGACATTGGCTGAATCAATTAAACTGAAGAACTTTTTTCACAGAGGTCACGTGGTCATTGCCCTTTCAAATAAAGGGTTTCAATTTCTATCTTCTAATCTCAGATTTGTTCTCATTGTTAAATTCATTAAAATATTTCCCTTCACTGAATATCTTACTGAAATATTTACAACCCATTGGGTTTGTTGATTTTAATACCTGTCTGCTCAACTCGTTGAATGTTGCGATACATCTTGCATGTGAGAATCAATATTATCGGATTTGGTCTAGGGGATCTTGGACCATTGGAGGAATCTCAATAAAAATTCTAAAATGGTCCTCTATCTTGGATTTTAACATTGAATCCCATATTTCCCCCATTTGTATAGGCTTCCCAGGTCTGCTGATGCACTTCATCAAAAAAAATCACCCTCTTCCCTATTGATAAATTAATACGGAACCACATCAAAATGGAATCTACCCCTCAGAATCTCACAAGACCATCTATTGCATGTGTGTTTGTGTGTCTATTGAGGTTGACCTTACACAACGCCTACATTCAGTTATCTGGATCTAATATGGTGACACTGTATTTTTTATGAATTAGCCTATGAAGAATTACCTATAAACTGCTCTAAATTTCTACATCTAGGACACTCCCTTGGGAATTAGTCTATAGGAAGACCCCCATAATCAATCCCCACAATTAGATATCTTTGACAAATAAATATAATTCTATTTGGATTGAGAAATAGACATGGATTCGTAATGAAAAAGGTGAACCCTTTAATCCAAATGTCCTAGTGAATTCTATATCCATCCTATATTCTTGTCTAGTACAACCTCAGTGCACTCAGGGTGATGTTTTATATAGATCTGTGGATGCGGTTAATAATGATGAACCTATTTTAGAAACTTTAGGAGTTGTTCTAACCACTCATGAGGTGGAAAAAGAGACTCTTTATTTTCATGGAAGTTATAATAATGATGATCATGACTGAATCTATTAAATTAGGGATGAATATCTACACTCGAGTTCCAAAAAAGGTAAGAACCCTATTACTGACTCCGATGGAATTATCATTCCCCATCCTAAGAAGACTCGAAAATGAATTTATTACTCTAAGATGGAGAGAACCATTGTCACTATATCTTATGGGATTTGGTTGGAGTAGGACAATATTCCTCCACAGCTGGTAGTTAATGAAAATCCCTCTCCACCTTCATCCTCAGATGAAGAGGGTTACTCCACATCCTTGGATGAAGAGGACTCCTCCACATATGGAGATGAGGAAGAGGATAACATTAAACATAAAAAATTTACTAATGTCATTAATGATTGATACAAGGAGGATGTCTATCCTTAGATCGAGGAATAAAAAAGGGTGTCTTTTAGAAGAAATTGTAATAAGGAGATAACTATTGATGAGTATCTGATTATCAAAGAAAGAATGTTTGATAGAGTGGAATTTGAGCTTGATTGAAATCCTAATTTTGATTATCTTCAACATCAAGGGGAATAACTCTCTTGTATAGAGTTTGAGACAATTTTTTCTCATAATTTTTGTTTTCATAACTTTGATTCAGGAGCTGTCATCAGTGTGGGTTGTCTTCACGGTTTATTGATGTGTAGAGGCCTCATAAAAGGACTTTATCAATGTGAATTGTAGATCTGGAAAATCATGTTTTTATTGAGTGTTTTGGTTGTTCTATATGAATTTTTTCTTTATACTATTGGGGAAATTTATTATCTGATGATCTATATGATGCCTTCTAGGATGTGAGCATTATTAGTCGGACATGAAGTTTGGTGTTGCATGTTGGTGTTGAGGTGGAAGAATTGGAGTTCGAGGGAATCTGTTCTCAAGTATTTTCAGCCTACAAATGATGTTTTTTTCAATTAACTGGGCATTGGAGGCAGCAGATCGGATCATTCCAGACATGCTTTCATATCATAACATTTCTTTAATGATTAGTAAAGTTGTACTCTTACAAGAGATGGTGAATATTTTTTACTACATAAAGAAAAAACTGTCTAACAAAATAATGAATATGAGTAGCAAGGAGCCGGGATAGCTTAGTAAGAAAGAAGCATCATGGGGGAATAAAAGATAGATATTATATCCACTGGAAGTTCACAATGGTTACCTATATGGTGCAGCACAAGTCTGATTGCAGACTATTATTTTTTACATGATGATTTTTGTGAAGACCTGGGCATTACGGAAGATGCATTAATGAGATATTTTCATGCTGGGATCTACCATGTCCTTCCTGAAATTTTATAGTGGTTTTACATCACCCTTTTTTACTTTTAATTATTCTTGTGCTAGTAGAAAATCATTGTAACTCATGTAATAACCTTACCATTATATTTTTGTTTAATAAATTTTGTGGAGTATGAGTTTCACTCATGCTACAAGACGTTCTGGTATATTTAATGTCAACCACATTTGGGTGGAATTAATTCCAATCAATTTGTACAATAATTAATATCTTAATGTTTTTTGGACAATAAAAAAATCAACCACACATTTAATTTCTTCTTAGGTATTTTATGCTTTAATCTCTTAACTTTAACCCACTAATATATTTTAACTATACCATGGTAAATCAATTTTAACCACGATAAATTTTTTTATAAATTAAAATTAAAATTTCCATAGAAACTAATTTGGATTTCTTGATTCCAAATATGGAATAAATTTTAAAAAATTTAAAACATATAAGTTTATAAATTATATTTAAAATTAAACTATCAAAACGTAGTGAAAAGTGTTTTTTTAATTTTTATTTTTAAGCCCACAAATGTACATATACCAAAATAAGGTTAACTTTCTCTCTAAATTTAATTAAATAGAGTATATATCACTAAAAATACTTATTTCACATTAAGATCAATTAACAATAACAAATATACTTTTTTGTATAAAGAAATTGATTTTTTAATAAGTGTTTTTCTCAATTCATTTAAAAATAAAACCTCATTAGACATTAAAAAATATCATCGTATAATTATTTAGAGATGGTGAATAAGAAATATGTTAATTTTATGGCATAAATTTCATAAATGTTTCAAAAATTATTTATATTGATTTTGTCTAATAACCATATAAAAATAAATTTTTAAAGAAAATATATATTTGAAGTGTAAAATGACTTTACTAAAGATTATGTGCATATTCACAAAGAATTAATTAATAAATTAAAAATTATATTTAAAATAATATATTTAATAATTTGGATATTAATATTCATTCTTTAAAATTTACTATTCATGATATAATGGTTGAGTTAAAATAATAATATTTTGGAGTTTGTTTTATGTCGATGCTTCATGTAACGTAAGATATCGATGAGATTAAATTTATTTAAAAAAAATGACATTCCATAAAAACATGGTTTGTTACCATATACCCCCCTTAAAATATTATATTTAAATCCTTTTATAAGATATAATTAATTGATTTCATCTCATTAGTACAATCTCACTCTTTACATGTGGCACGATCAATTTCCACATTATTTTGTAGTCCGAGATATGACGTTGAAATTGTATTATAGAAAGAACTAGTGGATCATGAGATCCATAATGGGATGAAAAAAAATTCCATACATATATTTTTATCATCATAAAAAATGGTTTCATATCTTACCCAACACAAAAAAATAATTATATGGTAAATTAATGCATTAATATGTAAATCCGATTCAAAATTATAATACAGAAAATTTCATAAATTAAAAATCAAATGGTTCAAATTAAGTTCACTGAATTTTATGAATTAACATATCATAAATCAACTAAAAACATGATTTTCTATTATTTTTAACCGACCAATCATGTGAACATAATTATCCTGTATTCTCTTGATATTTTTTAATAAACTAAATCACTATAAAACCTTATTTCAAACGTGCTTGCTTTCGAAAAATAACTCATTCCTCATACAATAAATAAAAATACTCCATAAATGAAATCCATAACCACAATTTCGACATATCTATAATTAGTTACATTATAATCAATATTATCCCATTTATTTAATCATAATCAATCATTTATTTATCTCATTACTGTCCCATAATCATGCACATATGAAGGTTTATCTTTCACTTAATCATGAAAACTTAAAAAATATCACCTTTCCACCTCAATCAAATTTTATGGTTACCAGTAACAGTCAACCAACACATTAATTATTTAATTAAAAATTTTATTGGACCAATCCTTAGAAATTTCATTATTCTACGATTCCAAAAAGAGTAATTTTATAACATTATTCAAGATTTCAAATATATAAACACTCAATCATTCATCTTTCTTCTTGAACCATAAATCATGACACATTTTTTTATTCCTTATCAATTTTTCCATATCATATTTCATTCATACTCTCTTTATCATCATCAATATAACCATTACTCATGTAGCCTCGTTGATTCCCATCAAGAGATTTCCCACTAGCCAAATGGTTTCCATAAGTCACATAAATTCCACATTAAAAACAGTTAACAGTTGATGTATCCTTAAAAAAGAAAATAATTCTCATTTGTTGTGTTAATCAGAGCTTTTACTTGTCCTTTTAAATTACTTTATTTATCTCCTTATTTTCTACAAAAAAGCATGTTCCAGTTCCTTTAAAACTTTCTCTATGATGCCTCTTCCCACATTCATTACATTAGTAAAATTGAAATTTATATACTATATGATAACAGTGAAAGAGAAAATTTATATTTTTAAATGGTTAAATAAACTCACCAATATTTTAGATTATTATTCATATTATGATATTTCTTATTAGGTATAATAACATGGTTTCATCATCTGACTCCCATTTTATTAGGTTTCTCATGAAAAAGATCATTGCATTTTCTATCACATTTACCATTAAAATGAATACTCATTGTTTTATACATGGTCTAAAATCCAAATATCATAGCATAATAGACAATAATCATAGTTTATAACAACATAATTCTAAATAATCATTCGTCAAATGTGTTAAATGTGGTGAATTCTTCTACAAATCCACAATTTTAACCATGTTCATTCATGATCATTATCAAAACCATATAATTTTATCCTGTACTTAGTCTTACCCCCATTGTATTCATAAACATTTTCGATCCATAATCTCCAAAAAAATCTCAAAACCTTACTCTCATATGAAAAATAATAAACCATTCTTTTCAAAAAAAAATATTATATTTATTTATATGAATATTCAATACAAAAAAAATATCACCCACACCAGAATGATATTATTTTATAAACATTGGATATTACATATATAATCATCTTATTTTATAGAATATCATCATCATATCCCATAATCATCTTCTCACAAAGAAATCCTCTTAGGCATACCCTACCTAAACCTTTATTCATCATTGAGAGAAGGAAACATAAGAAATGTTGATCCCATATGGTCAATAATGATAAGAATGTGATATATAAATCAAAAGTAATTTTAAATAATAGGATAAGAATAAGTTTTGGTGATTGCGACTATAATTATTGAAGTTCACAAACAACCTTTCATAGATTATAAATATTGTTTATTGCATAACAAGATTCATTTTAGAAAAAACTGACAATAAGGTTAATAAATCTTCATAAATCACTCATGTTCTATCATATCATATCATAAGAGATTGGAACCATAATAAATAAATAAAACCATTTCATATTTCCAAGTTAACTACCAATAAAATAAATATAGTGGATGAGGATGCTCATGTTTCCCATAGTGGACCATGAATCTCTTATTTCCCATAGTTGATCATGTGTGTCGACTATTTCCCATTTTATCTCATTAGATATAAATCATTTACCCATTAATTTTAGGTATTTTTAGCTCTCACTCATCGCATAAGGAAACCCATTCATAATTTTTTCAAAAGAACCTAAAAAGTTCATCATATCTAAACACATGAAAAGAAATAGGTATCAGGAACATTTCATCATAGCATGAGCCATGGAAAAGATTCTAGTTTCATAAATATCAAGAAATAGTAAATACAAAACAACCATGAAAATAATAATGATATAAAATTAAAAATAATTAAGGTTTCATTATAGTGTAAAATACCATAATGCTATGTAAGTAAAAAAAATACTTCTATAGTTTTATAAAATGGGACAAACAAATAAGATTTTTTTTAAATTACAAAAACAATATTTTAAAACCAATTTTTAAAATAGTAAAAAATGAGTAAAAATTACTTTAGACAAATCATAACAAAATATTAAAAAAATTGTGGAGATTTATATAATACATCGACACAAAAAAATGATATTTTTTAGAAAAATGTAATGAGGATTGAATTTAAGGAAATTCCAATAAAAATATCATATCATTTAAGTGGTAATTATTTAAATGAATTTACTATTTTTATAAGAGTTAAATAAACATGAATCTAGTGGAAATACAACATTAGATAATCAATTGTTATCTTACAAATATTATTAACATGTAATAATCAATGAAGTGGGAGTATAACCCAATGAAAGGAATTTGAGTCATGAAATCCCATTACACAATGTAATCAGTCGAATATTATTCCTCACAAAAGAGACAATCATCAAATGAGAAATTTAATACTAGGAAAATAATGAGATTCATGATATCATATCTCACAAAAGTAAAATTTAGACGATTAGCTAGTGTTTCCCATTTTTTAGTATAAATTAACCTCTTGTATTAAGGTCCAAAAAATATTCTTATTTCATTAAGAATTTTAAAAAATA
This sequence comes from Viscum album, assembly GCA_963277665.1. Lineage (NCBI taxonomy): Eukaryota > Viridiplantae > Streptophyta > Magnoliopsida > Santalales > Viscaceae > Viscum > Viscum album. The sequence goes on from OY728146.1 coordinate 387,234,212, forward strand.
ATTATAGTACCTTCTATTATTTTTAACAAAATCTAACAACCTTTTTTATTAACATTTTATTATTTTCATTACTTTGAGGGCATTTGTTTCATGGTTTTCATGCTCGGTTCATTTGTGTATAATTATGGATTTTCATGTCCAATGAAAATAGAACTACATAACTTGAATGAAATGGTATTCATGCAATTAAAAAAGTATATATGGTCTCTTATATAATTTTTTCTTGTATGTGGATGATTCATTTGATAAAATCTTAAATATAAATGTGTGTTTTATTTTGGTAGTGTTTTCAACCATCACAATCTACTATCATATTTTTATTATATATTACTTCCAGAATATGAAACAATCTATAATATACATATAAAAATATGATTTTACTAGAATAATAATTTTATAACCATCATTGATGGTAGTAATGAAAGATGAAAAATCATTATACGTGGGGATGGTTAACCACAATAATTAGGACACTGGTTTGAATTCTTGTAATAAGAATATATAGGAAAATGTGTGGAAAGAAGACAGTAATAAAAAAATGTAAAATTACATTACATATATAGTAATAGAGCTATTATTTGTTAATAGATAAAGTAGGTATATAGATGGGTGAAAATGAAATGAAACAAAAAGTGCTTGTTTGATAAAGTAATTGATTTAATATCACCTCCTTGAAGGACACTTTAAGTAATTTGGAATTGGATTTGGTAGAGACCATCAGAACCTGGAAATCGGGAGGGTGGATAAGAGAGGGTTCGGAAAATATTCTAAATTCATTATGGATTGTGAGGATAAAGGGTTTGCGAGGATTCTTATTTAAATTTTTTTTTAATTTAAAAACACAAATGTTGAAAAATTAAATTTTAAAAAAACTTTCAAAACAATATTCAAATAGATTTTTAGGAAAATTTGTTTTGAGGACCAAATATATATACATATATATCCATATAATGTTAAAATATTTTCAAATTTAATTAATTAGACTATTTATAAATAAAAATTCATTAGATTACTTATAGATCAATAAAATTAATAAAATTACATTTATATATAAATAAAATGTTAGTTTTATAAAAAACTGTATTTTGATTTATTCACTTAAAAATTATTCTTTTTAGAAAATTCAAAAACAATTCAACCTAAAATAATTTTGAAATGATGAACCCAAAATTTATTTTAATTTTATAATATAAATTTTTTAAAAGTTTAAAAAAATAATTATATTTATTTTCACATAAAAATAAACAAAAATTTATTTTTGAATAAAACTTATATATGAAGATTAAAAATTAATTGTAAAAAAATATATGCATATGAAAAATATAAATAATTAATACATTAAGATGTTATTGAAAATTTCGTATTTCATAATCTGGTCAATAAATTTCATTATCTCCAATTTAACAGTTAGGTTATAATAGTTGGGTTAATATAATAATACTTTGGAGTTCGTTTTTTTGGTGTAATGTGAAATGTATGCTATAAAAAAGGATAAATTTATTTAAAAAGAGGCATACCCTAAAATCAAGGCCTGTAACAAATATTGTAATTTTAAGGTTCTATAGTATTTTACAACCAAAATAATTATTGAAAACCAAAAAAAATGTTAAAAACAAGTTGTAGAACAAAATAATGAGTTATCAATAAGTTGTTATGGTCCTGACTTCAAAAGAAGAGAAAAATATTTTTCTACCTTTGAAGGGACCATTTTAGAGACATCAAACTGTTATCCAAAAAATTTCACCCACATTGTATGTTTATAATAATAATATTTTCATCCACTATAGTGAAACAACTTTCTCTTTTCAAATATTCCAAAAAATAGATACATCTATTATGAAGCACAACCACATAAACAATAATCCCAAATTAGTGACGACATTTAATATATCTTTCATGAGATAACATTATTATTTATAACATTATGAGAGATATTTAACTAATCACAGTATCATTCCAAACACACCACAATCAACCTATAGACGAATTTGTTTTCAAAACATTTATAAAAAACTATGAACATAAATAAAAATCATTAAAAAATCACAATACTCCTGTCATAGAAACATAAGTAAAGGGAAAAAACTATTGGATTATTGAAGTAATGAAATAATCACTAAAATATTTTTAAACTATTATGATAAATATTTTAAATTATTAAAATAAATTATGATTTAGAGGAACACTAAAGAGTTTAAAATAGAACAATACACAATATCCATTTATTTGTAACAAATAATGAATATTAAGGTTATATGGATAACAAATCTAATCTGGATGCATACATCAAAGACCCCATAGAACAAATATTTATAGTCAATAAAACCACTATAAGTTAATAAAAATGATTAAAATATTGATAACATTTCAAAAAATTACGTAAATTAATAATGAATCCATTATTATAATTAGTTGATCATAAATAATTGGACAACATCCATTTAGTGAATAATGTGATATCATTCATGAAACCTAGAGAATTCAAATCATATTTTATAATAACACTAAAATTAGTCCATAAAATTGCCTTAGTGATTGAAACATGTATTTAGTTATTTGAATAATATTCTTCTATCCTTCCAACCTAGTCATATAATCCCACTAGCCTGTAAAATATTTATTCAAATAAATGTATCCTTAACTACATCATAACTTAGACCAAGAAAATTATTATTTCTCTAAAATAAAATATCATAAATATTTACATAGAAAAAAATATAATAATTCATCTACAATCCAAAAAACTTATTTATGCACCACAACTCCCCATTACTATGTTACTTTCTATATAATGAAAATGAATTGATACAATACCCACAAAAATAATCACTCAACAATCATTCCCTGAATTTTGAAACAAAAACAACATCATAGATAAATTCATTCTAAATTTGGTAAATAAAAATCATTAACTAATAATTAATATAGAAATGAAATTCCAGTTATTTTTTGTGTATTTTTATTTTAAAATTCTATATTTGGATAATTCCAAAGAATTTAAATACAATTTTATAAATATTTCATTATATAACTTATATATAGTCATCAAAACTAATTCCCACAACATTATATATATCTAAAACAATAATATCTTGATCAAAAATCCATGTATAGATATATTAAATGAGTCATTACACCATATTAATACATTATTTAGTTCAATATTATAATAGAGGTATTTTATAATATCATTGGACGATTAAAAATCCTCTAAAAACATTAATGATAGAAAATAAATATTTATATATTCCATATTCTTCCTCTAATAAATTCATGTCCTATTGATTGAGTAGCAGATTCCATCCCAAAAATTTACTAAACCTTAAATTGACTTGTCTCCTTATACATATAGTAATTAATCATCAAGAATTAATTTCTAGTTTCTTTCCAATTCTATAAATTAATTTAATAAGGAATTTATTAATTAGTTGATTATTTTCAAAATGTGTGTACACCATATAATGATTCAAAAAATATAGAAAAAAAATCTTCATTATCCTTTATTTGATCCTTGGTGGCATGTATAATAGATTCCTCAAGCACATTCCTAATATCTTATAAATTAAAGAGTGTTTTTTTCCATTAAATATGGAGCCAAAGCATCACTGGTTAGAGAATAAGAAGTACATGAATGATGATTTGTTTTTTATTACATTTTTCATTCCAGATAAAATTTTAAATGATTGTAATATGACTAGAATGTTTTATTTAATTCAGAGAATCAAAGAAATACTATTCAATGAGATATCCAAATTTCAAATATAAAATAAGCATACCTGGGATGTCTTTATAAACAACTTTTCACTATATCCAATTATTCGCATTTTTAATCACCAAAAAATAAATAAGTAACCTTGAAATATTAAACATGATTAAAAAATCCACCAATTGAGGGCCTTGATAGATATGAATTTTCTAAATTAATAGGCTGACTAATATTACTAGCTACTGAAAACAAAGAAACATAACAAAAGATATGAACAAGGTGTCCTTTTAAACCAATAAAGAACCAAAAAATAGAAGGATGAATTTAAAAATAAATATTGAATAACAACTTTATCCCATTTATGGATTATCAAATAAAAAAATAGAAATTCACAGGAATAGTAATAGCCATATTTATCCTATTTCTAAAATAAAATCAGGCCATCAAATGAATCTATAAGTTCCATGTTAAAATAATAAAATTTAATGGGTTCAAATAATTAATTGAAAAATATGGATGAATGCAAACAACTGTAAAAACAATGAACTAAACAAAAATAGACATATAAATAATGTTCCTAAATATAATTCAAAAAGATAGAAATCCATAGAAAATTATTACTAAAAAATAAGTCAAAAATCATTATCCTGATAAATATTAGGCATTATTGTATATATAGAAGTCATTATAGAAAAAAAGTGTACAAGATTAATTCAACACTTCAATAGAATTACTTCATTAATAACCATACAATAGAGACTCATATGTGTTCTATGTTATTATTATTCCACCTCAATTATAATAAAAATTGTAATAACAATTTAACACATTATTAAGTGGTAATAATAAAATCAAAAATAGACCCGATCACCCCCTCCCCCAATTAAGGATTTGTATAAACAAGAAATTTCATTCCAAAATCATCCTCATTTAATATAAACAAACGGATATTACCAAAATACGAGCATGATGTTATTAATATTTTCTTGACTTATTATATTCCCCATTTACTGATTTTATATGAAATGTGCATAATTTGTGTGAAATATTATTGTTTTCATATTAAGTATAATTTTTGAGCATTTTTAGAATTAGTCCAATTGAGTCAGTTTAATGTTTTAATACTAACTATCACTATACTGATCCAAATTGTGTGGTTATTGGTTTTTAGGATTCTCCATTCAATATAAAACATTTCATTAGAAGGTACCATGACCCAATTCTTCCATTTGAATGGTCATATGGTCCTCACAAACAAGACCAAGGAATCTATGAACATACTGGACCAGCATTGAAGATTGATTTACTGGGCTCAATCCAGAACTCCAAAAATATTAACTCTCCCCCATAATTCGGGGGACACTACATTTCATCTTGGATAAAAAGTTCAAGGCCCAAATCCAAGTAAAAGTATCCCAAATGAAGCTTTGACGTCCAGCCCACCATTCTAGAAGAGAAATAAAATCAGTATAGTATTCATGACATATATCATGATTTAAGAATCAAATCGAGTTTCCATTTTTCAGTGTGAAAGAGAATATATAGGAGGCCGACTTTGTTGAAGAAGTCATTCGGATTGGAAGGCATCTTCCTGTTCCAAAATCCATTCACATTTTGGCCATCGAAAAAGCATGGATAGAAATGGACAGTTTAACTTTGTTTAATGAAACCGACATAACTTTGGATCCACTTCTCCAAACGCCTCCAAAGTTTGACAGTAGTCAGAAAAATTTATTATATACAACTTTTAAGAAGGAGATATTTAGATATTTGGATGTCTCCATAGCCAAATTGGAGATGAATTTGGAGGGACATATTGGGAATCAAATCCGTCCACTCCTTGGACTATAAATACTCTCCCCTTCTCTCCATGAGAGGGGTTGGCATTTCAGATGAGAGGATAACATATTGGAACGACCAAATCCTTTACAAAGGCTTGGGAGGACCTATCATACTCATGTTTTCACTTGAGAGACCTTTCCTCCTCTATTTGTTTTCACTTACTTTTGTGTTCTTTGTTTTTGTAATTTTGTAAGTCCTTTCTTTTGAAATTCTGTTTTAATGCAAGTTTCTTCTTCAATATATCTTATTCTCCTCCACCTTCTATATTTTAATATTAATGTTCTTAATGTAGTTTAAATTCAGTTAAATATCCTTCCCTTATTTTTCTTCCACATACAATCAAAAATATTTTTTAATTATCATCATTGTTCGTGTGTGTGTGTTCGAGGTACCACTCTTTTCTAATCCCTTTCTTTTTTTTTCTATTATTAATTTATCATCATAATTATTATAACCAGAATATTAAACACCCAAATGTCTGAGTAAGTATCTCATTAGGGTGAGTCAGAATTTAGTGATGTTAAGTTATTGAGAGTATTTTCTCGATGAGTATTCGTTAATTTAACAGTGTGTATGTTGGGCTTAATATGTCATAGATTAATAAAATATTTTGTTTAGCATGTGGTTTCCATGGATTATTGGAACCACAAATACACTACCATAACCAAGTACTGATTGATTTTATAATCCTAGTTAAGTTAAGGATTGGATTAAAGCCTTAACACCTAGGAATTCTAATCAACATCAACTTGTGAAGTGTGTGTTAATTTAAATGCAATATAAAGAAAAGCTCAATGATATCAAAATCTTAACTCCCTAATAATGAACTCACCCAAATATTTATCAATTTGTTAAATCAATTATAGTCAATCAATCATTTCAATTAATCTCTGCAAACAAACCCCCCTAATCAAAATACAATCAACTAAATACATATGCATATTTAAAAGTATCATTGCCGAGGATTCGACCCGATTGCTACTATACACATTAGCAGAGCACCGGAGCTTTGACCGATCGATAGGCGACAATCGGTTGTGCATTTCAGAGCAAAAAATCATTATACCCACATAAAGTACTGCTCTTTTCTTTCTCCATAAAAAATAAAAGGTTTTATTCTCTTACTCATGAGTAAGTGTTTCCACCAATAGAACACTAGATTCAATTCTCTATATACATAGTCCCTTGAAAAATAAAAAAATCAATACAAGTTCAAAACTGCTATCATCAGTTTCTATAAAATAAAATATTTTATAAAACATGAGGACTCAAAAAAAGTCAGACATACATTCTTATATCCCTAGTATATAAAATAGTAAAATATAATAATTATAAACCCCAATAACACTATAAAAGAAAAAAAATAGGCCAATCACTTCTTTATATAATAAAAATAATTTTTTCACCCATTCTGCCTACAAAAATAACATGCACATCACTATTAAACCCTAAAAATTTTGGCCAAAAATACTAGGATTATCTTCATGGGTTGGATGAAATAAATTTTAAAAAATGAGAACCAAATAATTATTCATATTTCAAGGATAAATATGAAAAAACAAACCCCTATTTTTACACTATTAGTATAATAAGACTTTGTGTGGAAAATAATTTTGAATCTATAATATTAAATATTATAAAAATAATAAAATATATTTAATTAATTATTCATGGGAACCCACACTTATATACAAAACAATAAGAGTACCAAAAATCATTGTAATATAGTTGTATGACCCCACATGATTAACCTTTGTTAAACAAAATCAGTAGGGGGAATATTTTTAATAATTTATTCCATGATTATTACCCATCATAGTTAAAAAGTAATCAAAAAATGAATAAAATAAATATATAAAAATTCAATGTTCTATACCCACACCATCAATTAAAATATTTATTAGTACCCACAATAATGAAAAGAATTACATAAAAAATACCCAAATTTCTTAGTTTTTAACACAAGATATAAACCACCCTAAATTTTTGGACCAACCCATATCACTTATAAGGATAAAAACCCTCACATGACTTGTGAATAAATTCACTCTGGATAAGTAGTAATTCTAATTTTCTAAATTAATGAATAATAAAACCAACAATAATTACTAATTTTAATTTATTGAATAACAAAAAAAATATTCATCATGTTCATCCATTCATTAATTTTTTTATAAGTTAAATATATATTCCTAAATATAAAACACAATTTCTATGATTTTCATATCTAGAAGGTGAACATGTTCAACAAGCGAATCACTATTCCCGGTTTCAAAATTGTGAAACTATGTTTCTATCATATTATGTGGAGATACCTCATGTAATGTAGAGTCTTGCATCTTGACGTATATAGACATTACATTACTTTTTGCGGAATACTTAATATTTTACAAAAATAGACACACAAGGACCGTAATAGTTTAGTGTCTTTAAAAACTCGGAATATAATCTTCTAATCGTGGTGAAAGATCTTCTACATCTACCATAAATATCTTCCCATTTTTTTTCTTACCTAAATATTTTTTTAAATACTGGGGAAAAGAAAACATATAAAGGGTGAGCTCAAATGCTTAGTAAGGGTAATCATGGATAAAATAAAACAAACTATATACATTTGAACTTCAAAACGTGAACATAAAGTTTAAACATCAAAAACATGAGTTGTGAAATAAATCATGGTAGTACATAAGGCATAGATCATAAAGTAACATCAATCATGATAAAATAGCATGGGAATAAAACATTAAATTGTAGAAAACCATTAATCACATGATATGATTTCCATAGTAGTCAAGGCATTGCTGCCAAGACCATCTTTGTGGACAAAGTCCGTTTCTAAATCGTGTTCACCCCTCGTTCCAGTCGGGTAGCACTGAACCTGATTAACATACCATTCCATCCATGTCTATATAATGAGATATAAATATTTACCCAATGAATTTGACGGAGATATAAGTCCCACCCATCTCATAATGAAATCATTTTTACGTGTGACACAACATAAACATAAATCATTTATCATAACCCAAATAATAAAATGGGTTTCATAGACATCATAACATCATAACATAATCCATATAAAACAAATGGATGTCATTTCATCATTAGAAAAGTGAAACCATTTAAATCATATAGAAATTATACTTGAAACTTAAACATATGAAATAATGTCATCATAGATGGAAAATGGTTTTGATAAAACACTTGAAATGAATTCTTGAGGAAAATATCCTTTCTTCTTCAAATTTATTTTCTTTTCACAAAATGCCATAAAATTTTATAAGAAATGGATTTTTTTGAAAATTGTCATGATATCTTGTAGAGGAATCTTCATGAATATTAGGTGTTATGAAACCATAAAAATCTATTCATGTCTTATAAGTTTAAATAACATTTTTCTCGTACATTGGCCGGAAAAGTCAAAAAGTACCTCATACAAAAAACTACAAAAGATTCCATTCATATCTCTTTCTAACAACTCACCAAAGGGTAAAATTGGATTTAAAAAATTTTAGGAGTATATAAATAATATTAAATATTGAGGAAACATGGATGTGGATGATAAATATTCTCCAGTAAACTTTAAAGTATAAACAATCTCAGATAAAAATGAGATTGCGAGATTTTCCCTTACCTTATGTCAAATATCATCCATATGTGTCTGAGAATCCTGTATAGAGGTTTTAAACATATTATTAACTTGTAACAGAACCATAATATTATTTATGATATCATATATGATTCACTTATGACATTATATTATCCGTTCATTTGTCTATTCCATTTTAAAGCAGCATTTTGGGTAAAATCGTTTCATTTATCATCCCTGTTTTGAATTGTAAGTATTAATATGATTAATTAGATCATGATTACATAATCCCAGAATATAAAACATGATTTATATATAATATATATTCAGAATATACATATATATAATAGATTTATAAATGGAAATAATTACACTGTTCATGGAGACGGTAGGCCGTACGTACACATGAACGTTATTTTTCATTTCCCTATTGAATTGAATGTAATTAAGTAGATTGTATATATATATATATACATAAATCCAGTAGAGTTATTATGTAATTTATCTCTGATTACATATTATATATACATTATAATCATTCTTGAATTGTTAACATGTAAAATGAATCTCATCGCGTCGTGGAGAGTGCAATCTGTACGTACGCACGAGCGATGATATTGTTCCCATATTTATTGAATGGAATTGGAGTGGATGATATAATATATTATGATTTGTATGATGTTATAATAATCATATATAGTTATTATTTACACCATTATACCCATCCATGTATTGTGGTGGTGGATAAACAGATTACACCACGGCGTGGAGATGGTATTCCGTACGTACGCATGCGTGGTGATTTCGTTTTCTGTAGGATGGATAGAAGGTGAAATAGGGTTGTTTCATATTTATAATAACATATCAGTATATAAATAATACTTATATTATTACTTTATAATGAAAAAACTAAAGAAGAGGATGTAGAAGAAGAAAGAAACTTGAAAGAGTCGGTAGAACCGACTACCTCTTCCTCGACGCACCTCCTTTAAACTACTTCTTAGGGCACCAGAGATGGACTTTTGAGAAGACAAAAACCTCTATGATATAACTATAGAGGTTGAAAAGAGGAATTATTAGGGTTTGGCCGAGCATCAAGGCTCAAAAGGGAGTGAAGTGAAGAGGGAAGGGGTGCCCTTTTTATAAGGGAGGAGAGGGGCACTTTAGAAAAAAAATTAAAATATTATTATATAATAAAGTCATATTCGGTTTATAATGGATCCAAATTGATTTATGTAGAAGATAATGTGAGTATGGGTCGAAATCCTTTCATCCAATAGGTTTTAGACAAGTTTAGGTTACTATTTAAAAGTATCATTTAGGTTTAACTCTAACTTAAATAATTTGACTTTTACCGTGTCTTCTTGTTTTCTTACACTACATGGTTAATAAACATACAATAACAAGCCAAAAGAACCTAAAGTGGTTCATTATTAATATATATAACTATATATAAGTCATTTTAATGACGCTTAGATTTTTATGAACAAAATAACATCAAATTATATAATATTTGTTTTAAAAACTATTTTATGTAAATTTTGACGCTATTTGGTAATTGATTTTTGTGAAAATCATAAAAGCATGATTATTTCAAAAAAAGTTAATTAAATCAATAATAACATGTCATATTAACCTATAAAATTAGTTTAATTCATAAAAAGTCTCAAATTACATTTATTTGGGTATTTATAATATAAATTATTTTAATATTTCATTGTTTCGGTAATTACTGCATCACCATTGTGTCATAAATAAATTAAATTATTTAATGTCTAAAAATTATAAATAAAATAAAATAAGGTAGGAAATAGTTTTATATTTTTAATTAATCTTTATAGTCGAATTTATCCTATGTATAACCCTATATTAAAGTTTTTTTAGTTATTAAACAATGATTTTAACTATTTTAACTCTTTTTTAAATAAAATAATAATCAATGTCCTAATCAAATCCAAGTGGACCTAGAGGAATTATTTTGTTCCTAAGGTTGTTTTTGGTCTAATTACACTTATCAAATAAAATTAGGACATGTTTCAGGGTAATAATAATTTCATTTTTTCTCTTAATTACCCTATTTACTTTTAACTGTGGTAAATAAAAGTAAAAAGTCACTATTCACAAAAAATTATTTTTATCTTAATGAACCACATTTTACTCCTTGATATTAACCATGTCTCTCAGATTTTCAAAATCCACTCACAGAAGCGGTAAAATTAAGTTTTAGGTATGTTTGCAGAAAGCTCCTTGGAGGTAGGTAAAAGACGATGAAAAGTTCAAAAAAAATTTATATATCTAAAATTATTATAAAATGATTCCAATGAATTACATTGAATTTATATAGGAATTAAGTATCAATTTTTACTAAAAATATATTTAAATAATGTAAATGATTATTTAAATAAAAAAATTGGTTTTTAAAAAGTAACCTAGTGTTTTCACGATTCATCAAAAATTGAATGTTTTCAGAAAAATACCAAAAATTCACCCTAAGAGAATTTCGATATTTCGAATCCAAAAAATAAGTTACATTTTGATAGATAAGATTTATAAAATTTCAAAAACTGGGTATTACTATTCATAACGGCTAGTTCATAATAATATTATAATAATATATTGTTTAGTGAAACTTGGTATTGCGTACAACACACGCTATTGAGGAAGTTTGCTCTGGCATGCAACACAAACCTAGAATAGTGTTTGCATATACTGTAAGCTAATACGATGTTGCGTATAGCGCAAGCTAATCTTGGTGTAGTGTAAAACACAAGGAATCAATGAAATTAAATATAATATTTCTCATAAAATCTCGGGGTGTTACATTCTACCCCCCTTAAAATGGATTTCTCCCTCGAAATTCGTCGGGGTTATAAATCATTTACTACATGTAAGTTTCTTTCATAGAAACCCACATCGTAAAAAGTAATACTAAAACTTCATTTTAAAAAGTGAAGTAAGAAATGTAATGTTTACCCAAATTAACTCATCACTGGGTTTCCACATAGGAGAACATAGGTGAAAATATGGATATGGAAGAGAAATCTAACCATTAAGTTCTGATAGAGGGTGGTAGAGACCATGTCTATGAAAAAGAAAACAATCACAAAGCCAAAAAAATTTGATGATCTAAGGTACCATATGATTCATCAGATCTGAGGGTAATAGGACAACATTTTTGGTTTCCAAGAGCATTTCCCTAATGTTGAAGAATCTTTGAATTAAAATAAATACTTACTTGATTTTGGAACAACCTCATTATTGTTCGTTCCTTGAACAATTTCCACTTCATATCTTAAAGAAATGAAGTTGAATTTGTCTTCCGTGAACTGATAGTGGATGCGATAGAATGATAGGTCATTCCATCTGTCTTAAACATAACGTTATCAATATTTATATACATAAGTCCATTTATGGTGACATTAATCATATATGGTTCCAAAAATGGACTTATACATCATCTATCATACCACTTAATAAAACAAAACTATTTTCTACAGACCAGGGACTTCCTATAGGCCAATGGTAGGAGATAATGGCCTGTCACACTTCGGTTGTAGGTTCGATTCCCACAGCCTTGTCTAACACGACGGGTTGTCGCCCGTCCAGTAGGTTGTCCCGTTTTCTAAAACTACATTATTATAATATTCCTGCAATAATATCGAAAAAAGCTCTATCCATAAACAATAATAACCTATGGACAATATAATCCTTTTCCATATTTAGGCTTATCCAAAATACTTCTGTCCAAGCTCATAGTATGAAGAAAAAATTTCTAGAAATTCCATCTATCGAGCATGTGAATACCATCATTTATCCATCATATATCATACGATATATCTTCTTGGTCACAGTACAAACATCTGAATACCTTAATAATGTATTCTTTTGAAATACCCATTCAACCTTAGTGAAAACATGAATGATATCAAAATTTAACACTTTCCACATACCAAAACCCCAAAATTTCTATATACTCAAACAATGAAATAAAATTTTCCTTATATCAGTCATGAGATCATTTCATTTTTTCTTTATCCGTTAATTATGCACTTATCATTTTATTTCCAAAAATATTTCAATCACATTTTATGTTTACCGGTACCATATAATTATTAAAAACCAATACATAGATATTCCAAAATTCCCTGATACCATAAATGAGATTCCATGATACTATTTTTGATATCCCATTACCTAAACACGTAATCATTACACAACATCATTATAATACTCAACATCACAAATAGGGATCGCATGTGACATCCCTTTATCCTTTTCCATAAGTGGTTGCTCATGTTGATCATCATTAACACTTGGATTTGGGCATTGATTAGCATAATTCCCCATTTCTTTGCACGTGAAGCATTGAAGTGTTGGTGGTGCGTTCTCTGCAGTCTTTTCTTTATTCGCATCATTAGCAACCATTTATCCATTACGTCGACACTCAGCTGCTCGATGACTTTATTTTCAACACATAAAACATTTTCTAGTCCCTTTAAGACAAAATCAACTATATTTCTTTCCAGACTTTGAGCATAAAAAAACATTCATCTTCTTTTCACCATTATTCTGAGATTTCTCCTTGAACTTCATCTTTCGTTTCTTGTCAAAACCATGAGATGGATATGTAACACCAACTTCCATTTCTACATTGATAGCACAACACAAAATTTCTTCATAGCTACTGAATTCTCTTATAGCTAATTCCCTTTGAAGACTTGGTTTTAAGCCACTAGAGAATCAATCAACTTTACTTTCAGTTTGGATGATAAAGCCAAATGGATACCTTGCAAGCTTTGTAAAATTCTCTTTGTTTATTCCAACATATTCATCATCCTTTTTCTTAACCTCAAGGAAATCCTTTTCCATATTTGTTCGAATAATACGGGGGATGTACTTATTGAAAAATATGTTCTTGAACTCATCCCATTCCATTGATTCAATTTCATCTTGGGGCCTCGTATTCTTAATTAGATTCCGCAATTGATCTGCTTCACCTTCTAAATGGTAAATAGCCAGAATGACTTTTTCATGTTCCGAACAGCGAAGTATGGAGAATATTTTTTCAATGGTACCAATCCATTTTTTAGCAACATGTGGATCAGAAGACCCACTGAAAGAAGGTGGACGTTGCCTCATGAAGGACTCAATAGAATTTTGTTCCCTTCTTTGCTCATTTGGAAGTCCAGAATGATTCATAGCTTCTGTAGGTATAACAATTATATTTTTCACTCCATCTCCCATAACATTGGTTTGTTCAGGAGGACAATCATTGCATTGCCCATTACATTGATCAACATGGTTCCTTCTGGTTCCATCCATCGTCTAAAACCCAAAAAGAATAGTGTGAGAGGAAAAAATCATTCTAGAGAAAACAACATAATATAGGGGGATTACATTCAATATATAACGTCTTAGGGTTAATTATATGATTGTTACCATAATTCTTGGACTATAACCTATACTTATACTTAACCTTAGGGACATCCCTAGACATAACTTTGAAATATCTCTAGGGATCTCACGTAATTTTTTGCATCCTAGTTTACAAAGGTTAACTAAGCCTTTCCTCTGATACCAACTATAGAGACCCTCAGCTTGACGTATATAGACATTACATTACATTTTCCAGAATACTTAATACATAACAAAAACACACACACAAGGACCGTAATAGTTTAATGTCATAGGAAACTCGTAATATAATCTTCTAATCATGGTGAATGATCATAAATATCTCCCATAAAGATATTCCCCGTTTATTTTTATACCTAAAACCTTTCTTTAAATCATGGGGAAACGAAAACATATAAAGGGTGAGCTCAAATGCTCATTAATGGTATACAAGGTGAAAATAAAACAAACCATATACATTTGAACTTCAAAATATGAACATAAAGTTTAAACATCAACAACTTCTGTTCTGAAATAAATCTTGGTAGTACGTAATGAATAGATCATAAATAAACATCAATAATGATAAAATAGAAAGGGAATAAAACATTTAATTATGGAAAACCATTAATAACATCATATGATTTCTATAGTAGCCACGGAATTGCTGCCAAGACCATCTTAGTGGACAAAGTCCCTTTCTAAATCGAGTTCACTCCTTGTTCATGTCCTGTAACACTGAACCAGATTAACATACCGTTCCATCCATATCTATCTCATGAGATATAAATCATTACCCAATGCATTATAGGGAGATATAGGTCCCACCCATCTCATAATGAAATCATTCTTACGTGTACCACAACACAAACATATATCTTTCATCATAACCCAAATAATAAAATGGGATTCATAAACATCATAACATCATAACAAAATCGATATAAAACAAATAGAAGTCATTTCATCATAAGAAAAGTGAAACCATGTAAATCATATAGAAAATATACTTGAAAGTTACACATATGAAATAATATCATCTTATATGTAAAATGGTTTTGATAAAATACTTGAAATGAATTCATGAGGAAAATATCCTTTCTTCTTCAAAATCATTTTATTTTTACCAAATTCCATGAAATTTTATAAGAAAACAATTTTGTTGAAAATAGTCATGAAATCATGTAGAGGAATATTCTTGAAATTTATGCGTTATGAAACCATAAAAATCTATTCATGACGTATAAGTTTAAAAAAACATTTTTCTCGTACTTTGGTCAGAAAAGTCAAAAAGTACCTCGTATGAAAAACGACAAAAGATTCCTTTCATATATTTTACTAAAAAATCACCGAAGGGTAAAATTGGAATTAAAAATTTGTAGTATGATATAAATAATATTACATATTTAGGAAACATGGATGTGTATGATTAAAATTCCCCAGTAAATTCTAAAGTATAAACAATCTCAGATAAAAATAAGATTGCACGATTTTCCCTTACCTTATGTCCAATTTCATTCGTATATGTCCGAGACTCCTGTATTGTGTGTTTAAACATATTATTGTAACAGAACCATAATAATATTTATGATATCATATATGATTCACTTAGGACATTATATTATCTGTTCATTTGTTAATTCTATGTTAAAGCAGCGTTTTGGTTAAAATCGTTTCATTTATCGACCCTATTTTGACTTGTAATTATTAATATGACTACTTAGATCATGATTACATAATTACAGAATATAAAACATTATTTATATATAATATATATTCAGAATATACATATATATAATAGATCGATAAATGGAAATAATTACACCATTCATGAAGACGGTAGGCCGTACTTACACATGAACACTGTATTTCTTTTCCTTATTGAATTGAATGGAATTAAGTAGATTACATACATATATATATATACATAAATCCAATAGCATTATTATTTCTTATATTTCATGATTACTTCTTATATATACTTTATAATAATTCTTGAATTATTAACATGAAAAAAAAATCATCACGTCATGGAGACGGTAATCCGTACATACGCACAAGTGATGATATCGTTCCCATATATATTGAATTTAATAGGAGTGGATTATATAATATCTTAGAATCAGTATGTTGTTATAATAATCATATATAGTTATTCTTTACACCATTATACCCATCCAAGTAAGGTGGTGGTGAAAAAACTGATTACACCACGGCGTGGAGATGGTATTCCGTACGTACGCACGCGCGGTGATTTCATTTTCCATAGGATGGATAGAAGGTGAAATAGGTTTGTTTCATATTTATAATAACAAATCAGTATATAATTAATACTGATGTTATTACTTTATAATGAAACAAAAAAAGAAGAGGAAGTAGAAGAAGAAAGAAACTTGAAAGAGTCGGTAGAAGATATTACCTCTTTTTTGATGCACCTCCTTTAAACTTCTTATTAGGGCACTAGAGTTTGTCTTTTTTGTAAGACCCCAAGCATCCACGATACGCTTCTCTTTCAATAATGCAATAGCTCGCATTGTACGCATGTTCGAGATTCTAACGCACCGTGACCAATCAAAATAGCCATTATGAATAGTAATACAAACTTTTTGAAATTATATATATTTTATATTTCAAAATGGACATCATTTGTGGACTCGGAATATCGAAATTAGCCTATGATGAATTTTTGGTACTTTTCTGAGAACTTCCAATTTTTTTATGAATAGTGAAAAATACTTAGAAACAAGTTTTTTAATAAAAATAAATTATTGTGATAAATTATACTATAGAGTGGGTTTAAATTATAATTAGAATATATTTTTTACCATTTTATCCAATGATGGTTATTAGAATTAATTTCACTCTGAAATTGGACATAAACAATTGTCAATCTTTTGACATATATTGTTTCATCAAAACACGTTATTTATTGTGACAACGAGAATTAATTAAAAAATTAATTAATGAAACTTATATGTTTGGATTTTTTTAAAATAGGCATCATTTTTGAATTCGGAATATCAATTATATCTTAGGGTGAAATTTTGGCATTGTTCTGAAGAACTTCAATTTTTTATGAATACTGAAACCACTAAGTCATAGTTAAAAAACTGATTTTTCGTTTAAATGAAACTTCACCACTTATTTGATTTGATTTTTAAAAATACAACATACATTTTTGTCATTAGGAAGTAAAATGTGGTTCAATGGGATTAAAATAATTTTTTGGTGAATATTAACTTTTAAGTTTAATTAATCGCGATTAAAGGTAATTAGTGAAATTTAAGGTAAAAATGATATTATAAAAATATGAAAATACATTTACACTTTTCCTACCCTTATTGGATGAGTCATGGATGAGAAATACAATACATGGGACAACTTGGGGACCCCATGGAGCCACATGGGTAAGAAAATTACACTAATAACATTTTATTTAAAGTAAAAATAAAATTGTCACAAACATGTGTTGTTTTACTAAAATAATTATTACATGGGATTATATAAGTTAAAATTTTGACTATAAATATTCATTGGAAAGATAAATAGATTTAAAACATCATGGTTATTTTTTTATAATTTTTAGACATTAAATAAAATAAATTATTTTTGACACAATGATGATGCAGCGATTACCTCATTAATTAATGATTTAAATAAAATGAAAAGATATTGTAAAATCTAAGACATAAAAATGTCAAAAACCTATTTGATGAGTATATTTAGATCCCTTATCACTGTATTCTTGAAATATATAATTTTGGGACCTTTGAAATCCTAAATGTACTTCATAATAATGTAACATTTCATTATATTCCAAGAGTGCCCCTCCTCTCCTCTTATAGAATGCCCCCAACTCTACCACATTATCCACACCTTCAATCCATTTGGATCGGCAAAACTCTACCCAAATACTCTCTCAACATCCCTCTATTACTCCTAGAAGCCTCACTTTGGGCATAAGTCTTCCCAAGGAAGCCTTTGGCTCAAATCAAAAAGAGTTACCCGATTTTATGGTAATGTCTTCTCTTGTGTTATTTTGTTTTATTTTGCTTCTCCAACCCCCTAAAATCTTTTTATTACATTATTTTGTAAAAAAAACCAGTATCCTAAATATAATTGGATGTTTTTATTAGAATTATTTTATTTACACGTACCCAAACCTTCGTCCAATGGTTAAATAACATACTGTTTCTTTGGGTGGCGAATTACTGCCTCACGAAACGATGATTGTTCAATATTCTTCTAAAACCTCTCATGGTGGCCATTATGATGACACTATTGTTATATATGATATATATTATGTTTTTGTTTTCCTTATGATTCTTTATTTTTCATTTATTTCATACCTTTATTATTTCCATTATGGGTAAACGTGATAATTTCATTTTAGGAAGTGCGGACTACCACCCCCTCAAAGGGATTTGAATCGTTAATGCCATATGTGGGATTTATAAACGATGGATTAAATGGTATTATACATTATATTAAACTGGAATTATAGTATACCTTTATATAATTTCATTTTATTAAATACTAAATAGAAATGAAACTAGCGTTCATGCGTACGTACGGCTTACCGTCTCCCAGAACGGTGCATTTCATTTCTTACCTCTAAATGTTATGTAATATTGTAAATGCATGTATATACTGGATATATATGATATATATGATATCTAAATCATGAATATAATTCTAGATATAATGGATATTTTACCACATGAAGAACATGTAATTATAAGAAGTTTATTTTTGACTCAAGTACCTAAGATCGACAAAACGGCCGTTATTAACTTAAATAATTAAATAATGTTCATAACATTGTAATAAGTAATATAAAAGGAATAATGAACTTGAAAATGGTTCTTATTCAAGTATAAATAAACTCTAGTTTATTATTCTGGAGGTTAAAGAATGATCTAGTCATGTCGGACACGAGGTAAGGGAACTTCTTAATCCAATTTTCCTTCTTTTGGTTAATATCCTACTTTCAAATTATGTCATGATATTATTATGTCATATCTTGTTTTTATACATTCTTTATGTGTACTTATAGTTAATACACATAATCGATATATTTTATTTAAGAAAATTATATTTTTAAGGGAACTTCTTAACCCAATTTCCATTCTTTGGGTTAATCTTCTACTTTCAAATTATTTCATGATATTATTTTGTTCTATCTTGTATTTGTACTTTATTTATGTGTACTTATAGTGGATACACATAATAGATCTATTTTATTTAAAAAATTTATCTTTTTAAGGACTTCATCTCAATCTCCTTTCATTGAGGCATATTTTATTTTATAAATAACTTTCTTTTATATGGTGTATAAAACCCTTTGACTTTTATGTTTATTCAAAAGGAATCTTTTTTATACGAAGCATTTTACTAAACGATAAAAGGGAATGTTTTTTTTGTCGTACGTATGCGGCGATAATGACATCTTCACCACCATGACCATTATTTAAGTTTCGACTTCCTCTACAAGCCATAATTTTATTAAATGATTTTAAAAAAAGAAAGAGATATTTCTCTCAAATGTATGAAAATCCAGTGAAAATGTATACGTATTTAGCACAAGCTTAAATTTTTTTTTTCTGAAAACCCTACTCTTGAGTGTGGTAGATAGAAAGGGATTGGGCATGGACCCATCATGGCCTGTAATTAGTCGAGAAGTCTCAGAATTAGTTATTTTGTTTTTATAATCTTGCATAATGTTTTTAGAAAAACACTGGAGTATATTTGAGCAATTTTAAATGTAATTATATTCTAAAAAATTGTATCGGTAGGTCTCATGAGACAAACTTGTGTCTTGGCACGAGGCCTTGACAAAATATTATTTGTAGTCTTGGCACGAGGCCTTGGCTACGTGGTTATGACAGTCTGAAATTATGAATTCCATCATTATGAAAGTGGTAATTGATATTCCATGTGATTATTCGACCATTAGAATATCCATGTGAATAAGTAAATGGAATTATCTCATTTTACTTTTGCCATATTATGTTGAAATTCAAGTTTAAAAGGCTTTTTTTAGTTATACATTTCCTTAAATGTTAATGTTTATTTATAAAAGCTTCTGTTATATTGTAATCCTTACTGAGCATCTGAGATCACCCCTTCCAATGTTTTAATTTTTCCAAGATGTGAAAAAGTATAATATGAATGACCTACAGGGATAGTATGAGGGAATATGAAGACAAGATGTTTTTATAGTTTTGTTTTACTTTATGATGTAATGTAAGACTTATGAATGTATCTAGTGTAACCAAGGCTACTAAACTAATCGGTCTTTCAAGACTTGATCTTTTTTGATCATGGCATTGTTATGTAATAATGCACCGACTCTGGGTAACTGGGGTCAGGTGTTACGGTTGGTATCATAGGCATTTTAGTATTAACCTTGGAAGCTAGATTTAGAAAAACTCTAATTATAGCACATAGCCATATGATAGACTTTGAGGATTAGTATAGAAGAACTTCTTAGAATTTTGTTATTATAGATATTTCATGAGTTTTGTGAGAAATACATACCTGTCTGGATACGAGAAGGTAGAGGTGGCTTTGGCACAGATGTACCTAGGGGTAAAACCCTAAAACACCACTTTGAGCTAGACTCGAATGGGAACGAGTGCACGAAAGCGGTCCTTGCTACACTCTTGGTTACGACACTCCCGGGAGATATGCTTAGGATAATTCTCATTTTCTTTACAAACCAACATGAAGGGTTTATGAGTATATACTTCCTCAAAGAAAACATTTCTTTTTATGATTATGGATTATATCCATAAATAATTCAATTTATGTTAAGTGTTTTACAAGTATGGAATTATGTATTTTGATTCATATACTAATCTAGTTTATGCCATTGTTTAGAAATGGCTTCTAGTGGGAGGAATAGAAACCGTATCAATGCACACACTCCATATAGGGATTGACCACCTGCTCAAGATAATTATTGTGGGACTGGAGATACAACAGGTGATGATCAACTTATCACCATACTTGGAAAAATCACCCAGGTTATGAATAATAACCTTACTCGTATGGAGAACCCTGATCCGCAACGTGGAGGATCAATGTTAGACCGCATCATTAGGCAAATCCGCTTACATTTAATGGGGGTCAAATCCATTAGTAGTTGAGCAGTGGATAAACTCCTTAGAGAAAATATTCCATTCCTTGGGGTGTAGCTAAAGGGAGAAGGTTGTCATGGCAGTTTACCGGCTTACTGGAGATGCCGATCAATGGTGGTCGTTGATTCAAAACACAAAGGAAGATGAAGAAGTATAAAGTATGGAATGGATAGAGTTCAAAGATATTTTCTTAGAAAAATACTTCCCTCGTGACCATAGAGCAGATATGGAACGGAAATTTATATGTCTGAGGCAGAAGGAGGATGAGAATATCGCAAAGAATGAGGCTAACTTTACAAGTTTAGCGAGGCATGCTCTAGATTATATAAGTAACCCATGAATTAATATCGATCGTTTCTTTGATGGGTTAAAACCGTTTCTCCGTTGAGAATTAGTCTCACAATCCTTCTTATTGTACGAAGATATTTTCTCATGTGATTTCAAGACAGAAAAAGAATTCTCTAAATAATATGACAATAAAGTAAAGCAACAGAATAAGTGAATGGTGGAAGAATAGAAAGATAAAGGGAAAAGGGGAAAGACAGATTTTCCATTATGCGATAAATGTGGGAAGAATCACCCCGGTACTTGCCTAAAAGGAATTGGAGTTTGTTATAAATGTGGGGAAAAAGGTCACCAAGCTCGTGATTGTAAGGGAAAGAAAGTGGCTATCAATGTTGAATTCTATAATTGTAGGGAAATGAGGAAATATGCAAATGAATGTCTTAAGCGTCAGGGAAACTTACCTCATAAAAGGCCAAGGGATCAAGGACAATAGTATGATGTCACTACAGTTGAAGTGGAATAATTAATGTATTGGTGCATTTGGACTCAAGGATTATATTCTGGTTATAAGAATAATGTGATATATATATAAGGATTGTACTGCAGTACTTGTTGTTTTCATTAAGGTTTTAATATGATGAAGGTAATCATATTTTTAGTATGTGAAAATAAGAGAAACATTACTTTGTTTGGGGAATCTGATGTCACAATTGATTTCGGAATTTAGAGTCCTTTTAGAGAATGTCTGGACAGAGATATTTTGGATAACTATAAAGGTTTGAAGGGAATAAGTTGAACCTTGTATAGTATTATTTAAGGTTAAAACATCTCTAAAGATTATTTTTGGAATATTATAATTCTATAATTTTAGGAAAAGGAAAACCTGCAGGTTGGGAGATAACCCATCGCGTCGGACAAAGCTGGAGGAATCGAACCCACAACCATAGTGCGTAGGCTATTATTACCTACCAATAGCCTACAGGAAGTCCCTGGTTATTACAAAATAGTTTTCCTAATCTAAACGGTATGTGGTAATATTTGGAACCTTATACAATTAGGATAAATAGAATATTTTTGAGTTTTGCTACCATTTGGAGTGAAAGATGGGTTTGTCATAAAAATTTATTAAAGAATGAAAGCCTACATGACAAGTAATTATATTTCCTTACGTTCTTAGTAAATCTCTTAAATAAATCTCTCAACTTTATGAAAGGTAACTTAAAAAAACGTTGTCGCTTAACTTTTCCAACTGGGGATTCAATGATCATTTAACCAATCACATGTTTGTGATTTTCTTGTGGTTAAATTTCTCTTAATCATGTTTTATACAACTATCCATCAGACCTTGATGGTTTGTTTTTCCTCCATATCCATATTTTCATATAATCCTAGTATGGGCTATCTCGGGTGACCTTTGTACCTCTCTTTCTTTCATTTAATGTTATATTTTTATTAACCCTATTTCTGATGTGGGTTTTCCACAAAGGTATTTTCTAATTTGAAACTTTTGTTTTCAAAGAAAAATTTCAAATTGTGAGGATGCAATTTATTGAAGGAGGATAGAATGTAACACCACGAGCTTCCATGATACACTTCTCTTTCAAAAATGAAATAGCTTGCATTGTACGCAAGTTCGAGATTCTAATGCACTGTGACCAATCAAAATAGCCATTATGAATATTAATACCCACTTTCTTAAATTATATATATTTTTTATTTCAAAATGGAATTCATTTGTGGATTCGGAATATCTAAATTAGCTTATGTTGAATTTTTGGTACTTTTCTAAGAACTTCCAATTTTTTTTAATAGTGAAAAATACTTAAAAACAACTTTTTTAATAAAAATAAATTATAGTAATAAATTATACTATATAGTTGCTTTAAAGTATAACTAGAATTTATTTTTACCATTTTATCCAATGGTGGTCATTAGAATTAAGTTCACTTTGAAATTGCACATAAACAATTGTCAATCTTTGGACATATATTGTTTCTTAAAAACACGCTATTTGTTGTGACAGTGGGAATTAATTATAAAATTAATTAATGCAAATTATATGTTTGGAATTTTTTAAAATAGACATCATTTTTTAATTTGGAATATCAATTATAGCTTAGGGTGAAATTTTGGCATTGTTCTTGAGAACTTCAATTTTTGATGAATAGTGAAACCACTAAGTGGTAGTTAAAAAACTGATTTTTCGTTTAAATGAAACATTACCACTTCTGTGATTTGATTTTAAAAAATCCAACATACATGGTTTTCATTAGCAAGTAAAATTTTGTTCAATGGGATTAAAATAATATTTTGGTGAATAGTAACTTTTAAGTTAAATTAATCACGATTAAAGGTAATTAGTGAAATTTAAGGTAAAAATGATATTATAAAAATATGAAAATACCTTTACACTTCTCCAACCATTATTGTATGTGTCATGGGCGACCAAAA
This sequence comes from Viscum album, assembly GCA_963277665.1. Classification (NCBI taxonomy): domain Eukaryota; kingdom Viridiplantae; phylum Streptophyta; class Magnoliopsida; order Santalales; family Viscaceae; genus Viscum; species Viscum album. The sequence continues at coordinate 387,258,621 of OY728146.1, forward strand.
AAATCCATGGGTCAACTTGGGGATCCCATGGAGCCACTTGGGTAAGAAAATGACATAAAATATTTTTATTTAAAGTAAAAATAAAAATGTCAAAAACATGTGTTGTTTTACAAAAACAATTATTACATGGGGTTCTATAAGTTAAAATTTATACTATAATTATTAATTGGAAATATAAAAAGATTTACAACATCATGGTAATTTTTTATAATTTTTAGACATTAAATAAATTAAATTATTTATGACACAATGAGGATGCAACGAATACCTCATTAATTAACGATTTAAATAAAATGAAAAGAGAATGTAAAATCTAAGAGATACACTTGTTAAAAACCTATTGTATGAGTATATATTGATCCCTTATCACCTTATCCTAGAAATATATAATTTTGTGACCTTTGAAATCTGAAAAGTACTTCATAATAATGTAACATTTCATTACTTTCCAAGAGTGCGCCCCCTCTCCTCTTATATAAGGCCCCCACCTCTACCACCTTATTCACACCTTAAATCCATTTGGCTCGGCCAAACACTACCCAAATACTCACTCAACTTCCCTATATTACCCCAAGAAGCCTCACTTTGGGCATAATTCTTCCCAAGGAAGCCTTTTTCTCTAATCAAAAAGAGTTACCTGATTTTATGGTAATGTCTTCTCTTGTGTTCTTTTGTTTTATTTCGCTTCACCAACCCCCTAAAATCTTTTTATTACTTTATTTTGTAACAAAAACAGTATTCTAAATATATTTATATGTTTTTATGAGAATTATTTTATTGACACTTACACACACCTTCGTCCAATTTTTAAAGAACATACTGTTTCTATGGGTGGCGAATTACTGTCTCACGAAACGATGATTGTTCAATATTCATCTAACACCTCTCATGGTGGCCATTATGATGACACTATTTTTATATATGATATATATTATGTTTTTGTTTTCCTTATGATTCTTTATTTTTCATTTATGTCATACCTTTATTATTTCCATTATGGGTAAATGTGATAATTTTATTTTAGGAAGTGCGGACTACCGCCCCCTCAAAGTGATTTGAATCGTTAATTCCATATGTGGGATGTATAAATGATGGTTTAAATGGTATTATACATTATATTATACTGGAATTATATTATAACTTTATATAATTTCATTCCATTAAATACGAAATAGAAATGAAAGTAGCGTTCATGCGTATGTACGGCTTACCGTCTCCCTGAACGGTGCATTTCATTTCTTGGAACTAAATGTTATGTAATATTATAAATGCATGTTTGCACTGGATAGATATTATATATGTGCTATCCACATCATGAATATAATTCTGGATATAATGTATATTTCTCCACATGAACAAAATGTAATTATAAGAAGTTTATTTTTGACTCAAGTACCTAAGATCGACAAAATGACCGTTATTAACTTAAATAATTACATAATGTTCATAACATTGTAATAAGTAATATAAAAGGAATAATGAACTTGAAAAAGGTTCTTAAGAAAGTATAAATTAAATATAGTATATTATTCAGGAGGTTAACGAACGATCGTGTCAAGTCGGACACGAGGTAAGGGGACTTCTTAACCCAATTTTCATTCTTTGGGTTAATCTCCTACTTTAAAATTATGTCATGATATTATTATGTCCTATCTTGTATTTATACATTATTTATGTGTAATTATAGTGAATACACATAATAGATCTATTTTATTTAAGAAAATTATATTTTTAAGGGAACTTCTTAAACCAATTTCCATTCTTTGGGTTAATCTCCTACTTTCAAATTATTTCATGATATTATTATGTTCTATCTTGTATTTGTACTTTATTTATGTGTAATTATTGTGGATACACATAATAGATCTATATTATTTAAAGAAATTATCTCTGTAAGGACTTCGTCTCAATCTCCTTTCATTGAGGCATATTTTATTTTATACAAAACTTTCTTTTATACGGTGTATAAACCCCTTTGTCTTTTACGTTTATTCAAAAGAAATCTTTTTTATACGAAGCATTTTACTAAACGAAAAAAGTGAATGATTTTTTTTGTCATACGTATGCGGAGACAATGACTTCATCACCGACATGACCATTATTTGAGTTTCGGCTTCCTCTACAAGCCATAATTGTTTTTAAATGATTTTAAAAAAAGAAAGAGATATTTCTCTCAAATGTATGAAAATCCATTGAAAATGTATACGTATTTAATGCAAGATTAAAAATGTTTTCAGAAAACCCGACACTCAAGTGTGGTAGACAGGAAGGGATTGGGAGTGGACCCATAATGGCCTATAATTAGTCGAGAAGTCTCAGAATTATTTATTTTGTTTTCAGAAGCTTTCATAATGTTTTTAGAAAAACACTGGAGTATATTTGAGCAATTTTAAATGTATTTATATTATAAAAAAATTGCATCTGTAGGTCTCATGAGACAAACTAGAGTCTTGGAATGAGTCCTTGATAAATTATTATTTGTGGTCTTGGCACGAGGCCTTGTCTTCGTGGTTATGATAGTCTGGAATTATGCATTCCATCATTATGAAAGTGGTTATTGATATTCCATGTGATTATTCGACTAGTAGAATATCCATGTGAATAAGTAAATGGCTGTATCTCATTTTAATTTTTACATATTATGTTGAAATTCAAGTTTAAAAGGATTTTTTTAGTTATAAATTTCCTTAAATGTTAATATTTATTTATGAATTTTTCAGCTATATTGTAATTCTTACTGAGCATCTGAGCTCACCCCTCCAAATGTTTTAATTTTTCCAGGATGTCAAGAAGTATACTATGAATAACCTACAAGGATAGTATGAGGGTATATAAAGACAATATGTTGTTGTAGTTTTGTTTTACTTTATGATACTATGTAATACTTATGAATGTATCTAGTGTTTTCAAGGCTAATAAACTAATCGGTCTTTCGAGACTATATCTTTTGTAATCATGCCATTCTTACGTAATAATGCACCGACTCTGGGTAACTGGGGTTAGGGCGTTACATTTTTAAAAGACCAGAACCAATATTATATAACTAGAGAGGTTTAGAAGTGGAATTGGTAGGGTTTGGCCGAGCTTCAAGGCTCAAAAGGGTGTGAAGTTAAGAGAGAAGAGGTGCCCTTTTTATAAGGGAGGTGAGGGGTACTTTAGAAAAAACATAAATTATTATTTATTAATAAAGACATATTTAGTTTATAATGGTTCCAAATTTATTTATTTAGTGGATAAAGTGTGTATAGGTCGAAATCCTTTCATCTAATAGGTTTTAGACTAGTTTAGGTTACTATTTTTACCTTATCATTTAGATTTAACTTTAAGTTAAATAATTTAACTTTTACGGTGTCTTCTTGTTTTCTTACACTACATGGTTAATAAACATACGATAACAAGCCAAACTAACCTCAAGTTGTTCATTATTAATATATATAACTATATCTAATCCATTTTGTAGAAGCATAAATTTTTAGGAATAAAATAATAATTAACAATATAATAATTGTTTTATAAACTATTTTATTTCAATTTTGACACTATTTGGTAATTGATTTTTGTGAAAATCATAACCACATGATTAGTTCGAAAAAAGTTTATTAAATCAATACTAACATTTCATATTAAGCTATAAAATTAGTTTAACTTATAAAAAGTCTCAAATTACATTTATTTGGGTATTTATAATATCAATTATTTTAATATTTCATTATTTATGTAATTTCTACATCACCATTTTGACATAAATAAATTAAATTCATTAAAGTATAAATATTATAAATAAAATAAAATTAGGTATTAAATAGTTTTAGCTTTATAATTAATATTTATAGTTGAATTTATCTTACGTATAACCATATATTAAAAAAAATTTAGTTTTTAAACTTTGATTTTAACTATTTTAACTCTTCTTTAATTAAAATAATAATAAATGTCCTAATCTAATCCATGTAGACCTAAAGGGAAATATTTTATTCCTAATCCTATTTTTGGTCGAATTAAACTTATCCAATAGAATTAGTATATGTGTTATGGTAATAAAAATATCATTTTTTCCCTTGATTACACTATTTACTTTTAATCGTGGTAAATAAAAGTAAAAATTTACTATTCACAAAAAATTATTTTTATCTTATTGAACAACATTTTAATCCTTTATATTAATCGTGTCTCTTGGATTTTAAAAATTTCACTCACAAAAGGGGTAATATTACGTTTTATGTAAGATTACAAAAAACTTCTAGGAGGTAGGTAAAAGACGGTGAAAAGTCCAATAAAATTTTTATATATCTAAAATTATTATAAAAAGACTCCAATGAATTAAATTGAACTTATATAAATATTATGTATCAATTTTTACCTAAAATAAATTTAAATAAAATAAATGATTATTTAAATGAAAAGTCCGTTTTTAAATAGAAACCTAGTGTTTTAACAATTCATCAAAAATTGAAATATTTCAGAAAAATACCAAAAATTCACCCTAGGATAATTTCAATATTCTTAATCCAAAAATGAATTCAATTTTGATAGATAAAATTTATAAAATTTCAATAATTGGGTATTACTATTCATAATGACTAGTTCATAATAATATTATAATAATATCTCATTTTGTGAAACTCGGTATTGCGTACAACAGACGCTATGGAGGAAGGTTGCTCTGCTATGCAACACAAGCCTAGAATATTGTTTGTGTATACTGCATGATAATATGGTGTTCCGTATAGCGCATGCTAATCTTGGTGTAGAGTACAACCCAAGAAATCAAAGAAATTAAAAAGAATATTTCTCATAAAATATCGAGCTGTTACATGTAATATCCTAGTTTTATTATTGTTAATATTAATACTAATAGGCTATTTTATACTATAAATTAGGTAAAATGATTAGGCAATCAACAATTATAATATTTACCTTTTTAATTGTATTTAACAAAAAATTATATTAGATATAATTATATTTTTATAAATCATTTTTCAATGAATAAATTGATAGCATCAATCCAAAATGATATTTTATATATGATATTTCTAAAATATATGTTATAAAAATTATTACAGATGAAATGTGTTGGTGTATAAAAATTTAGTGGTATATGGGTTGTAAAGATATAATTTATTCTAATATATTTTTATGTCATATGTTTGGTATTGTTATCTTTCTTATATTGTATACATTATATGATGTGATAGAATATGTTATCTATTTAATCGAATTTTCTTTATGTTAATATGTTATGTGATAGAAATAGAATATTTTTTGTTATATATGAATAAATGTTTTCTCAATGGATTGGTTTTTTTATGTTAATTGAGAATATTTTGTATACAGAAGGGAGTTATGTTTTATTATAGTATGAAAATATTTATTTATTAAAATAATAAATTATTTGTATATTAAGACACATTCAATGGTCAATAATATATTTTATCCTCTATTTATATTAAAAATTCATGAAATAAATGGTTTAATGTCTATAATACGGGTTTTGTGTTAGTTTGATATAATTTGTTTTAAGATTTTGTGTTTTTTTTGGATATGGTATATGGAAAATGTTACATTTTGTTTTTATAATACAATTTATAGGATATGAGAATATTTTCAATCCTAGAAATGTTAATGTGAATTTTATGACATAATTATTATAGTTTTTATTTTGGATAATATATATCTTATAAATCTATTTGACTAATATTTATGATATGCTCTTCAATTACTATATTTCCAATTAGTTGTTATTAGTGGGCTATTTTAAAATAGTAAAAATAAATTAAAGTGAATTATTGTTGATGATGTATATATATTTTTATTTTTAAATGAGAATAAAAAGTTGCACAAATTGAAAATGTTTTACATTAATAGTCACCCCAAAGAATCTTGTAGGTCACATGAACTAATAAGGAAATATTTTTTTTAAATATTTTATACCATTGTATTATATTAAAAATAAAATTATTTCCAAAAAATACTAGTACCAAGGATTGATAGACTCTGACTATGTTTTGTGTTAATTGTGTGTTTCATAAGTAAAGAGATTGGTCATTGGACTATGTGTTCAATATAAAAATCAAAATGAATATAAACATTATATTACCTATATTTGGTGTTTGAATATGTCCACGTGAGGATAAGTATATTGAAAATATGTTTATTGTATTATTTTAAGATGTTTTATTAATTAAATATTTATTATATTTTTCACTATAATTTATATATATATTATTTTAAAGGTATGTAATTCCTTACGTGGGGGATACAATATTGAAGGTGATTATAGATGGAAGAAATTGTAGTAGTTTATTATTGTGTGTAATGAATTATATCATATAATACTATATAAAACCAAAATATTTTACATGGAAATTCATATTTGGTTGATAAAGTATATCATAGAAAATTATATTTAATATAACTAGTAATAATGCATGTTGTAATCAATAAAAATTGAATTGAGAAGGTTCTTAATATGAGTAGATTTATATATAATGAAAATAGGTATATTAATAAATAAATATAATATATTAAGTAAATTTATAATGTCAACAATCCTAATATTTTTAATTTATTTCTCATTTAATAAATTATAAGTGTTCGATAACTTGGTTGACATGCAACACCAATGTTAAAAAACAGTGATATATTATAAAAAATTCATAAATTAAAGGTTGTGAAGAGTATTAACCATAATATGAAAAATATAGTAATTTTTTTTAATTATTTAAAATTTATTTATTATTTCTTAATATATATACTTAATTTTTATTAAATTCATTTTATGCATCAAAAATATATTTTCTATAGACATGGTTTTCATTACATATTATTTATGGGTATTATAATTAATTTCTACCAATTTTATAAATTATATTGGAGATAAATAATTTATTTTTTGAATTCATAACATAATATTTATCTTAGAGAGAATTTTTTGTGAAGTTTTTAAAATAGTTGATTTTTCAATAATTAATGGCAAATATCAAATTTTGAAAATTTCGAATTAATTTATATTAAACTGAGTTAATTAAAAGAATAATTTTTTATTTGTTTTTTTAAACATTAATTATTCATTAATTATATATAATATAATTAATTTTCCATGAATCATCATTATACTTGACTATTGTATAATTCATTTTTTGGCATAATTTTTTTTATTTAATAAACTATTTATGTGTGAAATATTTTTCACTTAATTAATTAAATAAATAACTATTTATTAGTGATGTTAATGAAATTTAAAAATTATATATTCAATAAAATTATTGTACAATTTTTAAGGATCTTTACTTGGAATTAAATAAGAATTAATTAACGATTTATAATAAAAAACAAATTTTTTCTAAAAAAAAAATCATTCTATTTCACATGATTATTTTAAAATAAAAATATGAATACTAAATGAATGAAATTTTTTTAATATATTCCTATATTTTTAATAAATTTGATAAAGTAGGGTAAATATATGTCTTTAATTTTTTTGTTATTATGAATATTAACCCTGCCAAATCTTTTGTCACCTCGATAATGGTAAAATAAGAAAAACATGGAAAAAACCAGGATGAAGAATTAAAAATTATGTAAAACATCAATTTATCTTATTTTATGAGTTTTTTTCCAGTATCTTCAATTTTTTTAGAACAATGAAAAATTGTGCCATTTTTCATTGAATAGGACATTGACATTATTTGAAAAAAGGATCAATACAAATTGTCTCTCTCTTGACTTTATATCTACAATAATTCTAAATATAGATAAAAATTGGATAAAATTTATTATATATTTTTATTTTAAATATGAATTTTTTTATCATTTTAATTTATTTATAATATTTATGGATGATAAAATTACTTTAAATGCTTATGAAATGCTCACGCAATATTTTTCTAAGTAATATAAATATAAACTAAATCATTTTAAAAGTAAAAAAAAGTAAAAAAATTTAAATGAATTTTTGTTTAATATTTTTTTAAATATATAACAATTGATATTTTTAATGTTTTTAATTTAATTTAATTTATTTTATGTTGTCTTTAATGTCAGACTTTATGAATAGACTTTAAATAACATTAATGGTAACAAATGTTAAATAATATTCTGTAAGATGAATTAATTTTTTGATGAAAACTTATATTAAGCTAATTTAATTTGGTGGTGTTTATCATATCATCTATTTACCACTTATGGGTAACTTTTCCTTTTATTATATCATTTTAATCCTTTGAAGAATAAAATACGTAGGTAATTGAAAAATAGGTTGTTTGAGGGATAAAACAAACCGATAATGGTTAAAAACATCACCTAAACAAATTTAAATGTTTTTTTATGAGATTATTTCATTTTATCATCACCCTGTATTTTAAATATATACTTATTTAGTCATATAAGCCAAATAGTAATTTTATATTAATCCAAAACATTATGTAATTCCAAGTGTGTCCTTCCCCTCACTTATTAAAGAGAATATTCAATCCTCCATTATTCAAAAAAAATTCACCTTATAGATTGGATAATTCATATCATAATATCATACTATCTTTCTCCCCCACATCATATATCCTATAGTCCTTCCAAATTACAATTATTTCTTGTATAAATTTATAATCCAAAATTAGTTTATCAAAATCCTAGTATAACTATTAATCAAGTACTTCCAATTTAATTTATTCATTAACTCCAATATATATATAATCCATTAAATATAAATAAATAATTTTATTAAATATAAAAAATTATTCTTATTATTTTGTAACAACCATTATCCTCTTCATTTCTATCCTAAGGGAAAAGAAACATTTCTTGTGCAGAGATGTTGTCTACCACCTCAATAAAGGGATGGATTTTAGTTTTGAAAAAAATAAATAATGATGGTTATAATGACGGATGAACAAAATATATATATTATATATATGATAATATAATATATCTATAAAGGTTATTCAATATTTAAATCTATATTGTTCAATCCATCAAAATGTGAAACAACACTTCTGTGTACGTACAGACTATCATATCCCCAAAGTGATGTGATAAATATTTTGACACAAATTTTTAGTAGTAGTTTTAAATTTTTATTGAGATTAAATATTATTATATTTAAATGATTAAAATTATATATATAACTTAACTTTGATCAAATTATCATGATATATAATTCGAAACAAAAAAATATAAGAAAAAGGAAGTGATTATCACCCATGATATTGACTTTAATAAATAACTACTAACAAAAAAGTTATAATATGTAATAAGTAAATCATATGTGGAAGTATATGTATCAATATGGTTCTATAATATATTTATAATATATCTATATTTAATACATTAGAGGTGAAAACATGTATTAAGTAAAATAATACTTATGGTGATGGTTTTCTTTTCTCACTTTAATTTATGTGACACATATGTGATATTCACCACATGTTTCTTTGGTTTGTTATATAAACTACCAGTGATCATATTTTATGATACTTATAAGAAATATTTATATTTTAATATCCCAATTATGTTTTATCTTTCATGAGGATTTTATTTTTAATTTACCAAAGCGATAACGGATTTGAGATTCAATCCCATTATAATCTGGATTGTATATGATAGAATATTCATTGAGGATATTAGATGATCCTTATTTAATATTCCCCACTTATATTTTTATACCAATATTTAATCTGATAATTTTCATGTATTATATACATTACACTCTTTGTTATATTAAATTATTGAGAAAATATATTTAAAGAAATTCCATGCTTATTCCTAATTTTGTTCAAAAATATTTTCATTTATATTCAAAATGATCAATTTTTTTAAAAAATTTATTAATTATAATTGTAATGTTATGAAAAAATAATTTTCATTATATTGTACCTTACTTTCAATGTCTTAAAAAAATAAAAATAAGTCCTTCTGAAAAACTTGTTTTCTACTTTTTACAAAAGTTAAAAATGAATTTTTATTTTAATATATATAGCATTAATGGAGTTTATCATCATCATAAATGTTATATAATTTAAATCTCAATTTAAAATTTCTTATGGTTTTTATCTAATAAATGGATTTGATCATTAGTTTTTAAAATTTTGAAAGGAAATTATATCAAATAAAAGTATATTTTTTAGGTTTTCAATGAAATATTTGAATGATCTTTTATGTGGTTTTTTTGCAACATCATCATCCCTTAAGGATTTTTATACTTCATCAAGCATATGATCCTATAATATTCATTCAATTTATTTCTCTGGTTGTATTATGATGATAATGATTTTTTTTCAATAAAAATTATTTATTTACAATGGGTATAATATGTTATTATAAATTATTTAAATTTTTTTTTCCTTCTTTGGGATATGCTACGATGAAATGATGCAATTTTTAGGATACTTATTTTTTTTCCATAGGTTATTATGTGAGAAAATAATGAATCTTATGTGATACTGTGATTCATATATATATATGTGGTTTTCATTATTTAAATGGTGTGTTTTTTATATCCCTCTGATTCATTCAGTAAAATAATATATCTTAGGATGTAATTTTGAGAAATGAGTTGATGTGATCGATAATTTAAGGGAAATAAGTAGGTATTACAAATTTGATATTATATTTGAAATCGTTATTTATGTATGATCTTCTATTATATAATGGTCTTGGTTTTTAACAATCACATATGAATTCCAGTCTATATTAGTGATGGTGTCACACTTTTTTGTAATAAAAATCTGGTTATGATATGAACTCATAACTCATTATTGTTTTGTGATGATTCCTCACTCTTATTATTAATTTATTTTAAAATTAAAGACTTTTATTCCAGTAATATTTTTTATGATTTATGATAGATTGCATATAAAAAATTTATGTTAGGATCAATGTCTCATACCATTATATTTGTCCTATTATTCTATTTGATCATTGATTGATATATCTGTTGGTTACCCTTATCAAGCACCTAAGATCACTTTTTATTATGATTCAATTTCCCTAGGATATGAAGAAAGGGTTTATGATTAATAGTTCTAATAAGGGTTTTATTTTTAAATATATAAGTGGGAGATGGTGTATATTTTCTGTTTGAAGTTTTTTGTATATCCAAGTTCAAAATGGAATTAATCTTTTATGGTAAGGTTATAAACTGTAATGTTTTGTAATTAATATTTATATAATAAAATGTAATATTTATATATGAAAATTACATGACAATATATAAAAAGTGTACATGGATTAAATTTAAACTATTATCTTATATTATTTTAATAAATAATCCACTTCTATGATATAAAAGTTTTTTGTAAGGAAGATTGATGTTAAGAAAAATATTTGATATTATTATGGGTTTTGTATTGAACTATGGGTATCCATAATGTTTTTCTTGAAATTTAAATGAACCCAATAAAGAAAAATTAGATTCAATTATGGTGTTATATTATGATGGTTAGAGATACACAATATTTATTTTCAAGACTATTCCCACCTTGAACCCCAACTAAATCATCAGAATAAAAAACCAGGACCCCTAAAGCTCACCTTCAATAGGCCATATATTAGATACGAGCACATAGGTTATATAAAACATATATATGGGAGGAATAAAAAAATCCAACAATAAAAAAGAAGCACCAATAAACTATATAATATAATAAATAAATTGTACCAACATACATGAAAAGTTGTACATAAATAATAACTCTAGAATATAAATACTCAAATAAAAACTTATAAAGAAGAAACTCCAAGATCACTAGCTAACTCTGATGTCCTCAGTAGGTTTGTAAAGTCCCGAATGTTCAAAAAATCCATATAAAAAATCTATTCACGTATCCAAAATGAATTAGGGTCTAGGGTTTTATTTTAATCTGTATAGTTTCCCAAATATTACTGAATATCTGGTGAAAAAAATTATAATTTAATTTTAATTGTAATAATTTTGTTGGAGTACCTAGGATGCTAAGAATCCACCTAAAAATACTTCGTAAAAAATATCACTCTCAGTTTTAAATGTTAATAGAATTTCACTAATTGTTTTTCTTTCTTCTCTGATAAATCATATTGATATCTCTTTAAAATTTAGGATTATTCTCCCTATTCACTCAGAATACATAGCTACAAATGTTAGGAATCCTAAAATATAGTGATTGTGATAATAATTTTACATAACATGGTATAAAATTAATACACATAGAACATATAATAATTGAATCGTATGGAGAGGGTAACTATTATGACATAGTCTTGACATAAATTAACATTATATAACTCTTTTGGAATAAATAAAACATTACAAAAATAGATTCTTGAAGACCATATTAGACTAGTCCAATTGGTAAAATGGAAACATAATCACAGGTACATTAGTGAGATACAATATCTCCAACTTGTTTCATCCTAAATATCACCATTAATTAACATATCAAGTATAGTATGAATCTTCATAACCAAGTTGAATGAAACATAAACTGGAGTAATCTCATATGCTCAACAATAGTAAAAAGGTAGATAAGTAAGCATAATAATAAGAATAAGGGTATGAGAACATGATCATGAAAGTAGAAGATTATACCCTACGTATAGTTGTTTATAAACATGAATCATAGCGTAACGTCCTGGATCCAGGTGTCACGCAACGGGTGCCCCGAACTCGGTTGGTCAAATCACTCAAAGTACAATGTATAACAAAACAAAACAAAGAAGAGTAAACAGAATGCAGCAGCATTGAAAGCCTATGCTCGGTCCCATTCTCACCTACTCCTCTACTACAACCAAGTACCTGAGTAGGAATCCTTTCCCCTGTCGACACCTACAGTAATATAGTCTATGTGGGCCGAAGACATGACCCAAGTAGGGTGTGAGAAATAAATCTCAGTAGGCACCCACCAAAGGCTCGTGCCCAACTGCCTGTGAAAATGTGAAACAACAGTTTGAAAACGTATATTTAGTAAACTAGTAATTCTTCCTGATTGGATGTGAAGCCTGAGGTCACGAGTTCCATTTGTGGGGGAGGCGATTTAAAACCCCACAAGGTAGGGGACATATTCCTGCCACGTGTTATCTAGGTTGGCATGAGATGGCGGCTCGTGGGCCTACTATCTACCGGTGTTGGGCATGGGTGTGGCCGGTCTTCCTGTGCGGGCTTGGCCCAATCGGGGATCGTTAAACATAGTGTTGATCTTGTTAGTTTAAAGACATGAATCAAACAGAAATAAATAAGATAATCCATTAAATCATAAATTAAGAATAAAACATGTAATTTTGGAAAACACATAATCATATATAATATCATTTATATAGTATTAAAGGAATCACCATTAATACCATATTTGTAGTATGAGTTTAATCCTAATTCCATATTAGTTGAAAAAATTCAATCTCATGGACATATTTATATCATTATTTCACTCCTCATACTATCATGGTAGTCATGGATAACTCCCATATACATCATAGTAGTCAAGGTTCACTACAAAGACCATATTTGTATGTCTCATTAGATATAAATCTTTACCCAATGTATTTTTTTAATTATCTTATGAGATAGTATCATATTATTATCATATTATCATATTAGATAGTATCATAGTCATCAAGGTTCACTAAAAATACCATATTAGTATCATTATTTTTATGTCTCGTGAGATAGTAGTCATGGTTCACTACAAAGAAATACAGTCATATTATCTTAAAAACATTTTTTTTAATTATCTTATGTACCAATGAGTGGGATAAGGGTATTAATACATGGATATATCTTGAATAAATAGATTGGAATTAAACTCATTAATTTTATTGATATATGGATCGTATTATTTCATCAAATAATCATAATCATTTACAATCTCCAAAGGTGATGAGATTGTTTAAAAAACACTTAGCACTCGGTTATTTGGGAGCATTCTCTCCATGTAAGAAAATTAAATTACATAATGTATAAAATATCATGAAAAGAATTATATTCAATAAATAACATCTAAAATGGAAGTATATACACTTTGAAAAATATTTACGGCATATCACAAAATTTCATTCTTAATGATAGAAAATTAAGACATACCATTTTTACAGATTTGGAATCTTTTAAAACTAAATCCTCATGAAATAAAGATCCTAAAATGGATATTCAAATACCTATGAATTTAATTTTAAGAATAATTGAATACATCCATGGTTAGTATACACACCACACAAAGGGAATGTTTGGTGAATAAATAATGTATCTTGTTGAAATATAAATTTAGATGAAATCCCCTACCATTAATCTTGACTCACATTGCACTTGTACAAACATCCTATATAATAAATATAAATATATTATAAATCTATCACATAAAAATATTCTTACTTACAATATCACATATGGTTTTATTATGGATTAATATTACCCTCTTGTTAACAATTCTATATTAATGTTTGACCTTTTGTAATATCTGCTTTTTTTCTCATGTGTCTCAATTTGTTATATCATTGGTCATTATACTTATATAATGATTTCCAGAAATTAAAAAATGTTTTAAAATACAATTTATTTTTATTATAATCTATGTAATATATAATTATGACATTTAATACACCGTTCATGGAGAAGTTAGGTCGTACGTACGAATGAATGTTATTTCCATTTAATTGTTGTGTTGAAAGAAAGTATGTAAAAGACATATATGAATATATATATGTATATATATATATCACTATTATAGTTTCATTATTATATCATAAATATCATATATATTCACTAGTATCATACTTAATACATTCAATTAATTGTATGAATGAATCACAATGCTTTGAAGAGGCGGTAGTCCACATTTACTCAAAACAAATTATCATATTAACAAAAAATGGAAAGTATGAAGATAAATGTTCTAAAATAATTAAATAAAATTAATTACATAATAAATATAATATATAATATATATAAATTTAATTTCCATTATAACTTCCAGCATCAATTGTGGTAAAGTAAAAATGAACAATCATCATTTAGTGAGACGGTATTTTGTTGTACATGTAAATAGTATTCTGTTACCCATTAGATGGTGGTGTGTTTAAGTGTAAATCAAACACATAGAATTAAAAAATCCTAATATATTTAGGATATTATTTTTCTAATATAATAATGGAATAAATAGAGTGGAGGGTGTGGATAAAATAAAGGATATTTATAGAAGATGTTATCACTTAATAGAGTAAATCCTTTTGGTTTGTACATAAAGAATTTCTTGGAAGACATTATGCACAAAGGGAGGCTCAAGGAAGGAAGGAATGGATTTTTTTCAATTCAATTGAGATTATATTTGATGATAATAAGTGGTTTGATAGGTGTGAATAAAAGGGATATGCGGTGGACGTTTATAGGGAAGGGTAAAGACACACTTGGAATTTTTTTAAACAAGATAGGTGAACCCACGTTTTTACCTATAAAAAGGCATAACATACAAAAAAAATCAATAAAAGAAGGTTACTTTATGAATAATGGCCGTTAAATGGGTTTTATAGAAGTTTAAATCTTGTTTTGGGCCTTAAATTTAAGGTTTCATTCTTAGTTAATCTTAATTATACCTTTATCGATATAATTAATTTTTATTACATTAACTAATATTTATGGTAAAATAATATCTTGACCTAAATATAAATTATATATTATAATTATTATAAATATCTAATCCAATTTTACAAATTAAACTCAATAAATCAGATGTTGTTAATTTTAATGTAATCCGAATGTCAGGTTGACAATGTGTGTTTTTAAAGTTAAAAACATTCAAAAGATTGCTATATTTTAACACTCAATTCCAGTTTGAAATTGTTTCCAACAAACCAAATTGGTTTCATTGATAAAAATATTATCTAATTAAACTTTTAAAACAAATTATAATATATTTCATCCTTATAAAAAATTTGATTGAAAACACTTTTGAATTGAATTCCTGTATTTTTCACCATTCATCGAATAATATAGTTTCTCAAAAAAATACAATAAGTTCACCCTAATATAATTTAAAAATAATAAATTTAAAAAATAATTTTATTTTATCATATTTATTTTCTAAACGTGTCTTAAAATAGTTTTATTACTTTCAATAGAAGGACATGAAAATTTGTTCATTTTTTAGAAATCATTTTTTCTAAACATATAAGGGCTTTGAAAAAAATTATAGAATTGGATATCAATATGATTTATTTATATAAAACCATTATAAAAAATATTTTAAATTTATTTATTACTATTCAAAAAACTAACTTTAACGGTTGGGTTATATTTATTATGTTTAAATAATTATAATAACAAAATTATGTATACTAAAAACTTCATTGTGGTATGTAATGTACACCAAGTCGGTGTTGCATGTAATGAATGCCCAATAGATGTTATATGTGACATATACCAAGTATTTGTTCAGTATGTCAAGTTTGTGACCTATGAAATGATTTTTTGTCTTAGTTTATTGCAATATGTATATGATAATTTAATTAATTTGAGAAAAAGGTCAATAAAAACTTGGGGTTTTATAGGAATAAAACACGATAAATCTAATTCTATTATCAAATATTTCAATAATTTATATTGAAATGGTAACACCCTTGTTATAGAGGAATTTTTTTCTTAGATAGCATATATTGATAAATATTTATTCATTTTTCTTTAACTGAATTGGAAACTTACTCATCCTCTAAAGGGGAATTATTTTTAAGGAACTATTCTACCCATTCGACTATTAGCTATAATATAAGATATTGTAGAGGTTTTATTGAGAAATTTGGTGAGATTTTTCTTAAATGAAAATGAAGTAAGACAAAGGAAAACATAATTTTATCTAAATTTGACCAGTATGATACATTTAGAATTAACTGAAGCACCAATTCCCATCACCCAAAATGAAAATTTATTGTTCTAAATGATGCCGTAGAATTAAATTATTTTATACCTATACAAGAATTTTTTTTTAAATTATTTACATTAGTAAATAAATTAAAAAATAGTGTGATAAAATAGGTATACTCATAATAATTACCCTTAAAACTTCACATAAAAGTTTATTGAAATCAAGATAAATCCTCCATGGAAACATAACTAGAAACACATTGCATAAACTAGTTTAACAATGTTTAAATACAATATAGGTATCTCTCACCAAATATTATATAAAAATAAAATTAATATAAAAATATTAAGTTATATGATAATAAAGGTTCACTCCCTTTACTTTATGATAAAAATATTCTCCTAAAACCTCAACATGATGCATGCCAATTCTTGTTTCCTCTATATAAACCAAATTTTCATATAACATGTATTTTTGTCAAATCCATATCCATGTCAACACTACCAAATCAACATCACATCCACATCATCATTAATAATAACTTAAATCCATTACAACCATTATATAAACCCTATACCTTAATCCATTTCTTCCCATGCGTATATACAAATATCAAAAATTAAATCCATTCTATACATTACATATATATTTCAAAACATTAACCATTACATCCCTGAGATATACTTATGTCATAACTATAATCCATTATAGATTATACATATATATATACAACAACTATGATGTATCAAACACCATATTTTTATACAGAACATACAATATCTAGAATATATAGTGGGGAAGGGAATTATTTCACTATCTATAACCACTACAACAAATACATTGGGAAAGAAACCCGGAGCACAAATCATTATATTAGCATTGGTCAGGTTAGTTAATATTGGTGTTGGAGAATATAAAATCAAAAAAATAATCAGAATATATAATATCACACAACTATAACTAATGATAACTACCCCATTCTAGGAATTATATCTAATATTAATATCACTACATCACTCCATAACCAACTCTATCCATATTATAAATCAACATTGAAAAAATCAAGAATAATTTGTCCAATTCTTATCATATATAATTTTCATATTACACAATTTTCATCATCTAATATATATATATATATATATTCCATATATTTGTATTCTTTAATTTAATTCCCAATCAATTCAAATAGCACATGATATTCATTATCCAATGTTTATTCATTTAATACATATGACAATTCCAATCTAGCTATTCTATATAAGCACCCTAATGAAATATTATTAATTTAAATACAATATTTAATATAATTAACACTTATTCATAACAACATATCATTATCCTGTCATACTTAATTGTAGGAATTGTTTTCTAATTCTTTCATTTAACAATCAAATAAGTATTATTTTTAATAAATATATCATAACTTCTTCAAATCAATTTTATCATTAAGAAATTTTGATTATATCCTTTTTGGTAACTATGACTGAAATATTTATAATTAATGTAATTCCATAGCGACAACAAACACCACCATAAAAATATCACTATAAAAATCTAATTTGGATAACCTCTATATCATTCTGATCACTACATATCATTACCAACAGCATTCAACCCTTAATCGCATCAAAATTATACAACAATAAGAACATTAGTAACCAAATCCCCAATAATAAAATAACCATATATAAATTTATTTAATCATAGGGGAACTAATATACTAATATCTATAGAAATGATAATTATTAATACAGTAACATATAATATCAAAAAAATAAAGAATATGAAAAATAACCATTTATTATTTTAGAACAATACTTCTATTAAAATAAATTCTTATTGGTCAATAATAGACACATTAGTTAATAATAATCCATGAAATCAAATAAACAATCAACATAAAGAAACATCAATAATAATAATGAGTAAAAATTCAACAATTTTCTCACCACATTGATATACCATATTATATAACCAATAATGATTATCAATTACTTGATTAATTGTCTCTTACATCAATCTAACTTTTTTATTTTACTAATTATGAACATGATGATCAATAAAAATTATTACAAAATCTTATAGATGAAAAACCACATGTTCTATGAAATATCATATGAAAAATAATGTAATCTTATTTTATTCACAACCTTATCAATTTATTCCCATGAAATAATGGTTCATTATCTTATTTGGTCCAATTTCAACTCTTAAATGAAAGTTAATCCAACATTAATAAATCGGAAACCACATATTATACTAGATAATATGTTTTTAAATGCATACCATTAAATGATGATTATGTAATTTCTTATCAATTCCAAGAAGAAGAATGATTAACACACTACTAAGAATCCTCAATGTGGCCCCAACAAACCTATAAAAATTATCCTAATAATAAAAACATGATTAATAACAACAAAATCCATGAGAACCCCACTAACAGGCACACACAAAAACAGTAAATTAAAATGATGAATGGTGTAGATAGAAAATAGATGACATAGATTGTAGGAAAATAGAATATCTAAAGAAGGGCCTTGGAAAGAACATGGATTCTTAAAAACACCATGATATAATCCCATATCCTATAAGGGTTTGATAGAAAAATGAATAAGTTGATGAATTTTAGTGAAACCATGAATTTAATGTAGTAATTTAGAGACACATCATCACGGTGTGAAAAGACCATTACAGTGAGATGAAAGATTGATCTATGATTCATGGGTTAATTATCCCATGTTGTTCCCCTATTCTTATAGTTAATAACCTTTTTTGTCTATGATAACATTGGTTACAATGATTAAATGACACTATAACTCTTGATTATCAAAAATTAGGATGTAATTCTTAAACTAATTCCACAAAATTTATCTTCCTTATTCCCATATCATAATTGAACCGATGCAACCAAATGAAGTGGTCACTAAAATGTATAAACCAAGAAATTTCCATAGGATAGGATTATCAATGTAGAAGATACAATAATTACACAACCATCCTTATTTAAGATAAAAACCTAATAAAAAAATAATATCCTTGAAAAAATGCCCCATGATTTTAATATATATTTTCATTTAATTAACTACTATGTTTAATATATGTTTTATAAGAAACAATGAATTAAAAATAACTACAATATAATTTATTAAGACAAAATTTCTAGTAATTAATGTGATTGTTATAATGTAACTATCGAATTAAAATTTATAAAAACAATAACTTCATTTTAGAATATATATAGAAAAAATTAATATTAATTAATTAATAACAAAAAATTATTTTAAAAAAGTTAATAATAAGATGAATTTATTTATAAAATGTATTTTATTCAAAATTTCATTTTATGAACTTTGGGTTTCTAAATTAGAAACCAAAAATAAATATTATTAAATTTTGAAAAAATAAATAATCTAGGTGAAGAATCGATTAAAAATAATTTAATTAGTAATTAATATAAATAAATAATAATAATAGTTAATATTTGAAGAAAAACTAATTTTTACGATATAATATTTTTCTACCATATATTATATTTCCATTTTAATGTTAACTTTCTAATATATTGGTTTTATATTTGAAAAATTGAACAAATGTTTTAAAATATACTTATCAAAATTATCTTATACTATTTTTATTGGATTGTTTGAGTATTTATTAGATGAAATGTTTAAATTATGGAAATTCATGTACTTTTGGATTCGTTCAACAAACCTAAAATAAAATAATTTATTTGAAGAATGTGTTTTTGTAATGGATATTCGAGTACAAATACGTGGATTCTATATTTGTATTATAATTGTTTTTTAATTATTATGTCTATTTCATTTGATCTGGGTTTGGGTGTCCTTGTATATCACTTTTTCATTCATATCCATGTTTATATAACTTTATAACTTAGTATGATATTCAATGAGAATAATTTAATAGTTTTATGGTTTAATAATTCTAAACATGATCTTATGTTCAATGAAATGGATACCTTTAAAGGACATATGTGACTAGAGTTTTAGTTGATTAATCATATATTGAGATTTCATAAATAATTATTATCTTTTGAGAAGAATACATGACTTAGGTAGAGATAATATTTTAGGTTGGTTTGTGATTTATTAATAAGAAATTATATATTGCTTATGGATAGGGATGATAAAACATTAGAAAAAACACTGGTGATGTGAATAGGTATAGGAAAAAACTCAAAATTTTGGTAAAGTAATGAGTTTATGGTTTCCTAGAAATAAATCCCATATCAATAAAAATTATATATGTTGGATTTGATACAAATTCCACTTGGTTTGATAACTTATAAAATATTGGTCATATATTAACTTGATCTCTACTCAATGCATGACATGTAAGCATAAAAAAAATATGTTTTGACACACTCAGGAGATATTCTATGATTAATTTGAATTCTCATTATGAACCATTAATAAGCACATAAATTAAGTTAAAGGGTGTAATATATAACTATTTTGGTTGGAAGAAAAAATTTTAAAATTACAAAGGACAACTAATATTGAACAGAAGAAGCTATATCTTTATCCATTATATAACAGCTGAACTGAAAAAAACATAGGTTCAAATGAACATGTCATTGGAGAATATGTATTAGTTTTTATATTAATTTTCATATTATAATTAATATAATTTCATTAGACATTATCATAAACATTTATTTTATAGAATTTGGTTGGATATAATACAATTATAAAGAAGTTGTAAATTATGATGTCTCGTACCCAGGTGCAACTCAAAGTTTCCCTAACATGGTGGCCACATTCCCTAAAGTGAATCTCCCCAAACTAAAAATGTATCTGACTGGATTTATGGGATTTTGGTGTATCCATGGGGAGAATATTCCCTTATTACAATAGTATCATAGTGATACAATCATCAAATATGGATGTGGGTAATAATGTTGTCTTCTCACATTCTATAAGTAGCATAGATAGGGTGTCAGATAAATCCATATAGGCCACCACCAATGACATCTATAAAAATATAGTTTTTATATACAATATGGAAGTGTGTAGCTACAACAATGAAATTTAGTAATAATAATTGCAAATGGGTTGGCATTGTTTTCTAAAAGGAAACTAGGATGACACTATCTACTTCAGTCTATGACAAAATAACTCTTAACATGTATCAAGGGACGTAGTGCCTAGTATCACATGTATAAGGAATGCCATTCGCAGTATAAAAAAATATGGACTCCATTCCTATAATATCATTTAAAAGGGATTTCATTCCCAATTTCACAATATAGGGATTCCATTCCTGGTATCACATAATATGGTTGTCATGCGCGTATAGTGTCCCAATTATATCAGGGACTACATACCCATATTATATAACATTTATATAAGTGTCTCTAGGCCCATTTTGTATCACAGTTATTTAAAGTGACACCTTTACCAATTATCAATAAGTTAGAGGTTCATTGTGCCCTTATAAAATAATAAGTGTCCCTATTTACATTTATCGTAATTAGAGAGGGTTAACATGACCATTTAGCATAAATGATTATGGTAACTATGAAAAATTATATTAAAAATTAATAAGTATCTTCATTCCCATATTTCATAGTTAACAAGGGACCCCATTCCCACACGCACATAGTGATAATATCTGTTGTCCTTAATAAAATCTATTAAATAGTTCAATTTCTGCTACATTTATCCTTAACAATGGAGTGAACATTTTTTAATTTAATTGGGTGAAGTGTGATTACAATTCTACTCTAATATATTCAACTAATTAATAATTTACAGGGTAACTTGTCCTGTTATGCCACTACATTCATTTCATATCAACATGATATCATTTTTTAAATTATGTCCAAACACCACATTTAGTTTTTTGGAATAAGTTATTAAAGGCCAACTAGGTAAATAATGGGGAATACCCAAAGTGAGTAATCACTCCTTGGTTGTTCATCTCAGTAATTGTTAGGGTTCAAAATAGTCATTAGTTTCCAATAATGATAATATATTTAAGTAAATTTCAATTTAGGGGAAATCCAGAGTCAAACATGCATGAATCAAAATGAAATATATTATAAACATCAATACATGAAATGATAATTAGTATAAAACTAATGGTGTAATCATAAAACTCTCCTCATCTTGTATAGAACTTTAGTTTGTCTTAGATTGGAGGAAATCTGACGAAAAAATAAATGCTCTAACAATATGGAATATTAGTCAACACCCAAAAATTGACATCAAGGGAAATAATAATGAAGAATATATTAAAAGGAATCATGATTGTACTGGTTCTGATCCAACAAGTCAAAATGTTCTTAAGTAAAGAATTGGATAAAGATCCATGATCAAAATCTATGATTTGAGCTTATAGTAGAGCTCCAATGAAAAAATCCACCCGATAGAATGAGAAAGATAAATAGTTTTATTAATAATATTATTTGATGAATACTATCATTTTACACAAAATTTCAAGGTTACATGGTTGGCCAAACAATGCGACAATTTTACACCTCCCAATAATTAAAGAGGGTGCCCACTTGGTTTGGTCTCACTGTAAGGGAAATTATGCACCGGGCATGAAATATTAATTTTCTAAAAATTATATACACATTTCATGGAAGTTCAAACCCACAAACATGATTTGGGAAACCATGCACCCTATATCACCCCATTGCCCTGCCCTGCATGTGTATTAGAGATAGTGTGGGTTGGGGTGCACTGTTTCTGATAATCATGTGGTCCAATTATTTTCTTCACCAATGATGGTTCCAAGCTACATGAAAGAGCTAACAACCCCCCATAACCTTTATTAACTCATAGGTAACCTATATTATGTCCATAATAAGTAATTATAATGAAATGACAACTATATGTTTGAGAGATAAAAATTAGGTTCTCACAGACCTCCCCATTAAATTAACTTTTCAAAAAGTTCACATTTCATGGGAGGCAAAACATCATTTGGGAATAATTCTGGTCACTAATCCCATACGTCAACCTCTCACCCCCCAAGTCTTGTATTTTACCTACTATTTTTCATGAAAAACTTACGTCAAGGACATCCCAGCCTCAAAAAACATTCATGATCTAATCAATGAAACATATAGGGTTAAACTAAAAATAAGAATCAACATCAAGATCAACATTTTTGGGATCAAAAGTAAGAGATAGGTCAGAGTTATAGTAGAGAATTTATGAAACTGGAATACATTGTGCATGACCTGATACCTATAAGGTAATATAAACTGATATTCAATCAGCCTGACTCTATCTAGAATCTCAAACGACCTGAATAAGCACAACTCCAGCTTCCCTTACCTTTTATTTTTTAAATGCTCAATTCTAGGGATACCCACAAGAATACATGTTCCCCAACCTCAAACTCTAGAGTTCACTGATGGGGATCTGCTTATCATTGTTTTCTCGAAAAAACTGTATAAAACTACTTCATGATCAGATAAACCTACTCTAAATTCTCTTGAATAAGATTAGGACCAAGGAGGACTACCTCTTCGACCTCTAATAGACATAAGGGGGAATGACATATCCTACTGTATAAGGAATCATAATAAGGCATCTGATTCATCACCTGATAATAGTTATTATAACTACAATTGAAGAGATGGATATGCTTCTCTGAAGAATTACTAAAAACAAGGATTCATTCTTGGAGTATGTCCTGTAGGACTTGTATTTTCTATTCTAACTGATCATCTATTAGAGGGTGAATGGTTGTGATCAGAAGTACCTCTGTACCCAGATCCCCTTACAACCCCTCATAGAAACTCAATGTGGAATCCAAATCCCTATATGAAATTATTTTTAGTGGGACCCCATTTACTCATATGATCTCATGAACATACAATCTACTAAGGCCATTAACGTAGAAACTCTCCCCAATATGATGGAAGTGGGGTACTTTTGACTAACAATCCATGATGATCCAAAATATTTCACTATGTAGATCATAACTCGGAAATCCAATGACAAAATCCATCACAATATTATCTCATTTCAATTCCTATATCAGTAATGGATATAAAAATCTAGTAGGTCTCTTGTGTTCCACCTTCAAATATGAACAGGTTGAACACCTATTGTTAAAACCAAAAATTCTACATTTCATTCATGGCCACCAATACTATCATCACATATAATGAAGTATCTTGTAGATTGCTAGGTGAAAAACTCACTGAGATTCACATGATTCACACATAATATCCTCTCTCATATCTGCAGGAACCTAGATACGACCATAATTATGTTGGATGGTTTCATCATTGATATACCTATCTTAAAAAGGTTCCTCTCCAGCAATAATATCTCATATGACTACTCCCTAAGGATCAAAAAAATTCCTCATCCTCACCTTCTCTAAAAGTGAATAGATCACCAACAGAGATGCATGTATAGATTGTTCATGATATCCCTTCAGTTATATTTTCATCTAACGAAAAATCTTCATAAGTTTCCATTTTAATGGCCTCCTGAAATGAATGTGTATGATTCCTCATTAACATATCATCAGCAACAACAATTCCTTTCCCATGCATATAGGATATCTTTATATCAAAGTACAGTAGATTTTCATCGCATATTTACTTGCTAAGATATAAAAATTACTTTGAATAAAATACCTTAGGATCTTGTGGATTATAAATAACACAAAAAACTTTCCCAATATGCAATTCCTCCAATATCTCATGGAATTTCAAATAGCTACCAACTATAAATCACGCATCTGGTACATCGGATCATGATACCTCAACAATCATGACTCATACATAATGACTCTATATTCATGCATAATAATTACTCCAAAAACGATACGTGATGAGTCACAATAGACTGTATAGGTCATGCACAACTCTAGAATAATAAATAATGATGCTAATGTAAATCACTCTTTAAAATACTAAAATACTATCTCACAGGATTCATACCATATAAACTTCACACCCTCCTTAGACAAGCTCATAAATGGTGATTCTAAGCATGAGAATTTGTGTATTAAATTCATGTAGTAACTATATAGCCCAATGAAACTCTATATTTAGTAGTTGGCCTTTTGATTCTACCATGTAACAACAGATCTAACATTCTCAAGGCCTAAAAATAATCATAACACTGAAATAAAAATTCCAAATAAGTTAATCTTTTCGATCCAGAAATGAAATTTATTAACATTGTCATATAGTTGCTGCTCTCTAAATGTATTCAAATTGATATGAAAATGAGTGGAATGGTACCTTTGTGTTTGATAATACACATAGATTTCATCAATGACTACAATGAAAAAGAAATATATATGGATGGGAAGCCCTATGAATCAAATCCATGAACATGTCATGCATATTCGTAAGACAGAACGAATTCATGAGGTACATATATAAGCTATTCTAAATATGGAAAGTCAAACATTGAATATATTATTTTTTGAATTGAACCTGATGATGGCCCAATATCATTTCGATCATGGGGAATATCCTAGATCATCTACGATGGTCTAAAATATCATCTATGCAAGGAGAAGGATACAGGTTTATCACTCTATGTTGATTTAGCATCCAATCATCCACAAAAAGACTGAGGGATCTCTTTGAATTCTTGGTGAAATGGCCAGGTAAACCCTAGGGAGAATTGTTTGTACATAAAAAACCATGGCCTCTAAATACCATAGGTTCATCATCATCTTCTATAACATAGTACTATTATTCCTGTAAAGAGGAATGAATACGGGCGCATCTTCGGGAACTAGCTCTATAGTAAATTAATCCTATGTCATGGGAAGTAGTCCAGAAAAGTTATTGAGAAGTATATTCTAGAATCACTATACCATATGAACAGAATCAATATAATGTAGTCCCAAATCCACCATGTAATGGATAGAAATATGGTTGGTCACTCAACATTTACCAAGATACACTATTCCAACTCTTCCTTCCTAGAAAATCCAATCACATTTTTGAATATATGTACTACTATATAGTTATGTAAAGGACACCCTCATGTGATGGAACTCTACAAAGGCATGATAGTGAACCCACAATTCCTTCCTAATAATGACATCAATTTAGGTTATCTGTTGGATAAAGAGGTCCGATAAGAAAATATGGTTTCCTTCCTCCAGAGGACTATATCTGCACTCGTGTATTCTCTCTAATTGTATGCCAAAAGGTGTATCAATCGTCATACCACCACAAAAACACTCAAAATGATGTGTGAGTATAAGGCCCCAGCCTTAAACCTTACTTAAAATTGAATTAAATGAATAATTCACATTGAGGATCTTTTCAGTTTTAGAGTTTTAGAGAATTAGGACAGAACTATTACATCTCAAAATATTACAAAGTAGTATTTTCTATTAAATTTCCATAAAATAAAAACTCTTAAAAAGGAACATGTCTAGTTTCATGTTTTAGGTAGCATGACTTTCCCTTGATCCCATCCTTGACCCTATTCCATGCTAAGTCCTGTCAAAATCATTCAAAAACTTGGGATGAGCATAAAAACTCAGTAAGGGATACACAAAGAATAAAAACTGTTAGTTTATCAAAACAAAACGTAAACCATGTATACTTTATCAATTTAATACTTTTCACCTTTATGAAGTAGTAAAAAATATTCACTGAATAAAATATCATTAATTACCTTTTTGTAACCATAGAATTACCATAAAACCCATATAAAGAACACATAACATATAAAAAGGTAACTTGGGACATAAACATACTTAAGTGGAATAACCATACGGTCGACTCCCACACATATCACTTAATGGAATAGCCATACGAACAATTTCCATACATACTTAATGAAATACCCATAAGGCTGACTTCCATACCCAATGCATTGGAGGTTATAACGTAACCACCCATCCAGGTATTCACGGCACCACCCGTCATATGGTTTATAACGTAACCACCTGTTAAAATGTCCAATTACCAATATAAAATCATAAAACATAAAAATAACATAAAGGAATGATAACATTTCCACATTTAAATCACAATATATCATAAATATATTGGCATAATAGAATCCTTTATCAAAACCATTTTCAATACCAAAATACATAAAATAGTATATGGTATTTATTTTATTCTAAAAACATCACATCTTATTGAGGAAGCCAAAGACCAAATAATACTCGCGGCGGCGGAAAAGGTCGTTGTCACCGCGTACGTTAAAAAAACAATCTTTTTTGTCGTTTAGTAAAACGCTTCGTAGAAAAAGATTCCTTTTGTATAAAAGTAAAAGTCAAAGGGGATTATACACCGTATAAAATAAAGTTTTGTATAAAACTAAATATGCCTCAATGAAAGGAGATTGAGACGATGTCCCTTACAAAGATGGTATCCTTGGTTTAAGGATAATTCAATTACATAATTATGTGTGAAAAATGAATACACCAAATATAAGTGGATATTAAGTGTAAAATAATCAATGGTCATTCACACATATTCAAAGGATTACATATTCAATAACTACATGTTGAACCCAAAGAAATCGAAATTGTGTTAAGAAGTTCTCTTGACAGCCTAACGACGTCACAAAAAAATGAGTTGATGAGAGATAAAAAGTGTATCTCATCACTTGGACATAAAATTTACATCAATAAGGATATATGAGAACATATCCCATCATAACAATATGTAAATTAAAATACCCAACAAAAGAAGTCTTTTAAAAAGAGGAGGGTGAAAGGTTCCCTTACCGACTTGGGTATCTTTCAAAACATACGCCCTGTGAAGGAAGGACAATAAACCATTGATGTAAATACTCATAAATGAAAGAATGTTACACAATGAGTAAAATAATGGGCAGTAAATACACCACTCAAATGAAATTCTGGCAAATGTAGCATAAATATCATGGGAATAAAAGTGAGATGAAAAATCCCTTGCGAAAACTCGGCAGCCTAACGGCGCCACAGAAAACTTACAAAAATCGATTGATGAGATTAAATAGGGTATCTCATCATATTAAGATAAACTTTATCGAAAGAGGAATATAAAATAAAATCCCCCAACATAACAAAGAGGAGCTTAAAATAAGTGACATATAGGAGAGTAAAGAAAGAGAGAGGTTAGATCTCTCACGAAAATTCGGCAGCCTAACGGCGCCACTCAAAACTTCCAAAATGGATTGATGAGAGAGAATAGGGTCTCTCATCACATGAACATAAAAATTACAGTAAGATTAATATAAAATAACATCCCAATAACAAGAAATATGAGCTTTAAAAGGAATGACATAAAAGAGTGTACTTAAAAAGAAAGAGTGGAGTAGGATCCCTTACCTCGGGTCCGACTTGACTCGATCGTTCTTTAACGTCCTGAATAATAAACATGAGTTAATTTAAACTTGATTAAGAAACTTTTTAATGTTCATTATTCCTTTTATATCCCTTATTTCCATGTTATAAACATTATGTAACCATTTAAGTTAATAATGTTTGTTTTGTCGATATTTGGTTCTTAAGTCAAAAGTGGACTTCTTACAATTACATGTTGTTCGTGTGGTCAAAGGTTCTTTATATCCAGAATGAAATTCCTTATTTGGATAGAATATATATCATATATATCCAGAATATACATGTATTTATAATATTACATAATCATTTAGAGGTAAGAAATGAAAAGCACCGTTCATGGAGACGGTAAGCCGTACGTACGCATGAACGCTACTTTCATTTCTTTGTCATATTAATGGAATTAAAACTAAATGATAGGTATGAATATTTTAATTCCATAATTATATTCATAATTTAGATGTATCATTAATTATATATATCTATTATATACATGTACTTTTAATAGTAAATTACATTTAGGGATAAGAAATGAAATGTACCGTTCATGGAGACGGTAAGCCGTACGTATGCATGAACGCTACTTTCATTTCTATATCATACTTTAATTGAAAGAAATAATAATTATATAGAGGTATATAATAATTACAGTATAAAATAATATATAATAACATTAAATCGATCCTTTATACGTCCCACGTATGGCATTAACGAATCACATCACTTTGAGGGGGCGGTAGTCCGCACTTCCTAAAATGAAGATATCACGTATACCCATAATGGAAACAATAATGGTATGACATAAATGAAAAATAAATAAGATTAAGGAAAGAATAAACATATTATATATCATATATAAAAATAGTGACATCATAATGGCCACCTTTGAAAGTGTTAAATGAGTATTGAACAATCATCGTTTCAGGAGGCAGAATTTCGCCATCCACGGAAACCGTATGTTCTTTAACCATTTGATGTAGTTGTGTGAGAGTGTAGCTCGAATATATCTTATAACAACATCCTAGTATATTTAAGATACTGTTTTTTTTACAAAAGAAGTAAATAAAAAGAGTTTAGGGGGTTGGAGAAGCAAAATTAAACAAATGAACAAGAGAGAATGAATTACCTTTAAAAGTGTAACTCCTTTTGATTTGAGACTAAAGGCTTCCTTTGAAAGGATTATTCCCAAAGGGAATCCTATAGGATGAGGAGAGGGATGTGGAGAGACACAATGGGTAGGGTTTGGCCGAGCCAAAAGATTTGGGAGTGTGGGTAATGAGGTAGAGGTGGGGGCCTTTTATAAGAGGAGAGGAGGGGCACTCTTGGAAAGTAAAGAAATATTACTTTATTTGAAAAAGAGTTTCAGATTCAAAAGGTCCCACATTGGTATAATTCGAGTATAATGTGATAAGGGTTCGAAATCCACTCATCCAATAGGTTTTGGACATGTGTAGGTTTTAGATTTCACATTAACTTTCCATTTAATTTAAATTGTTAAATAATGAA
Source organism: Viscum album (assembly GCA_963277665.1). Lineage (NCBI taxonomy): Eukaryota > Viridiplantae > Streptophyta > Magnoliopsida > Santalales > Viscaceae > Viscum > Viscum album. Next base: position 387,289,256 of record OY728146.1, read on the forward strand.
GTCATCGTTGCATCGTAATGATGTCATAAATAATTTAATTTATATAAAGTATAAAAATCGTAAAAAAACTACTATGATGTAGGAAATTGTTTTATCTTTCCAATGCATATTTATAGTCAAAAATATGATTTGTATAACCCCATGTAAAAATTGTTTTAGTAAAACATTTCATGTTTGTCTAATTTTTACTTTAACTTTAAATAAAAAGATATTAATGTCATTTTCCAACCAAAGTGGCTTCATGGTGTCCCCAAGTTGACCCATGGGTTTTCTTGTTCGGCCATGACACATCCAATGAGATTAGGACATGTGTCATATTCATTTCATATTATTAAAACATTATTTTTACCTTAAACTACACTAATTACCTCTAATCGCGATTAAAAACATAATAAGTTACTATTCACCAAAAAATTATTTTTATCCCATTGAACCACATTTTACTTCTTAATGACAACCATTTATGTCGGATTTTTGAAATTCAAAACACAAAGATGGAAAAATTTCATTTAAACGGAAAAATCTGTTTTTATAAGTACCACTTAGTGGTTTAACTATTCATCAAAAATTGAAGTTTTTCAGAAAAATCTCAAAAATTCACCCTAAGATATATTTGATATTCCGAATTCAAAAATGAATTCTATTTTACAAAATTCAAAAAATATAATTCACATTAATTAATTTAATAATTAATTCCCGATGTCTGAGCAAATAGCGGGTTTTTATGAAACAATAAGTATCAAAAGATTGATAATAGTTTAAGTCTGATTTCAAAGTGAAATTAATTCCAACGACCACTATTGTATTTAATGATAAAAGTATATTCTAATTCCACTTTAAAACCAATTAAAAAGATAATATAATCATATAAATAAATTAGATTAAAAAGTGTTTTTGAATTAAAATACAACATTTTACACTATTCATTAAAAAAATGAACTTTACGGGAAAGATACCAAAAATTTACACAAAGTAAATTTTGATGTCCCAATTATTAAGAAGAGTTTTATTTGGTCCAAAAGAATGTATAATAGTGATCAAAACTATATTTAATGACGGGTTTCCATCAAAAGTCGATAAGTGAACCTTTAGTGAAAACTAAGGCATATACGCCTAAAATTGAATTCTTTCCATATTTTAAGCCTTTTTCTTTTACTGGATAAATGTAAAAACATTTAAAAACATATATAATAATATTTTAGTTATTTATATCCATTACCGCCAATACAACGACTACATGATAACTGCCATTTAAAATAATATTATTTTATTATTAGAGTGCAACGTAAGATTCCCAAGAAACTCGTTGTTGCGTATTGGGTACGCCATCGAGCATTACATCCCCTTTAAAGTAATATTAATATTTGATTCACAAATATGGATAAATATAAAGATGGTATATTCTTTATTTACCCGGGGTGTTACATCCTTCCCCCCTTTTGGGAATTGCGTCCTCGCAATTTTTAAAATTGGGCTTGGAAACATCCTTGAAAGTCCCACATCGAAACAAGAGTCGGTAAAACAATCACTTTACAATAAAGAACGATAAGTACAAAGGTCACCTGAGTTAACCCATAATAGGATTCCTTGTAGGAAAACATGGACATGGAAGAAAAAGCAAAGGGTCATGTTCTGATGGAGAGTGATAGAAAACATGTTTAGGAGTAAGTTAACCACGAGAAAATCACAAACTTGTGATGGGTTAAACGGTATTCTATTCCCCAGTAGGAAAAGTTAATAGAAAACATTTTTGTTTTAAGTTAATTTTTATTGAGGAATTTATTCATAAGGAAACACAATCACTTATCATGTTGACTTGAACTTTTATTAGATTCCATACACAAACTCATATTTTCTCCAAAAGGCGAGTATTTAGGAAGACTTGTTCACGTTAAGAGTACAATAATCAACTTCTAGAGAATTACCTAACACAAGAAAAGAGAACTATATACTTCCCATGTCTTTAGTCTTTAACCAAAACCAAAACTAGAAAGGTTAGTACAAGGTCAGATAATCCAAAAAAAGACAACCCTTTATAAAAAGAAAATCTATTCTTAATCTCAAAATTTATCCAACAAAACCCAAAGTTCAACGAGGACCATCTGATAAAAAATTTGTCCATAAAATTCTTCAAAGTAAACCAATATAATATTGAAACCCAAATATTTGAAGGATTTAGTCACATAGTCTTCCAAGTTAAATCGTAACATTTATCTCCAAACAACATTTGTTGCTCCTAAAATCTCGTATTGAAAAGTAATTAACCTAATCACATATTCTCCATGATAGGTTAATCATCTTCATAAATAACCCAAAATAAACTTACTCTAAATTCATAAAATCATATAACTAGAAAGAATCAGTCAAACTAACCAGGGACTTCACGTAGTCCAGTGGTAGGCGATAAATACCAGTCGCACTTTGGTTGTGGGTTCGATTCCCGCGGCTTTGTCCGACACGACGGGTTGTCACACGGTCTGCGTGTTGTCCTTTTTCCAAAACTATATAATTCTTAAAACATTCCCCAAAATGAGATAAAATCTTCAAGAATAATCATAACATATTTTAACCTCAATTTTATCTCATTCCTTTCATTTTCCATCATATAATAGAGTAACCCATAATTACCTAAAAATTAAGGATCATATAAACCTTAATGGTTACCTTAATAATTATTACCTGAACTTCCACATCGATTGGTCATCTCATACATGATGCATCACAGAACATACCAAGGTTCAATTGTTTGATCATGACTCCTTGATAGTTGGTTTAGAACAACCACGCGTTTCCTCATTGAATCCCCCATTTTATCTTGTATCTTAATCAGAGAACCAGCACAGTTTTCCTTCAAACCTGTTGTCTCTTTGGTGCCTGCTAGATCCATCCATTCACTAAAAACAGAAATTTCAGTGTGATTATATCAACAAAACCATCATGTACTAATGAGGAAGGTAAACACTTGGATATACTTACTCATTCACTTTAACTAAAACTAGGACTCTTTCTGAAATCCTAACCATTATGGTAATGACACTTATGCTTAGAGAATACCCTAACCTCCAAAGTTATCTAAACCGACCTTTGATACCAACTATAAGGTCCCAGCCTTAATGCTTACTTAAAATTGAATTAAATTAATAATTCACATTGAGGTTCTTTTCAGGTTTAGAGTTTTAGAGAATTAGGACATAACTATTACATCTCAAAAGATTACAAAGTAGTCTCTTCTACTAAATTTCCAAAAAATAAAAACTCTTAAAAAAGAACATGTCTAGTTTCATGTTTTAGGTAGCATGTCTTTCCCTTGATCCCATCCTTAACCCTATTCCACGCTAAGTCCTGTGAAAAAAATTTCAAAAACGTGGGATGAGCATAAAAACTCAGTAAGGGATACACAAAGAATAAAAACTGTTAGTTTATCAAAACAAAATTTAAACCATGTATACTTTATCAAGGTAATACTATTCACCTTTATGAAGTAGTAAAAACTCTTTACTGAATAAAATATCATTACTTACCTTTTTGTAACCAAAGAATTACCATAAAACCCATATAAAAAACACATAACATATATAAAGGTAACTTGGGACATAAACATACTTAAGTGGAATAACCATACAGTCGACTCCCACACATATCACTTAATGGAATAGCCATACGGCCAACTTCCATACATACTTAATGGAATAGCCATACGGCTGACTTCCATACCCAATGCATTGGATGTTATAACGTAACCACCCATCCTGGTATTCATGGCACCACCCGTCATATGGTTTATAACGTAACCACCCGTTAAAATGTCCAAGTACTAATATAAAATCATAAAACATAAAACCAATACAAAGGAATGATAACATTTCCACATTTCAGTAGAAATATATCATAAATATATTGACATAATAGAATCCTTTATCAAAACCATTTTCAATACCAAAATACATAAAATAGTATATGGTATTTATTTTATTCTAAAAACATTACGGCTTGTTGAGGAAGCCAAAGACCAAATAATACTCGCGGCGGCGGAAAAGGTCATTGTCACCGCGTACGTTAAAAAAACATTCCTTTTTGTCGTTTAGTAAAATGCTTTGTAGAAAAAGATTCCTTTTTTATAAAATTAAAAGTAAAAGGGATTTATACACCGTATAAAATAAAGTTGTGTATAAAATGAAATATTCCTCAATGAAAGGAGATTGAGACGAAGTCCCTTGAAATGATGGTATCCTTGGTTTAAGGATAATTCAATTACATAATTATGTGTGACAAATGAATACACCAAATATAAGTGGATATTAAGTGTAAAATAATCAAAGGTCATTCACACATATTCAAAGGATTACATATTCAATAACTACATGTTGAACCCAAAAAATCGAAATTGGGTTAAGAAGTTCTCTTGACAGCCTAACGGCGTCACATCAAAATGAGTTGATGAGAGATAAAAAGTGTATCTCATCACTTGAACATAAAAGTTACATCAATAAGGATATATGAGAACATATCCCATCATAACAATATGTAAATTAAAATACCCAACAAAAGAAGTCTTTTAAAAAGAGGTGGGTGAAAGGTTCCCTTACTGACTTGGGTATCTTTCAAAACATACGCCCCGTGAAGGAAGGACAATACAACATTGATGTAAATACTCATAAATGAAAGAATATTACACAATGAGTAAAATAATGGGCAGTACATACACCACTCAAAGGAAATTGTGGCAAATGTAGCATAAATCTCATGGGAATAAAAGTGAGATGAAAAATCCCTTGCGAAAACTCGGCAGCCTAACGGCACCACAGAAAACATACAAAAATCGATTGATGAGATTAAATAGGGTATCTCATCATATTAACATAAAATTTATCTAAATAGTAATATAAAAGAAAATCCCCCAACATAACAAAGAGGAGCTTAAAAGAAGTGACATATAGGAGAGTAAAGAAAGAGAGAGGTTAGATCTCTCACGAAAATTCGGCAGTCTAACGGTGCCACTCAAAACTTCCAAAATGGATTGATGAGAGAGAATAGGGTCTCTCATCACATGAACATAAAAATTAAAGTATGATTAACATAAAATAACATCTCAATAACAAGAAAGATGAGCTTTAAAAGGAATGACATAAAAGAGTGTACTTAAAAAAGAAAGAGTGGAGTAGGATCCCTTACCTCGGGTCCAACTTGACTCGATCGTTATTTAACGTCCTGGATAATAAACTTGAGTTAATTTCAACTTGATTAAGAAACTTTTTAAAGTTCATTATTCCTTTTATATCCATTATTTCCATGTTATAAACATTATTTAACCATTTAAGTTAATAATGTTTGTTTTGTCGATATTTGGTTCTTAAGTCGAAAGTGGACTTCTTACAATTACATGTTGTTCGTGTGGTCAAAGGTTCTTTATATACAGAATGACATTCCTGATTTGGATAGAATATATATCATATATATCCCGCATATACATGTATTTATAATATTACATAATCATTTAGAGGTAAGATATGAAATGCACCGTTCATGGAGACGGTAAACCGTACGTACGGATGAACGCTACTTTCATTTCTTTGTCATATTAATTGAAGTAAAACTAAATTAGAGGTATGTATATTTTAATTCCAGAATTATATTAATCATTTATATGTATCATTCATTATATATATCCACTATATACATGTACTTTTAATAGTAAATTACATTTGCGGATAAGAAATGAAATGCACCGTTCATGGAAATGGTAAGCCATACGTACGCGTGAACGCTACTTTCATTTCTATATCATACTTTAATGGAAAGAAATAATAATGATATAGAAGTATATAATAATTACAGTATAAAATAATATATAATAACATTAAATCCATCCTTTATACGTCCCACGTATAGCATTAACGAATCACATCACTTTGAGGGGGCGATAGTCCGCACATCCTAAAAAGAAGATATCGCGTATACCCATAATGGAAAAAATAATGGTATGTCATAAATGAAAAATAAAGAAGCTTAAAGAAAGAATAAACATATTATATATCATATATAAAATAGTGACATCATAATGGCCACCTTTGAAGGTGTTAAATGAGTATTGAACAATCATCGTTTCGGGAGGCAGAATTTCGCTATCCACGGAAACCGTATGTTCTTTAACCATTTGATATACTTGTGTGAGAGTGTAGCTAGAATAAATATTATAACAACATCCTAGTATATTGAATATACTGGTGTTTTTACAAAAGAAGTAAATAAAAAGAGTTTAGGGGGTTAGAGAAGCAAAATTAAACAAATGAACAAGAGAGAATGAATTACCTTTAAAAGTGTAACTCCTTTTGATTTGAGCCTAAAGGCTTCCTTTGAAAAGATTATGCCCAAAGGGAATCCTCTAGGATTAGGAGAGGGATGTGGAGAGACCAAATGGGCAGGTTTGGGCTGAGCCAAAGGCTTTGGGAGTGTGGGTAATGAGGTAGAGGTGGGGGCCTTTTATAAGAGGAGAGGAGGGGCACTCTTTGAAAGTAATGAAATATTACTTTATTTGAAAAAGAGTATCGGATTCAAAAGGTTCCACATTGATATAATTCTAGGATAAGGTGATAAGGGTTCGAAATCCACTCATCCAATAGGTTTTTGACATGTGTAGGTTTTAGATTTTACATTAACATTCCATTTAATTTAAATAGTTAAATAATGAGGTCATCGCTGCATCATCATGATGTCATAAATAATTTAATTTATTTAATGTCTAAAAATTATGAAAAAAATACTATGATGTAGTAAATCGTTTTAGCTTTCCAATTCATATTTATAGTCAAAACCCTGATTTGTATAACCCCATGTAAAAATTGTTTTAGTAAAACTTTTCATGTTTGTCTAATTTTTACTTTAACTTTAATTAAAAAGCTATTAATGTAATTTTCCAACCAAAGTGGCTTCATGGGGTCCCCAAGTTGACCCATGGATTGTATTGGTCTTCCAGGACACATCCAATGAGGTTAGAACATGTTTCAAGTTCATTTCATATTATTAATACATTATTTTTACCATAAACTAAACTAATTACCTCTAATCGCGATTAAAAACATAATAAGTTACTATTCACCAAAAAATTATTTTTATCCCATTTAACGACATTTTACTTCTTAATGACAACCATTTATGTCGGATTTTTGAAATTCAAAACACAAAGATGGAAAAATTTCATTTAAACGGAAAAATCCGTTTTTATAAGTACCACTTAGTGGTTTCACTATTCATCAAAAATTGAAGTTTTTCAGAAAAATCTCAAAAATTCACCCTAAGATATATTTGATATTCCGAATTCAAAAATGAATTCTATTTTACAAAATTCAAAAAATATAATTCACATTAATTAATTTAATAATTAATTCCCGATGTCTGAGCAAATAGCGGGTTTTTATGAAACAATAAGTATCAAAAGATTGATAATAGTTTAAGTCTGATTTCAAAGTGAAATTAATTCCAACGACCACTATTGTATTTAATGATAAAAGTATATTCTAATTCCACTTTAAAACCAATTAATAAGGTAATATAATCATATAAATAAATTAGATTAAAAACAGTTTTTGAATTAAAATACAACATTTTACACTATTCATTAAAAAATGAACTTTACGGGAAAGATACCAAAAATTTACACAAAGTAAATTTTGATGTCCCAATTATTAAGAAGAGTTTTATTTGGTCCAAAAGAATGTATAATAGTGATCAAAACTATATTTAATGACGGTTTTCCATCAAAAGGCGATAAGTGATCCTTTAGTGAAAATTAAGGCATATACGCCTAAAATTGAATTTTTTCTGTATTTTAAGCCTTTATCTTTTATTGGATAAATGTAAAAACATTTTAAAAAATATATAATAATATTCTAGTTATTTCTATCCATTATCGCCAATACAACGGCTACATGTTAACTGCCATTTAAAATAATATTATTTTATTATTAGAGTGCAACGTCAGATTCCCAAGAAACTCGTTGTTGCGTATTGGGTACGCCATCGAGAATTACATCCCCTTTAAAGTAATATTAATATTTGATTCACAAATATGGATAAATATAAAGATGTTTTATTCTTTATTTACCCGGGGTGTTACATCCTTCCCCCCTTTTGGGAATTACGTCCTCGCAATTTTTAAAATTTGACTTGGAAACACCCTTGAAAGTCCCACATCGAAACAAGAGTCGGTAAAACAATCACTTTAAAATAAAGAATGATAAGTAAAAAGGTCACCCGAGTTAACCCATAATAGGATTCCGTGTAGGAAAACATGGACATGGAAGAAAAAGCAAAGGGTCATGTTCGGATGGAGAGTGATAGAAAACATGTTTAGGAGAAAGTTAACCACTAGAAAATCACAAAATTGTGATGGGTTAAAGGGTATTCGATTCCCCAGTAGAAAAAGTTAATAGACAACATTTTTGTTTTAAGTTACTTTTTATTAAGGAATTTATTCATAAGGAAACATAATCACTTATCATGTTGACTTGAACTTTTATTAGATTCCTTACACAAACTCATATTTTCTCCAAAAGGCGAGTATTTAGGAAGACTTGTTCACATTAAGAGTACTATAATCAACTTCTAGAGAATTAACTAACACAAAAAAAGAGAACTATATACTTCCCATGTCTTTAGGCATTAACCAAAACCAAAACTAGAAAGGTTAGTACAAGTTCAGATAATCCAAAAAAAGATAACCCTTTATAAAAAGAAAATCTATTCTTAATCTCAAAATTTGTCCAACAAAATCCAAAGTTCAACAAGGACCATCTGATAAACAATTTGTCCATAAAATTCTTCAAAGTAAACCAATATAAGATTGAAACCCAAATATTTGATGGATTTAGTCACATAGTCTTCGAAGTTAAATCGTAACATTTATCTCCAAACAACATCTATTTCACCTAAAGTCTCGTATTGAAAAGTAATTAACCTAATCACGTATTCTCCATGATAGGTTAATCATTTTCATAAATAACCCAAAATAAAATTACTCTTAATTCATAAAATCATATAACTAGAAAGAATCAGTCAAACTAACCAGGGACTTCACGTAGTCCAGTGGTAGGCGATAAATACCACTCGCACTTTGGTTGTGGGTTCGATTCCCGCGGCTTTGTCCGACACGACGGGTTGTCACAGGGACTGCGTGTTGTCCTTTTTCCAAAACTATATAATTCTTAAAACATTCCCCAAAATGAGATAAAATCTTCAAGAATAATCATAACATATTTTAACCTCAAGTTTATCTCATTCCTTTCATTTTCCATCATATCATAGAGTAACCCATAATTACCTAAAAATTAAGGATCATATAAACCGTAATGGTTCCCTTAATAATTATTACCTGAACTTCCACATCGATTGGTCATCTCATACATGATGCATCACAGAACATACCAAGGTTCAATTGTTTGATCATGACTCCTTGATAGTTGGTTTAGAACAACCACGCGTTTCCTCATTGAATCCCCCATTTTATCTTGTATCCTAATCAGAGAACCACCATAGTTTTCCTTCAAACCTGTTGTCTCTTTGGTGCCTGCTATATCCATCCATTCACTAAAAATAGAAATGTCAGTGTGATTATATCAACAAAACCATCATGTACTAATGAGGAAGGTAAACACTAGGATATACTTACTCATTCACTTTATCTAAAACTAGGACTCTTTCTGAAATCCTAACCATTATGGTAATGTCATTTATGCTTAGAGAATACCCTGACCTCCAAAGTTATCTAAACCGACCTTTGATACCAACTATAAGGCCCTATCCTTAATCCTTACTTAAAATTGAATTAAATGAATAATTCAAATTGAGGATCTTTTCAGGTTTAGAGTTTTAGAGAATTAGGACATAACTATTACATCTAAAAAGATTACAAAGTAGTCTCTTCTACTAAATTTCCATAAAATAAAAACTCTTAAAAAGGAACATGTCTAGTTTCATGTTTTAGGTAGCATGACTTTCCCTTGATCCCATCCTTGACCCTATTCCACGCTAAGTCCTGAGAAAAACATTTCAACAACATGGGATGAGCATAAAAACTCAGTATGGGATACACAAAGATTAAAAACTGTTAGTTTATCAAAACAAAATGTAAACCATGTATACTTTATCAAGGTAATAATTTTCACCTTTATGAAGTAGTAAAAACTCTTCACTGAATAAAATATCATTACTTACCTTTTTGTAACCAAAGAATTACCATAAAACCCATATAATGAACACATAACATATATAAAGGTAACTTGGGACATAAACATACTTAAGTGGAATAACCATACGGTCGACTCCCACACATATCACATAATGGAATAGCCATATGGCCAATTTCCATACATACTTAATGGAATAGCCATACGACCGACTTCCATACCCAATCCATTGGAGGTTATAACGTAACCACCCGTCCTGGAATTCACGGCACCACCCGTCATATGGTTTATAACGTAACCACCCGTTAAAATGTCCAAGTACCTATATAAAATCATAAAACATAAAACCAATACAATGGAATGATAACATTTCCACATTTCAATCATATTATATCATAAATATATTGACATAATAGAATCCTTTATCAAAACCATTTTCAATACCAAAATACATAAAATAGTATATGGTATTTATTTTATTCTAAAAACATTACGGCTTGTTGAGGAAGCCAAAGACCAAATAATACTCGCGGCGGCGGAAAAGGACGTTGTCACCGCGTACGTTATAAAACATTCCTTTTTTTTTGTTTAGTAAAACGCTTCGTAGAAAAAGATTCCTTTTGTATAAAAGTAAAAGTCAAAGGGGTTTATACACCGTATAAAAGAAAGTTGTGTATAAAACGAAATATGCCTCAATGAAAGGAGATTGAGACAAAGTCCCTTGAAAAGACGGTATCCTTGGTTTAAGGATAATTCAATTACATAATTATGTGTGACAAATGAATACACCAAATATAAGTGGATATTAAGTGTAAAATAATCAAAGGTCATTCACACATATTCAAAGGATTACATATTCAATAACTACATGTTGAACCCAAAGAAATCGAAATTGGGTTAAGAAGTTCTCTTGACAGCCTAACGACGTCACATCAAAATGAGTTGATGAGAGATAAAAAGTGTATCTCATCACTTGGACATAAAAGATACATCAATAAGGATATATGAGAACATATACCATCATAACAATATGTAACTTAAAAGACCCAACAAAAGAAGTATTTTAAAAAGAGGAGGGTGAAAGGTTCCCTTACCGACTTGGGTATCTTTCAAAACATATGCCCCGTGAAGGAAGGACAATACAACATTGATGTAAATACTCATAAATGAAAGAATATTACACAATGAGTAAAATAATGGGCAGTACATACACCACTCAATGGAAATTGTGGCAAATGTAGCATAAATCTCATGGGAATAAAAGTGAGATGAAAAATCCCTTGCGAAAACTCGGCAGCCTAACGGCGCCACAGAAAACATACAAAAATAGATTGATGAGATTAAATAGGGAATCTCATTATATTAACATAAACTTTATCGAAAGAGGAATATAAAAGAAAATCCCCCAACATAACAAAGAGGAGATTAAAAGAAGTGACATATAGGAGAGTAAAGAAAGAGAGAGGTTAGATCTCTCACGAAAATTCGACAGCCTAACGGCGCCACTCAAAACTTCCAAAATTGATTGATGAGAGAGAATAGGGTCTCTCATCACATGAACATAAAAATTACAGTATGATTAATATAAAATAACATCCCAATAACAAGAACGATGATCTTCAAAAGGAATGACATAAAACAGTGTACTTAAAAAGAAAGAGTGGAGTAGGATTCCTTACCTCGGGTCCGACTAGACTCGATCGTTCTTTAACGTCCTGAATAATAAACTTGAGTTAATTTCAACTTGATTAAGAAACTTTTTAAAGTTAATTATTCCTTTTATATCCCTTATTTCCATGTTATAAACATTATGTAACCATTTAAGTTAATAATGTTTGTTTTGTCGATATTTGGTTCTTAAGTCGAAAGTGGACTTCTTACAATTACATGTTGTTCATGTGGTCAAAGGTTATTTTTATCCAGAATGACATTCCTGATTTGGATAGAATATATATCATATATATCCAGAATATACATGTATTTATAATATTTCATAATCATTTAGAGGTAAGAAATGAAATTCACCATTTATGGAGATGGTAAGCCGTACGTACGCATGAACGCTACTTTCATTTCTTTGTCATATTAATGGAAGTAAAACTAAATGAGAGGTATGAATATTTTAATTACAGAATTATATTCATCATTTATATGTATCTTTAATTATATATATCCATTATATACATGTACTTTTAATAGTAAATTACATTTGGGGATAAGAAAAATGAAATGCACCGTTCATGGAGACGGTAAGCCGTACGTACGCATGAACACTACTTTCATTTCTATCTCATACTTTAATGGAAAGAAATAATAATTATATAGAGGTATATAATAATTACAGTATAACATCATATATAATAACATTAAATCCATCCTTTATACGTCCCACCTATGGCATTAACGAATCACATCACTTTGAGGGGGCGGTAGTCCGCACTTCCTAAAATGAAGATATCGCGTATACCCATAATGGAAACAATAATGGTATGCCATAAATGAAAAATAAAGAAGATTAAGAAAATAATAAACATATTATATATCATATATAAAAATAGTGATATCATAATGGCCACCTTTGATGGTGTTAAATGAGTATTGAACAATCATTGTTTCGGGAGGCAGAATTTCACCATCCACGGAAACCGTATGTTCTTTAACCATTTGATGTAGTTGTGTGAAAGTTTAGCTCGAATAAATATTATAACAACATCCCAGTATATTGAAGATACTGGTGTTGTTACAAAATAGGTAAATAAAAAGAGTTTAGGGGGTTGGAGAAGCAAAATTAAACAAATGAACAAGAGAGAATGAATTACCTTTAAAAGTGTAACTCCTTTTGATTTGAGCCTAGAGGCTTCCTTTGAAAGGATTATGCCCAAAGGGAATCCTCTAAGATGAGGAGAGGGATGTGGAGAGACAAAATGGTCAGGGGTTGGCCTAGCCAAAGTCTTTGGGAGTGTGGGTAATGAGGTAGAGGTGGGGGCCTTTTATAAGAGGATAGGAGGGGCACTCTTTGAAAGTAATGAATTATTACTTTATTTGAAAAAGAGTATCAGATTCAAAAGGTCCCACATTGATATAATTCTAGGATAAGGTGATAAGGGTTAGAAATCCACTCATACATTAGGTTTTGGACATGTGCAAGTTTTAGATTTTACATTAACATTCCATTTAATTTAAATCGTTAAATAATGAGGTCATCGCTGCATCATCATGATGTCATAAATAATTTAATATTTTTAATGTATAAAAATTATAAAAAAATACTATGATGTAGGAAATAGTTTTACATTTCCAATTCATATTTATAGTCAAAAATTTGATTTGTATAACCCCATGTAAAAATTGTTTTTGTAAAACTTTTCATGTTTGTCTCATTTTTACTTTAACTTTAAATAAAAAGATATTAATGTCATTTTCCAACCAAAGTGGCTTCATGGGGTCCCCAAGTTGACCCATGGGTTGTCTTGGTCGGCCATGACACATCCAATGAGGTTAGGACATGTTTCAAGTTCATTTAATATTATTAAAATATTATTTTTACCTTAAACTACACTAATTACCTCTAATCGCGATTAAAAACATAATAAGTTACCATTCACCAAAAAATTATTTTTATCCCATTGAACCACATTTTACTTCTTAATGACAACCATGTGTGTCGGATTTTTGAAATTCAAATCACAAAGATGGAAAAATTTCATTTAAATGGAAAAATCAGTTTTTATAAGTACCACTTAGTGGTTTCACTATTCATCAAAAATTGACGTTTTTCAGAAAAATATCAAAAATTTACCCTAATATATATTTGATATTCCGAATTCAAAAATGAAGTCTATTTTACAAAATTCAAAACATATAAGTCACATTAATTAATTTAATAATTAATTTCCGCTGTCTGAGCAAATAGCATGTTTTTATGAAACAATAAGTATCAAAAGATTGATACTAGTTTAAGTCTGATTTCAAAGTGAAATTAATTCCAATGGCCACTATTGGATTTAATGATAAAAATATATTCAAATTCCACTTTAGAACCAATTAAAAAGATAATCTAATCATATAAATAAATTAGATTAAAAAAAGGTTTTGAATTAAAATACAACATTTTACACTATTCATTAAAAAAATGAACTTTATCGGAAAGATACCAAAAATTGACACAAAGTAAATTTTGATGTCCCAATTCTTAAGAAGAGTTTTATTTGGTCCAAAAGAATGTATAAGAGTGATCAAAACTATATTTAATGACGGTTTTCCATCAAAAGGCGATAAGTGAACCTTTAGTGAAAACTAAGGCATATACGCCTAAAATTGAATTCTTTCTGTATTTTAAGCCTTTATCTTTTATTGGATAAATGTAAAAACATTTAAAAACATATATAATAATATTTTAGTTATTTCTATCCATTCCCTCCAATACAACGACTACATGTTAACTTCCATTTAAAATAATATTATTTTATTATTAGAGTGCAACGTAAGATTTCCACGAAACTCGTTGTTGCGTATTGGGTACGCCATCGAGCATTACATCCACTTTAAAGTAATATTAATATTTGATTCACAAATATGGATAAATATAAAGATGTTATATTCTTTATTTACCCGGGGTGTTACATCCTTCCCCCATTTTGGGAATTGCATCCACGCAATTTTTAAAATTGGACTTGGAAACATCCTTGAAAGTCCCACATCGAAACAAGAGTTGGTAAAACAATCACTTTAAAATAAAGAAAGATAAGTACAAAGGTCACCCGAGTTAACCCATAATAGGATTCCATGTAGGAAAACATGGACATGGAAGAAAAAGCAAAGGGTCATGTTCTGATTGAGAGTGATAGAAAACATGTTTAGGAGAAAGTTAACCACGAGAAAATAACAAACTTGTGATGGGTTAAACGGTATTTGATTCCCCAGTAAGAAAAGTTAATAGACAACATTTTTGTTTTAAGTTACTTTTTATTGAGGAATTTATTCATAAGGAAACATAATCACTTATCATGTTGACTTTAACTTTTATTAGATTCCTTACACAAACTCATTTTTTCTCTAAAAGGCGAGTATTTAGGAAGACTTGTTAACATTAAGAGTACTATAATCAACTTCTAGAGAATTTCCTAACACAAAAAAAGAGAACTATATACTTCCCATGTCTTTAGTCTTTAACCAAAACCAAAACTAGAAAGGTTAGTACAAGGTCAGATAATCCAAAAAAAACATAACCCTTTATAAAAAGAAAATCTATTCTTAATCTCAAAATTTGTCCGACAAAACCCAAAGTTCAACGAGGACCATCTGATAAACAATTTGTCCATAAAATTCTTCAAAGTAAACCAATATAAGATTGAAACCCAAATATTTGAAATATTTAGTCACATAGTCTTCCAAGTTAAATCGTAACATTTATATCCAAACAACATCTGTTGCTCCTAAAGTCTCGTATTGAAAAGTAATTAACCTAATCACATATTCTCCATGATAGGTTAATCATTTTCATAAATAACCCAAAATCAACTTATTCTTAATTCATAAAATCATTTAACTAGAAAGAATCAGTCAAACTAACCAGGGACTTCACGTAGTCCAGTGGTAGGTGATAAATACCAGTCGCACTTTGGTTGTGGGTTCGATTCCCGCGGCTTTGTCCGACACGACGGGTTGTCACACGGTCTGTGTGTTTTCCTTTTTCCAAAACTATATAATTCTTAAAACATTCCCCAAAATGAGATAAAATCTTCAATAATAATCATAACATATTTTAACCTCAAGTTTATCTCATTCGTTTCGTTTTCCATCATATCATAGAGTAACCCATAATTACCTAAAAATTAAGGATCATATAAACCTTAATGGTTACCTTAATAATTACTACCTGAACTTCCACATCGATTGTTCATCTCATACATGATGCATTACAGTACATACCAAGGTTCAATTGTTTGATCATGACTCCTTGATAGTTGGTTTAGAACAACCACGAGTTTCCTCATTGAATCCCCCATTTTATCTTGTATCTTAATCAGAGAACCACCACAGTTTTCCTTCAAACCTGTTGTCTCTTTGGTGCCTTCTAGATCCATCCATTAACTAAAAACAGAAATGTTAGTGTGATTATATCAACAAAACCATCATATACTAATGAGGAAGGTAAACACTAGGATATACTTACTCATTCAATTTATCTAAAACTAGGACTCTTTCTGAAATCCTATCCATTATGGTAATGTAACTTATGCTTAGAGAATACCCTAACCTCCAAATTTATCTAAACCGACCATTGATTCCAACTATAAGGCCCCATCCTTAAACCTTACTTAAAATTGAATTAAATGAATAATTCACATTGAGGATCTTTTCAGGTTTATAGTTTTAGAGAATTAGGACATAACTATTACATCTCAAAAGATTACAAATTAGTCTCTTCTACTAAATTTCCATAAAATAAAAACTCTTAAAAAGGAACATGTCTAGTTTCATGTTTTAGGTAGCATGACTTTCCCTTGATCCCATCCTTGACCCTATTCCATGCTAAGTCCTGTGAAAAACATTTCAAAAACTTGGGATGAGCATAAAAACTCAGTAAGGGATACACAAAGAATAAAAACTGTTAGTTTATCAAAACAAAATGTAAACCATGTATACTTTATCAAGGTAATAATTTTCACCTTTTTGAAGTAGTAAAAACTCTTCACTGAATAAAATATCATTACTTACCTTTTTGTAACCATAGAATTACCATAAAACCCATATAAAGAACACATAACATATATAAAGGTAACTTGGGACATAAACATACTTAAGTGGAATAACCATATGGTCGACTCCCACACATATCACTTAATGGAATAGCCATACGGCCAATTTCCATACATACTTAATGGAATAGCCATACGACTGACTTCCATACCCAATGCATTGGAGGTTATAACGTAACCACCCGTCCTGGTATTCACAGCACCACCAGTCATATGGTTTATAATGTAACCACCCGTTAAAATGTCCAAGTACCAATATAAAATCATAAAACATAAAACCAATATAAAGGAATGATAACATTTCCACATTTCAATCACAATATATCATAAATATATTGACATAATATAATACTTTATCAAAACCATTTTCAATACCAAAATACATAAAATAGTATATGGTATTTATTTTATTCTAAAAACGTTACGGCTTGTTGAGGAAGACAAAGACCAAATAATACTCGCGGCGGCGGAAAAGGTCGTTGTCACCGCGTACGTTAAAAAAACATTCCTTTTTGTCGTTTAGTAAAATGCTTCGTAGAAAAATATTCCTTTTGTATAAAAGTAAAATTCAAAGGGGTTTATACACCATATAAAAGAAAGTTGTGTATAAAACGAAATATGCCTCAATGAAAGGAGATTGAGATGATGTCCCTTACAAAGATGGTATCCTTGGTTTAAGGATAATTCAATTACATAATTATGTGTGACAAATGAATACACCAAATAGAAGTGGATATTAAGTGTAAAATAATAAAAGGTCATTCACACATATTCAAAGGATTACATATTCAATAACTACATGTTGAACCCAAAGAAATCGAAATTGGGTTAAGAAGTTCTCTTGACTGCCTAACTACGTCACATCAAAATGAGTTGATGAGAGATAAAAAGTGTATATCATCACTTGGACATAAAAGTTAAATCAATAAGGATATATGAGAACATATCCCATCATAACAATATGTAAATTAAAAGACCCAACAAAAGAAGTCTTTTAAAAAGAGGAGGGTGAAAGGTTCCCTTACCGACTTGGGTATCAATCAAAACATACGCCCCGTGAAGGAAGGACAATACAACATTGATGTAAATACTCATAAATGAAAGAATATTACACAATGAGTAAAATAATGGGCAGTACATACACCACTCAAAGGAAATTGTGGCAAATGTAGCATAAATCTCATGGGAATAAAAGTGAGATGAAAAATCCCTTGCGAAAACTCGGCAGCCTAACGGCGCCACAGAAAACTTACAAAAATCAATTGATGAGATTAAATAGGGTATCTCATCATATTAACAAAAACTTTATCGAAAGAGGAATATAAAAGAAAATCCCCCAACATAACAAAGAGGATCTTAATATAAGTGACATATAGGAGAGTAAAGAAAGAGAGAGGTTAGATCCCTCACGAAAATTCGGAAGCCTAACGGCGCCACTCAAAACTTCCAAAATGGATTGATGAGAGAGAATAGGGTCTCTCATCACATGAACATAAAAATTACAGTAAGATTAATATAAAATAACATCCCAATAACAAGAAATATGAGCTTTAAAAGGAATGACATAATAGAGTGTACTTAAAAAGAAAGAGTGGAGTAGGATCCCTTACCTCGGGTCCGACTTGACTCGATCGTTCTTTAACGTCCTGAATAATAAACTTGAGTTAATTTCAACTTTATTATGAAACTTTTTAAAGTTCATTTTTCCTTTTATATCCCTTATTTCCATGTTATAAACTTTATGTAACCATTTAAGTTAATAATGATTGTTTTGTCGATATTTGGTTCTTCAGTCGAAAGTGGACTTCTTACAATTACATGTTGTTTCTGTGGTCAAGGGTTCTTTATATCCAGAATGACATTCCTGATTTGGATAGAATATATATAATATATATCAAGCATATACATGTATTTATAATATTACATTATCATTTAGAGGTAAGAAATGAAATGCACCGTTCATGGAGACGGTAAGCCGTACGTACGCATGAACGCTACTTTCATTTCTTTGTCATATTATTGAAATTAAAACTAAATGAGAGTTATGTATATTTTAATTCCAGAATTATATTCATCATTTATATGTGTCATTAATTATATATATCCATTATATACATGTACTTTTAATAGTAAATTACATTTGGGGATAAGAAATGAAATGCACCGTTCATGGAGACGGTAAGCCGTACGTACGAATGAACACTACTTTCATTTCTATCTCATACTTTAATGGAAATAAATAATAATGATGTAGAGGTATATAATAATTACAGTATAAAATCATATATAATAACATTAAATCCATCTTTTATACGTCCCACGTATGGCATTAACGAATCACATCACTTTGAGGGGGCGGTAGTCCGCACTTCCTAAAATGAAGATATCGTGTATACCCATAATGGAAACAATAATGGTATTCCATAAATGAAAAATACATAAGATTAAGGAAATAATAAACATATTATATATCATATATAAAAATAGTGACATCATAATGGCCACCTTTGAAGGTGTTAAATGAGTATTGAACAATCATCGTTTCGGGAGGCAGAATTTCGCCATCCACGGAAACCGTATGTTCTTTAACCATTTGATGTAGTTGTGTGAGAGTGTAGCTCGAATAAATCTTATAAAAACATCCTAGGATATTTAAGATACTGGTTTTGTTACAAAAGAATTAAATAAAAAGAGGTTAGGGGGTTGGAGAAGCAAAATTAAACAAATGAACAAGAGAGAATGAATTACCTTTAAATGTGTTACAACTTTTGATTTGAGCCTAAAGGATTCCTTTGAAAGGATTATGTCCACAGGGAATCCTCTAGGATGAGTAAAGGGATGTGGAGAGACAAAATGGGAAGAGTTTGGCCCAGCCAAAGGCTTTTCGAGTGTGGGTAATGAGGTAGAGGTGGGGGCCTTTTATAAGAGGAGAGGAGGGGCACTCTTGGAAAGTAAAGAAACATTACTTTATTTGAAAAAGAGTTTCGGATTCAAAAGGTCCCAAATTGATATAATTCTAGGATAACGTGATAAGGGTTAGAAATACACTCATCCAATAGGTTTTGGACATGTGTAGGTTTTAGATTTTACATTAACCTTCCATTTAATTTAAATCGTTAAATAATGAGGTCTTCGCTGCATCATCATGATGTCATAAATAATTTAATTTATATAATGTCTAAAAATTATAAAAAAAATACTATGATGTAGGAAATATTTTTAGATTTCCAATTAATATTTATAGTAAAAAATCTGATTTGTATAACCCCATGTAAAAATTGTTTTAGTAAAACATTTCCTGTTTGTCTCATTTTTTCCTTAACTTTAAATAAAAAGATATTAATGTCATTTTCCAACCAAAGGGCTTCATGGGGTCCCAAAGTTTACCCATGGGTTGTCCTGGTCTTCCATGACACATCCAATGAGTTTAGGACATGTGTCAAGTTCATTTCATATTATTAAAACATTATTTTTACCTTAAACTACACTAATTACCTCTAATCGCGATTAAAAACATAATAAGTAACTATTCACCAAAAAATTATTTTTTTCCCATTGAACCACATTTTACTTCTTAATTACAACCATGTATGTCGGATTTTTGAAATTCAAAACACAAAGATGGCAAAATTTCATTTAAAAGGAAAAATCAGTTTTTATAAGTACCACTTAGTGGTTTCACTATTCATCAAAAATTGAAGTTTTTCAGAAAAATCTCAAAAATTCACCCTAAGATATATTTGATATTCCGAATTCAAAAATGAAGTATATTTTACAAAATTCAAAACATATAAGTCACATTAACTAATTTAATAATTAATTCCCGTTGTTTGAGCAAATAGCGTGTTTTTATGAAACAATAAGTATCAAAAGATTGATACTAGTTTAAGTCAAATTTCAAAGTGAAATTAATTCCAATGACCACTATTGGATTTTATGATAAAAATATATTATAATTCCACTTTAAAACCAATTAAAAAGATAATCTAATCATATAAATAAATTAGATTAAAAAGAGGTTTTGAATTAAAATACAACATTTTACACTATTCATTAAAACAATGAACTTTATCGGAAAGATACAGAAAATTTACACAATGTAAATTTTGATGTCCCAATTCTTAAGAAGAGTTTTATTTGGTCCAAAAGAATGTATAAGAGTGATCAAAACTATATTTAATGACGGGTTTCCATCAAAAGGCGATAAGTGAACCTTTAGTGAAAACTAAGGCATATACTCCTAAAATTGAATTCTTTCCGTATTTTAAGCCTTTATATTTTATTGGATAAATGTAAAAACATTTAAAAACATAAATAATAATATTGTAGTTATTTCTATCCATTCCCTCCAATACAACGGCTACATGTTAACTGCCATTTAAAATAATATAATTTTATTATTAGAGTGCAACGTAAGATTCCCAAGAAACTCGTTGTTGCGTATTGGGTACGCCATCGAGCATTACATCCCATTTAAAGTAATATTAATATTTGATTCACAAATATGGATAAATATAAAGATGTTATATTCTTTATTTACCTGGGGTGTTACATCATTCCCCCCTTTTGGGAATTGCGTCCTCGCAATTTTTAAAATTGGACTTGGAAACATCCTTGAAAGTCCCACATCGAAACAAGAGTCGGTAAAACAATCACTTTAAAATAAAGAAAGATAAGTACAAAGGTCACCCGAGTTAACCCATAATAGGATTCCGTGTAGGAAAACATGGACATGGAAGAAAAAGAAAAGGGTCATGTTCTGATTGAGAGTGATAGAAAACATGTTTAGGAGAAACTTAACCACGAGAAAATCACAAAATTGTGATGGGTTAAACGGTATTCGATTCCCCAGTAGGAAAAGTTAATAGACAACATTTTGGTTTTAAGTTACTTTTTATTAAGGAATTTATTCATAAGGAAAAATAATCACTTATCATGTTGACTTGAACTTTTATTAGATTCCTTACACAAACTCATATTTTCTCCAAAATGCGAGTATTTAGGAAGACTTGTTCACATTAAGAGTACTATAATCAACTTCTAGAGAATTACATAACACAAAAAAAGAGAACTATATACTTCCCATGTCTTTACTCTTTAACCAAAACCAAAACTAGAAAGATTAGTACAAGGTCAGATAATCCAAAAAAAGATAACCCTTTATAAAAAGAAAATCTATTCTTAATCTCAAAATTTGTCCAACAAAACCCAAAGATCAGCGAGGACCATCTGATAAACAATTTTTCCATAAAATTCTTCAAATTAAACCAATATAAGATTGAAACCCAAATATTTGAAGGATTTAGTCACATAGTCTTCCAAGTTAAATCGTAAAATTTATCTCCAAACAACATCTGTTTCTCCTAAAGTCTCGTATTGAAAAGTAATTAACCTAATCACATATTCTCCATGATAGGTTAATCATTTTCATAAATAACCCTAAATCAACTTACTCTTAATTAATAAAATCATATAACTAGAAAGAATCAGTCAAACTAACCAGGGACTTCACGTAGTCCAGTGGTAGGCAATAAATACCAGTCGCACATTGGTTGTGGGTTCGATTCCCGCGGATTTGTCCGACACGACGGGTTGTCACACAGTCTGCGTGTTGTCCTTTTTCCAAAACTATATAATTCTTAAAACATTCCCCAAAATGAGATAAAATCTTCAAGAATAATCATAACATATTTTAACCTCAGGTTTATCTCATTCCTTTCATTTTCCATCATATCATAGAGTAACCAATAATTACCTAAAAATTAAGGATCATATAAACCTTAATGGTTACCTTATTAATTATTACCTGAACTTCCACATCGATTGGTAATCTCATACATGATGCATCAAAGAACATACCAAGGTTCAATTGTTTGATCATGACTCCTTGATAGTTGGTTTAGAACAACCACGATTTTCCACATTGAATCCCCCATTTTATCTTGTATCTTAATCAGAGAACCACCACAGTTTTCCTTCAAACTTGTTGTCTCTTTGGTTCCTGCTAGATCCATCCATTGAATAAAAACATAAATGTCAGTGTGATTATATCAAAAAAACCATCATGTACTAATGAGGAAGGTAAACACTAGGATATACTTACTCAATCACTTTATCTAAAACTAGGACTCTTTCTGAAATCCTAACCATTATGGTAATGTCACTTATGCTTAGAGAATACCCTAACCTCCAAAGTTATCTAAACCAATCTTTGATACCAACTATAAGGCCCCAGCCTTAAACCTTACTTAAAATTGAATTAAATGAATAATTCACATTGAGGATCTTTTCAGGTTTAGAGTTTTAGAGAATTAGGACATAACTATTAAATCTCAAAAGATTACAAAGTAGTCTCTTTACTAAATTTACATAAAATAAAAACTCTTAAAAAGGAACATGTCTAGTTTCATTTTTTAGGTAGCATGACTTTCCCTTGATCCCATCCTTGACCCTATTCCACTTTAAGTCCTGTGAAAAACATTTCAAAAACTTGGTATGAGCATAAAAACTCAGTAAGGGATACACAAAGAATAAAAACTGTTATTTTATCAAAACAAAATGTAAACCATGTATACTTTATCAAGGTAACACTTTTCACCTTTATGAAGTAGTAAAAACTCTTCACTGAATAAAATATCATTACTTACCATTTTGTAACCAAAGAATTACCACAAAACCCATATAAAGAACACATAACATATATAAAGGTAACTTGGGACATAAACATACTTATGTGGAATAACCATACGGTCGACTCCCACACATATCACTTAATGGAATAACCATACGCCAATTTCCATACATACTTAATGGAATAGCCATACGGCCGACTTCCATACCCAATGCATTGGAGGTTATAACGTAACCACCTGTCTTGGTATTCACGGCACCACCCATCATATGGTTTATA
The DNA here is from genome assembly GCA_963277665.1 of Viscum album. Lineage (NCBI taxonomy): Eukaryota > Viridiplantae > Streptophyta > Magnoliopsida > Santalales > Viscaceae > Viscum > Viscum album. The sequence goes on from OY728146.1 coordinate 387,313,108, forward strand.
ACGTAACCACCCTTTAAAATGTCCAAGTACCAATATAAAATCATAAAACATAAAACCAATATAAAGGAATGATAACATTTCCACATTTCACTCACAATATATCATAAATATATTGACATAATAGAATACTTTATCAAAACCATTTTCAATACCAAAATACATAAAATAGTATATGGTATTTATTTTATTCTAAAAACATTACGGCTTGTTGAGGAAGCCAAAGACCAAATAATACTCCCGGCGGCGGAAAAGGTCGTTGTCACCGCGTACGTTAAAAAACATTCCTTTTTGTTGTTTAGTAAAAAGATTCGCCGAAAAATATTCCTTTTGTATAAAAGTAAAAGTCAAAGGGGTTTATACACCGTATAAAAGAAAGTTGTGTATAAAACGAAATATGCCTCAATGAAAGGAGATTGAGACGAAGCCCCTTACAAAGACGATATCCTTGGTTTAAGGATAATTCAATTACATAATTATGTGTGACAAATGAATACACCATATATAAGTGGATATTAAGTGTAAAATAATCAAAGGTCATTCACACATATTCAAAGGATTACATATTCAATAACTACATGTTGAACCCAAAGAAATCGAAATTGGGTTAAGAAGTTCTCTTGACAGCCTAATGGCGTCACATGAAAATGAGTTGATGAGAGATAAAAAGTGTATCTCATCACTTGGACATAAAAGTTACATCAATAAGGATATATGAGAACATATCCCATCATAACAATATGTAAATTAAAAGACCCAACAAAAGAAGTCTTTTAAAAAGATGAGGGTGAAAGGTTCCCTTACCGACTTGGGTATCTTTCAAAACATACACCCCGTGAAGGAAGAACAATACAACATTGATGTAAATACTCATAAATGAAAGAATATTACACAATGAGTAATATAATGGGCAGTACATACACCACTCAAAGGAAATTGTGGATAATGTAGCATAAATCTCATGGGAATAAAAGTGAGATGAAAAATCCCTTGCGAAATCTCGGCAGCCTAACGGCGCCACAGAAAACTTACAAAAATCGATTGATGAGACCAAATAGGGTATCTCATCATATTAACAAAAACTTTATCGAAAGAGGAATATTAAAGAAAATCCCCCAACATAACAAAGAGGATCTTAAAAGAAGTGACATATAGGAGAGTAAAGAAAGAGAGAGGTTAGATCTCTCACGTAAATTCGGCAGCCTAACGGCGCCACTCAAAACTTCCAAAATGGATTGATGAGAGAGAATAGGGTCTCTCATCACATGAACATAAAAATTACAGTAATATTAATATAAAATAACATCCCAATAACAAGAAAGACGAGCTTTAAAAGGATTGACATAAATGAGTGTACTTAAAAAGAAAGTGTGGAGTAGGATCCCTTACCTCGGGTCCGACTTGACTCGATCGTTCTTTAACTTCCTGAATAATAAACATGAGTTAATTTCAACATTATTAAGAAACTTTTTAAAGTTCATTATTCCTTTTATATCCCTTATTTACATGTTATAAACTTTATGTAACCATTTATGTTAATAATGTTTGTTTTGTCGATATTTGGTTCTTAAGTCGAAAGTGGACTTCTTACAATTACATGTTGTTCGTGTGGTCAAAGTTTCATTATATCCAGAATGAAATTACTGATTTGGATAGAATATATATCATATATATCCAGAATATACATGTATTTATAATATTACGTAATCATTTAGAGGTAAGAAATGAAATGCACCGTTCATGGAGACGGTAAGCCGTACGTACGTATGAATGCTACTTTCATTTCTTTGTCATATTAATGGAATTAAAACTAAATGAGAGGTATTTATATTTTAATTACAGAATTATATTCATAATTTAGATGTATCATTCATTATATATATCCATTATATACATGTACTTTTAATAGTAAATTACATTTGGGGATAAGAAATGAAATGAACCGTTCATGGAGACGGTAAGCCGTACGTACGCATGAACACTACTTTCATTTCTATCTCATACATTAATGGAATGAAATAATAATGATATAGAGGTATATTAAAATTACAGTATAACATCATATATAATAACATTAAATCCATCCTTTATACGTCCCACGTATGGCATTAACGAATCACATCACTTTGAGGGGGCGGTAGTCCGCACTTCCTAAAATGAAGATCTCGTAAATACCCATAATGGAAACAATAATGGTATTCCATAAATGAAAAATACAGAAGCATAAGGAAATAATAAACATATTATATATCATATATAAAAATAGTGACATCATAATGGCCACCTTTGAAGGTGTTAAATGAGTATTGAACAATCATCGTTTCGGGAGGCAGAATTTCTCCATCCACGGAAACCGTATGTTCTTTAACCATTTGATGTAGTTGTGTGAGAGTGTAGCTCGAATAAATCTTATAACAACATCCTAGTATATTTAAGATACAGGTTTTGTTACAAAAGAAGTAAATAAAAAGAGTTTAGGGGGTTGTAGAAGCCAAATTAAAAAAATGAACAAGAGAGAATGAATTACCTTTAAATGTGTAACTCCTTTTGATTTGAGCCTAAAGGCTTCCTTTGAAAGGATTCTGCCCAAAGGGAATTCTCTAGGATGAGTAGAGGGGTGTGGAGAGACAAAATGGGCAGGGTTTGGCCGAGACAAAGGCTTTGGGAGTGTGGGTAATGAGGTAGAGGTGGGGGCCTTTTATAAGAGGAGAGGAGGGGCACTCTTGGAATGTAAAGAAATATTACTTTATTTGAAAAAGAGTTTCGTATTCAAAAGGTCTCACATTGATATAATTCGAGGATAAGGTGACAAGGGTTCTAAATCCACTCATCCAATAGGTTTTGGACATGTTTAGGTTTTAGATTTTATATTAACTTTTCATTTAATTTAAATTGTTAAATAATGAGGTCATCGCTGCATCATCATGATGTCATAAATAATTTAATTTATATAATGTCTAAAAATTATAAAAAAACTACTATTATGTAGGAAAACTTTTTAAATTTACAATGCATATTTATAGTCAAAAATTTGATTTGTATAACCCCATTTAAAAATTGTTTTAGTAAAACTTTTCATGTTTGTCTCATTTTTTCTTTATCTTTAAATAAAAAGATATTAATGTCATTTTCCAACCAAAGTGGCTTCATGGGGTCCCCAAGTTGACCCATGGGTTTTATCGGTCGTCCATGACACATCCAATGAGGTTAGGACATGTGTAAAGTTCATTTAATACTATTAAAACATTATTTTTACCTTAAACTACACTAATTACCTCTAATCGCGATTAAAAACATAATAAGTTACTATTCACCAAAAAATTATTTTTGTCCCATTGAACCACATTTTTATTCTTAATGACAACCATGTATGTTGGATTTTTGAAATTCAAAACACAAAGATGGCAAAATTTAATTTAAACGGAAAAATCAGTTTTTATAAGTACCACTTAGTGGTTTCACTATTCATCAAAAATTGAAGTTTTTCAGAAAAATCTCAAAAATTCACCCTAAGATATATTTGATATTCCGAATTCAAAAATGAAGTATATTTTAAAAAGTTCAAAAAATATAAGTCACATTAATTAATTTAATAATTAATTCCCGCTGTCTGAGCAAATAGCGTGTTTTTATGAAACAATAAGTATCAAAAGATTGATACTAGTTTAAGTCTGATTTCAAAGTGAAATTAATTCCAACGACCACTATTGGATTTAATGATAAAAATATATTCTTATTACAATTTAAAACCAATTCAAAAGATAATCTAATCATATAAATAAATTAGATTAAAAAGAGTTTTTGAATTAAAATACAACATTTTACACTATTCATTAAAAAAATGAACTTTATCGGAAAGAAAACAAAAATTTACACAAAGTAAATTTTGATGTCCCAATTCTTAAGAAGAGTATTATTTGGTCCAAAATAATGTATACGAGTGATCAAAACTATATTTAATGACGGTTTTCCATCAAAAGGCGATAAGTGAACCTTTAGTGAAAACTATGGCATATACACCTAAAATTGAATTCTTTCCGTATTTTAAGCCTTTATCTTTTATTGGATAAATGTAAAAACATTTAGAAACATATATAATAATATTTTAGTTATTTCTATCCATTCCCGCCAATACAACGGCTAAATGTTAACTACCATTTAAAATAATATTATTTTATTATTAGAGTGCAACGTAAGATTCCCAAAAAACTCGTTGTTGCATATTGGGTACGCCATCGAGCATTACATCCCCTTTAATGTAATATTAATATTTGATTCACATATATGGATAAATATAAAGATGTTATATTCTTTATTTACCTGGGGTGTTACAGTGAGACTCTCCATAGTAGACACATATATAAAATAATGTTATTAACTATTATTGAAAAAAGAATAAAAGATTCTAGAGGCTTATAGAATAGTAACTCGAACATTAGATAGTCTTGTGTCCTTACCATATAGTATAGGTTATACTTAATAAAATTGTCATGATCCGCACGCATGTACTATAACTTGTATACCTAGAGATGATGTTCTCTATTGGAGTTGAAACCCCAAATCATCTATACTATGGCCCTGACATCATCCTCTTCCAATACTACCGGTACTACAATAGATACCTATATGGAGAGGTGATACTAATGCTTCTTCTGAAGGTGGACCTAGTATGGATCCTCTCTCGCTAAAACATATATAATAATCTAGCAGAATATTTAAATATTCCCCATTCTAATACAGCTTCAACACTCAATAGGGTCTATAGGTCATTAGGTCCCCTTCTTCACAAGATTCTTACACTAGTGACATACGACGTAATTGTATTTGGGTTTCATATGACTGATGATTCTCACATTATTAGTCTCAAGATGTCACATTCGACCACTAGTAAATACACTAAAATATATTGCATCTGAACTACTCTGAATAACACCATCTTCATCCCTTAGGTTTCTCGTGGTGATAATGGAATGGTTTCCTATTTAGGAAATGGTATTAAACCTAGAGAATTTTACTTGTAAATGAATAGGATTCCTTAAACCATCCTCAAATCGTCTCACTTTTATTGGCTCGTTAGAAATATAAAGAGGTGTGAAGGGTTGAATCACAATAAAAAATGTTGAATAGTCCATGATAGTCATTGAACCCTGATTTAGGATCATCAATTCTTGTACTAATAATAAATCATGGTCTCAATGAAGAAATAATAATGAAGGTCAAGTATAAATCACTCTAAGTATCTTCCTAATACTGAAAAATGTGATTCACAATATCCCGCCAGAATTTTCAAGATACTGTCAGTTTATAAGTGGGGAGGTTCACTCTCTACTAGATTGGTATCTCTAGATGATCTAATGTAGATCTAACCATCTCAAACCACAACTATAAAACCTATGGTTCGTCATCCTACTAAATCATTGGTAGATACTACTGCGAGAACTCTAGAGTCAACTCTCCCATTATTGTGGGAAATCAAGTGGATCCTTGTAATTTCTAAATAAGATAGAGGAAATATCTAAATATTCATTCATCATCACCCACAACAGGCATACAAAGAGGATACACTACTTTAGGTATAATTTGTGGTTCGGGGCCACCACCATTGGGGCATTGTCATCACCACCCTCCTAGAGTATGGTTGGAGGAAGTCATTGTGGCATTGCTCTATATTTTACAAAAATACACCTCATATAAAGTTTGATGACAAAAAAATAAACATATATAGAACCAGAATAGGTATAAATTATTTATATATAGTAATTTTACCCCTTTCATACTAAAATACTTCATGTAGGGGTTGCAAAAACATTTATATAGAAAAAAATATGTGCTACCTACTCCCTACTACAAAAGTTGTGACTGGGTCATGCTCTGTGTCTGTTAAATTTATATTTCATTTTTAAAAAAAGATTATATCATTATTCAATTTAAATTTTTGGTCCATATGGTTCACCACATACAATCCATGAGGTCGCATACACTTTACGAACTGATGTGTAGTGTCCACCGACCCTAACCCTAACATGTTATTGTCTATGTGAAAAATGTCCAATGACACAAAATTCCTTAGTTGATGACTTAGGGTTTCTAATATAGCCTATACATGAATAAAATATTATGTTATGGTAGGGACTCTAATTAACAACTATGTTTTCTCATTCCCCAGAAGGAATTGTTACATAATAATCATTCTATTTATAACAGTCAAGTACTCATGAAAATCACTAGTAATGAATCAACACAATTCTCTCATATGGCATGGAATATTCTTGAAATGTTAATATCCTAAAGGTTACTAATATGATGAATGTTCAAGGCTTCCCTTCCTTCATCTCATTAGGAAAAGGTTAATGGATAAACATCAATTACATACATCGTAGCATCCAAATTCATGTAAAACACCAAACGGTTGAATCATAAAAACTATAATAAGAATGATTATATAAATAAAAATTTCTATTTTAGGAAATTTAGATTTTCCCTATATATGGGTTAGCTACTCCCAGGAATAGCTCTTTACCAAACCCCATACTCATCAGAATCTCCTATGTATTGTCTCAAAAATAGTAAATAAATGAATGAAATATATGATTCCACATTGTGACATCCTAGACCCGTGTTGCGCTCAGAGGTGTCCTGAGCTCAATGACCACATGTCCTCAAATGAAAACCCCAAATACAGGAGCCCAATAACTAGTAGTGAGGGACATGGGTGTGTCTACAGGGAGATTATTCTCTCATTACCAGTGTAGCATATCGGTATGATCAACAAATAAATAGATGAGGAATATAAAAATTGGAAAAAAATAGAATAAAATATAAATAACTATGAAATGAATTTTTATAAAATAAATTAAAATAAATAATTTTTCGATGGATTATAATGTATGTCATGTATCAATAAATTAGGAATACATGGATACAAGAAGCAAGCAGTAGTATTATACAAAATGATAAAAAATGAAAAAATATATCCGAACATTAACAGATCTATCCTAATTATCAACTATTAATCTCCACATAAATACATCCCATAATTTCATTAATATATAATAGTACGCTTCCCCTTATAAACATGTGAAATCATGTAGTCTTCTTGGGTTCCATAGGAAGCCCTGAAAGGGAATGAGATTAATCTCTATAGGCCTCCACCAATGAAATAAACAAATATATAAAATTTGTATATGATAAGGTATTTTGAATATATCACAATGAAAAGTAATAAAATCAACTGTAAATGGTTGGGATATGCTTCCTGGAAAGAAACTAGTACTACACTACCTACTTCGACCCATACCAGAATAGCTCTAAACATGTATCAATAGATGAAATCCTAGATATCATGTTAATAAAAGACTCCTATCCCATTATCACATAATAAATACACCATTTCCAATGTCGCATTTATAATGGATTCCATGCCTGATATCACAAAATTGGGATGCCATTCCCAGTATTCAAAAATAGGGCCTCATTTCTCATATAATATCACAAGGGATTCCATTTATGTATTGTATCATGATTATATTACAGTATCATGCCCAAACCATATTTCATTTATATATGGGTCTCCATTCCAAAATTTAATCACATCTATAAAAAGGAAATCCATGCTCAATTGGTATTAAGAACAAGGTTCATCATGCTAATATATAATAACAAGGGTATCCATTCTCATTTACATTGATTGGATATTGCCTCCATTATCATTTAGTATAAAGAATACGTGTCTCCATGTAAATTTATATTAAACATGCATAAGGGTCTTCATTACCATATTTCATAATTAATGTTGGTTACTATTTCCATGCATCCTTAGTGATTATATGAATTTTATTTAATAAGAACCATGTCATTGTTCATAATTCGTTACATTTATTATTAACATTGGAATTCCCATTGTACAATTTATTTTGGTGATGTGGGCCTACCACCCAGCTCTAATAAATTTAATTTAGTAATAATCTCTAGTGATTATAGCCATGCTAAACCAGTACTTTCATTTCATATCTATATGGTATCATCATTTTAATTAAATCCAAATAGACAATTTGGTTTTTTGGGATATGAGATTAATGGCCAACTATTCATATTGACGGAACACCCAAAAGGGTGGATCAATCCTTGGATATCCATATAAATAAGTGGTTGGGTTAAAAAAAGTCTTCGGATTCCAATAAAGGAAACCATTTTATATAAACTAAAAATTGGTGCAATGTATAGTGAAATCGGTGTGTCGAACTATGGAACATATTATAAAACATAAAGTCTTTCAGGGATAATTAGTAGACCACCTAACTTTTAGTTGTACTACTCTCCTAATCAAGTATCAACCTTCTCTCGAGCCCATATTTGAAGAAACAAGAATAATTGAATAAATATATAAAAATTGAGAATATGAGCCTACATCTAAAATTAGTCATAGGGGTATAGAATAAAAGTGAACAGATAAAAAAGAATCAATATAATACCTACATGGATTCAATAAGGAAAATGGTTACTAATTTGGTCATCGAATAATGGGTCGGGATAAAAATTGATGATTTGGTCCCAAAGGGGAGTTCATGATCCAAAATTTTCAATTAGAATGAAAAACAAGTGGGATTGATGAAAAATATGATTTTAAGGGAAAATGAGTCATTTTACCCAAAATATCTATTTTTTGTGGTTTGGTAGCTCGATTGGCCATGTCATGTTCTAACTATGCACCTCTTAATGCTTATAGAGGGAAACAACACATTTATGTTGTTTGGATTGGGACACCATACACCAACTATGTAATAGAACTCTACTAAAAACTAAATACATTCCACATGGTTGTGCGGCCCGTAGAACATGTTTTATGCAACTCGTGATCCCTACCTCACCCCACTGTTCTGCCCTACAAGGTTAGTAATGACCATCTGGTAAGGGTCACATGATTTCTACTAACAATACAACCTAAGGATTTTCTCTACTGGTTTGGGATCCATGTTCGGAAAATTCCCAAACACCCCATATTAACCTTAATAACATCATAAGGAGTCCATATTCAGTCCATACGATGGAATTAGACTAAATTTAAAAGGATCTACACTATATATAAAAAAAATGTTCTTACATAAATAGATTGTCTCCAGAAACTTGTAAAACCTATAAGTATCCAAAGTGTAATATTTGGATCAAATGGTAGAAAATGTCAATATATTTTTATTATAAAAGAATGTGTGTGTTTCTTAGTCTTTCCAAATAATTTGACCTTCATATTTCATTATAAATTATATCTTGATGCATGAAAATAATAATAATATTTTCATTAGTAATAGAAATTAAATTGGAGAGGATATAATTTATTTAAGGGGAGAGAATGGGACACCATGATATATTTTTATATATTATCATTTAATAAAATTCAATGTTATATCTCATTCCAAAAATTCAATACAAAAATAAAATAAATGTTAATATATTTTTTTACTGTAAAATGATAAGTATTAAATGTGACATTTAAAATATTGATATTGCATTAATTTTTTTAAACAACAATAAAAGAATTTTATAATCCATATAGAATGAAATGGTAATTTTCAAAACCAATTCTTTGATAAAATTTATATTGTGTATAAATATTATTAATATGATCATTTAGGTTCATTTTTTTCCCTACAATTTTCTTTGTTTATGAACTAAGAATTTTTATTTCAAAAACTACAAATATTTGGTTAAATGTTGATAAAATATATTTTTTTTATAGAAATAGATTCAAATGGATTTATTTAGTAATTGATAGAATATAAGTGTAAGATAAATCAAAATTAGAAAATAGACATATGTTCTATAAAAAAATATTTATTTGAATATTTTTTATATTTATTTGAAAGATAAATTTCAAAAAATCTTATTACTGAATTTGGAAAATTGGACTTCCTTTTGTAATTTATCATATAAAACACATATTAGGGTTAATTATTTGTATTATACATGTATTTGTGAAATGAAATGTCTAAATTATGGAAATCTATGTAAGCTTTCCAAGAGTGTAGAGACCCGAAGCCTGACGTACATGGACATTACATTACTTTTGTGTAATACTTAGTACATAAAAAAAACACACACACAAGGATCGTAATAGTTTAGTGTCTTTGGAAACTCGGAACGTAATCTTCTAGTCGTGGTGAAAGGTCTTCAAAATCTCCCATAAAGATCTTCCCTTTTTTACCTAAAACCTTTCTTTATATCCCGGGGAAAAGAAAACATAAAAGGGTGAGCTCAAATGATCATTAAGGGTAATCAAATGAAATATCAATCACATCATATTCATAAGAACATAACATTTTTGGAAATCTTAACCTGCAAAAGAGAGCATAATTTCATAACATGGTATAAATCATAGTAGTGAAATGAAATCCCAATAATCATAACTTAAAACATGAAACTTTGTGGCATACACACATAATAATAGAGAATCATTTCTTGTTAGTCAAGACTCATTGTCAAGATTATCTTAGTGGACAAAGTCCCTTTCTGAACCGAGTCACCCTCGTTTTAGTCCTATTTCACTGAACCGGTATAACCTACCATTCCAGCCATGTCTATCTCATGAGATATAAAATCTTTACCCAATGCATTGGAGGGAGATATAGGTCCCACCCATCTCATAATGATACCATTCTTATGTGTGCCACAAAATCATAAACCATACATCATTGCATAACCCATGTAATAAAAATGAGAATCTTAAACATCATGACATCATAAAACAATTCATATACGATAAAGGAATTCATAAAAATAATTCCATCATAACATAATCAAATCAATGTAATAATAGGTGTAAAAACAGAACCCTTTATTATCTTAGATGGAAAATAATTTTGATAAAACACTTGAACTCCATTCTTGAGGAAAATATCCTTTCTACTTCAAAAAACGTTTTCCTTTCTTAACATGTCATACAACATTAAACTAAAAGAAGTTGATTAAAAATAAACATGAAAATTTTTAAAGTAAGCTTCATGGAAATAATGTTTTAAAAATCCATTCATTCCGTATAAGTTAAAAGAAAACATTCTTCTCATACTTTTGTCGGAAAAGTCAAAAAGTACCTTGTACGAAAAACGACAAAAGATTCCTTCATATGTTTTACTAAAAACTCACCGAAGGGTAAAATTGGATTTACAAAATTTTAGGTGGATGGAAATAATATTACATATTGAGGAAACATGTATGTGGATGATAAAATACACCCCAGTAAATACCAAAGTATAAACAATCTCGGATAAAAATGAGATTGTGATATTCCCTTACCTTAGGTCCGACTTTCTTTCTAAGTGTCCGAACCTCCTGTATAATGATTTAAATCATGTTATTGACTTATTCCAGAATCATATTCATTGTTATTATATCATATATGGTCCACTTATGACTTTATATTACCCGTTCTTTTGTAAATTCATGTTAAAGTAGCGTTTTGGGTAAAATCGTCTCATTTGTCGTTCGTGTTTTTAACTTGTAATTATTAATATGATTACTTGGATCATGATTACTTATATCCAGAATGTAAAACATGATTTATATATAATATATATTCATAATATATATATATATATATATAATATATCGATAAATGGAATGAAATACACCGTTCATGGAGACGGTAGTCCGTACGTACGCATGAACGCTGTTTTCGTTTCCTTATTGAAGTGAATGGAATTAAGTAGATGACATACATAGAAATTTACATAAGTCCAGTATCATTATTATGTCATATATTTCATTAGTACTTATTATATATACTTTATAATCATTCATGAATTGTTAATCATTGAGAATGAATCTCATCGCGTCGTGGAGACGGTAGTCCGTACGTACGCACGAGCGATGATATCATTCCCATGGTCGTGGAATTGTGTTGAAGTGTATGTAGAATATTTCAGTATCAATATCACTTTATAATAATTATATATAGTTACTTATTACACCATTATACCCATCCTATTAAGGTGGTGGTGGAAACTAGATTACACCACGTCGTGGAGACGGTATTCCGTACGTACGCACGCGCGGTGATTTCTTTTTTCCGTAGGATGGATAGAAGGTGAATTAGGGTTGTTTCATATTTATAATAACATATCAGTATTTAAGTAATACTTATGTTATTACTTTGTCATGAAACAACTAAATAAGAAGAAGTTGAAGAAGAAAAAAATTTAAAAGATCGGTAATAGATATTACCTCTTCTTTGAAACGCCTCTTTGAATCATCCACTTAGGGAACTAAGATTTGTCTTTAAAGAAGACCAGGACCTGTTGGATTATTCTAGGGAAGTGTAGAAGGGATGCTGGTAGGAGTTGGCCGAGCTTGAGTGCTCAAATTGGTGTGAGGAGGAGGGGGAGGAGGAGTCCTTTTATAAGGGAGGAGAGGGGCACCTTAGGAATATCTCAAAATATTATTTTATATTAAAGTAAAAATCAATTTATAATGGTTCCAACGGGTCTTATTTCAAAGCTAAAGTGGGGATGGATCGAAATACTATCAAAAAATAGGATTTAGACAAGTTTAGATTATTATTTTAACCATATCAATTATATTTAACTCTAAGATAAATAATTTAACTTTTACCGTGTCTTTTTGTTTTCTTACACTGTATGGTTAATACACATACTATAACATCCCAAAAGAACCCCAAATTGTTTATTATTAATATATATATCATTATATAATTCATTTGGATGAACCTTAGATTTTTAGGAATAAAATATCAATTAATAATGTAATATTTGATTTAAAAACTATTTTCTGTCAATTTTGACACTATTTGATATATGATTTTTGTGAAAGTCATAACAGAATTATATGTTCTAACCAAGTTGATTAAATCAACACTAATATATCATAGTAACCTATAAAATTAGTGTAATTCATAAAAAGTATGAAATTACATTTATTTTGGGGTTTATAACATCAATTATGTCAATATTTCATTAATAAGATAATTAATGTATCATCATTGTGTCATAAATAAATTAAATTATTTAATGTCTAAAAATTACAAATAAAATACAATTATATAGGAAATCGTTTTAGCTTTCTGATGAATATTTATAGTCGAATTTAACTTATGTATAACCCCATATTAAAAATTATTTACTTATTAAACTTTGATTTTAACTATTTAAACTATTCATTAAATAAAATAATATTAAATGTCATAATCTAATCCAAGGGGACCTAGATGGTCATATTATATTCATAAGGTTGTTTTTGGTCAAATTAAACTTATCCAATAGAATTAGGACATGTGTTAGGGTAATAGTAATATCATATTTACCCTTAGTTACCCTATTTACTATTATCCGCGGTAAAAAAAAGTAAAAAGTTACTATTCACCAAAAAATTATTTTTATCTCATTGAACAAAATTTTACTTACTGATATCAACCATGTCTGTCGGATTTTCGAAATTCTATTCACAGAAGCGGTAAAATTAAGTTTTATGCGAAATTCAGTTTTTAGCCTACCACTTAGTGGTTTCACTATTCATCAAAAATTGAAGTTTTTCAGAAAAATGCCAAAATTTCACCCTAATCTATAATTGATATTCCGAATTCAAAATTGATTTCTATTTTACAAAATTCCCAACATATAAGTTTCCTTAATTAATTTTATAATTAATTTCCGCTGTCACAACAAATAGCGCATTTTTAAGAGATAATAACTATCAAAAGATTAACACTTGTTTATGTCTGGTGTAAATGTGAAATTACATCCAATGACCAACATTGTATTGAATTGTAAAAATATATTCTAAATATAATTTAAAACCACTAAAATTAATAATTTATCACTATTAATTATTTCGATTAAAAAAGTTGTTTTTAATTAAAATTTAGTAAATTTCACTATTCATCAGAAAATGAAAGTTATCCGAAAATTACCAAAATTTCACCTTAGGCTAAATTCGATACTACGAATCCAAAAATAAAATCCATTTTAAAAAATAAAATTTAAAAAATTTCAAAAAGTGGTTATTACTATTCATAACGGCTAGTTTTAATAATATTTTAATAGCATATTGTTGTTTAGTGAAACTCGTTATTGCGTACTACACATGCTATCGAGGAAGGTCGTGATTGCGTGTAATGCAAGGCAAGTCAAGGATATATGTTGTGCAAGCTCCTTTGTAGCTTGCAACACGTGACATTAGTGAAATTAAAAAGAATATTTTTTCATAAAATCTCAGGGTGTTACATTCTACCCCCCTTAAAATGAATTTCGCCCTCGAAATTCGTCGGGGTTATAAATGGTTTACTATTCGAAAGTTTCTTTAATAGAAACCCACATCATAAAAAGGAATACCAAAACCAATCTTTAAAAACAAAAGTATGAAACGTAACGGTTACCCAAATAAACTAATCACTGGGTTTCCACATAGGTGAAAATATGGATATGGAAGAGAAATCTAACCATCATGTTCTGATGGAGAGTGGTAGAGAACATGGCTATGGGAAAGCCAGCAATCACAAAGCCATATATTTGTGACGATCTAGGGTACCATCTGATTAATCAGATATAAGAGCACTAGGAAAACATTTTTTTGGTTTTCAAGATCGTTTCCCTAAAGTTGAAGAATTTGAATTAGAATAAAGAATTACTTTATTTTGGTACAATCTCATTGCTGTTCGTGCCTTGAACAATTTCCACTTCATCTCTTAAATAAATGAAGTTGAATTTGTTATTCGTGAAGTGTTAGCAGATCATGTGATAGAATGACGGGTCATTCCATCTGTCTCAAACAAAAGGCTAGCAAAATTTATATACATAAGCCGATCTATAGTGAGATTAATCATATATGGTTTCTAAAATGGAATTTATACTTCATATATCATACTGCTTAATATAATAAAACTAGTTTCTACTAAACAGGGACTTCCTGTAGGCCAGTGGTAGGCAATAAAGGCCAGTCGCACTTCGGTTGTGGGTTCGATTCCCACATCCTTGTCCGACGCAATGGGCTGTCGCCCGTCCTGCGGGTTTTCCTTTTTCTAAAAATATATTACTATAACATCCCATCGAAAAACAAACAATACTAACTTATGTCCAACATAATCAATTCCAATCTTTAGGCTTATCCATAATACTGCAGTCCACTCTCAGAGATTTAATACCATCGTTGATCCTCATATATCATAGGATATATCTTGTTGGTCACATTGCAAACATTCAAAGGCCTTAATCATGTATTCTCTTGAATACCCATTGAACCTTAGTGAAAACATGAATGCAGTTAAATGTTAACTCATTCCACATACCAAAATCCAGAAATTCTATATACTCAAACCATGATATAACCTTCTCCTTATATCACTCAGGATCTCATGAATACAATCAAATACCTCATTATCTTATTATTCCTTCATTATGCGCATATCATCTACTTTCCAAAAAATATCTGAATAACATTTCATGGTTACTAGTACCATTAATCATACACTTTAAAAACATAGGAAATACAATAGTGTAACAATCCTTAGATGTCTCTTTATTCCATAGTACCATGAGATTACTTATACAACATTACACTTGATAAACATGTAATCATTCCACTACCTTCTTAAACCATTGACCTAGCTTCAACAATTCTTTCATCTCACATATTATTTGTAGTCTCTTCATCATCATCAACATAAATACTTCCCATATGACCATAATGATTCTCTTCATGAGACTTTCCCTTAGGGCATTGGTTTTCATAATTCCCGTACATTCCACATTTAAAACATTTAACCATTGTTGATGTCGTAGCAATACCATTATCCTCATCCATGGTGTTAACTGAACCTTTTCCTTTGCACTTACTTGCTTTGTGTCCTTCTTTTCCACACCCAAAGCATCTTCTAGTTCCTTTGAAACATTCTCCTTGATGCCTCTTTCCACATGATTTACATAGGGGTAATTGAACTTTCTTTCCTCTACGATCATCATGAAACTCCATCTTTCTCTTATTAGCCGAGTCAGGAAACTTACCAAATTTTACTTTATTAATCATATTATGAGATTGCTGATTCGGAATAATAATGATGTTTGGAATTCCAAATCCCATTTCATTATGAAGAATATCATTCCATTGTCCATCATATTCTCCATTATCGTGAATCATCTTCTTTCCAGCCATTTTCTAAAACCCAAAAAGAATAGTGTGAGAGGCAAAAATCATGCTAGGGGAAAAAAACATAATAAAGGGGGAGTACCTTCAATATCTAACATTTTAGGTTTAATTCTATGATCGTTAGTGTAATTCTAGTACTATAACCTATACGTATACTTAACCTTAGGGACATCCCTAGACTTAGACATACCATAGAAATATCTCTAGGGATCTCACTAACGTTTTCGCATCCTAGTTTCCAATGGTTGACTAAAGCTTTCCTCTGATACCAACTATAGAGACCCGATGCCTGACGTACATGGACATTATGTTACTTTTGCGGAATACTTAGTACATAACAAAAACACACACACAAGGATCGTAATAGTTTAGTGTCTTTGGAAACTCGGAACGTAATCTTCAAATCGTGGTGAAATATCTTCAAAATCTCCCACAAAGATCTTCCCTTTTTTACCTAAAACCTTTCTTTATATCCTGGGGAAAAGAAAACATAAAAGGGTGAGCTCAAATGCTCATTAAGGGTAAACAAATGAAATATCAATCACATCATATTCATAAGAACATGACATTTTGGAAATCATAACCTGCAAAAGATAGCATAATTTAATAACATGGGATAAATCATAGTAGTGAAATGAAATCCCAATAATCATAACTTAAAACATGAAACTTTGTGGCATACACACATAATCATTGGGAATCATTTCTTGTTAGTCAAGACTCATTTCCAAGACTATCTTAGTGGACAAAGTCCCTTTCTGAACCGAGTCACCCTCGTTTTAGTCCTGTTTCACTGAACCGGTATAACCTACCATTCCAGCCATGTATATCTCATGAGATATAAAATATTTACCCAATGCATTGGAGGTAGATATAGGTCCCACCCATCTCATAATTATACCATTCTTATGTGTGCCACAAAATCATAAACCAGACATCATTGTATAACCCATGTAATAAAAATAGGAATCTAAAACATCATGACATCATAAAACAATTCATATACGATAAAGGAATTCATAAAAATAATTCCATCATAACATAATCAAATCAATGTAATAATAGGGGTAAAAACAGAACCCTTTATTATCTTAGCTGGAAAATAATTTTGATAAAACACTTGAACTCCATTCTTGAGGAAAATATCCTTTCTGCTTCAAAAACATTTTTCCTTTCTTAACATGTCGTACAACATTAAACTAAAAGAAGTTGATTAAAAATAAACTTGAAATTTTTTAAAGGAATCTTCTTGGAAATAATGTTTTAAAAATACATTCATTCCGTATAAGTTAAAAGAAAATAATCTTCTCGTACTTTTGTTGGAAAAGTCAAAAAGTACCTCGTACGAAAAACGACAAAAGATTCCTTTCATATCTTTTACTTAAAACTCACCGAAGGGTAAAATTGGATTTAAAAAATTTTAGGTGGATGGAAATAATATTACATATTGAGGAAAAATGGATGTGGATGATAAAATACACCCTAGTAAATACCAATGTATAAACAATCTCAGATAAAAATGAGATTGTGATATTCCCTAACCTTAGGTCCGACTTGCTTTGTAAGTGTCCGAACCTTCTGTATAATGATTTAAATCATGTTATTGACTTATTCCAGAATCATATTCATTTTTATTATATCATATATGGTCCACTTATGACTTTATATTACCCGTTCTTTTGTAAATTCATGTTAAAGTAGAGTTTTGGGTAAAATCGTCTCATTTGTCGTTCGTGATTTTAACTTGTAATTATTAATATGATTACTTGGATCATGATTACTTATATCCAGAATGTAAAAAATGATTTATATATAATATATATTCATAATATATATATATATATATATAATATATCGATAAATGGAATGAAATACACCGTTCATGGAGACGGTAGTCCGTACGTACGCATGAACGCTGTTTTCGTTTCCTTATTGAAGTGAATGGAATTAAGTAGATGAAATACATATAAATTTTCACAAGTCCAGTATCATTATTATGTCATATATTTCATTAGTACTTATTATATACTTTATAATCATTCATGAATGGTTAATCATTGAGAATGAATCTCATCGCGTCGTGGAGACGGTAGTCCGTACGTATGCACGAGCGATGATATCGTTCCCATGGTCGTGGAATTGTGTTGAAGTGTATGTAGACTATTTCAGTATCAATATAACTTTATAATAATCATATATAGTTACTTATTACACCATTATACCCATCCTATTAAGGTGGTGGTGGAAAATAGATTACACCACGGCGTGGAGACGGTATTCCGTACGTACGCACGCGCGGTGATTTCATTTTTCGGTAGGATGGATAGAAGGTGAATTAGGGTTGTTTCATATTTATAATAACATATCAGTATGTAAGTAATACTGATGTTATTACTTTGTCATGAAACAACTAAAGAAGAAGAAGTTGAAGAAGAAATAAATTGAAAAGATCGGTAATGGATATTACCTCTTCTTTGAAACTCCTCTTTGAATCCTCCACTTAAGGAACTAAGATTGGTCTTTGAAGAAGACCAGGACCTCTAGGATTATTATAGGGATGTGGAGAAGGGATTATGTCAGGGGTTGGCCGAGCTTCAGTTCTCAAATTTGTGTGAGGAGGAGGGGGAGGAGGTGTCCTTTTATAAGGGAGGAGAGGGGCACCTTAGGAATATCTCAAAATATTATCTTATATTAAAGCCAAAATCGGTTTATAATGGTTCCAAAGTGTCTTATTTAGAAGATAAAGTGGGTATTGGTCTAAATCCTATCAACCAATAGGATTTAGACACGTTTAGGTTATTATTTTAACCTTATCAATTAGATTTAACTCTAAGTTAAATAATTTATCTTTTACCGTGTCTTTTTGTTTTCTTACACTATATGGTTAATAAACTTACTATAACATGCCAAAAAAACCCCAAATTGTTTATTATTAATATATATATCCTTATCTAAGTCATTTGGCCGAACCTTAGATTTTTAGTAATGAAATATAAATTAATAATATAATATTTGATTTAAAACCTATTTTGTGTCAATTTTGACACTATTTGATATATGATTTTTGTGAAAGTCATAACAGAATTATATGTTCGAAACAAGTTTATTAAATCAACACTAATATATCATAGTAACCTAGAAAATTATTGTAAGTCATAAAAAGTCTCAAATTACATTTATTTTGGTGTTTATAACATCAATTATGTCAATATTTCATTAATAAGATAATTACTGCATCATCATTGTGTCATAAATAAATTAAATTATTTAATGTCTAAAAATTACAAATAAACTACCATTATATAGGAAATCTTTTAGCTTTCTGATGAATATTTATAGTCGAATTTATCTTATGTATAACCCCATATTAAAAATGATTTACTTATTAAACTTTGATTTTTACTATTTTAACTATTCATTAAATAAAATTATATTAAATGTCATAATCTAATCCAAGTGGACCTAAATGGTCATATTATATTCATAAGGTTGTTTTTGGTCGAATTACAATTATCCAATAGAATTAGGACATGTTTTAGGGTAATAGTAATATCATATTTACCCTTAGTTACCCTATTTACTATTAACCGCTGTAAAAAAAAGTAAAAAGTTACTATTCACCAAAAAATTATTTTTATCTCATTGAACCAAATTTTACTTACTGATATCAACTGTGTCTATAGGATTTTTGAAATTCTATTCACAGAAGCGGTAAAATTAAGTTTTATGCGAAATTCAGTTTTTAACCTACCACTTAGTGGTTTCACTATTCATCAAAAATTGAAGTTTTTCAGAAAAATGCCAAAATTTCACCCTAAGCTATAATTGATATTCCGAATTCAAAAATGATTTCTATTTTACAAAATTCCCAACATATAAGTTGCATTAATTAATTTTATAATTAATTTCCGCTTTCACAACAAATAGCGTGTTTTTAAGAGATAATAACTATCAAAAGATTAACACTTGTTTATGTCTGGTGTAAATGTGAAATTACATCCAATGACCAACATTGTATTTAATTGTAAAAATATATTCTAAATATACTTTAAAACCACTCAAATTAATAATTTATCACTATTAATTATTTCGATTAAAAAAGTTGTTTTTAATCAAAATTTAGTAAATTTCACTATTCATCAGAAAATGAAAGTTATCCGAAAATTACCAAAATTTCACCTTAGGCTAAATTCGATACTACGAATCCAAAAATAAAGTCCATTTTGAAAAATAAAATTTACAAAATTTAAAAAAGTGGTTATTACTATTCATAACGGCTAGTTTTAATAATATTTTAATAGCATATTGCTGTTTAGTGAAACTCGTTATTACGTACTACACACGCTATCGAGGAAGGTCGTGATTGCGTGTAATGCAAGGCAAGTCAAGGATGTGTGTTGTGCAAGCTCCTGTGTAGCGAACAACACAAGACATTAGTGAAATTAAAAAGGATATTTTTTCATAAAATCTTGGGGTGTTACAAAGAGTATTCTCAAATGGTATCAAAGTGTATTTGTGAAGAATGTGTTTTTATCATCTAATAATGGAGTGCAGGTATAGTGAATCTATTTTCACACTAAAATAAGGATCATCACTTTATGATGGAAAATATCAACAAATATTACTACTATAACTCATCACCCCTCCTACTAGGAATCCACCAAACCTTCCATGAATATTGTAACACCATAAAAATGACAGTGTAATAGCATGATAAAATTAAAGTATTTAAAACAGATACATATTAAATGATTCTTACCCAAATAAATAATAAATAACACCAAAAATATAAATATAAATAAATAACCAACATAAAATGAGATTCATTTCAAATATAAATATCTTCTATACTAAATAACATTAGGAACAGTCAAATAAATGAATGAAGACCACTTCCATCAACATAATACTAAAAATTCAAAATAAAACAGTCATCTCATCACAATATAAAATAAGAATTCTAATTATTAAAGAATTAAATATCTCTTGATACTAAGTCCCCATATGTGACCAATGTTCTGAAGTGCACTATTCTACTGCTCTATCTAATTATAAGAAATTAACAAAGTGAATATCATGCCTACTCAAACCCTTATCAAAATGTATTTGAATTTAAATATATCATTATTTGGTGGTTTCATCATCTTTAACATATAACTCACAAAAATTAATAACATGATATTCATCAAGAATGTTATAAATAATCTATGATGTGTGTAAAAATTACAGATATATTCTATCAATATATGAAGTTAAAATGGAATGAAACCTCAACAATATGCCCAAGAAATTTTATTGATTCTATGTGAATTCATACTTTCGTAACCAAACCAATAATAAACATAATAAGGAGAAACGTATAGAAACACATCATCCCCAATTTATACTTGATTCAATGACTCCATTTCATATTTTCATTATAAAAATCGAAAAGTTCAGGTGGAATATATATATTAAATTTTTTTATTTTAATAGTGGAATATATTTCTATAATTTTGTGATATTTAACAAGTGATTTTTTTTGGAATGATATTTCAAGGTGATATATTTAAGGATATTTGAAATGTTTTATATTTTTCTTCATATTTGTACAATTTTCAAATGGAATAATATGTATTCTTAGAAAAAATTGTTTTGATTTTTACTAATGAGTCAACTATATGAGTGTTTTTTGAATATTCTGATCAGAATAGACGGAAATAAATGTAATTTTCAATATATAGAAGTGATTTATTTTTTAATTTAGTCATCTTAATTTTGTTTCATGTGACTTGTGATTTTAAAATTTTGATATATTCTTGATCTTGTGACCCTTTTACATCCTTGTTTGAAATGACTTTTTTATTAAGTTTTATTTAAATTGAAATTTGTATTAATTTATTGTGTTGGGTAGAATGAAAATTTGCTGTGCAAAAATCTTATGAAATTATGTTTAATACGACGCTCTTAATTTTTATGCCAAATTTATTTCACCAAATGATGTAGAACTATAGTGATGTAGATTTCTTTTATCGGAAGATGGTGATTTTTTTGAATAGAAAGAATGATGTAGTTTCCAATTCTAAATAAATTCCAAAATGAACCCAAAGTGTAAAAAAGCCATGTGTTGGAGGTATTTCAATAAAAAGTACATACATTTTTTTGGATAAGAAGTATTATATTCATGTTATACAAAATATTTCTCTAAAATGCATACTTTTCATTTTTAAGCTTTCCACTTCTTGATATTGAGTTAACTTTTAATTGAATTAATTTCTCTATGTGAGTTTTTTATAGATAATCTATTCTTAAAGATATTATTATGGATTATATAACTTATCTTATTATAATTATTGATATTCCATTAATTTTTTCAAGGATATTCTAATGCATCGAAGAGATGTTTCTCAATCATGTCGATCGAGTGGATTTAATGATTATAAGCTAAGAAATTTCCTTCTAGTTGATGTTGAGGTTCTAGTGCTTGTAACATGCTACAAACGATTGTGTCTTAGAAGCTTTAAAATGTTCAATCTTGCTGTTTTCACATTTGTGTCCATCAATTATATTCATGGAAGGGGATGCATATAGAGAGATCAACGAATCCCTTTGTGTTTTGGGTTAGAAAAAATCGTACCTATTGTACTGTTTCCTATTATAATATCCATTAAATTTGTTCTAGATTTGTTAACCAGTAGTTGACAGTATTTTCAATTATTTTTCTACTTACATGTTTTCTTAATTCCTATATTTTAGTCATCAATACATTGGTTTAAAACAATTGGTTTATTTTAAATTATTTAACTTACTATATTCTATTATTGTAAGAAATATTCTTAACATAGAGTAAATAGAAATTTGAAGTGGGATTGAAGATTATAATTTCCATTCAATATAAAATTTACCCCCCCCCCCCGTATAGTTTTTCAAAAATTATCATAAATATTATGAAGGTAATTAGTATCCTTAATCCACATAGTAATAATTACAACTATATCTATTATACTCTAAAATAATTCCAAACCTTGAATATTCAACTATCTAACCATGGTCAATCACATTAAATATCTACAAGGATATCCACAAATCAAATTGAAGGGATAAATAAATGATGTTTTTTTCATCAATTTATTCATTCTAGAGGGATTTTAAATCAATGATACATTTTTTTAAATAATGTTTACCGTTCTATGTTATCCCACTATAATTATTCATGAATCATTTATCATATAAAATAACATAAATATCCCCATTTTGTTTCCCATTAATGTATTCACACCACACATATGAAGAAACTAAAGAGTGATTAGAACAAAATATTTTTATAGGGTGTGGTACCAATGTGGAAAAAAATATATTTCTATTTGGGTCAATTATATGAAGAAAGTATCCACTATTTTAGGAAAATTAATTAAATATTATGTATATGATTGTAGTGGGATAACTCGTAAATGTCTCAAATGATCCACCAATAGATTCTTTGTAATGGATTCCACAAACATAAAATTTTTAAACTTGTCCATTATATTGGATCATACCAATGTATGGTGGGTACTTCTGAACTAACAATATAAGTTCTTCAACAATGAATTGGATATCACTATTCAACCAATGTTAATATTTTATTTCTCAAGAATATGTCTTCGACTGTAGTTGTGTCTCCTGATAGAGTAAAGAGCACATCAAACTTATTCTACAAAACTCATTCTTTATGAAATTTTAATGGAATTGAATGATATGTAGTACGACATGCACATCTAATTTTTTTCAATTATTTTCTTAACATTTGAAATATAATATAGGGAATGAATTTGGTTCTACATATCACTTATTTATGTTCCCGAAAACAGTTGTAGTAGGGTCGATCTCCATCTCCCTCATCTTTTATGATATAGACACATCAATGGGAATATTATTTTTTATTTTCCTTGATGTCCATGTTTTTTGCATCCTAGATTTCAATGGATGCTTCTCTGTTTTGATTCAA
This sequence comes from Viscum album, assembly GCA_963277665.1. NCBI lineage: Eukaryota > Viridiplantae > Streptophyta > Magnoliopsida > Santalales > Viscaceae > Viscum > Viscum album. The sequence goes on from OY728146.1 coordinate 387,337,217, forward strand.
AAAAACATTCTTCTTTAATTTACTATTGGGTTATGAAGTCTCTTTATATAAATACTCCATCTTCTATAATATATTTTTATATCAGCATGAAATGAAGTAAATATATATTCCATAATTGTATAAGGAAAGCTCACTTGATTTTCAATACTATGGTATTATCATTAATATAAATTAAACAACCATTTAAACCAGTCCATAAGACATAGCCTTTTAATACTATATTCAATATCTAAATTTATTAGGACCAATTTTTCATTGAAAAATCTATGAGTATTTATATCCTTTTTGGCATGTGTGAATATTATTGTGGCACAGATTCACATATAAAAACATTTGTTTCTCAGGGTAAATTCACATGTGATTAACCACATGATAACAGATTCACATTTTTTATTATAGGGTAATGTGTGATAATAAATTCATAATTGTAAAATGTGGTTTTTAAATTTTTCATATTTCAGAATAACCACAACATTCACTTCTTCCTCCTAATATGGAGGTATCTCCATTATCAAATCAGTCATTGGTTGACACCTTATACTCAACCATATTGGTTGTGCTTAATTCTTCTATATAGAAAATAATAAATTTTTCTCAACATCATCTTATATCATAATCCATTTGAATCTTTCTTGTGATTTATGCATTGTGGAAAACATACAGCATAAACTATATTAATTTCAAAAACTATTTTTTTAAAAAGTACATTTAACCATAAATATTACAAGGAAAGAAATATTTACCCGTATGTATGATTTATTTACACATACTTATCCGTATTTCCCATAGACATTTACAAGATTTTAGTCTACAATAAAATTGACTTACCTTTAAATATTGGATTATAGACCATTAATTATAATTTTATGAGTCCTCTTGGACATTTCTAAATTTTTTGTTCTTCTCCCGAGTGACCCTTATATATATTGGTAGCTTGGTAGAAATTCTCTAATTTTCTAGTTGATATTTTTTATGACACATACATAATTTATTGAGATACTCATATATTTTTAAATCTATTGAAATTAATTATACTTCTCTCAATGTGAAACTTTATTTTATACTTAATATGACTCTTAAAAAGCCCTTTCCTTTTTATAATCATTTTTTATACTTTCGGGTTACCCTTATACACCATCCAAGTTGTTCCAATTATTTTTTAGTTATTTGACAATATCTAAAATATTATATAGTTTCTTCTTGTGTACTTTAAATAGATTTTAGATTTATCCAAGACTCATAAAATGGGTCACAATGAAAATATCACGTTTGAAATTTTTCTTTTATAAATTTTCAATCAAAACCAACTAATTGTAATGATAATATCTATAAATCCCAATTTTATCCAAAAATATATCAAATATTTTATGTCTACTAAATGAAAACTTAAAAAATTTAAATGAATTTATGAAATAGCAGATATTTTCAAATCATGAAACCTATTTTCAAAAGTGTTCCAATATTTGAGCCCTAAATAAAGAATTAGTTCATGATAACAAACTGCCTAAAATATTTCAGCCTCATTATATTCATTTCCAACTTGTACTCAAATAGATATTCGGTATATATTATATCAACAATAGTGCTTGATAATCTAGTTACGATTTCTTATTAATATATGTATTTTTATTTCTTTAATCATAGGTCCTCATGATTAAATATATATCACCTCAATATTAATCTAAGCATGTCAGAAAGAGTAATTCCTTTACTATAATCAGTTCATTTAATTTATGAATTATATGACTTGAACAAAAACATTTATATATATATATATATATGATTCTCCATTGTATCTAAAATTTCAAGTTATCAAATAAAAAGCTTCATCTTCATGTCTATTATTATTCATTCATAATGGTAGCAACATAGTCTCCTTATCCCATTTATGTATGCCCTCTACAACCATTATATTCAATTGTCTCTTAATCACCACCCTTCACTGTTAATCATTCAATATCCATTATATAAAAATATTTTAATAAATTAAAACCTATTCGTCATTAATACATATTTGTTCCCCTATCTCCCACTTTTATTTTTTTCCATTCCCATTTCAATTATAAAGTTAATATTTTTATCCCCCTTACTGATAATAAATTCCAAGGTGATGGTACAATGGAAAATTTTACTCATTTCATGTTTCATTGTTGTTTTTGAAAATATAATTTTCTCCCCATTATTCTCCCCATATTAAAATATTTAGTCTAATAAAACATTTGAAAGAAGTATGTAATAAAACTTATGATAGATATGATTCATCAGACAACCAACTCTTTGTCAATTTGATCTATATCAATGTGGAAAACAAGAATGGTTGATCTATATATAAATATTTACTAAAAATATAAAGAAAAATGATTTAGTCATAGTTTTCTCTTTCATGGGATTTTCCAACTATTTTTTTAAATAAATTATTTATCTAATATCAACCTTAAGAAAAACTCATTAGTTAATTAAAGGGAAAATAATTTATTATATATTGAAGTTTAAATAGGTATGCCCATAAATAATCATATGTTATATTATCTGAGTAAAATATTGGAAATTGATCATCATGCATTAAAAAATATCATTGTATGAGAACCCTCCTTAATTATTCATTGATAATATTTTCTTTAATCTAGTAGTTAACACCTTTTTTATTATCCCCCTCAAATAATACCCTATATCATCCTTTATCTTTTTAGTAATAAACCATAAGCACAAAACATGGGATGTTTTAATGAGGCAGTAATTAAAACAATTCCTGATCATTAGTTCAGTACTCTAGATAGATATTATAGAATCCATTTCTTATTTTTTATTCCTAACCATCATTTATCTTCAGAAATGAGCATAAAAACACATATACAATTATTATGAGGATTATAAATATTTTCTTATTGAAATAATTGATGATATTCTATTCTCAACTGAGTCACACATCTCGTATTATATCCATCTTGATGAGATCTCTAAATAAAGGCTCCTTTTCTAATTCTCAATATTTTTTGTCACACCCCAAACATATAATTATAAATTTAAATTTAAATCTTTCATAGATTATTTATATAAAAAATAAACTAAAATTAATATTTTATTATATTATCATGGTATAAAATCATAATAAATAATTAAATACATTAACATATGGATAAATGAAACATAATTAGAAATAATATGATTATTATAAAACAGTAAGTAAAATAATACAAAAGTAATAAAATATTCTTCACCTTGATCTTACTTAATAAACATATAACAAAAAACAATTATATAACCAATAAAAAATTTACAAATTGGATATTCATCGTTGGAAATGAAATGATGGGATGAGATAAGGGATTTTAATAATGTTTATGTGGTTATATAGTGGGATATAATATTATCAAAATTTATTTTAGACTTCTTTTAATAAGTTCAATGAGATTATAAAAAAAATGATACAATCATTAGGTATATGAATAATTAATGAGATAAATTGTATGTTGTATATTATTAAAATATGATTTTATTTATATATTCATGAAAATTGGTATGTACAAATAGATGTAACCACATTATAAAATCTATAAATAATGTGGAAGAAAGGGAATCATGTAGTATAAGTTTTCCTTATGAAGCTCATTTTTTTTAAAACAGAAAGGATGTTGTATAACTAGGGTTTCCTCTAGATCAATCACAGCATGAACTTCACTAAGTATGTCTCCAGATAAATAATCTCTAGGAGATGTGTAGGATTTTAGAAATCATGATAATATCCATGTTAATTGAATGACAACATTCTACCACCACCATTGACTATCATACCCTTAAATCTTATATGAAGGTCATGAGCGGTTTTATAAATATTAGTTAGGAATATATAAAAATTTATTTGTTTATTTAATAAATTATATATTTCTTATTACAAATATCTATAAATTTTCACTATTGATAAATATTTTTTTAGATTGTAAATTTAATTTAATGAGAAAGGAATTTTTAAATTCAAATTTAATTAAAAATTTAACATAATTATTACCAAATAAATAATAAAATTGTAATAATTTATAATAAAATAATTTAATATCAAAAGTTAGGATATTATAAGAATTTATTTTTATACTTAATGTATTTTATAAATTAATTAATACAATGATTAGAAGAGAATTATTTTATTATAAATTATTCATAATATATAAAAACAATTTCTAGAAATATTATTTCATGATAAGAAATAAGAATAATCTCATTTTATCCTTAGAATAATTTTTATAAATGAATTCTAAATTATGAGTTATTAGAATATAATTAATCATAGATATTAATTTAATAAAAATTAAATTATTATTTTTAATTATTATTTATAAATTATTTAATGATGAGATTTTCACTTTTAGGCCAAAAAAAAGTTATTTTGGTAAAACCATATATGACACGATCAATTTAAAATAACTTAAAGAGGGAAAATTATGTTGTAAATTCCTAAAATTATAAAAATATTAGATATAAATGAGTGGATGAGGGAAAGAATAACATAAAATTATCATATATCCATTATTTTTTCTCTTTGGATCCCCTTTATATAATAATTTTCATTTTTTCACTATGGAATTGGTATTTGTGAAAATGTCACTCATGCACACCTATAAAAGAATAAATATTAAAACCCCAAAAATCACACGTTTTCATAACATTCCTCTTGAATCCATTCCCAAATTCTATAAATAAAAATCATATATGATATTTCATATTCTCGAGTTATCAGAAAGAAACCTTGATATTTCGTTCCCAAGAGCCTCTCTAATAGTTGACTTAAGTCTTCAACATATTTATTATCCACACCTTAGTAATTTATCTCTTTTATTTTTCATTAAAATCATCTCATGTATGATTTATACCTATAGTAACATGATTATAAAACCACTATTATTTAGTTAATATTATATTATATCTACTTTATAACATGTTCTTATTCATTCATTCATTCATTATAACACATTCTATTTAGGGTAAGTTATACAACCAATATTAATGAAGGATAAATTATCATATTCGGAAAAGTTTAGAAAAAAAATATTGGTAATATGATTTAATAATTATTTATTTAATATGTTTTTATAATAATTCAATTATATATATATATCTTCAATATTGAAATAAATTAGATTTATTAATTCAAAATTCACACAAAAATGTTTTTTGAAGGCTCATTAAGAATCGTCCCCATGACAAACATAGAATAAGCATTTGAATTTTGCACTCATTCAAATATAACTATTTTTACTAATTGAAAATTTTATAGGTTACAATAATAAATTCAAGGATTGAAGGCAGGAACAACCATAAAAAATCATGGATAGAAAAAAGGGGAAATTAACACCTTGATACTAATTATAACAAAAGAAAATTGAAAAATATGTAATAAGAATTTATCAATGAATGGTATAAAATAAAATAAATACAAATATGTTTTGTTATAGATGAGTAACAAACCTAAATTTATTATACATGATGTTAAAGTGCATCTAACAATGTCAAAATAGAAGGAAAGCGTTTTGTTGCAAAAAAAGCTATTTTATTCGGTAATAATCAATGTTATTTTACTATATTATTTTATGTTTGGAAAAATTCACTATTTTGATATTTTACGTGTTATTCTCAATTTATATATATGAAATTAAATTTTATAGAAAAAATATTGTTGTTAATAATTATTAATGTCATTTTAATGAGTTTATTCTTCTCTAGGTCCACATTATTCATTACCACTAGTTTTTTCTTTTCATATTAAAAAATTACAATAAGTTTTATCTTATATAATATTTGTATTTATACTTATCTCTTAATAAAATAATGTTTTATAACTCTTTAATTAATTTTAATTTTATTTAAAACATACAAAAATCATAAAAAGAAAGATCATTCAATTTTTTTATATTTTTTATCCTCCTCTCCAAATTTATTTACTCGAAATTTATTTTCATTTCAATGATCCATTGTAATGGATCCTTTTAATATAGTTTTTTCAAAGATTGTTGTTTTCATCATCTCGAAAATTATTTTTAAAAGTGACTTGTAATTTCATATCATTATAACAATATTAAAAATATTTAATGAAAACAGTTCTAATGAATTTTTATCTCATTTCCTCTCTATATAATAATATATATCACATAAGGTTATCTTCATAAATCATGGTATAATTAATATTGTTATAAAAAACCACAATGTGACTAAATATTTTGAATTAACTAAAACAATTACTTATTTCATCTTATGATATATCATTTGAATATAAAAAGTTACCCATTAATTTTCTATGTAATTTTTAAAAATAAAATATATGATTAATTTAACCATCACACATATGTATGTATTATCATTATGTGATGGGATGTCTGATGTATTCCTCTAATTTATTTGTTAAATATTTATATCTAATAATATAAGGATGCCATGTGTGGATAGGATAGTTGTTAGCTTTGTAGTCAATATTAAGTTTTTGAATGATTTTGGTGATCTCTCCTCACAACTATATGATTAGATATTATTATAGTTGTATTTCCTCAAAATTTTATCCCTTAAATTAATTGTACTTATCTATTTTCACAATATTATGATTTATTATACATATTATTGTGCCACATTTGATTGTTATGTGACATTCCAAAGTTATTATCTGTGAAAACTGATTGTTGTGATGTTCTTTTACATCCTTACACCATAGATTATATCTGATTTCATAATGATGACATTGAGGTTATATATACTTTTATCATGCTTTAAGGATAATTCTAAAGATTCCATGGACTTTTTAATCAGATTTTTCCCTCGTGATTATTTTTAACCTCACTATTATTATCTAACCATTTTTGAACATATGATATGTTTTCCCATGAATTATTTTTTAGCACAAACCATTTTATATTTCCCCTTTACCTGGGGAATTACATAACATCATATAATTATAAAGAATTCATTTGTAAGGAAATTTATATGAAATATTAATGAAATAATGTGTAATATGAATTTTATTGAGCTAATCTAAAAAATAACTGACCATTTGAGTTCAAGTATTGTGAATTTGTTTATGATATTTAATGTTTAAATTATGTAATTGATTAAAAATATATTATTTTTGTACTTAGGTTATCCCATTGGGAGTTCCATCGGAAGAAATTACATGTTGACTTATTTATTTATTTTTTATATGATTTTTTCCCCTAACTAATAGAATTTAGGCACTTTTTGGGCATTCTTAATCTATCTTAAAATTCCTATTGAGCTTTATAATGATTGAAACACCCTTTTTAATATGTTCACCCCCATAAATTATCCATATTTTTTATTTACTACCATTTAGTTAGCTCTTCTAGGATAATTCTCAAGAACATTATCTTTTATTCCATCCACAAGAAAAATCCCATTATTCTTATACCCCAACGGGAAATTTTTTTTATTGATAAAAAACACTTTATTGTTTTTGAAACATGACTCATTTTATTTCATGTGTATATTATCTGTTCCTTTTTATATATTTTTTTACGATTTAACCAGAAATAATTACTTCTTGAAAAAGGTAAAAAAAAAATTATTTCATGGTAGAGATTGACAAGAAAAATGTAGAAGTGACATTGAATAGTCAATGGAATGGGTAGAATGATATTGTCCAGTAAGAGTCCACTGGCCATCTGATGGAGATACAATGGATCGCATTGTAGAGATGTCCAGAAATAGTCACCTCCTTGTAAGCCATTGATTTTATATGGAGGATATTTTCTATCAGGTGGAACCATTACTACTTGTTTGAGGAGAAAATAAATGTAGAAAAAACGTTAGGTTTGGGTCATTATTGTTTTATCTGAATTTCTTGGATACCAAAACTCTATGAAGGCTATAAAAAGGGATCATTGTATACACAATTCTCAGTCCACTTTCAATTAATCAATGTGAAAAAATCACCCAGGAAGCAAAAATTGTATCAAATTCTCTCAAAATATCACAAAATCTTAATGTTATAAACATTAATCATATTGTGTGTGACCACGATATCAACCATGTTGATCATGCAACCAAATCAATAACTACGTTTTCATTATCAACATTATCCAATGATTTAATGAAATTAATATTCAGATATTTTGTGCCTGATTCTATATCTTTTTAAAAGACCCTTTTTAAAACCCATTGTATGTCACTTATTATCATTATCATTATATATTTATTTCTATATAAAATTAATTATATATATAATGATTTTTTTTCATTATAAATGGATTTAAATTAAATAATTTCTCTGTTTTCATTATTCCTCTAACAATTTTATTCATGGTTATCCATTTAAACCATGTAGTTTTATTATTTTTTATATATTCAATCTATGGGATTTGGGTTCCTGTTATTTTTGTTAAAATCATGTGTTTCGAGGTTCTTGGATTCTATTAAAAGAATTCATTTTTGTTTATTGGATCCTATTCAAAGCAACAGTTTTATAAATTTAAACCTAATTATCATTATCATGGGGAGGAGATGTAGTGTTATTTTTTAGTACTATTTTTAAATATCTTTTTTAAATAGCTCGTGTGTATTTAATTTAAACATCTCTATTTCCACATCTATTTTACATAATTTCCTAAATATAATATTAACTAACACTTAAATTTTTAATATTGACTAGTTAAATATATCATTTTATCATTTATCTCATTTATTTACTTATCTACATTATTGTTTTATAAGTTTTATTCCCCCCATCTTTCCATTTCTTAGACAATATATAAGTTTCTTTATTAAATGTATTTCAATTTGATTCATGTATTTTTCATAATTATCCAAAATTCATTAAATTTTTATAATAATTTTTATCATTCCCTTTTTTATAGTATATCAACATTTTATTTCTTTGTGAATGATAATTTTCAACTTTTCTCTTCGTTGTGCCTTGTTTAATTATTTTCTCCGACTTCTTAGACCCCAAGATACACTCTAAAATACTTTAGTATTTCCTTTTTAGAATTCTCAAGCTTAAATTCTCATCATCATATAAACTGTGCAAAGAATATTATCATTAGAACATATCATAACAATTACTGATTTTCATGATTTTCCAAAAATATAATAAAGATTTTCCTATTTATTATTTGTCAAAATAATTCATCTTTTTTTTTCAACACCGCTTTTTTCTCACCAATATTATTCTTATATATAGAAATTATCTCACCTAATTCAGTCCTTCTATAATCCCATAATTAGATATATTATTCCCATATTCAATAACCATATCCCCAAACTTCCAAAATCACAAACAATAGAAAATCGATGTTGTTCTCTTCCTTCGGGTTTCAATAAATATTAATATTTTCTCTTTACTACTTTTGGTTTCAAAATCCAAACTATTGGTTTATTCTTTGGGTGATAATTTTTTTACAGTTTCTTATATCCACCCTTAAGGATGTGGTGGATTTCGTATCATTTTTTCACCAAACTTTTCTACATTTTTAATTGTAATATGTACTTTCATATTAGATAATATTTGTAAAAATATAAATATTTGTGTCATGTGTTACCTTTATCTGTGATCTTATAATAGATGATTATATAGATTATCCGACACAATTTTTTTACATGGGTGGGTTCTTTTAATGACAATATTATTTTTAGAATATTTCATTGGAATAACTATTCTAGAAGTATTCTGGGAAGTCTTAACTTCCATGGATTCCGTATTTCATAGTTCAAAATTCAATTTAAAACACTTCTTATTCAGAACAATCCTATAGTCATTAACTGATTTCAATATTTCTCACCAGTTCCTTTTCTTCTCCAAATAATAATATCCATGAATATGTATTATCACTTATAGAAGATTTTTAATCTCCATTATTATCTATAGTTATATTTATAACTAATCATTATTTAAATTTAATTATATTTTTTCTTTAAATGCATGGATATTCACTAATATGATTAATTTATTCTCATCTTTCCCCAAAATTAAATTCTCTAACAGTTCTTGGATTATAGAATAAATTTATTTAAAATTGATCAATAATAACCCTTTATTTTTCAACTACATTGTGAAATATTTTTGATGCCATCAACTGTAATCACTAACTATGCTTTCTCAATGATTTGTTTTTTAATAAAGGAAATATATAAGGGAAAATAATAATAGTATCATTATTTAAATTATAATTATCTTTAAAGTAGATATATTTAATTTGTTAAATATACTAACTTCCCTCCTAATAATTATATATTGGTGTAGATTATTATTGGGGTTATTTTAAAAAACTCACAAAAAATAACTACTTGTTTTAAATTTTGGTGAATACCCTTTCCTTTTTGAATTTTTCCTTAAAAAAATTTCCACATTATTCAATCTATTCTTCATGGTTTTAGAAAAATCCTCATTGTTGGCACTGAATGTAATGATAAATATATATTCTACAAAATTAAATTCTAAAAATTCTTCAAATTTGTACTTCATATATATCCTATTAGACAACTAGAAAAAAAATATATTCAATCCATCTAAACCAGAATATCACTATTATGAATTTATGTTCACCATGATCTATATTCCACACAAGTGGTTTGATGAATATGGGCGACCTATTTTAGTAAATTAATTTTTATCATTTAAATTAACCACAATAAATTATTAAATCCTAAATAATTTGTTAATATAATATATGTATATAATTTATTTAAAAAAACACATTCACCCAAAATTCAGGATATATTTTAATGAAATCGTAATTCATAGCAGTTTTACAATATTTTATCCCAACATGGGAACCCAATCATTCATGTGTTTTGGTCGAGTTTGAGATGAATTTATACACTATATTAGACAATGTAATACAATGTGATACATATTAAAAATCATTTATTGTCTCCTATAATTATATTTATAGTAACTATCACTTATTAATAGTCTCCTAGCTTGTTTTCTATACTGGATCCTTCGAGTTTATAATGGGTGCTCCCGAAATCACTCAGTAAGATCTTCAAGACTAATTTGATATCATTTTATCACCAATGTTATGATATTCATCATGATTAATAGGTACTTGATTGTAATATTATATTATAATACAACTAAAATCAAATCTAACTTATTCAATATAACATACCCTCCAATAAATTCTATTACAGCATAATGATCTGTAGTGTGGAATAAACATAAACATTTTTCTCCATTATTCACATACGAATATAAATATGAAATAGGTCTAAAATAATTTTATTATTTTCAATTATTTATTTGAATTGACACATCAATAAATGTTTATTCATTCTTCTCGTCCAAGTTTTATGATATGGAGATATTATAGAGTTTCTGCTTACTATTATTATTTGTTACATGGGTTATTTTCTTCTATAATCTCACTAGATAAATATCTATTTGAAACCACAAAATAAATTAGGTATTATGTTTTAGGTTAATAAATATCTTCTCATTACTGCATCTACTTATGTTATATCTATTTTATACCAATAGAAAATCACTCCAATGTATTTTCTATATTTTAATATTTTAACGACCCTTCATTTTAAGTAAAATTATCTTATCATTAATTTACATTAAACCCTCATTTAAATTGGTTTCTAAAAATCACTATATTAACGCTCCATAAAAAAATTAAATATATCATGTCATGTAATACTATACCATGTTTAGTGTAATTTTATTAGAATTACCCTACATGAATATAATTGTATTAGAAAATTTTATACCATAACAATTCTTTCTTTATGTAAATTATTATTTGATCCACCCTCACCACAACCATAGAATAACTGAATCACTTCATTTTTCATTGTAAAATTTCTCATAAGAAATTCCTAATGACATCTTGTGGAATTCCCCTTTTCAATTTCAAAATTTCTATATAATTCACTTCTCCTCCAAGGTGTGAAGGTATATCCATTCTCAATACCCACATAAACAATAACCTCGTACTCAACCATCATCCCGATGTGACCTTCTGTATGACATGAGTCTAATTTTTTATGTTCATCTTAAATCATAATCTCTTTGAATCATATTCCTGTTTGATAAATAAATGAACAACTTCAAAATCCATGGATTTAATATCAAAATCTATCTTCCAAAGAATATTAATCCACTCAAATTCATCCAAGGAAATATGTATTTACTCTTCTATAAGATTTATTTACTCTTACAGATCATAGTTATCCACAAGAATTTACTTGTATTCAAACTACATTTGGTCTATGATATTGGTATATATTTGGTAAAAACACTTATTTATCAAAGTAATAATTATATTTTACATCTTTATATATCATTTTATACTCTATAGTTACTCTTATGTATACAGTGACTTTCATGGGACTTTGTTAATTTTTTAATCGTTCTTCCAAATGACTCTTATGAATGCCTCTAAGATAATTTTATGTATTCAAATCCAATTATAATTATTTTATTTATCTCATATATTGAATCTTACATGAAAATAAAAATACTATTTTACATATAATTTATTTTTCAAATATTTAGTTTTTATAGAGTTACACTTGCACATTAATCGGCTTATTATTAAACATTATTTATACTTTTAAAATTTATTAATTCTTTTCCACATATTTTTTATGTAATACAAATAGAGCATTAACTACAAAAAAATTCAGATGTATTTTTCTAATGTTACCTTAATGTACAAAACATTCCTAAATCAAATTTTTAATCGCAAAACATAAATTTCATAGGTTATGTCCATAAATCCCACTTCAACTCTAATGATTCTCATTAATTTTCTATCTACTAAATAGAATCTAAAACCCGTTAAATGACTATATAAAATATCATAATATTTAAAAATATAATAAAACTGATTTCAAGTGTGTTGAATCAGATAAGAACTCAAATTTGAGTGTGTTCATGATTCCCACATTACCATTACCATTATAGCATCATCTTACCCTTCATCAACCAATCATAAAGAGATATTAACTATGTATTAAATAAAATATAATTATTTATAATATAGTGATGGTTTGATACTTATATCATACTTTTTATTTCATTAATACAGGCCTGTCATGATTCAAATTCTATCACTCAAACTAAATATAAATCTATAATAGAAATTTTATATTTCACATTCACCATCACTTATTGTGTATGCATTATAGGATAATCACATCAATCATCACACATATATGATACTTTATTGAATCAGAATATCCAATATTTTAATGTAGTAGTTTCATCCCTATATCCATTTTCATTCATTAATAATAGAAGAAACAATTTTTCCATTGCTTAAATATATATGTTCATTATTTGTTTGCCTTCATTTCACTCTTAATTGTAACTAAAATTCCCCCCACATTGACTTTAATTGACATAAATATATTAAAATATATTAAAACATGAGCTTCATTTATCCATTTATGGTATAAAATTATAATGTATGATTAATAGATATCATTATATGAATAATAAACCAAGTATAAGAGCATCACCCAGAACCTCCAATGTCTATAAAAAATTAACAAAAAATATCCCCATAAGTGTAGATAGTCTCCTTAGTATGAACAATCAACTATAGATTGATCATGGTGTTGAGTCATTTCTATGATCAAAAATCACTTTGGATACCCATATATAATAGGGAGTTAAAATATTAATTATAATCTGAAATGATAATACTTGAGACACCATAGATCTACATTCTCTTTTCGATACATATTTATTAAATAATCCACCATGATCAACTCCATAATCATTAAAAAGTTCGAAATATTCACCAATATATCCATAATTACATAGATAGTGTCACATCCACCATAATCCTAGGGAAACCTTATAATGAAATACATTGATATAACCTCCCATTTTAATCAAGTACATTATCATGCATGAAATACCCATTAGGAATATAATGCTTGGAATTTAGCTTCTAGAATACAAAACACTAAGTCATGTACTCTTCTATTTACATCTTCAGACCTAAAACCATATATAAATTGTCATAGAATTATACACCATTGAAAAAACAAGATTCCCAATGACAAATATTTTAATAAACATACATAGTACCACCTAATGCACTAAAGAAAAAAATGAAACAATACCCTTGAAATAATAACCAATGCATATCATCCTTATACCATCCCTCAAGGGCATCACTGTAGAAAACATGACCACACAAATTATTTATATTATAATAACTCGAACAATATTCCTCTGTTTTTCACCAAATATTATCACATTATTATTTGATAAGATAAACATCTACCATAAAGATCCTCCATATCAATATTCCTAATTAAAATTATCTATTAAACTCTCAAAACATGTCATGTCTCATGGAAAATATTTCAATGTTTTATCTTTGTAAATGCATCAACTAATACATTCAACTTATATGGTTTCAAAATATTTAAATGGTATTATTCCTAAAGAACTCAATTTTCATCATTAAATATCTTTAAATAAAAGTGATATAAATTGTACCTTAATCAATGGTGAACATTAAATACCACTAACTATTCACTATATGATATAGTATCTTAATATATTCAATGAAAACAGAACTGGGTAAATCTCAATATCATGGGTTTAATGGAATAATTCATGCGGACACAACTATTGATACCAATAAGAGAATACTACTCTCTAATCTATCAATACATATCCCAGTCGGTTATATAAAGCATCATTGAATATTGAGAACATAACTACCTTATCTAATAGATAAATCACTAGATAACTTTCCAGATTATACTTCAGTCATAAAACGTAATCTATAAACTATAATATCCATAAAAAATTCTTCTTTCTCTTTTATACGACTATCAACAAAGTCACCATGGAACCAATATTGATCACAACCTTGTTACAGTATCTTTAAAGAGTATGTAAACTCAATACTATCGTAATATTTCATAGATACTATCATTAATCTATTACCTCAATATTTCAAGGATCCAGTTCCAATTTATAAGGATAAAAATTGTGACATAAAATAGGGACCTCTCATAACTAAAACATACTATAAAATATCATCCCAATGTACTGATGATGTTTAAAAACCTCCCAAACATATCATAAAGGATAAATATGATCCTACATGGACATCAAATACATAAAGATATATTCAATAATCAGGTACCCAAATTGATCAATGAAATCATGGAATAAAGATTTTATAGATCCTCCAAAAATTGCTATTGGGTTTAATTTTTCAAATACATTACTCAAAAATCATAGTGTCAATAACAATGTCATATTGGATTTTTTCAGGTATCTTTATTATTAAACATTATTAAATTAGGCTCTAATATCCAATAAATATTTGATAACATGGTATAATCCATTTAACAATTTGAATAAAAATAAATCCTTAGGAGAGGATAACATATTTCATCATCACCTGATTCAAATGAAAAATAATTTTTACGAAAAATAATTTTTACACAATCATAGTATTCCACATTTATTCATCTTAATAAAACTATAGCACCCCATAGTGACACCCATTCATAAATGAAAACTTTTGGAAGAATATAATTAATTGAAATCAAGTATATGACAAATATGAATGAATCATATTATATGAATGATTCTAAATCATGGTAAACTCATATTGTTACTGTCACATAATCAATAACATATCAATGGTAAGTGTCAAAAACTTTTTAGAAGATACGTTAGATAAATATTTCATGAACATTTAGAACACTAATTTATTTACCACTATCGAACATAGCATGAAATCCACTATTATAAAACAATAGTGGCTCTAGATGCTGACAATCCATATGATGCTACAACTCTTTGAAAATATCATGAATTTAGTATAACCAATCCATGTCAATGATAATATCCTATTATTATATTATAAAACATAGTAAATTCATTCATATTACACCAGCACTAATTCAAAATCTCTAAACCCAACATATAAAATATTCTAACATCTAATTTTTATATTCAATTCCAAATAAACATGAAGTACCTCTACTATAGACATCAAAATTAGAATAAATTCAGTCCAATATATATGTGTATAGCTCTTTAAGAAGATAAAATATATACTCGAGTAAGGGATACAAATTTTAAATGACACACCATGTTTGGTCCACCTACTGTTGACAAACCTATGAAGTATAACTAACTACACCCAACTCCTCAACCTCTATTTCTCTACCAATGACCTCCAAAATCACCATATATAGAACTATGTTCTAAATGAAGGGTAAATCATTGGTCTATAATCTATCTACTCCATATTTCCTCTTTTATCCAAAAAACATAAAAGATATTCTACAATTTATATCTCTTAAAGGAATATATTTTAAGGGTTTCACTTATTGTGGGATTCAATATTTGTATTGACTAAAAAATAAGTTCATGTCCAAAATATTAAAATATCTACATCATCCATAATAAAAACAGTTAGGCATAAGTTTATGTTACTGGATAAATAACTAAAAACCATAGGAGAACTAGATAGGGAGACATAGTGAATACTTTTATTAGAGTAAAGATTTACTGAATATAAAAAAAATAACAACAATTAAGATGATATAGTCTAAGGTTGTTAATTATTTGTTGACTTTATATTCTCTGTCACATTTGGAATCATTTTTAATGTCAATGGGATCACCTAGAACTTGGTGTACGGATGGAACTCCTCCTTGAAATTCCACATTATTGAAAAATTATGCAGTAAAAGATTTTATGTATAGAGAACAAGGTCATTTAACTGAATCCTTAGCTCCCATATGTTAGAAATCCCCTACCGAAGATAACGTAACTCATTCCATCACACTATTTTTATATTTAAATAATACAACTACACATTAAAATTATCACAAAACATATCCCATGATAATTATAACTCCTCATGATCATTAAGACGTAGGATTACCCACTAATAATAATCTACATGCAACAAACCAACATTTAATTGAATATAGTGATCCTTATTGGTATGGTTGAAAGTAAAATCAATCTTCAAATCCTCTATGAAACAATCAAACTCATGATCAAATGAGCCCCTCATACATCTGAATGATCTGGAACAAAACAATTGCATTATCTTCTACTAAGAAACACTTCATCAACCTCAATGATCTAATAAACTACTAGAGTATCCTTCTATACATCACCATTCCAACCCTTATATGTATTCCTAGCAGGATATATCATTATAAAATAGAAAATTTAATTTTTGATACATAAAATAACGACTTCCTTAGATCATTAAAATAATTATAATTTAGTTTTTCAACAACTTTACAAATTAAATGTAATGGCCCGGGTTGTTGAAGGACCATTACATAGTAAATATCAGGTGTTTGAGGTGTTCTGGGTGGTCTAGGAGGCCATCCCAACTTCTTGGTGAAGTCTGACCCATGGTGGGCCTACTGGTAGCCTTGGCTTACCAGTAGCAGGCCGACCATTAGCTCGGTCTACCAGTAGCCACATCCTACCGGTAGCTCGGTCAACCGGTAGTTGTAGCCTACTGGTAGCTCGGCTAACCGGTGGACCTAGCTTAAACCCCCACAGGTTTTCCAGTAGCGCCTCATTTGGCGCAAATTCCCTGTTTGGACCCCATTAATGCTCATTTTAAAAGCCCAGTAATGCCCATAAATGGAGTTTAATTAATTTTTTAATGTGTCACCCTGGTGTGTGCATCAGTTTTAACCTCCCCTGAAAGCTTGGACCCTTTAAGGGCGTGTGGGGCCGCACAGTTGTCCAATGACCCCACTCCTTATACGGTTTCACATTCTTATCTCAACCATCCTCGACCCCTATAAACTAAAGGGTTCCCACTGGGTTTCATTTCTCAATCACCCGCCCATCAATTCATCTCCTCATCCTTGAGTTCCTGAGGCCCCACCCCTGTAAATCGTGCAACATCTGTTCCTGGCGTGTGAAGATAAACTTCAATCATTGATCAATCAAGTAGGGTTTCACCTCCGTCTCTCCTTCCTGTGTATCTTGTGGGGTAGGTACGCTACTGCTTCTATAGAATTGGATGAACCAAACATTAATAATGATAATAAATGGATTATAAAGAATGAAGGGAAAGAGTGTGACCAATGATGCTGTTCTGTTTTTCTTTTAATGATTTCTGATTTGTACGGGCTTACACCTACTGAAAATCATGGTCGTTGGTGGTCTGTTTATGTGCACTAATAAACCCTTATCTTATTGTGTTGGTCGTATAAAGTAAATTGGTCAATTACGTATATTCAGTTGAATAAATTAAAAGCACTAGGATCAATCCATTTCTGTGATATCCCTGGTTAAATTAGAATGAAATTGGAATAATGGAGTATGTTAAATCATTTAATTCTGACAATATCGGCATGGGCATGCTTTATGTTGGTGGAAGTGGTTTGGTTTCTTTTATTCACGGGCCGATTGATGGGTGATGTGGGTGGGGATCGGATCCCATGTTGTTATGGTTTCGCTAGTTGTGAATTTAAGGCCGCGTGGTTACCTTAATTACATCACGAATTGGGGTGGAATCATCTATTGATGAGGAACCCTTGGCTCTTGGGTTTTGGGAACATGGGTTAGTATCTTGGCTTGTGCTTTTGCTTGCTAGTTTCCCATATATCGGAAAAAGACTCATCTAACATTATTACTAAACATGAAAACAAGGATGAGACAAATGCGTTTTAGTTTGGTGTGGGTTGTGACTTGAACGTGGGTACTGAATGAGTTCTTTAGGCGTGCTAAAGAAAAACCTAAACATTGGGTCAATGCTTGATACCTATACCTATACATTTAGTTTTGTTTTTCTTATTCACACCCCACCTAAGTTGATCACTCTGTGCCGAACACCCCCATTTTATGGGGGATGGTGTTTTCCCCAACACTTATATAGTGGTTGGTTATTAGCTCCTTTCTGCTCCCTTTCCCGGATAGCCCATGTATCTTCAGGCAGTCTTTGATGGCATGAATTCCATTATTAGCCCAAGAATCTTTGGGCAGGGTGGTGTGGTGGTTGGCCCAGGTGTGTACGGGTAGGTGGCTTCCAAAGTGTCTTCAGGATGAGTCTCAGGTGTCTTCGGGCATGGCAGTGGATCTTCTAGCCCAGGTTTCTTCAGGCGTGGCGGTGGTCGTTCTGGCCTAGGTGTTTGCAGTCATGGTTATGCGAGACATTTGGGCCCTAGGTGTTTGCGGGCGAGGTTGGCAGTGGGACTACGTGAGGGTATGGCCCAGGTGTGTGCGGGCTGGGTGTGGCAGTGGGAATGTGGTGAGAATGGTGGGATTGTTTTGATGCATAAGATGTCTTCAATAACTAGTGGGAAAGTGGCATGGGGTACCCAAACACTGATGTGCTATTAATATATATTACTTGACTTGCGTTATTTGGGGAGGGTGCCTTGGTGAGGCTTGGGGGGTTAGTTTCCTTATTAGGTTCTTGGTTATCCCTCTTCTCGTAGGGAATTAGTATGACTCCCCACTTGTACACGAGATCTTAAGGTTTTCTCCCACTGAGTATACTTGTATGCTCACCCTACGTACATAAAACTGTTTTCAGGTTTCCAGGAGGACTTTCGGGATCGCGCAGGACCATACTAGCACATAACCATTGGGATAGTTGCATTTGTTGTTTTTATTTCTTCGGAACTTTACCTTTGTAGTCACTTTGTACTTTGTGGTATTTACTTTTAAAACATTCATATGGGAATGGTTTGAATTGGCTTTACTTCCACTTTTAGTTTTGGTGTTGTGGGATTTACTATCTTATCTCCCAATCCTATTAAAATAAAAATGGTAATGCCTTCAATTTAGTGAGTCATTCTATACCCTGGGAGCTGGTCGCCACTCCGGGTCCTACTGAAGGCGGGTTTCGGGGTTCATTATCTCTCCTTGAACTTGAAGAAGGAAGGGCCAGTCAATCTTCTGACCCTTCCCTCCTTTTGGTGAAGGTAGGTCGTGACAGAATGGTATCAGAGGTATGAGGTTTTAGAGATAAGATGGAGTCTCGAGTTAGGAACAGTAAGTATTCCATGGGATGGTAGGGAAATATTGTTGGGTGACCGTGGTGTGTGAATTAGGCCAGGGAAGACCGGCTAAGACATGATATTTTAGGGGCCCCCGTGATCCTATGCAAGGACTTTGGACCTACCGAACGACCAAATGAGGCCACGCTGATTGCAGGTTAGAAACCCTAGGAAATGTACATGCATCATAATGGCTTATGTTCTCCTGTTTCATGAGTGTTTTGGAAATTTAAATAAATAAGAAGTTTAAATTTTAAGAACAATATTTTGCACTACTTGGGATTAGGAATTCCTTTAATACCTTGCAGCTATGGAACCTGGGAGGCGACCACGTGTGGTGCAGGTGATCGTGGCCGAGGAGATTACCTTGGCCAATCGGCAGAGAGATGATCGAGAGGAGGAGGATGACCAGTGGCAGAAGACACTTCAGGCCTTCCAGTGACAGATCCTTGAGAAATATGAGGGCAGCACCTCTGATATGAATATGGAGAGTTGGTTAGAGAAGCTGGTGACAGCCTTCGGCTTGATTCGGGCCCCGAATGAGTACTGGGTCCCTCTGGCCTTTAGCCGGATTCTAGGAGTATCGCGTCAGTGGTGGACACTTTACCTGGGGGAGAGGAGAGATGCTGGGGTGGCATGGGCTGATTTTGAGAAGGAGTTCCGAGTGGAATTACTCTCTTCTACGATGAAGGCGGAGAAGTGGCAGGAGCTACTCTCCCTCCAGCAGGGAGTATGTCTGTAAGGGATATGGAAATCTAGTTCATGGACCTCCTACATTTTTCTCCGGACCTCTTTCTAGACGAAGAGTCTCAGGAAAGACATTTAGAGGAGGTGCTCCGACCCTCCCTTTAGTACGTTGTTACCCCATTCACCTTGTCGACATAATTGGAGGTCCATAAGAAGGTCGAAGTGGTGGAGAGGATGCACATGAATGGAGGTGTATCATGAGAGGGGATCCAACTGGGATCATCGAAGGGGAAGGCTGTTAGTTCCAGACCACCAGCATCGGGACCCTCTCGGTTCCGACCAGCACGGAGCAGGACACATCAGTTCCAGTTCTGGTCCCCCGGCCCTCACCCTTTCCTTTCGGGCCTAGGACCGAGGCGCTTAGTCTGTGGGAGCAATTGACATCACTCGAATAAGTGCCTCGACTGAGTACAGTACGGCGGTGGTGGACAGGCCCAGCACCCGCCCTAGCAGCAGCTTCCAGCTATGCCCTTCCAGCAGTAGCTGCAGGGACAACAAGCTCCCTCTTCTCCGAGAGCAGACATTGCAGGAGGAGGATGACCTCAGGGTGCTCTTCAGGGACCTCAACCACGGCATGGTCGGAGAGGTGGCCGATAGATGAGAGTCAGAGGAGTTGGGCGTGGGAAGTTTCATGGCGCGGAGGCAGCAGTCCCAGCAGGACCGGAGGTCATTCGATGTACGATCAGTTTTTTTAGCACCCTTACTAATGCCTTGTTCGATACCAGAGCTTTGCACTCCTTCATTGCACCCAGTCTAGCCCATGCTTTGGGTCTAGATGCTGATATAATTCCAGTGCCACTGGTACTGAGCACACCAGTTGGATGCCATACCGACTTTTTATATGTTTGTCGAGGATGTAGACTGATGATTGGGCCACATCAGTCAGCCAATGATCTAATAATGCTACGGATATAGCCATACGATGTCATCTTAGGCATCAAATGGCTATTCAATGTGTGTGCCATCATCGACTGCTTCTGAGGAAGGGCTGCGTTCTCAGACTTGGGTGGCCATCACGTTACCTTCATTGGCGAGCGGAGCAGTCAGAAGGGCAGCATGCGAGAGGAACCCCTCCTCTTCTTTCTAGCTTAACTATCAGTAGAGTCGGTAAATGCTGAGATGGTGGAGGTTCCACGAATCGTTAGTGAGTTTATGGAAGTATTTCTCGAGGAGGTAACGACTCTACCCCCTCGACGTGATATCGAGTTTGGGATAGACTTTCAGCCTGGTGCTCATCTGATCTCGATGGCCCATTACCGAATGGCACCTTCGGAGCTACGGGAGTTGCGGATTCAGATTAATGATCTGATGAAGAGGGGTTATGTTTGTCAAAGTTCTTCCCTGTGGGGTGCTCCAGTCTTGTTCTCAAATAAGGAATATGGTGCTCTCAGGTTGTGTATAGACTGTAGGAAGCTAAATCAGGTGACGATCAAGAATCGCTACCCTCTTCCGAGGATAGATGATCTTTTTGACCAGTTGAAAGGGGAAGGGTGGTTCTCAAAGATCCACCTGTGGTCTAGGTATCACCATTTGAGAGTGAAAGAGGGCGACATCCCGAAGACGGTGTTCAGGTGCAGATATGGGCACTTCAAGTTTGTAGTCATGCCTTTCAGTGTTATGAACGTCCTGGCTGTGTTCATGGGGCTTATGAACTCCATCTTCTATGAGTACCTAGATCAGTTCGTAGTTGTGTTCATCGACGATCTCCTGGTCTATTCAAAATCAGTGGAGGACAATTCGGAGCACCTGAGGACAGTTTTGGAGTTCCTCCGACAGAACCATCTTTATGGGATGTTTCCAAAATGCATGTTATAGACACGAGAAGTGCACTTCCTTGGGAACGTAGTGTCTGAGCATGGGGTAGCGGTGGACCCATCAAAGGTTGAAGTAGTTGTTTCCTGGGAGGTACCCAAGAATGTAGAAGAGGTTTGCAGTTTCGTCAGGCTGGCAGGTTACTATCGAAGGTTCATACCCAACTTCTCCCGAGTTTTAGCCCCTTTTACATCATTGACTAAGAAGGACCAGGTTTTCTTTTGGAGTGAGCAATGTGAGGAAGCCTTCAGTTATCTAAAGGAGAAGCTGGTAAGTTCCCCAATGGTGAGACAACCAGAAGAAGGGGCGACGAATGAGGTGTTATGTGATGCTTCAGAGAAAGGCCTCAAATGTGTGTTGATGCAGTGACAAGGGGTGATCTCTTATGGGTCTAGGCATCTACTGCCTCATGAGTGTAATTATGCCGCCTACTCCCCAGAGCTTGCAGCGGTCATTTTTGCGCTAATGTTATAGTGGCATTACCTCATCCGAGAATGCTTTGTGGTCTTCACGGACGAGAAAAACATGACGTATATCTTCTCCCAGTGGGACCTAAATTTGCACCAGTGAAGGTGGGTGGAGTTCCTCCAGGATTACGACTTCGATATTTCCTACACTTCAGGGAAAGGTAATGTAGTGTCTTTTTCCTTGAGCAGGAGATCATATAAGGATGTGGTCCGAGAGTCGGCAGATACCTAGAAGGCGATGGAGGAGTTGGCTGCCTTGCACCTTGATGGGAGGACGGATGCCGATAGGGGTTTCCAGTATCAGATGACAGTGTAGACTTCTCTGTTGTAGCAAGTGGATGAGTCTTAGTGGGGAGAACCAAAGTACGAGGTGATGCATGACCGAGTTGACCAAAACAATACACCGGAAGGGTGGAGAGAGGATGGTCAGAACCGGATGCTTTTCTGAGAAAAGTTGTTTCTTCCAGAGATGATGCATGAAAAGGTTCTTAGTGAGTTCCACAACTCACCCCTAGAGGTGAACCCTTGAGTTTCCAAGATGTACCAGGGTCTGATGAGAGAGTTCCGGTGGCATGGAGTAAAGCGAGCAGTGGCATAATTTGTGGCCAAGTACCTAGTGTGTCAGCAGGTGAAGGCTGAACACCATTTTCCAGGTGGCCTATTACAGTCTCTGGATGTCCCCGAGTTGAAGTGGGAGGACATCTCGATTGATTTCGTCATAGGACTACCCATGGTTCAAGGGGGTATGATACCATCTGGGTAGTAGTGGACCGGTTGACGAATTCGGCTCACTTTTTGGCGATTAAGGAGATGAGTGCAGTGGATGCTTTAGCACGGAGGTACGTGGATGAGGTGGTGCGGTTGCATGGTGTTCCGAGGTCCATAGTCTCAGATAGGGATGCACGGTTTACCTCACGAGTCTAGAGAGGATTTCAGTATTCTTTTGGCACTCAGCTACGTCTTATCACGACTTTCCATCCCTAGACGGATGGACAGACAGAGCGCCCCATCCAGACCATGGAGGATATGCTGCGGGCATGTGTCCTCGACTCAGGAGGATCGTGGGTGCGACACTTACCTTTGATAGAGTTCTCCTACAACAATAGCTATCACTATACCATTGTTATAGCCCCGTTAGAAGCCTTGTATGGGAGACCATGCTGCTTACCTGTGTGTTGGAC
The DNA here is from genome assembly GCA_963277665.1 of Viscum album. Lineage (NCBI taxonomy): Eukaryota > Viridiplantae > Streptophyta > Magnoliopsida > Santalales > Viscaceae > Viscum > Viscum album. The sequence continues at coordinate 387,361,398 of OY728146.1, forward strand.
CAGAGTTGGAGAGGCGGGCATCCTTGGCCCAGAAGTGGTACAGAGAACGACAGAGAAGGTTCAGCTTATACTGGAAAGGATAAAGGTGGTCCAGGACTGATAGAAGTCATATGCTGATACCAGGAGGAGGCCCTTGGAGTTTGAGGTTGGAGACCACGTGTTCTTGAAGGTCTCCCCTCGGTGTGGAAAACAGTGGTTTAGCAGGGGGAGTAAGCTATCTCACAGGTTTATCAGACCCTTTGAAGTGTTGCAGCGGGTAGGCGAAGTGGCTTCTCAACTAGTGTTACCACTACTGATACTAAGGATACATGACATCTTCCATGTGTCTCAGCTTCGTCGGTATCTGTACGACGATTCGCACGTCCTCGACGGGGGAGAGCTAGACATTAGGGACAATGTGACCTTTGTTGAATGACCAGTGATGATCAGGGATCGTGAGGAGAAGGTGCTTCGTGGGTGAACCATTCCCTTGGTTCGTGTGTTATGGAGAAATAGTGGGCTTGAGGAGAGTATGTGGGAGAGGAAAGCATAGATGTGTGCCCAGTACCCATAGTTGTTTTTATTTTTGTACTGTTCATTTATACTTGTTGTGTTGGAGCGTTTTTACCTTGTTGGCTATGAAATATGTGGTTCTTCCTCCCTCTGTGGGTGAAAAGTCCTGGCTATGGGAAGGGGAGGACCCGACCCCTAATCAAGATGCATTAATGTGGATGCGGTTAAACCCATGCAGGCGAGTCAGTGTCGTCCAAAGTGGATAGTATCTTGACATGGGGGAAGAGACACTCCAACCCACATGACCAGGTAGTTTGACATGGTATGTTGCTTGGTTCTTAAGAGGGAGGCATTTATTAGTTAACAATGCAGTTTACTCCTGAGAGGTATCTTTCAAGGTGGTTGTTCGAACCCTCTGTTTCCTTATGGGTTGTCTTGATTCTCGAGGGTGATAATAGTTTGAGAGGTATCTGATGTAATGGCCCGGGTTGTTTGAGGACCATTACTTAGTAAAAATCAGTTGGTTGAGGTGTTCTGGGTGGTCTGGGAGGCCATCCCAACTTCTCGGTGAAGTTTGACCCATTGTAGGCCTACCAGTAGCCTTATCCTACCGGTAGCTCAGTCTACCCGTAACCGCCGCCTACCGGTATCTGCAGCCTATCGGTAGCTCAGCTAACCAGTGGACCTAGCCTAAACCCCCACGGGTTTTCCAGTAGCACATCCTTTGGTGCAAATTACCTGTTTTGACCCCTTTAAAGCTCGTTTTAAAGCCCAGTGACACCCATAAATGGCGTTTAATTAATTGTTTAATGAGTCACCCTAGTGTGTGCGTCAGTTTTAACCACCCCTAAATGTAGGGACCCTTTAATAATGTGGGGGGCCATGCGGTCGACCCATGACCCCGCTCCTTATGCGGTTTCGCGTTCTTATCTCAACCGTCCCCAACCCTTATAAACTAAAGGGTTATCCCTATTTTTATTTTCTCGATCACCCTCCTATCGATTCGTCTTCTTGTCCTTGAGTTCCTGAGGCCCCACCCCTATAAATCGCGCATCTTCTGTTCCTGGCAGGTGAAGATAAACTTCGATTATCGATAAATCATGTAGGGTTTCACCTTCGTCTCTCCATTCTATGTATCTTGCGGGGTTGGTATGCTACTGCTTCTATAGAATTCGATGAACCAAACATTAATGAAGGTAATAAATGGATTCTAAAGAATGAAGGGGAAGGGTGTGACCGATGATACTGCTCTGTTTTTATCTTAATGATTTCTGATTTGTATGGGCTTACGCCTACTAAAAATCATGGTCGTTGGTGGTCCTTTTCTATGCACTAATAAACCTTAATATTCTAGAGTTGTTAATTTAAAGGAAATTGGTTAATTACGTATATTTGGATGAATAAATTGAAATCACAAGGATCAATCCTTTTCTATGATAACCCCAGTTAAAGTACAGCAGAATTGGAATCATGGAGTGTGTTAAATCTTTTAAATCTCAAAATACCGGCATGGGCCTGCTTTGTGTTGGTGGTAGTGGTTTGGTTGCTTTTATTCACAGGTTGATTGTCGGGTGATGTGGGTGGGGATGGGATCCACTGTTGTTATGGTTTCACTGGTTGTTAATTTGAGGCCGCGTGGTTACCTTTCTTACATCACGAATTGGGGTGGAATCCTCTATTGTTGAGGAACCCATGGATCTTGGGTTTTGGGAACATGGGGTAGTATATTGGCTTGTGATTATGCTTGTTAGTTTCCCAAGTATGTGAAGAAGACTCATCTAACATTATTACTAAACATAAAACAAGGATGAGACAAATGGGTTTTGGTTTGGTGTGGTTTGTGACTTGAACGTGGGTGCTGAATGTGTTCTTAAGGCAGGTGGAAGAAAACCCAAAACATTGGGTGATTTCTTGTTACCTATACATATACATGTACTTTTTTGTTTCTTATTTGCGCCCCACCTAAGTTGAGCACTCAGTGCCAAACACCCCCTTTTCATGGGGAAGGTGTTTTTACCAACACTTCTATAGTGGCTGGTTATTAGCTCTTTTCTACTCCATTTCCCGAATAGCCCAAATATCTTCAGGCAGGCTGTGATGTCCTTAAGTCCATTATTAGCCCAAGAGTCTTCGGGTAGGGTGGTGTCATGGTTGTCCCAGGTGTGTGCGGGATGGTGGTTTTCCATGTGTCTTCGAGATGAGGCCCATGTGTCTTCAGACATGGTAGTGAATCTTCTAGTCGAGGGTCTTAGGGCGTGGCAGTGGTTGTTCTAGCATAGGTGTTTATAGGCGTGGTTATACGAGACAATTATGGCTCATGTGTTTGCGTGCAGGGTAGGTAGTGGGACTACGTGAGGGTATGGACCGGGTGTGTGCGGGCGGGGTGTGGTAGTGGGACTACAGTGAGAATGGAAGGATTGGTTTGATGCGTAAGATGTCTTCAATAACCAGTGGGAAAGTGTCGCGGGGTAACCAAACATTGATGTGCTATTACTATATATTACTTGACATGCGTTATTTGGGGAGTGAGCCTTGGTGAGGCTTGGGGGATAGTTTCCTTGTTAGGTTCTTAGTTATCCCTTTTCTCACAGATCATTAGTATGCCTCCCCACTTGTGCATGAGAGCTTTAGGTTTTTCCCTACTGGGTATACTTGTATGCTCACACTACATACAAAAAACTGTTTTCAGGTTTCTAGGAGGACTTCCGGGATCACGCGAGACCATACTAGCACAAGACCATTGTGATAGTTGCAGTTGATGTTTTTATTTGTTCGGTAATATACCTTTGTTGTCACTTTGTACATTGTGGTATTTACTTTTGAAACATGCATATGGGAATGGTTTGATTTGGCTTTAATTTCACTTTTTGTTTTGGTGTTGTGGGATTTACTATATTGTCTCTCGATCCTATTAAAAGAAAAAGGGTAATTCCTTCCATTTAGTGAGTGATTCTATACCCTTGGCGCTGGTCGCCACTCCGGGACCTATTGAAGGCGTGTTTGGGGGTCATTATCTCTCCTTCAACTTAAAGAAGGAAGGTCCTGGCAATCTACTGACCCTTCCCTCCTTTTGGTGAAGGCGGGTCATGACATTAAGTTACAAGAAAATATATGTATAATTCATAGACATTGAATAGTTGTTAATACTAAAAGAATCATCATTTTTTCTAAAACATTCCGTAATACTGTATCCCATATACAAGATCACAGGGGGTCCAAATCGAATATATCCTAGAAGGTCACTTTTCCAATGAAATATAATTAGTTTAGTTGATATCAAAATCCTAAATAATCTTTCTAGCCCTCGCTAACACCCAAATAAATAATATAACATAACTATTAAAATATTTGATAGAACTTTTTTTGAATAAGCCTAACCAAAACACATCCTAGGATAGTAATGAGGTCATCAGTGATCCTCAAAGTTAACTTCCAAAAGGATATTGGTTTGTAACTATCCCAAAGAAAATAGAAAAAATTTATATTTAATTACTTATCCATTTAATTTCTCGTAATATAAAATAACAACCAATAAACATGATAATATAACAAAAAAAAATCTCATAATGAATGAAATACAATACCTGACTGAAAATCCTGTAAGAGAAATACCAAATTATAAACTTGTATAATAGTAAATCCACAGTCTTTACTTAATACAAAAACATCCAAATGCTATTAAATTTATTCTAATTCATAATATTTTTAACATAATGAAATTTATGATATATTTACCATATAAAAACGATATATTATTCATATATTTCTTTATATATAATTTTTTAATTGACTACAATGCATTTTTCTTAAAAGTGATTGTTTCCCGATTCTTGTTGGATTAGCTTGTTTAAAACCAAAAAGCAAAATAATGGAAAATAAATATTTATGAAATATTTCCATAATAAAAAATTATTGATTAATTAATAGGAAATAAGTAACATATTTTAAATGTTAGAGAAAACATCACTTTTTGTTAAAATATCAATTTATCTATGTATTTTATTTTTAGATATAATATATATTATGTTCACATAAAATTATTATTTTGATGAAATATATTTTTCTTTAATTTAAAGAAATTAATTATATTTCAATAATTGATTATCAATTTTTTAGAATTAATATAATATCATTTTATCATAAAAATAATTATTTTTCAAAAAACAGTATTATATAACCTATGTATTCAAATATTATTAAATTAAATTATACATTTTAATAAATTATTTTAATATATATTTTTTATTCTAAATTAAATAATATATATTAACATTCATATAACAGTTTTTACATGGAACTCAATGTGATTAATAATAATTTTATACATAAAAATACATTTTCTCCAAAAAATTGGTTTTTACGCATTTTCCCTATAGATATTAAATTAATTTTTTCCACTAATAACAACTAGATCTGGAAAAATTTACATCATATATGTAATTTTAACCACGGTAAAAATATTTTAACCATGGGAAGGGTTATAATTGATAAATTATGGGTTTATATAATAGATAAGGTTTAAAATATCAAAAACAATATCAATTTTATGGGTAGATTGGATTTTTTCCATTTATCTTATTATCATAAAAGATATTCAAATTAGGGGACACTTTCAAATGAGAGTGAAATTTTTATATTTTAAATATCTTAAAATCATTCATGTTTTCCACTCATATAAACTATAAAAGGTATACTTTGATTCCCACTTCTCCATGCCACTTAATCTCTTTAGCTCAAAAATGCTCTTCCAAAATACACTAAAAAATTACTAATCTGAAACATTGATGTGTTTTATGATGAAAACCTATCATGGCGTATGAATAAGTTTAATTTTTTTTCTTAAATGATGTATTTGGGTATTAAACTAATACTTTTCTAATGATTAGTTCTCTAATCTCACTGTAATGGTTGAAAAAGAATTGGGGGTGATTAAAATTTATATGAAAAATGGATAAGGAAAAATATTAACAAAATAAATATGAGGGAAAATACATCATGTATGTATTTTATCCCCATTTAAAATGTAATCATTATCTCATAAAAGTGAATCTAATTCCCATATTTTATTCCATAATGGATAGTTTCACAATCGATTCCCCTTTTAACCCCTAATCAAGGTTAATTGTTATGAGATTATTCTAAATAATTTTATTATATTGAATTTTCTTCTTTCTGTGACTGAATGATATAATGAACCTCCCTTTATTTACCTATATATATATATTAAGTAAATTTCATTCCCATAAAACCCTATTTAATCACCGTCTCTTGCTGGTTTTTTTTGTAATCACAAAACACTCCCCACTTGAATTTAGACAAATGAATCAATGTAATCCAAATATAATTAGAGGGAGAAAAGGGTTTTGTAATATACCCAATAATTATTCAATTGATTTAATCAATAACATTGTTTCTATTCAAATTATACTCTAATATATAATATTAAAACCCATTAAAATAAAAATATATCAATTTCTACAAATACTGATCTTATGTGCTTGAATTGAAAATTATAACCTCCCCTTACCTAATGAATCATAATTTATATCCCTCTATTTTAGACAAATCAATTGAGTATTTAGGTGAAAAGACATTTCAAAAAAAAAAATGAAAAGGAAAAGAAAAAATATTAATCTATTGTAGCAAGCCGAGTATTTCATCATCATCCCCTATATGTCACTGTCTGAATACAATAGCAAGACCAGTAAATTTATAGGAATCTATAGGCCCATGGTTATATCTTTACATCTCAAAAATATTCTCCATATATATTCAAGTCAATGTTCCTTTGAATTGTTCACATTTTTCCCTTTTATGTCCCATTTGAATATATCCTTTTTAAAACAATCTATTTCTACAGTGTGTAATCAATATTCAATACACATATTTTTGTTTCATTAGTATTTTATCATATCTAGATACAACACACACTTCATCAATCCTTTAAAATAAATCATCCCATGTATTTCTCCACTTATGGGAGTAGGTCTCTCACAAATGTTTTTGAGAAGGGTTGGAGGTCATCTGAATTGTTTCTGATTTAATATGATTTAATTCTAGAATTTTCACAATTCATGTTGCAAAATTTTTTAAATAATACACCACATATCCATTCGTTCATGTATCAATATTTCCATTCATGAAATTTATGATATATAAAATAATTCCATTGATTATCTAATTTTTTCTATGTTTTAAATTCATGTAGATAGTTTTCCTACATTGATAATTCACGAATCCAATTTCACACATAGCATATGAATGTAGACAGTTTTTAAGAATTTGTATAGATCATTTTACTATTACACAGACCTTAGAACATAACTAATGTAAAAAAATTTAAATATTCATATTCAAAATTAGACGTAAAAATTAGACATTTTGAATTTTATTTCCTTTAAATTTAATTTTTATCTTAAAATCACCCAAATTTTAAGAAATTTTGTAATTAAATGCATAAAAAGTTTAAAACTGTAAATTTCCCAATTAAAATATTAAAAAAAATCTGGTCATATTTGGGAATCGAATTCCCCCAAAATTGAATAGTGCTTGTTCACAATAATTGATTCTAAAAAGAAAACATCAGATGGAACTAATTATACTAATATTTGAATTCAAAATAAATAAAAGAAATAATATTAATGGTAAAATAGAAGATTATGTTCTAAAAATATATCAATTAAAATTACCAATTTTCAAATACAAAAATCAACCAAATTATTTTACTTTTTTTATTGGAAAATGATGGGTCTTTTCCTCCCATTAATTCATGTTTCTCGATTATTATTATTAAATAAGGAATTTGTTGATCTACTAAACAGTGAATTATTTTTACTCCCATCACTCCTAATATATATTCATGTACAGTTAATATCATACCCTGAGTATATGGCCTTTATCATAATTTTCCAAGGGATTTACCATCTCTACATTTTTTAAAAAATTAAATAAAATAATGAGGACTTTGAAATTGAGGATCTATTAGATTTTAGGTACATGTTTTGTAAGTAATCATGAAGAAAACATTAAGCCTCAAAAATAAGTTTCATCTCTAAATCATAACATGTGATATCAAAATTAAATCATAGTGTAAATATACTCTTAAAACAAAAAACAGACATTACATGATCAGTTCAAGGTAATGAAATAATAAAATCACAATGAAAGATTTACATCATCTTAAAATTTATATCATTTTTTATTAATTAATATTTCCTTTACATTTTAAAATATTTTGATGAGAATTAATCTCATATCTAGAACCTAACCTTAAATTAAAAGATTTTCAGTCTCATAAAGTATATACTTTATTCACCCATGTCACTACAGGATATTTTTCTCATTGATTTATTTATTTTTTGTTTCTTTAAAAGAAATAAATATTTCAATGAATAAATCATAAACTATTAAAAATATTAAAAAAGGGACCCCTATTATTATTCATTATAATTTAGTGTATCCTTTCCCAATGAATTTCCTCAACCCCACACATTAACATTATAATATAATGGAAACACCAAGATATGGGTGTGGTTAGATGAAATAGGATTCTATTTAGGATCAATCTAAACAAGTTCAATCATGTATTCTTTAAGATAAATAAGGGTTGGTTTAACAGGCTGAATAAGTGATAACGACTAAATTAATTAAATTTTCCTAATCATTTTAAATTATACTCTTCGTAGCAATATCTATGACAAGTTCCAATTAAATTTAAAGTTGGTGACATTCCTAAATATCTATCAATAAATATTCTAAATATATAATGGAATATTTGGTATATAATTGCTCATGAAATAAAAAATATATAATTATACAATCACTCAAGGAATAAAATAATAATTAATCTGACCACATGAATATAAAAATTTTAACATATAAAAATTGGTATGGATAGTTAATTTATATGATCGAAAAATACCCTCAAATCATGATACATTAATTTATTATATATTATTAACTCCAATAACACAAATTCACATATTTATTATTTTATATTTTAAAAACCTGATTTAAAAAATTTAATCATGTTATTTATATGAAACAAATCTATCCTAGTTCTATTGAGTGAATCCAAATATCTGTTTATCGGAATGGAAGTTCTAGTTCAAAACTCAAAATATATTTATAAAGAGTTAAAAGATAAAAATTGATCTCCCTTTTCTCATGAAGATTATTATCTATTCCACTCCCATTTCATTATGTTTCTACCAACCTTGGATCCTTCTCCCTTGATGGTCATATAATAGAAAATAGCTCATGGAAATACAATCCCTATTTCAATGATGTTCAATGGGGTAAATGTGAAAAGAGACTATATTCTAAAATATAAAATCTAAAGAAAAATAACTAAAAACTCAGTTTTCCTCTTTGAAGCACATTTTTAACATCAATTTATGGACCAAATATCATTATTAGTGATCAATATATAGGTTTGGGAAGTTTTAGTACCTTCACTTGTTCAAGGGGTATATATAGCACCATATTTTTTAGGTATTTTTCACTTTATTAATTTATTTTTTTATGTATAATGATCATGTTATGTTATAAGGTGGATTTAATAGATTTTGGTTGGATTTGGAAGATCATTTTGTAAGTTCATGGTTTGGGGATTCGTATTACAAACTATACACCCCATCCGGGAAACCGTACAGCTTGTGGTAAGAGAGAGACTAGGTCAGCAGAGTTTATAAAAAACCATGTCGTTTGCTATATGGAATTTAAATGGGTGTATATAATGGAATTCATGATTATTACCCATTTTTCCTAACTATGTGAACTAACTATGAGATGTGTGTCCTTAAGGTAGTACCACTGCATGGTTGGGGCATGATTTTATGGATTGTGTAACCTAATCGTGTGGGGTATAGGTTTCCATCCTTAAAATTTTTATATAATCAAAATTTTATATTTATGAGTTTATTTCTCAATAACTCTACTAGAACTATAATTCATTTTTCCCCCAAGGTGTGAGAGATAATTCCCTTCGATCTGGGAGTGATTCATAGGTGAATAATTGTTTTTCACAGTCCCAGATTTATCAACAATTACACATTATTCTCCGTTCATCATAGATAAAATGTTATAATCTCTCTGAGAACAATATATCTAGTTTTTTTATGGATGTATCTATGTGTAATTGATTTTTTTAATAATTATATATTTGTGGCTCTAGTGAAAGAAATGTGAGTTGTGATTAGATCAGGATGTTTTATTGTACCACTGTTTATTTTCAATAGCAGTTGTAATATAGGTGGATTCTACCTCTACAAAACTTTGTTAGAGCAGAAAGGATTGATTTGAAATTTTATAAATTTAATTAATATATTGTGAAAACCTTATGTGATTACATATAGAATCCCATTTAAAGATGGTTTTTTAAATTTTGGAAACTGGATGGCTTTTGTATAATGTTCCTGAATCATAATTTTAAAATTATGAATTTTAAATAATGGTTTTTTATTCCTTGAATGTATGGACGCAACCCCAATTTTATTGAATATGATGTCTTATTTTGTTACATTTTCATATAAAATAGTAATATTCATACTGATTCTCCTTGTAGTTTGGAATCATTGGAATGAAGAAACAGACATAAGTTCCACATTACCACATGAAATGGAAGACAATTTAGAAACTCCATCGACAACATCCATTAATCCTAGGTTATTTCTGCATGTCATTCATAAAATACCTATTCATATCATATGATAATAAAACATAATAAAGGTATAAGAAAAAATTCCCATTTTGGGCAAAAAATATTACAGAAGATATCACAAACATAACAATAGGCATGGTGGATAACTAAAAAACATGCCTTTAAAAATGAACTTGAACATATTATGGAAGGAAAAAATGATTAATAAAATTGTCATAATAAAGAATAATAATGGGTAATATACTAGTTTAAGTGACTAAATAAAATTCAATTTCTAGTTTCATAATGAGGTATTTCATAATATAATATATCATAACCACACTGTCAAAGCATTTTACTAGGACGGTAAATAATAATTCTGTCAAGGCCTTATGCAAATATTATATCTTGTCTCATGAGACCAACCCAAGCATCGAGGGGATATAGTGGGAGCCACATATCACTTACTAAGTTCAATTCATTCTTCATATGAATGGAGATAAACATAAATGTCATATACATTTATATTAAAACTCACAACTGAAATGTCAATAATGTTCCATGAACATTAACCATAAATACTTATCATTCAGAGTAAATTGGAGAATTATTTTATGATAGCACATCCACATTCAAACTATTAATAAACCATCCAATTAAATATGGTATATTATATTATTAAATATTAATACCATTAGTACATAAGAACCAATCAATGTGGTCAAATAAATGAAGAAACTCTTATAAAATCATCGACTAATTCTTGAGAGAAATATTCTTTTTATTTGAATTAAAGACTGATTTTGGTAAATTATTTTTATAAAACCATAATTTATGTATTATATTATTTTCATAATAAAATTATTTATTAAAAAACATAATGGTCTATAGAGACAGAATAAAGGGTGCCCTTGAAAATAGGTCATAATTTGAGTATTTCACTTGAGTCGAGCATGTATTTTGGGATGAATTTTTGAATGATCCTTTTAAAACATATTACTCCCAAAAAATGAAAGTACGATTCTCATTGATACACCAATATAAAACATTATCACATGATATATTAGGTTTAAATATGAATAAATTATAATTTTATTGAGGTAACTATAGAATAAGATTATCCTTAATGAAAATGGAGGTTGAGGTAGAAAACCCTTACATTAAGTCAGATGATGGTCCTCACTTGATCTTAATGACCTGAATAATTAAATTTAGGTTCAGAAATTAATTATTAAATAACCTCATATATATTTAATTTATTTATTATAAACTTATTTGGCTTCATTGATGGACTTTTCATTGGTTAATAGATTCAATTTCAATGTTTGGTAGTGTTTTCTCTCTTGGTTTTTATGATTAGTTTACTTAGATTCATTTAAGGATAGACATGAAGAAAGAGAATGGTCATCCAGAATTTATGTTTTATGTTATAAGTGAAAACCCATAATATTACAATGTAATAAAATAAATTTGGTTTTTAGAAGTGAATATAAATCATTATATAAAACAGTAATAACAATTGCTGGGGATAATTAGTGGTTTTGATCACAACAAACTCTTTTGGATTTATAAATTTATAAATTGTGTCAAAAGGAACCACAAAACCTTAAATAAGTCATAATAAATGTATTATATTCTCGTTCAATAATATAAATTTTTTTATGACCAGAATTAAATATGGTAGTATAAATTGAATACTCGTCATCCTCTAATGTGATAAGATATCTCAGATTAGATGGTGTTTTCATTTCTGGCATTAAATAATGGGGAAGGATATATGAGGAAAAATTATTCCTTTATCATAACAACATTCTAGTACATGTAAGGTACTAGAGCAATCACAATATTTGGATGAAAGGAGGTGAGTAATTTTTTAATATCTTATTCATTATTTTACAATTTCCCTCAAGACAACCAATAGTGTTGATTCATGTGACACATAATAGTAATTAGTGAATTTGAGTTAAAACAAAGTGTTCTTACATAATCCATGATGCTAGTAATTGTGAATTTATCATATAATATATATATATACAATATGTTATTGTATTTTACTATTCATTAAAATCTGAGTATTTCACAAAAAAACCAAAACATTCACCCCTACCATTTTATTATTTGTAGAATATAAATGAAATAAATTTATAAAGAATAAATTTATAAATATTATTAATTTAATTTTTAAAGAAAATCATAATTTATTGCAATAAAAACATGAAAAATATAACATTTTTTATAACCACTTAAAAACATAATCTAGGTCCCATCAAATTATCTTTTAACCATAAGATAATGATGTAACAATTTATGATTATATTGTGAAAATAAATTTCCATTTTAAATTATTAAATTAGTCATAAAACTATGAATAAAATATTTATTACGTAAAAAATACAAATAATTATTATGTAGTCATCGTTTACATGTAATATGTCTAAATAGTATTTATACAATCATGGGTATAGTTTCTATTTTTTGGCCTAGTTACTATTCATAACTATTCATAAGAGTAACATTACTATTTATAAAGGTATGTAAATATTTATAAGGTTATGTTACTATTAATAAAATATTAGGTTTGTCCTGTCATACTCACAATATATTACAAAAAGCAATTGTGTATATCATTTTTTCAAAATTCAAATCACAGAGGTGGAAATTTTTTTTTACTGACAAGGTTATAACGAAGTGCTGTTTTGTAAAAACGCATTTTTTCAAGCATTCAATATTATATTTATTTTCAAAACCTTTGGGTGTTATATTATCCCCTTTTTAGAATCATTTTTTCCTATAAATTACTAGAATGTTACCTCACAAAGAGATTTGGGTAGTTTTTCATCATAAGCTCATCAGGCTCCCATATTGCCTCTTCAATATTATGATTTTTCCTAGGTATATTTACTAGTTGATCACCCTATTTATCAACACCTATTCATTATTTTCCAGAATCTAGATAGGATCTTCATAGTATGATAGAACATGTTCCAATTCCATACCTTCAAAAGTGATGACATGTGTTGGGTTCAGAATGTACATTCTCAACAATGATACATGGAATACATTTTGTACTTTCGACAAACTAGGAGGAATATCCAAATAATATGAAATATATCCTATTATCTTTAGGATTTCAAAATATCCAATGTACAGTGGGCTCTGTTTCCCTTTCTTCGACATCATATAATTCCCTTCCCAATAGGTACGTTCAAGAAAATATGATCTCCCACCTGAAATCCAAAAAAAAATACTTCGATTATCAACATATAGTTTTTTCATCTTTGAGATGCTTTGATATGGGTTTGAAAAGTATTTCCCTTTGTTGTTGATTCCACTACAAGCTCGGGAACCACAAGATTCCTTTCTCCTAATTCACCCCAAAAAGTGGTTTTACAACATCTCTTTCTGTACAATGCATCTTGTGGTTCCATTTGAATACTTGAATGGAATCTATGATTTGGGGAAAACTCCATTGATGTTAAATATTGATCCCATATAACATGAATGTTATGTGAACATGAACTCAACATGTCCTCTATGGTTTGGACCATCCTTTTTGATTTCCCATCAGTTTGTAGGTGATAAGAAATACATAAACGAAGCTTAATATCTGAAGATATCTAAATACATTTCAATACTTTTTATGTAAATCATGGATCATGGTCAAACAAAATTGTGAGAGGTTCTCCAAGAATCCTCTCGACTTCATTGATATAGAGTCATTCTAGGTGCTGTAATGAAAACTCTCCTCTTATAGTGAGGAAATGGGCTGATTTTGTGAGATGATACAAAATTACCCATATTTAATCATTCCTTCTATGTGTTTTGGGAAATGACATGAAAAAATCTAGGGTGATGTAATCCCATTTCCATGTAAGAATAGTTATATGCTGCATGCCAACTCTAGGATGTTTTCGTTTGGACATCACTTTTTGATAGATTAAACATCTTGATACATAATCAGAATTTTCCCATATCATGTTATTCCCATAGAAATATTCCTTTAAATATATATACATTTTCTTGAAACCATGGTGAATATAAAAATTTGATCTATGGTAATAATCCAATAACTCCATTTTGAGCTTGAGTTTAACTGGAACACAAAGCCTCTTCGAAAATTTGAGAATTCGATCTTCACGCATGATGTCTCCCAACTTCCCATCTTTTGTAGCATTAATTTTCTTTTGAATGTTATCATCATTAGGATAAGGTATTTTAATCATTTATAAAATAGATGGTTGGGAAAACAATTGAAAAAGTAATTATGTTTCTCCTTATTTTATAATTCCCATGTCCATCTATATGAGATCCATGAATACAAGATTTCTTTCATTCCTCATTTTGTAAAAAAATCCATGGTCCTTCCTGCTCAATGCATAATTTACCATATTCTCTATTCTAGGGTGTTAGTGTATGTAAAAATCACAATCCATGAGTAGTATTATGAATCTTCTTTGCCTCATGTTGAGTAATTTCTGGGAGAAGATATACTTCAGACTCTTGTGACTCGTATATATCTCACATCTTTGGACACTGTGACAGTGTCTTTGTATTTTAGAGTAAATATCACAGTAGATAACTCAGAATCATGTGTATGATAGTTTTGTTCACAAGTTTTAAACATCCTTGATACATCTACAATAACTAAATCATTCTATTAAAGTACATAACTGAGTCTGTTCATTGATTCATAACCATAGATCACAAACCCATCATTCCATAATGGTAGAGTAAGGATCGTATAATTCACTAATATCCTCTTAATTTTTTCAAAAAAAGTACTTTAATTCCTTTATCAATGCAAAAATAACACTTATACATGTATTCTTGGTCATTGGGATGGCCAAACGGGCGATGTACTGAATCAAACACAGATAATAACTTGCTAAACAAATTTTACTACATACATCAGTTATGTTTTTCAAGTAGTAAAATATTGAACAATCTTTTCCTTCACATTGTCAATAAATATTCCATCCTTAGACAAAATGTAGTGAAGAAAGGAAAAAGATTGATGAAAAACATCACACTTACTAAACTTCCATATAATTCATTTCATCAAAGAGTCTCTAGAATAATGGGATACTGATTTTCTTGATCATCAATGATTTTGGAGTTACCAAGACATCATCAATAATTACAACCAAAAATTCATCTAGATTTTCTTTTAATACACTATTAATTAAATCCATGAACAAAAATTGTGAATTAGTCTTCCCCAAAGGCATTAGTGTAAACTCTTAATGAGTATACCTGGTTTGAAATTTTATCTTTGCAATGTCTTCCTTACTCACAACTGATGATATCCATATCAAATGTCAATCATAGAAAAATATGGTGCCCCATTAAGTTGATCAATGAAATTATCAATGTGATATAGGGGAAATTTTTTCATTATTGTTGTAGCCCTGATCTCCCTATTGTCGATATGAAACCACTTGGATACATCTTTCTTCTTAACAAAGAGGATATGGGATCCCCATGGAGAAGCACTATAGAAAATAAATATTTTATCACTTAATTAATTAGGTTTTTTAATCAATTATACTAATTATATAGTGGTCATACTATAGGGGTTAATTGATTTGGGCCATGAATAAAGAATTATGTCAATGGAAACCTCAATTTCCAACTCTGGAGGATGTCTTGGTAAATCCTCTAGAAAAACATCAATATATTCTTGCACAATATATTCGAACTTTATTTAAACATGCATATCCCCACCTATATTTATTGCATTACCTTTCTCCATAATAATTGAATTTAGTTGGTCTATTTGGTGTGGATCTTGATTATAATCAAATGGTGATGTTTCTTCCCTAAATACAAGGTATTCCAAATCGTCCTAAAAAACTGTAACCTCCTTCTTCATGAAATAAATTTTCGCATTATGTTTTGAAATCTAATACATAAAAAGGATAATACCAAATTCAATCATTGGTATGATAATAAAATCAGTTGATAAATTAAATTTATAATCCATATTGGGGACTATCAGATAGAAATTTGATTCATTGATATATCACTTATGAGTTTTGAATGAAAACACCCTTACTAAATCTAATTGGAAATATCTAATTTTCCTAGAAAACAAGGAAGATATAAATGTATGCGATGATCCAGAGTCAAAAAAATAATTAGAAATTTTTGAGGAAACAATTAAATTACCTACAACCACATCGTTAGTAACTTCAACATCCATAGTTGTGACCACATAAGCTAGGCCTTACTCCCTTGGACTTCCTTAAGGGATGTTTTCTTAACTGCTAGTAAAATCATTTTCATAATGTCCCTTGTCACAAAAATTGTACCATTGATTATTTTTGGATTCTTTCTTCCCCTTACAATCTTGTTATATGTGGACTTTTTCTCTAGACTCATAACAAAGACGCATAACCTTTAAGTACGTGCCAGGGTTTCTCCTACCATATTTATCCCAGGTTGGAAATTCAACTATCCCCTTATTCCAAATTTCATTAATTCCTTTTCTAGAGTTATTATTTTTCATCTTCTTCTCCTTATTTCTCTTAAAATCATAAGACAAAGAGAATTACTTTTTCATCATGATATCACTTTAGACTATATCTTCATTTGATGATAACCTTTGGGAGACTAGAGCCCTTCGTATGAGTGGGTTTAAATCAAAAAATAATCGATCAATATTTCTCCTTGGATTATGTATGTATTCCACAATATGTCTTGCTAACCTTGTGAAGTTATATTTATATCATGTAATATTCTAATCCGTTTTTTTCTTTAGATTCAGAAATTTCCTTTCCAAATTTTCTCACTATTCCCTAGTTAAGTGTTTTTCTAGGAATATTCCATTAAAATCCTTCTATTCAATTTCTTATATTTATTCCCATCCATTTAGTTTTGGATTAAATGCAACCACTGATATGCATCTCCCAATATTCAATAAACTACCTTGAAAACCTTATCACTTTTGTGATATAACAAAGTGAGAAATATCTCCTCAAATGATCATATCCACTACTATGCTATGAAGGGTTTGTAGTCCCATTAAATGATAGAGGTTGGTTTCACATACATTGGTCTAATATAGCTCCCCCGTGTTGTGGATTTAAATTCTCCATATGGGAATGGTTATTATTCATAGCATGATTCAGTTGTACCATTATAATTCTATGTTTCTCAGCAATAGTCATGGCACCATAACCAATATCTTTATCTTTCATTGGAGGGAAATCCCAATATGGGACACACACGTTCATACACTTTTCATTTCTTCCACTAGGGACCATTTCTAAATAATTTCAAACACTAAATTAAGTTATGAATCATAATTTATAATCTAAATGTAGAAAAATAGTTTTCCAAAATTGAAATTATATATATATATAATTTTCTAATTATAAAAATGGTTTATTTGATGAAAAATTTACATTTAAATCCATTATAATGGCTTGTAATGAAATATGAATTGTCCTAGTCATATCCCCCAATAGATCAAACAAGGTGTGTTTTAAGGCCTATTTTTGTGTACCAGGATACCCTGGGTTAACCCTTAAACAACTTATCAGAGTTTTCACTCCTAAGTACATTTGTTCCATAACCAAATGCACTTCTTGTATCCATACATGGAATTATTTTCTTGAAATATCCACATAACCTATTACTTACCTAAATATACCATATTTTCTTGAATGTTTATCCACAAATATTCTGATAGGGTTATGTGCCCTAATCTACATTTTTTAAATCTAGTTTCCAATTTTTCTACTAAACATATTTTGATACCAACTATAAGGAAACGACTCCAATTTCATGGAGCCGGTGTCGTATTTTATTACATTAGCATATAATCACGTAATATGAATCCTAAAAGATATAATAGTTTAATATCATTAGAAACAACATACATACATAAGTTCAACATTACAACTTGAAATAAAAAAAATTATAAACTCCTTTGACAATATTGATAACTCCTAGGTTATTTCTACATTTCATTTATAAAATACATCATTATATCCTTGGAAAAATGAAACAAAAGAAAGGGGTGATCTCAAACACTCTGTAAGGGTAGTCAGTATAGTGTAATATATCATATACATAAACATTAGGCATGGAGGATAACTAAAACACACATGCCTTTAAAAATAAGCATGAACAGATTATGGTAGGAATAAAATATGAATAAAATTTACAAAATAATGAATAATAATTGGTATTATACTAGTCAAATAAACATATGAACATTAAATTAATAACATCAAAATGATGTTATGCATACTTATGGACATCACAACCATGTTGTCCAGGCCTCCTACGAAGACTATAATTAATCATTATATCAAGGCCTTGTTCCAAAACTGTATGAGGATGATTTTTGGGTGTATCTTTCATTAGTTTATAACTTTTTCCTTAAAAGTGTTTCTTAATAAAAAAGTTAATTTCCAGTCAGTTGTTCCAAAACCATAGTTTGTCTCATGGGACCTTCCATTGCATAGAGGGGAAATAGTAGGCCCCAACCGTCACATTCTATGTCCAATGAAATCCTCATTTGAACATAGATAAACATAAACCAAAAATTCATTCAAAATGAAACTTACATATGAAATTTCAAAAAATTTCCCCAAACATTAGACATAAATACTAACCATTCAGAGTAAATTGGTGAATGGTTTTAGGATAGCACATCCAAATTCAAACTAATAATAGACCATTAAATTAAATATGGTGGATTATATGATGAATTATAAATCCCAAAAATACATAATAATCAACAAGATTGTTGAATCAAATGATGATTCTCATATAAAATAATCGAGTTATTCTTGACAAAAACACTCTTTTACTTTGAAAATAATAGTTCATTTTAAAAAGTATTTTTATGAAAGCAGAAGTTAAGTAAGGTGTTTTATTCATTATAAAATGAGATTTTTTAAGGAAATGGTCTCTATCACTATATTATGAAGTTACTTTTAAAATACGTATGAATTGGAGATATTCCCTGGAGTTGAGCTTGTAATTTGGGAAGAAAGTTTGAATGATATTTTTAAAACTTATAACTCCATTTAAATAAAAGATGCTTTCTGGTTGGTAAACATATATAGAACATTATCACCAAATATATGAGGAGTAAATATGAATAAATTTGAATTTAATTTAGGTATGTATATAATAAGAGTAACTCAAATGAAAATGGTGGTTTGGGTAGAAAACCCTAACCATAATCCTATGGTGTTCCTCACATAATCATAATGACTGGAATAATCAACTTTAGTTTCATAATTTAATGATTCCATAACCACAAATATATGAAATTGATTTATCATAACTCTATTTAGATTCATTAATGGCCTTTTTGTGGATTAAAAGATTCAATTTCATTGATTGCGAGTGTTTTCATCCTTTGTTTTAATAATAGGTTTACCTATATTCATGTAATGATAAACATGTAGAATGAGAATTGTGTTCTTAAAATTAATTTGTATGTTATTATTAAAGAACAAAAATATTACAAGGTTATAAAATCCATTTTGTTAGTAGGAGTGATGATGAATCCTTATATATAACTTTAATGTCAATTGTTCGGGTAAATTGGTGGTTTTTATCACAGTGAACACTTTTTGATTTAATAAATAATATCATGTGTAAAAAAGGATTCCCAAACCTCAAATTAGTAATAATAATTATATTATATTCTTTTTAAACTATCAAAATTTCTTCATGACTAGAATTAAAGATGGTAATAGAAATTGAAAACACAACATCCTTTAATGTGATAAATTTACACATCTCTGATGGTGATTTCATTTATAGCATAAAATATGGGTAAATGAGAGATGATGAAGATTTATTTCTTTAATATAACAAAAGTACAATACACGTACGGTATTTGAGTCATAACAGCATTTAGGTGAAAGGATTCTAGGAAAGTAAAATAAAACACAGGAATATTAAATAAAATAAATTAAAACAAAAAATTACATCTTAATGTTATCTTCCTTGACAGCCTTTTTAGGGGGGGATATTTTAGACTTTTTGTGAGACCAAGGGCTGATGGACATGGAGGAGGAGATGAGGAGGATATTTGAAAATAATTTAGGCAAGGAACAAGGCTTGATAAGAGTATATATAAAAGGGAGTGAGGGGGTTTCAAAGTGGAGGAGAGGAATAATTTTTGAATATATTATTCATTATTTTATTATCTCCCTCAAAACAACCAATAGTGTTGATTCATGTGACCCTTAATAGTAAAAAGTGCATTTGAGTGTGATACAAGTGTTCTTACATCATTCCTGACAGTAGGAATAGTGAATTTAACTGATAATATATATACGGTAAATTGCTGTATTTTACTATTCATTAAAAATTCGAGTATTTCAGAAAAATCCCAAAAACTCACCATAATAATTATTCAACGCATAGAATTCAAAAATGAAATACATTTTTTGAGAATTTTTTTTTAAATTTTTTTATTTAATTACAAAATAAAATCACACTTTCTTCTAAAAAAATAACTTTAAAACTATAAATCCTTTTATGTTCTCTTGAGTAATTAATAAAGGTCACATAATATTAACTTATAAGCATAAGAAAATAAAATATATATTTATGTTTAAAATTCATGGAAAAAAATTTTCCTTATGGAATTATTAAATTAATCATTAAATTAAAATTAAAATATTCATAACATAAAAATACCAATACTTATACTATGGTTGGTTTTTAACATATAAGACGTCGAAATTGTATTTTTAAATTCAGAGGTGATGTTTCTATATTTTTGGCTGAGTTACTATTCATTATAATTCATAAGAGTAAAATTACTATTCACAAGGTTATGTTACTATTTATAAAAAATTATGTTTGTCCTATCGTACTCTAAATATCTTACTGAACAGAACTGTGTTTGTCAGTTTTTTGAAAATCAAATAACAGAGGGGGGAAAATTATGTTTATTGACTAAGTTATAAAAAATTAGTGTTTTTTAGAAACAATGTGTTTCAAAAATTCAATATTAAAACTATTTTCAAAATATTTGGTGTTATATGGAAAAAGATGTTAAAATGTTTTAATGATTGAAAGGTTTTGTGTGTATTTTGTTGTCTTCAAATTTTCAATAAAAAGTGGCATGGGTTCCATTTCATTAAACATAACACTGTGTAAGGTGTGTCTGTGTGTCATTGGGGAACCTGATATTGGTAACCTTACGAAGAAATGGTGGATAGATGATAGACCACTATTGATTATATAACTATCATATAGGAATTCATGGTGTGTGTTATTTTGTGGATACATCGTTATGGGTTTTCCAAATGAATAGATAAAAAATTTAACATATTTTTTTATTAATATCCATGGAAAACTATTTAGGATTTGATAAAAATTGATTCAAATTGATTTTAAATTATTTCATATAAATTTTCTAAAATTTATTTTTCTAGTTGAGTGTGACGGAAGTCATTTGAGGAAATTCTGCAAAGTTTTGACTCATCCCCTTCTTGGGAACTATTTTCTATTTACAGATTTCATCTATCAAAAGACAATTAAAGGAAAGGTATCTATGTTCTTTAGTTATTCTTTTATTTATATGTGGATATGGCTTGTTGAGTTGGGCCATTTAATAGTTTTTTATTTTAAGGGTTGATGTCACATTGGGGTCATTGAGTATTATTGGTGCTTTCAGGTTCTTTAGAGTATATCTTTTTACATTAACCTGTACTCTAATATGGGTTGTTGTTTTGGTTATATTATGTGTTATTCTTTGTAATCATGCATCATATGGAGGTTTTTCATTTATTATCTTTGTATTTTGGTTCATTATTATTCATAGGGAGAATCATCAAAATAAATTATTGAGGACAATGGAATTTAGTTCCCACCTTGGTTGTCTTGGGGATGACACCTAAGTCCTAGAATCACCACCATCTCTTTCTAAGATAATGGGTGAAAGATGGTATGTTACAAATGGTATCAATCATGGATAGTCAAGATGTATTTTTGAGAAAAAGGGGTGTTAGTTATTTTTAATCATATTGACAAAAATATAATATGTATATTTTTTTGGATGGTATCAAGGAGTTGTTCTATCAGAACATGAAATGTAAAATGTAAAAAAGGGTATATATCCACTTTTTTCATAACATCATGTAACCAAGGAGTTGGGTACAAGAGTCATTAATGATAAAGTTATATGGAATGTCACGTCGTCATCATGGGTTTAACCAATTAGAGTTTCATGAAATTAATTTATAATAATAATTCACAATAGTATTGACTTATTTATTTTGAGTGAAATTGTATATGA
Source organism: Viscum album (assembly GCA_963277665.1). Classification (NCBI taxonomy): domain Eukaryota; kingdom Viridiplantae; phylum Streptophyta; class Magnoliopsida; order Santalales; family Viscaceae; genus Viscum; species Viscum album. Next base: position 387,383,810 of record OY728146.1, read on the forward strand.
AATGAAAAAATGTGAAAATTTGTTAAACTGATAAAAGGTACTTTTGAAAAATATGTTTTTATGGTTTTCAAAAATGTTTTAAATGATAAAATTGGTTAAATTTTTTAAATTAATATTTTAATATGTTAAAATATGGTATATTAAAATTCTAGGACATTAGTAACTAATGTGTGAGATTAAATAGTGTTTTGTTCAATTGATAGTTAATGGGACATGGTAAGAATCCTAGAAACCAATTGGAAAAAGGCAGCTTCAAATGAGGCTACACCTGAGCCACATGTGAACCAACATATTGTTCAAACAATACCACATAATTTCCAAGATATGGTTACTATTAATAGAAATGACGATCCAGGGAAACTGGACCATTCAATTCGATTCCAAAAATATGAATCACCTATATTTTGGTGGGATTCTGAGTTGGAAAAGGAAGAATTATCATGGAATATGATGAATAAAATTACTTATTTCCATTGGACACCATCATATATATTCATCTATTAGGGATTGTGAGATAGAAAAATAAGATGTCTGGTTGGATAAAATCAATCAAATCACTATCTTTCATTGGGAAACTAGAAGAGTATAAGGTGATTTTAGTAGTGTATATTCTAGAAGATCTTGTGAACAAGTGGTGGGAATTTTTAGGTTATTATAAATTTTACCCAGACATCGAATGGGAGTATCTTGATGAATTATTCAATAAACTATTATATCCTCACACATTCAAAATTTATAAAACAATTAACCTCTTTAGATTTTGTCGAAGCATGTTTATTCTTATAGGAACAAGTGGGAACTGCAATTTTAGGAACAAGTATTGAAGGCACACCTCCTCCAAAGGGGGTGGTATATCTCAAAATATTACTATAGGATTGGAACAAATTAATCCTCAGCTGAAAATAATGATTTTATGTTTACAATGAGGTACTTTTGATCATAAGAAGCAATATTGAATGGGACAGCCTAGATCATTTCACAATTGAAACCAAGTATGACATATCTAGAACTATTTTAATATAATTCAATGACTGGGTGTAAGAGATATATCCTATTCATCTTAGTAATCATATTCCTCATTGGGACTAGTGAAATATAATAATTATTTTTATCATTATAATAAGATCCAACATTATTATTGGAACACCATATCTCTGAAAACACTACAATCTCATTCAGGTAACATTGAGAAATGTACATTGAGTGAGATATTATATGTATCTATGCAAATTCTCATGGATGACTAATGTGATAATTATATAGCGAGAGGTAAAATTATTTTGAATTATACCATTACAAAAACCTTTTATTATATGTTGAGACCTATTTCGTTATTGTTTCTCATGTTGTTGATCACATGGGTTAATCTGTTGGGAATATTCCTTATTTTATGGAAAAACAAAATCTAATGTTCCAAAGTGAGTATTCTACCATTATTTCTAAATAATGTTTCATAACAATCAATGGGTATAGATTTATTTTTAATTTCTCTATTCTTGATATGGATGTATATGGATTGATTTTGGTTATGGATTGTTTGATATCATTCAAGGCCCACCCTAATTATTATTACTAAAATATTAGTTTCACATTATTGGATGGATTTGATAATCTCTCAATATGCGATGAGGTTGTAAAGGATAGAAAATCAATAATTTCGGAACTATTTTTTTTGAATTGTCTCATATGTATTACTGGCACATACCTTGGAATCAATGGATAATATTGGTAATGGAGATTTTCAAAACATTTTTTTTATCAATTTCCTACTATTTTCCCTAGTAATTTATTTAGGATTCTCCCCAAAAATTGATTTTATGATTGAACTATTAGCGTGTAAAATTCCTATTTAAATTTATTATTATCAAATAGAACCACTAAATAATATAGAATCGACTATTCAGTTTGAATAGTTAGAAAGTTAAGGGTTCATTGAACCAAGTATATATCCAAAAAAATCACTAGTTATATTTTTGAAGAAGGTGGATAGATTTCTTGGTTTTTTTGGGGATTATAATACAATTAACCCTGTTAAGATAAATTATTTGTATCATATTCCATTCATTGATGATATGTTAAATAAACAAAAGTAATCCTTGTGGTTCTCAATAATTGTATTAAATTTTTTATATCACCAATTGTGTTTTCTAAAGGGGTATATTCTGAAGAAAACTTATATAAGATGATATGGACCTTATAAATTTTTTCTTATCCCTTTTTGATATATGAAATCACTATTAATAATTACGGAATTCATGAATTGAATATTTTAGAGATATTTGGATTCTTTCTCGGTGGTTGTTATTGGTGACATACTTGTGTATTCTATGAAAAATGTGGATCAACATTAACACTTGATGATAGTGTTGCATATCATGCGTGAAACTCATATTTATGACATGTTATAAAATTGTTATTTTTTTGGTATAATAAGTATGTTTCCTTACCCAAGTCATTTTAAAAATATTCATATTTTTAGATCCAAACAATATATAATAAATTATCTCTTGGAAATTGTCAAATAGTTAATTTGAGACATGTTGTTTCCATGGATTAATAGAACATTAAAAATTAGTTGTAAGTAATTATTCATTCTTGGAATCACCTATGAAAAAGTTGATGAGGAATGGTGTTCTTTTATAATGGAATGAGGATTCTTAGAAATCATTTCATGGACTTAAGTGTAGACTTATATCAAACCCTATACTTCTGTTTATTATGTCTGGATAGGGATATGTTGTTTATTTTGGTACACATGGATCTAGTTTGGGATGTGTTCTCATGTAGGGAGATTATTTTGATTCATATGGTTCTGGATACCTATTATTTCATAAGAAAAACTATACAACACATGACCTGGAATTTTTTATTATAATATTTACTTTGAAGACAAGGATTCATTACATCTTGGGTGATAAATTCACATTGTTTACTGATTATTATAGTTTTAAACACATTATATCAAAAATATAAATGAATTTAAGTCATCATAGATGGATAAAGTAAATGTATATATTTCACATTGACTTGATGTATACACCAAGCAAATGGAAATATGTGGAAGCTTCATTGATGAGGTAGTCATCTGCACAGTTGTAAAAAGAGTTTTCAGAATAGTGGAAATTCATTTCTATTATGGAAAATTTTCATTTAGATTTCCTGCACAAAAGGGGTGTTCCCATTTTATTTCTGGATTAATTTGTTCTTGATGTAGTTTAGATAGTTAGAAAGACTCAAACATCTCATTCAGAAAATGTTTCTACTAGGTCAAAACATAAAGTTGGGGAGACCATTAATGGTTGGAATTTATATGGTAATTTAGTGTTTTGGTTTAGAGATAATATAGTTTTACCATTGTATTTTCAGGAAAAAAATCTTAATGATTACCACCATTCGATATGGTCTTCTCACTATAGTATTTTGAAAATGTATAAATTTTTTATATAAAAATTCTGGTGGGTTGGCATGAAAATAGATATAGCATAATATATTATGAAATTCTTCTTCTAATAGTTAGTAATGGTGGATCACCAATGAACAGAAACTATGTTGTAGAATTTAATAATTCTCATCTAGAAATTGAAGCATATAACCATAGATTTTTTAATAACTCTACCAATGACAATTTGGAAACATTACTCTATATGGGTAATAGAGGATCTTATCAAAAATTAAGATCACTTCATCATGATTTGTGAAACAAAGTTTATGTAAGAATTTCCAAAAAAATCTATATTAATGAAATATTAAATATGCATGGTATTCAAATAAAAATTTTATCAAAATAAGACCCTTAGTTTAAATATCATTTTTAATAAATTCTTGTAGTAATCCCCTGTAAAAAAGATGAATATGATTAAAAATTATAATCTGTTAATGTATCGAATGTATGAATGGAAAATAAATACATTAGGGGATGTTATTAGGATTTTGGGTATGGATTTTTATGACTCTTTGAAAAGTAATTTACCTTAAATAAAGTTGTTTTATAATAACACACAATAGGACTCGATATATATAGATCCTTTTTTATAATTGCGTGGGTATCCTTTTTTGGTCCCCACTTTTGTCGGTGGAAACAAGTGAATCATAATTAATTGGACCATACCATGTAAAAGGCACAACATAGATAATCTAGTTGACCATAAATATAATGTATAATCATAAGATTTGTCAAAAATCATATGTGGATCATCTTCAGTGACAAATTTCATTTTAGGTGATTGATTACATATTCCTTAGAATCACTCCATGGCTTGGGCATCATAGTTTTTGTAAATTTGGAATGTTATCTCCTCGTCACATTTGACATTATGAGATACATGAACAAGTTAGTGAGATAGAATATCAGTCGTCTTTTACATAATGGTTTAGTTGAGTTCGCAATATGTTACATGTACCTCAATAGAATAATTACCTACATGATCAAGACCTTGTCTATTTATGTGATCATATTGACCCAGATTCTGATGTTATGTCAATTCATGTGCCGGTGTGGATTTTGGGCAAGAAAGAGAACAAGTTACAAGGAAAAATAGTTTTCCTATTATGAGTTTTATGGAAACATTGATCATATTTAGGATGAAATGTGGGAGTATAAGATGTAAATAGTGTTTTAGTGGCCCAAAATCTTCAATGAAAATATGGTCTTCAACATTAAAGGATCGAAAGACTAATGGTTGTGATAATTCGATACCCCTATTTGAGGTACTTATCCATTATTTATGTATTTTTTTATATAATGATCTGGTTATTTTATGGTATGTTTATAGTAGTTTTGGCATGCATTGGGGGATTTTTTGGAGGTTCACAGTTTTAAAATAGTTAGTACAAACTGTTCTCACTATCCAAAAAACTGTGCATCTTGGTGATTGAGGAATAGTTTCTTCACATGCTTGGAGGAATATTTTTAAAAAATGTGAGGATGTCTATAGAAAACAATATATGTGAGGATAGAGGGAAAGGGGATTGGTTTTTCAAGGTTTTTCTAACTATGTGATCCAATCATGAGAAGTGTTCCCTTAAGGTATTAGAACTACATGATTGGTGCACAGTTTTCCAAACTGTGTAGTCTAACGATGCAAGGTATAGTAGGACCTCTATAAAATATTAATTTAGTATGAATTTTCACCTTAATCATTGGGTTTTTCTGTAGCTCTCTTATTACATGAATTAATTTTCCCCCATGTCATGGGAGATAATTACCTTGGATTTATGAGTGATCCGTAGATGAATTAAAGTGTATTTGAGGCCCATATTTATCATTAAATTCTTTCTCTTCTACGTTCTTATTAGATCCAGGGTTATTCTCTCTCAACCAAAACTAGTGATCTATAACATAATTGGTGATCTGCGCCTTATTTGTGGTTTTGTGGTGAAATATTGGTGTATCTAATGAAGGTATCATGAGTTTTGATCAAATCATCCAGTTTCATTGTGTCATTCTTTGTTTTCCCCAACGTTTGTGATGTTGGTGCATTCAATCTCTTATAATCTTGATTAAAAAAATGATTTCTTAGTTTTAAATGGATTTAATTACTTGAATTTTTTTATAACTGTAGTTTGATTCTACGTGGAAACATATTTATTGAGGGTTTTGTTAATTTTGTAAAGTGAATGGTTTGTAGAAAATATTATTAAATGATAATTTTAAAATGATGATTTTATAATAATGGATTTTTTTATTCATAGAAAGTATTTTTCAAAATATTTAAAAAATAAAATGTTATCTATATAGTTAATTTTCATAGAATTTGGCATATATTGTTTCTTGTGAGTTGATTTTCATTATAAATGGCCCTTTGCAATGGGTGTGTATCATTTTGGAACCACTTATTTGTCCACCTCTGATCCCTTGGTGGATCGATGAGAGACCCCCCAAGAGTATGGAATAGTCACCTGCCCACACATGATGTATGTGTAGATACATGGTTATGGGTATTCCAATTGAATAGATGAATAGTTCTAAGGATCTATAATTTCCTTCCAAGGTAAATTATTTTTTCATGGATAAAAAATTCATTAAATTTATTTTGAACTATTTTATATAAATGTGCTAAAAAGTTTTTCCTAGTCTTGTGATTTGGGAATCCATTAGTCAAATCGTACTAATTTTAGACTCTCCCACTACTTTATGACTATTGTTAATTATAATATTACATCTAGTGTTTGTTTTCGGATTCTATTTATTGATAAAAAGGTAAAGGTATTGTGTCTCAGTTATTTAGTGAGGCTTCATCATACCATGTACATACTTTTTTTAGTTGGTGTTTAGAGTATTTAAGGAGTTTCTCTATTGATGTATCATTGGTATATTTGATATTTATTGATCATTTTTTGTTTCCTTCAAATTTGAATTTTGGTTCTAAATAGTTCACTAATAAGGGTTATTTTTGTTATAATATGATTTTTATTTTATATTCAATGATCATATAGAGGTTCTTTTGGTTATTTTATTTGTTTTTATATGTTTATCATTCATAGAAAAAATCATCCCCACAATGTTCTTGAGGCACTTATCCTTTATTGATAGCCCTAGGTGTCTTGGTGATTCCACAAAATGCGTATTAAAACAAAAGACTCTTCCCAACCCAATGGATGAGGGGAAGAATGTTTAATTATGATTCCAAAGGTCATTTTCAACATCACAAGATAATATTAAATGTGTATCCTTTTTCTTCTTTCTTGATCTATATAGAAGGAAATGAATAAAAATTATTAAAAATTAAAGGTCCTTACCACATGGAATAAAGAATACCTAGAATTATCATAGTCTCAAATTTTACAATAGTACTTGGGGTCCAGATTTAGAATATTTTCAGTTGGATCCACTTTTCATAAGCCACTTCGGTTTTCTCTTTATAAATTTTGAAATTTTCATTATATCCCCTTTTTGTATCACCCACCTCCTATAAGTCTCTTATCATTCTCATCAATCGTCACATCCATATTTATCTTCTTGATAAATTAATATGTTTTGTGATCTTACTCCACCAATAGATAGAATCTTTCTGCATAAATAATCTGGTACGGTCTCATACTTATAGGTGTCTTGTAGGATGTTTGGTATTCCAATGAGTTGTGTTTATATATTTCAATATAATTGTTCTTTTTATTTGAGATTTTTTATATAAGAAAAATTTAATCTTGTAATTGGATACTTATTTTTTCTATTTTTTTGGGGATGGTATGGTTTTTATGTCTTTTGAAAAACATTATAATTTTCAAGAATAAGATATATTATTCTATAATATTATTCTGTCCATTGGTCATTGATATTAACCCTTTGGACTACAAACCAAAAAATAATAATTGGACCTAATAAAATCAAACATGACTTTACCATCATCATTTTTGGTACCATTGGATTCCACCCATTTATTGAAATAATAAAAAATAATATGATTTTATGAATTCTAAAAAAACAAGGTTAAGGGTCCCATAAAATCAATTCACCAAGACATAAATATTTTACAAAAAATAATTGTTTTTTTGCATTACATGTATTATTGAAAATTTTCCATAAAATTGATATTTATTTCATTTATTACAATATAAATGAGAATTATTAATCAAATTTGGCCAAAATATTCGAGATTCTAAAACATTATTTTCCATGTTTGTAAGTCCAAAGTGACCTCCACATGAACTTGTGTCGAAAGATTCAAAACTCTTCTCAATTTCACATTCCAAAAACAATTTATGATTTTATCACTGAATATTTTCCTAATAATGAATCCTCCCATGTATAAAACGTGTATTAAAACATGATTTTTTTCTTTTAATTGTTGTTATGATGAGAAGGTGCTTGATATGTTACCAAATAATTCACTATGTTGTAAAGACCAGGTATTTCACCTTCTACTATTCACAGTTTTGGGATCTGAACATCCCGCACCCTCTCACATTAAGTCACTCATAGGTAAAACACCTCATTAAAATATCAATGGTGGTGTCATATTTCTAATTTTATTCCCTGTTCTAGAGTTATCTGAAATGACATAAGATATAAAACTATTTATTTTATTTATTTTATGTATAATTACACCCTTATTGACCTTTTTCCACAATAGTTCCACCCCTAAAAAAGGTATGCCTTACCAAGGGTGAAGACCACATCCTGGAATAAAAAATTTCCATAGGTTTAAGATCTAGACTTGCACTTATGAGATATGCCTTTTTATATGAATAGCATAAAATATACTTAATATTTAATGTAAAATTTATTATATGAACATTGGGCCTCATAATCGCATGTTGTCTCAGTTCCTAGGTCTAGATATGTATATATAATTATATTTTAATGTATTAAAAGGTAAAAATATGGTCTCTACATGATGGTTACTACCTGAGACTTACTCATCATACTTCATACAATCACTAATAGTACGAACTGTTGGTTTAGATTTTGTTACCATAAAAACTAAAGGGTGTTGAACTCTAATTTTCTTATATGAAGACTTGGAATTATTGACTTTATTATAATTCTAAACAAATTTTCATTCTTTATCAAAAATTGTGGGTAAATTTAACTATTCCATATTATGTTTTAACATTTCAGTACATTAACTAATGTTTGTTACCGTGTTTTAAAATTTGGAAATTCATTTCATCAATTTGCAATGTTATTTTAGTGTAAGTTATAACTCTTATTTATACACGTTAGAAATTTCTTTACAATTAATATTTATATCTTTCTCTTCACTATGTTCATTATTCAAAACCCTACTCTATTTAATAAATTTAGATCATAATACAAGCAAAAGAACTTGATTATTTGCTAAGAGATTTTCTTATTTCAACTTATTATTATATATTTTATGACTTAAAATTTTTTAAGACCTTATTTCAATTCTATTTTTATCATAAAATCCATCTATTTCAATTATTATTCATAAAAAATACTTTCATCACTGCATAAATATTCATCATTTAATTTGTTAATAAATGTATTTTTAGAAGACATACCTCTGGAATATTTAAAATTTTCTCTTATCTTTTAATATTTGTCATCATTTGATAAAATATTATAAATTTTATTTTTGATAAATTTTTGCCTTTACATTGAAATATAATTTATATGTTTCAAAATTTCATTAAAAGATATTACTGAATTGTTTTCAACTCTATCAATTCTTTCATCTTCCTTTATTTTGGGTAAATTTGATGCAATATCCCCAATAGTTCTACAATCAAATAATTTAAAGGGTAACATCCAATTTTAAATTAATATACCAATTTATCATTCCTATAAAACAAAGATATAATTCATAAAAATATTTACTAGCCTTATATTCCCTATAAGAATCATTAACATCTATATCTTCAAAAACATTCATAGTTTTTCCTTTCACATTAGATTCAAAGGAAATTTCTTGATAAGACTTCCCGTTACTCTACATTACTATCTCTATTTTCATTTAATATGTTATGATATTGTTTTTTAGGACATCCAAATATAGGGTTTTACGATCTCTATCTTCCAAGGATGAAACTTTTGCATCAAATTATCATGAAAATTTTGTTTTAACTTTTCAATAATGGTGGAATAAAACAACTTCTCACCAAAATTATTATGGTGAATAAAATGTCATTCAACCATGTAGAGATATTACCAAAATATTTACAATCATCCATTTTAATATATTCATACTTCAGCCTTTATTTTTATAACTTAAAATTTATAAATTCGAAATCTACTTTATACATGTTCTTTGAATTTTTCCAAAATTATTTTATTAGGATTAACAAATATAACTATAAGAAACTCACTTTTCAAGAATTAGGATAATATAGAATTTATTTTTATTCCATAATTACCAAAACAAATCTTAGCAGTAGTTTCAATGGGTACACTCTAAACACATGGAGGAATTCTATCTATAGAAACTCTAATAACTTCATAATCGAGGGTCATAAGATAAAATAACATTATGTATTTTCCCATATGATAATTCATTCTAAAAAAACTTGAATCTTCTTAAATTTCACAATATTAGGAATATATATATCAACTATTTCTTTCATTTAACATCATCCATGTGTTTAAAAAATTTAACCATCACTCTGATTCCACTTAAAATGCCAAAAAATTATCTGTGTGATCACTGAGTGGGGGATGAGTTGAATTATCTATCTATTTTTCCATTATATTTTATTTCTTATGAAATTAACTTGTAATCCTATTAAAGTGTTACAAATTTAATAAATAAACTCATATCTAAAACCATTCAAACCTCTTAATTTAAAAGGTTCACTACTTAGAATCCAATCTAATTCTTGTCCATATTAGTAAATAAACCAATACCAGAAAACCTACTCGAAACTGATTATTTTTTGTGGTTACAAGATGTTGGTAATATAATAACACATGAATTTTACATTAAGAAATATGAAAGTGACTCTTTTTTTTTACCTAGATAAAATATAAGATAATGATTTATTGAAATCTCTATAAGGTTTCACCAATAAGCTCAAAATGGTTTCATTATACAACGTATTCAAACATCACATTTTTAACTTATTTAAAAACACATCTTATTCTTTCACATTATTAACTAGTATTATGTAAGATTATTTTTCATAGACATCATTGTGAAAAATATTTCCATTCACAGTTCATCTAGTTATTATATCTATATTTTCTGTATATAAATTTCATCCATAAAAAACATCTCTACACTTTTTTTCATCTGAATACACATGATATAATTTTTTTGGGTAAATATGTTTTCATATAGATCTTCGGATTGAAAACAATCCCATATTGAAAAAATTATTCATGTCCATATTCAAAAAATATATTCATTTGTTGGAAACAACCTTGGATTAATTCTGAATTCAGAAGTTCATTTGGTATCTATTCCTGAAAACAATTCCCCTGCACAACAAAATTCTTAACTATTAATAGTACAACCGTGTACTTTTTAATTCCATCCTTTATATATATGATTGAATAATAAAATATAGTATTGAAAAAAATCCATATTCAATGAAAACTATAATTTCAAAACATAGTCTAAAAAAATTCACAAAAATATACTTACAACTTGTAGAGTGTTCTGGAAGATTCCCATAAATTCAAAATTCAAAAAACATCCTTCTTCCTCAGGTTGAATCATCATTCTTCATTCAATGATATTTGAAGAATTGAATAATCAATATAGAATTATAATATTGAAAATATATTTTAATATTAATGAAAAATAATTTTTACCCTAGGAAACATAATTCTTCAAAAAAAATATGTATCCCCCCATTCTAATTATTTCACATAAAACAATCTATATAGTATTGGTATGTCTAGTGTCAGTTCATCTATATCCTTCTTCTACTTCTTATTTGTTCCATTCGTTAAATTATATATTATCTTCTCATAAAATAGTATTTATATAGAATTTTATATCTAATGATATTTGTTCCAAAAGATCATGAAATAATCTTCTATAAATTTCAACATCCCAATTTTTTTCATGTCTAACAAATAGTCATTATAAAATAATTTTTTTGATAGGAATTTTCTATAGACTATGTCTAATAGAATTTATCTATAGTAATTTTTTGTTTTTATGTTTACATCATTTTCTTTTTATCTTTGAAAACTATTTCCCAATCCACCAAAAATCTCAAATATTCAAAAAATATATATTTTTTAAACATTATAAAATCATCCAAAAACTTAATTTCGTAAACTTACAACGACCTTCATTAAAATAAACATTGTATGTGTGAAAGAATTGGACTAATAAGATTTATCATCATCTCCATTTGTAAATTAATTACATTTCCACTATCTATATTTTTAAAACCCTTTATCATGTTTATCACAAAATTCATAAATACTCAACATGAAAACATCATATAACTCAAATGATCCCATGTTCATCATATAAAAGATTTGATAATTTTCTTATGCATCATTCTCAATAACACATTCATATATCAAACAAAAACTCTTTATTCTGATTTTGTTCATATGGTGAGATTCAAATAATAAAGGAAAAATCAAAATGGACAATAAAATACATCTCTCCCTTTTCTCAAAATACATTAACCATCATATTTTTGAAACTCAAATTTTGGACAACATTTTAATTGTAAAACATCGCCAATTTTTTTTATTAAAATATTTCATCTGATTGAAACATCTCACACATAAAGAGGTAAAATTTCAGTAAAATAAATCTATAAATCTTAGATACAAAAAACCATAATTTATGGACTCTAGTTATGAAAATCTAGTCTAATAATTTCCATCTTATTCCACCTCCATCCAATTTTCTATAATCGATAAAATTTTTAACTGGTTATATTTTTATTAAGACAACAAAAATAAACTATTTTTAGAAAACCTTCTTTATTAAAAAAAAGACAACCAAATTCAACAAAATAATGACCAACATTCATAAAATATACTTCATCCAACTTGGTTGTAACACATTTTTTATACCATTCCCATTAACTGGAAAATGATAATAGCTTTTGTGTTACTGTAAATAACGACCTCCATAAGGTTATATGGTATGTTTTTATTATAAGCCATACATGGATGATCAAAAATATATATTAAATGAAAATATATAATATTTCACATAAAATTATATTGATAGAACATTGATGTTTTTACCTTTATTTTATTATATCTATTAAAAGATGAAAACATTTATTATTCTCGCATACAGTCTATCATGTCCATGAATTTACATAATTTATTTTTAATTAAACAATAAATTAAATTTTTATTAAATTATATCTAATGAATAAATATTATATTTATCACATGATAAATATTATAGATATTAGAAAAATATGAACTTGGTCTAAGGGATGGAAACATCAAACCAAAACATAAATAGAGAACTGAACTATTTTACCCTGAACAATGATTTTAATGATTAATTGTTAATAAAACGGTGATTATAAATTATAAGGGGATGATATATTATTATACATTAAGAATATATTTTTTCAGTAAATTTATAATAAATAATTATTTATTATAAAGTATTTTTGGACATATATGAAGAAATAAGAAACTAGAATTAAGGATTCTTAATCACAATATTATCTCATTAAGACATGACAAATGTTATCCACCAATTTCTGTGTATATTCTGTAAATAAATTAAAATTGAAATATTATAACATGAATATGTTTATATTTATGGTAAATAATTTTTTTTTAAAAAACTTCTATCATGGACGTTATGATTTAAATGTTACCAAAGTGAATTTACATAATATGTTTTTATGAAAATTCAACCATTTTTTCACATTGGCTGATGAATTTTTTCATTTAAGTCTATGTTAAATTAAATGTTTTAGGGAATATTTTATCATTAAATAAATGTTTAATAATATTTATATTTACTACCATTTAATTTATATCAAAATTTATAAAAATAAATCGTTTCAATTTTTTTATGTATGATCACATTTAACATTTTACATATCAATGAAAATAAATATTTCATGTCATGTACAAGTTATGAATGACTTTTATCATCAGTAGGATCATTATTTGATTTGGAAATTACATTACTAGATACCATGTTTATTTAAATAAAATTCTAAATATTTTTGTGATTTTATGTTTTTAGAGATAATGAATGAATATGATAATTTCCATATTTTCAAAGAAATATTGAAATGATCTTAAGATGGTGTTTTTATTCGATATAAAAAAAACATTAAATATTGTTTAGATTCAATGGGGATTTGATATTGTCATACCATCCACATCATATATCTAGATACCTTATTATGAATATATTTTGAATTTTTTTCCTTAAACATATTTTCTCCCAAAGATTATTTAATTTGGGATGAGATAAATATGAAACCCATTTGATAAATTGTGTAAAAATATATCTTATTATAATGTTTTCCTAGAATTATATGTACAATGAATCTATTGAATAGTGATTGAAATATCATGATATATTATTCTCTAAAATAGAATTTCCATATAGATTAGTAAGTAAATCTATCCATTTTGAAATTCTTGGGAGTGGATGTTAACAAAAGAAATGATGTAATATGGTGTGAACCCAATCCATTATGTGACTATTTAAAATATAATAGAAATTGATGTAAACCTTTACTTATAAAATTATTTTCTATCCATTTATTTATTTAATAAACTTAGGAATTTTTCTTATGATGATATATTATTGATGATTATAAACAAATATTATTACATTTTTTATGAAAATACCATATAGCACCAATCATTTTTCATTATATTTCATTGAGTTGGTATGAATATCGTAAGTTATAATCATCTTCTAATACCATTATCCATATCATATTCTGACGAATTACAATTGACTAATATCTATTATGCTTATACTTAATATGAATTTAGGATAAATCATCCTTATATTTCCTTTACCAAAGTTATGATGAAAAGATTTATGTAGGGTATATCTAAGAAGGATACTATGTGAGGTGGAATTTATATTTATTTTGAAGATATTTTATAAAATAATTTGATTATGTATATTTTCTAATATTAAACTGAAAATATATAGTCATAAGGGAATGTATTATTATTATATTTATTGATTATTTATCCAAAATGATGTAATATTTATGTATGGAATACATAGATTTCATACATTGGTATTATAGTAGGATTTAGTAAATTTTACATATTAATATTAAATAATTTTTGGAAAATATTGGGGATAATTATAAATGTTGGAAAACATCAAGATTTTTTAGTAACATAGATATTGTGCTTTTCCATGGAAATAACAATACATATCTATACAAAAACAAGCACATGTGTGCTCTGTCATAAAAGTGACTAATTTTAGTATCCTCCAATGTGTTAGTGGGGGAATTTACTAAATCATCACATGGTCTATGAAAAATAGGCCTAATAAAACAAATGGTTTTGAAAATTTCATGGAAAATGATTTAGCAATTTAACAATAACTTTATTAACCATTTATATGAATGAGGGGATAATGTATACGAAAACCTAAAATAAAATGAATATAAAAAATGATGAACTTAATTTTTCACAGTTTTATAATATATTTTTATAATTTAGTAAATCGTTGGAATGAGTATTATTATTATAAAATCGATCACTTTAATTAATTATTCTTGATTCTCACACTATGTTTTTTGGTTTTGGTAAGGGATCAATGAGTTGAAAATGAAGTTGAGGTGGTGAAAGTTACACAAAAATATTAGAGTATATTATTTGATATTATTAATAAAAATTATTTTATATCATTGGAAGTCTCATGAAATGTTAATTCACATCCTTTATGACTTGAAGTTGAATTTTTAGGGAAAATTCACAATGGTTTGCTGATCATAACTGAATTCTAAAACACCTTACTAATAGTGGTCTTTCGAATTTTTCCACATAAAAATATTTTTATTCTCCCTCTTATTGAATTTTATAGTTTTTTGACCATGTATTGGTTTATTTTATATAGAAATCACAATAATTATCAAAAATTTGTATTCATATATTACATTCATACAACACTATAAAATATGCATTTAACAGTGATAAAAAATTGCATTTATCAGTACTAGATAATCTACGACTATAAGAGATAGATTAAAATCTGTAGTCTTTTAAATGTTCTAAAACATCACTATTGATGGGATCCTTTATTAGTTATTTTGGGAGAAAAACTAAGGGGGTATTTTACCAGTTCTTTATTAGCAGCTATAATGTATTTCTTTATCAGCAATTTTAGAACTACTGATAATGGGTTCCTTTATTAGTGCTTAAAAAAGAACAGTTAAACGACCCATTTCAATGGGATTCAAAAAGCGATAATTAAGGGATCGTTTATTAGTTCTTGTTGATATGTTGATAAGGGGGCATGTTTTAGTGCCCTCTAATAGCACATTGCATCACTAGTGTGGTTTTCTAGAATAGAACATCTCAATACCAAAAACACCAAAAAAATAAAAACTAAAAATCCAATACAAAATTTACATGGAATAAAACTAAACAAAAAAAAAATATATATTATAAACATTTCAATTATTTTATTATTAATTAAATAACTAGAAATTACTATATATGTTCCAAAACATAACTGTTCCTTTTTTATTTTTAGCTTATCCCTTGATCGAGAAAAAAACACCTATATAAAAAAAATTCTATAGTTATTAATATCATAAATAAATAAAATTACAATAAGGGTTACTTTTAATTTAAATTTTTAGTTATACTTGGAACACTGCGTATCATATTGAGTTTTAGTTTATTCTTGTATGTCACACAATTTCTTGTTCACCATCACGAATTTTCTATATGAAAATTAAATAAATATTTTTAAGATAAAAATGATAAAGAAATAAATTAATTAAGAGTAAATTGAATAATGAGAAAACAATATTGTCTCTTTTTCTTAGTTTTGGAGGTGTGATATCTATTATAAACTAAAATGAAACTTGTATATTGAAATCATGCACATGGAGTCATATCGGTCACACTGTGTATTAGATTAAGATGATTCTAATTCCTACTCATCTCAAATGTCTTATAGATCATTTTACTAATGTTCAAAAAATAAAATAATTACTAATTATGAGTATGAAACTTATCTTCTTTACTGAAATTTAATTTTGAACTAGAAACACAATCTATGACTGATACCATTCAAATTGTGTGTCTATATTACATGATACTAATTCCAACACGTCAAAAATTACTTATGAATAATTTTCCTAAATTATCAAGAATATCATAGAATTGTTTTGGTTTTCATTGATTGGCGCTTTTTGAACCAAAATGTCGAATTTAAATTGATAACTGACACATTGAGTCATTCCGGGAAAATCATGAATTGGATTGAGGTTTATTTTATTCATAAACATCATAAATTACTTATGGAATTTTTTAGATTAATGAAACTAATGTGAATTTGTTAGCAATGGTTTGACAAGTGTATTCCTCCATTTTACTAAAATGAATGTCAAATTAAAATAAAAATTCACACATGGTGTCTTACCAGTCACATTGTAAATAATATTGAGGTATGGTTGATTGCCTCATTCCAAAAAATGGATTATGGATCGTTTTCTTAAATTACCAAAATTATATGAATTCATTTTATCGGTTTCGAGTATGTAAGTTTTTTTTACTAATATTGATGTTTATTTTAAATAAAAAGATATTATTTGAATCATATCTATCACACCATGTGTCGAATTGACGTGTAACTGATTCCTACACATCCAAAAAGACTTATGGATTTTTTTTCAAAATAATAAAAACAATTAGTGTATTTTTACATGTTTTTGAGTATGTCACCTTCATTTTTTACTAAAATATTATTTTAAACTAGAAATATGCACATTGAATCCAACTCGTCACATAATGTATCTATTTGTTGCAATACATATTCCTACACATAAAAAATTAATTATGAAGAAATTTCCAACATTACCAAGAAAATATGAGTGTTTTTTCATGAATTTCAGTGGGTGACAATTTTTGAAATATAGAATCGACTTTAAACTAAAAACAGGCACAATTAGCCTTAATGGGATCAACATGAATTATATTAAGGTGAGTATGATTTATACACATATAAAATGACTTATAAATCATTTTCAAAAATTAACCAAACTATCTTAATGTGAATAGCTGATTTTTATAGGCCACTTGTCCTTTTAAATAAAATTGGTTTCAATTTTAAATAAAAATATGTGATTTCAGTCACATCAGTCACACCGTTCATTGGATTGAGGTGAATCTGATTCTTATGTTTCTAAAATCACTTTAAATATTTTTTATAATATATCAAAATAATAATAATTCATTTTTTGGGATTTAAGTTGGCCAGCTTTTTTACTAAAATTTATGTCGATTTTATATAAGAAAATAAACTGTGAGTAATACCAGTAACACCATGCGTCAAATTGAAGTAATTATATTTCCTTAATTTCTAAAATGACATATGTATAATTTTTTATTATATCTATACAATCCAAATTTCTTTACCCAATTATGAGTATGTCACATGTTTTTTTTCTAAACTATCATTTTAAACTATAAACATGAACTTTAACTGATACCGATCACATCGTGTATCCATTTTATGTGAGACTAATTTCTTCATGTCATAAATTAATTATGAATATATGTTTAATATTATAAAAAAACAATAATACTTCATCAATTTTTAGTGAGAGACATCTTATTAACCAAACTATCGATTTTAAATGGATAACGGACATATTAATTCATGTTGGTCTCATCATGTATCATATTAAGGTATGAATTTTTCAAACACATAAAATATGACTTATAGATAATTTTATAAAGTATAAAAACAATAGTAATATGTTTTCATTGTATTTAGTTTTTCATTTTAACTTTTAAATAAAATTTATTTAAATTTTAAATAAAAAAGGCTCACTTGGTGTCATATCAGTCACACCATTCGTTAGGTTTTGGTGTGGACCATTCCTACACATCCCTAATTAAATATTTATTTTTGTAATAAAGTATCAAAGTAATCAGATATTTTTTTCTCAGTTTTGATTATGTCAATTTCTATTTAAAATTATCATGTTACTTTTAATTTAAAAGAAGAATTAGAGTCATACTGGTAACACCATGTCTCGGATTAATGAATGACTGATTCCTACACAACAAAAATGACGTATGAAATTTTGTTTAAATAATAAAAACAATTTTACTGTGGTTTTTCTAAGTATGTTACCTTTCATTTTTACTAATATATCATTTTAAAATAGAAACACATACTTGAACACATATAAATTACATTATGTATTGGTTTGACGTGAGACCAAATCAAACACATCACAAATTAATTATGAATCTATTTCATAATTTATAATGAAAATTAGAGTGTTTTTATTCATTTCTAGTATGTGGAACTTTTTAAAAATGTCAATTTTAAACATATAATTGTCAGATTGAGACATATCTGGAACATCGTGAATTAGATTGAAGTGTGACTGATTCCTACAAATCACAGATGGCATGTAGAACATTTTCAGAAATTATCAAAACAATTAGAATATTTTTTCTCTGTCTTGAGTTTTCCAGTTGTCATTATTACTAATATTAATGTCAATTTTACATAAAAAGAAGTACTCGGAGTCATATTGGTCCACCATGTGTCAGATTTTGGTGTGATTTATTCCTACACATCCCGAAATCTCAAAACAAAATCCTAACTACAGATTATACCATGACTTCCATTTCATTCATTTTTAAAACATCCAAAATTGAAAATTTAATCGATGTTCGTAACTGAAAAACCATTCTCGTTGTTTTAATCTAGAAGAAGATTGAATGCTTATGTTCCCATTATATCATGAGAAGTCGAAAAAATATTAACATGAGCTTCCTATAATCTTATTGATTTCGACAACGCGAATGGTTTTTCTCTAATAACATATACTCTATAAGAAATGTTAGTAGTTCAACAAAGAAATGCAATAAAATAGAAATTGTGGTAACATTGGCTGAAATGAACAAGTTATATCTTTTCAGGATTATTTCATTTAGTTGAATGAAAGAAAATGAATACACAAAATATCTATGAAATAAACTAAATAAGTATTATATAAATATGATAAGGAAACTATCTTAAATATAGTAGATAAAATAATGGAAAAATTAATTAAACAATTAGTAGAAATTCACATTTTCATTATTGTTTTTCTCATTCTAAATGTATTTCTTAGATGTTATAATCATAGTTGTAGGCTCAAAGTCCAAAATCTCATGAGCATGAGAATATTTGAAAAAACCACCCCAAATCAAAAATAACATTACACCACAACAAGAAGAAAATTATTATATGTGTTATACTATAAAGAAAATAATTAAAAATAAATATGAAGAAAAAAATTAATTCTATACACAATGATTTTAATGTGAAATTTCTAGATTACATATGTGAATGAGAATGGAAGGGAACTAGAATTAATGTAATAAATTACAAAAAATAAAGTGTGAAAATATTTTTTTGGTAGATGAAATATATTTAATTTTCATTCCATAAATGCATGGGTGATAGATAGAACACACATAATCACAATAAAAGGAATACAAATATTTGAGAAAAATTATATTATATGAGTAATAACAAAAAATTATAAATTAAATGACTTATTTTTTCCCCCTACCACACTACAATTCACATTCATTAGGTCCATTATGAGAGACTCATATATTGTCCTATGAATTCATTCAATGGTAAAAGTTTTAGACAGATTTTATCCTTATATCTCATCTCATGAACATTAATCATTATATTTTATAGTTCGACACACATCCACCATCTGTTATGGATAAGAACCTATGTTTTTTAAATACTCAAATAATATTCATCCATGGGGTGAGTAATGATCAATGTTTTATATGATATATAACAAATATTGATGATGAGTCTCAAAGAAACAAAATTAAATAATAACTGTTTGAGGGATGAATTAGATGAGGGTAAAAATTGTATTTCATTCTATACTCTTAAAATAGTAGTTCCTCCCATTTGTATGAATTATATCATTGGAACATGTTATTAACTTGTATCCCCAATAAAAGTGAGATATGGGGGTATAAACATTACGGTATGTGATTCAAGGGGTCTCAGAGGGTACATGTTATGTTACATGACTCTTTGGGGCCTCATTGAATTCAATATTTATAGCATAAATCTCAAATTTTAGACCTTCAATCTTATAATTATTACTTGTACTACCACCACTAAGATGAGACATAAAATATTTATTAAATCATCTAAACAAAATGTAAATATAATGTATGAAATTATGGTGTAATATGAGACCAAAAATATGATAAACAAGAATAACAAACTATCATATGATAAACTTATAGATATAAAAATATATTGATAAAACATTTTAATAGATAAACAGTTATTTCATTTACATGGATGGTAATCAAAGATTCCTTTGTGTGGAACCAAAAAATGTAGACCTAAAATGATGAATAACAAATAGTAATTTATAATTATTATTCTAACATATAAATAATTTGATATCCTCAATTATATTTTTTGTAACAAGTGATGTAACAATGTAAAGATTTATTAGATTTAATATTAACTGAATATCATATTTCATAAAACATATCAAAATTAAAATTTATATTAAAAAATGATATGTAATGGAAAAAATAATTATAGGAAAAGAATATTCCTAATAAAAAAAATTATTTTGAACACCTCAAATTTTTTAGTTGATATATTGATTGTAGAATTATGTCTATAGAGGTTGAAAACAAGAATTATTTTTCAGATGATGAAGATTAAGCTTTATAATAAAATTTTCATTCTATGGCCATTGTGGGTTACATTGTTATTTTGGGTATATAGTATAAAATTTTAGTAATGATGAAATAAATAATGGTAACTATTGAAGATATAGTGGTTTTAAGCTAAATGAGAGGTGACCTACTCTTAAACAATAGTTTCGATGTGAGGTGAATCTTTATAAGTAAATTAGATGATGACTCTCAACCATTTAATGAACCCAATTGAAATATATATGTATAAAATATTTGTAAAATATATTTTCATAATATAATTGGGAGATATCTATTTTTAAAATATTTTTTTATTGTTATATATATATATATATATATTTGTACTATATATCTTTATTTTTATTATATATATTTTTATTTTTTATGTGTTTGTAATATAATATATATATTTTTTATAGTATATATATATATTGAATATTTGTATAGTATAAAAATATATAATATTTAAAATATATTTATGAACAAATAAATATAATAAATAGAAATATATTAAATAAATTATTTTTTATTTTTATACATATAAATATTTGTAATATATTTGTGTAACATATGTTTATATTATAAATATTTATTATATAATTATATAATAAATTTATATAGTATATTTTTCTATTATATTTGTATAATATATATTTGTATAGTATTATATATATTTTTATTTTAATAATATATATATATATTCATAATATATTTTATAATATATATCAATATTATATATATATATATATTTAGTTATAAAATATGGATGTTTGTGTGTGTCTATATATAAAAAATCCAATATTTTACATCACGATGCAAAACTATGGAACCCTGAGTAATGTTCCAAATTTCATTCGTGAACCACGAGCCAAATTTTACTTCTTCTAGTTGACCAATGCAAACTATGTTTATCCACAAAAATTGGTTCGAGTTTAACTCTTTCTATGTTGAAGTGACATTCGTATTATATATATCATATTTAGCATTTCCTAAAACAATAATATGAATTTATTTTTCATCGAAAAAATAGAAATTGCAGAAAAAATGAGATACATAATAATTTGGGAACACTTCATGGTTATAGAGTGGAATTATCTCACATAATTAATGATCGATGATTCCAAGGATTTTTTAGAATTATTAATAATCCATTAGTTCCTTCAGTGGTGTTGGGTTGGTGGCTTGCATAGAATCATCAAGGGTGATGGAGGGGGAGTCCATGGAATGATGACCCTATCTTTTTCCAACCAAACACCGCAAATAAAACACCCTTTAACATAGATAAATGCAGGAATTAAATAAAAAATTATGATAAAAATACAAAAAATAAATATCACTGAACAATCAATCAATGTGTATGGATGATAAGGTGAAAATAAGATACCTAAAATTGATCCTTCAAATCGTTTGAGAGAAAGTAGATATATCTTAATCTTATAAAACATTCAATCCTGTGATTTTTTTCACCCTTGAATCGTTCGAGTATTTTATTTGAGGCATGAAATTTTTTGAGCTCTGATTCATGCTTGATTGATGACCCTTGAGTCATACAAGTTAATGACTTTCTAGGGTTTATGCAAATAGAATTGTACATTTTTATCAGTCCTTCTAAAAACCCAATGGTAAGGATCCCTTTTATCAATGCTTGATTAATTCGTGATGATAAAGATGGATTTTATCAGATCTTTTTTAGCATAGATAAAGTTGACTCTTATATGTGATAATAAATCTACTTATTTTAAAGGATTTATAAATATAATTGTAAATGAAAAAATTAAAATATATTTGTATAATTATATATATAATAAATATATATAAATATAAATACATTAAATATATTATTTATTTTAATATATTTATCATTATTTTAAATTCCTTAAATGTAAAATAATTTATTTATTCTTATATAAATACTTTTCTAAAAAATAATATTTATATAATTATATAATTATATATATAATTATATAATTATATATATAATTATATATTTATATATTTAATAAATATATATAAATATAAATATAATAAAAATAATCATTATGTAAACAGATTTACTATAATTTTGTAATTATTTAAATATATAAAATTATTTATTTAAAAATATATATCTACTTTGTTAAATATAATATTTAGTTATTTATAATTATAAATAAAAAAATAAAAAAATATAGTAAATATTCATTTATAATCTTTTTTATGAATAGATATTTTTGTAAATACATTTTAAACACTATTACTAAATATTTAATCTTATGTGCATGCATGTTAATAATTAGTAAAATTAAATAATTAAAATTGAGTACAGTGTAAAAATATTTAAAAATAGGATATGTTTTATAAATTAAATATAAATTAACAAAAAAAGTATTCACATTGAAATAAGGATGAATACATATTGAAAATATTAAATAATTGACTATAAATATTTATAAAACAAATAATATAAATTGCTTAAACTCCCATAAATATTATTTATGTGTGTGCATTCTATACATAAATTAATTAAGTACATATATATGAAGTGAATATAAAATAAATTTTCTATGTTAAATTTATAAATCCAAGGATATTCAATTATTTCCATTACTCAATTCAATTAGTCATTATTTTAGATTCATATTAATTCTTAATTATAAATCATTACTCACTAAATATATTACTATTTAAAGAATAAGTATTTTCTATTGCACAAATCATATTTATATATATTTATACATATTTAATATAATCTATTTATTAATATTATAAAAAATTATTTAATTAATAAAAAGGTTCATACTTTTCTCAATTTACTTATTTTTAATTTTTACTTGTTTAATTTTCATTTTTCATTCATATATATATTTAATATATACTACCTATTAGTTTTTATAATTTATTTATATTATATTAAATAAAAATATATGTATGAATAATTATTTAAATAATAATATTTTAAATTTATCCTTTAATAATTGCATTTTTATTATTTATTTATTTCATTATTTAATTTTATTCAGTCTTTTATGAGTGCTATAAAATCACTAATAAAGGATCCCATTGTGGGTGCTAAAAATAAAACATCGATAAAGGGTACCCATTATCAATGTTAAAAATTAAGCACTGATAAATGTTACCCTTTATAAGCACTAAAAGTAAAGTGTTGAAAAAGGGAAACTTTTATGAGAACTAAAAAATGCACTCATAAAGGGTTCCATTAATTATCACTAAATAAAGGAAATAATAAAACATACCATTTATCAGTGCTTATTTTAGAGCTAAAAAAATGAACCTTCATTAGGGATATTTTTCTAGCAATATGCAAAGACTGTTTTGTAGGACTATAAATCAAAAAAATGATCATATATATTTGTAAGGATGTAGATGAACTTCCAAAGGAAATAACATTTATTGTGTGGGTACTGATACAAATTCATGAGGTAACTTTATCTCAAATAGTTAGGGATAAACTAAACATTGAAGATAATCCTATTATTATGGAATATTCTAATGCATTTCTTGAAGAATTTCTTAGTCTTCCCTTGGATTAAAATGTTGTGTTTTAAATATAACACAATCTAGGTGGAAATATTATTTTACATATTCCATATAGAATGGACCAAATTATGTTGTAAGAATTTAAGAAGAGGCAATAAGAAAATCTAGAAAAAGGATTCATATTCTCATTTAATATGGAGAACATAACAAGTTAGATATCCAAAAAAATTCATCTAACTTATATTTCTGACTTTTTCTATCAACTAATATGAGATAAATTATTTTAAGAGATTGCCTTTTTTTAGATATCATCAATCTATGGTCAATAAATAAGATATAGCAAATAAAACCTTCTTGTATGATTTATAGAAAATATTAATTTATAGTTATTCCATTTGGACATTCCATTTCCCCCTATATATTCATGTTTCTTGATTAATATATTCTTTATATATTACCATGATCAGTTGTGGTATAATTTTTTTATTATATTATTTTATATTCCCAGTGAAGGGTAGATTGCGAAGGTGATTTTAGGATTATATTGAAGAACTAAGGGAAGATAATTCATATGATAGATTTTTCAAGTGTGAAGTTTGGATATAGAATGTTACAACCTTTGGGTAAACAAATATTAAGTGAAATTATATTCATGGAACATTCAAAGACAGACATTATTTAATAATGTCCTAGATCAACCATATAGCTGAAGATACTTATTTTTCATAAGTCAGACTGAAATTATTGATACATTATGATAAATTTATCATGTATATAAAATATAATTTTTTTGTTCACAAGGAAGTGATTCTTTTTCCATTAGATAGGTGAATATGAGAAAAATATTCAGGATGTGAAAAGAATATTGGATAGCGCACCTGTACTCACATTACACTATAAGGGATAAGTGTTTGTGATATTTAATGATGCTTCAAATATGGTATTTTAAACTTTTTTTTCACAATGTAATGGCATTAGAACATTCTTTATTATAAATGAAGGTTCATGAGGATCATTATATGACTGAAGATTTTGACCTGGAAGCGGTAGCTTTTACAATAAAAATATGGAGATATTATCTTATTTATTGAAATTTATAATATATATTTTAACCATAAAATATTAATGTGAATATTCACATAGAAATATTTTAATTTACATCCAAGGAGATGGTTTGTGTTGATTAATTTTTGTAACTGGTAAATAAACTACCACCCAAAGAAGGAGAATAAGGTGGATGATGCTCTGAGTTGTAATGATCCGGCCAGTTTATTTATGATGAGGATTAAAAAAGATCAAATACACTAGTATTTATAGATTATTGTTCTTTAAATCATTAGGAAATAGGTATATTCATTATTTCATATATGAATTTTCAACTATCTATCATTATAATGATTTAGGAGGATGAAATGGATGATGTAGAAATGAATAATTAGGTGAGAAGTATTATTGAGTTCCACCATGAATATAAGGGATTAATTTATATGACTTGAGTATCTGACACCTCATAAAAATACATGAAGAATGGAAAACATTATGGATATCACATTTCATCTCTCTTTATCTGTTTGGGATGTAAATTGAAATAGAGATATCTGAAAGAGTATTTCTGGTTGGAAAACATAAAACAGGATGTTGCAGAATATAAATCTGGATTCCTAGTATGTTTAAATGTTATAATTATAATTGGATTTTAAATCCATTACATATACAATATTTTAAAAAGGAAATCATCACTAATAATTTCATCATCATCACCCACAAGACATCTAAATTCCATAGTTATATAAGTGTTGTAGTTATCACCTTATGATGTCAAAACATTTTATTATTGATAGTGAATATTTTAAAAATAATATTATTGAAAAATTTATATAATAAGAAAGTGATAAGCTAGAATGGATTACAATATTCTATTATTTTTTAATGATATCTGAGGTTTATATAAAATTTCTACAAAAGTCATTTGGAATTATTGAATATGGAGTATAAATTTATAAATAAAAATCATCCTTGAACAGATTCTCAGTATTATAGGGTCATTAATATCCCGAACGTTATATTTAGATATCGTTATATTTATTTAAAAAGTATATGGGATCAACACCTTACTCTGGTCAAATTTTCCAACAACAATATATTTAACTCAAGAATTTTAAATGGAACCTTGTTTAAACTTTTATAGTAGAAAGTGAAGAACTAAAATGAGTTTGAATGAATTTGGAAAATGAATAATATTGGTAATTTAGATATATGAGGAAATTAATGAGAGGGTTAGATTCATCATCCACACATCAGGGAATCTTAGATTTGACCAAAGATTTATGTTGAAAATCATTATCAAAATCTAGAGTTTAATGTTAGTGTAAGGTATTCATATAAATATATCCTTGGAAGAAGGTTGTTGTTTTTATATACAATCGAAATCTATGTCCCATATATATCTACCGATTTGAAATTCTATATCATATTGGGATAGAATCTTATCAACTGACATTTCCATAGTACCTCTCTCAAGTTCATGATGAGTTCCACATATCCCTCCTCATCTTGTACATATATGATCCTTCATAAGTTTTGAATATAGTGGTCATACCACTAAATCATGATCTCTCTTATATGGAATACCCAAGAAAATTAAATAAATCTCTATTTATGAATGATTTTATGATACATTTTATAAAATATATTCAACAATAATTATTAAAATTCATATAATGGCTGTTAATAATAATTGAATTAGAATATAATGAAGTTTATAAATAGGAAACATTTTTTGCATGTGTAGATATTAGAATTACATTCAACTTATTCATAGAATTGAATATTATAAAATTGATTAAAAATTTATAATAAATCCAATTAATATTTTTCTATCAGATAAAATTAATTTTCACTTCTAATGAATAGTGACCATGTTAAAGATCTAGTTACCATGGTAAGGGCTAAAAGGTCTAATTGTGGGGTTGTCTTAAGATAAAACATATAAAATAATAAAAATATGGTTTCTTTAATTTGGTTGGTTTATTGTATGTTATAATTACCCATATTTTTCTTGAATATATGGAAATTTATAACAACTATCCCATGAGTTAAGTGTAATTATATATTAATGTTCTTAATTTTTACAAGTTTGTCACCCTCCATACATACAAATGGGTGCCACCTCATGTCACTCTTTTTTACCACTTTATCCCTTTATATATACCAATAATGGTCTAAATAGTCTCCCAAAATCCTCATCCTTTATCTTGATATGTTTTTATTACTATAATACACTTACAAAATCCATAAAGAGCTTTTGAAAGAAGGATACAAGAAGAAGAGGTATATGTTCTTACCGATCTTTTTCTTTTTTCATTCTTCTTAAACATCCTCCCAATGTTATATAAATATATTAAAATGATTTATTCTATGTTTCTACTATATTTAAATGATTTTTTATGTTATATATATTTTATATCTCCTTCCAATCTATTTCAAACTGATAACATTTCATATGTGAATGTATGGACAATCACCTTCATGAGGATATGTGATTCATTTCTCAATTTCACTTTACATGGATGGTCATAGGGATATATTTAATGAATTTATATGATACTTCTAATATAATTATGATAATGAAAATTTAAATATTTTTATAGAACTCTTTCATTTCATCCATTTAAAGTTTAAAACATCACCCACACATACATACATACTATTTTCTTCTTGAGGGGCTATAGATCATTTTTCATCAACGATTTATATTAATGTTTATAAATGTGTATAATTTAATAATTAAAATATTTATTAATTTATTAATTTTTGTATGATTCTGACTCCATGACCAAGGTCCAAGGACCCAGACCATTAAAATGAAACATACATGGAAAACGATCAATTTTTCACCTAAATAATGATTTTAACGATGAAATGTTAACATAAGGGTGATTTGAAATTATAAAGGAAATTTATATAGTTATATTTACATAATTATTTTTTAATAAATTAATTATAAAAATATAAATATTTTATATAGGATGTTTGAATGCATATAAAGAATGGTGGGACCTTTTGTCTGGGTAGTTCGTCACAATATTATTTTATTGATACATCATTCATGTTATGCATCTATTTGTGCATATATGGTGTATATAGTTAACCATTAATTTTTTATCATGAATACATTTTTATTCGTGGAATTTATTGTTTCATTTCATTTCATTTCCTTTAAGAGGATGATGGATCAAATGTTAACAATGTAGTACATATTTATATTACAATCTCAATTCTTTTCATGGTTTATTATATTAAATTTTAATTGAGGGAAACTATATGATCTACTTTCTTTAAACCTTATATATATTAATCCCCTAAGATTTTTCCTAAATTTTTCTAGTATTATTCCTTCTTCTTATCTTCTTTAGTTAAAATTATCCATAATTTGTTTTAAGAAAATATCTCCTTTTCTAATTTCTATTCGATGAAAATTTTTTTCCTTGTCCATGTCTATAAAAATATTCAAGGGATGTTTTTGCATATCTATAAATGTTTGAGAAATATTAATTTCACAACCGTTTATTTTGTTTAAATATAATTAAAATAAATCAGATAAAAAATTTTATATAAGACACACTTTTGACTTTTTTTGAATGTGTAAGAAGAATATTCTTGTAACGCCCCGACCCCAGTTACCCAGAGTCAGTGCATTATTACATAACATTGGCATGATCACAAAAGTTCAAGTCTTAAAAGACCTATTAGTTTAGTAGACATGGAAGACTAGATACATTCATAAGTCTTACATTACAACATAAACTGAAAAACTACAATAACATAGTCTCCATAGTCCACAATTGTATCCCCTCAGACTGTCCCTGTAGGCCAGTCACAAAATACTTCTTCACAACCTGGGAAAAATAAAACATAGAAAGGGGTGGGCTCAGATTCTCAGTAAGGATAAAAATATAGAGGAAACATTCATAAAAAATCATAAACATTTAAGGCAATGTATAACTAAAAAATCCTTTTAATCTTTATCTTCAGCATAATATAGTAAAAATAAAATTAAATAATTCCATTTACATATTCACATGGATATTATAATAACCGAATAATCACACGAAATATCAATAACCACATTCATAATGATGGAATGCATAATTACGGACTAGCATAACTACATAGTCAAGGCCTTGTTCCAAGACACTAGTTTTCCTTATGAGACCTACCAATGCATCGAGAAGCTATATCGGGCTCCACCCATCACTTACTAAGTCCAATACATTATAAATATGAATAGTATTAAACATAACATAAACATTCATATTAAAACTAACATACAAAATGTCAATATTTTATCCATAAACCATAAATGGTATAAAAATAACACATCCACAATCAAACAAATCACAAAACCTTAAATACAGTATGGAAGATTTGTATCATAATAAATCAACTTAAAACATGGTTAAAATCCATCAATGGATGTTGATATAGATAAAAATGATTTGTAAAAACCATTGACATAAATATCCTTTTTTTATGAAAAAATTTAACAGTCACACGATTTAGAAAGGAAGACATTTAAAGGAATTTTTGAATCAATGTGTCCCAGACCACTTTGAAATTTTTTAATGGAATTAACATTTTAAAAACATTCAAGTCCATATAAATGAATCATTAAAACCCATTTTGAAAAAATTGACATTAATGAAAATGATTTAGAAGAATAAATATTTAAAACCTTTTAAAATGATGTTTTAGTTAAAAATTCCCTTAAAAATAATCCCTTTGAAAACTCTTTTATGAAACATGTACATGGATAATAAATATATCCCAGTAGATACTTACGTATAAACAATCTTAGATAATAAAGAGATTGTAAAATTAAACCTTACCTTGTACATTTCATTGGTCGAGGGTAGTTTAACCTCATGTATAATAGTTATATCATTATTATTAAATTATACAAGAATTATATACCTAAATATGATAACATATATATTCTCTTCTAATATTTCTTTGTTAATAATATTTTAGTATTATCGTCGTTTCGGTTGTTCACTTACTCATTTTATTTTATTTGTTTTATTACATAATTCATGTTTTTATGGATATTTTGTATATTATTCATATCCACAATGATATCATGTCCTTAAACATTACTTTTAATCATCAAATGAAAATTATTTTTGACTGGATACGATGGGGAACGAATCTCATCGCCTTTGTGTAGACGGTAATCCATACGTACAGACGAGTGAAAATATCATTCTTTTGATATTAAATTAATATATAAATGGATGGTATATCATATATATAGAATCATTATCATGTTATATTTGTTACTAACATTTCTTACACATCAGTATTATACCCATCCAAATAATAATGTATAGAATAATAATTACACCATGACGTGGAGATAATAAGTTGTATGTACGCACATATGGTGACATGTCAACCAAAGGATGGATAGAATAATGAATTTGGTTGTACCATATTTCTTATAACATTACAGTATATAGAAGATACTAGGATTATTAATTTATAATGGAAATAACAAATAAAGAGAAAGTCTAAGAAGAAAGGTACTTTAAAAAGGTGATGAAATATTTACATCTTCTTCGGGTTCTTCCTTTTGATTTGAAAAAAATGGCTCCTTAGGTTGGATTTCTGACTAAATGAAGGTATATATAATGAAGTTAAGACAGTTTATAGTGTATTTGGGCAGGTTTTGGCTGAGCCAAATGGCTTTGTAGGTGTGAATTTGAGAGAAGGTGATGTTCCCTTTTATAAGAGAGGTGAGGGGCACTTTAAGAAAAGATTAAAGTATTAATTTATTATACAATCATATTCGGTTTATAATGGTTCCAAATGATTTTATTTCGACAATTAGGTCGTTATGGGTCGAAATCCACTCAACCAATATATTTTAGACAAGTTTAGTTTACTATTTTAACCTTATCATTTAGATTTAACTCTAAGTTAAATAGTTTAACTTTTACCTTGTCTTCTTGTATTCTGAATATATATGGTTAATAAACTTACTCTAAACTTTCAAGAGAACCTCAAGTGGCTCATTAATGAAATATATAATATTATATAATCCCTTTGGCTGAACCTTACATTATTAAGAATATTATATCAACCAATAATATAGTATATGTTTGAAATATTAATTTATTTCTATTATTACACTATTTGGTATTTTGTTTTTGTGAAAGTCATAAAAACTTGATTACTTCAAAAATGATACATTGAATCATTCCTAACATGTCATATTCACCTATAAAATTCGTGTATTTCATAAAAACTTTGAAATGATATTTATTTTAATATTTATAACACCATTTATTTGATTCTTTCATTAATAAGTTAATTACCACATCATCATTCTGTCATTAATAAATTTACATATTTAATCTCTAAAAATTATAAATAAAATACCATTATTTAGGAATTAGTTTTAGATTTATAATGAATATTTATTTTTGAAGAGATAACATGTATAAATCTATGTAAAAATTGTTTTACAAAAAGATATATGCTTTTGTCATTTTTATATTTACATTAACTTAATTAATATAAAGTGTCATTATCACTTAAAAGTGGCTTTATGGGGTCACAAAATCTACCCAAGGATTCCCATGGTCGTACATTAATTAGTAAATATGGTTAGGACACGTTTTAGGGTAATTTAATATTATTATAATATTATTTTTTACCCTTATTTACCAGATTTTACCCTTTATCCAAGGAAAATAAAATATTTACCAAAGTAATTATTCAAAATGTATAAAAATAAAAGTTAACTATTTACTCAATTTGAACCTCATAATTCAAAATATAGAATCAATTTTTCCAAAATCAAAACACATAATTGGAAAAAATTCATTTAAAATTAATTTCCGTTTTCAAAAAAAGAACTTGTTTTTATGAAATAATAACTATGAAAAGATTGACAATTGTTTATGTCCAGTTTAAATGGGAAATTATGTCCAATGACCAATATGGAATTAAATGGTAAAAATATATTCTAATTGTACTTCAAAAAAACTCAATATTATAATTTATCACTATAAATTATTTTTATTTAAAAAGCTGATTTTAATTGAAGTTTAATATTTTTCACTATTCGTCAAAAACTAAATGATTTCAGAGAAATGATAAAAATTTATTGAAACTAAATTTTTATTTCTTGATTCTATAAAATAATTTTATTTTTGTTAAATTTATTATATAAAAGTTTCAAATGTTGTATTTAAAAAGTGTTCTCCATTAAAAGGCAATAAAATTTCTTTTTTTGAAAAATATTTCTTTTATCTGAAAAAATGAATTTTTTTTCTTAAATTATGTTTAACAAACTCATAATATTGATTCAGAAATTATAAGGATTTTATGATGTTCAATATTTATTTAATACTATTCATAACTTCTTTTGAACGGCTAGTTTGGTATGTCGTGGTAAATTTGAACTATGTGTTGTATGTATTGGAAATTATTGAATTTGTTTGAAGAAATAATGTACTATGAAATCATAGGGTGTTTAAATCTTCCCTCAACCAATAAATTTAATCATTGAAATAAGAAATTTTTCTTTGAAAATAAATGTTTTAAAATATAAAATACCTTTGTGGGGAAAATCCACATCGAAAATTGGGTTTATAAAATTTAGTCTTAATAAGAGGAAAAGTGGAATGAAGACGTCCCCAAAAAATTATGATCTTGATTAAGAGAAAATTGGTGGAAATTAGAGACACATAATTGGAGGGAAAACATAAATATATTCAGGGATTGATTGAGATCATCAATCACAAACAAGTGTAAAATTATAGGCCACAAATCCATCAATCTATGATGATTTAAAATATCATCGGTTCAACAAAACATATGGTATTAGGATAACACATTTTTTGTTTTTGGATCCTTTTTAATAATTAGTTTATCCATAGAATAAGAGGATAATTATATATGTATATATATACTAGGCAAGTACAGTTTCATCCTTCAACTATTTCCTACCACAAACTTATCTTTTACTCTAAAATAGTTCAAAAAAATTCTATTTATCATAATCATATAGCGTTCCAAAAATTATGAATTTATAATTCACATATCAGACCATTTAAAAAAAGAAACTACATTATAAAATCCACGGACCTCACATAGTCTAGTGGTAGTCAATAAATCCCAATCGCACTATGGGTGTGGGTTCGATTCCCGCATCTTTGTCCGACGCGACGGGTTGTCACACGGTTTGCGTGTTGTCCTTTTATAAAAATCCAAAAATAACCATTTAAAATTAATCCATTCCTACCATTAGAATTATCCAAAATACTTATATCCAAACTCAAAGTCCAAAACTTATATGGAATTCAAACATAATGAAGATCATTTTTTCCACGTAATAACATGTTAATACTCTCACCATGTATTCCTTTAAAACACGATAACACCTTGAATTACCATAAAACCCTATTTATTACATTCATGATCCCTTATTTGTTATAGAATACTAGATATATTCCTTATATCCAGAAATTTTGAATACCTCAATAATTTTGAAATAAACAAACCATTATTCAGTGTCAAGGTAGTCAAGAATATCAAATATAATTTATTCAAATCAACCATCTCTTATTCCAAAATTACTACCTCAGTATCTGGACCATATGAAGTATTATTGTTCATTCAACCATGTATTTTCAAAAAAAAATTAACTTGCAGTTGAGTCACTTTTTATTTTACCATATAATCCCAAATCCTTAATGAAATAGTAATGTAGTACAATCCTTATTTATTTCTATAATTCATATAACTGGTACATCATCGATGAAACACCGAAATGATAAAATTATTTAATAACAACATAAGAACACTAGTCATTCCTTTTCATCTATGGTAGTATCATAACATGATTATTATCTAATAGCATCATTTGCGGTATACTTTGATGAATGGGACATTGATTCGGGTAGTGTTTCAACTCCTTATAGATGAAGCATTGTACATTTGAAACCATTTTCTTACCCTTTCAATCACGTACATGGTATCATTTTTCTCCACACTTATAACAAACTCACATTCCCTTCAAGCATTTACCAGGGTGATTCTTTCCACAGTTATCACATATGAGAAAATTATTCTTTTCCCTCTTCCCTTTATTCTTCCTTCTCTCTTCCATCCTTTTCTTCTCTTGCTTCCCTTCAAATCCATAGGACTCAAGGAATTCTTTAGTTATCCAATTAACACATGATACTATTTCTTCATATGTTGAGAATACAGGGGTGACTATTTTAATTATAAATGACGGCATAATACCATGAATGATTTGATCATTATTACTCTTTGGATCATACGTATTGCTGGTGTTCACATACTTTATAATGGGCACCATTTATATACAATGGAATACACTAGGTAAGTTTATGAGTTGTAATAAATAATTCCAAACATGTAAAATACCTAATGTAAATTGAATAGTTTATGGATATAATCCATAATCATACAAATATTTTCTTTGAGTAAGTATATACTCATAAACCCTTTATAATTGTTTGTAAATAAAATTATAATTATCCTAAGCATATTCCTCAGGAGTGTCGTAACCAAGAGTGCAGCAAGGCCCGTTTTCATGCACCATTTTCCGTCCGAGTCTAGTTCATCGAATATTTTTTTGGTTTTACCCCTAGGTACATTTGTACCTGAGCCTCCTCTACATTCTCGTACCCAGACATGGATGTATTGCTCAGAAAACACACATAATCTCTACAATACTAAAATTCTATGAAGTTATTCTATACAAATGATCAAAGCCAATCTTATACCTATGTTCTCTGATCAGATTTTATCTAAATCTATTTTCCAAGGTTTGTACTAAACTTCCTCTAATACCAACTGTAATGCCCTGACCCCAAAAGCCCAGAGTCTGTGCATTATTACGTATCATTGGCATGATCACAAAATATCATGTCTCAAAAAACCAATTAGTTTAGTAGCCTTGGATGTATTAAATACATTCATAATTCATACATTACAACATAAAGAGAAAAACTACAACAACATAGTCTCTATAGTACACACTCATATCCCCTCAGACTATCCCGGCAGTTCAGTCATAAAATACATCTTTACAACCTGGGAATAATAAAACATAGAAAGGGGTGAGGTCAGATGCTCAGTAAGGATAACAATATATAAGAATCATTCATAAATAATCATAAACATTTAAGTAATGTATAACAAAAAAATACTTTTAAACATGAACTTCAACATAATATGGAAAAAATAAAATGAAATAATGTCATTTACTTATTCACATGGTTATTTTACTAGTCGAATAATCACATGCAATATCAATAACCACTTTCATAATGATTGAATGCAAAATTACATACTATCATAACCACATAGTCAAGGACTTTTGCCAACAGTACAAATAATATTTTTTCAAGGCCTTGTGACAAGACACTAGTTTGTCCCATGAGACCTACTGATGCATAGAGGTGTTATAGCGGGTTCCACCCGTCACTTACTATGTCTAATGCATTCCTCATATGAACAAGTTTAAACATAACATAAAAATTGGTATTAAAACTAGCATACAAAATGTAAATATTTTATCCATAAACCATTAATGGTATAAAAATAACACATCCATAGTCAAACATATCACAAAAGCTTCAATAAAGTATGGAATATTTGTATCATAAAAAAATCAACTTCAAACAGGTTTAAAATCCATCAATGGAAGTTTATATAGATTTAAATTATTTGTAAAAACCATTGAGAGATATATACCTTTTTCATAAAAACATTTAAAAGTCACAAAAATTAGAAAGGAATAAATTTAAAGACATTTTTGAATCAAAGTGTCCCATACCACTTTAAAACTTTTGAAAGGAATTAACATTTTAAAAACATTCATGCCCATATAAATAAATCTGTAAAATCATTTTGAAAATGTGGACATTAATGAGAATGATTTATAAGAATAAATATTAAAAACCTTTTAAAATGATGTTTTAGTAAAAACATACCTTAAAAATAATCCATTTGAAAACTCTTTTATGAAACATGGACATTGATAATAAATATGTCCGAGTAGATACTTACGTAAAAACAACATCAGATAATAAAGAGATTCTGAAATTAACCCTTACATTGTACTTTTCTTTGGTCGAGGGTAGCTTAATCTCCGGTATAATAGTTAAATCATTGTTATTAAATTATAAAATAATTATATACATCAATATGATATCATATACATGCTCTTATAATATTTCGTTGTTAATAATATTTTAGTATCATCATCGTTTCGGGTGATCACTTAATCATTTTCTTTTATATGTTTAGTTACATAAGTCGTGTTTCATTTGGATAGGTTGTATATTACTCATATCTAGAATGATATCATGTAACGACCCAAAGATTCATTAATAGAAAATACCTCTTGATCTTATTAAATGTCTCTTTATATAAAATGTTTTTATAAAATGTCAAATTCCTTGGTTTTATGATAAGAATTGTGACCGTTACTTTTATAGTCGTTGAATAGTGATGACATTATTAGTATAAATATAGGGCTTTAAAAAATCCAATTTTACATAGAAAAAGGAAGTGATTGCCTCATCCAGTAGAATTTCCCCTTACGAAGCCCATTTATCAGAGCTTGGAAAAGAGGTGGCATCCTTGGGCTTCTCTCTTGACCAAGCCCAAGCTGATATTCACCATGTCAAGCTCGAACGAGACCGTCTACAGGAGAAGTGGAAGTTGATAGAAATTACCACTCGAGCGATGTTATCCGAGCCACCCCAAGAGTCTTTCACCATCTCACACCATACCCTTAGGTCATATGTGGCTATTTTAAGGGGTTATGTAACTAATCGATAGTACTATGTTCATGTACATTATTTTTTTATATAATAATAAATATAATTTCTTGTCATTATTGATACATTGTAAACAGTTTTTTAAGTACAAATGGTCTTTTTAGTTATTATTTAATTAAGAAATATATTTTATTAAATTAATGGATTTTTGAATTAAATAATATTTTAATAAAATATTATTATTATTATTATTAGATTAATATTATTATACATAAATGATCATGTAATTGAATGAATGCAATTATAATTTTTATTAAGGATTGAAATCTATTTTTGTCAAAACCCGTGAATTTTTTATAAATGTGAGTTATTATTTTAAAAGTAAAAATTAACATATTTAGAAAATTATTTAGAAAAAATAAATTTTATTTTTTGAATCAGGACGTCAAAATTATCCAACGGTGAATTTTTCATAATTTTCTGAGACAGTCAAATTTTTTAGTAAAAATTAAATATCGTTTAAATATATAATGTGTTTTATGACATCATAATGACCCAATAGTGATGTAATAAAATACTATAATCTTTATGTTCGGCCAATATATGTTTTACCATTAAAATAATGTGATTTTGGGTTTGTTTGTCTCACTTTTCATAGCATTAATGGACCCCTCAAGACTTATTAAAGACCTTGTCTTTTTAAATTAATTTCCATGGGAGTGTGAATCATCTCCACATAAGAAACCCTAATATTTTAAGAATTTAGGACCTTGTACTTATAAAATATTATTTTCCTCTTCACTTTTCCAAAAACCATGTGCAAAAACTATGGGATGGTTTGTGGTTTGTATTAATTTAATATAAGGGGTCCCAAACCTGAATAAAAAATAATTCCCTCACCTTTCCTATATGAACCCACCCAAGCCCCCACTTCCTCCTCACTCAAAGACTTTTTAGTTCTTCCAACCTAATCCATACTCTCTATAGAATCCTCCCAAGGTGCCCCAAGCACCCAAGAATCCTCTCAGAAGCCTCTCTCTAGCCTTTGGATGCACACTTCCAAGTAAGGGTTTTTTCTTCCTTCCTCATTTTTTCCCAATTTTCTTTAAGTTGTTTTTACATTTTAATTTCAATTATAAATATTGGGGTATGGTTTCACACCTCCCTCATACTTCCCTCTTTATGTTCGAATGATGGGAGACCCTTTATCTCTCATTAAATGCCTCCCATGTACACCCGTTACTATGCCGAAATTCCAAAAGAAACTTCTCTCTCCTCTTTTACATTCAAGAAATACTTGTGTATCATGAATCTAAATTCCATTAAAATTGATGGTACATGTATCTATATGACCTCCTTACTAACAATTACATGTAAATATGATGAGTAACCCATTTCTCTCTCAACAACCATTTTTTATGAATTCTTATGTCACGTCGTTACGCTACCGAAATCGCACCAATTTTCTAAACCAATGTCATTGTGTGGTGAATACCATGCCCATTTCTCCATCAAGGGTATTAAACTTTATGCACATTAACTTATTGATTGTAAAGTTTCATGTATGAATTCCAGATTCTATTATCATGGAATAAATGATTATGTTTTATGAATCCATGTTTTATGATCCATGTGGCACACTTATGCATGAAATGAAATGTTTAAGAAGGGTGCGCCCTTGTAGCGCTCAAATGGATTGGGTAAAGTATAATATCTTGATACGACATGTGCAATGAGTGTTCACTCATGATAATTCATGTGAAACGAGGGTTTACTCGTGCTTTATGTGCAATGAGGATTTACTAATGCTCCATGTGCAATGAGGCTTGGCTCATACTAATTCCATGTTAAAGTATTGTTGCCACATTTCCATGTTATAATTATCATGCTTTATCATGACTTTATGTTCATGTTTTTCTTATAATATATTGATATTCCTATTTTCTATCATGTATTGTACTCCTCATGTTATTCCATGTGTACTCCCTTACTGGGCTTTATAGCTCACCCTTTTCTTATGCATGTCCTCAAGTTATCCCATGCAATGCTACGTACGACGGAATGTAGTGTTTATGTAAAGGAAGTTTTCAATAAAGATGTTGTATTTCATGTTTTACATTTTTATTTAATGATCCTAAGCCCCAAAGACACTAAACCTCTCGATCTTCTTTGTTTTATCAAGTGATGTTTTATGTAATAAATCATGTTTAAGTTGTAATAAAAAAGCAAGGTTTTCATATATCAAGTCCTTAAACAATATTTTTAATCATAAAATGATAAATATTAATTAATAGATAAGATGGGGAATGAATCTCATCTCTTTTGTGGCGACGGTAATCCGTAGAATCTAGACCAGTACCACCCCATTAGCTTGTGCAATGTCCATTACAAGATGCTGGCTTGCATTCTCAATCACAGAATTCCTACCCGTCTCCCTAATTGGATTATGGACGAGAAAAATGGGTTTGTGAAAGGCTGTATGATCCAAGGGGCCTTGGGGTTAGCTCAAGAGATGATAAGTGAGATTAATCAGAAGACGTTTGGGAGTAATGTTGTCATCAAATTGGACATGAACAGGGCCTACGATCGGGTCGAGTAGAGTTTTTTTGATCAAAACCCTCTCTTGAATGGGTTTCTCCCAATGGGTGATTGATCTTTTCTTCTGGTGTTTCAGTTCAGCCCGGATGAAAATCTCCTTCATGGGTAAACAGTTTGGGTTCTTTAAGGCTGTCCGTGGACTGAGACAGGGGGATCCCCTCTCGCCCTCCCTTTTTATTTTGGCCTAGGATGTGCTGAGTCGTTTTATTCGTCATTCCTCCAACATGGGAAGGATTCTTTTCTACCACACAAGGCACCCGGAAGGCGGCATTTCCAACTTGATGTTTGCAGATGATACTATCATGTTTGTCAATGGAAGCAGGAGATCAATTCAAGGGGTCAATGGTGTTTTGGAAGCTTATTGCACTTGGAGTGGGCAAGTCATTAATAGGGATAAGAGTGCCTTCTTTTCACCTAGTAAATTTTCGGAAAGAAGGATTAGATCCCCAGAAAGCATGTTGGGTATGCCTAGAGGGAGCTTTCCTATAGATTATCTAGGGGCACCCGTGTCTCCGAAAAAACCTTGTATTCATCATTTTGATAAGATTATTGATTGTATTATGGGACGGATCCTTAATTGGAAGAATAGGTTTTTGGCCTTTGGTGGGAGAATCACCTTGATCAACAGTGTGCTTGAATCTATGCCTTTACATGTTATTTCCAAGCTGAATGTACCGAAAAAGGTGATTCCGCGCATGGAGAGGATGATGATAACCTTTCTAAGGGACAATCATTTTGAGGGTAAAC
This sequence comes from Viscum album, assembly GCA_963277665.1. NCBI lineage: Eukaryota > Viridiplantae > Streptophyta > Magnoliopsida > Santalales > Viscaceae > Viscum > Viscum album. Next base: position 387,424,745 of record OY728146.1, read on the forward strand.
ACCACTGGGCGTCATGGAAGAGGTTGGAAATACCCATCTCGAAGGGGGGGTATCATCCTTAAAAGTGTGTCTGGGACTATGAGGGGTCTTCATGAAAAGTTAGCTTGGGAGGTTCTTGAGAGGAAGTCGATGTGGGGAAAATACATGCCAGGGAAGTATGGGCATGACTTGTAGATTCGGAGAGAAAGACATTCTACCATGAAAGAAATCATTCAGCCTCATATTGGCTTCCTACAGCAACATTCCAGATGGATCGTTTGTAGGGGAGACCATAATTACTAGCAATAGAATTGGGCGGGGTTGATCCTTGGTTTTCCAGGATGTCCCACCCCAGACATCATGTACAGGGAGGCTACTGGCCATCCAAACATCATCCAAGCGACCTTGGATGAGTAACAAAATGGAGTTTTTGATAGTATCGTGCTTAGCAATGAACAGGACAGATGCATTTTAACAGGTTCCTCTTTAGGGGTGTTTTTTAGGAGTGACTTTCACTGTTTTCAAGCTGATCTGAATGATGTGGATGCTTGGGGGGATTTGCTGTGGTGCAAGGATGCCCCTTTAAAATTCAATGTTCTTGTGTGGAGGGTTAGGAACAGGGCGCTTCCGACTGAGGTGAACATCCATCGGATGTGAATTATCTTAGCCTCTAGATGAAAATGCCGTAGGCACCTGAAAATGGAGACCGTTGGACACCTGTTTTTTTTGGAGCGACTGGGCGTCTGTGATCTGGGGCGAGTTTGGGAGTTTCACGGGTTGGATGTAGTAGGTGGTCTCTATCGAAACCTTCAATCAGCACTGGTTTCTAGGGGCGGGCATCTCATGTTCTGAACAGAAGGAAAGATCTATCCTCTTGGCAGCGGGATGTGGGAGCTTATGGTCCTCTAGGAACGATGCAAGACATAAGGAGTTTGCGGCCTCCAGCCCAATTATTATCCTCAAGAATAAAAGTATCCTTCTGGACCTGAATAGCGTGTGCAGGGGATGGACGAATTCCTCTTCCCTCAGTTCATTTCGGGCTTCATCTTCCATCCATTGTTTGGCCTCCAACATGGGGCAGGGTCGATGGGTTAGATGGTATCCTCCTCGTCAAGGGCCCAAACTCAATACTGATGAGTCCAGCATCATGTAGATCATGCATGGTGGAGGGGTGATCAGGGACCAACGAGGTTATGTTATTATGGGTTTTTCAGCTTACTATGGTGGGGGAGACTCTCTCCAAGAAGAAGCACTTGCAATGCTCACGGGGCTGCAGCTATGTGACCAATAGAATTTACCCCTTGCAGAAGTTGAGACTGACTAACTTATACTTTCATAATGCATTACTCGGTATTGGAAACACCCCATGGTCCATAGAATACAACATTAGGAGATGTAAGAGACTGGTGAACAAGCATACTATCATTCTCCACACTTGGCGTGAAGGTAATTATGTTGCAGATTTCTTGGCTTCTACAACAACCATTAGTGCGAGGATCTCCATCTTTTCCAGTCTCAGCTCTTTTCCTTTCTATGGGTTTCACTTTGTTCAAGATGATTCCCTAGGCCTTCATTTTTATCGACCATTTTGAGTCCTTTTCCTATGGCAGTTGTGTATTTTACTTTTTTTTCTTTTAAATAAGTCAACAAAAAATGATTTTCTGTTAGAATAAGAGGGGTGAAGGGCACTTTAGGAAAAGATTATAGTATTAATTTATTATACAATCATATTCGATTTATAATGGTTCAAAATGAATTTATTTCGAGAATTAGGTGGTTATGGGTCAATATACACTCAACCAATAGGTTTTAGACAACTTTTGGTTACCATTTTAACCATATCCTTTAGATTTAACTCTTAGATAAATAGTTTAACTTTTACCTTGTCTTCTTATATTCATTTTCTATATTGTTAATAAACTTACTAGAAACTTTCAAGAGAACCTAAAGTGGTGCATTAATGACATATATAATATTATTTAATCCCTTTGGCCGAACCTTACATTTTTAGGATTATTATATCAACCAATAATATATTATATTTGTTAAATATTAATTTATGTCAATTTTGACTCTATTTGGTATTTTATTTTTGTGAAATTCATCACAACTTTATTACTTCAAAAAAGACACATTTAATCATCTCTAACATGTCATATTCAACTATAAAATTTGTGGAGTTCATAAATACTTTGAAATTATACTTATTTTAAAATTTATATTACCATTTATTTGAATCATTCATTAATAGGGTAATTACTACATCATCATTGTGTCATTAATAATTTTAATTATTTAATCTATAAAAATAATAAATAAAATACCCTTATGTAAGAAATCTTTTTATTTTTCTAATTAATATTTATAGTCAGAGTGATAACATGTATAACTTTATGTAAAAATTGTTTTACTAAATTATATATCCTTATGTCATTTTTGTATTTACTATAACTTAATTAATATAAATGTCATTATCACTTACAAGTGGATACATGGAGTCCCAGAATCGAACAAAAGATGACCATGGTCGGACATGCATCAGCCAATAGGGTTAGGACACGTATTAGGGTAATTAAATATTATTATAATATTATTTTTTACCCTTATTTACCAGATTTACCCTTTAACCAAGGTAAATAAAATGTTTACCAAAATAATTATTCAAAATGTCTAAAAATAATAGTCACCAATTTACACAATTTAAACCCCCTGATTCTAAATATGGTATCAATTTTTTCAAATTCAAAACACAGAAGTGGAAAAAAATTAATTTAATATTAATTCTTATTCTCAAAACAAAAAGTGAGTTTTTAAAAAAATAATAACTATCAAAAGATTGACACTTGTTTATATCCATTTTAAATGTGAAATTACTTCCAATGAACAAAATTGGATTAAATGGTAAAAATATATTCTAATTATACTTTAAAAACACTCAATAGTATAATTTATCACTATAAATTATTTTTATTTAAAAATGTTTCTTAATTAAAGTTTACTATTTTTCACTATTCATAAAAAACTGAATGTATTCGGAAAAATAAAAAATTATTGAAACTAAATTTTTATGTTCCGATTCTATAGATGAAGTTTATTTTATAAAATTGATTATATAGAATTTTCAAATATTGTATTTAAAAAGGGTTCGTCATTAAAAGGTTGTAAAATTGATTTTTTTGAAAAATACTTCTTTTATTTGAAAAAATGCATTTTTACGTTACATTATGTCTAAAAAACTCATAATATGGATTCTAAAATTATGAGGATTATATAAAGTTCAAAATATAGTTGATACTATTAATAAAATCTTTTGAATGACTGGTTTGATAAGTCGTGGTGCATTTGAACTCGGTGTTGCGTGTAGTGAAAGTTATTGAATTACTTTGAAGAAATAATGTGCTATGAAATCCTAGGCTGTTACAATTCAATATTAACACATATAGAAGTAATGCACTTTATTTTGATCCTAAACGTTCTTTTCATTAAATGTTATCTTATAATTTTACGAGGTTACCTTCATAGAAAATATTTTTCTCCATATTCTATAAATTTATTGTTTTAAATTTCATTCAAATATAAGGTTATTTTCTATATTTTCAAAGTTATGTTCTAATGACCTATTAAAGTTATTTTCAATCAATGTCCAAAACATTAATCATTTTTATGAATAACTGGAGGTATTATATTTTGATATAATTCACATATATTCCTTGAATTGTTTATGATTATGGTGTTAATTTTTTTTATAAAAACCTATTTCTTTCCACGGGTCAGTTATGTTATGATGAAATGTGTATAAAACCCAATTCATATCCACATGTTATATAAGGACGAATTAATGAAATTTTTTAAGGTAATGTGAAATAATTATGTCTATTATCCATTATATAGTAGGTGTCCCTAGAATAATATATCCATTTACTATAATGGGTAATAATGACAAATAATCAGTTAATATGGATTGAAATAGGTACTGAACCTAGATTAATAAGGTATTCAATACAGTATGAAGTCCATAAGAGATAAAATTAACTATGGATAAGTTTTAATTAGGAGTGTTCACATCCCAAAATAAGACTTTATTCTCTATGATATTCTTAGAGTTGAACCTTGAATAAGGATATGAATTTAAATTATAATTTTTTCAAAATTTTTTTTCTTATTAATATGATACGTTATCATGGATCATTATTAATTATCGATAATCCAACACATATATGAATTTTTTCATTTTTAGGAGGAACAATTATGTTATAGCTCATGAGAAATGATATTTTATTGATTTAGTATTAATTTCATAAATAATGATCATGTTATTATTCACATATTCATATAATTCTAACTTGTGATCATTGATTGATATCTCTTATGTTTACCCTTTGAGTATTAAAGATCCCCCTTTATTATGTTCCATTTCCCAATGTTATAAAGAAATGTTTTTTAGGTCATGTTTTAGAATAAGATAATTTTAGAACAAATTTGTGGGAGATATTGAATTTATTTCATAAAATAATTTTCTTATATTTTTTTTATCTAGTGAAATTGGATTTTTATCATCCCCATTGTCTATTTAGGTGCATTTAAGAAATGACTTGGGAGGGGTTGAATTTAGTTCATGAAAAAAGTCTCCATTAAAATTATACCTAAAATTTTAAATTAACCATTTATCAAATATTCAATGGAAATAAAAATAGAAAATAGAATAACCAAAAAAATAGGATGTATATTGGTTTGGGACTTAATAATACCTTATTACACTCAACTAATTTTCTTTCTGAAGGCTTGATGATGTTTAATGAGAAGGAACATTTTCCAGGGACCTCAATTTTTGAGTTCAATAATATAACAATTCTCAAAAATTGATCCATGATATTTGAACAAGGATCAACATTTTTACAAGACCTTTCCTCATTCTACACACACACACAAATAAGATTAAAATTTTGAAAAAAAAAATAAATAGTAGAATTGTGAGTTTAGTACCCTGTTTCAAGTATAAACTGATAGAGGAAGATCTCTTCCAAATAAGCTTGCAAGTATGTTTACGTATATCTAAATGATATTCCATTAATAAAGATAAAATAATAACATCACACAGTAGAAAATTTTTAATCTTAGATGCAAGAAATATCTATTGAGAAACTGAGTATAATCAAGCTTTTCTATATCATTTGGGAACACCCAAAAACTACTAGTAAAGAGTATAACATGTTATTTTATTAAATATAATCATCTATCTCTATTTTTAATTTTCAATAAAAAAGAATAAAATATTTTTAAATTAATGATATTCTCATTTTCTATCTGACTTTCATCATAATTTTTTAAAATAGGGTGTTTTTTCAGTTCAGGTTATATCATCCATTAATATTTCCTCCAATTTCATAATCATGCTTCAATTACATAATATATTACTTATTTTGACATCCCTAATTTTGATAAAACCAAAAGTTGGAGTATAATTATTTAGATATACAATAACAATAATAAATCACCATGAAATTGTAACAATAACATCTTAAACTCACTTAAAGTTATCTGTGGTCGAGAGTATTGATCATCATAAGACTTATGGATATAATAATTTAGTAAATTATATTAATTTAGATTCAGATCAAAATTCATTCTTGTAATTGTAAGGATTTAGAATTACAATACATCATACGGATGTGTTCTAGACATAATCTTTTTATTATCATATCGCTTGAGTGTGTGTGACCTTATCACAAGTCTTATTTCATTCTATAATAATTTCTCCAATCATAAATATTGAGTGTATGACTTTATAAAACTATAATAATTGAATGTGAATCTTGGTCTCATCAAAAGATTTCTATACATTAGAATAAATCACCAAAAAAATAAATTTCTCTCAAACTTCAAATAACTCATGAACTTCATAGACATTAAACTTATGGCTTCAAAACATAGCGAAATATTTGACATAAAGGATAAAACCTTAGATAATATTTAAATCATTAAATGGTTAATCACCGCACTTAATGAAATATAACATGATACGAATTTTATTCCATTTATATCATTAAAAAAATATTAGATGGTACATAATAAATCAAAATTATTATTTTCAAATATCTCTCACTTTTGTTGATCACAAGAATCATAAAACATGAAACCTAAATTTTTGGGGATTTTCAAAATTAAAATCATTCAAATTATAATATAGGGATAAAATGGTTTTGAAAAAAAAAAAATAAAATTTATGTGTTTATTAGAGTATTTCTCCCCCTTTTTTGAGATAAATAGAAAAAATAAATGAATATAGATTAAAAAAATTAATATTGGAAGCTATGTTATAGAACTATAATAATATATAAATGAAATTAATGAAATTTTTTAATTTAAGATATAAACCAAAAAAATTACCCGATCATTTATAAACTGCCAACGATGAAGTAAAAGAGAAATCCACCGAACATTACTAGAAAATAATTGAATTACCTATATATAAAATATAAAATATCTATATAGTAAAAATTCATGGTTATTTTGGCATATTAAAGGTACATGATGATGGTTTAGCATTATATAAAGAATAAGAAGCTTCATGGTCAGTCCCAAGAAATTTGTTCTTTAATATACCTTGATTATTAGTGATAAGGATTATTTTATATCTATTATCTTTAAGTATAATATTATCTCTACCACTCGAATTTCTGATATAAAAATAATCCAAAACTCTGATGATATTTTTTACCAACTTATAAAACATGGGAGTAGAAAAGATTAGTTGGAGGAGGTGATGAACTATATGATTTAGATTATTATATCCATGTAAAAGTATCAACTAATTTTTTAAAATAAAATATAAATAATGAGTTCTAACACACTTTCAAATCCTTTTTATGAAAAGGGATATATGTTAGGAGGAACCTTATGCAAATATTAGAAACCTATAATTTAAAAAAATGACATTCAAACCATGTGTATCTTTCAAATAAGATCATAATTGTAATAATATAGAAACAATGCATTCCTTATTAATGTCTAAAATTTTAGTTTCTTGGTAGGACCATAATTTCTATTCTATGGGTTATAAAAATGATTTTTTAGTGTCCTTCTATGAGTTTACATTTTCGCTAATGTAAAAAATTACATCAATAAACATGATAAATTAGTTAAGAATTTATTGTGAAATAATCGATGAAATAAATAAGAGATTCATTATTCGGATGGATTGTATATCTAGAAAGAGAATAAGAAGTGACTTCTTTGGATTTATCTCCTTATATAAGATTCCATCAGTATAATAATAATACTTTCACAAAAAAAAATTTGATACTGAGAATTTTTTTTCAATTGGTGTTCCAATAAAATTGTTATACCTAACATCAAACATAGATTTTCAAAGTTATAAGAAACTATATACTACATTATAGTGATGTTAACTCATCATAATTAGTAATATTTTCCAAATGGGAGCCAAAGATAGACGATAATTATCACCTTCTGAAATACCAACACATCTCTTTTATATTATTCTCCTTTTACATTCATGATTTCAGTAAAATTTAAAAAAAATTGGTCCAAAATTAAGAATCATTTGGATAAAATCATTACACAGGATTACTTTTAAATTTGAACATGAATATATGAAATTATAATTCAAAGTTGTATCCCATCCATAAAATACATGAATTTGTTTCTATTTTTAGTAGATTCTTCCTTTATATATGGAATAATGGATAGAGATATTTCTTAAAGGTTATCTAAAGTTATTACATCATATTATAGAGATAAAAAAATTTCATTTATCATATTGACATCATAAAATACCAAATTTAACTCACCCCATGGATTTTTTTCTTTCTGAAAAGACTGTTTTATATCCCCTCCCCCAATATATACCCCTCTTTGTCTACCAATGATGGAATGAAGAAAATGACCTCCAATTGATGCCTCCTTTATTTTTCGGGTCGGTGACATTCACTAAAGCAATAAAAATCATGCATTGGAATTAACCTCAAGAGAAAAATTAGGATCAAGACATAAGATACCAATCCCCACCCATCTATATGGTATAGGTAAAAGAGGAAACCAAAATCCATCCCATATGAATGCATAAATTAAAAAAAATTAAAGAGTATAAAAATAAATACTAAAGAAAACCTATGGAAGAAACTCGACGAAAAACCAAATTTCATGCTTGTAATGATCATAACCATCCATGTATTACTCCTAGAAACCTGAAATTTTTTTGATAATATGGGGTGAGAATAACATTTATACATAATAGGATAATTCCCAAGGACTATCACTCACATATTAAAAGAGAATAAAAATATGCAAGTGAGTATATAGAAGAAACAATAGCACCTAAATAGGTCAAGTGTCCAATAAAATCCTTATCTTGGAATTATGACCAAATAATTAATCTATATTTTGTAACATAATATGATGAATATCGATAAAGGGTAACTCACACAACATTATCATTGATTTTATTCTCATGTAAACCAATTTTTAATGTCATAAAACTTTTATATATTAACAAGAAACCTTTCCAAAGTCACTAGGGTAACTATATCAAACCATGGATCCTATATGAAATTGGTCATCAATTCACACCAAAAGACACATAGTCAACCTTATCATGCTAGGTACCTAATGTGAAACTTTTCATCACATACACATCCCATCAAAACATTTTCTACATATCTAGGATTGTATGTTATGATGAAAATGATGTATATCTACCATGTGACATCCTTATACCATGAATAACCCCCAGTATGAACAAATATTTCAATATCATTAAGCAAACCATATCTACAATATATCTAGAAGAAATCACTTCTCGTACATAACAACCTCAAGATGATGTGATGAGCTAAAAGTTGTCATAGTCATCCAATTATCCTCACCATCATGGATGTTGGAAAAAACAAACCCCAAAATAGTTGGCTATCTGCCAAAACTGTTCGATGTGGGTGGGGTGTATATTGAAATCAAAATAACAATAAAATATTTACTAGATATAGTCAAAATTTCACCATGTTAGTTTATAACAAGAGTATTTCCACTGCAAATAGCATCACTACAAATCCTCATAGCTATTTCCACATCTAAAAGTGTTGCAACACAAAATTAATCCATAAACAAAAAACCTCATTCTTTATTTTCATAGGAATTTTATCCATTTCTAGATTTTTTAGTTAACACTATATTCCTTATTAATACCATTCATTTTCAATTTAATAATTACCATGTAAACCATTATTTCTATATTATTGCAAGGTTCTTTTATCAATTTCATCCACTGATATATTAGTTTCATCGTTCAATTTTTATGCCTTTAGTATTGGGAAACTAAAAAAATACAACACATATCAACCATTAATTTACCATCCTTTTTAGGCTGACATGCTCTGTATTCTAACCACACATCACAAATTATACATGTCTCTTTTTAGTCAACCATTATCATAAAAATATGACCCACATCTTGACCATTACACACTCTAATTTTCCAATACATCACAACCACAACACACATATCATACAACACACATCCTATTTCAGTTTAAATGTGGGTATTTCATCAATATAAAATATTTCAAGGGTTCTCCCACACAATGTTTTTTCATGTGAAAACAATTTATTGTCTACATATATTTTCTTATTCTTTTGCCTACGTGGTGAATCCTTTCAATATAAAAAACAAGGCTCAATAATTAAATATCATAAGAACATAAAAATACTAAACATAAGTCAAAAAATATAAATAATAAATCTTGATCAATCATATAGTAAAATCATAGGATCAAGTAAAACTCACACGATTTTCTCACTTTCCATTCCAATTAAATTAAACCAATTACTTATCCTTAATCTAGTGTGTACCATTTACTACAAGGGAAATAACAATGATATCCCCATATGTACATCAAAATATGAGAGGAAATCATTCCCTTACCTCAAACTGATACTTCAAATTTGATTCTCAAGGATGCAATAAAAGGAATAAGAGATATATGAACCATAATTAATGGAAACACATCAATCAATGTATAACAATTCATCCCACAACATTCAGTCGCCAAATATTGCAAAAAATACATGATTCGTTGACTACAACCATCTCTAACTAAAAAAATGGAAGAATGATGGAAGAGATTATAAAGAAAAGGGTATAAAAATCATCATAGAGATGAACCAAAGATCAACAACCCAATGATATAACTCTAAATACTGAGGATATAATTTGATGAAAAATGTATAAAATACCTCCTAGGGATGAACCGGGATCTCCATAGGACCAAGATAAAGGGTATGACAGTGATGGGATTCAAGGAGGGTCAATATTTTATAAGAAAATTGGAAAAAAGAAGACCATAGTAAAACACACTTTACTATAGTGTAAAAGTGATGACATTGGACAGAATTATAGTTTAACGGAATAGACCATACTACACTACGGCCAGTCAATGTCATTTTTTAGAATCCTAGAAATGATCATGTCATAGATCTGATAAACTCAAGAATGGACTATGGTATAGGGAAAACCATCAAACCAAAAAAATTTAACCACCAAAAGAAAATGTATTCCATAACCGATCTCTATAGCGTATTTATACTGAAAAAGATAGATACAAAGGAACCACTATTCTAGGACTCAACACCATGTCATATATATCTACAACATAAAAATACACAAAGTGTAAAAACAATAAAAAAACTCCACCTTAACATAATTATTCCATATTTTTCCTTTACACATCATAAGAACCCACTTTAAAATAGATTATATTCCTCCACACAACAAAATCATTTTTTAGTTGAAATATCAAATACAAATCTATGATCCACTCACCAAATGCGTTGAAAAATCCTCCAAAAAACACAATAATGAAAATTATCATAAAGTAATAGGACACATGAATTTACTATTTCATTAGATACCTGTCAAATGGTTCACATCCTGGAGACTCAAAAATATTCCAAAAAAGGATAGGGCCTGACCAACCATCCTGAGAGATACAACTAATGTATCTCCTAACAACCGAAGCACTTATAACAATTAATGAAATCCTAAAGAAACTATTTTCACAATACCATCTACAAATAATTTTAATACTCCATGAAACAAAAGGAAATAACCACCCAAAAAACCACACAACATTTACCCAAGCACAAAAATCTAGGAAACCCACCCTCCATTATCGATATATTATCCACTTTGTGGAGGACTAACTCTCCCACATGGCTTAAAATGTGTCTTAATATAATTTGTATTGGTTATGAAGTTGATATATCCTATTAAAATTATTAAATCGTAAACAAACATCATTAGCAAGGGAAACATGTAATTTGCAAAAATGAACAAGATTTTATCATCAAATCATTGAATCAAAACAAAATAAAGGGATAAAACTCAAGGTACATGGAATGAATCGTCGTCTCTCACTCCCTAGTACTTTCATACAAGAATACATTTTACCACATAACACACGAAAATGGAATAATTCATCCATATAACTCCTTCTTCTAATTATCTAGGATATCAACTTGATTCTCCATGAATATCATGTCATACTAAATATCCAAATAACCCTAATCAGTGACAATGGAGTTAACATAAAGATATATATTGATCAAAGAAAAGTTCAAAATTTCATGGATCTTTTCCAACCATATTAGAATATCCATCAAATATGGAATTGTACCAAATTTCTTCAACATCTCAAAGGGTCCCATGAAATTAGTATATTGATTACTCCCCTTGAAAAACCACTACTAACTATGTTGAGGTGAAACTTTTAAGAACATTTAGTCTATAAAAAAATTCAATGTGCCTCCACTAATGACTAATAATGAAGGAAGAGATATAATGACTCCATGAGACCTGCATCTACTAGTCCCTAGATTAGTGACTAGCAATGACGGTGTATATATCTCACATATGGAAGGTGTCACTCTTAGTTTTTGATGTAAGATGAGTAGATAAGACAATAACCCCCAAGTAAATCCATAAAATAACTAAAATAAGAAACCAAAAACATACCAATATGTTTTTTAATGGAAATAAATATAAAGAGTATCTAAAATAAATATGAAAAAAATATAAGGTGGTGAGTAAGAAAAAACTCTATATTTTGGGCTAGTAAGGCATAGCACAGTTCCCATAATCCTCCTAGAAAATTGAAAACTAGTTTTCATATATGTGGGTCCAACACAACTTGTATGCTCAAAAAGATAATACCTAACATCTCTCATGGACACGAAAAAATAGAATACTAAGGAGCCAATAGGTAAACCAAAAAAATAATAGTACCTAAAAATTTCAACAATTTAATCACATTCACACTTGTGAACACTAAAAAAATAATGTATCCTTGTATAGTAAAATATTATGAAGTATACCGACAAAGGGCACAACACACCACTTTTCCACTGATTTTTTACTCTCACAGCCTAATTTCATTTGTCCTGACACTCCAAGAACATCTATATAAATCCATCCAATGACACATGGTAAATTGTATCATACTAACAACCTCACATAAAATAATTCATCGCATCCAACTCAAAGACACGTATGAAACCTAATTCAATTAACAACCATGCGTGAAATTTGTCATTACATCAATATCCTCTCATAAAAACTTCTAAATATCCAGAATAGTAATGTATCATGACCATTAAATACATTCACCTTATGCCTACCTCTTTCTATGCATGACCCCCAGTATAAACCACGTTGATAATCTAATTATACCAGCAATATGTGAATGATGTTAGCAGTAAAAAATAGTCCATATGTAAGAACCTCTCATAGAATACTGACTAGGGAAGATACGGTAGCCATCCATCCCTCCTCGCCATCTTCAATGTTCGGATAATCACCTCTACCCACAAAATATTATAAATCTAGAACATGATTATCAATCTCGAGGGGGGAATATATAAATAAAAATAAAAATATAATATATAATAGTTAGACACAAAATCCAATCCTATTGGTTCAAAACATTATAACCATAAAAACTGAAAGCATCACCACTGAGCCACATAGCCTCCACCACTTCCATTATCACCACTAAATGGGTTTCCCTACATAAGAAAACCACAAACCATAAACCACATTCATTTATTCCATTATATTTTATGTCGTTTTTAGGTTTACAGTCACCATCCATCATCAAAATTAACCCCATCCATTATCTATTTAACATTAAAAAAATTAAATACACATACCATTTTAGTTCAAATGTTATTTATCAATCCAACCCATGATATTTCAATTTCATCATTCACATTTCTTTCCAACATTATCAGGAAAAAATAAAAACATAACACATATCAACCCTACACAACCCATAATTTTCACATCAACATATTCTACATTTCAACCACACATCACAACTTCCACAAGAAACTTTTCAATCTACCAAGATCATAAAAACACGCCACATGTCTCTATGGCCACATATTATAACTACTCCCACATTATATCAATTTCACACATCTCAAATTTAACATCCCAGGTAAATAAAGAATAAAAAAATTTCATATTTAATAATATTTCATAATTAAATATTGATTTTACTTTAAAGGGGTTGCTATATTCGATGGCGTACCCGATACACAACGAAGAGTTTCTTTGAAATCTTACGTTGCACACTAGTAATAAAATAATTTTAAATGGTAGTTAACACGTAGCCATTGTATTGGCAGGAATGAATATAAATAACTAAAATATGATTATATATGTTTTTTAAATGTTTTTACATTTATCCAATAAAGGATAAAGGCTTAAAAATGAAAAGAATTCAATTTTAGACATATATACTCTAATTTTCACAAAAGGTGGACTTATCACCTTTTGATGGCGAACCATCTATAAATATAGTTTTGGTCACTCTTATACAATCTATTGGACCAAATTAAATTCTTCTTTAAAATCAGGACATCAAAATTTACTTTGTGTAATTTTTGGGTATTTTTTCGATAAAGTTCATTTTTAATGAATAGTGAAAAATGTTGTATTTTAATTCAAAACCTCTTTGTAATCTAATTTATTTACATGATTAGATTATCTTTTGAATTGGTTTTAAAGTTCAATTATATTATATTTTTACCATTTATTCCAATAGTGGTCTTTGGAATAAATTTCACTTTGAAATTGAACTTAAACTATTGTTAATATTTTGATACTTTTTGTTTCATAAAAACACGCTATTTGCTCTGACAGCGGGAATTAATTATTAAATTAATTAATGTAACTTATATGTTTTTAATTTCTTAAAAGGGAAATCATTTTTTAATTCGTAATATCAAATATATCTTAGGTTGAAGTTTTGTTTTTTTCTGAACTCCTTCAATTTTTGATGAATAGTGAAACCACTAAGTGGTACTTATAAAAAGCGATTTCCATTTAAATGAAATTTTACCACTTATGTGTTTTGAATTTCAAAAACCCAAAATTCATGGTTGTAATTAAGAAGTAAAATGTGGTTCATTGGGATTAAAATAATTTTTTGGTGAATAGTAACTTTTATGTTTTTAATCGCGATTAGAGGTAATTAGTGTAGTTTTAGATAAAAGTAATGTTTTAATAGTATGAAATGACCTAGACACATGTCCTACCCATATTGGATGTTTCATGGATGACTACTAAAATCCATGGGTTAACTTGGGGACCCCATAGAGACACTTTGGTAGGAAAATTACATAAATAACTTTGTATTTAATGTTAAAATAAAAATTCACAAACATGAGTTGTTTTACTAAAACAATTTTTAAATGGGGTTATACAAGTCATATTTTTTACTATAAATATTAATTAGAAAGCTAAATGAATTTATTACATCATGATATTTGTTTTATAATTTTTATACATTAAATAAATTAAATTATTTATGACACCATGATGGTGCAGCGATTACCTCATTATTTAACGATTTAAATAAAAGTAAAAGATAATGTAACATCTAAGACTTACACATGTCAAAACCCTATTGGATGGGTGTATTTAGAACTATTATCACCTTATACTATAAATATATAATTTTGGGACCCTTTTTATCTAGAAATCATTTTATAATAAAGTATATTTTCTTAACTTTCCAAGAGTGCCCCTCCTCTCCTCTTATAAAAGGCCCCCACCTCTACCTCCTTACCCCCACTTCCAAATCCTTCGGCTCGGCCAACCCCTAACCACTTTGTCTCTACACATCCCTATATTACTCCTTGAAGCCTCACTTTGGGAACAAGTCTTCCCAAGGAATCATTTGAGCTCAAATCAAAAAGAGTTACCCGTTTTAAAGGTAGTGTTTTCTCTTGTGTTCTTATGTTTTATTTTGCTTCTCCATCCCCCTAAAATGTTTTTATTCATTTATTTTGTAAAAAAACCGGTATCCTCAATATACTAGTATGTTTTTATATGATTTATTCTAAATACACTTACACACACCTACATCTAATGGTTAGATAACATACTATTTCCGTGGATGGTGAATTTCTGCCTTACGAAACGATGATTATTCAACACTCATATAACACCTTCAAAAGTGGCCATTAAGATGTAAATATATTTATATATGATATATAATATGTTTATGTTTTCCTTAATATTATTTATTTTTCATTTATGTCATACCTTTATGGTTTCCATTATGGGTAAACGCGATATCTTCACTTTAGGAAGTGCGGACTACTGCCCCCTCAAAGTGATTTGATTTGTTAATGACATATGTGGGACATATAAAGGATGGATTTAAAGTTATTATATATGAATTTATACTGAAATTATAATATAACTTTATATAATTATTATTTATTTCCATTAAAGTATGATATAGAAATGAAAGGGCCGCTCATGCGTAAGTACGGCTTACCGTCTCCATGAACGGTGCATTTCATTTATTACCTCTAAATGATTATGTAATATTATAAATACATGTATATTCTGGATATATATGATATATATGATATCCAAATCATGAATATAATTCTAGATACAATGAACCTTTGACCACACGAACAATATGTAATTGTAAGAAGTCCACTTTCGTCTTAAGAACCAAACATTGACAAAACAAACATTATTAACTTAAATGATTACATAATGTTTATTACTTGGAAATAAGTGATATAAAAGGAATAATGAACTTGAAAAAGTTACTTAAGAAAGTATAAATTAACTCAAGTTTATTATTTAGGAGATTAAAGAGCAATCGAGTCACGTTGGACACGAGGTAAGGGACTTCGTCTCAATCTCCTTTCATTGAGGCATATTTCGTTTTATACACACCTTTCTTTTATACAGTGTATAAACCCCTTTGACTTTTACTTTTATAAAAAAGAAATATTTTTCTATCGAGTGTTTTACTAAAAGACAAAAAGGAATGTTTCTTTTAACGTACGTAGTGACAACGACCATTTCCGCTGCCGCGAGTATTATTTGGTCTTTGGCTTCCACAATAAGCAGTAATGTTTTTTAAAATGAAATAAATACCATATACTCTTTTATGTATTTTGGTATTGAAAATGGTTTTTATAATGGATTTTTTATGTCAATATATTTAAGTGATATATTGTGATCAAAGTGTGTAAATGTTTTTTTTCCATTATATTTGTTTTATGTCTTATGATTTTATAATGGTACTTGGATATTTGACGGGTGGTTATGTGATAAACCATATGACGGGTGGTTCCGTGAATACCAGGATGGGTGGTTACGTTATTACCTACAATGCATTGGGTATTGAAGTCGGCTGTATGGATATTCCATTTAAGTATATGTAGAAGTCGACCGTATGGTTATTCCATTTATGTATGTTTATGTCCCAAGTTACCTTTATATGTTATGTGTTCTTTATATGAGTTTTATGGTAATATTTTGATTAAAAAAGGGTAATTAATGATATTTTATTCAATGAAGAGTATTTTCTGCTTCATAAAGGTGAAAAGTATTACTTTGATAAAGTATTCATGGTTTCCAGGTGGTTTTGAAAAACTAACAGATTTCTTTCTTTGTGTATCCCTTACTGAGATTTTTATGCTCACCCCAAGTTTTTGAAATGTTTTTCACAGGACATAATGTGGAATAGAGTCAAGGATGGGATCAAGGGAAAGTCATGCTAACTAAAACATGGAACTAGACATGTTTCTTTTTAAGAGTTTTTATTTTACGGAAATTTATTAGATGTGACTACTTTGTAATCTTTTGAGATGTAATAGTTATGTCCTAATTCTCTAAAACTCTAAACCTGAAAAAATAATCAATGTGAATTATTAATTTAATTCACTATTAAGTAAGGTTTAAGGCCGGGGCCTTATATATGGTATTAGAGGTCCGTTTAGACAACATTAAGAGTTAGAAAATTGTTAAATAATAAACTAATTTATGGTATGACTGAAATGATATAGAATTTAAAGATTACCATGTTGCTTCTCCTAAGATATTTTTGTGTTAAGAATGGTTTTTCGTAGAGGAAACAGAACAGATTTTCTGGGAAGGCATACAGAGGGAAATGACCTTTTAAATCAGTGTCCTGAGATGGTCAGAATCAGAGCTAAACAGTTTTTTGTTGTGATGCCTTATTTGACTCAGGTGAAAAATGGTGGTTCTTTTAATTGATGATATTTTGGTGTTTTCTAAAAGAAAATAGGAGCATGAAAGTCATTTAAGGGTTATCTTTCAAACCTTAAAAGAAAAGAAACAGTATGGAAAATTTATCAAGTGTGATTTTTGGTTACAACAAATTTCATTCCTTGGTCACATTGTTTCAAAAGATGGTATAACTATTGACCCGGATAAAACAAAAGTGGTTGAAGATTGGACAAGACCAAGAAATGTAACCGAGATCTGTAGTTTTCTTGGTTTGGTAGGTTACTACCGAAGGTTTGTTGAAAAGTTTTCACGGTTATGTAGTCCAATGACTAAGATAACTCATAAGGGTGTTAAGTTTATCTGGACAAAAGAATTTGATGATTGTTTTCAGGAGTTGAAAAAAGATTGGTGACTGCTCCAGTTTTGGAACTTACTTCCAGGAATGGTGAGTTTGTAATATACAATGATGCTTAGTTGAAAGGACTTGGTTGTGTCCTTATGCAGAATGATCAGGTAATTGTATATGCTTCACGTCAGTTGAAAACTCATGAGGTAAATTACCTAACACATGACTTGGAATTAGCTGCTGTTGTTTTTGCTCTAAAAATTTTGAGGCATCATCTGTATGGAGTAAGGTGTGAAATATATACTTATCACAAAAGTTTAATGTATATATTCACTCAGAAAGAATTAAACATGAGACAGAGGAGATGGCTGGAATTAATCAAGGATTATGATTGTACAATTCATTACTATCCAGTAAAATAAAATAAAGTGGCTGATGCTTTGAGTCGAAAAAGTTATGCTTCATTAACTATGCTACGTTTGGAACGTGATCCTTTGGTTTTTGATTTGATGAACATTGGCATAGAAGTTGTTGGTGTAGGATGTTCTTCTGTTCTGATTCAGGTATCAGTGAGATCATCCCTATGAGATAGAATTAAGCATGCATAGAGGGAAGACAGTGAGTTGCAGAAAAAGGTTGAGCTGGTTCAGAAGGGTACGTTGCATGAATTCAACATTGATAATGATTGTGTTTTGAGGTTTGGGAAGAGATTATGTGTGCCTGGTGATTCACAGTTGAAGAATGAGTTGTTATGTGAGGCTCATAGTTCCATGTTTTTATTTCATCCTAGCAGTACTAAAATGTACAGAGATCTGCGGGAGTATTACTGGTGGGATGGAATGAAAAGAGATATTGCTGATTTTACTATGAAGTGTTAGAATTGTCAGCAGGTTAAAGCAGAGCGGCAGTTACTGAAAGAGATGCTACATCCTTTACCAGTACCAGAGTGTAAATGGGAGAATATATCCATGGACTTCGTTATGGGATTGCCGAAGTCACCTCGAGGTAATAATGAAATCTGGGTTATTGTTGATCTCTTGACTAAATCTGCCTAGTTCCTTTCTATAAGAGATATGTTTTCCATAGATAAACTTTCCCATTTGTATCTTATAGAGATATTCAGGTTACCTGGAGTTCCCCTCTCCATTGTGTCTGATCGTGATCCCAGGTTTACTTCTAACTTTTGGAAAGGCCTTCAGAATTCGTTGGGTACTGAATTAAATTTTAGTACAACTTTTCATCCTCAATCAGATGGGCAGTCAGAAGGAACAATTCAGACCATGAAGGATATGCTACGAGCTTGCTCTATGGATTATCAGGGAATTTGGGACCAACATCATTCTTTGGATGAGTTTTATTATAATAACAGTTTTCATTCTAGTATACAGATGGCACCATTTGAGGCATTATATGGGAAGCGGTGTCGAACTCAAGCTTTTTGGGATGAAGTGGGTGAAAGGAAGCTGATGGGACTATAATTGGTAGATGATATGGTAGAAAAAGTTCAGCTGATACAGAAACACATGAGAATAGCTCAGAGTAGGAAGAAGAGTTATACGGATAACCGGAGGAAGGATCTATCTTTCGAGGTAGGTGATCATGTTTTTCTCAAAGTTTCACCATGGAAAAGTGTGATGCGATTTTTTAAGAAAGGAATGCTGAGTCCAAGGATCATTGGACCATATGAAATTATAGATAAAGTTGGATCAGTTTCTTTACATGTGGCTTTACCTCCAAGATTATCTTAGGTACACAATGTTTTTCATGTTTCGATGTTGGAAAAGTATATGCCAGATCCATCTCATTTTTTGAGCCCAGAGGTAGTTCAGTTGGAAGAGAATCTCTCTTAAAAATAATAACCAGTCCAGATTCTGGACCAAAGAGAGAGAGTGTTGCGAAATAAGGTAATTCACCAGGTAAAGGTTTGGTGGAAAAACCACATGAGTGAAGAGGCATCATGGGAATCTGAAAATGCTATGAGGGACAAATACCCCCACTTATTTTGATTTGTGAATAAAATTTCGAGAACACAATTCCCAAAATGGTGGAAGGATATAAAATTCAGGTAAATAAAGAATAAAACATTTTCATATTTATTAATATTTACGAATTAAATATTTATTTTACATTAAAGGGGTTGCTATATTTGATGGCGTACCCGATACGCAACGAAGAGTTTCTTTGAAATATTACCTTGCACACTAGTAATAAAATAATTTTAAATGGTAGTTAACATGTAGCTGTTGTATTGGAATAAATGAATATAAATAACTAAAATATGATTATATATGTTTGTTAAATGTTTTTACATTTATCCAATAAAGGATAAAGGATTAAAAATGAAAAGAATTCAATTTTAGGCATATATTCTCTAATTTTCACAAAAGGTTGACTTATCACCTTTTGATGGAGAACCGTCTATAAATATAGTTTTGTTCACTCTTATACATTATATTGGACAAAATAAAATTCTTCTTTAGAATAGGGACATCAAAATTTACTTTGTGTAATTTTTTGGTATTTTTCCGATAAAGTTCATTTTTTAATGAATAGTGAAAATGTTGTATTTTAATTTAAATCCTCTTTTTAATCTAATTTATTTACATGATTAGATTATCTTTTAAATTGTTTTTAAAGATCAATTAGAATATATTTTTACCATTTAATCCAATAATGGTCGTTGGAATTAATTTCACTTCGAAATTGGACTTAAACTGGTGTCAATCTTTTGATACTTATTGTTTCATAAAAACACGCTATTTGCTCTGACAGCGGGAATTAATTATTAAATTAATTAATGTAACTTATATGTTTTGAATTTTTTAAAATGTACATCATTTTTGAATTCAGAATATAAAATCTATCTTAGGGTGAAGTTTTGGTATTTTTCTGAAAACCTTCAATTTTTTATTAATAGTGAAACCACTAAGTGGTACTTACAAAAACTAATTTTTCGTTTAAATGAAATTATACCACTTCTGTGTTTTGAATTTCAAAAATCCGACATTCATGGTTGTCATTAAGATGTATAATGTGGTTCATTGGGATTAAAATAATTTTTTGGTGAATAGTAACTTTTAAGTTTTTAATCGCGATTAGAGGTAATTAGTGTAGTTTAAGGTGAAAGTAATGTTTTAAAAATATCAAATGACCTAGACATATGTCCTTCCCATATTGGACTTGTCACGGACAAATAAGAAATCCATGGGTCAACTTGGGGACCCCATGGAGCCACTTTGGTAGGAAAATGACATTAATTACTTTGTATTTAATGTTAAAATAAAAATGTCACAAACATGAGTTATTTTACTAAAACAATTTTGAAATGGGGTTATACAAATCAGATTTTTTACTATAAATATGCATTAGAAATATAAAATTATTTCCTACATCATGATAATTCTTTTATAATTTTTAAACATTAAAAAAATTAAATTATTTATGACACCATGATGATGCAGCGATTACCTCATTATTTAACGATTTAAATAAAAGTAAAAGATAATGTATCATCTAAGACCTACACATGTCAAAACCCTATTGGATGGGTGTATTTCGAACTATTATCACCTTATCCTCTAAATATATAATTTTGGGACCCTTTTTATCCGAAAATCATTTTATAATAAAGTAAATTGTCTTAACTTTCCAAGAGTGCCCCTCCTCTCCTCTTATAAAAGGACCTCACCTCTACCTCCTTACCCACACTTCCAAAGCCTTTGGTTTGGACAACCCCTTCCCATTTTGTCTCTCCAAATACCTATCTTACTCCTTGAAGCCTCAATTTGGGCAGAAGTCTTCCCAAGGATGCCTTTGAGCTCAAATCAAAAAGAGTTACTCATTTTAAAAGTAGTGTTTTCTCTTGTGTTCTTATGTTTTATTTTCTTTCTCCAACCCCCTAAACTCTTTTTATACATTTCTTTTGTAACAAAACCAGTATCCTCGATATACTAGGATGTTTTTATAATAATTAGTAGAGCTAAAATTACACACACCTACATCTAATGGTTAGAACACATACTGTTTCCGTGGATAGTGAATTTCTGCCTCACGAAACGATGATTGTTCAACACTCATATAACACCATCAAAGGTGTCCATTAAGATGTAATTATATTTATATATGATATATAATATGTTTATTTTTTTTAATATTCTTTATTTTACATTTATTTCATACCTTTATGGTTTCCATTATGGGTAAATGCGATATCTTCATTTTAGGAAGTGCGGACTGCCGCCCCCTCAAAGTGATTTGATTCGTTAATGCCATGTGTGGGACTTATAAAGGATGGATTTAAAGTTATTATATTTGATGGTATACTGGAATTATAATATACCATTATATCATTATTATTTATTTCCATTAAATTATGAGATAGAATTGAATGTAGCGTTCATGTGTGCGTACGGCTTACCGTCTCCATGAACGATGAATTTCATTTCTTACCTCTAAATGATTATGTAATATTATAAATACATGTATATTAAGGATATATGTGATATATATGATTTCCAAATCATGAATATCATTATGGATATAATGAACCTTTGACCACACAAACAACATGTAATTGTAAGAAGTCCACTTTCGACTTAAGAACCAAATGTTGACACAACAAACATTATTAACTTAAATGATTAAATAATGTTTATTACATGGAAATAAGTGATATAAAATGAATAATGAACTTGAAAAAGGTTATTAAGAAAGTACAAATTAACTCAAGATTATTATTTAGGAGATTAAAGAGCAATCGAGTCACGTCAGACACGAGGTTAGGGACTTCGTCTCAATCTCGTTTCATTGAGGAATATTTCGTTTTATACACAACTTTTTTTATATGGTGTCTAAACCCCTTTGAATTTTACTTTTATACAAAAGGAATCTTTTTCTACGGAGCGTTTTTCTAAATGACAAAAATTAATGTTTCTTTTTACATACGTGGTGACAACGACCTTTTCTGCCGCCGTGAGTATTATTTGGTCTTTGGCTTCCTCAACAAGCTGTAATGTTTTTTAAAATGAAATAAATACCATATACGCTTTTATGTATTTTGGTATAGAAAATGTTTTTTATAATGGATTTGTTATGTCCATATATTTAAGTGATATATTGTGATCAAAGTGTGGAAATGTTTTCTTTCCATTATATTTTTTTTATGTCTTATGATTTTATAATGGTATTTGGACATTTGACGGGTGGTTACGTGATAAACCATATGAGGGGTGGTGTTGTGAATACCAGGACGAGTGGTTATGTTATAACCTCCAATGCACTGGGTACGGAAGCCGTCCGTATGGATATTCCATTCAAGTATGTGTGGAAGTTGAGCGTATGGTTATTCTATTTAAGTATGTTTATGTCCCAAGTTACCTTTATATGTTATGTGTTCTTTATATGGGTTTTATGGTAATATTTTGATTACAAAAGGGTAAGTAATGATCTTTTATTCAATGAAGAGTATTTTCTGCTTCATAAAGGTGAAAATTATTACTTTGATAAACTATTCATGGTTTTCTGTTGGTTTTGAAAAACTAACAGATTTCTTTCTTTGTGTATCCCTTACTGAGCTTTTTATGCTCACCCCAAGTTTTTCAAATTTTTTTCACAGGACATAAAGTGGAATATAGTCAATGATGGGATCAAGGGAAAGTCATGCAATCTAAAACATGGAACTAGACATGTTTCTTTTTAAGAGTTTTTATTTTATGGAAATTTAGTAGAAGTGTCTACTTTGTAATGTTTTGAGATGTAATAGTTATGTCCTAATTCTCTAAAAATATAAACCTGAAAATATCCTCAATGTGAATTCTTAATTTAATTCAATATTAAGTAAGGTTTAAGGCCGAGGCCTTATATCAAAACCCACAAATCAATTTTTTAAATACTTAACATTAATTAGGAGTTATTATTTCATGGGTATTCTTTTAGAAATATAATATTGTATGGGAAAACAATTTCATAGATAGAAATATGTTCTTATACTTTTTTATATGATGTTATTAAATTAAACATGCACAAAATGGTTCAACAATTCAACAGCCAAATAAACATAAAAACTCAACATAAACTGAAAAATTTATGAAACATGTTTTCCCAAAAAAATAGAGGATTCAAAAGATCAAATAAAACTCGTATGATATCTATAATTTAACTTAAAATTCATTTAAAGTAATTAATTATATTCAATAGTGAATTTCATACAATTTATCTGACTGAAAAAAGCTACGATATCTCCATATGTATAGTTAACGATGAGATATTAAGGATCCTTTACCTCAATCAATGCTTTCCAATTTTCCGTAAAAATATGGTTTAAGAGGAATAAGACCTCCAAGAATAACAATGAAAGGGAACTCCTTAACCAACCTAGAACACAGTGGTAAAAATCATTCTCTTACCAAATAACCACAAAAGAAATTTTTTTGAGGGCATAATCCCAAGATAAATGAAGAAAAAGTCGAAAAATGTAAAAGAACATAAGTGAAACCACCTAGAATTACCAAGGATCAATATCCCTGGGACATGGTTATAAAAATATTAAATGAAGCTAAAATAAGATTAAGGGACACACCTAGATCGCCGAAAGAAATAGAAAACAATTGTAAGAATTATGGTATTTGAGGGGGTTCAGTGATTTATATGTAAATAGAAAAATAGAAGATCACGGAAAAAAAACATTACTATGGAATAAAAGTGCTAACATGAGATAGTAATTTAGCATAATGGAAGGGGCCATATTATATCGATGTTAGTCTAATAGGTATTTGAGAAGAAATGATATAAACATACCATTGATTTAATAAACAATAAAAGTGAATAAATTTCTTGGAAAACTGCCACACCACAAAATGAAACTGCCAAATGGAAGGATATTCTACATCCCAACACTAAGGCATAGCTACCCTACAATGGAAATAATGACATGAATACCTCCTCTAGAACACTACATCACAACATATCTATTATCACCACATCTATAATAAAAATATAACAACAAATAAAACTCCACCTCTAATGCCCTATATTGAATTTGACCTTTCCAAATTGAAAAAACCCAATTTAAGGTGAACTATAAGATTCCATGCCACAAAATCCTTCTTCAACTGAATACTCAACCATCCACTAACCTAATACTTCTTAGATTACCCCAAACACTACTATTTCATGAATTATAAAAAAGTAATAGTATTGATTATTTCATATGTTAATATGTTCTTGGATATGACTTTTACACATTAGGGCATCAATATTCTATTTTCACAAGTTCATGAGAGAACTATCATACGATCCTACTGAGTATACATGTCATTGTCAACCCACATATATGAAAACTATTTTCTAGTAAGTAAGAGAACTATGTGGACTCTTCTAGATATTTCTAGCCAAGAATTTAGAGTTTTTGATAAGTTACAACCTTAGTATTTCTTTTGTATTTATTATGGAGATATTTTTTTATTACAATAAACATATATGATACGATCGTTTTGTTTACCTCTTTTATTTATTCATAGAAAATCTTATTGATTGTTATCTTTTATCGTAACATTAAGTTGTCTTGTTAGGGTAATTCCTTCCATATGTAGTGTTTCTCTACCCTTAGAATTACTTACCACTCAAGTCTAACTAATGAGGGGCTACAGGGGTCATCATATCACATTTTTTCTTTATTATTCCAAGAGGGGTACTTTTTTGTGGATGGGAAAGAATGAATATATTTGAAATCCTAGATGAAATTGGAGGCACTAATCTAGTAAAATCATTCTAATATTCCACAAAAATATTTAACTCTTGAAAATCTTTTTTTAGCTTCGATTTTATGGAGAGGAAGAAGAAAATTTGAGGAATTAAAACTATATGATAACAATGTTCTTAAGAGTATGAATGTCTATTCAATGAATAGAAATATTTGGCAACCCACTCATTTCGTCTAGAAAATACTCAAAAATAGTACTTGGAATAGAATGGACATACATATACCTTACTTCAAGAGTAAAACTAATGAATTTATCCTTTTTTTGAAAATATAGAATTATTTTCTTCTAACCATTTACTATATTATATCATCCAACATAGTGATCTGAAACTGAGAGAACATATAAAAATATATTACCTATTTTCAATAAACATTCTTATGTTCTTATCATCCAAAATCAATTCAACTTATTAAAATCTGCGAAAAATTCATAGAATGAGATTTATTAGATGCATATAACCACAATCTTTATCACTTATAGTAAATATAATTTGTTCATCAACACTAGGCATCATTCTATTATAAATCCGTCCATCTTAATAACTAGTTTTCTTTACTTAACTTTTCCTAAACCTAATAAATTATTTTAAAATAAAATGGTTTAGGGTTTTGAGTAGAGAGATGTATATAACTATAATATTTGAGAGAGAATATTATTTAATCCAAGATATGTTCTGAATTTTAAATTCCTATGAATAAATTAAATCCCAGTTTTCAATTTCACTAATGGTGAACATGACTTCTTACAATAGAAATAATGAAACATGTTCTCTACAGCTTCAATAAATGAATTGAAAATAAATTCTAAATAGTTGATATATATTATAAGAAGATATATACATTCTTTACCAAATCAAAATAAGTTCAATTAAATTAAATCATTCCAAAATTGATTTTAATAAAATAAAATATATCCTTTGATATGTTATATGAAAATATATTTTCAAACTCATTATTAATACAAGTAAATTCTAAAGAGATATCACATTTTTGTGAATGATCCCTTAAAAATAATTCTTTCTATCAATATGTATGGTTCTCGAATAGATTAATGGATTATTTTGAAAATTTTGACAGAGGAAATGGTATCACATTTGGTTGGAAAATAACCATGATTTAATCTAGAAACCAAAATAAAGGGTTTCCCACACAACAATTTTACACATTAAATTTTATCTACAGTGTACTCAGCTACAATAGTTCATAATGCTAGAGAATATTTTTTCTTACAAGACCACAAAACTTATAATTCTCCTTAAACTTGGATTGTTTCATATTTAATATACCTATTAAGTCTATAAACCCAAAATCAGTATTAAAATATGACGTTAAATCAAAATAATATTTAAAAAACGATAGAATAAATGAATTGATCATTTTAGGAACCATAAAATTATTTTTGGTAACTAGTAAATGAATCTCATATGGGTCTAATTCAAATCTAGAACATAGACTTAGAGAAAACATTTTCCAAGTATACTTACAGTTAGATAATTCAATCACCCAATTAATCCCATGTATACCTTTTTGTAAACTAGTTTTCCATTTTAATCCATGTTAATCCTAATATGGTAAATCATTAGAGTTGAATAATTATTAATTATTTCAAGTCCAATGATTTTATGTAATCTGTGGACATATTTAAATTAATTTTGAACATTTAGCAAAAAACTATGGTAAATACAAGAATCAAGAAAAAAATTAACTCACCCGTCATGCTCATTTCAAATATTTCTATATAATCCTTAAAAAATAAATAAAAAACTTTTGTTTATTAAACCAAAAATTAAATCATTAACATAAAATTTAAAAAACAGATTATATTTTGAAGATGGTGCATCGAAATTATTGGGGTCTAACAAACCCAATGTAAAACTATTTATCAAAATAAATAAACTCAATATTAAATGAAAATGTCTTTATGGTTGTTTATGAATATATAATTCATTGATAATTATGAAAATTGATTTGGGATAATGGGTATCATTAAAACTAAAAGGTTTATTAATATAAACATACTCAATTAAAAATATATTTTCAAAGGAATATTTAAAAATTGTATAGTATAATTTAAATCAATATAAAACTCATATTCAAAGTGTATACTAGTGTATTTTAACTAAAAATAAGGGGAAAACATTCCACCTTATATGTTCCTTCCACTTCATTATAACATTTCAAAACTAATCTAACCATTTTTATAGGAACTTCAACTTCATCATTTTGAAATCAATATTTTAAAATATAAAAATTTTAAGACTATTTTGAGAAATATATTATTTAAGAAGAACCATATAAACATATAATATAATTTCAAAATAAAATATTAGTCTTTTCTATGGGAATTATTATTTGAGTTCTTTAGGATAAATAAAAAATTTCTTCACACTTTTAGAAAAAGTACCTTGTTAGGAAAATGAATAGAGGATTCCAATTATTACTTTTATTATAACCCAAAAATTTGTTGAATTTACTTCAATTTATTATTATGTAATATAAATAACATTCAAAAAACATTTTAACAAACATATGAACATTGAAGAAACAAATTAAGACAAAAAATGAGAGATTAGATTAGTGTTTCTTTAAAACATTATTTTGGTCTTTTTGATTATCAAATTGTTGATAAAAATGGATTACATAAAAACTATATAAATACCATTGTTTAATAGGATAAATGATATTTCTAGATGTTATATTTTATAATGTAATCAAAATAAATTTAAGTATAAATAATCCCGATAAGCATTTAACTATACATCATCAAACCCTTACCACTTTAGTAAAATTCAAATCATAACTCGCAAGAAAGAAATGACTCCAAATAAAACATTAAATACCATTAATATAAGGATATTAATGATATAATATATCATTTTTCAATTATATACACCACCTGAAATAAATAACTAGTGAATATATCATATGTATCATAGAAAAAAAAATTAAGAAACCATTAACTCAAGACTACATTGCTTCATAAAGGAATTTATTCTCATGTATAATAAATTAATGTTTATGATATATGTATACCTAAAAAATATATAAATATATAATATAATAAATTATTTAATTATAATATCTCATCACATATTCATTGATAATCTTTCATTATCATTATCATTTATTTTCTTAGCTCCTTCTTTTTTATAAATTTTTTGGTTCGCAGAATATGGTCCTTGCATTTTGATCATGGCTCCATTATATAAAAATATTTATTCATGACAAAAAATTTCATATATATTCACTGTATATATATTTATAATAGACTATAAAAGGAATTGGAAGAAAATTAATTAAATAGTTCATATATATTTTATGTTCGTACATATACATGAACATCGCTTTCATTTTCTACTAAAAAGAATGAAATAAAGATAAAAATATTTTATCATTAAAGAATAAAAAAAATATAATAAATGTAATATATATTTATTAAATAAATCATTATATCCATTTATCTGAGGTAGCAGTAGAAAATTATTCAAATCACTACATGGAGCTACTGGACCACAGGTACACCCAAACAATACTTTAATTTATTTTTTAATGGAAAGGTGGGGGAAAATGGTTTTCCGACAAAAAAAATAAAATCATAGTATATTGATTATACATGATGTATTAGGGTGGATATAATATATATAGATTAATTATAATAATAATAATCATTGATATGTTTTGGTAAGACGATTACCTCTTTTTTGAGTAGCATCTACCGGGTTATATGTTAATCCTTGTTAGGATGGTCTTAGGAGAAGAACATATGATCCAAAATAAACCAAAGAAATCTCGGAATGTTTTTTTTTGGTATTTTTTGGGCTAAAAGGATTAATGTTATTGAATAATGGAGTGTAATTGGTTTCCTTTTACTAGTAAGGGAAGGGACATACATAGACTTTCATAAAATATCAAAATAATATAATTTTAATTTCTTCAAAATGGGGTAAAAATGCCTAGAAATTAAAGGTAGGATAATATAATGTCTAAATATATTAAATAGATAATATTTAGACATGTATAATTTTTATTTTCCCCCTTATCAGTTAATTTTACCCCCATAATTAACAAGTTTTAATTCTAATAGGGTTAACAAATGTTCTCTCTTTCTAATATTCATTATTAACAAAAATTATAGTAGTCTCATAACCAAATTTATATATTTGAATTCTAAATATGGAATCCATAATTAAAAATTACATTTATATAAGTATTGTAAATTAATTTTAAAATAATAACGCAACATGCATTGAAAACCCAATTTAAAAAATATTTTTTTATGAATAAAACTATGATTACATCCATTATTTACCTTAAAATTTTATAAAATAATTTAAAATAATTTTTTGATTATATAATATATTAATTTAATAAACGTCACTAATATATAGTGATTATTTTTAATTTATTATTAAAAATCTAATTTCCCACATAAAAATATATTCCTAAAAATGAAAACAAATTATCCTCAAATGATTTCATCTATGATCCTAATAATATGATAAGTAATTCATGAATGATTATTCTTATATTAACAATAAGTTTCGTTACAATAAATTCTAAATAGTATTACATATATAAAAATACCTTATATGTCGAAAAATATAATTCTTCAAAACAAATTTCCTTTAATCACGAAGTGATTTCATATAGCGACCCTAGACTTTTACATATAACATTACCTGATTTTAATCAAAATTATACATTAAGTTAAAATATAAGGATCATGAATTATTGTTTTTTGAAGACATGGTACATAAAAAAGAAAACATGGAACTAACCAAACTTATTTAATTGAACTTCAAATTGAGCTCCTAACATCCATTGTGCTCAAACGTCTACATAGGGTGCCCTAGGGATCACATGAACAAAGGGATGAGCTAAAACCATAGTAAGGGAATAACCATAAAAGAAAAGCATTGTCCCATGGGATAGCAGTCATGACATGATGATATAAATTTTTTTGTAACATATGGAATCATAACATATTAAACATGAGATCATTTCATCATTGAATCGTTGAAATGTGGCAGAAAAAAAAACACGAATTTAGTTCGATTCAGGGCTAACCACCAAGTATGTTTCCCATAGTAGTACAAGCCAATGCTAAATACTTAGATCGTTGCATATAATTGCAAAACCAAAGGAAAATGGCCAAGACCATCACATATAACATCTCATCAGACTCAACATTACCCAATTTGTCGGTACGCTATCTGGGCATATCCATATTACTTTTTCGGAATATGTTTTCCACATAAGGAATCGTACATATTCAATATTACATAAACATCAATGTTACCCATAGAAAGAATTAGGTACCACAATCATAACCTAAAGCATAACGAAAGGGTGTATCATGAAAGTGTCCATAAGAAAATGAATAAGAACATACATGGATGTTCATAAGGTAAAATTGTAATATATCATGGTAAGTGAAGTCAAATAGAACTGAAAACATGTAAGAAATGTATTTGAAAAATTTTATCATTAAAATATTTTTCTACTGATTTAGGAAAAATACTATAGAACTTTTGAAATAGGAAAGGGGGAAATATTATATATAAAACCAGAAGTGAACCAATAATGGTTTCATAATAAAAAAACATATTTTATAAATACAATAGTGGATTGAAATAGTGGATACAGTGCACTAAAAATGGGTAATAATTAGGGAAGTTCCCTTTAAACGAGTTTTCTAATTGGGAAGTATCGAGGAGGGAATCAATTAAAAGAATTTATATCCATGAAATAAAAAGAGGGGTTGATTGTGAAACATGAGTTTAAATCATATAAATATCATGTAGAATATGTACATAAAATGAAAAGACAACTTCATTTGGGTAAAAAAGATAGAGCAACCTAAATGAATAAAGACAGTTCAGGTAGAATTCCATACAAATTATCGGCATGGTATCAAGCGTACTTAAGAGGGCTTATTGAGATAGAAAGGGTTTTCTCATCATTTATTCATCTTGTGGGCTGTCTGGTGGAGGTTAAAAATCATACCCATTCATTAGGGATTACACTTAAAATGTCTTGGAATAGAGAACATTCTTGAACACAGGTGAAATTGAGAAGATCCCTTACCTTAAGTATGTTGGTGTTTTTCACTTGTTATTAAGGACCACATGAGTCTAGCTGCTTTGGGATCCTCTTAAGAGAAGAGTATTTGGTTTATTGAAGAAACTGGGTTTTTTTGGATGTAAGGAAGGATCATTGAAATATAATTTGTTATAATATTAGTAATTGACAAGGTTTGAGTGGTGTGAGGAAGTGAGGGTGTCAAGGGTGGTATTTATAGTGGAGGGGAGGAGGGTTTTCATAATATTATAATCATTAATAAATTATTTTTTCACAATAAAATAAATATTGAGTATTCCATGACCTATAATTGTAATCAATTCATGTTATTTCGAACCAATTGGGCATACATCCGCAGATCATTCCTAATTACCAAATAAATCTATTATTTATCATTTATCGTAAATTGTCGTATTTTACTATTCATAAAAGACTATTGTATTTTAGAAAAATCCAAAAACATTACCCTAACTATTTCTTGACAAGTAGAATACAAAAACAAAATCCATATTTAAAAAATAATTTTTTGAATATGATTACTTTAATATTTAATTAAAATCATACTTTATTCTAAAAAACAGTTATAGAATATTTTGTTACTTATTTCAAAATATAGGTACAGCATACTTTCACTTAAATATTATTTATATTCAATCATATGTATGGTTACTATTCATTAGGGTATACCATTATTCATAAGGGTAATGTTACAATTTATAATGGTATGTTATTATTCATCCAAAATTATGTTTGTCATATTATACTCCAAATAACATACTGATTGCAACCGCATATGTTAGATTTTTGAAATTTAAATCATAGAAGTGACAAAAATATGTTTAGAGGTCACATTGAACTTAGTTGTTCATTTGGTTGTGATTTAATGTGGTTATATATCATAATTACAAGAATGAAATTTTCATTTAAATATTTGGTTCATTACATTCTTCCCCCTTAAGAAATTCTACCCTCAAAATTTGGTTTTACACTCTATGCCAAAAATAGATGTGGGTACTTTTCCTTCATTACCTCCTCCAGTTCCTATGTTTCTTTATCATACACATAGTTCTACCATGGTACATTGACCTGTTGAGTTGTATTGTTACATTGAACATTATCTCTACAATAAAATATCTTCACTAGATGCTCCTTATAGAAGAAATCATCGTCCAACTTTTCCACCACAGAAAAGAGTACATGTGAGGGATCTGGTATGTACATCATTAAGAGGGATACATGGAATGCATTATGTAACTTGGACAAGGTAGGTGGATGTTCTAGTTGATATGACATATTCCCGACACAATCAATAGTATCGATGGTTCGGATGTACCAATGTCTTAACTTCCCTTTATTTCCAAACCTCATGATCTACTTCCAATGAGATATGGGAAAAATACAATGTCTCCAACTTTGAATTCAAGGTCTCATCAATAATTATCTACATAATTCTTCTATTGAATTTTGGATGCCTTGATATGATGCTGGATGGTTTTCACCTTCTCCACCATTTCTTCAACCATTTCATGTTCTTGCATCTTACACTCACTGACTTTATCTCACGATGTCAGTGTTATCCACCTTTTATCATAAAGGGCTTCATATGGTTCCATTCAAATGTTTGAGTGGAAACTGTTGTTATAGGATAATTCAACCAGTGGAATAGGTTGGTCCAATCCTCCTTTGAATTCCTTAGAACATGCTCTCAATAAGATTTCAATTTTCTGAATGGTTTTTCTTTATTGGGCATCAGGTTGAGGATGATAGGTCGTACTAAAGTTCAGTTCAGTTCTTAGAGCATGTTGGAGGCTTTTCCAGAAATTCATAGAAAATCTCAGATCATAATCGGATACAATAGAAAGTGGTACTCCAATGAGCCTTACCACTTCTACAATTTAAATCCGTTGAAGTTGGTCTAATGATAATTGTACGCAAATTTTGTTAAAGTGGGATGACTTTGTAAGACGGTCCACAATGACCCATATAGAATTATTTCCTCTGGATGTCCTTGGAAGTCCAGTGATAGATTCCATGGTAATGTTTTCCCACTTTCATGTTGGTATGGGTAGTGTTTTAATCATCCCCTTTATACTTTTTCCTCTTAGCCTTCACTTTTTGACATACCATGAAATTTAATGTATATTCAGCAATATTCCTTTTCATATTTTACCATCAATATATTTTCCAAAGATTCTGATACATCTTTGTGCTCCCTCTGTGGATATAGAAGATTGAGCTAGGTGCATCATTCCGAACCTCCTTCTAAATCTCTGGATTAGATGGTACACATAATCGTGACCCAAATGTTGGAACACATTTTCATCAATCGTGAACCCTGAGGATTTCCCATTTCTGATAGCTTCCACCCTTTTTATAATTTCCACAACATTAATTTGAGCATCCATTATTTTCTCTATGAGGGATGGTTGAGCAATCATTTGAGAAAGGATTAATGATTTTCAACCCTTAATGATTCCCATTTCCATCCACTATAAATATAAGAAGATCATATCCCTTTCAATTTTAATCCTTGATAAAGTCGCATGATCCTTTCTACTTAGAGCATCTCCCACATAGTTGTCCTTACCGAGATGGTATTGGATTGACCAGTCATAATCCTTGATGAATTCTATTCATCTTTGCTGGAACATATATTGATATTTTTGTGTGAATATATATTTGAGACTCTTGTGGTAAATATATATTTCCCAATTCTCCCCATAGAGATAACCCCAACATATTTTCAAGGAAAATATCACAGCCACCAACTCCAGATCATTCATGGTATAGTTTTTCACATGGATTTTCAGCTTCCTTGAAGCAAAGTCTATCATTTTAATATTTTTCATTAGAACGTATCCATGGACCTTCTTTGTAGAAACATTGTACACCACAAAGTGTTCTCCACCTATTGAGGCGTGTGAGTACTAGCACAGTGATCATCCTCTTTTTCAATTCCTTAAAATAGTATTCACATTTTTGAGTCTAGAAAACATTTACTCTCTTCCTTGTCAGCTTGTTCATTGGGTTTGAAAATCTTGAAATTTTCATCACAAATTCTCAATAACACACAGCTAGTCCTAGAAAGATAGGGATCTCTATTATAGATGTTGTCCTAGGACACTCTTCAATTTCATTTTTCTTTAAACAGTGTCCTAATATTCCTTTAATCATGATAACATACCATACGAATTATACTTCCTCCATATAGAAATCACATTTATTGTACATTACATAAAGCTTCTCCCATCGCAATATTATTATCAGAGTATTCAAATACCACACATGTTCATCCATGATCTGAGAGTATATCAGAATATCGTCAATAAGGACAACCATTAATTTTTCAAGGAAATATTTAAAGACTCTATTCATTAAATTAGTGAAAATTTCTGGAGCATTAGTGAGTCCAAAAGGAATCAATGTGAACTCAAAATGTCCATAACTTTTTCCAAATGACATCTTGGAAATATATTCCTTCCTCACATTTATTTTTTGATATCCCAACCAAATATCCACCTTAGAGAAATAACTAGACCAAAAAAGCTAATTGAATAAGTCGTATATCCATTGAAGTGGATACTTGGTTTTATCGTGATTTTATTGAGCACATGATACTCAATGTTGAGGTCCATTGATCTTTCCCACTTCTTGAAGAAGAGTACTGGTGCACCCCACGGTGAAGCACTCGGGTGTATAAAACCCTTCTCTAGATCTTCTTGTGATTAATTCTTTAGCAAATCCAGCTCTATAATGGCCATTCTATAAGGTGTTTTTGATATAGGTTGAGATCCCAGAATAATTTCAATTTATAACTAAACCTCACGATCATGAGGAAGAAAAGTAAGCTCTTCCAAGAATACATTAGTGTAATCCCTCATGATAGACAAGTCTTCAAGAATGATTCTCTACTTTGTCTCAATCGTTTGAGCTAGATATACCTACTCATAGGGGGAAAATATCCACACATGACTTGATTATTCTAAAGTAGATTCATCTTTCTTTTTACACTTTTAAGGAATCATAGGGTGATTTTGGATGTGAAGAGTGATCTCCATTTCCCGACAGTTGATTTTGGATTTGTATAAGATAGATAATTTATGCCCAAGATAGTGTAAAACTACACTAAAAGAAGTATAAAGAGATTTTATGGGAGGTTCAGTCATCAAAAGTTAACCTAGGAAGAGTTATAAGCCATGGATTTAATAATTTACCCATTATTTGTTCTCACAGATAACTTGTCCTCCAAATTTTGTAGGTGCTGTTTGAATAGTTCTACTAAACATGTAAAATATGAAAGATTGTAAGATACCAGAATCAAATAGTGTGTTTTATATTCATAAATGAATAACTAGAGTACCTGGCATGCCAAAATTTTCTGGCTTCATCTTAGTAGTAGTGATAAAATATTCACTTTCATGTTTCTTTGGAGGTTTTTGTTGATTTCCTCAAATAACCCATAGCATGAGGAAATCATTTTCATAATGCCAATACTCCTTGTAGTTGTAACACTGCTCCACTCGATGAGTATGTATCTTAACTTTCCATTCTTCTTCTATATTTGAATGATTTTTCATATCCATTAGTCAGTTCTTGGCCAGATGTCCTAGCACTCCACATTTGATAAAATTCCTAGTTCCTTTTAGATAGTTCCCAAGATGAATCTTCCCCCAACTATTACAAGTGGGATATTATAGCTTTATTCTATCATGGTACCCATGTTGTTATCTATTTTCCAATTCTTATCATTAGGCCCACGGGACCACTGAGAGTCTCCAATATCTATTTTAACCTTGTGGCCACTAAGGACAATCTCTTAATTACTGTCAATGTATCGGATCTCCAACCACATCTGTAGAATCAGCTTCAGCCCATAAAACAATTAAACTGCCTTTCTTTTGGTGTTCATGATAAAGCTAGATCTATAACCTGTATGACTTGTAACTTTTATTTCATACACCCCGAAGGACTAATCTTCATTCTACTTGAGTCCGAGGAACTCTCATTCCATCTTGAGATAGTGGGTTTGATGAAAATATTTATTAATAAACATTCTCTTGAATTCCTTCCAATCTATTTAATCAATTTCCTATTGGGGAAATTAATTCTTTATCAGTTCCCACCACTTATCCGCATTCACATCAAAATGATAGACTGCCATTACAACTTTCTCTTCTTCAGATCACTAGAGGACAATGAATATATTTTCAATGGTGTTAATCCACTCTTCTTAAATGATGGGGTTAGAATATCCATTAAACATGGGAGGCCTTTTCGGCATGAAGGATTCTATATAATCCTGAAATTTCCTTGGAAGAGGATAGAGTTCCACATGAATCATTCTATTCTTCATAAATTAATCTATTTATGAAAGTTATACCATGATGTTTTGAGCATACATTTTTATATTATTAAGGATATCATTAGGTAAATCATCACATCTCCTGTCACATTGGTTGTTGGAACGTGTTCTTCTATTTTACTCTATTAACTAAGAAAAATAAAGTATAATTAGAGGGCTTGAATACTTAGTCATTAAAAATAAAAAAGGATGTTTTCGAACACAAAAAGATAAACATGTAGAGGAGAAGTGTATCATAACTTGTGATTTGTTAGGTTTAAATCTATATTATCCTCGATCAATTTAATAACTTATATTTTATGGGATTTCTTTCTTCCTATAATAATGGTTTGTACAAATCTCATAAATTTTCCAAATAATATCCCCCCGGAGTGTCAAACCAAGAGTGCAGCAAGTCCCTTTGTCGTATAATCTCATACCCTAGGTCATGTCTCAAAACTCCTTGTCAAAGTTTTCACTCCTAGGTATTTCTATTCTAGAGCCAGTTCTACCTGTTGTATCCAGACAAGGACATATTTTCGTGATAAACCACTTACACTATTCTTTCCAAAATTTAGGGATGTTTCCTTATACTTAGTCTCATCCTTAAGGTTCTTACTACAGTTCTCTATTCCTAATCTCCAAAATCAACAAGAACATCCTATGATATGAATTTATCAGCTCTAGCACTTTACGTATAACATTACAAGATTTTAACAATAATTATACATCAGAGTACGTGTTATGGATAGTGAAGTCCAGTTTAATTGATGACTAGGTACATAAAACTGAAAACATGTATCTAAAGAAACACTTATTTAATTAAACATAAAATTGATCTCCTAACATCCATTGCGCTCAAACAACTTCATATGGTACCTTGGGGATCATGTGAACAAAGGGATTATCTAAAATTCTAATAAGGGATTATATATAAGAGAAAATCATTAACACATGTTAGAGAAATCATGACATGATGAGATAAAAAGGATTGTACCATATAGAATCATTACATATAAACATGGGATCATTTAAACATGGAATCCTAGAAATGTGGAAGAAACATATAACATGAATTTAGTACGAGTCAAGGCTAGCCTCCAACACCATTTCCCATAGCATCCCAAGCCAAGAATAACCTCCATGACTGTTTCACATAGTAGCACAAGCCAAGGCTAACCTCCAAGACCGTCACACATATCATCTCATGAGAATCAAATTTACCCTATGTAATGGAGCTCAATCTGGGTGCACCCATATTAAATTTCATGAATATGTTTTCCACATAAATAATCATATATAATCAATCTCATATAAACATATGGGTTACCTGTAGAAAGAATTGGGTAACATAGTCATGAGATAAAGCATAACCAAAGACTATATCATGAAAGTGTCCATGATGAAAGAAATTAGAACATATATGGTTGTTCAAAAGGTAAAATAGGTATATATCATGGTATGTGATTTAAAACAAAATTGAGAACTTGTAAGATATGTATTAGATAAATTTTAAAATTAAAAAGTTTTTTTTTGTAGTTTTAAGAAAAATTCAATAGAGATTTTAAAATTGAAAAGGGAACAATATTTTATATAAATCCAAAATTGAACAAAAAATGTTCTCATAATAAAAAGACTAATTTTATGAAGACAATGGTTGATTAAAATGGAGGATATAGTGTACTTGAAATTAGGTAAATTTTTTGGATATTCCCTTTAAACGAGTTTTCTTAATGGGAGTTATCCAGGATGGAATCACTTAAAATCATGTATATACATGAAATAGAAAGTGTTATGGTTCTTGAAAAATGAGTTTGGGTAATATAAACATTATTTAGAAGTTTTACATAAAAATGAAATACATCTTTATTTGGGTAAAAAGAAAGATTGAGAAACCTGAATGAATAAAGGCGGTTCGGGTAGAATTCCATATGGGTTATCGACCTGGTATCGGGCATACTTAAGAGGGATTATTGGGATAGAAATGGATTTATCCTCATTTATACATCATGAGGGTAGTATGGGGGAGGTGAAAAATCATACGCCATAATTAGGTAATATACATAAAATGGCATAGCATAAAGGACATTCTTGAATATATGTGAAATATAGAAGATCCCTTACATTAAATCTGTTGGTGTTATCTACTTTATAGTAATGACCTCTATAGTTTAACTTCTTTTATAGACACTTAAGTGGAAAGGATTTGTAATTTTAAAGAGACTATGGGGTGTTGGACATGGTAAAGGAGCTTAGTAAGAGAATTTGGGTGAATATTGGCAAGCCAGAAGGCTTAAGAGAGGTGAGGAAATGAGGGTGTCAGGGGTGGTATATGTAGTGGAGAATAGGGGTTTTTTTAAGATATTATAATAATTAATATATTATTTCTCCACAAGAAAAGAAATAGTTAGTATTCCATGACCTCAAATAGTAATAAAAGCATGTGGAGAATAGTGGTGTTTTCCCCTTTATTAGTGCTAGTTCTATGTGCTGTAAAAATTGAATCACATTATAGAAGAAAAAACATCAAATATATGTTTCAAATAAAAATATTAATTTAAATAAAACATTTAATAAAAATACAAGAACAAACACAATTTTATAAAAACAAAACTTTTGTTTGAAAAATTACATGAGTAAGTAAAAATTATCAATGAAATTTAAAAACCTCAATGTTCCTCTGTCTTAAGCCCCTAAACCCTGGTTTTACTATTTAAAAAAAACAACCAAGCATGAGTTAATGGAAGCATGTGTATAACAATAAATTCTTATGTTAGTAATACTATAAAGATAAATATTAAACCTAATGTGTCAAATTTAAATTAAAAATATATACGTTGTGTTATACCAGGAACATTTTTCATCAGATTTAGTTGAAGTACACTCTTAAAAGTCACACAACTTATTATTCTCAAAATAAGGTACTATTTATTTCTCCCTCGACTTTGGCCTCAAAAAATCACTATGGATTCAAGAAAATTCTATCAGATATTATTTTTACAACCAGCCATCAATTGTCTGACAATTCCTTGTTCTTTTTCTCTTTGAATATTAATTAAATAATTATATGATAAAAATCATAATCAAATAAAAAAAGTTATTTTTCATATAATGATGATAAAAAAATATTATCTTCTTTCAATGATTTTGGATATGTGATTTTCATTTTAAACTAAAGTGGACCATATATATTGAAAACAAAGATGTGGAATCATATCGGTCATACATTGCATTGAATTTTTGGGTTAAATAATCTTAAATGCCAAAAATTGCTGATGTATTTTTTTTCTAGAGTATAATAAAAATCCAAATATGTTTCCTCAGTTTTGAGTATTCCACTTGTGGTTTTTTAGTGAAATGAAATGAAAGCTAACAACAAGAAATTTGAGTCATACGAATGAAATTGTGTGTTAGATTTTTATATGGATGATTCTTACATTATAATAATTTCTAATGGATCACTTTACTAAAGTATCAAAACAATATGAATGAATTTTACTATTTTTGATTATTTCACATAAGTTTTGGATAAAATTTTATTTTAAAGTGAAAACACTCACTTTGAATCATTTTGAACAAATCCTATTTAAGTTTCACATCAGACCAATACCTTCTCATCATAAATTAAATTTAAATGATTTTAAAAAAATTAGACAATCTGGGCACATTTAATTTTTTCAAATAGTGATCACAGTTTGAACTAAAATTTCATTTTCAAAATGATAAAAAACATGATGAGTTATATTAGACACAAATTTTATTGGATTGATGTTCAACTGATTCTTATATATCAAAAATGATTTATTGATCATTTTTCTAATTTATTAAAACAACTCGGTATTGTTTTTTTGTATGTCACAATTGTTTTAAAGAAAATTTATATTTTAAATTTAAATCAAACAATTTGAGAAATATCAACCACACAGTTCATCCGATTGATGTGCAGGTCATTCCCACGCATCAAAAAAGAATTATAGACAATTTTTTAAAGAATAAAAATAATATTAATGAGTTCTATCAATTTTTTGTATGTCACATTTTTTTTACTAAAATGTATTTTTAAACTGAAAACTCACACATTGATTCATACCAGTCACCACGTTTCTTGGTTTGATTTCAGACAGATTTATATAAATGAAATATGACTTATGAATCTTTTTTTATATTATAAATAAAATTCGAGTGTGTTTCTTAAATTGACACATGTTTTGAACTAAAATTCCAATTTTAAATTGATAATTTACACTATGAGTGTTACCATAAACATCATGTATTTGGTTTAGGTGTGTATAATTCTAATACCTCAAAAAATACTTTTGAATCATTTTTCTAAAGTATCAAAATAATCCAAAATGTTTTTTCTGTCTTTTGAGTATGTAAATTTTATTTTTTACTAAAATGTAAAATTAAAATAAATTGACACCCTTGGAGTCATACCGATCACACCCAATGAAGGATTTAGGTGAGTATGTTTCCTACATATCAAAAGATAATTGTAGATTTTATTTCTATTTTATAAATACATTATTACTATGTCTTCTTAGTTTTTTGTATGTCACTTTTAGTTTTTACTGAAATGTTATTCTAAACTAAAACCACACATTTATAGTCATAATGATCACACCACACAACATATTAATATGAAATTTTTTTTAGGTCATAAAGGACTTATAAATTGTCATTTCAATGTATCAAAACAATCAAAATTAATTTTTGTTGGTTTTGAGTATGTTAGTAGTTTTTTTACAAAAATGCCATTCAAAACTAAAAACATGAACATTAAATCATACCAGTCAAATTGTGCATAGGTTTGATGTGGGACTAATTATTACATGTAAAAAATATCTTATAAACTTATTTTAGTAATTTTCAAGACAATCTGAGTGTTTTTTAAAATTTTCAATGAGTGACACAAATTATTAACTAAAATTTAATTTTTAATCTTATTACTGAGACATTGAGTGATAATAGGCCCAATATGTAACATATTGATGTGAGTTTGATTCTATCAATTCATAGAAGACATATGCATCATTTTAATAAATTATTGAAATGTTGAGAATGTGTTTGCATAGTTGTGAGAATGTTTTTGTACTTTTTCAGTTAAAATATCAATTTTATATTAAATCCCCATAATTTGATTAGTACCTATCACATTACACTTCAGATTTAGGAGAGGAAGATAAATACATGACAAGAATTACTTATGGATCATTTTGTAAAATTATTCAAAAAATATGAATGTGTTTTCTCAGTTTTTTGTATGTCATTTTTTTTTAAAATATGAAATTTTAAAATGAAAACACATACTGTGAGTCATACTCATAATATTTTGTGTTGTTTTGATGTTAGAATAGTTCATACATGTCAAAAATGAATTATTAATCATTTTCATAAATTATCAAGATAGTAAAAATGTTTTTTCGTGGTTTTTAGTGATTGAAACATGTTTGGAACTAAAATTTCATTTTCAAACTGATAGGGACACATTGAGTCACACTGGGAACACCGTGTATTGGAATAGGTAGAAAAAACTTCATAAACATCACAAATTAATTTGGATTATTTTTTTGATGTATATAAATGATCCAAATAGGTTTTCTCATTTTTGATTATGTCACATTTCAATTTCACTGAACTATTAATTTTTAATAAAAAGACACACATGGAGTCGCACAGGTCACACCATTCATCATATTGAGGTGTGGTTTATTTATACATGTCAAAAATGACTTATTAATAATTTTTATAACATACCATATCAATAAAATGTTTTTTTTGTTTTTAATTACACCCCTAGTGGTTTTTAGTAAAATTTCATTTGAAACTGAAAACACACATTTCGAGTCATACTTGTCACACCATGCATCGTATTGATGTCTGGATTTTAAGTACATGTGAAAAATGACCTATGAATAATTTTAATAAAGTATTAAAATAACCCGATTTGTTTTTTCTTGATATTGAGTGTGTCACTTTTTTCTAAAATTTTATTTTAAAGTGAAAACACACACTATAAGACAAACGAGCCAAATCCTATTTAATTATTAAGAGAGACTGATTCCTATATGTCACCAACTACTAATAAATAATTTTAATCAATTATTAAGAATATCCATGTGTGTATTCTCATTTTTTTAGTTAAACTAATAACACACACTTTGAGTCATATTGGGGATACCATGTATCAGATTGATGGGTGACTGACTCCAACACATCAATAATGACATGTGGATCATTTTAAAAATGTATAAAAATCATTATAATGTGTTTTATCCATTTTGAGTATGTGAATTTTGTTTTAATCTAAAATATTAATGTGATTTTTAAATCAAAACCACCCAATTTTATTTATACCAGTTACATTCTGTGTTGGATTATGGTGAAAAATATTCCTACTAGCCAAACATTATTTATTGTCATTTTCATAAATTATCAAAAAAATATGAATGTGTTTTCTTGGTTTTGAGTGTGTTAGTTATTTTTTTTACTATAATTTCAATTGATATTGAGAACTCACACATTGATTCATATCTCTCAAATCATGTGTTAGTATTATGTGAAACTAATTCCTACACATCAAAAAATAAATTTTAAATCATTTTTGTGGATTTTCAAGATTATCTGAGAGTATTTTCAAAGATTATAGTAAGTGAAGCACATGTTGAATAAAAATTTCAATTATAAAAATTTAACTTAAAAATTGAGTCATATCATGGACTATAAGTATTGGATTGATATGGGTATTTTTATTATACATAAAAATGACTTCTGTATCATTTTAATAAAGAATATCGACAATTTGAAATTGTTTCATTTGTTTTTTTAATGTCTATTATCTTTTTTTCTAAAAAGTCAATTTTCAATTAAATGTCACGAATGGAGTAATATTGGTCACACCAAGTGTTGTATTGATGTACATCTAATTCTTATATGTCAAAAATTAATTATGTATCATTTTTAGCATTAATAAAAAAATTAATTTATTTTCTTAGTTTTTAGTTGGTCACTTTTGGTTTTTAATATAAAGTCATTTTAAACTAAAAAACTCACTTTGAGTCATACCAATCACAATGTACATTGTATTGATGTGTGTATAATTCATACATGTTAAAATTGAATTTCTATTGTTTTCTAAAAAAATGAAAAACAATATGAATGTGTTCTATTGTTTTATTTTATGTCACATTCTTTTATTAAAATTTAATTTTAAATTAAAAACATGCACATTGAATTATATTGGTCACATTGTGTGTGAATTTGACGTCACAAAGATACTTACAAGTCACAAATGACTTATGAATTGGTTTCCAAAATTATCATCACAATGAGAGCATGATTTCTTTGTACTTTTAGTAGTTGAATCATTTTTTAACTAAAATTTCATTTTTAAACTGATAATGGAAACATTGAGTCATACTAGGAGCACTGTGTGTTGGATTGATGTTTTTTTGATTCTTACACATTATAAATGACATAGGTAATGTTTAATTAATCCATCAAAAAAATATGAAATTATTTTCTCAGTTTTTAGTATTTCACTATTATTTTTTACTAGAATGCCAATTTTAAAATCAAAAAAATAATTTGGGTAAAATGACACTTTTTATTGAAAACATACTCATTGATTCAGATCAAACACATTAGATGTCAAATTTATGTGGGTTTTATTCCTACACATCAATAATTAATTGTGGACCATCATACTAAAGTATCAATATAATCAGAATTTTTTTTCTTTATTTTGATCATGTTCTGTGTGTTTTGAACTAATTTTTATACTTAAGAAAGTATTTATCAAATAAAATTGATAATTAAACTAACTAAAAAATTATATAAAATTATGCAAAAACCAACAAAATTCTTATTTGGAATTTT
The DNA here is from genome assembly GCA_963277665.1 of Viscum album. Lineage (NCBI taxonomy): Eukaryota > Viridiplantae > Streptophyta > Magnoliopsida > Santalales > Viscaceae > Viscum > Viscum album. The sequence continues at coordinate 387,469,707 of OY728146.1, forward strand.
CATGTTCATCGTGGCTATATACATTCTGATATAGTGTATTTTGTACCTTCATTTTTAAAATAATAAATATCCTCCATTATACATCTTGAAAACAAATTGAAAATAATATATTATCATTATGATACAAATAATTCACATCCCAAGTGTATGTATACGTTTATATCTAATAATAAATCAAAATCATTGTACTTAATATAAGGCCCATACCTTAAAAAATACCTAATCTTGATTTCTAATTATGAATTTAATTTTATTCACATTGAGGATCATTATAGGTTTATAGGTTTATATAATTAGGCTATCACTATTACATTACATCTAAAATATTACAATGTAGACACTTATACTCGATCCAATTATTTTATAATAATAACACTCCTTAAATAAAACATAAATCCATTCCATGATATAAATCTTCGTGAATTTTTACATTCCCTTACCTATCCTTAGAGCATGTGAAAAACATTTCAAAAATATGGGATGTTTATAAAAATATCAGTAAGGGATATAAAATAAGAAAAGAAAACATTAATCCCTTAATACATACAAATCAATGAAATCATTATTTTTACTCAAAAACATTATTCATGAAATCATTAGATTTATGAATAACTCATGGAAATAATAAATCATAAATCATAAAGGTAACTTTTGGCTTCCATATCATAAAAACATTGCAGATTTCATAGCTACATAAGGTGTAACCACCGTGGTTACATTTTAATACCCATCGTAGTATATTCCCTAAAACTCTTAGGATAAACTTTATCATTTACCTCCATCACGTATCCTGTTACATTATAGAGCTATCTTTGACTCATGTACCCTCATTTTATCATAGAACCATCCGTATATGTAAACAATATCCAAGAACCATAACATAATAATAACACATAAAAAAGTATAAAGGAAAGATAACATTTCCACATTGAAAAACATATATTTTTCAATATTTTTACATAATAAATGATTTATCAAAACCATTTTCAACCTCGAAATATCTCAAAAGAGTATATGTTATTTATTTACCTTTTAAAAACATTACGACTTGTTATGGAATCCAATTATCATATAATGTTTGTGGATGTGGAAAGGTCATTATCGTCGTGTACGTTAAAAAAATATTACTCTTTTTTATTTAGTAAAATTATATTTTGGGAAAAATTATTCCCTTTAAATGAAATTAAATTTAAATGGGGTTTATAAACCATATAATATTTGGTTGTATATAAATCAAAATATGCTGCAATGAAAGGAGGTCGAGATGAAATCCCTTACCTTGAGTCTGACTTGTCTTGTTTATTCTCAATATCCTTGAATAATAAACATAAGTTAATTTATAATTGTTTGAGAACATTTTTATAGAATTATTAGTCCTTTTATATCACTTATTTTCATGTAATAACAATTACATAATTATTTTAGTTCATATAGGTCGTTTTTTCGATATTCGACACATGAGTCGAAAATGAACATGTTTTTCTATATGTTTTTCTTATATTCAAAATTCCATAATCTCTAGAATTATTTAAATATAATATATATCCAGTATATATATTTATAATTGTCTATAACATTTGGAGATAAGAAATGAAATTCACCATTCATGGAGATGGTAGGTTGTACGTTTTCATGAACACTATTTTCATTTTATTTTCATATTAAAGGAATGAAAACTAAATCATACATATTTATATTAAAATTTCAGTATAATATCTATGTTATAAATGTTACATTTGTTTATTCATTCCATCCTTTATACGTTCCATGTATGGCGTGAATGAGTCATTTCGCTTTGAGGGGGAGATTGTCTGCACTTCTTCAAATGAAATTATCATATTTACACATTATGGAAAGCATAAAAGAATGTTGTAAATAAAAAAATACAGAATAATAGAGAATATATAAATATATAATATATATATATATATCATATTTTAATATAGTTCCATCATAATGGACACCACGAGAGGTGGTAGGAAAATATTGAACAATCATCATTTTGTGATGCAATAGTTCACCGTAGACAGAAACAGTATGTTCGTATCCATTAGATAGAGGTCTGTGTATGTTTAGTATGAATAATTATCATGAAAACATGATATTATATTTAGGATTCTAGTTTTGTTATGTAATAATATAATAATAATAGTATAGAGATTTGAGAAGTAAAATAAAGGAAAGGGACATGAGAGAAGATGTTGCCTCTAAATCGTGTTACATCATTTGATTTGAGCCAAAAGGATTTCTTGAATTTATTTCTTCCCAAGGTAAGGATTCTAGAAGTAAAGGTGGGATTTTGGGAGCTTAATTGTTTAGTGGATGGATGATCAAAGGGTCATGAGATATGTGAGAAAATGGGTAGAGGTGGAGGCCTTTAATAAGAGGGAGGAGGGGAACTTTATGAAACTCTTGAAATATTTGTTTATTATAAATTCAATATTGATTACAAGTGGTCCAAAAATTTTTTTATTCCAAGATAAGATTATTTTTGTTCAAATAAACATCATAAAATAATTTTTAAACAAGTTCTAAATATTTTTTTATCCTTATCGTTTTGGTTTAACCCATAGTTAAAAACATTAAGTCTTACCAGGTCTTCTTGTATTTTCACAATATATGGTTACAATAGTTACTATAGAATCCCAAGAGAGTCCTAAGTGGATCACTAATTGAATTTTTAGCTTTAGATAACTCATTTTCCTTAATATTATATTTTTATGACTATTATATCATTTAATAAAATAGAATTTTTTTGAAAACTCATTTTTGAAAATTTTGACACAATTTAGTAATTGATTTTTTTTATGTGATAACAACCATAATCCTTATAAACAAGGGAATAACTCAAAGATTCAATGTCAATAGCCTAAATAAATTATTTTATGGTATAAAAATAATCAAATTACATTAATTTTTATTTTTATAGTATCATTTATATGAATTGTTCATTAATAAGGTAATCAATGCATCATTATTGTGTAATAAATAAATTTATAAATTTAATTTCTAAAAATTATTAATAAATTAAAATAATGAAGTAAAAAGTTATCTCTTTATAATTACTATTTATAGTTGAATATATCAATTGTATAACCCCATATAAATATTATTTTAGTAAAAGATACATGTTTATGATATATTACACTTTACGTTAAATTAATTCTAATAACATGTCATTATCACACCCAAGTCGCTCCATGGGGTCTTAAAATAAACCCATGGATTTACATGGTCGGAAATATCACATAAAATAGGATTAGTACATGTTTTAGGTTTGTTTAATATTATTATAATATTATGTTTTACCATTAATTACCAGATTTATCATTTAACCATGCTAAAGAAAATAATTACGGATGCTACTATTCATAATAGCCAAAAATAAAAGGTAACTATTTTCAAAATTTGGACCTTATAATTAAAAATATGGAATACATTTTTCAAAAGTCAAAACCCAGAAATGGCAGAAATTAATTTACAATAAATTCTCATTGTCAAAATTTGAAACCTGGTTTTTTAGAAGTAAAAAATACAAAGAAATTGACATGTGTTTATATCCAATTAAATGTTAAAATTACTTCCAATAAACAAAATTGTAATAAATATTAAAAACATAATCCTATTAAACATTAAAAAAATTAAAACATCAATATAATTATATAAATAAATTTGTTCAAAAGACAGTCTTGAATTAAAATGCAGTATTTTTCAATATTCATTAAAAATGAACTTCATCAGAAATTTATCGAAATTAAATAGTGATGTTACACTCCTATAAAAGCATATTATTCTGTAAAATATAATATATAAAAGTAAAAAAACTAAATTTAAAACGGGTTCACCATAAAAATGTGTTAAAAGGACCTTTTAAAATTATTAGAGTATTTTATGGTTAAAATTTGATTCATTCTCATTATAAGCCTATATAATTTATAGGATAAATTTGAAAACATTTAACAAACATATGTTATCATATTATAGTTAGTTTTATTCATTCCCTCGAATATAATGGCTAGGTGTTAACTATCATTTAAAATAATAATAATGTTATTGTATTACTTTCCAATATAACTCAAAGTTGCATGCAACCTATGATTTCGGAGATACCTATTGTTGTGTGTTGAGTCTAATATAGGAAAAAGAATCCATTTAAAGTAAAATTAACATGTTATTCCTAAATATTAATTGATATAAAAAGTATTATTTTACAAGTACCTGGGATCCAACATCATTCACACTTTTTAGAAATTGTTTCCTTGTAATTTTATTTATTTATCAAATAAGAGGGGGTATTTATCCCATATAGAATATTTAGATTCCCACGGTGCCTCTTCAACCATAGAGGTATTCCATAAAACATTTACCAAATGAATTACCATATTATACAACACTTTCTCTATGTGGTCAATAATCTGGACTAGATTTTCCTTATAAGAAATATTCCCTTCCAACTAAACAACCTCTGGACTCAAAACATAAGATGGATCCCACATATTCTTCCCAAAATTTAAAAATAAAACAAAATAGTGTACCTAAATAAACATGGAGGTAAATAAACCATATAAAAAATTGATCTAACTTTCATTAGGATTTCATAGGGTCCAATGATCCTTGGACTCACCTTTACTGTCTTACCAAAATGCATCACACATTTCCATTGAGAAACATTGCGAAAGACATGATCACCTACCTCAAAAAAAAAGATACTTCCTCTAGTTATCTGCATCACTTTTTTTCTTGGTCTCTATTTTTCTAATGTGTTTTTGAATCAAATAAAATTTTTCTTTCATCACATATACCAATTTCTGTCTCAGGAACTTCCTTTAACCTAATTCATCTCAAAAACATTGAGTTTGACACCTCTTTCCATTAAATGCTTCAAATGGAGCCATCTGTATGATGGAATGAAAACTTTTATTTTATTAAAACTCATCCAAATAACAGTTTCATATTAAATATACTTGTTAATCCAATGAATAAGAATGTATAATATCCTCCAAGTTCTGAATTGTTCAATCTAACATCTCATCTGATCGAGGATGAAAAGTTATAGTTAAATTTAATTTATATCCCAATGATTCTTGAAGGCCTTTCCAAAATTTATAAGGTATGTTAGGATAAAAATTTGATAAAATAGAGAGATTAATTCCATGTAACCTGACTATCTATTTAATATACAATGGAAAAGTTAATCTGGATGCAGAGTATCTTGAATTGGGATAAAATGAGCTGATTATTCAATCGAACAATAACAAACCAGATTGCATTGTTAACTTGAGAAGAATTTCGTAATCCCACTACAAAATCCATGGATATATTTTCCCATTTCCACTCCTACACTAGAATATTTTAAATCATACCTTTCGTTACTTATCATTCTATTTTAACTTGTTCTCATGTCAAACACTTCATAGTAATGTCAGCAATATCTCTTTTCATTCAATTCCACCAGAAATACACCCAATGATATTTGTACATATTTTTACACCAATGATGAACTAAAACATAGAAATATGAGATTCAAATAACTTCTCTTTGTTTAAATTTTAATCACAAGGCACATATAAACATTTTAGAAATATCAAAAATGGTCTTTATCAATGTTAAATTCACGTAACTTACCCTTATAATCCAATTCTACCATTTTCATCAACTCATTATCTACTTTCTCTGCTTGCTTATTTTTTTCTGATAGATATGATCTCACTTCCACATGAAACAAAACAGACTAATTCCCTATACCAACAACTTATAATCCAAAATTTATCTAATCTAAAACTAAAGTATATTATTCCAAATGTATTATGGTTAATTTATCATTACACTTTGAACTCAAAGCATCTACCACTTTGTTTTCCTTTCTTGGATGACAATGAATCAGGAAAACATAATCCTTGATTAATTCAAACTATATCCTATGTGTCATGTATAATTTTTTCTTGATTGAATATATACTTCAAACTTTGGTGACCAATATATATTTTACACTTCACTCCATATAGATGATGCCTCCATATTTTTAAATAAAAAAACAACATTAGATAATTCCAAATCATGCGTTGGGTAATTTAACTCATGATTTTACCTCTAATTTTAAGCATAAACAATTTCCTGATCATTCTGTAATAAGAAACTACCAAGTCCTTTCAATGATGCATCACTGTAGAAAAAAAATTCACCATTGCTGCATGGTAGTGCCAATGCTGGAGCATTCAAAAAACATTTTTTCAACTCTAGAAACCTTTCAAAAATTCTTTTTATCTAGATGAAATTAACACCTTTCCGGGTTATCATAGTTAGTGGGATATATAACCATGAAAAAATTTCAACAATCCTCTTATAATAGCATGATAAACCAAGAAAACTAGGTATATTGGTTATATTTGATCGTCTTTTAAATTCATTGACTACATTTTTTTGCAGGATCAATAGTCAGGCCATCACTAGAAACAATATGACCCCGGAAGGAAATTATTTTAAACAAAACTCACACTTACTGAATTTCCCATACATTTTTTTCCTTTTATGTTTTGCAAGAAAACACTTATAATACTATCATTCTCCTCTTAAATTTTTGAATATACCATAATATAATCAATAAACACAACAAAAAAATTATTTAATAACTCATGAAATATTCTGTTCATAAGATCCATGAATACAACAAGTGCATTGGTTAACCCAAAATCCATAACAACAAACTCATAATTACCATATATAGTATGAATTGAAGTCTTCATAATGTAAGCTTCATTTACGTTCAATGTATGGTACCCTAACCTCAAGTCAATCATTGAAATATACTGAGCTACAAAGAGATGACCAAACAAATCATCAATACGATACAAAGGATACTTGTTCTTAACAGTAATGTTATTCAAGGCACTATAATCAAGGAAAATTATCACTGAACCATATTAATTTTTGACAAATAATATAGGAGAACCCCATGGTGATCTAATAGGTCAAATGAAGTATTTCTTTAATAACTCCTATAATTGCTTCTCCAACTCTAAAAGTTAAATTTGAGCAATTTGATAAGGGGGTTTTGAAATTTTCCTAACATCAGGGACCAAGTCAATAGTAAATTCAACTTCTTGGTCATGTATTATTCTAGGAAACTTATTAGAAAAACATCAAGATAATATTTTACCACTGAAACATTGTTAATTCAAACTATTCATTTATTTTAATAATATGTTCATGGTGACGTTCATTTCCATATTTTACTTGTTTCTTAGCTTACTAATATGTTATCAATAGTAATGGTTCATTAATGTACAAAAATTGAAATTATTTTTTAAAGGAAACATCTTTAGCACTGTATTCAATCATAGAATGATAAATGGAAAGCCAATCCATGTCTAAAATATCATCAAACTCTACTGTAGTCTAAAAAATAATGTCTGCAGGTAGATTTCATCTACACAATAGGATGGGAAGGTTCTTATAATTTCTTTTTGTCTCAAAATCTCACTCCTGTTTTTACCACATTTTAAACATTTATATCATGAGATAGAAGTCCCAATTTACTAGAAAAATTATCAAAAATGAAATAATGTGTAGACCCAGAACCAAAAAATACGTTGTCATAATCTAAATAAAATACAATGTAATTGATAGTACTTCATTTGAGGGCCCAACATTTGCTAAAATAGTTGAAAAGGATTTAACCACACCTTTTTTCTAGTAATATGGCTTCTTTCCATCATTTATGTTCTTATTCAGACAATAACATTCATAATAACCCATTTCATCACTCTTAAAAAAAATTATTGGCTGTAAATTAGATTTTGTTTTACCATTACCCGAATATTTTATAGTGAAATTAAAATCCTTGTGTCTCATTTTACCACATTTGAAGCACATTGCCTAATTTAAAAGGCCTTCTCTGGTGTTCTTTTTACCACAATTTTGACAAATAGTAAACTTATGTTTCTTACCATCATACTTTTTTGAAGAGATCAAACCATTCATCTACCACCTCATCCTCTAATTCTATTTTTTGTAAAAGAGATCCTGATAATCAAAAAATAAAATTTCTACCTTCATTGCACATAAAACTTTTTTTTATAAATTTTGAATTCAAAAAAAGATAATTCCCTTAGATTTTTTGGCATTAATCCTCAGTAATAATGATTTATTTTACTATCAAGATCCTATATGAAACTTGGAGCACAACATTCCAATCGAGTGAATTTTATATCATAAGAAGCCACTGAGTTATCCTCCTACCTCAATTATAAGAATTTTTTTCCATCCTATGTCAAACCTCCTTAGGATAATATTTCTCAAGGAATATATTCTTAAATTCACCCCATTACATGGAATCAATATCATCACTTCCATTAATCTTTTTAATCATTGACCACCATTGATCAACTTCACCTTCAAAATGATATAGAGAAAGACTAACCTTTTGAATTTATGAACAAAACATGACATCAAAAATCTTTTCCAAATCTTTAATCCTCCCTTTATCATGCACTGGTTCAGATGATCCTCTCAATGATGGAGGATATTGCCTCATGACACTCTCCCCTTCCGACAGGTTCCTTTTTGGTTGATCTAGCTGATCTCAGGCATGGAAACCGCCACTATTTATAGCATGAGTCAATTCTTCCATCACTGATATGAACTGTTCATTTATGATTATAACCATCTATGGTTGTTGATTTGGTAGGTTGTTTTCCTATTGATTTCATCCCATCATTTGATCCTTGTGTCCTTAAAGTTAAACCATTCTTAACATAGACATATCTTATATGAAGAAACATGGTAATCTTCAAATAATATATCATTTCAATCATACCGTAATGTAAAAATAATTTATGGATATTCATTTGACAATATCCTAACTCCCAATGTTATTTAAACCATTGTTTTATACCAACTATAAGTCCACATCCTTAATCATTAAATAATCTTGAGTAATGTTAGGAACTAACATTGAGCATATGTTCAAGTTTAGAGTTTTAGTGAATCCATATCATATTTACACTATAGCTTTCACATGTATATATGGAGTAACCTTCATGGTTAAATTTCGAATACCCATCACTATATATTCACTAAGTCTATTTGGACAAACAATATCGTTTTCCTTCGTCACATTACCCAATCCATTAGAGACATATCTTGGGCTCACCCTCCCTCAATTTATCATAGAACCACCTATATATGTAAAAAATACCCATGAACCATAACATAATAAATACTACCTCAAAACCATCTTCATTAAAAAAATATGTAAAATCGGTATATGGAATTTATTTTCCTTTTAAAAATATTACATCTTGTTAAGGAATACAAATATCAAATAATTCTCATGGTGGTGGAAAGGTTATTTTTGTTACGTTTGTTAAAAATAAACATTAAAGTCATTATTTTGTAAAATTCCATGTAGAAAAATTATTCCATTTGAAAGAAATAATAATTCATTGGGGTTTATAAACCATATAAAATAAGATCGTATATAAATAAAAATATTTCTTAATTAATAGAGATTGAGACGAAGTCCCTTATCTTGAGTCTGACTTTTCTTTTCCATTCTTTCTCTCACCCATTTATAAGAATTAGTTAATTTCTAATTTTTTTAGATCATTTTCATGTTTATTATTTCTTTTATATTATTTATTATCATGATAGAATAATTATATAATTATTTGCGTTCATATATGTCATTTAATCAATATATGGTGCATGGGTCAAAAATGAACTTGTTTTGATGTAAATTGTCCTTGTAATTAAAATTACATAATCTATAGAATGATTTAAATATCATATATATCCAATATATATCTATTTATAATAATCCATAACATTTGGATATAAGAAATGAAATGCACTATTCATGTAGACGGTAGGTCATACATACGCATGAACGATACTTTCACTTCTTTGTCATATTAAAGGTATGAAAACCAACTGATACAGAGTTATATTATAATATAAGTATAATATAAATGTTATATATAATAAATAAGTTAATTAATTCCATCATTTAGGTGTTCTATGTATGGAATGAATAAGTCATGTCACTTTGAGGGGGCGGTAGTCCTCAATTCCATAAAATGAAATTATCATATTTACACGTTATGGAAAGAATAAAGGAATGTTGTAAATAAAAAATATAGAAACATAGAGGAAATATAAATATAATATATATCATATATAAATACAATTTCATCATAATGTCAACCATGATAGGTGGTATGATAAAATTTAATAATCCTCATTTCGTGAGGCAGCAGTTCGTCGTACCAAGAAATAGTATATTTGTATCTATTAAATAGAGGTATGTGTAAGTGTAGTATGAATAATTCTCATAAAAACATCATATTATATTGAGGATATTTTTTTATTTAATAAAATAATAATAATATCATCTAGAGTGGAGAATGAAAATAAATGAAAGGAACTTGAGGGAAGACATAACTTCAAAATCAGAAAACTTCTTTTGATTTGAGACAAGAGGCTTCTATTAAATCCCTTCTGACAAGGAAAGGCTTCTAGAAGGAAGGTATGGATGTTGGGAACTTATGTGAGTAGAGGATTGTTTATCGAAGGGTATTGAGAGGTGTGATTAAATGGATAGAGGTGGGGTCCTTTTATAAGAGGGAGGAGGGGAACTTTAAGAAAGTCTTTTAATATTAATTTATTATAAATTCAATTTTGATTAAAAATTGTCCAATAATACGCTAATTCTAATATAATATGACTATGTTTCAAATAAACTTAATTAAATAAGTTTTATATATTTTTTATATATTTTTTATCTTTATCATTTCAGTATACCCTTATATAAAAACACTAACTCTTGCCATGTCTTCTTATAATTTCAAAATATATGTTTAATATAGTTACTATAAAATTCCTAGATATCCATAAGTGGATAATTAATTACATTTTTTACATTATATAATTCAGTTGGAAGAATATTATATATTTTGGACTATTATATTATCTAATAAAATTCTTTTTGTTTTAAAAACTCATTTTTATCAATTTTCACATTATTTAGTAGCTGTTTTTTCATAAAGTAATAAAAACCTAATTACTTTGAAAAAAAATGCATTAAATCAAATATAAAATTCCAATATACTCTACAAAAATCGTGTTTGGAATCAAAATAATCAAAATATATTACTTTTAATATTTATAATATCATTGATTTGATTGTTCCATAAATAATGTAATCACCACATCATCATTATGTCATAAATAAATTTATTTATTTAATTTCTAATAATTAAAATTAAGATAACATTATGTTTGAAATATATTTATATTTATAATTTCTATTTATAGTCGAAGATATCAATTATATAACCCCATATAAAGAATTATTTTGTAAAATATACATGTTTACGTAATATTACTCTTTACATTAAATTAAATCTCATAGCAAGTCATTATCAGACCAAAGTGGCTGTATGGGGTCCCAAAATCGACCCAACGGTGTCAATGGGTGGAAATATTTCATAAAATTTGGTTAGAACATCTGTTAGGGTAGTTTAATATTATTTTTTACCCTTTATTACCATATTTACCCTTTAAGCATAGTAAATAAAATAATTACAGAAGATCTATTGATAATTTCCAAAAAAAAGATCCTACATACAATTTTTGAACCTTTTGATTCCAAATATTGAATCCATATTTCAAAATTCAATGCAAATAACTGTCCAACATTATTTAAAAAATAATTCTTTTTTTCAAAACTAGAAAATGGGTTTTTAAAATGTAAAAACAACCAAATGATTGACACGTTTTTTATGTCCAATAAAATTGTGAACATACTTCCAATGACAAAATATGATTACATACTAAGAATATAATCCAAATAAAAATATAAAATCAATTAAAATTACAATTTTACTATATAAATATTTTAGATTAAAATCCATTTTTGAATTAAAATGAAGTATTTTTCACTGTTAATTAAAAAATGAACTTTATTAAAAAATTACCAAAAACCTAACCAAATAAATTTTGATGTCCCAATTCTATAGAAGATGTTTATTTTATAAAATATAACATATTTAATTTGAAAAAAACTAGATTTAAAAATGTTTTCCATGAAATGGCATTAATACACCCTTTCTAAAATATTAGTGTATTTTATGCTAAAAATTAACTTCATTCTCCTTTTAAGGAACTAAAACATATTGGATAAATAAAAAACCATTTAACACATGTGTTTTATAATATTTCATTCAGTTATATTCATCCCTCTAGTATAATATCTTGGTGTTATCTTACATTTATATTATTATTATTATTATTGTATTATTTTTTTGTGTATTTCAAAGTTTTATGTAGTGTAATATTTCAGAGAAACCTATTGTTTTGTGTCGGGTATACTATTGGAAAAATAATCCCTTTAGCATAAAATTAATTTCTTATTCATAAATATTAATAAATATAAAATAGTGTTTTTTATAAATATATGGGATCCTAGAGTTAGTCACCTAAATTTGGTGTTGGAAAACAGTCATACACCTCTTATGTCACCCACATAGCTAATAATAAATTTTATTCTTATTTTCCGTATATATATTATCATCAATATTTATAATAAGGATTTAATTTTGATAAAAAAAATAATTCATAAACTTTTTTAATGAAATTTTTATAAATTTTCAAAATTTACTCTTCATGTATTTAATTCGTATGAAGGAATATGAATTCTATCACAAAATTTTTAAACAAAATATCTACAACCATTATTGGTATCTTATATCAGCCACTACTAAAACATTGAACAAAGTAGCTATGTTTTTTTAAAATATGTTTTGATTGGTAAATATTTCTTTATATACATTAGTCTATTTCCATTAAAAGTAATCTATAAGGTTATTATCTTCATCCACAGACCACATACCATAATTATTCCCATATTTTGAAATTCCCATTTCGAAACCAAATTCTTCTTAAAATGCAAAAAAACATATAAATTGATGTTTATCTATAATATAATTATTGAAGGGCATTAAAAATTCCAATACACATCATGTGTTGTGATTTGTTGTAAATACATGCATTAGATCCAGAAATAATACAATTGGGATATCAAGATGGATTTTGATTGGCATCAAGTGCTTTTTAATAAACAACACAATATAGGTAATGAAAGAAATAAAGATATATTTTATTTAATTAGTAAAAAATCATGATATATATACCACTGGCCTTTATCCGATCTCGAAAAAATTGATGATAAAGGTCTCATTTGTCAGTGTTGGTAATGGGTGCCTTTTATTAGCTCTTCTAAAATGTACACATCATCAAGGGGTTTTAGGACTGATAAATGGTACCCCTTATCAGTTCTTTTTAAGTACTGAAAATGGTACACTTTATCAGTGAATTATTTTTAGTTCTAACTAATGGTACCCTTTCTCGGTGCTATTTTATCACTAATAATTGTCTTGATCCCCTGGTGAATCCTACACCAAAACAGTGAATAAAAGTACACTTCTTTATAAATCATTATACCACATCCACATCCACATCTCAAACTTTTGTGGTAGTTATGTACTCCCATATTCATTGCACACACTTAAATGAACTTCCCACAAGTTCAGGTAGGCCTTAACCCAACTCATGCTTAACCTGATCCATGAACACCACCATATTTGAGTCATACATGAACCCTGTCCCTCCTGGTCCATTCCCTAATTTTCTATAAAATCCAATAAAAAAACAGAAGTTTCAAAAATAATAAAAAATGGAAATAAATAAATAAATGAAAGTTAAAATCATTATAGAAATTAATTAAATAATTATTAATGTATTTAATATATTTCCATATACATTATGTAAAAAATAGTATATTATATATATATAATTATTAATATGAAATAAATAAAAAACTAAAAATTAAAAAGGAAGAATTCAAAAAAAATATTAAAATATTTTTAAATTAAATAATTATTTATCAAAATGAATAAATTTGATATAAAAATATATATATATTTATTATAAATATTAATTAGTATTATAAATTAAATATAGATATATAAAATGAATAAATTATAATATTTCAAAAAATATATAAATGAATAAATTAAAATAATAAAAATTAAAAATTAATAAAAGAAAAAATTATTAAAAAAATTATTAATTAATCAATTATTAATAAAAATGAATAAATTGTATCTATATATATACATGTATTATTTATAATTAATAATAAGTAATATATATTTAATATAAACATAGAAAATAAATAAAATGAAATAATTAAAAAGGCATTAATTTCTGATTCATTTTTAATTGTTTTTATACATAATTATTAATTAATACATTCAATATATAAATATATTCATAAATACTTCTATATATATTAATATGTATAGTATTTCCCAAAATATGATTTTATATGATACAAATGTTTAATTCTCACATTAAATTAGTCATATATTTAATGAAGGCTACTGTATAATTTAAAACTAATACTATTTAAAAATATTTAAAAATTAGATTGAGCATTGGAGATTAATTGAATGGAATTTTATTTTTAATTTAACATATATCAAATGTGGGTTACATTTTTTCACACATACACATACATAATTAATTTATAATTTTTATACAATGCACACAAATAAATATTAATATAATTAATGAAATTTATATAGAAACTCATACACCTAATAATTTATAATTTAGTGAAATATAAATATTCCTTTTAGAGTATCATTTAGTAACTTCATACATTTTATATAATCTAATTTTAATCCTTTGATTTTATTTATTATTTTTAATATTATTATAATTAGGTATTATTTATTTATTTCTAACATTATTTTTTTCGTTTTATTGAAGTTAATCATTATTTAATAATTACCATTATTTAGTTATTTTCTATGTCATAGTATTTTGAGTGTTTATTCATCTTTAATTAAATGTATATCTATATTTTCTGATAATTTATATTTATTTTATAAATGTTATACATATTTTGAATATTTTTAAAGTTGGATCATTTTTAGTTATTGAATTTTACTCTTTTATAAAAGGAATTTATTCAAGAGTGTGATACCAATTTCAATATGTTTTCTATAAACTGTTGTATATATCACGTTTGGTTTCATGGATTTGGCTAGAATTTGATTCTCTAGAATCCAAGGATCGTATTTTATATCACCTAATTGGTTTGTGTCCGCATCAAGATCAAGAAAGACGCATAGGAAGCTCAGTTCAGTCACATTGTAAGGATCCTCATTAAGTTTAATTTTTTATCCACTCTTACCAAAAATGATTTTCCCTTTACACATATGGATGATTTGGATCTATAAGTCATTTATGAAAGACCAAAAAATATTTAGTTTAATGTATTATGGTCGGGCTTTTGAATGAGATTTACCACAAAGATAATATTTGCTTGTTATGCTCTCTGAGGGGCTGAGAATGGATAATATTAGGTAGTGGGACAAGGCTAAAAGACATGGTGATGAACTAGTTAATAAGAACATTAGTAATTTCATTTCCATAGGTAATGTTTCATGTGTTGGTCCATCCATTTATAATTTAATGAAACTAAATGGGGAAAGAGATGATGCTCTTATGGATTCTTCAACTATCATGGAACCCTATCTAATTCAATTCAGTTGGTTGGTAGTTCTACTTTGAGTGTTAAGAATTAACCTGTCTAGTATTGGTAGTACACTGGTAGGGATGGAAATACTAAAATTGATGTTGTTGCCCAATATTTTGTGTCGATGTACACTCATTCACAACATGATGAGAAAGGTTGTACTAGGAGACCAGTAGTCCCGGAATTCTCATGATATATTTCATAGGGTGATGGGTCCAGGTAATCTGATGTTTAGAAGAGTAAGGATTATTATCAAAATAATTGTAATGTATTTATTTATTCGGTACTCTCTAGTAAATTTCTTAATTTCTTATATGAGGGAAGTGAAAAATGGAAGAAGTTGGTTTTATTGGATACCACACATCTTTGATCTACTAGCTCTAATGACACTATTTATTTTAAGGAATTTGTTTTAAATTTCATGGGAATGATGGTTTTTAATAAACAGTTGACTCCAACTCGTCTAAAAATAATTATATGAAATGATTATTCCAATCATTCAAGTAATGTTCCTACCATATAAACGCCAGAGGCATCAAAGATCAAGCTCACTTCGGAGTTGGAAATGTCCAAGTTAGTAATCCTTAGGATTTTCAATCAAGGAAATTCATAGTCATAGTAGGAAACTACAGATAGTGATCATGAATCCAACTAAAATTATATAAATGATCCTAATTTTTAATTAGTAATCTGGTTTTCTTAATTACTATATGTGTTTTTCTTTGAACTTGGTTTCTTTCTTTCTTGCATATTTTCTTATTTATTTCACCATTATTAAAAGGTAAGGATCTTTGGATTCAAACTTGACCTTTTTAATATATTTATAACATGTTATAACAAAATATGATAGTTTTAACAAATGTTTTTATATAACTATATATAAATGTTTATATATTTAAATTATTTTAAAACTATAATAATGATATTAAATAATAAATATATTTATTAAATATAAAAATAACTATAAAAATATATATAATAATACTAATATATTTATAATGAAAAACTAATATTTAACAAATATAACTAAAAATATTTTTATATATAATAATATTTATCAATCCTTTGTCATGACTAAAGTTATTATGGTGATAAAGATGCCTTTTATCAATGATTTTTTAGTGCTGATAAAGATTTAACTTTTTCAGTGGTAATAAAACAGAGATAAAGATATATTTTAGAACTGCTTGTTATTTTAGCACTAATAAAACATATCTTTATTAGCCTTTTTGGAAGCATTAATAATCCCCTCCATGATATTTTTAAAATAAATCTTTCTGCATTGATTCCAATCACAATTCTCATGATTTCATGAAATTCTTATAAGGACTCAGCCTTAAACATTAAATAATACTAAATTAAAATAATAATTCACATTGTGGATATTTTTAGGATTATATTTTTAGAGATTTAAGACATAACTATTATATTAAATCTCAAAAATTATAAGTTAGACACTTATACTGAATTTCCATTGTTTATAAAATAAAAACTCTTGAAAAAAAAGAGTCATGTCTAATTCCATGTTTTAGATAGCCTAACGTTTCCTTGATCTCATCCTTGACCTTATTTATCTTTAAGTCCTGTGAAAATCATTTCAAAACCTGGGATGAGCATAAAAATATCAATAAGGTTTATAAAAAAAATAAAAAAAAATTAGATCATCAATACATACATAACATAATGAATTTAACATACCTAATGAAATCATAAGATATATGAGTAACACATAGTAATCACAAATCATAACGGTAACTTGGGGCATCCATTACAAACATACATTCTAGCTTTCATAGCTATATAGAGAGTTACATTTGGAATACCCACCACAATATTTTCTACAAATCTATTAAGAGAAACATTATTTTTTTACCTCTGTCACGTTACCCAATTCATTGGAGAGCTATCTCAGGCTCACCCACCCTAGGTTTATCATTGAACCACCCTTATATGTAAACAATTTCCAATAACCATAAAACATAAAACAATAATAAATGGAATATAACAGTTCCACATTACTATCACAATATATCATTTCAAGATATTGAAATAATAAATGTTTTTTGAAAACAATTTTTAATACAAAAATATGTAAAAAGGGAATGTGGTATTTATTTTTCTTTTAAAAACACTACGGCTTGTTAAGGAATCCAAAGATCAAATAATACTCATAGCGGCAGAAAATTTCATTGTCACCACTTACGTTAAAAAGAAACATTCTTTTCTTTCATTTAGTAAAAAAATCATAGAAAAATATTCCATTTGAATAAAAAAAAGTCAAAGTTGCTTATACACCATATGAATGAAGGCCGTGTATAAAAAAATATGCCTAAATGAATGTAGATTGAGATGAAGTCCCTTACATTGTGTCCTACATAACCCGTTCATTCTTTAATCTCTTGAATAATAAACTAAAGTTAATTTATACTTACTTAAGAACATTTTTAATTTTTATTATTCTATTTTTATCACTTATATCCATGTTATAATCATTCGGTAATCATTTAAATAATGGTCATTTTGTCGATATTTGATACTTGAGTAAAAAATGAACTTCTTATAATTAAACGTTTTTCATGTGGTCAACTGTCTATTATATTTTGAATGAAATTAATTATTTAGATATCATATATATCATATGTATCTTGTTTATATATGTATTTTATTATAGTACATGACATTTGGAGGTATGAAATGAAATGCACGGTTCATGGAGATGGTAAGTCATACATACGCATGAATGCTACTTTCATTTCTACGTCGTATTTAATTGAATTAAAACATAATGATAAATAGGTATATTATGATTCTACTATAATATCATTTATAATTTCATTAACAACATCCTTTATACATTCAATGAAAGGCATGAATGAGTCATATATATTTTAGGGGGTGGTAGTTGGTACTTCCTCATATGAAATAATCATGTTTACCCATATTGGAAACCATAAAGGTATGATATTATTGAAAAATACAGAATTATATAGAAAATATAAATATAATATATATCAGATGTAAATATAGTTCCATCATAATGGCCATTATAAGAGTTGGTAGGAGAATATTGAACAATAATTATTTCGTGAGGTAGTAGTTCACTCTCCAAAGAAATAGTATGTTCTTTACCCATTAGTTGTAGGTGTGTGTAAGTGCAGTTTGAATCCCAATCATAACAAAATCATTGTATATTAAGGATACTATATTTTTTATAAAATAGAGGAATAGAAATAGTTTATGGTTTGGATAATTAAAATAAAAGAACTTAATAGAAGACATAACCTTTAAATAGGGTAACTATATTTCATTTAACCAAAAGGATTTCTTGATGTGCCTTCTGCCTAAGGTAAGGATTCTAGGTGTAAGAGAGGGATATTTAGAGATTATTTGGGTAGTGGTTGGATGAGACAAAGGGCTTGAGAGGTGTGAGTAATGGGTGAGAGTGAGGGGTTTTTTATAAGGGGGAGGAGGGGCTCCTTAAGAATGTTTTGAAAATGTTATATTATTTTATAATGATTTTCAGCTTCTAAAGGTCCAAAACATATTAACGTCAAATATTAGAAGACTATTGTTCAAAATAAAATCATCCAATAATAATTTTACAGTATTTGTATATTGTTTATTTTTTATAATAATATTTATTTAAATCAGTCATTAATGAGGTAAATACTACGTCATTATTCTGTCATAAATAATTTTATATATTTGATGTCTAAATTTAAAAAAAAATCCATGATGTAGGAAATATTATTAGATTTAAAATTAATATTTATAGTTAAAGAGATAAATTGTATAACCCTATTTAATAATTAATTTACTAAAAGTTATATGTTTATGTAATTTTGGCCATTATTTTAAATTAATTAATATAAAGTGTGATTATCACACTTAAGTGCCTCCATGGGGTCCGAAAATCGACCCAAGGCTGTCTATGGTTGGAAATGTATCAACCAATAGGATCAGAAATAATTTTCATGTAATTTAATATTATTATAATATTATTATTTATCTTGAATTACACTATTTACCTTTAACCGCGGTAAATAAAAGTCAAAAGTTACTATTCACCAAAACAAATTACTTTATTGAACCACATTTTACTTAATAATAACCACCGTGTATGTCATATTTTTAATATTAAATTCAATGAGTTGGTAAACTTTCATTTTGATGAAGAATTCATTTTTTTAACTACTACTTAGTGTTTTCACTATTCATCAAAAATTGAAGGTTTTCCAAAAAATAAGAAAAATTCAACCTAAGATATATTTGATATTCTGGATTCAAAAATGATGAATATTTTATGAAATTAAAAACATAGAAGTTTAATTTATTAATTTAAAATTTATTTGTGTTGCCAAAAAAAAGCCTTTTTTTAAGAAATAATAACAATGAAAAGATTGACATGTCTTTATGTCCAATTTCAAAGTGAAATTACATCCAATGAACAAAATTAGATTAAATAGTAAAAATATAATCTAATTATAATTCAAAAAACCATTAAAAAGATAATCTTACCATAGAAATAAATTATATTAAAAGATATTTTTTAATTAGAATACAGTATTTTTCACTATTCATTAAAAAGGAATTATATCAGAAAAATACCAAAAATTTACCCAAAGTAAATTTTGATGTCCCAATTATAAAGAAGAATGTTATTTCATCAAATATAACATATATATGTAAACAAAACTATATTTAAGGTTGGTTTTGCATCAAAAGGTGGTAAATCGACCTTTTAAAGAATACTATAGTATTTATGCTTAAAATTAGATTCATTCACATTTTAAGCCACTAAAATTTATTGGATAAATTTAAAAAACATTAAACGAAAATTTATAATCCGTTCGTAGTTAGTTCTGTTCATTATTACAATTACAATGGCTAGGCGTTAAGAACCATTTCAAATAATAATATTATATTATTATTATTTAGTATGACTCGACATTGTGTGTAATATTAGGCATCAAAGAAAATTATTGTTGCATATTGGGTACGCCATCGAAAATATAAGCCACTTTAAAATTATATTAATATTTAATTCAAAATTATTAATAGATATTAAAATGACATATTATTTATTTACATGGGATGTTACATTCTTTCCACCTTTCGAAAATTGATTCCTCGCAATTTTTATTCACTTATCAAATATGTGGGGGTATTTGTCCATCAAAACATTTTCAGATTCCCACTTTGCCTCTTCAACCATATGGTTTTTACACAAAACCATTACCTGAATAATTACCTTATTCTGCAACACTTTCTCTCTTCGGTCAAGAATTCAGACTGGTTGTTCCTCATAAGAGAGATTCTCTTCCTACTGAAATACCTCTAGAATGAAAACAAGATATGGATTCTTCATATACTTTCTAAACCTTGAAACATGAAGAATTTTTTACCTTGGATAGACATGGAGGTAAAGCCACTCTATACATAACTCATCCCACGTTCTCCAGGATTTTAAATGGTAAAATGTTCCACAAACTCAACTTTCCCTTCATACCAAAATTCATCGCACCTTTCCGTGGAGAAACTTTGAGAAAGACATGATAACCTACCTCAAAAGAAAGATCCTTCCTCTGGTTATGCGTATAACTATTCTACCTGCTCTGAGCTGTTCTCATGTTCTTCTAAATCAACTGTTCTTTTTCTGCCATATCATCTACCAATTCTAGTCCCATCAGATTCCTTTAACCTACTTCATCCCAAAAAGCTGGTGTATGACACTGCTTCCCAAATAATGCCTCAAATAGAGCCATCTGTATACTAGAATGAAAACTATTTTTATAAAAAAATCGACCAAATAATGATATTGGTTGCTACTTCCCATGTAATCCATTTAACAAGAATGTAGCATATCAGCCAGGGTCTGAATTATTCGTTCTGACTACCCATCTAATTGAGGATGAAAAGTTGTGCTAAAATTTAATTTAGTACCCATGAATTCGGAAGGCCTTTCCAAAATTTAGAAGTCAAGTAGGAATCACGATGTGATACAATGGAGAGGGGAACTCTATGAAACCTGACAATATCTTCAACATACAACTAAGATAGTTGATCTAGAGAAAAAGTTTATCGAATAGGGAGTAAATGAGAATATTTATTCAATCGATCAAATATAACATAGAATGCATTATTACCTTGAGATGTCTTCGATAATACCAAAACAAAGTCCATGGATATATTTTCTCATTTCCACTTTGGTATCGTTAAAGACTAAAGCATCCCTTTTAGTAGCTGTCACTCTGATTTAACCGACTGACTAGTCAAACACTTCATAGTATAATCTGCAATATCTATTTTGATTCCATCCCACCAGTAATACTCTCGAAGATCTCTATACATCTTATTACTGCAAGGATGAACAGAAAATGGAGAACTACGTGCTTCACATAAATACTCTTTATTCAACTATGAATCACAAGGAACACATTATCCCTTATCAAACCTCATAAACAAATAATTATCAATGTTAAAATAAGGCAACTTACCATTCTGAACAAACTCTACCTTTTTCTACAACTCACTGTCTTTCTTTTGCACTTTCTTAATTCTATCTGATAGAAATTATTTCACTGACACCTAAAACAAAAAAGAGGAATTTCCACACCCACAACTTCTATTCCAAAGTTCATCAAATAATAAACCAAAGAATCTTGTACGAAAAATAGTGTGGTTAATGAATCATTTCTTTTTCGACTCAATGAATTAGCCACTTTATTTTCTTTTCCCATATAGTAAAGGATCATGAAATCATAATCCATGATTAATTCCAGCCATCTCATATGTCTAATTTTTAATTATTTCTGAGTGAATATATACTTTACAACTTTGTGGTTAGTACATATTTCACATTTTACTCCATATAAATGATTCCTCTAAATTTTTAAATCCAAAATAACACAAGCTAATTCCAAATCATGTGTATGGTATTTTAACTCATGTGTTTTCAACTGACGTGAAGCATAAGCAATTACCTGATAATTCTACGTATGGAAATAGCCACGTCCTTTTAATTAATCATCCCTGAAGTTAACAAACTCACCATTTATGGAAGGAAATTCCAAAATAAGAGCTTCCACAAATGTTCATTTCAATTCTTGAAAACAATAATCACATTGTTTTTTCCAAATATACTTAACACCTTTTCATGTTAACTTAGTCAGTGGGCTAGATAACCTTGCAAAATTTTCAACAAAACTCTTGTAATAACTTGTCAAACCAAGAAAACAATATATCCCGGTTATATTTTTCGGTAATTTCCATTCTTCGACAACATTTATTTTAGTAGTATCAATAGTTATTCCATTTTTTGAAACAATGTTACCAAGGAATGAAATTTTTTGTGACCAAAACACACACTTACTGAATTTCCCAAACAGTTTCGTTTCTTTTAAAGTTTTCAACACAACCCTTAAATGAATTTCATTCTCCTCTTTTCTATTATAATAAACCAAAATATCCTCAATAAACATGACCAAAAACATATCCAAACACTGATGGAAAATTCTATTCATAAGATCCATGAATACAATGGGGGAATTGGTTAACCAAAAATGTGTAACTACAAATTCATAATGGCCATATCTAGTGTGAAACATGGTATTTGTAATGTCTCATTACTTTAATCTCAACTAATGGTACCCCGACCTCAAATCAATCATTGAAAAATAATGATCTCCATAGATATGATCAGACAAATCATCGATATGAGGCCAAAGATACATGTTCTTAACAGTGATGTTATTCAATGCTCTATAATAAATTAAAAGTCTAATTGAACAATCTTTATTTTTGACAAACAATACAAGATCACACCATGGTGATGTGATAGGTTTAATGAAACCATTATAAAAAAACTCCAACAATTTCTTCATTAACTCTATAAGTTCATTTTGATCCATTCTATAAGGGGGATTTGAAAATTGGCTTTTCATCAGGTACTATTTCAACAATAAATTCAACATCCCGATTAGGTATAATACCAAGAAAATCATCAGGAAAAACATCATGCTACTCATTTACCACTTTTACATCACTGAACTAAATATTTCATTTGTTTTCACCAATATGTTCAAGAAATATTTGATTTCCATTTTAACTAGTTTCTTAGCTTCTTGATATGTTATAAAAAATAATGGTTTATTCTTTTACACAAACTAAAAATATTTCTGAAAATAAATAATCTTCAGCCCTACAGTCAATCTTACCATGATAAACAGAAATCCAATCCTTACCCAAAATGACATCAAACTATACTAGAGGTAAGAAAATAATGTTTCCAGGTAGATTATTTCTACACAAAAGGACATAAAGGTTCTTAAAATTTATTTGTCTCTTAATTTCTCCTAGTATTATTACCATATGTTTAGGATTCGTATATTGAGATGGAATTCAAAATTTACTAGAAAACTTCATAGAAATGAATGGATGTGTAGACACTGAATGAAATAACAAATTGGCATTGTCTGAAAAAAGAAACAATGTACTAATACTACTTCATATGATTTCCAACATCTATTGAAGTAGTTATAAATGATTTAACCACACCTTTCTGCTTGTATTCTGGCTACTTTCTCTCAGTTGAGTTCTTTATTTGACACTCATTTTCATAATGACCCATTACGTTTCACTAAAAAAAATTTACTGAATTTTACTCAAATGTTTTTCTTACCATTAACCTAATCTTTTTTATTACAATTACAAGCCGTATGTCTCATTTTACCACATTGGTAGCACTTACCAGAATTCAAAAGACATTACCCATCATGATTTTCACCAAAATTTTAACAAACTGAAAACATATGTTTCTTTCCATAAGAGTTTTTTGAAGTGTTACTCCCTTTCATCAGCCGCATTGACCTCTTATTTTGTAGTTTGTAAAAGAAAAACCGGTCATTAGAAAACTTCATTTCCACCTTCTCTACACATAGAATAAGTTTTTGATAACTTTTGAACTCATGAGAAGCTAAATCCCTACAATACATTGGCTTTAATCCAATGTAAAAATAGTTGATTTTACTATCAAGATCTCATATGAAATGTAAATACCAGTAAATTTCAAGTGAAATTTTTTCTGAATTTTATTTGGGATTTTACGAGTACACAGTTTCCAACGGCACATAATTCTGAGGCCTGGTGTGCCCAGAATCAATTTTCCGAAGTTTTTCTCGGGTACGTTTAGTGAAAGAATGAGTGGGTTTTTCTAACTTTTGAACCAGTGCTTGGAATCGAAATCTGAGGACACCGATGAAATCACAGCACTGTTAATTGCTTAGTAACACCTTTTCTGGTGTTGCGTTTTCTCGGGTGAGGTTATTAAATAAATGGGTTAACCAAAGAATGAAATAAAAATTTTTGCTACAATTTTTATTTCTTTTCTATGTAGTGATAACCTAGGAATGGTGGTTGGAGTGGGACCCACTACATCCTAACTCCACTAATTAGGATATTAGTGAAGTGGGGCCCACACGAGCCCAACCCCTTCACATCCCTTAAAACCTCCCACATGCACTTAATTTTGTAACTCACCCACACCGCAATTTATTGGAAAGTCAACCCTCAAAAATTAATATGAATATTAAAAGCTCTTCAATTAAGTAAATTAATTGAATGAGATATTTCTGAATATCAAATTAATGGCTTTCGTGTGTTAATAAAATAAGGAAATGACTTATTTTATTGGGGGTGGGGGTTGATTCATTGTATGCAAAGAAGGAGATGACTCTTGCGCTCTGAAGAACATCTCCTTCCTCATCGAAGAACGTGAAGAACACCAAAGCTTCAACGAAGAACGTCGTCTCATCTTTGCATCTTCTTTCTACGTCGAAGGAAGCGAGACGCCACAGCCTTTATCGGGCGAACATCGACGACGCTTACGAAGCCTCGTCCCACGGCGCCGTCTTCGGTGACGTCATTTTCTCGCGACGAACCTCGATTGATGACTTCTTCAAGGTAGGTTTTTTAATTATGTATGATTTAATTCCCTTGTTTCATTCATTATAAATAAAAACAAAGAATGTGGATCAACTTATTTTCACATTGTTTAGAAAATGTTTTATTTGCGGGTTGGGAATTTTGGTATGCTTAGAATTTGTTAAAGAGATCGTGGAATGATTTGATTCAATTTTATTTAAATAAAATTGATTGTTTTCTCTTTATAAACACTGTGTAATCTTGGTTTATTGATAACGCCTAACGCGGAGGGAACATGCCGAACAAACCCATCCCGACCACCCTCTGTAGATTGTTGTCGATGTGTGAATTGACGGCGACAGGGAAACGAGGCTGTAGAGGCGATTTGAAGTCTCCACATATTGTTTAATTGATGTGCGGATTGACGGGTGATGACGGAACGTGCCGTGGAGGCAATTTGAAACCTCCGCAGTGAAGATCGGGTCTCGGGAAGACCTTAGATGCAGACGGCAGCTGAAACGGACCACTGATTCGAGTTTTTTGGTAAGCGTAGAGCGGCAGTGGTGGCGCGCCGCCGGAGGAGACCGCCGCGGCTAAGCCACGGCGGACAAGAACGGCTTTTCTGTTCCGGGTGTTGGGGGAGGGAATGGCATTACGCTGTACCATTTCAATGAAGGGGGGAGCCAGCGCCTCCCCCCATTTCCCACGTGGCCTAAATGGCCGAGCTGACCAGCCACACGGGTCGCGCCCGCCCAGGCCGGACTGGCTGCAGTGGGTCGGGCCGCCCAGGCCGGTTCGGGCCGCCTGCGCTGGGTAGGGCTGTGCTGTCTGGGCTAGGCCGCGCCCGCTAGGCCGATATGCTCCAGCTGGGCCGGGTCGTGCCCTAGTGTGCATGACTTGGTTCGGGCCGACCTAGGGGGTCTCGGGCCAGGTCGGTCCGGGCCCAAAACCACATAAAACGGATAGGTTCGTCAAAATGCTTGTAACTTGGGTTATAGACCTCCGATCGACACACCATCAGTTGCGATGCGATCCTTGGATCGAGAAAGTCGTTTTGGTATATTACACTCTCAGTTTCTGAGAACTTTGGGTATGGCCGGGTTGGTTCGAACACGAAACCAATCGGGCCCTCGGAGCGGAAACGCTTATACCATGATCTCCGGATGTCTGATTGAGGTGTCGTTGACTTTGTTGGATTCCTCTTAGTGAGACGGACCTTTTGGATTACTCCGATTGAGTTTTGGATGCAGTTGGAGTACAGTCGGCTGGTTTGACTTAAAAATCAACCGGGCCCCTCGAACGAAAATGCCATTTATTCTCAGACCGGGCATCTGACTGACGTGTCGTCTGCCACGTTGAGTTTCTATCGACGAGGCGGAACATTGGGATACATCAACTCCGTAATACATGTCAGTATATGTATCTACCCCTTGGCTCATTGAGCGGACCCTCCCGGATACGAGCATGTCGTGTGCGGAAATCCTAGAGCTGGCTGCGACGACGATGACAACCATATTGAAATCCTCCGTGGGTTCGACTGTGAAGACTTTCGTAATGGAATCCTCCGTGGATTCGACGATAATGACAACCATACTTAAATCATCCGTGTGTTCTACGGTGAAGACATTTGTACTAGAATCCTCCATGGGTTCGATGGTGAAGACTATTGTACTGGAATCCTCTGTGGGTTCGAAGACGATGACAACCATTCTGGAATCCTCGGTGGGTTCGGAGGTGATGACTACAGTACTTGTATCATACGTGGGTCTGATAGTATTGACCTCTATTATAGTATCCAACGTGGGTCTGATAGCTTAGCTGGTCTAGTATCTTACGTGGGTCCTAGCTAGATGAATCAGTAACTACATCTGATCATCTCCTTTTGCTTTACAAATGATGTATACCTGTGTGAACTGAGTCTTTACTTTCAATCATTATCTTTGATATGATTGACTTTCTTTCTATGTGTATTGGGTTGTGCTTTCCTGTGTGTATTGGGTTGTACATCCTGTGTGGAAGTGATCGAACTTGGGATCAGATATTGGAGCCAAACTGGAATTGATGACTTAGGTATATGTATGGGAATATATCTAAGTAGAGTTGGATGTTACTTCGTGATTGTATCTTTCCCTTTTGGATGATCCTTTGTGGATTCTGGGAGACCTTCGGGGGCGGGGTCTCGGTGTCCCTACTGAGTACCATATACTCATCCCTACACGGGCTATGCCCACACTACGTTGTGTAGGATGCCGATGACAGACAGTGCTGATCGTGATTGAGATTTATGGAGTAAGTCGGTACCTGGAGGTGGACCACTGGGTGGGATGTACATGGAGTGGATGTCTGGACCCGAGGAGCTGAGGAGACTATCTGTACCCCACCCTTCAAGTGGGAATTCATATGGATGGCTCGACGTTGCTACTTTACTTTTCAATTGTTGTACTTTCTTTCCAGTTGTACTTTACTTTCAGTTTGGGTTTGTATTCTAGCCCACATACCTTCCCGCGCTTACTTTTATACTCAGTTTAAATAGTGTTTAATTCTATTGTCTTACTCTATGGGGTTTTTATACTTTATAAAGGAAATTCCTTCCCCTTTTTGTCGGGATTTACGCCTTTGGTGCTAGTAGCCAGCCCCTGGCCTTTGGGAGGAGGGCTTGGGGTAGTCATGGCACGGGCCCCAAGGACGGGTTGTGACAAATTGGTACCAGAGGAGTTCGGTTCTACCGCAAAACTCAGGACTCTGATCTTTCGTCTATGTGTAGAAATAGTGTTAATGATATTGAGTGTGGTTATCAGTTCAGGGATTGCAGTGTTGGTGCGGCGGCCAATGTATCTGTACACCAGGACCCAGACTTCTGATTTTAGACTCAGTGCACAAAAACACTGATTTCATGTGTGTTTTAAATGTTTTCAATGTGATAACTTTGGGTCAACTCACTAAGTATACTATTTTGACCATGGCGTACCAATTTCATTTCAGGATGGCCCCACGATGGCAGCCAGCTAGGGTTCAGAGCTTTGTACAAGACGACAGCCCACGATCGACGAGACCTCGGTGTAGGGCCCTTTTTCAGTGGAGGCACCGGTGGTACCTCTACCCGCCGAGCCATCGATGCCACCAGCCCCAGCCGCTGAGAGTGCACGTCGGCTTAGTGAACTGCACGAGTTCCAGTGTCAGAGACCACCCAGGTTCCTTGGGGAGATGGACCCTCAAGCATCCAAGAATTTGCTAGAGGTTGTTCTTCGAGTTTTCAGGACAGTGGAGACACTAGCTGACCACATGGTGATCCTTGTTTTGAGTCTCCTACACGTAGAAGCAGGAAGATGGTGGATCCAGATTCTCCAGGTGCATGACGAGGCATCCCTAATTTGGACGGACATTGAGAGCCTCTTCCGCTCGGAGTTCGTCCCAGCCACCCTCCGTATGGTGCGCATTCAGGAGTTACTATAGTTGCGGCAGGGCAGAATGACCGTCGGCCATTACTCAGCAAGGTTTACTGATCTCTCGTTCTACTCCACAGATATGGTACGAGACCCGTTCTTCCGGGCCCGGACCTTCGAGCAGGGACTAAAGCATGAGATCATGGCTTCGATGATCTCCCTCAATATTCCAACGCAGGTAGGGGTGTTGGAGAGAGCCCTTCTAGTAGAGAGTTTTCTCACCAAGCAGTCACCAGTAGCGGGACCCTCCGCAGGATGAACTGTAGCGAAGTCTTCAGCAGCTGGCAGTAGACAGATGACGCAGAGGTCCAAACCGGCCAGACCATCAGACATGCAATCTCATGATGCATATTTGGTTATGCGGGGCACATGAAGGAGAGCCATCTACACAAGGAGCAGGTAGTGCTACACATGCAGTGGGTAGGGTCACATGGCTCGAGACTGCCTAACTCGTCTTGCTGATGAGCAGCAGGTAGTAGAGGGACCTCCCAGGCAGAGGTTCGATCATGGCAGTCTGCAGGGAGCAGGCAGATGAGGTAGAGGAGCTAGCCGTGCAGTTGGAGGTCGACGACAGTTGGAGGTGTTTCCACCACCACCACCAGGAAGTCCACCCCGACCACAGAGAACGAGTGGACAGGGGAGATCTCAGCTATAGGTAGCTGAGGCTTACGACCATGAAGCTCCGGGAGTAGATGGATAGGAGCGGAACTAGCTCAATACATGGGGACTTTCTTTACTGTTGCTTCTAGATTGTTGATGTTATGTGACTTTGTACCTTGAGCTGCAGTAACAAAAGACACCTTTCATTGTGGTGTTTACTTTCCTGTCCTCTATTTATGTTGTTACTAAGAGGTTCTGGTTTAAAAACCATTGACTTGACCCTCACTTTTGAGATACCTACTGGATGAGACCCACTGACCACACACTGATGCCGACAGTGTGACTCAACTCTTGGAGGTGAGAGAAATGGTTGGATCTCCTGGTAGTAGCGTCAAGGCCTTAAAATGTCATCCTTGGTATGGATTAGTATCATCCATGTCGGGATTGACTGTATTAGGCAAGGAACGTGGTTCTTCCAGGGGATGAGACCAGATTTCTCTTATCGGCAAATAATAAATCTTAGCAGCTCTTGTAGGACCAGAGAAGGTCCAAGTCATCCAAGAGTGGACGATAATAGCTCAGAGCCAACAAAAGGCTTATGCTAACAGGAGACTGAGATCACTAATGTTCGATGATGGCGGCTACGTCATCTTTTGGGTCTCACCTCGATGTGGATTATGGAGTTTTGGGCAGGGTGGAAAGTTATCTTTGCGCTTCATCAGACCATTCTAGGTTCTCAGCAAGATAGGTGAGGTGGCTTACTTCCTGGCTCTACCACCTCAGTTGCACTGGGTGCACGACGTCTTCCACATATCTCAGCTGAGAAGATACGTGCACGACCCGACACATATCATCGATCATGGGGAGTTGGACATTGACGATGGGGAGACTTTTGCGGAGGTCTCGGTGGAGATCAAGGATCAACAGGAGAGGGTCCTACATGGGCGGTCGGTTCCTCTAGTGCACATCAGATGACAGCACAGGGACCTCCAGGAGAGCACTTGGGAGTGGGAGGCTTAGATGCGTGCTTAGTACCCTCATTTTTTTCCCTAGTTTGGGATATATCTTTACGGGAACGTAAATCCCTGACGTGGGAGTAATGTAAAGACCTGTAAATTTAAAGAGAATTTTTTTCTTAATTTTCATTGGGATTTTACGAGTACGCAGTTTCTGAGGGCACCTAATTGCGAGCCCGGTGTGCCCGGAAACAATTTTCTGAAGTTTTCCTCGAGTACGTTCAGTGAACGAATGAGCGGATTTTTATAACATTTGAATTGGTTCTCAGAATCGAAATCCGAGGGCACCGATGAAATTACAGCGCCGGTAATTACTTAGGAACACATTTTCTAGAGTTGCGTTTGGTATGGTGAGTTTATTAAATAAATGGGTTAACCAAAGATTGAAATAAAAAATTTTGATACAATTTTTATTTATTTTCTAAGTAGTGATAGCCTAGGCATGGTGGTTGGAGTGGGACCCACTACATCCTAACTCCACTAGGTAGGATATTAGTGAAGTGTGGCCCACACTAGCCCCACCCCTTCACATCCCTTAAAACCTCCCATGTGCACTTAATTTTGTAACTCACCCACACCCCAATTTATTAGCAAGTCAACCCTCAAAAATTAACTTGAATATTAAACACTCTTCAATTAAGTAAATTAATAGAATGCGATCTTTTTGAATTTCAAATTAATATCTTGCGTGTGCTAGTAAAATAAGGCAATGACTTATTTTATTGGGGGGTTGATTCGTTGTGCGGAAAGAATGAGAGGACTCGTGAGCTCTGAAGAACATATCCTTCCTCGTCGAAGAACGCGAAGAACACTGTTTCTTTGACGAAGAATGCCATCTCATCATTGCATCTTCTTTCTGCGTCGAAGAAAGAGAGATGCCGTATCCTTCATCGGGCGAACACTGACGATGCTTACGGAGCCTCCTCCCGCGACGCTGTCTTCCACGACGTCTTCTTCCCACGACGAACCTCGATCGACGACTTCTACGAGGTAGGGTTTTTAATTATTTATGATTTAATTCCCTTGTTTCTTTCATTGTAAAGAAAATAAAGAACGTGGATCAACATATTATCATGTTGATCTGCAAATGTTTTATTTTTGGGTTGAGAATTTTGGTATGCTTCGAATTTATTAAAGAGATCGTGGAATGATTTGATTCAATTT
The DNA here is from genome assembly GCA_963277665.1 of Viscum album. Taxonomy (NCBI): domain Eukaryota; kingdom Viridiplantae; phylum Streptophyta; class Magnoliopsida; order Santalales; family Viscaceae; genus Viscum; species Viscum album. The sequence goes on from OY728146.1 coordinate 387,501,455, forward strand.
TATTTAAATAAAATTGATTGTTTTATCTTTATAAACCCTGTATAATCTTGGTTTATTGAAAACTCCTAACACAGAGTAAAAGGGCCGAACAAACACGGCCTGACCACCCTCCGCAGATTGTTGTCGATGTGTGAATTGACGACGACAAGGAAACAGGGCCGCAGAGGTGATTTGAAGACTCCGCAGATTGTTTAATTGATGCGTCGATCGACGAGCAATGACAGAATAGGCCGTAGAGACGATTTGAAACCTCCGCATTAAATATTGGGTCCTGGGAAGACCATAGACGTAGACGGTAGCCAAAACAGACCACCGGTGCGAGTCCGGTGGTCCGCGGAGAGCGGCGGCGGCGCGCCGCTGGAGGAGACCGCCGCGACTGAGCCACGGCGGACCGGAATAGCTTTTCCGTTCCCGGTTATGGGGGAGGGTGTGGCATTACACCACGCTGTTTCAATCAATGGGGGAGCCAACGCCTCCCCCCCCATTTCCCGCTCGGCAGAAACGGCCGGGCGGACCGGCCACGTGGGCCGCGCCCGCCCAGGCCGGACCTGCCGCACCGGGTCGGGCCACCAAGGCAGGGCAGGGCCGCCCGCGTTGGGTTGAGCCGTCCGCGCTGGGCCGGGCCGTGCCCACTGGACCGGGCCATGACCGCAGGGCCGGCCTGCCCCAGGGGGTCTCGGGCCTGGTCGGTCATGGCCCCAAACCCCCTAAAAATGGATAGGTTCGTTAAAATTCATGTAACATGGGATAAGGACCTCCGAATGACGCACTGTCAGTTGCGATGTGATCCTTGGATCGATATAGTCATTTTGGTATATTACACTATAGGTTTCAGAGAACATTGGGTATGGCCGGGTTGGTTCGAACACCAAACCAACCGAGCCCTTGCAGCAGAAACCCTTATACCTTGAGCTCCGGATGTCTTCTTGACGTGCCGTCAACTTTGTTGGATTCCTCTTAGTGAGACAGACCTTTTGGCTTACTCCGCTTGAGGTTTGGATGTAGTTGGAGTATGGTTGGGTTGCTTTTGACTTAAAAACCAACCAGGCCCCTAAAATTAAAAATCCATTAACTCTTAGACCGGGCGTCCAATTGACGAGTCATCTGTCACATTGAGTTCCTATCGATGAGGCGGAACTTTGGGATACATCAACTCTAGACTACGTTTCAGTTGATGTATCGATCCCTTGGCTCGTGGAGTGAACCCTCCCGGAAACGAGCATGTTGTGTGTGGGAATCCTAGAGCTGGATTTGACGACGATGACAACCGTATTGGAATCCTCCGTGGGTTCGACGATGATGGCAACTGTATTGGAATCATCCATGGGTTCGACGGTGAAGACATTCGTACTGGATTCCTACGTGGGTTCGACGGTGAAGACATTCGTACTGGAATTCTCCGTGGGTTCGACAACGATGACAAATGTACTGAAATCCTCTATGGGATTGACGGTGAAGACTTTTGTACTGAAATCCTCTATGGGTTAGACGGTGAAGACTATCGTACTGGAATCCTCCGTGGGTTCAATGATGATGACAACCGTACTGGAATCCCCTGTGGGTTCGGCGGTGACGACTACAGTACTTGTATCCTACGTGGGTCCGACAGTATTGACCTCTATTGTAGTATCATAATGGGGTCCAACAGCTTAGCTGGTCTAGTATCCTACGTGGGTCCCAGCTAGATGAATCAGTAACAACATCTGATCATCTCCTTTTTCTTTAAAAATGATGTATACCTATGTGAGCTGAGTCTGGACTTTCAATCATTGTCTTCGATATGATTGACTTGATTTCCTATGTGGATTGGGTAGTGCTTTTTTGTGTGGATTGGGTTGTATTATCCTGTGTGGATGTGATCGAACTTGGGCTCGGATATTGGAGCCAAACTGGAATTGATGACTTATGTATATTTATGGGAATATACCTAAGTAGAGTTAGATGTTGCTTTGTGATTGTATCTTTCCTTTGTAGATGATCCTTTGTGGATTCGGGTAGACCTTTGGTGGGGTCTCGGGGTCGCTACTGAGTAGCGTATACTCAACCCTTCACGGGCTATGCCCGCACTATATTGTGTTGGATACAGATGACAGACAGCACTAATTGTGATTGAGGCTTATGGAGCAAGTCGATACCTGGAGGTGGACCACTGGGCGAGACGTACATAGAGCGAACGGCTGGACCCGAGGAGCTGAGGAGACTATCTGTACCCACCCTTCAGGTAGGACTACTTGTGGATAGCACAACGTTGCTGCTTTACTTTTCAGTTGTTGTACTTTCTTTCCAGTTGTACTTTACTTTCCGTTTGGGTTTGTATTATGGCCCACTTACCTTCCCTCACTTACTTTTGTACTCACTTTACATAGTGTTTAATTCTGTGGGATTACTATATGGTGTTTTTTTACTTTATAAAGGCAATGCCTTCCACTTTTTGTCGGTATTTACGCCTTTGGTTCTAGTCGCCAGCCCCTGGCCTTTGGGAGGGAGTCTTGGGGTAGTCACGGCATAGGCCCTGAGGACGGGTCGTGAAAAATTGGTATCAGAGGAGTTCGGTTCTATCGCAGAACTCAGAATTATGATCTTTCTTCTATGTGATGCAATAGTGTTAATGGTATTGAGTTTGGTTATCAGTCCAGGGAGTCCAGTGTTGATGCGGCGGCCGACCTATCCCTACACCGGGACCCTGACTTCTGATTTCCGACTCAGTGCACGAAAACACTGATTGCATGTGTGTTTTAAAAGTTTTCTTTGTGGTTACTTTGTGTCAGCTCACCAGGTATACTTTTTTGACCATGGCGCACCTGTTTCTTTTTAGGATGGCCCCACGACAGCAGCCAGCTAGGTTTTAGAGCTTTGTATGAGATGACAGCTCACCGAGCGACGAGGCCTCGGTGCAGGGCCCTTTTTCAGCGGAGGCACCAATGGTACCTCTACCCGCCAAGCCACCGATGCCACCAACCCTAGCCGCTGAGAGTGCACGTCGCCTTAGTGCTCTTCACGAGTTCCAGCATCAGAGACCTCCCAGGATCCGCGGGGAGAGATACCCTCAGGTAGCCGAGGATTGGATGGAGGTTGTTGTTAGAGTTTTCAGGTTAGTGGGGACACCAGCAGTTATCATGGTGATTCTTGTAGCGAGTCTTCTACAGGCGGAAGTAATCAGATTGTGGATCCTGATGCTCCAGGTGCACGACAAGGTGTCACTCCTTTGGATGGACTTTGAGAGCCTCTTCCACTCTATGTTCGTCCCAGCCACCCTCTGTGTTGTGTGCATTCATGAGTTACTACAGCTGCGGCAAGGCATCATGACTGTGGCCCAGCACTCGGCGAGGATTACTGATCTCTCGCGCTACTCCACAGATATGGTGCGGGACCCGTTCTTCTAGGCCCGGACCATCGAGCAGGGACAGAGGAATGAGATCAGGGCTTCGATGATCTCCCTCAATATTCCGACGTAGTCAGGGGTGTTGGAGAGAGCCCTTCTAGTGGAGAGTTTTCTCGGAAAGCAGTCACCAGCAGCGAGACCCTCCGTAGGACGACCCGTAGAGAAGTCTTCTGCAGCTGGAAGTAGAAAGATGACGCAGAGGTCCAAACGGGCTAGACCATCAGACGAGAAATCTCATGATGCAGATTCGGTTTTGCAGGTCACACAAAGGAGAGCCAACTACACGAGGAGCGGGCAGTGCTATGCATGTGGCGGGCAGGGTCACATGGCTCGAGACTGCCCGAATCATCCTGCTGATGAGCAGAAGGCAGTATAGGGACCTCCCAGGCAGAGGTTTGATCATGGCGGTCCACAAGGAGTAGGCGGATGAGGTATAGGAGCTGGCTGTGTAGAAGGAGGTGGATGACACTTCGAGGTGTTTCAACCACCACCACCAGAAAGACCACCCCGACCACAGGGAACGGGTGGGCAGGGGAGAGCTCAGCTACAGGTAGCAGAGGCTTACGACCAAGAAGCTCCGGGAGGAGATGGACAGTAGCGGGACTAGCTCAAGACTTAGGGACTTTTGTTCATGCTTCTTATAGATTGATGATGTTATGTGTCTTTGTACCTTGAGCTGCAGTAATAAAAGACACCTTTTTTGTGGCGTTTACTTTATTTTACTCTCTTTATGTTATTACTAAGAGGTTCTAGTTTAAAAAAATTTGACTTGACCCTCACTTTTGAGATACCTATTGGAGGAGACCCAGTGACCACACACTGATGCCGACAGTGTGATTCAACCCTAAGATGCGAGAGTAACGGTTGGATCTCTTGGTAGTAGCGTCGAGGCCTTACGACGTCATCCTTGGTATGGATTAGTATCATCCATGTCGGGGTTGACAGTATTAGGAAAAGAGCATGGTTCATCCAGGGGATGAGACCGGATTTCTCTTATTGGAAAATAAGAAATCTTAGCAGCTCTTGGAGGACCAATGAAGGTCAAAGTCATCCATGAGTGGATGAGGACAGCTCATATCTAACAAAAGGCTTATTCTCATAGGAGGCAGAGACCACTAGAGTTCGAGGATGGCGACCACGTCTTCTTGTGGGTCTCACCTCGACATTGATTACGGAGTTTTGGACAGGGCGGCAAGTTATCTCCATGCTTTATCGGACTATTCCAGGTTCTCCGCAGGATAGGCGAGGTGGCTTACTGCCTGGCTCTACCACCTCAGTTGCACCGGGAGCATGACGTCTTCCACGTATCTCAGCTGAGGAGATACGTGCATGACCTGATGCATATCATAGACCCTTGGGAGTTTGACATTGATGATGGGGTGATTTTTGAAGAGGTCCTGGTGGGGATCAAGGATCGACAAGAGCAGGTCCTACGAGGGAGGTCGATTCCTCTAGTGCGCATCAGATGGCAGCATGGGGACCTCCAGGAGAGCACTTGGGAGCGGGAGGCTCAGATTCATTCTCAGTACCCACATTTGTTTCCCTAGTTTGTGATGTATCTTTACAAGGACGAAAATCCCTGAAGTGGGAGTATTTTAAAGACCCATAAATTTGAAGGGAAATTTTTTTCTTAATTTTATTTGGGATTTTATGAGTAAGCAGTTTCTGACAGCACAGAATTCCAAGGCCTGGTGTGCCCGGAATCAATTTTCTGAAGTTTTTCTCAGGTAAGTTTAGTGAACGAATGAGCGGGTTTTTCTAACTTTTCAACCATTGCTCGGAATCGAAATCTGAGGGCACCGATGAAATCGCAGCGCCGGTAATTGCTTAGGAACACTTTTTCTAGAGTTGTATTTTCTCGGGTGAGGTTATTAAATAAATGGGTTAACCAAAGAATGAAATAAAAATATGTGCTACAATTTTTATTTCATTTCTATGTAGTGATTGGTAAGGCATGGTGGTTGGAGTGGGACTTACTACATTCTAACTCCACTCGGTGGGATATAAGTGAAGTGGGGCCCACACGGGCCCCACCCCTTCACATCCCATAAAACCTCCCACGTGCACTTAATTTTTTAACTCACCAACACCCCAATTTATTGGCAAGTAAACCCTCAAAAATTAACTTGAATATTAAACGTTCTTAAATTAAGTAAATTAATTGAATGAGATCATTTTGAATTTCAAATAAATGTCTTGCGTGTGTTAATAAAATAAGGAAGTGACTTATTTTATTGGGGGGGGGGGGGGTTTATTCGTTGTGAGGAAAGAAAGAGAGGACTCTTGCGCTCTGAAGAACATCTCCTTCCTCGCCGAAGAATGCGAAGAACTCCGAAGCTTTGACGAAGAACGTTGTCTCATCTTTTCATCTTCTTTCCACGTCGAAGAAATCAAGACACCACATCCTTCATCAGGCGAACATTGATGACGCTTACGGAGCATCGTCCCACAAAGCCGTCTTCCGCAACGTCTTTTTCCCACAACGATCCTCGATCGACGACTTCTTCGAGGTAGGTTTTTTAATTATGTATGAATTAATTCCCTTGTTTCTTTTGTTCAAAAGAAAAAAAAAGAACGCAGATCATCTTATTATCATGTTGATCCGCAAATGTTTTATTTGCGGGTTGGGAATTTTGGTATGCTTCGAATTTATTAAAGATATCGTGGAATGATTTGATTCAATTTTATTTAAATAAAATTGATTGTTTGCTCTTTATAAACCCGGTGTAATCTTGTTTTATTGATAACGCCTAACTCGGAGGGCATGGGCCGAACAAACATGGTATGACCACCCTCCGCAGATTTTTGTCGATGTGTGAATTGAAGACGACAAGGAAATGGTGCCGCAGAGGCGATTCGAAGACTCTGCAGATTGTTTAATTGATGCACGGATAGACGGGCGATGACGGAAAGGGCCGCAGAGGCGATTTGAAACGTCTGCAGTGAAGATTGGGTCCCAGTAAGACCATAAACGTTAACGGTAGCTGAAACGGACCCCCCGGTGCGATTCCGATGGTCCGCAGAGAGAGGTGGTGGCGTGCCACCCCGGCGCGGCGGCGCCGGCGACCAGAGGAGACCGATGCGGTTGAGCCGCGGCGGACCGGAATGGCTTTTCCGTCCAGGTTTATGGGGGAGGGCGTGACATTATGCTGTTCCGTTTCAATCAAGGGGGAGCCAGAGCCTCCCCCCCATTTCCCGCTCGGCCGAAACGGTCAAGCTGACCGGCTACGCAGGCCGCGCCCACCAAGGCCGCACCGGCCGCACCGTGCCGGGCCGCCCAGGACGGGCCGGGCTGCCTGCGCCGGGCCGGCCTGCACAGGATGGGCTGACCCGCGCCTGCGGGGCTTGACCGTGCCCTAGTGGGCCGGACTCGGACCCGGGTCTGGTCGACCCGATTCAGGCTGACCCAGGGGGTCTCGGGATGGGACGGTCCGGGCCCAAAACCCCCTAAAAAATGGAAGGTTCGTTAAAACGCATGTAACATGGGCTACCTACCTCTGATCAATGCACTATTAGTTGAAATGAGATCCTTGGATCGAGACGGGAGTTTCGGTATATTACACTCTAGGTTTCGAAGAACATTGTGTACGGCCGGGTTGGTTCGAACACGAAACCAACCGGCCCCTCGGAGCGGAAACGCTTATACCTTGAGCTCTGGACGTCCGATTGACATGCCATTGACTTTGTTGGATTTTTCATAGTGATAAGGACCTTTTGTGTTACTCCGCTTGAGGTTTGGATGCAGTTGGAGTATGGTCGGGTTGGTGTTGACATAAAAACCAACTGATCCCCTGGAACGAAAAAGCCATTAACTCTTAGACTGGCCATCTGATTGATGAGTCATCTGTCACGTTGAGTTCTTATCGACAAGGCGGAACATTGGGATACATCAACTCCAGACTACGTTTCAGTTGATGTATCGACCCATTGTCTCGTGGAGCGGTCCCTCCCGGAAATGAACATGTTGTGTGTGGGAATCCTAAAGCTGGTTGCGATGACGATGACAACTGTATTGGAATCCTCTGTGGGTTCGACGGTAAAGACATTCATACTGGAATCATCTGTGGGTTCGACGATGATGACAACCATATTGGAATCCTCTATGGGTTCGATGGTGAAGACCTTCGTACTATAATCCTCCATGGGTTCAACGGTGAAGTCTTTCGTACTGGAATCCTCCGTGGGTTCGACGACGATGACAACCGTACTGAAATCCTCTGTGGGTTCAATGGTGAAGACATTCATACTGGAATCCTCCATGGGTTCGAAGGTGAAGACTATCGTACTAAAATCCTCCGTGGGTTCGACGATGAAGACAACCATACTAGAATCCTCCATGGGTTCGGCGGTGATGACTACAGTACTTGTATCCTATGTGGGTCCAACAGTATTGACCTCTGTTGTACTTTCCAACGTGGGTCCGACAACTTTGCAAGTCTAGTATCCTACGTGGATCCCAGCTAAATGAATCAGTAACTACATATGATGATCTCCTTTTTCTTTAAAAATGATGTATACCTGTGTGAGCTGAGTCTTGAATTTCAATCATTATCTTCGATATGATTGACTTGCTTTCCTATGTGGATTGGGTTGTGCTTTCCTGTGTGGATTGGGTTATACAATCCTATGTGGACATGATCGAACATGGGCTTAGATATTGGAGCCGAGATGGAATTGATGACTTAGGTATATGTATGGGCATATACCTAAGTAGAGTTGGATGTTACTTCATGATTGTATCATTCCTTTGTGGATTATCCTTTGTGGATTCTGAGAGACCTTCGGGGGGTCTCGGGGTCGCAACTCAGTAGCGTATACTCACCCCTGCATAGGCTATGCCTTCACTAAATTGTATTGGATGCAGACGACGGACAACGCTGATTGTGATTGAGGCTTCTGTAGCAAGTTGGTACCTGGAGGTGGACCACTGGGTGGGACGTACATAGAGCGGACGGCTGGACCCGAAGAGCTGAGGAGACTATCTTTACCCACCCTTCAAGTGGGACTTCCCATGGACGGCTCGACGTTGCTGCTTTACTTTTCAGTTGTTTTACTTTCTTTCCAGTTGTACTTTACGTTCAGTTTAGGATTGTATTCTTTCCCACTTACCTTCCCTCGCTTACTTTTGTACTCAGTTTACTTAGTGTTTACTTCTACTGGCTTACTATGTGGTGTTTTTTTCTTTATAAAGGCAATACCTTCCCTTTTTTTCAGGATTTACGCCTTTGGTGCTAGTCGCCAGCCCCTGGCCCTTGGGAGGCGGGCTTGGGGTAGTCACGGCACGAGCCCCAAGGACGGTTCATGACCTGAAATTTGTAGATTACCTTGACAGATGAGTGAATTTTTCTTTATTATCACCCCCTATGTCATCCTCCTACCTCAATTCTTGGAATTTCTTTTCCATCCTAAGACGAACCACCTTAGAGAAATATTTCTCAAGAAAAATACCTTTGAATTCATCTTAATAAAATGGATAAATCCCATCACTATCCATGATATTTTTCACCATCTACCACTACGGATTGGCTTCACCTTCAAAACAGTAAACAACAATACTAACCTTTTGATATTCTAAACACTCCAGGACATCAAAAATATTTTCCAGTTATTCAATCCATCCTTCAACTAGCACAGTGTCGGATGATCATTTGACTGATGGGGGGTGTTGCTTCATGAAATGATCCACTACTCACATTTCACTCTGTGGTTGACCTGGATGATCGCATGCATGGATTCTACGACCATTTATATCCTGGTTCAACTGTGGCATCACTGCAACAAACTATTCAGTTCTAATTTTGACCATCTTAGTTTGCTTATTTTGAAGGGTGTCTTCCTCCTGATGTCATCCCATCATTTCTACACTATTTCCATGACAAAAAACTATTCTAAATAAAGAAATATCTTAGGCGAAACATCTTGGTAATATGTAAATTCTATATCATTTCAATCTTACGATAAAATAATTTATGGAATTTAATTTAAAATTATTATATCTCCTAATGTTTTCTAAATTAACATTATATACCAACTATAGGTACCTAGCCTTAAACATTAAATAATCTTAAATTAAAATAATAATTAACATTGATGATCTTTTCAGGTTTAGACTTTTAGAGAATTACTCCATAAATATTACATTACATCTCAAAAATTACAAAGTAGAAAATCCTACTTCGTTTCAAATTTTTTTCAAAAAATAAAAACACTTGATAAAAAGAGTCATGTCTATTTCCATGATTTACACATGATGACTTTTCCTTGATCTCATCATTTCCCCTATTCATCTTTTAGTCCTGTGAAAAACATTTCAAAACATTGGATGAGGATAAAAATCTCGGTAATGGTTATAAAACAAAGAAAGAAAATTTTAGTTCATCAATACATTGATGACATAAGCTCTTTAACATACCTATGGAAATCATAAGTTTTATGAATAACACATAGTAATAAATAATCATTAAGTTAACTTGAGTCATCCATAACATACTTATGTTGTATCTTTCATAGCTACGTAGGGAGTTACATTTGGAATACCCATTACAGCTTATTCCATAAATATATTAGGAGAAACATTATCGTTTACCTCAATAATATTACCCAATATATTGGAGAGATACTTTGGCTCACCTGCCCTAGGATTATCATGGAACCATTGGTATACGTTAACAATGCCCAAGAACCATAACACATAAAAAAAGCATAAAAGAAAGGTAACACTTCCACATTTCAATCACAATATATCATTTCAAGATATAGAAATAATAAATAATTTCTAAAAATCCATTTTTAATACAAAAATATGTAAATAGGGTATATGTTATTTTTTATCATTTAAAAAAACACTATGGATTATTAAGGAATCCAAATATCAAATAATATAGCAGTGCTAGAAAAGGTCGTTGTCACTACTTTCGTTAAAAAGAAATACTCTTTTTTGTCATTTAGTAAAACGCAATGTAGAAAATGATTCCCTTTGAAAGAAAAGAAGTTTAAAAGGTTTTTATACACTGTATAAAATAAATTCATCTATAAAACAATGTATTCTTCAATCAAAGGAGATTTAGATTATGTCCATTACCTCATGTCTGACTTGACCCGTTCATTCATTAATCTCTTGAATAGTAAAAATAATTTAATTTCTACTTGCTTAAGAACCATTTTCAGGGTTATTATTCTTTTTATATCACTTAATTTCATGTTATAAATATTATTTAGTTATTCAAATAATGGTCGTTTTGTCGATATTTGGTACTTGAGTCAAAAATGAAGTTCTTATAGTTACAATTTGTTCATGTTTTCAAAAGTAAATTATCTCTAAAATAATATTCATTATTTAGATATTATATGTATCATATATATCTAGTATATATATATATTTTATAATGGTACATAACATTTGGAGGTAAGAACGAAAATGAACCATTCATGGAGACGGTAAGTTGTACGTACGTATGAACGCTACTTTCATTTTAATATCATATTTATTGGAATGAAAACATAATAAAAAATAAGTATATTATAGTTCAAGTATAATATCATATATAATTTCATAAATTCCATCCTTTATACATTATACATATGGCATGAATGAGTCATATCCCTTTGAGGGGCCGGTAGTCCGCACTTCCTCAGATGAAATTATCGCATTTATCCATTATGGAAACCATAAAGTTATGCTATAATTGAAAAATAAAGATGTATATAGACAATAGAAATATGATATATATCATATATAAATACTGTTCCATCATAATGGGCACCCTAAGAGGTGGTAGGATAAGACTGAACTATCATCGTTTCGTGAGGCAGTAGTTCGTCGTCCACAAAAACTGTTTCTTCATTACCCATTAGAAGGAGGTGTGAGTATGTGTATTTCATATCCTTATCATATCCGTAAACTAATATATTGAGGATATTATTTTTTTTATAAAATAAAGTAATAAAACAAGTTAATGGGTTGGAGAATTAAAAGAAAAGAACTTAAGAGAAGGTGTTACCTTTGAATCGGGTAACTCCTTTTTGGTTTGAAATAAAAGGATTTCTTGAAGTTCCTTCTGCATAAGGTAAGGATTCTAGATAAAATAGAGGGATAATAAGAGATTATTTAGATATATTTTGGACATTCCATGTGTCTTTAGAGATGTGTGTATTGGGTTAGATGTTAGGGATTTTTACAAGGGGAGAGGGGCTCTTTAAGAAAGTTCGAAACTATTATTTTATTATATTGTTATTTTCAATTTCTTAAGGTCCAAAACATATTAATGATGAAGATAAAATGACTCGTTTTATAAATAAAATCATAAAATAATAATTTTATAGGTTTTTTATATTGTTTTAATTTTCATAATCTTATTTACATAAATCATTCATTAATTAGGCAAACTCTGTATCATTATTGTGTTATAAATAATTTTATTTATTTGATTTCTAAAACATTTAAAAAAACAATGATGTATGAAGTATTTTTATCTTCAAATTAATTTTTATTGATGAATACATAACTTATATAACCCCATTTAAGAATTTAATTACTAAAAATATATATGTTTATGCCATTTTTGTCATTATTTTAAATTAATAAATATAAACTGTCATTATAACTATTAAGTGGCTCCATGGGGTCCCAAAACCGACACAACAACTCCCATGGATTGAAATGTATCAAAAAATAGAATTAGGACACGTGTTAGGGTAATTTAATATTATTATTAATATTATTTTTACCTTGAATTACCATATTTACCTTTAACTGCGGTAAATAAAAGTCAAAAGTTACTATTCAACAAAAAAAATTTCATTTTATTTAACCACATTTTACATAATAATAACAACCATGTATGTCAGATTTTCAAAATCTAATTCACCGAAGATGTAAAATTTCATTTAAATGAAAAAGTCGGTTTGTTAACTATTACTTAGTGTTTTCACTATTCATGAAAAAAATTGAAGGTTTTTAGAAAAATAACAAAAATTCAGCCTAAGATATAATGGATATTATGAATTAAAAAATGATATATATTTCACCAAATTAAAATTATATAAGTTTCATTAATTAATTTAAAATTAATTCTCGTTGTCAAAACAAAAAAATGTCATTTTAAAAAATAATAACTATCAAATGATTGACACGTGTTATTGTCCAATTTCAATGTGAAATTACTTCCAATGACCAAAATTGGATTAAATGGAAAAAATATAATGTAATTACACTTTAAAACTAATTAAAATGATTATATAAACATATAAATAAATTATATGAAATGGTAGTTTTGAATTAAAAAAAATATTTTTAACTATTCATTAAAAATGATTTTTATGAGAATAATAACTATAATTTATCCAAAGTAAATTTTGATGTCCCGATTCTAAATAAGAATTTTATTTATTAAAATAGAATATATAAAAATGACCAGAACTAGATTTAAAGATGGGTTTCCAACAAAATATTGTAAATTAACCTTTTAAAAAATATTAGAGTATTTGTGCTTAAATTTGGATTCATTCATATTTTAAGCCTCTAAATTTTATTGGATAAATGTAAAAGTATTTAATAAGCTTTTATAATCATTTTGTGATTAGTTTTGTTCATTCCCTCCATTACAATAGCTAGGTGTTAACTACAATTTAAAATAATAATATTATATTGTAATTTTTTAGTATGACTAATAATTGTGTGTAACACTATAATTTAAAAAACACCATTTTTGCGTATAGAGTATGACATCAAACATAGAATGAACTTTAAAATAAATTTAATATTTAATTCAAAAATATTAATAAATATGAAAATTTCATATTCTTTATTTACTTGGGATGTCACAATTCCTTTACTACCAGCACCCCTAATATCCTTTATATCAGACGAATCAATCCTCTAATCTATGGTATGTTATTTTTTTCTCCTCTTCTATCATTGATTACATATTAAGGTTTTTGATTTGAAAAAAGTGGGTGATTAAAGCATCCCACTTTATGTTCAATGATCCCTTGAAATTGGTTTGTGTTCCTTCCCCTAGAATTGTAGGTCTACAATCATATCTTATTCTCTAATGATTCAGGATCATATTTTGAAAGGTCCAGTTATATCTTATTCTCATATTTCCTTTAATTGTTTTTTTAATATCAATTTTACCATTTTTTCACCATTATTAACACTAATATAAAACCTAGGTTCTGTTATTACTTTTTTTGGATTTTATTTCTAGGGTTGTTATCTTTCCATGGTGTCCTACACACTCTATTGTCAATGGTTTCTTCAATTTCTATTAGTCCTGGATATTTTTCTTCATGTCCGACTCTCTAAACTCAAAAATGATTATTACTTATTCTTATGTTGATGTTTTAATTATTTAATAATATTATAAATTAAATTCATTGAGTTTCTAGGAAATAAATTGGATTTTGACATGGTTATCAATGATAGCAGATGGTTTTCCTATGTTTATGAATGTTTAGAAAATGGTTTCAATTAATCACTTTCCATATTACAATATTAGAGATTTAAAATAATATATTCCATTTAAAATATGTATTTTTTTGCAAATTATAATCATAATGATTTTTCTAGAATTTCAAGTGATACATGATATTCCAAACAATCTGAAAACAAAAATTTGGATGGGTTTTAAATTTCTCGATTGTCTAATTTCCTAAAACCAATTATTAAAAATTATAATTTAATCAAGCCATTGGGAAAAAAATTATTCACTCCAAATTTAGAATTTTTTTTGAAATGTTTCATAATCATGATTTTATTTACACTCATTAGTGTCCTAAATCATAATATTATGACCATACCTACTTTAAATTTATGTTTCGAAAAAGAATATTGGATTAACATTTTTAAGCCTTTTTTCAAAATAAAAAGGATGTTTTTAATTAATATGAATTAAAATTGTTCAATGTTTTGAAACTCAAGAATTTATTTTAATGTTAACTTATATGGTTTTATACATTTTAAATTTTAAATTTTTCAATATAAATGGTTTAAAAATTTTAATTTGTTTTGATGGATTTTTATAATATTTTATAAAGTTTCACATGTTGACAATGTTTATTATAGAAAATGGGGTTTGTATACCAATATGTTTTTTCAATAAAAAATTGTTTATTATTATTTGTAATTTATTAAAAAGGATTTCAAGCGAGGTGTTAAAAAAAATCAAAAAGTAACCCTTTGAGTTTTTAAAGTGATTTTGAGATGATCAATGGAATTTTAAATTAAGATGTGGAAAATAAAATATTTTTAACTCTTTCAAAGACCATTTTATAGAAATTGGTTTTAATGTAATGGAAACATGGTTTCTCTATAATTAATGAAATTAATTTGAAAAAGCATCATCCTTCACTCGATTCCCTAGTTGAGATAGAAAACCATTCAGGCTTTGCTAATTTTAGAATCACAAAACACCTTGAAATAAATAAAATCAAATACATCTATAAATATTATGATTAGTGGGTCAATTAACAGTTAATGTTTCAATTAGGTTGATAATTTTCAATATAAAATAAAATTGGTTCATAAATAGAAATGTTTCACAAATAATGAAAATTAATAAAGAGAACCATTAAAAATTCTGTAACAAATGAATTAAAAACATCAACATAAACAAATTTAATTTTCTTTTTAAATACATCGAATTACTGAAAAATATTTTACAATAAATTCATGGGATAGTTAATCAAAATAATGCCAAAATGTGGTCATCAAAATGAAATTTTTATAAAGGAATTCAAAATTAAAATTATAAAAACCTATCTCAAAATTCAACTTACATAGACACCCCATCACATATTGTATAATATATTTAAATTATTTATATATATATAAGAAAATATATAATTGTATAATAATAAAATGGTTTAAAATATAAATTTTTTATGAACAATTTAGAATAAATTAATTGTTATTGTATATATTTCATGTTAATTATTATGTCACTCATGATGTTTTTAACATTGAGGATATGATCCTTACCCATTGGTCATGGTTTAATCATATCCCTATTATTTATCACGATGTTCAGTATTTTTTTGGAAATATATGTTGAGTATCATTGTCATTTTGTTGAGAATATGGTGATGATTTTCATTGAAATCTATAAAATATATTTCAACGTAGTTTGATTCCAATAAAATAATTGATTTTATTGGTGACTAAAAATATGATTATTACCTGTCATGAATCTGGAAAAAATATTAAATTAAAAAATTTTACATAAAATTATCAGTACATAATATTTCAAAATCATTCACTAAAAAATCATTATAACATCATTCTTGTTGGTGGTAAAAACCCACACAATATTATATTAACTACAGAATGAGTAATAACATACCATTTCATAAGTCTAATACAACTTTTTTAGAATATTAATGAATGTACATAAAATTTATGACTGTGATAATTGAAATTTATGAAGAGTTAGATGATTAAAAAATTAAGAAAAACCAAGATGAAAATATCATTTACATTAATAGAATTAATCATCTCTTTAAAGACCTCCTAGAAATGATTAGTTCAAAAACCCATAAAAAGAATTTAAATAACTTGGGGGAGTATTATTTGGAAAGTAAAAATAGTATGATGTATGGTAGAGTTAATGTTTTTTGGTTCATATTTTCCTACTTTTTAAAGTTATAGAAGTGGAACTCTTTTAATTTTATGTTTCTAATTATGAAAATGGAAGATGTATTCTTGGTAACCTGATCCAAATTAGTAATATTAAGAATATAATATAGGATTGGTATAAATCTAACATATCAAATTAGTTAGATATAAATTTTTGTATATTTTTTCAATGTATCTTAATTTAAAAACATGTCAACCATTTAAACCTATACAGTGGAGAATTACTTTTAGTATATTAAAAAATTTAATATTATAGGAATCATCATTTAAAAATTTTAAATTTCCTGTTTTATGATAATATACATACCACTTTAAGAAATCTTCTTTGAGAAATTGCTCTTTGTTATAATGATAATTTTAATTATATCAATTTTATTACTCAACCACTTTAAATTTCATTAAATACCATGAATTTGAAACAAATAAAAAATTATTTTAAATGTTTATATATATATATTATATATATATATATATATATTTATAGAAATGGTTTTTATAAATTATAATATTAATATAATATTAATATATTTTGGTTTTGTTCTTTTAGTAGTTTTTATAATGATGTTACATGTATTTTAATAATAATGTAATAATATTTACCTTTGACTATAATATGGTATATTACAATTTTTTTGCTTATTGTTATCTCTGATAAAATTTACACAAAATAAGTTTTTTATGAAATTTAAATACACAAATTGTATGTTATTATAATGATAAAAGTATTTCTTCACATAAATACATTTATCACAAATCACTCCCAATAACATGATGTTTGATTCCATTTATAGAAACTAAGAGCCTCTCCACATTGTCTGAAATTAGTGGGACTAGGATGTCATGCATCTAATTCTTTTAGGAGGGCATATTGTAGTCTTCATGAAATAATTTTTCAATTCAAGGGATAGTTCTTCACTTAAACTTTTTCTATGGTGATCATGTGTCTCTACCAATTGGTTAACTAGAAAGGTCTATAAATGATTAAGGGCACTACGAACATGTAGTGTAATATCAACTCATCTATTAAACTATTGTGTTCCTAAGAAACATTTCAGATTTTTGAAACAAACTATGAAATTTTTTATTGTTGTTTTCCAACTCCTAGATAGAGAACATTTAATTACTAGTTGATAAATGTCATCCACATCAGCTACATCTCCTGAAAATTCATCACTTAATTTTATTTATTGAGACTCACCACATCTCTTCTTGATAAGAAAATAAATTTCTTCAAATACTATGATAAGTATTCATACCATATCAGGTACCATTGATCATTTTATATTCCATTTATTTTAATTACCTATAAATTGAACATTTATAAATGAATATATTATGTGTATTTATTTATTTATTTATTATACAAATGGAAAATTTTATGAATCTAGTAGGATGGATATGAATTGAAAAAGGATTTACAATAATATTATCAAAAATAGTATAATATGGAGTTAATGAGTTTTTCAAGATTCTAATAGATCATGCAATATACCCATATCATGTAATTTTTCCATGTTTACATTATCATTATTCATGAAAATTTATTCTAGAAGATTTTAAAGATGATTTGATTTTTCATACAATAGATCAAATCAGTAAATATTGGAATAAACACATAGAACAAATGAATATCAACACTGATTAGTTCATGGATCATTTTAAAAGAATACCAGTATAAATGATAATGTAGATAACATGAAAGAAATTTTATTGGAAATTGAATATGACCTGCATGAATTTCCAAAATAGATTTAGAAGTAAGATAATTGTCCTTTTAGGATCCAATTATAGTAAAATCAAGCAATACGTCGTGGCAAGCTTTTCTTTTTGACATGATCGAGGATAAATATAATATTTAAATGATAATAAGTATTTTAATAAAATAAACTTTATAATATAAAACAAATATGGTATAGAACATTGAAACAATGTGAAGGATCACCACACAATATTTATAATTAATTTAATTAAAAAAGAATTACCTTGTAAGATATATTTATTCATTGATGAATTTGCAAAAAAATATATACATTTTTATATTGTTTTGTTATAGGAATCAAGATTATATTCCTTCTAGAAACATTCTAGATTTGATTTAAAAATCTCTAAAAATATACATAGTAATCTTCAGGTGTTAGCGCAGAAGATCCTGGTACTTGCATTATTCTCTTCTGATCAACATGAGAATCACTTCCAAAGTGTTATCCTTGATCTCTCTAGACTTGATTGTGTATGTGGGGGAATATATCTCTCTGTTAATCAAATCATTCTCAGATATGGATTACTCAAGGGCTATAAAGGATTCTCTCCATATATTATTGTGCACATCAGAAAATAAAAATAGATCTTTGGAAGAATAATATAGTTGGGTTTAAATACAACTAGGGTATAGAAAATTATATTTTTAAAAAATCCTTTTAATATTTATTTTATACATTACTAAACGTTATGTCTAAAATTATAATATTATTATTATTTCCAGGACATGCACTTAGATTACAAATTAAATTAATTATAACTCATCCAAATAATATTCAATGTATATAACTTCTCCATAGACCAAAAAACTCAGTTCATTATTCCTCTACAATATTTATCAGGCCTTGAAAAAAGAAAATTTATTTAATAAATAATTACCACTAAATTATTATTAAATAAACAATTAAATATTATATTCCCTAAATAGAAAAATTATTTATAAAACATTCCGCTCAAATTATATTCTCTCGACAAACTGGTGATAGAATATATGTGATAAAGCATACATGAATAATTATTGAACAACATTTATGAATAATATTTATTCAAATTGTTCAATTATAAATATTAATAAATTATTTCACATAGATTCTGTATAATCATAGTGTGTAACACATTATGACTTCTTCTCAGTAGAATTGGGCAAGGCAGCTTAAATTGCAAGGTTAACATATAGAAATAAGAAAATTCACCCATAGAGAAATAACCTAATGTCAAAAAGACATAGTACTTCATAAAAATTCTTATTGTATACTATATTCATTTTATCATGATATCCATAATCAAGCACGTTGCATGCTCGTGCCATAAACCATTGTGTTTGATTTCTGTTTCTTTGAATTTTAGGAAAACAAACTTTCCAATAGAAAATCATGGTCGTGGATTTATTTAGGATATATTATTTTCCTCAAAGGTGACAAGATATAAACATTTGTTAAACAACAGAGGGCACAAATCTTTTCCCAAATTATTCATTAATTATATATTACTCGTGATACTCCCATTGTATCCTACCTCGCCGCGAACATATGACATCTTAGATTTTATCAATACATTAAAGTAAGTGACTGACAATATTAATTACTAATAATCCGAATCTCTAGAATCAATATACATGTCATCAAATAGTAACATCCATTGTCATATATGAATGTGGATATCCTACTAGTGGACCTCATTCTCATAAAATCCAACACTGGATATTATTATGGTCATACACCATGATAAGGTTCCTCAAAGTCCTATAATTATATACACATGATAAAATATATCATTTATGTCCCTTAAATGATATCATCTATTTTTAAACATATATTTAAGAATAGTGACATAGCACTTCTAGGTTCCCATCATAGTGAGGACTACTACGAAATATTTGTGAGACAACTATTCTTAGTACATTATCAAATAATGTGTTACATAGACTCCAACATTCACTTGAGACAACTACTAAAAACCTTTACTCTTCTACCAATCACATGAAACTCATGATTCTAATGAGATAGTAATTTTTTCAAGGGGTCCACCAATTTTTATAATCAGGTACTCTTCTTACTGCAACATTACCCCTTTGAAAAATATCACACATTTTTTTTAATACATATAGAGTATATACATTGTCTGTTAGTGTTACCTTGGATATTTGTTAAATTCCATTGATAAAATATTTTTACAACACAATATGATAGAGGTTTTACTTCTAGGTAGCACATCAAGCTCTCAAAAAAAATTCTATATACAAACAAATTCTTTGGATACATCAAAATATGTTATATAATCATACTTTTCGGAATAATTAGCGTCAACAGGATCCTTTAAACACTTCTATCTCATAGATCCTCTATTGAGACAAAAAATTTATCATAACTTCAACATCACATAATTATGATCTATTTGAAAATTTTCATAATAATATACATTTATGACCATATACTCATCTCCTCCAAACACCAGGAACAAATCCTTAGTTTTCTTGAGACACTAAATGACATCCTTAATAGCATACCACTATTTTTCTACTAGATTATCCTTATATCTTCCTAGAATTAATGATTCAATGAAAACCACAATTCTATTACACAACATTACATACATGATTGATAATATCGCTGAAGAATATTAAATCTTACTCATTTTATCTTTATCATGTTCTGTCTTAGTGAAAATTTTATTAGGGAGATGTAAACTATGTTACACTAGAACCAACACCCTATTTTAATTTTCTATATTAAAAATCATTACTATATAGTCAATATATTTTCCTCAACATAGTTAAATAAGCCTCTTATATCTGTCACGAATGATCATTTTTTCTAGAATATAAGTCGTTTCACCTAATTACTTCAAAGCGAAACATTATATTAACCAGTCCCCAATAGGCTGTTAGAAAGGTGTTTCATTTATAATAAGTAGTATTTCATAAACATATAATAACAGGATAACAAATTAATTTTCACAGAACATCTTGTAAACATATGGTTCACTTTTTTTCTTAATGAAATCAAAATCTTTTATAGCTTTATCGAATCAAATTTTATATAACCTAGATGATTTCATTAATCCATAAATGGATCTATTCTACATAAAAATTATTTTTTTATAACATGGAGTCATAAAAACTACTAGTAATTTCTTATATACATGATCATAAAAGTTTCTAGTAATGAAATTTATTTGGGATTCCATATTTTAAATTTTATAGTCATGGTATGACTTTATGTCAAATATAATTCTGATAGATTAAAACATTTTAATAGGTGAAAAGGATTCATCATAGTCAATTACTTAATGATGTTTAAACCATTTAGCTACTACAAATTCAATATAGGAATTTAATTTACCTTTAATTTCTAGTTTTCTATTGAATAATCATTTTCACACTACAGGATTTAAATCAATGGTCACATCAAACCGAACCCAAATTAGGATCTGATACATGGAATTCATTTCATAATTTATGGCCACTCTCCATCATGCAGGATCTGATCTATCTACAACCATTTTATAGTAGAGATTTTCGATATTGTCAACCAATAATGATTCCTCGTCTTCGTGACTAGAAAACCATATCTATTTATTTCAATTACCTCTATTTTTATAATATACAATACTTGTGTTTCAAGGACTACTTATTCCATAGGGACCTATGGAATCTATTCATCTATAAACTCTTTTATATTGTGAGAATTAACATAATTAAATTCAATATTTCTCACACTATATTTTTTGAGGATGTTCTCACTCTCAAGAAATAGAGATTTTCTTGGGATAATCACATTATTTTCTAAGGTTTTTTCAGGTAGTATCCCTTTGTTTCTTTGGGATACCCTATAAATACACACATTGTGCCAAAAGGTGCTAATTTGATTCTTAAAAAGAACTTAAAAATGCCTCACATCCCCATATAATTCTTTCTAACAAAATGGGCTTCATTTCACTCCATAAATCAAAGAGAATACCATTTTCCACTTTATATGGTACTTGGTTTAATGAATATCCTAGATAATGGAAGATCTTCATTAGTCATCATAAACTTTTCCATGTCTAACAAGGTATGGTTCCTGCATTCAATAAAACCATTTCATTGTAGTGTATATAGTGTACTATGTTTAGATAGAATACGAAACACACATATAGGTTGAAAAACTCATGTTCATGATATTCACCACCTCTATCCTTGGGAAGATTTTTTATCTTATTTCCATGATGATTCTCTACTTCATTATTGAGTTCAATGAATTTCTCAAAAGATTTAGGCTTATACCTCATCAATTAGACATAACCATATCTACGGATGTTCCCCTTAAAATTTATAGAGTGGGAATAACCACCATGAGATTCTACTAGAAATGATCTACAAAAATAATTATGTACTGATCCTAGAATCTTTTTGGTCCTTTCACCCTATCCCGTAAATGGTGGTTTGTTCATTTTTCTTTATAAACAAGAATTACATCATTCATGTTATTTCTACCTAGAAGTGTCTAAATAACCATCTAGATAGATATTTTAAGAAATATTATCTTTTATATAACAAATAAAATGATTCCATAGAGTTTTGTTATCTGGGTTGTGTGAAAATGATTCATTATCAATATAAAATACTTGGTTTTCAAAATTTAATACAAAAATACATTTATTTAAATGTTCAATATCGTATAACATGTTTTATTCATAACAAAAAAATTATATTTACAAACATGAAAAAAATCTTATATAAATTAAGTCATCATGCAAAAAATATATTCTTGGTAATAGTTCATACATAATAAAAAAATTTAAAACCAAAATTATTCCCTTTGGAAATTAATGGTGGTAGTTACCAATGGCTAGAGCAGCTAACCTATCACCATTTGAAGGACTCAAATCCACCTCTCCTCTAGCAATATTTCTGAATCTACTTGGATCCCACATTTGGATACAGATGTGAGAAACATAAGTTCTTTCAACTACACAATATGTACATGTTGAAATATTACACTTGATAAAAAATGATCTTTATCTTCACCTTTATTTGTGATGTAGTTTCTCTTCCAGTGGTCTAACTTACCACATGAAAAACAAACTCCCTCTTGTTCCTTGTACAACCTCTGAATTGTAATCTACTTATAAAGAAGTTTCTCATGATATTTAGACTTAATATGTAATTGGGACCCTTTTACTTGTTATTCTTTTTATTTTTTTCCTATAAAAAAGCAGGGATTTTATGACCCATGCCCTTATCATCCAAGTGAATCAATGTAAAAATGTTTTGATATACACTTCTCATTATTTTTCATATTACAATTACCAATAAAATAATTGAGGTTCTTGGTAGTGAGGAAGCAACTCATTAGGGAATTTAATCCCTTAGATATATAAGAAATTAATATAGCTAATGTGTTGGAATACATCAGGCCATGATGGTATAGACTCTCCATGATTAGTTGTACACAAATCATTTAAGATATCATATCCTTACTTTTTCACCTTCTATTGATATAGATCCTGAAGGTGAGGCTTCATAATGTGTCCATCCATGTCCTCAGAATTTTTCAAAATATAATTTTTTATGAATGTTAGTATAAAACATTGAACATATGAAAATGAAATCAAATGTTTCTCATAGAGAGACAACTCTTAATTACTAGACTCATTTCTAGAAACATCGGGAGTTGGTTCTTCCAGTGCATACAGTTTCCCATCATGAAGATGGATAACAAGTAATCTATTCTTCCACTCCTATAAATTTGTGCTATTGACAAGGATATCTTTCTCAAGTATCGATCACAGTGATACGTTGTAATTAATTTTATTTTTATTTGTACAAATAACTTCATGAGAATTTTAGTTCTTTATCTGATAAAATTTGAAAGATAAATAAATAATAAATTTATTAATCTCCCCCAATTTTTTCTAAACCTAATAGCCATCACCATTGGCTTCTGAATATCTTGTTTCTTGAACAATATTGTGCAAGGATCCACATTCTCCTTCTTGTTACCCAATCTTAGGTTGGTTAAATAACTTTAACAAAGTTATACATAATTATTCATTAATAAATTTAATATATAAATATATTCATATTTGTTTCCTAAAATATGATTTAGGCAATACAAAATATTTATATTTACCATTAAATTATTGACATACATAGTGTAGAATTGATTATAAATAAAAAATAATATTAATTCAAAATACTAACTTATGGGTCATGTAATGGATAAAATGAAACATCATTTGATTTTTTTAATTTATCATTAATGAATCATGTTGTTCATTGATTTCACAATCATATATGTAATTAATGCAGTAAACATACACCCAAATATTTATGTAATTTATTCAATTTTTAGTATTAATTTTAGAATTCCATTATAACATAAAACAATTATTATATTATGTCATTAATCAGTGGATATTATTTATATATTTTTAACAATATTATAGTTAGGTATTAATTAATTTTCGATGTTTTCAATTTTCATGAAGAATTTAATCATCTTCAATTATTTATTTATATATATTTATTTACTATGTTAAAATATTTTAAATAATTTTTCATATTTACTTATATAAAATCATATATATATTTCAAATATTTTATATTTAATTTATAAAACATATAATTTTTTTAAATATTGTTGTTGTGTACACATTTTTAATTATTGAATTTCACTCAAATTTAAAAATAATGCACTAAAATATTACATGTTCAATAATAATATTAACCATATATTTTTAAGTATATATTTATAAATAAATATATTTTAAAAAGTTATATTAATTTTATTTGTATATTTTATATATTTATAATTATAAATAAATAAATCTTATCTTTTAAAAAGAGTTTATATAATTATAAATAAAAAATTATATATATTTAAATAATTATAATATTATAATATTTTTATTTGAATAATGAAAATATAATATATATATATATATATATTTATACAAATATATATACGATATAAATATATTTATATATTAATAATAGTTTTTAAAAAATTATTTACATAATTATAAATAAATAATTGTATTTTTAAATATTTAAAAAATTGTAATAAATATATTTAAATAATCAATATATTTACTATAGGAATATTTATATTTTTTTATTAAATATATGTATAATTATATAAATATATTTTAAAATATAATATATTTATAATTTTAAATCATTTATCAGCTCTAAAGTTTTAACATTGATAAAGAGAGCCTTTATAGACACTATTTTAGCAATGATAAAGCTCCATAATTATCAGCAATAAAAATGATAATAAATGGAATATTTATCAGGGTTAAAGCTATAGTAATGATAAATAAGGATTTTAAAATCATTTTTTAAGTGCTGATAAAGATGGATTTAATCAGTTCTATTTTATTGCTAGTAAAGATGCCTTTAATCAAATCTTATTCATTTTTTGCTGATAAAATGGATCTTTATGAGCACTTTTTTAGGAGCACTCATAAAATTTTCTTTGATCGAGTTAATGAACCCTAGCTAGTCATTAAAGAATCATGATATCTAAATCATTCTACAGGATCCACATAATACTGGTACTCCTCCTTTTCAAATCCGAGCTTTAATCATGGCTCAAATCACGGCTTGATCAATTATAATGTTTTTTGATATCTCTACCTTCATGTGAATCATTCAAAGCATTAATCCAAGGTATGTTATTTTCTTCTCCTCGTCACTCAATAATGAATTGTTTGGCGATATTTATTTTGTATTTTTGTCAAAGTTATCTCTTTTTATTCATTATATGTCATTGTATTCCCATATAAAATAATTTTATAATTGGGGTTCCATTAATTTTTGGATTATACTGACCCTTTAAGGGAATTTATTTCTTCTTAAAATTGTATGGATAATTCCATGCACCAATTTCATCCTTCTAGCATATTAATATTAGATGTTTTGAACTTCCTTCGACGGAAATAATGCACAAAATGTGTTTATTAAAATTTCAACCCAAATATCAATAAATAAATTGAAATGGATTTCAGGAAATGAATTCTTGATGTCAAGGTGAATTTTTATTGGGGTTTTTCTATTTTAAAGATTCATTGGCATTACATAGATATCTCTATTTTACTAAAATTTACCTCTTTTTTATTGATATCCAACATGAACGTCCATATATATATATGAATTTTGAAATCTATATATATATATATATATGGAAATAATATTTCATCTAAATATATAATTATGTAGTCAAATGAAATATAAATGGGGTTCATTAAAAAAATATGATGTTAATTTTTTTTAGTTCTAAAAATACATTCTAAGATAGATTATTAATGTGTGATTTTTTAAATTATAAATTTCAGGCATAGTTGGAACTTATTAAAATTAGTTTTCTTTTCCCTTATATATTTTGAATACTATTGAATGAAATAAGTCTCTGGTTTAAAATTAGTACTAGTATCAACTGTTATGGACTTATTGGTACCAAGAAATGTTTTTTCAAAAAATATGTATCCATTTTTGGAATATATCTATATTATTTTTTAGGAGGTAAGATTTTTTTATTTTAAATATTAATATTTTATTAATGGTTGTTGGAAGGATGTTGGAATAGAAACGTTTGGGTTATGCTGATTGTCGGTTAATATATTTTTTGAAAAAGAAAACATTCCTCCCATTATTTCAATAATAAGGATCATATAGATCTTAGTGAGGGGTGAGATATGGTTATTATGTAGTCTTGATTATATTATATAGTTCCCCGCTTGTAACAAAGTCAATATGGGACTCCAACAATGCATGCTAGTTTTGGGTCTCTAGTAGGTTATAATCATAGGAAATCAGCATCACTGTAATAGGTGGTTCTATCTTTAGTATGTCCACAGTCACCTCATTAGATTATTTGGAATTCACCAATGTTACATATGCTTCATTTACAACTTTTTACTTTCATATTATTAAACACATACTCCATGTTTAATATTGATCCATTATAATGTGGCCAATTTTTTATATTATTTATTTTGTTGTATTAATATATTTATTTTTCTGAGTAATGTTTCATTTTATTATTATATATTTTTCTTCAATAGTATAGTTATAAAGAGGAAGATATATGAACCCTATAATATTTAAAATGTATTTGAGATCCTTAATTGAATAAAATATTAGTTATAAAGGTGAAAATATTTATTAATGGATAGATATTTGATCTACCATTAATATTAAATGTAATAATTCAGAAATTTGTAACATCACTTCATCTAAAAAATAAAATGTAGGTTATCAAATTCTATATATGATGGAATAATAATTTAAAAATTATTTCTTGGTATTACTAATTTTAGTTCTATGTGTATTAGTTCGACACATAGGAATATCTGATTATCATTCATGTAGATGGAGTAAATATTTTTTAATTAAAAATCTTTTATCAATAGATATTTATATATTCTAGTTGGTGGATTGATATTTTATTTTATTATTATATTTGGGGTTTTAATAGCACTATGATTTCTTATATTATATTTTCATTTGTTTAGGGGATTTATGAAATAGTTTTTACAAATTTCAATAGAGTTAGAACTACTTTTAGTTAGAGCATTGAAATGTTTAAAAGTTGGATTTATTCTATAAATATTGAATTCTTAGAGGCCATAAGGAATATTATATCATTACATGTTCCTATTGAGACTCATTTAATCATAGAAAATAATGTGTATACCCACTAAATATCACCTTCAATAGACTATGAGTTAATATCTAGAGCCATTGGTGAAATTATCACAAATGGTAGGAATTAGCACTTTTAGAGAACACAATAGAGTACAACTATCATCTTCATCATCCCAATTACCTGAAAATTTATTACCGAAATTGGTTACATAATACTTATACCCCATCACATTTATGTTTATTTGAATACTATGAGTTTTAGTCATCCCATGGATGATTACTGCTTATAGTAGTTCTAGAATCATATGTACATGTCTACAAGAGATGGGGGACGAGTATCTAGAAACAAAATGAAATAATAACTATTTGGGATATGAAGCTCATGAAAATTAAACATGTCTATAACTTTCACCATTGGATGAATTAAAAGGATAACACTAACCATATTGGAGTAATTATATTCCATGATTCAATTACACATTTCCTTTAAAGCATAATGAAATTATTTGAATGAATAAAATGTTGGTTTCCCATTATTAGAATTATATATAAATTCCACAGTTGATAATGAATATCTTAAGTGTGATCATTTATTTATTATACAATATGGTTTTTTTAACCTAATAGGATAGATACAAATCAAATACGTATGCAAACTAATCATTTGACAATAGTGTAAAAATATAGAGTCAAAACATTCCTCAAGTTTTCAATAGAGCATGAAGATAACCATTCTCAAATCCTATATCCATGTTTATGTTGTCTTTATTCAAGAATAATTCATCTGGAAGAGTTGAAAGATCATTTTATTGGTCCAAAATAGATCATAACAAAAAATTTTGAACTAAAAATGTTGAATAATTGAACTTCCACACTAATTATCATGATACTATGTTTTATAATTTTTTGATGTTAATACCAGTGAAAATGATGATAGAGATGACATGAAAGAAATGGAAATAGAGATTGAAAGTAACATTCATGTTTTCCAAACGTTGTTTGAGAAGTTAAATTTTTGTGATAAGAAACTGTTATATACAAATTATAACAAATACACATCATTTTCACCAATAATGAAGTTATATAATTTTATAGCTAGCATCAGATGGAGTGACACCTTCATTACTGCAATAGTTATTCTACTAAATGATATAATTAGTGAATAAAATGAACATAAATGTATATTATATGATGTTAAACAAATGATATATTCACTGGGATTGATCTCTAAAAAATACACGCTTGTCTAAATGATTAAATATTTATTTTGGATACAACCATGAATCACTCATAAAATTCCTTATGTCTGGAAGTGATCAATTCAAGAAAAATGAATAAATTATTTGGAAAGACATATGGTAATTTCAAATAAATTTAGGATTTATATGATTATATGGATATTGGAATGCTATGAGTCAATTTTCATGGAATAGAGATACAAGAATTATAGATTGGAACCTACGACATCCTACAGATTAATCTCAGTGGAAGAAAATTGATTATGATTATCTTCGAATTAAAGATGAGTTGATAAGCTTTTTTCCATTATCAATATATGCAATAAATCCTTATGTTTTACAGAGTTTTACACAAAATATATACCCCATCATATTGGAAAATAAAAACATTCCTCGATGGTTATTCATTATGGACAAATATATTATATTATCTAGGATTATATCAAGACCCAAGAAATATGGTAATGATATCGATGTATGTTTGGTTCTGTTGATCTATTACCTGAAATTGATAAGGGATAAAATTTTCATAATATATGATTCTCATTGAAGAGAAAAATTAACATTCAGGGCCATGTCGTACAAGACAATAAATGACTTTGCTTCTTATGAAACTTTATCAGGATATAACATTTATGTGATGTTGTGGTTCCCCATTTGTAAAGAATGCACACACTCATTTTAGTTGAAACATTCTTTGAAGACTACTGTTGGGACATTAGAAATTTTATCCATGATGAAATAAATACCAATCTGGGATAACAATATTTTGTGGGAATATCGAACAAGGTACAATTCCATCACTAGTAATGGGTGATCAACTGCTCGATAAATTAAAAAATATTAACATTATTTTTACTAAACCAATTTCAAAAAATTATGAAATTGGTTAAGAAGATGTGATAAATTTTCTTTGATTTTCCATATAGGTTTTCTATATATTTCATACATTTTTTTGTGGATAAGATAATATTTGGCATCGGTGAAGAGTAAAGGGAATTATTTTTTTCGATCCAGTATCTTACACTCCATCGAGACAGGAAAAACATTAATTTTTTCTTTTCCATAATAGTATAAAATTTCTATAGGGGTAATCATAGAATATGAAGAATATCATTTCCATGACTAAAATGAAGTTTCAAGGACTAGGATTATACAATTATAATGTTTTCACGAAATATTTTGTGCATGTTGATTTATGTTCCACTCCACCTAAAAATGTATGACATACATTAACTGGAATAGTTTTTTGAAATACATATTCAGTAAAGCTATATACTCAACATAGTTTCCAATTAGGAAAAAAGAGGTTTCAGTAATATTATGGGAATTAGATATGTTCTACCCACCATTATTATTTGATATAATAGTCCAACTATTAGTTTACTTTCATAGAGAGGATCATTTATATAGTCTTATCCATTATAAATAGATATACCCCACAGAAAGCTATATTAATATTCAGAAAGGGTATGTCAAAAATCAAATTATGATAGAAGGTCATATTGATGAATGATATATTATTGAAGAAGCTATTGAATTATTTGTCGATTACCTACCATATGTTAATTGCATCGGTCTCCCAATGTCTCATCATAGTAGAGGCCTTATGGGTAAATAAATTCCTAGAAGATATGTTGTTACAATTAACCTCACCCAGTAGGAGAAAGAACATTGTTACAATTTACATAATTGTGAAGATGATGATCCGTATTATGAATCCCACTAAACAATTATTATATATTTTATGACATTAAGGGATGAAGTATGGTTATAAAAAACACAAAATAAAAAGTTTTTAGGATGGTTCTCATATCAAATTTATAAGGAGTTATCTACAAATCTGAATTCAATTTCCAAATGACTTCAATGGATAGACAGTGGACCAAATGTAAATGTTATATCTTACACTTTCTTTGTATTCAATGGTTATATATTATATATAAAATAACATGATGGTAGTAGTATGGTAAAAAATTGTGGAGTTATGATTGTAGTGGATGTGATTCACATATCAGGTTCCAAGGATTGAAATCCAATTTTTTAAATATGTCATATTTTTTCATTACTGAAAATATATAATAGTTTTGTAATAAATCATTTCATGTGTTGATATTACATTAAAAATGGGTTTAAAATAGGTGTGAAGTGAATGTTTATGAAATGGGATTCATAATGGAAAATTCTAGATTTGAAGGGGGAAAGGATGAGTTGTTCATAATTACAACGGAATGACTGACAATATTTGCTATCCTATATCCAGCAAACAACAATTGGTTTACAGTCTTGCTGGTGACTAAAACAACTATCGGTTCATATGAAAATTCAATGGAGGATGATTGTTTCATTGGGAGATCACAATTAGTTTATTCCAATTACAATGAAGGAGATTTCCAATATGTTAGATTGGTCTATAAATACAAGATTTGGATTCTCAATAGAGTATCACAATCCTTAAAACCATTAAAAATAAGATGTTTTCAATGATAAGGTATAGTTGTTTTTTAATATACTATATTATTCCGGATGAATTTATTTTATTCCCTATTATATTAATATAACATAACATAAATTTTCGGCTACCTTTGAGGGAAGATAAACTGTGCTACCTCTAATCAATTATAGAGTCAATATTGATGTTTCTATAGTAAAATCATTATCCATATAATTAATGTACTATTTCCTATTTATGTTTAATTTATTTCTTTTAAGTATTACTCCCATAAGAATTGTTTTCTATTAAAGGTGGTTTATTTTATTCTAGTTGTGATGGTTTGTATGAAGCTACCCATGGTACTGAGAGATTGGAATTCTATATAACAAATTAGACAATGATAACAAGAAAATGGGATAATAATGTACCCAACCATTTTGAAAAGAGTAATTCCTACTAGTTACATAATAAATATTTTCATCATTTTTCTATTATTTGTAAGTTGATATCCTTGAAATTTTAATCTAATATCTATTTGGATCTTTTAAAATATCTTTTGGGACGTCATGATTTTCCTTCAACAGTATACAACTAGAAACAAAAGGGATAACATGTTTTTTATTACAATCATATTGTGATTTCTATTTCCATTTTTCAGAAATTCAATGCTACATAATTCAGTAAATAAATATATAATTAAGGTAATTTTATTATGTACACTATCTATATTAATAAAATTTTATACAATGAACCACTAATTTAATTTTCATAATTAATTTTAGAGTTATTTTTTTATAATATTTTTATCCATCTTTCATGTCTTTCTTCACCAAAAATTTTACATACTTTTTATCCCCAAAACCTTTTCACCCCTATAGTTTTTGGATTTATCACATTCCTCCATGTTCTCTCTACTGTCACTATAGGAAGAAAGATGGTGCTACCTCTGATCAGTAAAATAGGTAATCTTGATGTTTTCACAGTAAAATCATTTTCCATACGATTAATTTATTATTTCATATTTATGTATATTTATTTCGTCTTATTATTACTCACATAATAATTATTTTCTTATACAGATGGATTCATTTTTGTTATTTTAGGTCGTTTTTTAAATATGATCATCCTCATGAAATATTTGATTTTTAGGCTATAACTGTGATAATTATATCAAGGAAATTGGTCAAGAATGTATACAACCATCATGAAAAGGAGAATTTTTTCTGCATATTAAATAAACTTTTTCATCATTTTATCTAAATTTTGTAACATAATTTAATTATCATTGTACCTAATAATTATTTAATCATTTTTATATATATTTTGGGAGGTCATCTTTTTCTTTCAACCACCTATATAAATACAGAAAAGAGATAACATGTTTTTTTTCTACCAATGTTAAAAAACATTCCATTTCCATTCTTTAACGAACTTCTATCACATCATATTAATTCAATATTATTAGTTGAAAACCCTATATTTTTATTAAAAAATAGAAGAGTATATAAACTTATTGTGACTTTTTTATAATTTTTAAAAATGAAAAATGTTGTTATTATAATAAAATTGACTAAAGATGTGGTGACGGAAGATCAAAAAGGAATGTATTTGGAAAGAGAGCTAACACAGGAAGTTTGAATTGACTTATACTTTTATAAACAGTTCCATATTTATTTTATGAATGATATGAATCATATTCACCCCAATATGACACATTGGGTGACGGATATGACTCTAAGTGTGCTTTTTTATTTAAAATTGACATTAATTTTAGAAAAAAGACAACAAACATACTCAAAAGCAAGAAAACATATTCATATTGTTTTGATAATTTATGAAAAAAATCCAATCGTCATTTTTGGAATGGTTTAACTTTCCTTACCTCAATATGATACATGATAGCCAATTTATGACTCAAAGTTTCTGTTATTGGTTTAAAATTGACATTTAATTCAAAAAATGCCACTCAGTTAAAATTGACTAAACACACTTGGAGTGTCTTGATAATTTAGAAAAAACTATTTATATGTCATTTTTTACATATAGAAATTTTTCTCACATAAAACTGAAACATGAAGTGATAGGTATGATTTAATGGAATTCATTCCAATTTAAAGATACATTTTAGTAAAAAAAAAAGAAAAGTAGCTATCTCATAACTGAGAAAACACATTAAGATTGTTTTTTTACTTTAATAAAATGATCAATAAGCCATTTGATATGTGTATGAATCAACCACACCAACAAATTATACATGGTGTGACACATATAAATCCAAGTGTGTCATTTTATTTAAAATAGAAATTAATTTTAGTAAAAAGGTCAACCAACGTACTAAAAAACATAGAAAACACACTTAGATTACTTTATAATTTAGGAAAAAAATTCATAATAATTTTTCTATATGTAATAATCATCCTCACAAAAATCTAACAAATGATGTTTTTGGGACAACTCAAAGTGTTCGTTATTAGTTTAAAATTTACATTTTACTTCAAAATGTATCACTTACAAAAAATGAGAAAATGTGGTTTTATTATTTTGATAATTTTGGAAAAATATTCATATTCATTTGTGATGTGTACGAATTAGTCTCATTACAATCAAACACACAATGTGACATGTATTATTAAAAGTGACTATTTCCAGTTTAAAATGTACT
Organism: Viscum album; assembly: GCA_963277665.1. NCBI lineage: Eukaryota > Viridiplantae > Streptophyta > Magnoliopsida > Santalales > Viscaceae > Viscum > Viscum album. Next base: position 387,535,197 of record OY728146.1, read on the forward strand.
TTTACTAAATAAAAGTCAAGTAAAATACTCATAACCATCCAACCACATCAGTATTGTTTCAGATACATTATTAAATGATACTTAAGTCATTTATAACATCTTATAATCAACCAAAACTTAATCTGATACATGGGATAACTGATGTGAATCCATGTGAGTCTTCTTTTTTAAAATTGACATTAATTAGTAAAAAAGAAAACTCAAAAACTCAAAACATGGTTAACAAATTTTTATTGCTTTAATAATTTAGTAAAATGATATAAAATTCATTTTTTACATGTTGGAATAATATACAAATAAATATGATACATGATGTTCCTGATATAACTCAATTTTTTCATTATCAGTTTAAAATTCATATTTCAATTCAAAAAGATTCACTCCTTGAAATCTAAGAAAATGCACATGGATTATCATGATAATTTAAGAAAATGATTAAAATTTCATTTTTAATGTATAGTAATTAATGTCACATGAAACCTACAAATGATGTAACGATTATGACTGAAATTATGAGTTTTTAGTTTAAAATAACATGTTAGTAAAAAAATACATGTGACATACTCAAAAACCAAAAAAAATCATTTGAATTTTTTGAATCCTTTTGAAAATGACCCATATGTCATTTGAGACATGTAGAAATTATCCTCACATAAAAATGATTCATGATGTGACCAATATGACTCCAAGATCATTTTTTATTTAAAATTGACATTAATTTTAGCAAAGAAACAATTAACATACTCAGAATTGAGAAAACACATTAATAATATTTTAATAATTTACAAAAAACTATCCAAAATTCATTTAAGATGTGTAGGAATTAAATTCACCAAAATCTAATACATGATGTTCCCAAAACAATTCAAAGAATCATTATTTGTAAAAAACTGATTTCCTTTATAAGAAATTATCACTCAAGGAAAAAAATAAAAAGAGATCATATTGTCTTGATGAATTAGAAAAAAAATTGTATTCCATTTAATAGGTTTATGAATCAACCTCATATTAATCTGATACACGGTTTTCTCATTATTAATAATGGTGTTCATTATTAGTTTAAAAATGGGATTATTTTCCAAACTGTATCACTCAATGAAAACTGAGAAAACACACTCGGATTGAATTGATAATTTTTTACAATGATTAATAAGTCATTATTGACATGTAGTAATTAGTCTGAAATCAAACCGAAACATGATGTCACTAATATTTTTCAAAGTGTGTGATTTAATTTTAAAATGACATTTTAATAAAAATAAGGGCAAGTGAAAAACTCAAAAATAGGCTAATATTTTCATATTGTTTTTATAATTTATAAACACTATACCTAAGTAATTTTAACTTTATGAATTATCCTCACCAAAAAATGACACTCAATGTGACCGATATGACCCCTTGTATATATTTTTAATTATAATTGACATTAATTTTAGTGAAAACAAAAAATTACATAATCAAAACTGATCCAATTCATTTATATTATATTGATAATTTATTAAAATTATCCCTAATTAATTTTTGACATATAGGATGTAGATACATCTCAATTTGATACATGATGTGGATAGTATTACTCAAACTGTCCTCTACCCATTAAAAATAGACATTTTAGTTCAAAAAGAGTTACTCTCTTAAAAAAGAGAAAATGTAGTCATATTTTCTAAATATTTTATGAATTTGTTTCATTTTTAATTTTTTATAAGAAAGAATATTTATCATTTTGAACAAATAGATGATGTGACCTGTATGATTCAAACTTCACATTTCTAGTTTAAAATGACATTTTAGTAAGAAAGAAAATTGACTTTCTCAAAACCTCAAAAGTGTTTTTAGGTTATTTGATAATTTAAGAGATTTATTTATAAATAATTTGTGATGTATATGAATAAGTGGCACCACAATCTGTGTACATGATGTTCCTGGTATGACTAAAAGTTTCTATTATCATTTTCAAGTTGACATTTGAGTTTAAAAAGTATCATTTAATAAAAAATGAGAAAACATGCTTATATTGCCTTAATAATTTCAAAAAATTATTCATATTTCTATTATGATTAGTAGGGATTAGTATCACATAAAACCAACACATGATATGACTATCATGACTCAAATTTCATGGTTCCAGTTCAAAATAACATTTTTGAAAAAAACTTGTGATGAACTAAAAAATGATATAATGCTTTTGAATTGTTTTAATTTTTTTAATAAAATGATCCATAAGTCATTTTGGATGTGTAATAAATATAAAAAACTCAATTTAATTCATGGTGTGGATTCTATAACTCCATGTGTGTCTTTTCAATATATACACGTCATTTATGTTTAAAACTCACATCAGATTTCCATATGCGATAAAATGAGCCTATATTGTTTTCTCATCATTCTCTATACCATCACAAAATTAATTTCCATATCATTTTTATCTTATACTTATTTAGATAATTTTAATAGATATAATGATTTATGTAAAATAATAAATGGTGTGACATGCATAAATCAGCTACAACTCAATCTGTTACACACTATTCTTCATATGACTCAAGATTTAGTATGAAATTAACACTTTATATTTAACTTGTTTTATTATATTATTACTGACATAATAATAATTTGGGGTCATGGGAAAAAGGAAAAGTAAGATTAATGTTTTTGAATTTATGTAATAATTTTTCCTTACTCATGTAATTATATAAATCAATTCTTGAAATGACTATAATATAGATTTTGTTTCTTATATTTGTGTTGTAAATTGTATTTTATTTAAATTATTTATTATTTGTTGTTTTTTATAAATTTTGGGTTTCTTTATGTTTCTTATGTTTCTAACACATCATAGTACACTGATGTTATGTTGAGTTATTACAACACAAAATAGTGTACCCCATTATCAATTTTTTTATAAGCAATAATCAATGGTCCTTTACAATTTTCTATAAATTTCACCTTTTAAAATGAAAATCATGTGTGTATTTATTTCTTTATTTTAAAAAAATTGATATTTTAATGAACCTAAAAGGATTGATATGAAATGAATATTGATGCAGTCTAATAGTATGAAATAAGTGGGTGAATATAGAGTTTAATATTTGATTATGATCACAACAAAGAATGCATACGACACTTCTCAAATCCTTTGTCCATGTTTACAATGTTTTTATATAAAAAAATAGTCCATAAGAGTTTTAAGAACATTTTATTTTTCATAGAATAGATCAAATATATAAATATAGGAATAAACATAGGGAAATCCGAATGTGAAAACCGATTTGGATTATATTTCAGTTTGGGGATCCTTTAATATGAATATCTGTATAATAGATGATGGATATCACATGGTAGAATTGAAAATTTAAATTGAAGATGACTATCATGATTATTCAATGTTTTTTGAGAAGTTAAACACTTTTTCCCATAGGTTTCAGGTGCAGCGGAAGCATGAAATATGTTGTCCTAACATTTTTTCATGATCAATGATCAATCTGAAATTTACATGATGATGAATTCCATGATCGATGGATTTGAGTCAAACAAAACAGAAAAGGTGTATAATGATTGATCCAAGAAAATTATTATCACATATTATTTATAATTGATTTCATTAAATAATAATTACCATGAGAGAATTATTTCTTCATTGATATATTGACAAATAGTTCGACATTTTTTGTCGTTTCGTTATTTGAATCAAGAGAAGACAACATCTACTGTTCATCCATACATGTCACAAAAATCATTGAATTTTTTCGTAAGAATCTCCTAGTGTTATCAATGAAAACTATAATACTTGTTTCTTTCTCTTTTGAAATCCATGAGGATATCTTGCAAACGGTTCTCCATGATATTTTTATACTCAAGATTGGGAGGTGGAGGAAGATTGTTTGCCATTATTTGGAGTGTTATAGAAGAGGTATCTCTCTATGGTTTGAGATAATTCTCTTCGATTGTCATTGTGTACAACAAAAAATGAAATTGGTTCTTTGGAAATATAATTTAATTAGATTTAAATACCTCTAGGATTTGAAAATAAATATTTGTACAAGTTCCCATTAATATTTTTTTAATCCCTTTCAGAACCCCATATATAAAATTATATTATTATTATTTCTTTTATATGCATTTAACTTATGTATTAAATTAATTATTATTTAGTAAAGTGATATTTAATATAATTATTTTTTATTGTATATAAAAACTCATTCCTCCATTCCTCCATAATATTTATCAGGTCCTCAGTAATTTATATTTATTTAATAAAAAAATATAACTATATTATTCACTAATAAATAAATAAGTACTATAGTCACTAAATAGAAAATAAAAAATTTTATACATATTCTAATCAATTTATATTCTCTTGAATAACTGGTGATGTAATATCTATGATCAAGTATACCAGAATAATTATTAACCCTTGTGTAAAAATAATATTTATTCACCTTTATAAATAATATATAATATTATATTATTCAACATTGATTTTGGATACACTTAGTGTGTGTCCCTCTAAGCCTCTTGCTTAGTGGTATTAGGTGATGCTGCCTAAATTCCAACGTCAGCGTCAAACAGCATGTCAAGGAAACAATAGAGAAAAAGTTTAATGTACGAATATTATAATACTTCATACAGATTCTTAAAATATAATATAATCATTTTATCATGATATCTCTAATCAATCAGGTTGCATGCTAGTTCCATCAACCTATGTTCATGATGTCTCTTTTTTTGAATTTTTAGAAAATAACATCCCTATAAAACACCATGTACATAGATTTATTTATGCTATATAATTTCAATAAAAGGGCCTAAGATATCAAGTTATTTTAAATAACATAAGGGAAAATAAATTTCTCACATTTTTCAATAATTTATTACTTTTTATGATTCACCCAATGTATCCTACCACGCCTTGAAAAATTGTTGTCAATGCTTTCATCAATACATCAAAGTAAATGAATTAAAATATTCATTAATAATAATATTAAAGCCTAATGATCATTAAAAAAATCCCCTGATAGAAAAATACAATGACAACGTATGAATATGAATTTTCTCACTGGAGAGAATCATTCTCATAATATCCTACACTAGATATTAACAAGGGCGTAAACCCAGTGAAGGTTCCTCAATGTCCTATGATTATACACCCACAATAGACATTATCATTTATCTCCTATAAATGATATCATCTGACTGTAGAACATATATTTAATAATAGGATTGTATCACTTATGGGTTCTGATCATGGTGATTTGCTTCTATGTCCATTTAGGTCGACAGCTACTCTTAGGACATTTTTGCATACCATGTTACAAAGATGAACGATGAAGATGTGATATGGAATTTTTTTATATTTAAAATAATGAATAATGGTTATCATAAAGTACAAAAAATTTTGTTCTAGGGAACCAAAACCAATTGTTTTAAGAGACCATTTTATTCTAGTTGTACTAAATACAATACATATTCAGGTGTATTGAAGTTATATAATTTGAATTATTGTAGCAGATGGAGTGACACCATCTTTACTAGACTACTTATTCTCTTGAATGTTACTCTACTAGAAAAAAATGAAAATTATTATTGAACATATGATTCTAGATTAATGTTACATTCAATGGGCATGATATCCAACAAAAAAATATGAAATTTTAAATACTTTTTTTGTTTCAAAATTACCATGAATAACTCATAAATTGTACTATGTTTCGTGTATATCAATAACTGAAAGATTAATAATGTCATTCCAAATATTTATGGTACTTTAAAATCATCTCCTTATTTAGATGGTTATATGGATGTCAACAAACAATGAGACAGTTGACTTGGATTGTAGATATAATAATTAAATATGGGAACCTACATTATCCACTATATTTTCCATTGTGGATGAAAATTGATTACATGTATAATAAATATAGAAATAATATATGAAAAATCCATTATTCATTATCTATATATTGAATAAATCCTTTTGGATGACAAATATTACTCATAGTACAAGGTCCTTAATGTTAGAAAATTATAATTTTCCTGTAGGGATATGCATGATGTGTAAATACATTATGTTGGATCTACTTATATATAGACCAAAGACACCAGGTGATGATATTATTGTCTAATTTGAATCAATGATCAAATATCTAAAATTTAAGTGGGGTAATGGTAGAAAAATGAACTATTAATGGAAATTATTCATTTTGAGGGCCATGTTGTATGGGGTCATAAATTACATTCCCACTTATGGAAATTTTCCATGCTTTATATTTAATGTAATGTTTGGGTATCCCATTTGGGAAGAATTCACACCCTCGTTTTGTTTGAAACATTCCTCAGTGTCTTTGTTTTTAGGACATCATAACTTCCTACCTCAAAAACAGAAATAGTAATACTAGAGGAAAACATTTGATAAGAATACTGAACAAGGTACAACACTGTCTCTAATAACGGTAGATCAACTCTTAGATAAATTAAAATATACTGAAAATATATTTTATAAAGAAAAACTAAAAACCTTATGAAATTGGGTTTCCAAAAGTGATCAATATTATTTAAATTATAGTATTGGAATTGGTTATACATCATTTATTTTATTCATCTAATGCATTTTGAATATTTTTTATTCTGTATTATTGTTGAAACATTACAAAATGTTACTAAAAAAATATGGGAGCAATGCTATGATATAAAAGATTGGAATTTGTATAAGTGATGAGTTCTTACCAATGAAGGGATAAGGAAGGAATTTTCATCTTCTAATATCTTACTCTCTATTCTGATAGGAAAAATTGAAAATTTTCCTTTTTCTTTAGTGGTGTAAAATATCTAGATGTGTATTTATCGAATATCAATAATGTCTTATTAATGACTAATTTGAACTTATAAGGACTTAAATCACATGAATTTCATGTTTTTATGAAATATTTAATTCTCATTACTTTACATTGCATTATTTATAATAACATAAGACATAAATTAACCTTACTCCTCATCTTTTAAAAATATGTATGCGTTAATGTTATAGACTCGGTGGTTTTAAAATCATGAATAAAGATGTTGCAGTCATATTATGAAAACTATATATGTTAATACAACAAATTATACAATGATATAATGTTCCACCATGTGGTTCACCTAGTTATAGGGATTCATATATGTGGTACTGTAAATAAAATATGGATATACACCCTTGAAGGATATATATTGATTTTGAAAGGGTGTGTATAGAATCAAAGTAGGCTAGAAGGTTGTATTTCATAAAGAATTTGTTTTGAAAAAGATTTTGAATTATGCATCAGTTACCTATCATATTTTGAAATCATTGGAAATATTATCTATATTAAACCCTCACACTAATAATATCTACTCAATGTGATCATTCGAAAAAAAATTCCAATGAAAATTCAAAACATATATCAATGAAAATTTCAAGCTTAAAATCAATTCTCGCAAATTATCAGGCCTCATAGAAAAATTAAATTCAAAATACATTATTATATTCATTCATTATATTTCCATTTGATTCATTAATCTATTCAATATTAGGATTACCCCACTAATTTTCCATCTCAGCACATGGTTTTTAATTTGAATGATGTTTTCTCATCTAAATAAATGAAACATTTTTTATAGGCCTTAAAAATTTATAAATCTCTACTAAATTGTGTAAAAGAATTATATCCATAATGAATATGTGGAAATTATTATTTTAGGTTTTATGGTTGATGGGTTTCAAATGTGAAAAACATTGAGGTGGAAAGGGATGGATTGGTTCTTTATTAAGGCTGAATTACCTGATTCTAGTTTCTACTCATGCATGGTCTTCTTCTGATTCATAATTTCGTTAAATAAGATCCAAAATAATATAAATTTTTTTAGGGAAATCAAAAAACCTTTACAAATCCATAGTAATGGAATAACAATGTCATCTCCAAATTTAGATATATGTTTTTTTAAACATTGTAAAGGTACAATTTTTTTTTCTTTGGGATCTCTAGAAATGCACATATAACATTTCTAGGAAAGCTTTATATGGGCACAAATTTTTGTACATTTGTTTCACTACTAAAAAAATCTCATCTGAATTTTAATATGCACCAAAAGCATCAAAAAATGATTTAACTTACCACAAGTCATCTTCCCCTCATAGATAAGTACGATTATATAATGCATTTATAATTCGAGAGTTGGTTCAAAATAGAAAATTATATTCTAATGTGGCCAACCTAACATGATGTACATGGATATTAAGGGATCAAAAAGATCAAATGTATAGGGGAGGATGAATAAAGAGGAATTTGTTTTTGAATGTGTGTACTTCAATCTAAAAACAATTGAATCAATAATTTTGAACCAAAAATTATTTAAAGTTGAGAGGTTTTGTTATTAAAAAATGAATTTTTTTTAAACCATCATTCGTTGGATTACCCAATTAGTTCGGTGAATCTGAATTAAATTAAAAATGGTTTTGATTCAAAAAAAAATTATTTTTTCATTTCGCAGTATTTCTGGAGTGGATTTAATAATTAAATTCTCTTTTCATAAATTTCTACAATTTGAATCTAGAACAGCACAAATTTTTACAATCATTCATGCTTGATTCCATGAATCGAGTTGATTATTTTCATTCACAATAATTTTCAATGCACAAATTATATTACATAAAAGATCACATGTTTTTTTACACAAGACATGAAATAATACCCACAAAATTTGACAAATTTGATATGAAAACTAATAAAAAATTATTTGAAAAAATGCCATCAAAATTATAAATCTAACCAAGGATATTTATACAGCAAACTAATTTTTTACAATTTAATCATTCTGAATTGATTATTGAATACTTGAAAATCATCATGATAATACATGACAAAAACAAGTGTGAATTAAATACACAACATGGTATTTATTGATCATCTAAAGCCTTGAGCTATGATCCAAAAAACAATAACATGGAACCTATATAAAAAAACAAAGAATAAATCTTTTATTGAACGAAAGGGAGGAAAAATAAAAAATAATGAGTTAGTGAAAGAGATATAGTTTAAACACCCAAGTGGATGATGGAATTTCACAACCGAAGTGAGAAATTTCCATTTAATCATCCCCAATCTAAAGTTCATGTGGTTCCTTTCTCATGAGACACAAAAATGAAATTAGAGCAGTCTTTTTCAACTCACACAACTAGTAAACACTCCAAAAATCAAATTACTTCAGATTCACCACAATGAATTTTATTTTTAATGATATAATAGAAGTTGAGATAAAATGTAAGAACAACTTCCCAAAATTTTATCCTCATAGAAAACCTCCACGGTTAATTAAAATTTAATTCAAGAATATTGTTCATCTTTTGGTTTATCTTCAAAAATTTTGAATTCTTTGAAAAATATATTTTTTATACCATTCTCAAGAGAAATAAAGGAATATACCATTTGAAACACCATTATTTCTTCAATTTCACCCTTCAAAAACTATTCACCTAGAAAACTACTCACCATAAATGAAAAAGGCCTTAAATCAAGAATGGATGAAATAGTTAACAAGTTATTATTAAAATAATAAATAAAAGATGTCTTAGAATTTGAGACTTATATATGTGTTTTCTCGGGACCCATATTTGCAGCAATATAAAATTATTTATTTTATATAATGAGAATAATTTTATTCTGATTTTCTTCTACATTATTAATAATTTTTTTGGAACCAGTTTTATAATTTGCATGATCTGATGTATCACACTCATCAATTTCAGCTAGAAATAACCCAGTTTCCTCAAAATTTTCATCAAAACTGAATGAATCCATTTTCCCTTCCTCTTTACCCAATGATTCCAACGAAGGTTTTGAATTTTCAATTCCAAAAATAGGGTCTTCACAAAAAATATTATTTTTAATCATTTAAGCATAATAATTTTCCAATGGCATTTGATTTTCCAAATATATAGAAATTGGGGAATAGGTGACAATTTCTTCATTTAAATTTGTAAATGGAGATTACAAATCATTTCTTAACTCACCCAAAAAATATACCTAAATATAAAAATTATGTGGGAAATGATTTTCCATTACATCATGATATTTTTGAGCTTTCAATTATTTTAATTTATTGGAATGATTTTCCATTTGTTTGTTTACTTCCTGAATCATGAAAGTTTGACTTTGAAGCACAATAGAATATTTTTTAATTTTGAAATTATTTTTTTAGAATTAAAATTTTGAAATTGATTCATAACTTTGTTCCTAAAATTTTCTATAATCTAGAAATTTTTGGATTTAGTTGCTTTGAATTTTTTTAAAATATTAATTAGTGCTAAAAACCCAAAAAAGTCAAAAAAAAGGTCAAAAATAACATTAAAAATTCCCCAAAATGGTTCCAAATTGACACATGGATATTTATTCAGGTTAACCAGTGAATAATTTTTCCCTTAAAAATATTTCATAGTGGTGAACATTGGGTTGTCTCACATGGAAGTTGCATGATAAGTTGTCAAAAAATTCCATTTAAAATTTATTTTGGTTAATTTTCATAATTAGAAATAGGGAATTTAAATGAGTTAAACTACGTACTATGATATCAAATAAATTTTATACTAAACATATATATTAGGTATTAGAAATTAGAATCATGATGGAATAGAAAAGCCAAAATAAAGAAGGTAGCGGTGGAAGAACACTGATCCTCACACACTCACTTTATCATCATCGAAATAAAATGTCAAATTATATTTCTCAATTATCTCTCAAAAACCTATAAGTGAACAAATAAAATTAATAGAAACCATATAGGGAACTAAAATAAGGTTTTTAATATACTTATCAATGTGATCTAAATATTATAATACCTTGACGCAACTAAAATATAATAAACTCAGTTCAATCAATTGGGTGACCTCATCCAAATAAATTTTAAAAATAAAAATAACAACATTAGTTTATCAATTTTAACAAAATTATAAATCATATAGAAGAAACTAAATTAAGGAATGAAAATATACCCCCTTCAATCTTGAAAAAAAATATTCATCAAAAATATAATAAGAATATAATGAAGTGCCAAACTAAAAGGGACAGAATCCTTTGATTATCCCTGCCCACCACTACTTGGATTTTAGACCTTCATACCTTCATTATTTTCATTATTACTCCTATTATCAAATATATATTCTCTATCACATCCTCTTCCTTTAATCCAACCATCCTTTAAAAGGCTGTTGATATGATAATATATTGAAAAAATGGGGTGGAAAATGTTAAATCTAGAATTCTTTCTCCCGAATATTGGCTATGTTTGATCCTCCTCCTAGATGAGTATCCTATTTTTTTACTTTTAGAATGTTTTTCATAAATGAATTATATATTTTTCGTAAAGATTTAAATTATTTAGTACATGTATATGAAATTTGAAAATTAATTTATTGAATTTTACATTTTATTCCTAAATATACATTTTAACTTCCTCCAATATTCGGCATTTAAAGACTCACTTAATATGTGTCTTTTTCATTAAATCTAATCAGAAATGTGATCCTTTTAATTATATTTCATTCCCATGTGGAATAACTCAATTTTGAAACATTTATTTCAAGTTATACCTCATTCACTAAGGAGGGGTCTATTCTATATTCCAAAAACATTTTCCAAAATAATTGATTTATTTGGGAATTCATCACATTGAATCAACAATTATACCAGCTGAAACAAAATTAGCAAAATAACATATGAATCTTAAAAAAATTATTCACTAAATGTAAATCAATATTGAAACAATTATTCTAAAAATACAAAAGGGAATGAAAAGATTAAAAATTCTAGAATTGTTGATTTTTCATTATTAGCCTAAGAAACAACCCTAAAATATAAAAACAATGTAATTCATATCAAATTAATATATCAGTGGGCTTTAAATAATTGAAATTCATTTAAAATTTTTTGAAAAATATAATCTCTATCAAATTGGATTCTCAATTGAGGATACAAATCCCTTCAACCATTTAAAAAAGAATGAAATTTCAAAGAGAAGGTTAATGTGTTTTAAAAAAATATTATTATAATTGTAATATTATATATAATATACTTCATTAACATAATATATATTAAATTTTCAAATAATAATGAAAATAATTTTTTTATGTGATGATACTACCAATCCTAAGGAATAATAGGCTGTTGATGATGAAACTGAATAATTTTTATGGGATCGATAGAATGATGATGAAAAAAATATAATGAAATTGCATCACAATGTTAAATAAAATTTTCTTAAAAATAAGTAAGTGAATAAAATTTTTAGGGTGCCTATAATAAATTCTACAAAAATATAAAACCTAAAATGTCAATGTTAATTAGTTAGGTTTTTTTCATAATGGTGATAAATTTGTCAATTGATATATATTTTTGGTTACACATCTATATTATAATGAAGTAAATCCTTTGGGTAAATATAAAGGTAATATTAATATATAATTTCTCAATTTTTCCAAAAAAAATATATAAAGAGACATTAATTTCATTTTCATTATTCTTTGTATAGTTAATTTATTTTAGAATAATTCCATACGAAATATATCTTAATGACCACGAGAAAATCCCATAGAGCCTTATGAACTCCTCTAACCAAGTTACATATTTGGGATACTGAGGTTAAAGTAAATCCCAAACCACATGTTAGTTATGTACAAATTATAATGCCGGAATCATAGAATTATTTCAACATAATTCATAATGAAAAATTATTTCAGGTGAATTGAACTCGATAAAATATTATTTGAAATTTTTTATTAAATCCAATTTGATTAATAATTATCAATTAATTAAATTAAAAATTATTTATGAAAATTAATAATGTGAATCATAACCTATTCACCCCTATCAAAAAGCAGCAATGTGGTATGCATCACTAGAGAATAAATTATTGTGAATTTTAAATAAAAAATAAATGTTTTATGTGATATGAAATATCATATTTTAATTTTATTATATGGAGATTGATGAATCAAATTTCTAAGACACTTCCTTCCAACATCACGTTCTATAGAAGGATTATAGGGTAAATAATGAGGCTAAACTAGTATAATGAAATACAAAACAATTATGAGAAACATGTATAATTATGACATAAATGTAATTAATTATTTTTATAACATTATTGAATAAAAATATCTATTTATGTTCATATGATTTTTATATAGCATAGAAAAAATAATCGGTAGTGATTGTACGAAAAAAAAACATGTTTATTAGTTTTGAATCAGCCAGAACTATATGATCATATTAGAGGAGTATATTTTTGAGTGTCTCCTTCAACATATTCTGAGAATACAAAGCCGCAAGAAGTGAAATATAAGATCTTGAAAGGATTAGGGGAAAAAATATAATATTTTTAACATATTATTATCAATTCTATTTTGTAAAACTAATATATGTGAAATGATCAAAGTTAACTAGTGTTGGAACAAAGATTATCACATGAACAACCAAATGAACCTACTATCTTTGAGTCTAGTCAGTCCCATCATCAATATAACTAACCCATGGCAATCAATTTTTTCGATAATATTTCTCCTAAATGTTATTCAAAAAACTTCCAATAACTTTATAATACTAATTTTTTTAGGTTAATGTTTCATGTGATTTTTAACGTATTTTTATCTATTCTGCACCAGTTCCTCTGAAACTTTTATTTTCCTTACAACATCATTTATGTAATGTATTTACATAAGGAGATATGTCCAGCATTCAAAATGAAGAAGAAATATTTGGTAATTTCGTTATAGATTCAGTTGGTCTTGAGAGTATAAATAAGATCCTCAAGTTTGAATGTTGGGGAATCTAAGTTGGGAATACATACATTTTGTATATGTTTATAATAAATCTATCAAAAAATAATATAATATGTTCCTTAATGTTTATAAATATTAGTATTTTCTACTGGAATTTATATTGATACTATATAAATGTAAAATAATGGGAATCACTATTTGGATTCATTAATATAGGAATTATTTATACACAAGAAATTACTTTGGAGAACTGATAAATTTATAAGAAAAAAATAGTTAATTGATGTGTTATAAATAAAATAACAGACAATGGACTCTCATTGATTCCTTCAATGAAGGGGTAAAACTATAAAATCTAATAACATAAATTATATTATTTTCTTTATTTATTTCTATTTTTATAGAGCACTATATGTTGATCACACACAATCAGATAACTAAAAATAATTGTTTTGTTAATATATTTCGTGGATATAAAAAAAATTGACCACAAATTATGTGTATTGTAAAATTTTAATGTACTTCAATCAGGATTTTTTATATAATAATAAAATTTTATGTTATAGTATGTGTTTTAATGGGAATGTTGTTTTAATATGTTTGTTGTAAAATATAAGAAAAATAACTGCATGATGTCCGTGAACAAAGTCAGTGATCGAATATATATTTTGTTAAATTTACACATTACATAAAAACACACATTACATGATCAAAATAGAGCAAGTGAGATCAGATTGTTTTCAAACATTAGGGAAATAGTCCATAAGTCATTTGTGACCTGAAAAAACTTTCCACATATTAATCTTACACACAATGTGTTATGTATGACTCTAAGTACATTTTTTCAATACAAAGTTTTCCTTCAAACCCACATCATATAGAAAAAATAGGGAAAACAAGATTAGATTTTTTCAGACATTAATAAAATGTTCTATAATTCAATTTCACATGTAATAATTTATTTTACATTAATATGACTCCCAATTAGGTTCTTATTATTTTATGTTCACGTCTTCAATACAAAAGCTACATTTTAGTTTAAAAAACATCAATTTTTCAATGTTGAGAAATTGTGATTTTCTTGTATTCAAACATTAGGAAAAAACCATAATTCATTTTTCAAGTATTGAAATTTTTAACAAAAAATATGATACATGATGTGGTTGATATGACACAATGTATTGGTTTTCAATAGAAATAAGCCTTTTTTAGTTTAAAATGAATGTCAAAATAGGAAAAACTGAAAAAATGAACATGGGTTATTTTCAAAAATTAGTATAATGATCTATAATTAATATTCCACATATTGGAATTTATCGTATACCAATAAAACTAATCGTTTGACTTTTAGTAGTCAAATTTTTTTTGAATGATTTTAAAAATTTAAATTATTTTTTGTAAAAATGAATCTTGACCTACTCAAAACCAAGAAAAAAATCTATTGTAAGTATAAGAAATCTATCACTATAAAAATTTTTACTTTTTCGAATCAATCATACCTCAATATGAAACATAGTGTACCTAGTATGACACAAATTGTGTGGTTTTTAATTTTAAAGTGACATTTTTTTAATATATTGTCATATATTTATATTTATATTTAATTTAATTAATTATAGTATTAATAACATAAAAAATATTTTCTTATAGAGGTCAATTATTTTCCTCAAGTTGGGATGGATTGTTTGAAGATTCTCAAGATCATGAAAGATTGGATATAGAAGGTATAACTAAGATAAGGAGATTGAGGAAACAGGTCAAGAATATATACATAAATCATGAAATAGTGAATTCCAAACAATTATATTATTAAATTTATCCATGTTTTATCTATTATTTTAAAGTTAATTTCATTAAATTTTTTTCTTATTGTTATTTAGTTTTTTAAGAAATCTTTTGGAAATCCTTTTTTTCAATCAAATGTATGTAGCATTCTAGAAAAGAGATAACATGTTTCTTTTGGATTCGACATTTCAAGAAGCATGGGGTTGCTTCATCCACCGAAATAGAACATGTTCTTTATTTTATGGCTTATTACATACCATTGAGATTTAAATGCACATAACATACTCAATCTACCACACCTCAATATGATGCACAGTGTTATCGATATGACTAGAACTATTTTTTTTTATAATTTATATTTTAGTTAAAAACAAAGATCACTTACTCAAAACTGAGAAAATACATTCATATTTTTTGGATAATATATGGAAATTATCTATATATCATTTTAAATTTTTACAAATTAGCCACACCTCAATCAAACACATGATACAACCGGTATGACTCTAAGTGTGTATTTTTATTTAAAATTAACATTTTTTAGTAAAAAGACAATTAATATACTAAAAACTGAGAAAACAAATTTTCATTTTTTACATTAATTATGACAATGATCCATACATTATTATTGATGGGTATGAATAATTGAACATTAATTAGATATATGATGTGCCCCATATGACTCCAAGTGAATCTTTATATATATAATTGACATTAACATTACTAAAAAAGAAAAGTGAAATACTCAAAACTAAAAAACACATTTGGATTATTTTTTACATTAATAAAACGATATATAGCTTATTTATTAGGGGTCGGAAGCAGTTGCAAGTAAATCTAATGAATACTGTTACCTGAATAACTTAACATTTCCATTATAAGTTTAAAACTGCCATTTACTTCCAAAAGTGGTCTACTCACTAAAAACCAAGAGAAAAAATAATTTTTTCTTGATAATTTATGACAATGATTTATTAGTCATTTTTGAAATTTATGAAATATATTCACATAAAACTGACGCATGATGTGACTGGTATGATCCAAAGTGCTTGTTTCTAGTTTGAAATGATACTTTAGTAATTAAGAAAAGTGACACAATTAACATAAAAAATGCATTTATATTATTTTCTTAATTTCATAAGATAATCTCTATATCATTTGTGATATGTATAAATCATATAAACCTCAATCTGATGTGTGATATTACTAATATGACTCAATATGTGTAGTTTTATTTTAAATTGACATTAATTTTTGTAAAAACACAAGTCACAAAGTCAAATCCAATAAAACACATTCGAATTCCTTCAATACATTAGAAAAATTATTCATATGTCATTTTTTATGTGTATTAATCATATTCAACTCAATATGATACACGTTTTACTTCGTATGACTCTATGTGTGACTTTTTTTAAAAAATTGAAATTCATTTTAGTAAAAAATACAAATGAAATACTCAAAACTGATAAAAAACATTTATATTATTTCAATACTTTACAAAAAAATGTGTCTTTTTTTTTACATTAATTATTGTTTGATTATCTTCATAATTTAGTATTATGATTAATTATTATTTTTTGATTTATAGGAATTAATTTCATATAAAACTAACACATGATGTGACCAGTATAACTGAGAAAGTGTGTTTCATTTTAAAATATAGTTTTTTAGTTAAAAAATTTGGGATGCTCAAATACAAAAAAAAAATTATTAGGATTATTTCGATAATTTTTTAAAAAAATAAATTAAATCATTTTTGATGAATAATAATTTTCCTCACCTAAAAATGACACAGGATGTGACTGGTATGACTGAAAGTGTGTGTTTACAATTTAAGATTACACTTTAGTAAAAAAATCAGGATATAGAATAAAACAATGAAAACTCATTTGGATTGTTCTAATACATTAGTAATATGAATCTCAAGTCATCTATTAAGTGTTGAGGTCCTCCACACCTCAATGGGACACATGTTGTTAGTGGTATTACTCCCTATGTGTCCTCTAATTCAAAATTAACATTGATTTTAGTAAAAAAGAAAACTGATATACTCAAAACTGAGAAAATGAATTAATATTGTTTTGACATTTAAGGAAATAAATCCCTAAGTCTTTTGTGACATTTAAGAATCATCCTTACAAAAATCATATACATGGTGTGCCCAGTGTGACTCCATGAGTGTGTTTTTATTTAAAAATTACATGAATTTTATTAAAAAGGACTAGTGAAATCCTCAAAAAATTGAAAAATAACTCATATAGATTTCATAATTTATGAAAACAATCAATATAATGTATTTTTGTAGGAATCATCCTCACGTAAATCTTATATATGGTGTGCCAGATTTAACTCACTATGTTTATTATCAGTTTAAACAAGCATTTTTGTTCAAAAGTGTTCTCACTTACTAAAAATTAATCCAACACATTTGGATTATCTCAATAATTAAGGAAAAATATTAAGAAGTTTTTTTGGATGTGTATGAATAATTATCATTTCAAAAGGACACACAATGTGACTATAATTACACAAGGTGCGTGTTTCTATTTTAAAATTACATTTTAGTAAAAAAGACAATTGATATATCCAAAACCAAGAAAATATACCAAAATTGTTTTAATGATTTAGTAAAATGATCCATTTGTCATTTTTTAATTTTTAAGAATCAATGGCACATCAATCTGACACATGATGTGGCCAGTATAACTCAAAGTTCATTTTTCGAGTTTAATATGACATTTTAGAAAAAACCAAGTGACAAAATCAAAACCAAGAATACAAAGTCAGAATATTTTTATACTTTAATAAAATGATCCATAAGTAATTTTAGATGTTTTTGAATTATCCTCACCTCAATCCAATGCACTATTTTACTATTATAACCCCAATTGTGTATATTTATTTAAAATTGACATAAATTTTCCTAAAAAATAAAATTCACACACTCAAAAATGAGAAAACTAATTGGGGTTAATTTGATGTAATAAAAAATTATTCCTTAGAAATTTTTAACATGTAAGAATCATCTGAACCTAAATATGATACACATTGTGTCCATAATGACTCCAATTTTATAATTTTATTTGAAATAAACAATAATTTTAGTAAATAAGACAAGTGATGTACTCAAAATAGATAAAAAAACATTCTTATTATTTTGTTACATTAGAAAAATTATCCAATTGTAATTTTTTATGTGAATAAATCATTATCACATAAACATAATGCACATTGTTCCTAGTATAACTCATGTTGTTCTTTATCTTTTTAATATTGACATTTTACCTCAAAAAGTGTATCCCCAACTAAAAACCTAGAAAACCCATTCATATTTTATCGGCAATTTTGAATAATGATTCAAAATAAATTAATGATGTGTAGGAATTGGACTCATGTCAAACTAACCAAAGATGTGATCGTTATGATTCAAAGTGCATGTTTCTAGTTTAATATAACATTTTTGTAAAAAACACAAATGACATACTAAATACTGATAAAATTCATTCGGATTGTTTAACAATTTAGGGAAATGATCTGTGAGTAATTTTTGACCATGATAAATTTATTTAATGTCAATATTACACACATTGTGGTTAGTGTGACTCGAATTATGTGTTATCAATTTATAAGTGACATTTTAGATAAAATTGTGAATCACATCATAAAATATGAACAAAAAAGCTTATATTGTTTTTACATAATTTTATATTCTATGAATTTGTTAATTATATTATCATATTTCACTTAAAATTATTATCTTAATTTTAAATGAGATAATTCATGAAGATGAACAAGAAATTGTGCGACATGACAGAATCTACTACAACTCAATCAGATACACTTTGTTTCTTTTATAACTCAATTTTTTAAAAAATCACTATCTATTTAATTAATTTCGTTATAATATTACTAAGATAAAAAAACTTATTATACTGGTGTATTCTTTTTCTTTAGCTAAGGAGGATTGTTCAGAAATAACATGAGTCGGGGTTGGGTACCAATGATAAAGGAAAATTGATGTTTTTTAATGTAAGTGAGAATTTTTACAATCTCATGTAATTGAAGAAAACAATTTTTGAAATGTAATAATTTAGAATCTTTTCTTGTATTTGGGTTTTAAATTTTATTTAATTTAAATTATATATTTCCAAAATATTATTTATATTGTTTCTATTATTGTAGTGTGCTGCAAATTTAACTATACAGTGCAGTATTCACATTTATCAGTGATTCTTATAGTGTTCAAATTTTGTCTGTTTATCAGAACCACTAAAATTGATGATGAATGACAAACATTATCAGTGATAAATTAAATAACTCATAAATGGGTTCATTTATAAGTAATTTTTTATTGTACTGATAAAGGTTTCCTTCATCAGTGCTTTTCAAGTACAGGTAATATCCTGGGGTTTTTTATTAATATTCTGCATTGCTGTATGATTATATTATTGGGCTTTAACCGAAATTTTATGAATAAAATAGATTTATTTATATTATTTTATTCTCAAACTCCTCCTTTATCTCAACTTTTTTCATATCAATTTAATTAAACTCCAAAAAAATAATCATTCCTGGAAATGAGAAAATGATTAATAAATCCAAACCATACTTCACACGGTTTTCCTTGTACATAGTAGAAATATGAATTCCTACAGTAAATGTAAAATTTTATTAACATTAATGAACATATTAGATAATTTTATAGAAAGATGTATTATAAAAATGTACCCTATATATGTATTCACAAAAGAGACTCCCATTGATTCAAACCTGAGAATCTAATTGATAATATTGAGACCAACCACTTATGTAAGGAAATATAAAACAATTAATTCTTCATATGGAATGTGGGAAATATATCCATCTTTTAATGTGGTGTCTACAAGAAGTTGTTCAGATAATAGATGTTGTAGTAGAACTAGATGAGAGATGGTACTCTCATAAGGTCTTTTTGTTTTCTTGGTAATTCACAAGATTAATTTGATTTGACCTTCCTTGTTCCATGTAATCTTAACTGTTTGTAACACCAACCTCACTGTAGTCCTTTTTTATCAATTTTTATTGGTTACTCAATTTAAAATAATTATTAAGGTGATACCTCAGGTATCATTATAATATTAGACAACCATGTTATGAAAATTACAATAGTATCATTGACCATTATAATATTCGGATCATCAAGAGGAATAGCAAGATCCGTTTTCGGCTCTATATCTACTTAAATACACTCTATAATGTGATATTTTTGGAGTTATTTTTATTATATCTTATTTTTTGGGATATTTTACTCCATACCCCTATTAAAAATGTTTTTATGTGGGTGTTGATAAATAGAAATCACATATAACATTACTATATACAATGTTAGTAATATAATGTCCTTGAAATATTCTTATTCAAATTTGGAGAAAGAGTAATGTAAAAACTTATTACCTTGGGTAATGTATATGGTTGACGGGACTGACTAGCCTCAAATCTAGTGGGGTTACTTGGTTGTTCATGTGCTAGTCATTTTTCCACTACTAATTCACCTTGATATTTTTGCATATATTGGTCATCAAAAATGAACTGCATAGTAATATTTTTCCAAACATCTACTTTAATCTATAATAACATCATTATAAAATATGTATCTTCTTATGGTTTTATATTTTCAAAATATTTTTTGAGGAAACCCTCCCAAACAAACACCTGTAACACACTCATATTGCTCCCAGCACTTCAAATCTACTGAAAAAAAGTTTCTTCTGGTAGGGTCATGGAATATTCTTATATACAAACCATATAAAATATATTAATGTAAATAGATACTTTTATGTAATACTATTATAAATAATAAATAATTGTACTTATGTCCTACTAACACATGTTTCTCAGGCTTCTTCTGTATTTTCATCTACTGGTTTATCCTCTTTCTTTATATGGGACTCCTTCCAAAACACATGATGTGGGATATAAGTGGAATCAAATTTTGATTCATCACTCATCTTATAGAATATGGGACATATGTTTTTTCATATCAAATAAATCATTTATTGTTTATTTAAAGTATATACCATCTTCTTATCAAGTGAAGAATATTGTTCCCTTTCTTTTCTATAGTGGAATATTGGTTATGAATAACCTTGTTTATTTTTAGCACTCCATTTTTGTTTCATAAATTAACAAAAAAATTAATTTTATAAAATAAATATTTTCAAATGTTATATTATTTAAAACAATAAACTTGAAATGATATCTCATCACACTGACTAATGAAGAAATTACATTTTTCTTGCTTTCATGTGTGCATAAATAACTAGTTGGTGGGACAATACTTTCTCCTCAACATCCCTAATATGGAACATGGTAGGGAGATCCTGGATTCCTCTATATGATTTCCTCGGGTCTATAAATAAATATTTATTATTGAAATATTTTATAATAACTATAATCTACAAGTAATAATGGAAGTTATATCAATAATTAATTATAATTTTTTAAAATAGAGAAAATATATCATAACATTTCCTTAATATCGTTGCAAATGGTTTAATTTGAAATTTGTTGGACATGGTTCCAAAAACATATAACAATTGAGACATTCATCCATATTATAACCCCAAAATTGCTAATGAACATTAACATGTTAGATTACACATACTGACCCTGTTAATTCCAACCAAACTAAAATTTTATCTACATTCCTCTAGCCTATATAATTTTATTCAACATTGTTATGTTGTAATGTTTTTTGTTTTCATCAGGAAAATATTATTGAACCCCAAATAATTATATAGTTTCAGCATCAACCATCTATTATTCCTCGAGATTGGTAACATCATCATGTGTAAAATTCTATTTCTACATGATTAGTCAAACATTTAGTTTGGAATACATAAATACTACATATAACACATAATATTATGAAAAAATAGTAGTATGTTAAAAAATATTTTAACCTACTCATTGAACTCTCTTGATTTTTATTAATGGATGAATGGATTTCTCTCATATATTGATCATCCAAATCCACTTTTTGGGGACCAATATAATGTATAAGATTCTATAGGAAAGGGGAATATTATGAAATAATAGTGATCACCCATTGAAATGGTTATCCTAAATTGAATTTTAATTTGAACCTAAAGATTTTTAGTCACAATTAAAATAACTGGCTACGTCTTGGTTGAAGGATGAAAGACATAAAATATATTCACTTCATTGTATTGAATTATGAAAAGGTAATCCTTTTTCCCTTTCATATTTAAATTCACCTTTATAAAACTAATTTCATTAACTTTCACAGTATTCCTTTTTTCTACCCATTTGTAACAAAAAAACATCTCATAAATTACATTATATTCCAACTTGTATATCTATTCAATGATTTTAAAACATGATATATCCACATAAATTAGATTTTTAACCCAGTAAAAAATATCTACATCACTTCCACCACAAGAATAACTCAACTATTTTTCATTGTGCTTTAGTCATTTTTTCTTTTTTATAAAACATATAATTATTAACAAATAACAAGTTTAAGGAAAAAAATTCATTTGGTCCCTAGGCTAGATATCAATGATATTTAAAAACTGAATTTGGATTTTTAGATAACTCCTTATAAATATTATCTCAGAACTATCTTATAAACTGTTGATTATGTACCTTTGATATCCATTCTTCATCACTTAATAGATGAATATTTCTAATAATTTATTTATGGGAATAAACATATGGATAAAAATCCCCACTGTTATGTAATATGTAAAGTTGAAATTGATCCTGCTTTATGATAGTAATTGTAATAACATCTCTTTCATAAATCCATTCACCAATATAAATTCCATTATGATGAGACTTTGGAAGACTGATGAAATCATCATCTGATAGGTAATCGGAAAAGAATTCAATATATCAATATAAAATAAAACCTTCTTGATGACATTGATTCATGATGTTACATTTCTAAATCATTATATATTTTTAAATTTTCTACATATATCTATAATGGAAAAGGCCACAAAGTTGAACCTCTCTAACCATGTGAACCCTCTGGTGGACAACTATATCAAATAATTATTATGGTAAGAACATCTCTATTTCACATAATATGAATGAAACCTCCTTATTCATGATTGGAAACTTCATGATGTCTATATATTTATTATATATGTCTTTAAAATGGAGAATATCCATCTTAATGTATGTCCTTCATTTTTGGAAGAATTAAACGTTAAGCAACAAGCATCAAATCATGTATAAAAACATAGATGTTTTGTGATTTCATTCCCTTTATATTCAAATTATTAATGGAAATTACATCCTTAATATTTTGATGGGAAAAATATCTCCATGAATAAAACCAATGATGAAACTTCTCTAGATGAATCAGAATATGTGGTTGAGGGAGGTAAACATCTAAGGCTGAGGAGAAGTTTAACTGAACAGACATATGAAAAGATAGAAAAGACTTATCTTATTTTCTACCTCCAATGGAGACACATTCTTTGAAGAATCTTAAAGAGAAGTATATTGTAACGCCCTGACCTCAGTTACCAAATCGGTGCATTATTACATAACATTGGCATGATCATAAGGAAATCATGTCTTGAAAGACAGATCAGTTTAGTATTATTGAAAACAAGATTCATAGATAAGTTCAACTTTACAACTTGAAAAGAAATGATACACATATATATTTTATTAGGAACATAAAAGTCTACTAGTTTATGCCTGCAGGTCACTCATAACTAACTTCTTCACATCCTGGGAAAACGAAACATAAGATAGGGGTGAGCTCAAATGCTCAGTAAGGGTAAGTAATACAACCGAAAATGATATAAATATTAAGCATGGAAAATAATTGAAACCACATGCCTTTACCAATAATAAACATGAAAACTTTTATGGAAAGAATATGAGCTGAGTAAATAATGCCATAATAAAACATAATCATGTGTATTATACTAGTCGAACAACCACATGAACCATCAATATTATTTCTATAATGAGGGATTGTATAATTCCAGAAATTTTGAAACATTTTGTCAAGGACTCGGCCAAGACGTCTAAAAATGATTAAGGCCTTGGCCAAAACCACAAATCAAATTGGGAAAGGGCCTCGGCCAATTCCACATCTAGTTGTCTCATGAGACCTATCGATGCATCGAGAACCTATAGCAGGATCCACCCATCACTTAATAAGTCCGATACATTCTTCATATAAAAAGGTTTAAACATATCATAAACATTTATTTTAATACTAGAATACGATATTTCAATACTTTAACCATAAATTATGAATGGTATAAAAATAGCACATCCATAGTAAAATATATTACAAAACCCTCAAGACAATATGGATGTTTTGTATCACAATAAATCAACTCCAAATAAACTTAAAATCCATCAAAAGATTTTTACATAGATGAAATCAAAACTATTTTTAGAGAAATATCTCTTTCTATTTTGAAATCATTTAAGAGTCACATAATTATAAAATAAAAAATTTACATTGAAAATATTTTTATAAGCTTGTAAGGGAAAATTCGAAGATTTTATAACGGTAGAAAATAGCTGCACCAACTATATAAGTTAAAAAAAGACATTATCACCTTAATTTTGTCGAAAAGTTTGTAAATGACCTTGTTTGGAAAACGATAGAAATGTTCCATCAAAAACAACTTATAAAAAAGTCAAAAAAGTGTATAAATGATGTTAACCCATATTCTGAAAAATAGTAAGAATGTTTTTAAATACATTTTTAGGAAATATAGATGTGGATGATAAAGAGTTCCCAATATATAATTATGTATAAACAACCTCGGATAATGAAGAGACTGTGAAATAAACCCTTACCTTATACTTTTCCTTGGTTGAGGGTAGGTTAACCTCCTGTATAATGGTGAAATAATTTTTACTAAATTATACAAGAATCATATACATTAATATGATATCATATATGATCTTTTAACATTGATTTGTTAATAATATCTTAGTATTATCATCGTTTCCAGTGTTAACCGATTCGTCATTCTTTATATTATTTGTTATGTGAGCCATATTTGTTATGGATGGGATGTATATAATTCATATCTAGAATGATATCAAGTCCTTAAACATTATTTTTAATCATAAAATGAGAATTATAATTCAATGTATATGATGTGGAATGAATCTCATCGCGTTTGTGGATACGGTAGTCCATACGTACGCATGAGCTACAATATAATTATTTTGATATTAAAATAAAATATAATTGGATTTTATATCATATATACAGAATCATTATCATGTTATATTTATTATTTACCTGAATTACACATCATTGTTATACCCATCTAAATAATAACGATTTGAATAACAATTACACCATGACGTGGAGATGGTAAGCCTTACGTATGCACGTATGGTGGATGGGAATAACAAAGAAAGAAGAAGTTGAAGATGAAAGGAACATGAAAGTGGGTGGTGAAAACATTACCTCCTCTTCGGGTTCTTCCTTTTGATTTGATCAAAAGGGATCCATAAGATGGATTTATGATTAAAGGAAGGACACTAGGATGAAGGTAGGATAGTTTATAGGTTATTTGGGTAGAGTTTGGCTGATCCAAAAGGCTTTTAAGGTGTGAATAATCGGTTAGATGTGGTGTCTTTTATAAGGGGGAGGAGGGGCTCTTTAGGAAAAACATGAAGTATTATTTTTTAATAAATTCATATTCAGTTTATAATGGCTCCAAATTGGATTATTCATAGTATAAGGTGCATATAGGTGGAAATAATTTCAACCAATAGATTTTAGACAGGATTGGGTCATTATATTTACCTTATCTTTTAGTTTTAACTCATAGTTAATTAGTTTGACATTTACTATGCCACATTGTATTATTTTTATTATATAGTTACTAAACTTACTATATACATCCAAGATACACCCAAGTGGTCCATTAATAATACTTCTATCATTATATAAGTCCTTTGGATGAACATTATATTTTTAGGAATAGAATGTCAATTAATAATATAATATTTGTTTTAAAATTCTTTTATGTCAATTTTGACACTATTTAATAATTAATTTTTTTTAAAGTCATAAAAAATTATTATTTCGAAACAAATTTATTTAAGCAATCCTAACAAGTCATATTAATCAATAAAATTCGTGGATTTCATCAAAACATTCAAATTATATTTATTTTAATATTTAAAATACCAATTGTTTGATTCTTTCATTAATAATAAAAATATTGCATCATCATTGTGTCATAAATAAATTTAATTATTCAATGTATAAAAATTATAAATAAAATATTATTATATATGAAATCGTTTTATCTTTCTAATGACTATTTATAGTCTAAGATATAAAATATATAACCATACTTAAAAATTGTTTTTCTAAAAGATATATGATTATTTTATTTTAGTATTTACTTTAACTTAATTAATATAAAGTGTCATTATCACTTACAAGTGGATCCATGGGGTCACAAAATCTACCCAAATATGCCCATGGTCTGACATTTATCAACAAATAGGGTTAGGACAGGTTTTAAATTAAATTAATATTAATATAATATTATTGTTTTACCCTTATTTACACGATTTTTTCTTTAACCGTGGTAAATAAAATATTTACCGAAGTAATTATTCAAAATGTCAAAAAATAAAAGTTACCTATTTACACAATTTGGACCTCCTGATTCCAAATATGGAATTCATATTTCTAAATTCAAAACACAAAAGTGGCAGAAATTAATTTAAAATTAATTCACGTTGTGAAAACAAAAAGCGTGTTTTTAAGAGATAAAAACTATCAAAAGATTGACAGTTGTTTATGTCCGGTTTAAATGTGAAATTATGTCCAATGACAAACATTGTATTAAATGGTAAAATTATATTCTAAATATACTTTAAAACCACTCAAATTCATAATTTATCACTCTTAATTATTTTGATTAAAAATGTTGTCTTTATTTAAAATTTTGTAATTTTCACTATTCATAAAAATATAAAAGTTTTCCAAAAAGTTCCAAAATTTTACCCTAGGCTTATTTCGATATTTCGAATCCAAAAAATGAAGTCAATTTTGAGAGATAAAATTTATAAAATTTCAAAAAGTGTATATTACTATTCATGATTTCTAGTTTGATTTGTTGTTGTGTGTGTTAGAACCCGAAGTTACGTACAACACATGCTACTGTATTATTCAAAGAGAAGTGTACCGTGGAATATTGGTGTGTTACATATATGGAATCCACCAAGGATGTCTGTAAATAATGGAAACCAGGTGATAATATTGATCACTTGTCAGAACTTATTATGAGCTCAGAAAATACGTGTGTGACCATGTTCTATAACCTAATTCTACTAAAGAGGAAGCAAGAAAATATGTGGAGGTCTTAGAGGGTTACTCTCAATGAGAAGCAGTATAAATGGATCAATAATCAGGACCTGATTCTTGTTGGGGGATTTAGTAATGGGAAGATAAACCCTAAAGAGTATAATTACTCTTGGGACAAGCTGGAATTTTAGTTCAAATAAATCATATTTGATGAACCAGACACCCATGTCAATGAAATTTTAATTTTCCTTAAAAGTGTTTTCATAATAACAATTTAATTTTCAATAATTAATAATTGAAATTTTTTTTCTCTAGATGGAGTGTGAGATGTTGGAAGTGAAAATTAGGAATATTAAATTTTGATAATGCCAACCTTTCCCTTATACTAATGTCAGTCATTTTAAATCCATCCATGATTCCATATATTTTCCTAGAAAAAATTCTATCATTCTAATAACATAATCAAATAAAATTTTCACCATATGTATGAAATAAAGAAAATTTCATACCTAAAAATAATTATAGTATGGTAATTCAATGAAAATTGGTCACTTTCTCTGATGTCCTAAGAACATAGCCTTCGAGGAATATGTCAACAAAACTGATTGTGTCCAATATTCACAAATAGTATTTCCAATCATTACTTTAATAATATATACTATCTAATTTCAAAAATCAGTTAATTCATTTATCATATGATAAAATATGTCCCTCAATTTGAATTCATAACTTCTATGAGCATTATATCCTATAAAACATTATTACAATATCAATTTCATATCTTTTATTAGTGGACTGAAATATACTATGAGTACTAATATGTACTCTAAAATGATTTGTTAAAACTATAGATAATTCAAGATATAAGTTTCCCAACTCATTTACATATTTAGGAAACTCGATATCTATTTTCTTCTACTAAGGAGAGTCAGTTGAATGACATATTTTCCAATCATTAATTATTGTATTTGTGAGATGTGCTAATTTATTTGTGAATTTTTAATAACCACATAGAATTCTAAACCATGGGATGAAATAATGTTACCATACATATTTTTATGGACATGATGCGTCATTATTTTATCAATTCTTACCACCCTTAGGGAATTTCATTTGTGATTTACAATACATTAAAAATGGAATCGTTTAGGCAATCATGTATTTTTTGTAAATCAATAACATTGAATATATCATCTATTTATCATCATACTTCTAAAAATTAATTTCATTTAATTATATTAGAATATAATTTTGTAGAAAAATTAGTTTTGTAACGTTGGTTTCTCTCCATCCACTATCGCCTTTCAAATTGGATAACATCTATAAAGCTAAAAATGAAGTGGAATATGTAAAATTGGTATGAAATTATCACTAAGAACACCTATTTAAATTCTCAAACAACATTAGAATATTTCAAAGGTAATATTTAATTTAAATTTTCATTTCATCATTACGATCTTCATCATCATTTACACTATTATTCATATCATATGATCTACAAACCATATTTTCATCCCTACCAGTGTGCACGTTCTGTTTTCAGACATCATTATTCCAACATTTATAGCTCTAATATATTCCATGATAAATAAAATATTATTCCAACTCTTACAGAGTATTTTTTCTTGAATAATAAAAACATATTCTCATAATGAGGATTTTAGAAAGGTCGTATGCATGCACTATTTATAACATAATGAACTCTTTAAATATGTCTTTAAAATATTTATCCAGATGATTAGTGTTCATCAATTTTTGGTTCATATGAATCCTATTACATTTACAACATTTTCATTGTTTACAAAAAATAAATACTTTCATAAAAGATTTTCATCATCAAAGGTAAAATTCATATATTATTCTAATAAGTGGAACCCAACTATTTAATGTTATCAATTATGATTCTTGATATGTTATCATTTCATATAAAGGATACATTAAATGAAATAACCTAGTATAAACATTTTTTTGTGAGTTTAGGTTCCTTGTTTTATGTTATGTGGTAAATAATGTTGTAATAAATATCTAGGTAAAAAAGTTTTATTTATTATTAGCTGGTAGAATTCGTTTGGAAATTATTTTTCTTTCAAAAAATTTAATTATGTAATGGATTTTTAAATTTGATGAAAATTTCTTTTATTGGAACATAGAATGTCATGCAATTTATAGATTTTGACACATGTTCAATGAGCATATAATTTCAAGAAATGAATTGGAAGAACTCTTATTAATGATACAATTGAATTTGTATTCCATGTTAGTCTCTTTTT
Source organism: Viscum album (assembly GCA_963277665.1). Classification (NCBI taxonomy): domain Eukaryota; kingdom Viridiplantae; phylum Streptophyta; class Magnoliopsida; order Santalales; family Viscaceae; genus Viscum; species Viscum album. The sequence goes on from OY728146.1 coordinate 387,565,366, forward strand.
TTGGATATAATTATAGACTATATATTATAATAACACCAATAAATATATTGGTACTATAACTAATGAAATAAAAAATATTCCATAAATAGTACAGTTATCAATCTTAGGTATATTTCACATATCATAAAATATCGAAGTCCTCTGTTAAATTTCCAAAAATACCCTACAAATACTTTCCATTATTTATGAATTAGAAAAATTATTTAGCATGTATTCCATATCATTGAGATCCAAAATATGGAAATTTGACCTCCTACAATGAAACAGATCACTATAAGCTATCTCCCACATCTAGTAGTTAAAACCTTTATAGGTTTACCCAAAACAATATAATGGTTCTTAATAAAATTCAAACCACATATATAGTTATGGTAGATTTTAATGAACATTATAAAATTATTCAACTATCTTATAATCTATTATGAGTCTGAGATAAATATGTTTTAAAATAGATCTTTTTATATGTGACACTCAAACCATTTATAGTGATTCATAATAGATAAAAATATTGAAAATATTTTATACATGTAATTTCAGTTAAAAAGATTTATATTTTATATAAAACACAAGCATATTCTATTGCAGTTATTATAAAAGTAACATGCATTCAAATTATATAGTTCCACAAATAATAATAATACATAACAAGTTAATATAAAATAAATTCCTATAAAATAGATAATGGTATTAAAAATTTATAAAAATATCTAATAATAAATAAGATGACCCCTTTATGAATTAATATTTAAATAAACTTTCCACTAATTTCAAAAGGAAATTCGGTCTCAGAAGAATCTATATTTCATTATATTTTTGTTTTGTGAAATGAAACAAATATTGAAATATGATACGGTAGTGGCCACTAAAAATAGAATTCATAAGGTATTGTAGTGTTTTAAGAATAAAGTTTTTTATTCTATGGAAGTAGGAAAGACACTTGGAAGAAAATGGAAAGAATCATTTTATTTTAATCCTTTATAGTAGGAGGGATATGTGGAACTTGGAGTTGATTCCCTAATTTTCCGCAAAAAACACTACATACTAATCAATTATAGTCATTTCACGACACATTATGTTGGAAATGATTTTTTGTTGAACATAGTGGAGGTTCATTCTATCATAGTGAAAAATAATGATGACTTAATGAAATGAACCGGAAGGCAAGGGGGAGGGTGACCAAATAGTGGCTCAAGGAAAAAGAGATTTTCTAGAACATGGGAGAATAATAATACTTGGATCTCATATTCGATTTCCAATTGTTCTCCAAAAAACACTTCCTACATAATATTGCAGTCACCTCCTTACATGATAAGTGGAAAGTGTTTTTGTAGTGGACTACTAAGAGCTCCACGAAATCGGAGTGGGATATTATAATAAATGAGGAAAAAATAAATGTTATAGGGAGGGAGATGAAGAAGCAACAATGGATCAAGGAAAAATAGATTATGTGGGACATGGGATAAGCAGGGATACATGGAACTGGTAGTCAACTACAAACTGTGCATTGAAAAACCTCTTCCTAGTTATCATTTATGGTCCCCACCTTACATGATAAGTGGGCTGGCTTTTGCGGTGGATTTCAAGGAGAACCATGATACCAAAGTGACAGATAATGATGAATTATTGAAATAAAAATTCAAGGTGAGTGATAAAGAAAAACAGAAATAATTTGAGGCAAGGGAGAGTATGTAGATAATACATGGGGAAGGTCATACACAAATATGATCACTTGTGTGTATGTTGTTTGAACCATCAAGGAAAATTAAATAAAAAATGTTTTGATAGAGATAAAGGTTTCATAAGTGGTAACGTACATTGATTTTAATATATCATTATAATTAAAATATTCTAAAATTAAACAACCTATAAAATAAGGAAAATATAGAGAAACTAAATTATTTAAAAAAACCCTTCAAAATCAAAGAAACCAAAAAAAACTTTTAGTTTCAAAAGCCTAAAATAATTTTATTTTGAATAAAACTTCCCTAATAATAAATGAGGATATAAATTTAATTTATAAAAACCTTATAAATCATTCAAATAACCCATCCTGTAAAAATTTGTTTATATATGTAAATAATAACGACCTTTGTATATGAAAATGATACTTTTTTCAATAATAATTAATTTTCATCACTTTTAAAATCAAATTATTAATTCAACAAAAGAAATAACCAAATTCAGCACTTTATTTAAAAAATTTCATTCCATAGTAAGAACCATTTAAAAAATGATTTTTTTATCCTTTTTATAAATAGTAATTGTATTCCAAAATCACATCTATGAAATCCAATTTAACCAAAGCCTATGACTTTTAAAACTACTAAAACACTAATACACTAAAACATAATATTTTTCATGTAAAATTTAAAAACATTAAGTATATAAATAAATTTTTATAATAATGTAAAAATTAAATTCATTCATATCACAAAACATAAAAGTATAATTAAAATATCTAATTTTATTTTAAATATTGAAAATCTCATTCTATAATTTCATTCGGAAAAACACTTTCATCTCTAAATTGAAATTTTATAATTTATAAAAAATTATTATAACATAATTTAGTAAATCTATGCATATTGATAAATCATTAAATAGTTTAATTAACTAAGCAATCAGTCATCATTAATATCATTGAATAATAAAGAAAACATATCAAAATACAATATGAAATATTTAAATCAATTTAGATTATTAATGATAATCATTAAAGAAACCCCTAAATAAAAAAGGGTTATCTAATGAATTAAAATAACCAAAAATAAAACATCTTACATGTCAAAGAGATAAGAATCTAGATTATCATGAATTTAGTGATGCTAGAACCAGCACAATTTATAAGTCATTCACCTCCCTCAAACCTATCTTTTTGTCTCTCTCGAGATGGCCAACAGAACCAACTATTGTAGGCCAATGGGACAACCCCAAACACCTCAGCGAGGAAATTTGGATTTCAAAACATATTATAGAATCAAAATTGAGAATGATATATGTATAAAATCATGGAAATATATTATATATATCCTTGAAACTATATATACCACAACATGATCAAGTTTTGATGGAGTCTTGTATTATTAACTAGGAAGAAACCATAATGAAACAATAACCTTCATGACACAAGGGGTCCACATACAAATTTCTTAGAAATTGAGAATGGGATATTGTGTCATGACCTTAACCATTCTACAAAAAAAAATTCCTGAAAAAAAATAGATAACCATAACTGAGATCTAACTGGATAAAATAATCATCAAAGCCATCCAATGATTCAAATGTGAGGGGTAGATTATTAACAAAGATCTGTTTTTCTATCATTCCATATTGGTAAATGATGACAGAATTGATGAAAATTATGGAAACCTTAAGGAAACACTTATTAATTATAATCAGGCTGTCCCCAAAAACACTTTGACGATGTGTCCCCTCAACAGTGCACCAATCGTGGATGGGGACAAGTCTAGTGGGTAATGAAAACTACCAACTTCCTAATATAGTTAATTGTAATGTAAATTTATTGTACAAAGAGTGTTATAACAAGGATAAGTGTGTAGTGGATTAATTAAATTTCTCTAATGAAAACCCTAATGCAGTAAATCAGATAAGTTGGAAAACTTTTCTCTTTAGGGACCTTAGTATGATGATATTCAATACAAATCAATCATGAAACAATAGAGGATGAGGAAAGAAATTAAAAAGCTATGATTTGAGAGATGATTCACCAGAGATAAGATTGAGGGTGATTGGTGGGAAAGATAATATTCTTAGTGGGTTTGATTGGCATAATGAAATCAGTTCGGTTTGGGTTCTTTTTAAAGGATTAGGGTATGTTTTATTAGCACTTCAAAAAAACAAAAAATAATAAAGGGTTTTACGAGGGTAAAAGTAGTAATTGTTGATAAAAGACCTCTATATCTGGGCTTTTTTAGCCCTGATAAAATAGATCATTATTAGTGCTAAAACATTAGCGTTATTAAATGGGGCTTTTATCAACTCATATTTTGTGCTGATAAATATTTATAATTATATTAATAAATAATTATATTTATAAATATTTTTATATAATAATGAATTTATTTTTATCATTAAATATCCATTTATATTTATAAATTTATATAATTATATATGTCTAATAAATATATATAAATATCAGTATAAATATATTTAATATATTCATTCATCATATAATCTTATAAAAGAATTATTATTTAAATATATAATTAATTATTTTCAAGTATATAAACACTTTTTGAAAAATATTTATATTTATTTATTTATAATTATAAGTATAGTAAATATAAATTTATATAAATATATATAATTATGTATATAATTATTCTTTTATAGTAATAAATATATGTATATCATTATTGAAATATGTAATTATCTATTTATAATTATATAAATACCTTTAAAAACTTTTATTTACATGTTTATAATTATAAATATGTAATTTTATAGTTATAATATAAAATCATTTAAATGTATTTTTAACTTTATTATTGAATATATAATCATAAATCCATGAATGTAAAAAATGAGGGAAATTGAAAAATTAAAATTGAGTAATCTTTAAAAATATTGGAAAAATTGATAAATTTTATAAAATAAACAAATTATTTAAAAGATAACATATTAACATATTTTGAAATGAAGATGAATACATATTGGATTTCTTAAAAATGGTAAATAAATATTTATAATTAAATATTAGAAAGTGATTAAATTCAAAAAGAATATAAAAAAAATATTAAAAATGATTAAATAATAAAAACTCTTATAATATTAAAAATAAAAAATTAAAAATTATCGAGTAAAAATAGAACGTATTAAATATATTATGTTTCTAAATGTTTTTCTAAAATGAATATTAGATTTTTAATTAATACCATAAATAAAAGGTGTATGTCTTTCTATATGGTATTTCATTAATCACGACAATATTTGTGTGTCTGAAGTTAATGTGTCTATATATACATATAATATACATGTTTGATATATGATAAAATGAACAATGACATTATATATTATATAATGTTGGTTAATGAAATAAAAAATAAGAAGAATGAATAAATTTGAAAAATGAATAATTGTGATTAATTATATATATATTTTAGCGACATTAAAAATGAATATTTAAATATGATAAAGTAGAATTGAATACATATTATTTATATAAATCACAACCATATTAAAAAATTAAATCTCAATGAATAAATATTTGTAAATAAATTTTAAAAATGGATAAAATTACAAACATATTGAACCATAAAAATTTTAAAATAAACAAACATTAAAAATATTAAAAAATTACATTAATATTATTAACAAATAAATTATATTAAAATTTAATAAATTCAAAAAAATCGTAAAAAGTAGTAAGGATCATATATTGAATTAAAATATAAAAAATGTAAAATTTATCGACTAGAAGTATAATATATATTAATTAAATTATTTTAACAAATATAATTCTAAAATGAATAATGAAAATAAAATAAATTAGAGAAATATTATGTATATGCCCATTATATATAAAAATTCATTATTTATTAAAATGTTTTTATGAAATCAGTGAAATTTTTATTTCATATATGATAAACTGAAAACTCCAATGACATTCAAATAAATTCCAATTAATAGATACACTTAGTCAATATTTTTTATTAATTTTAATTTTAAATTATAAAACAGTTTCTACTAAACATAAGACTTATTAAAATAAAATCATAAATAGTTTGTATTATAAAAAACTTGTTTTTTGACATATTATATATATATAAATATATCTGAATATAATTATATACTAAAAATATTAAATATATTATTGGGTAATTTTGTATAAGAACAATTAAAAAAGAAAAATTCCTTACCACATTTTTAATTATTAAATTTTATTCATTTTTTAAATTTATAACTATAATATGTTATTTATAAATATTTAAAATTAATATATGTATATAAATATATATATTTAAATTATTCATTTTTATCAGAAATTGTTTAATTTATATATTTTTTAATAAATTATTATTTTATTCTTTTTTTTCTTTTATTATTACAATTTTTTCATTTTATATATCAATATTTAAAATATATTATTTATTTATATTTATAATATTTATATATATATATTATAGTCATTAGTAATTATTTAATTAATAATGTTTTTAATATTTTTTAAATTTATTCACGTTTAATATTTATTAGTTTCATAATTCTAATTTTTTAATATTTTTAATATTTTAGGTATATTTAATTTATTCATTTTTGAGTAATTATTATAAAATTAATGATATTTTCAATATTTATTTGTTTAATTGTTTTAATTTATTCATTTTATATAACTATATTTAATATACACTATTTTTAAATATTTATAATATATATATATAAGTTATTGATAATTATTTAATTAATAAAAATTTAAATATTTTTAAAATATATTCATTTCAAACTTTTATCTATTCTAAATTTTATAAATATTTTATTTTTAATCAATATATATTTTGTTGGAATATATAAAACAATAAAACATGGCCCCCATAGATATGTGGGTCGGGCTGTGTATAGGTCCAGATTGTGTGGGTCGAGTCGTGTAGGACCCATCCTTGGGTGTGGGTGGGCTAAAGCCTGGGGGAAGTATAGATTGCTCCAAGTCCCCCACAGGGGCATATATTTGTGAGAAGAATGTACGTCAAAGCTCATCTCTATAGCATGATTCTGAGCTTATGTTGCGGAGAAATATTATATAATAAATCGGAAAAACGTCTTCTATTTCAATATGGGCCTCATGCATGCAATCTGGTCCTTTATCAATGCTAGAAAAGAACTGATAAAGGTTATCAATTATCATCAATGATAAATTGTCCCATTTATCAGTTCTCTTTTTATCACGGATAAAGCATACCACTTCTGAGCATTTTTTAGTGCTATTAAAAGATAAACCTTATCGGTGCTTTTTTATAACTGATAAAGGAATCCTTTATGAGTTTTTTTTCACTAATAAAGGATAATGTTGTATTTTTCCCATTTTATAGTAGTGATATCATCAACAGTTTCCCACATAACATATACAAAATTATTGTTTCATCACAAAAATTTGAACATGTCTGTGGTATGGTTTTGTAAAACATTCTGTCTATGATCCAGAATATTCAAATAGTATCACAAATAATAAATATTATTTTATTATTTTATATTCTTTATTTTAAATACATGTGAATGATAAATTATGTACTTCTTCAAAAGAGATACGTGAAACACATTCTAAACCTCAGAGATGATCACTGGAAGCACCACGTCATAAACTACCATTCCTACTCGACCAATAATCTTGAAGCAGACAATATACCTGCTGCTCAACATTCTATTATTTCAAATTCTCAAATCCTAATTCTATGGATAAATTCAATGGAATAACATCTCATAAACATTAAAATATTTTTATCATCAATGATTGTTTGCATAATTATTTTCTTGACTATGATCTACCATGTTTTATTGTTTAATATATATGAATTTTTATTACATTTCCTCAACAAAACATAGTTCCTAGAAAAAATTATCCCCCATGATTTTCCCATAGTGATTTATTTTTTCACTATTTCTAAGAGGGATTCACAAGGAGTTATCAATTTCTATAGTGAATGATTTTGTTATCATAAATTTTTTCAAGATAAATGTGTTGATCAATAACACCTTTTAAATATAGAGAGTAAGAGCATAGAATATCTAATAGGATTTGAGTTATTCTTTTAACCTAACCATTTATCTGAGCATTATTTGTTGTAATAAAATAGAATTTTATATCCAAATCATGCTAAATAATTTACTAGAACATTGAAGTAAACCTAGACACTCAATAAAATACAATAGGATTTAGTTCTCTATAGAACATTACTAATTTCTCAATATATATACAGGCAATAAAATCAAGGGATAAATAATTTTAGATATAAATGAAATTTTTTAAATTTTAAAGAGTATGATTACATATTATGTATCATTATTCCCTTTATATATTTTGTGTTGTCATGTGAAAAAAAATCAGGGTGATGTTTTCATATTTCTATATTAGTGTGAGTAATAGTTTTTAACCCAACTTTGAACTTATATAGCCCTCCCTAAACTTCATAACAGATTAATTATTGAGATACTTACATTGTAATAACACCTTTCATGTTATAACATTATAAATCCTCTCTAAAATCTCTAAATATGTAATTACAAGATTTCTTATAAATAAAATTCCCCTTCCAAAAAAAGAAATGCCTTATAAAGTAATGATGTTATAAGAAACACATGCACAAGTTTGGTTATTTTTTTACCACTATATGTTATATGTTGTAAGTTTTAAAATATAAATTTAGTAGATAAAATGTTTTCAATCTAGTAAGTCTAGAGTGATCATTATGATTAGTTTATATTAAGCTTTACGACAAATCCAATTGATATAGAAGAAATAATAAATGGGTTTGACTAGTAAGATTGTACATTATTAAGCCAATTTATTAGATATTTTCTGGAAAATTGTATCAAAAGGATTATACCATTTTGTATCAAAAGGTAAGATTCAATTTCTAAATAAAAAGTGAAACTATTTATATAGGAAATTTAAGATTATCAAAATCATGCCCCAACCAATGTTTGTTGAGCCACCCCATGAAAGTGTCACCATCCCAAACATTTCCCTTACGGAATACACTAGTGAATAAAGGAGTTATGTTTCATTAACATAATAGTATGAAGTAGTATATTTAATTTTTTACTAATTATTATATATATATTATAATGTTAAAAATGAATAAATAATGAGTTATATAAAAATTATATTTTCCTATAATGAAATCCAAATGGTTTTTCAGGGGAATATATAGATTCAATCAATGAATTATTAGTATTTAATTCATCAAAAATTAAACAAATATTGTTAATAAACAATTCTTATTAAATAATATTTAATTAAATAAAAATGATAAGATAACTTTATGAAGTCAAATATAATTTTAATAAGACTTTAAAAATTGTTATCATCATAAAACCCAAAATATTCCAATAAATGGATATTTCAATTTAAAAGAGTACATTAACATATTTAAAGAATAATTTCTTATAAAATAAATATTATTTCTTAAATTATCATGTTTAAATTACCCAATAGTTAATTTTTTATAATTTTTTGATATAGTCAATTTTTTTGTAAAAATTAACTATGGTATTTATTATGACAATAGAAATTCCTAAAAGTGATCCAAAATTTATTATAACTCTTTTCGATGACCAAAATTTTGGTTTCCCTTTAAAATAATTAGTGTCTGAAGCCATTGGATTAATTGATAAACCCTTAATGGATCCTGAAAACCCAATATTATAAATTATGGCTTTAAAATAAATTCATTATTAATGTGACTCACTTACAAATAGCCAATGGAATTATTTTAATTTTTTTTATTCATAGACATATAATATATTGAAAACCAATCATATTTGGTAGAAACCATAGGATGATTTTTGGTTTTAAATAATTTATCATATAGAACCCAAAACCTATGTTTATAATTTTTTGAAGAATTTCCCTAAATTATGAAATAAAAGCCCCCCCCCCCCCACCCCAATTCCCATTATCCTTAACCAAAAACCATTGTACCATGTTTTTAATCTATATTCCAATCTCTAGATCCCATATAAGGTTTCACTATGTTTATAATTGTTACCTCCTCAGCTTTTAGAAGCATCCTCTCAAGGTAGAGGATCCCCTCATTCTCCCTTTTATTCGAGATCCTTTTCTATATTATTCCTTATGATTTCCAATTTTCCATGAAGTAATATATTTTAACAAACACAAATTACTAACCTTACTATTTCCAAGTAATTATTGACACATTTCAATCTCATTGAACCCATCCATTAATCATTATATACCATTGTTATGCTACTAAATTTTTCCTGAAATTTTCCATTCAAAACATTTATATAGTGAATAACCATCCCAATTTCCTCTCAAGGTTATTCGCTTAGATATACCTATCCTTCATTTACATTTTATTTCCATTTATTCAACCCGAACTCAATAATCATAATATTATAATTGATGAAATATATTCTCATGTTGTCGGATCTATTTGGAAGATATATGCATGTACATGATATGAATGTGTCTAGTGGGTATGTAATTATATATCCCTCTAATGCATTGGTTAATTTTTTTATCGCATGTTATATCATCTATGGTGCATAAGAGGTTTTCTTAATAAAAGAATGTAATTATGTATTGATTGTTTTCATTGACTTATGTTTATGATACCATGTTATATGTTGTCTCCACATTCTCATGTTTCATTTATGTTATCATCTTATATCATGATTTAATGATCAAGATTATGATATCAGATTATGTAACCATGATATGACTCTTGAAACACATGTACTACATTAAATTATATTATTTTTTTATTATTATCTTACTGTGTTTTAAATATCATCCCTTACATAGGTATGACCCCATTTTATTCATTGTAGTTTTAGAAGGGGAATGCACTTTTAAAATAATGAAATGAATACTTAAATTTTTTTTGTACCTACGTTCTAAATTACCTTATCATGTATTTAATTTCCCAAAAATAGTAGGCCTCAAAGTCTTCTAGGATTTTATTATTTGTACCTAGGTGTAATTAATCATGAATTAAGGTGTACTTAAATATGGGATGTATTGTTGGTATCAGAGGAAAGTCTTGTTTTTTAGGGGATTAGGATTTGAAAACCCTTCATAAATCGTTATGAATAATAAAAGACATCATAAAACATCCCTAGATTTTGGAAAAGTATAGAGTAAATGGTCCCTTATCAAATAAATCATTTTTTAAATACTGTATATGGATATGGATCAGGAGTAGTAGTACTTAAGTGTAATAACAATGAAAGAATGTGCATTGGGATTGACTAAATCATCACCTAGTGCATGATAAAAATGTCACCATGTATAGAAATTTTTATAGTAATGGGGATATGATTTAGTATATTCACATTCTCCTTGATATCCAATTTTATGGGAAAAAATTCTTACAAGACGTTATGTTAGGAAATATATCATGTATACCATAGATTTAAAACCTATAAACTCATCGGTGAAGTAATATATGTCACTTTTGAGTTATCTCTATAATTTATATGGATTCCCATTTATGTGTTTAATGGTTTAAAAATTATAATATTTAATTTTTCCTTTATTTTATTCAATGGAAAAAAGTTGGAGAAACCAATTCAGTAACCAATGTGAGGGGAAATATGATGACTGCTAATATGAGATGTCGAACTTGATGGGAGCTAAAGTATTGAAAATCATGACAATTGATTCTCAATATACTCAGTTTCTAAATAGAAAAATTAATTTTAAGGAACAAAAACATCCCCCATTAGAAAAAATATGTTTTAATTACATCCTTTATTTAAAAAAGGCCTCCAAATTTTAGTGGAACTTCTAATCTCTTACTCATAGAACAATGGATCAAACTCTATTTAAATTATCATATATATCCTTAAATTCCATGATAACGATAATTTCACTATAGTTGTCTAATATATAAAGGTGGAGTTTAATCTATGGTGGATGATGATGAAAAATAAGAATCTATATGAGGATGTTGAGGTGATAGAGCCAAAATAATTTCATAATATGTTTTTCAATAAATAATCTCATAACACACTCATACGTAAAATGGAGGGAGACTTACATAGCCATGAGAAAAATGATAATGAATTTAGTTGGGAGTATGAGGATAACATCACAGGACTCACATGATATTCCTCTAATATTTTCAATGACCCAAAATGTAATGTCTTATTCTTCTTTCATAGGATAAAATCATATCTATGAAAATCCAGGAGGATTTGAGAAGTTGAAAGCTGCAAAAAAATTGTTTGATGTGGCCTCATAATCAAAATAGATAACATAGGATCTCAAAGGTATCACAATTATATATCTAGGAATAAATGTATATATATTAAATATTTTTTACTGATAGGTAAATCTCTTGGGGATAAGAAAATTTAAAATCCCACTTTTCAAAATGATGGGAAAAAGTATCCAATAAATTACCTAAAGGGAATAAGAAAATTCATTAGTTGTGGGAAGCAGGGGTACCAAACTAGAGATTATCGATGGAAGAAACACACCAATGTGGTGGATGAAAGTAATTCTCCAGTCAACCACTAGCCTATTTCTGAACATTTGATCATCATGTAAGATAGAAACTATGTAAATTAATAAACTAAGAAAAGGGTTGTTGATGAGAAAAACCTCCCCATATAATATATTAAGTGTATGTTTTGGCATCACAACTTTTGAGATGGGTACCAAAAATAATATAGGGATAGGTATTCAAGTTATTCCTTCAATTATAGTGAATATATTATTTAATTTTCATTATATAAAATATTTTATATCATCCAATTTTGGTAGAACTACTAAAACACCTCCTAAAAAAATAGAAGTTGAGTTATCTATAAAGATGGAAAATGAGTCAATTATTGTGTCCCATATATAAAAATCCTCCAATGACAAAGTCTGAGGGTTTAATTTTACAGAAACACATTTTGATAATCTTTTTATAATAATTTATTTCTATTCTACGAATTTATTGGTTTTAGTTGTGTAGTTACAAAAAAATACAACTGAAAAAAATCACCCTCCATAATAAAAATCACCCTTTAATTCTATCTATAAATTTATATAGAAGAATGAATCCCATTTGGGGTCAAGATCATAGACATAAAGATTATTACCTTATGAGAAACATGATCTATCTCAAATGATTGACAATTAGGAAAATATTATCTTTGTTAACATTCCAATTATAAGGGAATTCATTGATACCTTCATTGAGGAATGGTCTGGGCTTCCTTAGATAGACAGCTCTCAGTCTAACTTATACTCGAGTCATTTCCATTATCCAAGACACCATATATAATCACCATTTTTTAACTTTTATATCTAAAAAACAACTTCATAATAATCTCGATAAAGTTCTTATATTCATATATTCCTCATCATAGGGTACATAGTTCTATTCTATCAATAATAATGATGGATTAATTATCAACTACATTAATTATTTTGAGATCAACCAGATCATGATAACAAGCATGTATCGTATCCCATGGATTGATGAATTTTTCTATGAGTTACATAGAGACCAATACTTCACCAAGATGAATCTTTGGTCAGGATATTATGAAGAAAAGGTGAAGATGTAAATTATCCCCAAAACTAAATTTTGTACAATTTATAGGCACTATGAGTTCATAGTGATTCCATTTGGACACACTAATTCTCCAAATATTTTCTTGGACATAATTAATAGTGTATATATGAAATACCTAAAAAATTTATGGTATTTTTTATAGATGATATTCGTATATATTATAAATACAAGTAGTTACATGAGTACATTTTGAATTTTGTACTAAAGACCCTTTGGAAATAAAATTTACATGTAGAATTTTGTAAATATGAGTTCTAGATGAAGAAAATAACATTCTTGAGGACAATTACCACTGTAAATGGGATATATATGGATCTTTGAAAATCAAATGTAATTGAATGATGGATTATACCAATACTGGTGACATAAATCTAATGTTTCCTTGGATTATTTGTGTACTGTCATAAGTTTGGTATAAAATTATAATGTTTTTTAGGCCAGAAAACCAACATAATCGATAGAGATTCATGTTTTTCGAGAATTATTAATGAAAAAAAATATTAATGTGTTAAAGAAGTGTTTAATCACTACATCTATACCCAAATTACCCAACAGTCAGAATTTATTTATTATCTAAAAAGATAAGACAAAAAAGGAATTGGGTTAGATAATCAAGAAAGATGAAAAAAGTGATAACATATGCCTCACTATAATTAAAGACCCCTGGGGAGAAACACCCAATGCATGATTTGAATTTGTTACACTAATCTTCCCATTGATGATTTTTTTGACATTATCTCCTTCGGGAAAAGTTTGAAATATATAGGGAACATAAAACCGCCTTTTATATAGTCATAGAAAAGAAGATCAATAATATCCAATAGTGATAGTTAGAGATGATCATTGATTTTGATTATTCAATTCACTACCATCATGCAAAAAAATAGTGGTATATGCTATGAGTAGAAAAAATCCTACATACCTATCCATGAACAAGATTACAAGTTATCTAATATTCTAAAACATTAAAATGACTGAAATAGTAATAAAAATATTATATTCATCCAACCTTTCTCATATAATTTCTCAATATTCCATTCTTGAGAGGTTTATGGAGTTCTATAAAGAAGATAGGTACTGAAAAACAAGGTAGTGAAAACTCTAGAGTTCAATAATTCTAAATATAGACTTATAAGTTTGGAAAAAAAGATATTTGGTCCATTAATACCATATCTAAAAATGGATCTTTTGAATGATTCAAAAAGATCGTCAATATATATTAAATGAGTAAACAGTAAGATATATAGATATCTAAATTAAAAATCTAGTGGGACAACATGAAGATGGATATTTTAGAATATGTATCTCGATTCGTAGTATGTCTAAATGTTGCAAAAAAATGAAATAACTCTAAGGTTATCATGAAACCATTTCCCATATCAATATGGAAATTGGAAAACATAACCATGGATTTTTCAATAGTACTCCCCAAGACATATAAAGTAAACAATGACATGTGGATGGAAGTCTATCTCCCTACAAAGTCAGTACATTTCATTAGAATTGTAGATTTTTTATCTCTTGACCAACTCTCAAAGATGTATAAAATAGATGAGGTAAGACTACATGGATTTCCACTATCAAATGTATCAAATCTATATATGAGGTTTATCATCAGCTTCTAGAGTAGCGTTCAATAAGCATTGGGTATAAAAATGTGTTTCTGTAATACATATCACCCTCTTATAGATGGTAAGACTTAGAAAACCGTTCAATATCTATAGAATATACCGAGATCAGGTGCAATGGGTTTTATAGGATTTTAGGATCACCACCATCCCTATTCGATTTATCATATAAATGTAGTTTATTTTCATGCATTAAAATCAAAATTTATGAGGCTCTGTAAAGAATGTGATGCTTGAGTCTGACATGTTGGGATATAGCTTGAGATAAGAAGCCCATGGGACTTTATCTAGTCCAAGAGATGAAAGATAAGGTTCAAACCATATTATGTCATATAAAATTTTTAGAAATTAGATTGAAAATATGTGTAGAAAATCATAAACATAATATTGAATTTTTGGTTGGAGATAATATTTTTTTCATATATCACTGTGGAAAAAGTTCATAAGGATAAGGAAGAATATAATACTGAGTCTAACATACATTAACCCCTTTTAGAAACTTGATCGCATCAAATCCCTGAAATATTGACTAGAACCACCACCTAACATAACTCAAATACATGACGTGTTCTATGTATCCCACTCGAAGAAGTACATACCAGAACACTTGAATATACTAAATCTATATGTGTGACCATTAGATAATGATATTTCATATGAGAAGAATCTAGTTAAAATCATAGATCATATATAAAAGAGGTTTATAAATCATGACAACCCACATGTTCAACGTAGTGTGCAGGAACAAAATATGTGATAATGAAACTGGGAACTAGAAGAGGTGAAGAAATAGAAGAACCATAATCTATTTTAGTTTATGAAAATAAGTTTTGAGGAAGGCATTTTTGAATGGATGAATAACATAATGACCTAATGTTAAATAAATGAAATCCCCTTTTCAAATGAATAAATTCCACATCTAGTAATGATGTTATAGAAGGAAACCACACTAGTTTTACCATTTAATGGATTTTATATGTAATATCTTATTGGAATTAAATTTCAATTAATAATCCTAACCATTTATAATATATCTAATTTATATAATCTATTTTGATTATTTTATATTAAGGATAAAGAAATTAGAATTCACAAAGATGAATGAAGTGATGTCCTTGACCCATTGGATCATACCCTATAATGCTCATTTATCATATATTTTGAGGGTAATGTCATCACTGAGATTTTTACTTTAGTATACCAAAACTAAGGTTCAATAACTAAATCACATGTGAAACCATTTATAGGATATGTTAAAGATTTTTGAGACCATGACCCAAACCATATCTGCAGAAACACCTTAATAATGTCTCACCATCACACACATTACCCTTATGGCCTATGTTGTTGTAAATTGGGTTTATATATATATACCCGTATAGTATGAATTTTTATATTTTTATTTCAACCAGTGGAAACATATATCATTATTTTGTAATAACTATATAAATGATCAAATTATCTGTTTGATAAAAATTATATTTTAATATGAAAAAAAAATTGGGGGAATAAATTATTTCATTAAAGGAATAATTTTTTATTGAATTCATTAATTTTTTTTAAAAAATTATTTTCATAAATATTATAATTAAATAATATTTATTAAAATATAAATTATTGTATAATTTTGTGGAGTCAAATTTAATTTTTATAAGGTTTTAAAAATAATTATCATCATAAAATTAATTATTTCTCAATAAATGGTGATTGTTATTTAAATATTTAAATCCTATAATCTATAGAATTATTGTGAAAAAATAAATTTTATTTATGAGTTCAGCAAGATGAAATTACCCAATGGTAAATCATTTATAATGTTTAGAGAAAATATATATTGAAAAAAATCAATATGTTATAAATATATTGTGTGCATTATAAAATTATAAACACACAAAAGTGATGTTATAAATAATATAAATATTATGAATAATGGAAATACATATTCCTCATTTAAATAATTTTTTTATGTTATTTTATATTCTTTATAAACCCTTAAAAGATCCTCCAAAAAATATTTTAAATTTTAATGTTTTAAAATTAAAATATATAAACATGACTCACTCCCATATCACCAAGGGTAATATTTTCAATATTTTAGTTCTTATCCTTATAAAATTTTGAAAGCATGTCCTCTTTTTGAAAAACTATATGAAAAAACCATATATTTGTTTCTGGTTTTTTGAATTTTATCATATAGAGTTCAAAACCTATGTTTAGAATTTAATAAACAACCCCCTCTCTTTTTATATAATAATCCACCCAAACACCAATCCCTCTTGACTAAAAACCCATGGATAATGAAATTAATCAACATTTCCATTTTTATATCCCTCTAATGTTATCAAAAATATCTTAATAATGTGCTACCAATCTTTTAGAAGACCCTATAATGGTAAGAGTTCCTATCCTTCTCATCCTTATTCATGCACCTTCAATGTATAACACATTTCAATATCCAATTTTTCATTTTGGCATATGTTTATACACATCCCTGTTAATTTCAATAAGATTTAAAAATGATTTTAGTCCCATTAACCTATCAATAAAGACTTTCTTAAATCATTATATACTCGTGTTATGCTTCCTAAACTAACTTGATGTTTTCCATGTGAAAAATTTGTATATTGATTACCCATAACCATTTACACTCAAGGTTAAACACATAGATGTAACTATCCGTATTTTATTTAGACGATCAATGTATATGACCTACTCTAAATTATTTTGGGACTAAAAGTGATTAAATACATCCAAATGTTGTACGATCTGTATGGAACACTTATGAATATACAACATATCAATGTGATAGGGGAAAATAATTATATGGACCTCCAATAAATTACGTATTATTTTTATTGCATGAAATATTTTTTATTGTTAATAGGAGTTTATACTTAGAAAACTAGGTTATTATATCTCAATGGATATCCTTGAAATATTTCAATGATTCTATGTTTTATTTTGTTGTCATATTCCTATGTTTCTCTTCTGTTATAATCTCATATCATGATTTTATAATAATTTTTATGATTTTATCCCTTCATATTCTACATTTAGTTTCCTATTGACTAATATTTACAACTATTATTTATTTTAGTCTTTGATTATTCTCTTTATAGGATTTATTGGTCATCCCTTTCTTATATACATTCCAAGGTTATCCCTTGAAATTTAAGAAGGAAAATAGAAATTAATGATCGTGTTGAGGAGATTTAAATAATGAATCAATAAACATGTTCTAAGTAATTGTGATATATAATTAATTTCCCAAAGACACTAGGCATCATGATCTTATTCTGTTGTATTATGTATATATTTATAAAATAAATCATGAATTAATGTATATTAAAATAGGCTTTTCATAATAAATCTTAATACTTCCATGAAGAATAAATAATGAGTATATATCATCTCCATATAAATGTTCCATAATTATAGTATACTGGGGAGACATACACTATTCCAAAAAATTATCATTTAATCGAAAATCAAGGTAGAACTTATGAACATGTCTCGCCTTTATTTACATCTCTATATCTTCTTTATATGACTCATTAATCTCCACATGGAGAGATTGTTGAAAACTCATTAGAGAAAGATAATATTTCTACCCTTACATAATGATTTAAATGTTTATCCATTAAAAATAAGAAATTATATTAAATTTTGTATTCCTCATCATAGATAAGATAGCGTGATCCTCTAACTCATAGCATCATCTCCTTTTTTCACTTTCCTAGGGAGTTAGTGTATTAAGCAGTTGTAATCCATAGTCAACTCTAACAATATTATTCTGAACATATTACACTCCTTCTAGTAGGATGTATATTTTCTAATATTTTATTATTTTCATATATTTCATAATTTTATATTAAAATATAATTCTTCTATATATTTAATTTAAATATTACCACTCCTAACTCAAAATTATGAATCAGAAAATGTTATTAAAAAACATCAATTGTAAAGGAGAATAATTTTTCATCATATAATTCCACATGAGAACACATCCCAGACCATTCTTTGATACATCATTTAAAATCAAAAACCATTATCCACTACCTTGTAGTTTTATCATAGGTTTAACGACTAAATAAAATTATAGAATTTAGACTTTTAAGAGAGTCTGATGCTGAGAACCACAGAGATATTTTTCCATTAAAACTCTTATGGGGGTAATAGTAGTAAAATCATCATCAACTTTTGTCTATCAACCTTAACCTGATTATGTAACAAGAACCAATTAACATACTCCTTAATATCCCTCTTCATTTTTACCCACTAAAAATATTATTTATGATGTTTATAATTCTTCTTAATTTTAGGGTGGTTAAAAAATTATATGATATGAACATATACTAATACTTACTTATTCAAGTATTATATAAAAAATAAAATCTAATCACTTTATAAAACATTTCATTCCATCATAATCAATGATGATATGAATTATTTTTCTCATATTGTTTTGTTTCACCACATCACCCTTATGGTCATATTAATCATTTTATAGATATATGTTTTAACACAAATTTGAGAAATAAAATATTTCTCCCATTCCTCGCCATTTAATTCTTCATAAGAACACATCCAATCCCTTCTTTAATGCATCACTATAAATAACAAACCCTTTTCTACTATATTTTAGTGTGAGTATAGGTGAAATATCCACCCTTTAAATAATATCATTTATATATCCTTTACATTAATTAGTCCATAGGAAGTTTACTCCATTCCCTGATAACTTGTTGTGTAGATTATATATCCATGATAAATTCTTCAAAATGTATCAATAATATCCAACAAATCTAATAAAAATGTTCACCTCCTTCATAGTTGTTTTTCCGGGCCAATCATCAATGACTTCCATCTTAGATTGATCTATGGATATACCCTTTATTGATATTATATTACCTAAAAATGAAAATATCTATAGCCAAACATCACTATATATTATCCTTCCATAGGGTATTTAGTGTGATACTCTTGTAACCTCATTTACCTTCATTACTCTTTGAATATCTTATAAAAATATCTTTAAAACTTCCACAAACTGATCAAGGTAATATACAATGATAAATGTTCATTAATTACATAATGATATAGGTGTAATAAGTAATTATAAATGGAATCATAATAAATCCATAGAGTTCATGCCTTATACAGAACGTTTTATTAGTTATTTATTCACTTCTGTCCCTTAATTAAAACAATCCATAATGAATTTCAGTCTTGGAAAAGTATTGATCTTATTGTAGTTGATAAAAAATATCATTATTAGGATAAAATATATACATAGTCATAATAGTTATATTCTTATATTCTTGTTAATCAATATAGATTTGAATTGATAAATATTTATTCTTAAAAAATCATGTTCACCTGATGGTGACACACTCTAAGATTTTCTTCTTGAATTACTGTTACCCAATATATCCCACTCTATATGGATTATTTGAATTATATATAGCACAAGGTTTTATTACTATTGAAATCTATACATCAAGATTTGAATAAAGATGAGGAAAAACCTATAAAAAGACATCAATAAACACTAATGCTATTATAATATCTTTGATGTTGAGTTTATAACTACCCATATAATGTAAATACCCCTTATTAATAGGAATCAATATCCATAAAATGAATGTTATTTCTATTTGAAGTTCTTAATAATTCTCACACCTATATATGATCCCAGGTTTTTTAAAAATAAAAAATGATATTTCCTTATTCTAGAAATTATTAATAAATATATATGAAAAAAGAAAATAATTTCTAAAAAGCATATCAAATTCTACAGAAGGTATACAAATTAATTTATTATATGGTTCAGTTAAATGGAAATTAATATGAAATTAAAAACTCTAGAGTAGATGATAAGTGTGCCTTAACCATCATTATCCACTTTATTAAATGAAATAGAACATATGTTTCAATGGTATAAGATTTATCCCATAGAAGTGGGAATTGTCTTAGGAAATTACCAAGTTCAACACACATTAGCCAGTCAGTTATTAATGGTACCATTAGATTTACTCTATTTACACCCATTAAAATCTTCATTTTTTCTTATAAATTACTTCTATATGATCTTATTTTACAAAAAAAAGAATTTCCATTTACAATGATATATTTAATTGGGTGCTTCTTCTGAGATTCTTAACATCTAGAAAATATAATATTCTTCCCTTGATTCTCTTTATCACCACAATGTTTCTCAAACTAGTTTTTTCACTTTTATTGTGTTTTCAATCTCATTTATGTTCCATTTATGAATAATAATTTTACATATATGGTTTCTGATAATTAAATAGGTTTTTATTGCGTATCTCATTTCATTTTTTACTCTAAGGGAAATTAATTACATTTTCAATCACATTTTGTGTAAATAGTATTCTTCATAGTTATAAGCATTGTATAAATCCAAAAATATAATTTTGTGAAACAATAATTATAGTGAAAAATCGTATGATCATGAAAAATAATATTTATGGTGTCTAAATCATGAAAAATTCTTTTCAATATATGAAACTATATCTTTATATTGATTCATGTATGGTCATTTCTATTCAAATCCTTTATTATTGTCCATAAATAAAATATTAATTAAACAATGTGTATCCCATAAGAGTTTCTAGCTAGGTTCTTAGTAATAGGCCCAATAATTTTGCACTAGTGATTATCTAGTTGGTGCCCAATATCCCACTTTATGAGTTGTTATCCTTTGGTGAATATATGTCACAAATGAATCCTCATGATAATATCCACACATGGATATATTTATTAGGAAAATCAAACAATATTTTTAACATAACAAAGGATGCACTACTATATGTAGTTTTATCCAATTGTTTGTCACAAAATTTTACTAATCCTAATCTCTAAAACTAAATAAACTATTATTTGATACCAAAAATGGTGAAACAAACATTAAATAAATAAATATTTCCTCATTTTAGATGAATATTAAATGCAATCTATATGAATTCAAACCTGAGGACCATAAATGTTTAGTTTTTTTTTTAGAATATATACGTAATCATCTAATCTTATGAAATATCATTGACATCTGACACAATGTTCTTATTATATGGTAAACATATAAGACATACCATACGTATAAACATTCTTCATAGACAAGGGAAAAGAAAGACAATAAAGGGTGATCTTAGATGCTTAGTAAGGCCAAAAATGAGATAGATTTTTCGATGAATGTTTTTAATCATAACATGAGAATATTGGTATGAAAATATTAGATTCAAATTTAAAAATCATGACAAAAAAATCAAAACTATAATATCTGAAAAAGGCTTTTTTAGATCCTCTGAAATGAAACATACAACAATCAAATATCATGATCTAAGAGATCACATAATGTTCATAATAACATTTTCTATAGAGTTTCGTAAAATCATTTTCACTATAATAATAATGTAATCAGTATTTTAACTCTTTGGACCATTATTGAATGTTAAATTATTATTACAAATCACTTTTATGGAAATAGTTTAAAACCATCATGTTTAACCAAAAGCATCAAAAACTATATTAGATAGCATATTTTTTAATGTCCAACTTAAACCTTTTAGATTCATCTTCCCTATATAATTTATGAAAATGTTTTGGTACCTTTTATATGGATTTTCATCAATAGTATCTTTAAATAGATAAGAAAATTTTTCCTACACTTACAGGAACTATTCCAATGATAACTTCTTAGCGTTGAATCCTCTAGTAAGGATTAAATGTTTCATTTCTATCCAATCTCCATGATTAGTGTTCACACAAATACATTAATCAGATGTTGGGCATGGAATAACCACTTTTGTACCATCTTCATGCATGGTATAACCTCCCATTTACATAATTTTAGAAGTGGGATAACCTATCAGGTACTATTTGAGATCATAAATTTTAAACATTTCTCAATGAATTAGATAGATATAAAAAACCTCTCATCACATAATCACAATCCATTCTTATATATTATAAAAAATC
This sequence comes from Viscum album, assembly GCA_963277665.1. Classification (NCBI taxonomy): domain Eukaryota; kingdom Viridiplantae; phylum Streptophyta; class Magnoliopsida; order Santalales; family Viscaceae; genus Viscum; species Viscum album. The sequence goes on from OY728146.1 coordinate 387,588,263, forward strand.
ATAAAAAACATTATCATTTCTTCATAGAATAACTACTATAAAATAAAATTGGTTTCTTTTAGATTTTATCTAAATAATAAATAATCATACAAAGAATTAACAAAAGTGGTAACATTTGATCATATCACTTATAACTCATAAGTAATATTAAATTATGTTTGTATAGAAGATAATACCTTTAAAATACAACATAAATATTTTTTGAGTAAAATAACCGTTTCAATTGAAACTAATTATTTATAATCCAAAATTTTCCAAAAATTTGTAGAAATCATTTTCTTTCAAAATAATTTTGGAACATTATAAAGGAGGATTCAAATTAAATACTAATCATCATAATGTGAAATTATATTGCTGTGGTATACATTAAAAAAATATTACGTTTACATTTTCAATAAAAAGTAACTCGTTCAGAAAATGATAAAAAGATTCATTCTAAACATTTTAATAGAAATTAAAAAATTGATAAGAATTTAATTAATAACACATTTTAGAATTGTAAAAAATATTTATTTTTTTAATGAAAATAAGGACATGGAAGATAATTTTCAATTACCAAAAATGAGAGATGTGATTAGTTTTTCTTAAAAACATTATTTTGGAATTTTTTAGTAAATAAGAATGGAAAATGAAATTACATAATAAAAAATCCTAAAAAATATTTAAGAATAAAAATATTTATATTTACAAGAGACATATCCTATAATTTCCTTATCATAAATTTAAGCACAAACAATCATGGTGAATAGTAATATTGTAATATAAAACACTTAACGATTTAGTTACAATTGAATCATTATCCCCACACAAGAAATAAATTAAAATGAAACATTAATTACCATTAATTTTTATATATTAATGATATAAAAAATCACACTGTTACAATATAAAATTAATGATGTAAATAAGTAATGAATTTTGCATTTGACCCACAGAAACAAAAATGATCCAAGAAACCCTTACATGTTGTTTAACGTTCTTATTAAGTTATTTTAGAATCATATATAATAAATTTAAATTTGTTGTAAATATATACCATAACCATATTCATAATTATAATAACATAAATTATAACATATGTTCGTCAATTCATTATCAATTTTTCAATGTTATTATCATTTTGGGGGTTAATTGCTTTATTTTTAATGTATGTTTTAGTTCAGAAATTATGGTCATTTGATCAGGATCAAGGTTACCGAGTATTCATAATTTTTATCATAATATAAATATCATATTTATTATTTATATATATTTTGGGATTCATCTAGAAAATTAGGTGATACAACGTTTAATTACATTGTGCATGGAGACAGAAGTAAATACAAACACATAAATATTGTTTGGATTTTTCAATGAGAATAAAGAAAAATAAATAAAAAATATTTTATTTATATACAATAATAAATGTATTATAAATATAATATATATTTATTAAATATAAGTTTATTTCCATTAATATGATATGTTGATGGAAATTATTTATATCATTTCCTAGTGGTGGTGGTCTGTACAAACAGATGGGCGAGTCATTAATTTCCCATTTGATGGAAAAAATGTCACGCCCCGACCCCAGTTACCTAGAGTCAGTGCATTACTTCGTAACATTGTCATGATCACAAAAGATCAAGTCCTGAAAGGCCGATTAGTTTAATATCCTTGGAAACACTAGATACATTCATAAGTCTTACATTACATCATAAAGTAAAACAAAACTACAACAACATCTTGTCTTCATATCCCCTCATACTATCCCTACAGGTCATTCATAATATACTTCTTCACATCGTGGAAAAATTAGAACATTGGAAGGGGTGAGCTCAGATGCTCAGTAAGGATAACAATATAGCGGATGCTTTTATAAATAATCATTATCATTTAAAGAAATGTATAACTAAAACAAAATCCTTTTAAAACTTAATTGCAACATAATATAGAAAATTTAAAATGAGATAATGCCATTTAATTATTCACATGTATATTCTACTATTGGAATAATCACATGAAATATCAATAACCACTTTCATAATGGGGAACGCATAATGTCAGACTATCATAACCATGTATCCAAGGCCTCGTGCCAAGACCACAAATAATATTTTTTTAAGGCCTCGTTCCAAGACACTAGTTTGTCTGATGAGACCTGCCGATGCATCGAGGAGCTATAGCGGGCTCCACCCATCACTTATTAAGTCCAATGCATTCCTCATATGAATAGGTTTAAACATATCATAAACCATAACATAGTCGTATGACATAAAACATGCATAAAATAAACATAACATTTCCACATTTCAATCACAAGATATCAATACAACACATTTATATAATAAAAACATTATCAAAACCATTTTCAATACCAAAATAAAAGAAAATTAAAACATGGTAATTATTTTTCATTTAAAAAAATTTATGGCTTGTAGAGGAAGCCGAAACTCAAATAATGGTCACGGTGGCAGAGAATTCATTGTCGCCGCATACGTAATACAAAACATTCCATTTTTCATTTAGTAAAAATGATTTGTATAAAAATATTCCTTTTGAATAAAACTAAAAGTCAAAGGGGTTTATACGCCGTATAAAGGAAAGTTGTATATAAAACAAAATATGCCTCAATGAAATGAAATTGAGACGAAGTCCCTTACAAAGATCAATTTTTTAAATAAAGTAGATCTATTATGTGTATAGACTATATTTACACATAAATAAAGTATAAATAGAAGATAGTACATAATGATATCGTGACATAATTTTAAAGTAGTAGATTAACCCAAAGAACGGAAATCGGGTCCAGAAGTTCCCTTACCTCGTGTCCGTCTTGACTCGACAATTATTTAACCTCCTGAATAAAAAACTAGAGTTAATTTATAACAGCTTAAGAACCATTTTTCAAGTTTATTATTCCTTTTATATCAATTACTACCATGTTATTAATATTATGTAATTATTTATTTTAATAAAGGTCGTTTTGTCGATCTTTGGTACTTGAGTCAACAATAAACTTCTTATAATTACAAGTTATTTATGTGGTAGAATATCCATTATCTTTAATATTATATTCATGATTTAAATATCATATATATCATATATATCTAGTAGATACATGCATTTATAATATTATATAACATTTAGAGGTAAGAAATGAAATGCACCATTCATGGAGACGGTAAGCCGTACGTACGCATGAACGCTAATTTCATTTATATTTCATATTTAATGGAATGAAATCATAATGATATAAAGGTATATTATAATTATAGTATAATATCATATATAATATCATTTACCCCATCCTTTATACATCCCACATATGGCATTAACGATTCAAATCACTTTGAGGGGGCGATAGTCTGCACTTCCTAAAATGAAATTATCGCGTTTACCCATAATGGAAATCATAAAGGTATAACCTAAATAAAAAAACAGAATCATATAGAAAACAAAAACATAATATATATCATATATAAAAGTTGTGTCATCATAATGGCCACCATGAGAGGTGTTAAAAGAAGATTGAACAATCATTGTTTCGTGAGGCCATAATTCGCCACCCACAAAAACAGTATGTTCTTTAACCATTAGATGGAGGTGTGTGTAAGTGTAGTTATAATACTTATCATAAAAACATCCTAGTATTTTTAAGATACTGGTGTTGTTACAAAATAGAGGAATAAAAAGAGTTTAAGGGGTTGGAGAAGCAATATAAAACAAAATAACATAAGAGAAGACATTAACTTAAAATCGAGTAACTCTTTTTTTGATTTGAGCCCAAAGGCTTCCTTGAGAAGAATTATTCCCAAATTGAGGCTTCTAATAGTAAGATAGGGATGTTGAGAAAGTATTTTGGCAGAGTTTGGCCGATCCAAAAGGCTTTGAAAGGTGTGAATAAGGTGGTAGAGGTGGGAGCCTTTTATAAGAGGAGAGGAGGGAACTCTTGGAAAGTCAGGAAATATTACATTATTATGAAATGATTTTCAAATTTTTGAGGTCCCAAAATGATATATTTCAAGTATATGGTGATAATGGTTCCAAATATACTCATCCAATATGTTTTTGACAAGTTTAAGTCTTATATTTTACATTATCTTTTCATTTCATTTAAATAGTTAATTAATGAGGTAATCACTGCATCTTCATGGTGTCATAAAAAATTTAATTTATATAATATCTAAAAATTATAAAAAAATATCATTATGTATTAATTCCTTTTAGCTTTCGAATGAATATTTATAGTCAAAATTTTAACTTATATAACCCCATGTAATAATTGTTTTAGTGAAACAACACATGTTTGTGACAATTTTATTTTTACTTTAAATAAAAAGTTATTAATGTCATTTTCTTACCCAAGTGGCTCCATGGGGTCCCCAAGTTGACCCATGGAATGTATTTGTCGTCCATGAATTATCCAATAAGTGTAGGACAGGTGTAAAAGTAATTTCATATTTTTATAATATCATTTTTACCTTAAATTTCACTAATTACCTTTAATCGTGATTAATTAAACTTAAAAGTTACTATTCACCAAAAATTATTTTAATCCCATTGAACCACATTTTACTTCCTAATTAAAACCATGTATGTCATATTTTTTAAAATAAAATCACAGAAGTGGTAATGTTTCATTTAAATGAAAAATCGGTTTTTTAACTACCACTTAGTGGTTTCACTATTCATCAAAAATTGAAGTTTTTCAGAACAATGAAAAAATTTCACCCTAAGCTATAATTGATATTCCGAATTCAAAAATGATGTCTATTTTACAAACTTCCAAACATATAAGTTGAATTAATTAATTTTATAATTAATTCCCACTTTCACAACAAATAGGGTGTTTTTAAGAAACAATATATATCAAAAGATTGACAATTGTTTATTCCAATTTCAAAGTGAAATTAATTGTAATGAACACCATTGGATAAAATGGAAAAAAAATATTCTAATTATACATTAAAATCACTCTATAGTATAATTTATCACTATAATTTATTTTTATGAAAAAAGTTGTTTTTAAGTATTTTTCACTATTCATAAAAAATTGGAAGTTCTCAAAAAAATACCAAAAATTCAACAGAGGCTAAATTCGATATTCCAAATCCAAAAATGAAGCCCATTTTAAAATTTAAAATATATATAATTTAAAAAAGTGGGTATTACTATTCATAATGGTTATTTTTATTGGTCGTGGTGCATTAGAATCTCGAACTTGCGTACAATGCAAGCAATTGTATTATTAAAAGAGAAGCATATCGTGAAAGCTTGGGGTGTTACATTTTCTCCTCCTTCAATAAATTGCATCCTCGCAATTTGAAATTTTTCTTTGAAAATAAAAGGTTGAAAATAGAAAATACCTTTGTGGAAAACCCACATCAGAAATAGGGTTAATAAAAATATAACACTAAAAGAAAGAATGAGAAGTACAAAGGTCACCCGAGATAGCCCATACTAGGATTCTATGAAAATATGGATATGGAGTTAAAACAAGCCATCAAGGACTTATGGAGAGTTGTAGAAAAAAGGATTAGGAGAAAGTTAACTACAAGAAAATCACAAACTTGTGATTTGTTAAACGATCATTGATTACCCAGTAAGAAAAGTTAACCGACCACATTTTTGTTTTATGTTACCTTTAATACAGTTGAGAAATTTATTTAGGAGATTTACTAAGAACGTAAGGAAATATACATACTTGTCATTTAGACATTCATTCTTTAATAAATATTTACCAAAAACCCATTTTCACTCAAAAAGATAATAGAACTCAAAAATATTATATTTATCTTAATCATACAAGGTTCCAAATATTAACACATACCACTTAGATTAGGAAACATAATTAGTAATAACCAGGGACTTCCTGTAGGCTAGTGGTAGGTAATAAAGGCATGTCGCACTATGGTTGTGGGTTCGATTCCTGCAGCTTTGTCCGACGCGACGGGTTATCCCCCAACCTACAGGTTATCCATTTCCTAAATGTATAGTATTATAATATTCCAAAAATAATCTTTAGAAATGTTTTAAACTTAAACAATACTATCCAAAGTTTAACTTAATTCATTCAAACCATTATAGTTATCCAAAATACCGATATCCAGACTTTCTCTAAAAGGTCTCTAAATTCCAAAATCACTTGTAACATCAGATTCCCCAAACAAAGTAAAGTTTCTCTTATTTTCACATAATAAAAATATGATTACCTTCATCATATTAAAAACATAATGAAACAACAAGTACTGCAGTACAATCCTTATATATATCACATTATCCTTATAACCAGAATATAATCCTTGAGTCCAAAAGCACCAATACATTAATTATTCCACATCAACTGTAGTAACAACATAAGATTGTCCTTGATCCCTTGGCATTTTCTGAGGTATGTTTCCCTGACGCTTATAAATTCATTTTCATAATTCAACATTTCCCTACAATTGTAGCATTCAACATTGATAGCCTCTTTCTTTCCCTTGCAATCACGAGCCTGGTGACCTTTTTATCCACATTTATAACAAACTCTTATTCCTTTTAGGCAAGTACCAGGGTGATTCTTCCCACAATTATCACATAATGGAAAATTCTTCTTTCCCTTTTCCCTTTATCTGTCTCTTGTTCCACCGTTCTATTCTTCTCTTGCTTTACTTTATTGTCATAAGATTTAGATAATTCCTTTTATGTTTTGATATCACACGAGACAATGTCATCGTACGAAGAGAAGGTTTGTGAGACTAATTCTCGACAAAGAAATGGTTTTAACCCATCAATGAAATGATCAATCATACTTCTTGGGTTACGTATATAATCTGCAGCATGCCTCACTAACCTTGTAAAGTTACCCTCATACTTTGCGACATTTTCATCCTCCTTTTGTCTCAGACTTAGAAATTGCCTTTCCATATCTGGTCGATGGTCATGAGGAAATTATTTTTCAAAGAAAATCTCTTTGAACTCATCCATTCCATATTAGATACTTCTTTATCTTCTTTTGTTTTTTGAATCAGCGACCACCATTGATCGGCATCTCCAGTGAGTCGGTAAACTGCCATGACAACCTTCTCCCTTTCGCTACTCCCCAAGGCATATAATATTTTCTCTAAGGAGTTTATCCATTGCTCAGATACTAATGGATTTTTACTCCCATTAAATGTTGGCGGTTGTTTCCTTATGAAGTGGTCCAACATTTACCCTCCATGTTGCAGATCCGGGTGCTCAATACGAGTAAGGTTATTATTCATAACCTGAGTGAGTTGTCCCAGTATGGTGATAAGGTGATCAACACCAGTTGTATCTCCAGCTCCATAGTTATTTTCTTCAGCAGGAGGGAAATCCCTACATGGAGTGCGTGCATTGATACAGTTTTCATTCCTCCCACTGGGCGCCATTTCTAAACAATGGCATAAACTAGATTAGTTTATGAATCAAAATACATAATTCCATACTTGTAAAACACTTAACATAAATTGAATGATTTATGTATATAATCCATAATCATAAAGAGAAATGTTTCCTTGGAGGATGTATATACTCATAAAGACTTCATAATGGTTTGTAAAGAAAATGAGAATTATCCTAAGAATATCCCTCGGGAGTGTCGTAACCAAGTGTGAAGAAAGGACCATTTTCGTGCAACAGTTCCCGTTCGAGTATAGCTCAAAGCGGTGTTTTCGGGTTTTAACTCTAGGTACATCTGTGCCAGAGACGCCTCTACCTGGTTGTATCCAGATAGGGATGTATTGCTCGGAAAACTCATAAAATCAATATAATACCAAAATTCTAGGATGTTCTTATATACTAATTTTCAAATTATATCTCAGGGATATGTTATCTAATCAGAGTTTATCTACATCTAGCTTCCAAGGTTAGTACTAAACTGCCTCTGATAACAACTGTAACACCCCAACCACAGTTACCCTGAGTCGGCGCATTACTTCGTAACATTGGCATGATCACAAAAGATCAAATCTCGAAAGACCGATTAGTTTAGTATCCTTGGAAACACTAGATGCATTCATAAGTCTTACATTACATTATAAAGTAAAACAAAACTACAACAACATATTGTCTTCATATCCCCTCATACTTTCCCTATAGGTCATTCATAATATACTTCTTCACATACTGGAAAAATTAAATCATTGGAAGGGGTGAGCTTAGATGCTCAGTAAGGATAACAATATAGCGGAATCTTTCTTAAATAAACATTAACATTTAAGGAAATGTATAACTAAAACAAATTCCTTTTAAACATGAATTTCAAAATAAAATGGAAAAAGTAAAATGAGATAATTCCATTTAGTTATTCACATGGATATTCTACTGGTCGAATAATCACATGCAATATCAATAACCACTTTCATAATGATGGAATGCATAATGACAGACTATCATAACCACGTATCCAAGGCCTCGTGCCAAGACCACAAATAAGACTTTGGCAAGGCCTCATTACAAGACACAAGTTTGTCTCATGAGACCTGCCGATTCATCGAGGAGCTATAGCGGGCTCCACCTGTCACTTATTAAGTCTAATGAATTCTTCATTTGAATAGGTTTAAACATATCATAAACCATAACATAATCGTATCACATAAAACATGCATAAAAGAAACATAACATTTCCAAATTTCAATCACAAGATATCAATACATCACATTGATATAATAAAAACATTATCAAAACCATTTTCAATACCAAAATGAAATAAAATTAAAACATGGTATTTATTATTCATTTAAAAAAGTTATGGCTTGTAGAGAAAGCCAAAAATCAAATAACGGTCACGGCGGCGGAGAAGTCATTACTGCCGCATATGTAAGACAGAACATTCCATTTTTCGTTTAGTAAAAATGCTTTGTATAAAAATATTCCTTTTTAATAAAAGTAAAATTCAAAGGGGTTTATACACCGTATAATGTAAATTTGTGTATAAAACAAAATATGCCTCAATGAAATGAGATTGAGACGATGTCCCTTAAAAAGATCATTTTTTAAGTAAAGAAGATCTATTATGTGTATTCACTATATTTACACATAAATAGAGTTTAAATACAAGACTGGACATAATAATATCATGACATAATTTTAAAGTAGGAGATTAACATAAAGAATGGAAATCGGGTTAAGAAGTTCCCTTACCTCGTGTCCGTCTTAACTCGACCATTATTTAACCTCCTGAATAATAAAATAGAGTTAATTTATAACATATTAAGAAAATTTTCAAGTTTATTATTCCTTTTATATCATTTATTACCATGTTATGAACATTATGTAATTATTTTTGTTAATAGCGGTCGTTTTGTCGATCTTTGGTACTTGAGTCAACAATAAACTTCTTATAATTACAAGTTATTTATGTGGTAGAATATCCATTATCTGGAATATTATATTAATGATGTAGATATCATATATATAATATATATATATATAGTATATACATTCATTTATAATGTTATATAACATTTAGAGGTAAGAAATGAAATGCACCGTTCATTGAGACGGTAAGTCGTACATATGCATGAACACTACTTTCATTTATATTTCATATTTAATGCAATGAAATCATAATGATATAAAGGTATATTATAATTCCAGTATAATATAATATATAATATCATTTACTCCATCCTTTATACATCCCACACATGGCATTAACGACTCAAATCACTTTGAGGGGGCGGTAGTCCGCACTTTCTAAAATGAAATTATCGCGTTTACCCATAATAGAAATCATAAAGGTATAACATAAACGAAAAATACAGAATCAGAAGGAAAACGAAAACATAATATATATTATATATAAAAGTAGTTTCATCATAATGTTCACCATGAGAGGTGTTAAAATAAGATTGAACAATCATCATTTCGTGAGGCAGTAATTCGCCACCCACAGAAACAGTATGTTATTTAACCATTAGATGGAGATTTGTGTGATTTTAGATCAAATACTTATCATAAAAACATCCAAGTATATTGAAGATACTGGTGATGTTACAAAATAAAGAATAAAAATAGTATAAGGGGTTGGAGAAGCACAATAATATAAAATAACATAAGAGAATACATTACCCTAAAATTGGGTAACTCTTTTTTTGATTTGAGCCCAAAGGCTTCCTTGGGAAGAACTATTCCCAAATTGAGGATTCTAAGAGTAAGAGAGGGAATATTATAGAGTATTTGGGTAGAGTTTGGCCGATCCAAAAGGCTTTAAAAGGTGTGAATAAGGTGGTAGATGTGGGGGCCTTTTATAAGAGGAGAGGAGGGGCACTCTTGGAAAGTCATGAAATATTACATTATTATGAAATGATTTTCGGATTTTAGAGGTCCCAAAATGATATATTTCGAGGATAAGGTGATAAGGGTTTGAAATATACTCATCCAATAGGTTTTTAACAAGTTTAAGTCTTAGAATTTACATTATATTTTCATTTTATTTAAATCGTTAATTAATGAGGTAATCACTACATCATCATGGTGTCATAAAAAATCTAATTTGTGTAATGTCTAAAAATTACAAAATAAATATCATGATGTAGGAAATAGTTTTATGTTTACAATGAATATTTATAGTCAAAAAGTTAACTTATATAACCCCATGTAATAATTGTTTTAGTGAAACAACACATGTTTGTGACAATTTTATTTTTACTTTAAATAAAAAGTTATTAATGTCATTTTCTTACCCAAGTGGCTCCATGGGGTCCCCAAGTTGACCCATGGATTGTATTGGTAGGCCATGACTCATCCGATAAGTGTAGGACAAGTGTAAAAGTAATTTCATATTTTTTATAATATCGTTTTTTTCTTATATTTCACTAATTACCTTTAATTGTGATTAATTAAACATAAAAGTTAATATTCACCAAAAAATTATTTTAATCCCATTGAACCACATTTTACTTCCTAATAAAAACCATGTATGTTGTATTTTTTAAAATCAAATCACAGAAGTGGTAATGTTTCATTTAAATGAAAAATCAGTTTTTTAACTACCACTTAGTGGTTTCACTATTCATCAAAAATTGAAGTTTTTTAGAACAATGCCAATATTTCACCCTAATCTATAATTTATATTCCGAATTAAAAAATGCTATCTATTTTACAAAATTGAAAAAATATATGTTTCATTAATTAATTTTATAATTCATTCCCGTTGTCACAACAAATAGTGTTTTTTTTAAAAACAATATATATCAAAAGATTGACAATTTTTTATGTCCAATTTCAAAGTGAAATAAATTCTAATTACCACCATTGGATAAAATGGTAAAAATATATTATAATTATACTTTTAAACCACTTTATAGTATAATTTATCACTAAAATTTATTTTTATTAAAAAAGTTGTTTTTAAGTATTTTTCACTATTCATAAAAATTGGGAGTTCTCAGAAAAATACCAAAAATTCAAAATATGCTAATTTTGATATTCCAAATCCACAAATGAAGTCCATTTTGAAATATAAAATATATATAATTTCAAAAAAGTGGGTATTACTATTCATAATGGCTATTTTGATTGGTCACAGTGCGTTAGAATCTCGAACTTGCGTACAATGCAAGATATTGCATTGTTGAAAGAGAAGCGTATCATTAAAGATTGGGGTGTTAAATTCTCCCCTCCTTCAATAAATTTTGTCCTCGAAATTTGAAATTTTTCATTGAAAATAAAAGGTTGAAAATAGAAAATATCGTTTTGGAAAACCCACATCAGAAATAGGGTTAATAAAAATATAACATTAAAAGAAAGAAAGAGAAGTAAAAAGGTCACCCGAGATAGCCCATACTAGGATTCTATGAAAATATGGATATGGAGGAAAAACAAACCATCAAGGTTTGATGGAGAGTTGTAGAAAACAGGATTAGGAGAAAGTTAACTACAAGAAAATCACAAACTTGTGATTGGTAAAATGATCATTGATTCCCCAGTAAGAAAAGATAAGTGACATCATTTTTGTTTAAAGTTACCAATAATACAGTCGAGAAATTTATTTAGGAGATTTACTAATAAGTTATGGAAATATACATACTTGTCAAGTAGACTTTCATTCTTTAATAAATTTTTACCACAAACCCATCTTTCACTCAAAAAGATAATAGAACTCAAAAATATTATATTTATCATAATCGTACAAGGTTCAAAATATTAACACATACCATTTAGATTAGAAAAACTATTTTGTAATAACCAGGGACTTTCTATAGGCTAGTGGTAGGTAATAAAGGCATGTCGCGCTATGGTTGTGGTTTCGATTCCTGCGGCTTTGTCCGACGCGACGGGTTATCCCCCAACATGTAGGTTGTCCTTTTCCTAAAATTATAGTATTATAATATTCCCAAAATAATCATTAGTAATTTTTTAAACTTAAACAATACTATCCCAAGTTTAACTTAATTCATTCCATCCATTATAGTTCTCCAAAATACTTCTATCCAGACTTTCTCTAAAAGGTCTCTAAATTCTAAAATCAATTGTAACATTAGATTCCCCAAACAAAGTAAAGATTCTCTTATTGTCACATACTAAAAATATTATTACCTTCATCATATAAAAACCTTAATGAAACAACAAGTACTTTAGTACAATCCTTATATATATCACATTATCCCTATAACCGGAATATAATCCTTGAGTCCAAAAGCACCAATAAATTAATTATTCCACTTCAACTGTAGTAACAACATAAGATTTCCCATGATCCCTTGGCCTTTTATGAGGTCAGTTTCCCTGACTCTTAGGACATTCATTTTCATAATGCCTCATTTCCCTACAATTGTATCATTCATCATTGATAGCCTCTTTCTTTCCCTTTCAATCATGAGCATGGTGACCTTTTTCTCCACATTTATAACAAAATCCCATTCCTTTTAGTCATGTACCAGGGTGATTCTTCCCACAATTATCACATAATGTAAAATCATTCCTTCCCTTTTTCCCCTTATCTGTCTCTTGTTCCACCATTCTCTTCTTCTCTTTATTTACTTTAATGTCATAAGATTTAGATAATTACTTTTCTATTTTGATAGCACATGAGACAATGTCTTCGCACGATGAGAAGGTTTGTGAGACTAATGCTCGATGAAGAAATGGTTTTAACCCATCAAAGAAAAAACAATTCTTACATCTTGGGTTACGTATATAATCTACAGCATGCCTCGCTAACCTTGTTAAGTTAGCCTCATACTGTGTGACATTCTCATCTTCCTTTTGTCTCAGACTTAGAAATTGCCTTTCCAAATCAGCTCGATGGTCACAAGGAAAGTATTTTTCTAAGAAAATCTCTTTGAACTCCCTCCATTCCATATTAGATACTTCTTCATCTTCTTTCGTGTTTTGAATCAGCGACCACCATTGATCGGCATCTCTAGGGAGTCAGTAAACTGCCATGAAAACCTTATCCCTTTCTCTAATCCCCAAGGCGTGGAATATTTTCTCTAAGGATTTTATCCATTGCTCAGATACAAATGGATTTGTACCCCCATTAAATGTTGGTGGTTGTTTTCTTATGAAGCGGTCTAACATTGATCCTCCACGTTGCGGATCAGGGTGCTCCATACGAGTAAGGTTATTATTCATAACCTGAGTGAGTTGTCCCGGTATGGTGATAAGGTGATCAGCACCAGTTGTATCTCCAACTCCACAATAATTGTCTTGAGGAGAAGGACAATCCCTACATGGATTGCGTGCATTGATACAGTTTCCATTCCTCCCACTAGGCGCCATTTCTAAACAATGGCATAAAATAGATTATTTTATGTATCAAAATACTTAATTCCATACTTGTAAAACACTTAACATAAATTGAATGATTAATAGATATAATCCATAATCATAAAAAGAAATGTTTTCTTTGAGGAAGTATATACTCATAAACCCTTCATAATGGTTTGTAAAGAAAATGAGAATTATCCTAATCATATCCCCCAGGAGTGTCGTAACCATGAGTGCAGCAAGGCCCATTATCGTGCACCAGTTCCCGTTCGAGTCCAGCTCAACGTGGTGTTTTCGGGTTTTACCCCTAGGTACATCTGTGCCAGAGCCGCCTCTACCTGCTCGTATCCAGATAGGGATGTATTTCTCAGAAAACTCATAAAATATCTATAATACGAAAATTCTAGGATGTTCTTCTATACTAATTTTCAAATTCTATCTTAGGGTTATGTTCTCTAATCACAGTTTATGTACATCTAGCTTCTAAGGATAGTACTAAATTGCCTCTGATACCAACAGTAACGCCCCGACCCCATTTACCTAGAGTCGGTGCATTACTTCGTAACATTGGCATGATCAAAAAAGATTAAGTCTCGAAAGACCGATTAGTTTAGTAGCCTTGGAAACACTAGATACATTCATAAGTCTTATATTACATCATAAAGTAAAACAAAACTATAACAACATATTGTCTTCATATCCCCTCATATTATCCCTACAGGTCATTCATAATATATTTCTTCACATCCTGGACAAATTAAATCATTGGAAGGGGTGAGCTCAGATGCTCAGTAAGGATAACAATATAGCGAAAGCTTTCATAAATAAACATTAACATTTAAGGCAATGTATAACTAAAACAAAATCCTTTTAAACTTGAATTTCAACATAATATGGAAAAAGTAAAATGAAATAATGCCATTTACTTATTCACATGGATATTCTATTGGTCGAATAATCACATGCAATATCAATAACCACTTTCATAACGATGGAATGCATAATTCCAGACTATCATAACCACATAGCCAAGGCCTCGCGCCAAGACCACAAATAATATTTTCTCAAGGCCTCATGCCAAGACACTAGTTTGTCTCATGAGACCTGCCGATGCATCGAGGAGCTATAGTGGGCTCCACCCGTCACATATTAAGTCCAATGCATTCCTCATATGAATAGGTTTAAACATATCATAAACCATAACATAATCGTATGACATAAAACATGCATAAAAGAAACACAACATTTCCACATTTCAATCACAAGATATCAATAAAACACATTGATATAATAAAAAAATTATCAAAACCATTTTCAATACCAAAATAAAGGAAAATTAAAACTTGGTATTTATTTTTCATTTAAAAAAATGTATGGGTTGGGGAGGAAGCCAAAACTCAAATAACGGTTATGGCAGCGGAGAAGTCATTATCACCGCATACTTTAGACAAAACATTCCATTTTTAGTTTAGTAAAAATGCTTTGTATAAAAATATTCCTTTTGAATAAAAGTAAAAGTCAAAGGAGTTTATACACCGTATAAAGGAAAGTTGTGTATAAAACAAAATATGCCTCAATGAAATGAGATTGAGACGAAGTCCCTTACAAAGATTATTTTTTTAAAAAAGTAGATCTATTTTGTGTATTCACTATATTTACACATAAATAAAGTATAAATACTAGATAGGACATAATAATATCATGACATAATTTTAAAGTAGGAGATTAAACCAAGGAACAGAAATCGGGTTAAGAAGTTCCCTTACCTCGTGTCTGTATTGACTCGACCATTATTTAACCTCATGAATAATAAACTAGAGTTAATTTATAACAGATTAATAACCGTTTTCAAGTTTATTATACCTTTTACATCACTTATTACCATGTTATGAACATTATGTAATTATTTATGTTAATAACGGTCGTTTTGTTGATCTTTGGTACTTGAGTCAACAATAAACTTCTTATAAGTACATGTTATTTATGTGGTAGAATATCCATTATCTTCAATATTATATTCATGATGTAGATATCATATATATCATATATATCTAGTGGATACATGAATTTATAATATTATATAACATTTAGATTCAAGAAATGAAATGCACCGTTCATGGAGACGGTAAGCCATACGTACGCATGAACGCTACTTTCATTTATATTTCATATTTAATGGAATGAAATCATAATGATATAAAGGTATATTATAATTCCAGTATAATATCATATATAATATCATTTAATCCATCCATTATACATCCCACATATGGCATTAACGATTCAAATCACTTTGAGGGGGCGGTAGTCTGCACTTCCTAAAATGAAATGATCGTGTTTACCCAAAATGGAAATCATAAAGGTATAACATAAATGAAAAATACAGAATAATAAGGAAAACAAAAACATAATATATATCATATATAAAATTAGTTTCATCCTAATTTCCACCATTATATGAGTTAAATTAAGATTGAACAATCATCATTTCGTGAGGCAGTAATTCACCACCCACAGAAATAGTATGTTCTCTAACAATTAGATGGTGGTGTGTGTAAGTGTAGCTCGAATACTTATAATAAAAACATCCTAGTATATTATAGATACTGGTTTGTTACAAAATAATGGAATAAAAAGAGTTTAAGGGGTTGGAGAAGAAAAATAAAACAAAATAACTTAAGAGAATAAATTACCTTAAAATCGGGTAACTCTTTTTTTCATTTGAGCCCAAAGGCTTCCTTGGGAATACTTATTCCCAATGTTAGGATTCTAAGAGTAAGAGAGGGAAGTTGAGAGAGTATTTGGGTAGAGGTTGGTCGAGCTAAAAGGCATTGAAAGTTGTGAATAAGGTGGTAGATGTGGGGGCCTTTTATAAGAGGAGAGGAGGGGCACTCTTGGAAAGTCATGAAATATTACATTATTATGAAATGATTTTCGGATTTTAGAGGTCCCAAAATGATATATTTAGAGGATAAGGTGATAAGGGTTCAAAATATACTCATCCAATAGGTTTTTGACAAGTGTAAGTCTTAGATTTTACATTATCTTTTCATTTTATTTAAATCGTTAATTAATGAGGTAATCACTCCATCATCATGGTGTCATAAAAAATTTAATTTATTTAATGTCTAAAAATTATAAAAAAAATCATGATTTAGGAAATATTTTTAGATTTCCAATGAATATTTATAGTCAAAAAGTTAACTTATATAACCCCATGTAATAATTGTTTTAGTGAAACAACACATGTTTGTGACAATTCTATTTTTTACTTTAAATAAAAATTTATTAATGTCATTTTCTTACCCAAGTGGCTCCATGGGGTCCCCAAGTTGACCCATGGATTTTATTGGTCGGAAATGTCTCATAAAATAAGTGTATGACAAGTGTAAAAGTAATTTGATATTTTTATAATATCATTTTTACCTTAAATTTCACTAATTACCTTTAATCACGATTAATTAATCTTAAAAGTTACTATTCACCAAAAAATTATTTTAATCCCATTGAACCACATTTTACTTTCTAATGGAAACCATGTATGTCGGATTTTTTAAATTCAAATCACATAAGTGGTAATGTTTCATTAAAATGTAAAATCAGTTTTTTAACTACCACTTAATGGTTTCACTATTCATCAAAAGTTGAAGTTTTTCAGAACAATGCCAAAATTTCACCCTAAGCTATAATTGATATTCCAAAATCAAAAATGATGTCTATTTTAGAAAATTCCAAAAAATATAAGTTGCATTAATTAATTTTATAATTAATTCATGTTTTCATAACAAATAGCGTGTTTTTAAGAAACAATATATATCAAAAGATTGGCAATTGTTTATGTTCGATTTCAAAGTGAAATTAATTCTAAAAACCAACATTGGATAAAATGGTAAAAAATATATTCTAATTATAATTTAAAACCACTCTATAGTATAATTTATCACAATAATTTATTTTAGTTAAAAATGTTTTTTTAAGTATATTTCACTATTCATAAAATATTTGAAGTTCTCAGAAAAATACCAAAACTTAGACATAGGATAATTTAGATATTCCAAATCCACAAATGAAATCCATTTTTAAATATAAAATATATATAATTTCAAAAAGTGGGTATTACTATTCATAATGGCTATTCTGATTGGTCGTGGTGCATTAGAATCTCAAACTTGCGTACAATGCAAACTATTGCATTATTGAAAGAGAAGTGTATCGTGAAAGCTTGGGGTGTTACATTATCACCTCATACAACAAATTGTGTTCTCACAATTTGAAATTTTTCTTTGAAAATAAAAGGTCGAAAATAGAAAATACCTTTGTGAAAAACCCTCATCAGAAATAGGGTTAATAAAAATTTAACATTTAAAGAAAGAAAGAGAAGTAAAAAGGTCACCCGAGATAGCCCATAGTATGATTCTATGAAAATATGGATATGGAGGAAAAACAAACCATCAAGGTCTGATGGAGAGTTGTAGAAAACAGAATTAGGAGAAATTTAACTACAAGAAAATCACAAACTTGTGATTGGTTAAACGATCATTGATTCCCCAGTAGGAAAAGTTGACCGACAACATTTTTTGTTTTAATTTACCTTTAATATAGTTGAGGAATTTATTTAGGAGATTTACTAAGAATATAAGGAAATATAAATACTTGTCATGTAGACATTCATTCTTAAAAAAAATTACCACAAACCAATCATTCACTCAAAAAGAAAATTGAACTCAAAAATATTATATTTATCCTAATCGTACAAGGTTACAAATATTAACACATATCATTTAGATTAGGAGAACTATTTTGTAATAGCCAGGGACTTCCTGTAGGCTAGTGGTAGGTAATAAAGTCATGTCGCACTATGGTTGTGGGTTCAATTCCTACATCTTTTTCCGACGCGACGGGTTATCCCCCACCTGCAGGTTTTCCTTTTCCTAAATGTATAGTATTATAATATTCCAAAAATAATCGTCAGAAATGTTTAAAACATAAACAATACTATCCAATGTTTAACATAATTCATTCCAACCTTTATAGTTATCCAAAATACCTCTATCCAGACTTTCTCTAAAAGGTCTCTAAATTCAAAAATAAATTGTAACATCAGATTCCCCAAACAATGTAAATTTTCTCTTATTGTCACATACTAAAAATATGATTACCTTCATCATATTAAAACCTTAATGAAACAACAAGTACTGCAGTACAATCCTTATATATATCACATTATCATTATAACCAGGATATAATCCTTGAGTCCAAAAGGACCAATACATTAATTATTCCACTTGTACTGTAGTAACGTCATAATAATGTCCTTGATCCCTTGCCCTTTTCTGAGGTAAGTTTCCCTGATGCTTTGGACATTTATTTTCATAATGCCCAATTTCCCTACAATTGTAGCATTCAAAATTGATAGCCTCTTTCTTTCCCTTGCAATCACGATCCTGGTGACCTTTTTCTCCACATTTATAAAAAACTCCCATTCCTTTTAGGCAAGTACCAGGGTGATTCTTCCTAGAATTATCAAATAATGTAAAATCCTTCTTTCCCTTTATCCCTTTATCTGTCTCTTGTTCCACCATTCTCTTCTTCTCTTGATTTACATTATTGTCATAAAATTTAGAGAATTCATTTTCTGTTTTGATAGAACATGAGACAATGTCTTCGTACGATGAGAAGGTTTGTGAGACTAATGCTCGATGAAGAAATGGTTTTAACCTATCAAAGAAACTATAAATATTACTTCTTTGGTTACGTATATAATCTGAAGCATGCCTCTCTATCCTTGTAAAGTTATCCTCATACTTTGTGACATTATCATCCTCCTTTTGTCTCAGACTCAGAAATTGCCTTTCCATATCAGCTCTATGGTCACGAGGAAAGTATTTTTTCTAAGAAAAGCTCTTTGAACTCCCTCCATTCCATATTAGATACTTCATCATCTTCTTTCGTGTTTTGAATCGGTGACCACCATTGATCGGCATCTCCAGTGAGGTGGTAAACTGCCATGACAACCTTCCCCCATTCGCTACTCCCCAAGGCGGGGAATATTTTCTCTAAGGATTTTATCCAATGCCCAGATACTAATGGATTTGTACGCCCATTAAATGTTTTCGATTTTTTCCTTATGAAGCAGTCTAACATTGATCCTCCACATTGTTGATCAGGGTGCTCCATAAGAGTAAGGTTATTATTCATAACCTGAATGAGTTTTCCCAGTATGGTGATAAGGTGATCAGCAGCAGTTGTATCTCAAGCTCCACAATAATTTTCTTGAGAAGGAGGGAAATACCTACATGGAGTGTGTGAATTATACGGTTTCCATTCCTCCCACTAGGTTCCATTTCTAAACAATGGCATAAACTAGATTAGTTTAAGAATCAAAATACATAATTCCATACTTGTAAAACAGTTAACATAAATTGAACAATTTATGGATATAATCCATAATCATAAAAAGAAATGTTTTCTTTGAGGAATTATATACTCATAAACCCTTCATAATGGTTTATAAAGAAAATGAGAATTATCCTAAGCATATCCCCCAGGAGTGTCGTAACCAAGAGTGCAGCAAGGCCCGTTGTCGTGCACCAGTTCCCGTTCGAGTCTAGCTCAAAGCAGTGTTTTCGGGTTTTACCCCTAGGTAAATCTGTGCAGGAGCCGCCTCTACGTGCTTGTATCCAGACAGGGATGTATTGCTCGGAAAAATCTTAAAATCTTTATAATACAAAATTTCTAGGATGTTATTCTATACTAATTTTCAAAGTCTATCTTAGGGATATGTTCTCTAATCAGAGTTTATCTAAATCTAGCTTACAAGGTTAGTACAAACTGCCTCTGATACCAACTGTAATGCCCCAACCCCAGTTACCCAGAGTTAGTGCATTACTTCGTAACATTGGAATGATCACAAAAGAACAAGTCTCGAAAGACCGATTAGTTTAGTAGCCTTGGAAACAATAGATACATTCATAAGTCTTACATTACATCATAAAGTAAAACAAAACTACAACAACATCTTGTCTTCATATCCCATCATATTATTCCTACAGGTCATTCATAATATACTTCTTCACATCCAGGAAAAATTAAAACATTGGAAGGGGTGAGCTGAGATGCTCAGTAAGGAGAACAATATAGCGGAAGCTTTCATAAATAAACAGTAACATTTAAGACAATTTATATCTAAAACAAAATCCTTTTAAACTTTAATTTCAACATAATATGGAAAAAGTAAAATGAGATAATGCCATTTACTTATTCACATAGATATTCTACTGGTTTAATAATCACATGCAATATCAATAACCACTTTCATAATGATGGAATGCATAATGCCGGACTATCATAACCACGTATCCAAGGCCTCGTTCCAAGACCACAAATAAGATTTTGTGAAGGCCTAGTGCCAAGACACTAGTTTGTCTCATGAGACCTGCCGATGCATTGAGGAGCTATAGCGAGCTCCACCAGTCACTTATTAAGTCCTATGCATTCCTCATATGAATAGTTTTAAACATATCATAAACCATAACATAATCATATCACATAGAGCATGCATAAAAGAAACATAACATTTCCACATTTCAGTCACAAGATATCAATACAACACATTGATATAATAAAAACATTATCGAAACCATTTTCAATACCAAAATAAACTAAAATTAAAACTTGGTATTTATTTTTCATTTAAAAAAGGTATGGCTTGTAGTGGAAGCTGAAACTCAAATAACGGTCACGGTGGCGGAGAAGTCATTGTCGCCGCATACGTAAGACAAAACATTCCATTTTTCTTTTAGTAAAAATGCTTTGTATAAAAATATTCCTTTTGAATAAAATTAAAAGTCATAGGGGTTTATGCACCGTATAAAGGAAAGTTGTGTATAAAACAAAATATGCCTCAATGAAATGTGATTGAGACGAAGTCCCTTAAAAAGATCATTTTTTAAAAAAGTAGATCTATTATGTGTATTCACAATATTTACACATAAATAAAGTATAAATACAAGATAGAACATAATAATATCATGACAAAATTTTAAAGTAGGAGATTAACCCAAAGAACATAAATCGGGTTAAGAAGTTCCCTTACCTCCTGTCCGTCTTGACTTGACCATTCTTTAACCTCTTGAATAATAAACTATAGTTAATTTATAAAATCATAAGAACCTTTTTCATGTTTATAATTCCTTTTATATCACTTATTAACATGTTATGAACATTATGTAATAAATTATGTTAATAACAGTCATTTTTTCGATCTTTGGTACTTCAGTCAATAATAAACTTCTTATAATTACAATTTATTTATGTGGTAGAATATCCATTATCTTCAATATTATATTCTTGATATAGATATCAAATATATCATATATATCCAGTAGATACATGCATTTATAATATTATATAACATTTAGATGTAAGAAATTAAATGCACCGTTCATGGAGACGGTAAGCCGTACGTACGCAAGAATGCTACTTTCATTTATATTTCATATTTAATGGAATAAAATCATAATTATATAAAGTTATATTATAATTCCAATATAATATCATATATAATATCCTTTACTCCAACCATTATACATCCCACATAGGGCATTAATGATTCAAATCACTTTCAGGGGGCGGTAGTCCGCACTTCCTAAAATGAAATTATCACGTTTACCCATAATGGAAATCATAAAGGTATAACATAAATGAAAAATACAGAATCATAAGAAAAACAAAAACATAATATATATCATATATAAATGTAGTGTCATCGTAATGGCCACCATGAGAGGTGTTAAAAGAAGATTGAACAATCATCGTTTCGTGAGGCAGTAATTCACCACCCACATAAACAGTATGTTCTTTAACCATTAGATGGAGGTGTGTGTAAGTGTAGCTCGAATAGTTATCCAAAAAACATACTAGTATATTTAAGATACTTTTTTTGTTACAAAAGATTGGAATAAAAAGATTTTAAGGGGTTGGATAATCAAAATAAAACCAAATAACATAAGAGAAGACATTACCTTAAAATCGGGTAACTCTTTTTTTGATTTGAGCCCAAAGGCTTACATGGGAACAATTCTTCCCAAATTGAGGCTTCTAATAGTAATAGAGGGATGTTGATAGAGTATTTGGGAATAGGTTGACCGATCCAAAAGGCATTTAAAGGTTTTAATAAGGTGGTAGAGGTGGGTGCCTTTTATAAGAGGAGGGGAGGGGCAATCTTGGAAAGTCATAAAATTATACATTATTATGAAATGATTTTCGGATTTTAGAGGTCCCAAAATGATATATTTCGAGTATAAAGTGATAAGGGTTATAAATATACTCATCCAATAGGTTTTTGACAAGTCTATGTCTTAGATTTTACATTATCTTTTCATTTTATTTAAATAGTTAATTAATGAGGTAATCGCTGCATCATCATGGTGTCATTGAAAATTTAATTTATTTAATGTCTAAAAATTATAAAAAAATATAATGATGTAGGAAAAATTATTATATTTTGAATGAATATTTATAGTCAAAAATTTAACTTATATTACCCCATTTAATAATTGTTTTAGTGAAATAACACAGTTTGTGATAATTTTATTTTTACTTTAAATAAAAAAGTTA
The DNA here is from genome assembly GCA_963277665.1 of Viscum album. Taxonomy (NCBI): domain Eukaryota; kingdom Viridiplantae; phylum Streptophyta; class Magnoliopsida; order Santalales; family Viscaceae; genus Viscum; species Viscum album. Next base: position 387,611,582 of record OY728146.1, read on the forward strand.
TTAATGTCATTTTCTTACCCAAGTAGCTCCATGGGGTCCCCAAGTTGACCCATGAATTATCTTGGTCGTACATGACTCATCCAATAAGTGTAGGACAATTTTAAAAATAATTTTATATTTTTATAATATCATTTTTACCATAAATTTCACTAATTACCTTTAATCGCGATTAATTAAACTTAAAAGTTACTATTCACCAAAAAAATATTTTCATCCCATTGAACCACATTTTACTTCCTAATGAAAACCATGTATGTTAGATTTTTGAAAATCAAATCACAGAAGTGGTAATGTTTCATTTAAATGAAAAATCAGTTTTTTAACAACCACTTAGTGGTTTCACTATTCATCAAAAATTGATGTTTTTCAGAACAATGCCAAAAGTTCACCCTAAGATATTATTGATATTCCTAATTCAAAAATGATGTCTATTTTACAAAATTCCAAAAAAAATAAGTTTCATTAATTAATTTTATAATTAATTCCCACTGTCACAACAAATAGCGTGTTTTTAAGAAACAATATATATCAAAAGATTGACAATTGTTTATGTCCAATTTCAAAGTGAAATAAATTATAATGACCACCATTGGATAAAATGTTAAAATTATATTATAATTATAATTTAAAACCACTCTATAGTATAATTTATCACTATAATTTATTTTTATTAAAAAACTGTTTTTATGTATTTTTCACTATACATAAAAAATTGGATGTTCTCTGAAAAATACCAAAAATTCAACATAGGCTAATTTCGATATTCCAAATCAACAAATGAAGTCCATTTTGAAATATAAAATATATATAATTTAAAAAAGTGGGTATTACTATTCATAATTGCCATTTTGATTGGTCGCGGTATGTTAGAATCTCGAACTTGCGTACAATGAAAGCTATTTCATTATTGAAAGAGAAGCGTATCGTGAAAGCTTGGGGTGTTACAAAAAATGCAAAATATAGTCATACCAAAATAATAATAATGTGTGAATATATTTATTAAAATTTATTAATAATGTTATGATGGATAAATTATATTTAAATTTGTTATTAGAAGAACTAAACATTGAAAGAGTAATGTAAGATGATTACCACTTCTTTTAGAGTACTTTTTTGTATTACCACTTAATCCTTCTTATGATGGTATAAGGAGAAGAATAAAAGATAAATAATAAAGGAAATTAATCTGTGATGTTTTTTTGTAGTCATTTTTGAGCAATATGGATCAATAATTAAGTAAAAGGTAATAGAAGAGGTCCCCTTATAGAATTGAGATGGGGAACACATGAAATTACATAAAAGATTCAAATAAGATAGTCACTTTTTAGTGAAATTTGAAGAAAATGGAGAATTAATAAATGGTTGGATAAGTTAAGGTATACATATATTTTAAATAGAACATTAATACTTTGTTTAAGTGGTAATTTGACCCAAATTTCTTTCTCTAACCCTCTTCATTAAAAAGTTTTAACCTAAAAACTTCTATGAAATTTTTACTACTTTTATTTTTCATTATAACAAAAAATGGTAGTGTAATAATTAAATATTTTTTATATGAGGATTCAAAATATGAAATCCATTTTATAAAATTCAATTTTTATATTCTGCATATTTTTTCGTGAAAATAATTGTGAAAAACACTGTGAAAAATTGTTTTTTGATAATTTCAGTTTTAATGCATTAAACTGTGTTTAAATTAATTCCTTTCCTTATAAATATATTATGTCAATAATAAAATGTTTTATTGAATATATATTCTATAAATTTTATAAAAATAATTGATAAATAGTTATTAATAAAATATATTATGATAAAAACACATTGTTTACAAAAATTTATTTACTAAATAATAACTTTGTTTACCTTCATAAATGTTTTTCTTCATTTGTAACTGTTTGGTATATAATGTAATAATAATTATTCATTCATAATTAATAAATTTTATTAAAATAATATTTAATTGGTGGTTAATATATTAAAATACATAATATGTATAATAATATAATTACTCTAAAAAATAATCCTTTTAATCATGAAATGATTTTATTAAAAAAAAATTAATGATTATTTCTTAGGAATTGATCATAGAATATGAATTAAAGAAAAGGCTCAATATAAATTTCAAAATTTTCTTAATCATTTCCATACCCACAAATACAAGGACTAGGTTATAAATTTAAAAATATATCATAGTTTATTTTGACTCTAGGTTACATATAAATTAAGATATCTAATGATTTATATTTGTTTCCTAGGAATACATTTAAAATCATGTGGTGTTGCATTACATGAATAGATTATTCAAAATCATTTAATTTTTATCGAATAATCAGCATAAATTGGAAGTATAATAATAACCAAGTAATATTCCTTCTTCTAAATTTGCTTGAAACATACAATGATTATCATTAGTGTTTAAGTTGTACACATTGCATCCAAAAACATTCCAGTATCAAACCATTGGTTTTCTATTATTCCATAGATCATAGAGTATTCTTTTCAAGATCATCCTTATTATAAATCTATTGATGAAATAACATACTGTGTTCATATATTCATCCCATGAGTGAGAAGTCCTTCTATATTCAACCAACATTGCTCATTAAATATATTGAAAGGAAATATTCTTTCTTTCGATGACAACATTTTGTTGAGGATTCATAGGGGAACATACGGTATGATTAATGTAATATTTTTTGAAAAATTTATTAAATTCTTGATTCAAGAACTCTCCCTTATAGTCATTTCATATAGAAACAATTTTAGTATCACATTCATCATGTAACAAATTCAAGATGTTAATAAAAATAACACAAGATTCACAATTATGAAATAAGAAACAAACCCATGTAAATAGAGAAAAATAACTAAATAAAATATAATGATTAATTTTCAGTAATTTTTTATGTTCTAAAAGGAAAAAAATTTATCAACAAGTTCTATTACTCTAAATAATTTATCATATTTAATTAGTTTGAAAGATAACATGCTATGGTTTCCCATTTGATATGCATTACGTTATTTTTATAAAAATTGAGATGGGGAAACTAATAAATCAATTTGTTGTTCGATAATTTTAATAAAATATTCGAAATTATAATATATAATCCATTAATTAAAAATCCAATATTCATTTATTTTGGTATTTTAATAGTTTACATCTTTGTTTAAATAAATAGTGAAGATCTAGAATGTAAAAATTATGAACTCTTGTTATTGTAAACATAATAAATTTATCTTTCAAAACTAAACATTAATTATTTATAAACAAAATAGAAAATATACTATAAGAATTTGATAAATTATTATCAGTTTATTCTTTATTATGTTACTATAAATTACTTTTTAGACAATTATTAAATGCGTATTTCCAATAGTTTTATCTAAAATTAACTTTTTAGTAGTTTTAACCAAATATGTCAGAGGATCCATAGATTATAGACAATTATTGGAATTTAGAAAAGTATTAACTAATATATATTGAATAAACACCATCCATTAACCATTTTAATTGATACACATGAGTATTTTTCCAAAATATTAACAAATTAAACAATAATAGTTTTTGGTATAAATATTCTGTAATGCCTAATTGCATTAGAAAAGAATGATCTGATAACCCAAATATTATTATATATTATTGAATAAATAAAAGAAAAATTTATAAAAGTAGATTACTAATTTATTAAATATATGTAATTATATATTATGGAAAATATTTTGAAAAATTACCATTAATTCTAAAGTGTAGAATCATTACATTAGACATGTTTATATTTGTGGAACTTGGAAAAAATAGTATGTATATAGTTGGGATTTCCCCTTACTTCCAATGACATGTTTCTTATTTTATATATTATTACCAATTATTTGATATGAACAATTCCAACCTCCCTAAAGAAACAGTAATATAATTTAAATTATTGACTTCAAATACTAATTTTTTTATTTTTATATAATAGAAAGAACAAAAAAGTGAAACTTTTTTATTACTATATTTCAATTCTGAAATCTATTTGGTTAGTTTGGACATCTATTAAAAATGAATATAATTATATTTCTAAATATACTTGTTCATTTTATTTAATGATTCATATTTACCATATTACATAGAAAAATATTCATTAAACGCATCAAAACAATATCTTCTAGATTCGAATTTGGATTAATATTCAATGAATGAAAAATAATTTAGAGGTAACTCATTATATTTTTCCATGAAGAACATATGTTTCTTCTTATTGGATACATCCAAATTGATAATCTGATCTAATGGAATCCCTATAGTATGGTAATGAATTGTATGTTTCCTTTATTACTTTATTCTTTTTCATATAATCTAATATCTTTTTCACTCCTTTCATTCTTTTTTTCTACATAAAGATGTAGAAATTTGGTCTCATATTCCTACTCTTCTTAAATTCATAAAATCTTAATTATTTTATACTTCAATAATAATTATTATAAAAATTAATGTATTTATTGAGACCTCCCCATCTAGTGTATAATTCCTTAAAATACTGGAATAATTTTGAAATCTCATTACGTGATTCTGAATTTCTTAAATCCTTATAATTATATATTCATGAAAATTATTTCCCTCTATTTTTCTTCACATATTTTTTAGTTAAATGTATTTAAAAAATAATTATTCATTATTATAATTTTATTTACTCCTAACATAACTTCAATATCAACTCCATAAATCATAATTTTTATAATAAGATAATATACAGTATAAAATTAATTTAGATTATTGTATAATATAATTTAAAATTCCACTCCATTTTCATGGAATAAATCAAAGGAATTTCCAATCCTGCTCAGTTTTTGGAATATGTTCTCCTAAGGTATATGAATTATTTACAATTTCTTTCTAAATTTCATTAATCTTAGTGTTTCTATTATAATTAATCATTATGAATGTATCAAATAAAAATATGATAGTGTTTTGTCATAGTTTACTAACATTATCAGAACCATAACTATATATAGATATAGTTTTCTATATATCATATATTTTATCACATTGTCGACCTTAGTATAACACATCCTAAAATAAATCACATATAATTTTTTTAATATCCTTGGAATTTAATTCATTTTTAGCATCAATGATTGCATCCCTTTTCTCTAGATTTCATTTAGAAACTTTATATGTCTTGATGGATTTCAAAAAATACTTTTGACCAATTTTTTCAAATATATAATCATTTTAGCCTTACAAAACCCATAGTTCTCTTCCTTGAAAAAATAATCTCTGACAATAGATATCATATCTATATTATTATCCATTTCATTCATTTGAAAATGAACTTGATGCCTTCCACATGTTAGACTTGAGAACTTAAGAGTGTAACCCAAAAAATAGGAATTTTGTACCAAGAGTAACTTACAAAATGACTTAAGTAGGGCGTGAATTGAGTTCTTGATAATTCTGAACCTAATTAAAATTATCCATTGAAATATTATTTATATTTTTTCTGAATTGGAAATAGACACAAAATTATAAAATAGAATAAAATGACTTAGAGGATTTATAGTGGTCTAAAGGAATAAAAACACGCTATTCTACTACACCAATGATCTCTTTTCGAGATTAATGATTTTCACTATGTAAGTCCTTTTTAAATGGGATTCAATAAATGAGTTCAAGAAATGGTATATTTTTGAAAAAATGATCCAAAATAATTCAAGAAGTATATCACTATTTAATAGAACATTCCTCAGTCTTCCAACACATAAAATAATAAGTGAGAAATTTTATAAAAAAATATAAATTAATGGATTTCGTGTTCAATGATTTGTTAAATATAATAAATTAAAATCATAGGATAAATCTAATAGGGAAGTATTGATAGGTTATTGAGTATCTCTTGAAGAACTTTATTTCATTTACATGTAGCTTGAATAACGTGAAGTATTAATTTTTTTCTTATATGCACAAAATTAATCACATGAAAGGATTAGTATATAGTCATTTTTATATATCATTTTTTATCACCAAAAAAATCTTTTCATGAACAAAACATCATACTTTTAAATATATATTCCTTTATTTTATTCAAATTCTCAGTAAAATAGTATAAAATATGCCTAAATTGATGCTTTCATTCTTTTAAATGTGACATCTTTTTAAAATAACAAAAATAGGGTATCATGCAGTTGAAACATCCATCATCCAAGAAACATTACACTTTTTAGACAAATAAAATTTAATTAACCCTACATTTTTTATTTATACACCACTACTTCTGATAAAACTAAATGGATTATACATCTATTGATGTACTACAACAACACTAAATCATCTCCAAATACTAATAAAATTATCAAAAAATTACTTAATGTTATCCAGTTCAATGAATAATTAGTATGGTAAAACATTTAAATGTAATAATTTTCTTGTTTTTATGAAATTAGGGTTTGGTCATAAGCCTTTGACATTATAAAAAATAATTGTTCATAGAACATTATCACAAGGCTTCATTCTAGTTGTAATCACTTTTTATCATAATTCTTGACCATAAGACATTATGGTAATTCAACATTTAGGTCATGTGTATTTTTCTAATCCTATATCTAGAGAATAATAATTTCTCTAATCATAATACAACAATATAAATTCTTCTTTCATTGTAAGAATTTAATACTTAATAGAAAAAAAAAATGAAGACTACGATTTCACACAGACATAAATGGTATTACCACCTTCTAAAAAAAATATTTTTCATCAATACTTCAATTTATGTTTTCAAAATATAGATAAAACTTCAACATTAACCTTCAAGTCTTATAGAAAAAATCATCAAAATGTTTAACACCTTTTGGAAACTAAATAGAGAAATTGAAATACATTGGTTTGAATAATTTAATATAAATAATTAGATAAAATGTTAAGTGTATTTATGGTCAATAAAATAAAGGATAATATGGTATATATTGGAATACAATTAGTTTTTATAAAACTCAGTCATGCATTATTATGTAATGTATTCAATATTCAACCAAATTTATGAATTATTTATATATATAATGTATGGGTCACCTCAAGATCCCTCATATATAACTAATATATATGTGTGTGTGTTTGTGTTGTTTAAGAAAAATAAGTATATATATAATCCTCCCAAAACCGCTAGTGAAATTATAGAATAATCACACTAAGGACTCTGTGGGAAAATAGTGCAACCAACTATCTACAAAAACAAAGTGAACTATGTTATCATCCTCAATAAATATAACTCACTAAATAATGCAGAAAAATATAACATATAATCCAAAATAAATATATTTATAAAGGTACCCTACCTCCACATTCCCACTGAAGTAATCAGCATAAATCTTAATTTCATTATTCTTAGTGAACCCATCCCCATTAAAAACCACATCACAACATTTCCATTATAATCATAATGATGTTTACATTGAAATTACCACACATCAGATGGATGTTCGGGGTGCAGGGGAAGCATGTTGGTGGGTGTACCCAACATTAATTTTTCCGTTAACAATGAAAAATCTGAGATCTTTCACGATAATCAAAAGTCGAATCCTTGGAATAGAACAAAGAATGAATGAAGGTAAGGAAGTCCTGAAACAACAGAGAGGATCATCATATGTTGGATATAATTAATTTAATTAAAAGGCAAGAATTATTTTGTTGGAATTATCTCTCCATTACTGTTTCTGGTCATGATCTGATGTGACTCATCGTTGTGTCGTAGAATCCAAGTGTAGGAGTCCTTTAACGGTGATCCACACATGCTCCATATATCACTGGACATCACAGAGGGGATCTCTGGGTGATAGTGCATAAGAGCCTTAACTTGTGATGTCTGCCTTAAATCTCCTTGATCTAGTGGAATAAGATCTCTCTCTCGTAGCTTGAAAGCTTTCTTGGAAGAAAATAAATTCTCTCTTAGCTTGAGAGATTTCTATAGATATGTTTTTCACAAATCTCAAAAAAGACTAGGGTAATGAGAATTAAATAATTGGGAATTTAATTTCTTAGAATAATAAAATGAATTAATTACCTAAAAGAATTCTTTCATTTCATTTAATTATTAGTAAGACCCCATGTCTAATAATAATAGTTGACTATTATTATTTCATGAAATGCACCCAAATATTTATACCTATTATTATTTAATTAAATAAATATTATTATTTCTCACAAACCCCAATAAAAACTACATGGCATTTATATTATGATACAAAGCATATACTTTTGTTTTTCCATTTTTTATTTCCAAAACCACATTTTTTTGACCTTCAATAATGGATATTTATTTCTCAAATAAATATCACTACATTAATCTCTAATAAATATATTATTTCTCCCATAATATATTCTCTTAAATAACTAGTGTTGAAATAAATTGGATCATGCATCCTTGACTAATTATTTTTCAATAATCAGGAATAAAATTTCTTCAGCCTATTAAATTAATTTTTAAATGAGATACTCAGACACACTTACTGTGTGACCCTCTAGGCCTCTTTCTTAAGGTAATTAGGAGAAACATACATAATGACCAAGGATAGAATTGAGAAACATGACAATTCACCTATAATGATATAATTTAACCCCAAAATGACGTGCCACCTCCTATGAATTATTACAGTGTAATTTCATCCCATGTCTTAAATATATCAAATCAAGAAGGTTGCATGTTAGTTCCATCAACCCATGTTCTCGATTATTCATTATTTGACTTTCTGGAATTGAACTAGCACATTTCTTTACCATGTCCATGGATATATTAAGCTATATTAATTCCATCAGAGGTGCTGATATATCTACTTCAGTTATGTAACAGAAGGGAAAAATCCTTTTTGAATTATCTGTTAAGGATGTATTACTCGTGACACACCTAACATATCCTACCTCGCTGTAAATAGTGTGTCGTCATAGTTCTCATCAATACATATAAGTGCACAATTTGTGATACCCATTAATAATAATACTGAATTCTAATGACCAATACACATTTCCATAGATAGGAACATCTAATGACACTATGAACTGTGGATTTTTTGCCGGCGGGTCTCTTTCTCAATATTATCCTCCTAGATATTACCAAGGGTACACACCATGAGAAGCTTCTTCAAATTTTTATGAGTCCTCACCCTTATGGTAATTAACGGTTCTCATCATAGCAGAAGTTTCTATGACCATTCAATGAAATATATACCCTTAAGGTATTATCACATGAATTTTCACGAGAATAAAAATCAAATGTCATAAAGTATTTATTAATGAATAATGTACAAAGTAGTTGGTTCTGGGCCACCAAATCCAAAATACTCCAACTTGGACAAGAGCTAACTACTAACAACCTTTAACCCACTATCTCTCACATGATATTCATGTTTCTAATGAGATAAGCCTTTAGTCATGGTGTCTTCCACGTTATCTTACATGGACACTCTACTCACTAGAAATTCACCCCTTTGAAAGAAATCTCCAAAGAGGAGATACTCTCTGAAAATGTGCTTTCTCCATTCATGTGACCTTTGTACTTTTTCAAGAGCCATCGTTGAAGTATGATCACAATAAAATCATATAGGATATTTATTATTAGGCACCAAATTAAGTCCTTGGACAAATTTCTAACCCCATACAGATTCCTTGGATACATCAGAAGCCACTATATATTTGGACACTATTGTAGATTTAGTGACAACTGGTTTATTTAAAATATTCCATCTCAGAGCTCCACCATTGATAAAGAAAACTTATCCAGCATGAGACTTCAAATGCTTATGATCTATCTGAAGACAAGCATCAGTATAACCTCTTATTACAATATCCTCAACTCTTCCATACACAAGAAAAATATACTATGTTCTTCTTATATACTTAAAAATATTCTAAGCAGCAGTAAAATGTTGTTCTCATGGATATTCTCGATATATGGTTACCATGATCATTGTATAGGCAACATTAAGCCTGGTACATAACCAGGCCTACATGACGGATCTTATAGCTGAAGCGTATAGAATCTTACCCATTATATATTTCACTAGTTCTGTCTAAGGACACATTGTCTTATAAAGATGTAGTCCATGTGATACTGGAATGAATCATCTCTATGATTGTTCAATACTAAATCTCTTTAGTATCTTGTAAATGTATGAATACTAACTTAGTGTATGCAGCTTCTTGGTTCTACCAAGAATGATATTGATCCCTGGAATGTATGCTTCTTCAACCATGTCCTTCATAGAGAAACATTTTTTAACCAGTCCTTAACTAACTGTAAGACTGGTACATCATTTAAAATAATAAATATTTCATCAAAATATACTACTATGATAACGACTTAATTCCCATTAAACTGCTTATAAACACATCGCTCACATTCATTCTTAAGGAAATCAAATCCATTTATGGATTAATCTAATCAAAAGTTCTATGACTTGGATGGGTTTTTTAATATATAAATGGATTTTGGAAACTTTCAAACCCATTTAGCATCACATGGTGTCACAAACCCTTCTAGTTGTGTCATATAGACATCTTCCTAAAGGTTTCCATTATAGAATGTTGTTTTGATATCCATTTTCGAATTCTTGTAGTCATTGGAAGCTACGATGGAAATTATGATTCTAATGTTTTTAAACAGGGAAACTAGAGATAAGGATTCATCATAGTCAATTCCTTGACAATTTCTAAATCATTTAGCCACTATCCTTTCCTTATAGGTGCTTACATGACCTTCCTTGTCTAGTTTTCCATTGAATACCAATTTTCATTATATAATATTTGCATCAAATGGCTCATCTACCACAACCCAAACATGGTTCTAACATATGGAATTCATCTCAGAATTCATACCTTCTATCCATCTTGTTGGTTCGGAGCTTTCTACTACTTTCTTATAGTATAGAGTTTCATCATTGTCCAAAAATAATGATTCACCATCCTTGGTGACTAGGATACCAAATCTCCCTGGTTCCCTTGCCTCTCATGATCACCGATGCAATACATTTTGTTTCCAGAACCTCTTCCACAGGGACCTGTGGAACTTGTTCTTGTACCAAAATTTTTATATATTGAGCATCAACATCGTAAAAGTCAATCTTTTCCCCACTATCCTTTTTGAGGATGTTCTCCCTCTCGGGAAAGGTGGCTTATCTCCCGACAATGAATCTCTTATCTGAAGGTTTATATATGTTATATCCTTTTAGTTCCATGAGATATCCTATAAATATACACTTCATTCCCTGGGTGGGATATTTTGTTGCCTAAGAAGACCATAACAAATTCCTCGCATCCCCATACACGTGTGTCCAAAAAAATGGGTTTCTTTCCATTCCATATCATGGTGGGAAATTCCTTTGCTACCTTAGTTGGTACTCGGTTTAATGTTTAGGTTGTATTTTGTAATTCATATCCCCAAAAAGATAATGGATGATCTGTATGACTCATCATCGACCTCACCATGTCCAATAAGGTGTGGTTCCTCCTTTCACTAACACCATTCATCTCTGGTGTATAAGGGAAGGTGAGCTAAGATAGAATCCAAGACTCAGATAAAATATCAGTGAACTCCTGGTTTGGATATTAACTACATCTATCTGATCAAAGATTCTTTATCTTATTATGAATCTAATTTTCTACTTCATTCTTGAACTCCATAAATTTCTCATAGGATTATGACCTATACCTCATTAAGAAGACATATCCATATATACTCAAATCATCAGTAAATGTAATAATGTATGAATATCCACCTGTAAATTCGATTGGAAATGGTCCACACACATCTATGTGCACCAATTTGAGAAGCATTATATCCCTTTCATTTTGTCTACTGAAAGGAGGCTTGGTCATTTTATCTTGAATGTATGCATGACTTATATCAAGTGGTTTTAGCTCAGTAGAGTCTAAATAACCATCTTGGTAGTGTTTGTCAAGTGCTTCTTGTGTACATGATAAAGACGGCGATTCCACAACAGGGTGATGAACAATTCATCTAAGTTTATTTTGTTATCAATTGATAACACACGTTTTTCATAATTTTATACATACTAACCATTATTTAAATGTACTATACTATAACATACGTTGTTCTTATAAAAGAAACAACCCTTATTTCTAAACAAGAAAATAAATCTATCCATATCCAAACAAGATACAGTAATTATGTTATTGGTAACACTAGGAACATAATAACTATTAAATAAAACCGAAAGTATTTCAGTTGGTAATGAGAGATGGTAATCGCCAATGGAAAACGCAGCCAGTCTCATTCCATTGGAAGCTCAAAGATCCGCCTCTCCTTGGGAAATATTTCTAAATCTACCTGGTTCCTGCATTTTAATATAGATGTGATCCCCATAAGCTATATCTAATACCTAATGTATAGAAATTGAAATATTAAACTCGATAACAAACTCACCTTTAGTGTCCCCATGCTTCTGGGTGCAGATCCTCTTCTAGTGGCTCATCTTGCCACATGAAAAAAATTCTTCCTCCTATTCCTTGCCTTACCTCAGTATCTTCCAAATCATGGAGGGATGGTGCTCAGGGGATTTAGACCATTTATGAATCCTTAACCCCTTTTCCTTTTCCATCCTTTTCTTATTCACTAAAAGTATTTTGGTTTTATCATGCCCTATGTCCGTATCTACCTAGAAAATTAAGATCATAAGTTCTGATAGAATCTTCTCATTGTTGCTCATGTATTTGTTGACAATAATGCTCGAGAAGGTGTTATCCAATGATGAAAGGACGATATATTTATGCAACCTATCCCAGGAACTTAATCCCTAAGATTTATAGGTGTTCAATATATCCAATAAGCATGAATATATGAACCCTTGATAGCACATACTCTACAATCTTAGTTGTAAACAAATCATTTGAGATATCATATATCTCTTGTCTTGTCTTCTCAAGAGAGGGATCCATAAGGTGAGACATCATGCTATATACATCCATTTTTTCATGTTGTTTCAAGACCTCATTAAACATAGAAGATAACATGAAACATTGTAAATCTCTAGTATCATCTATATGATTTATATATAGATATAGTTCCATATCACTGGCCTCTTTTCTAGGTGCAACTGGAAGAGGCTCTCCCAGCTCACACAATTTCCTCACTTGGCGAAGGATGATGCGTAAACCCCTCTACGATTACTAGATTTTGGTGTCAGTGAGAAGGTTTTCCTCACCGAGTATTGTTTTGAAATGATATGTTTGATGTCAATTTTCTTGTCATTTCTAAAAATTAAGATCATCAAATTTTTAGTACATTATCATGTTAAAACAGAGGCAAATAAATAAATTAATAATTATTATTCACCCCCTATTTTATTGAAATATAACATATCTCACTATTGAATTCAGAATATTTTGTTGCCTAAATATTATAGTGTAAATAATCTATATTTCCCTTCGCATGACCCTAACTAGGGTTGATCAATCATCTGGAAAGTTTTTAGGAAGGCATTCCAAATGCCAGATGCATTAACTCATAGCTCCTTGACTAACTAAGTGGAATCCCCAATCCTGAATTTATTTTATTTTGGAATTCCTCAACCTTTGCCTCTTGGTCACACCAAATCCTACTGTGGCAATCAACCCTTGATGTGAACCATGTCAGCTCAACCCAAAAACTTGAATTAGAATTCCTCGATAATTGAAAGCACCCCAACTATGGTCGGTCAAGCACTTTTAATTGTGGTTAGATTCTAACCAAGATTACGGAAGGCTATACAATCTTAATATTTATTTGAGGGATTTTATCTTTATACATAAATTGAAAATTTATTGTCTTTCTTACATGATTGTTAATATTAAGTGGGATATACATGAGTTATTAACCACGTATAAGATAATATTTATGCATAATTTTGGATTATATTACTTATATATTGCATGATTTTTTAATTCATTAATTGTGTGATCGTGACAACACACCCACAAAAAAATAAACATGAAAAATAACAGAAATAAATTAAATGGTATGATCATGAGCTTGTTTTATTAGTTATATTAACTAGTTGTTGATAAAATAACCCAATACCTAGGGTAGAAACACCTTAAACCTTTTGGATCCATGTTTAAAGCTTTCCACCAGTTCAACTTTGTATGTCCTTTGATTGGTATCATCTTGGATCCTAACTTGAGCCACCTCCTCTAGCTTGGTATCTCCATAATATACATATTCTTTTATCTCACTCACATGTGAGAGGTAATTCGGGGTTTTACATAAAATAAACCATGGGCACGCGTGCCCTATATATTTTTGAGGAGAAGGCTCGAAAGCCTAAAAAAATATTTATGTAAATAAATTAAAAGAAACTGTTCAAATAAAAAGTTCTTGGTCTATCTCACGATAATATATACATGTAACAATATTTATACATAAATAAAACTAGCATTAAATTATTTAATTGTTTTTTAAGACAAATCACTCTCTAATTAATTAGTTATCTTCAGTTAATCAATCCTTTTATCTTAACCCCTTTTTCTGAATTTTCCTTGAGATTCACATCCATCATAATTTTAAATAAACAAATTCATTTGAAATTATCTTTGTACGTAACTTATACCTTGGAGGAAACCCGGTGAATTCATGTGAATAACTACCCAATGAATATAAATGAACATTATGCTTATGTTAAATTAAACACATATATATAAAACACCTATCATGTGTTGTACCTCACCTTTTCCCAAGTACTATGGTAATTGTCTCCAGGGTTTTTATAATATAAAAATAAATTTTAATAAATCTTCATAATTTGGATTAGTACACGGTGTGTAGTTACGACTACATGAAGACCGTCCATCTGAATTAAACGCCCAGGGAAATGTTGTGTATATGTACATTGGAAATCGTCAGAGTACACGACATTTTCAGTGGGACACATGTTATGTAGTATCCCCATTACACAGTTTAAATTCGAGAAAGCCCTGTACAGGGTACATGGTCCTATAAAAAACCAAAGGGACTACAGGCTGCGTTCAATGGTCCAAACGGCATGTAATCTGGAAACCATGTGCCACAGCGTCTTAACGACTTTGATATAATCCATTGACACAGCCTAGTTTGGTGGTCTAGTGTGATGAATTGAACTTACACTACACGGCGTGTACTCCCAAATACACGTCATGTGTTCTGGTGTTGTATGGACAGAAAACTTTGGCACCTCTGTATGTGATCCTCTATATTATTTTAATAAAAATTAAATGTAAAATTATTTTTATAAGGTGAACGAGAAATGATAGATGAGGAACAGATCTATAAATTGATATTTTCAGAACGATTGAATTGAATTAAAACAACTAAATTATTAAATGCGTAAATCATCAAAGAAAACTAAATAATTATAATTAATAATGTTACCACTCTAATACAACTTATCGGTTATAGGAGCAGTGGAATCATGTTGGTGGGTATAACGAACTCTAATTTTTCTGTTAACAATGATCAATCTGAGATCTATCATGATAATAAAACGAGTGATCTTCAGAATAGAACAAAGAATGAATGAATGGAAGGAAGCACTGAAACCATAGATAGCATCATCATATGTTGCTTATATTTAATTTAATTAAAATAAAATAATTACCTTGATGGAATTCTCTCTATCCTAATGTTTCTGGACATGGTCCGATGTGATTCGTTATTGTGTCGTATAATGCAATTATAGTATTCCTCTAGTGGTTATCCACACATTCTTCACATACCTATAGACATCGCTAAAGAGATCATTGTTTGCTATCTCAGAAGATCCCTCACTTGCGATGTCTATCTTTCATCGCCTTTATCCAGTGGAGGAGGATCTCTCTCCCTCATTTCTTGAGAATGTTCTTTGATGAAAATAAATTCTCTCCTGGCTTAAGAGCTTTCTCAAGATCCGTTTCAAACAACTCTCAAAATGGATAGGGTAATTAGAAATATATAATTGGGATTTTAATTAATTATAATAAAAAATGAATTATTTACCTAAAATCATTTATTCATTTCATTTAATTCTTAGTAAGACCCCATGTCTAATAATTACAGTTGAATATTATTATTACTTGACAAGAAACCATAAAATTAAATCTAATATTATATAATTAAATAAATTATTTAATTTCTCACAAATCCCCAGAAAACCTACATGGAATGTATATAAATATATATGACGTGTAATTTTGTTTTTCAATTTTCTTTATTTCCTCCACCACATTTGTTAGACCATGAACAATGGCTATTTACTTCTCAAATAATATCACTTCATAACTCTCTAATAAATATATTATTTCACCCATAATATATTTTCACGATTAATTAGTGTTGAAATAAACACAGTGAAGGATCCTTGAATAATTAGTAAACCTCAATCAAGAATAATTTTTATTCAACTTGTTAAACAAATATTTAACTAAGATACTCGGACACATTTAGTGTGTGACCCTCTAGGCATTTTTCTCAGTGGCATTAGGTGATGCATGCCTAAATTCTATGGTTAGCATATTAAACATGCAAAGGACCCCATAGAAAAATAATTTAATGCTGCAATGACTTGTCACCTCCTATGAATGATTACTATATAATGTGATCCCATTGTCTTGTTATCTCGAATCGAGTGGGTTGCATGTTACTTCCATCAAACCATGTGCTTGATTATTCATTCTTTGAAATTATAGAATTGATCTAACCCATTCTAAAACATGGACAGGGATTTACATAGGCCATATCAATTTCATAAAAAGGTCCTGAGATAGCTACTTTCATTATCGAACAGAAGGGATAAATCCTTTCTCCCATTATCTATTAATGCAGTATTACTCTTGACGCAGCCAACATATCCTACCTTGCTTCGATTAGTGTGTCGTCACAGTTTGTGTCAATAAGCCTAAGTGCACGAGTTCTATAACCCATTAATAATAATTGTAATGTCTAATGTCCAATACACATGTCTGCAGATAGGAACATACCATGACAGTATGAAATGTGGATTTCATGATGGTGGGTCTCATTCTCATAATATCATCCAAGATATTACCAAGGTCTCACACCATGAAAAGGTGCCTCAATGTTTTATGAGTCCTCGCCCCTAATGGCCTATATTATTTGTGTCCCCAAATAACATCATCTAGTCATAGAAAATATATTCATGAAAAGTGTTATGGAACTTCTAGGTTCTCATCATAGTAGGGATCTGCTGTGTCCTTTTAATGGATCAACAATCCTTAGGAAATTTTCACATGAATTTTCACGCAAAAGAACAATCATGATATGATAAGGTATTTATTAATAAATAAAGTAAAAAAGTAGTTATTTCTAGGACACCACCTCCAACATAAATCACATAAAAATCATTATGAATCATAATATAGTTCCACTTTTGTACATATATATAAACATTGAACTATAATAAATTACATCCCAATAATTTAAATTTATATCAAAATGATAATTAATTATATAATATACTTAAATATATTATAAAACCTTAATTATTTTAAAACCCCATATATAATTATGTGATAACCACAATCCATTATAGTTTATACATACACATTTAACATAATATTAATGTGTCATGCCTTAAAAACATATAAATACTATACCACATCTAGAAGAGAGAGTGTGTTACGTGGAGTTTTCAGCCATCCATAAACTCTATAACCAATATTCTAGTAATGATGCCCAAAACTCGAGACCTCAAATGGGAATCAGTCATGTGGCCAAACATGGGTGGTGAACAATATAAAATAACAAAACTACAATGAATATATAAAATTACACAAACCCATATATGAGATAATTAGATTATGTAAATACACTAAAATAAGACTATATTCATTATATAACCTTGATTCCAACCCTACCCACAAAATGAACTAATACCTTCACTGAAAGGAATAATTATTTCTATTCTTATCACATAATCATTTCAAATCAATCAATCACCAACTAACCATATTTATAGATAAATACTAATAATCATTTTGTTTCTTATTATTAAATTTAAAATCCATTAATAATCAACATCAGGTTCTTAACATAAGTTGAATTCATTTAATCAACATGATTATTTCAACATGGTTATTCCATATGATCACCTTTATGAAAAATTATTAATTAAAATACTGTATATAAATTATTTACCAATTAATAATAATGATATAACATTATCCCATCCTATTCCAAACCATTTATAACTAAATTATTCATTCATTTATCTGTCAAATAATTTTCACCTTCATTATTGAGTCATCATAACCACTTCCAATAAAGTAAATCGTTAGGCCATTATAAATTCAAAATGATAGGGAATTGTGACAAAACTAGTTAAAATTAATTAAATTCTATAATAAAACCCAATCACACCATCATAATATCGCTACTCACATCTCATACTAATAGACACTATATGATTCCCATCACTACGTATAATTATTTACATCATTAAAACATTAACAACATGAAATTATCACCACAAAGCATCATTAATATACCAACACTCGCTATAAATAACCTACCATATTGGAATTGATTTAATCATATTATTGGTGTAACACACCAAGATTTCATAGTTCGTTATCTCATTATTGTAATTTAATAGCTTGCGTTACACGTAACATCGAGTTCGAGCGCACCACAACTTACCAAACTAGCTGTTCAAAAAGCGGTTATGAATAGTATTAATTGAATTTTGAATATTATATACTCTATATATTATTAACAACTATATTATGTGTTTCTTGGATATAATATAAGAATAAATTCATTTTTTCCAGAAAAAATAGTATATTTCAAAAAATGCAATTTTATCACTTTTTAAGGGAGTACTCTTTTTAAAACCAATATTTGACACTTTTATATATAAAATTTAATGAAATTAAATTATTCTTTTGAAAAGGAACATATAAATTTAGTTTGGAAAATTTTTTGGTACATTTTGGATAACATTCATATTTGGATGAATAGTGAAAAATAAAATGTTTTAATTGAAAAAAAATTAAATCAAAATAATTTAAAGTGTTAAATTATGAATTTGAATGGTTTTAAAGTATAATTAGATTTTATTTTTTTCATTTAATACAATATATGTCATTACAAGTAATTTTACATTTAAACTTTACATAAAAACATGTCAACCTTTTGAAAGTTTTTACATCTTAAAAAAAACCGTTTTTTTGTTTTGATAACGAGAATTAATTTTAAATTAATAAATTCAACTTATATAAATTTAATTCAGTAAAATGGAAATCATTTTTGGATTCATAATATCAAGATAATCTTAGGGATAATTTTTGGTATTTTTCTGAAAACTTTCAATTTTTGATGAATAATGAAATAACACTACGTTATTAGTTAAAAACGAATTTTTATTTATATAATTATTTATTTTATTTCAATTAATTTATAGGAAAAAATACATACATAATAAATATATATATATTCAACATAATTCATTGGACTAATTTTATAAAATGTTTAGATATATAAAAGTTTATCAAATTTTTTCCGTCTTTTACCCACCACCTAGGAGCATTTGAAAATTTACATAAAACATAATTTTACCACTACTGTGAGTTGAATTTAAAAAACCCAAGAGACATGGTTAATATCAGTATGTAATATTTTGTTCAATAAGATAAAAATAATTTTTGGTAAATAGGGACTTTTGACTTTTATTTAAGACGGTTAAAAATAAATAGGGTAATTAAGGGTAAAAATGATATCATAATTACCCTAACACGTATCATAATTCTATTGGATAATTATAATTTTTCCAAAAAATAATTTTTAATTAAATATGATCCTATTTGGTCAACATGAATTATATTAGGACATTTATTTTTATTTTATTTAAAGAGGAGTTAAAAAAGTTAAATTCAATGTTTAATGACTCGACTATTTTTAATATAGGGTTATACAAACAGTACATTAGACTATTAATATTAATTAAAAAGTTAAAAATATTCCCTAAAAATTGGCATTTTATTTATAATTTTTAGGCCTTGAATAATTTAATTTATTTATGACACATTGATGATGCAGTAATTACCTTATTAAAGAAATATTAAAATAATTGATATTATAAATATCTAAATTCAAGTAAGTTGAGACTTTTGATGAATTTCACTAATTTCATAAGTTAATATTTTATTTTATTGTTGATTAAATAATTATCTTTAGAAGTAATAATGTTGTTATGATTTTCACAAAAATCAAATAAAAAATAGTGTCAAAATTGACGTAATTGAGTTTTTAAAACAAATATTATATTATTAATTGATATAATATTCCAAAAAATATAAGGTTCTGCAAAAGGACTTTTATAAAGTTATATATATTAATAATTAACCACGTGGGGT
Organism: Viscum album; assembly: GCA_963277665.1. Classification (NCBI taxonomy): domain Eukaryota; kingdom Viridiplantae; phylum Streptophyta; class Magnoliopsida; order Santalales; family Viscaceae; genus Viscum; species Viscum album. The sequence continues at coordinate 387,631,926 of OY728146.1, forward strand.
TCTCATGGAATGTTATAGTATGTTTATTAACAATATAATATAAAAATTCAAATAGACATGGTAAATAACAAACTATTTAAAAAAGAGTTAAATCTAAAGGACAAGGTTAATATGATGACCAAACATATCTAAAACCTATTGGTTGAGAGTTTTTCAACTCATCCCCACCTTAGACTTTAAATAATTAATTTTGTAGACATGAGAAACTGAAAAATATTTTATTATAAAATAATACTTCAATAAGGAGCCCTTTTGATTAAATTAAAAGGGAGAACCTGAAGAAGAGGTAAATATTTCATCACCTCTTACATGTTCTTTTCTTCTTCCACTACCTCTTTCTTTGTTGTTTACATTATAAAATAATAACTCTATTATCTTCAACATACTGTGATGTTATTGTAAAAATGTTACAACCATATTCATTATTCTATCCTTCCTTTGGTCAGAAATCTAACCTAAGGAGCCCTTTTGATCAAATCAAAAGGAAAAACCTGAAGAAGGGGTAAATATTTCATCACCTCTTTCATGTTCTATTATTATCCCACTTCCTCATTCTTTGTTGTTTCCATTATAAAATAATAACTATATTATCTTCAATATATTGTGATGTTATTATAAAAATGGTACAACCATATTCATTATTCTATCCATCACATGAATGAAAAAGTCACCATCTGTGCGTACGTACGGCTTACCGTCTCCATGTTGTGGTGTAGTTTGTTATTCAAACACTTCATTGTTTGGATAGGTATAATAATGAATATAACTAATGTAAATAATAAATATAACATGCTAATGATTCTATATATATTATATAAAATCCAATTACATATATTTCACCATCAATATATTGATATTGGTGCTCGTGCGTACGTATAGATTATCGTCTCCAGGAAGCGATTAGATTCATTCTAACGTTCCCTATTCAATGATGATTATAAAAATATATATTATTAATAATTATGTAATATATGAAATAATAATGCTACTAGATATGTGTGTGTGTGTGTGTATTTAGTTAAATATATCTCATTCACTTACTTCCATTCAATACGACATGAAAACGAAAACAACATTTATTCTTACGTACGTCCGGCTCTCTCTATAAATGGTGCCTTCCATTTCATATATCTATATATTATAAATATTAATATTATAAATATATATGATATATAAATAATGTTTTATATTATTTAAGTACTTAAATCAATATCTAATTGATAAGATCAATAATAACAAGTTAAAACACGTATGATAAAGAAATTGACTATTACCCAAACTGTTAATTTTTCATGGAAATCATTATTAAATGGGTAGTATAAAGTCATAAAGGAATCGTTAATGATATAATAAATAATAATATTGTTCTGGTATAATTTGATAACATACTATGGTCATTATAAAGGAGGTTAAATGTACCCTCAACCAAATGAAAGATCAAGGTAAGGGTTAACTCCTCAATCTCGTTATTATTCGAGATTGTTTATATGTAAGTTTTTACTGGGACATATTTATTATCCATATCCATGTTTACTGAAATATTTTTCAGAGGGATTATTTTACGGGACTCTTTTAATAAAACATTATTTTAAAAGTTCTAATGACTTATTCTTTTAAACCTTTTTCATTAATGTTCATCTTTTCAAAATGATTTTAAGGATTTATTTATATGGACATGGATGTTTTTAATTGTTAATTACATTAAATATTTTTCAAGTGGTATGGGATAGTTTGACAAAAAAATATCTTTTAATTTACTTCCTTTATAAATTGTGTTACTTTTAAAATGATGTCATGAAGAAAGGATATTTCCCTCAATGCCTTTAACTGATCAATTTCAACTATGTCACCATCCTTTACTGGATATTATTCTTGATCGAGGTTGATTTATTATGATAAAAATATTCCATATTGTATTGAAGGTTTTGTGATATGTTTGACTGTGGATGTGTTATTTTTATATCATTCGCGTTTTATGGATAAAGTATTAACATTTCATATGGTAGGTCCGCGATGAATCGGTAGGTCTCATGAGACAAACTAGTGCCTTGGCACAAGTCCTTGACAAAATATTATTTTTAGTATTGGCACAAGGCCTTGAATATACAGTTATTATGTCTTTTATTATGCATTCCATATTTATGAAATTATCTATTGATATTACATGTGATTATTCGACTAGTAGAATATCCATGTGAATAAGTTAATTGCATTATTTGATTTATCTTTTCCATATTATGCTGATGTTTATTCTTAAAAGGATTTTGTTTTAGTTTTATACATTTCCTTAAATGTTTATGATTATTTTTGAATGTTTCATTTATATTTTTATCCTTATTATGCGTTTTATCTCACCACTTTCTTATGTTTTATTTTCCCAGGATTCCAAGAAGTTTATTATGATTAATAAGCAGGGTTAAGCTAGGGTATTAATGGAATTCTCAAAAGATCATTTATGTTCTGTATTATTTTCTAATGTGCAATGTTACATTCATGTATGTAATCTATATTCCAAGACTACTAAATTGATTGGTCTTTTGGGACATAATTCCCTGTAATCATGCCAATGTATTTTAATAATGCTCCAACTTTGTGCTTCTAGGGTCAGGGCATTACAGTTGGTACTAATATGATAACATCTATAATTGGGGTAATTATGAATATAGTACCATATAATATCATACTAAAAATTCAATATTAATACAAGAATAAAAACATTTAAATATTACATCTATATTCTTTGACATTCCTTCATTTTCCCTCTTTCATTTTTAATCTATTAAGAAAATACATAAAAATACTAAATCATATTTTAAAACAAACAATCAACACAAATAAAATATAGTAATAACTATGGATAATAATTCCATAATAGGCTAAACTCATACATCAACCACGTTACATATTTTTATTAGTAATCAATAACCATTATCAATTCATCATTAAACATTATATTTCTTTAAGAAACATAGTTTATTTCACCTATTATAATAATTATAATCAAATGAAAATGATTATAAAATCATATAAATGAGATACCACACAAATAAGGAATTATCAAATGATCAATATTATAAAAATAACATAATAGATATCACTTCACAAACATTACATTTCCTCCTCATAAAATAATGTTTCATTATCTAAATGTGTAAATTACATCTCATTAAATAATGAAACCCCAAGAAATAAAATTCTATATCTACATATTATAATAAAGGTCAATTGTGAATCTGTTTCCTTGAAAGTAATCTTTTATGATAATAAATGAACATCCAAATGAAAAGTGATTAACGCACCCCAAATAATTTTAAAGGAGAACCCAAAAATCTCATAATATGAAGAACAAAATATCAATTAAAATACGCTAAATAGATGAAAACCCCAACACAATTATATTGAATAAATAGGGCCAAAAATATTTGGTAATAAATAGATAAAATATATACATTGGATCAAATATAAATCTACACACATAGACTAAGCCCGGTAAATTATCATGAAAGTTGAAGACTACAATAAATGCTTCCACATACCCCTAGGGTTCATGAGTTATAGGAAAATTTTAAATTAATTTCCATTCCACCATGAATTTAATTTAATATTTTGTGGACATATCATTATATAATGGCATAGATTAATTAGTTCTATGGTGCCATGAATTGAGATTCACGATGTAATTCTCGTCCATCTACCAAAAAACAATCAACCAGAATCCTTGATCAAGTTGTAACCAATGGAACATAGTGAAAATTACCTAAAAAATATTCCCACAAGTCATCTCAAAATCCAATTATTAATGGAACTGTTCCTACCATCACAACGCATCCACCTTTACATAATATTGAACATAAAAAATTAATAACACCATCCATCCTATATCGTGTCCTACCACACCACAATGAAATATACTTTTATAAATTCTATATAAAACTCATCATTTATCGCATAGTTTTACCGCTACACACCCATTGATACCACTACCACCCAAAAACAAAAAAACTAAGGGTCTAGGAAAAAATATCATTTACATGGACAGTTATATTAACCCATCAACACATTGAATGTTCTAGTGATCAATAAAGAGTGGTATAGAATTATAGTGTCACTTAAAACTGTGAGAGAGAGGATTCTAACTCTTATGATAATGTGGAATGATTCTATAATGGTATTAAATATATTCTCACTAAATTACATGAATATATAAATTATATAAATGATTATTTAACATTTAAATAGAAAAAAATCACTACATTAAAAATATTGGTCATTAAAGTTAGAACACAATTAATTCTCTATGATTAGGAGATATCCAAATAGTTAAAATGTATAAATTCACCTATTAAATCATTTAAATTGATAATTATTGAAATAAAAAAATATATTAAAATAAGTCATGCTCAATATTTTGTTAAATATAGGGAAAAAATTTTCAACAATGTGACAAATTAAATATAAACCTGAAGGTAAAAATAAGAAATTAGAATGAAGAACCCATTGGTAATATTGAATAAATTTTATGGGGGTTGTATATTTATTCCAAATTTTTTAAGAAGAATTGAAAAAATATGATATGGATTCTTATGTTTTTAAAAAAAATTAGTTAAATTGATGTGATTGAGAATGGTGGGAGATCATTTGATATAAATGGATTTAATTCTAGAATTTGATATTTTTGATGATTTTACTTATGTGTGAAATTAATAAAGTTGGGATGTTGTCTTCCTAAGTCTAAAAAATTTTATAAGGATATGAAAAATAGTTATTAGGTTACAATTAAACTTACTAAGGTTTAGGTAAAGTAAATTTTGTTTTTGTAAAAAGTTATGGACCATGTATTTGGACTTTGTGAGTTTAATCTAAAAGTCATTTTAAGGTTGGGGGAATTAATAAGGTTTAACTATAAAACATAAAAAGTTTCATTCCCATAAGGTCCCACTTTTTAAGGTGGAAAAATACAAAATGATCATTTGTTACACTGATATAATGGATCTGAACCTGCACTATTGGATCTGGTGCAAAAACATAATCTTTATATTTTTAGCTTTGATAATGAAAAACATGAACTATTTTTGTAACAAAATAACTTATAACATTAAACGAAAAAATTGGATCACATACATAAACAACGACCTTTTAGGTTAATTGTTTTTGATAATTTAAGAAAACTCTAACATGGAGACTTGGATTCAAAATAAATGGTTTATAAAAGTCTATATCATCTCCCACAATGTTCTTCACTTCTACTAACATTCTTCTTCATATCATACTTAAGAAATTTCTTTACCACCCGGGGAAAATAAAATATACAAATTGTGAAATATAAAACTCTCTAAGTGTAAACATAATCAATAAAAATTCGATGTCATCGGTGAGCATATAATGAGCAGAAAGGCATCGTGCAATAATCATTGTTCATGATCATAACATAAGACAATCCATGACCTTCAAAATATGAATCATAAATCCTAAAACATGTAATATATTTGGAACATAACACAATTTAATGTAATTAAACAATCATTAGCCATGTGGAAACAATCATTAAGCAAATGATACACTCAAAATTGAATCAAGACAAATTAAATTGTGTCAGTATCATGGAACACAATCTTCATAGAACCCTTTCAAGAACCCGTGCGGATGTTATAACCAGGACTTGTTCATGACCATAATCACTTATGATTATCTTCTTAAACGATTAACTCTATCATATCAAATGAATTAATTATATTCATTAAACTCCAAAAACATTTCCCAATGTGTTGGATGGACATAACGGACCCACCCATAATATAGTGTACAAAGTCCCTTGTGGATTTGGCTTCACTCCGCAGTGCTTATTTCATTAATAATTTCAATGTATCATATCAAGAGAAAAATAATTAAAAAATAGTTCACTTATCATTATAATAATAACTATGGTTCTTTCATATAATGATGTACCCGTGGAAAAGAAAAAGGTTCAATGAAAATATATTTATAACAATCATAATCAATATAGTGAATTAATTAAGATGGTATCATTAAAAAATATCCCCAGTGGATAACAATTAACATCAAGGGTTCTTGTAAATGGTGAATATAAATAACATTAAAATATCATTACAATCATTCTTGAAGAAAATAACCTTTCCAAATTAAAAATAACTTTGAAAAACAAAAAATTAATATAATATTTTGAAAATGATTTAATTTTTAAATAACCTTGCAAATTTATAAATTATTATTTAAACAATAATGTTCATATATAAAAAAATATTATATCATTGTTCAATAATATTAGTATTGTGTGTTTCATCCCTTATCGAATATATATTCCCTTTAAAATCCGGGTATATTATATTCTCCCCACTTAAGTAAATTTTGTTATCACAATTTTAACATGATCTTGGTAAACAAGGGATTTACATTTGAAAACAACTATTTTTAAATCCACAATGAAAATAGGATCAATAAAAATTCCTTCATATTATAGGGAAATGTAAATATGATGTACTTCTGGAATACAACATTACAAGTTTTCTAAATGGGAATACCTTAGTGGGCTGTGAAAATAGAAGACAAAAGTCATTTCCAAATAGTAATAGGGAGTGATAGAGAACATTGATTTCAAGTGAGTGAGTGAGCCTAATAAAGTTATGTAACATGAAAACATAAATCAATGTGGTGTGAAAAAATTATAGATTCCTCATAAATAAACGTAATAGGATGAAATGTTTTTTAAGATCCATTTTCTAATATTTTAGGAATTACTTTTTCATATAATCTTATATAATAAGGAAACAAATTTAAATAATAATTAAAATTCATACATTAATCTATTTAAACCAACATATAATCTTTTTCTCTAAACAATAAGTATTCAAGATGAACTTTTCATGCCTAAAGTTCTAAAATAAACTTAAATTAGATTACATAATCCATGAAATGATAAAAATATATACCTCTTATATTTAGATATTAACCAAAACTAAATTGGTTTACACCAGGTATGATAATACCCTATATAAATAATCCTTCATATAAAAAAATAACACATTAATCCCTAAAATAAGAAAATGACCATTAAAGAAAAATCTATAAATAAATAACCTTGTTTCTGAAACAACTTAAATAAAATCATCAATCAATAATGTTTTAAAAATAATGATTATCTCATACCTTTTATCTTAGATACTAGAAATTATAATTTTTTTATTTTGAAATAATCATTCCCATTAAATCTATGATTTCTATATACCACAACCCAATAAAACATATCAAAAAATAACATTAATTACCTCAAAATACCACCACCAAAAACCTCAAAATTAGTGTCTATTAATTTGAACATATCACCATCCTTATACTTATAAACCCGCAATAGTATCCATAACTATTAAGTTAAGCTCAAAGGAAAACATCCTAATCTCAAAATTTATCTAAACCCACCTCTGATTCCAAATATAAGATCAATGAACCCACACTCCAAGATCCATTTCTAAATAATAATAACTACATTTCTATCTTAGACATTGATAAGAATTACACAATTTTATCTCATCAAAACATATAACATAAACCCAAAAATTCATTAATTTACCCAAGGACCATTTGGTTTTAGAGTGTTATATTATTAGCAGCAACCCTTACCTAGAAGCTTTAATACATAAATAACTAGTTCTTAAAAATATGCATCATCTTCAACTAAGTTTTTTACATATGTTAACCATTTTTGGAATTGCATACTTAGAACCTTCCTTCACAACATTGTTAATTGTAAATGGAAGAAGGGTGTGCTAAAATACTCAATTAGTGTGAATGTAATCATTAAATTTTAAATTTCATCAATGACAATAAGATGAGTATAAATGTATGATGACATAATCAAAGTTCATGAGAATTACATAAGATAATTCATACTCATCAAAACAATGATTATAAATCATGATACCTAGAATAAACTATAACGTAAGATAATATATATGAGTTAATAAATCATGATCCACACAAAAACACCCTTGAGAAAAGGATACAATATAATTTGATGTAATCATAAATAAAATGTCTTGGTATCTAAAAAAATTGTTTTTATATAACTCTTCTACAAACCCTTAATTATCGTAAAAACATAAATAGTCAATAACCATAATATTTTAAGAGTAACTTATTAACCAGTTATCTTCGTCACATCTTTGTATTTGCTTATATTCATTCCGTGTTTTTGTCCTTAACCACTAAATTGGAGTGATATAATTGACCCACCCATATCATATTTGAAATAGTACCTTAAGGATTTGGGGTCGCTTCCCAATCCCACTTTCATCAATTATTTCCAAGTACGATAACATGAGTATAATAATTAATAAAATAATCTTATAACATAAAAATATCCATTTTTCATTCAAATATTTCTTTAATAATGGAAAGGAAATTATTTCAACAAAAATCCCTTCGAAATGATCAAAATCCTTATAGAGAAACAATTTGGATGGTATCATTAAAACATATCCCCTCTAGATCCTAAGTAATATGAAGGGTTTTTTTCTTTCGTGAATAAAAATAAAATAAAAATATCATTAAAAACATTCTTGAGAAAAAAACCCATTCAACCTTTAAAATAAAATTTAATAAAAAAAATAAAAAAAATATCGGCACTATAAATTTCATTAAAAATAACATTATAAATTTATAAATAAATCTTCAAAACATATAATGGTAGTATTTAATATAATATTATTTCATGGTTCATTTAATCGTAGTGTTGATTGTTGTATAACCTATCATAATTAGTATTCTTTTAATATAATGATAAATTATAGTTGTATTACATCAAAATGTTGATGAATTTAATAAGGTTGATATATATGTATGGAAAAAATTTCCAATTTTTATACATTTATAAGATTCAACACTTTAAAAATATTCAAAGAAATTAAAATAGATGGTTCTCAAAATAATTTTCATTGCATTAAACATCACAAATGTGATTTAGATTCAATAAAATAGAGATATTATGATCTTAATTACATTATGAACAATATTACTTAGAGAGAAAAAATGAATAAGGAAAAATCAACTAAAATAGATTATGTTAAATGGTAAATCTGAATTCAAATTTAAAATTGGATGGTAATTTTTTGTTATTATTTCATAAATCACATGAAAACAATCCTATGGTGAATCATGCCAAGAAATAAAGTGTTTTTTACCCACATTAAATTATTTACTTCATGATATTTTTTATGTTATTTAACCAACGATAATCTAATAGAATGAATAAAAAGTCACTATTTTAGCTCCCTGGAATTCAAAAATAATTTTTTTAAATACTTTTGTTATAATATTTTGACATGAAATATATAAAAATAATAAATAATGGTGCTATGTGAATTTTACTAGTGGAAATGATTAAAAGAAGTAGACATTTAGTGATCAAGGGATTCTACTAACATGGAATGTTGAATGATGACATGGTTAGAATATCTGATTGTTCAATTCAGGTAATGGATTTCTGTAATTTGTATGGTTATTGATTTCTCTAATTTAATAAAAATATAATATTGATACATTTCAACAAATGGAATAAATTAATGAAATAAAAATATAAGACTATAAAGAGACATAGAATAAAAAAATTTATGAAAAATATATCCCAAATGTCAATGTTGGATAAATATTTTTAAAACATACAGAAATATACGAATTCAATGATTGATAAAAGGATCATCAAACTGATTCAACATGAATAGATAAATAAATTAAATAATAAATTTTCCAAAACTCGTATTAGCTAAATTCAAGGTTTATAAAGTGGTGAGTATATTATGATCAAATCAACTTGGAGGATCAAATGGTAGGATCCATATCAATGGTTTTTTTAATAGAATAGATCCATCAAATGATATTTTTAAAATATTATAAATTATTAAAATATATTGAGGCATTGTATATTCCAATGGAAAATTTCATGTGCTGAAAAGCATTGAGCTATATGATAATACCAAACCAAACCAATTATAATTTATTAAAATATTATAATGAAATATATGTGACTCAGATGATATTTACAATAGGATGGATGTATTTATTCACCATCAGGGAACCACACAAAAATAAATATTCATTTTTCAACTTTTTATTTCATTTAATTTTGGGTATGAATGATATAAATATTTGATATGATCATGTATTTAGTTGGGGTATATGTTAATTTAAATTTTAGGAAATTATAAAAGAAAAACAACAACTAGTTCATCCCCCTTCCAACATTCTTAGTAGTGTACCCATTCCTGGGGAAGATCCATTGGTACCAAGCCTTATAGTTTCTCACTCTTAATATCCACAGCTACTGAATATTGACAATATAAATGATATTAATAATATATTTGTTCCAACATTTAATAGAAAAACATCTATGTTTAGAAGAATAGTATGATTCTATATCACCTACCACTGATCATAGAGGATATCGATTTTTTAAATAATAGGATTTTCACTGATTTAAGAAAATTCAATAACATACATTGCTCAAAAGAAGAGTCAATGAAATAATATAATATCCCAAAATATTATTATTTCATCATTATTAGAAATTCTCCACACATAGGTGATGAGAATTCAAAATAAAAAACTATATTGTACATGTTCGAAAGTATCTATGAAATAAATTTAACAGTTAAAGTGGAAAAAGGGATTTTCTATAGATGTTTTACTGGAGAGATAAAAATATAGGAAGAATAATTAATCGATAACTATTTTATAATATTAAATTAAATAGTTACTGTAATTTCCCACCACTTCCTAATTTTCTTGGGAATGTGGTGAGATGATACTTAGCCTTAGGTGACAATCCCAAGACGCCAATGGATGGAAATTAATGATGAGGGCTTGGAGAATAAGAAGGGTAATGATTATCCATTTTAACAAAACACCCAACCAAACAATCATAAACAACTAAACTACATGATGCATATCAACAAGCTTTATAAATCAACAAACCAAAAGACCAATACTACACATCTATAATAATTCTGAATCATAGTACCAAGTGGAAGACTAAAAAACCAAATCATAAGAAGCTAAGAATCAACTCCATAGCTCCAAGCCATGATCAAAGCTCCATCCTCCACAATACCACCTATGTGTCCCAGTCAACCACTTTCAAATTAAAAATTTTTCCCCTTATATATTTCAAGAAGAATGACATCTGCAAAATCACCAAGGTTCCATATAAGGGGGAACAAATACTCAGTATATTTTCCCCAAATTACTTCCCAAAACACTCCACTAGGATAAAACCATTATCACATTTATATAAAAAAAGTTTCTATAAAAAATAAAGGAGTGAAAAAATTTAAAAAATCCAGACACAGCCTTACTAATACATTTTTCACCCGAATCCACCCAATACAAGGGAAATGAAATAAAATCACCATCCATTTAATCATTGCATATTCGCATAATAATTTCTATCTTGTATAAAAACACTATAAAAATCAAAACCATAGCGTTTCACACACCCAAATAGATAAACCACCATGGTGGAACTTCATGCCCCAGCCCATTCGCTACTTCTCCAATCTAGTCATACTTCCCACCCACATATCATTTATGGTGGATATTCAATACACTATAAATCCCATTCTTATAGTGGTAATATAGAACCATTTCTCATCATTCTAAAACAATAATAAAATTCTCAAAATAATAAACATTAACATTGTAGGACAAGGCCACAACATTAGGCAAACAAATATCACATAGGCAAACAACCCTTTGGGACATCATCCATTCCACATTACACTTCAATAAAATAACCCCAATTTAATTTAAAATAATTTTCACAATCCATTTTCATAAATCCAATAAATACAATGATTTTAAATTTTTCATTTTGGAATCGAACATTAATAACATTTCACTAAAATACACATTTTTACCGAAAATCCACAAAACATTACAAAGGGAATTTCCAATAAGCATTAAACATCATAATAATAATTAATTTTAAGTAAAACCAGTTAATTGAAAATAATGGTTCTAGTTCTAGCTAAATGGAGTGGATAGATAAGCCCATATATTATGGTTTTGGTGGAGATGACCCACCGTAAGCTGCACACAAATCTAAGTGAAAAAACTCTATGAAACCACCATAGATACCCTTATCGATCATCAAAAAGCCCAAATATTACCACTTTATGAAACAACAGCCCTATATATATATGAAATGGGTGTATATTTATAAAACTAAGAGATAGGGAGAACTAAATCTAAGGAAATCCAAGAAATAGCCAAGAGTAGAGACTTACCGGAAGAATATCGCATTTACCACACCATGAAAACCCTTCGATTCACATTAAAAATGAGTGGAAGATCTCCTATAAACCTTGAGAGCCATAAATCCATATTGGGGTTTGTATGGAAGAATATATGGGAGGTTTTAGGAAAATCATGAGTGGGCATGAATTAAAATAACCCATTTTTAATGTCGTGCATAGTTAGCTTACACAATTATGCAATCTAAGATCTAATAGTGTGACTGATTATATATCCAAGGGCACCCTGGATGGCCTAGTCACATTTTTAGACAAACCATGGAAAACTATTGAAATGCCCATAGTCTCATGTTTCACAGTAACCTAAGGATTCTTCATGTTTTCCTCTTTCCATTCCCAAACCATGCACCCTTAAAAAACATCCAAACATTTCCAAAAAAACATCCCAAAATATCTCAAACATTACCCAAAAACATTAAAAGCATAAAAAGGAAAAAACCATGGTTAAATACCTCAAACTCGGGGTGATAAATTCTCCCCGACATTGGAATGTATATCCTCAGAATGTAGATAACCATCTCTTTGTCGAAAGAGCTCGGTCTATTTCTTTTCCATCTCTTTATCTCATTCCCAAGACTCTACTTGAATCTGATCATGCTACAACAAAACTACAACTAGAACAATTATTTTACCACATAAGACTTTTTCTTCCTTGTATACATTGTGCACTTGATCATACACCAAGGAATCATCTGTAACTAGACCAACATGATCACATGGAAAAACATGGCTAGGATATGTCCGATACTTCTTCAACTAAGAAACATGGAATACAGTCTGCAACGCACTAAATATTATTTTAAAATCCAACCAAGAAGCCACATCTCCAATGAACTCATGTATCTGAAATGTTTCAATATACTGTGGTGATAACTAGACAATATTTCAAGCCCATATATTTCTAATACAAGGAGAGATTCTAGAAAACACATAATCACCAACGTCTAATGACAAAGGTCATCAATGATGGTCAACTTATGATTTTTGATGACTATAAGCCATCTCTATTCTCTTCCTGATCAACATGATCTTCTCCATATTCTCTTGAACAACACCTTGTCCCACCATCAATGTCTCCCTTTTTCCACCCAACAATGTGAAAAATGACACGAACGCCGATACAATTCTTAAAATGTAGCCATATTTATTGAGTCCTGATAACTTTTATTATATGATAACTCCACCAATAGAATGTACTCCTCCCAATGGACAAAAAAATCTATCACATAAGCACGTAACATATTTTACAATGTTTGTATCATCTACTCATATTTCTCACCCATCTGAGGATGATACATCGTGTTTATCATCAATTGTGTCCCAAGGGATTTTTATAAGAAATTCAAAAAAACGAGATAAGATCCTCAAATCACTATCAGATATAATCAAAACCGGCACAACATTAATCTTTACTACTTCAAAAATATAGATTTATTCTGGATCCTCCACTGTATGACATTCACGAAGAGGGAGGAAATTCGCAGACTTTATGATCCGACTCACAATCACCCTTATGGAATCGTGATTTTTGACTATTCATGGGAGAGATATATTAATATCCATCACTATATGTTCCCACATCTATAGAGGGTTAGGTAGAGATTACAATATAATTCTCAGTCGCTGATTCATTGTCAGCCGCTCATGAAAACTATGCTTTGAATGCTTTGTAAATTTTCTAGATTCAAGGATGTATAGCCCATATAGAATTATGATAAGCTGGGAGAATCTCATCCTGACAAGACACTAGTACAACTATCTGATTCCAAATACACAAAATTGAATTTACATTTAATTCAATTTCCTTAATGGAATCCCCACCATTGAGATTAAACCTCATCTCCATCCACTCCTAATCAGATGCATGTCCCACTTCAACTAAACAAATCAAATAAAGAACCAACGAACCCGGAAATAAAACCACTCTTTCACTTCTACAACTACCACAGATATGATGCCTACTTCACCACCTGAGCATATGAAATCCTACATAATGAAAATGCCACCAAATTTCCTTCAGCCTGTTATTACATTATGTCAAAGTCAAACATATAGAGATACTGCATCCATCTCCTTTTCCTCATGTTCAAATGTCATTGTTAGAAAATATTATTCGAGCTCTTATGATAGTCAACACTATGAATTTCTCACTGAATAGGCAATGATTCAACATTTTCAAAGAATGAACAACTAATTCAAACTCCATATAATGTGTTGGGTAGTTATTATCATCCAACCTCAACATTAATGATCCATATTTTAACACATGAACCTCTTTCATGGACACACAACCTAACCCTGCTCTTGATGTGTAACAATACACCACATACCCTTTTCTAGGTTCTTGAAAAACCAATATTGTTGCTAATTTAAGGAGACCCTTAAGATATTTAAAATATTCTTTACATTGTTCATCCAATTGAAATGGAACATTATTATTTTTCAAAACTATCATTGTTTTGTCCAATCATGAGAAGCCACGAAGAAAACTCTGATAGTAACCAGCTAGACCAAGAAATCTATATATCTCGAAAACATTATTTAGTGGTTGTCATGTAATAAAACTATTTAACTTTTCTGAGACAACAGAAAATCCATTATTGAAAATTACATTGCCAATAAAATGAACTTCTAGAATTCCAAAATCACACTTTAATAATTTGGCATACAATCAATGATCACTTAAGTTCCCCAACAGTATGACCTTATTTTGGTCATGATTCACCGTTGTCCTTGAATACATCAATATATAATAAAATTAATATGACCATCAAATAGTCCAGATATCTATGAAAAATTGGATTTATCAATTCCATGAGAAACATTAGTGAATTTTTCATACCAAAGGTCATAACAAAAAACACATAATGTAGATATCTACTCCTGAAGGTTTTTTTCTGAATATCTTCCTTCCACACTCATAATTGATGATATCCTGTTTGAAAGTCAATTTTGGATAACAACTGATCTACCCTAAACTGATCAAAAAATCATTAATTTTTTGATGTGGATATCATTTCTTTATTGTAACTTGATTAAGCCTATGATAATCAGCAACCATCCAAAGATTTACATTTGGATTTTTAACACAAAATTGGGCACTTGTCATGGACACATACTAAGAAGGAAGAAAACATTGTTTTTTAACTCCTTCAATTTTATTTTCATTTCCATCAATTATTTTAGTGTCATTAGGTAAGAGAGAATTGAAATTGGACTAGTTATTAGAAGGAGAAAAATCATAAACCCCACTTCTCTCACGGCTAGAAACTCTATGAATTATTCAGGAAAGACATCTAGAAACTAATCATTGACTAGGAAAAAAACTTCTTCTCAAATATTCTTCAATTTATGTCAAATAAAAATCCACAAAATGATAAAATATTGTTCCAATAGTTGGGACCAACAAACCTTATTCACCCAACTTTTCATTATTCTTCCTACTAAAGAGATGTCTGGCTCAATCATCCATTTTTAAACTAACTGTTTATGCATAATTGTCAATTTGGGACTTAAACATTACAAAGAAATCCATTCCCAAGATTCTATCATAATAATAAATCTCAAGAACTGAGAAATTACACATCAATACAACCCCATATAAGACTATATAGAAAGCTTTATAGAGAAAGGCTCGACACTCTCTTTGAATAAGAGGAGTATGATATTTTAAAATAGAAGGCATTATTTCCATAGTTAGACCCATCAAATCGACGATACGAGAAGCAGTAAAATAATGTGAATCACCCATGTCAAATATTAAATGCACCAAGGTAGAATTTAAAAGAATCATTCCTCACACTGTAGATAATCTCGATTGGTCGCCCATCACAACCTGCATAGCTCCAAACAACTTCGTTCTTGCTACAATATTCTCCTTCTTACTCTACTAAAGAGTCATGGTGTTCCTTGAATCATTGTGACTGAAATTACACTTTTGACAAGGGGTATTTCCCCCCATCTTGTTAAGAAATAAAATGTAGAAAACCCATGGGGAGTGTAATGAACACTTGTCATTGGATAATTCTGAAAATTGCATTGAAGATTCCCTATCTTCTTGCCGTTATGACATGATCAAGCATGTGTTGTAAAATTGCACTTAATGTGACTCATATAGCCACACTGATAAAATCCAGGCAGACATTGAGGCTTTGGAGGAAGATTCACTGATCCCACAATCAGATTCAATGATATACTACCGCCATGAAAATAAGTGTCCCTCTTCAACTTGAACCCAACATTAGAGTTCCCACTATTCACCATGGGTACCAACATGCCTCCCTCGCCTGTAACCCCAATGATATCCCATTCATCCATTGTTTCTCTATTCATTGATTCCATGTAATAACTTATACACAGCGCCACTATTTTAGAATGAATTTTCTACCTCAAACCTACTTCAAAAATACGTGCCTTCGACGATATAATACCGGCCACCTAAGGTGCAAATCACGCTATGTTTAAAAACATAGTAACATGTTCCATTAGGGAGAGTTTATCTTGATTCAGCATAAATAAATCAATTATTCACTACATTCTGAATGTATGAGGGTATAATTTGTTTTAAAAAAATATTTAAAACACTCAAATATCATCCATAGGTCTGCTCCATCTTGGAATTCCAAATCCCACCACTGAAGATCCAAATCTTCCAACATGTAATTTTATACTGTCACTTTCTATTCCACTAGTGTTCCCAAGAATTCAATGATCTTATTCATTCCATTACACCACACTTCTACCATTTGAAGCTTCAAATCACCCCAAAAATGGGAGGATTCTTCTTTTGGAACTAAACTACGTGATTCACATGCTTGGGCTCATCTACATTATTCCCACATTCCAAAGCTTGTAAAGCTTCTACTATTCTTTTCACTAGCTTCTAGTTCACTTGGGGTTCAGATGCAACCAAATTTTTAGCATCCTCCTCTGGATGGTCTCTATCACACCTACCCAATGCCATTTCTATGAAGACAAAAACAACCATAATTCTCACTCCCTTATTATTAAATACTCTACTATTCAAATTCAACTACATTTCTATAATATAAACTAAGCTTTCCATAGGTTCGCATTTCCCATGTTCCACTATTTTTTGAAAATCCACCATGCTTTAAAAATTGATTCATTTTCAAAATACCAAAACTATTCATGTTTCAAAAAACTCCATTTGAAAATCAATTAATATATTTCAAAATTCACATATTCATCTCAAACCATTATACCCCAATGAAATATTCATACTAGTTGGAAGTCATTTCTACCATGAATTCTATGGTCATCTCATTACATACACCCACAACATTGATATTTAAAATTCCCATAAGTGTCTCCAAAACACTTATGTACCCAAATCCCTAGTAACATGAAGTTCCACATAAAAGGGTTAGCTATATCATTTTACGTTGTACATTTCATGTTCCAAAAATCTAACTCCTTGCTACCATAATAACTCATGAAATAGATCAATAATAAATGTCAACACCAAGACCAAAAACTAATGTCAAAAATGAACAAGGCCCACTTTACATGTCTCTTAAAGACCGAACAAGATGATTCCACTTGTAATATCTTACCCCTTCCTCATTGGCTTGAAAAGATGGTGAGATACTACTTGTCCTTATGTGAAGATTCCAAGACTCCCAAGGTTGAAATTTAATTATGAGGGCTTCGATAACATATGGGGAATGATTCGTCCTTAAAATAAACCAACCAAACAAAAAAACATAACCAACCAAACTAAACATTGCATGTGAACAAGGATTACAACTTAGTATACCAAAAGACCAATAAAATCAAGCCACAGGAATCCAAAATCAAATTCCCAAGAAAAATACTACAAAACCAAAAACAAAGAAAATATGACTCATCTGCGTAGACCCAAGCCATGCTCCATGCTCCAAGCTCCACAATACCACCCATGCATCATAATGAACTGCTTGAAAAATGATATGTTTTTCTCTTACCTTTGTCCCAGAAAATGATATCTACAAAAGAACCAAGGTGACAAGGCAGGGGGTGACTACTGATACTCACCTAGTTTTCCCCAAATTAATTCCCTACACACACCACTAGGATAGAACTGTTAGCACATGTATATAATAAAGTTTACATAAAACATAAACTAGTGAAACAATTTCCAATAAGCCAAACACACCCTTACCATTCTAGTTTTCATTAAAATCCACACAATACAAGGGAAACCCAAAAAAATCAGAATCTATTTTATCATCACATATTAGCATAATATTTTCCAAATTTCAAAACAATATAAAAAAATATAACCATACAGTTTGACACAGCAAAACCAGTAAAACACTGAGGTGGAACTTCTCGTCTGTTGCTGTTAACTAATTTTTAAATCAAGTCGTACATACCACCAACTTATCTTTGTTTTTAGGTCTTCAATCCACTATCTATCCCCTTTTTATACTGGTACTCCTCTCTATGTTCTATTCATTCTAAAAAATCATAAAATTATCAAACGAATAAACAGGCACATAACATGACAATCCCACAACATTATTCAAACAAGTATTCCATATCCAAACGACCCCTTAGAACATCATTCATGAAATATTACAATTCAATTAAAACCCTTATTTTATTGAAAACTATTTTTATAATCCATTTTCCTAAATCAATCAAAGAATATTATTTTAATATCTATACTTTGAAATCCAGCATCATGAACATTTCACCACAACACCCCATTTTCCCAAAAAATACCCAAAACATCACAAAAGAAAATTTCCATCAATATTAACACATCATAATGTCAATTAATTTGAATAGAAAGTAATTAATTGAAGATTAGGCTTATATTTCTAACAGAATGGAGTCGATAGAGAAGCCATCTACCTTAGGGGTTTTGTAAAATCGACCCACCACACAGAAATTTGGGTGAAAACTAACTAAAATCACCTTTGATCACCTTACCTATCATCATCAAGCCAAAATCTTACCACTTAAGGAAACAAAAACCATATATCAACATTCAATGTGTGTAAATTTTGAAAACCAAGAGATAAAGGGAGAACTAAATCTATGGAAAACCAAGAAATAACCAAGAGTCGAGACTTATCAGAAGAGAATCGCCTTTACCGCACCTTGAAACCACTTTGATTTGCTTCCAAAATGAGTGGGATAGCTCCTCTAGCACTTGAAAACTAAGGATCCTGAGTGGGTTTGTCTAGGATAATAAATGAATGTTTTAAGATAAATCAAATGTGAGACTAAATTAAAACAACACGTTTTTAATCTCGTGCATGGCTAGCTCGCATTGTTATTAAAATTTCATTCTTATAGAATGACCGATAGTATCTCAAAGTAGACAATGCACAACCTCCTCACAAGGTTATATAAATCATGCACAAACTGTGAGAATTCCCACTACCTCATATTTTATTGTTACCTAGAGATTCTACATGGTTTCCTTTAACTGTTTTCGAATCAAGTTCCCTTTAAAAAGCTTCCAAACATTTCCAAAACTATCCCAAACTCTCCCAATCATTACCCATCAACTTCAAACACATAAAAATATTTAAAATTTTTTTATGTACCTCAAATTTTGGGTTCTCCAGTTATTAATATCAAAATATTTTTTGAGAAGGTAGAGCATTCTATAATTGTAATTAAATTGACGATAAAAATTCCTAGTAGGTTTGATCCTACAATATATTCCATTAAATAAATATAGTATCAAAAAGTAGTTTATTTATATAAAGCACTCATTTATTAGCAAATAAAAAATATGTAATCATTCATGAAGACACATAAAGAATATATGGATTAGGAATCCATGATAAAGTTAAAAAACAAGGAAGAAAATTTTGAAAAGTCTATTAATTCTGATGATAAATAAGAAAAGGATAAGGATTATAAGAGAATAATTCCTCTAATATATAATAATATCATAAAAATAAAGAGAAAATAGAAAATCAATCTACCAATAAAATAAATCAAATATATTGTCATTGGACCCATTTAAATAAATTATCCAAATAGAAAAATAATTAAATATGACGATGAAAAACAATGTGATAAACTTCAGAAGATTTATTGATTTAAAATATTCTAAATATAAATAAATAGGTGAAATTAGATAAATGATTCCAATAATAAAAATTAGTAGTATAATATATAAATTAGAATAATAAAAAACTCAATCTAGATTTAAATTACATTATGAAACTCTTGAGAGGTTAAAAAATGATTTGGATGATCTCGATACGTATGAAGAATACTCACATAGGGAAAAAAGAGGGGAAGAAACTTATATGGATTATATACATACGTATGGAATAGTGACCCACCAAATTTCAATTTAATGTTTCTTATTTAATGGAAAGTCTATCCCTTCGTGTTAAAGGTGTTTTGGGATGAAAATGGGGAAATTTAGAGGATTTTACTAGTTTTTATGGTATCATGCATGTATAGCTTAGTACTGTAGAGTGTGCGTCCTATTCACCCTTTGATAATGGTGATCTACACAGTTATAACACAGTTTGTTTAATTCTACTGGGGAAATGTTCATTCCATGTGAAGAAGTGTATTTTTTCCTTTTGGGTTTATTTAAGTGGGGTTTCTCCCCTAAGCCTCTTGGCTATATTTCTCCTAACATAGATTCCTACCATATTATTCTATCCTAATCCAAAACCCATATAAGTTGGTTTCAAGGTTATTTCTTATTTATTCATAACCTAGATAAAATGTTTATGGATAACCTCTCTGTATTGCTTGGTTTTCTCTATTTTTCCCATTGTCCTCTAACATAAGAATCCCTAATTAGGCACTTTATATCGATAGGTTTGTTCATAAACTGGATTTTTTTTCTTTCTAATGGTTTTAATCCCTCTTTTTAGTTCCATTCCATTGTATTTAAATGAAGGAAATATGATTCCAAAACATGATTTGGGTGTTTCTGATTCATTTCCTTCAATCTAAGAGTTACATTAACACTTCATTCCTTAAAGGATATGATATCTGTTTTATATTTTCTTAATTATTTCCTCTTCTTTAGAATGTATTTCCTTTGGAAAAAATAGGTGAATTGATTTGTGTTATGTATTATTGTTTTAAAATGGTACTCTATGCACTCTGTATTTTTTATAAATTTAAAAAGATAGTTTTCATTGAATAATACACTTTTTTTGAATAACATTGAATAATGCACTTATTAATTATGTTTTAATAAAAATAGGGTTTTCAAAGGGGGTTCTCTATTTTTTATTTAAAGGGTTTCCCAGTTTTAGAGGTGGTGTGCTTTTATGAAGTGAAATGAAATTTCACTTCGGTTTTTTGATGGTGTTTTTATTTTATAATTATTCCTTTGGAAAAGTGTTTGGATTCAAAATTGTTTTAAAGGGGGATTTATAAGTGTATATCTTATATGTGAAAAGTGAAGACTTGGTTGGCACTTTTTATTGTGATTTTGATTGTTCCCTTGTTTATCCCCCATGCTCTTGTTGATAATTTTTATCCTTATCTATTTTTTGGGTTATTTATAACGTTATTCGTGATTTTTGATGAATTGGGGATCATATTAAGGATAATTAGGAGGGTGGCAATGATGTGATTGTGTTGTTAGAACTTGGGGATTTGTTATTGTCATGAGATGACATTGTTTGTTCATAGAATAGCTTTTTTATTATTCTATTGGGATACCTAGACTACTATGTGGGGATTAGTGGGAAAAAATTTCTATATTAGGTTTAGCACTGGATATTCCCCACTAGTTGACATGATATACATATAGTGTGATTATTCAATGAGAATATTGGTTATATGTGTGACCATTAACATACCCAGTGTAGGTCCACCTTTATGTGTCTTTTGATGTCTCGTTAGTCATATATTTTTGCTTCATGACATGTATCATATGTTATTCTTTTTATTTTATATATTGGAATGAGAGATGAATATTTTTTGGGATGGAAATGTTTGGTTTGTTGATTCCATGTGTGCATTGCCTTTTTATTTACTAGTTTTTTCTATCCCTTTAATGGAATTTTTGAAATCCTTGTATGATTATAATTTAATTATAGATTCTCTTGTTTCATTCCTTAAAGTTAATTTGGTTGTCTAAAATATTATTAATTATAAATATTGAAACGTTTTTCAAGTTACATTAACAGTTTTATGCCTTTAATTGTTTTTAAAAACATTTGTGGGGTTATTTTAAAAAAGAAAGGTACTTAAAAGAAAAATGGTTGGAACATTAAATGGGAATGGTTTTTGGAAAATTATATTCCTATGTGTATTTAAAATTGTTTTCTTTGAAAAAGACTGTTTTCTTTGTTTGGATTGTTTTTATATGTTGCATAAGTGAAATGATAACCAATTTATTTAGATTGGTTTCAAACTAGTTATTTATGTTTCTTTTATAAAAGGATTGAATTAAACTCACTATGTAATCCTATTTTCTTTGGCTCATAACCTAAATAACCATTTTGGTGGGTTTTCAATATTCATATCCTATATAAGAACTTCAGGCACTAGATTCAACCTTAGATTCTGCTTTCATCTTAATTGGTATGTTGTTCGTTGTTGGGATTGTGGTGGAGTCTTGTAAGTCACGTGGAGGTGGGTTTCGGGCAGACTGTTTCATGAAACTAGTTGGTTTGAGTATTTTTCTTCTTTTTAATTTTCTTTTCAATTATTTCATCATCTATTGTACTTCATTAATCTCTATTTAGTTAGTCTTTGTATGATATGTCATCTGGTATGTATATTTATCTCTTATTTGACATTCCTTTTTTGTATTTTTAACTTCAAATTATTATGGGTGAAATCATACAGAATAGTTTTATTTAATATCCTTGTAACTTTTTGTAGTCTCATAGAGATGGAGGTTTCTCCTCAAGCTTGTGGCGGGCGGAATCGAAAGTCATATAGATGGAAATCCCATGTTGGGTTGTTATATAACTAGATGTATTCTTTGAGTAGAATACCAAGGTCAATAAAAATAAACAATATGGTAAGGAATATAAAAAAATTAAGATTTTCTCAAAATGGAAATAAATTTGTAGAAGATGTTTTAAAATTTAAATTGATAGATTTTTTTAGGATAATATAATAGAATATATACAATAATAAATATATAAAAAGAATAATAAATTTATTAGACACCACCAAAATGTATTGTAAATGAAAAGGAACAGAAAAAGATAAAATAATACATCAATAATGATTCTAAAATAAGATTTACAACATTAAAGGATATCACATTAGTAACCTCAAAAGTGTAGATCAAAAATTTTAATTCAAAAATTTTTAATAAAACAATTTTTCCTAAAAATATAATTATAAATTCAAAAAAATTCCAATATCATGTTAATAATGGGGATCAAAAAAACATATTCCACATCAAAGAGAGAGTTAAAATTTCTGAAACATCCTCCTCTAGTTGATTGGAGAACTCTTAAATCATGGAAGATAAAAGGAATCATTAATCTAAGTAGATATGTTACCAAGCTATGAGATACAAATTAAAAGGGTAATGTTGATAATACTGAGTTTTATATACATAAATCATATCCATGCTGGTATTACATGTATTTATCATGTATATGGTAGCAATCTATGGGGAGAAAAACTATGTGATCAATAACAACTAGAAAACATATACATCAAAAAATTATCTAATATTTATAACATATAATAGATATGAATATTTGGAATAAATATATGGTGTGTGTGAAAAACAAGGTCATGGTGCTAATGAATTCTTGAAATATATATCTTTTATCTCTCTTTGAAAATGAAAAGCATAAAGTGATTCAAAAATTACTATAGGGAGAAAAATATCTCACTATGGATTCTTCTTAAATGGAATGCGAGTAAGTAAATCCATGGATTAATGAAAATGATTTCTCATAAAACATGATAGGTTATATAAAATTAATATAGAATTTGAAATTAAATGATAGAGGAATTATAATATTTGGTAATGAAAATTCACTCAAATTTAAAGGGGTTTGAACTACTGAAATTGAATAAAAAAGGAACAAATGTAATTATTTCCCTTATATTTAATGGATGAAACATAATATATTTACTGTAAGAGAGTTATATGATGATGAGAATATATTTTGGTTCAATAATAATTCATGAATAATTAATAACTCAAAATATGTAAGGTTCATCAACAAAGGTGGAAGAACTAGTGGAAATATATTCGTAATTTGTGACCCAACAAATACAATCTATATGAGTACCAAATATGAGATCAATTTTTGGAATATTATATTTAGACATATGGCCCAATGGAAAATAAGAAAAATATGAAAAACTAAAGTTGTTTTATGCCTAACATAATTGGAGTGAGAAATAGAAACATGTCAAAAGTGTAAGACTATCCTATATTCTTATAAAAGTGGATAGATTTTGTCTATATGTCCACTTGAGTTTATTCATATTGACTAGTGTGTGGATATGAGACAATATATTACTAGAGGTCACTTTTAATCCATTACATTCATTAAATAGATCACCCAGTTGATTAATATCTTGCTTATAAGGTACAAATATAAGGATATTGACATGTTTAGAATCAATAGAAAGTATGTTGAAAAGGATTTTGGTGTTAATATAGTATTATTAGATTGAATAATATAATTTAATACATTTAATTATTTTGAAATATAACTTTAAAAAATTTAGTCAATCATGAATATAGTATACCTAATAATAACTAATAGAATGGGATAAAGGGAAATAGTAATATCAATCTTACTGTGATAAGAATTAAAATTGGTGAAAATCCCTTCAGTGATTTCTGTGGATTTTTTTATTGATGATTTCATGTGGGAAACTATTTGGTATGTAATGAATAAGGATGTACAAGTTCGGAAGCCACTAATTATAAATATTTCAAGATGGTATAAACCATGTTACTATAACCCAATCTACACCATAATGAATTATTCGTAAGCTTGATTCAAAATACTATAATTTTCATCCTTTTTTATAATTGAATTGATAAAAAATATAATAATGAATTTTCTTCTACATAAGAGTTGTAGAAAAGGGAACAAAATTAGAATATACGTTGATATCCACATTTTAGGAAAATCTAAGTAGATAGCTTCAATGGAGGTAGCCATCCAAGTCAAAGATATGCCTAGGAATGTCGGGAGAGGGGTGTGAGTGGGAATGTGGAAGGAACATAGAGCAAGAAGACACCATAGATATATTCACAATGTAGGGTGGAATAGTGACCCTCTAGGATGGCCTATCCTAATGGGTTTTAAGGATGAGTCTTTTAGAACTTCAGTTGAAGAATAATTCTATAAAACAATGAAATAATTAATGTGGAACAACGGTCAATACGGGCCACACCATGATGTTGGCGACCATGTCATATTGTTTGGAATATATAAATTGTGATGGATGTCTGTGGATCACATAATAGAAAAGGAAACCACTTCATAGGGGTGAGGTATTTATTTCTCATTTCGATGGTGTTAGTGTACTTTTCACAAGGAGTATCCACCATACTATGTAAATATTTTACATATATACATCTACAATAAAAAAATATTATACTGTTGTGAGTGTATTTCTAGGTTATCAGAATAATGGAGTCATCAAGAGTATATTGGATAACACATCTTGAAATTATGGACCATTCTATTTAAGGTCAGGAGATGGATAATTTTTTTAGTATATTGTTCCATGAAAAAAATCAGATAATAATGATGTTATCAGGGTGATATTTTTTGATCCATCCAAAATATACCACTTCTTAGAAACATATACTAGGTTTAAATCTCATATATTATACCCAAAAAAATTTATAGAAGGAATATCCATGGTGTAGTGAATCCATTGAGGGTGATGATTTTGCCCAAGAAGCAGAGAACATGTCATAGTCAAAGAGTCTCCAGGAAACATAAATCTTTCTATTGTAAACTAAAAAGTTATAAGTGGATCAAATTTTAAGAGGATTAATGGAACTTAATGACTACTATAAATTATAAGTGACACCAAGAATTTACTCATATTAAAGGATAAATGAAATTTTATCCCAAACCTTGGAACAAATAGGATGATTATTTTAATTCACTAAAACTACTCAAAGTAGTTATAAATATGAGAGAATATTAGTTCCATTTGTGATAGATTTGTGAAGATGATTATATATTTATTCTTGACTGATAAAGATAGAAATGGAAGTAGAAAATTCTAGTAGTTCAACCAGACTAAAAATTCACCAAACATTTGTAGAATTGAAACTTTATTCCATGTGTATTTTATCATCGATATTTTGTTACGAAGAATATCATAATAGAAAAAGCCATGAGAATATATCTCATAAGTGGGAAGTGAATTCATTAAATTATTTTTGAGTATACTAAATCTGTAAAGTCAATGTCACTGCACCATTTTGTTATAAAAAATTATGCACTGTGATTAATGTCTCAGGTGAGTCAACACACTATCAATTTTAAGATTCTTTGATTATCCTAGTTTGGATGAAAAAATATAAATACACATGTCCATTTAGTGATTTTTTAATTTAATAGTGATATTGAGGTAGAGGAATAATAAAACCTTCCAAATATAGACTAAATTAACGTTTTAGAGAAAAGCATTTAATTTTTCATGCCCTGATTCACCCCCCCCCCCCCACTCCTAGGGGAAAGATCATTAAATTGTAAAATCAGTAGTATTAAATAAAAAAAATTGGGTTAATTTTTTTCTATATCAAAAGAATGGCGGAAGCGTCAATTCATAATTTAAAAATCATTTTTAATGGAATAAATTTTTAGTTATTGAAAACATAGAGAAACATTACTAAAATTCAATGGTTACATATTTTTTCACATCTTCTATACATGGAATATAAATTAACATAGATAAAAAGTATTTATCATAAATATATTCCAATAATATGGATATAGATTGAAATGTAATTAATATATTTTTGTTACTTTGGATAACCCTGTATATAAAAACGTTTTTTCATATAAAACCACTCATTATATGTGGTAAGAAATTCCCAATACTTATGAACATGATTTAAAATTTTGAGAGAAAAAGATAAAACTGTGAATGAATTAGTATCGATTAGGCATAGAGACCCAAAATGAGAATTTTTATTATTCTTTGACTAGTTAATATTTTCTAGATATGAATAAATATTGAAAAAATATTTCTCATGTAAAAATTGTGAGATGGATCGATAAAATAATACCTTGATGTTCTAATTAAAAGGTATCAATGCCAAAATATAAGTCCCAAATATTGCAACATTGCATAGCATCCCTCATAATATCATTGTATATGAGATGAATAATAATTAAAATCAGTTAATTCCAGATGAGAACCCTCATGTGGTTTCTTTCAAGGAAATTAAGAAACTATGTATCAAATAATTTTTTGATGAAGAACATGATTATGAGTTAATGAAA
Source organism: Viscum album (assembly GCA_963277665.1). Lineage (NCBI taxonomy): Eukaryota > Viridiplantae > Streptophyta > Magnoliopsida > Santalales > Viscaceae > Viscum > Viscum album. The sequence continues at coordinate 387,659,662 of OY728146.1, forward strand.
TTTATTTCTACTAATATTAACATAGTAAATATAATATTCAAATGAATTATTCGCCTTTTTGGATTTAAATATAGTAAAATTGGGCATCCTACTATATTGTGTATTAAGAAATTTTAAAAAGATGATAAGAAGGAAAAAACCTATGAATAAACCATTTATATTTGATATAATCTGTTGAATAATCTATAGTTAATTCTTAAATAATAATATCTTGTAATCTTAGTAAGGTGAGAGATTTGATGAATATGAATTAGAATACGATAAAGATTATATAGATCCAAATATATGAAGGAAACACGCAATAAATATATCTAAACAATTTAGAAATACAAAATAGATTATCGGTTTATCTGAATAAAGAGAAACAAATTGAAATAGATCATCAATAGGTTCATCCACCCTTAAATAATATCTAAAAATGATCATGGGTCAAGAAAAAAACTACTCAGGTTTATAATGTTGCCAAGATTTCATTATGAGAAACAGATAAATCTAGAATGAGGAATTGAGAGAATATGTGTACTAGTTATATTCTTGTAAATAAAGACCTTGTCTCAATCATCAAATATGAAAATGATAGAGTTTTTTAAAAACGTTTTAGGTCCTAAAGATAATTTACTTATAAAAGCCACAAATTAGTTCAAAATATATAAGGCTCAAGGAAGTCATTTTTTAATAGTCCGAATGATATATTTCTTACTATGAGTCAACTTTGTGACTTGTTCAATAAAGTAAAGTTCAATAAAAAACCATCACTATAAAATGAATATATGGATCAGTGGTATTGTAATAAAGGTATTCCAAGGGAATCCTTTATCTTATTAATAACGGATCAGATATATTCATGTTATACATAGAATATAACAACAAACTATGGTAGAAGAGGCTTAACTATTTGAGCCAAATATCTTTTTATAATTTAGTGTGAACTAATATGTCTCAAGATTTTCCCAATATTACATATTATCACAATCACATGTGCCATACTTTTCAAAAAATGAATATAGTTTTTGTAGATACCCGAAGCTTGACGTACATTGACATTACATTACATTTGCGGAATACTTAGTACATTACAAAAACACACACACAATGACCGTAATAGTTTAGTGTCTTTGGAAACTCGGAATATAATCTTCTAATCGTGGTGAAAGATCTTCAACATCTCCCATAAAGATCTTCTTTTTTTTCTTACCTAAAACCTTTCTTTATATCCTGGGGAAAAGAAAACATAAAAGGGTGAGCTCAAATTCTCAGTAAGGGTAACCAAAAGAAATATCAATCACATCATATTCATAAGAACATAACATTTTGGAAATCTTAACCTGCAAAGGAGAGCATAATTTCATAACATGGGATAAATCATAGTAGTGAAATTAAATCCCAATAATCATAATATAAAACATGAAACGTTGTGGCATACACACATAATCATAGAGAATCATTTCTTGTTAGTCAAGACTCATTTCCAAGACTATCTTAGTGGACAAAGTCCCTTTCTGAACCGAGTCACCCTCATTTCAGTCCTGTCTCACGGAACCGGTATAACCTACCATTCCAGCCATGTCTATCTCATGAGATATAAAATCTTTACCCAATGCATTGGAGGGAGATATAGGTCCCACCCATCTCATAATGATACCATTCTTATGTGTGCCACAAAATCATAAACCATACATCATTTCATAACCCATGTAATAAAAATGGGATTCTTAAACAACATGACATCATAAAAAAATTCATATAAGATAAAGGAATTCATAAAAATAATTCCATCACAACATAATCAAATCAATGTAATAATAGGGATAAAAACAGAACCCTATATTATCATAGATGGAAAATAATTTTGATAAAACACTTGAAATGAATTCTTGAGAAAAATATCATTTCTTCTTCAAAAACGCTTTTCCTTTCTTAATATGTCATACAATTATAAACTAAAAGAAGTTGATTAAAAATAAACTTGAAAAAATTTAAAGGAAGATTCTTGGAAATAATGTTTTAAAAATTCATTCATGCCGTATAAGTAAAAAAAACATTCTTCGTACTTTTGTCAGAAAAGTCAAAAAGTACCTCGAACGAAAAACGACAAAAGATTCCTTTCATATCATTTACTAAAAACTCACCGAAGGGTAAAATATGATTTAAACAATTGTAGGTGGATGGAAATAATATGACATATTGCGGAAACATGGATGTTGATGATAAAATACACCCCCAGTAAATACCAAAGTATAAACAATCTCGGATAAAAATGAGATTGTGATATTTCCCTTACCTTAGGTCCGATTTGCTTCGTAAGTGTCCGAACCTCCTGTATAATGATTTAAATAATGTTATTTACTTATTACAGAATCATACTTATTGTTATGATATCATATATGGTTCACTTATGACTTTATATTACCTGTTATTTTGTAAATTCCATGTTAAAGAAGCGTTTTGGGTAAAATCGTTTCATTTATCGTAGGTATTTGGACTTGTTGTTCTTGACATTATTATTACTTATATAATGATTTACATACTTCCAGAATATAAAACATGATTTATATATCATATATATTCAGTATATATATATATAATAGATAGATAAATGAAATGAAACACAGCGTTCATGGAGACGGTAGTCCGTACGTACGCATGAACGCTGTTTTCCTTTACTTATTGTATTGAATGGAAGTATGTAGATGACATATATATATATAAATAAATCCAGTAGATTTACAATGTCATATATTTCATTATTATTGCTTATATATACTTTATAATCATTCTTAAATGGTTAACATGGAGAATGAATCTCATCGCGTCGTGGAGACGGTAGTCCGTATGTACGCACGAGCGATGATATCATTTCCATAATTATTGAATTGAATTGGAGTGGATGATACAATATATCAGAATAATTATTATGTTATAATAACTATTTATAGTTATTCTTTACACCATAATACCCATCCATGTAAGGTGTTGGTGGAAAAACAGATTACACCACGGCGTGCGGACGGTATTCCGTACGTACGCACGCGCGGTGATTTCGTTTTCCGTAGGATGGATAGATGGTGAATTAGGATTGTTTAATACTTATAATAACATATCAGTATATGAGTGATACTGATGTTATTACTTCATAATGAAACAACCTAAGAAAAAGAAGTGGAAGAAGAAATAAAGGTGAAAGAATTGGTAACAGAAATTACCTCTTCTTTGAAGCGCCTCTTTGAGACCTTCTTTTAGGGAACGAAAATTGGTCTTTGAGGAAGACCAAAACCTCTAGGATGTTTCTAGGGAAGTGGAGAAGATAATTTGGCAGGGGTTGGCCGAGCTTGAAGGATCAAATTTGTGTGAGGAAGAGAGGGAGGAGGTCCCCTTTTATAAGGGAGGAGAGGGGTACCTTTGGAATAACTAAAAATATTATTTTATTATAAAGTCAAGTTCGGTTTTAAATACCTCCAAATTGATTTATTTCTAGGATAAGGTGGGGATGGGTCTAAATCCTCTCATACAATATAATTTAGACAAGTTTAGGTTCCTATTTTAACCTTATCATTTAGATTTAACATTAAGTTAAATAATTTTACTTTTACCGTGTCTTCTTGTGTTCTTACACTATATTTTAATAAACCTACTATAAGAAGCCAAAACAACCCCAAATTGTTTATTATTAATATATATAACCTTATATAAGTCATTTGGACGAACCTTAGATTTTTAGGAATAAAATAACAACTAATAATATAATATTTGTTTTAAAGACTATTTTATGTCAATTTTGACACTATTTAGTAATTGATTTTTGTGAAAATCATAACAGAATTATAAGTTCTAAAAAAGTAAATTAAATCAACAATAACATGGCATATTAACCTATAAAATTAGTGTAATTCATAAAAAGTTTCAAATTATATTTATTTGAGTATTTATAACATCCATTACGTAAATATTTCATTAATAAGATAATTACTGCATCATCATTGTGTCATAAATAAATTACATTATTTAATGTCTAAAAATTACAAATAAAATACCATTATGTAGGAAATCTTTTTATCTTTCTAATGAATATTTATAGTCGAATTATATTATGTATAACCATATATTAAAAATGGTTTATTTAATATACTTTGATTTTAACTCTTTTAACTCTTCTTTGAATTAAATAATAATGAATGTCCTAATCTAATCCATGTGGGCCAAAATGGTCATATTTTATTCCTAAGCTTGTTTTTGGTCGAATTACACTTATCAAATAGAATTTGGACATGTGTTAGGGTAATAATAATATCATTTTTACCCTTAATTAACCTATTTACTTTTAACCGTGGTAAATAAAAGTAAAAAGTTACTATTCACCAAAAATTATTTTCATCTCATTGAACCACATTTTATATACTGACAACAACCGTGTCTCTCGGATTTTTGAAATTCCACTCACAGAAGTGGTAAAATTATGTTTTATGAACAATTCAGTTTTTTTAACTACCACTTAGTGGTTTCACTATTCATCAAAAATTGAAAGTTTTCGGAAAAATACCAAAAATTAGGCCTAAGCTATATTTGATATTATGAACTCAAAAATGATTTCTATTTTACCAAATTCAAAACGTATCAGTTTCATTAATTAATTTAAAAATTAATTCCCTTCGTCAAAACAAAAGGCGTGTTTTTAAGAGATAATAACTATCAAAAGATTGACACTTGTTTATAACTGGTTTAAATGTGTAATTACATCAAATGACCAACATTGTATTGAATTGTAAAAATATATTCTAAATATACTTTAAAACCACTCAAATTAATAATTTATCACTATTAATTATTTCGATTGAATAATTAAAATTTAGTAATTTTCACTATTCATCAAAATATGAAAGTTATCCGAAAATCACCAAAATTTCACCCTAAGCTAATTTCGATATTCCGAATCCAAAAATGAAGTCCATTTTGAAAAATAAAATTTCCAAAATTTCAAAAATTGGTGATTACTATTCATAACGGCTAGTTTTAATAATATTTTAATAGCATATCATTGTTTAGCGACACTTGGTGTTGCGTACAACACACGCTATCGTGGAAGGTCGTGATTGCGTGTAATTCAAGCCAGGTCAGAGATGTGTGTTTTGAAAGCTCCGTTTGGTGTAGAGTATAACACAAGACATTAATGAAACTAAAAGGAATATTTTTCATACAATCTCGGGGTGTTACATTCTACCCCCCTTAAAATGAATTTCTCCCTCGAAATTCGTCGGGGTTATAAATGGTTTACTATTCGAAAGTTTCTTTAATCGAAACCCACATCGTAAAAAGGAATACCAAAACCATTTTTTAAAAACAAAAGTATGAAACATAACGGTTACACAAATAAACTAATCACTGGGTTTCCACATAGGTGAAAATATGGATATGGAAGAGAAATCTAACCATTATGTTCTGATGGAGAGTGGTAGAGAACATGGCTATGGAAAAGCTAGCAATCACAAAGCCATAAATTTGTGATGATCTAAGGTACCATCTGATTAATCAGATATAAGAGCACTAGGACAACATTTTTGGTTTTCAAGATCATTTCCCTAAAGTTGAAGAATTTGAATTAGAATAAATACTTACTTTATTTTGGTACAATCTCACTGTTGTTCGTGCCTTGAACAATTTCCACTTCATCTCTTAAATAAATGAAGTTGAATTTGTTATTCGTGAAGTGTTAGTATGACAGGTCATTCAATCTGTCTCAAACAAAAGGTTAGCAAAAGTTATTAAATATACATAATTCATTCTTTAGTGAGATTAATCATATATGGTTCCTAAAATGGACTTATAAAATAATACTAGTTTCTACTAAACAGGGACTTCCTGTAGGCCAGTGGTAGGCGATAAAGGCCAGTCGTACTTCAGTTTTGGGTTCGATTCCCATGGCCTTGTCCGACGCGATGGGCTGTCGCCCGTCCTGCAGGTTGTCCTTTTTCTAAAACTATATTACTATAACATCCCATCAATAATATCGAAAAACTTCTATCCTTAAACAATACTATCTTATGTACAACATAATCCATTCCAATCTTTAGGCTTATCCATAATACTACCCATATGACCATACCGATTCTCTTCATGAGACATTCCCTTAGGGAATTGGTTTGCATAATGCCCGTACATTCCACATTTAAAACATTTAACGATTTTTGATGTTTTAGCAATACAATAAACCTCATCCATGGTGTTAACTGAAACTTTTCCATTGCACTTACTGGATTTGTGTCCTTCTTTTCCACACCCAAAGCATCTTCCAGTTCCTTTGAAACATTCTCCTTGATGCCTCTTCCCACATGATTTAGATAGGGGAAATTGAACTTTCTTTCCTCTATGATCATCATGAAACTCCATCTTTCTCTTATTAGCCGAGTCAGGAAACTTACCAAATTTTACTTTATTGACCATATTATGAGATTGCTGATTCAGCATAATAATGATGTTTGGACTTCCAAATCCCATTTCATTTTATTGCTTATGAAGAATATCATTCCATTGTCCATCATATCCTCCATTATCGTGAATAATCTTATTTCCAGCCATTTTCTAAAACCCAAAAAGAATAGTGTGAGATGAAAAAATCATAATAAAGGGGGAGCAACTTCAATATCTAACATCTTAGGTTAAATTCTAAGATCATTACCGTAGTGCTAGGACTATATCCTATATGTATACCTATCCTTAGGGACATCCCTAAACATACCTTAGAAATATCTCTAGGGATCTCACTAACGTTTTCGCGTCCTAGTTTCCAAAGGTTGACTAAACCTTTCCTCTAATACCAACTGTAGAGACCCGAAGCATGACGTACATTGACATTACATTACATTTGCGGAATACTTAGTACATTACGAAAACACACACACAAGGACCGTAATAGTTTAGTGTCTTTGGAAACTCGGAATATAATCTTCTAATCGTGGTGAAAGATCATCAACATCTACCATAAAGATCTTCTTTTTTTTCTTACCTAAAACCTTTCTTTATATCCTGGGGAAAAGAAAACATAAAAGGGTGAGCTAAAATTCTCAGTAAGGGTAACCAAAAGAAATATCAATCACATCATATTCATAAGAACATAACATTTTAGAAATCTTAACCTGCAAAGGAGAGCATAATTTCATAACATGGGATAAATCATAGTAGTGAAATGAAATCCCAATAATCATAATATAAAACATGAAATATTGTGGCATACACACATAATCATAGAGAATCATTTCTTGTTAGTCAAGACTCATTTCCAAGACTATCTTAGTGGACAAAGTCCCTTTCTGAACCGAGTCACCCTCATTTCAGTCCTGTCTCACGGAACCGGTATAACCTACCATTCCAGCCATGTCTATCTCATGAGATATAAAATCTTTACCCAATGCATTGGAGGGAGATATAGGTCCCACCCATCTCATAATGATACCATTCTTATGTGTGCCACAAAATCATAAACCATACATCATTTCATAACCCATGTAATAAAAATGGGATTCTTAAACAACATGACATCATAAAACAATTCATATAAGATAAAGGAATTCATAAAAATAATTCCATCACAACATAATCAAATCAATGTAATAATAGGGATTAAAACAGAACCCTATATTATCATAGATGGAAAATAATTTTGATAAAACACTTGAAATGAATTCTGGAGAAAAATATCATTTCTTCTTCAAAAACGCTTTTCCTTTCTTAATATGTCATACAATTATAAACTAAAAGAAGTTGATTAAAAATAAACTTGAAAACATTTAAAGGAATATTCTTGGAAATAATGTTTTAAAAATCCATTCATGCCGTATAAGTAAAAAAAACATTCTTCGTACTTTTGTCAGAAAAGTCAAAAAGTACCTCGAACGAAAAACGACAAAAGATTCCTTTCATATCATTTACTAAAAACTCACCAAAGGGTAAAATATGATTTAAACAATTGTAGGTGGATGGAAATAATATGACATATTGAGGAAACATGGATGTGGATGATAAAATACATCCCCAGTAAATACCAAAGTATAAACAATCTCGGATAAAAATGAGATTGTGATATTTCCCTTACCTTAGGTCCGATTTGCTTCGTAAGTGTCCAAACCTCCTGTATAATGATTTAAATAATGTTATTTACTTATTAAAGAATCATACTTATTGTTATGATATCATATATGGTTAACTTATGACTTTATATTACCCGTTCTTTAGTAAATTCCATGTTAAAGAAGCGTTTTGGGTAAAATCGTTTCATTTATCGTAGGTATTTGGACTTGTTGTTCTTGAAATTATTATTACTTATATCATGATTTACATACATCCAGAATATAAAACATGATTTATATATCATATATATTCAGTATATATATATATATAATAGATAGATAAATGAAATGAAACACACGGTTCATGGAGACGGTAGTCCGTACGTACGCATGAACGCTGTTTTCTTTTACTTATTGTCTTGAATGGAAGTATGTAGATGACATATATATATAAATAAATCCAGTAGATTTACCATGTCATATATTTCATTATTATTGCTTATATATACTTTATAATCATTCTTAAATGGTTAACATGGAGAATGAATCTCATCGCGTCGTGGAGACGGTAGTCCGTATGTACGCACGAGCGATGATATCATTTCCATAATTATTGCATTGAATTGGAGTGGATGATAAAATATATCAGAATCATTATGATGTTATAATAACTATTTATAGTTATTCCATACACCATAATACCCATCCATGTAAGGTGTTGGTGGAAAAATAGATTACACCACGGCGTGGAGACGGTATTCCGTACGTACGCACGCGCGGTGATTTCGTTTTCCGTAGGATGGATAGATGGTGAATTAGGATTGTTTCATACTTATAATAACATATCAGTATATGAGTGATACTAATGTTATTACTTCATAATGAAACAACCTAAGAAAAAGAAGTGGAAGAAGAAATAAAGGTGAAAGAATTGGTAACAGAAATTACCTCTTCTTTGAAGCGCCTCTTTGAGACCTTCTTTTAGGGCACGAAAATTGGTCTTTGAGGAAGACCAAAACCTCTAGGATGTTTCTAGGGAAGTGGAGAAGAGAATTTGGCAGGGGTTGGCCGAGCTTGAAGGCTCACAGTTGTGTGAGGAAGAGAGGGAGGAGGTCCCCTTTTATAAGGGAGGAGTGGGGCACCTTTGGAATAACTAAAAATATTATTTTATTATAAAGTCAAGTTCGGTTTTAAATAGCTCCAAATTGATTTATTTCGAGGATAAGGTGGGGATGGGTCTAAATCCTCTCATTTAATATAATTTAGACAAGTTTAGGTTCCTATTTTAACCTTATCATTTAGATTTAACATTAAGTTAAATAATTTTACTTTTACCGTGTCTTCTTGTGTTCTTACACTATATTTTAATAAACTTACTATAAGAAGCCAAAAGAACCCCAAATTTTTTATTATTAATATATATAACCTTTTCTAAGTCATTTGGACGAACCTGAGATTTTTAGGAATAAAATAATAATTAATAATATAATATTTGTTTCAAAAACTATTTTATGTCAATTTTGACACTATTTAGTAATTGATTTTTGTGAAAATCATAACAGAATGATAAGTTCTAAAAAAGTTAATTAACTCCACAATAACATGGCATATTAACCTAGAAAATTAGTGGAATTTATAAAAAGTCTCAAATTATATTTATTTGAGTATTTATAACATCAATTATGTCAATATTTCATTAATAAGATAATTACTACATCATCGTTGTGTCATAAATAAACTAAATTATTTAATGTCTAAAAATTACAAATAAAATACCATTATGTATAAAATTTTTTAATCTTTCTAATGAATATTTATAGTCGAATTTATCTTATATATAACTCTATATTAAAATTTCTTTATTAAATAAACATTGATTTTAACTCTTTTAACTCTTCTTTGAATTAAATAATAATAAATGTCCTAATCTAATCCAAGTGGGCCTAAATGGTCATATTTTATACCTAAGCTTGTTTTTGGTCGAATTACACTTATCCAATAGAATTTTGACATGTGTTAGGGTAATAATAATATCATTTTTACCCTTAATTACCCTATTTAATTTTAACCGTGGTAAATAAAAGTAAAAAGTTACTATTCACCAAAAATTATTTTCATCTCATTGAACCACATTTTATATACTGACATCAACCGTGTCTCTAGGATTTTTGAAATTCCACTCACAGAAGTGGTAAAATTAATTTTTATGAACAATTCAGTTTTTTTAACTACCACTTAGTGGTTTCACTATTCATCAAAAATTGAAAGTTTTCAGAAAAATACCAAAAATTAGGCCTAAGCTATATTTGATATTATGAACTCAAAAATGATTTCTATTTCACCAAATTCAAAAAATATCAGTTGCATTAATTAATTTAAAAATTAATTCCCGTCATCAAAATAAAAGATGTGTTTTTAAGAGATAATAACAATCAAAAGATTGACACTTGTTTATAACTGGTTTAAATGTGAAATTACATCCAATGACCAACATTGTATTGAATTGTAAAAATATATTCTAAATATACTTTAAAACCACTCAAATTAATAATTTATCACTATTAATTATTTCGATTGAATAATTAAAATTTAGTAATTTTCACTATTCATCAAAATATGAAAGTTATCCGAAAATCACCAAAATTTCACCCTAAGCTAATTTCGATATTCCGAATCCAAAAATGAAGTCCATTTTGAAAAATAAAATTTACAAAATTTGAAAAAGTGGTTATTACTATTCATAATGGCTAGTTTTAATAATATTTTAATAGCATATCGTTGTTTAGCGAAAGTTGGTGTTGCGTACAACACACGCTATCGTGGAAGGTCGTGATTGCGTGTAATTCAAGCCAGGTCAGAGATGTGTGTTTTGAAAGCTCCTTTTGGTGTAGAGTATAACACAAGACATTAATTAAATTAAAAGGAATATTTTTCATAAAATCTCGGGGTGTTACAGTTTCAAATTCCTATATATGAAAAAATTTTAAATCATTGATGTTTATCTATATAGTGCATGTGGTTATCCTTATATAGATGAAACCTAAATCCTTGGATAGAAAAATATTTTTTTCTATTCAATTCTATATAAATATGGTGTGGTTATGGGTGATTATCCAAAAAAACAAGTATTGAACTTTATTTATTAATATAGTAAGAAGTATTAAAATATATTAGGTTCAAAAACTCAAAAACTATAATGTAAAAATGGAAAAAAATCTAGTAACTAGGAGAAATAAAAACTTCAAAAACATTGGATTTAGTGTTAGGTTTTTGTGTTGATAACACCACAAAAATAAATACATCAATAAGATGAACTTAATTATAAATGGAATAGATCATATTATTATCATTAATATGAACCTATCTGATAAATATGGGAAATAAACGATTCTCACCTTGACTAATATCACTAATAAATCTTTTTTGTTTCACAATAAAGGAAAACCCCCTAAGAAATATAGTATATAATGAATCCAATGCTCAATTAATTTTGAAATTTTGGGGTCAAGTTATTTATTATTATCATATATAAGAATAGTAATTTTGAATCTCATGGTGACGATGTTATTATAATTTGTATAAATCCAAAAATAAATATTATAAGAAAAATTAAAAATATGTTATAAAATAGAAAAAATGAATTATTTTATTTTCATTCAAATGTACCAGTTTTTAAAAATAGATAATTATATTTCAAATTATGGTAGAGGATTTGATAATAAAATCACCCAGTTTTGAGGGAGAAAGTTATGTGTAAGTGTTTTTCATAGTTGGAAGTAAAATATATATAAAATAATTTTATGATATAAATGATTACGAGTAATTTTTTCTTTAAATAGAAACATCTAATATTAAATTAAATATATTAAAAATCCTCAAAAATAGTATTAGTGGTTATCGGAGAGCACGGATTCTGGGAAAGAGGATGAACATTGATTAGAATACTAATTTATTATCTCAAGTAGATCTAAAAACCACATATTAAACTATAAAGGATTAGATTTTTGTCATCTATGTTCATTACAAACATGACCAAATCATAAAAATTATGACTTTAGAAAATTTTCCATAGAAAAATAATTTTTTTTTTATAAAATCTAGGTTTTTTTAAATGAAAATAGTAAATAAAGAAAATTAAGAAATAATGAGGCATGATTGGTGTGTGAAAGATATTCCCAAATAAAATTTATCAATGTAGATAAATTATTTAACCCATTGATAGAGTTGAAATAATTAAATTATTTCAAAATATGGTTGTTCCAAAGGCTTAAAATCATATCAAATGGATGATAAAAATGAATTCCTAATGGGGTTCTTGTAGATGAGGTCAACATAAATTAATCAAATGGTTTTCATAATAATAAAAATAAAAATAATTATTGTGGATTGAAAATGGATTCATGTAACCTAAATAAATCACTACGGTTATTGTAATCCTTTTTGGGCCAGTGTTTAAATATGTTAAGATTATAAGGAAGAGGGTCTGATCATATCCTCATCATCACAAAATGGAAATAGCTGGGGTTGATGGTGCTTATATCTATTAATGACGTTATATTTAGAGGCTGGGATGATGTATAATTAAATAGCTATTTATAACATAGAATGTGTGAATTTGAGATGTCTTTAATTGGTGAAGTATTAATTTTCCATAGGTTACAGGTCATCCAAGAAATGAATTAGACATTTAATTATCAAATAAAATGTAACTGTAAATTTCTCGAATTATTCTAAGTATATGCCTTATGTGTAATGATATCTCTTTTCGTCACTTTAATTTTGTTTTCAAAGGATGAGTAAGGAAATGAAATTTGTATTACATCATTTAGATATATCTCAGTTTGTTACATTTACTTTATACCCACCAGACTTGAAATAATATTTGTCACAATCCATATTTCCTATTACCAAGGTAGTAAAAAACAAAGTAATTTGAACATTGCGAGATGCATTCATTGATATATAAACTATAGAGTGGACTTTAGACCATTTTATTATATAAAATATCAACAACATCTCATGGGATTTAATGATTATGATTAATAATGTATAAAGGATAACTGAAATTATTCTTTGGGAAGTGCTTTCAATCTTGGTAGCTCTAGACATTAATTACTAAGAAACAAGTTATATTTCAAATCTTTGATCATATATTAGGATTAATATATAACATCCACTCATGATTATGCCCATTTAATATATATCAAACAACAACTAGAATATATTGGACCTAAAGAGGAATTTCTTATTCCTTTCAAGTTAAATAACTCAGTTTCTATAAATAATATCAAAAATATCAAACATCATTCATAAAATAAACACATAAAATTCAAATATCATTTTCTCAATGTATAAATTCTTGAAATAACTAGGAAATATAGTGTATACATCTACAAAATATCAATTTGAATTCATTGTGAAAAATTTAATTACCTCTGGTTTATTTTTAAAGGCATAAACTTGATGATGAATTGCTAATTAGTACCTAAAACAAGATTACTTGTTCAGGGAACCATAAATCCCTCATTAAAATTAATATCTACCTAAAGGTATAATTTTTTTTGTTCAGTTATTTAATTTCTAGCTCTATTTGATAAATTAAATCGAGGTTTTTTTTGGTTTTTTGAAAAATATATAGAATATGTTCATTATCCTAGGGAGTATGTGTCAACATTTTCATAAGTTTTCTTTCCTATTGACACTAGGGGACAAATTTTTCGATAGGGTAGGGCGGTTAAATGATCTTTTAGGGGGTTATAAATTGGAATGTGTAAATATATGTAACATTTTATCACATTTAAAGTTCCCAGAGGTGTTCTTGAGGATCTTCCAATTTAGATCTATTTCCACACGTCAATATTTTATCATGTGTTATTGGAGTTAGATATTGGATAATCATTAATAAACTGCCTCATCGTATGGAGAATAAATAATGGGATAAGAATAAACTAATGTTTCACAAGAACTCAAACGGTAAATTCAATTTGGAATTTTTAATAAACCCAAAGTGGGGGTTGTTGGAAAAATAAATTAATTTGGTTTTAAAATATGCATGTTTTCAATTGAATGAAAATAATGATCTTGGAAATCAATGAAGAAGTATAAAGATGGCTAATACTATCTCAATATAAATCTCACTCTGTAATAGAAACCACACCTCAACACCTTAGGCTACACCATTAAAAAAATTCATATGGTTGATTATATATTATATAAGGCTTCTCCCTTTATTTATTTGGTAAAGGATGTATCATACCACAATAATATTATTTATCCGACATAAGTGTTATACTAAAGGGAAAAAATAAGGGAAGAAATTTTAGCCATAGGCTTGGGCCATCAGACCATCCAGTCATCATAAAGGCCACTAGCTAACCAAAAATGTGTCACAATACAGGATGGTAGAGAAGTGTAGGTATTAAGGTCATGTGACCATGTTATAGAGTATAATTATGGAGAAAATAGATGTGTGAGGTAGAATGGGGACTTTTGTAATGGTTTTTCTTTAATATATTTTAAGGGTGGGTCACGGAGAACTTGTGTTAATAAATGATTCAGTAATATGATAGAATGTGTGATGGGGTATAGAAGTTGATATGGGCTCCCCCATCATCATGATAGTTATTAGGCTCAATAATAATCATATATATTTCTTAAGTACCATATATTGAAAAAAACATGATATTCTTTAACATCTTCATCATAAAATCCTTCAAAACCATTTTTGAGCCCATAAAAAAACATTACAGATATTCAAATACCCATTCCATTTGAAAAAGGAAATTTAAAACTAAAATACCCAAAACCAAGAGAAGAAAGATTTATATTGGAATAAAACCTGGAGTTTTTGAAAGGGATAAAAACATCAAACAACTATTATGGTGGGAGGGATATTTTTTTATGCCTTATATGTTAAAAACATATACTCCTTTTACATTTTTTAAATAAATTAAAAATAATCCATATAAAATATTTAAAAAAAATCCATTTTAAAACCATTTAAGGAAATTAAAAAGTTTCATAATTATTACATTATTATTCTTTTATACCCAATTATATACATCCATAAAATATTTTTATGAATATGGACATTGTGGAAAAATATTTATAATTTAAACCACTAAAACTTTAAAAATAAGGTTTTAACTTAATCTGTCCCTTACATTGACTCTAAATAATCTTGTATATTATTTATATATCATAATAAAAAAATATTATGTAAATTATTTTCTTTATTAATATTAATTTTCATTTTTATCATTCCTTTTATTTATTTCAATGTTATTTTCGAATACATAATTATTTAAATTCATATTAGGTGTATAAATGATTTCCAGCTCATATATCTAAAATGAATTATATATATTGAGAATTGTAAAAGTTTTTATTATTACAAAAAATTTATAATAATAATAATTACATAATTATAATTTTATACATTAATTATACTTTTAAGAAGAACAATGAAATATGGTTAGGAAAAATGAATTATGTTAGAGTCATGGAGACTGTAAGTTGTAACATAAGAATGAGTAATGTTTCCAATTTTCAATGATCATGATTGATATATGGTAAGTTTTTTTTTTCACATTTAATAGTGATTATTATTTGATAAATATCATATTTTAAATCTAAATTAACTTATATGTAGTATCCATGTCATGCGGTGATTAAAAACAAATCCCAATGCTTCGTGGAGGTGGTAATCCACATGTATACACAAACGACGTTATCATTTTTCCATCGCTACAATGCAAAAAAGGAAAATCTAATATATTTACATAATAATAATTATTTCATTAATATCATATATATATATATATATTAAATCAATAATTACAACCAACTGTCAGAGGCTATGATGGAAAAAAGAATTACATCAGTTCTTGAAAAGAAATATTGTCATACACACAAATGACAGTTTTTGTTTCCCATTTGATTGAAGAGGATATGGATAAAGGATAACCCATTAACATAACAAAATATAAGAATATTTAAGATACTAATTTTATTATATCATAATAATTGAAAAATATTTCAAGGAGATAGAAGCTGGAATAAATCCAAAACATTTTACTAAATCTTATACATATTAACCAGAAACCCTCTTTCTTATGCACCTTAATCCCTCTAAGGTTTGTATTATTCTTAATAAAGACAACTTTAATATGTTTAGGGATTTCATTTAATTATTTTGTTAAATATAGGCAGTGGAATATTTCTCAAAATGTTTCAGGCAGAGAGAATATGAGGTTCCCTTTTATAAAGGATGGGATGGGAACATTTTCAATTACCCTAACAATTAAATTAATATAAATTATATTTCATGAAAAAATGGATCCAAATTGATAAATTACAAATATAGGATGATTATGTGTTTAATTTCACATAAGAAGTAATTTTTTTACAATTTTATTGTTTGATTTTACCCTTATCTTTTTTTTAAATCATGTTATCCATTTTGATAATAATCTTGATAAAAACGTTTATTACTATTTTGGGGTAAGGGAAGTGACTATAAAAGGATAAGTGACCTATAAATGGACCATTGTTACTATTTTCAATGAAAAATATATCAAAATTTCAATAAATTATAATAATGGATAAGTATTATCGAACCTTACTCATTCAATAGATTAAAGGTAAATGTTAAGGTCACATTAATTACATATCACATTATTTTAAACCATAATTACCTGATTTACTCTTACCTAGGTGACCAAAATTTAATGTGATTACTATATATATTATCACAAATAAAAAATAGACCTATTTATTAAATTTTATAATACGTATTCAAATTGAAGACTTGATTTTTATAAATTCAATTTCAATAAGGGTCTAAAATATATTAAATATTAATACATAAAAATGCAATGAAAAAAAATATTTTATGAAAAATCTATTTTTAAGACCAAAAATGAACTTATAAAAAAATATGTATAATAATGATTCATGTATAATTAGTTAAATTATTTATAATTAGAGATTAATTATTCAACATGAAGATCAAATGGTACTTTTAAAATATATTATTTAATGAAAATTAATGATAGTTTTTAAAAATGTGTATATTTTAGTATTCATTGAAAAATATTCCTTTTAGTGAAATATAAAAAATTCACATGTAGTTAATTTTGAAATTATTAATTCAGAAATGAAGTTATTTTTCTCAAACTTGAATTCTATAATTTTGAAACCTATATTTTAAAAAACAATTGTAATAACCTAGGAATTATTAGTGACTTTTGTTTCTTGAATAAATGTGTCCTATATTATGTGGAACTATAAAAATACAATGCTTTGGAAAAAAACAATTTGTTTCATTAATTAATGTTATTAATTTAGTCTTAAACTAAACCCATTGAAATTAAATTAATTCAATGGGACAAAAAAATTAATATAGTGAAAGTAAAGTGGGTAAATTTGGATATTTCTAATCATCCAGAATCCATGCTCCCACGAACAAAACAATAAAAAGAGATAAAACAAAAGTAAACCAAAAAGACATCATAGAAAAGGAAAATATAAATCCTTTAAATGAACATTATTTAATTTTTAAATTATTAATTAAGTGGTATTTATAGGTTGTAATATATTATTAAGAAATGTAATGTAGCCGTCAGAATAATAACCCAACTATAAGGAATAGTAACCTAGTTGTTGCGAAAGTAACCCGACCACTAGAATATTAATTTGACCTCAATATAGTAAATTTTAATATAATAAATACTTATCATGAGTAATTTAATATAATGTAAGTATTATAGTTCTATAAAATAAATTCCAAAATTAAAAAATCAATGAAAATAAATGTAAATTTTTAATATACATTATTTTTTGAATTTCATAAAAATCATTTAATATTTTAAAAAATTAATATTACTTCTTTGAGAAAATTATTTTGATAAAGAAAAATTAAATTTTAGAATCATCGCATCAATATTTTCTAATAGTAAAATGTTGTTCTTTTTGTGAAATAATTCAATTTTTAGGTGAAAAGTAAAATGTTACATTTTTTATAGGTGTATTTTAATTTACATCATTCAAAAAATAAAAATGATATAATATATTAAAAAAAATTATCAACTAAAAACATATTTTATTTTAAAAATTATTCATTTAATCTCAACAGGCATTTTTTTGTAATATAAAAATTATTTTTCGAAGACTAAAGTCTAAATAATTCTATTAAAATATTATTTTTCCCTTTTGGGAAATTTACATTTTTAAAAAAAATAAATATAGACTATGAATTGTTTGAAATTAATCAAATAAACTTATTTTATATAAATATATTTCATTATGTAAAAATATAAATATTCAATGGTTTAACATGGATATAATAATTTCTTAAATATTTCATCTTAAAAAAACCCATCTCCTAAACTATAAATTACCCATATCCATCCCCTTGGAGAACCACAACCCCCACACTTAAAAAATAAAAATCTCTTTCCATATCCAATATTTCAATCCCCTTATAATAATTATAGACATTCTAGAGTAATAAAACTCATAGATTTCACTAAATTAAGGGTCTCATAAAAAGTTCAACATCAAGAAAGGGATAATATCATTTAATCCATTTATAAAAAACATTTCTAATTTCATATCCACTTATTTTATAATCAAATTATTTATTAAAAAAATTAAAAATTGAATCAAAATGATATATCTAATCTAAATATTCTATAAAAATATTATTTTTAATATAAACACATAATATATATCACTCACCTCTTCTTCGGAAAATATCTCATTAACGGTCGGTTAATCACCCAAAAGGATGTTGCAACCTCATTTTTTCACCACCCTAATAGATGATTATATAAAAAATTATAGAAAATAAAATTATTTCTAAATATCTATATATTATATTAATAATTCATAAATATCCATTAAACAATATCTTTTAATCGATGAAAGATGGGGAAATTTAGGGAAAATATTATATCAAAGCATTTCAACATTAATAGTGGAAATTAATAAATATACTAAAGCCATTATAAATGAAAATAGAAAAAAATGAGCATAATTCACTGATGTTTCCATGTTTTAATTAACCTGTGTCTATTATTCTCGATGTGAAAATTCAATAAAATAAAGTGGGATTTATTGTAATGAAAGTCTCTCTTTATTCGTTTCCATTATAGAACCCTATTTTTAGTATGTATTCTAAATATATAATTAATTTAATCTGATACACTTATATTTGTTCAATTACTTCCAAAATAATGTTTTATAAATCATATACCATTATAACACCCCTTATTTCATATTTCAGGTCGATCACAGTCATCTTCCCTAGTTCATTTCCTGAATTTATCTCATTTACGTGACATGTTTCTACAATGTGAGTAGCCAAATCCTTTCTATAATGACCTAAAATTTTATAAATGGAGATCCCATTCTAATAATTATTTTATATAGTATAAACCACATAAAATCACATTTATAACAAAATAAAATCCTTATAAATGAAGAATGATTGAAATAATATGTATTTCTACAAATTAAATAACTCATCCTGATAGAATACTACATTGAAACCTAGAATAATAACATTTACATTATTATAGTAATAAATCTAATAAAATAGTAACCACACATATGAAAGTAAAAAAAAATTTATAAATCTTATAAAGACGATATGACAAAAATATATCATAGTATAAGAAAATAAATATTTTAAAAATTACTAATTAAGAGCTGGTATTTTTTCCAAAAACATAAATTTTTTTAATAATATTATAATAATTTAAATAATTTAAAATAAATTTTATTTCATAAAATATATTCATAAATTGGTATTTCTTTGTCTTATTATTGTGGTATAATTTTAAGAATTCTTGACTAATTTTTTAATGTGTTGTGAAATTAATTATAATTCTAAAATTGGTATTTTCCATAAAAATGATGATTTTAATTAAAAATTAAATATATAATATTTATAAAATTATTTTTATAAAATTGGGATCATTTCTTAATTCTATCAGTCAAAAAAAATTTAGGGTTATTTTTTAGGATTTTTCCAAAATACTTTAAATTTTGGTGTATATTGAAATACTATAATTTAGGTTAAAATCTAAATACTTGCACTTTTTGTTAATCTTCGATTTAAGGATGATGTAAGAAAAAAATATCAAAAAAACTTTTATTAGTTTATAATATTTAGTTATAAGGTTCAAACTATTCATATTCTTCTGTCAAAATAATAAACTAATTAATAAAATAATGAAAAAACACCCCTCTCATTCATAATAAATACAACCTCTCCCCACCTATAATCCTCACTCTTTTAAAGAAATGAAGCTTTTCCATGTTCTAATCAATAAAATTACTAATTAACCCCCCCTTGTGCAGGATCCATTGGTCACATAAAAATATTAAACCCTTTTCCCTTAGTAGGTTCTCAAGGGGGAGAAATTTAAGTGGTAAAATCCTCTTTCTTTTTGTTTTACTTTCTTCTCAATTTTATTTCTTTTCTTATCTTATTCTAAACACAACTTATCGAAAAGGAATGATAACTCCAATATCTTTTATATTCCATAATTTTATTATATTAATGGAATAATTTATATTTAAATCTCTTCCTTCATCTTTTTATTCTAAAAATAAAAATATCATATGTGGTTTAAACATTTCCGCCACTAAGGATGATGCATTTTCATTTTTTACTACTTCCTTCGAGTCTGGTAATAAAACCATAATTAAGGTTAAATAATATTTTATTATATATATTATAAGTTATATAATGTTCTGGAATAAATATATAAACAAGATAATAAATAAAATGATATGAGTTTGCGATGGTTGTAAAATCCACAAAATAAATAAAATCATTTATATTAACTATTTATCTACTAATTATTCCTCTAAAAATATAACCAAATGATATATCAGATAATTTAATCTTATTAAATTTCATTGATAACATACACTTTTAATTTTAGGTAACTATTCATGTTTTATTTTAACATCTATACATGTATATAATAAAATGAATCATGAGAACCAAGAAAAATTCACATTATAGAATGATGAAATTGAACTCTATATCTAATAATAATGAACATAATAAAACTATAATGAATCAAATTCATGTATAAAAATTTCATTACTTTTTCATTACTGAATTTAACTTGATTGTCTTGTGTATTATAGTGAATAATGCAATCATACATAAGGTAAGGAGAACCTCAACCGGACCTAGTTTCTATGTGTTTCCCCTCTATTACTCTATTTTTAGTATGGATGTTTCATTAATGTATCTTAAATATCATTTATTTTACCATTCCAATTCTTCTCTATGATATACATGTTTCCAATCTATTTTAAAGAAAAATAAAAATATTTTTTCAAAACAATACTTCTTTCTAAAAATACATCTTTCACTTATCATGAGATCATTTCTTCCTCACTCGAGATTGATGATCCTTACACCAAGTATGCCATTACCACTTTAATTTGGTAGACCAAAATATTATTCATGAATTTATTCTTTATTAAATGAAACAAATTTATTTCTATGGGTTATATTATATCCAAGATTGATATACTATCTATATGGAATGGATGATAATGTAAATGTTAGGATGTAATAGGCACACCCAGAATTATATACCACATGAAAATATTATGATGTGGTGGGTGCACATGAAATTACATAGTGGTCTAATTTATTGGGAAATGTAATGTATCTCATTAGATAAGTTTAAATATTTGAGATCGTGATGTATCTTTGTTCATAAATATCAATAGTATTGGACCACTAAGACATGTTATTTCACTTTTATGAATAGAGACATTCCTTTCCATTATCTATTTCTTCCTATCATGATTATGATTTTGATCCTTTGCTTATTCTAGGATGATTATGTTCATCCTCCCTCATATTGAATGTCTTGTATTCATCCTCTTACTCATCTTTTTGGTTAAATCTTCTTATTGATGTATATATGCTTTTGAATACTTGTACTAAGGAGAACATGTGGGCCAATAAGAATATATAGGACAAGGAATTAAATAATGGTTATGCAATATTTTGTATATGTTTTATATGGTCCTAATTTTACAAATACTCTAAACATTTTGATCCAGTCTGGGTAATTATTTTATGATTTTTAATATTAAAATCATTTAATATTAATTTAATAAAATTATGGATACAATTTTTGGTATTAGAGGATATTTTAGTTAATTTTGGAATTAGGATTAGATAACCATAGTGATAACACTTAGTATAAGAGTAATTATAAGAATGCACCAAACAAGATTTTTTTAGAAAAAATCAAAACATAGGTACCCTATAAGATGTACAATTAGAATAAATTTTACAAAAGAATAAATTTTTTATTCATGACTAGTTTAATTATGTTTATTTCAGAACTTTTCTATTTTAGAAAATGGTTGGAAGTAGGATAAAATGGGACAATAACCTGTGTAAGGGATAATGGTAAGATTGTCCGAACAAAATCTACAATGATTTAAAAGGATGAGCAGAAATTTTAATGGTGATGATTACTTAGTTATCTCAGTTATAAACAATAACATCAATAATTTCAAACATAATCCTTCACTAAAGAGGGAGAAATCAGATATCGAGTCTTTTATATGGCAACCACCACTGACATACAGTGGATCTTATGATCCACTAGTCGTAGAATAGTGGTTCAACTAGATGTAGATGAAATTTTTTGTACTCCACTATTCTAAGAAGAAGAAGGTGAATATACCCATTTATCATCTATAAAAATAGACCAATCAATGGTGGTAATTGATTAAATATTCCAAACTAAAGGACAAACATGAAGAGATGGTGTGGTAAGGCTTTAAGATAATGTTTCATAACTAGTTATTCTGACGAACTATTCATAAAAATATAGAGAGATAATTCATGGAGATGATCAAAAGGGAAGGGGAATATGTTAAGGAATAAGAATCGAATTTCCAAAGGATTTTTAAGGTATGATTTGAGTTTTTTTATAAAAAATGATATCAAAATAGAGAGATTCTTTTTCATTTAAAAACCAGACATTTGAATGGCTCTAGAAATTTTAGACATTCAGAGTTATGACTATGTTCTTTTATGTTCTCTCAATGTGGCAATTGTGTTTGGACAGTTTACCCAGGGCTATGGTGATAAAAAAAAAGATTAATGGTGGTTGATCTAGTGTTAATGGTGAAAATAAATCTCAACGACCCAAATGTTAAAAATTGGTAACGAGTCATCCTGGGAATAACCTCAATGTTATTGGATAATGCTATATGTGTGGGAGAGAAGGCCACCAAGCTCAATAATTTTAACGAGACATAAGGAAGCTAGAAAATTTGGTGGAGGAATGGAGATCCCCACCCATGACCAATGTTTCAACTCTCGAGAGCAAGGGAACTATTCATATTGGTGCACCAAACCTCAAGATCTCAAGGGTAATCATCCCCAAAAACCACAATATCCAAAGGTTAATCGTAAATATTATACCATTAATACCATTTGGGTAGATCATGAAAAGTATGTGGTGAAAGGTATGCTGGTTATTCATTTAAGAATATAAAGTATACTATTTCATTTTGGTTTTGAAAATTATTTCATATCTTGAAATTTTAATAAAACTATACAAACAACACCTAAAAATATGTAGTTTCATTTACCTATGATAATAGAGAATAGTTAAATTAATACATACAAAGTATATGACTTTTCCATAGTTAGTTTTTGGGGAATGAACCTCCACATGAATCTAGACATAATTACTTTGGAAGTGTTTTATTCTATATTGTCCAAGGATTGGATATCATTATAAAAATACAACATTATCTATTGGGAAAGGTAGATCACTATTCACATCTCGAGGCATGCTCCAATAATGTACATGTTTAAGGAGGTGGATGAATCTATTTAGAGTCATCATTTCTAGTGTTGATATCATTTCCTTATTAGTTTGAATATATATCAAAAAATATTAGTACAAAAGAGGGAAACATTCTCGAATACATACACATTATAAGGGACTATACTGATTTTTTTCAGGAATAATTTCTTGGTATTACTCTAGAAAGATTGGTCGAGTTATTAATTGAACTTATTCCAAGATCTATGCCTATATCAAAGGCACTTTATAGGATATGTTGGTTTTATCACAAGTAATATTGCATTGATTAATAATGCAAAAAAGGATTTATCCCATCACTTCACTAACGGATGTTAATATCTAAGGCGCTTTTATAGAAATGATATATCCTAAATAAATACATGGCCATTGTGTTCTATAGAAAATTATTGTTTTTGCAATGTCAAGGAAAATGATATCAATCATATAGGTTGATCACACTGGCATGAATCCATATTATTAGAAATGTTATGATAAAGGGGTTATATTACATGGTAAGCATTCTTATGGAGGGGACATGTCATTATTGCATTAACATCCTTCCCAAAGGGTGCCTTGGCATGTTTCTAGATTCTAACATTGTACATTAGGATGCTCCACCTAATGCCACTGAGAAAGTGGCCAAGAGTGACACACACTTGGTGTATCAATAATCTTAGTTAAATGATTTATTATTTTAAAAGATGAATAAATATAAATCTGAGTCATGGTTTAAAAATTATTCATGTATACCTGATTTCATTTATTCTGTCACAGGTTATTCGATATAATATATTATGGGTGGAATAATTAATAAATATTGAGTAGGATTAGCGGAACAAGATTAATAAACTTGTGAGAACTAATAATATTAAATATTATTTGGTAAAAGAATATTTAATTATAAGATTCATGTTAGAAACATGTTAGTAAATAATAATACTTCTGTTATTATTGGATATAGTGGTTTCTCTATGATTACAGGAATAATTAAAGGCACATGCGCATATTTTTTATTATTACCCTAGGGAAAAAATTCACAGTTATATTATCCTATCATTAACCAAGGGGAAGCTAAGAGATGGTCATTGTGTTCTACACAACATTTTGGAGAAAACCTCTTAAGCCTAAAGAGTTCTTCCCTTTCTAATAATTATCTAAACAACGATAGTGATCCTCCTCCTCCAGATTAAGGAGAACACATTGCAATCGGATCTCAAGGAGATCGAAGGTGGAAAACTCAATTGAATTTATCGAAGATGCTATCACCTAGAGATGATTTTGGTAATACCAAGAGATTTATGGAGTATGTGGGGATCACAGTTAGAAGAGATCTACCCTTGGTATCTAAAATAAAATGAAGGGGAACTACAGATCAATGGTCAGGCATGTTAACAATGATTGAATAAACCATAGAGGTAATTATTATTTAATTGAATTAATTATAAACAATATATATTTATCATATATCTCTTTACAAGTTTCTATTAGGTTTTATTATTTATTTTATTCAATTTCATGGATCAAGGTGTTCATCATTTCATAGATCTAGGATTGTTCATTGAATATAGAAAAACCCAATGTTGGGTACCATCCATCCTGCACTTCCTCTATGCATAGAATTTACAACAGGTATCAGATCAGGCATATTACTTTTTATTATTATTTAATAATCGTTGGTGATTTTTACATTTATAATTAATTTTTTTTAATTAATGTTTAATCATTCCTTTTAATCCGATTATAATATAGGTTTCTTCAAAATTAGTTTCTCACATATATAACAGAAACAATTAATTTTATGTTTGAAATTATATTGAGGATATCATTTAGTGGTGCTAAGTATTCTATCCATATAACCCAATAGTACATACCATTTAATAAAAATTACATGCCATGTAGTTGTGTTCAATGAATCAATAGTAGTTTAGCAATTACTCAATCTATATTCTTAAACTACGTGTTGACTATGAAAGAGTGGAAGACGATCAGCTGGTCTACCCACCATGTATCCCACTAGATGTGGAACATATTCCCTTTTGGGTCAGGGTCGATCCATATATCCAATACAAGTCTTAGAAGACTGATGACTATGTAATGCGGACTCAACACGGCATGTGTCCCATTGGATAGGTTGTGTACTCAATGAATTCAGAATT
Organism: Viscum album; assembly: GCA_963277665.1. Lineage (NCBI taxonomy): Eukaryota > Viridiplantae > Streptophyta > Magnoliopsida > Santalales > Viscaceae > Viscum > Viscum album. Next base: position 387,685,750 of record OY728146.1, read on the forward strand.
CGCCTCACACCCTGATTCCCTATGTGTGTACATTATATAAATGGTGAAAGTAGAACACACCATTTAGATTGGATCTACATGTTGTGTACTGTAACTAAATTACAAACAATTAAAACATTAATATATGCATAATTTTTTGATCTGCATATCATGCATATAATGAATTATGGTTTTTATTCTACGTATACTAAATAATTACAGGTTACAAAAAACTCATGTAATTCATGTAATCATTTCTGATGTACAAATCATTAAAGTACATGATAAATCAAGCATTCTATATGTCATAAAAAATAATGTGTATACAAATATAATACATGTTGAGTAGATTTGGGTTGGTATTCACTTGGTTGCCTCCAAGGTACATTTATTTAAAAGATTAGTTTTAAATTAATTATAATTTGTTTAAAATAATAATGGATTATAATCACTAATAAATTACCAAAATGATTATGTTAAAATGATTAATTAAATAAGGATAGAAATCAATTGGTTTGAGTGTGTTTTATCTTAAATTAGAAAGAGTAAATAATTTATTTCTAGTTTTATTAAATGTTTAATTCGTTCCATGCATGTGGATGATCATGATATTGACCAGACTATTCTATGTGATTGGATTTCTTTTAATTTATTATTAAAATAAATTCATGTATTGCATGCCTTCTATCATCATTAATATATAGGGATTATGTGCCCATGATTGCTTTTATGTAAACCCATTTTTCCCCAAACATATGTTTGAGTAAAAGATTATGTAATTGATAGAGCTCCTAATCTAGTGGAGGTGGTTCATGTTTGGAGCCTAGGTGAAACCAATTCTAGGAGACTCTAAGGTGGATAGGTGGATAACTATTAGCATAAACCTTAAATGGTTCATAGTGTTTCTCCTCAAGTTCAGTGGTCAGTTTATCAACCTCTAGATTAAAAACCCATTAGAAAAAACTGATGACCACACTCTTTATTTTATTTATTTCTGTTTCATGGTTATTTATTATAGATTTTTTGTTGTGATCACATAATTAATTAATTTATACGAATACAAGACTGCGCTAAAATAAATTGTATTGTGCGTAAATATTATCTAAAGACATGTTCTTTCACTTATTTAATCCCACTTAATATTAAAAAGAATGTGATAAAGACAATATATAGAAATTTAATAATATAGGATAAAATCCCTTAATAAAACATTCAGTCGATATAGCCATCCATTACATCAGTTATTATCAATCCATAATTCAAAGTGGTTGACCAACCAATGTTGGGTTGATTTTAATTATCAGTGGATTCTAATTTTTTGTTTTTTGTTTCCTTAACATTGCTGACATCAAGGGTTGACAACCAAACCATGACTTGGTGTAATTAAGAGGAAAATTTTGAGGAAATCTCAATTAATTATTTCATGATTTGGGAGTCCACTCAAAAAAATCAGGGAACAGTGAGTTAATGAAGTTAAAATTTTGAATACCTGCCTAAAACCATTTTAGTTTCTTACGATCCATTATTGGGGGAATGGGAATATAATATGGATAATTTTCACTTGAATTCCCAAGAAATAGGATATTTCAAAACCAATGGTGAGGGCTATATGATTTGATAAAACAGTTTGGGGATAATAAATATAATTTTATTTATTTTTCTACATTGTATCATATAAAGTACTAAATCAATGTTTATCTTATTTGTATAAAAAACATTAAAAATGACACCACACAATCTATTTTGATCCATACTCCAGAAGGAAAACCTTCTCACCAGCATGAACTTCCAAGGGAGGAAAATGCAACTATGGGTCATCCTTTTCCATTAAAAAAATTCTACCTGCTGAAAGAGCCTTGACCAGTTGTGACTGGAAATGAGGTGAGTGATGAAGAGCTCTCTTTGTACAAGAAACATCAGAATGATGCTACAGATGTTTATTGATTCATTTTATCATCTATGTACAAGGAGATCTTAAAGAAACATGAGGAAATTTACGCATATATCATGATGTCTCGCCTTCAGCATCTCTATTAAGATAAGGCGATAAAAGAGATGTATGAGATCTCCATCACATGACCAATCATGGAGATTATGAACTATATGTGCATCTTTTAGTCAATATTATTGGCTACAATGAACACTTGTACATCTGAGGGTTTAAATTCAAATAAGAGATTCATGTAGATCTCATATATTCATCACCTCCCAAGCTATTTTATATTTGTATTGTGAATTATAATATGAAAAATAATGAGAATAGTCTATCAGAACTTCTGACCCTGATTTTCCTAGTCGATAAGGACCTGGGCATGATGAACCCATAGACTTTATTACTAATATGAAGAGTAAGGAAAATGAAATTGGACTAGGACCTATAAACAGTCAAAATCCCTCGAGAATGTTTGACCAGGAAGAAGAAGATCCAAATATAGTGTACAGAAAAGGAGGTAGTGTGTTTTGCATTTGGAAAATCAGTCCACTGGAAGAGGAACTTTACTCAGAGGCAAGGGGAAGCCAATTGTGTGTTAATTATTGAGTTCAATCATTCTATTTCTACACATTGGGTATTAGATACAGCATGTGGTGCTCACATCTGTATCCCAATACAGGAACCAATTAGATTTCAAAAAAAATCTAGAGAGGGGGATACACAAAATGCAAATGGTGTGAGGTTGTCTTCTCTTTCCATTGGTTATTACCACCTTTTTTCTTCAACCGAGATGATTTTGGTTTTATGTGATTGTTATTATATACCAACTTGTACCAAAGACATAATTACTGTATCCAATTTAGATGTTGATGAGTTTATTTTCGTGTTCTAAATTAAATGTTTCTTCTTTAATAAGTACAACATAGGTCTTGGTATGGAAAATTCAAATAATGATCGTTATATAATAAATTACAAAAACCATGTTTGGGAAATCGAAAACAAATCATGTTCACACGACTCAAATAACACCTAGTTCTGGCATCACTGTATTGGTCATGTAAATGAGAAACATTTGAAAATGCTCTATCAATTTTGTTATTTAGACCCTTCTGAGCTAAAAAAACATGATATAAGTATCCCTTGATCACAAGAGAAAATGACCAAACCACCATTCAGAGGATATGGTGAAAGAGACATAGAGAATATAGGATTGGTACACACTAATGTGTGTAGACCATTTCCACCAAATACTAGAGATGGGTCATTTATAGTAAAATATGTTGGGGGATATTCATAATTCATATTTTTTAATAAGGATTCGAGTATATGTGGATATATTTACTTGATGAGGTATAAGTTTGAGTGCGTTGAGTATTTCAAGGAATTAGAAAATAAAGTATAGAATCATCTTGGAAAAAAGACACAATATATTTGATCAAATTTTGTTTGAAAATATCTTAACCAAGAGTTCATCAACTTTCTATGGGAGTTTGGAATCCTATCTCAACTCACTAAACCTTATACACCAATATAAAAGGGTGTTCATGAAATAAAGAACTGTATCTTGTTGAACATGGTAAGGTCGATGATGATTCAGGCATATCTTTCATTATCCCTTTGGGATATGTATTACAAATTGCATAATACACATTAAACAAAGTACCAACTAAAGTAAAAAATAAAGTTCCCTTCGATCTATGGAGTGGGAAGAAACCCATTTTTTCACATACATTTGTATAGGGAGGAAAGGCATGTGTCAATGATTTATCATGCAAAAACTAGAAATCAGGGGCATAAAGTGTATCGTTATAAGGTATCCCAAGGAAAAAAGTGATAATACCTATAAAATACCTTAGATAATAAACTGATTGTCTCCATACAAACCATATTTCTGTACAGGGATCACATACTAAAAAAGGATATTGGGAGAAATATTGACCTAGATAAAGGTGATTCTCAAGATACAGAAGAGTTGGTATAGGAACAGGTTCCAAAAATCTATGTGAAATAATTATTTCAGGAAACACATGTACTACATAGGAGAGTAATATCGTTAGAAGAACCAGAGAGATATGTTTATCAATTCACCGAGGATGGTGATTCATTATTATTGGAAAATGAATAAAATCTCTCATACAAGGAGGCAGTAATGATCTCATAAGCTACAAGATGCCTAGAGGCTATAAATTCTGAGAGAAATTCCATGTATCATAACCATGTTTTTGTTTTGGTCGATGTGTTTGTTCAGGAAAATCTTGTTGGGTGTAAATGGGTCTTCAAATGGAAACCAGAAACAGATGGTAATGTAAATACTTATAAAAAGGATAGTGGATTAAGATTTTGAAAAGCATCATGAAATTGAATATGATGAAAATATTTCACTAGTTTCCATTTTAAAATCCATCTGAATCATACATGACATAACAGCTTACCATGACTATGAGATTTTGAAGATGGATTTCAAAACTACTTTCTTTAATGGGAACCTTCTGGAAGATGTCTATATGACACAAAAAAAGGTATTGTGACACCATGGGAGGGAAAAATTGTTTTCAAGTTGGAGAGATCCATTTATGAATTGAAGAAAGAATCTGGGTCATCAAACATTTGATTCGATGAATCCATAAGAGAATTTGGTTTTGTTAATAAAATGTGAGTTATGTGTTCACAAAAGGTTTAGTGAGAATTTTTTGTTATCTTAGTAGTATATATTGAATATATATTACTTATTGGAAATGACATACCATTCTTAAATTATGATAAAGACTGGTTAAACAAATGGTTCTCTATGAAAGACTTTGGTGAAGCATCGTACATTTTAGGGATCAAGATCATTCACGATAGATCCAAGAGGATTCTTGGACCAAGTCCAAGTATATATATTAACCACATATAAAATAGATTTAGTATAGAAAAATATAAGTGGGTATTTGTTCTAGTGTCACTTGGAATACATCTTTCTATGTAAAGGTTTCCCCAAAACAAACAATATAATGATGGAATGAGAAATATCTCACACGCTTCAGTGATAAAATCAATCATGAATGCATTGTTATGTAATAAAATTGATATTTCTTATGAATTGATCATGGTAGAAATATATAAATATGATCAAGGATAATAACATTGGGCTGTTGTTAAGGTTATCCCTATGTATTTTTCAAGAACTAAGGATATATTATTGGTGTATGGAGGAGATAAGGATATTTTTATTAGAGGGTATGATAACACTGGATTTCAGATAGATCAAAGTGTTCTGAAGTCACAATCAGAATATGTTTTTTATCTCAATTGATGAACTATGAGATGGAAGAATTCAAATTAGCCAGTTGTTGCTGAGTCTATAGGGGATTCTTAGTAAATAATGGATTTTGATGCGTCCAACGAATTGACTTGGATTTGGAACATTGTCATGGAGCATGACATGGTGCCTAGTAGTAAATACCCTATCTCATTTTATTATTATAATGTTGTAGTGGTGGCCCTTGAATAAGAGACAAGGTCACATAAATGGACAAAAAACATACACTGAAAGTATCATCTCTTGAGGTATTCCCTTAAAAGGGGTGAAGTTGCAGTGAGGTGAGTATCCATGAAAAAGAACCTGGTGGACCCCTTGACTAATGGTCTATCTCAACATAAGCATGAGTATCATGAGAGAGCAAGTAGGCTGAAGGTTGTCAGCAGTTGGCTCTAGTGCAACTGATAGTCTGTTGGCATTAGTTCCCAATAACCGAATTCTATGTACATTATCATAACTTATATTCCTGAATTTTAATAGAAGTAAATTCCTTATAACATCCTGATTTTTCTTTAATGTTACATTTTATGTGATAATGTACTAAGAGTATCCATCTCGCGAAAAGTTCATAGTAGTTCTACACAATGATGATAAAATAGAAGTTCTATGAAATTATTCATAGATATATGTTCTATTGATGAATGATATCATTTAAGGGACAAAAATGATATTGTATATCAGAAGTGAAGACTCATAGGAATTTGAGGCACCTTATTATAGTGTACGCCTTTATTGATATCTAGTAGGATGTTAAGAGAATGGGATCCAACAGTTGGAAATCCACATTAATATGTGTCATTGGTTGTTCCTATATGTGAATGTGTGTATTAGTCCTTAGATGTTAATATTATTATTAGTGGATATTATGAGTCAGGTACTTTGATGTATTAATGAAAAATGTGATGACAGATGTTTGCGGTGAGGTAGGATATGTTGGGTGCATTACGATTAATATTGCATTATTGAAAAATGTGAGTAAAGAATTATCCCATTTTTCACTAATAGAAGTAAATATCTTAGGAACATTGATTGAAATGATATAACCTAAATAAATCTATGTTCATGGTGTTCTATGGGAATGTTCTATTTCAGTAAAGTCAAACAATGAGATATCAAGCATATAGGTTGATGTAAATGGAATGATACCAAATTTATTAGATATATTATGATAATGGGATAATATTACATGGTAAACATTCATTTGAGGTGACTTGTCAGTGTAGAATTAACTTCCTTCCCTATGGGTTACTTTGAGTGTTCTTGGACACTAACCTTGGACTTTAGGATGCTCCACCTAATTCTACTGATAAAAATTCCTAGAGGGACACACTTTAAGTGTATCCAAAATCTTAATTAAATAATTTATTATATAAAAAGCATAACAGATATAAATCATGGGAATGGTTTAATAATTATTCATATATTCCTGATCGCATTTATTCTTTCACAAGTTATTCGAGAGAATATATTATGAGTGGAATAATTAATAAATACTGAGGAGAATTAGTGAACTGAGATTAATGGACCAGTGAGAAATAATAATATTGACTATTATTTCCTTAACTATTTGTTAATTATAACATTAAAGTTAATAGAATGTGAGAAAATAATAATATTTCTATTATTATTTCACATGGGGGTTTTTTGAGTATTAATGAAATAATTAATGGTACTATTACAGATTATTTATCATTACCATAGTAAAATAAATTCTTGATTATATTATTCTGTCCTTATCCAGGGGAAGCTTAGTGATGCCCATTGTATTGTGAAAAACATTTTGGAGAAATCCTCTTGATCCTATAGTGTTCTTCCGTATGCAATAATTCTCTCAAGAAAGAAAGTGATCCTCCTCCCTGTAATCAAGGGAAACTATTCAAAAGTTGTTATCAAGGTGATCGAAGGTGGATGATGCAAGAATAATGACCTTTCGTGCTAGCACCTGATGTCTACTTCGGTGATGATCGGGGATTCATGGGCCACCGTTGGATTACTGATATATGATATATTCCCTTGATCTCTACAATGCAACAAAGGCGCACTATGGACTTGTGGTCAAGTGCATCAATGAAAAAAGAATAAACCTTGGAGGTAATTCATACTTAATTAAATTATTTTTAAACAATATTTTTTGATATTATATATTATTTCTAGGGTTCTATTCATTTCTCTTTTTTCATTTATTCAATTCTGTGAATTATGGCGCTCATCGTCACATAAATCCTAGATTTTTCATTGAATATGGAAAAATGAAAAGTTTTCCAATGTCCCTCCTATGATTATACTACCCCCAGAAGCTATATACATGTTATTCATCTTTATATGTCCATGAAGAATGATAATTACATTTGGGAAGAATGAAAATATGAGTCTTAGGTACATCGACCCCTTAGGGATTCTTGATCGTGTCGGTGGTGTGGTCTATAGAATAGAACTTACACCAACCATGTATCAAGTACAAGATTTATTCCACGTATCCCACTTGAGAAAATAAATACCATATTTCTCACATGTACCGAATCCATATGTGGTATTGTTCAAAAATTATCTCTCGTATGAGGAACAATCAGTTAAGATCTTTTACTATAGAGATAAAGTTCAATGAAACAAAACTACTCACTAGGTCAAAGTATTATGGTGCAACCATAAGTATGAAGGGGTGACATTGGAAATTTGGGGAAGTGATGATGTAGATGTACCCTCACTTATTTTCACCATAGTATGTAAAACTAAATTTCTAGGGTCAAACATCTTAGTAGGGAAGAATATAACAGCCTAAAATGTTAGCAATGGAAATTACCTTCTTATAAATATTTCAAATTGTATAAAACACGTTAAATCACATTTATAACATAGTACAAACTTTATATATGATGAAAAATTCAAATAAGAGGTATTTCTAGAGATTATAGAACCTATCCCGATTGAATAGTAACTTAACTCATGGGATAGTAACATGATCATTAAGAATAGTAATTCATCCAATAGAATAGTAAACATATATATATAAGAAATTATAAATAAAATTTTTCCATCTCATAAATAAAAATATGATCTAATTATTTCATATTATAAGTAGATAACTATTTTAAAAATTATTTATTAAATGTTGGTATTTTTATAAAACATAAATGTTTATTTATATTTTATAATAAACATAATTATTTAAATGGAAATATAATTTAATAATATATATTAACGTCTAAATTTTTATTTTCTTATAATTTTAATATAATTTTATTAAACGTTAATTAATTTTTCAATGTGTCATAAAATTTGTTTTAATTTTTAAATTGGTATGTTCCAAGTAAATGGAGATTTTAATTAAAAATTAAACATATCATATTTATAAAATTATTTTTATAAAATGGAGTTTATTTTTTAATTCTAAATGTCTAGAAATAGTTACAGTGATTTTTTTGGTATTTTTCTAAAATAATTGAATTTTTGGGGAATGGTAAAATATGGTAATTTGTGATAAAACTGAAATACATGAAATTCTCTGTCATTGTTGATGTAAAAATTATGTAACTATAAAATTTAAAACTACTATTCATTATTTTGATATATTTAGTGATAAGTATCAATATATTTATATCCTTCTGCCAAAATAATAAACTAATGAAGGAAATAATGAGAAAACACACCTCTCCTCCCCTATAAATACCACCCCTAATCACATACTCTTCCTCACCCAATCCAAGTATTAAAGAATGTCTGAGTTCTTCCCAATACTTTTAGAAAGATCCTCCCCCATTTATGTGATCCCATGGAATCAGTAAAATATTAATCCATTTTCCCTAATGAGGTTCTAAATGAGGATAAATTCAACAGGTAAAATCCTCTTTCTTTTTCAATAATTTTCTTCTCAATTTAATTAATTTTATTATCCTTTAATTGCCTCCACAAATCCAAGAGGCATGATAACTAAAATATATTTCATATACTATAATATTGTTTCGTTAATGGAATTATTCATCAATTACTCTTTTACCTTTTCTTTTTATTTTTAAAATGAAAATATCTTCTGTGGTGTGAAGATTTACCACCACCGAGGACAATGCGATTTCATTTTTCTCTAATCTGTTCTAGGATGGTCATAAGACCATAATGTTAGTTGAATAATATTTTATTATAAATATTATTTGTTATATAATGTTCTTAAATAAATATATATACATGATTTTAAATAAAATTATATGATTTTGTGGTGTTCATAAAATCATTTAAATCATTTAAATCATTTTCATTGACTATTTAACTAATTATTCATCTTTGTACGATATAAAAAATGATATATAAGATAATTTAATCTTATTAAATTTCATTAATAACATAACATTTTAATTTCGGATAACTATTCTATCATTAAAAAAACAACCATATTCATATACAAGAAAACTAATCTTAGAAACCTAGAAAATAAACATTCCCAAACGATGAAATTGAACACTATAACTCATTATAATAGTAAAAATGAACTTAGTAAAAATAAAATGAAAATATTTAGTATATAAAATGTTCTATATTAGTTAATTAATGAAGTAAATTTTGTTATCCATGATATTAATATGAAAAAAATCATTTGGATATAATGTTAGAGGATTCCCAAACCCTACCTAATTTCTTTGGGTCTTTCATATCTCACTCATTTTTTAGTATTTCTGTTCCTTTAATTTTCATTAAATATCTTTTATTTTTCCTTACCTTCTATTTTATTTGATATACATGTTTACAATCTAGTTTTATGAAAGAAGAAAATATATTTCAAAAAGAACATTTCATTCTGAAAATGCATCTTTCACTTATCATGATATTGTATCTTCTTCACTCAAGATTAATGATACTCAAAAAAATAATGTTATTACCTCTTTTATTAGGAAACTCAAATGTTTATTTGTAAATGTATTGTTCCTAAAATGAATCTAATTTTATTACATGGGTAATTTTATTTCCAATATAGGTATATGTTTTTTGTTGAATACATGATATCGTAAATGTTATGATATGATGGGTGATAATAGAATTATATATCCCATGAATGTGTTATAATGTGACACATGTAGCTATAATTATATATAATTCTAATGGATTTGGTAATATGATGTATCTCAAGAGATAATGTGAAACATGCATCAACATGATGTAAGATTTGTTCATAACTATGTGTTGTATTTGACCAATAGGACATGATGTTTCACTTTTATACATTCTCACAATCCCTATCTTTATCTAATTATTCCTATGATAAATATGATTAGGATACTATTTTTTCTATGATGTTTATATTTATGCTCACCCATTTTTTCTGTGTCTCAGTCATCCTATTATTGGGAATTTATCTCACCCCTTCTATTAATGTATATCTTTAGATGAATACTTTTACTTAGGACACCATGATGTCCAATTATAATATAGATAATAAAGTAATAAATTGTATTTTTTCTTTATAATGTATATGTTTTCTATTGTCCTAATTTTCCTAAGACATTAAACCTTTGAAACCACTTTGTGAACCAATTTTATGTTTTTTATCTTTAAAATGATGTAATAATCATATAAAAAATAAGATCTCTATACCATCCTTATCCATGGGTATTCTTCTAGATGTAAAAATAATTCCCTAATTTTGGTTAATACATGTATGAAGCTGGGATTCCCATTGTGTGGGTTAAAATTGAAGTAATATTCATGTCTTTAAATACTTATTATGTAAAAATGATTTTCTATAAAACATGTTCTTTATTATACAAGGTTTATTGATGAAATTATTTATTATGATTGATGTAGCTCACATGAATTAATACTTATTAGAGGGGTTAAATGATTGTTCTCTAAAGCACTGGGAAATTAATTATTCTATTTATGTGACATTTTTTATGATACCATTGTTAATAAACATGGTAACAATGATTTATGAAAAATTGGTAATAAACCAAGGTCATATGATTATAAATGACTAAAGTTTAGGTGGTAACCATATTTCCATGTTATTTATCATATAATTGTTGTTATTATATCATGTTATTCCACGGTTATAATCTATGATTACAATTCATTTTATATTACCTTTCATAATATCTTAATAAAAATTATGCTCACCCTTTTTTATGGATTTATGTACATAAAAAATTAATTGTAGTTAGGTGACTTAGGGATTATTAACAAAGGTGTCTTTCAAAAGGATTAAATATTGTTTATGTTTATGTTTTCCTTGTGTAATTTGTATATGATGTCCATATTTTCCAAGACACTAGAAATCAAAAGATCCATCAATTCTATTAATGTAATATTTTTAATGAATTATTATTAAAGTAATGTATTTAAATGGTGGGATACCAAACTAGGAATAAAATTTAAGGTTTGTCTATTTTTTTAATTTCATTTTAAATAACTTTGGTATGAACAATGGGGATAGGTCTAAATATATGAAAACAACATTCAATTTTTTGACGTTTTAATTGAGTAGTCTCCAAGAAATTAAATCCCCATCAGGATACTAAATGTTTAAGTGGGTCTGGAAGAGTTTCACTATAGAATAATTACCCAAAAAGGGAAAATCGGGATTTGACTGTATCTTCGCCTAGGGTATGAAAAATTGGCCTTTCTTAACAATTAATTTTACATTCAAAAGGAATATTTTTGGTTAATTGTATACATTTTATAAATCATTGTGAAGGATATATATAAAATATAATTTTTCATATAGGATATTAAAAGAATTATGTATTTATGCATATTGTTTTAGGTCTTAAACTCTTTTTAGAATTAAAAGATTTCTAAAGTTCAGTTGTTTTAGAGTTGGTTCCCAATAACCTGCTATTTTTTACATTATGACAACATGTACTCGTCATTTTTAATATTAATAAACGTCTTATTACATTATGATTCTTCTTCAATGTAAAATATTATTTGATAATGTCCCAAAAAGTAGTTATTGCTTTAAAAGGTCATAGAAGTTCCCTTCTATGATGAGAACCTGGAAGTGCTACAACAATATTCTTAATTATATGTTCTATAGTCATATGATATAATTTTAGGTACACAAATGGTACAATATATAATTGGTGGAGACTCATAGATCTTTGAGTCACCTTCTCATGGTATGCGCCTTTGGTAATATCCAATGTAGGATATTATGATAACGAGGTCTGATAGTAGGAAATCCACTTTTATATGTGTCATTGGATGTTCCTTTTAGTGGATGTGATTAATGATCCCTAAACATTATTATTATTACTAATGATTAATATGATTATCATAACCTGATGTGTTGATAAAAATAGTGATGATAGATGTTCACAGTTAGGAATGATACGTCGGGTGTGTCACAAGTAATATTGCATTAATGAATAATGCGAGAATGTACATGCCCCTTGGGTTCTTTAATGGAAGTTAACATCTTAAGAGGTTTGATAGAGATGATATACCATAAATAAATCCATGTCCATGGTGATCTATAGGCAACATCAATTACCAGGTAGTCCAAGAATGTGGCATCGAGCCTATTGTCTTAAGGAACCAACATGCAACCTATTAGATTAGAGATATCATGATAAAGGTGTTATATAACATAGTAAACATTCTAATGTGGTATTATTTCATTGCATCATTAACTTATTTCACTATGGGTGCCTTGGGGTCTTTCTAGATGCAAACCTAGGACTTCAGGATGCTCCATATAATGCCAATGAGAGAGAGGACTAGAGGGTCGTACACTAAGTTTATCCTGAATCTCTATTAAATAATAATATTATACTTTTTTATTTAACCAGTTGAATAAATATTATTTCCACAAATTATTCAATAATTATTCATGTTTTATTGATCTCATATATTCCCTCACTAGTTATTTGAGAGAATATAATAAGAGCATAAAATTTAATAATTAATTTCTTTTTAGTGAATTAAATATTTATTTATTTATTGAAGTATAATGTAGTGATATTTATTTAATAATAAAAAGTCATATTCATGGCCTGATAAATATTTTATCAGAATTTATGACTTTTTTTAATTGTTTGGTGAGAGGTAATAAAAATTGGATATTGTTTGATTAAAAAATATATAATGTAATTTTAATGTAAATAACATATAGAGAAAAAAAGATTTTATTTTTTTGACATGGAGTTTCACATGGATTAAATAAATATTAAATTTCAAAATTGTAAATTATTTCATTCTAACCCCACTAATTTATAAACACAATTATATTATTTTCTCTAAAAATAGACAACTCATATGTTTGGTTGCACCTAATGAATTTGAATAATTCCCTCAATGAAAAAAAGAGAAAACTTATCCAACAATGACTCCAAGAATATAGGAAAATATTCCTCCACCTCCCACTCTAAATTCAAGAGAGATCTAGGAGTATGCTTTAGAAGTGGTTCATGAGGTGATAAAAGGAGGATGATGCATGCAATAAGATATATCATCTTAGGACCCATAGATTCTAATAGTAATGTTCAGATATTTTCAATCACATTTGGATCATTGATAGTGGGAATCTGCATTGATTCCTATTACACAATAACCATACAATAGATATCTTTTGTTTGATCCATCAATAAAGAAATAATTCCAATAAAGTAATTCTTTAACTGATTAAACTAATTATAAATAATATGTGATGATCCTCTCTCTGGTTTTGTAATTTTATTTCTTTTTTGTATTCTTTTATTCAATTATGTAGAAACTGATGTTTATAATTGTGTATATATCAAATTAATCACTAATCATAGAAAAAAATTGGGCTTGACCCATCACACGCTTCCACTATGTCTGACACTTACAAGTGGTATCATAGTGGTCAAATAATTATTTATAATTATTTAAATATTGATGTTTAATTTCTGAATTTTTCATTTAGTTTTTAATTCATGATTAATCATTATTTTAATATGAATTATTATATTATCTTCTTCCTACATTTCCCTTAAATCTATTCAATATGATTGATTTTGTTAATAAAATAAAATCAAGGAACTCATCTGGATCTTCCATGTATTCTGGATGAATTACATAGTAGTACATGTCGTGTAATCAGAGTTACATGCTTTGTACTTATATTCAATCCATCAGTAATTAATTAAGATATAAATTAATGCTCTCTGCATTTATGACATATGGTGTATTTATTTCCTAGATCATGTTATGACCAGGTCTGGGTGGAACACGATCGACTGGATTACATGTTGTGTAGTCCAATTACACATTTTTTATTCCCTTTGAGTCATATATAGGTTGTGTATTTCCATACATGGTATGCCTGACTAGTAACTTTATAACTCGGAGACCACATGTTGTGTAGTCGATTATACACAACGTGTACTCCAATTTTCTTAGTAATTTTTTAATCATGGAGTCCAATGTTTTTTACCTTATATACACTATAAGATATGTACACATTGTGTAACATTTCTGAACACACCATGTACATATAAAAAAATAAAAGGATTTAAAATTTATTTATTATATTATATAAACCATATCGAAATGTGCATACGTGAGCTTGTTTATTTGATAGGATACACCATGTGATAGGTTTTAATACACATATATGTATGTATGTGTGTATGTATGTTTCATTAGTATTAGTGTTAATATTTAGATTTTTATATCTTGTATGTGTTGTATTACAGTAGTCACTCTACGTGCAATAAAGCATGACACATTATAAAAAATCATATAATTTTTGTGTTCATTAAGTTAATAATACTTATCTAGAAAGTATTTAATAAGTCATGTATGATATATATCACAAAGAACACACTTTATATGAGTATAATGCATGTCTGATATAATCTTTTGGGTATTCACCATGATTCCTCAAAGGTACATTTATTTTAAAAAATAATCTTAAAAAAAATTTAAATAATCTCTTTAAAATTATAACGGTTGATAATATCAAGGAAATTATGAAGATAATTAAGAAATAGTTAATTAAAGATTATAATGAATTGATTTTATCCTGATATAACATAAATAATAATGATAACTAATTGAATTCTAGATTTATTAATTAAGTAATTTGTTGCATGTATGTGGATGATGATGAGAATAGACCAGATCTTTGTATGCAATCAGTTTCATTTAATTTATTATTAAACTAAATCATTGGCATGTGTGCCTCCTCTCCTAATATTATGTAAGGTAATTTTTTCCCATGGTATGATTACATAAACCAATTTCCCCCCACTCGTGTGTGATTAAAAACACATATAATGGATGGCGCTCCCATGCTAGTTGAGACGGTTCATGTTTGGAGTAGAGGTGAAACAAATACAATAGAGATACATAGGTGGACATGTTGAAAACTAGAACATGAACATTAATTAGATCATTATTTTTCCCCTTGGTCCATGGTTACTTTATCAACCTCTAGATAAACTATCCATAAGTAAAATATAGTGATCATATCACTTTCTTATTTTACTTCTATCAAGATATATGGTTACATCATTATTGATGTTTTATCGAGATCAAATGAGTTAATGAAATTAACAAGAGTGAAGGATAGAAATAAAATAAATTCTGTTATGCATAAATATTATATAAGACATGGTATATCCCTTTAGTAGATCCAACTAATATTAAAAATTATATAATGAATGTAATAATTAGAAATTTATAAATAAAATTATTAAACCCCTTACTTATATATATTAAGTCGGTAGAACCTTCCACTAATATAGTTAAAATCGAACCATTTTTCAAAGTTCTTGACCATCCAAAGTGAGGGTGATTTTAATTATCTAGTAATTCTAACTTAATGTTTTGGGTTGAATTAATTTAGTTGAAAATAAGGTTTGACTATGAAAGTATGACAAGGTGTAACTGAGAGGCAAGGGTTGAGGAAATATAATATCAGGATTTTAGGATTGGTTATTCCACTCAAAATATCAATTAACTATGATATAATATAGTTTTAATTTGGAATGACTACCTAAAACAATTCATGTATCTTGGAAAATAAAATTTGGTGTAATGAGAAGGGGAATATGGGTCCATGCCACTAGAATATCCAAGCAATTGTATATTACAAATCCAATGGAGAGGGATATTGGGTTTCAATAAAGTAGTGGGAGACTGATGGATATTATATTTATATATTTGTATAGATTCTATCAAATAAATTACTAAAATTTTTCTCATTTTATATATAGAAACAACATTTAAATGAATTCAGACATATCATAGTGATCCTTACCAGAGAAGCATAACTTTATCACTGGATCAAATTTACCATAGTGGGAAAGGCACATAAAAGTTATTCTCATACATGAAATGAAATCATATGTATTGAAAGAACTTATTCCTGATTCACCTTCTAATAAGGCAGGTGATGAAGAATTATCACACTATGAGAAACATTTGAATGATTCCATATATGTTCAGTTTTTCTTCTTAATCATCCATGTCTAGTGATATTTTGAAGAAACATGAGGGTATTGATGCATGTAGAATGATGGGTCACATTTGGGATATCAATAAAGAGAATGTGTTGAAAGAGAGATATGAGATCCTCAATTATCTGTTTAAAATTATGCTTGGAGATTCTATGCTAGCTGGACCTCATGTATTCATGCTTGTTGGTTAAATTGAATATTTATACATATTAGGGGTTAAATTCCCAGATGATTTGTGTATAGATATCATAATTTCATAACTTCCCAAGACCTTATTAAATTTTATTATTAATTACAATATGGGATATAATGAGAAGAGCCTTTGGGAACAGATTACATTGATTCACCAGGAGGATAAAAACATGGGGCGTGATAAACCTGTGGTTCTTATCATGAACCAGAAAAGGAAGAACAATAAAAATGGACTCCATACTCATAAAAAGGATAAATCTCTACATCATTGTCCTTCCAATAAAAGAAATATCTATATTAAGGGTTTGGAAATGGATGTAGTAGGTTATTAATGTTGAAATATAGGCCAGAGGAAAAGGAACATCACCTAGAAGAAAGGGAAAGCTAAAGGTGCATTCATTTTATTGTGTAATATTTCAATATCAATGCATTGGGTATTATATATAACTTTTAGTGCTCACATCAGTATCTAAATGTACAAACCAAGAATATTTCAAATTATTTATATAGGAGAGGTGGATCTGTGAGCTTCTAAAGTTGCAAGGCATGCTACTCTAATCATTAGTGTCTAATATATTTCATTCTAGTGGGAATGATTTTGGTTTTAAAATATTTTTACTATGTACTTATGGTTACCAAGAACATAATTTATATATCATCCCTAGATATATATCTGTTTATTTTCAATTTTGGACAGAAAAATTCATTTATTTTACAAATACAACTTATGTTATGGTATGGAACATTTAAATAATGTCATTTATGTATTAAATTAAGAAAACAAGTGTTAGAAATTGATAATAAAATATGTTCACAATACTCCTATAACACCCAACTATGGCATCACCCTATTGGTCATGTAAATGAGAGGCATTTAACAATGCTCAATCAAGAATTTTACTTATACTATTGTGATCTAAAACCACTAGAAATATCTCATTTTTGTTTACAAGAAATGATAACCTAATCAAAATTTGGTGGATAAGTTAAAAGGGCCATATACCATCTAGAATTGGAACACATCGATGAGTGTGGACCATTTATAGTAGAAGCATCATGTGGATATTCTTACTTCATAAATTTTACTAATTACTTTAGTAGATATAGAGATGTTTACATTATTAGTTATAAGAATGATTATTTTTAAAAATATACAGAATTTGAGAATAAAATAGAGAATAAACATGGAAAAAAGATAAAGATGCTTTGATCAGATTGAGGAAGTGAATATACTAACAAAGAATTAATCTAAATTATATATGGTTTCAAGATTCTATATAAAATCACTCTACCTAACACACCATAGTGCAATGCTATTAGTGAGAGTTGGAAGCATACCATGTTAGATATGGTATTGTCAATAATGAGCCATATAGTTTATCACTTATCCTTTTGGGGATATGCATTACCAAATACGGAATAAAAATTAAAATATGTATCAACTAAATTAAGAAATTTAATTACCTTTGAGATATAGAGTGGAAAGAAACTATTTTTCTCAAACACATGAGTATGGGGTTGCGAAAACTCTGTTAAGGCCTTATCTGGAACAAAACTAGAAACATGGGGAATAATGTGTATCTTTATATTATATCCCAAGGAAAAAAAAGGATACTAGCTATAAAACCCCTCAATAAAGAATGTTATTATCACCAAACAATCTGTCTTTCTTGAGATGGATCACATCCTCCAAAAGGAAAGTATGAAAAAGATTCACTTCGATGAAGTTTTTTCTCATGATACATTAGATTTGGTAGCGGGGCACATTCCATAGGACCCCATGGAGGAAGTAGTTCATGAAACCCAAGTGTTACATAGGATCATAAGAGTGGTAAGAGAAACATGTAGATATGGTTTTCTAGTCACTGAATATGGTGACTCATTATTGTTTAAAAATGATGAACCACTATCCTAAAAGGAGGATGTTGAAATCTTATAAGCTATAAGATGGAAAGAATCAATGAATTATAAAATGGATTACATTTAATAGAACCAATTTTCAATTCTAGAAAACATACCATTTGATGTAAATCCCATTATTTGAAAATGGGTTTCTGAGAGAGAATTGGAAATAACAGGTAATGTAAATACCTATAAAGAAAGGCTAGTGGCATAAGGGTTTAAAAACATCAAGATATTGACTACGATAAAATGTTTTCCCCATTTTTCATGATTGAAACCATGAAAATAATACTTCCTATAGAATCTTGCAATGACTATCATATTTTGAATATGGAATTCCAAACTACATTAAATAATAGAAAACATCAAGAAGATGTATATATGACACAATAAGAAGGTATTATGACTCCAGGTGAGGCCAAAAGTATTTTCATGTTCTATAGATCCATTTATGGACTGAAGTAAGAATCTGGTTTATGGAACATTCAACTTGATTAATCCATAAAAGAATTCGTTTCATTAAGAACAAATGTGTGCCATATTTTTATAATAGGTTTACTGGTAATGCGATTATTTTCCTTATAATATATGTTGGTTAATGTTATATATTGAGAATGACATACCAGTGTTTCTATCTGTTAAGAACTTGTTAAAAACTTTTTTCTCCATGTATGGATTAGATAAAGGATCCTATACTCTAAAGATCATGATCATCCATGATTGATCCAAGAGGTGTTCTAAACAATGTGAAAGTTCAAATGCTTACGTGGTGCTAAAGCGATTTAGTGTAGAATAATTCAACAGTGGATTGGTTCTTGTGTCACATAGTTTACATATTTATAAGAAAATGTTTCATCATACATAACATGAGATGTGGACATTTAGAAATATACCATAAGCATTTTTGATATGATAAATCATATCTGAGATGTTATATACTATATATGATGTTTTATATGTGTTGATCTTGGTAAGAAGACATCAACCTGGTCAAGGGGAACAACATTGTTCTTCTGATAAGGTTATCCTTATGTATCGGAGAAGAACTATGGATATGTTCCTAGAATATGGAGGAGAAAAGGATATAGTAATGCTAGGTTATACAAATTCAATTTTTTTGGACAGATTAGATGGGTTTAAAGTTGTATTGAGGATACGTTTTCTATCTCAACAGAGGAGCTATGAGCTGGAAAAGTTCAATGTAACTAAGTTTAACTTATTCTATTGTGAAGTCCATGTATATAGCAGCTTCTAATGAATCCAAGGAATACATTTGGATTCAGAACGTTTTGTAGAATCTTGATGTGGTACATGTGGTACCTATTAGTAAAGGATCTATCACATTGTACTCTAATAATACTACAGTGATGGCTCTTGCAATATAGCCAAGGTCACACCAATCAGAAAATAATATACTACAGAAAAATCACCTCTTGATGGATTTTTATCAAAGGGGTAAAATTGTATTAAGAAAAGTAACCACATAAGAGAACATGTCAGACTCGTTGACTAAATTCATATCCTAGTAGAAGAATGAGAAATTTCTGAGAGATATCAGACTAAAGGATGTTAACAATTAGCTCTTGTGAATGTGGGAGCCTATTGGAGTTGGCTCCCAAGAACCGACTTCTATGTGCTTTATGATAACATTTATTATTAGCATTTAATATTAATTAACTTCTTATGACAACATGATTTCTCTTCGATATAACATAGTATGTGATAGGGTCTTAAGATTTGATGTTTCACTAAAAGGTAATAGATATTCCCCACTATGATGAGAACTTGGAAGGTTTACGACACTATTCTTAAATATATGTTCTATAGCTAGATGGTATCAGTTAAAGGACACAAATTACATTCGCTCTCATGGGTGGAAACTCATAGGACATTGAGGCACCTTCTTCTGGTATACACCCTTGGTAATATCCAGTGTAGGATTTTATGAGATCGACACTCTCTAGTATGAAATCCACATTTATATGTGTCATTGGATGTTCCTATATATGGAAGTTTGTAATGATCCTTATAATTTTAGTCTATTATTAATTATTATTATTATTATGAGACACATACATTAATGTATTAATGAATATCATGTTGATAAATGTTCACAGTGAGGTAGTTTATATTGGGTGTGTCATGAGTAACATTATATTAATGAACAATGCAAGAAAGTATTTTTTTTTTCCTTTGGTTATTTAACCAATGTTAATATTTTTGACCCCTTGATGGAAATGATATAGCCAAAAAATTCTATGGACATGGTGTTCTATAGGAATATTCAATTCCTGGTAAGACAAATAAAGAGACATCGAAAATATAGTTTTATATCACCAGAATTTAACCTGATTGATTTGATATATTAAGATGAAGTGATTATATTTCAAAGTAAGAATCTATATGAGGTATTATGTCATTATGGAATTAACTTCTTTCTCTATGGGTGTTATTACATGTTTCTAGATAATAACCATGGACTTTAGGATGTTTCCCCTAATTCCATTGACAAAGAGGCATACAGGGTCACACAGTATGTGAATCTAGAATATTAGTTAAATAATAATAATATTTTATATTTAACAAGTTTAATAAATATTATTATTATGTGTTGTTTAATAATTATTCATGTTTTCTAGATTACATATATTTTTTTCACTGGTTATTCGGAAGAATATAATGTGAGATGAATATTTAAAAAGTAGTTATATTATATTTACTTAATTAAATATTCATTTATTTATTGGATAATAATTTAGTGATTTTTATTTAACAAAAAATAGTCATTATTCAAGGACTGATAAATTTGGGTGAGGAATGGCAGACCGAGTTTAATGGTTCGGTGAGATAATAAATATTGAATATTATTTTCTTAAATAATATTTAATTGTATTTGAAAGTTAAGCACAAGATGAGATATAAAATGATTATTATTATTTTATATGGTGTTTCATATTGATTAAATAAATAATAAGGGGAACATGACAATTATTTATTTCTAACCCTAGAGATATATAAACCCAATTATATTATTTTATCTAAAAAGACTCAATTCATTTGTTTTGTTGTGCCTAATGGATTTGGAGAATCTTCTCAAGACCTATAGAGCTAACATCTCTAATAATGTTGCTAAGAATAGGGAGTGATCTTCCTCCACGTCACAATCTCATGGTAAGAGAGATTCAAGATAATACTTTGGAAGTGGTTCTTGAGGCGATCAAAGGTGGATGAAGAAAGAGATATGACATGTTGCACTAGCACCAAGGTATTCCAACAGAAATGTTTGTAGATCTCTGCAACACCACTAGGGGGAATATACATTGATTCCTACACCACAATGACTATAGAATGATAATATGCTTTTATATCTATATATGTTTAATTAATCCAAAAAAATGAATTATTTAATTAACAATTTTGAAAATAAATAATATGAGATGATCCTCTCTTTTGTTCTATTTTTCTAGCCCTTGTTTGTTTTCTTGGATTCAATTATATAGAAAATGATGTTCATTATTGTGTAAATCGTGGATTGATCATCGAACATGACAAAATGAAACGTTGTTAACGACCCATCGCATGCTTTCAGTTTAACTGGAACCCACAACATGCATCTCAAAAACGTTTTCTTCTAATACAAAAATGTTAAGAAGTAAGTGTAACAAAATAAATGATGAGTACAATGGATGATGAATTGATATTCATCCAAAAATGTTGGAATATGGAATGGAAAAAATCAAGAGGACAGTGAATCAACTATCTCATTCTATAAATAAGTACATAAATTATATTGAGTGGAAAGATTCACCATAAATGGAACAATTTATTGTTGATTCCTTTTTCTTAAATGAACACCCTCCTTCAATGGATCAGTTAAACCGTTAATTGAAGGGAAATGGATTAAATCTATAGAAAAGATATTTTCTATACCCAGTTGATCTTAGTAAGATAAATTTACTATATTTGTTTAACATATAGAAGAATAAGATAATGAATGGTTAACATTTATTAAAAACATAAATCCAATAGAGAATATTGATGATATTGAGTGAAAAGAGTTTAGGAGAGGATTTTCCAATAAATATATTCATCATTTGATGAGAAAATAAATGGTGTATAAAATCTTAGAGCTATAGTTGATGGGAAATTAATTGGTTAGATGCTATAAAATTAACATTAAAATAAATTCTCAGTACACCACATGCTTTTTAATGGATTCTAAGAGAAATGTTATTAGGATATTTGGTTGGTTAAGACCCAATTTCTGGAGAAAACTATCAAATTAATACTATGAAATATATGAGTATATAACACAATGTACTTTAAATGTTGAAGTAGTGTTTAGAGAGATGAAGTTGTCACATAGGAAGAATGAAAAGAATAGAGTAACGGATCTAAACACATTGAATAATTTTTATCATTGAAGATGTGGAAAGAAATTGTAACTGCCTACATGTAATAAATGTGGGAAAAAATATTAGAGGAACTTCATTATTGGGATTGTATTATTTTACATGTACTTAATCAATATCCATATAGCTTACAAATCTAGTAGTGATAGGATGCTTCAACATCTCAATAAAATTGAAAAGGGTAAGATGGTGCTATAATAGCCTAAATATCAATTCATTAGGTGTGAATAGATTGGAATATTTTTAAATCAATTTCCTAATCTGAAGATAATAGAGGGTAAGAAACATCATATTTAGCATATTCCTAGGGAGAAAAAACAAGATTTTACACTCAAAATTGCTAATGTAGATTCTAAAAACGAAATTGTGGAATTTGTTCTCTTTGTGCTCTAAAATTTAGGATGTACATTGTTTGAATCTACTTCTATGGAATTCCTTATTTAATCTAGGTTTGCAAATAATGTTGAATCAAACCAAGAATATCACAAAGTGAAGTTATCAGTCAAAACTCCTGGATAGATTATCCAAGCATAAAAGGTGTTTAGAAACTCTAGTATAAAATTTGCCGAGTAAAATATCATCACAAATATAGTAGTCATTCCCCTAGTAGAATTCGAAACTATAAATGGGATGGACAATATATCAAATTGTAATTATAAGACACACTGTAGAATACATTAAATTTCAGTCACTACTGGAAAATGGACATATCCCCACGGTTTTCCCCAAAACCATGGGTATAGGTGACTTTTCAGGACCTATACCCACCGTTTTCCAAAACTGGGGGTATAGGGGGGTCTATCCCCACGGTTTTCCAAAACCGTGGGGATAGGTCCTGAAAGGTGACCTATACCCAGGGTTTCCCAAAATCGTGGGGATAGGTACCCCTATACCCACAGTTTTGGGGAAACCGTGGGGATAGGTCTGGGCTAAAATACTTATACCCACGGTTATGAAAAACCGTGGGTATAGGTCACTTTTGTGTGCGCGGGAATTTTTTTTCACGGGAAGGAAATTTTTTTTGGTGGGAACCCTATACCCATGGTTCTTCCCTCTATACCCATGGTTTTTATAACTATATTTAACTAAATATATATATATATATATATATATACATATAGGTGATGTTAGGGTAGTCGTTAGACGCAGTGTTTGCAGCGAAGAGGTTGCGAGATCGAAACTTGGCGCGTGCATTATTTTAGGACCAATACCCACGGTTTTGAAACAATGGGTAAAATCCATTGACACCGTGGAAACTGGATATGTTTCGGGGACACGGTGGCAGGACACCTATACCCACGGTTTTGTAAAATCGTAGGTATAGGCTAGGGACCTATACCGACGTTGTTCCATCCCACGGTTCCCAAAACCGTGGGTATAGCCTATACCCACAGTTTTGGGGGCTATACCCACGGTTTTGAACCGTGGGTATAGGCCTTTTTTCCAGTAGTGAGTGGTCTTGAATTGATAACCTGTACTAAATTTTAATGTATATATACGCCAACCTGAACATTGTCTATAATAATATTCTATAACACTCTTGAAGGAAATTATTAATGAAGAAAAATAAGAAATTGAGTGGCTAAAGATAGAAAATATTCATATTGTTCGTGAATACATTGATGTATGTCTCAAGGAGTTAACTATTACTCCCCTCTAAAGATAGGTATATTTATCTATTGAACTCATACCTCTATCCAGGACAATATTGAATACCGAATATAAAATAGAATTTGTTGAGTTATTAGAATTAAATAAGAAACATCAAAATATTTTTGGGAAGTGTTTTATTTGAAAAATTGTGTCTCTTTAAGGAGCACCATTTCCCTTTCTAAAGAATAAGGTTAGATAAATGTAATTGTGAATTTATTCGAGAGAACTTAATGGGATCACAATAAATAGAAAAATATATTATTCCAAGGATAGCTGATCTATTATACAATATTTTTCAGGATCAATTCTTCTCCATGATTGACCTATGATGAGGGTATCATGAGTTGAGGGTGAAAAAATAATATATCCAAAAGACTTCCTTCTGAAAAATATATGGTCACTATGAGTTTTTTTTATTCCATTCTTATTGACTAATGATCCTAACATATTTCTCGATTTTGAGAACAATGTCAATAAATATTACCTAGATAAATTTTTGGTACTATTTTTCTATGATATTATGAAAAATTCCAAGATTCACGATGAACAGCAATACCAGCTAAGGTTTATATTCAGAACTCTAAATAATAATAATATAATTTGTAAATTCAAAAAATATGAGTTCTGGTTTCAAAAAAACTAATTCCTGGGGAAAATCATAATCAATAAAAGGATCTTGGTTGATCATTCCAAGATACAGGATGTCGAGGACAGGCCAAATCCTACTACTATAGCTGATATTCATAGTTGTCTTAATCTAGTAGGATATTGTATATTGTTTATAAAAAATCTTTCATGGATTATAATAAACTAACTAAGTTAAATAAAAAGGGATTTAGATTTATCAAGAGAGAGAAGTGTGATTAAGTATTCCAATGGCTTAATAATATATTGGTTAGTTCACCAATGATATATTTACCCTCTTATGGGGAATAATTTTTCATCAATAGTGATGCATCTCTAAAACATATTAGGTTTTTACTCATGTAAAATGATAAGGTAATCACTTATGAATATCAATAGTTTAACTACAATAAAAATTATTATCTTACTCATGTAATATATTAAATTGATGTTTTGATTTATCTGGAGATATTGAGACACTATAATTAGGGGATAATGTGATATATACACAGACAAAAAACCTTTTAAGTATATATTTTTATAGAAGCATGTCAATAGGAATCAATGAAGATTGTTATATCTAATAAATTACTATGATTAATCTATTTGTAACCATTTTAAAAGGATAAATAAAGTAGTTTAATCTCTTAATAGAAAATAACCGTATACACTATCTATGGTGAGGATTTAGAAAGACTATATCATATTTGATATTCAAAGGATAGACTAGAAAATTATAAAAAAAGGGAATACACCAGACCTATCCCAAATGATTTCTCAAATATCATTATAATATAGGATCAAAGATGAATAATGTTTTAATATAGAGATTCAAAAGAGGGTGAATAGATCAAAGGATGGGAATATTAAGGAATTCTATATTGATGAAGATGGTGTAAGATGTTTTGAAATTGGTATTTTTTTTCATTCATCACATGAGATAAAGATAGAACTATTTTATAATGAACATAGCTCATCCATATCAACTCATCCATGAAATACAATGATGTATCATGATCTTTGAGAGAACTTCTTTTGGGACTACATAAAGAAATATACTATTGGGAATGCCTCAAAATTATTTTTATGTTAATAAGTCAAGTAATAGTGAGAAAAAGTCGAAGGGAATGATGAAACCACTGTTTATACCCACATGCAAATGAGAGAATAAAACCATGGACATTGTCCCTGATCTCTTGAAGATATAAAAGAAAAAATTAATGGTAGTTAAGAATTAACTCTCCATGGCTCCCCACTTCATTGCTATTTAGAAAGATATATCCAATGAAAAACTATCTTTGATATACAAAAACAAATTACTAAGGATGCACAGCGCTCTACATTCAATAATTTTTTATCATGATACAAGTTTTACATATAAATTATAAATAATTCTTCCATATGAACATAATACAGAGTTTAATATTCGTATGTCCTATCTCCACTTAAATGATGGAAAATATAAAATAACTATTCATACAATTAAAGACATACTATTTGATTTCTCAATGGAATTTTGAGTTAGATGAGATTAAAATATCCCATTAGTTGAGTTGTCCAAAAAATATCCTACTTAATTATTGAAATGGATCTATAAGAATCACTATATGGGAAGCAGTGTGGAACAACTAATTTTTGAAATGAATTTGGGGAATGGAATATAGTTGCAAATTTTCTTTTTAAATAGATGAATTAAAAGGTTCAATCCACCCAATAATATATAAAAGCTCACAAAGTTAGCAGAAGATCTATGATGAAAATCATTTAAGGGACTTCGATTTGGTAGTTGTGGATAATTTTTTCCTTCAAATATTATCATGGAATAGATTAATGTTGTTTGGAAAAAAATTAAATCTTATCCATAGGTACATAAGCCCCTTTTATATCCTTGATCGCTTTGAACCAGTGTCCTATCGATTAGTACTTACACAAAACATGGCTCAATTTCATGTTGTGTTCCATGTATCTCTTCCTGGGAATTACATACATGATCCCACACATGTACTGCATCTGATGGTGGTACAACTGAATAATTATGTCTCTTATGAGGAGAATCCAATGAATATCTTATATAGTAGAGAGAAATTTCTTTACAACATGACAACTAACCTTATCAAATTGGTTTTGAAAATCCATATGTATGAATAGGAAACATGGGAACCTGAGGAAATTATAAAATGAAAGTACCCTTATATATTTCCAATATTTAATATGAGTTGAAATTTAAGTAATAAATATTATAAGAGTGAAGAATGCAATGACCCAAACTTCATGAATGACTTTTATTTCCAAAATTAATGTGTCTTATATTATATATCAATATACTCATAACACATATATAAAAACAAACAATTATTTGTTTCATTAAGGAATAAAATTGCCTAAGTCAATAAAAAACCCATGAAAATTACCAACATTACAATGGGAGAAAAAATTAAAAATTAAAAATTTTGAATAATAAATTTTATCTTTCCAATATTCAAGAATCATTTTTCACTTGAAAGAAAACTACATAAAACATAGAGAACATTAGAAAGTCAATTGAAAACATAGAAAATAAAAACATAGAACATTATGAGGAATTTTAGTGAATATTGAATAAAGGATTAAAGTTGTATTTATCAGACATAATATGACCATTGGAATAGTTATGTAATAGCAAAAAGAGTAACCTGACCATTATGAATAGTAACCTGACTATTGAGAACAGAAACCTAACAATTGGAATAGTAATTTGACCACAAAATAACAACAAAATTTAAATATCATTCATCATTGAAAATTTATTAAAATATAATTATTATAGTTCCATAAAATAAATAATAATAATAATACTCAAAAAAATAAAAGCACATTTTTTAAAAAAAATTGTATTCATGTATTTTGTAAAAATAAATTATATTAATAATTAAATTTACAAGTGTTGGAAATTTATTTTAATATAATTAATTTTATTTTTTGTGTAATAACATCAAAAGTTTAAAAGGGTGAATTTTGGGTAATTTTCTAAAATATTTAATTTTTTGTAAATAGTAAAAATATAGGAACTTTTTTACCATTATATTAAAAATTACATCATTCATGATATAATAATTATAAAATAAATTATAAAAATATTGGCATGTCCAAAAACATATTTCATTTAATAAATGAGTTATTTAAACTCAATAAACACGTTTTCAATACCCAAAAAAACTATTTTCCAAATCCTAATCTCTAAAGTGTTCCAAGAAAATAATATTGTGTCATTTTTCACTGTTCATTTTTATTAAACTAGTAAATTAATTTTCTAATGTTTCTTAAAGTATAAATTTTTTTTACTTTGTTCAAATATATTTCATTATTTCCAAAACTTTTCCTCTTAAATGCTTACCTTGAATATTATAATTTATTCATTATTGTATCCTAAAAATACCTACCTCCTCAAGTATAAATAAACCAACTCCCTCACCATAGAAAACCACTCCTACCTCACCTATCAAAGTAAATGTTATATCCAAATCCCCTCTCTCAAACTCCATAAAATCCATAGGGTAATCATACTCCAGTATTTTAAGAAGTTAAGTGTTTAAAAAAAGTAATAAATCCAAGAAAGAGGTAATGTCCTTTTATCCTTCCATTTTGTTTTTTGTTTTTTAGTTTCATTTCCTCGATTTATTTTTAAATATAATACTTCTTAAATAAATTAACAACAAGTTAACATGATATTGCTAATTTAATATACCATAAAAATGTAATTTTTAAAATATGTACATGATATATATCATGTGCATCCTCTTTTGAAAAGTGTCACGTTAATGGTTGGTTAACTTCCCAAAAGGATGTTGAAACCCCATTTCTTATCACCAACCTGATATATTTTTACAATAAATGTTTTATAATATATAAATGAAAAAATATTTTTTTCAGAACATCATGAGTTAATCATAACAATTTATAAATATACACAATAAATATCATTAAATTGAATAATGTTGCGATATTATAAATAAAATATCATATAAAAATTCCTCGCTCATAATGATGGAAATTAAGATATACAATACAATTATTTTAAATGATAAATACTGAAAACAGAAGTTACTAGAATTCAATTATGGTTTAATTTTTTAATAAATGTAATTCTAATATTCAGGATGGTGAAAATATATGAAATAAATAGAGAATTAAGGAAATATAATTCCCAACTTACTCTATTCCATTAAAGAACAATATATATTTTATGCATTACACTCTTCTAAAACACTTTTATTTTTCCAAATATTTTCAAAATATTCTTATTTCAATGTCAGACCTTGTTCCCTCACATTATACACTTTCCTTAATCCACATTGTATACCACTAGGTTTCAAAATACCTTTATTGAATTTTCCACTTGTATATAAAATATTATAATATTATGAAAACCCAAACCCCATACTTATCCATGGGTATTCACCAAAATGTAAAAATAATTAATTTATTTTGGTATTTACATGTAAAAAACCCGCATTCGATTTTTGTGTATTGAAAATGAATTAATTTTCATTTCCTTAAGAACATATTATGTACTCAATGAATTGATATGAAACTTGTTATTTTTCATCCACGTGTTATTAATGATATTATTTGTTTTGATTGAGGTGGATTTCATTAATTAATAAATATTAAGGGTGGGCCTTGATATCACTTCAATGCATTGGGTAAATAATAAATCTCTAGAGATGACATGTTTTATGATACCTCAGTGAATAAACATGGTAATTAGGATTTATGAATCATGGCAATACACTTTGGTTATATGATTATGAATGTCATAATTTTATGTTCCTAAATATTTTTATGCAATGTATCACATACATATGGTTAATCTCTCATTTCATGTGTCATATATTATGCATGATGATCATTCGTGTTCTATTTCCATTGGTTATCCCTTGATGAAGTTTAACCTCACTATTTTCTATTGAAATATTTCCATTAGAAATAACATACCATAAGGTGACCCTATAAATATTAACAAATGAGTATTTCAAAATGAATAAATAATTTTTATGTTAATTTTTTCCTTATTAGATTCTTTTATTATCTACCCAGTTTCCAAAACTCTAGTCCTGAAAAGGACCTTCAGTGTTATTAACAAAATAATTCTTGTATATTTAAGTTAAAATTAATGTATTAAAATTGACGGTTCCATAACCATATGATTCATGAAACCCCAATTTAGTTAAAAATATAGATTGTTTCCTTTTAATAGAAAAAATACATAATATTCTTAAAATGGATACAGCTCTATAATGTATAATTAATGATGGTTAATATGATATGAAAATGTATTATGATGACATTACTAGGGTTGTTACATTCTTCCCTCCCCTCCCCCCACCCACCTTAAAATTGAGCCCTCTCACTTTGAACTTACTCTCTGTAACCAAGGGTTTTACATTTCAAGATAACATTGTTGAAGTCCTACATCATAAAAAGGGTTATTCAAACATCCTTTTAAAAATATTTAAAGGGAAATGATAAGATCATCTATAATAACAAATACTAGGTTCCAAAATAGGATAACAATAGTGGGAAGTGAAAATATAGAAATAGGGGAAAAAATTAAAGTCTAAATAATGATAGAGAGTCATAGAGAACATTTATCACAATAAATTTAACGAAATAAAAAATATAATTACCAAAAAACCATAAACCAAAGTGATTTTAGAAATACAATCGATTAATCTAAAATGATGGTAATAGGGTAAAAAAATTTCAAGATCATTTTCCTGAAGTTTAGGAATTCATTTTACTCTTGGATTAAGAGAATAATGAAATATACTTACTTGAATAGTTTTATTCTATAATTTAATCAGTTTACACAAAATATGTCATCTTTTCTTGAAAAAATGTTTACAAAGGGTGAATTTTCAGGCCTAAAGCACTACTATCAACTTCTAAGGGGTTACTTAAACCACAAAAGGATAATATCAAAAATTCAACAATGACACCAAAGTTTCACCTTATATCATTCATTAAATAAATAACCCTATATCCCAAATATAATCAATATTAAATAAATATTTAGCAAAAAAGTTTATCTCAACCTTTTCAGATTATATACAAAATAAAGTTAGTAGTATTCTTCCAAAATAATCCATCCCATTAAGAAATTTGGTTATATATAAATCATCCCAATAAAATGTCTCAAAATATAATTAATCACTTTAAAATTCTATCACATAAAACCATGAATATGGGGTGTCTATTTCTTTGAACATGTGATCATACATAAATTTATGAATGCATTACGATATATATAATTCATAAAATAATTATCATGAAAATATATTTATCCCCAACGCTTTCTAAACCATCCTTTAATAATAACTATAATAGACCTAGACCCACACTTCTTGATTTAGTGATGAAAACATCATCTTTACAAAGCCAGATTTGATATGGATAAACCTTACTTAATATTTACATTATAAAAAATATAACATAAAACTTAAATAATGGATCACATAAATACCCAAGGGACTTTTGGGTTTATATTTTTCAAAGATTGGGATAAACACTTACATTAAAACTTTCAAATATAAAAAAATAGTCCCTAAAATTCGTGTCATCTCCCACTAAGTTAATTACCTACAGTAACCGTCAAATACATAATATACATAAAACCATTCTTGAAAACCTATAGAAAATGAAATACAACAACAGTGAGATCATATGCTCAGTAACGGTAAACATAGTCATCACCAATTGAATTTCATTTGTAAACATACCTAGTTAATACCAAAAATCACTTATGAGTAACCAATTAACCTTTTAACATAATTGTATCTTAAGAGTCGCATATTTTCATTTAACAATGTCACATTACCCAATTAATTAGAGAGTAATATCAGACTCACTGATAATTATGAGACATATTAGAATCATTATTCATCATATAAAACTCTCAAGTACTGTATGAGGAAGAAAAAATTATTCCTTCAAATTTTTATAATATAACCATGAAGAAACTCTATAGAACCCATATGAAAAAAAAATCTAATATCAAAATATCAATTTATTTTAAAAACAAATTTTCCAAATTAAAATTCTCTATAAAAGAATGAGAAGGTTTTTTCATGGAAGAAAACATAGAATCATCTAATGTAATCAAAACATCATATAAATATTTCATCATTAGGAAAATATTTTGACATCTTATATGTTATAAAATAAATTTTTTCTATTTTTAAATAAATTCAAAACATTCCATTTAAAATATGTAAAAATATTCCAATTAAAAAATTGAAATTAATTAAAAAAAATAAAAATGTAATTTATAATATAATTATTTAGAAATAAATTCACATGTGATATAATTTATATAATATGGATTTGGAAGAAAAATATTTAGAATAAAAAATCATTAAAACATTTAAAAAGATATTTTAAATTTAAGTGCCTCTTACCTTGAGTCTAGGATATCACAAACATTATTTACCTTCCTGGTTTATAAAATTGATTTATATATTTACTTTCTTAAGAATATTTGTCGTGTTTTTATTCATTTTTTATTCACTTGATATATTCAATTACTTGATAATTTAAATTGATTTTGGATTTTTTTTAATGATATTCTGCTCATATGTCTAAAATAACAATGGTACAAAAACTATGGTCAAAGAGTACATTATTATATTACCTATGGAAAAATATTAATTACAAAATTATAATTTTTATACATCAGTTATATTTTTAAAACTATTGATGAAATATGGTTAGGAAAAATGAATTATGTTATATTCTTTGAAATTATAGGTCATACATACACATAAGTAACATCTTTCATTCTTCAATGATCGTGATGGATATAAGGTAAGTATCGTCTATTATTTACCTAATTATTATTATATCATTTTTGGATATATATATATATATATATATATATATTGTATTTAAATTCACTAATATATAGTATCCATGTTATGGGGTGATGAAAAAATGAATCACATCGCTTCAGGGGGTGCTAATCCACATGTACGCATCAATGAGATTATTATTATTTAATAGATGGAAAGGCTGGAAAATATGTAATATATAATGTTTATGTAATGATAATTATTTCATTAATATCATATATATTCATTAAATCTATCATTATAACCCAAATGTAGTGGTAGTGAGGGAAAAATAATTATATCAGTTCACGAGGCAGTATTCCACCGTACAAACAGATGACAGTTCTATTTCCCATTTGATGGAAGAAGAAATTGATATTGGTTATTCCATTAACATAAAAACATTTGAGTATATGTAAGATACTATTGTTTTTATTTCATTGTGTTCGAATAATATTTTATAGAGGTAGAAGGAGAAATAAAACAAAAACATTCATTTTAAACCTACACCTCTTATTCTGATAACCTCCTTTATATTAACATTATTCCCCCTAAGGTTATTATTATTATATAAAAAAAATATAGTACAGGTAGATATATTATGATGGTATTTGGATAAATATTTGCTGATATAGAGTGCTCAAAATGTGTGATGAAGATAGGATAAGAGGTTCCCTTTTGTAAGTGAGGGGATTATCACTTTATTAATTAACTAAAGTATTAAATTAATATAAATTAATTTTAAAGAATTAATTTACCCAAATTAATTTTATTTAAATATAGAATTCATATAGGTACAAATCCCATCATAAAATAAAATTTTTACTAGTTTATATTATGTTTTTATCCATATCTCTACTTTTAACCTTGGTTAAACAAGTTTTGATAATTACAATGAAAACACAATGTTTACAATTTAGGGTTCAAGAGGATACTATAAAGGTATAAGTGAACAATAAATATAACATGGTTTATATTTTAAAAAATATCATATTCATGTTTATGGATATAGGATTTTTAATAATTTAAAATCGTCTAATAAAATATTGTCTATTATAAAATATCATTAATGTCATTTTGGAATTATTAAAATAAATTGGATTTGGAAACAAAATAAAAGCAATATTATTTTCATGTAGTAATTGAAGACTATTTTAATATATTATATTCATATAAAAATTCATGGTACAAAAAAATCACCAAAATAATATTACTTTTATATTTTTTTAATATTATCTACTTGATTTTTCTACTCCTTCTACAGGCACTGTGTCTTCATTGCTTATGCATTTATCATTATTATTTTTTTACTAAAAATTAAAAATAAAATTAAAATATTAGAAAATGAATTTATATTTCAAATAATTATTTATAAAATAATACAATTTTTTATCCATGTCACAAAATTTTATGAATGTTAAAATAGAGTGACATTTTTTGCCTTTATATTTACTTAGAATAATATATAATTACGTCTCGAATAAAAATGGTACAAAATTTCCATAAATTTTATTATTGGATGATTATGTTCAAACAATACTCATAAAATATATTAATGTAATGTTTTATGATCTTTTTTAGTTCTTAAAACTTTATTTTTTACCATTATTACTCAATTTATCCGTAGTGAGTTAACATGAATCTAGTAATGTTAATATTGATGAATATAAAAATTAAAATGGAAATATTTATAAAATATAAACTTCCTATTTTCTAATTTTTAATCTATTCTTAGATATTCATTATATAAAATTGGTAGATATTAATTTAAGATTAAAATGAAAATCGCAATTAAAATAGTTTTTAAAAAAAAGTATTTTTAAGACCAAAATTTAAATTATACCAAAATCATGTATAAATTTTATTATTATGTAATTATTTACATTATTTATAATAAAATTATACTTCTTATAGTTAAAAATCAAATTTGAGTTTTTAATAACTTTTCTCAATGAAAATAAATGATATTTTTTCTAAATTGGTACTTTTCATTAGTCTCTAAAAACACTCTTTTCAAAATAAAAAATAAAAAACTGTTAAGTTAATTATAAAATGATTAAATATAAAATTATGTTAATTTTATTCAAAATAAAATTATATTCTTTTGATATAATGATTTTAAATTGAAACATATAATGTATAAAAACAGAATTTTTTTAAAAAATTAATGTAATTTTATTTGGATTGAAAAAATACCAATATTATTTTAATGAATATATCACTATAAAATATATTTATCGAATGTTAATAATACATGATAATGATTTATATTTAAATTACATAGGATTTTATAGTGATGCAGTAGGAAAATATATGAACAATTTTTAAATAACATTTTGTAGTGACCTTAAGTAGTTAATAAGGAAATTATTTAGGTGATATTTATGGATTTTTTATAAAATAAAAGCTCACACCATAGATAAGTATACCACGTTTCTGTCTAAAATTATTAACCCATAACACATTATAGAAGGAAGATTCGTTTCATAGTGAGTACATATGGCTTTATGACCACTCCATATATGTAGAGACCACTCTATAACCAAACAGTCTCCATACATCCTAGTAGCTTTGACAGGAAAACTAAAATGTTAGTTACAAATATAATTATAGGATGAATTATTTCATTTAATCACTATATTTTATAATGGGTGACATAATATATGATCTTATATAAAGAGATAAATGATATTTTATCCCAACACCTGGATCAAATATTTTTATTATTGGAGTTCTTTGAAACTCAACATTGTAGTTCTAGGGAGGAAATTATTATTTTTATAACTCAATGTAAATTTTTCTGACTTTTTTAGAAGTATCATTCTATTCCATGGGTAGTTTCTCATATAAATTTTGAGAAAAATAACATTGTTGTAGAAGGAACAATGGGAGACAATAAAAATATCTATTTCCATTTAAGATTTTATTATCTTGATAGAAATATTGACGGGTATAATGTAATGTTCCTTGAAAAACAGAACAATATTGTGAACAAGAATATTATTTTGATTTTTTATATGTATATTCACTCATTTCTAACCTTTCAAGGTACATTATTTGAGGGATATATACTATAAAAATGTTTTATAGGTATAAAATATTTATATTTCTTTGGAGAAAAGTAATTTATATTTTTATTCAGAGAAAAAATAAGTGTTTTCTTGAGACCCAATACACACTTTAGGCATTATGATATGTAGTTTCATAACAATACAATAATAAAATAATTTAATTTATTTTTAAGCCCCGGTGACAGGAATATCCCTAACACTAACATTGTAGAATTTAAAGAGAATGATCATAGAGGATTTTTTATATTCTACCTTTAAAATGAAAGAGTTTACAAATATTATAACCAGATATCATGTAGATGTTTTAAATCATTTAGTTTCAAATTTATATATAAAAAATAAATCTATTATATATAGTGAATATTTTTAAAAATATCCTAATGAAAATAGTATGAGGAATTTAGAAAAATAGTATTCTGAAGAAATTGGAGTCAAATGAAATTATATTGATGTTAATTTTGAAATTACCACTGATGATAATTACATTTCTGAATAAGAAAAAATGATACATAAGTCTCAAAAATCATGTGGACTAAAACAAAATCATTAGAAGTCAAGAAGGACATATTTAAATTATAATAAGATTCATGCTTGAAAAAAAATAACAAATTTCACAAGAAGATCCAATTTCAATAAATGTATCTATTGAAAAAAAAACTGAATTCAATCCATATATAAATTAATTCATAATATTGATAAGAGAACTACTTTGGGTCTTATAAAAAGACCTAAAATAAATATTTTATTTGAACCCAATGTGTTTTTATAAATAAAAAAAAATAATGAAAAATGTGAGGTAATAAAAAAATAAGGCCATATAAGATTGACAAAGACACTCACAATTACAAGGAATTAATTTTCATGACCCTTTTACACCAGTGGAAAGGGTGGAAACCATTCGAATATTTCTGACAATGGATTATCACATGAGATAAAAAGTATATCAGATTTATGTGGAGTAAACATTCATACATTGAGACCAATAACAGATATTTATTAAGGAAACTAATTGATTCATTATATAAAAATAAGGAACTGTGGTTTAAAAATATAAAAAGTCTTTGTTTGGATTCAAATAGGCTTTGGTATACTAAAAATAAAATTTAGATAGATATCTAAGATAGATACTATTTTCTATGTGATAAGTTTATTGAAACATATATGTGGAAGAAACATTCATGGGAACTCTATTACTAACTTTTTATGTAGATGAAATTATAATTCCTGATGATAAAGATTGTCTCAATGAAGATTTGACTGAGCAGATAAAAATTAATTTTCTGATGTTCATGTTGGGAAAGATAAAATAATTTCTATAAATAATAATTATTTCTAAAATAAATGTTACATTTTTCTATCTCAAAAATATTATTCCATAAATATTTTTATATAGTTTTACCTAGTTGATTCAAATAGAGTCACTACTCCCATAGAAATTAAAAAAAGTCTATGTTAAATGAAGCTGTAAATTCTCTTAATCAAACTAACTTCATTAAATTTATTTTTAGTATAATTTATATAATATCTTCCAGGAAAGATATATAATTTTACATTACTCTTATGAAATATATCAAATGATCCCTTTTTGAGTCATATACTATAAGTTAAATAAATTGAAATATATCAAGGGCATACTAAACTATCTACTACTATAAAAAAAGATATCTGAACTAAAATTATAGTGATTTACTAATACAGAATGGGCTTCATATTAAATTGACCAAAATTTGAAATTCGGTTGATTATTCATTCTTCATGAGATTTGTGTGGTATGGTATAGAAAAAATAAAAAATAATCCTCTATAAATGAATCTAAAGAATATTATATATCTACCACACATTCTTATACATGGATGATATATATATGGATATAGCTGGAAGATCTAAATGTAAACCACTCATAATTCCTGGTGAAAACCAAAGTACCATTGATTTACGAAATAATCCCAATCCACAATCTACATTAAATCACTATGACAACTTTGAATTTTTCATTAATTAAATGGTATAAAATTGTTGTGTGAAACTTCAATACATTTACACCAAAATTCAAATTGAAAATATTATACAAACACAATGCCCGGGGGTTGTTTTCTAAATTTACTCTGAAACTACATATTTATCCTTACCCTATCACTATGGAAAATATGTTAAATACCCCCATGATGTATTGAATATTTAAGTCAAGGAGGAGAGGTGAATATATTTTATTCTGTAAATCTAAGGATTTTTTTATTTCAAAAAGGTGGAGAGAAATATTAGTGATACATTAAAATAGAATTGAAGAAAATATCATTTAGGCCACCGGTCCACATTTGATTTTCACTGAAAGATTGAAATTTATTAGAATATTTTCCTTTTATATAACTATGTTGAAACGTCCCTATTCTTGGCTCCAATAAATGATTCCCAATGATGGGTCACCACAAGACCTCAGGTGTTCCTCCTCAAATTCTAGAGGTGGATGAGTAGTAGAGAGGGTCTAACAGATCATGTGGGGAGACTATACCCCCATTATTGGAGTAATCCACAATAGATGAAATTGGAAATAAAATATCCAAGTAAAAAATACATATGAATCACAAATCCATTTCCCAAAACATGGCACAAAAATGAAATCCAATAAGAAATATGAAATTTGAAGTCATACAATTCCATGTGTAAGGAAACCCAAAATAAATACAAAATAAAGAATCCTCCAAAATCTCTTGACTCTAACTATGTATCCCACATCCATGCACATCCCATCCCAAATAAATCATCTAGAATTGGGGCCTTTCCCTTTTTCAGACCTGTAACCTAGAAGTCTTCTCAAGAACCCAAAGGTGGCCTGACCAAGGTGTGAGTAAAACTTAGATAGCCACCACCAATTGTGTATAAAAAATTTCAAGTCTAAACATATAGTTCATGAAAGTAAAAAATTAATAACATGATAAAAAAAATTAACCAGGTTTCCTTAATTAACAAGGTTTACTTTTACTACTTTCATTATTTGTTCCATTGGTTAACTAGTTTCATCAAAACATAATTGTTTCTATGATGATCATATAAACAATGCATAAATGGGGAGAATCATGTTCCCTAAATAACAATGTAAAATATTACACAAAACAAAACATGTATGATTCTTTGGAGACTCGGTATACTTATTAACATAATATACATTTTTCAAGGGCATAGAGCCTCAGTCCAACTCCCTTACTCAAAAATTTATGGGTTGGGTTTAAATCATCAGTCTAACCCAACCCATGAGCGAACATACTCAAGTATAATACTCTAAATAATATTAATTCATGATCACATGATTTTTTAACCACTTAACACATATACCATTTACAACCATAACTTGTGAAACACATATTCTATTTACAACCCATAGTTTTTTCAACACATATACCTTCTTCATGCCACAACCCCTTAAAACATTTACCATTTACATGACTTATCCAATTTAACTCACATATCATTCACAATTCATAACCCATTAATACATATACCATTTATGTTCCATAACCCACTATAAAACACATTTCCCATTTACGTGCCTAAATAAATTAAACTCATTTATCATTGTACCAAACACCCCCTTACACCATGTCAAAAACTATTCAAAGTTACCATTAGATCCATTTCATAATTAAATATAACAATTCATTATATTTATAATATGTTATATATCATAAGAAATTAATTATACACTTAAAAACTCAATTTCATTCTCATGGTTGTGGCACGCTCCATGGGTAGACCTCAACCCTGTTTAAAATCCAGTAAGGATCATGAGGGGTTAAATTCATCATTTAACCAATCAATTCCCCAATTAAACTATGTAAACCTAACAGAAAGAACAATGGCACAATTTTGTAACAACATACATATATATTTAACCACAAGTCTATGTGTTGTAACATGTAGACACCTACTATGATTCTGAAGATGAACGATCACTTATCTTTGGAAGGTGATTTGAAAAAAAACTACCATTAATGTCTAAATATATAATACTATAGAAAAAGTGGGTTTTGTTGGTTTGGAAGATTAAGAACAATTCCGTAAGCCCTAATCAATAAAAATGGGTAAATAATAGTGTTACCATCCCTTGAATATTTGAAAAACAGATAATAGAACTCCAAATGGCCTAGAAATGATGGATATCGATTCTTTGGAATGTTGGGATTAATGGTTCATCACCTTTGGGTATTTTATAAATATATGTTAATAAAATATGATAAATAAATGTTAATTTTTAGTGGAAAATTATTGATTCCCCATCTTCAATTAGGTGTAAAGTTTGGCCACACTGTTGGCCAAACCTTATGCCAAACAAGATTCACGCTCTATTGAAGAGGGGGCCAGGTCATACAAATTCTTATAGAGACAATAGGGTTTGGAAATACATATATTATCCATACGGGATGGATCCATCCAAGCCTTAATGGTTTAACATCCACCTATTATAGTTTTTCAATCATTCACAACCTCACAAAGAAAGCACAGTTTAGGAAGACGATTACTACTAACTATAAACCAACTATGCTACGTGAACTATATGACCTATTTTCTACACTTTTATGTACTGAAAAACCTGGACACCCCTAAGCCCACTATTAACCTTAGCAATCATTTCATTAATCAAATTAAATGGATTTAAACCAAAATTTAAATGATAACATACATC
This sequence comes from Viscum album, assembly GCA_963277665.1. Taxonomy (NCBI): domain Eukaryota; kingdom Viridiplantae; phylum Streptophyta; class Magnoliopsida; order Santalales; family Viscaceae; genus Viscum; species Viscum album. Next base: position 387,726,771 of record OY728146.1, read on the forward strand.
ATTATAATTATAAGATCTTTCATGTAGTGTTAAGAAATATATTATATGGTAAACATTGAGATTGGGTGAATCTGACAAAAAATCAGTGAATCTGGAGAAGAAAAATAAAATTATAAAAAAACTATAATTGGGGGATTAAATAACACTTTATAATTTTAAAATATTTTTTATGGTGGTTTTCATTATTTTCATTCTTTTTAACGAATCATCGAACATTATTAATACTATTTTTGAAATTTTTATAATATTTTTTAAATGTATTTTTGTGATTATGGATGTTATGAGATGATATGAGAATAATGGAATCAATTATAAAAATTGATAATTTTATAATTTTTCACATTTTTGAAAATTTTAAGGTCAGTCTTTTATTCTTGTAAGGTTCATGAGGTTTATAAGTGTCAAAATAGTACTTCATAAGATAGAGTTTAACTTAAAAAGGTTGTGGGTAATCAATGTATTTATTTTTTTTAATAATGAATCACTTTGTGGGGAAATAGTAAGGTTCATCTACAAGCCATTAAAACTTTTAGGTACTTCGTAAGGTTCAATTATATAATATAGTGACCTTCATTTTCAAAAGATTAAATACGATATGGTATAAAACATCATATGGTTCATTGGATAAGATACGGTACATGATACAGTTAAAAATATCCTAAGGATGATATCAGAATAGGTTTCAAATTTTTTAGGTTTGATATCTTCATAACATTCATTAATCTGAAAAATCATGAGAAATTACATAATAACATTTCTTGATAAATTAAAACAAATAATGGTCAAAGGAATGTTCAATGTATTAACAACCAAGAATGGGATCTCCATACTAGAAAAATGAAAATATTGTGGTATTCATTACATGAATTATATGATAACATATATATAATAGCTAAAAAAAGTGGAATCAACTAAAATAGATTATTTTAAATATAAAACATTAACAAATGATTATAAATTTAAAAAATTACTATTTTATGTTGTTTGGTATTTTATAAAACCCATGAAAATGATCATTAAATAATTTGAGATGAGTTATCAAGTGTGTTGTGTGATGATTATATTTTTTATTGGATTGGATATTTGATGAAGCTAAACGAATGTCTATCTAGTGTAATAAAAATAAGAGATCACTACAGAAAGTATTTATAATTCACAAGTGTTTTTTTATAATTTTTTCAGTTAATATTTTTTGGAAAATTACTCAAATAAAATGAAGAATGGTATCATAAGAATTTTAGTAGACATAATTGTTAAAATAAGAAATGAATATTTTGTTATCATATGAATATACAAAAGTAGAAAGTTGGTTGAATAAAAATTCTACGTATGTTATTCTACAATTCGGGAATTGTGTTCCAACTATAAGAGATATAATTCATTTATAAAATTTAATTAATTTTATAATATTGAAATTTTTTATAAAAGGGTGGATGTTTTAAAAGAAAAAATATAAAACTAGACAGATACCAAGAGTGTGAAATTTTCCATAAAAAGTAGAGTGAACCCATAGTCCAATCGGGAGAAAATATACATGCATGAACCTACATATTCAATGATCAAGAAGTATATCACTAATCTAATTCTACATAAAGGTGTCATAAAATTACTAAATCATATTTCATCAATAGTTTTTATCTAATGTTGATATTCTTGAAGAGGTGACCATATTCTGATATAATTATCTTAGAGGCTAATATTGGAAAATCTAAATCCACATTTTCTAATGTACCCGGATTCCATCTATTAATCTTTCAAAAATCTATTCAAATATATTTGAATTTATGAAAATATATAATAATCAAATGGATTATCATATGTGTGGTGAAAAAATAGGCTATAGTATTATACATAACCTACATTATTTACATTTATAAAAATATTATAAAATAAAAATCACTGGATTGGATGATACATATCAAAATAAGGATGTATTCTACCACGATAGGGGTAATCCTTGTAAAATTATTGTGGATTTCCTTCATTTTATTTCATTTAATTCAGGTAATTCTCAGCTAATAATTTATAAGATCATATATTTTCCATCCAAAGAGGTTAATTTCATTTTTTATTAGTTTTAAAATATCAATCACAATAGATTCAATCCCTAGTCAAGGTGACACATGACTTCTTGGGGAACATTAAATAATATCTTATATTTTATTATTGTCTCATAAATAAAATAATCTTAAAAAAAATCAAGTCCACTATAGAAGAAATTGATTCTAAGATAGAATAAATTTATAATAAACTATAAATTAATGATAAGATTATAAATATAAGATTAGTTTTGGAAAACCTAATAGTGTAGCTCAAAAAATCAAGGTATTTATTCCAACAGTTCTAAAACTATTTATCTAGTTAAATACCAATGGTATTTAGAACCATTGGTATTGGTACTCATATATTGAGATGATTATTCTGTATTATAAAATTACATACATAAAAACATAAAATACATATAAATAAACATATATATGTATATATAAAATTATGTTTTAAAAAATTTCTTAGGTAGCTATTAGGTTGTTGGAATATAAATGGGAGGTCCTTGGATGAAAACCAAGATTAGATTTATTTTTACATTACATATACCAATGGTTTTTGAAACAATTGGTATAGGTCTACACCAAGACCATAAATGTAAACACACCTCCAAACTATTGGTAAAGGATATACCAATTTTTTAGAGACCTATACTAAGGTTCCAAATTGTTGGTATAATATTTATTTCTATTAGTGATTATTATGGTCTTTTAAAAATATTTTAAAACCAAGATGTGATCTTCCACTGACCTGAAGTCTCAAAATAATATAAATTTTTTTCAATCATAAAAAATTACTTCATAGTATGTCAGACTTAAATGTTCTGCAATATTAGAAATAATGTCCCATTATTTAATGATTACTTGTCGTAAAATTATAAGATCACTTGTCAAAAACAAAGAACTGGTTAAATTTAATGAATAGAACATAGGACTGAAAAATAAAATATTTAAATTACTACATATAATTCACATTAAATTAAGTATTTTTATATTATTATAATAAAAAGTATGTAATTAAGGGATTTTATTTTTGGAATAATTAATCACACTGTATATTTTTGTTGTAATGATTTGAAATTCATATTAGGATATTATGTCATAAATTAATATTTTCAAAATTAATATAGATTAAACCATTAAAGGTTTAGTTAATAGGTTTTGAGTTCAAACATTACATAAACATGGATAAGTATAATTTGGTTGAATAAAATTCTAGAAATAATTCATCATGTAGAGAAAAAATAAATTGAAATAAAAAAACCTCTCAAGCAATAAATTTTATAATTTTTCTGATGAAATTTATGATCATGAAATTCCTTATAAGATAACTCAAGAATATTCAATAATAAAAATTATTTAAGTAAATAAACTAAAATGTTATAGAAATACAAAAAAACATAAATTAGTCTTTTCATTGGGAAATATCATGAAAAAAAAATATACTGAAAAGGATACCTTTCATAGTCATAGAATAAGAAAAATTTTAATGATGAACAAAGTGCCTATCACTAACCAAAAATAATTTGAAGGGTGTTTCTAGAAATATATTTTGGGAAAATTAAAATTAATCAAAGGAATGGAGTGATGTTGATTAAATTTTTCTAAGCATTCAATGGATGGACACTACCTATATAGTTGATAAAAAATTATTAAACTTCAATGTGAAAGTGAAATGAATCATATTATATCAATATGACCAACTCCATTCTTAAAATTAGCAAAATTTAAGAATAAAAATCTCCCTATTATACATTTTTCAAATAAATTTTTTAAATATTAATGTTATTGTGTGACTCAAAATCTATATAGAATACATAAAAATATATAAATGTTGAATAATATTATGTTTTGTGTATTTTATATAGAAATAAAATGATATAAATTATAATAATTAATGGTCTCAAAAAGTCTATTTGTATACATATATTAAAAGTAATGAATAAAAAACAATTAGAATGTGTAACTTCATTATTATAATAGTAATTGAAGACTAAATACTACTATCAAGGTATGGAGAGTAATTCACTGAAGATTATGGGTGATCAAAGAATATTTACAAGGGAGTTTAAAAGATATTGAGTTATAAACCATATTGTGAATAGACTTGTGTAATAAACCATATTGACAATATTGAAATTCAAATTCCTTTCTATATTTGTTTCTAATAGTTATATTTGACTTAAATTTACGTAGATATTTTGGTATAGAATCATTAGATATATATGAAAAAAAACAAGGAAATGGGAATCAATAATTAATTTAGAGATTTGTTGAAAATAAGAATAAGTTTTTCATATGGATTAATAAAAAATATTAAGGTGGTTTTTATCATAATATTTTATTTTTTAAAATTGTTTTTTTTTCAAAGTTTTAATATTATGTTTCTAAATATAAACATATTCCCTATATGATATTTATTTTTACATGATCGAGGAAAATTCAGTTAAGAATGATATGTTTTGATTTATTCTTTCTAGAATATTCCCCATAGTGATATGTTTTTTCACATATGTTTTGTGAAATATTTTATTCACTGTGATATCTATTCAAGGTAATGTGTTTTGTAACAATAAAAAACATCATCTTCAAAAATAGGAAGTGTTTTAACAAATATTTTCAAAAAATATAATGTATTTTATATTAAAATATATGTCTTTTGGGAATATGTTCATTGAATATGGAAAAGAATTTTCTTTTTATTAAATATAATTATTTCACTAATAGTATAGAACTAATATATGTTTGAAAAATGAACTATTTATTATAATGGCAGTGACCCAAACCCTATAGCCTAGATTTAATGTCTTTATTATAAGATTTACATACGATATAATGAATCCCATTATTAAGGGCCGAATAGTTTATAATAATTTCTAAACAATATTCACACATAAAATCCAAATAGAATTTTTAAATATAAAATACATGAAGAATTTTTTTTAGAATACAAATAGTTCCCTTAGCGTATCCCAGAATATCAATCAAAAAATTATTCATTTTATACTACGGAAAATAAAACCTGAGAAATAGGTGATCTCATATTCTTAGTAAGGGTAATTGTACTATGGAAGCTTTGAATAAAAAAGGAAACATTAATATAAAAAAGTATATAACTTAAACATATTCTATATAATCAATAACATAAGAATAATATGGAAATAATGAAATATTATCAAATAACGTCACATTAATAATCACATAATCTTGAAACATGACAAAGGATATTCTAACTAACTCAATAATCACATGAAATATCAACAACTAAATTAATAATTATGTAGTGAATCATCATGGATATATAAAATATTCCATCGAGGCTGGTTCAAAAACATATAATACCAAGGGGTCTTGTGTCAATACATCTAATATCATAAAGTCTTATGACATGTGATCTATATATTTGTGTAATTTCTTTCCCAAGTCTATATCAGATTTCCTCATGATACTTATCTATGTATCTAGGGGTTATATTAAACACCACCAATCATTTACAAAGTCCAATGTATTCCACTTATGAAATTCGTTCACCATAATCAATATAAAAAATCATACTTGAACTAGAATATGAAATTCAAATGATTTCAGAAATCAATTAATATAATAATAAATCATTCATAGTAAAATTAATGGTATCAACATTGTACATCCTCTGTAAAATTGATCATAAACCAGCTTAAGAAATAATAAGGATGGTATAATTGAATTAAGTACCCAATTAATCATAATTAAAATCAAAGAATGTCTTCATAGATAAAAAATTTATTTTAAAGATCAATTGGAACATTTAATGTTTAAAATAACCCTTCATTGAAAATCACACTTTTATTTTAAAATTAGATAATATGTTAAGTATTTTTAAAATCCATTTTCTTGAAAATATTTTTAAAAAAGAAAAAAATTCTCAAAAATTAGTGAAAATTTATATTTAAGAATATTATTTTAAACATTCAAATGAATAACCAAATAAAATATTTCCATGATGGTGATGAGTTTTGTACATTTTGAATAACTTAAAGATAACATTACTTTTTCACTGTAAAAAGGATCAAAAAATATCTCATTCAAAATATGACAAGAATATTCCATTTAAACAATATTTTCAAAAATTAAAACATGGGTAAAAAATTATTTAATAAGTCATTGGGGTAATTATAAAAAAATTTAGAAAATATTTTAAGAAAAAATTGTTTTGGAAGAAAACATATTTTCGAGTGATGAGATAAATAAATTCAGATTATACTTAAAAGAAATATTTTTCCTTTTGACAACCAAATAAAGGAAAATGGTATAATTAATTTTAATAATTAACTAACAAACATATGATACTAGGAGAGATATATTTTAATACATATATATCAAATAATTCACTTTAGAGATACTTAAACAAAAACAATACTGAATATGGATGATGTTGTGAAATAATATCTCACCACTTTGGTAACATTTATGTCATAAGACCCTTAGATTAAATAATATAAAATGAAACATTAAATACCATGAAGTTAAATTAATTCACTATATAAAATAAAAAATTTCAATATGTACGGTACACAATAAAAATTTTCGGTGAACATGCTGTAAGTATCACACAAGTAAAAGTGAGATAAGAAACCATGGCCTTGAGTATGGCACATCACATAAGTTCATTGTCTTCTTAAATAATAATAAAAATTACTTAATTATTTTTTTAATAAAATTTATAATTTTATTATTCCTTTTATTTTACTTATTACAATGTTATATATGATTACTTCATAAATTAATATTACGACATATTTTTTTACAATATTTTTGTAATTCCCCAACCCCAGAAACATAGTGTCTGTGTTTTATTACATAACATTGGCATGATCACAAAAGATCAAGTCTCGATGGATAGATTAGTTTATTCACCTTGGAAATACTATATACATTCATAAGTTTTACATTACAGTATAAAATGGAAAACTACAACAAAATACTCTCGATTTTGCACACTCATGTCCATAATACTATCCCTACAGGTCATTCATAATATACTTTTTCACATTCTGAGAAAAATAAAACATTGAAAAGGATGAGCTCAGAGGCTCAGTAAGGATAACAATATAGAAAAAACTTTCATAAATAAGAATAAACATTTAATGCAATGTATAAGTCTAAAACAAATTTCTTTTAAACAAGAAATTCTACATAATATGGAAAATATAACATCAAATAATTCTATTTACATTTTCACATGGATATTTTACTAGTCGAATAATCACATGGAATATCAATAGCCACTTTCATAATGATGGAATGCATAATGTTAGACTTCATAACCACATAGTCAAGGCCTTGTTCCAAGACTACAAATAAGATTTTTTCAAGGACTTTTTCCAAGACACTAGTTTCTCTCATGAGACCTACCGATGCATCAAGGAGCTACAAAAGGCTCCAACCGTCTCTTACTAAGCCCAATGCATTCCTCATATAAAAAGGTTTAAACATAACATAAACATTCATATTAAAACATGCATATAAAATGTCAATACTATATCCATAAACCATGAATGGTTTAAAAATTACACATCCACAGTCAAACATATCACAAAACCTTCAATAAAATATTGATGTTTTGTATCATAATAAATGAACTTCAAATAAGCTTAAAATCCATCAAAGGATGTTGACGTAGACGAAATCAAAATTTTTTTAGAGAAATATCTCTTTCTACTTTGAAATCATTTAAAAGTCATATAATGATAAATGAAAACATTTATTTTTAAAATGTTTTTATAAGCTTGTAAGGGAAGTGCGACCATGTTATAATGGTTGAAAATGGTCTCACCCTCCGTATAAGTTAAAAAACATTTCTACCTTAATTTTGTCAAAAAGGTTATAAGGTACCTTGTTCGGAAATGATAGAAATATTCCTTTCAAACCATTTTTTTAAAATTTAAAATATGGTATAAATGAGGTTAACCCATAGTCTAGTAAATAGGAAAAAAAATTTGGAATCCATTTTTAAGAAACATGGATGTGGATGATAAAGAGGTCACAAAACAACCTCAGATAATAAAGAGATTGTGAAATTAACCATTACCTTGTACTTTTCCTTTGTCGAGGGTATGTTAACCTCTTTTATAATAGTTAAATCATTGTTATTAAATTTAGAAAACTATATACATAAATATGATATCATATATGATCTTCTAATATTGCATTGTTAATGATATTTCAGTAGTATCGTTGTTTCGGGTGTTAACTGATTCATTTTCCTTTATATGCTTTGTTACAGAAGTATTTTTTGTTATGGATAGGATGTATCATATTCATATTCAAAATGATATTAAGTCTTTACATATTATTATTAATCATAAAATGAAAATTATTCTTGAATGGATATGATGGGGAATGAATCTCATCGCGTTCGTGGAGACGGTAATCTGTACGTATGCACGAGCGACAATATCATTCTTTTTTATGTTAAAATAGTATAAAATTAGAATTTATATACTACATAAAGAATAATTATCATGTTATATTTATTATTTACATCATTTATACTCAATATTTTACCCATTCAAATGATGAAGTGTTTGAATAACAAAATGCACCATGACGTGGAGGCGGTAATCAGTACGTACGCACGTATGGTGAATTTGTAATTTATAGGATGGATAAAATAATGAATATCATTGTACCATCTTTATAATAACATCACAGTATATAGAAGAAACTGGAGATGTTATTTTATAATCGAAACAACACAGAAAGAGGAACTGGAAGAGGAAAAGAACATTAAAGAGGTGATGAAATATTTACATCTTCTTTGGGTTCTTCCTTTTGAATTGATCAAAACGGCTCCTTAGGATGGATTTACGACCGATGGAAGGCCAATATAATGAATCGAGGAAAGTTGGGAGGATATTTGGTTAGGTTTTGGCCGCGAAAAATGGCTTTGAAAATGTGAATTTGAGAGAAGGGGAAGTGCCATGTTATTAGAGAGGTGAGGGTCACTTTAGGAAAAGCATAAAATATTATTTTATAATAATATCATTTTCAGTTTATAATGGATCAAAAATGAATTATTTGAATAATAAGGTAGGTATAGGTCGAAAAAATCACATCCAATAGGTTTTAGATAGGTTTTGGTCACTATATTAACCTTATCCTTTAGAATATATCTCTTAGTAAAATATATTGACATTTACCATGTCTCCTTGTATTCTTATATTATATGGTAAATAAACTTACTATAAACGTCCAAGAGAACTAAAAGTGGTTCATTAATGATAAAACTATAATTATATAACTTTTTTGGTACAACCTTATGTTTTTAGAATTATTATATCAACCAGTAATATTTTATTTGTTTAAAAATATCATTTAGGTCGATTTTGACATTATTTAATAATTTATTTTTGTTAATATCTGAAAAAAAATTTTGCTTCTATATAAATACATTTAATAAACACTAACATGCTATAGTAACCTATAAAATTTTGTATGGCCTAAAAAAATCCAAATTATATTTAATTTAGTATTAATAATATCATGTATTTGACTGTTTCATTAATATGGAAAATACTGCATCATTATTATGTCATATATAAATATATTTATCTTATGTCTACAAATTATTAATAAAATATCTTGAGTAAAGAAATATTTTTATCTATATAATTAATATTTATATTCGAATAGATCAATTATATATCCTCATATAAAAATTATTTTAGTAAAATATATTTTCTTTTGTTATTTTTGTCTTTACTTTAGATTATTTAATATTAAATGTCATTATCACTCCTAGGTAGAACCATGGGGTCCCAAATTTAACCCAAAGATGTCCATAATCAGAAATTTATCATCCAATAGTGTTAGGACATGTTTTAGGGTAATTTAATATTATTATAATATTATTTATTATCATTATTTACTAGATTTACCCCTTTTACCACGGTAAATAAAATATTTACTAATGTAAATATTCCTAAAGTATAAAAATAAAAGTTACCAATTTACATAATTTATAAATTTTGATTCCAAATAGGGAATCCATTTTTCCAAATTCAAAACACAGAAGTGGCCGAAATTAATTTAAAATTAGTTCCTGTTGTCAAAACAAAAAACGTGTTTTTATGAAATAATAACAATCGAAAGACTGACGCTTATTTATGTCTAGTTTAGTCATGAGATTAAATCCAATGACTTAAATTATATTAAATGACAAAAATATAATCTAATGATACTTAAAAACCATTCAAATGAATAATTTAACATTATAAATTATTTTGATTGAAAAAGTTGTTTTTAATTAAAATTTATTATTTTTCAATATTCATCAAAAATTGAATGTTTTCAGAAAAGTACCAAAAATTAACCCTAAGATAATTTTGATATATTTAATCCAAAAATAAATTCCATTTTGAAAGATAAAATTTATAAAATATCAAAAAGTGTGTATTACAATTCATAACGGCTAGTTTGATTGTTCGTAGTGTGTTAGAATCTCCATGTTGTGTGCAATGCAAGCAATTGCATTATTGAAGTGGAAACATATTGTGGAATCCTGGGGTGTTACATTCTTCCCTACTTAAAATAATTTCATCCTTGAAATTTCCAAAATATTACTCCATAAAATGATTTGGGTGATTCTTCATCATAAGTTCCTCTGTTTCCCACGTTGCCTCTTCCATCTTATGATTTATCCATAATACTTTTACCAGATGTGTCGTCTTCTTTTCAGCACTTGTTTTCTAGTATCAAGAATTTTTACATGCTCTTCAAAATAGGATATATCAGGTTCCAGTTCAATTTCCTCATAGATGAGTCTATGCATTGGGTAAGGCATGTATTTTCTTAATAGTGATACATGGAAAACATCATAAACTTTGGATATACTTAGTGGAATTTCCAAACGGTATGCTACAGTCCCAATTCATTCTATAATTTCGAAAGGTCTAATATACATGGGAATTAATTTATCCTTCTTACCAAAATGTATAATACCCTTCCATGGAGATACCGTCAAGAAAACATAGCCTCATACTTGAAATTCCAAATCTTTCCTTCAATTATCGGCCTAGCTTTATTGCCTACTTTGGTGTGGTTTGATGTTGGTTTGGATAACCTTCACCTTTTCCATTGTTTACTCAACATGTTCTAGGCCTACGAGTTTTATTTCACCAATATCACCCCAACAGGTTGGTGTGCGACATATCTTTCCATATAACACTTCATATGGTACCATCTAAATACGTGAATGAAAGCAATTATTATAGGAAAATTCTACTAGAAGTTAATGTTGATCTCACATACCTTGAACGTCAACTGAGAAAGATCTCAACATGTATCTTATGGTTTGAATAGTATTTTTTGATTGTCTATCAGTTTGAGGAATGTTGGCAGTGATAAATCGAAGCTCAATATACAGGGCTTTCTGAAGACATTTCCAGAATCTTTATGTAAAACAGGGATCTCGATCAGAAACAATCGATAAGGGTACTCCATGATTTCTTAAAAATTCATTAATATATATTCTTTCTAGACATTCAAGTTGTAAATATTCTCTTATAGAAAAAAATATGCTGACTTGGTAAGATGATAAAAAATAACACATATTGAATCATTTCTTCTAGGAGTTTTTTGGAAGCCCCATGACATTGTCCATCGTAATATTATCTCATTTCAACTCAGGTATGGGAAGAGGTTTCATGAATCCACCCATTTGCTGCCTTCCAACATTCACTTATTGACAGACCACACATGTTGACACAAAATCAGCAATCTCCCTATTCATGTTGTCCCACCAAAAATGTTCTTTTTAATCTCTATACATCTTAGTCCTACTAGGGTGTATAGAGAAATTGCAGCTATGAGCATCATATAACAATTCCCTTTTTAGATATGGTATTTCTGGAATACCAAGACTCTTCCCAAATTTCAAAATACCATTTTCATATATGAAGTAACTCAATCTCCCTTCATTCATAGCTTTAATATTTTTTGAAACTCCTCATCATCATCCTGAGAAATTTTTATCGTTTCTAGTAACGTTGGTCTGGAAACCATTTAAAAAAGTATAGATATTTCACCTTCCATGATTATTCCCATATATATCTTCTATAGATCCATGAAAATAGGATCCCTTTCAACTATCATCTTGTTCATAACTCCATGATCCTTACTGCTTAAAGAATCTGTCACATTATTTTCCTTCCCTATGTGGTAGTGTATTTTTCAATCATAATCCTTGAGTAGTTCAAGTCGTTTCCTTTCCATTGTGTTGAGTTCTTTTTGTGAGAAAATATTCTTAACAAACTTGTGATCACTATAAATATCACATTTTTCACCATATATATAGTTTCTTCATATTTTCATATCGAAGATTAAAGTTGTTAACTCAAGATCGTTAGTAGGATAGTTTTGCTCATGAATTTTTAGCTTTCGTGATGCATAGGGAATAACTCTATCATTATGCATAAGGACACAACCAAGTACATTCTTTGAAGCATTACTATAAATAAAAAATCCATCATTCCTCGATGGTAGAGTCAAGATATAAGAATTAAATAATATTCTCTTCTATTCTTCAAAACATAATGCACACTCTTTTGTCCAAACAAATTTAACCTCTATTCAATTTGAGATTCGTTAATGGGTTATCCAAATGGGCACAAGTTTGGACGAAATGTAGATAATAACCTACAAAACCAATAAAACTATGTATCTAAATTATAACATCAGTGTTTCCATTCTTGGATTTCCTTGTTCTTTGAAGGATCAACAGAGATTTCATCCATTGAGATAATCTGGCCAGGAAAAGAAATCTCCTGAGGCCATAATTCACACTTGCTAAATTTCCCATATAATTCATTTCTTCATAGAGTCTTTAGAATAATACACAAGTTATTTTCATGATCTTTGTATTTTTTTTAGTATACCATGATATCATTAATAAATACCACTTCAAATTCATCAAGATTTTCCTTGAAAACTCTATTCATTAAATACATGAAGACATAGGGTGAATTAGTCAAACCCAAAATCATTACTATAAACTCGTAATGCCCGTACTTGGTTCGAAATACTGTTTTTGGAATGTCTTCTTTCTTCACACACAAATGATGATATCCAGATCAAAGGTCAATCTTTGAAAAATTTTGAGCTTCATGAAGTTGGTTGAATGAATCATCAATGCGAGGTTGGTCATACTTTTTCTTTATTTTTATATCATTGATTTCCCTGTAGACAATGCACAACCACATAGATCTATCTTTATTCTTAACAAAAAGAACATGGGATCCCCATAGAGAAACACTAGGGAAAATAAATCCACTATTACTCAATTCCTCCAGTTGTTTCTTTAGTTCCACTAATTCCACAGTGGCCATTCTATAAGGGGTCTTCGATATGGGCCTTGAACCAAGAATTAAATCAATGGAAAACTTGATTTATCGTTCTGTAGGATGTACAGGTAAATCTTTTGGAAACACATCAAATTATTATTACACAATAAGTACATCCCATATTTGAACATTCCTTTACTCAGCAACAGTTATTTCATTCTATTCATCCCCAATAATTGAATTGAATTGAGCTACTAAGGGTGGGTCTAGATAAGAATTAGGTGGTGACGTTTCTTCTCTAAAGATAATGTACTTTTTATCATCGTCGAGAATTGTAGCCTCCTTCTTCTTACGATAAATTTTCTCATCATAGTCCAAAATCCAATCCATACCAAGGATTAGATCAAATTCAATCATGGGTATGACGATAATATCCACATATAAAGAACATTTATATACCCTAATGGGAACTGATTCACAGAACTTTGTTGCAATGATACTTACCTTAGGTGTTTTGACTGACAACTCCCTTGTTAAGTCAAATTGAAAATATATAATTTTATTAGAAAACTGAGAAGATATGAAACTATGTGAAGATCCAGAAGGAAATAAATAATTGGGTAAACAAGAGTAAACCATTAAATTACCTTCCACCACGTCTCTTGGAGCTTCAACATCAGTAGTAGTGTTCATATAAGCTTGGTCTTCATCCCTTTTCCTTTTCGGAGGTAATTTTCCTTGGTGCTTAGGACATTCATTTACATAATTCCACCTTTCTCCACAATTGTAGCATTCAGCATTGACAGGCTCTTTCTTCCCCATACAATAACAAGCTTTGTGGCCTTTTTCACCACACTTGTAACAGACTCACTTTTCATTCAGGCAAGTACCAAGGTGCTTCATCCCACAATTACGGTAGGATGGATATTCAACTTTTCCCTTCTTCCCCTTATTTTCATATCCAGAGCATTCAACAGATCTCTTCTTCTCTTGCTTTTCTTTAAATTTGTATGACTTAGAGAATTACTTTTCTATCTGGATAGCACATGAGAAAATATATTCATACGACAAGAAGGATTGTGAGACTAATGCTCGATGTTGAAATGGTTTTAACCCATCAATGAAATGATCAATCATACTTCTTGGGTTATGTATATAATCTGCAGCATGCACTGTTAAGCTTGTAAAGTTAGCCTCATATTTTGTGGCATTTTCATTCTCTTTCTGACTTAGACTTAGAAACTCTCTTTCCATATCCACTCGATGGTCACAAGGGAAGTATTTTTCTAATAAAATCTCTTTAAACTCCCTCCATTCCATATTTAATACTTTATCATCTTCCTCTGTGTTTTGAATCAGTGACCACCATTGATCTGCATTTCCCGTGAGGCTATAAACTACCATGAAAACTTTTTCCCTTTCGCTACTCCCCAAATCAGGAAATATTTTTTCTATGTAATTTATCCATTACTCAGCTACTAATGTATTTTTACTCATATTGAATTTTGGTTGTTGTTTCCTTATGAAGTCGTCTAGCATTGATCCTCTGTGTTGTGGATCAGGGTGCTCCATAAGAGAAGGTTATCATTCATAACCTAAGTGAGTTATACCATAACTGTAACGTCCCAAGTAATTAATGAATAATATATATTTTTATCTATGTCTATTTATGAATTTGATAGGGTTTAGAGGCTTAAAATGAGAATAAATCCAATCTTAAGAATGGAATACACTAATATTTTTAAAAGATTGTTTTACTGCCTTTTGATGGAAAACCTTTTTTAAATCAAACTTTTGAAAATTTTATAAGCTCTATTTTTCAAAATAAACATATTATTTATTATTGGGACATTTAAATTTACATTGGATAAATTTTGGTATTTTTCTGACAATGTTCATTTTTTTTTGAATAGTGAAAAAAACTGCATTTTACATCAAAACTACTTTTTCATCTAATTTAATTATATGGTTAGATTATATTTTTAATTGGTATTAAAGTGTATTTAGAACATATATTTACAATTTAATCCAATGGTGGTAATTATGATTAATTTCACCTTGGAATTGGGAATAAACTAATGCCAAACTTTTCATAGATATTGTTTCAAAAAACCAGCTATTTGTTTTGACAATGGGAATTATTTTTAAATTAATTATTACATTTTTTGTGTCTGGAATTTGTTAAAATGGATTACATATTTGTAATCATAAGGTAAAAATTATGTAATCAAGAATCATCTATTTTTGGACATTATGAATTGTAACGACGGTAATTGTCTTTAATTATCTTCATTAATGAGTAATCGGGTAGTTAAGGATAATAAAATAATATCACAGTAATAAAAATGGAACCCACATGTGTCCTAATGCTACTGGTTGTCTCATGGCCGACCATGTTATTCCTTTTTCCAATCTTGGGGACCCCATGGAATCACTTTTGTGGGAATGTGACTTTTTATCTTTTTATTGTTTTAAAGAAAGTAAATATAACAAAGAATGTATCACCTGAGTAAAAAAAATTTAATTTTGTGTAGATAGATGATATTTTGGAATATAAATATTCATTAGAAAACTAAAAATATTTCCTACACCATAGTATTTTTTTCATATTTTTTAGACATTATATAAATTAAATTATTTATGACATCATGATGATGCAGCGATTACCTCATTATTTAACGATTTAAATAAAATAAGAAGATAATGTAAAATCTAAGACCTACACTTGTAAAAGACCTATTGGATGAGTATATTTAGAACCCTTATCTCCTTATCATTGAAATACATCAATGTGGGACCTTTAGAAACCGAAACGCACTTGAAAATAAAGTAACATTTTGTAACTTTCAAAGAGTGCCCCTCCTCTCCTCTTATAAAAGGCACCCAACTCTGCCTCCTTACCCACACCTCTAAAGCCTTTGTCTTGGCCAAACCCTTCCCATATAGTCATTCCACATACCTATCCTACTACTAGAATCCTCACATTGGGAATAAGTATGCCCAAGGAAGCCTTTGAGCTCAAATAAAAAAGACTTACCCATTTTTAATGTAATGTCTTCACTTGTGTTCTTTTGTTTTATTTTTCTTCTCCAACCCCCTAAACTCTTTTTATTAATTTATTTTGTAAAAAAACCAGTATCTTCCATATACTAGTATGTTTTTTTAAGAAGTATTAGAGCTACACTTACACACACCTACATCTAATGGTTAATGAACATACAGTTTCCGTGGATGGAAAATTTCTGCCTCACGAAACGAAGATTGTTCAATATTCTTTTAACACCTTCAAAGGTGGCCATTAAGACGAAAATATATTTATATATGATATATAATGTTTTTATGTTTTACTTAAGCTTCTGTATTTTTCATTTATGGCATACCTTTATGGTTACAATTATGGGTAAACGTGGTATCTTCATTTTTGGAAGTGCGGACTACCACCCCCTCAAAGTGATTTGATTCGTTAATGCCAAATGTGGGATGCATAAAAGATTTAATTAATGATATTATATATTATATTATACTGGAATTATAATATACCTTTATATAATTATGATTCCATTCCATAAAATATGAAATAGAAATGAAAGTAGCATTCAAGCCTACGTACGGCTTACCGTCTCCATGAACGGTGCATTTCATTTCTTACTTCTAAATGTTATGTAATATTATATGTGCATGTATATACTGGATATATATGATATATATTATATCTTCATCATTAGTATAACTCTGGATATAATGGATACATGAACAACTTGTAATTATAAAGGGTTTATTTTTGACTCAAGTACCAATGATTGTTAAAACGACCCTTATTAACTTAAATAATTACATAGTGTTCATGACATGGTAATAAGTGATATAAAAGGAATAATGAACTTGAAAAATGTTCGTAAGAAATTAGAAATTAACTCAAGTTTATTATTCAGGAGATTAAAGAACGATTGAATGAAGTCGGACCCGAGGTAAGGGAACTTCTTAACCCAATTTCTATTCATTGGGTTAATCTCTTATTTTCAAATTATGTCATGATACTATTAGGTAATCTATTGTATTTTTACATTATTTATGTGTACATATAGTGAATACACATAATAGATACATTTTATTTAAAAAATGATCTTTTAAGGGAACTTCTTAACCCAATTTCTATTCTTTGGGTTAATCTCCTATTTTCAAATTATGTCATGATATTATTATGTCATATCTTGTATTTATACTTTCTTTATGTGTACATAGAGTGAATACACATAATAAATCTATTTTATTTAAAAATGAACTTTGTAAGGGACTTCATATCAATCTCCATTCATTGAGGAATATTTTGTTTTATACACAACTTTCTTTTATACGGTGTATAAACCCCTTTAACTATTATGCTTATTCAAAAGGAATCTTTTTTTATACGAAGCCTTTACTAAACGAAAAAAGGAATGTTTTTTTTGTCGTACATATGCGGCGACAACGACTTCTCCGCCGCCATGACCAATATTAGAGTTTTAGCTTCCTCTACAATCCATACACTTTTTTTAAATGAAAAATAAATGCCATGTTTTACTTTTCATTTATTTTGGTATTGAAAATGGTTTTCATAATGTTTTTATTATATCAATGTGTTGTATTGATATCTTGTGATTGCAATGTGGAAATTTTATGTTTCCTTTATACATGTTTTATGTGATACGATTATGTTATGGTTCTTGTTAATTGTTATGAAGACGGGTGGTTCTGTGATAAACTAAGGGTGGGTGAGCCCGATATAGCTCTCCAATGCATTGGGTAACATTAAGGAGTTAAACGTTAAGGTTTCTCTGAAGATATTTAGGGAATATACTGTGATGGGTATTCCAAACGTAACCAAGACTGTTACTCCCTATGTAAGAATGCTATGAATGCCTCATGTTACCTTTATGTCTTCTGATTTCTATGATTTATTCATGATTTGAGGAGGTATGTTAAAGTGCTTCTGTTTTATGAATAGAGTATGATTTCATTGATTCTTTTGTATACATGTACTCATGTTTTCATTCCATATTTTTAGATCCCTTACTGAGAATTTTATGCTCATCCCAAGTTTTTGAAATGTTTTTCACAGGTCCAGGGAATAGTACATGCTATGATGATAGTGTCAAGGAAGTGTCAAGAAAGAATCCATGTTTTATTTTAAATATGTTTCCGTTGATGGGAAAAATGAGTACTATCTTTTATGTAACCACTTTGTTTAAATGTGGAATGTAATGCATGTTTTATAATCTAATTCTTTAATACTCTAAACCTGAAAATATCCTCAAGGTGTATTCTTAGAATATCTCAAGATTACATAATGTTTAAGGCCGGGGCCTTATAGTTGGTATCATAGGTCGGTTTAGATAACTTTATGAGTTAGAATTCTATTAAATGATTATCCAAAAATATTTTTTTATGGTCAAATTAAAATGATATAGCATTTGAAGATTACCATGATGCTTTACTTAAGGTATTTCAGAGTTAAGAACGGTTTTTCGTAGAGGAAATAGAGAAGAGTTTTTTGGGAAGGTATAATGAGGGAAATGACCTTCCTAATCAGCATGATGAGATGGTCAGAATCAGAATTGAGCAGTTTACTACAGTGATGGCTCAGTTGAATCAGGTGATAAATGGTGTTTGTTTTATTGATGATATTTTGGTGTTTTCTAAAAGTAAAGTGGAGAATTAAAGTAATTTAAGGAATATCTTGCAAACCTTAAAAGGAATGAAAATGTATGGAAAATTCAGCAAGTGTGAGTTTTGGTTGAAACATATTGTTTCTAAAGATGGGATAACTGTTGATCCTGCAAAACCAAATTTTGTTAAAGAATGGACAAGACCCACAAATGTAACTGAGATTCGTAGTTTCATTGGTTTTGAAGGCTATTACCGAAGGTTTTTTAGAAATGTTTCACGGTTATCTAGTCCAATGACTAAGCTAACTCGGGAGGGTGTTAAGTTTATCTGGACAAAAGAATGTGATGATTGTTTTTAGGAGTTGAAAAGAATATTGGTGAATTCTCCAGTTTTGGCACTTCCATCAAGTAATGGTGAGTTTGTTATATATAGTGATGCTTTGTTGAAGGGACATGGTTGTTTCCTTATGCAAAATGATCAGGTAATTGCATATTCTTCACATTAGCTGAAAACTCATGAGGGAAATTACACTACACATTATTTGGAGTTACCTGCTGTTGTTTTCACTTTAAAAATTTGGAGGCATCATTTGTATGGAGTAAAGTGTGAAATATATACCGTTCACAAATTTTTAAAGTATATATTAACTCAGAAAGAATTGAACATGAGACAGAGGATATGGATAGAATTAATCAAGGATTATGATTGTACAATTCATTACCATTCGGGAAAAGAAAATAAAGTGGCTGATGCTTTGAGTTGATAAAGTACTGCTTCATTAACAATGTTGTGTTTGGAACGTGATCCTTTGGTTAAGGATTTGGTGAACATTGGCATAGAAGTTTTTGGTGTAGGATGTTCTTCTGTTTTGTTTCATGTATCAGTGAAATCTTCTCTATCAGATAGAATCAAGCAAGCACAGAAGCAAGATAGTGAGTTGCAGAAAAAGGTAGAGCTGGTTTAGAAGGGTAAGTTTCCTGAATTAAACATTGATAATGATTGTGTTTTGAGATTTGGGAAGAGATTGTGTGTGTCCTGTGATTCACAGTTGAAGGGAGAGTTGTTATGTGAAGGGCATAGTTCTCCGTTTTCAGTTCAACCTGGCAGTACTAAGATGTACAGAGATCTGTGGGAGTATTACTGGTGGGATGGAATGAAAAGAGATATTGCTGATTTTACTGTGAAGTGTTTGATATGTCAATAGGTTAAAGCAGAGCGATAGTTACTGAAAGGGATTCTTCAGCCTTTACCAGTGACAGAGTGGAAATGGGAAAATATATCCATCAACTTCGTTGTGGGATTGCCAAAGTCACCTCGAGGTAATAATGGAATCTAGGTTATTGTTGATCATTTGACTAAATCTTCTCATTTCCTTACTATATGAGATACTTTTTCCCTAGATTAACTTTCTCATTTGTATATTAAAAAGATAGTCAGGTTACATGGATTTCCTCTCTCCATTGTATCTGATCGTTATCCCAGGTTTACTTTTAACTTTTTGAAAGGCCTTCAGAATTCGTTGGGTACTGAATTAAATTTTAGTACAGCTTTTCATCCTCAATCAGATGGGCAGTCAGAATGAAATATTTAGACATTTGAAGATATGCTACGTGCTTGTTCGATGGATTATCAGGGATGTTGGGACCAACATCTTTCTTTGGTTGAATTTTCATATAATAACAGTTTTCATTCCAGTATACAGATGGCACCATTTGAGGCGTTATATGGGAAGCGGTGTCGAACTCCATCTTTCTAGGATGAAGTGGGTGAAAGGAAGCTAATGGGACCAGAATTGGTAGAAGAGTTGGAAGAAAAAGTTCAGCTGACACAGAAACACATGAGAACAACTGAGAGCAGGCAGAAGAGTTATGCAGACAACAGGAGGAAAGATCTATCTTTTGAGGTAGGTGATCATGTTTTTCTCAAAGTGTCACCATGGAAAAGTGTGATGTGATTTGGTAAGAAAGTAAAGGTGAGTCCAAGGTTCATTGGACCAAATGAAATTCTAGATAGCGTTGGATTAGTTTCTTACCGAGTGGATTTACCTCCGAGTTTATCTCAGGTACACAATATTTTTCATGTTTCAATGTTAAGGAAGTACATGCCAGATCCATCTCATGTTTTGAGTCCAAAGGTAGTTCAGCTGGAAGAGAACCTATCTTATGAGGAACAACCGGTCCAGATTCTTGACCACATGGATCAGGTGTTACGGAATAAGGTGACTCATTAGGTAAATGTTTTGTGGAAAAACCACATGATTTAAGAGACAACATGGGAATCTGAAAATGCAATGAGGGCTAAATACCCCCACTTATTCGATAAGTAAATAAATTACGAGGACACAATTTTCTAAAGGGGGGAAATATGTAACATCCCAAGTAATTAATGAATAATATATATTTTTATCTATGTCTATTTATGTATTATATAGTGTTTAGAGGCTTAAATGAGAATAAATCCAATCTTAAGCATGGAATACACTAATATTTTTAAAATATTGTTTTACTGCCTTTTGATGGAAAAACTTTTTTAAATAAAACTTTTGACAATTTTATAATCCCTATATGTCAAAATAAACATATTATTCATGA
The DNA here is from genome assembly GCA_963277665.1 of Viscum album. Taxonomy (NCBI): domain Eukaryota; kingdom Viridiplantae; phylum Streptophyta; class Magnoliopsida; order Santalales; family Viscaceae; genus Viscum; species Viscum album. The sequence continues at coordinate 387,748,374 of OY728146.1, forward strand.
TTGGGACATTGAAATTTACATTTGATAAATTTTTGGTATTTTTCTGACAATGTTCATTTTTTTATAAATAGTGAAAAATACTCCATTTTACATCAAAACTGCTTTTTCATCTAATTTAATTATATGGATAGAATTTCTTTTTAATTGGTATTAAAGTGTAATTAGAATATATTTTTACCATTTAATCCAATGGTGGTAATTAGGATTAATTTCACCTTGGAATTGGGCATAAACTAATGCCAAACTTTTCATATATATTGTTTCAAAAAAACAAACTATTTGTTTTGACAACGGGAATTATTTTTAAATTAATTATTGAAATTTCTATGTCTGGAATTTGGTAAAATGTATTAAATATTTGGAATCAGAAGTTACAAATTATGTAATCAAGAATCATCTGTTTTTGGACATTATGAATAGTAACGACGTTAATTATCTTTAATTATCTTGATTAATGAGTAATCGGGTAGTTAAGGATAATAAAATAATATCATAATAATAAAAAATGACACCAACATGTGTCATAATGCTACTGGTTGTCTCATGGCCTACCATGGGATTCCTTATGCCAATCTTGGGGACCCCATGGAATCACTTTTGTGGGAATGTGACTTTTTATCTTTTTATTTTTTTAAAGAAAGTAAATATAACAAAGAATGTATCACCTGAGTAAACCATTTTTAGTTTTTTATACATAGATGATATTTTGGACTATTAATATTCATTGGAAAGATAAAAATATTTTCTACATCATAGTATTTTTTTCATATTTTTTAGACTTTAAATAAATTAAATTATTTATGACATCATGATGATGTAGTGATTACCTCATTATTTAACGATTTAAATAAAATAAGAAGATGATGTAAAATCTAAGACCTACACTTGTCAAAGACCTATTGGATGAGTATATTTATAACCCTTATCTCCTTATCCTCTAGATACATCAATGTGTGTCCTTTAAAATCCGAAACTCACTTGAAAATAATGTAACATTTTGTAACTTTCCAAGAGTGCCCCTCCTCTCCTCTTATAAAAGGCCCCCACCTCTACCTCCTTAACCACACCTCTCAAGCTTTTGTCTCGGCCAACCCCTGCCCATTTAGTCTCTCCACATCCCTCTTTTACTCCTAGAAGAATCAAATTGGGAATAAGTCTTCCCAAGGAATCCTTTGAGCTCAAATAAAAAATAGTTACCCGTTTTTAAGGTAATGTCTTCACTTGTGTACTTTTGTTTTATTTTGCTTCTCCAACCCCCTAAACTCTTTTTATTAATTTCTTTTGTAACAACACCAGTACCTTACATATAATAGGATGTTGGTATAATAAGGATTAGAGCTACATTTACAGAAACCTACATCAAATGGTTAAAGAACATACTGTTTCCGTGGATGGTGAATTTATGCCTCATGAAACGATGATTGTTAAATATTATTTTAACACCTTCAAAGGTGGAAATTAAGATGACACTATATTTATATATGATATATAATATTATTATGTTTTACTTAATCTTATGTATTTTTCATTTATGGCATGCCTTTATGTTTACCATTATGGGTAAACGCGATATCTTCATTTTAGGAAGTGCGGACTACCGCCCCCTCAAAGTGATTTGATTCGTTAATTCCATATGTGGGACATATAAATGATTTAATTAATGATATTATATATGATATTATACTGGAATTATAATATACATTTATATCATTATGATTCTATTCCATAAAATATGAAATAGAAATGAAAGTAGTGTTCATGCGTACGTACGACATACCGTCTCCATAAACGGTGCATTTCATTTCATACATCTAAACGTTGTGTAATATTATAAGTGAATGTATATAATGGATATATATTATATATATGATATCTACATCATGAGTATAACTCTGGATATAATGGATACATGAACAACTTGTAATTATAAAGAGTTAATTTTTGACTCAAGTACCAATGATTGTTAAAACGACCGTTATTAACTTAAATAATTAAATAGTGTTCATGACATGGTAAAAAGTGATATAAAAGGAATAATGAACTTGAAAAAGGTTCTTATGAAATTAGAAATTAACCCAAGTTTATTATTTAGGAGATTAAAGAACGATCGAGTTAAGTCGGACCCGAGGTAAGGGAACTTCTTAACCCAATTTCTATTCTTTGGGTTAATCTCCTATTTTCAAATTATGTCATGATATTATTATGTCCTATCTTGTATATTTACATTATATATGTTTAATTATAGTGAATACACATAATAGATATATTTTATTTAAAAACTGATTTTTCTAAGGGAACTTCTTAACCCAATTTCTATTCTTTGGGTTAATCTCCTATTTTCAAATTATGTCTTGATATTATTATATCATATCTTGTATTTATACTTTATTTATGTGTACATATAGTGAATACACATAATAAATCTATTTTATTTAAAAATGAACTTTGTAAGGGACTTCATCTCAATTTCCATTCATTGAGTCATATTTGGTTTTATACACAACTTTCTTTTATACGGTGTATAAACCCCTTTGACTTTTACGCTTATTCAAAAGGAATCTTTTTTTATAAGAAGCATTAACTAAATGAAAAAAGGAATGTTTTTTTGTCGTACGTATGTGGAGACAACGACTTCTCCGCCGCCATGACCATTATTTGAGTTTTGGCTTCCTCTACAAGCCATACCCTTTTTTTGAAATGAAAAATAAATACCATGTTTTACTTTTCTTTTATTTTGGTATTGAAAATGGTTTTCATAATGTTTTTATTATATAAATGTGTTGTATTGATATCATGTGATTGAAATGTGGAAATGTTATGTTTCCTTTATGCATGTTTTATGTGATACGATTATGTTATGGTTCTTGGGTATTGTTATGAAGATGGGCGGTTCCGTGATAAACTAAGGGCGGGTGAGCCCGATATAGCTCTCCAATGCATTGGGTAATGTGAAGGAGTTAAACGTTAAGGTTTCTCCGAAGAGATTTAGGGAATATACTATGATGGGTATTCCAAACGTAACCAAGAGGGTTACTCCCCACGTAATAATGTTATGAATGCCTCAAGTGACCTTTATGTCTTATGATTTCTATGATTTATTCATGATTTGATGAGGTATGTTAAAGTGTTTAGGTTTTATGAGTAGAGTATGATTTCATTGATTCTTATGTATACATTTACTCATGTTTCCTTTCCATATTTTTAGATACCTTACTGAGATTTTTATGCTCATCCCATGTTTTTGAAATGTCTTTCACAGGTCAAGGGAATGGTACATGATATGATGATAGTGCCAAAGAAGTGTCAAGAAAGAATCCATGTTTTATTTTAAATATGTTTCCGTTGATGGGAAAAATGAGTACTATCTTTTATGTATCCACTTTGTTTAAATGTGGAATGTAATGCATGTTTTATGATCTAATTCTTTAAAACTCTAAACCTAAAAAGATCCTCAAGCTTTATTCTTGGAATATCTCAAGATTACGTAATGTTTAAGGCTGGGGCCTTATAATAATGGTGATAAGCTGATCTCACCAGTTGCTTCACCGGCTCCACTATAATTATCTTGAGTATGAGGGAAATCCCAACATGGATTATGAGCATTGATACGGCTTCCGTTCCTTCCAAAAGGTTCCATTTCTAAACAATGGAATACACTAGATTAGTTTATGAATCACAGTACATAATTCCAAACTTGTAAAACAATTAACATAAATTTAATAGTTTATGGATATAATCCATAATCATAAAAATGTTTTCTTTAAGGAATTATATACTCATAAACCCTTCTTAATGGTTTCTAAATTAAATTACAATTGTCCTACACATATCCCCCGGGAGTGTCGTAACCATGAGTACAGTAAGGCCCATTTTCATTTAATAGTTCCCATTCGAGTCTAGCTCGAAGAAGTGTTTTTAGGTCTTGACACTAGGTACATCTATGACAGAGCTACCTCTACTTTCTTGTATCTAGAAAGAGATGTATTTCTTGAAAAACTCAAAAAATCTCTGTAGTACCAAAATTCTAAAAAACTTTCTATACTAATCCTCAAACTCTATCTTAAGGTAATGTGCTCTGATTAGAGTTTTTCTAAATCATGCTTCCATGGTTTGTACTAAACATCCTTTAATACCAACTGTAATGCCCAGACCCCAGTTACCCAGATTCGGTGCTTTATTACATAACATTGGAATGATCACAAAAGATCAATACTGAAAAAACTGATTAGTTTAGTAGCCCTAGAAATACTAGATACATTCATAAGTTATAAATTACATTATAAAATGGAATACTAAAATAACATATTCTCCATAGGCCACACTCATATCCCTTTTACTATCCATGCAGGTCAATCATAATATACTTCTTCGCATTCTGGGAAAAATAAAACATAGAAATGGGTGACCTCAGATGCTCAGTAGGGATAAAAATATAGCGGAAACATTAATATATAAGTATAAACATTTAAGGAAATTTATAAGACTAAAACAAAAGCCTTAAAAACTTGAAATTCATCTTAATATGGAAAAGATAAAATCAAATAGTGTCATTTGCATATTCACATGCATATTCTACTAGTCAAATAATCATATTATATATAAATTACCACTTTCATATTGATGGAATGAATAATACCAGACTTCAAAACCACATTGTCAAAGCCTTGTGCCAAGACTACAAATAATATTTTTTTAAGTCCTTGTACCCAGAAACTAGTTTTTCCCATGATACCTACCGATGCATCGAAGAGCTATAGCGGGATCCACCTATCACTTACTAAGTCGAATGCATTCCTCATATGAAAGGTTTAAACATAACATAAACATTCATATTGAAACTAGCATAAAAATGTCAATACATTATCTATAAACCATTAACGGTATAAAAATAACACATCTATAGTAAAACATATCACAAAACCATCAATACAACCTATAATTTTTGTATCATAATAAATCAACTTCAAATAATCTTAAAATCCATCAAAGGATGTTAACATAGATGAAATTAAAACATTTTTTAGAGAAATAACTCTTTTTATTTTGAAATCATTTAAAAGTCATATAATTATAAAATAAAATATTTATTTTGAAAATAATTTTATAATCATATAATGTAATCTTCTATAATTTTATAATGTTGCAAATAGCTACACCCACCGTATAAGTTAAAAAACATTCTTACCTTAATTTTGTCGAAAAGGTCAAAAGTTACCCTATTCGGAAAATGACAGAATGATTCCTTTCAAACCATTTTATAAAATGTAAAAGAAGAGTATAAATGATTCAATACAATAATCTAGTAAATATTAAAAATGTTTTGGAATATATTTTTAAGAAACATGGATGTGGATGATAAAGAGTTCACAATAGATACTTACGTAAAACCAACCTCGGATAAAAAAGAGTTTATGAAATTAACCCTTACCTTGTAATTTTCCTTATTTGAGGGTAATTCAACCTTATTTATAATAGTTAAATAATTGTAATTAAATTATTCAATAACTATATACATTAATATGATATCATATATGATCTTCTAATATTGCTTTGTTAATGATATTTCATTAGTATAGTTGTTTCGGGTGTTAACTGATTTGTTTTCTTTTATATTATTTGTTATGTAAGTAATGTTTGTCATGGATAAGATGTATATTATTAATATTTAGAATGATATTTTCACGACCCCCTCCCACCAAAGATACCCCTCCTGAGCTGGAAATGGTGAAAGGGAGATAATGACCCCCGAGTCCCGCCTCCAGTAGGCCACGGGGTGGCGACTAGCACCAAGGGTGTAAGTTTTAAAAAATATGGGAGGCATTACCCTTATTATTATTTATGACCGGGAAATAGGACAAGTCAGCCACCAAAAAAGAAAAGAACAAGTGTATAGAAATAAACCCAAACCAATCCCACGTGCATGTTTAAATAATTATGAAACAAGTTACAAGTAAAAGAATGCTCAAAAGTACAATACCAAAAGAAACAAGAGTGTAGAAACTGCAACAACTCCAACTATCATGACTAGTACGGTCCCGTACAGCCCTGGTAGTCCTCCTAGAAACATGAAAGTAAACGTAGGGTGAGCATACAAGTGTACTCAGTAGGGAAACCAAAAGATCTCGTGCATAAGTGGGGAGACATCCTAATGTCTCGTGAGAACAACAAAAGAAACATAGCAAGGAATTATATCCACCCAACCTCACCAGCCACACACACCAAAAACAAAATCACACAGGTAGTATTATATAAGAACAAGAGTATTGGGTACCCAACACCATTTCCCACTAGTTATCTACTCTTCCTAACAGCGAACGTCCTGATGTTGCCACAATCTTCCCGCCCGCACACACCTGGGCCTCACACACCACACATCACGCCCACACACACCTCGGCCTCACAACCACGCATCCCTCCTGCACACACTTTGGCCTCACAACCACACATCCCGCCCGCACACACCTGGGCCTCATCCCGAAGATTCTTGGGAACACAAACCTGCCTGAAGAGTCTTGGTCCAAAACCACCCCAATCGAAACCTACCTGAAGGGTCTTAGGAGTACGGTCGCCTAAAGCCATCATAGTCAAGGGAAGAAGCAGTAGGAACGAGCTAGTAACTAAGGGGAAGACACCCTCTCCCATGAAATGGGAGTGTTCGGCACTAAGTGCTCAACATGTGTGGGGTGTTATAAAACACAAAAGATACAGATACATATATGTATACCAAACACACAGCCTAACCTATGGCTTCTAGACAGAGAAACTGAGTACGTGCTTCGACACTGCTACTACGAAGCATGCAAACAACAAACAACCCCAAACCCATTTAGGTTTTCACATTTCTGCAGAATTTGTTTATTTAGTTCCATATCTACTGGAAAAACAACCGCAACCAACCATATCAATCGTTCATGAAACATATCCTTGCCATCCACAAATCATGTTAGGAACACACAAGCAGCACAACACGTCCTTTCTTATTGACCAATCAACCCATTGATTATTATTCATGTTTCATTTCCATGCCCCACCAATTATTAACTCTTCCACTTTTTATTTATTATCCACAACCCATAGTTCGTTCACATTCAAGCCCATCCCTACAGCCCTGCTGCCAACCACCATAACCACAATCACACCAAAACCCATACATCATTATCCCTTTAATACCATTTATCGCAACCCCGCTACCCATATCCAACATAGTATTCACACCCACCCATAACCAAGCCAACTATATCCCCACTTCTCACCTGATCCACAAAAACCAACAAAACACCCCCCATCACATGCCACGTATCCAAGCCAGTACCCACATGTCCATTATTCCATTTTGTTCAACCAGGGTGATCACACAAGGGTTCCAGATTTTAAATCATCCAACTTTACGTGATTAACCAAATTCCACATTCAGCAAAGTTCCATTCACAAAAAACAGTCTAGAAAGATAGGGAAACATTTAATTGTGCAAGCAAAGGCCCCCAACAACCGTGATTTTCAGTAGGCATAAGCCTATTCAATTCACAACATACTATCACAGGATATAAATATGAACATAACAACTTCCACATCCACGTTCTTTAACCAGTTTTATCTTCATTTAATGTTTTAATCATTTCTCATGAAAACAATAGATACCCACCCCACATGATGCATAATTTAGAGAGATGATGGTAAGATCCCTACATCAGTAGGTTCTAATCACAACGTTCCCCTGGATCAACTTTAGAATACATCCGTTGGCATCCATCACTTCTTTCAAATCCCAGAAAAACTAACTCAGGTGGAAGTTGGAATGTAAAGGATGAAGGAAAGACAATGGATCTAAGATCAGAAGTTCCGCCTCGTCGTTACGATCCTGTGGCCGCTGACGGATCATAAATTGGAGCTCAGATGAAGAAGTTATGGAAGAAAACGAGCCTTCGAGTCTCTTAGGAGTGCTCTGCTCAGAGGAATAGGGAGGAGAGGAGTGAGTTGAAAAGGAGGAGAGGACACCTCCTTTTATAGGCATGAAAAACAAAAGTACACAGTGTGTACTTCCTAGTACACGGCATGTACTCGGCCATTTCACATTGTCACCACGCGGCTTACAACACGACCTTCAACGTGGAATGCAGCCGTTGACTGGTCAACACACGATTTGAAGGTAACGCATACGTGGGGAGGGACTACACGGCATGTAGTATTGAATAAATGGCATTTACTCATTTATTTCACACGGCAAGGACATGACCTTCAGCACGGGGTATACACGGTGAGTGGGTACATGGCGTGTAGTTTCAAAATTCTGAAAAGTGTGGGAAAAGTCCATTTTACCCTCCAGAACACTTCATGATGCTCTTTTTGACAAAGGAATGGGTTGGAGAGGTCCGGGCCATTACATCAGATACCTCTTAAAACATTCTCATCCCCGAGAATTCAAAAACCAACCCGGAGGAACCCAAAAAGATACATATTAGGTCCCTTGTTATAACAGGAACCCATCCAATAACCCTAATAATATGTGTTAGGAATTCCTTCTCCTCTTTCGAGATATTATACGCTTTAGGCAGCACTGACTCGCCTACATAGGTTTAATCACATCCGCATTAATGTGTCTCGATTAAGGATCAGGTTTTTCCCTTTTTCCCACACATCCGGACATACTGCACACTTCCAGAGAACAAGGAAACAAAATGTCTCATAACCGACCAGCCAAGAATTCCATATATCAAAGGTACATAGTATAACATCAACATAAATTTCAGAAGAACAAGATAAAACACAAGTCAAAACAACTCTGGGTACTGAGCGTGCATCTGGGCCTCCCGCTCCCAAGTTCTCTTCTCAAGGACTCCATGCCTCCACAGCACATGAACCAACCAAATGGTTCATCCACAGAGCACCTTCTCTTTACGATCCTCGATTCTAACTGGTCATTCCTCAAAGGTCGCATCGCCTCCCATATCTAACTATCCCCAGTCGATAACATGAGAGTCGTCGTGTAAGTATCAACGAAGCTGGGAGACGTGGAAGATGTCATGAACCTTCTCCAACTGAGGTGGCAGGGAAAGCTGATATGCCGCCTCGCCGACTCGCCTCAACACCTCAAAAGGTCCAATGAACCTAAGAGAGAGCTTACTCCCCTTCCCGAACCTCTACTGCCCCTGTCAAGGGGAAAACTTCACGAACACATGGTCTCCCACCTCAAACTCCAAAGGCCTCCTTCGACGATCATCATAAGACTTCTGTCGGTCCTGAGCAGCTTTCATCCTCTCACGCACAAGCTGAACTTTCTCTATAGTGCTTTGTACTACCTCTGGCCAAAGAGAACCTGTCTCACCAACCTCTGCCCAGAAAATGGGTGAACAACATGGTCTTCCATACAAAGCCTCAAACCGTTCCATATAAATAGTAGAGTGGAAGTTGTTGTTGTAGGCAAACTCTACTAAAGGCAAGTGTCGCACCCATGATCCTCTGAAATCCATAACGCATGCTTGCAGAATGTCCTCTAACTTATGGATAGTCCGCTCTATATGCCCATCGGTCTAGGGGTGGAAAGAAGTGCTAAGTAATAGCTGGGTGCCAAAAGCATGCTTCAACCCCCTCCACACTCATGAGGTAAACCAAGTATCCGGATCAGAGATGATAGTCTTCAAAAATCCATGCAAATGCACCACCTCGTCTACGTACCTCTGTGCTAAGGTACTCACCAGGCCCATCTCCTTAATTGCTAATAAGTGAGCTGATTTCATTAGTCGATCCACCACTACCCAGATAGCATCATAACTACCCTGATCCCTGGGTAGTCCTGTGACGAAGTCCATTGATATGTCATCCCACTTCCACTCGGGGACATCTAAAGGATGCAACAAACCACTAGGAACACGGTGTTCAGCCTTCCCCTGCTGACACACTAGGAATTTAGCCACAAACTCCGCCATTGCCTGTTTCACCCCGGGCCACCAAAACTGTTCCCTCAGGCCTCAGTACATTTTTGAAACTCCTTGATGTACCGCCAAGGCTCAGCTATGGAAATCACGAAGAAATCCCTCACGCATAGCCTCCGGAAAAAACAACCTTCCATGAAAAAGCATCTGATGTCGTTTATCTTCTGACCATCCTTCTGGATCGTTCCCCTGATCGATATGTTCCCGCATCACTTATGCCTCAGAGTCCCCCCACTGAGACTCTTCCACTTGCTACAACAAGGAGGACTTCACCGTCATCTGAAACAAACATCCTCTAGCACCTTCTACCCAGGAATCCAAGTGTAAGGAAGCCAATTCTCCCATCGCTTTCCAAGCATCAGCAGATTCCCGATCCACTTCCTTATGTGACTTCCTGCTCAGGGAATCAGCCACAACATTGCCCTTACCTTCAGTGTAAGAGATCTCAAAGTCATACTCTTGGAGGAACTCGACCCATCTATGCTACCGTAAGTTCAGGTCACGCTGAGAGAATATATAATGTAGGCTCTTGTGATCTAAGAAGACTACAAAGCGATACCCAATGAGGTTATGTCACCACAACTTCAGTGTGAACACTACTGCTACAAGCTCCATGTCATGGGTGGCATAGTTAGGCTCATGAGGGCGCAACTTCCTAGACCCATAACAGATCACTACCTTCTTATGCATCAGCGCGCACCCCAGACCAAGAACAGAAGCATCACAAAACACCTTATACAATAACCATTCCTCTGGAAACCTGAGTACGGGAGCACAGAACAACTTCTCCTTCAGGTAGTCGAATTATTTTTGGCAATTCTTTCTCTATATGAGGACATGGTTCTTCCTAGTCAAAGCTATCAATAGAGCAAAAACTCAAGAGAAGTCTGAAACGAACCCCAGATAGTAACCTGCCAACCCCAGGAAACTACAAACTTCCACCACACTCTTGGGTGCCACCCAAGAAACAACTACCTCCACCTTCTACAGGTCTACTAAAACTCCATGGTGAGACACCACATGCCCAAGGAAGTGTAATTCTTGCGTCCAGAACTTACAATTTGACAATTTCCCAAAAAGTTGGTGGTGTCAAAGGACTTCCAAGACTGCCCTGAGATGCTCAACGTGCTCCTCCTCTGATCCTGAGTAGATCAGGATGTCATCGATAAACACAATGACGAACCGGTCCAGAAACACTCAGAACACAATGTTCATAAGTCCCATGAACACATCTGGTGCATTCGTAACTCCAAACGGCATCACTACAAACTCTAAGTGCCCATACCTGCACCTGAAATCCATCTACGAGATGTCACTGTCCTTTACCCTCAGCCGATGATATCCATATCGTAGATCAATCTTAGAAAACCAACCGGCTCCCCTCAGTTGGTCGAAGAGATCATCTATCCTTCAAAGGGGGTAACGATTCGTGACCGTTACCTGGTTCAACCTTCGGTAGTCTATGCATAGACTCAGACCACCATCTGCCTTCTTTACGAACAAAACTGGAGCACCCCATGGCGATACGCAGGGTTGAACAAAACCCTTCTCAATCAGATCTTCAATCTGAATCAGCAACTCCCGAAACTCTGAAGGTTCCATCCGATAAGGGGCCATCGAAATCGGATGGGCACCAGGCTGTATTTTTATCCCAAAATCAACGTCATGTCAGGGGGGTAGAGTCACAACCTCCTTAGGAAAAACATTGAGGAACTCCCCAACATCCTTCGGGACATCCATCATCTCTGTATCATCTAGAACCACTGATAACCTACCTAAGAAGGAAAGGAGAGGTTCCACATGCCGGCTTCCCACCTGATAGCTTCTCTCGCCAACAAAAGATACACGTTTCCCATCCATGTCGGAGAACATGAACCTTATTCAGAAGCAGTCGATAATGGAACTAATGGAAAACAACCAATTTATACCTAGGATGACATCGTACGGCTGCATTTGTAACTGAAGAAGGTCCCCACTAGATCGATGTGGTCCCAACATCAGCCCACATCCCCGGAAAACACAAGATACACTGGTCTGGCCTCCAACTGGTGTACTTAGAAACAGTGGTATGGAATGTCTCTCTACGTCTAGTCCCAATGCATGGGATAGACCAGGTGAAACAAAGGAATGTGAAGCTCCTGAATCGAAAAAAGTAGAAACGAGAGTGCTGAAAAAACAAATCGTACCTCGCACCACCTATGGTCCTGGTCGCGGTCCTAGAGGATCGCCCTAAGGTCGTCCTCCTCCTGCAATGTCTGCACTCGGGGGAGCTGGGTCTCGCTGCTGCTGCTGGAAGGGCCTTGTTGGCAACTAGTGCTGTTGAGGCGGGCGCTGAACCTGCCCACATCCACCGTACTAAGCTCGGGTTGGGCACCGACTCTGAATGTTCCCAAAACATCTACAAGAAAAACACTTCGGTCCTGGGCTCATGAAAAAGGGACGAGGACCCGAAGATCTGAACTGGAAATTCTAGGGCCTTCTCCCTACCGGACTGAACCTAGAAGGTCCCATCGCAGGAGACCTGCTAATGACTGCCTTCCCCTTTGATGAGCCCTGCTGGATCCCCTATTGTGGTGCACCTCCCAGCGAGTGCATACTCTCTCCAACCTCTGCCTTCTTCTGTACTGTCAAGTACGTCGGAAGGGTGAAGAGGGTGACAGCATACTGGAGGGAAGGACGAAGTGCCTTCTCTAATCTTCTCTCCCGAGACTCCTCATCCAGAAAGATATCTAGAGAAAAGCACTGGAGATCCTTGAACTTGATCCTCAACTCTCGTATTGACATACTCCCCTGATGAAGGGAGAGTAAATCATGCCACTTTATCTCCATGATCATGGAAGAAAGGAATTCCTCTCAGAATTCCTTCTCAAAGTCAGCCCACAGAACATTTGTCTTTGTCCTCTCTCCGAGTTAGAGCGTCCACCACTGACCAACCGCTCCTCTCAGCTGACTGTCTGCTAGGGGAACCCAGTACTCCGTCGGAGCATAGATTAAAGTAAAAGTGATCCCTAGCCCCTCAAGCCACCCCTTCGTCTCCATAGCTGAAGTACTACCCTCGTACGTCTTGAGGGTATGTCGCTGGAAACAACGGAGAGTCCTCTGCCACTAGTCATCTTCCTCTGCTCGATCAATCCTCAACTGATCGACTTCATGAATCTTCTCGGCCTCAGCCGTCTGAGCCACCCAGGGACAACGTCCAGGTGCTATAGCTGTACGGTAAACAAAGATCACCTAATCCCAAGTAGTAAGGAAATTTATCTGGGTTTCATTTTATCATTTTATTAATTTCTTTCCCAGAACACCCAGATCAAGTAAAACACAATCATGATGACGCATGTGCCTCACCTAGGGTATCTACCCTGCAATCAATGTAGTCTCACATGGTTGTTCGGTGGGCTCAGAGTTCTTGCATCAGATCATGGGGGGCCCTAAAATCTTGTTTCCTATTCGGTCTTCCCTAGCCTATGTCACACACCATGATTAACCAACACTGTTTCCCTACCATCCCATGAAATCCCCACTCTTCCTAGCTCCATAATCCATCCTATCTCTCAACCATCACCTCTGATACCATTCTTTCATGACCCCCTCCCACTAAAGATACCCCTCCTGAGCAGGCAATAGCGAAAAGGAGATAATTACCCCCGACTCCCACCTCCAATTGGCCCCGAGGTGGCGACTAGCACCCAGGGTATGAGTTTTCACAAATATGGGAGGCATTACCCTTTTTATTATTTAAGATCGGGAAATAGGATAAGTCAGCCACCAAAAAGGAAAAGAAAAAGTGTATAGAAATAAACCCAAACCAATCCCACATGCATGTTTAAATAATTCAGAAACATTGTACAAGTACTAGAAAGCTCAAAAGTAAAATACCAAAAGAAACAAGAGCGCAACAACTGCAACACTCCAACTGTCCCGACTAGTTGGGTCCCGCACATCCCTGGTAGTCCTCCTGGAAACTTGAAAGTAAACGTAGGGTGAGCATACAAGTATACTCAGTAGGGAAACCTAAAGCTCTCGTTCCCAAGTGGGGAGATATCCTAATGTCCCGTGATAACAACAGAAGAAACCTAGAAAGAAATTATATCCACCCAACCTCACCAGCCACACTCACTAAAAACACAATCACATAGGTAGTAGTATATAAGAACAAGAGTATTGGGTACCCCGCATCATTTCCCACTAGTTAGCTACTCTTCCTTACAGCGAACATCCTGACACTGCCACACTCTTCTCGCCTGCACACACCTGGGCCACACAAACCACACATCTTTCCCACACACACATGGGCCTCAAAACCACACATCTATCCCACACACACTTGGCCCTCACAACCACGAATCCTGCCGCACACACCTGGGCCTCATCTCGAAGATTCTTGGGAACACAAACCTTCCCGAAGAGTCTTGGGCCAAAACAAACCTAATCAAAACCTACCTAAAGGGTCTTATGTGTAAGGTCACCTCAAGCCATCACAGCCTAGGGAAGAAAGAGCAGGAAGGAGCTAGTAACTAAGGGGAAGACACCCTCTCCCATGAAATGGGAGTGTTCACCACTAAGTGCTCAACATGGGTGGGGTGCGATAAAACACAAAAGATACAGATACATATAAGTATACCAAACACACATCCCAACCTATTGCTTCTAAACATTAAAACTGAGCTCAGGCCTTGGCACTACTACTTGGAAGCATGCATATAACAAAGAACCCCAACCCCATTTAGGTTTTCACGTTTCAGCAGAATTTTTTTATTTAGTTCCTTATCTACTGGGAAAACAACCTCAACCAACCATATCAATCATTTGTGAAACATATCACTGCAATCCACAAATCAAGTTAGGAAAACACAAGAAGGACAACAAGTCCCTTATTATTAACCAACCAACCCATTGATTATTATTCCCCTTTCATTTCCATACCCCACCATTTATTAACTCTTTCACTTTTTATTTATTATCCACAACCCATAGTTTATTCACATTCAAGCCCATCCCTGCATCCCCGCTGCCAACCACCATAACCACAATCACACCGAATCCTGTACATCATTATCCCTCTAATCCCATTTATCGCATCCTTGCTACCCATCTCCAACATAGTATTCACACCAACCCACAACCAAGCCAACCACAGCCCCGCTGCTCACCTGATCCACAACAACCCACAAAACACCCCAATCACATGCCACATATCCAAGCCAACACCCACATGTTCATTATTCCATTTTGTTCAACTGGGGTGATTAGACAAGGGTTCCAGATTTTAAATCAGCCAACTTTACGTGATTAACCAAATTCGACATTCAACAAAGTTGGATTCACAAAAAACGGTCTAGAAAGATAGGGAAACATTTAATTGCGCAAGAAAAGGCCCGCAAAGACAGTGATTTTCAGTAGGCATAAGCCAATTCAATTAACAACATAATATCACTGGATATAGAGATGAACATAACAACTTCCCCATCCCCATTCATTAACCAGTTTTATCTTCGTTTAATGGTTCAACTGTTTCTCATGAAAACAAGAGGATACCCACCCTGGATGATGAACAATTTAGAGAGATGAAGGTAAGATCCTTACCTCAACAGGTTCTGACCACAACATTCCCCCGGATCAACTTTAGAAGACGTCTGTCGGCATCTGTCACTTCTATCAAATCCCAGAAAAACCACCTCTAGTGGAAGTTGGAATGGAAAGGCCGAAGGAAAGACAACATATCCAAGCTCAGAAGTTCCGCCCGTGGTTACGATCCCGTGGACACTAACGGATCGTAAATCGGAGCTCAGACAAAGAAGTTATGGAAGAAAAAGAGCCTTCGAGTCTCTTGGGAGAGCTCTGCTCAGAGGAATGGGGAGGAGAGGAGTGAGTTGAAAAGGAGGTGAGGACTTCTCCTTTTATAGGTGTGAAAAACAAAGTACACGGAGTGTACTTCCTTGTACACGGTGTGTACTTGGTCATTTCACATGGTCACCATGTGGCTTCCAACACGGCCTTCAACGCGGAACGCGGCCGTTGACTGGTTAACACACGATTTGAATGTAACGCATACGCGGGGAGGGACTACATGGCATGTAGTATTGGCTACATGATGTGTACTAATTTATTTCACATGGCGAGGACATGGCCTTTAGGGTATACCCGGCAAGGGGGTACATGGTGTGTACTCACACTACACAGCATGTAGTTTCAAAATTCTGAGAAGTGTGGGAAAAGTCCATTTTACCCTCCAGAACACTTCATGACCAACTTTTTGACCAAGGAATGGGATGGATAGGTTCGGGCCATTACAGATATTATGTATGTATACATTATTTTTAATTATAAATTGAAAATTATTTTTGAACGGATATGATGGGGATTGAATCTCATCGCGTTCATGGAGACGTTTATCCGTACGTATGCACGAGCGACAATATCATTATGTTGATATTAAAATCATATATAATTGGATGGTATATACTATATAAAGAGTCATTATAATGTTATATTTATTATTTAAAACATTTATACTCATTATTATACCCATCTAAATGATGAAGGGTTTGAATAATATACTACACCACGACATGGAGACGGTAATCCGTGCGTACGCTCGTATGGTGACGTTCAGATTTATAGGATGGATAGAATAATGAATATGGTTTTACCATGTTTATAATAAAATCATAGTATATATAATATACTGGAGTTATTATTTTAGAACGAAAACCACAAAGAAATGGGAAATGGAAGAAGAGAAGAACTTGAAAGAGGTACTGAAATATTTACCTCTTCTTTGGGTTCTTCCATTTGAATTGATCAAAAGGGTTTATTTGGTTTGTTTAATGACTAACATAAGGACTCTAGGATAAATGAAGGAAAGTTGGGAGGATATTTGGGCTGGGTTTGGCTGAGCCAAAAGGCTTTGAAGATATAAATTTGTGATAATGGGAAGTTCCCTTTTATTAGAGAGGTGAGGGTCCCATTAGGAAAATCTTGAAATATTATTTTAAAATAAAATAATTTTCGGGTTACAATGGCTCCAAAATGAATTCATTAAAGAATAAGATGGTTATGGGTCAAAAACCCTTCAAACAATTGGTTTTATTCAGGTTTCTATCACTATATTAACCTTATCTTATAGATTTAACTCTTAGTTAAATAGTTTGACATGTACCTTGTCTCTTTATAGTTTTATATTATATGGTTAATAAACTTAGTATAAACAGCCAAGAGAACCCCAAGTGGTTCATTAATTATTAAAATACCATAATATATGTCTTTTTAATGAACCTTGTATTTTTAGGATTATTGTATCAACAAATAATATTGTATTTGTTTTCAAACTCGTTTTTGTCAATTTTGACATTATTTAATAATTGATTTTTTAAGTCATAAAAACTATATAACTTAAAAATAAATATGTTTAATCAACCCTAAAATGTCATAGTCACATATCAAAGTTTTTTATGGAAGAAAAAAATTCAAATTATATTCATTTTAGTATTTATAATATCATTTATTTGATTGTTTCATTAATAACAAAAATACAGCATCATTATTATGTCATATATAAATATATTTTTTCTATGTCCAAAATGAATAAATAAAATATCCTGAGGTAGGAAATATTTTTAGATTTATAATTACTAATTATAGTAGAATATTTAAATTATATAACCTCATATAAAAATTGTTTTACTAAAAGATATATTTTTCTTATCTGTGTCTTTACTTTAGATTATTTAATATAAAATGTCATTATCACTACCAAGTGGCTCTATTGGGAATTACTAAACATAACTGCTGGTTTGATTGGTTGCGGTATGTTAGAATCTCGAAATTTTATACAGTGAAAGCAATTGAATTATTCAAAGGAAAACGTATCGTGGAAGCTTGGGGTGTTACGATTTGGCTAATGTGTCAAAAATTCCATTGGTAGGTTGTATATGGTCAAATAATACAATATTTAAACATCTCCATAATAATAATAATCAATATATAGTTTTCATATTTATATATACAGTATAATTTAAAATCTAGTCATGAAATATGGTTATTACAAATGAACTATGTTACCATCATAGAAATGGTAGGCCATACGTATGCATGAGAAATGTTTCCATTTTTCATTTGTCACGATGTAAAGTAGTTAGGAAGTATTTTATCTTTATAGAATGATATTAATATCTTCTATACAATATAATTTAAATAAATATACTTTTATATATAATCTATGTGGGGTTGTGATAAAATAGAGTCACATTGCTTCATGAAGGAGGTAGTCCATACCTACATGAATAATGTTATATTTTTTTAGTGTAAAAAATGATATAATGTCGTTTATGAATGATACATATATAATGAATATAAAAATTATGTCATTAATATTAAATATATCCATTAGTATTCATTAGTATTTTTCTTATTACCTTTCATAACCCGTTGGATTTAATTGGATATGGTTGTATATGGAATATAATTAATATATTATATCATCATGTCTTAATTATAATTTATGTATTTAGAGGAACAAATAAAATAAAAATGCTCATTGAAGGACATTACCTCGTCTTTGGGTAACCTCCTTGGGTTTGCACCAAAAACATCCATGTTGGATTTATGACCAAAATAAGGAATCTTGGATAAGGTAAAGGAATTTTAAAATTTATTTGTGTATTAACTTTCTGAACAAAATGTTTTTAAGAGAGTGAATTAGAGTGGAGATGGGGTGGCCTTTTATATGTTAAATTAGTGGCACACTTGTAATTTTGGGAAAGAAAAAGGTGCACCCCCATTTTTGACATCCTAAAATTATCCAAAATGGATTGTTATAAATATTTATACATTATAGTGCTGGATTAAGTCAAGAAAATTTATTTTAGACACGTTTTTAGTTTAATTAAACCCTTACATTTTTAGTTTTAACCACCGGTAAAAATATTTTTACCTTAATCGCGGCAATTAATTGTTACTATTTTCATTATTCATTTCAGTCAAAAATTTAAGTGAACTTATTATAAAAAAAAATTTGATGATTCCAAATATGGAATCCATTTTTCAAAATTCTATTAAAAAAATAAAGAAAATATAATTTAAAATTAATCCCATGGACCTAATTAGAAATTGAAGTTTTAAAAATAAAATATCCAAAAGATTGCAACATTTTTATATAAAAATTAAATATGAAACAAAATATAATAACATAAATTGGATTAATAGATATATAATTAGAAAAATTAAACATTAAAACCCATTAAAAATATAATTTATCTTTATATATAATTTCAATGAAAAGGTTATTTTCAATTAAAATTCATCATTTTTTCACTATTCCTTTAAAATTGAAACATTTCATAAAAATCAAAAAAAAATCACCCTAAGATAATTTTGATATTTTTCATTTGAAAATAAATTTTATTTTTTTCAAATAATGTTTTTAAATTTGGTGGTAATTAATATTTAAATTATGTGCATAGGGCATGACCAAATCATCTTTTTGAAAAAAACTGTTTTTCAAAAAACATTTCTTTTTTATTTAAATGATTTCTAATTTTTATTATAACCAATAGATATCCATAATTAACATAAAATTTCTCATTTACACCAATATAATGGATATTTTATAATGGTATATTTTTTTGTGGTTCATTTTAACTCGGATTTTCATGTTCTTTAAGCCATCAATGAGATTAAATTTATTTAAAAAAATCTTTCAAAAATTCTTAGGTGTTATATTTTATTCTAAGAATAGTGTTTTGTTTCATACATACTAATGAAAAAAATATTATTATTTTAAATTATCAGGGTGTAACATTCCCCCCACCTTTAATAAATTGCATCCTCACTATTTAATATTGATCTCAATAATTAAGGGTTCGATATTTGGAAATACATTTATTGAAACCCCAAATCATAAAAGGGTTAATAAAACATCATCTTAATAATAGATAAAAGAAATTATGAATGTCATATCGAATAAAACAATACTATGTTTCCATGTTGGATAACCTAGGTATTAATTTAATACACGAACATGAAAAAAAAGAATAAATAATTTTCGATAGTAATAGTTGTCATTGGTTTAAATAAGGTTAATGATAAATGAAAAGTTAAGGACTTAAACACCTTAAATATTTAATGATATATAAGACCACCTGATTCATTAGACATTAAGTTAATTGGATAAAAAAAATTCTCAAGATACTGTTCCAAAATGCAAGGAATTTTTTAATGTCTATAAATATAAGAAATATACATACATGAAAACTTTTCATATCATAAGAAAATTTTCATATGTTAGTTGTGTTTTTATCAATTTCCAATTCATCGATTATTGTAATAATTTAATATCTAAAAATTAATTTTTTCAATTCCTGAAGCATATAAATTCACATTTAATAGATTTTAATATCAATGATATAATGATAATTTATTCCATCGATCTCTAGTTATTATTATGAAAAAACGGTTAGCCTAGGTTATCCAAAATGTGTGGATCTCCCTACAGTGAATTAATAAATTAATCTCTAAAACCTTTTCCATATTTAAAAATAAAATGCTTCATAAATTTTTAACCCTATTTCTCTTACAAAATATTAACATCCATGACTTTAGAAAAAAGGTCACTGAATTTACCAAATGAACTTATCATTAATCAATTCCAAGGTGGATAGTTCTATCGAATTTACATTATCCATATCAATCATCTCATTATACAAACATCATTATCACAACATTAATAACATGTTAAGTTTTATATTTCCCATAATCATTTGTTTTCTATTAATTTAAAATTTTCACAAAATCATTTTCCTTTCTCATTGGTACCTATCAACAAACACTTTCAAATCGTAAATAAAAATTTAACTTAGTTCAATCCTTATAAGTTTTGAGAATTTCATTAATAAAATAATTTTATAACATATTTCTTTTATCCAAATACACAAGAATGATAATCATTCCATATCATCTATATTAATATCATAAGTTTAACATTGACCCCTTATTTTCTTTTGAGGTATTTTACGATGAAGTTTGCAAAATTTATTTTCATAGTTCCCAATATCCTTATAGTGGAAGCATTTCACATTGGAAGATTTTTTCTTTCTCTTAAAATAACAATAATTATGGAATTTTTCCCAAAAATAAAGAACACTCTTTTTTCTTTTAATAATGTATTAATATTTTCCCTACTACAAGTATCACAAGTCAGAAAAAAAAATTATCTTCTTCCATTTATCCATTGTTTATCTTCCGTCATCTTCTTCTCTTACTTCCATTAAAATCCATAAGACCTAGATAATTATTTCTTTATCTTAATAGCACATGATAGTATATCCATGTAGGCAGAGAATTTTTTGGAGACTATTTCCCTCCATAGGATTGGATTAATCTCATAAATTAAATGGTGAATTATTCTATTTGTATTATGTATGTATTTCATAACATGTATTGGTAATCCATTAAAGTTGGATTCATACTAGAAACAATTTACTCTTTCTTCTATAAAAGACTCCAAAAATTTCTTTCTATATTCTCTCCCCACTCATGAGTAAAATATTTTTCTTAGAAGATTACATTGAAATCCATACACTACATAATTTTTATTTCCTCCTCGCCCTTTTTGTTTTGAATCAATGACCTCTACTGATCTGTATCTCCTAATAACTAAAAATATACCCTGAAAATGTTCTTTCTTTCACAACTTCCTATAGGAAGAAATATATTCTCTTATGAACATATCCACTCTTCCGCTAAAATTCATTTTTATCCCCATTGAATTAAGGAATATGTTGACGCATAAAGAGGTCTAACATTGTTAAACCACTTTTTTGTTCTGTTATCCACTCCATAAGGTAAATTTTATTTGTCATAACCATAGTGAGCTGCCCCAATACAGTTATAATTTCATAAATTCAAGCTATAGCTCTATCCCCATCTTAATTATCTTTAAAAGGATGTAAATACATATATGGGTTATGTTTATTAACACAAATCACATTCCTTTTGTTAGGATCCATTTCTAAATAATGTAATACACTACATTAGATCATAATATTATGAAACAAAAATGAATAATCCCAAAACTAGTGAAACACATAACATAAACAGAATAATTTATACCAATTTAATCTCATAATAATAAAC
Organism: Viscum album; assembly: GCA_963277665.1. Taxonomy (NCBI): domain Eukaryota; kingdom Viridiplantae; phylum Streptophyta; class Magnoliopsida; order Santalales; family Viscaceae; genus Viscum; species Viscum album. The sequence continues at coordinate 387,770,435 of OY728146.1, forward strand.
ATGGTTTCATTAGGGATGTCTTAATTTTCAAATCCTTCATATTTTTTGGTAAATAAAATTTTATTTTTACTAAGAATATCCCTCAAAAGTGCAAAACAAGGTTAAAATTTTTTCCCATTTTCTTGCACCAGGAGATGATTGGGTCAAGACAATTGCTCCCTTTTCATAGTCATTACCCCAAGATGCATCTATTCCATAATCTCATTCACCGGATGTATTCAGAAAGATATTTATTTTATAGGAGAATGGCATAGACGATTCCTTAATAAAACATTAGGAAATCTCTTATATACTGCTCCTTAAATTCTATCACAGGGTATTATACACCAGTCTATGTTTTCTTAAATATAGCTCCTCAAGTTTCATCTAAAATTCCTCTGATACCAACTATAGTGACCCTGACCCCAGAATCCCAGAGTTACTGTATTATTTATACATTATCATAGGATATAAGTAATCTCTTCCCAAATTACCAAATAGTTCAGTTTCCTTACTAGACTATACACATAATTGAAAATCACATTAAATTTCAAAAAATTAAATAAAAAACCAGATTTCCATTGAGACTTTTATTATTCTCATTAGAATATCCCTTCATACAATTCATAATATAATTCCCAGTATCCTAAAGAAATAAAACACAATAAAATGTTGATCTCATATGCTTAGTAAGGGTAAGAGAACAGTGGAAACTATGAATAAATAAGGCATAATAAATATGAAAAGGTAAATAAACAAAACACATTCCATTTAATCAATTATATGAGATTATTATATAAGTAATAAAATATGAAAAATTAATTCCATATATATAATTATATGACCATGAAACATAACTATTGATGTTATAACCAATAAATAATCACATGGAATATTAATAACTAAATTAATAATGATGGAATGCATAATGACGGATATCTAAATCATATCTTCAAAGATTTTCCCATGATATCAAATAACATTGAGGATTTTATAAAGTCATATAATATCATCAATGAATGTACTAACATATCTATATAAATGGGTAAGGCATCAACTAAATCCATATCTAGTTTGTCTCATGTGACCTATCGATGGGTTGAGGGGCTATAGCGGGCTACAATCGTCACTTATGAAGTCAAATTCATTCCTCGTATAAAAGAGGAGAAATATAATAAACATAAACATTCATATTGAAAGTAAAATATGAAATTTAATACTTTCCCCCAATGAATAAACATAATCATAAATCATCTAATATAAAATTAATACTATTAATATAGTACATCCCAAGTCATAAAGATCATAAACCATCCTAAAATATAATAAGGATCACATCATCGGAGTGTATCCCCATTAAATGATATGTAACATCAAATAATTTTTCATTACATGTAAATTTATTTTTAAATATCTCTTAACATTTCTTGAGAAAAATAACCTTTCTTCAAAAATCAACTTTTTATTTTAAAAGTAGAAAATTCATAAAATGTTATAAGAATCCTTTTCTTTAAAAATGACTATTAAAAATTAAGAATTTCAAAAATTACAGGACGAATATTTTATTTATAAATAACCTTTTAATCATAAAAAATAATCATCAAATATTTTATGTTCTTGGTGGTGGGCAATTCTGTACATGTCATATAAGTTCAAAATAACATACCCCTTACAGTATAAAAAAGATAGAAAGGTTCCTTTTTCATAAAAAAGAAATAAAATTACTTTCAAACAATTTTTTAATCGAAAAATTGTAAAAATAATTTAAATAAATAATTTGGGCAATTCTAAAATAATTTTTAATTTTTTCTTATAAAATGTGGTTTCGAAAGAGATTTTATTTTCAAGTGAAGAGAGAAAAAAGTGTGATTATCTTTAATGTATTTTATTAATTATTTTAAGTACCAAATTTAAGAAAATGGTAATATTACTTGAAATAGATTATGTATAACCATATTATAAGAAAATATATCTATTTTCAGATAGAAACACAAAATAATTCCCCCCTAAGGGATACTTAGACAAAAACAGTCTCGAATAATGATGAGATTGTGAAATAAACCCTCACCACTTTGTTAACTTGTGTTATATTATATCATTGGATGAAATAACTCTAATAAAAATTATATACCATGACAATAAAATAATTCATTATATAATAAAAATAGTAGAAAATACCCCACACAAAATAAAAAATTTGTGAATATTGTATATGTATCACAAAATTAAAAGTGAGACGAGTAACCCTTATCATTTTTTTGACTGATCGAAAATATTATTTATATTCATAAATAATAAACTTATTTTTTTATTTAATTTCATAATATATTTTTTTATGTTTATTTTTAATTTTATTTTACTTATTACCATTTTATATAGAAAAACTAAATTAATTAAGTTTACATCAGATATTTTGATGTTATTTGTCTTATCTATCTTAAATAACTTGGGTTGGTTGGATATGGTGAAAGAAGTCACTATTTATTCCAATATAGAATAATAATAATAATGACATAATTATCAAATTTATACATAAATTATAATTTAAATCCCAATCATGATGAATATTCAGAAAAATATAACTATGTTACAATAATTTACAGGGTAGGTCATACATTTGCACGAGTAACATTTCTATTTTTCAAAAATATTTATAAAAAGAATTTCTGTAATATTTATTTTTATATAATGATATAAATATCATATATACTATATTATTTCATTAAATTTACTTATATATATCATCTATGTGGTCTGGTAATGAAAACAATTCCCATTGCTTTGTGAAGGAGATAGTCCACACGCACACAAATGATGTTATCATTTTTTATGTAAAAATGAAAATGATATATTATCATTTAATAATGAAAAATATTTCATTAATATAGTTATTATTTCATTTATATCACATATATTAAACAACATTTCCCATATTACCTTCCATGTAAAGTGTCTGTGAAAAAAAATCCCTTCACTTTGGAAGATAATAGTTCATTGTACACACGAGCGACATTATCGTATCACCTATAGAATGGAAAGTAATAAATGTATATATATGATATTATTAATAGTTGGTGTAATTATATTATAATTATCATATATATTCTTTATATCCATCATTATACCAAACCATGAGAGGTTGTAATAGAGAAAATGAATGACATCGGTTCGCAAGGCGGTAATAATCCATAAAAAAGAATGATGATTTCGTTACACATTTGATGGAAGTGGGGAGAGTTTTAGATAATTACTTTATTATAAACAAATATAAGTTTATTTAGGATATTTATGTAATTATATCATCAGTTTTAGATAATAAATTAATGATATATTATAAGAAATAAATAAAAATTTCGTTTGAAGGACGTCACCTATTCTCCTAGTTGTCGCCATAGGTTTGCAAAAAAGTCTTCCCAGGTTGTATTTTTTCCAAAAATAAGTTATATAGGATGAGTTTAGTTAATATTTTAATTTATATGGGATGTTATTTTCTAAAACAAATGGCTTTAGTGGTGTTAATATTAGTTTATATGTGGTGTCCTGATATAAGTGGGGTGATTCCCAAACTTTTATTTTGTGAATATATGATCTTTTCTCTATAGATATTTTAGGATGATATGTATATTTTCTGAGTCAAAAATATAGGTTATTTTATCATAATAAAAGTATTTATCTTATTATACATAGGTAATGTCTATATTATATTTAAGAAATATTTTTTTAGATTATATGAATTAGAAAAACACATTATAATTAATTAATTTTATGAGTTTATAACAAATTTATTTATTCATAATATTAAAATATTCTACCATTTATACATATTAAAAAAATTGTGATTATCTTTAGATAGAAAAATATACAATTTGGTAATAGGTGAATAATTTTAATTGAATGAAGTATATGTGCCTATCAGTCATGGTTATTCTTAAGGTTAATTATTGTTATATGAACAGAATATGAACTACATTAATAAAAATATTCTATGTTATTATAGTAATCATTATATGAGAAAAAATTTTAACAGGTAATTCAATTTTTGTGCTCATTTTTATTGACTATGTGATTTTGGAAACTATTGGAGGTGTATTTTTTTAGTATTTTTACCAACACCCTACATATTATCTTCAGCTAAAATGTAGTTTATCTTGTTTAAAATTAAATTATAATAGGTACGTAATTATTTTTTTGGACTCATTAAAAACTAGATTGGTGTTAGTGTTGGTTTAGATGAATTATTCTTCATTATTAATTTCATTGGGAGTCTACTTTGGGTATGGGGATTTATTTTTAACTTATAATCTCATTTTATTATTATTTTGGAGTTTTGTTAATTGGTTTTTTAATGTCCCAGACGCCAGTAAACTAGAGACAGTGTGTAATTAATTGCATTGGCACTAGATATAGGTAATCATATACTGAAAGACTAAACATTTTATTAGTCTTGGTAAAATATATACAGACATTAATTTCACAGAAAATTGAAAACATAAAATACACATAGTGTTTTCTTTAAGTACATCGTTATTCAACATTGCATATCCCTTCTATATCAATCAAAATGTAATTCTAAATATCATAGTGAAAATAGATCACAATAAATGGTTAATCTCAAATTATATGTAAGGTTAATCATATTGACTAAGAAATGAAAAATAAATATGTATAATTAAAATGTAATGATGAATAATTGAAACACATTCTATTAAAACATTAACTTGAGAAAAATATGGAAGTAATAAAGGATGATCAAATAAATCTACATAACTAATCACATGAGCTTGTAATGTATCCATGGATATTATATTTAATCAAATAATCACATAGAAATAAATAATAGATATCATAATAAAGGAATGAATAATTTTATACATCAAAAACTTATTTTCAACACTTTTCACTAGATGGTTTAAATTTGTGGTTAAAAACCAGTCTAAATTGTCCAACTAATTTGTATCATTAATCCTTTAGATGCATCATGAGGATATATAAAACTGGACCACACCCTTTACCTACTAAGTCCAATGAATTCATAAATTAAAATGAATGAAACGTGATCAAAATAAACATTCATACTGAAAAAACATATTAAATGATAATACTTACCCCAATCATTTACACATATTAATAAACCATTTAAGGTAATATGGTGAATGGTAATAAAATAATACATACTCTATAAAACTGATCATAAAACATCAAAATAAATAATAATAATGAAATGAACATAATATTTACAAAGGGATCATAAGCGTAATAAATGGTTGTTTTGGTTGTCAATTATAAATACCATAATAATGTCATTAAGAGAAGTTCTGAGAAAAAACAACCTATTCACTAAGAAAATATCTTTTATTAACTAAAATTTTTCAAAATATCTTTTAAAAAAATTATTTGAAAATGAACTATTAAAAATATAATTTAAGGATTAAATCATTGAGTAGGAAATATGGTAGTGAATTCTACTTGTGTTATACACACTAAACAAATGATTACTTTCACATTTTAAAAAAAATCCAAATGGGGATTTTTTGGAAAAAAATTTAATATTCCTTTCAAGAAAATTGTTGAAATGTAAATAATGGGTTAAAATAATCTTAATGAATCATTTGGGAAATTTTAAAAACATTTTTGAAAACATTTTTATAAAAAAATGTTTTGGAAGAAAAGTATTTTAAATGAAGAGAAAATAAAGTCAGATTTTCTTAAAAACATATTCATAGCCATTTTAAGTACCAAAGAGCAGGAAAATGGTACTATCACATGCAAAAATTAAATAAATAATTAAAGGATAATTATTTTAGACTTATTTTTAATAAATATAAAATAATTACTCTAATTTAGACTTAAATATAAACAATCCTAAATAATAGTGAGATTCTGAAATACACCCTTATATTTTGGTAAAATTTGAATCATAAGACCCCTGAAAGGAATAACATAAAATTAAACACTAAATAAATTTAAAATAAATATATTCATTATATAATATACAAACATGGGTATAATATACACTACATAATGAAATAAGTGGTGGATATATCATATGTCTCAAGAAAGTAAAAGTGAGATGACAAACCATTATCTATGGTCTGATTTCAATTGTACATGTTTCAGCTCATTTATAAAAAATACAGGTTCATTATAAATATATTATAAGAACATAATCAAATATATCATTCCATATATGACTTACCTATAATATTTTATCACTAATTTATTAGAAATTCTTTGTTTAAATTATAATATCAGGTGATAATTCCTCTATTTTTCATATATGTTTTAGTTCTGTAATTATAATGATTTTACTTTGATAATGGTACCATATTCTATAATATGATAAAAATGATATCAATATACTATATTTATTATATATATTTATTTTGACTAATATTAATATTATTGATAAAAATTGGATTACACAATTTATGGAGACGGTAGGCAACACATATCCTTGAACGTTGTTTCCATTTTTCTTAGTGGAAGGAATAAATGTAAAATAAAAATTAATTCACCTTTATAGATTCATTAATATTTCATATATCCAATTTATATTAATAAAAAATATCCTTATTGACATCCATATAAATATAAAAGGAATACATCTCATATCACTACATTGAGAAATTAGTCCACACATATGCACGAGTGACGTTATTATTCTCCAACGGTATTGTATGTTAAGAAGTACTATGTGATATTTTATTTACAGAAGTATGTTTATGTCATATATATCTCATATATAAATTAATTATAATCTTACTACCATCAATTTAAGTCATAAATGATAAATTGATCACATCACTTCATGAGGCGGCAGTCCTCCATACAGACGAGCGACATTATCATATCTCCCGTATAATGGATGATAAGAAGGTGTATATAGTATGATAATTAAAAGGTATAAAAATTTAATAAATGTCAAATAAATATGTTAAATTGATCAATATATCCATCCTAAAAATCTTTTTGTGGAAGACGAATTACCTCGGTTCCTGAGGCGGTAGTCCACTATACACACAATCGATGATATCATTTACCATTTGATGGATGTGAGGCATATAGTAAATTAACATAACAAAATATAATATAAATATATGATAGATAGTTTTGTTTTTATATTCTCATATATGAAGAATATTTGAAGGAGGACGTGGATGAAATGAAACAAATCCCCATATCAATGATTTTATCTCTTCTTCGAAGAACCATATTTAGTTTATACCCAAAGCCTTTCTAGATTTTAATTATCATAAAAAAGGTATCTATAATGTTTTTTTATTTATAGGTGATTTTTTGGGAGGTATTTGAAAAAATAAATGGATCTAGAATTTTGAAGAGGGGAGGAGAGAGGTGGACTTGTATAAGTGGGGGAGGGTACACACTTAGTGTTCATGAATGGAAAATGTGATAGCCACTTTTTTATTAACCCATGAGACATAAAAATCAGTTATTATTGGACCTTATAGGTTATAATGTAATACTAAGGTTATAAAATGGGTTTTTTAAAAATTTTATGACAATTTTCCTGATTATATTCTTAATTTAAACTCTCGGTAAACCCATTTTTACCCTAACAGTATTAATTAATTTTTATTGTTTTCCCTATTAAATTATGTCAAAATTTAATTAAATATTTTTTATAAAATACATTATATTGAGTTTAAATTTGGATTCCATTTTTTCAAATTAAATTCACAGAATATCCAGAATTAAATTAAAAATTAAACTTGCAAACATGTTTAAAAAATCGATTTTCAATAAAAACCTTCCAATGTTTAAAATATATTAATATCATAATTCAATATGAAATAGATTAAAATGTACTAAATTAGTTAATTAATAATATAATATAACTAATTTCTCTTTAAAAACAATTTAATTATAATTTTACTTTGTATATAATTTAAAAGAAATGGATGTTTTCAATAAAAATCTATATTTTTCACTATTCGTACAAAAATTAATCTTATCAGAATATTCTCAAGATTTCACCAAACAAGTTATTTCTAAATTAAATTTTAAAAATTAATGTAAATTTTTTCAAAAAAATTATAAAATTGGTAAAGAATTAGTTTTTAATTATGTGTAATAAGTGAGACTAAACCACCATTTTCAATAAACTCCAAAAATATTTCTTTTTTCTTTCAAATGATTCTTATTATCATTATAATAAATAGATATAGATTGAATTAATTTTATAAATTTTTAAAAAAATATCATTTATATAATTTATTTATTATTATTCATCCCCATAAACTTAACAACTATGATAAAATTGACGTTTTTAAATAACAATATTTTAATAATGTATTATATTTCATTCAAACTGATTGTTTTGTGTATTTAAATCTATAAAGTAGATTAATTTTTTAAAATGAATATATTGTAAAGTATCAGGCTTCAAAATTCTACTATCATATCAATTATTTATGTCATATGAACAATCAAATATAATGTTCTTATTTTGAAATTTTGGGATGTTATATTATACCCCTTAAATAAATGGTGTCCCCACAACTAAATTTTTATTGCGGTAACCAAGGGTTTGATATTTGAAAATACCATTCATGAAACCCCACATCATTCAAAGGGTTAATAAAAAGTACCCATGATAAAAAAAATTAAGTATGAATTTTATCCATAATGACACATTACTATTTCTCCAAGTAGGATAACATTGGTGGAAAGTATGGATATAGACAAGGATGAAAAGCACAAATAATTATAGAGAGTGATATAGATCATTGATGACATTAATTTCAATTATCTTTAAAATTTAATAAATAGTGACAAATAAATCTTATATGTGTTAGGGGACCATTTGATTCATTGGAAATCATGATTCCAGAATAATTTTCTTTTTTAAATATTTGTTTCATGAATTTGATCAATTCCTTTATTATCTTATACTGAGAACATAATAAAATATACTTACCTGATGTATTTATATTTTAAATAAAAAATTACATCCTTTTGTTGTTCTTCATTCAGTTTCAAATTTATCTCTAACACTAGGAAATGAATATCCAATAAGAAGGTTTATACCTGAAAAACTAAAATTAACATTTAGCATGTCATTAAATTAATAAACTAATGACTACTAGGTCCTCATATCATTAGATATTTTCTAAAACCAAAATGGATATCACAAGTTGACCAATATAATACATTAATCTATAATACCTCAATAGTAACTCCAAAAATTCATCTTAGTCAATTTGATAAATAATTAACATTTTGACACCTACAAAATATGTCTGACAAAATTCAAAGTCTAAAAATTAGAATGCAGGTCACTAAATCAACATTATATTTCCAATACAATATAATGTGGCACATAATGTCACATTAGAAATATTTTGTAACTAATTACCATAAAACATTAATGAAAACATTAATTCTTCCAAAAATAAAATCTTAGAATGTAGAATATATTTTATAAATCCAAACATGAAGTAAACATCAAAAAAAAATATAATAAACCCTCAAATAACTATCCAATTTCACAGTCTCCTATATTATATAATTAAAATATATTTCTCATTATTATATCAACATAGATAACATACTAATTGTTATTATTCCTAAACCATGTGATTTCTAATAATTTCAACTTCCCAAAGAATCACTTTTCTTTTTATTTGTACTATTAAATATATGCTATCAAATCATTAAAGAAAAAATTCTACCGTACAGTTCTGATAAATTTAAAAATTATTATAAATAGAATATCATTGATAAATTAATCCTATAATATATTTTTTAGTCCTAAAACATAATCAAATTAATCCTTTAAATTTGTTCATATTAATGGCATATACTTGACTCTAATTCCTTAGTTTCGTCCGAAGACAATTTCAATAGATGATTTGGGTATTTTTTTGTGTTGTTCCCCATCTCCTTGAAATTTAAACACTGAACAAAAAAATTTACTTACACATTAATTGAAATGAAAAGTGGTCTTTATCATCTCAATGGAATTAAACCAACATTCCCTTCAAAAAAGTACAAGGGTGTTTCTTTCCATCATTATTACATGTGAGAAAACCCTTCCTTCCCATTGTTCCCCTTATCCATTTTTTCCTTTTACATCATCTTATTCTCTTAATTTCATTCAAATCCATTATAATTATATAATTCTTTCTATATCCTGAAAACATTTAATATCATGTCCCTGTTTGCTGAGAATATTTTTATAGACTATTTTCCATCGAATGAATATCTTAAGCACATCAAGGAAGCAATCATTCTTACTCTTTGAATTAGTTTCATTAATATGGATCTCATTCCATATTCTTTGTGATAGTAATAAATAAAGTAATACACAATATAATATCATTACATTATGTATCATAATGTACAATCCCAAAAATAGTAAGACACTTAACATTAACTAAAAATATTATACATGGATAATCACATAATCATAAAAATGTTTTCTTTGGTAAATCTTCCAATCCATAAAAATATTTTCAAATACTTTATAAATATTTCTTAAGAAAATGTGAATTAACATAATAATATATATTATATTGTAATACTAGGGGTGTAGTAAGCCTCATTCTCGTATACTAGGAAATGTTTGAGTCCAGCTCGATGTGCATTTTTCTTATTAATTGCCACTGGGAACATATATACCAGAACCACACCCACCTATAGTATCCAAAAACGAATTTATTTCTAAAAAAACAACATAATATTCTCTTGACCAAAAAATTGGTATGTTTTTTTAAAATTATACATATCCTTAAAATAATTTATAGGGTTATATTCCCTAATCTATGTTATCATAAATATAGTTCATAAAGTTTCTACAAAACTTCCTCTAATACCAAATATAATGATCCAAAATTTAACAACCTAGAGCATATATATACTTTATTATATTATAAATAGATAAAAGGAATCACATCCTAGAGGACTGAATAGTTTAGTAGTCTTCGTAAACTAGATACATACTTGAATTTCACTTACATTTGAAAACAAAAATTTCACAAAGTGTTTTCATTGGGAATTACATTTTTCCACTTAGAATATATGTATATAAAAATAAAAAAACACTTCTTGGTATCTTGGGTAAAATAAAACATAAGAATTTATAGAGATCAAATGATTAATAATGTAAATATTATAAAAAATCAATCACCAATAAATAATCATAATCAATATTGAAAGGTTAATAACCGAAAAACATTCCATTTAAATCTTAACTTTATAATAATATGAAAAGAATAAAGGGTGATAAAATAAAGGCACATAATTAATCAAATGAGACCTTGAACCTTATCCATGGAAATTCTAATTAGTTGAGTAATCACATGGAAATAAAAAATTGATCTCATGATGAGGGAATTAATAATTTTGTACATCTAAAACATATTCTCAAGACTTTTTACAATATAATTTAAATATATGGGTAAAAATATGTCTAATTTTTCAAACTGATTTCCCTCATGAGAAATATTTGTGCATTAATTGGTATTTATAACTAGGACCCACACATCACTTACTTATTCCAATGTATTCATCATATAAAAGTTTTGAAACATGATCAAAAAAAACATTCATATAAAAAACTAACATTTTAACTGATAACACTATCCCCAATAAAATAAACTTAATCATAAACTATCTAAATTGATATGGTGAATGGAAAGAAAATTATACATCCTTTGTTAGAATAACCATGAAATAGTTAAATATATAATAAAAATTATATCAATTAAACATATCCCCATTATATCATATTTAAAATAAATTTTTGGCATCATTAATGAATATCATTACTATTATAATTCCCCTATAAACATTTTTTAGAAAAATAAAATTTTCACTTTGAAATTTTCATTTTAAAAACTAAAAGATAAACAATATTTTAAAAATACTTCTTTTCAAAATAAAATTTAAAAATTTAAAATTAATCAATAAACCATTGACTGGTAATGAACATATGAAACTCTATTCGTATATTAAATGTAATAAAAATATTCCATTGACATTTTTAGTAAAATCATAATGGGAATTTTTTATGAAATGGTACCAAAATTCCTTTCAAAAGAAATAAAAAGTAAAAAAATTGTTAGAAAGGTAATTAAAAATTTATTTCTATAATGTTAAAAATATTTTAGATTTTTTTAGTAAAAATAGTTTTAGTGGAAAGACATAAATGATGATAAATTTTATTAGAAGCATTTTATAAATAATTTTATGCACTAAATAGTATAAATTCTGTATTATTTCTTGAAAAATATTATGAATAACTAGAGTATAATAAAATTGATTGATTTTAATTAATATCAAAAAAATTCACCAAGGATGTGTTAAATATATATAATCTAAAATAAATATGAGATTGTGAAATATAACATTATGATTTTGGTAATGCCTAAAACATAAGTCTCGTGAAAGGAATAATGTCACATGAAACTGAAAATACCATTAACAAAAATATATTCATGATATAACATTTCAAAATGGGTATTATATACCCCACACCAATTAATAATTCCTGAATATGGAATATGAATCATGAAAGAAAAAATGAGATGATAAACCCTTACCAAAAGTATTATTTCCTTCATATGTGGGGTGAAAAATGAGTCGGGGCAGTTCTAGTATGTGGAATATTCGATGATGGTGATATTATATGTATCCATTAAAAATAACAAGAAATTATTGGCTATTTATGGTTCTTTTTATTGTTTGTTTTTTCTTCCTAAAGTAGTGTTACGTATGAAGATTATGAGTTTCCTTCTTGTTTTTTATTCCTCAAATACATCTGTGAAATTTATTTGTGTTTTGTATGTGAAAGCTTTTGTTCCAGTTGCGATGATTTTGGGTTGGTTTTCATTACTCTTGTAACTGGCTCTGGTGGTTTGGGCAGTGTAGAAGTCGAGATAACGATGGAGTACTACGTTGATGATGGAAGATGGCAGTGACATGACTCTAGCTAATGTGGTGGCTCTTAGATCGAAGCCTCCTCGGGTTTGGTGTTGGTTTTGAATTTCAAATTTCATTTAATAATCTTGTATTTGGATTCCCACTTGATGATTGTGGTTCCCACATTCCCTTAAAGCATCTGTATTGAAGACATAAAAAAATAATTTTGTGACAATACTATAACTATAAAAATTTTCTAAATATCATTTAAATATGTTAAATAAATCATTACATCTAACCTTGAAATTTATGACAAAATACGAATTAAATCGATTCGTGAGGTGGTACTTCGTAATACACATGATCCAAAGTTTCAATTACCATTTTATGGACGATAATATTGATATAGTTTATTAAATCAACATAATAACATATTAGTATATATTAGATATCTTTTTTAATATATTATCTTATATGGAAAATAATTTTTGTGGGTGGATGAATAAATAAAACAAATACGCACATTAAGGATTTTTCTTCTTCTTTGGAGAACAACTTCTTCATTATAATTAAATTTTTTCTATATTGGTGTTGTGATTAATAAAATGTTTATATGATTTTAAAATGGATGTAAGGAACATATTTTGAAATTTATATTCTCATCCAAAGGGATTTGGAAGTGTGAATATGGGAGGAGAGGGGGTCGCCCTGTATAAGTGGGGGAGTGAAAACAGTATGTATTTTTAATAGAAAAATTGATACCCAAGTTTTTATCATACCCAAAGCCTCAAAAATGGGTCATGATCAAATATTATAGGATATATGGTAGAAATATGGCTATAATATTTGAGTTTTAAATGTTTTAGATCATTTTTAACCATTGTCTTCTTAGTTTAACCCTCATGTAAACTAATTTGTACATTAACACAAGTAATTATGTTTTACTATTTCCAAAATTAATTATGGAAAAAAATTAGAAAAAATTATTACATATTGTAAATTATTATTATTACAAATATGGAATCTATTTTTACAAAGTCAATTAACAAAATATTTAGATTTCAATTTCAAATTAAACCAGTCGGTTCGTCAAAACAATGGGTTTTCTGAAGAAAAGTTTTCAAATTTTCAAAGTGTAATAATATGAGATTTCAAAATTAAATTGATTAAAATGTCATAAATCAGTAAATAAATAATATATTTTAAATAATTTTACTTTGAACCCAATTTAAAATATAATTTTCTGACATAAATCATTTAAACAAAATGGTAGTTTTCAGTAAAAATCCATATTTTCACTAATCATAAAAAATTAAATATATTTATAAAATTACAAAAAAGTCACCCAAATATAATTTTGAAATGTATATTTAAAAAATGATGTTTATTTTTTAAAAAATATATATATTTACAAAAAAATTAGTTTTTAAATTATGATGGAAAAGAAAGACAAAACATCCTTTTTGAGAAATAATTTTTTTTAGAAAACATGTTTTTGTATTCCAAATAATTATTACTTTATATAAATTCAATAGATATCCATTAAAATTATTTTATTAATGTCTACAAAAATAATATTCTTAATTTTTTCATTATTATACATATCCTCAATTGTAACGGTTATGTTATAATATTCCTGATTAAATAATAATATTTTAATAGAGTATCGTGTTTCGATCAAACCTGATGTTCCATGCATTGTATGTTATCGAATAAATAGAATTTAATTAAAAATTAATATATCTTAAATTCTTAGGTTCTTACATTCTATTCTAATCTTGGTGTTTTTTGACACATATTTTATCAGATATTGTTTTCCTCTTTTAAATTATTGGGGTTTTATATTTTTTAACTAATAAATAAAAATTCGTCTAGACTGCTTTAAGAATTATCTAAAATTATATAAATATGGTACTTTTTCTATATTATATGGTTATATTAGGAATCACTTGTGTATAGGTTAATCTATATAGAAAATTGTGTTTATGATTATTTTGGAAACATCCAATATATGAACATGTCATGTCATATTTCTGGTAGAATGTAACTTTGACTCAATCTGTTGAGTAATGTGGAAAAAGTGACCCTCAATGAAAAACTACAAACAATGATTCTAGTATATAGACCATGGGAGTCACAAAATTTTCAATAGATCAAAGATAAAATAATTTGGTTAATTTTCATATATCCATATCAAGTGTCAACTTTAAAATATATGTTAACAAAATATTCAGAAATTTTTTAATAGGAAATGTAATTAATTAAAAAAATTGATAAGGTTAAATGTATATCATTAAAACATTCTCAACTGGAAGTAAATTTAAAGTATGATAGTGACTATAAATAATCACCCTCTCAGGATCTAATTATTTTTCTCTTCTAAAAGTATTATTTTCCCTATTTATGATTTATAAAGATTAAACACCTCAATAAAAATTTATAGAATACCATATTTAAACAAATAATAGTATATTAAAAAATATTAAAATATTATAATGAAAAGAGAATACGTGGTTATTAAAACATTTATATAAAAAATGGTTACTAAAATGATTTTTAAAAAATTAATTGAGTATCTTGGAAAAAAAATAGCTTCTTAAAAGTAAATAGAAAATGGATAAATGTTGATAAAGTGAACATGATAAGAATTCACTTCTATCCTATGTATTCATTATTAAAAATTTTTCATTTTTTTCATTCTCACAATTTATTTTACTTTATAAAAAATAAATAATGGTATATTAGTTCCAAATCAGGAATATAAAACACAATGTCAAATCAGATCTCGGATTTCTTTAAATGTTGGGCCTAGTTCTCAATAAGACATCTTCTTTCCAGAAATAAAACAAAGGCTATTATTAAATTGGATTTAAGAAGTTTTATTCATATATTATTTTGAATAGAATTATCTCTTTAAAAATAATAAGGCATGGGATAAAACACAATACAAAGGTAATGAAAAATAACAAGGTTGTATTAGCCATTAAATATTATATTTAAGAAGATATAGTGGGTTAATTTTCTTTATATCACAATTTCATGTCATATATTGTGATGTCTTATTAAAATACATATATTTAGTTCTATTTAAATATTTATAGATCCAACCATCATAATAAGTTTTATCCTAACATATTTATTAAAAACATTCGTTAGACTAATAAGTGTTGAGGTGAGTATTAACATCAATCATTGGTTAAATATAAATATTTAAAGTCGCTAATAAACTTTTAATAAATATTGGATGAAAATTCATTTGTTTTATTTTCAAAACTTAATATTTTGTCAAAAATATCTCCTCGAGTTAGACTTTATATTTTTATATATTATGACAAGATAAATGGATTCTGAAAATTCCATCTACTTGTTTTCACTAGATACTACACCACTATTAGGCAAATATAGTGGGTTCTGTTCTAATACTTTTCTCTTTATATATAAATATTAAAAATGAGTTTTATAAATATTGTTAAATTATTTTCACGCAGGATTAATAAATTAAATAAAACTGAAATAATATTAAAACAAAATTATCATTGAATTTCATTGAAGAAATGACTTGAAAATCTCTCCATTTTTAATGATTACATGAAAATCACTAAAATATATTTTTTTTGAAAAAATTGTCAATAGAAAATTTTATATATATAAATAAAATAAAACTTATATCCCCCTAAAATAAGTATACATAAATGTTATGTAATTATATTATAATTTTGATAGGTAAACCTAAACTTTTCAAATAACACTTTTAATAGATAACCATGACCATATTACACGTTGTGATTACAAAAAAATGTTTTTGTAGGTTATAATATTATTATATGATATTAAAGATCGAATTATTTTGATAGGTCCTATAAATAAAAATATTTTTTATTCTAATAATTTATCAATGATCCTAAATTATTATATAATAAATATTTAAAAAAATTATATAAATAATTAAATATACAAGAATATGAAAAAATAATATAAATTCTCTTATGATGGAGGGGAAATTTTTTAAAGTGAAATATAATCCCTTAATTTTTACTAAGAACTAAATAATATTAATTTTATGAGTGATTTTATTGGTATTATATTTTATCTTATTATTTTCAACCTAAAGTTTCTTGATCATATAATAATTTTTTTTCAAAAGATACATCTATCCAAAATAGTTTATGATATTCATGAATGATTCTTTATCTTACTAAAACCTGACAGAATGATCACTAAATTACTAAAACTATTCCCAACATACTCAATGAAACATTTAATTTTAAGTATTATTGGGCTCAAATATATATAATATTTTTTAAAAATTATGGTTTTAATATTTTCTAAGATTTATTTTATTTATTATACTTGGGTATTAATTTTAATTTCTTGTATTAAATTACAGATTAAGAATAAATAATTTTAATTATTTTGGTAGGTATGGATTGGTATAGATCATTAATAGTTACAAGGTCCTATATGGTTATAGAAAGATTTATCATGATAAAATATGGGTTCCACAAAAGGTTTATTCAACCAAGTGTAAACAATTTCTAACATAGTAAGTAGTGATTTTTAGTTTTTTTTGCTTATGTTTTATTCAAATTTAAATTTTTAATACTTATTGTTTATATTTTGGAGGAGGGTTACAAAATATAGGTTGACTATTAGTTTCCAAATAATGTTTAAGACCCTTTTTTCTTCTAATATTTATTTAGATCCATCAATAACGACTCTTCTAAAAGAGAGATGTCTTGATGTATCTTGATTATTATTATGTAATTTCATAGAAGAAGTGGTACGAAAAATATTCTTGGCTAACTATAAAATTAATCGTTCAAAATAAATGTCAAAATTAGTATTTTTATCGCTAGGTTGAGGTTGTGTTATTACAGGTGAAAGAGTTGGTGTAGGAATAAGAGTCTTGATAATACCTTGTACCCAATAGTTTTGAAAAAAGAACATATTCCATTTGGATTATTTAGCCTCGTTGATATTTACTTATTGATAACCATTTAATGGTCCCATTATATTTCATTATAGGTTTTCCTCAAGAAATATTTTAGTTTCATGGTTTGTCACTATTATTAGAGAAATACTCTATGAATTTGTGGATATTAAAACTATTAATCAAGTAAGGGTGTTAATTTTGAAAAATATAAAAACCTTAATTATATTATTTTCTAATCAAAAAAACTCAACCATTATTCCTCTCCTAAATTTTTTTTCATTTTCATATTTATTTTATATTCCTTCCTCTTTAAAAATAAAAAAAATTCTTAATAAATAATTAAAAAACCAATATTATTTTTTATTACAAATTATTTAAATTTTATACCGTAATATATAATTTTATCTTCTTATATATCGGATATATCAATAATAAAATTTAATATAATAGAAAACCCCCACATTAGTATTTGTATTTAAGGAATCACAGTAGCATTTCATTGTTCTTAATCAAAAATCCCAATAATCCTTTTACTGAGATTGAGTTGTCATCATTATATAGTAGAAATATAAACACTTATACTCTTCTCTTACTCCTGATGACATTCCAAGATAGACATCACCAAATATTTTATCCAAAAAATAATGATTAATAATGTATATTATTAAATAATTTAAAATATATCCTTCAAATAAAATGACTATATTACTAGCACCGTAATTGTAATACCCCAGGTAAATAAAGAATATGACATTTTCACATTTATCCATATTTTTGAATAAAGTATTTATATTACTTTAAAGGGTACACTATTCTCGATGGCGTACCGAAAACACAACAACGATTTTCTTGGGAATCTTACGTTGCACTCTAATAATAAAATAATATTATTTTAAATGTTAGTTAACGCCTAGTCGTTGTAATGGCGGGAATTAACAGAACTAACTACTAAATGATTATATATGTTTGTCAAATATTTTTAAATTTTACAATAAATGTTAGAGGATTAAAAATGAGAATGAATCCAATTTTAAGCGTAAACATTCTAATATTCTTTAAAAGGACGATTAACCACCTTTTGATGGTGAACCTCTTTTAAATCCACTTTTTGACAATTTTATGTGTTATATTTGACAAAATAAAATTCTTCTTTATAATCGGGACATCAACATTTACTTTGTGTAAATTTTTGGTATTTTTCCGATAAAGTTCATTTTTTAATGAATAGTGAAAAATGTTGTATTTTAATTCAAAACCTCTTTTTAATATAATTTATTTATATGATTAGATTTTATTTTAAATTGTTTTTAAAGTTAAATTATAATATATTTTTACCATTTAATCCAATAGTGGTCATTGAAATTAAATTCACTTTTGAATTGGACTTATACTAACGTCAATATTTTAATAGATATTGTTTCTTAAAAACATGCTATTTGTTTTGACAGCGGGAATTAATTATTAAATTAATTAATGCAACTTATATGTTTTGAATTTTGTAAAATAGACATAATTTTTTAATTTGGAATATCAAATATAGCTTAGGGTGAATTTTTGGTATTTTTCTGAAAAACTTCAATTTTAGATGAATAGTGAAACCATTAAGTGGTAGTTAAAGAAACTGATTTTTCGTTTAAATGAAACTTTACAACTTCTGTAATTTGACTTTTAAAAATCTGACATACATGGTTGTCATTAAGAAGTAAAATTTGGTTCAATGAGATTAAAATAATTTTTCGTGAATAGTAAATTTTATGTTTTATTAATCGGGATTAAAGGTAATTAGTATAATTTAAGGTAAAAATAATGTTTTAATAATATGAAATGACCTAGAAACATGTCCTACCCTCATTGGATGTGTCATGGCCTACCAAGAAAATCTATGGGTCAACTTGGGGATCCCATGGAGCCACTTTGGTACGAAAATGACATAAATAACTTTTTATTTAAAATTAAAATAAAAATGTCACAAACATGAGTTGTTTTAATAAAAAAAATTAAATTGAGTTATACAAGTCATATTTTTGACTATAAATATTCATTAGAAATCTAAAACTATTTCCTACATCATGATTTTTTTTTATAATTTTTAGATATTATATAAATTAATTTATTTATGACACCATGATGATGGAGCGATTACCTCATTATTTAACGATTTAAATAAAATGAAAAGATAATGTAAAATCTAAGACCTACACATGTCAAAAACCTACTGGATGGGTGGATTTAGAACTCTTATCACCTTATCCTTGAAATATATAATTTTGGGAACTTTAAAATCTGAAAAGCATATTATAATAAAGTAACCTTTTATAACTTTTCAAGAGTGCCCCTCCTCTCCTCTTATAAAAGGCCCCCACCTATACCACCTTACCCACACCTCTAAAGCATTTGGATCAGCCAACCCCTGCCCATTTTGTCTTTCCACATCCCTATCTTCATCATTGAAGCCTCACTTTGGGCAGAATCCTTTCCAAGGAATCCTTTGATCTCAAATCAAAGAGAGTTACCCGATTTTAAGGTAATGTCTTCTCTTGTGTTCTTTTGTTTTATTTTGCTTCTCCAAACCCCTAAACTCTTTTTATTACTTTTTTTTTGTAACAACACCAGTATATTAAATATACTAGTATGTTTTTATAAAAAGGATTCTAGCTACAGTTTTACACACCTCCGTCTAATGGTTAAAGAACATACTGTTTCTGTGGATGGCGAATTACTGCCCCACAAAACGATGATTTTTCAATATTCTTTTAACACCTTCAAAGGTGGCCATTAAGATGTCACTATATTTATATATGATATATATTATGTTTATATTTCCTTAATCTTCTGTATTTTTCATTTATGGAATACCTTTATTGTTTCCATTATGGGTAAACACGATATCTTCATTTTAGGAAGTGCAGACTACCGCCCCCTCAAAGTGATTTGATTCATTAATGCCATATGTGGGATGTATAAAGGATGTAATTAATGTTATTACATATTATATCCTACTGGAATTATAATATACCTTTATATCATTATTATTTCATTCTATTTATTAAAAAAATAAATGAATCTAGCGTTCATGCGTACGTACGGCTTACCGTCTCCATGAACGGTACATTTCATTTCTTATCTCCAAATGTTATGTACTATTATAAGTACATATATATAATGGATATATATGTAATATATTAAATCTAAATGATGGATATCATTCTGGAATAATAATATATATATCTCTCATTTTCATTTAACTCCATTAATATGACAAAAAATGAAAGTAGCATTCATGCGTACGTACGGCCTACCGTCTCCATGAGCGGTGCTTTTAATTTTTTTATCTCCAAATGCTATGGAATATTATAAAATGAATATATTCTGTATATATATGATATTTAAAACATAAATACTATTCTGGATATGATGTACCTATAACTACATGGAAAATTCTTTTCCAACAAGTTCAATTTTTACTCATGTACCGAACATCGACAAAAACGTTTGATATGATCTCACTTTATTAACCAATTATTATAACATTATAATATGTTATATGAACTGAATAATAATCTTTAAAATAGTTCCTTAATAAATTATAAATTGACCAAATTTTATTATTCAGGAGATTAAAGAACGATAGAGTCATGTTAGACACGAGGTAAGGGAACCTACCCCTCTCTTTCTTTTTAGGTACACCCTTTTATGTCATTCCTTTTAAGCTCATATTTTCTATGATAGGGGTGTTCTTTTATATTACTATTACTGTAATTTTTATGTTCATAGGATGAGAGACCCTATTTTCCCTCATCAAGCCATTTTGGAAGAGTTGATTGGCGCCGTTAGGCTGCCGAAATTTCGTAAGAGATCCAACCTCTCTTTTTCTTTTTAAGTGCTCTCATTTATGTCAATTCTTTTAAGCTCCTATTTTTTATGTTGGGGAATGTTATTTTATATTACTGTTTCTATAAATTTTATGTTAACATGATGAGAGACCCTATTTGATCTCATCAATCCATTTCTTGATGTTTTAAGTGGTGCCGTTAGGCTGCTGAGTTTTCGTAAGGGATTTTTCATCTCACTTTTATTCTCGTGAGATTTATGATACATTTCACACCATTTCCTTTGAGTGGTATATGTAATTCCCATTATTCTACTCTTTGTGTAATGTACTTTATTTTATGAGTATTTACATCAATGTTTTTTTATCCTTCTTTCATGGGGTGTATGTTTTAAATGATACCCAAGTCGGTAAGGGAACCTTTTACCCTCCTCTTTTTAAAAGACTTATTTTGTTGGGTCTTTTAATTTATATATTTTAATGTTGGGATATTTTCTTATATATCATTATTGATGTAAATTTTATGACTAAGTGATGACAACCCCTTTTAATCTCTTATCAACTCATTTTCTGAAGATGGAAGTGACGCCGTTAGGCTGTCGAATTTTTACCGATGGAACTTCTTAACCCAATTTCGATTTCTTTGGGTTCAACTTGTACTTATTGAATATTTTATCCTTTGAATATGTGTGAATGACCTTTTATTGTTTTACACCTAATATCCACTTATATTGGGTGTATTTATATTTTTCACACGTAATTATGAGATTGATTTATCCTTAATTTAAGGATACCTTATTTATAAGGGATTTAATCTCATTTTACATTTCTATTGAGACTTCATTGTTGTTATGCACCAATTCACTCTTATATGCTGTATATACTATCCTTTGAAATATTTTATCATGAATCAATTTTTTCTCATGATATTATAAAGGTATGATTAAATGTTATTCCTCAATTATTGTATTTAAGTGTCTCTCATTTTGTTAAAAACCCTTTAACTATAATATTGTCTTCAATGTTTTAATGATTTATACTTATAAATATTTCTCATTAATATACATATTTTAAAAATGGTTTTAAGGATTTATTTATATGGATATTAATGGTTTAAAATGTTAAAAGCTTCAAAGTGGTATGGGATACTTTGATTCAAAAATCCCTTTATTAAATGTTTTAAATGGTTTTCAAAATGGTTTTTAGAATGGATTCATTATTTCAATATCGTAAAATGTTATATTGTTATTAAAATGTGGGAATTTTATCTTTCCATTGGGATTAAGTTATGTTCTATGATTATGTTATAGTTCTTGGGCATTGTTTTTGAATACGGGTGGTTCCGTGATAAACTAAGGGCGGGTGAGCCCAATATAGCTCTCCAACGCATTGGGTAACATGTAGGAGTTAAACTTTAAGGTTTCTTTGAAGAGATTTAGGGAATATATTGTGATGGGTATTCCAAACATAACTGAGAGGGTTACTCCCTACGTAAGAATCTTATGAATGCCTCTAGTTACCATTATGTCTTATTATTTCTATGATTTATTCATGATTTGATGTGGTATATTAAAGTGCTTATGTATTATGGGTAAAGTATGATTTCATTATTATGTATATATGTACTCATGTTTCCTTTAAATGTTTTTATATCCCTTATTGAGCTTTTTATGCTCATCCCAAGTTTTTTGAAATTTTTTTCACAGGTCAAGGGAAAGGTACATGATGTGATGATAGTGTCAAGGAAGTGTCAAGAAAGAGTACATTTTTTATTTTAAATATGTTTTCATTGATGGGAAAAATGAATACTATATTTTATGTAACCACTTTGTTTAAATGTGGAATGTAATACATGTTTTATGATCTAATTTTATAAAACTCTAATCCTGAAAATATCCTCAATGTGTAATCTTGTAATAACTCAATATTAAGTAAGGTTTATGGCTGGGGCCTTATAGTTTGTATCAGAGGTCAGTTTTGATATCTTTAGAGGTTAGGGTATTCTCTAAGCATAAGTTACATTACCATAATGGTTAGGATTTCAGAAGGAGTCCTAGTTTTAGATAAAGTGAATGAGTAAGTATATCTTAGTGTTTATCTTCCTCATTAGTACATGATGGTTTTGTTGATATACTCACACTGACATTTCTATTTTTAGTGAATGGATGGATCTAGCAGGCACCAAAGTGACAATAGGTTTGAAGGAAATTGTGTTGGTTCTCTGATTAAGAAACTGGATGAAATGGGGGATTCAATGAAGAAACTCGTGGTTGTTCTAAACCAACAATCAAGGAGTCATGATGAACCACTTGAACCTTGGTATGTTCTGTAATGCATCATGTACGAGATGGCCAATCGATGTGGAAGTTCAGGTAATAATTATAAAGGTAACCATTAGGGTTTATATGATCCTTACTTTTTAGGAAATTATGGGTTACTCTATGATATGATGGAAAATTAAAGGCATGAAAAAAACTTGAGGTTAAAATATGTTATGATTATTTTTGAAGATTTTATCTCATTTTGGGGAATGTTTTAAGAATTATATAGTTTTGGAAAATGGACAACACGCCGACCGTCTGACACCCCGTTGCGTTGGACAAAGTTGTGGGAATCGGACCCAAAACCAAAGTGAAACTGGTATTTATCGCCTACCACTGGACTACATGAAGCCCCTGGTTAGTTTGACTAATTATTTTTAGTTATATGATTTTATGAATCAAGAGTAAGTTTATTTTGTGTTATCTATGGAAATTATTATCCTATCATGGAAGATATGTGATTAGGTTAATTACTTTTCAATATGATAATTTAAGAGAAACTGATGTTATTTAGAGATAAAAGTTAATTTGTACCTTGGAAGACTATGTGATTAAATCCTTCAAATATTTGGGTTTCAATATTAGTTTGGTTTACTTTGAAGAATTTTATGGACAATTTTTTATCGAATGGTCTTCGTTAAACTTTGGTTTTTTTTGGACAAATTTTGGAGATTAAGAATATATTTTCTTTTTATAAAGGATTATACTTTTGTGGATTATCTGATCTCATACTAACAATTTTGGTTTTGGTTTTTGTCTAAAGACATGGGAGATATATAGTTCACTTTTGTGGATTAGGTGATTCTCAATAAGTTGATTATTGTACTCTTAATGCGAACGAGTCTTCCTAAATACTCGTCTTTTAGAGAAAATATGATTTTGATAAAGTAATTTAGTAAAAACTGAAAGTCTGCCTTACAAGCAAGTATGTTTCATTATGATTTAGTTATGCTCAAAAATAAATTCCTCATTTAAGAGTAAATTAAGACCAAAATGTTGTCTGTTAACTTTTTCTACTGGGGAATCGAATACCGTTTAACCCATCACAAGTTTGTGATATTCTTATGGTTAACTTTCTCCTAGACATGTTTACTATCACTCTCCCTCAGAATATGACCCTTTGTTTTTTCCTCCATATCCATGTTTTCCTATATGGAATCCTAGTATGGGTTAACTCATGTGACCTTTGTACTTCTCTTTCTTTATTTTAAAGTGACTTTTTTACTGACTCTTGTCCTGATGTGGGATTTTCAATGAAGTTTCCAAGCCCAATTTTAAAATTACAAGGACGCAATTCCCAAAAGGGGGGAAGGATGTAACACCCCATGTAAATAAAGAATATGGAATTTTCACATTTATCCATATTTGTGAATAAAGTATTAATATTACTTTAAAGGGGACTATATGCTCGATGGCATAC
This sequence comes from Viscum album, assembly GCA_963277665.1. Classification (NCBI taxonomy): domain Eukaryota; kingdom Viridiplantae; phylum Streptophyta; class Magnoliopsida; order Santalales; family Viscaceae; genus Viscum; species Viscum album. The sequence continues at coordinate 387,795,799 of OY728146.1, forward strand.
CCAATACACAACAACAAGTTTCTTGGGAATCTTACGTTGCACTCTATAAATAAAATAATATTATTTTAAATGGTAGTTAATTCCTAGCCATTGTAATGGAGGGAATGAAAAAAAATAACTACAAAATGATTATATATGTCTGTCAAATATTTTTACTTTTTACAATAAATGTTAGAGGATTAAAAATGCGAATGAATCCAATTTTAAGCGTAAACATTCTAATATTCCTTAAAAGGTCGATTAGACACCTTTTGATGGTGAACCTCTTTTAAATCCACTTTTGGAAAATTTTATGTGTTATATTTGAAAAAATAAAATTCTTCTTTAGAATCGGGACATCAAAATTTACTTTTTGTAAATTTTTGGTATTTTTCCGATAATGTTCATTTTTTAATGAATAGTGAAAAATGTTGTATTTTAATTCAAAACCTCTTAATATTATAATTTATTTATATGATTAGACTATATTTTGAATTGTTTTTAAGGTGAAATTATAATATATTTTTACCATTTAATCCAATAGTGGTCATTGGAATTAATTTCACTTTGAAATTGGACTTAAACTAATGTCAATCTTTTAATAGATATTGTTTCTTAAAAACATGCTATTTGTTTTACAGTGTGAATTAATTATTAAATTAATTAATTCAACTTATATGTTTTGAATTTTTTAAAATAGACATCATTTTTGAATTTGGAATATCAAATATAGCTTAGGGTGAATTTTTTGGTATTTTTCTGAAAAACTTCAATTTTAGATGAATAGTGAAACCACTAAGTGGTAGTTAAAGAAACTGATTTTTCATTTAAATGAAACTCTACCACTTCTGTAATTTGATTTTCAAAAATCCGACATACATTGTTTTCATTTAGAAGTAAAATGTGGTTCAATGAGATTAAACTAATTTTTTGGTGAATAGTAACTTTTAAGTTTTATTAATCGCGATTAATGGTAATTAGTGTAATTTAAGGTAAAAATAATATTTTAATAATATTAAATGACCTAGACACATGTCCTACCCTAATTTTATGTGTCATGGCCGACCAAGAAAATCCATGCGTCAACTTGGGGACCCCATGGAACAACTTTGATAGGAAAATGACATAAATAACTTTTTATTTAAAATTAAAATAAAAATGTCACAAACATGAGTTGTTTTACTAAAAAAAATTTAAATGGAGTTATAAAAGTCATATTTTTTACTATAACTATTAATTATAAATCTAAAAATATTTTCTACATAATGATATTTTTTTTATAATTTATAGATATTATATAAATTTATTTATTTATGACACCATGATGATGCATCGATTACCTCACTATTTAATGATTTAAATAAAATGAAAAGATAATGTAAACTCTAAGACCTCCACATGTAAAAAACCTACTAAATTGGTGTATTTCGAACTCTTATCACCTTATCCTCGAAATATATAATTTTGGGACCTTTAAAATCTGAAATTCATATTATAATAATGTAACCTTTTATAACTTTCCATGAGTGTCCCTCCTCTCCTCTTATAAAAGGCCCACAGCTATACCACCTTACCCACACCTCTCAAGCCTTTGGCACGGCCAACCCCTGCCAATTTTGTCTCTCCACATCTCTCTCTTCATCATCGAAGCCTCACTTTGGGTAGAATCCTTTCCAAGGAATCCTTTGATCTCAAATCAAAGAGAGCTACCTGATTTAAAGGTAATGTCTTCCCTTTTGTTCTTTTGTTTTATTTTGCTTCTCCAAACCCCTAAAATCTTTTTATTACTTTTTTTTGTAACAACACCAGTATATTAAATATACTAGGATGTTGTTATAAGAATTATTCGAGCTACACCTTCACACACCTCCGTCTAATTGTTAAAGAACATACTGTTTCTGTGGATGGCGAATTACTGCCTCACAAAACGATGATTGTTCAATATTCTTTTAACACCTTCAAAGGTGGCCATTAAGATGTCACTATATTTATATATGATATATAATATTTTTATTTTTTCCTTAATCTTCTGTATTTTTCATTTATGGCATACCTTTATGGTTTCCATTATAGGTAAACGCGATATCTTCATTTTAGGAAGTGCAGACTACCGCCCCCTCAAAGTGATTTGATTCGTTAATGCCATATGTGGGATGTATAAAGGATGTAAGTAATGGTATTACATATGATATCCTACAGGAATTTTAATATACCTTTATATAATTATTATTTCATTCCATTGAATAAAAAAAATGAAAGTAGCGTTCATGCGTACGTACGGCTTACCGTCTCCATGAACGGTACATTTCATTTCTTATCTCCAAATGTTATGTACTATTATAAGTACATATATATAATGGATATATATGTAATATATTACATCTAAATGATGGATATAATTCTGGAATCATAATATATATCTCTCATTTTGTTTTAATTCCATTAATATGATAAAAAATGAAAGTAGCGTTCATGCGTACGTACGGCCTACTGTCTACATGAACGGAGCTTTTAATTTTTTTATCTTCGAATGATATGGAATAGTATAAAATGAATATATATTGGATATATATAATATTGAAAACTTAAATAATATTCTGGATATGATGTACCTATAACTACATGGAAAATTCTTTTCTAACAAGTTCAATTTTTACTCTTGTACCGAACATCGACAAAAACGTCTGATATGAACTCACTTTATTGACCAATTTTTATAACATTATAATATTTTATATTAACTGAATAATAATATTTAAATGAGGTACTTATGAAATTATAAATTTACCAAATTTTATTATTCAGGAGATTAAAGAACGATAGAGTCATGTCAGACACGGGGTAAGGGAACCTACCCATCTCTTTCTTTTTAAGTACACTCTTTTATGTCATTCCTTTCAAGCTCATCTTTATTATTATTGGGATGTTCTATCATATTACTCTTACTGTAATTTTTTTGTTCATATGATGAGAGACCCTATATTCTCTCATTAATCCATTTTGGAAGATTTGATTGGCGTCGTTAGGCTGCCGAATTTTCGTAAGAGATCCAACCTCTCTCTTTCTTTTTTATGTGCTCCCCTTTATGTCACTTCTTTTAAGCTCCTATTTGTTATGTTGGGGGATGTTATTTTATATTACTCTTTCTGAACATTTTATGTTAATATGATTAGAGACCCTATTTGATCTCATCAATCCATTTTTGGATGTTTTAAGTGGCGTTGTTTGGCTGCTGAGTTTTCTTAAGGGATTTTTCATCTCACTTTTATTCTCGTGAGATTTATGCTACATTTGACACCATTTCATTTGAGTGGTATATTTAATTCTCATTATTCTACTATTTGTGTAATATACTTTCTTTTATAAGTATTTACATCAATTTTATATTGTCCTTCTTTCATGGGGTCTATGTTTTGAAAGATACCCAAGTCGATAAGGGAACCTTTTACCCTCCACTTTTTAAAAGACTTCTTTTGTTGGGTCCTTTAACTTACATATTGTAATGTTGGGATATGTTCTTCTATATCCTTATTGATGTAAATTTTATGATCAAGTGATGAAATACCCTTTTAATCTCTTATCAACTCATTTTCTGAAGTTGTAAGTGACGTCGTTAGGCTGTTGAATTTTTACCAACGGAACTTCTTAACCCAATTTTGATTTCTTTGGGTTCAACTTGTATTTATTGAATATGTCATCCTTTGAATATGTGTGAAATACCTTTTATTGTTTTACACTTTATATCCACTTTTATTGGGTGTATTTATATTTGTAACACATAATTATGAGATTGATTTATCCTTAATTTAAGGATACCTTATTTATAAGGGATTTCAGCTCATTTTACATTTCTATTGAGACTTCATTGATGTTATGCACCAATTCACTCTTATATGGTGTATATACTGTCCTTTGGAATATTATATCATGAATCCATTTATTCTCATGATATTATAAAGTTATGATTAAATGTTATTCCTGAATTATTGTATTCATGTGTCTCTCATTTTTATAAAAAGCCTTTAACTATAATATCATTTTAAATGTTTTAATGATTTATACTTATAAATATTTCTCATTAATATAAATGTTTTAAAAATGGTTTTAAGGATTTATTTATATGGATATTAATGTTTTAAAATGTTAAAATCTTCAAAGTGGTATGGGATACTTTGATTCAAAAATCTCTTTATTAAATGTTTTAAATGGTTTTGAAAATGGTTTTTAGAATGGATTCATTATTTAAATATTTTAAAATGTCATATTGTTAATACAATGTGGTAATGTTATCTTTCCATTGTACTTAAGTTATGTTCTATGATTATGTTATAGTTCTTGGGCATTGTTTTTGAATATGGGTGGTTCTGTGATAAACTATGGGCGGGTGAGCCCGATATAGCTCTCCAATGCAGTGGGTAACGCGAAGGAGTTAAACGTTAAGGTTTCTCCAAAGAGATTTAGAGAATATATTGTGATGGGTATTCCAAACGTAACCAAGAGGGTTACACCCTATGTAAGAATTTCATGAATTCCTCAAGTTTCCTTTATGTCTTATGATTTCTATATTTTATTCATGATTTGATGAGGTATGTTAAAGTGGTTATGTTTTATGGGTAATGTATGATATCATTATTATGTATATATGTACTCATGTTTCCTTTCTATATTGTTATATCCCTTACTGAGCTTTTTATGCTCATCCCAAGTTTTTGAAATGTTTTTCACAGGTCAAGGGAAAGGTACATGATGTGATGATAGTGTCAAGGAAGTGTAAGAAAAGAATCTTTGTTTTATTTTAAATATGTTTCCATTGATGGGAAAAATGAATACTATATTTTATGTAACCACATTTTTTAAATGTGGAATGTAATGCAAGTTTTATGATCTAATTCTCTAAAACTCTAAACTTGAAAAGATACTCAATGTGTAATCTTGTAATAACTCAAGATTAAGTAAGGATTAAGGCTGGGGCCTTACAGTAATATAATTAAAACATTGGTACACATTCTTTCCATGATATCAAGACAATAGAAACAAGGGAGTGAATCTTATCCTCTAAATTGGGAATTGAAATATATAGATTTTCAACCATCCATACAATAATAATAAAAATTCATATTAAACTAAACACCCATTGTATTCTTATTTACATATAATAATAAAGTAAACTATAGAACTATATCTCATAAAAATATTAATTATGTCTATAAAGTATCTCAATATTGATTATATACAATATACCCAAATCTTCTACTAAACATTTATCTATAATGGGCGTAAATTTATCTGACTATATAAGTCGATTAATAATCAGCCAAATAGAATCTTTATTTTACAATGATGATATCATAACAATTATAAAATTAAATATAAAATTCTATCATTTCCAAGTTAATAAAGATATTGGTTCAATGGCCTTGTTGTTCATTGTTACTTGGCCATCACTTTTTTACAAATAAATCATTGAGATACATATAAAACTCATTCCATATTCATTCCAACACAGCATAGAAAACATTTGATATCATAGTACACCATAATTTTCTTGGGATGAATTACCTAACTATACATATGAAATACTCTATTCACTATTCATTCAAACTCAAGTAAACTGCCCCTCTATAATTAAATAATTTTCATTGAACTATTTACTAGGGACAACATGGAAATAGTCTCTCAACTATTTAAGGGGTCCCTAACCTTTTCATATTTTATATTAAATTTTTATCACCCATAAAATAAACCATAATATAATAATTTATATTAATATTAGACAATATCATGTGGTTCTATTCCATATTGTCTTAAATATTCAAATCTGGTATAAATTTTATAATTTTCCTCAATCCTTCTGCTTCCATAATCGGATAAGTTTTACAACTCAATGAATATACACCAATGTTATCATTAAATAGTGTATAACATAACTAAAAGTTATAATTTTCAACATAATCATCATCTCTTAATTTAATTTGGTTTGAATTACACTCAATGAAAATATAATTCATAATTTTAAGAACTAAATACTCTATAAACCTTTACATAAATAGATAAATCCACTAGTTTATAAATAGGTAAATTACTACATAAAAATAAAATTGATACATAGTATAGTTCTTATCATGTTTCTTTAATTTCCTCAGTCCATACACAACATCAATATGACCTCCCAAAATCATGCAAAAAAATCTTTCTCGAGATACATCCCATTATAATAAATTACTATGGCCTAGTTATGAAAATACCAGCACTAGATCCCAAATCTGGTCTCCTCATTTCAATAAAATTTCTTCATAACTTCCTTCAAAAATTCCATTTCAAACACCTCTCTTTCAATACTATCAATAGTGATGAAAGCTTTCAGAAATATAGAATTAAACTTCTATAACATGTAATTAATCAACGAAATATATAAAAATTGAAATCATTCTTGGTTCACTCAAAATATATCATGGCTTTAAATTTATCTTGGTAAATTAGAATACATCCCTCAAATATTACATTTCTAAAGACCACCACCTCATATATCCAAAACATGTATTTAGAAAAGCAATAAATAAAACATGTACTAATGTAGAACCTATAGAATAATCCTAATACTTCTTACTTGGTCTACCCCAAAGCCATAGTAAACTCATTTATTCATCCAAGCTTTCATATACTCTTGTTTACTAATCTTATATAAGTTGAATCCTCTAACCAATATGATATCATGCTTATCAACCCACTCAACTTTCTCCCTAGTAGCTTCCACTTAGATTAATATTCCCATAATTTTATCAATATCATCCCTTATCTCCTTGGTCACCAATGTGGCCTCCTTCATTTCTTCACCAGAGTGTATGAGTAGTTCCATATGATTTTCCAAATCCATATCCATTAAGAAGTCCAAGCCATCAGGAGTCCATGCCGCACACTACTTTACAGGGGGTAGATCATCCTCCATCATTGGCATCACCTCCTCGGATTTTAGATGCATCTCCTATTGTTGGTCATCTTTCTTTGTGACCTCTTTCACTTACTCTTCAGACTCAGTGACAAAAAAATTTTAACCTCATTTTCTACCACAAGATGGATCTCGTCCTCGTAGATTTTACCCTCTTTTTTTCTGACTGAGTCTCCATCGGTCTAGGAATAAAGGAGTAGTCTTTACGGTCCTTAGTTTTTGGCTTCAAAGAAATAATGTAGCTCCATGGGTCCTTGTTTTCTTTATTTAATTTCTTCCTTCTTTGACAGTATATATCTTTATTAACCCATCACAAATCATTATCATCTGAGGGTTGTCCATATCTATCAAAATCAGCCTCAAATGGACAAGAAGTATTATGTAAAAAAATCAACGAATTTATCCATTACTACAGTAAACCATAATTCGTTGATTAATTTATTTATCAAAGAATCAACCTCAATATTTTAAAGGATTAAAATACAATGTCCGGAATAGTGGATCTTACCTAAATAGAGTGAATATACAACTCTCACTAAAAAATATACATTTTCATATATGGTCAAGTAAAATCAATTCTATGATAATCATATTCAATAAAAAATGGAATAGTATAGAAACTATAATCCTTATTATAACTTTTCATTAAGAAGAATATCATTCTTTAGGGACTATCAGATCAACTCTATATGTAATTTAAATTTATCTACAAATCATACTTATATTATGGAATATCAATCAACCAAATAAAAAAATCAAGATTATAGTATATAAAAAAGGAAATATACATTGTATAGTTGTTGACCCTATGTTATAATCCTATCATGTATGACCTATAGTAGTAATTCATCATACTTATTCTAAACCAAACCTCACTAAAGGGATATTCATATATTCACTTTCTATTCTTCACCTTCTATCATAGACATCATAACAAAAATCACCATTCCATGTATCTTTTTAGAAGATCAAATGTTACATTACCAAGATGAATTATTACAAAAAATCTTGAAGTTTTGAATCTTATTATGAAGATGAAATTTCCTATGATCAGTAGAATAATCATATTTCTAGTATCTCACTCACCGATATTGGTAATACCCAAGTTGTCTTCTCCCAGGAAATTCATTTAAGAAATTTGGAATCTTTTCACCATCACCATAGTAAAATTCAACTCTCTTCATTTTTTTAATAAAGGAATTTATTCCACCATTAGGTTAAGGAATAAAGGTAACATCATGCATAGTCTCCAAAATGTTCAATAATTCCACTAGTTCCTTATAATCATCCTAATAATTTATTATCGAATCTAATATAATCAATTTATTTCAAATCTAATTTAATATACAAATGTCAACACTTAATTACTTTATAATTTCCTTAGAAATCAACCGCCACAAAAAACAAAAAAGCCCTATGAATTAGTATTCATCTGAAAAGTAGTTCATGTTATCTTGTTCAAAATAAAAATTATATGATGCTACCTTAAATTTAAATTTTCTTAGTAAAACTACAAAAAAACATCTTATGAAACATGACTCATCAAAGTTCCTTATTTCACTTGGTTTCATCAACAATCACCCACAAATTATGAGTCTTTCCCTTAAAAGTGTGAGTAATGAATTCCACCATCGATATCTTCGTAGTTTAAAGAAAAAAATGATATTATTGACTCTTTATAACCAATATTTGTGTTCATATAGTTTGAAAACACCTCTATATATAATATTATTTTTGTCTCTAAAATTTTGAGGCTTGACCCACATTTTTTGTTACTTATGAACCATTCATATTTTAAGTGTGTAAATAAATTGGAAAGAGAATTATGAGTTTATAAGCACCATCATGTTTTCAAATCATTTCCCACTAACAATATCTCTTCACATGAAAAATTATAAAATTCCAATAATCAATCAAAATTGTACAATGACCTAAGAATAAATCTCATCTATTATTTCAAAGGTGTTCTAAAACAAAAAAAAATCAAGTCTATAGATAAATTACTCGATTTTATTTTTAATAATAATTTCATTTTATGTTTCTAGTTTCACATGGGTAATAATAAAAAATTAAAACCAATTGACTTTCAAAATAAAAAATTTTAAATGTAATTTTAAAATCAAGAATCAATTGAAAAAAATTTCATAACAAATTCAAGTTAATACTCTCATTTTCAATATAAATACACATGAATTTAATCATTATCAACTATTAACAAATAAAACTAATTCTTAAATCAAAAAAATTATAGTTATAGAAACATATAATGTAGAGTAATGCAATATTCTATAAGAAATAAATTGATCTGTTTGTGTACCTGATCAATCTGAAAACAAAAATATTTCGTTAGAGATGTTAACTATGCCTTCTTATAGGTTTATATTGAGACTCAACCATTCCAATATTATATAATTTAATAAATTGAAATAAATTGGATAAAATCATTTTTATGATATGTTTTTAGGCCCAAGGACGCATATTCTGATTTTTAAACTCATAATGGGGTTACCATGTGATATCTGGAACACACACCAGTCACCAAAATTTCAAACCTAGTATTGAATGATATAATATTGTCATATGGAAATTTTTTACCCTTAAAATAAACAAATAAACTTGTGAAAATTAATCAAATTTATTCTTCATAAAACTAAAACAATCATTAAAAATTTTTAAATGAAAATATTGTATAGTTAAATCTAACAAAGATATATTTTCTCACAATAAAACGAAACTAAAGACTGGTAATGAACACCAGTCCCCCAAGGACTTATTAACTCTGTATTCTAAATGTGTTCAAACACTAGCATATATTTCATAAAAAATAGACCTCCCATGTTTGTGTCAGACAAATCCTCTTACCAATAATACAAATTCCAAATCATTATTGTACCACCCATCCATTGCCCATCACTTCCAATCATTTCTTATATCTATAATTAACTTTAATTAAATTAAAATCCCAAAATATTTTTTCAATAAAATCCAATAAATATAATATAATAATTAAAAAACTAAGGTAAAATTAATTTCCAAAAAATATATTCATATAATATAAAATATCATGTTCTCCACAAAAAATAAATTTCTGAATTCTAATATTAGCATTTTCATAATCCTAAAACAATTATTTTACATTACAAAGAAATTCATTTTTCAAAACAAACACATATTGAATAAATTCTTATAAATATTAATATGATAAATTTTACATCAAATCATACAATAATTTTAATATTTATAAAATATATTAAATCACATAATAAAGGATTGTACTTGTCAATAGAATGATTTTGAAAAAATCACCATAAATACAAATTTTTAATTTCCCTTAATTCTATACATAGAAATTACGATTTTTATTTTATTTAATAAAATCTTTAAAAAATGTTAAAATAATTATTTCCTTTATGTAAAATGATATAATGATCCTATCACCCAATATTTAATCCATTAACATTGTTTAACCAATAGATAGAGGGTGAAATATGAATCTAATATCAAAATGGATAATATTTCTATATCTTTTTATCTATAATCATTTTAATAAAATATAGAGAGAATTGAATTCATTTGTGGTGCTTAATCCTTATAACCACCACATGAAAACCCTAATATATTTTATAAACAATATATGGGGATAATAATGGTCAATAAAGGTATATTAGTGTTTTAAAATCCAAATTATACAACATTTAATCAAATATAAGGTTTCTAAAACCAAAAAATTAACTATCAATTTCTTAATATACACTTTTTATCAAAAATCATGGTAAAATCCATGGTTAAAAAAATTACACCTAGCCAAGCCTGAGTTACTTCCAAAAATTAAATGTACATATGATTATCCAATCTAAAGAATACACGATGCACCTAAACCATAATCTCTATTGAATCCCTATAAAGGTCTATTTATTTAAAAAATATACCAAAACTGAAATGTAATCATACTTAGTAAATCAAGGGTCTCAAACCATTCAAATATGGTAATAAAATCCTCCTAATAAATTGGGTTAAAATAATATATGTTTAGAAACTATATTATCCTACTATAGTGGATATATAGATTACTAAATATTTCATTTCATGGACATCGTTAAAATTTAATTAGTCTAATTTGTCCACAAAATTAAAATTCAAACTCTGTTTTAAAAACAACTTCAACCCTGATAACTAAAAATGTGTCTAACATTTTATATATCATGAAAATGTTTCATTATCCTGGCTTTTTTATTACAAAATCCATATTTATTTAAGTACATTTTCCTATCTAAAAAATCATTCGTGGATTTTATTTATTAAAATATCAATACTTCACCCCCCATCAATCTTAGTGACTTCATACCAGAATAAAAAATGGAAATAAATATTCTATTTTGATCCATTTTAATACATTAAGTAGTTAAAGAACTAAAAAATTAGAAAACATCACTAAATTATAGAAAATTTAAAATAGAAGACATAAAATAATCCTCAGTTCTATGATAAAATATATTATAATGATTTTAATTATAAAAATAATCCATATATTATCAACACATGAAGTTAACGATGTCAATTATCCTTGAAAGAGTATGAGATTCCAAAAAAACAGTATGGAATTTTTTTAATTGAAAAATGATTAGAATTCGGGATAAATTATAAATTATGAAGTAAAATTATATATATTATATAAATAAATATCAAAATTTAAATATCTTTTAAAAATTTGAAAATAATTTTTTTAGAAATTATAAAATATAAACTTTCGTATGGAAAATTTATAGTTTTGAAAAAAATAGATGCTCCAAGCATAATATAATAAATGTAACTTTCAAACGATGGTGTATATTTTAAAACAAATATCAATTATTTGCTTCTATTATCTATGGGAAATTGAAAATTGGTCAAAATATTGTCAAAAATAATAAGTGGGATGATAAAGTAATTGAAATGCTTCTTGTAAAATATGTGCCAATGTGAATAGACCATGAGAACATGATGGATAATACTGATATTAAAATAAGTGCACTAATTAGAACATAAAATTAAATTAAGTTGTGGTAAAAGAAGAATTGTTAAAAGGATCAAAAATGTGATATGATATTACATTTTATAAATAAAAAATATCAAAATCCTATTGATAAAAGTGATACTTAGCTAATTAAAGACGATTCTCATAGATAACAAAAAAGTATGGACAAATATTTTTTATGTTAAGAATAATGATAAAAATAATTAAATATAAGGACTATTATATCTGATAAACTATTAATGAAAATAAAAGATAATAAAATTAAAATAAATATTTTTAATTTTATAACATTGATAAAAACTAGACTATTATTGAAAAAATGGATGGACCCAAAGAAAATAAAAGATCAAAACATAATGAAAACAGAAAGGCATAATTCTAATTGAGTATAAGTAAAAAATAAGCTTTCATAAGATACTAAAAAGTTTTATATCTAATGAAAAAATTGGACTATATAAATCCAATGTATCAGATAATGGAACCTCTTTTATGGTAACTGTTGTTGATGTTTTAAATTCTAAATATTTAAATTATTCTCTGCGAGTAGATTTATAAGATGATGCCCCATCCTTATAAGAACTAAATTATTATGTTTATAATTTTGAGCATACAAAAAAAATATTGAAATAAAATTATCATCATTCCAATTCCAATATTGATATTGTAAAAAAATTAAAAGTGGGAGCTGATTTAACAAACGACACTGACTATTTTGAAATATTTTATAGATCAAAATGATATGATTTTTTTCAAATATTAGAGTGATAGTATCAACAAGACAACATAAAATTTTTCTATAATGAAATGATTGATTAAACATGATATTAGTCATTTATAGACCGTATATGTATAAAAACTCAATTTCATACGCTACCTCCTCTAGAGAAAACCTCTATCGAAAATATTTTTTATATAATGGTCAAAAAATATCAAACTTATCTATGATTATTTTTTTCAATTTTTTAAGGATATTTAAAACTAGGATAACTAGTTTTTTCTTAAAAATAATTAATCATTTTTAATAAAAAAATAATTTTTCTAAAAGTAACCTTATATTATCAAATATAAAAGGCTCATGAAAGTATGAGTACAAAAGTAATTACTTGTTGAAAAACCCGTGCCAAATTTTATTTGGGAACCCAAATATATATTTATATTATTTTAAATATGATATATTAGGTAAAATATGAAATAATAAATGATAAATGTATTTATGTTTCTTTAAAATCTCAAAAACTAATAAATAACACTTTTAGAACCTGATGAAAGTCAATAGAGAACTTTTTTATAGACAATAAGAAACAAATTATTATATAACTTAGGGGTGTAAATATTCAAGGTAATAATTTATCCAAATGATAGAATAACATTTATACACTAACACTAGATAAATTTTGTAACTATATTTTTCCTTTTCTTGGTGTAATAGAAAACATTCATGTTTTTTAAATATAAGGAAAGGATAGTGTAACCTCCACAAACTAATTGAAATGGTCATGTAAAGGACCAACAGGATTTAAAATCAAATTCTAAAATCTTATTTTATATTCTAAAATATGAATAAATACAAACTTTTTTTGATACTATTAAATGATATACCAATTATCACATCTTTGTAACCAATAAATATATATAATTTTTTACAAACCCAAACTATATGTATCAAAGGGAAAAACTATGTGTATATCCCAATTAATAAATATACTCATTAAAATTGGAATTTCATTATCTTATAAAATTAATAAGTAAAAATTATAAAAAAATATTATCTTATTCAAAATGAAAAAAAAACTATCAATAATTACTATCTGCAGTGACCAATAAACTATATATAAAATCATTATATGTGAAACCTCTTAAAGTAAAAAATAAATAAATAAAAACTTTTCAATACTGATAAATCGATAAAAAATTACTATATCCAAAAAAAAAAATTGGGCCCTTCATAATATTTCTAATAAAATATTGTGTGAAAATAAAGTTTTGAGATATTTATAGTCTTGAACAATAAGGACCCCCCTAATATACAACTAATAAATTTGGTATTCATATTATTTTATTGAAAACCCATTATAAAACATGAATGTAAGAAAACCCAAGATTGGATACTTTTATTAACGAATATTATTCATTTTGAATAAAAAAACATAATTTTTTGAACTTTGATTTGAAATTTGAAGAATTTCTCTTTCAAATTTACTCCACCACTGGTAATTTATACCATGTCTTCAATAAAAATACATAAATAATTAAAGAAATAATACATGTAAAATTTGATAAAACCATCATTTTTTTGTAAAAAAATTAAGAATACAATATCATAACAACTATTTATATTTCTCTTCAAAGACTCTAAGATTTAAAAAACTGTATCATTGACACACTAATAGTGTATAGTAAAAAATTGAAAACTAATTGTCCAATAATAAGTTTTAATATTTTCTATTTAATTGAAAGCATTAAATATTGATATATTGTCATATAAAAATTTACTTTTTGACAATAATAGACATATATTTACAAGTAGGTTCCTATATAATTAATGTTAGAATATATCATTTATAACTAATATTAAATTCTATATCACAGAAGATGCTTTAAGTGATGATATTTTTTAAATATACATACAATAATAGTTCAATTAATTTGAAAAAAACACTCTCTGGTTGACATTAAAGAATCCCAAGTAATCCATAGATATAAGAATAAAATGGGATTTCTTAATGATGTGTTATGATAATGGAATCATTATCAAAGAGAAGGTTAAACTAATTAAAAAATTTACAAGTATGAATAAAACATAAACTATAAGAAAAATATTTTTTTATTAAAAGAACTGTGTTTATTGAAATTATACAAACCCTATCCAATATCTAAATTTTATTGCTTTTACTATATATTTTAAAAAATCTTAAACTCACTACAATATCGTTTTATGTTTTCAAAATGATTGTGGTGGTATATTTTATAAATAAATATTGAAGAGTATGGTTTGACCACTAATTAAATATCATTTTATAAAATGATTTTATAAAATTATGAATCCCCCATCGAAATAACCAATCAAGGATAATAAAAAATTATATTTATTATATATTAGGAAATATATAGATCATTTCATAAAATTAATCTTATATCCAATACTTTTATGATTCCTAACACTTCTTTAAAGAAGTATTATATTTATGTATCATATATAATATTATGTAAGTAGATCCAAACTCTCATACAATAATGAAAAATAGATATTTCTTCATCAAAATTTAAGATATCTATATCCATTATTTATTATAATATTAATATTGATAAAACGTCACTTGTTTTATGTGTGGTTTTATCAAGGTTAAATGTAGCTTATTCTAAAAATAGAACTCTCATCATGAAAGGAAAATATCATTTATTAGTTACAAAATTATCAAATAATAATAATTTATTAAACTAAAGAAACATGCACTTTCAAAATATAATTTGACCATTGAAGATGACATTTTAAATATTATGTCATAATATGTCCATAATGTGAGAGTTTATGTTGATAGGAATAATGAAACAATTATAGCAAGCCCAACTCAGAATGCTCATTTGAGACTTCAAGTAAATTTCATAATGAATTTTGATGTGTAGTTCAAATTACATTCCCCAATGATGTGAGAGAATAAAACTTATATACATATGAAATCATACATAATTTTTCAGTGAAAATTAATAAAAAAGAATGTATAGATCCATCAACCAATAATTATATTAATCTAGATAATTTCAATATTTAAAAATTATTAAACTGTAAATTTAATGAAAATTAGGATTCATCCCATCATACTTCATTTACATGGTGTATAATATCTCATCAATGGAATCAACTAAAAAATATAACAATTTTAAATAATAAAATACTAAGATATTGTAGAAAAATGAACCATAAAAAATAACTATTCAATGGTTCCTTACGTAAAAGAAGATTTATAAAGTGATATAGTTGAGTTCTATAAAATGTGAGAAGAATAAATGGTAATATATTTCCTCAAAACATATATAAATAAAATAAAAACCTTTTAATATAAAATTTTTTAGATCTTCCTATAAAAAAATTTCTTCTAAATCCTTACCAATTCATATAGTGAAAGGAAATGTGATACAGGAAACATAGAAGCAATCTCTAATAACTAGTGAAAAGAGTAATTCTCATGATGATGTGAGAGTAGAGAATTGAACTAATACTCTATAAAAATTTTAAAAATTATAACATTTATTACATTCTACTACATATCTACAATATATATTTCTTATAACTATGACCTCAGATCCTTCTATACATACGATTTAGACTCCACTAACCATAGTTGTTGTATAATCAAACCTTATAATCAAATTAAAATAATAGAATTTGTAACACACCATATTTTTTTAAGATATAAATTCCAAACAAAATCACCAAAAATATTTTACTTCAGATTTTGTTAAGAAATTAAGGTGTTTGTGGGGGGTGGTAAACTAGATCTGGAAGTTTGGTGTCCTATTGGAATTTTTTTCTTGGTGATAGAAACCATCAAGCACTTATTTGGCAAATATATGATATATGGTTAATCCACTATGTGAAGGGTAATTACTATTAGGAATATAGGGTGGCTAGTTCCCTTAATGTGGGTACCCTATGACAACAAAATATTTGGAAAATATGCAATGGGTACCCACTATAAACATTTTTTCTTGTTTAGAATTTCATTAAAAATTTAATAAATTATATTGTTAAAAATTAAAATATTTGTGGAATCCCTTCATTCTCAACCACCTTCAATCCATCCCTATCACCCTTTAAATTTTCTTCACCCATAATGGGATCTCTTCCATATCTTGTAAAATAAAAATCATTTATCCTTTGAGGTTACTATCGAAATGGAAAGGACTCTTATTCGTTTTATTATTTTTTCATCTCCCATTTTTTCTTCATCAATCTTTTAGGCCTAATTTCATGGATTTTTCTTTGTATTGTGGATATTTATAATTTATATGTAATTTGTTTTCACTACCTTGATGAGATATATTATGTAACACCCGAGGATTTCATAGTTTTTTAGCTCTTCAAAGTAATTCAATGACTTGTGCTACACGCAACAACGAGTTTGAGCGCATAACGACTTACCAGACCAGCCATTCAAAAAGCAATTATGAATAGTATTAATTGAATTTTGAATTTTATATTCTCCATATAATTTTATAATTCATATATTTTGTTTCTTAGATATAATATAAGAACAAATTCATTTTGTTCAAATAAAGAAAGTATTTTCCAGAAAATTCAATTTTACCGCCTTTTAAATGGTGAACCCTCGTTAAATCCAATATTTCACACTTTTCCATATTCGATTTGACAAATAAACTTCTTCTTTATAATTAGAACATAATATTTTTATTTTGATAAATTTTTTGTGCTTTTTAATCACTTTCTTATTTTGATGAATAGTGAAAAATAGTAAAATTTAATTGAAAATGAGTTTTTTAATCAAAATAATTTATAGTATAAATTACACATTTTAATGGTTTTTATGTACAAATAGATTATATTCTTATAATTTTAAACAATTTAGGTCATTATAAGTTATTTTACGTTTAAATTTGACATAAACACATGTCAATATTTTGATAATTTTTACTTTTTAAAGACCTTATTTTTGGTTTTCACAATAGGAATTAATTTAAAATTTATTAATGAAACATCAATGTATTTAATTTGGTAAAATTGAATTCATTTCTGTATTTGGAATTCCAAAATTATCTTAGGGTGAATTTATTGTATTTTTCAGAAAACATTCAATTTTTGATGAATATTGAAAAACACTGCATGATTATTTAAAACCAAATTTCTTATACATAATTATTTATTTTATTTAAATTTATTTTAAGTAAAAATAGATATATAATACCTATATTGGTTCAATTTAATTCATTGTAGTCATTTTATAATAAAATTAGATATATAAATTCTTATTGAACTTTTTACCGTCTTTTAACCACCTTCTAGGAGCATTTACAAATTTCCATAAAACATAATCTTACTGCTTCTGTGAGTTGAATTTCAAAAATTCATGAAACCCGGTTGACATCAGTAAGTAAAATGTTGTTTAATAAGATGAATATAATTTTTTTCAATAGTAACTTTTGATTTTTATTTACCACGGTTAAAAGTAAATTGGGTAATTGAGGGTAAAAATGATATTATAATTACCCTAACACAAGTCCTAATTCTATTAGATAAGTGTAATTAGACCAAAAACAACTTTAGGAATAAAATATGATCCTTTTAGTCTCCTTGGATTATATTAGGGAATTTATTAAATTTTATTTAAAGAAGAGTTTAATGTGTTAAAATTCAAAGTTTAATAACTAAACCATTTTTAATATCAGGTTATACATAAGATAAATTAGAATATAAATATTAATTATAAAGATAAATATATTTCCAACATCATGGTATTTTATTTATAATTTTTAGAGATTAAATAATTAAATTTATTTACAATACAATGATGATGCAGTAATTAAATTTTCAATGAAATATTAAAACTGTTTATATTATAAATATTAAAATAAAAATAATATAAAAGTTTTTCTGCCATAAAATAATTTTATTTTAATATTACTTTTTATATTTGATTAGATGAATTTATTTCAAAGTGATAAGGTTGTTTTAACTTTTACAAAAACAAATAGTTTTAAATTTGACATAAATTAGTTTTTAAAACAAATACTATATTATTGGTTGATATAATATATCTAAAAATATAAGGTTAGACAAAAGGGCTTATATAATATTATATATTTCATTAATGAATGTATATAGGTTCTCTTGGAATTTTATAGTAAGTTTATTGACCATATAGTGTAAGAATACAAGAAGACACGGTAAACGTTAAACTATTTAACTAAGAGATAAATCTAAAAGATAATGTTAAAAGGGTAACATTAACTTGTCTAAAACCTATTGGTTGTTGTTATTTCGACCCATACCCACCTAATCCTAGAAATAAATAATTCTGGATCAATTAGAAACCTAAAATGATTTTATTATAAAATAATATTTTTCAGATTTTCCTAAAGTGACCCTCACCTCTCTTATAAAAGGGTACTTCCCCTTCTCTCAAAATCACAACTCCAAATCCATTTGGTTCATCCAAACCCTGCCCAAATATCCTCCCGACTTAACTCACATAAACCTAGAGTCATTACATTGATCATAAATACAACTTAAGGATCTCTTCTGATCAACTCAAAAGAAAACACTTAAGAAGAGGTAATAATTTCGCCACCCTCTTTCAAGTTCTTTTCATCTTCCACTTCCTCTTTATTAGTTGTTTACATACCAAAATAATAACTCCAATACCTTATATAAAATTTCATGTTATTATAAATTTTTTACAACCATATTCATTATTCTACCCTTCTTATAAATGACAAATTCACCATACATGCATACGTACGGCTTTCCGTCTCCACCTTGTGGTGTAGTTTGTTGTTCAAACACATCATTATTTAGAGGGGTATAATAATGATTATAATAGGGGTAAATAATAAATATAACATTTTAATTATTATTTATATATAATATAACATTCAATTACATATGATTTCACCATAAATATATTGATATTGTCGCTCGTGCATATATACGGATTACCGTCTCCACAAACGTGTTGATATTCCTTCCCCATTATAATCATTAAAGATTAATTTTTATTTTATGATAAAAAATAAGGTTTAAGAACATAATATCATTAAGTATATGAATCAAATATATCCTATCCATAACAAACATGGCTTACGTAACCAATCATATAAATGAAAACGAATCATTTAACACCTGAAAAGATCATATTACTGAAATATTATTAACAAAATCATTGTTAAAGAATCATATATGATATCATATTTATGTATATAGTTCTGGAATAATTTAATAACATTGTTTTAACTATTATAAATTATGTTTAAATACCATTTACTAAGTAAAAGTTCAAGGTAAGGTTTAATTATTCAATCACATTATTATCCAAGATTGTTTATGAATAAGTATTTATTGGGACATATTTACCAATAATGTCCATATTTCATAAAAAAATTCAAAAGGAATCTTTTAAGGTTTTATGGATTTTCTATTTTACTATATCATTATTTTAAATGTTTTAAATATTTATTTAATGTCCATGATATTAAAATTATTAAAATTATTTATTTATATGGACATCATTATTTTAAAATGTTAATTATCTGGAATGATTCGAAGTGGTATGGGACACTTTTATTCAAAAGTGTCCTTAAATGTCTTCCTTTAAAAATTGTGTGACTTTTAAATGATTTAAAAAATAAATAAGGAGATATTTCTCTCAAATATGTTTGATTTCATCTTTGTCAACATCGTTTGAGGGATTTTACACTTGTTTAAAGGTGATTCATTGTGATACAAATCTTCTATATTGTATTCAGGTTTTTGTGATATGGTTGACTACAGATGTGTTATTTTAATACCATTCATGGTTTATAGTTAAATTAATAACATTTTGTATACTAGTTTTAATATAAATGTTTTTGATATGTTTCAACCTTTCATATGAGTAAGGCATTGGACTTTGTAAGTGATGGGTGGAGTCTGCTATAGCTCCTCGATGCATCGGCAGGTCACATAAGACAAACTAGTGCCTTGGAATAAATCCTTGACAAAATCATATTTTTAGTCTTGGCATGAGGCCTTGACTATGGTGTTATGATGTCCGACATTATGCATTCCATCATTATGAAATTGGTTATTGATGATACATGTGATTATTCGACTAGTAGAATATCCATGTGGATAAGTAAATGGCATTATTTGATTTATATTTTTCATATTATGATGATGTTTAAGTTTAAAAGGCTTGTGTTTTGGTCTTACACATTGCCTTAGATTTTTATTCTTATTAATAAATGTTTTCTCTATATTGTTATCCTTACTGAGCATCTGATCCCACCCCTTTCTATGTTTTATTTTTCCTAGGATACGAAGAAGTATATTATGACTGACCTGTAGGGACGGTGTAAGGGATACAAATGTGGTCAATGGAGACAATGTTGATGTTGTTTTCATTTTATAATGTAATATAATACTTATTAATGTATCTAGTTCATGTAGGGCTACTACACTGATAAGTATTTCTAGATTTGATCCCTTGTTAGCATGCCAATGTTATTTAATAATGCACCGACTCTGGGTAACTAGGGTCGGGGTGTTACAAATTATACAAGGTCAAGGAAGGTGTTCCCTAACCAATCCATGTGTTTTATTATCATTTCACACTACCTATGATATGTGGTCTATCTATCTATAAATATTGAACGAAAATAAAATTGAAATCTATTCCTTTTACACTGATTATTTAGGTTAATAACATTTAGGTACACATTGGAATATTTTGTTATTATACCATAATGTGATAGTTATCGATGCCCATAAATTTAATGTAATGTCTGTTGACCTACATTCTAAAAACCCCAATTCGGATTTCATGAGTTTCTCTCTGTTATGATGGGACCAAAATGGGTTCCTTTATACACATTTGGGTATAAAAGGTGTGACATGGAATTACTAACTTTTTTTACAATCACAAGGGATTATCTAGGATTCTATATAGTTGTTCGATAGTTGGATTGGTTGATTGGACTAGGGGGTGTTCCTCCATCTCTATCTTATAAAAAAAGGTATGTTATGCCTTAGTTTTCTTTATGAATTATGTAATGTGTGTATATATTTCCCTTGATATAATCTAAAGTGTGTTTTTGTGATATATCTACTGTAAATAAAATTATTTATATATTTATACATATCTTTTAATAATCCTTTTTGTGATGTTTTGTAAATTTTTAAGTGACGGTATACCCTTGATAGTTATGATGAAAAAAAATTCTTAATAGTCTATTTTATGAAAAATTATCCATGATGATGGTATTTATTCCCACAAAGTTTTTTATTTGAGACTAAGATACAATGGTTTTTTTTAGGATGTATTCCACTCATATTAGGATTAATAACATTTGTGAGTCTATACCCCTAATGATATTGGTCATATCTATGAATCACTAACCTTGGAAGTCAGAATGAATTCCATTTAGACCTCAATGATGGTGTGGATGGGAATTTATTACAATAAATTGGTTTATACCCTAGATGGTAGGATATACTACACATGATGAGATGTATACAAGGAAGGTTAAATGATATACATATGATAATGGTAGTGGTGAGATGTGTTTCCCCTCTTATGTGATTTGACCCATATTAGTGAATAATTTTCCCGCATTTGATTCTACACATTGTTGTTGATTTTATTCCCTCTAATTATGTTGTCGAACATGCCTGATTCTTAACTATATAAGATTTTATAGGATTCTATGACCATGGATGTGATTATGTCATAGAAACATATTTCCCATGAATTAGTGGAAATGATACAACATGATTTTAATTTCCATATTTTATGGAAATATTTTGGATGTATTATTTGGGTATTGAATATCATAATATGATGAGATGATATAACTATTTTATATGAATTGGGATATAATTATCAGTTTATTGAAATTTTATATGTTTAAAGACTCTTTTAAACCTATCACAACTGATATTTCACACACTACGTGATGGTTTTTCACCTATAGGTGCCAAATATTTATAATCACTATTTTTATCTATTTACCCTTATCTTCAATTACATCACATTGTACATACACTATATTTAATGGATATATTTAGGTAAACCATTAGTTGTGGCCTACTAAACACTACCCACATCCCACTTGATCACATTGGAACCTGAAAAAGACATTATAGTTTGAGATTTAGGTAGGGAAAATGACCCAAATATCGATAGATGAGTTGTGAGGTTTTTGGGAGAGGGGATATAGAACCAGGACTATACTCCATAAAATATTTGATGTCTTACATGCCATTGTTTATTTTTTTGGGATATTTATATATCATTTCAAAATGAGATATATTATATATACTTGTATAAAATCATAACATTACATTTGTTGAGTTTTTTAAAGGACTGATTATGTTATTACTACATGTGTAATTAAGCTTTGATGTAACCCATGTTTTTATAATATTTTTAGTTTCCTATTGATTAAATTTATTAAACCATTATTTGTGATTATATATACAAAAAAGGGTATAAATTCCCATCTTTATGCATAGACCATCTCCATTGGTTAATAAAATTAGCTATATGAGAAGGTTTGCTTAAATTATATAGCAGTAGGTTTGGTTACGTTGGAGTGAACCAGAATGAGTACTCTATAGAGTGGTTTCACATCCTTATTTTCTTTTTTTTAACTATTTGGGAAATGGTTGATACGAGACAAGATGTTCTCAAATCATGTTTTGGATATTGTGCCTATGAGTTGATACACTAAACATGATATAATACAAGTTTCCAGGGATGGGACTATCAATCATGATTTCCACTTTTATATTTGGATTACATTCCCAAATATGATACCTTAGATGTTGAAATTTGGTATATAGGTTTTTAATCTTGGCCTAAGATGGAAATATATTATTTGTTCATGAATCATCTTTTGAATACCTGATTTACATGAAATTTGTGATCTTTTCTATGTTTGATCACCATAATTAAATTATGTTGTTTGGTTATTTAAATTTTTAGTAGAAAATTATATATTATTTTCCAATAAAACATGATTATACCATTCTACATAACTAGACCATGATTTTTTTACCCAATTAATAAATTGAAAAATTGATTTATTTATATATTTCAGTGTTCCCCTAAGAGACAATTAGTAATTAGGGTTATAGAGAGAATGTGGGTTTATGTGTGATCCAAAGGATTATAGAGTTTTTAATCAATATTTGGATGATTTTATTATTACTAATTACCCCAATATTTTATTAAAACCTATTTCATAAGTTATTTTGAGTTATTTTTTGGAATTATAGTGATATTCCTCAACAATAACCACCTGTAATATTCCATGGGAGGGGTTAGAGTATTCAACCACTAGTTATTTAATGAGATCCCCCATCTTACTTGTATAACCTCTTGATTAGAATATCTATAGAAATTTCATCAAGGTTATTCAGTCTCTGTGACATATATCTTCAATAGGAGATCCTTCCATCTATGGTAAGGCAAGGGATTTTCAATTATAACATCCACTCTTTTTTACTATATAGGTTGAGCCTCATGCTATTGAGATATGGATTTAATATATATATATATATGATTCCTTCGATTGATTATAGACACTCATTAAATGGGGGTGAATTCTAAAATGTATATAATATAAGCAATTATGAGGAACTGGTAGGATGTCCTTTTCCAAAAATATCAGTTTTTTTAGTTTTATTGAAAAGGAATTTTAGACACTCTATTTATAAAATTTTATTCATGGGACATTGAGAGTTAACATAGCCCGGAAGTTTATGTATATGACTCATGATATCATGTTGATGAAGGAATATGCTTCTCGACTTACTGAGATGCATCATTTTTCTTCTTCTCTTGAAGATAATTATATTGAAAGGATTCATCTAGTCAATGATGCATTAAGAAATTATATTTTTTATCAATAAATAATTCTTTATATTACATATTTCTTTGAGTTTTTGAATGACAACCTCATTAATTAATTGAAACTATACACAGACTTGCCCTCTGGGTATTTAGGTTCTTTTGCTGGGTCTGGGAGTAAATTTACCAGTAGTTAGAAATGAAATTTCATAGATTCTCATTACAATGGTGAATGTAATTCTAGTTAGAATCAAGGTGCTTATTCATAGTATAGGAGAACTCCACTACTTCATTATTAGTGTGTCACGAAGAGAATACATGATAGAAGTTGAATTAACCTTCAGCGGAGTGTCTCTAATATGTAAAGATGGGGTGTCTTCAACATTTTAATTAAAATTTTTCTCAACTTGCTTGTAGTCATGGTGGAGAATGTCTTTGTGTATAGTTTATGGATTAGGTATTTTACTATAGGGTGTTAGTTGGAGATATTCTATATAATCATGGTGAATAGGTGGCTGGGGGTATCAATGTTAGTATAGGATGTTTAGTGGTTATCCTAAGTTTAGAAACAAGATAAAAGGGTAAGGAAGAGGCTCAAGGTTAGGCTAGCTTCATGAAATCAAACAAATACCTTCTAATAGTAAAAAAGGCACCTTCAAATGTATGAGGAGATATTTAAGTTTGATCTACCCTTATATGTGATTTATTTGATATGACTAGCCACTTATTTTTATATTTTGTTGGAAATATTGTGATATAGTTTTGGCTATAAAATACCTATACAGAGTGATGTTTATCAATAAACGCTTATGGGTGTGATTTGAGTAAATTTTCCAATTCTTAAAGTACTCCATCTTCATCAATGGATAACATCATATCTAGAATTTCTTTGCATTGAATTAGTGGAGCTTTTATGTGATCCAAGGCATGGATTGGTTTTAATGATATTAATTTCACATCACTTGATATCATTGTTGGGTATCTTTCATGCCTATAGAGTATTATAGTAAATCAGTCATTAGTGATTTTAATTTTTAGGAAATTCATTTAGGTACATACCATTAGTTATAGAAGATACTTTAAACCTAGTTTTCTACTACCATTATGTATATTTAGAAGACACATCACTAAGACCTTACTCCTATTTTATAATAATTTCTATATGTAATATTTAATGAATTATCAGGGTAGAATCCTAAGAGATAGATTGAGATTATGGATTATCTCAATCCAGGTATATATCCCACATTCATTCCTCCTTACAAGATATCTCATCATCATCACTAATTCCTTTATTGATCATAGAAAAGACACAAGAAATAAGGGCCGAAGGGATCCCCAAGAGGAAAGGAGTTATGGGGGTCTAATGTAATGAAGTCCTAGAGAATCCCCTCTGATCAGGTTCCTCCCTTCAAGAGGAAAAGACCACACCTCCGCAGGGGAAAAAACGCTTAGACATTTTGATGATGTTCCTGCATGTGTGCAAAAAGACAGTGTCACTGTTGATGATGTTCCTGCATCTCCTCAGAATATATCTGACCGACCAGGGGGTGTTGCGCTTATGGTGCATGGAGTCATAGACGATGATAGAATCAATCTCTATAGCTCCTAGTGTGATCCCCCGATGCCTGCAGAGCTGAAGAACCGTGAGCATGGCCATGGCCTCACCCAGGAGAGAATAAACCCTCCCAAATGAGTAGAAAATGAGAGTATGACATGTCCTCTAGGGTCTCATACCACACCTCCACCCTTCATATCATCTGAGGAGCAAGAGCTATCAAAGTTGAGCATTAGTCCGAACCTATGGGGATGCCATATGACCAAGTGGCCAGCCATTGGAGGGCTCCACACAAGAAGGCTAGATCAAATAAAATGGAGAGAATGGGCCTCACGCCATTTATTGTATGATCAAACTAGAACGAGAAGGAGAAAAATTGTCCTTGCCTCCAAAGTCCTACCAGAGCAGTGAAGCCCCTCAAACCTGGCTCGGTTCTGAGCCCGCCAAATGCACCAGTATCCCGAGATGAGAATCATGGTGGGGGAATTCCTCTCTGGTACACCTACCCCATCACCATGAAACCACAGATTGAGAAAGGTGAGGTCCCTTAGGGACGCTATAGAAAATCCAGTAGAATCGCCAAACGCCCGCACACCTGGCAGGCCCATTCACTAAAAAGAATAGGTGGGCAGAGCTTTCCTCCCTAGGATTCATGCAACATAGGAAACGAGAGGCCAATCTGAGGCATGAGAACTTCACATTTTAGTCTGTTTCCAAAGCACTGTTCCTGATACATCAGAAGAGAAAGTTGCATTTCGCAGGGACGTCTTTGACCCAAACAATCAAACCCCATGAGTCGACCTGGTTTGCGCTGGTGAGCACCCGCCTATAATTCAAAGAAGATAACATACCTGATGATGATGTGGTGAAAACACAGCGGTCTGGTTCATTCGAGGGGTCGATCATATCGAACACCTGGCATTGCGTACTATCAAGCACCGCACCGATGAGCTCCGGATACCTTCTTTCCTCCTTCAATGTGAGTTGTGTGTCGGGGCATCCTGGAAACCCAAGAACAGACCCAGACCAATTGTGGTTCCAGAAAGAGATGTCCCCCACTCCCACAATCCATCTGGAAAAGGGTAGCAGGGCCTACATATGGGAGAGAAGAGCCACATAGAGCGGTGACTTGCGGGCATTCCCTCCTCCGCTGATCTGGACAGCCATGTACTTACCCTAGAGTGTTTACCCCTCAACAACCTCCCACGCCAACTTCGCCTGCATGCCATGAAGTGAATCCGAGATGATCTTGACACTAATTTCCCCCTCCTACACTATCTTAGAAAGTATATCCCAGGATGCCCAGTGTTTCCTTCCCTCCCAGTGTGCATCCTAGATAAAATAAGAGATGATAGAATCAACCTTTGTGAGAACCCCCTTCAGAACCTTGGAGGCCACAAGTGCATGGAAAGGAATAGTAGATAAGATGTTGTTTGGTAAGGTGATCCTACCTCCAAAAGACAAAAGGAAGTTCTTCCCATTCAGAATCCTGCTGGTCGTTTTCCTGACAATTTTATCTAAATGGAGGATATGAATCCTACCAGGAAAGACCGGGACACCGATGTACTCCATGGGAAAGTATCCCCGCTGCATGCCAAGCTATATGCTCAGGGAATCCACCCTACTGTCCAAGCATCTCTTTAGGACATAGAAGGTGGTCTTGGTGTGATTGAAAACCTTCCCACTCCATCGGCAATAGACTTCAAGGATCTTGGTAAATCACCGAACAGACCGCATACCTACAATTATAAAAATAATGGAATCGTCCAAAAACATCAGATGAGAGATATTTCTTGGACTAGGGCTGCGCCGGTAAGGCCTATTTCTTCTCTGTGAGATGGAAATGTTGATAAGATGACTGAGGACGTCCTGTGAAAGAAGGAGAGGGTTGGTGAGAGAGTATCCCCCTACCTCAAACCGCGAATAGCCTTGAAGAACCCATAATTCTGACCCATGAAGCATACAACCATCAATGTAGAGCTAAAGCATCAGAAAATCAGGTTCACAGCCCACCCAGATAGGCCCATTCCGGACAAGACCTTGATGATGAACACCCACTCCACTCTGTCATAGGCCTTATCCATGTCCAACTTGACCTCCATGTTAGCTCTATTAACCCGCGTGTTGAATTCGTCGATGATCTCTTGATCCAACACAATTTCCACTTGAATGGAAATCTGTTTAATAAGCCATTCTTCTTGTAGGAGACCCATTGATGAAGGTAGGGCTAAGTTTGTTGTTCAAAATTAAGGTGAGGATCTTTTATGGAAAATCACAAATGCTCATGGAGCGATAATGGTGGAGCAGGGAGGGATATTTATCCTTGGGAATAAGAACCATAGTGGTGGTGCTGGAAGCATGAGGAAGAGTACCACCTCGAAATAATTCATGAATGTTGAGCACAAAAGCCTCAATTATCACGCTCCAGGAAACACGATAAATGGAGCCCGAGAACCCATCCGGGCCGAGAGCGCTGTCTGGGTTAAGGATCATAGCAGCTCGATGGATCTCTTCCTAATGTGGTAAGGACTCGAGCAGTGTGTTGTATTATCAGATATCACCCTTGGAATAACGTCTGTGAGGGATTTGTGGCCCTGCGTGTACCCCTCAGGCATCCTAGGATTCACTCCAGCTAGAAAACTACAGAAAAAGGCCTTTTCCAAACCACCCACAGTGTCTTGGTCATCGGTATACAATCCATCATCCAACCTTAAATTGGGTCTCTCATGCCTTCATCTTTCCTTGATGCATGCATGAAAAAAAAAGCGGTGTTGTGGTCCCCCTTGCTAAGCCATCTCACCCTCGATTCGTCATGGGCCACCTTCTCCTCTCTGAGGATCATTTCCACCAGAGCATCGTTTTTAGCTCCCAAATCTCCAAACAACTCCTCATTCCATGCCACATCCATATTAGATTCCAGGTGATCAATCTCTGAATTAATTTCCTCCAAATCACACATAGTGGAGGTTGTCCACTAACCCACTCTCGTGGATCCTTCCGAAGATGGATTAACTTGTTCTGCAGCCTTTCCCCTGGATTCCCATGCATGCACATATTCCATGAGGAACAAAAAGTTCCCAGAATGTTTGGGTAGTTGTCCCAGAGGGAAGAGAATGCCATGGAAAAGCTCTTATCATGGTCACAAAGGATGTCAACTTTAATAGGTGAGTGGTCCGATAAGCTGCAGACCAACTGAGAAACCATTCCATTCCTAAAGGGGGAGACAACATGGAAATTGTCCAGGCAACGGTCCAGCTTGCTCAAGGTGCAATGAGGACCTCTCTAGTTGTTGCACCAAGTGAAAAATCTCCCTAAAAACCCCGTGTCCATTAACCCTTTACGAGACATGAATTGGTTGAACTCAAAACTAGTGGGGCAGGGGAATGGCCCCCTAACCTTCTTCTTAATGGGATTGGCCACAACGTTGAAGTCCCCACCCCCCACAAACCAGGGGAGGTTCTCGGGGTCTAAGGCCTCCAAATATCACCACATACATGCTTGAGCACAAATGTCACAGCTACCATGAACAAATGAGAAAAGGAATGTTTGAACACTATCCCTGATCTTTGTACTAATAAACCGATCCGAGGAATGAACCATTCTCACACTAATGTCCATATTCTAGAAAATCCAGATGGAGTGACCAGAATCTTCAGCATGAAGGAAACCACTCATCCTTATCCTATGGGAGAACTCCCCATGCTTGATGTAGTCTTGTTTAGGATCCAGCACTGCATCCAACAACATCTGTTTGGAATAAACTTCACTAACGATGAAATCTGATTTAACCTAGGCTCACATGCCATGAGTGTTCCAGATGAGGAAGGATAACATTAAAACAACCTCAGCATGGCACTGGCCCCAGGCTTCAAGGCTGCTGAGCTATAAGAGGAAGACTATCCCCGAATCTTCAAGTGGGATTTGGTCCTTGCCTCAATAAAATCCAAGGGAGGAGTTGAGGGGAGAGGGGAAGACGGTGTCGGTTCACTAGACGGATGGCTTGGGAGAGAGGACACATGTCGCGTAGCAGGGTCCAGGACGGGAGAAAACCATACCCGAGGAGAAGGCTGGCTGGAGGGGCTAATAGGGAGGAAGCCTAGAGGACCGCCTCAGAAGCATCCTCAAGATGGCGAGGAACCTGAGCTGGTAGAAGAGGTGGGGTGACACTGGAATGCCCGGCCCCAAGAGAGCCTACATGAAAATTCTCCACAGAGGGAGCCACCTCAAGAGAAGGTAGTATGAAGGTTGCGTCCCTCATATATCCTGCCTCTAAGAGAAGAGGAAGAAATCTCGGGGGCAGGCCGAGGAGAGTTGAACCTTCAGAGAGCCAAAAGAAGTCCAAACACACCTGAAAGAGGTAAGAGGAGCTAAGTATTCCTGGTGCACAGTAGGGGACCAGGTCCATGTAGGGAGCCTTAGAGATAGCCTGAGACAAGGAGACCATCGGGGCCAGAGGCTCTAGGCCCCCCAGAAGATATATGGCTCATTATTCTTGTGTGTGGATTATAATAGATTATACCTAGTGAAGTTTAATAACAAGTATTCTCTCAAGCATATTGGAAATCTATAATAATAGTTGACTAAAACCATGTGTTTGTCCATGATGGACATGTGCTCATGTTATCATGAAAGTAAGTGATTTAGATATTCCTTTTAATGCTTTCTTTGTGGTTATAGATCATGACAGATGTATACAGATAATTTTGAGTATATTTAGAGATCATAGACTTTATAATTATATTTTTAAATATTATTTTGGATTATTGAGCTCCTCTTTTGGTTTCATGTGATATCAAAGACAAACATATCAGTGGACCATGAGAATTTTTCAAGGATGGCTACTTGGGAGAAACCCAAGAACATTTTTTAGATCCATGGATACTTTGAATTGCTAGGATATTATAGGAGGCTTGTGTAGGACTTTTAAGAACTAGTAATATCAATGGAATACCTAACCATGAAGGAATAAAATTTATTATGGTATTATTATTCTGATATATTCATCCATATATCAAAGGTAATATTGATAACGACATCGATAATAACTTTAATAAGGATGGGTAATAAGTATACCCTCTTAAAAAATATCATTAATTATTTGTATATGAGACATTCAAATATAGTAATGGAACATTATTCCATATGGATCTAGGAAGATGAGGTCACAATCGAAAAATTATATGACTTGATATATAGAGTTCACATAAGTGGGGAAAGATTTTTTTATTTTTCATCTAGTTGTTATGTATATTGAATACAAATAAAATTAGATCCTCAGGTATATATTTTCATAATGTAACTTAAAACATAGATAGTGGAGGTTGGTTTATTATAATCATTATTTTAACTTTAAGATAGTAAATAACGTTAAATATAGGAATATTGTTTGATGGTGAAGAGTAAGACTCAATTGTAGCTAGTGTAAATGGCTAGAATTTAGTGGAAATTTATTATCAAATTTTTTGAGATAAACCTTGATGTTAAAAATTGATAAGGCAGAGTGAAATAACATCTCATGGTATTTTATCTCCACATCTTATGAGACTGAATAAGAGTTATTTATCAAGAATATATTTTTTAGTGATGAAGGATGGTATATATGGTTGGGAGATTCCACCTCATTGGTCCCATGATTTTGATAATGTTATCTACATTTCACATAAATTTGGGCTCTCTATGAGAATGTAGGAGTAGATGATTTGGTATTCACATTCATCAACATGGGTTGTTCACCTAGGGCCTAAAAAGACATATCCTGATATTCAAAGGAATAATTGGTGTCCTATGTTGAAGAAAGAAATAGAGCGGTATGTTTTCAAATGTTTTACCTATCAGTGGGTAATGTTCAAGAACCAATGACATATATTTTAGTCACAAATAGTTCCTAAGTATAAGTGGGATAAGGTGATTATAGATTGTGTGATAGGGTCGTCAAGGAAGGCTAGAGGTTGTGTTATAGAATGGTTTATCACTGACCAATATAAAAATTCCATCCAATTCATGGTTTTTTAGGATAATTACTATATTTTTGAGTTGGGAAGAATATAAATCAATTATATATTATACCTTTACAATGTGATTCAGAGTAAAATTATAGAACAGATACACATCTTACATCATGATTATTTAATAGACTACAAAAAACATTGGATATGAAGGATACATAAGAAAATCATATCATCCTTTGATGGAATCATAGTCTAAAAATATCATTCAGATTCTATAGTGCACTTTATGAAGATGTTCCCTTCACTTTAAAAATATTATTGAATATTCTCCATTATTTAAATTAGTTCTCCTATTAATATAAAATACAATAATCAATTCCAATTAAAGCCTTTATTTATTTATAAGGTAGTTCATCTTGATTTTCTCTTTATTAGATTGATGTTATTTAGTTCATGGTTATCAAGTTGATTCCCATATAGAATGCATGAAATAATATTCGAATAATACAAAAGATACTAGTATAGAATCAAAGTATTAAATCATAATATGAAAATATATTAAATTTTTCACATGAATTTGACATAAGTGATAGGGTATATATAAGATTGTAACATCATTTGGTATTCCATCATATTCCAAGGAAGCGAAAGTTAGTTCCCAAGTGTATTGGTTGATTTAGATTGTAGATATATCTGGTATTGTTTCATATTTTTAAAATTACATCTTAGCAGTGTAGTGTTAATCATTATGTATTTCATGCATCTTATCTCGGAATACACCACCCCAATCATTATAAATTGATCAACATTAAGGATGTAGAGTTTGATCTAGATGCATCATTTGGGGAGTGGTTGGTCTGAATAATGGATTAAATTGAGAATACTATTTATGGGAATATAGTTCCTTTAGTGTGATTGTAGAGTAATACTGTGTGTAATAAGGAGGATATGTGGGAGTGGGAGTTAAATATGTGGGCTTAGTGGCTAGATTTGTTCACTGATGATACATAGTGATAATTTTATATGCTCCTTGAGGATGAGTTTCCACGAAGTGGGGTGGTTGGAACACAACTCGTCAATAAAATGAATGAATTCCCATAAAGATTCTCCCAACATCATGTATCTGGGTTTTTTGACTGATTGAGGGGTTTTTTCGGTTCTGGAATAAATTTTGGGATGTTAGGGGTAATGTCAAGAGTTTTTCTTTATTGATAGAAGCCCCCAGGTTCTAGGTTTCCCAATCCTGAGTACATAGTGGGGCCCCAAATAAGGGGTTTCATTATGAGGTACACCAAGAGGTTGGTGAAAATTGTGTTAGTATCTAGTTCTCCCATGTTCCCAGGTATCTTTAAAATAGGTACCTGATTGATTTTTTAAAAACCCTTAAATTAATTAATTAATCACATATTTATAAACTAAAGTATAATTGGGTTCCTCCAATTTGGACCATTGTTCATTATAACATACTCCCCATTCCTTTATTCTTCACCCTTGATTATATTTTATCCATGTCAAGGTTGATCATCATTATTTCTATCGTATAAGGTATCCACCAACACGGGTAAGACACTCCTTTATTGTATTCGTAGTTTCAGGCAAAAAATTTCTAGGTTCTTTAATTTATACCGAATTCTCGAATTTTTTTTTGTTTTGTAAATATATATGATTGGAATTATACTATTATATATTTTATTCATGAGTTGAGTTCTACTTGACAATGTTTGGTGGACACAAAATAATCCCTTTGATTTTTTCTTTTTCACAAAACATTTGATATATGATCTCACCGTCCATCGGATATTAACCGATACTAAAATTGAAATGATTTCCTTTGACCCCAGTTGAAATGGGTAAGGTTATTATATCCACTTTGGACATTTATTTATTTTACCTTATTGTGATGTCCATTATTTGAAATGAACTTTTTATAAGATGATTTGAAAGAGATTCTTGAAACCCTAGTTGTTATTCCAATAGTTGTTTTGTGAAATGATATACACTAAATCGGTTCTTTTATCCCCTTGAGAATAAGTTCAGTTTTAATTGGTGTGGTTTAATTAACGTTCAAACCCTAATGAAATTTTTAGTTACAAAATAACCTTTGCCTAGTTGAATTGGTTGAATTATACTAGGGTGGATCCTCCTCCCCCACCAGCTTAAGGAAGGGGATAGGTTATGCCTCGTTTTTTATTATGATTTAGGTAGAATATATATGGATTGACATAGTTATAATATAAAATGTGTTTTAATATTTTCTATCCATAAATAATGTTGTTTATAATATGATATTAAATAGTTTCTAAACATATTGTTGTGACTGTTGTCCAAGTTTAAGCAGTGGTATTCCCTTGTTACTTATATTTGATAAATTGGGGTTGATATTCCCACATAAGATAGATTTTTCATGAAAAGATATGCTATTACAATATGTTCATGTATATTTGGACTTAATAAAGAGCCATTGAATGACTAAATTATATGTGAATATCCTTAAATTTCTAAATGGGATGTACCATTGTGTAATATTATGTTTCATTTTCTGGTAACTTTTCCAGTTCAATAATATATGAACCAATAAAAAAATTCAACCCAAAAACAAATCTGTATTTTATGTCTCGAATGATCCATATCATTCTTAAGTATGTAGGGATCAAAGTATTTGGATATTTTTTATTATATGTAAAGTACAATTTATATAAGATTATAGTCCCACCATAAATTGGGGAGGGCATTTAAAACTAAAAGACTAATGGAAAATTTTTGTAACGTTGAATTATTTTTCAAATAATTTTTCATGATTCCCATAAATTTTTTCAAAAAAATATGATTAATATTAATTAACTAGAAATGTTTCAAAATGATAAGAAATTCCTCAAACTCTAACGAATTATTATGAAATCATTGAAATATGGTGAATATATTTTAATGAATAATATATCGTATCATTTCAAAAAACATATAGCTTTTGGACTATGGATTATATTCACAAATGGGTGGAAACCATTGCCCCTAAAACTGTTTACTCATCTTATATTTTTCATTTTTTTTGACTGAAAAAAAATTAGATTTGGATTCCATTTATTAATAATTAGTAACCAAGGGACACACTTTTTCAATGTGGGCATAGAGGCTATGAAGAAAAGATTTGGAGAGACCAACAAATATATTACTCCCTATCATCCACAGAATAGTTTTCAGGATGACGTTTTCATTAGGTAAATCAATGGTATTTTGGAAAATAATATCAATAAAAATTGTAATGATGGGAGACAATGGATGGATAAAATCCTCCCAGCTTAAAGATAGCTTACAAAACCAAAAATAGGAATAAGCTTGGGCGGGTTTATTTATGTGGAAATAATTCATCATCCTATGATAATACAAAGATTATTATGTGGTAAAATAGACTAATTTGGATGTAGATAAAGACTAAATAAAAGAATTTGTTAGATTCAAGAGTTGGGATAATGAATGAGAGATGAATTTTAAAATTTCATAATTTATGATGATATAGTAAGACTAGAAAAAGACTAGAAGATTCGACATAGATAATTTTGGCAAGGAGACCAAGGGTTTCACTAAATATAAAGAATAAACCTGATTCTTGATAATTTTTATTCTAGATAGTGTTCAATAGATGAGCTAGTTATATTCCACTAAGAGGGGTTGAATCATGGAAAAAATAATTTTAAATATTCCTCTTTTAATTTCACCTCTAGAACATCATTTATGTTCATGATACACTCTATGGTTGTCTCTAATCATAACTTGTGTATAGTATTAACAAAATGGAAAGTATAATGTGGTATTTATGTGGTTTAGTAACAATACCTAAGACCTTTCATGTTGTTTATTGCCGCTAACATGGATTATCCCCTATAATATTTTCATTAATTATAGTGTTTCAGGAAAGAACTGGTTATACACCCTAGTAGTCAGTCCTTCAGTTGATCCTTATTATGAAACCAAATGATCTATCTCTTCTTCCTCAATTTTTCATACCCCTTAACTATCTTTACATCTAATTTATCCTCTTTACCAGCTGGTTACACCCCCAGCCCCCAAAAACAAGATTCTTCATCTTATCAATGATCCATTGTAGGATAACCTCTTGATCTTCCTACATGAGAATTATAGGTCTGACTTTCTCGTATACTTCTATAAAAACATCAAATGTTCATGTATTTATAATCTATTTAAATATTAAATACAAATTTGTATCAGCTATTGAAAAAATATCTTATAATTACCCTTACAATTCTACAGCTCCTCCATGAAAAATTTATCCATAATAGAACTATAATTGTGCATGTGACAATAAGTGATTTATTCGATGATTTAAATGTGTTTTGAATAACTCATTAAATCTCCCTAGAGTAGATATAATAACCCATAGACTATTGGTTAATAATTTTATTATTTCTCACTCTCTATTATGTAATCTTTTGTGCATCCATTTATTCCATGGTGCCTCATATAAATCCTTTATAGCATAGTCCTTCTTCCAAGGTGCAGCACCCTCTAAATTTCAAAAACCAAAAATCCCAAATTTATAATTTTAGTGTAATATTATATTTTCTAACATAGTCGACTATTGCTCAAATTAATTTCTTCTCATAAATTCTAGGACTCCACAATTCAATGCAAAGGCTAAGGTGTGGAAAAATCATTATAGTTGAGCTTTGTTGGTGAACAGATAAAAATTATGGCATGGCTAACGGGAAACTCAAAAAAATAAAATACATGAATAAAGTGTTTCAAAATAAATTCCTACAGACTAGGTATTATCAATTCATGAAACTAAATATTCAATTTAATGAGTATCATTTCTTTACATAATATCAAATGGCCTCATTACATTAATATGAGATAATTGGGTTCTCTGTTTATTCAAAATATATAAGTAAATAGTTTTGTCTTTCTATATGTATGAAAATTTATTCATTTCATCATTCAAGGAATATTGGTGAAATTAAAACTATATAGTTGCAATATTTATATTATACTAGTGCATTCAATTAGGCATTTAACATCACAATGTTACTCATATTTATCTTGTCACGAACCAGCCCGAGTCAACCCTGAACCGGTCACCTAGGCCAGCCCGCGACAAGTCCCGAGAGGCGTTCCTGATCCTCCCGGGATGGTGAAAAGCACCAAGGGCATCAATAGAGTACACAAGGGAACGATTTCTCCCATATATAAACAATCAGACAAACAGCGGAAATAAACGGACAGCCCAAAATGAATTTATATAAAAATTGAACTAAATATTATTTGTACAAGAAACTAAAATTAGAACAAAACCAACAACTCAACTGAACAATCCCGATGAACAACTAACTCCATGTGACACTTATGGTCACTCTCCAACACAATGATAAAATGTCACCCAAGGTGATCGAACTAAAGATGAAACCTGCACAAGGGATAGAAAAGAAGAAGACTAGAGGCGTGATTATTAAAACTCAGTAGGTTAGCCCGGTATTCTACTCCCAATGCACATTACTTTAAAATAAAAGAAACATCAATTTATAGTTTTAAATTCAAGATTTGAATGTATGGTTTTCAAATGAGGTTCCATGCTATAATAATTATCAGACAAAAACATGCATGTTTAATAAACAAAAATGCAAGTAACAATTATTTTCAAAGAGGTGAAACTTCAAAATGAATATAGTTTTCAAGATGGATGCTTTAAAGAATTTTAACATTCAAATAAATAACACATACTACTGAATTTACCAACCAAACACGCTGTATGCCGACGGTGAGTACAAAAGAGCCAATGAGCACTAGTCACAGGAATACCCCTAGGCACTAGTTAGTTGTGAGCCCCAGGTACCTCGTATCTCGGTGAAAGTAACCATAATAAATATCTGTTCTCGTGCACGAGCCACTAGTAGGGAACATACCCATAACCTAGAGGTCCCCAATCATCATCATCATCATAGTTTAGTTAGTGTTGTCATCATCAAACTTGCTACGTGAAACAGGGGCCAACCCCCACAGAATCACTAGCATACTAGTACACGTCCGCCCACCTAGATACCCAGGATTCCCTTTAGTGCTCAATCAAGTTACACATATTATCAAATACACATTTCACATCCACATTCCATTCCAAAACCATAAAATCACAAACAGCCCATAATCTTTCTTCACATTTCTTACACTAATCAACAAACCGCTAAATATTTTGGTAAAACAATTTCATGAAGTGTATTGAGGCTTTGCTCATAAAACTCTTTCAAAAACACTCTTCAAATTATAAACACACATCATAACCAAACCAAATCATATTTGTCAGCCCAATAAACATTTAATAAAATCATTTAATGGACCATAAAACAATCCCAATTGCACAAATATTTATATACAAGTAAAACACTCCTTCATTTCTAGGAAATGCCAAACGGGCCTTTAATTATTTTCTCAAAACTATCCTTTGACGAAGGTATGAATTTTAATTCTATTAAGGATCTGTATAAAAACAATTTACAGCAGAAAACCACATTCATAAATCTCTTATAATACTCAGGTTACATATTCAAAACACGTCTATTTTCATAAAGATGTGAAACAGTCCATTTTTGGGAAACTCAGGCCAAAATATGTTGTAAATCAAAACACACTTGATTGTAAAAACAAATACAAATAGGAAATCCATATAAGTACCCAAAAATACCATTTATCATTATTAAAATTCCTTTATAAATCCAAACAAGTAGATTTTAAATCACACATCACACATAAAAGCCAACCGGGCAATTTACCGAACACATGGCATGCCCTTTTTAAACAAAACAATTTGTTTTAAGTACATGAAAAGGAATAAAACACCAATTGAAAGCCATATTTTAATTCAAGATACTGTAACATGTTAAAAATACCATATACCAGATTATAAACCTCACAAAATATTTTCAAAAGATAACGGAACATTTAAACAAACACTTGTTGAAAACTTTCTTGACAAAACAACACTACCGTTCACAAACCAATGATTAAACAACCACTTTGAACACCAATAAAATTATCCAAAGGATGAAAAACAATAATAAACATATATATCTGGTGTTAAATATAATAAAATGATGAAACTTAAATAATAAAGTCATGTGCAAGGGGTATCCTACCTCAAATCTTGGGCGTAATTGAAACGCACACCCGAAATCACCCGCTGCGGGTTTATAAACAATAAAACTATAAAGATCAGACCTAAACAAACAGAAACCCCATCAAAAAACATGGTATAAAAAACCCCTAGGTCGATCAATACTAGGGGATAAAATAAATCCACGAAATAATGAAAGGAGGGGGAAGAGGAAGGAGAAAGGAGAAGGAATCTCACCTTTCACCCTAGAAAACTCTTCGTCTTCCATTAGATCTGCAACCCTATAGAGAATGGAATGGCTTGACAATTTTTGGAGCGCCTCCTAAGGTCTTGACGAACCAGGGAAAGAAAATTGGTGGCCAAAATAATACGAATTGACTGAGTTATGGGTGAAACAATTTACCTTATCAATTCTGGACGTTTTGAGGAAACCAGAGAACAATCGCCCTAATACGCGACCCATATGAGCTCCAAAGAGGTAAAATCGATTATGAGAGATAAGATAGGGTTATTGGATTCGAGGGGGAGGTGTAATCACCGAAAAAGAGTAAAAAATGAAAAAGATATAAATGAAACAAATTATTTTTTAAAAACAGGAAATGGGCCCATGGGCTGGCCCAATACCTAAATAAGTAACCCAAATTCACCCAGCTTATGAATTTCTAATGGGTCCAAAAGGATAAATAAATTTTAATATATTAGTATAGGACAATTGTTAAGTTGAATGGGTGAAAAAGGATGAAAGACAAAAGAGTTATAAAAGAAACAAATTCAGTTTTTAAAACTGGGAATGGGCTCACGGTTGGCCCAAATCATGAAGTAACCACCCTTTCTTAAAAAACTCCTAAACAAGCAATGGGGATCCCAAATTAGGGTGGTTAGACATATATGAAACTTAAAAACTCAAGATTTATCTCATCAAATACCCATGAAAAGGATCGGTATTTCTAATGGGCCGGATCAATACAATGACAGAAAAGAAAAAAACCCATGTGTGACAATTCTCCCCACCATTAAAACTTTCCGCCCCCGGAAAGCCATAACACTTTCCGGCTGAAAAAAAACAACACCTAAGGATTCCAGAATGTACTCCCCAACATTAAGAATCAAATAGAACTAGAAATGTTCTTAGGATGAAAATCCCGGAGACCCATGGTGGGTCTCCCCACCATTGGAAAACAACTATCAATGAATAGACAAGAATTGACCATGAGCTAGAGTTGGGACTCACTCACATAAGCCAAAAAAACCCTCCTAAAAAACCTACTATACCAAGTTAATAGGGTACCAACATGAACATATAAACCACCCACTCCTGAATGGAGGGGACAATAACTTGGTCGACACATTCAGCACAATTTTGGACCCTCGTCACTTGGGGATGGGAGGGAAGGGGACCCAATAATTTGGCCACTGAAACAAAAAAAGAAACAAAGAAACTACCTAAAACTCTCCCCTTATGAATAGGTAACACCACGACTGCACCTGATTTTTATAGGCGGTCCACACAGGGACATTGATTGAAAACCCACATCCATGAATGAATAACCATAGACACTGTGTGAGGGGTTAAGTCCACCACGCTTGTTGCGACAAAGGGAAATTCATAGAAATGAAGAACCAAAACATTGACATAGAAAATAACTTAACAAAACAGAGGAGTAAGGGTCATAATCGAGCACTCCACACCTCTGTCGATTTTCTGACTTTGTGAAAAGCTTCACTCCGAGGCCTATGGCTGGTGCACTGATTCTTGAAGCATTTGCTGCAGCGTAGTCAGGTGATAAGGATCACACGACTCAAAAAAACCACACTTGATCACCAAACAAAAACCATAATCTAAATAGGAACTCATAGATCCATAAAAAAATTCTAACTCACTCCAAACGAGGGGCAGAATGGACAAGGAATACGACGAAACACATCAACATCACTGAACACAACTGCTCTGTCCAAAAGAATTATCATGACCTAGAAGCACTTTTAATAGATCCCAAACAGCTCTCTATTCCAATAAACAAGTTGAGGAGTCATCAAAAGAGGTGGATTTAAACTTTTAAATGAATCCTTAGGTTGATCAGTAGGAAATATTTCCAACGCATCACTATCCATGGCCACATCATAACATCAAACACATTTTTAGAAACCCAATGAAAATTACTCCAAAACCGAGCCACCAACAAGATCTCATCACCAGATAGAACAAGAGTATGAATTATAGATCACATGGAAGCTAACCAAATAAACAACCCTTCTAAGACATATAAAAATCAAGCCACATAACCATTGGTTTTTAAAAAAGGCCATAATTTTCAGCTCAAAGCAATTTTGAAAAAACAAACTAACTTGGTGGGTTTCCACATTCACCAATGGTGTTTCATCAAGTCTCACCCACATGCACATTTCCATGCCACCCCTGACACCCAACCACTATACCATATAGGCCATACATCCAAATATAAATGAAACCATGCATGTGAGCACCCATGAAAACACCAAAGGCAAAAATTAAACATCATAATTAAAAAAAACAATTTACCTTCAAAAGGAACACCAACCACCAAGTCAAAAAACATTTTCATGTTTCAGAAAAAAAACCACAATTAATTAAGAACCATTTTCTTGAAAACCTACCCCTTTTCATTTTTAAAAACTTTTTAAATAACCAAGCCACTCCAAACAACCCCTTCACATTTTTTTTTAAAAAAAATCAGTAATGTATATTTTCATAATCCGAGGTCCATTGAGACCAATAACGTTTCTAGTAAAACACCAACCGATCAAAACTAATTTCCAAAACTAATTTATCCGATTCAAAAACATTATAACATCCTAAAATACCCCATGTAAAAAAAAGATGCAGAATCACTTTAAAATGATTCACAATTTCCAAACTTTTTATTTCAACAAACCACAAGTTTAGATTATGGATAATCCAATCCCTTTAAATCATTTCTGCTTCCCTCCATTTTTTTCCACAAAAACACAACCTTCCAAAACCATTCTTATATTTAATTATTGAAAACCCCATTTTTTCACTTTTCAAAATATAATCCTTACATTAAAACCCATTTCCACAATTCTCACACAAGGATTTTAAAAACAAAAATTCAGAATTCATGAAAGGTTCAAGAGACCCAAAAAAAAGGGAACTAGTGTTGGTGGGTGACTTGACCGTATGGTTGGCGGCCATATGCCAAATACAACACCAACACAGAGAGACTTATTAGGACCATTCCCCAGCTCCAGATGGTTTTCCAGGCCCTGTGAGCTTACAAAGGCCATTGGTCAGACTCCCCTTGTCATATCCCAATACCAAACAATCAACTAGAACAATGGACACTAATAAAAACTGGACTCCCATGGAAACCCGAGGATTAGAACAAGAAAGAGTTCGCGACGCTCTTCTTGAACTTACCCCTCAAATCCCAAAAATACTACTCAATCTACCTTGACATCCCCAAAAAAACAATGGTGCTCTAAAAGAAAGGTCTGCTAAGAGCCAACCTCCTCTGATACCATTTTGTCACGAACCAGCCCGAGTCAACCCTGAACCGGTCACCTAGGCCAGCCCGCGACAAGTCCCGAGAGGCGTTCCCGATCCTCCCGGGATGGTGACAAGCACCAAGGGCATCAATAGAGTACACAAGGGAACAATTTTTCCCATATATAAACAATCAAACAAACAGCGGAAATAAACGGACAGCCCAAAATGAATTTATATAAAAATTGAACTAAATATTATTTGTACAAGAAACTAAAATTAGAACAAAACCAACAACTCAACTGAACAATCCCGATGAACAACTAACTCCATGTGACACTTCCGGTCACTCTCCAACACAATGATAAAATGTCGCCCAAGGTGATCGAACTAAAGATGAAACCTGCACAAGGGCTAAAAAAGAAGAAGACTATAGGCGTGAGTATTAAAACTCAGTAGGTTAGCCCGGTATTCTACTCCCAATGCACATTACTTTAAAATAAAAGAAACATCAATTTATAGTTTTAAATTCAAGATTTGAATGTATGGTTTTCAAATGAGGTTCCATGCTATAATAATTATCAGACAAAAACATGCATGTTTAATAAACAAAAATGCAAGTAACAATTATTTTCAAAGAGGTGAAAATTCAAAATGAATATAGTTTTCAAGACGGCTGCTTTAAAGAATTTTAACATTCAGATAAATAACACATACTACTGAATTTACCAACCAAACACACCGTATGCCGACGGTGAGTACAAAATAGCCAATGAGCACTAGTCACAGGAATACCCCTAGGCACTAGTTAGTTGTGAGCCACAGGTACCTCGTATCTCGGTGAAAGTAACAATAATAAATATCTGTTCTCGTGCACGAGCCACTAGTAGGGAACATACCCATAACCTAGTGGTCCTCAATCATCATCATCATCATAGTTTAGTTAGTGTTGTCATTGTCAAACTTTCTACGTGAAACAGGGGTCAACCCCCACAGAATCACTAGCATACTAGTACACGTCCGCCCACCTAGATACCCAGGATTCCCTTTAGTGCTCAATCAAGTTACACATATTATCATATACACATTTCACATCCACATTCCATTCCAAAACCATAAAATAAAAAACAGCCCATAATCTTTCTTCACATTTCTTACACTAATCAACAAACCGCTAAATATTTTGGTAAAACAATTTCATGAAGTGTATTGAGGCTTTTCACATAAAACTCTTTCAAAAACACTCTTCAAATTATAAACACACATCATAAACAAACCAAATAATATTTGGAATCCCAATAAACATTTAATAAAATCATTTAATGGACCATAAAACAATCCCAATTGCACAAATTGTTATATACAAGTAAAACACTCCTTCATTTCTAGGAAATGCCAAACGGGCCTTTAATTATTTTCTAAAAACTATCCTTTGACGAAGGTATGAATTTTAATTCTATTAAGGATATTTATAAACAAAATTTAAAGCAGAAAACCACATTCATAAATCTCTTATAATACTCAGGTTACATATTCAAAACACGTCCATTTTCATAAAGATGTGAAACAGTCCATTTTTGGGCAACTCGGGCCAAAATATGTTGTAAATCACAACACACTTGATTGTAAAAACAAATACAAATAGGAAATCCATATAAGTACCCAAAAATACCATTTATCATTATTCCAATTCCTTTATAAATCCAAACAAGTTTCTT
Organism: Viscum album; assembly: GCA_963277665.1. Classification (NCBI taxonomy): domain Eukaryota; kingdom Viridiplantae; phylum Streptophyta; class Magnoliopsida; order Santalales; family Viscaceae; genus Viscum; species Viscum album. The sequence continues at coordinate 387,840,126 of OY728146.1, forward strand.
TTAAATCACACATCACACATAAAAGCCAACCGGGCTATTTACCGAACACATGACATGCCCTTTTTAAACAAAACAATTTGTTTTAAGTACATGAAAAGGAATAAAACACAAATTCAAAGCCATATTTTCATTAAAGATACTGTAAAATGTTAAAAATACCATATACCAGATTATAAACCTCACAAAATATTTGCAAAAGATAACGGAACATTTAAACAAACACTTGTTGAGAACTTTCATGACAAAACAACACTACCGTTCACAAACCAGTAATTAAACAACCACTTTGAACACCAATAAAATTATCCAAAGGATGAAAAACAATAATAAACATATATATATATGGTGTTAAATATAATAAAATGATGAAACTTAAATAATAAAGTCATGTCCAAGGGGTATCCTACCTCAAATCTTGGGCGTAATTGAAATGCACACCCGAAATCACCCGCTGCGGGTTTATAAACAATAAAACTATAAATATCAGACCTAAACAAACAGAAACCCCATAAAAAAACATTTTATAACGAAACCCTAGGTCGATCAATACTAGGGGATAAAATAAATCCACGAAATAATGAAAGGAGGGGGAAGAGGAAGGAGAAAGGAGAAGGAATCTCATCTTTCACCCTAGAAAACTCTTCGTCTTCCATTAGATCTGCAACCCTATAGAGAATGGAATGGCTTGAAAATTTTTGGAGATCCTCCTAAGGTCTTTAAGAACCAGGGAAAGAAAATTGGTAGCCAAAATAATACTAATTTACTGAGTTATGGGTGAAATAATTTACCTTATCAATTCTGGACGTTTTGAGGAAACCAGAGAACAATCTCCCTAATACGCGACCCATATGAGCTCCAAAGAGGTAAAATATATTATGAGGGATAAGATAGGGTTATTGGCTTCGAGGGGGAGGTGGAATCACCGAAAAAGAGTAAAAAATGAAAACGATATAAATGAAACAAATTATTTTTTAAAAACAGGAAATGGGCCCATGGGCTGGCCCAATACCTAAATAAGTAACCCAAATTCACCCAGCTTATGAATTTCTAATGGGTCCAAAAGGATAAATAAATTTTAATGTAGCAGTATAGGAAAATTGGTAAGTTGAATGGGTGAAAAAGGATGAAAAACAAAAGAGTTATAAAAGAAACAAATTCAGTTTTTAAAACTGGGAATGGGCTCACGGTTGGCCCAAATAATGAAGTAACCACCCTTTCTTCAAAAACTCTTAAACAAGCAATGGGGATCCCAAATTAGGGTGGTTAGACATATATGAAACTTCAAAACTCAAGATTTATCTCATCAAATACCCATGAAAAGGATCGGTATTTCTAATGGGCTGGATCAATACAATGACAGAAAAGAAAAAAAACCGTGTGTGACATATCTGGTGAAAATAGGGCTTTGTTTATTTCAGTTCAAGCATGACAATGCGGAAATTTTTTTGAAACATGTTCTTGGATATCTCTAATATCTCAGGCATTCAATATAGCCAACTTAAATTTGGATGTGGCTCCAGATTCATCTAGTCGGCTTCATTAATGGTGTAATAACCATGTGTTGAGCATCCTTTAAGTGAGTGTACAAGATGACACCACTTAGGCATGATTGGATGGTCCGAAACAACGAGATAAGATGGTGCACGCTCTGTATATAAAATTTTTCTATAGTAATAGTGTCCCAATATTCCAATATACACTATTGTACTAGAATTATATTTATTAATTCCATAAATATATCATCCTTCCGACCTCATCATGAGAAGGAAGTAAGGTTAAACACCCAAAACACTAAGACTATCTCCACACACCGCTATGCTACCATGCACAATATCTTAGCACCTCCTTGAACACACCCATTCATGAATTAACCTTCCTATGTAGGATATCGCCTATGAACCACCCTATATGAAATATTCTTCCTTTAGTTGTTATCATGACTGGATGGAGGTCAATATTCCCACCTAAGAAGTGGTTAAGGATTACTTTAGTTAGATATATAGTTGGTTATTTTTTTCGTAATGCTTTCATAAAAGAGTTAGAAAATTTATCATACAATGAAAACTAATTTTAAATATTATTCATGAAAATTAATATATTTTTACCAGTTCTTCTCTTCATGAAATAATGTTTATATTGCATATACTTCTTTAAATATATCATGTGATTACTTTTTCCATGTAAATCTTCATATCCAAATGCAACTAGATATCTCCATAGAATACTAGAAATTTTTTGTGAAAAATATGTGAGTTCTTCAATATACATTGTCATGTTCCTTTTAACTTAATATTAGTTCAAAATATCCTTACACTTTTCTTTAAAAACCAAACTAATAATACATCATTGATGAAAAATGAAATTCTTGGGCTCAAAATTTGGAATTTCAATTTCCCATAACTAATTTTTTCTATTTAGTGCTCTACAAATATCTAAAGAAGGATTTAAGAAACCATTCACTATAAATAGGAAAATTATGAAGAAATATGTTTTGCATCTAAAGAACACAAAAAAAGACAAGGTAAAACTCCTCCGATATTTCTACTAATCAAACCACCTCGTTATATTATTCCATGACACTGTTTATTATTTTTCTAATTTAAAATAGTCAAAAGTAATAATAGCTAATTAGATAAATTTAGGGTAATTCATCAATAAAGTACGGGATAGGGAAACCTTTTTAGTTTAAGGTATTTTAATGTTTTTTTCATTTTTTTTACTTTTATTCTATTTTTTCTGTTTTTGAACCCTATTGATCTCAAATTTATTGATTTTTATTTTTATAACCCATTCCAATTATAAGAAAATAATTTAGATATAGGTAACTCAATATAAATAAATGTTGAATGAACTTAGATAAAAATTCAATGTTTGTGAAATTCATGAAAAGGCCAATAATTTTTAATCATTTTCCATTAAATACTATCCACTTTTATAATAACTCGCAAGATAGGATTATAAATAATTTTGGGGATCTTATTTATAATTGCTGGAATTATTATGAGAACCAATCAATGCTTGAATGAAAATAATTTTATATCAATTATAGTCAAAATCTTGTAAAATTCATCAATTTTTTGTTACTATCATTGAGGAATACTAATATTTAAAAATATATTTTATAACACGCCTTCTTTAAAATTTATTGGTATTTGGAAAATGAATTTTAGTTTACTATCCATGAATAGACTTAATAAGAATCCATTGTAAAAGCCTAAAATCTCTATGTACCCTGATATATAAGTAAATGGAAGATCATAACTGAACTCAAGTGTGGGGGAGAAGCTATTTTCATAGTAGATCTAGGGAGAAATATTGAGCTTTGGAAACATTGAGGAAAAACTATCATTCAAATTAGGCAAGTAAATTCACAAAATTCTTTGAATTAAAAATATTCTTCTTTCCCTTCAAGATAAAAAATTTGTGTAAAGATGATATCAAAACCAAAAATAATGTATGAATAGATAATAATTATTTTTTCAATTGAAATTCATTATGTATGAACATTCCAAGAAAATATAAATGATTTGGGAAATGAATCACTATAATGGAGAGTGGGTGAAGATACCACTAATGAGTTTAAAAAGTAAATCATGCATTATATATCGGTTAGATAAAAACACCTTCATTCATGGTTAGAAATGTTGACTTTAGCACTGACCAAACCTTATCTAATGAACGGCCTTGTAAATACCACATGATATAAACAAACACATGACTCATTGGGTTTAGATTTAGAAATATTTATAGACTATATTGACCACTGTATAATTTTGGAATGAGAAAAAAATTCTTGAGTTCCATACATGGTGTGATATGAGAAATATTTCAAATATGGTATTTGTAACTAAGTATGGGAAAGTGGAATACAATAAACCAAATTTAATGTACCTAATGGGTAGAAAGGAATAAAGAACGTGTAGGATTCATGATAATCATGAGTGACATGGGTAATAAAAAGTATATTCACATTATCTTATGTTCTAAATTTTACATGGGTAACATTGTTTATAATCACTGGACTCGGAATCTATGGTTTAAATGTGGTGGAATTAATGAGGAAAATTAATTTATTATATATGTTTAAAATTCAATACAATTCATTCCATCACATTTATTAATTATATTTTTTTATAGAGTGTTGTAAGTAAAGGATTAAATCATTGTATTTTATAAATATTTCCTAAAATATGTAAAATGGTAAATTTAATTTTTTTTTAATTTAGAATAAAATTAATTAGATGTGATACATAATCTATTGATTATATTCTTAAGCTGATGGACAACAATAGTTGTTGTAGTGAATAAATTGGTAAGAATTGGAAAAGAAAGAGAAAAACTCCATTTTGAAATATAACATACATTGGGAAGTATATAAGTTCTTAAAAGAGATTATTAATATTTTCCAAATTATATATAATGAATTTATAATTGTACATAAGAAATATGTCCTGATAAATAGAGAATTTTCCTTTTCCATTGGGATGGAAGGAGGTAAGTGTCTCTATGATATTAAAGATGAAATTATAATCTTTTAAAGATATGGGGTATATATTAAATTATATGTATGTTTGTTTACTCTCGAGAGTAAAAGATTTTCAAATTTATAATGTTCTTATTAATCTATATTGTAAATATGTATTATTTTTTTGATCTTAAATATGATTTCATAGAGATTCTGTAAGATTATTTTAAACTAACATATGGTTTTTTCATTAAGAAATCATAATATGTACCATAATGGGATGTTACATAAGTTAGTTGAATTTGATAAAAAAATTAGCAAGTTATACAAGAATACATAGATATATGAGATTATGACTTTTTTTAATCCAAATAATGGTTTTTCATTTTAGAATATATCACCAAGAAGAACTGATGTCGTGGAGATCTTCTCGATGCTTTATGGAGACAAAAATTTCTTAGGGGGGTAGAATAAGATATTCATATATAAATGATTAAATAAATATGGAAACAATAAATATCATTGTCTATGTTTTTTCATATCTGAAAATGGTAAAATTCAATTGTAGATTTATATGGAACTATAAATCTTGAAGAAAATATTCATTTTAATATAATGGATATATCACAAATATTAAAACATGTCGAACCATCTCAATTAACAAGGATTAAATGAATAATCTTTTTAAAGATATTGAATCTATGAGTGTCGATATTTCCAAAACTAAATTATTCTTATTAAATAAGAAAAACCCCATTAAAATATTTTTAGACAAAATCTCGATGAAAATAACATTTTCATTTTTAAAACACAATTTTAATATCAAAAATTTTAATAAGCTTCAAGGAAAAAAAATTTATTTTGAATGAACCAAGGAATATTCAAGAGGATTTATCAAATAAAATAATATTAATTACAGTGGTGAAATCCAATCATATTGTTTAATTTAAACAAATAACACTTTTCAAATTTTTGGTAAATAGTCAGAAGTACCTCATTCTGAAAATGACCAGAAGTTTATATAATAAAAAATTTATAGAAAGTAAAATATGAGTAAAAATTAATTAAATTAAAATTTTCATAATATTAAAAAATTTATTGAAAATATTTCAAAGAAAATATGGACCCAAAAAAATATTCCGGACGGAAGAGAGAAATGAGTTTAGTTTTCTTTATAAACATTTTTTTGATCTCTTGAGTACTTAAAGAGTAAAAAATAAACAGAAAAAAGTAACCTAATGAAATAAAAATAAAATAAGAAAATACATGTTATTTGGTATACATAAAACATATAATTTAATCATTTTAAAATTCATTCATAAACAATACCGATAAAAATAATATCATAACATAAAATTCAAACCTCAAGTCCATCTTGGTTCATAAGTTATCTAACCTCATGTGTAATAAATTAAAAAAAATTATTATTCTATAATAGAACCTAAATAAAACCTATAATACCAAAAATGGTATACTTATGACATCTTATTACATTTTCATTAATAATCGTTCATTATCAACATTAATTCAGTTTTTAACTACTTCATTTTACATGTATGTTTTGGTTCACAAGTTAGGGTTCTTACACATTGATCATGGTTTTTGCATATCAATAATTTAAATAATGATATAAATATCATATATATTAAATATATATACTTTGAATTTATATAAATATTTTATGAAAGATGAATTACATCACTATGTGGACATGGTAGTCCATACATATGACTGAGTGATGTTTCCATCTTTTTATGGATAGAACGAAAGAAAGTTAAATATTAATTCAAATTTATAGAATAATTATTATATCATAAATGTAATATTTTTATATTTTTATATATTTATATTAAATATATCATAATAACCAATAATTAAATTGGGTGGTGGAAAATAAATTGTATCTCTATGGGTAGAGGGTTTCCCCCATATATGCACGAGCGGTACTTAAATCTCCCATTTGATGGAGAATAGCTGGAAAATGGTTGTCCCATTATCATAATAACATATAATTATTTTCATTATACTATATTCATCATGTTATTAGGTATAAAACATGTTTATAGGAAGTATAACATGAAATAAAATTCAAATATCTCAATTAATATTTATACCTCTTCTATGATTGACCCACTTTGGCTTACACATTCATCCTTGAAGACATGATCTTAAGATAATAATAGACGCTCAAAGATTAAATTAATTACTATATGAATTATTTTATTATCAATTTTCTGATATATGAGGATAAAGTGGGCTAAATAGGATTAGAATGTGTTCACATTAATAAGTGATTGGGGACACATGTAGAATTCCCAAAAAGATTTCAATGATATTTGGTCACTTTTATGGGAAAATGGAACCCAATGGAAATTTTTTTAATATATAATGAGATATAGTATTAATAACTTCATTAAATAATAACTCATTAGATTTTAGTTGAAATCCAACCCTTATATCTTAATGTAACCCCTATTAAACCCATTTTAACATTAATCATCCTTACATAATTTTATTTACGTTACTATTCAAAACAACCAGAAATTAAGTTCACAATCTATAATTACATTAAATTTTTTGAATAAAAATTTTCAATAAATAATAATATATTAATTTTATATAGGTTTCATAATCCTATTTTAAATAATTGCAAAAACCACAAAGAGAACTCATTTTAGACAAATGAATTTTTTGGCATAAAATTTAATGTACTTTCATTAATTTCCTTATAAAAATTATCAAAGTAATGATAAAATATTATACTGAACATATAATAATTATATTTCATTTATAAATATAATCAATAGATATAAAATTAATTTATTAATATAAAAATTGATTCATACCTTGAGAAAACAATTAGAGCAATTTGTCTCTAATACCAAAAAATTAACTTATACCAAAATCAAGTAAAATATTGATTACAATATAATTAATTATTTAATTTATAATTGAAGGATACTTATATTACTTTATTTTAAAATTCAAAACATAATATAACATTTATAATTAAATAAATGACAAATTTTATAAAAATTGGAATTTTCACAATTCACTAGAAAATAAAACATTTTTAAAAAATAAAAAAAAACCTGATAAGATAACACTAAAATTATAATTTAAAAATGATATATTTTTTGTAAAATAAAATTTATAAAAATTTAATAAATTAATTAAAATGTTCTCACATAAAAATGGAATAAAAAGATTTTTGAAGAAACTATGTTTTTGAAGCATAAAATAACTATATTGAAAAGTGATAACTTATTTATTATCAATTAATCAATAAATTTGAACTATTTTAAATATTTATAGACCTTTAAAAAATCTTACAATTCATATATTACAATTTAACATCTTGGTTATAAATGATTAATATATAATTGTTTATTTAGACTCGGGGTTACATGTTAAGAAAACTATCAAATAATTAGAGTTTATTTCAGAGAAAATATATATAAAATCTTGGGGATTTACATTATTCCCCCATTAAAATGAATTTAAACATTGAAATTACATCACTTGGGTTTATAAATGGGCATATCTCTACTTCATCACCCCATTGGGTTCACATATATCTTCTTGAAATCTTTGATTCCTCTAGAGATCATTAAACAAGTGAGTAGCCTAGTTTTATAGAACTTCATATCTATAATACAAGGTTAATACTAGTTATTCCTCATATAAAATAACATAAATCAGTTGTATAGCCACTAAGTTTTTTTATGTGAAGTATTGGGTATGTAATTCATAGTGAGAGATACATATAATTCATTGTGAAATTGAGAGATGTTTGGTGAGGATCCAAGTCATAAAAGACTATCCCAATCCAAACAAGAATCTAAAAAGCACCAATATGCCTTAGGTTCATATTTACCTTCTTTATAAACATAATAACCTTCTTCTATAGGTAAATTCATATAAAAACATTCCTATATCTACTATAGCGCACCTTGATGTGATGTTGAATAGATCTGACCTACATTATTGTTTCTAAATCTAGATTATGTCTAAATGTCTTTATTTCTATAAAATAACCTTAGTATATTAGAGTTATAAATTTAATTCCATATAATGATTCATAAAGAATCATCTAAATTATAAGGTGAAAGAAAATATTATAAAAAACTATATGGGAATGTTTTGAAACTAAACAAATTTCAAAAATAGATAACTATATCACATCATATCCTCTAGGTTTTGAATAGTTATCTTAGACTGGACATCTGTTTGAGGATAATAGGTAGTACTAAAATATACTTCTATACTGAGATATTACTAAAGGCTTCTATATATCATCAAGGTAAACATAAAATCTCGATGAGAAACAATAAAATGTTGTACTCAAAATAACATTACCACTTTGATAGTATATATCCAAGAAATTTGATCAATATTTAAATCTTATCTAATAGAAATGAATTATGAAAAATTCAAAAGGTGATTGACTAAAACCAGTATAGAATTATGGCCGTTATGATTTTTTGGTAGTTTGATGAAAAAATAAATGGTTTTGTTTTCCCATTTCATTTATAGCATTGATAATGGTTGTAACATCCCCTTATATTTATGCTTCTTATCCTTGACTCTCCGACATACCAAGCATTGAGATATAAACATTTTAATATATCTTTTTATTTTTTCCCAAAAAAAAATATTCTTTTACATCTCTATAAATTTTCATACATATAGGATAAATATATAATGAGTATATATGAGCTTCTTTCCATAGTTCCTTATTTAAGTCTTCTATTCATAGGAAAAAAAATTGGTTATTAAACCTTATCATTCCATCACAAAAAGCATAAAGATAGAAAAAATTCTCACCTTTTTTTGTAGCTCAAATCCTAGTTTATTATATTTTTAATCTTCACATGGATATATGGTAGAAAAACCATTTGATCAAGATAAGAATTATCCCCGTCCATTAAAATTTCATGGTCCATCCTTTGTAAATCCATAAAAATTGGATCTTTTGTGACCCTAATAACCGATACACTATCATTTTTCTATTTAAATCAATATGTTCCCCACCTTATTGTTTTTCCTCCTGCAGTAATGTATTTGGAAGTAACAATTTTTAATCTACTTCAACTATCTTCTCTATCACATATTCAACTCTTTCTCAGTGAATATATAATTTAAAATTTTATAGCTAGTATATTTGTCACACCTTTATCTGTAAATATCATACCCTTATATCATTAATAAAAATATTACCACCGCTAACTCTAAATCTTGATTTGGGAAATTTTTATCATGAACCTACAATTGGGGTGAGGCATAAGCTAACACCATGTCATGATACAAAATAACAAAAAAATTCCCCTTATTTAACACCTCATTTTAAATTAAAAATCATTCTCTGCTATAGGTCAGTGTGAGAACATGATAAAAAAAGAACATTCTCTATAGTTCCTTCAAAAAAATTCACAATAATTATTATAATGGAAATTAAATCCTTTTCGATTCAACTTGGTGAGTGTGTTAGATATCAATGAAAAATCTTCTAAAAACCATAGGTAATATCTATCCAATATTTGAAAATGATAGGTCTTAATAATTGTGGTAGGTCTAGGATAATGTTTGATAACTTTTTTCTTTTATTTATCCACTAAAATACATTCACTTGAGATTATATGACCTAAAAATAAAACTTCCTATTATCAAAATTCATACTTGGTAAAAAAATTTAACAAATTCTCCTTCCATGAAGTATTAATCATTATAATTAGGTGATCATGATTCTTTTCCTTTATCTTGGAATATATGAAAATATTATCAATAAATAGGACCACAAACCGATCAAGATAATAAATAAAAACAAAATTTAATAAATCGACAAAGATAAATAATGGAATTATTAAGAACAAAGGGAATAACTACAAATTTATGTTCTTTATAAAAGTAATTAAAGGTTATCTTGGGTATCTCCCCACTTTTGAAACTCAAGAGATTTTATCCTGATCAAATATCAATCTTGTAAAAATATTAATCTCCTTTTAATTGATAAAAAAAATCATCAATACATGGAAGAGGATACTTATTATTGGTTTTCATCTTGTTATGTTTAGGATAATAAATATAGAGTCACACTGAACCAAATTTATTTTTAACAAAAAAATAGGTAAACCCCAATTTGATTCACTTCTCCAAATTAACCCTTTATCAAGATTCTATTTCGGTTTCTTCTTGAATTCTTAAAACTCAATCAGGTTCATTACATATTGAGTATTTCAAATAGGTGAAGCCCTGGGTATGAGTAATAATGAAACCTTAACCACATAATTCATATAATTTCTAATAAACTCTTATGTAAAGACATAAACAACCTCCATTAAAAAGGTGTATCTTTGATGTTGAGTTTCTCCTTAACCATCTAAGATAAAATCCCTTAATTAATATTAATAAAAACTCATATAATGGGTTTAATTTATATGGGAAGTTTATTTTTATCCCCACACATATAGATAATCATAAATTGGTTCAAAATATAAAATGTGACATCACCCCTATAAATTGATATTGGATTTATATAAATAAATCGTCATTACCAAAATCACATCAAATTTAACTAGAAGAAGAATAACAACATTTTATAGGATAAAACATCCACAAACAACAATTAGGGAAGAATAATAGACATTAGATGTGATAATTGAACCATAAATAGTTTTTATAACTAATTAACCATCTAATCATTGAGGTGTAACTTTGACCCCCTTAAAAAATTATTCAGATATAAAAGTGTTGTTAGAACCATAATCAAAAATACGTTAGCAGTTCTGGATTGGATGGTAATTGTGCATTTGACCACATCTTTACTAGAACACATATGAAAAATATTTATGGCATGATATTTCCATTTTTATATGGGATTAAGTGGTTATTTAAATAGATACACTTTATTGACCATATTATTTGAGCATTGGTTAGTATAATTTCTACATTACTAGTAATTATAACAATGGAGTGCATGTGGTTAAATTTCCAAAATTTCTATATATTTTCATATTTATTTAGCATCAAACCATTAAATAAACATTTTATTGTATGGGAGACTTATTTTCCACACATAAAACATTTTCCTGTCCACTAAATACAATTTCTTCAAAGATTCATTCCACTCTTCTACTAGAAAATAAAGGTCATATTTATCCCTTTTTGGTTTTTATTATTATAATTTCTTGGAAATTTATGCTTTATTTTCATATAAAAACCATGATATTGATGGGTGAATATAATATTTATTTCTATCATCATATTATATTTAGTTATTTATTCACGTCTATTGAAGTATCTGATGAATAAATCCCAATGTAGACTTGGATTGTAGCCACTGAAGAATCAACCAATTGTACTAATCAATTAAATAATAATAGTAGATGTATACCTCACATGTCTTGAATCATTTTTCTTATAGGTAACAATAGAGTTATTATCCTTTAATATATGCTCAAGCAATTCCTTCTCCATTTTAATACAAAGAATACAAGGAAATTAGTTTCTGAAAAATAAACTCCTAAACTCATCTAACTCAATGGGGAATATTTCGTCATGTTTCCTTGTATTCTAGATAAGATACCACCATTTATCCACTTCACCATCCAAATAAAAAAACTAAGATAAAATTTTCATATTTTGAGCTTCGAAAATAAAAAATATAATTTAAATTGTATTGTTCCATTGCTAAATAATAAGTACATTAGAGGACCCATTAAAATAAGGTTGATGCTACCCTGTGAAGGACACAACAACATGTTGTTCCCACCTTTTCCCATTTGAAATATTAGCATGATTAATGGCATGAGAAATATTATTTAGAAAATAAAGAAATTTTTTCATTCCAACTATAATAGAATTCTCTTTCATAAGAGGAAAATCATTTCATTTTCTATCACATTCAGAATTTACATGGCTCCTTCTAGTTCCGCACATTAACTAAAACTAAAAATCATAGTATGAATAAATTTAATCATAGTCGTAAATCATATAATCGTGAAAATAAATTATAGGATATTTAAATCATGACACCTTCCTCTAAATCTAGGACACATTATGTTTCACCGAGGTTATCCATAGTTAATATATATTCAAATCTTTCATAATGGTTCTTAAACAAAATTGTGTACACCTAATAATATTATTTGGTAGTTTCAATATAGGTTTAAATTAGGGGACCTTTCCCCGTGCACTAGAATAATATTCAATATATATTATACAAACTCTTTTCTTGGTTATTATCACAATATCAATATGATCAAAAGTCAAGTTGACTTATAGGATCCATATAGGGTTGTATTTTTTAGGAAATTAAAACTCATTTATTTACCATAAAATATGACTTTCTCTTATACATTATATTATCCTAATATTTTTCAAAAACAATAACATACTAATTTTATAAAGAAACTAAACCTTTATATTATTCCAACTATAGAGACACAAAAAATGGTAAACATAAAAAAGTGTGAGATAAGATCCTCTGTAATGGTAAACATAAAGAAATAAATATATGAAAATGAGTGGGAATAAAATAGTCATAAGTATATGAAAAAATGACCAAAATGTAAAATAATCAAATCCAGTCAGTCAAAGTTCTAAAATCATGAATCATTAAATATGGTTTTTTCCATCAAATTAAATAAGTCATAAAATTACTGAATTAAAAATAATCAATCATGATCCATAAAAACATAAAATAAGGATAATGAAAAAAATTGGAATAAGAAGAGACCTATAAAATCATTACCCTTATCATGTATCTCTATCAAAACCATCATAGTGGATTGGTTTCACTACTCATTCCACCGTTTCCCTAGACAAGCTACACTCAAGAGATTATCATATAGCATGAGTACTTAACAAGAGGAAAAAAGAAATAAAAACATGTAATATGTAGAAAAAAAATATTATATGAAAATTAATAGTATTTTGGAGAGATATATCATGTAACTTCATCGTTAAAAAAATTAAATATAAATAATTCGGGTAGAAATAAGATTGTGACATAAAATAATTACCTCATGTCCATATTGATATCTAAGTACTCTAACCTCTTGTACAGTAAATTTAAATTTATTATAGTTCTATAAAATAACCATAAAATTATATATAATATCATACATGGTATATATATAACCTATTATCACCCATTCATTAACAATCCTTCATTATCATCGTCATTTAAGGTATTAGAAGCTTCATTTTTCATTATTGTTTTTGTTCAGTTTTTTTGGTCCTTGAACTATGATCATTGTTCCTTAATTTTTTGTAAATTTAATCTATAAATTAATGTAATATATATTAATTATATATATATTTATATCGATTCATATAAATTGGTGATTTAATGTAACTACATCATTGTGTAGAGATGGTATCCTGTAAGTACACAAGAGTGATGTTTTTAATTTTCGATGGATGGAATGAAAGAAAGTTAAATATAAACTCAAATTTATATAAGAATTATTATATCACAATTATACTACATATACATCAAATATATCATAATATTCAACCATGAATGATGGTGGTGTAAAATTAATTGTGTCGTTGCGTGGAGGCAGTAGGCCACATATATGCACAAGCGATACTTTTATCTACCATTTGACGGAGAAGTGGTTGTAAATGAACATTATATCAACATAGTGATAGCTAAGTATGTTTATGATAATTTATTTATCATTTTATTATATATAAAAAATTTATACAAGCATAATATTAAATAAAATTGAAAGAGCTCGGCTAAGATTTATACCACTTCATTGAGTAACCATCATTGTCCTACAACTTAATCCTTAAAGAGTTAGTATTAGTATAAGATCATAATATCTATGAAAATTTAAAGGCATATAGAAGGTTTTTAGAGTAATATTTTTTTCAGTTAGTTGGATCAAATGGTGTGAAGAAAGAAGGAAAATAGGTTCTCTTTTATATGTGTTGGGAGAGACTCACAGGGAATTTCTCAAAATATTTCAATGTAATAATCTCACTCTCATGGTCATGTGGCACCAATTGTACATGTATTTTAATGTAGGATAATATAATATTTAAATATATGATAAAATAAAAACATTATAGGGTTTCGGTTTAAAACACACCCTTATCCCTTGGTGATTAAAAATAGTTTTTAGAAAAATGTGTTTCTAACCATAAAAAATTACCTAAACAAAAACAAATTTTAATGGTGATTAAAATTTATTATTTAGATAATTTATAATTAAAAATATTATTATACCACTTTAAGAGATATTTCAAAATATAATAATATTTGTTTCTTTAAAATAAATGATTATTTTTAAAAAAATTGTATTTTCACAATTCACTGAAAAATAAATCTATTTAGAAATATACTAAAAAATAAATATAATATAATATTGAAAAAAAAGATTTCCAAAATATTATTTTTTTCCTATAAAAATTTCTAAATATGATTCAAATTGCTTATAATTTCCATGTTCACAAATGTGATGAAACCCATTTTTTAAAAACCCATATTTTTTGAAGTAGGAAATAAATATATTGAAAATTGAGTTCTTATAGATTACAAATTAATAAATATATTTTCACAATTTAAAAACCTTATAAATATTTTTTATAATTTAATTATAAATATTCTACCCTCTAATTTAACAGAAAGGCTATAAAGGATTACTAAATCATGGTTCATTTAGACTTGGAGTTGCGTGTAAATAATGGTATCGAATAGTTAAAGCTTATTTCAAATTAAGTATATATATAATAATTTTGAAACACAAATATAATATTATATTTATTTAAATTCTCTTTACTAGTGTTAGAATTTCATATTGTAAAGGTATTATGTTTATTATTTGACATCTTCCCATGAACAATAAAAGAATGATCAATCAGTAGTGATGTTTATTAATTTGAAATGTGCAATCACTATAAACCCTTGGTGATAGATAATTGGTTATAGATTCTACCATTTAATAATTACATATAACAATGGTTAACCATTTTAACACTAGGCTATCATAGAACCTTGTAATCCAACCCCATAACCAATAAATAAATCCAATTCATGAAAATGAAAAACGGTTTCAAACTACTCTTTGTTCTCTTAGGAAAAAATTAATCTAACACCCCCACCCCCATTTTTTAATAAGGTATTACAATGTGATTTTCCATATTTCATTGAAGATAGCTATTTATCTTTGATATACTATTTAACAACATTTGGTTTTAATTTTTTTTCTCCTACTAAATTTTTGTGTTAAAAACATATCATATTTTTTAGGTGGGTGGATTCAAATCCCTAACATCTTATAAAAAAATTCATGAACATATCTCAAACATATCTAATTTTCACTCTTTATCTGGATATTGCGATAACATTACTATATAATGTGAGAGAACTAATAACAACTGATAATTCACAATCATATTTTGAAAACATTTCAATGATAGACTCAAGTGAAACTTTAAGTATTCAATGTGAATATGATATCATGGATAGAATTAATTACCATAAATTTAGAGATCTTTTCAACCTCATTACATAAATTAAAATTTTAAAATTGTTATTACTTATTTAAAATATCTTTTTTAATAGAAAAAATAGATTGATTCAACATTTTATTGATTTTTATGGCCTTAATTAATATGATCCAAAAAATGAAACTAAATAATTCATTTTAGTTTATCTATATTAAATATATAAATATTAATTGAAGAGTAAGTGAAGTAAAGATCATTCCCTTTATCCTAATAATTAGTTGAAAATAAATAGCCTTACAAACTCTAATTGGGAGAAATCAAAAACATTGTGGAACTTTAAATGATATTTATTCAAATTTTATTTCCAACTTCAAGGATCAATAACCTAATAACTGAAATATATTCCAACATAAAATCATTAGACGATATCTTATATAAGTATTGGTAAATGTTTAGGAAGTTATGTGTAAGCTGGACAAATCAAGTATTATAATAGAATAAGTTCCTTGTTTTCTACTATGAAGGATTCCATTATAGTGAAAGAAATTTTATGTACTTGTCATCTGGAAGGGTATTTATTGAAAATTCACCAACTAAGTCTAAGGGATTTATTGAGAATATAGCTAAAAATTCATCATTGTTTGTTTAATGTGATGATGGAAGAAAATAAGTATTTGATGTAATATCTTTGGACTCACAATTATATGAATCAAAAACATGAGGGTGCTTTGGTTATGTATATGTCATATGATCAATGAAATGATCAACTCACACTATTAAAAGTATTTGATCCTTTTTCATCACTAAATCACTTTACTTACCAATGTGTTCACAAGATAGAAACAGAAAGTTATTTTTTAGTCTAATAACACGGTAAATTCCTGAATTCCAAACAACGATAGAAAGATAATTCCTAAAACTAATATGGATTTAGAAATCAATAAAAACATGAAGGAAAAATATACCAACAAATATTATATTAACCTCAAACGTTCTAACAAAAATTCAAGAAACCATACATCCAACTCTCCAACCACCACCCCTTCAAAAAAAGAATTATTTTTAATTTCATTCCTCAAGTTCATAAAAAAAATATACAGAACAAACTAGATTTATAAATTTAGCGGTTAGTAAATCAGATAAAGTAATTGAAGAGTCATTTAGGAATACCTTTATAAATAATAACAAAAACCCGAGTGAATTTCACGAACAACTCATTCCAAATCCAATGAGTTATATTGATTTGGTTACAACTAAAAGAGGTTAAGAGATCCAATTGGATCTAAAATTAGTTTTTCAAAAGTACAACTAAACGATTCTGGAAGAGGAAAATATATTTACAATAATTGAGATAAACTCTATGAAGAAAGATAAAAATAATTTAAGTTAAAAATAAAACTTCCCATTTTCATTTCTCTCAAGAATCATATAATCAATGAAAATTAATGAGAAATAAAAAATAGGAAATATTCAAATACTTTTAAATAAATATACCTCTTATTAAATCTAAAAAATAGATTATGAAATATAATAAGTTATTCAAGTAATTATTCACTAAGAAATGAAGAATTCAATGGAAATGAAGAGTGCATTGTAACATCCCTCTATATAAAACTCTTTCATGTGGTCCAAACTGGTTAGTTACTAGACCTCAAGAGTAACCCACTATATACAAATTGATTCATAATAATATAGGGGGTGTGATACGTATACGGGTGAGACAATACCCTCTAGTTATATAGTTTCAAAACAAAAGAATAATCCCATAATAAATAATAAATAAATATGAGAGTGTGTAAAATAATGTAAAAAATAAAATACAGTGGAAAACCAATCAATAAAATACACTTTATAAATCAATAAATAATAAATTTAATAATTTAATGTGTTAATGGAAAGTGATGAAGATTCATTCTAGAATTAATATAATTAAAATACTATAATACATAGAATATCCCATTATCAAACCCCATGTAAGCCCCATCTCCAAAATCCATACCATATAGGAATCACAATCAATATCATGGTCCTTTTCCATTGTTCAATCCTTCATCCATGTAATCTACTTGAGTAAGAAATCGAGGCTTGAGTATGGTGAGAGTATAACTATGTAGGTTGAAACCATAATTTCAAAACATATCTATTATAATGATATATTCATAAAATAATGAAATAAATAGGTTGATTCATTAATTAAATATTTAATTAATACCATATCAACTTTATTTAGTACCATGTTGGAATGTATTTGAAATTCTCTCACAACTATGCCAACTAAAACCATTTAAACATTGTAAAAAAACCTACCTTAACACTACTCCAAAATGACTTTGACAATGTCTCATGGCCATGTCAACCATAACTATATATCCATGTTATGAATCACCAAAATCTAGGTCAAAACCTGCTATATATGTATTTCATCATTTAATCAGGGTCAAGCCTTGTATATAAGCATTTCATTGTGTGTCAAGGATAAGATCGGTATATAATAATTTCAGCAGGTCTTAGGGCTGGTCCTAGTATATAATCATTTCATCATGTGTCACTAGGAATATGATGCAATATAAGCATTACGCCATGTATCAGGGCATATCTCAGTATATAAACATTTCAACATGTAAACTGATCCAACACCCTATATAAATATTTCAAGAATCAAACTGGGGAAAGAGCCCATATAAGAATTATATTGTATAAAACACAACACATGTCATAGAAAAAGTGATATTTCAATATCACATCATAAGGATTAATAGTTAATTAAGAAAATTTTCATTTAACTTTAAATTAAAAATTTCATTCATCACATGGTCATAAACCAATAGCAAGCTAATCATTTCAATTATTATGATAAGACAAGGTGAATATATATCAAGAAAACAACTAAATCCAATATTAAGTTAACCCACTTTTATCCATTAAACAATTCATTTATAATCAAGAGTTTGCTCACCCAACTCTAGCCAAAATCCAGGTCAATAACAAATTAGATTTAGATGGATTCTAATTAATAATCCAATTCATCATATTGTTTATTTAGGCACAGGTTATGTTGGCGCAATTGAAATATTTCACATACCAAAAAGTATCAAACCATAGGGTTAAGGTTTGGACCCATTCCATTAATTAATGATCAACCAATGCTTCTAGAAGGATTCACAAACAATTATAAGGGTTCATGTGATAAAATAATGTATTATAGATCATAATAAATCAACATTGAAAACCAATAATGACCATGATAAAGAGAAAATACCACAATTAGTGGAGAAAAATTGATAAAATGGAAAACCTAACCAAAAAAACTTTCCTAGGATTGGATGAATTATTGGGACTTCAAAAATAAAGGGAGGTGCTCCGAAATCATTTGGATATTACCCTAGGCTTGAGAGGATGTATATGAACATGATGAAATGAGAAAAATATCTCACACAAAACCCTTTATAAATATTAATGAGAAATTACATGGCATGTAATTTAGTTAAATGTCGTGTGTTTATTTTTAGAGAGTTTAGTCAAAATACTAATCCCCTTGAAATTTTTATTTATACCTGATTGAATTTAAAACTGCATGTATAATTTATAGGGTGTTTAACCATTTCACACCTTGTATTGGTTCATGACATGTCCAACAATAGTTACATTTATTAAAAACATGTACATGGCATCTAATATCCCAAAATATAGTTTTGATCCCAAATTCTACAAAAGGACACAGAAAAGAGGTAAATCCTTCCCAAGAATATAATATACTCATAAATTATTTTAAGACATTTATATCTAGACTTTATTAATTAAAACAGACATAAATCTTTGGACTTTAAGTCCTTTTCCCCAATAAATTCCTTACATCTCCAAACAAGACATAGCCACTGGGGAACAAACAAAAAACCCCAAATAGGGACATACTAAGAAAAAGATGGGATATTACGACCTCCCTACCATATAACAGCTAGTCCCTATGCTTCTTCAAGCATCAGTGTGGGGTATTGACGAACGTGACTGGCCTTTAAGCTTGTATATCAGACTCTCTCTCCAATGCCTCCTCCTAAAATCTCCAATTCTTACACTTCACTCAAACTGAAGGAATCACTCTACATAGAAGATACTTCTCACTTTGATTCACCATCCATATTGAATGCTCCTTAAAGGACAAATATTAAATATTTTCAATGTCTGCTACATCTATCATGTGATAAGGTCATAAAAAATATCATTAAATCTATGACCCATGAAACTCGGTGTGTAAGGAATTCTATCATTAGGATAATTAGTATTCCCCTAGACCAGCCCAATCCACTATCTCAAACGACCCAAAAATATTGATGCTATCTTCCACTAATTTGGGATATGGTATTTCCCCAAAAAAGGTGAAACTAGAAGTAAAAAGTATCACCCAACCTTGAACTCCATAGGTTCTCTCTGTTGGTAAGTGTAGGATTTCAGCTTGCTTGTTTCAGTCACCAACCACTATCTGGTCATTAGAACTTGCTTGGACATCTCCAGCTTGAGACTGGGCACAAAATGCATTGAATCATCTGATTCTTTCCAAAATGAGGAGAACATAATGTCATATAATTCAAGTATATAATAGGTTCCATCAAGATATATTCTTGAAATATTATGTTATATAAAATGTCCATGAGTTCAATATACTGCTCAAATGAACCACTAAAAACCAAAACACAACCTTATAAAATATCCTTCATAACATGAAGAGTCCTATTATATTTACCATCAGTCTGAGGATGATTGTCCATACACAAAAGAACATGTGATCCCATATCATTCTAAGTAACCAACTACAATTATGATGTTAAATGAGGATCTATATAGAAAATCATACTCCAAAGTACACCATGAAACAATACTACCTATATCACATAAAGACTATCTAGATCATCAACTGTGAGCATCTTCCTAATAAGAAATAAGTTGGATACATTTTCCATTTGATCCAAAATCACCCATAAAAAATCATTCTTATGAGTTGTCCAAGTTAATCCATTCACAAAATCCATAGTGAAATCAACCCATTACCACTCAGGAATGGTAAAAGGCTGCAAAATCCTAGTGAGCCTCAAATTCTCATATTTCACATATTAAAAATGGAAGCATCTAGAAACAATGATCTATACATCCTTCTTCGTTTTTGACCAACATTATTGTCTATGGGGATCAAGATACATTTTTTCCAACCCAACAAGCATATCCCATCTAAAATCATGAAACTCTCTCATCATCTCCATGTGTAAGCTCATAGAAACCAATAATCACCCACAAAAAAGAAGATAATTTCCACTTCCAAGTGGCCACCCAATGGTATATAGTGACCATATTTGTTTTCAATCAGAAATAATCCCTCCAGATTAGATGATTTCATGGTCATGATTTGGTTCAAAAAAATGGGTATAATAGATATCAAATTTAGAGCTACTTGACACTGATACTTCTGAATATCTTGATGCATGTATTCCAAGACTACCATCATCCACTAAGCATTGTAAAAATCAAACACTAACTATAACTACGTATTTCATCTCAATATTTCAACAATGACACCTCCATTTCCTAGTGTATAATCAAACTAGAAGTTATAAAAACTATAGTGACTCGACCCATCCCATTTGTAAAATGTTTAGTACCCATTTAGAAAGCCTATACCTAAGGCTATTGTGATATGTGTATACCACAAACCTATCACCCATGAGATAATTCCTCCAGAATATCAGGACATATACCATTTTTTCTAACACAAATTATTGAGTGGGGTAATTCTTCTCATGTGGTATCAACTATATAGATCCATATGCAAACACATGATCATCGTATATCAAAACTACTTTAAGTCCTACTATGCAATCATCACAGTAAATGCTATATTATTTTCCCATTATATGAAAATTGCGTACATGATCTAAGGTTACCCTACCTTTATACTCCTGAAAATATCTCTTTCAAGCATCTATCTAAACAAACTTTACCCCTTTGTAGTCTATCCCTGACATTGGTTCTACGAAATGGATGAATTACAGGATAAAGCATTGATAATACCATTTTAAACCCAGAAATATATAAATATCAAAGATATTCCTAGGCTTCTCCCAATATATCATGGATAAAATTTCTATTATTCCACTAATACAATTGCCTTTGTGAAGACAAAGCCCAATAAGTGCACTTAATAAAACCAGAAACAGAATTTGGTGTTCAAGTTTTAAATATGAGGCTCTATCAATGTACTCGAGATTATTTTAATATGTTGGTCATGATCATCTTCTGACCAGAAGTACACTAAGATGTCCACAACAAAAAACACCACAAAATGATCAAGAAAAGGATGAAATACCCTATTCATCATGGCTATGAAAACTGTTCGTTCATTTTTCTAACCAAACGGCATCACTAAAAACACTTACAGGAAAATCATACTTCTAAAATTCATCTGAGGTACGTTCTATGGTCTCACCCTCAATAGATGGAATCCTGATCTAATGCAGATATTAGAGAAAATCTGATTATCTCTCACCTGATAAAATATATAATCAATGAGAGGAAGAGGATATTGGTTCTTGACCATCATCTAGTTCAATCTTAGATAATCTTCCCATAAGCACAAAATCCCATCCGCATTATTAAGGAAGAGAATAGAAGAAAACCAAAGAGATGTAATAAGACATATCAAACTTTTAGTTTCTAGATCTTCCAATTAAGCATTCAACTACCAAATCTCTTATTATACTATTCTATTAGGCCGGAATGAAACTGGATCTTCTCCCCACACTAACTCAGACATTAAATTGATCTCCTGCTTATGTGATAATCCATATAACATATCGGGAAATATATTATGAAAATATTCTACTACCAGAGGAAAATAACCTTGTTTTATTCCACAATCATCTAGAGAGAGAATGGTTATTTGAACCATGGGACAATCTAATATGCACTGAATTGGTCCCACCCAACCAGCCTAATAATCACACTGACCTTAGTGATAATAGGATTCACATTATAGTGATTAAAACATAACTCTCCTCTAGTAATTGTTGATAGGAGCCTAGTATAGAACTAACTAATCCAAATTAGGAATCAAATTGAACCCTGTCATTTCGAGCATTATGTTTCCAAAAAGAAACTATAGAGACCTATTTTTTTGTAAGGATTTGAAATATATATATATATATATATATATATATATCCAGAGTTGGTAGTTGATATGATGTTTGATTCCAAGGCCCAGTGTACCTGAAATTAATTTTATAAAAATATTAAATATATTTTATATTGCTAGTTCACAACTTATTAAATAAAATGGGATACTTGTTAAAAAAAATCTTGATCCTTAATATGAGAGCATGGTTGAGTCTGTAATATGGTTTTTACACTATGAACAATATAACATGGGTTGGAGCAAGATGTTCAAACCCCTCGCACATTGACAGTATGATCATAGAAATAATTCATTCATTCATTCATTCATTCATTCATTTTGACCTTTATTAAAATTATATAAATGTTATATCGTGGGGACTTTTCCATGGTTGTCCTGATAATAATTAAATCATCAGTGATGGATCTCTTCTCACTTAAATTAGAGGATCTCCTCGAATAATAATGGAACTCCAAATCAGAGTAGATCAGGACACAACGAACACATTAACATCTCCCAAATCATTAGTAGTGGAATTATTCATCAACGATTGAGCTTTAATTGATGTAGGGAACTTAATTTTGGTCTTTTAACACCATTTTTTAAGTAGTTGAGTGGATTTATTTTTGTTCTTTGATCTAAACCCATAATTACAGCCATTTTACATCCCTGAGTATAGGTTATCAATTATTTTCTTTGGTTATTAATATCTAGATCATCGTTCTTAATCATTGGTCAATAAACCTTGGTCAACTATCATTTAAAAAATACCTTTCTCCCTAATCTCCTACATTTTTTCATTAGTTGAATCCCTAGAGTCCCAGTTTGACTTTTTTTGGTCATACCAAGCTCGAAAGGACACTCAGATTCATGGTGGATCAATGAAAAAAAGAATGGTTTGATGAATTGTGTAAAGATCTGGTATCATTTCTATGTGAATATGCCTTATTTGGTGACTAAAGATCATGAAATCAATGGATGGAGGTTCATCAGCATGCGGAATGGGAGAAGACACCCTAAATGAGTTCTAGTGGCCGTTTTCTAGTGAACAACAGCCAAGGTCGAATGATTTGGGTTAGATTCATATTTTTCCGGAAGATTTTTGGCTAGAATTGAAACAACATTAACATATTCAAGCATGGATTTTGGGTATGGGATTTTTGTAAAAATCCCAAATAATGGTCATGTTCTAAGATAAACACATGATGAATAGCCCCCTCATCAGTAGCAGCTATGGTTTATAGAATGACCCAGATTAAACTATGGGTATCGCTCTTATGCAATATGCCCCCCCCCCCACCATCCTAGTTGGAAAAACTATGTGATGAGTCAACCATGTGGAAAGTCATGCGGAAGTAAATGACCTCGAGCATTCCATGAACTTGAGTGCATGGACATAGGGTCCTCTATATAGAAACATCCACTGGAGACACAGCTCGGTCCTAGTTATCTTAGACATGTCGTACAGTCCACCAACATAGCGTGTATTTCTACGTGATTAGTCTGTCACGTAGTGGCCAACGATATGGCCAAGTTGTGATGTGGGGACACATTTCGTGTGGTTCCCCTCTCACATAATATACCCTGTTAGTTCCTTTTATGAAAACTTCTAGGTTCCGTATCTCCTTTAATTGAAATTCAATTTTCCCCATGAGTAGTATATCCAGATTATTTTTTTCATGAGTAATGTGATAGTGGCCTTACTTATGGATTTAGTGATTTTATAAGGAATGTTCCATTAACGTCACCTTTTGATTTGACACTTGATTGTTGCAGTGGTTAGGAGACATCCCCAGAGTTTACTTCCCAAGTATAGCCTTCTTGTAGGGAGGGGAATGGGTCCCCTAAGACCTATAGAAAAACCCTGTATATGGGATTTTTATGGGTCCTTGACTTTCTATGTGAAACTGCCCTTCATGGTTGGTAATATTTCCTCAATGATCTAGAGTGAAACCCTCAATATAGGCTACACAAGGTTCCTCAACATTCAGAGTGGAACCCTATTGCATAGAAAGGAATGGGACCTCAAAGACCAATAGTTTTTACCACTCGACTATGTGTCATGGTATGGAGGCTTGGTTTGACATAGTTGTTTCATACTGGGTAGACACATGAGATGTTTACCAACATGGATAAAGTTTATAATTGTTTGGTACTCCCCTTTTAGGGTTGACCTATAAGATGGAAATCCCCTACCTCTCTTATTTGGGATTATTTTTACTGAGCATATATATTTTCAATTTATTAATTATCTTCACATTGTATTTGGTTACGCTACATCCAGGGGAGGAAAATAATTTCACGGTATTCCACATACTTTCTGGTTTTATATTCTCATGGTTGGATAAATATAATCTCTTTATATATGTGGTGGAGGCTCAATGGGTACTTCATCTACTCACTCTGATTAGCCCCTTATTCTTGGAAGAGATTAATTTCACTTTTGGTTTGGATTGAACTATACTATTTTAGTGTACCATGCGATATCTACTGTCTTTTTCTTCTACTACGTATCTTATTTCTCCCCTTTTAACTTTTAGGGATACTATGGGATATGTTTATACTCACCCTTACATGGGATTTTCTTGTACATATCATGCCTTAGGAAGATGATGGATAGGTAGACCATGACTACAAATGATCTTAGGGATTCTAGGTTCTCGAACCACGTATGATGGTCGTAGCTTGAGATATAGGAGCTAAGCACTCTTTTAGTGTTTTAACTTTCCAATTCTCTGTTAGTGTTGGACACATTTCAGGTTGGGTGTGTATTTTTTACTTTTACTTTTCAGTTTATATGACCATACATATGTACTATATAGAGGCTCATGAATTCATGGTTTAATTTATAATAGTGTTGTATCTTTTCTTCTTTCGCTGTTCAATTTTTCATTGAGATGGATGTGTGTGTGCATACAATAACTTCGGAAAATTCCTCCCCTAGATATTTATGTCTTCAGTGCATTTCACTAACCCATAACCTGTGGAGGCAGGCTTGGGCATGTTTTAGATTGATCCCCAGCTTATGTCGGGCCATGATAGAAATGGAAACCATCATTCTCTAGAGAAAACACCTTGTAACATTTTATATTCTCTTAGATCACTCCCAACGATGTGTCGAATGTCAAAACACCATCCATGATTTTGACATCAAATCCAAACCATTAAAAAAGATAGGATAAAAAGGATTGTGATTACCATGTATAAAAAAATAAATGGTAGATGATACAATAATAATAAATATGACAGTATAGGGTTCTATATCCACACTATCTAGAGTAGTTTTCATAACATGAATCTGACCAACCCCTCTACCCCGGGATCTAGCCTATCCCCACTATGTTATACCTTCTGCCTAGTATTTTCATTCCCACACTAGGATTCCACATTCCTTACCTTGATCGGAACATCATGTGGAAGTCCAGCTACTTGCCTACAAAGGATTAGTTGAGTCCTTACTAGACTATGGTGCCTTTCTTGATCCTGAGTGACTCTTCTTCTAATACATGAGACTAAAAACCTCTATAGGTGGCTCAAACATTCGAGTGTATGACACTCCAAATAGAGGTATTTACACTATGTTTTTAGTGGATCATCTTTCTAAACTGAAATCACTATAATGGAACATGTTTCTGAGATGGCATCCCACTAACAAGACTACTCTAACCACTACTTCCTTGTTGAAAACTATCATGGTGATGCTTCATTCAACTAGAAGAAGAGATCCCATTTTCCCTACTGAAATAGATTGTCTGCTACTCAGGGCCTCTCAAATTCCCTTCCATGATGAGGTTTTGATACATCCTATCATTAAAACTTCTCATATGGAATATGTTCAACTACGACCTGATCTCCTAGTGAATAAAATCCTTAAAATTTATCTCCCAAGAGATATCATGAGATGTCGAAGATAGTGAAAATCATACCAGGTCGGTGAAATATTTTTCACAGACCATTGCTGAAATTCCCTCATGTGTCAGATTAATGAAATCATGGGATTTTTAACCACTCAAAGTATTGGGATATAAATTGATCAAGTACTTCATCTCGAGGTCCTTCCATGATAAATGCTTTATCTTTCCTACATGATCAAGAATGTCCCACCAATGCTTTCCTAGTGCACAAATCAAATATACAGCAAGCTTCACCCTTATATTAGTAGGTGTATTAGGAGGCTTAAATATCCTATAGATTGACTCTATCAAGAACTTGACTTCCCAGGGGTCTCCCACCCCTATGAACATAGGCATATACTATAGCTAAAATTCTCTCATCATCTCAGACATTAAATCCATGGTGTGAAACGTCTCTCTTTCCATGTATCTCATGACCCTCAAAAAGCGATCGGGAAACTGAACATCCAATTAATCCTCAAGAGCTCAGGTAAACACTAGTTCAGCTATGTTAGGAGTGTGATGATTTCCACTCTTTAAACACTCAACTCGAAGGTAAAAATGATTCATTTTCTCTATAAGGGAAACAAACTCCTGGGAACACTAGATATAATAAATTTTCATTGACATGTGAAAACAATAGAAAATTGCCAAAAATTGATCACTCTAAAAAATGGTAAGATGTGATTTATATGAAATATTCATTTCCTAGGCATGAAAGGAATCTTATATCATATTTCAAATAAGAAACTAAAAATCACATGAAATAAATATGTCTTTATCATAAACAATTAATGTATCTATATATATATATATACCAATGTACCTATCATGATTCATGCATACTCATCTCACATCATATCGTTCCATGAGTAGAAATCATAAGAACCAATAAAATCATAAAATAATAACCTCACAAAACATGGGAATCACCCAAGGTGAGATAACAGCAATTGTAACAAGTAAGCAGCACAAATAGGAATCTAACCATTGGAAATGGGATTTCCCCCCATGAATGGGTTAGATAATCACATGTAAAAGATAATTACCAAGTCCGTACATGTCCTGGTATTCTTTATAACATTCAAAAATTGTAAATAAATAGAAATGAATCCTTCCTATGATATAACATTGTAACATTCCCTGATTAGGTACTCTATCACATGGATTAAATGGTTTGGTTAAGAGATCTAAATCATTCCACCCCTTAAGCTGGAGTCTTCTAACTAGTAGTAGGGCTATGATACGTATAGTTCGGAGACTGTACCCACTATTTATAGTGTTACAACATAACAGAATAATCCGGTAATAAATAATAAATAAATACCTAATTGTAGAAAAAAATTGAAATGATAAAATAATATGGAAAACCAATAAATAATATCTAAAAAATAATTAAATAAAAAATAAAGGGTATAATATAATTTTATGATGGAATATAACTAAATTTCATTCCATAAGTAATATAAATAAAATACTTCAATAATCAGAGGTCCCTCGTACAGTATCCCATATCAGTCCTATCTTTAAAATCAATCTCATCAAGCAAGCACAATCAATAGAAAGGTTTATCGTGTTTTTCCAATTCTGCATCCATGTAATCTACTCAAGTACCAAATTACTTCCCAAGTGGGTGGTATTATAGATCATCGGGTCGGTACTACCTTGTCTAAAAAACAAGTCCAATAATAAATTCATGAAATAACGAAATAAATATGTGTATTAATTAATTAATTAATTAAACATCAGGTCAACTTGCCTCAATACCATTTTGTAATATCTTTGAGCATGCCTCACAACTATGCTAATTGAAACCATATAACCATGGTAAAACATAACATTACTCGGTGACATAATGGAATGAATCTAAGAACATCTCACAATCATGCCAACTGTAACCATATATTGATGGTAAGAATCTCACAAATCTGGGTCAAAACCCACCATACAATCATTTCAAATTCATCCATAGATGATACTAGTATTCAATAATTTCATCAATTTTATGGGCCAAGCATTATATATAAAAATTCAAGCATTTTTTGGGGGCCAAGATCAGTATATACGTATTTCACCTTGTTTAATTGGGCATATCCCACTATATAGTCATTTAATAAATTGTCAAGGAATATTCCAATATAAAATCATTTCATCATGTGAATTCGGATAATTCCCTGAATAAACATTTCAACAATCAAACTAGGTCAACACCCCATGTAATAATTACTGAATAGAAAACAGAACAAATGTAATAGAAAAAAGGATATCAAAATATCAAATCATAAGGCTCAATGGTATTTTATTAAAACTACCATATATCTTCCAATTACTCATTACATTCATCACATGGTCATAAACCAATAAAAATCCAATCATTTCAATAATCTTCCCAAAATAAGGTGCATTTTTATCAAGGAAACACAAAAATCCCAAGTCATACTATACCCACTTTATGAGATTTATAAATTCATTTGTAATCATGGGTTCTCTCACCCGAATGGTACCCACAATCCAATTAAATCACTAACGAGATCCAAATGGATTCAAAGAAATAGTCATATTAATATTTTAGTTTATTTCAGTGCATGATATTTTTGCATAGAAGAAATATTTCACAGAAATAAAAATTATCAAATAATAGGGATAGTGTTTATAACCCCTACCTTTAAATGAAGATCAACCATTGCTCCTAATAGGATTACCTAATAGGAATGAATTCATATATGATCTCAATATGGATACTAGATCATAACTGATCAAGATCACAGCCTAAGATGACTATTTTAAAGAGAAAACACCACAATATCTCGATAATAAAGGGAGAGAAGGGAAAACCTAACCAAAACCACATACCAGGTATTGGATGCATGATCGGTTTATTCAGAATCAAGAGAGGTTCTCTAAAATTGCCATGAAGTTTCCCTATAGTGGAGAGGAGGAAGATAAACATGTGGGAATGAGAATAATCTAACATAGGGAACCTTTAAAAATTATATTAGGAAATTACCAAGATTTTAATTCGGTTACACATTATTATTATTTTAGATAGTTATGTTAAGAAACTCACCTCCTCCAATTATTTTTTATCCTTGATCGACTTGTACATTGTCTATACGGTAAATATGGAGTGTTTTAATTTGATTCCCAATACTTGTTCACGCATGTCTAGCAGTAATTATAGTTCATGTAAAATATAAATAATGTGTAATAGCCTAGTAGATAGTTTTAAGCTTGGATTATTCATAAGGACATAGAACACCTCCATAACATTCCAAAGAATGGACTACCCTCATAATCCCATTTAACATGTTTATATACATACTCAATTAATTCAAAAAAATACATCCCCCGACAGTACTTTATTTTTTCCAACATAGGCCCTCCATCTTTGAACAGGGCCCAAACCTAAGGCCTCAAATGAAAAACCTAAAACATATATGTAGCTATAAAAATATGGGATCTTACATGGATATAATAATTAATGTTTTACTTTTAGGTCCACCACAGCATCCTACCAAATGTCAAGACCATGAAAATTTTTTATTCCCAATATAATCGGTTCATGTCAATCGTGGATTCATTTTGTGATTTAGGATATTATATTATTATCATGCCTTATTATATATTTTCAAATTTATAAATTAGAATTATAAAACCAATAATATTTTACATCTCACTAGTTAACATATCCACTCTATTCCCAGCTACAGTTCTTGAAAATGTCTACGTTAGAGTAAAAAATTTGATCTTACCTGTAGTCTTTTATGTTATCTAGATAGAAGAATATTTCACACCTTCTCAGTCCCACATCATCTTGGGAAGAGGTTTACTAAAAATAGATAATACAATCATAACTTTCTATGAAGGTACTCTAATATGGGATTTGGATAAAACATTTTCCCCTTTAATATCATTGATTATATTAAATACCCATATAAAGAGAAATCACTTTATAAGGTTTTACATTATGAGAATCTAATACCTATGGAGAAATTGGTTAATTAGAAAAAAAAATTATCTTGGTTAACAAAATTTGATTTTAAAATTCTATTAAAATCAATAAGAAGAATCTGTAAAATTTTGTGCAAACATTTGATGGTTAGTAATATTTTGATTTTTTTTGATGGATTTTTTTATTCAATGATGAATAATGTGATAATTTTTTATTTTTATAATAAATTCAAGCCCTAGTGGTAATTAAAACAAAGATGATATAATATTTAATCCATCAACAAAATCTATAATTAAAAATACAACCACATGTTTTAAATTTTGTATTTTTAATGGAAGACAAAAAATTTATAGTAATAATTTCTAGAAGCCGATCATTAAATCTAAAAATCTGATCATATTTGTCAATTAAAATATGATATTTATAGGATGAAGTATTTAATACAACAATTCGATCAGTTCTAATATAATCATGCATAGATTTCTTTATTAAATTGACATAAAACCTATTTAGAAACCTAAGAGGTGACATAACAATGATGGAATGGTTAAAAATAAATAATAACATTTTTCATGGATGAAATTATTTACCTAATTTTTTATTAATAGTAGGTAATACAAATCTATAGTGCAATTAAAAAATCTATACTCTCCATTTTTATAAGTTAAAATATTAGGTAATCCCAATGAGAGTCTAAAAAAGTATATGAGTTGGTATTTATGATAAACCATATCTTTTATAAATAATTTTTCAATATTTATTACATAAACTCTGAAATGATAAAATAACAAAATATTGAAAGGTTTATAGTCTTTGTGTAGTTAGATACATAACATAATAGCTTCAAATAGAAACATAACAACATTATTTGAAAATCCCATAGAATTTCCTTGAATTCCATTGATCTTCTAAAACTCCACTGGATAACATGGGGACATAGATGAGAATAGGTGAGTTAGAAAACCAAATAAGGGAATTATAAAAAAATAACTTGATGAATTTAATAAATTTTAGTCAACTAGTGACATAAAATTTGTGACAATAATAAGCATGAACTTTAAATCGTGATATAAGATGATAATATCAAGGCAATATAGGAATGTGGGAACAACAAATAAGATGAAATAATAATCATAAGTCATGCATAACTGTCAAGAAATAAAATCATAGTGTGATTATGATAACATTTCATGCACCATACTTGAAATATATTGAGATAAAAACATTACCAAATGCATTATATAGAAATATAAATAGAGTCTAACCTATCACATTCATATCATTTACATGCATTAGTGGGCCACATAGATAATACAACATAAGAACGTCTTTCATTACTTTTGAACCCATGATTACAAAATAAGGGTTACATACAAGGAAGCCCCAAATAAATTAAGGATATTTTCATCAATGTGAATATCATTGAGTGGAAGTGGGGATGGGTATACACTATATAAATGTTTTTTAGGGAAAATTGCAGGATAATATTTGCATCAAAGAGGTTGTATATAATAATTAATCGAAGGATATAATGAGTGTGAAAGGTGGTATCTAATTAAATATAATTCATAAGGATATTAATATGAATTTTTAAAAACAAATTCCAACATTCACAATTGAAAATCCAATGGAATAATAGAAAGAAACTTCTTGAATAATGACGATAATGGGATAATTCCTTATCTTTAGAGGGGGATTATAAAAGCATAGGTCGGATTATTAAGATATTGGGAACTCCTTTGGAGTGATTTATAGTGGGATAGGTAGAAGTAATTAATAATAAATGGGTTTTGAGTGAATATAAGTTGGATTTTGGTGTGTATTTAGAGAAAAAGAAATGGTAATTCTTTGTTAATTTCTAAACATAGGATTGGGAGTCGATTTGAAAAAATAATCCTAATAAAAAAACTCTACCTTTTATTTTTCACATGTCTATAATAAAATTAGAGTTTTATTAATATTTTATAATTATGAGAACCAAACATATTAAAACAATACCCTTGGTGGGGTCAAAGTGAGTTATGTTTATAAATAATTGATTTTATAGAATTAAAATATAATATAAGTTTTGGAGGATTCATTAAAGGTTAACAAAATTAATGAAATGACTTGTACACAAAAATTTAAAAGAGAAATATGTTTTGTGTTTTTGTTCATTTTATAGTATTTATTATATAACTTTTGGTCAATTGTGATGTCATAATAGATACCCTATATTTACATCGTGTTAAATTTTGAAACCAAAAACATGAATCTCCGAGAAAATTATGAAAAATAAACCATTGGATAATTTTGATGCACATATTTAAAAAATAATATTTATTTTATCTAAATAATTATCTATATATGATAATTAAAACTATTAAATAAAAATCTTTATTTACTGTAAAATACTTTCTTCTATGATACTTACTACTTTTCGTTCATAAAAAATCATAATATACTGTATTAAATTATATAATCATTTAATAATAAATATTATTTAATAATAATATAATATGAAACAAACAATTACTTCAAAAACCTTAAACATATCAGATAAATTATTTTAACTAAAAATATATTTTTCTTAAAAATACACTTTTTATTTCTTCATATAAAAATGTATATTTTATCAAACTCATTATATAATCATTTATAAGGAAATAATTGACCATGATTTCATTGAAATCATAAAAATTTAACATTTATAACCTCTTTACTCTAGTAAAATGTAAGAATGGTTGAACCATAGGGAAGTTTTATTTATTTAATAGACCAAAACTAAACTAAACCAACCAAAAAACAATAAGAAAAACTAAAAGACAACAGTGAAATGGTGAAGATGAGGGAGAAAAAGAATGGTGTAGGGGAATGTGTCAGGATTTAGTGGGAACAAGGATATAGATAGATACTTATAACTTTAATTAGGGGAACTGTATAAGAGTAGATAGATTTAAATGTCACAACTATTTAACGTAACCAATCACAGAGGTATTGAGGTTGTGTCCGGAAGAATGAAATGTCCAACCACCATTAGATAAATCACTTTCACCATCAATCTCTCTGTGGAAAAATTATATCTAATAGACCCCAAAAAATGATGCTTCCTCATGAAGAGAGTTTACCACAACCTTTTCTAAATTATTACTTCAGCTATGGTCACCAAGAAAAATTGATACTCTACCCTACACCTCTCGGTAATTATGGTATATTTAAGGAATTATTATGATGAAGAGAGAAATAGATCATTATATGGAACAAATCATCCCTATATGATTAGTGCAATTACAAGAGAATTAAAAATATATGAAGTTCAATCAAATTGATCCAACCCTCTACACTACTTATCTATTCATAGTTGAAGCAGGAGTAAATATAAAATTCACTAAAAACATCTCAATACAATTAAACAAGGAATAAGAAAATTGAGAATAATCCTTCCTTGTCTGAACAGCTCTTTTTGTCAACTCAAACTCCAAAGTCTTCTTGAATAAAGTAGGATCACTACTCAAT
Source organism: Viscum album (assembly GCA_963277665.1). NCBI lineage: Eukaryota > Viridiplantae > Streptophyta > Magnoliopsida > Santalales > Viscaceae > Viscum > Viscum album. The sequence continues at coordinate 387,874,550 of OY728146.1, forward strand.
AATATGCTCCCTTATCTCTGTCCCATGTGGGAATGATGTAAGTGATTCTTTCTTCTTGAATGGATGATGGCATCATAGGGTTGATGGTGTGGGTTGATGGTTGATTTGGTGGTCATAACAGTAATATGTGGTTAGTTTAAAAGTGGTAGGAGGTGATACCATTGAAACGTGAAGGCTAGGAAAGTGAAGAACCTTTGTGGTGTTCTGTTTAAAAAATTTTTGTATTTGTTGACAACTAATATTTTTGTTGAAGAATTTTTTTGAGTTACAGGAAGTTGAAGTTGCTGGTTGCTCAGGTTTTTCTTAAAGAAGATTTGTTGAAGAATAAGAAGTCAGCAGTTAAGAAAGTGTCTCAAACTTTCTTAAACAAATCATACGATGATTTTCTAATCTTATAGTTCTCACACATCATGAAAAGTTTCATGATAAAAGCTGTTGAAGAAATGGTGAAGAGGAATGAGTTTTTTTTCACTAAGGAAAATTCTGAGGAAATTTGGAAATAGTTTTTCGGAACCTGTTTTCCTGAAATAGTTCTCCTGAACCTGTTTTTCGAAGTCTATCTGAGCCAGAAAATCAGAGTCTATTCAAACCAGAAGTTTGGAGTCTATTTCCTGAACCAGATTTTTAGAGTCTACTTGTTGAGCCAGAAGTTCAGAGTGTATTTCCTGAACCAAAATTCCAAGTGGACTTCCTGAATGAAAAATTTGGAGTGGACTTCTTGAACCAAAAATTTTGAGTGGACTTCCTGAACCAGAAATTTGGAATGACAATCATGATCCAGAAATTCGGAGTGGAAATCATGAGCCAGAAATTCAGAAAGACAATTCTGAACCAGTTTTCCTGAACAAGTTTTCTTGAACCAGTTTTTCGGAACCAGTTTTCCTGAACCTGTTTTCCTGAACCTGTTTTCCTGAACCTGTTTTCCTGAACCAGTTATCTTAAACCAGTTTTCCTGAACTAGTTTTCGTGAACCTAAAATCAGAACCATGATCTAGCCTTATCATTTTGAGGAAGATATGAAGATTTCAATAAAACTCGTACTACAACTTTTCAAAAATCTCAGAGAAATTTAATGTTATTTGAATAATTCAATGATTTAAGATTAAATGCGAGATATTTGCGAAGTTTTTGAGATTTGAGGAAGTAGGAAAGTGTTTCAAGATTCCCGCCTTTTTTTTCTGAGTTGCCTATAAATATGTGCACAGATCATTTGCTCAAAAACAAATTTTTACACACGCAGAAAAGGCGGAGCACTGGAGAATTCAGAGTGAGATTTTGTGCTGATTCATATTTTCTTTGCTGAGATAACCAGATTCAAGAAATGTTTACTGATTTTTCGAAGTGAGAATTTCTGCAGAATAATTTTTATCTTTCTGAGAAATTCGGATTAAGAAGATCGGATTCGAGGAATTTAGATTGAGTATTCGGAGTGGTTATTTCTACGGAGTCACAGTTTCCTTGCTGAGAAGACCGGTTTTAGATAACCGAATTCAAGAAATTCGGATTGAAGATTCTGAGTGATCTTTTGCGGAGTCATAGTTTTCTTGCTGATAAGTTCAGTTTTAGAAAATCGGATCCAAGAAATTGGATTGAAGATTCGGAGTGAGCATTTTTTGGAGCATCTTGACAAAGTCTTTTTCTTATATTTGGCTCAATTGTTCTTTAAGGAAACATTGTAAACTGACAAGAGTTATTATATTCTTTCCTATCGGGAGATAGAAGGTTTCTAATGGGAGTTGACACAAGCTGTATTCACCTCTTCATTATAGTGGATTCCCATAGACCCACGGGACTGGCTATGGCAAGGACGTAGGTTCTCTTATTGAGGTCGAGCCTTGTAATTCTTGTGTGGTTTTCTTGCTTTACCTCTCTTGCATGCTTGGGTTACTTGCTAAAGGTTGATAAGGAAGTAAATATTTATAGGTTTCAAGGGTTAAGTTTCATAATGTTTTGAAACTTATAAAAACATGTCAACTGATTCAACCCCCCCCCCCCCCTTCTTGGTTGACATTCGATCCTTGGAACTTCAAGTGGTATCAGAGGCAAGTTCCCTTGTTCTTTTTTCCTTATCATGGAGAATATCAACCATTTCTCTTAATAGGGATAGTGTTTATAACCCCTACCTTTAACTGAAGATCAATCATTGCTCCTAATAGGAATCCCTAATAGTAATTAAGGCATAGATGATCTCATGATGGATACTAGATCATAACTGATCAAGATCACAGCCTAAGATGACTATTTTAAAGAGAAAACACCACAATAACTTGATAATAAAGGGAGAGAAGGGAAAACATAACCAAAACCACATACGAGGTATTGGATTCATGATCGGTGTATTCATAATCAAGAGAGGTTCTCTAAAATTTCCATGAGGTTTCCCTATGGTTGAGAGGAGGAAGATGATCATGTGGGAATGAGAATAATCTAACATAGAGAACCTTTAAAAATATTATTAGTAAATTACCTAGAGTGTAATTTGGTAACACATTATTATTATTTTAGATGTTTATGCTAAAAAACTCACCTCCTCAAATTATAGTTTATCCTTGATCGACATGTACATGGTCTATATGGTAAATATGGAGTGTTTCTATTTGATGCCCAATACTGGTTCACGCATGTCTAACAGTAATTATAGTTCATGTAACATAGAAACAATGTTTAATAGCCAAGTAGATAGTTTTAAGCTTGGATTATTCATAAGGACTTATAACACCTCCAAAACATTCCAAAGAATGGACTACCCTCATAATCCCATTTAACATGTTTATATACATACCCAATTAATTCAAATAAACATACATCCCCCGAAAGTAGTTCATCTTTTCCAACAGAGGCCCTCCATCTTCGAACAGGGCCCGAACTTAAGGCCTCAAATGAAAAACCTAAAACATAGATGCAGCTAGAAAAATATGGGATCTTACTTGGATGTTGGAATTAATGTTTTACTTTTAGGTCCACCACAGCATCCTACCAAATGTCAGGACCATGAAAATTTATTATTCCCAATATAATCGGATTCATTTCAATCGTGGATTCATTTTGTGATTTAGGATATTATATTATTATCATGCATTATTCTATATTTTCACATTTATAAATGATACTTATAAAACCCATAATATTTTACATTTAACTAGTCAATATATCCACTCTATTCCCAGATACAGTTCTTGAAAATGTCTAGGTCAGAGTAAAAAATTTGATCTTACCTATAGTCTTTTATGTTATCTAGATAGAAGAATATGTCACACCTTTTTAGTCCCACATCATCTTGGGAAGAGGTTTACAAAAAATAGAAAATACAATCATAACATTCTATTAAGGTACTCTAATATAGGATTTGGATAAAACATTTTCCCCTTTAATATCATTTATTATATTAAATACCCATATGAAGAGAACTCAATTTATAAAGTTTCACATTATGAGAATCTAAAACATATGGAGAAATTGGTTAATTAGAATAAATTTTTAACTTGGTTAACAAAATTTTATTTTAAAATTCTATTAAAATCAATTAGAAGAATCCTAAAAATTCTGTGCAAGCATTTGATGGTGAGTAATCATTGGATTTTTTTATGGATTTTTTTATTCAATGATGAATAATGTTATAATTTTTAATTTTTATAATAAATTCAATCCCTAGTGGTAATTCAAACATAGATGATATCATATTTTATCCATGAACAAAATATATAATTAAAAATAGAACCACATGTTTTAAATTTTCAATTTTTAATGGAAGACAAATATTTTATAGTAATAATTTCTAGAAGCCTATCATTAAATCTAAAAATATGATCATCTTTGTCAATTAAAATATGATATTTATAGGATGAAGTGTTTAATACAGAAATGGGATCAGTTCTAATATCATCATGCATAGATTTCTTTTTGAAATTGACATAAAACCTATTTGGAAACCTAAGAGGCGACATAACAATGATGGAATGGTTAAAAATAAATAATAAAAATTTTCAAGGATGAAATTATTTACCTAATTTTTTATTAATAGTAGGTAATACAAATCTATAGTGCACTTAAAAAATCTATACTTTCCATTTTTTAGAAGTAAAAAAATTAGGTAATCCCAATGAGAGTCCAAAAACGTATATGAGTTGGTATTTATGATAAACCATATCATTTATAAATAATTATTCAATATTTATTACATAAACTCTCAAATGATGAAATAAAAAAAAATATTGAAAGGTGTATAGTCTTTTGGTAGTTAGATACATAACATAATAGCTTCAAATTGGGACATAACAACATTATTTTAAAATCCCATAGAATTCCCTTCAATTCCAATGATCTTCTAAAACTCCACTGGATAACATGGGGACATAGATGAGAAGAGGTGAGTTATAAAACCAAATAAGGGAATTATCAAAGAATAACTTGATAAATTTAATACATTCTAGTCAACTATAATGTTATTGTGACATAAAATGCGTGAAAATCATAAGCATAAACTTTACATCGTGATATAAGATGATAATATTAAGGCAATATAGGAATGTGGCAACAACAAATAACATGAAATAATAATAAAAAGTCATGAAAAACTGTCAAGAAATAAAATCATAGTGTGATTATGATAACATTGCATTCACCATACATGATATCTATTGAGATAAAAACATTACCAAATTCATTATATGGCAATATAAATCTAGTCTCACCTATCATATTCATATCATTTACCTGCATTAGTGGACCACATAGATAAAACAACATAAGAATGTCTTTCATTACTTCTGAACCCATGATTACAAAATAAGGGTTGCATACAAGGAAGTCCCAAATAAATTAAGGATATGTTCATCTATGTGAATATCATTGAGTGGAAGTGGGGATGGGTATACACAGTATAAATGTTTTTTAGGGAAAATTGTAGGATAATTTTTTCATCAAAGAAGTTGTATATAATGATTAATGGAAGGATATAATGATTGTGAAAGGTAGTATCTAATTAAATATAATTCATAAGGATATTAAAATGGATTTTTAAAAATAAATTCCAACATTCACAATTTGAAATCCAATGGAATAATAGAAAGAAACTTCTTGAATAATGAGGATAATGGGAGAATCCCTTATCTTGGGAGGGGGATTATGAAAGAATAGGTCAGATTATTAAGATCTTCGGAACTCCTTTGGAGTTAGTTATAGTGGGATAGGTAGAATTACTTAATAATAAATGGTTTTGATTGAAGATAAGTGGGGTGTTTGGTGTGTATTTAGAGAAAAAGATATAGTAATTCATTATTAATTTCTAAACATAGGTTTTGGAGTCTATTTGAAAAAATAATCATAATAAAGAACTCTACCTTTTATTTTTTACATGTCTATAATAAAATTAGAATTTTATTAATATTTTATAATTATGAGAACCAAACATATAAAAACAATACCCTTTGTGGGGTCAAAGTGAGTCATGTTTATAAAGAATTTATTTAATAAAATTAAAATATAATATACGTTTTGGAGGATTCATTAAAGGTTAACAAAATTAATGAAATGAATTGTAAAAAAATTAAAAGATAAATATTTTTTGTGTTTTTGTTCATTTTATAGTATTTATTATATCACTTTTGGTTAATTATGATGTCATAATAGATACCGTATATTTACATCGTGTTAAATTTGAAACCAAAAACATGAATCTTTGAGAAAATTATGAAAAATAAACCATTTGCTAATTTTGATGAACTAATTTAAAAAATAATATTTATTTTATCTAAATAATTATCTATATATGATAATTAAAACTATTAAATAAAAATATTTATTTACTGTAAAATACTTTCTTCTATGATACTTACTACTTTTGGTTCATAAAAAATCACATTATACTTCATTAAATTATATAATCATTTAATAATAAATATTATTTAATAATAATATAATATGACACAAAAAATTACTTCAAAATCCTTAAACATATCAGATAAATTATTTTAACTAAAACTATATTTTTCTTAAAAATACACTTTTGATTTCTTCATATAAAAATATATATTTTATCAAACTCATTATATTATCATTTATAAGGAAATAATTGACCATGATTTCATTGAAATCATAATAATTTAACATTTATAACCTCCTAACTCTAGTAAAATGTAAGAATGGTTGAACCATAGGGAGGTATTAATGATTTAACAGACCAAAACTAAACTAAACAAACCAAAAAACAATAACAAAAAAATAAAAGACAACAGTGAAATGGTGAAGATGAGGGAGAAAAAGAATTGTGTAGGGGAATGTGTCAAGATTCAGTGGGAACAAGGATATAGATAGATACATATAACTTTAATTAGGGGAACTGTATAAGATTAGATAGATTGAAATGTCACAACTATTGAATGGAACCAATCACAAAGGTACTGAGGTTGTGTCCAGAAGAATGAAATTTCCAACCACCATTAGATAAATCACCCTCATCGTCAATCTCTCTACGGAAAAATTATATCTAATAGAACCCCAAAAAATTATGCTTCCTCTTGAAGAGGTATTACCACAACCTTTTCTAAATTAGTACTTCAGCTATAGTCACCAAGAAAAATTGATACTCTACCCTACACCTCTCATTAATTATGGTATATTTAAGGAATTATTTTGATGAAGATAAAAATAGATCATCAGATGGAACAAATCATCCCTATATGATTAGTCCAATTACAAGAGAATTAAAAATATATGATGTTAAATCCAATTGATCCAACCCCATAAACAACTTATCTATTAATAGTAGAAGAAGGAGGAAATATAAAATTCACTAAAAACATCTCAATACAATTAAACAAGGAATAAGAAAATGGAGAATATTCTTTCCATGTCTGAACAACTTTTTTTTCCAACTCAAACTCCAAAGTCTTGTTGAATAAAGTAGGATCACTACTCAATACTATGCTCCTTATCTCTGTCCCATGTGGGAATGATGTATGTGATTCTTGCTTCTCGAATTGATGATGGAGTCATTGGGCTGATGGTGTGGGGTGGTGGTTGATTTGGTGGTCATAGTAGTAGTACGACGTAAGTGTAACAGTGGTAGGAGGTGATACCATTGAAATGTGAAGGATAGGAAAGTGAAGAAACTTTGTTGTGTTTTATTTAACATTTTTTTTGTATTTGTTGACAACTAATATTTTTGTTGAAGAATTTTTTTGAGTTACAGAAAGTTGAAGTTGCTTTTTCCTTATGTTTTTTTTAAAAAATATTTTGTTGAAGAATGAGAAGTCAGCAATTAAAAAAGTGTCTCAGACTTTCTTAAACAAATCAGAAGATTATTTTTTGATCTTATAGTTCTCACACATCATGAAAAGTTTCATGATAAAAGCTGTTGAAGAAATGGTGAAGGGGATTGAGTTTTTTTTCCCTAAGGAAAATTCTGAGGAAATTCGGAACCAGTTTTTCGGAACCTATTTTTCTGAACTAGTTCTTCTGAACCTGTTTTTCAGAGTCTATATGTGCTAGAAAATCAGATTCTACCCAAGCCAGAAGTTCGGAGTCTATTTCCTGAACCATATTTTCAGAGTCTACTTGCTGAGCCAGAAGTTCGAAGTGTATTTCCTGAACCAAAATTTGGAGTGGACTTCCTGAACAAAAAATTTGGAGTGGACTTCCTGAACCAAAAATTCGGAGTAGACCTCCTGAACCAGAAAATCATAATGACAATCATGAGCCAGAAATTCAGAATGACAATCCTGAGCCAAAAATTAGGAATGAAAATTCTGAACCAGTTTTTGTGAACAAGTTTTCCTGAACCAGTTTTCCTGAACCAGTTTTCCTGAACCAGTTTTCCTAAACCAGTTTTACTGAACCAGTTTTCCTGAACCAGTTTTCCTGAACCAGTTTGCCTGAGCCATTTTTCCTGAACCAGTTTTCCTGAACCAGTTTTCCTGAACCAGTTTTCCTGAACCTAAAATCAGAACCAAGATCTAGCCTTATCATTTTGAGGAAGATATGAAGAGTTCAAGAAAACTCGTACTTCAACTTTGCATAAATCTCAGAGAAATTTAAGGAGATTTAAATAATTCAATGATTGAAGATTAAATGCGAAAGATTTGCAGAGTTTTTGAGATTTGAGGAAGTGGGAATGTTTATCAAGATTTCGGCCTTTGTTTTCTGAGTTTCCTATAAATATGTGCTCAGATCATTCTCTCAAAAACAACTTTTTACACATGCGGAAATGGTGGAGCGCTGGAGAATTCAGAGTGAGCTTTTGTGCTGAATCATCTATTCTTTGCTGAGAGAACCAGATTCAAGAAATTCTTACTGTGTTTTCAAAGTGAGAATTTCTATAGAATCATTTTTATCTTGCTGAGAAATTCAGATTCAGAAGATCAGATTCAAGGAATTCCGATTGAGTATTTGGAGTGGGTATTTTTGCAGAGTCATAGTTTCCTTGCTGAGAAGACCGGTTTCAGATAACTAGATTCAAGAAATCCGGATTAAAGATTTGGAGTGAGATTTTGTGGAGTCATAGTTTTCTTGCTGAGAAGTTCAGTTACAGAAAATCGGATCCAAGAAATTGGATTGAAGATTCGGAGTGAGAATTTTGTGGAGCATCTTAAAATGGTCTTTTTCTTATATTTGGCTCAATTGTTCTTTATGTAAACATTGTAAACAGACGGGAGTCAGTATAATCATTCCTATCGAAAGATAGAAGGTATCCAATGGGAGTTGGCACAAGTTGTATTCACTTCTTCATTATAGTGGATTTCTATAGACCCATGGGAGTGGCTATGGAAATGACGTAGGTTCTCTTATTGAGGCCGAAACTTGTAATTCTTGTGTGATTTTCTTGCTTTACCTTTCTTTCATGCTTGGGTTACTTGCTAAAGTTTGATAAGGAAGTAAATCCTAACAGGTTGCAAGGGTTAAGTTTCATAAATTTTTGAAACTTATAAAAAGATCTCAACTGATTCAACCCCCCCTTCTCGTTTGACATTCGATCCTTGGAACTTCAGAAAGTATAGAAGGTTCTACTTGTAGATTCTAGGTTCTATCGTTGGGTGTGTTGTAGTGGTGGAAGTTCAATGTTAGTTGCCCTGTTTTGTTGGTAGCTCTACTTTAATGTTTGGTCGTATCAGATGGGTCATTGATAGAAAAATTATGGTGGATGGTAGATTTGAAACAGCGGTAGCAGTATCGAGGCATAGATCATTCATCTAAAAAACATAAATATCATAGATAAATATAAAAATTATAAAAACAAAAAAAACAAAAAATTAGAGTAAATCAAAAAAAATATTCACTATAAAATTTAAAAAAAATTAATTTTATTCGTGAATTACTTAAAAGTAATAAAAATAAAAAAAAAATAATTACATAAAAATGAAAAAAAATGAAAAAAATAAATAGAAAATTTATTTAAATATATAAAGATATAATAAATTGAAATATAGTTAAATAATTAATTAATCAAATAAAATACAGAATTTGAAGAATTAAAAAATAAAATAACTATTTTGAAAATCATAAAATGAAATACTCAAATAATTAAAATAATAAAAATGAAAAATTATAATTTGAAAAAATAAATAAAAATTGGAGTTTAATGTAACACTAATTATTTAACATTAAATTATTCAAAAAAACAAAAATAAAAAATAAAATACATGTTTTAAGAAAAATCATAAAATTAATAGTTATATAAAAATAAAATTAATTGAAAATTATTAAACCAAAATATATTAATATATTTATAAAATTGCAATTAATTAAAAAACTAATGTATAAAAAATAATGAATAAAGGCCACATCAAACTTCACCACACTTAATCAATTGAACTCCTGGGAAAGTCTATGAATTTTATTTATTTTAAATATAATGAAAGAAATAACATCCTACTTAAGTTCTGACACATTCCAAATTCAAAGTAGATCAAAAATCCTTTCTAAAGATTGAAAAAACATGTATCTGATGTGAATGTTACCAAATTCCTTATTTCAATTCAATATGAACATAGTTCCTATAGACAGACAGGTTATAGAGAAGTAAAATTAACAATTTAACAAGAGATACTACAAATTATAACACCCCCCTAGATTCTAAAAATTGAAGATCCATTTTTTTAACTTCCAATATTCAATTTAAATTATTATTATATACTTAAATTACCCCCTTATTCTTTTGGGTAGACAAATCACCTCACCTAAAGGATATAATTATTTACAAGGACCTTTATTTATATTTTTTTCAACCATATTTATTGTGCATAACATTGTGAAAAGCACTTATTGAATTGGAGAATATATTTAATTTAAATACAGAAATGAACCTTGTCCTTATGTCTCATATACACATTATTGGATCCCATTTTCTCATTTTAATCTATATTCAAATAACATATATAATTACTATTTGAGTTTCATATTTGAATTGTTTTATTAAAAACAAATTATCACTATGAACAAGATTAAATTCTATTTTTTCTTAAGTCAAGATAAAAATTCCATAAATATTTCTCCCATCACACTCCATTTCCTTATTCTTTAACTGAACATCCACAAAATCTAAAAAAAAACACTCAATAATCATGAAATTATATAAATATTAGACCCTTTGAAATCTCTTAATCTAGAATTCAATTATCACTTGAGTAGGATTCAGATAAATTTTTTATTTTTATTTCTTTTTAGTTGTTTTTGTTTTCATTCTATTTAAAAATAGATAATTTATTTACAACTCAAAAGGGATGAAATCTAAGAAAAATAAGGATTCTTTTATGTGTTACTAGGGAAACAGCGTTTTTCTTAGTGAATACCCCTCCCCCACACTTAAAACTCATAAATTTATAATTTTTGAGTTAAAGTTCACAGATGTAGTTAAATAGATTTTAATATTAAAAGATCCAGAAATAAATCACATACTATATTATATTTTAAGGTGTGGTAGTAATGTTCAAATGAAACATTCCAAAAAACTATCACATAAATAAAATTATACAAAAGGGAACCATACTAGACACTCTCATACAGTCAAGGACAAAAAACGACTTTAAAGATTCCTTTTTATGGTAGATTTCATAAATTATTTTCAAACAAGAAACAAAATATATGTCAAAACACTACTAGGTTCGGTGGTAATTTAAAAATGTACAAGTTACCAATGATGGTATAGCATGGATTGTAGAATATAATTAATAATTTTACAGACAATTAGTAAAATATCTATAATAGATGGAAGTAGGTGAAATAGTTAGTACCTGAATATGTAGAATCTATATGAAATGTTGAATAGAAAAATTTTAATCTCCATCACACAAATATAAAATGGACCTCTTTTTGAGAATTTTAATCTCCTATAAATTGAATATATTAACAAAAGACATTTGATAATTTAAAATATAATTTTAATTTATCTATAATTTGAGTTGAGGGACATTTTACCCTATTTTTCAATTTTTAGATCCTTCTAGAATAAAATTTCAAGCAGACTCTACCACTAGAATGAAAGTATCACAACTATTTGTGCTTACTTCTCATGTTTACTCCACTAACCATAAACCATATTCACCACATTGTAACTAAAATAGTTCACTTTTAAATAGAAATAAATGAGACAATATAAAAAATATGTTTATGAAAATTTCAATAATGATGGTTTACCAATCCAGGGAGACACACAACTGATAAAGTTTCATTTATTTAAACAAAAATTTAAAGATAAAAACAAGAAAATCATGGGTTCTCTCCCAAGGAATCACTAATTTTATAGTCCTCAGATGACTTAATCCCCTAAATATTTTTTTCATTGTCATTTATTGGGTAAGATTCATTAGTAATTAGGAGATGATAAATTCATTCTGTAATTTCAGCAAGTTCACGAAAAGCTTCATCTAACTCAACATATTGAATAATTCTTGTCAAAAAATCCAAAACTTGAGGACTAGACCTTATTCCATCAATTGATTAAAAATATAAAAAATTACTCAAATATATAAGTAAATTTGGAAGAATATCATCATGATAATAATGATGACCAAATTCACTCTGAAAGGGATCCCTCGCATATTTCCCTACACTAGAATGTTTTTAAAGTTCAAAAAAAATGAAAAAGTATTTATTTTAGGTTCATCACTATTAATAATAAGATACATTTTAGAGGAAAATTTTTTTGGTGTAAACGTGAGAGAATATTCATGTTCTTTTTAGAATCTCTCGAACTCATGGAAAAAATTTTCATCCATGTAATGCAATGAAGCATGGGAAAACAATTTGTTAATTTCAAGAAAAATACCCAAAAACTAATTCATCACACCATTAACAAATCTAGAAAATTAGCCTTCAACTCTAAGTTGATCAGACTCAACCCCATACATATCCTGAGAACCAGCACATTCACTCTCATAAAAAGAAACAACATGATAATAACTACTTCCATTGTGTTTTACAGAACATGAAGTATAATTAGGGTTGGGAATTTGGGATTATTGTAAACTCTAAATATATTTGGAAAATATTTTAATAATAAAACAGGGTTTAGGAAGCACTAATTGATGATCCTTAATAATGTGTCTCTTAATTTTGTTCTCAATTATCCCAATCCTTCCAAGATCAAGTGTAGAATTAGACTGACCAAAATTTTTGGAAAATGTTCTTTTACAGACTCAATGATAAAATCATTCAAGGGATAATGATTTTTCTTTTTAACTTCATCACTAAAAATCTCAACTAAAACATCAATAAACATTCACCTCATGTCTAGGGGATACTCCTCTTAAAATTTAAATACTTGTTGGTCCTCACCAGCTTAGAGGGTAGGCACACCCTTTGAGATAGGGATGAAATCTGTAACAGTGGATAAGAATGGTCATCCAAAAATTATTGTAACATTTTTATAACACTCCATGTGTAGAATAAATAATTTTATATGCAAATATAGTTTCTCTACATCGACTAACAAATAATACACCCTTCAATAAGGGTAGGTAAGTGACCTATTCACTAGCTGTAGTGACACAGACAGTGCTAAAACCTACCCAAGGAAAAACATGGGGAATAGGGAGTTTGGATAAGGTTGATGATAGATCATAAATAACACTAGAACAAAATCTTCTCACTTTATCCAATTTTACAAGAAATGAAAAAACTGTCAGGTCTTTCAATTTGAGGGGAATGATTTTTTTGACTATAAAACTACACTCTATATTCAAATTTACAGTTGATAATTCACCCCAATCCCTCATACTATCTAAAAAACTCATGAGACATTTTAAGTATGAGGGTATTTTTTTCAAAGCTTCCAAAAAAATATATTAACATTAGATTCTCTAAACATTTGAGGAATATAAAGGTAGTCAGGAACATTAGTCTTTTTCATCCTTTTTGGAAAAGGGATGCTAAGTGGATACTTCTTTAAAACAAGTGGGTTATTCTCCCTATGCTCAAACATCTCCTTATTCTTTTTGTATTTGATAAATTCCCACTTTATTTTCCTTTGTATAGTGGTTATATGTTGTGAAGGGTTATTCTTTTTTCATCCGTTTTTGGAGTTGGGTTTCTAAGTGGATACATCATATTTTTACTTTTATATCCAACTTGAATGTCAATTTTATCTTTCTAATATTGTTCCCTAACCAAATCTAAAATTTAATGGACAGTTCTAGTTGTTACATCCATCGTATTTTCTAATCAGTTTGACTAAGTTGTGTTGGGAAGTTTTCCCTTCTCTCTTCCTCCAAGTTCCCCAGCCATTTCACCCATTTTAATTTCCATAAAATGAATTCTATAATCTCTATTTTCTATAAAGAACCAATTTCACTATGTAACTACTAAAATATTCCCTTATGTTATCCATGAAAATTTTAATATTTATCCCCATATCAATTTGATTTAAAATATATGGTCTTAGTTTGGTAATTTTATGTATTTTTTTGTTATATTACACCTTCTTCTCTTCATAATATGTTATGATTTTTTTATCAAAAATAATATTGTTTGGAGAAGGAATCTTGGAAACTATGATTTGTATCCCAATAATCCACAAACTATATACTCTTTACAAAAATGATATGTAGGTCAAATTGCCACAACATCAATTGGTTGTGACCCAACATCCCACATAGACAACACTTCTCCCTAAGTGTTTAATCATTAACAATACCATCTTGGGAATTTTTTCATCCCTATGAATTTTCCTTTCAAAAGTGATATTTTTTGTGAATTTTATTCTAATTTATCAAATTTTTTATTAATCTCATCAACATTGGATTCTGAGAAGTCTCCTCTAAAATATTGGTCAACTATGTTCTGGTTATAAGGAGTGATGGAATTGTAAAAACAATAAATGAGAAAATGGGAATCTAATTGATGTTTTGTACTCACCCTAATAATACTTCTAAACCTATCCAATTCTTTGTGAAACAACTCTCACTCATCCTATAATAACCCATAGATCATCTTCTATACTTCTATTTTGGAGTTTGTGGGGTAGAATTTGGATATGAAAATATTAAACACATCATACCATGTTTTGAATATTTCATCATCTAAGTTATGGAACCATGTCCTTGACTTACCCATAAGGTAAAATGGAAATACCGTCAATCATAACTCCTCCACACTCAAATCATAGAGGAAATTTCTGGAAAACCAATAAAATTATCTAATAAACTTAATTGAGACTTCTGCAAGAAACCATTGAATTAAGGTGGTTGAGATATATAAGAATGTTTTAACTCATAGTTTATATTCCAATTAAACAACATTAAGTAATAAGGGTGACATGATATATTCGGAATTTGGAACTCCCTAACTCTAGGTCCCTTAGGGGTGGAAACTATGGGCTATGGAACAACATAATTTTTATTATAATCTCTTACTAAATATAAGTTCTCGAAATTTTCCATTTCAAATTTATTTTTTCTTCTAATAAAATAATAGTGTTTGTTGATTTTGGATATTGGAGTTTCAAATTAATACTTATAATTTTAAGTTTGTATCCAGTTTTAAAAGAAAAATAATTGATATTTTTTGTAGAGTTTTTTAAATTTTTTATTTTTTAAGTTTTTCTTCTATTGGTTTTTTAGTTTTTGTTATAAAATTTTTATTTTCTTTATTTTAACATACTGACAAGTGATCCCCCAAGAAATGAAAACAAAATTTTATTTCAAGGTTATTGAACTCCTGAAAATTTAATATTTAGATGCTTATTACTCTAGTGTTGTGGTTTGAAGGGTCAAACTACAGAGAAGGATTAATGACTATGCAGAGAAAAACAAAACTAAAGAAACAAAAACAACAACAACAAAACTAAAATAGAATAGTTAACTAGTGATTTTGAGGGTGAAATGGAATAGTAAATGGAATTTTCAAGGATATTGTAAGTATAATGATATAGATAGAGACAATTAATAGTTGATATAGGACAACATGACTAAAATATATCGATCAAAATTTCACTACTCTTAAATAGAACCAATCACATTAGTACTGAGTTTGTGTGTAAGGGAATGAAATGACAACCCTTCATTCGATAAAACACTCTCACCAGCAATACCTATTGGTAACAATTATCACCAACAAAAGTGAATAAAATAATTCTTCCTCATAAAAAAATTATTTCCACAACCTTTTCTAACTTTGTACATATACATTGGTCCCCATGTAAAAAAGGACACACTACACTTAACCTCTCACTAAATGGGGTATACTGAAACAATTATCAAGAGGAAGATAAAAAATTAATTTCTAGATGGAACAAATCAGCCCTTTGTGATTATTCTAATTGTAACTACATAAGAAATAAATGCAGTTCAATCCATATGATCCAACCCCTATAAATTAGTAAATAATTAATAATAAAATCATCACAAAATATAAAATTCATAAAAAAAACTCAATAAAACTAAACTAGAAATTATAAAAGGGATAATGTAGAGACCCTAAGCTTAACGTACATGAACATTACATTACTTTTACGGAATTCTTAGTACATAACAAAAACACACACACAAGGATCGTAATAGTTTAGTGTCTTTGGAAACTCGGAACGTAATCTTCTAATCGTGGTGAAAGATATTCAATATCTCCCATAAAGATCTTATTCTTCTTACCTAAAACCTTTCTTTATATCCTGGGGAAAAGAAAACATAAAAGGGTGAGCTCAAATGCTCATTAAGGGTAGACAAAAGAAATATAAATCTCATCGTATACACAAGCACGTAACTTTTGGAAATCTTAACCTGCAAAAGAGATCATAATTTCATAACATGGGATAAATCATGGCAGTGAAATGTAATCACAATAATCATAACTTAAAACATGAAACTTTGTGGCATACACACATAATCATAGAAAATCTTTTCTTGTTAGTCAAGACTCATTGCCAAGACTATCTTAGTGGACAAAGTCCCTTTCTAAACCGAGTCACCCTCGTTCCAGTCCTGTTTCACTGAACCGGTATAACCTACCGTTCCAGCCCTGTCTATATCATGAGATATAAAATCTTTACCCAATGCATTGGAGGGAGATATAGGTCCCACCCATCTTATAATGAATCCTTTCTTATGTGTGCCACATAATCATATATCATACATCATCGCATAACACATGTAACAATAATGGGATTCTTGAAACATCATGACATCATAAAACAAATCATATAAGGTAAATGACTTCATAAAAATAATTTCCTCAAAACATAATCAAATCAATGTAATAATAGGGATAAAAACAGAACCCTATATTATCTTAGATGGAAACAATTTTGATAAAACATTTGAACTCCATTCTTGATGAAGATACCCTTTCTACTTTAAAAAAAATTATTTTCTTAATATGTCATACAATTATAAACTAAAAGAATTTGATTAATAATAAACATGAAAACTTAGAAAGGAAGACTCTTGGAAATAATGTTTTAAAAATCCATTCTTCTTCGTACTTTTGTCGGAAAAGTCAAAAAAAGTACCTCGTACGAAAAAACGGCAAAAGATTCCTTTCATATTCTTTACTAAAAACTCACCGAAGGGTAAAATTGGATTTAAACTATTGTAAGTGGATGGAAACAATATTACATATTGAGGGAACATGGATGTGGATGATAAAATACACCCCATTAAATTCCAAAGTAAAAACAATCTCAGATAAAAATGAGATTGTGATATTTTCCCTTACCTTAGGTCCGACTTGCTTTGTAAGTGTCCGAACCTCATGTATAATGATTTATATCATGTTATTGACTTATTCCAGAATCATATTCATTGTTATTATATCATATATTGTCCACTTATGACTTTATATTACCCGTTCTTTTGTAAATTCATGTTAAAGTAGCGTTTTGGGTAAAATCGTCTCATTTGTCGTTCGTGTTTTTAACTTGTAATAATTAATAGGATTACTTGGATCATGATTAATTATATCCAGAATGTAAAACATGATTTATATATAATATATATTCAGAATATATATATATATATAATATAGCGATAAATGGAATGAAATACACCGTTCATGGAGACGGTAGTCCGTACGTACGCATGAACGCTGTTTTTGTTTCCTTATTGAAGTGAATGGAATTAAGTAGATGACATACATATAAATTTACATAAATCCAGTATTATTATTATGTCATATATTTCATTAGTACTTATTATATATACTTTATAATCATTCATGAATGGTAAATCATTGAGAATGAATGTCATCGCGTCGTGGAGACGGTAGTCCGTACGTACGCACGAGCGATGATATCGTTCCCATGGTCGTGGAATTGTGTTGAAGTGTATGTATCCTATTTCAGCATCAATATAAATTTATAATAATCCTATATAGTTACTCATTACACCATTATACCCATCCTATTAAGGTGGTGGTGGAAAATAGATTACACCAGGACGTGGAGACGGTATTCCGTACGTACGCACGCGCGGTAATTTCATTTTTCCGTAGGATGGATAGAAGGTGAATTAGGGTTGTTTAATATTTATAATAACATTTCAGTATGTAAGTAATACTGATGTTATTACTTTGTCATGAAACAACTAAAGAAGAAGAAGTTGAAGAAGAAAGAAATTGAAAAGATCGGTAATGGATATTACCTCTTCTTTGAAACGCCTCTTTGAATCCTCCAATTAGGGAACTAAGATTGGTCTTTAAAGAAGACCAGGACCTCTAGGATTATTCTAGGGAAGTGTAGAAGGGATTTTTTCAGGGGTTTTCCGAGCTTGAGTGCTCAAATTGGTGTGAGGAGGAGGGGGGGGAGGTGTCCTTTTATAAGGGAGGAGAGGGGCACCTTAGGAATATCACAAAATATTATTTTATATTAAAGTCAAAATCGGTTTATAATGGTTCCAAAGGGTATTATTTCGAAGCTAAAGTGGGTATGGGTCAAAATACTATAAACCAATAAGATTTAGACAAGTTTAGGTTATTATTTTAACCTTATCAATTAGATTTAACTCTAAGTTAAATAATTTAACTTTTACCGTGACTTTTTGTTTGTTTACACTATATGGTTAATACACTTACTATAACATGCCAAACTAACCCCAAATTGTTTATTATTAATATATATATCCTTATCTAATTCATTTGGCCGAGCCTTATATTTTTAGGAATAAAATAACAATTAATAATATAATATTTTATTTAAAAACTATTTTGTGTCAATTTTGACACTATTTGATATATGATTTTTGTGAAAGTTATAACAGAATTATATGTTCGAACCAAGTTGATTAAATCAACACTAATATATCATAGTAACCTTTAAAATTAGTGTAATTCATAAAAAGTCTCAAATTCCATTTATTTTTGTGTTTATAACATCAATTATGTCAATATTTCATTCATAAGATAATTACTCCATCATCATTGTGTCATAAATAAATTAAATTATTTAATGTCTAAAAATTACAAATAAAATACAATTATATAGTAAATCTTTTTATCTTTCTAATGAATATTTATAGTCGAATTTATCTTATGTATAACCCCATATTAAAAATGATTTACTTATTAAACTTTGATTTTAACTATTTTAACTATTCATTAAATAAAATAATATTAAATGTCATAATCTAATCCAAGTGGACCTAAATGGTCATATTATATTCCTAAGGTTGTTTGTGGTCGAATTAAACTTATCCAATAGAATTATGACATGTGTTAGGGTAATATTAATATCATATTTACCCTTAGTTACCCTATTTACTATTAACCGCAGTAAAAAAAGTAAAAAGTTACTATTCACCAAAAAATTATTTTTATCTCATTGAACCACATTTTACTTACTGATATCAACCGTGTATGACGTATTTTCGAAATTCCATTCACAGAAGCAGTAAAATTAAGTTTTATGCAAAATTCAGTTTTTAACCTACCACTTAGTGGTTTCACTATTCATCAAAAATTGAAGTTTTTCAGAAAAATGCCAAAATTTCACCCTAAGCTATAATTGATATTCCGAATTCAAAAATGATTTTTATTTTACAAAATTCCCAAAATATAAGTTGCATTAATTAATTTTATAATTAATTTCCGCTGTCACAACAAATAGCGTGTTTTTAAGAGATAATAACTATCAAAAGATTGACACTTGTTTATAACTGGTTTAAATGTGAAATTACATCCAATGACCAACATTGTATTAAATTGTAAAAATATATTCTAAATATACTTTAAAACCACTCAAATTAATAATTTATCACTATTAATTATTTCGATTAAAAAAAGTTGTTTTTAATTAAAATTTAGTAATTTTCACTATTCATCAGAATATGAAAGTTATCCGAAAAGTACCAAAATTTAACCTTAGGCTAAATTTGATACTCCGAATCCATAAATAATGTCCATTTTGAAAAATAAAATTTAAAAAATTTCAAAAAATGGTTATTACTATTCATAACGGCTAGTTTTAATAATATCTTAATAGCATATCGTTGTTTAGCGAAACATGGTGTTGCGTACAACACACGCTATCGTGGAAGGTCGCGATTGCGTCTAATTCAAGACAGATCAGAGATGTGTGTTGTGAAAGCTCCTTTTGGTGTAGCGTATAACACAAGACATTAATGAAATTAAAAAGAATATTTTTCATAAAATCTCGGGGTGTTACATTCTACCCCCCTTAAAATGAATTTTGCCCTCGAAATTCATCGGAGTTATAAATGGTTTACTATTCGAAAGTTTCTTTAATCGAAACCCACATCGTAAAAAGGAATACCAAAACCAATCTTTAAAAACAAAAGTATGAAACGTAACAATTACCCAAATAAACTAATCACTGGGTTTCCACATAGGTGAAAATATGGATATGGAAGAGAAATCTAACCATCATGTTCTGATGGAGAGTGGTAGAGAACATGGCTATGGAAAAGCTAGCAATCACAAATCCATAAATTTGTGACGATCTAATGTACCATCTTATTAATCAGATATAAGAGCACTAGGACAACATTTTTGGTTTTCAAGATCATTTCCCTAAAGTTAATGAAATTGGAATTAGAATAAATACTTTCGTGATTTTGGTATAGTCTCACTGTTTGTCGTTCTTTGGACAATTTCTACTTCATCTCTTAAAGAAATGAAGTTGAATTGGTCATTCGTGATGTGTTAGCAGATCATGTGATAGAATGATGGTCATTCCATTTGTCTCAAAAGGTTAGAAAAGTTATCAAAAAAAATACATAATTCCATCTATAGTGAGATTAATGATATATGATTCCAAAAATGAACTTATACTTCATATATCATACTGATTAATATAATAAAACTAGTTTCTACTAAACAAGGACTTCCTGTAGGCTAGTGGTAGGCGATAAAGGCCAGTCGCACTTCGGTTGTGGGTTCGATTCCCACATCCTTGTCCGACGTGATGGGCTGTCGCCCGTCCTGCAGGTTGTCCTTTTTCTAAAACTACATTACTATAACATCCCATCAATAATATCAAAAATATTCTATCCCTAAACAATACTAACTTATGTCCAACATAATCCATTCTAATCTTTAGGCTTATCCATAATACTGCAGTCCACTCTCATAATATAGTGAAAACGATTACCATAGATTTAATACTGTCATTGATCCCCATATATCATAAGATATGTCTTGTTGGTCACATTCCAAACATTCAATGTCCTTAATCACGTATTCTCTTGAATACCCATTGAACCTTAGTGAAAACATGAATGCAGTTAAAAGTTAAATCTTTCCACATACCAAAATCCAAAATTCTATATACTCAAACAATGATATAACCTTCTCCTTATATCAGTCATGAGCTCATGAATACAATCAAATGCCTCATTATCTTATTATTCCTTCATTATGCGCATATCATCTACTTTCCAAAAAAATATATGAATAACATTTCATGGTTACTGGTACCATTAATCATATACATTAAAAACTTAGGAAAGACAATAGTGTAACAATCCTTAGATGTCTCTTTATTCCATAGTACCATGAGATTACTTATACAACATTACACTTGATAAACATGTAATCATTCCACTACCTTCTTAAACCATTGACCGAGCTTCAACAATTCTCTCATCTCACATATCATTTGTATTCTCTTCATCATCATCAACATAAATACTTCCCATACGACCATACTGATTCTCTTCATGAGACTTTCCCTTTGGGAATTGGTTTGCATAATGCCCGTACATTTCACATTTAAAACATTTAACCATTTTTGATGTCGTAACAATACCATTATCCTCATCCATGGTGTTAACTGAACCTTTTCCTTTGAACTTACTTGCTTTGTGTCCTTCTTTTCCACACCCAAAGCATCTTCCAGTTCCTTTGAAAAATTCTCCTTGATGCCTCTTCCCACATGATTTACATAAGGGAAATTGAACATTCTTTCCTCTATGATCATCATGAAACTCCATATTTCTCTTATTAGCTGAGTCAGGAAACATACCAAATTTTACTTTATTGATCATATTATGAGATTGCTGATTCGGAATAATAATGATGTTTGGACTTCCAAATCCCATTTCATTATGAAGAATATCATTCCATTGTCCATCATATTCTCCATTATCTTGAATCATCTTCTTTCCAGCCATTTTCTAAAACCCAAAAATAATAGTGTGAGAGGCAAAAATCATGCTAGGGGAACACAAAATAATAAAGGGGGAGTACCTTCAATATCTATCATCTTAGGTTTAATTCTATGATAGTTAGCGTAATTATAGTACTATAACCTATACGTATACTTAACCATAGGGACATCCCATGACATACCTTAGAAATATCTCTAGGGATCTCACTAACGTTTTCGCATCCTAGTTTCCAAAGGTTGACTAAACCTTTCCTCTGATACCAACTGTAGTGACCCGAAGCTTAACGTACATGAACATTACATTACTTTTGAGAAATACTTAGTACATAACAAAAACACACACACAAGGATCGTAATAGTTTAGTGTCTTTGGAAACTCGGAACGTAATCTTCTAATCGTGGTGAAAGATCTTCAACATCTCCCATAAAGATCTTCTTTTTTTTACCTAAAACCTTTCTTTATATCCTAGGGAAAAGAAAATATAAAAGGGTGAGCTCAAATTCTCAGTAAGGTTAAACAAAAGAAATATAAATCTCATCGTATACACAAGCACATAACTTTCGGAAATCTTAACCTGCAAAAGAGATCATAATTTCATAACATGGGATAAATCATGGCAGTGAAATGTAATCACAATAATAATAACTTAAAACATGAAACTTTGTGGCATAAACACATAATCATAGAAAATCTTTTCTTGTTAGTCAGGACTCATTTCCAAGACTATCTTAGTGGACAAAGTCCCTTTCTGAACCGAGTCACCCTTGTTCCAGTCCTGTTTCACTGAACCAGTATAACCTACCATTCCAGCCCTGTCTATATCATGAGATATAAAATCTTTACCCAATGCATTTGAGGGAGATATAGTTCCCACCCATCTTATAATGAATCCTTTCTTATGTGTGCCACATAATCATAAATCATACATCATCGCATAACACATGTAATAAAAATGGGATTCTTGAAACATCATGACATCCTAAAACAAATCATATATGGTAAATGACTTCATAAAAATAATTTCGTCAAAAAATAATAAAATCAATGTAATAATAGGGATAAAAACATAACCCTATATTATCTTATATGGAAAATAATTTTGATAAAACATTTGAACTCCATTCTTGAGGAAAATATCCTTTCTACTTCCAAAAAACTTTTCTTTTCTTAATATGTCATACAATTATAAACTAAAAGAAGTTGATTAAAAATAAACTTGAATACTTATAAAAGAAGATTCTTGGAAATAATGTTTTAAAAATCCATTCTTTTCGTATAAGTTAAAAAAAAATTCTTCGTACTTTTGTCGGAAAAGTCAAAAAAAAGTACCCCATACGAAAAAACGACAAAAGATTCCTTTCATATTCTTTACTAAAAACTCACCAAAGGGTAAAATTGGATTTAAACTATTGTAAGTGGATGGAAACAATATTAAATATTTAGGGAAAATGTATGTGGATGATAAAATACACCCCAGTAAATGCCAAAGTAAAAACAATCTCAGATAAAAATGAGATTGTGATATTTTCCCTTACCTTAGGTCTGACTTGCTTTGCAAGTGTCCGAACCTCATGTATAATGATTTAAATCATGATATTGACTTATTCCAGAATCATATTCATTGTTATTATATCATATATGGTCCACTTATGACTTTATATTACCCGTTCTTTTGGAAATTCATGTTAAAGTAGCGTTTTGGGTAAAATTGTCTCATTTGTCGTTCGTGTTTTTAACTTGTAATTATTAATATGATTACTTGGATCATGATTACTTATATCCAGAATGTAAAACATGATTTATATATAATATATATTCAGAATATATATATATATATATAATATATCGATAAATGGAATGAAATACACCGTACATGGAGACGGTAGTCCGTACGTACGCATGAACGATGTTTTCGTTTCCTTATTGAAGTGAATGGAATTAAGTACATGACATACATATAAATTTACATAAATCCAGTATCATTATTATGTCATATATGTAATTAGTACTTATTATATATACTTTATAATCATTCTTGAATGGTTAATCATTGAGAATGAATCTCATCGCGTCGTGGAGACGATAGTCCGTACGTACGCACGAGCGATGATATCGTTCCCATGGTCGTGGAATTGTGTTGAAGTATATGTAGACTATTTTAGTATCAATATCACTTTATAATAATCATATATAGTAACTCATGACACCATTATACCCATCCTATTAAGGTGGTGGTGGAAAATAGATTACACCACGGCGTGGAGACGGTATTCCGTACGTACGCACGCGCGGTGATTTCATTTTTCCGTAGGATGGATAGAAGGTGAATTAGGGTTGTTTCATATTTATAATAACATATCAGTGTGTAAGTAATACTGATGTTATTACTTTGTCATGAAACAACTAAATAAGATGAAGTTTAAGATGAAAGAAATTGAAAACATCGGTAATGGATATTACCTCTTCTTTGAAACGCCTCTTTGAATCCTCCACTTAGGGAACTAAGATTGGTCTTTGAAGAAGACCAGGACCTCTAGTATTATTCTAGGGAAGTGGAGAAGGGATTTTGGCAGGGTTTGGCCGAGCTTGAGTGCTCAAATTGGTGTGAGGAGGAGGGGGAGGAGGTGTCCTTTTATAAGGGAGGAGAGGGGCACCTTAGAAATATCTCAAAATATTATTTTATATTAAAGTCAAAATCGGTTTATAATGGTTCCAAAGGGTCTTATTTAGAATCTAAAGTGGGGATGGGCCGAAATCCTATAAACCAATAATATTTAGACAAGTTTAGGTTATTATTTTAACCTTATCAATTAGATTTAACTCTAAGTTAAATAATTTAACTTTTACCGTGACTTTTTTTTTCTTACACTATATGCTTAATAAACTTACTATAACATTTCAAAAGAACCCCAAATTGTTTATTATTAATATATATATCCTTATCTAAGTCATTTGGCCGAAAATTATATTTTTAGGAATAAAATAACAATTAATAATATAATATTTGATTTAAAAACTATTTTGTGTCAATTTTGACACTATTTGATATATGATTTTTGTGAAAGTCATAACAGAGTTATATGTTCGAACCAAGTTGATTAAATCAACACTAATATATCATAGTAACCTAGAAAAATAGTGGATTCATAAAAAGTCTCAAATTCCATTTATTTTGGTGTTTATAACATCAATTATTTCAATATTTCATTAATAAGATAATTACTCCATCATCATTGTGTCATAAATAAATTAAATTATTTAATGTCTAAAAATTACAAATAAAATACCATTATATAGGAAATCTTTTTAAATTTCTAATGAATATTTATAGTCGAATTTATCTTATGTATAACCCCATATTAAAAATGATTTACTTATTAAACTTTGATTTTAACTATTTTAACTATTCATTAAATAAAATAATATTAAATGTCATAATCTAATCCAAGTGGACCTAAATGGTCATATTATAATCATAAGGTTGTTTTTGGTTGAATTACTCTTATCCAATAGAATTAGGACATGTGTTAGGGTAATAGTAATATCATATTTACCCTTAGTTACCCTATTTACTATTAACCGCGGTAAAAAAAGTAAAAAGTTACTATTCACCAAAAAATTATTTTTATCTCATTGAACCACATTTTACTTACTGATATCAACCATGTCTGTCGGATTTTCGAAATTCCATTCACAGAAGCGGTAAAATTATGTTTTATGAAAAATTTAGTTTTTAACCTACCACTTAGTGGTTTCACTATTCATCAAAAATTGAAGTTTTTCAGAAAAATGCCAAAATTTCACCCTAAGCTATAATTGATATTTCGAATTCAAAAATGATTTCTATTTTACAAAATTCCCAACATATAAGTTTCATTAATTAATTTTATAATTAATTTCCACTGTCACAACAAATAGCGTGTTTTTAAGAGATAATAACTATCAAAAGATTGACACTTGTTTATAACTGGTTTAAATGTGAAATTACATCCAATGACCAACATTGTATTAAATTGTAAAAATATATTCTAAATATACTTTAAAACCACTCAAATTAATAATTTATCACTATTAATTATTTCGATTAAAAAAAGTTGTTTTTAATTAAAATTTAGTAATTTTTACTATTCATCAGAATATGAAAGTTATCCGAAAAGTACCAAAATTTCACCTTAGGATAAATTCGATACTCCGAATCCATAAATGAAGTCCATTTTAAAAAATAAAATTTACAAAAATTCCAAAAATTGTTTTTACTATTCCTAACGGCTAGTTTTATTAATATCTTAATAGCATATCGTTGTTTAGCGAAACTTGGTGTTGCGTACACCACACGCTATCATGGAAGGTCGCGGTTGCGTCTAATTCAAGCCAGATAAGAGATGTGTCTTGTGAAGGCTTCTTTGGTGTAGCATATAACACAAGACATTAATGAAATTAAAAAGAATATTTTTCATAAAATCTCGGGGTGTTACAGATAATATTCCCACCTGGTATGCAAAAATTCTTCTTCTTACTCAAACTATATATTAAACTTATTCCGAGTGTGATCCATGATCACTCTTATGTTCCCTTCTCTATCTCCCACTGATTTTATTATGAATGTGATGCGTGCTTCGGTAATTTTGGATGGTGTCTTAGGGTTGATGGTTTGAGATGGTGGTAGATAGAGTGAACGATGTGGTATTAGGAGTTAGTGAAACAGTGGTAGGATGTAGTACTTGTTACAAGGGATGGCTAGAGGACAATGTAAGGTGGTATCGATGGATGTTGGGTGATGTTGTGGGGTGTGTTGTAGTGGTGGAAGAGAAATTATAGATGACATGTTTTTGGAAATAACACCATTGTGGATGCTGGTGGTAGAATATGGGTCAATGATAGCTGAATTTTTGTCACTGGTAGATCTACCCAGCGATAGTAATAGCCAGCAGTAGATCATTCATCTTCAAAAAAAATTAAAAAAATAATTTTTAAAATTAAAAAAAAATTGAAATAAAACCCACATTGAATGAAACAAACATGAATTATTTGTTATCAATTTTGAAGAATGAAATAGTTTATATAAATAATTAAATGAAAGTTATAAAAATAAAAGAAAATAAAATAATTACAGAACAATGAAATAAATAAAACAATTAAATAAAAAATTTAATTAAATAGATTATGATTTATTAAATTGAAATATAGGTACATAAATAATTAATAATATAATATAATATAATAAAAAATTAAGAAAAATGTAATTATTTTTTAGAAGAATAAAAAGAAATAATAAAATAACTAAAAGAATAAAAATTAAAAAAATATTTTAAACAAAAACAAATGAATAAAAGTTGGTAATTAATGAAACATTAATTATTTTGCAAAAAATTTATTCAAAAATAACTAAAATAAATTGTGACCTGAATATTTTAATGAAAAGGAACACTTTTAATTATTAAATAAAAATAATGAGATTAATTAAAAATTAGTAAACAAAATACTTTATATTTTTAATAAAAATACAGTTAATTATGATAATTTATGTAGAGACAAGTAATAAATTAAGTCAACATTAATAATTAAAAGGATTAATATAATCAATATTTCATTAAAAATAAATATATAGGTTCATATAAAAATGGTCAAGATTCATAATCCCTTATTACATTAGTGTACTCCTTATGGGTAAGGTGTGTGACAAAGATGCTTTTGTAGGGTTGTTCAGCGAACATGGTTTTCATCATGATTTTAATAGCATTTAACTTCACCTATAAATGGTTTTGTTCAATATTTATTTTTTTAATCTCATCTTAGGTTTGTAAAAGGGGAAAGAATTTTTATTCCATCTCCCTTGAAAGCACGAAAAATGGGATTCATAGGGTTTGAACCTGCAATTTGAGGTTATCTCTTCTTTTATCTATGTTAACTAAAATATATCAAAACCCTTAATATATATACAAATATTAATGGTTTATATACAATGAATATATTATCAATGGTTATGAGTCTTAACTATTTTTAAATACGATATAATATATTTTATAATGTTCCAAAATAACAAAAGCAGTCCATGATCTTTTTATAAGTACATAAGGAATTTATTCATAAAAAAGTAATACCATTTATAAGAGTTTGGGTTGTTACATTTTTGAATAAGAAATTGAATCACATCCAAATAAATTATTATTTAATTATATTGTTAGTTGACCAAATTTTGGAAATTAATTTAGGGAAACCCCACTATATCTTTTAAATGTATTTTTATGATATATCTATATGCCCAATACACCCTAGGAATGATAATAGACAACATTAATATATCCCTATGACGCATTTTCCAATAAGAGGGTTTTATTTGGGTTGTGTAATAAACCAAGTACATTTTAAATATGATGGTTGAACCTTTTATTTGAATTAATTAAGGATGATCTGAAATTATTTATTGATGATTTCACTTTTTTTAGGAATTTGTTTGATTAATATGTAAAAATTCAATTAAATAATTTAAAATTTTAATTAATAATAATGTTATATTGAAGGTTGAATTATTTAATTTCAGGGTTGAGAGATGAAGTGTGCTAAGACAAGTATTTTCAAAAAATTGGGATTGATTTTGAAAAATCAAAAACTGAAATTATAAATTTAATAACATACCTAACATATGTGAATCGTGTTGGTTACTCTAGGAAATACTAGGTTTTGCTGAATATTTATTAATGGTTTTAGTAATATTTATCTACTGCTTTAAATTATAAATTTAAAATATCTTAGACACATTTTTATAGTCCATAAAATAAATATATAAATGTACTAAAATGTAAACTCACCACACCACCTATCATACATCCACCTAATTAGTAGAATACATTTAAACTAATTTTTGTTCTTCAAATGTAGTGTTTGGAGTATTTTTATCTTATAAAATTGTTGGGAGAAAACATGCCACTGCTATATCAACAAAAAAATAGTTGTAATAAAGAATTACTATATCTCCATTGGAAAATAGTTTTTAGATGTTTTGTATCCTTTATAAAAAATAAAAACCCTATCGTTTAAGAACTAAGGTGACTAATTTATCTCACTATACAATATTTTGGTATCTAATAAAGATAAAAAAATCAAATTTGTGACTGGTCAAATGTTTTTATTCATAGAGGAGTTTTCTTTAGAAATTAATAATAAGAGTGGTGATGAAAATCAAGTGGAAGATCACATGATATTATTGCACCACAAGTATGAGGAAGCAATTATAGATAAAAATACACGTAATTACTCTATTATAGGTGAAAAAAAAAATTTATTTAGATAAACCATTTTATGATGATATGGTAAATGTTTAGGTAACCTCTCAAGTTTAATCACTTCTAAAATAATAAATATAATATACTCAAAGTTGAACCATATTTTTTTGCACAAAATATATATTTGGAAAATAAATAGTTTCAAATGATTAAATTTTGTTTTTAATAAGTGAATTATAATCTATACTGGTGTAATGTCACACCCAATCTTGTGGAAGATATTTTCACCCTTAGAAGACTACTATAAATATTATTTATTTTCAATATATTATCCAATGTTATTTAAATATTCTAATAATTTTTTTCAAATATGAATAATGAAAATTCTCTAGAAATATTTTAAAAATAAACTCAATCCCTCAAATAATAATGAATTGTTTATAAATATTTTAGTATTGTGAATATATTTTTTTAGGACACTTTCCCTTTCCATTTAGACAATATTATATCTCATTAGTTGTCTATTGTGTTTCCAAATGGGTTAAATTCAAGGTCCAAATAGAAGATGATTCATAATTTATTTATTTTTTTGTGAGGATTAGTATCTTTTATATATTTGTAATTCTAAAGGAAATAATTAGACAATAAAGAAATTAGTTTTAAAACAACAGCATGGAAGATCTGATGAAGAGATATTGAATGACCCAAAAAATGTCAACACCCTATATTTCACAAACCAATAACCCTATTGAAGTTTCAAATAGGAAAAACAAATGAATTTTTTAAAATAATATCAATAAAATATGAAATAATAGATCAATGTAATATATTACCCCTCATGGGAATACATAATAGATTATAAAACCCAAATTAGAATAATCTCAGAATGATTGATTTATTGGAAAATATTTCATCTGCCTATGCTGGTAGAATGAAAATATTTTTTGGAAACCAAATAGATGATATCATTTATGGAAAAATATGAAATAAAAATTAAATTTAATGTTAAAAATCTAGAAAAATAGTTAAATAATAATTTGAAAATTATAGAATTCATAAAGTAGATAATAAGAGTGGAAAAAAATATGATTCAAAAATGAAAATTTCCCTAAAAGAAAAAGTTTTTCTCTATAAATCAATACAGAAGTTGATTCTAGGAAGAATTCATTTTATATGGGAAGTTTCATTTACTATGACTATTTTTTTTTATTGTTAGATGGGAAGTTAATTCTTGGAAAAGTTCATTTTGATTCATTTTATGATTTATTTTATAATTTTGAATCTTCTTCATCTGATCATACATAATTAAATGTATTGGGGATTCTACATTATTCAATAATTTTAGTAGAAGGCATTTATAGATTTAATAAATAAAAACTTTGAAATTTTATTTTTCATTTCTATGAGATTTTATTTTTATTTAATGTATTTTTTAAACCTGTTGAGATAAAATTGAATGCCTTAATAATCTTGAAACCTAGGAAAATTATTATAAAATGATTTATTACTAGGTAACTTATATTAGAAGAATGTTGAATGAACTTATTTACAGATTCAATATTTGGTAAATTCATGAAAAGACTCTAATTTTTGAATTCCATGCCAAGACATATGATCCACTTTTAAAATCACTAACTTAAGAATATTCAAAACTATGTATTAAATCTTATTTACAATTCTTTAATTTCTTAAGGGAACCAATACATGCTTGAATATCTAAAAATTTCCATTAATTCTAGACAAAATATCTAAGAATTGGGAAATTTTTGTTGAAAATTATTGAGAAATTATTTTTTCTAGAAATATCATTCAACAATGAAAAATTTTTGAAAACATCCTTTATAATTGACCCTTAAATTATCCCCAACTTGGAAAGAAAAAAAATTAAGAAGACACATTACATGCTATAAGTCCTTAACTATCTATATCCATAAGTAAATGCATGTTCATGGTATAAATCAAGTGTATGGGAGAAGTTTTTTTATGAGTATATATAGATAGAATAATAAAGTATAGAAAATATGGGAGGATAATATCATTCAAAATTTGTAAATAATGTTCACAACTTTTTTGATGTTCAAATATATCTATATATCTTGAAGATATAAAATATGGGTATAATTGATATATAAATAGATATAAGAAAAAACATTTTATGGAATAACAAAGAAGAATTATTTATCACTGATAAAATTATCTATCTTTGAATATTCCACAAAAAATAAAAAATATTTGGGAGATGAATCACTCCAATGGAAAGTAAGTGGGAATAAAATTCCTGAGTATAAACTGTTAACAATAATTTTTCTTAAAGTAGAGTCAAACCATCACATTTTAACACATAGTTTGTAATATCATCACTTAACAACCCTTATCCAAAGAACAACCTGGTAAGTCCCTCACAATGAACACAATTAAAGGACTCATTGAGTTAACATTTAGAAAATGGTAGGCTTGTAGTGACCCTGGTATGAGTTTGGAATAAAAAAAACCATACATGAAATCGATACTTTATGTGAAGGGAAAAAAAATTCATTGAATGCTGGAATAACTCAAATTGGGATGATGGAAAAGGGGTAAACTATGTAGGATCATTATAATATTGGGTATAATGTTTTTTGGTAAGGGTAATCACATTTCAATGTGATTTTGAATGTTAATTGGTTAACATATGTATATTCACTCATCAATGAGTCTAGAGTTTATGTTAGGGTGAATTGACCAAGGAAATTGATTAATTATATATTTTTGATATTTAATTTATTTCATTCACACAAACCTATTAATTAATTTACTTATAGTTGGTTTTGAAAGTAAAATATCATATCATTGTATTTTTTTAGTGTTACTTAAAATGGATAATATTGGTAATTTAACTTATTTTTTTAGTTTTTGGAACAAAATGAAGGGTCGGCTATTTATAATCCCTTTATTTTTTATAATTATAACTGATAAAGGTGTTTGAAGTAGTGAATAGAATAGGTAGAATTATCAAGGTACAGTACAACTCACATTATGATATGTAACATCGATTAACTGATATATAAGATCTTTAAAGTGATACGTATGATTTTTCAAACCATATGTAAGTGATTCATCCTATAATACAATAAATATGAACTAATACCTAAATAATTTTCCATTTTCATTAAGAGGAAAAGAGCTAATCTATGCTATGATATGTACGTTGAACTTCAATGAATCCTAAGAAAGGTAATATATATTCGTTGATCCTTAAGATTTGTATTCTCAAGTGAAATATATTTAGTTATATTTGACGTTTTACAGACATAAATTAGAAACAAATCGGATTTTTTTGATATTACATAACATTTTGGGAACCTTTTATAAAATTTTGTGTAATTCAAAAAAGGTTTTTCCCTTTTTTAAATCAATCTGTAGACAAAAAGGATATGTCACATGAGGCGTTTTACATGGAGAAATTTTGGTCAAATAAATATAAAAAAATACTACGATACATGAGATAATTTTCTTTACTAATTAGCATAATATAATGACATACAAGGATATATACTCAAGAAGAACTACTTATGTGGAGACCATCTCAATATATGGAGCTCGGTTTCTGTATCAGCAGGGGAACTGTTGCAACATTGACACTGTAGCAGTGGAGGAATTGTAGAAGGAACTATAGGTATAATTGTACTGTAATAAGGGTATAGCAGCCTAAGTACTATAATAGTACTTTTCACCATGGGGATCTTTAGGACCAAAAATGGGCATTCAAGCCTTGTATTTAAGACCCTTGTCCTTGGGCATTCAGCCTATGTAATTGGTCCCCCTCTACCCAGTCAAAAGACGTAGTTGCATTAAATAATAATGAGGCTTTAGCCTCACCCTTTTAAAAAATCATTAGGTTTAAGGTAGAAGGGAATAAGCTATTTATGGGGCCTGAGGATCAAATATTAAAAGTTCATGTACTATATATTTCATGCTATATTTTTTAATTATTCATAATTTCTTCATGGATATAATCATTTTCATAGAGGAGTAAAAATCTCTTAGTGATTGATATAGTGGGGGAACCTATTATTTATCATTTATTCTAAATATCAATAATAAATTTATCTTATATCATTTTATATTTCTTATAGTTATTAGGATATCAAATATAAGGAAAATGTATTCCATTATTACTCAAAGACACTATTTTATGATTCGGATGGTAAATTATATGATCCATCCACTTGATCTGTCCTATATATAAAGGAATTCTCTTGGTACTTTTTTTATGTATCAATATATAATTCATACATGTTTGGAATGTAGTGGAATTCCTTGGATTTATTAAGTGTACCTTCACCTAATTGAGAGATTATTGAATAATTTTAGTAGATCTCAATATTGACATATTATGGTGATTATTTTAGATCTTCCAACACACATTGGATGTAGGATTAGTCATCAGTGGTCATTGATGAATTGAAAATAAAATTTAATATAAATCCATGATCAAGGATATGTGATAGAGGATTATCCCATTTATGAACTTAACATATGAATCATTGATCATTTTAAGACAATGACAGCATATAAATATATAATCCAACCCCAAAACAAATCATTGAATCCCTTTCTAAAAAATAAAAAATTATTTTAAGTAGCTCTTTTTTCTATCTAAGAAAATTTAGTCCCAATCTCCAATTTTTAACTAATTGTGATGAAATTATTTTCACTAAACTTTTTAGAAAACCTTAGGTCTCTACTAAACATTTTAATTACCACAAGTTTTAAATTTTTCTTTTCACACCAATAATATTTTTTGTAAATTAACATATTATAATAGCAATAGTAGGATTTGATCAACCCTATAATGTGGTTTGGCTGAGATCTTGGCATTTTTTTTCCAATGATATTATACCTATGGTGAGGAATTTCATTCCCTCTACTGATGATATTGATGGGGTAATTATTCATTTCCTTGTGTATTGACACAATATTCATTTCCAATAGATGTTCCAACAACACTGATATTTTTCACCCCAGTAATGTTTCAAAATAAATTATAATTTTCTTTTAAATTGAACTTATGTAATTAAATTATATTTTTGAATATAATGACCAAAAAACACATATTCTTGTGTTTTTTATATTTAATTGAAACAAAAAAATATTTATAAAAATTCAAGCCTAATTTTAATGTATTGAAATTGAATTTGGTGGTATAAAAAATTCAATGTTTCATGTTCAATAATGGGAAGGATTCAATGGAAATACCAAATCAATATTCTATTATTTTTCCTAAGAATACAATATACATAAATCTTTAGATTCAATCTCTCGTGGACATCACTCACACAAACTAAATTTCAATTATCACTATTAATAAACTTATATAGACTAACTGAAACTAAATTATTAGGTATTTCATTACATGAAAATGATGTAAATATATATGTGTGTGTGTATGTTTATAAAAATAATTCTTGAAAAATAACAAACACAAATAAATTTATCATGAATAAAGTATTTTCCGTTGACTGTTCACGGTGATAAAATCCTTTTTTTTAAAAAAAATTTCCATTATCCACTCCAATGTTGAAATAAAAACTTATCACTTAGTGAACTATTTTTGAAATGTTATTTCCCTAAATGGATACCTCTACATATAAGAAAATATCTCTCAAACTACGTCTAGAAAAACACTTCTCAAAGCATCACCATCATAGTACTACACCATAGTATATATTTTTGATGTAATAAAGTGTAGAAAAATAAACTATATGAAGAAGTGAGTAGCATAAAAATTAGGGTGACCTCACAACATACTAATTTTATCCACTTCTAAAAGATTCAAATAAAATAAGAAGAATCCATTATAGTGAAATGAGCTCAAAACAACATGGATGTCCCCATCAAACTACAATGAAGTTCATTTATCCACAATCTTGTATATGGGAGAAGAAAATTGGCTGAAAACAATAAAGATAAAAAAAATTTGAGAGAGGGATAGAAATAACTAATATATTTTAAAAATGATGGAAAATATTACAACATCGTAATTAAGATCGAAAAGAGTTGAATCCTTTTTTAGTGGAGAAAAAAATTAAATATGAAACAAGCATCTATTATGTCTCTCTTTGGGTTTAATATTCAAGGAAAAAATATCTTCACATTACTGGTGTACTTCATCTCTTTTTTCAATGTGGTGGTGGAAATTGGGGCTTCTTCCATCTGTGTATCAGATAAAAATATTAATTCTACACAATTCCTCTATGGTTTTCCTTATGTTATTCCTCCCATGATCTTTAAAAATTCATGTTTTTGAGTTCCTATAATTTTTAGAACATTTTGGAATGATAGATGATCATTTAATTAGAAAAAAATAAAATTAGAAGTTTTCACCATGGCATATAAGGTACTACAAAACCATAGTGCAAGAAAAATTCCACAAGAAAACCATTTTCCACTTTAGATTTCTTGGAAACGATGTAGAGTTCTAGATTATTGAATTTTTATATTATTTCCAAGGACCACGTTCACTACCATGGAGTAGTGACCTTTGTTTTTTCATTTTGGAGTGGAACTTTGTATTCATAATTATCTTTACTCTATGACCATTTCATATCACTTTATTATCAAAGGGTTGATATATCATGTAAAATAGTATCCAAAATTCCCATTTTCACCTTTATATGATTTCACACATGAACCAAAACTCAAACTAAATTCCTCTATAATAGATAATTTCTAATCTCATCATTCATACAGTATCATGGCTCACACCACAATGAAGTGGTCACCTTTTTGGGTTTTCAATTCCCTTATGAGCTGTAGTCACTTCCAGTATGATGTGGTAGTGCCCATTTTATCCAATATCGAAGACCATTTCCTTTATAACCATTGAAAAATATAAATTTCTATATTTTGAAATCCATAAATCAATGAAAATCTATTAAAACTCAAGAATTAATCCATTTTTATAATTAAACCCAATTTCATCCAAGACCCCTAAAAATAATAATTACCCTTAAAATGATAAATTGTTCAGATTAATAACATTTAATTACAACATAAAATATACTAAAATTAAGTTTATAATTTTAGTAACACTTATCCTTTTCACTCATGGGAAATCATCACATATCCAAATCTAAATACACATAAGAATAAAAATTTAGAAAATTTTAATGATATTTTCCAAAATATAATTTCATTATGTCCCATATAAGATAATAAATTTCATTTTATTTTTTATATAGAATTTTAATTTCTTTAGGAATCTAAAATATATAGATAAACCAATCTAAAATTTCCTACAATTTAAATTCATGCCACTCTTCGCTCAAGATAAATATTATCCTCAGTTAAGATCATACTTTGAAATTAGATGTATCATTATAGGATTTTTAAAATTATCATCTCTATTAACCAAGAGACATGAAGAAAAAACAATTATGAGGAATTAACATGGTGATTTAGGGGTTATGTCTTGGTCGCTAAAATCATTTACAAATTCAAATGAAAAAATGGGGGAGGTAAACTCTTAAATACAATGAATTAATATTCAACTAAAAACATATGAAATTCCATGCTTAGTTTTTCTTACCAAATGTTTAAAACACCAATTTTTTACATGGTCCATGTTTCAAACCATAAATATAATAAATGAGTTATCCTAATTATAGTTTTTTTCCTTTTTCCTTTTTATTTTTATTACATTTTTATTGTTTATTTTTCTTTTTAACTTTATTTAGAGAGATTTATGATTTTAATGAAATAAAAATAATGAATATGATAAATTATCATTCTCTCCAAATTGAATAGAATAATGACACACGCCTCACACAACATGGTACTAAATATCTTTCCAAATAAAACTCAAAAAATAAATTCCCCGTACTCAAACTTCAAATATCAATGAAAAAATATTAAGAATGATGGTAGATAAGAAAAAATTGTATTGCAATGTGTCTTTATCCTATAATTAAATTCATATATTATAAGGGATATAAAAGGTTATATTTAAAGGATAGTTCCCATGTAAAAAAATTCTTTTCAAGCAATTCCCCCAGTTATTTAAAAAATAATTAAGGAACTCCAAAACATTGAAATAGAAATAATAATAAGTTATGGTTCTAAAAAAGTCCAGCTTTTTTCCAAAAAGTATTTGGTATTTGAAATAATATTAAAAAATATTTTTTTTTCATATGATGTGAACATAAATTCATTGAGTGTTTCATGGGACATGACTTCAAAAATTCATTAAACTCACAAATGTATATGAATATTAGACTCCACGAGAAACATCCAAATCAAAAAAATTAAGAAATAATTAATTAAAAAACAATTAACATATATATTAAAATAAATTATTGTGTGAAATATGATAAATAATATTCATTTAAGCTCAATGTTCAAAAATTAAATAATAAAAAGAAAAAAAACAAAAAAAAATCTTGAGTGGGGTGATACTTCAACATATTTAAATTTACCCACCCATCATTTCATTTCAATATATTAAAAAGATATTTGTAGATAAACTAAAGATAATTATTAATAAAACATCATTTTTTTAAAATATATGATGCTTTGAGCTAGGATCCTTATTTCATCCACTTTTAATGTAACATAAATAATGAAAAAAACATAATAAATTTATTGAAATAAAAATAAATAATACTAATATAAGAGGGAAAATATAGATCAATTTAAACAACCATGTGGGTAAGGGTTTTAAACTCCCTTTATTTTTAGTTCTAAAACTTTATCCCCAATATGAATAAGGGTGTGGTTTATTATTCATAAACCACCAAACTATTCTCCTTTCAATGTGCATACCTTCATAATGGTTATATAGGAATATTGGGATAGATAACTTAAATTCCATGAACATATACTTTTTTATAGATTATATTGAATGGTTAAATAAATAATGGTTTTCCAGGTTTTTCCACCACTACTTTTGGGATTTCCTCTTCAATTTCATACAAGCACTGCACAATTTGTTTTGTTATATTTTAGAACAGGAGAAGCCAAAAAAAAATTAAACATGAATAAAATTAAAACATAAAAAATTGATAAATAAATATTATCCTTCATATAGATTATATTGAAACCTAATTTCATCAATAAAAGCCTTTTAGATCTCAAAATTTTATGATGACTACAAGTGGGGGTGAATTGTAGTCTAAAAATTAACAAAAATACATAATTCCTCTTAGGTTAAAAATATTGGTCTCAAAGATCATATGATGATCAGAGTAATAAAATCTTATCCAATAACAATATAATATATTAGAGTACTTATAAGTATCACATATAGTCCAATAAAAGTATTAATGAAAATATAAGTAAGATACTAAATTTCAAATGTATATGCACAATGGAAAATAAACATGTAGCAACAAGTAAAAAATATTATAATAGTAAGAATGACTTACATGATTTATAAAATTACTTACCATTTGACTTTATGAGTTATGAAAGTCAGAAATATTGACCTAAGATATCTATAGTTGTAGTACCTACTATAAAGGTTTATCTTTCCTTTATAGAAAATGCCATGATACGATGATTGGTATAGCTCTATCCTCCAATCCAATGGAATCCATAGATATAATTATCAGTGTCTCTGTCTTCCAAGTCTGAGAATCCCTTGATCTGTTGGATAAGATGCAAC
This sequence comes from Viscum album, assembly GCA_963277665.1. Lineage (NCBI taxonomy): Eukaryota > Viridiplantae > Streptophyta > Magnoliopsida > Santalales > Viscaceae > Viscum > Viscum album. The sequence goes on from OY728146.1 coordinate 387,913,459, forward strand.
TATATTTTTGTCTATGGAGTCCCTCAATCTAACTGTGATCGAACACAGTGAATAAAACATAAAATGTTTCAAAAGGTATTTAAATTACTTACATGGATTCCATAAAAGTTCAACTCTCTAAGAAATTATGAATAATTTAGAATGGGTTGTTCAAAAAGAGAAAAAACGTAAATAAATTGAGTTTAAAATTCATCATCTACCAGCTCTTCAAATAACCACCTATTTATAGGTAATCCTCTGAGGGTCATATTTCTAAGTTGGTTGCAATGGACTTGGAAAGATTTCACTTTGAAATATCATAATGATATGGATCTTGATTATTTACATATAGTCATGAAATATATTTCAATTTTCCAATTTCATTTTTTATAATAATTACAATTATAATTTGGATTTTATCTAACAGATATATATATAATTACCCAAATTGTAGACTTTAGATAGTTTTATTGACATCGATATTATATTTCAATCTAATATACTAAACAAAGTTGAATATCATATATTAGAACCAATGTTAGTCTAATGGTTATAAATTATTTTAGTCTAATATACAAGGCCTTAGTCTAACCATTGCTCAGTAAAATAGTTGTTTCAATGTATGAGACTCATCTTTAGTCTCATGGATCGGATTGAATAATAAAATTTTATATTCTTTTTTATTAGAATCATTTATATGTGCGATATAAAAATATTTTTTCTAAAAAAACATCCAAAAATACTTGGGACAACTAAATTTAGTAAATTTTTATCAAGGGGGTGATCCTATTTATCATTGGAAAATAAATATTTTTAGGTGGTTCTTGTCATTATTATTTTTTATCCAAGGTAATCCATATGTTATAGAAATATAAATTTTCAAATCATTCAGAGGTGACATTTAATTAATTTTAAATAAAATTCAAAATAAACAATTTCAGAAAAAATAGTACCTACTAAGATTGGATCATCAATTAATTACTATTCTTTTCTAAATGCTTCTTAGAGTTGAGTTGTGAGAGTCGGAGTTATGTATCCCATCTCCCTAAAAAGTTAAAATTACCCCACGTAGGGGTGTCTTATCCTAAAGAAAATATATGTGTATATAAGCTTATTTTTCATCATTACAGGTGAGACAATCATAAAACTTGTCCCATTGCACAAAATAAAGATAATATTCGAACAATTCTTGCCATATCCCCCGTGTACATAAGTCATCACGTCTAATTTAGATAGTTATTCTAGTAATTATTGAGACAGGTATAATATATCTTCTATAAATTCCCTCAAGGAATCCTCAGATTCTTTAATAATGAATATAAATGTAACAAGATTTACTTATTCATTAGCATTCAATTTTTTCTCACCCCAAATAATTTAACTCTTTGATAAAAGTGGAAATAGTTTCTACTTTTTGTGCAATTAGTCTAGCATTCTAAAATTCAATTGCACATGAATCTATAATGACCCTCCCATACGAGACTCAATAATAGGACAATGTTTTTATGAAATCATTAAAGACTAGTTGGATGTTTGAAAATAAATATATAAAATGAATCTCTATTTTTTTATTTTTGGAAAATATTGATTTGTTTATTATTTTTTGGTGAAAAAAAGCGTGTGAAAGATGTTTCCCTTCAAAAAATAAAACTGAATAAATTGGAAAAAAAATCACAAATCCCAAATCATTTTTTTTAATTTTCCAAAATAATGAAATATAGTGAATTTATAAGGTTTAATCTCTCAAGGACTCCTCACACAAAATCTGAATTTATAACCACCTAGGCTCTTAATACCTAAATATTTCTTTTTTGTACATGAATATTCAATAGATTATAAAAACACACACCTAAGAAATACAATAGTTAATTTTTTGGATAATAGTTACCTAATTTTCTAATTTTGTGAATGAGCTTCCAAATATCCCATAAATATCTTCTCACATAGTACTCTTCTTTGGCATAACCTACCTAAATCTTTATTCATAACCTCGGGAATGAAACATAAGAAAGGATGGGTATAGATGCTCAGTATGGGTAATAATTTGGTTATTGATCTATGATTATATGAAATAATAAGATAATAATAAGATTATGTTATCATAAATATAAATTATTAAGTTCATACCCAACATTTTATAGACTATAAACAACTTTCATTGTATAAAACTTTATCATTTCTCAAAATTTGTCCCATAAGGGTATTAATTCCTCATAAATAAATCATGAATCATAATATCATGCCATAAAAGGTTGAAACCATAATAAATATTGAAAAACATTTCATATTTCAGGGTAGATTACCAAGAACATTAACATAGTGCTTCAGGACTCATCACATGTTTCCTATTATAGATAAGGACACACTAATTTCCTATAGTGGATCAAGATACGCCTATATCCTATAGAGGATCGGGACACACCTATTTACCATGATGGGTTAGAAAAAAAATATTTCCCATAGTGGATCAATTCCATAAATATTATTCACATTATTATCTCATGAGATATAAATCATTACATAATGCATTGGATGGTTGTATAGGTTACACTCGTCACATAATGAAAATCATACATATGCATGCCACACGATAATAAAACATTTATCACATCATAACCTATGATATTAAATGGGATTCATAGATATTTCATCATTTCATAACCAATGGAAAAGACATAGTTTTATTATTCATTTCAAAATTTAATCACTTCATGAACCATATATAAAGAAGATACTTTTGTAATAATTTGTAGTTTCATAACCCAGGGAATAAAAATAGCTTTCATAAATATCAAGCCATTATAAACATAAAAAATCCAAATAAATAATAATAATGGCATATTTTTGTACCATATAGAACCCTAAGATATGAGGGGTGAATCGAGGTGTCAACTATTTATTATAAAATAATTGATCTTATTCCCATGTGGGTAGGAACCTGTTAATCCTATATGAAGAAATCATACTGTAATTGAACTTTCACATGTAGAGATAGAGCACAAAATGTTTACATGGTTCACCACTAAGGGATAGTCCAAGGATCATACACTGAAAGTGTGTGAGTCATACAAAAATCCCCAAATCCTCACTATTTTTAAAAAATATAAGTTCATACACAATCACTTTATTCCAAGCATGCTTCCATAATAAGAATTTAGGGACACACATAACCTACCTCATAAAACTTTCTTCAAATCCCCCTAGATCTCCTTTTTTTTATGTATTAATCAGCTTAATGAGTTGAAGTTTTCTTCAATAGATTGTAATTTAATTATTTTTCCTCAAATAACACAATACAATCCTTTCATCGTAGTCCTTGATTGATGCACTTGACAGCACCATTCATTGAAACTGAATTTCAACACTACTATTTTTGAATCTCTCTGCCATCATGAAACCTACTTTTTGTTTCAAAGAAATACTAAACTACTAAACACCACACACTTTTGTGAATATCCTAAAATTTTTTATTCTCACATCCATCTCATAACAAAATACCTTCACAAAACTCAATGCCTTCCTGGAACAAGCTACCTTTGCAAAGCTCATTACCTTCAGGAAACACTAAGTCTTCGTGAAACTCATAGTACTCATGAAACTCCCATAACTCAAAAACATTGGCATAAATTTAGACATAAAAAGTTCTTTTAGAGTGCTAAATATTGCATATAATTCAATACTCATGAATCTCTTAGCCTTTTCAAAATGAGAGTGATTTAGAATTTTCTTAAATTATTTTCACATAAATCCCTTCAAAAAGATCTCATACCACCATCGAACATGTAAAATCCCAGATAAATAAATATTATATAATTTTCATATTTATTAATATTTTTAAATTAAATATTAATTTTAATTTAAAGGCAATTCTATGTTCGATGGAATACCTGATACGCAACAATGAGGTTCTTCGAAATCATACATTGCACACAACATTAGATCATACTAAAAATAATAATATAATATTATTCTAAATGGTAATTAACACCTAGCCTTTGTATTGGTAGGAAAAGATAAAACTAACTAAAATATGAATATGCAGGTTTGTTAAATGTTTTTACAATTATTCAATAAAATTTATAGGATTAAAATAAGAAAGAATCTGATTTTATGCATAAATACTCTAATATTCATTAAAAGGTTGATTTATCGCCTTTTGATGGAGAACCCTCTTTAAATATAGTTTTGTTAACTTTTATATTTTCAAGTTGAAAAAATTAAATTCTTTTTTAGAATCAGAATATCAAAAATTACTTTGGGTAAATTTTTGGTATTTTTCTGATAATTGTTTTTTTAATGAATAGTGAAAAATACTGTATTTTTATTCAAAACTACCTTTTTATATAATTTATTTATAAGGTTAGATTATATTTTTAATTGGTTGTAATGTTTAATTGTATAATTTTTCCTATTTAATCCGATTTTGTTCATTGGAAGTAATTTCACTTTGAAATTTGATGTAAATAAGTGTCAATCATTGGATAGTTATTATTTCTCAAAAACACACTTTTTGTTTTTGACAGCAGGAATTAATTTTAAATTAAATTATGCCACTTTTTTGTTTTGGATTTGGAGAAATGTATTTCATAATTTGAAAACGGAGGTCCAAATTGTGTAAATAAGTAACTTTTATTTTTAGACATTATGAATATTTACATTAGTAAAAAAAATTATTTACCTTGGTTAAAGGGTAAATCTTGTAAATAAGGGCAATTATAGTATTATAATAATATTAAATTATCCTAACATATGTCCTAATACTATTGGTTGATACATTTCCGACCATGGGCATATTTGGGTCGATTTTGGGACCCCATGGATCCACTTGGGAGTGATAATGACACATTATATTAATTAATTTAAATTAAAGACAAAAATTACATAAAAATATATCTTTTAGTAAATAAATTTTTTCATGGGGTTATATAAGTTATCTCTTCGACTATAAATATTCATTTGAAATATAAATAAATTTACTACATAATTATATTTATTTTATAATTTTTATACATCAAATATATAAAATTATTTATGACACAATAATGATGCAATATTTTCCTCATTAATAAATGATTTAAATAAATAAGATTATAAAGATTAAACAAATATCAAAAATATGTCAAATTTTTATTGGATTATTTTATTTAAATAATTATTCATATTATCATAGACCTTAATGAATTTTGGACCTTTATAAACTGAAAATAATAATTTTAAACATTTCTAAAGTCCCACTCTTCAACCTTATAAAAAGACCTCACTTATAACCCACTCCACACACAACCCAAGCCACTTGGCTTGTCCAAACTAATCCCAATTAAGCTCCCTAAATCCCAATCCTCATACTTGAAGCCTTACCCTAGAAATAAAGAAATTCAAGTAATATTTTTGGTTCAAACCTAAGGTAGATACATGATTTAAAGGTAACGTCTTCTCTTAAGATCTTTTCTTTTATATTAATTCCCAAACCCCATAAACTCTTTTTATTAGTTTATTTTATAAAAAACATTATCCTAAATATACTAGGTTTTCTTTATGAGAAGTATTCTATATAAACTTACACATGCCTCCTTCTAATGGGTAAATAACATATTATTTTTGTGGATGGCGAACTACTATCTCACAGAACATTGATTGTTCAATCTTCTCCTACCACCTCTTATAGTGGGAATTAATATGGAACTATATTTATATGTGATATATATATTATTTATATTGTTTCTATACTTCATTATTTTTCATTTATAGAATACTTTTATGATTTCCATAGTGGGTAAATACGATAATTTCATTTGAGGAAGTGCGGACTACCGCCCCCTCAAAGTGATATGACTCGTTCATGACATACATGGGACATATAAAGGATGGAGTTATTTAAATTATATGTCAAATTATACTATAATTATAATATACCTATGTATAATTATGTTTTCATTCCACTAAATATGAAATAGAAATGAAAGTAGCGTTCATGCATATGTACGACTTACCATCTCCAAGAACGGTGCATTTAATTTCTTATATCCAACTGTTATGTACTAGTTTAAATACACATATATATTTTATATATATTATATATATGATATATAAATCATGAATATAATTCCAGAGATAATGTACATTTGACCACATAAACAACTTGTAATTATAAGAAGTTCATTTTTTAATCAAGTCCCAAATATCTAAAAAATGACCATTATTAACTTAAATGATTACATAATGTTTATAACATGGTAATAAGTGATATAAAAGGAATAATAAACTTGAAAAATGTTCTTTAGCATTTATAAATTAACTTTAGTTTATTATTCAAGAGATTAATAAATGAATGGGTCAAGTCGTACATGAGGGAAGGGACTTCATCTCATTCCCCTTTCATTTAGGTATATTTTGTTTTATACATGACATTATTTTATATGGTGTATAAACCCCATTAACTTTTAATTTCATTAAATGGGAATATTATTTCTATTATGTGTTTTACTAAATGACAAAAAATAATGTTTCTTTTTAATGTATCTGGTAACAATGACATTTCTACCTCCTTAAATGTTATTTGATATTTGGCTTCCTTAACATGTCATTATGTTTTTAAAAGTAAAATAAATATTATATACTATGTTAGTTATTTTAGTATTAAATATGGTTTTTATAATGGAATTTTTATGTCAATGGATTTAAAAAATATATTTTGGTTGAAATGTGGAAATGGTATCTTTCCTTTTTGTTTGTTTTATGTGTTGTGAATATGTTTTGGTTATTTGTCATTATTTACGTATACGGGTGGTTCTGTGATAAACCTAGGGAGGGTGAGCCAGAGATAGCTCTCGAATGCATTGGGTAATGTGATGGTGGTAAATGTGATTGTTTCTCTTAAGAGATTTAAGGAATATACTGGGATGGGTATTCCAAATATAACTACCTATGTAGCTGTGAAAGCTACAGAGTAAGTATGTTATGTATTCCAAAAGTTACCTTTATGATTTATGATTTCTATGTATATTTTATAAATATTATAATTTCATGAGGTATGATAAAGAGATTATGTTATGTATATATTGATGATCTAATGTTTTCTTTCTTTGTTTCATAACCCTTACTGGTCTTTTTCTGATCATCCTATGTTTTTAAAATGTTTTTTAGATGACATAAAGATAAATAGGTTCAAGGATGGTTTCAATGGAAAGTATTTTTGTCTAAAACATGGAACTAGACAAGAATCATTTTTTTCAAGAGTTTTTATTTTAGGAAAAAAATGGAAACTGAGTAGAATTGTCTACTTTGTAATTTTTGAGATGTAATGTAATAGTTATGGCCAAATTCTCTAGAACTCTTAACCTGAAAAGTTCTCCACTATTAATTATTCATTTAATTCATAATTTTTTAATGTTATAAAGCTGATTCCTTAGAGAAACTTTTGTGAATCTAAAAACATTTTAATGAATCTATTCCATTTGTAAAGCTCTAGGGAAATTTAACCCATTCACAAAGCTTATCTTAGTCGCAAAGAATCAATGTCAACCCACCATGCTCCCACAATGATTTTTGCACATGAAAAGAACAATGTATTTCTATCATGCATTCCAAATGCACCATACCTTCGTGAAGCTCAACCTTTTGATAAACCCAATCTTCCCAAAAGCTAGTCATCATAAAACTTATTTCTTTACTATATTTGAGATTATTTGATCCTAGAAAACCATATTTTTCAAATCTTGCTCTTCATCTGTATTTTGATCCCAAAAAATTAGAAAACAACATGAAAATATGCCACCTTCAACACTATATCCATACTGTACTATAAGATCACTTTCCTTGAAATATCCCTGGTCAAACTAGTGTGGATTGACCACAAAAACAAACTAGACTCTATTTCCTTTTGTGAAAATCCATGGTTCCAAAATATCATCGGTTCAAATCCATAATAAATTATAAAGTAGATCAAAGGATGTCATGTTAGATGGAGAATGAATTTGAAAGATAAATCACATAGATCATTTAATAAGGAATAAATTATTTCCATGAGAATCACTTAATAAATCCAAAAATCATAAAAATTTTGAAAATACTTGTCTTTAGAAATAACCTTAAAAATGTATAAATAAAAAATTAAAAGTCATTTAAAACATTTTGTTTTGAGAAAAACATCATTTCCCATTTAATAAAATTAAAACATAAAACATTGTGAAAATAATTTTATTTTAAAATAACCTTTAATATTTATAAATGAATCTGTAAATAAAATAATGGTCCTGATGACAGGATGATTAGTTCATGACATACACATCAAAATATACATTCCTTTCAAGTTTTCATTAAAATACTAATGGGTATTATTTTTTAAAACAACGTAAATATTATTTTCAAAAAAAATTGGAAAACATTAATCATGGGTAAAAATGTATTAAAAAAATAATTGTATACCAGTAAAATATTTTTTAAAATATTTTTAAAAAACCTCGTTTTGGAAGAAAACAAATTTCCAACCGAAGAAAAAAATAAAGAAAAATATTATTAAAATCATTTTTTAATGTTTTAAGTAGAAAGAGTGGTAAAATGGTACTCTTAATTTAAAATTTCATGATTACCCAAAATATAATAAATTTCATTATATTATAGAGATATATATTATAATATTTTATTATCCAAAACAAAATCATAAACAGTCCCGATAAATAATGTGATTGTAATATAAAATCATTTCCACTTTGGTAACATTGAATCACAAGGCCCATGAAATAATTACAACAAATTAAACGTATAATTTATTGATAATAAATAATTTCATGATATTACATATCAGATTATCCGTATATAGACATCATAAAATAATATATGTTTATAACATAACGTATATCTCAAAGAAGTCAAATTGAGACAAATATCACATACCTCTTTAGTAATATTTTAAATAATAATATCCATTATATATTAACATAAAATTAAACTATAAATATCATAAAATAAATTTGATTCATGATATAACATGTCAAAGGGTCAGTATATACACCACACAAATGAAATGAGTGGTGAATCTTCATATGTCACCCGGTAATAAAAGAGAGACTAGAAATCTTTTACCGTAAGTCTCGACTACCTTCGTACTCACCTGAATATCTAGTATAATGAATATAAGTTTATAATATTTTCATTAAATAGCTATAACTATATATATTATAACATAAATGATTTACTTACAACCTTTAAGAGCCTATTTATTAACAATTTCATATTAATGTCACATTTCTGGTAATAACTGCTTTATTTTTTGTATATTTTTTTATTTTTTATATTCAGTAGTCATACTTAAATAATGATTCCATGTTATCTAGGATAATAAACAGGAAATAATTATCATATTTATACATCAATTATACTTTTGAGACAAATCATTAATGTTTTATTTGATAAATGAAGTATGTTTAGATCATGGGCACAATAGGTTGTATTTACGCATGAGTAACATCTAAATTTTTTAATCAACCATATGGAAATTATGTAGGTAATATATTATCTTTTTATAGTAACAATAATGTCATAAATATAATATTTGTTCCTTAAATATACTTATAAATATCATCCATGTGTTGTAGTTATGAAAAGATATTCTTATCACTTCGTGAGGGTTGTAGTCCAGATATAAATGAACTACATTATCATCTCTCAATGAGAGAAAAAGAAATAATCATTATATATTATTTTTAATAGTGATAAATATTTCATTAACACAATAATTATATAATTTAAAATATATTCATTTATTTATATTATAATTATTCACTTCTCTGTAAAACATTGGGGAAAATGAATCACATCGCTACATGAGGCGGTAGTCTGTTTTACACATGAACAATGTTATTATATCACCTATGGAATGAAAATTAAAAATATATATATGATATAATTACTATATAGGTATATTTATTTTTTAAATATAATATATATACTATATATCCACGACCATACTCAACCGTGACTGTAACGCCCCGACCCCAGTTACCCAGATTCGGTGCATTATTACATAACATTGGCATGATCACAAGAAAGATCAAGTCTTGAAAGACCGATTAGTTTAGTAGCCTTGGAAACATTGGATACAATCATAAAGTTTTACATTACATAATAAAAAAACATCTTGTCTTCATATCCCCTCATACTATCCCTACAGGTCATTCATAAATTATTTCTTCATAATACTGGGAAAAAAATAAAACGTTGAAAGGGGTGAGCTCAGATGCTCAGTAAGGATAACATTATAGAAGAAGCTTTCATAGATAAGCATAAACACTTAAGGCGGTTTATAACTAAAAAAGCCTTTGAAACTTTAACTTCACCATAAAATGGAAAAGATAAAATGAAATAATTCCATTTACTTATTCACATGGATATTCTACTAGTTTAATGATCACATGCAATATCAATAACCACTTTCATAATGATGGAATGCATAATGCCAGACTATCATAACCAAATAGCCAAGGCCTCATTCCAAGACTACAAATAAGATTTTCCCAAGGCCTTGTGCCAAGACACTAGTTTGTCTCATGAGACCTACCGATGCATCGAGGAGCTATAGAGGGCTTCACCCGTCACTTATTAAGTCCAATGCATTCCTCATATGAACATGTTTAAACATAACATAAACCTTCGTATTTAAACTAGCATATTAAATGTCAATACTTTAACCAAAAACCATGAATGGTATAAAAATAGCACATCCACAGTCAAACATAACTCATTCAATACAATATGGAAGATTGTATTGTACCTCAATCGATAATAATGAATGATATTGACATAGATGAAAATAACCATCAAAACTATTTGAGATAAATATCCCCCTTTTCTTGAAAACATTTAAAAGTCACACTATTTGTCAAGAATCCATTTAAAAATAGATTTTTGAATCAAAGTGTCCCATACCACTTTGAAACTTTTAAAAGGAGTTTTAATTTTAAAACTTTAATGTCCATATAAATAAATCCTTAAAACCTTTTTTAAAACATGGACATTAATAAGCAAGATTTAGAAGAATAAGTCTTTAAAACATTTAAAAATGGTATTTTAGTTAGAGTTTCTAACCAAAAGAGAGAAAGTTGAATACAAATAATTGAGGTAATCAAAACTTTGTAATATCATGAGAATAAAGGGATTCATGATATACTATGTCAAAGTACATTATATACACCACCACATAAAATTTATTTGTTGTATAACAACAAAGAAGTTTCAATGGAATGTAAATTGAGATGAAATCTTTCATAAAGGTCGTATCCTTAGGTTAAGGATAAATAAACGACATAATTATGTGTGAAAAATATAAATACACTAAATATGATTGGATATTCAGTGTAAAACAATAAAGGGACATTCACACATATTATAGTAAAAACAACACCAATGAATTGGATGTTTATCTCAACAAATCGAGATTGATTAAAAACTACTCTTATCAATTTCATACCGATGACTTGAGAATTTATCAATGGAGTGATTATGTGCATAAAAATTATATCCACAGAAAAGTGAGTGGAAATTATGACATAATCAAATGAATAGTGATTCCACACATAATCTTAGAGTAAAATAATCAATGAAGTATGCGTAAAGCCGAATGAGTGGAAATTGAAATATCAAATTCCCTTATCGATTTGGTAACTTATGAAACATGCACCCATGAAAGAATTATCATACAATGATGATGTAAATACCCATAAATTAAAGTATATTACACAATGAATACAATCATGGGCAGTAAATACACACCACATGCAATAAATAAGTGGTGAACAATGGAATTCTCACGAAATTAAGAGTGAGATAAAAAACCCCTTACCTTGTACTTTTACTTAGTTGGGGGTAGGTTAACCTCCTGTATAATGTTGAAATTATTTTCATTAAATTTTTCATGAATCATATACATTAATATGATATCATATATGATCTTTTAACATTGCTTTGTTAATAATATCTTAGAATTATCGTCGTTTCAGGTGTTAACTTACTCATTTTCTTTTATATGTTTTGTTAAGTAAGCCATGTTTGTCATGGATAGGTTGTATCTTATTCATATCCATAATGATATAAAGTTCTTAAACATTATTTTTAAATCATCAAATGATAATTATTCTTGAATGGATATGATGGAGAATGAATCTCATCGCGTTCGTGGAGACAGTAGTCCGTACGTACGCATGAGCGACAATATCTTTCTTTTTATATTAAAATAATATATAATTGGATGGTATATTATATATAAAGAATAATTAACATGTTATATTTATTTTTTACATGAATCATACATCATTATTATACCCATCCAAATAATAATATATTGAATAACAATTACACCATGACGTGGAGACGGTAAGCCGTACGTACGCACGTATGGTGACATGTTATTAAAAGGGTGGATAGAATACTGAATATGGTTAAACCATATTTATAATAACATCACAATATATATATGATACTGGAGTTATTATTTTATAATGGTAATAACAAATAACAAAGAAGTGGAAGAAGAAAGGAACTTGAAAAGGGGTAGTGAAAAAATTACCTCTTCTTCGGGTTCTTCCTTTTGATTTGATCAAAAAGGCTCCTTAGGTTGGATTTCTGATCGAAATAAAGCCTATAGGATGTAGTGAGGGAATTTGAGAGAGTATTTGGGTAGGGTTTGGCCGAACGAAAAGGCTTTGAAGGTATGAATAAATGATAAGGAGGAGTGCCATTTTATAAGAGGGGTGAGGGTCACCTTTGGAAAAGCTAGAAATATTAATTTATAATAAATTCATATTCGGTTTCAAATGGTGCCAAAGTTGATTATTCAAAGTTTAAGGTGGGGATATGTCGAATAACATTCAACCAATAGAATTTAGACAGGTTTGGTTTACTATATTAACCTTATCTTTTAGTTTTAACTCTTAGTTAATTAGTTTGACATTTACCATGTCACTTTGTATTTTTATAATATATAGATAATAAACATACTATATACATCCAAGAGACCCCAAAGTGGTCCATTAATGATACACCTATAATAATATAAGTCTCTTGGACGAACCTTAGATTTTTATGAATTTAATATCAATTAATAATATAATATTTCTTTAAAAAACTCTTTTATGTCAATTTTGACACTATTCAATAGTTGATTTTTTTGAAACTCATAACAGAATGATTACTTCGAACAAAGTCCATTATATCAATACTAATATGCCATATTATCCTAGAAAATTATTTTAATTTATAAAAAGTCTAAAATTATATTTATTTGGGTATTTATAATATCAATTATTCTAATTATTCACTATTATGGTAATTACTACATCATCATTGTGTCATAAATAAATTAAATTATTTAATGTCTAAAAATTATAAATAAAACATAATTATGTATGAAATATTATTATATTTATAATTAATATTTACAATCGAATTTATCTTATGGATAACCCTATATTAAAAATGTTTTAGTAAATAAACCTTGATTTTAACTCTTTTCACTCTTCTTTGAATTAAATAATAATAAATGTCCTAATCAAATCCAAGTGGACCTAAATGATAATATTTTATTCCTGAGGTTGTTTTCGGTCGAGATACACTTTTCCAATAGAATTAGGACATGTGTTAGGGTAATACTATTATCATTTTTACCCTTAATTACCCTATTTACTTTTAACGGTGGTAAATAAAAGTAAAAAGTTACTATTCACCAAAAATTATTTTCATTTCATTGAACCAAATTTTACTTCTTGATATTAACCGTGTCTCTCAGATTTTCAAAATTCCATTTAGAGAAGCTGTAAAATTAAGTTTTATGAAAAATTCATTATTTTTAACTACCACTTAGTAGTTTCACTATTAATCAAAAATTGAAGTTTTTCATAACAATGCCAAAATTTCACCTTAAGCTATAATTGATATTCCGAATTCAAAAATGATTTCTATTTTAAAAAATTCAAAACATATAAGTTGAATTAATTAATTTTATAATTAATTCCTGTTGTCACAACAAATAGTGTGTTTTTAAGAAACAATATATATCAAAAGATTGACAATTGTTTAGGTCCAATTTCAAAGTCAAATTAATTCTAATGAACACCATTGGATAAAATGGTAAAACTATATTATAATAATACTTTTAAACCACTCAATAATATAATTCATCACTATAAATTATTTTGATTAAAAAAGTTGTTTTTAAGTATTTTTCACTATTCATAAAAATTGGAAGTTCTTAGAAAAATACCAAAAATTCATCTTCGGATAATTTCGATATTCCGAAACCAAAAATGAAGTCCATTTTGAAATATAAAATAAATATAATTTCAAAAAGTAGGTATTACTATTCATAACAGCTAGTTTAATTGGTTGTGGTGTGTTAGAACTCGATGTTGCGTACAACACATGTTATCGCATTATTCAAAGAGAAGCGTACCGTAGAAGCTTGGGGTGTTACAGTGACAGGTGGTAATGGAAAAACGAATCACATCGGTTCGTGAGGTGGTAGTTTGTCATACAAATGAAAGATAATTTTGTAACCCATTGGATGGAAATGAATATGGTAGATGGTCATTCCATTAATATAAAAACTCTAATTATACGGATGTTACATATTTGTTTATATCATCATGTTTTAATAATAATTTAAGCAGTTTGAGTAATATATAAAAAATCATCGTTGAGCTATTCTTCGGGTATCCTGATTAGTTTTTCACCAAAATCCATAATTGGTTAGATTCATGCTGAAATTATTGTTTTATTATGATATTAGGTAATTTATTAAGTGATTTTTGGAAAAAACATCGATCTAAATGGCTTGAGAGGAGTGATGAAAAGAGGAAAGTGGATGCTCTTTCATAATTGAGGAGTGTCATTTCTGTAAATAACCCAAAGCATTCAATAATAGGAGATCACTCTAACCTCATGGAGATAAAAAATTGATAAATAATGGATTTTATGGATGATATGGATGATCCACACTGCTATCAAAAAAATTAAACATCTCATTCTTTATCCTTTAAATTTTACTCACTTTTATCTTCTTAATTTTCACCATGGTAACTTGTTTTTTACTTTGTAAATATATCCTTTAAGCCTAAAATAAATTGGGTATTATTATATATTTTTTACCTAATGATTATAAATATTAAATAAACTTTATCAAATAAAATCCCAGGTTTTGAAAACTAATTTTAACATAAGTGAAAGTAACTCGAAAAACCATGTTTGAAACTTAATAGCGGTAATTATTTTTAATATATTTTCACTAATAATTATTGTAAAAAAAAATTAAACTTTTTATATAATAAAAATTATTATTATTTTAAATATGGAATCCATTTTTCTAAATTAAATTCAAATAATTTGTAAATTTTAATTTAAAAACAATCTCGTTGAAGCAATTAGAATACAGGTTTTTAGAGAGAAAGATGTACAAATGTTTGAAAAAAATTTATCCAAATTGAATATAAAATTTATTAAAATGAAAAAATATATAAATATATATATAATTGAACTAATTTTTCTTTAAAATCAATATAAATTATAATTTAAATTTATAAATTATTTTAATGGAAAGTTAGTATTTAATTAAATTTCAGTATTTTTCATTAATCATGAAAAAATTATTCCTTTTGTAAATTTCACAAACCCTAAACCTGATATAATTTTTCCATGATAATTTAAAAATGTAAATTTATTTTTTATAATAAATATTCTTAAATTTAAGAAAAATTAAAATAATAATTAAAAAAAGGTAACAATGATGGTTTTTAGAAAAACTCAATTTTCAAGCATAATATTGATTTATTCATATATCTTGTTTATAAAAAACATGAGATAAATATAAATAAATTTATGTAATATATAATATATAATTTTTATTAAAATCATTCACCCAAACTTATTTGTATAATATTTTGAGTTAATAAAATGTTTGTGTCTATAAAAACAGATTTTCTGGAAAAATATCCTTTATTTCCAAATAAATTTGATTTTCATTTCAATTTAATTGGTCACAAGAGAATTAATTTTATATAGGTGTTTAGATCATATATTTTTGTCATTTATTTAATCTTATTCATTCTTTCAATTCTAAAAACATGGTGATAACCATCATATTAAATAATAATACTTTAATAATTTCTTAAGTTTCATTTAACTTGGAATTATGTTCAACTAACTACGCACTCATTGTTCTATGTAATGTGAGACAAATTTAGTGAGTACAAAATTGAAAATATTTAAAAGTTTAAATTTAATTTAAGAAAAATACTTCATAAAATCATAGGGTGTTACCTTATACCCCCCTTAAAATGAATTTCCCCCTTGAAATTCCCCACTATCATCAAACGATTAACATTTAAAAATTAATTCATAGAAAACCACATCATATAAAGTGTTAATAAAACATCCTATTTAATAAGATAAATTCATATTTGAATGCTAACTAGAATAACACGTTATATTTCTCCAAATTATACAATATGGGTGAGAAATTAAAACAATGGCATAGAAGAGAAAAAAACCCAAAAACTAATGGAGGGTGATAAATAACATTCATTGCCAGAAATTGGGTTATCTAAATAAGTTTAACAACCAAAAAATTATAAACCAAATAGGCATTAAAAATTTCTTTACTTTCATGAAAAATGATTATAACAGGACAACATTTTATTATAGGATCCTTTTCTAAATAATGGGGAATTGTTTTTCCATCTATACTGAGAATATATGAATGTTTAATTAATTAAAATAATTTCTTTTAATAGGCACTATTATATCCTTTTCTTGTGAATTTATCAATTTATACTTCATATCTTACTCTGAGAGATTATTTATTAAATTCTTAATCACTTAATAAGATCCACAAAAAATGGAAATTCATTCCTTCTATGTCTAGTTTAAAAAAATGGTTTTCACCAGCAATCCAATATGGAAAAATATTCATATGTTGAAGTAATATGTTAATATATATAAACACATAAAAAGTTCAATGTAAATAATTCCATAAATTATTAACCTTATCCACCATACAAAATTATAAAATTATAAATAAGGTCACTAAATTACTAAAAAACAACTTAAGATTAGTCACCCATATATCATAAAGAACATTTTTACTGTCGCATATCATACATGTCAATCCATTCAAAATCTATTCTATTGAAACATGGTAATAACTTTAATTACCATAAAACCCTATTGAAAACATGCACACATCCATATACCTTAAATAAAACATCGAATATTAGATATATTCCTTAAATTTAAAAAATTTGTTAAATCCAACAATGATAGCCTAAACCTCTTTATTGAAAAATCATTAATCAATTAGAAGGTAGTTAGTACGATCCAATTAAAGTTATATATATTCAACATACCGTTATCCCAACATCATTATCTTACCATCTGGAACATATTAAGTGTTGTCTTCCTTCAATCAAAATATCACATTATTATCAGATCACTTTTCTATTTCATCAGTACCATTTAACATATTTTTAAAAATACTTCAAAAAAACATATACTGGGCAATCCATATATATTTAATGATTAATATAACATGATCCTTTTATTCCAATACATTAATACTTCAATAATTCCATGTCATCCATAAGTCATTAACTTGGCTTCATCAACTTATTCCTTAACCCCTCATTTAATTGATATGTCTTTTGTAGTCTCTTCATCATCAGAAGTATAACCATTACTTATATTTCTTTACTGATTATCTTCATGAGTTTTCCCCAAGGAAATATATTTTCATAATTCTTATACCTTCCAAATATAAAGCATAAATCTATAGATAATACCTTAGAGAGATTGATATTCCCATCCATTGTGTTAATAAAACCTTTCATTTTTATATTATAGTTACTCGCATTGTATCCTTATTTTCCACACCCATAACATCTTCTAGTACCTATTCCCTTTAGTGTTTCCTTATACATTATAAATATATATGAAACTGGGTCTTATTTCCTCTAAATTATCCACTACCTAAAATATCATCAAACTCTATCCTTCTTGCCTTTATTGAATATGAGAGTTGGTTATATTTCACATTGTTAATCATATTATATGATAACTAGTTGAGAATAATTAAAATATCCTTCACTCTAGTAATCATCTCATTTTTTTATAATTAGAATATTTTTCATAAAATTCAATGTTAACATAGTTCATTCGGGTTCCTTCCAATGACTATAACCACAAATCATAGTGTCAGGAACACTAATAATAGTATAAAATAACATAATTATGAAAAATAAAAAATAGGATGTCGAAAACATGACACCTAATTTTTAATCTCTGACTCTTTATGTTTATTCAATTTCATTCATAGTCACCATCAAATAAATCATTCTTGATAGTTCATAAAATGTTTAGGAATTTATAAAGCATATCCCCCAATTGTGTCAAACAAGGTGCACAAAAGGCCCTTTTTCATGCACCAAATTATGATTGAGTCCATATCAATGCACCCTTTTGGAGTTATTACCCCTATTTACCTCTCTGGTAGAGACACATCCACTTGTAGTATCTAGAAATGTATGTTATTTCATGGAAACTACTTGATAAAACCTTTAGCAAAATCCTAGGATATTTTCCTATACATTATCGTGTCCTTAGAATTATCCTTAGACACATCCCAAGACATATCCTTAGAAATGTCCCTAGGTATCTCACTAATGATGAATTATCCAAGTTTTTAAAGGATAGATATATATATCCTCTAATACCAACTCTTGAAACCCCGTATTTTCATATATAGATATGATATAATTTTAGATGAATATTTAATACATTACACAAGAACATGCATAAGGATCGTGATAGTTTAGTGTATTTGGAGACTAGGAACATAATATTATAATTTGGTGAAATATCATCAACATCTTCCAAAAATATCATCTCACATATTCCTCCTTGTATGCATACCCTATATAAACCTTTATTTATAATTTGGGGAAAGAAACATAAGAAAGATTGGGATTATATGATCAGTTCTGGTAAAAATAAAATATGTTAATATATGATCACATGAAATCATATTATAATAATAAGGGTATGTCATCATGAACATGACTTATTAATTTCATACCCAACCTGGCCTAGATCATAAACTTGATTCTTGGCATAAAACATTATAATTTCCAAAAACATAGCCCATTAGAATGAAAAATAATCATAAATCAATCATGAATCATAATATCTAGAAACAAACATGTTTTAACATAACAAATATTGAAAACCATTTCATAAGTCAAGGTTAGCCACCAATCCCATCAACAAAGTGGACCAGGACTCATCACCTATTTCCCATTGTGGATCATGACCCACTTGTGACGACCCAAATTTTTCAATGGAAAATTCATTCTTATAATTATGTTATATAACCACATGAAATAACAACATAATTAACTACTAAGTTCTATGTGACCTTTAAACATAAGTTTGTCAATTCTATGTTTTGAATTTCTAAAATCGGACATACACGGTGGTGATCAGTAAGTTATTTGGATTCTAATATGACCATCTTAATTTTTTGAAAATAGTAACATACCCTTATGAATAGTAATGTTAACCTTATATATATCTATATACCCTAACTTATATTAACCTTACTTATGATAGCATATAGATAAGATTTATGTGAAAATATAATGTAACTATATTTTGGAATAAGTAACTAAATATTTTAAAACTGCTTTTTCATAATAAAGTATGATTTTAATTAAATATTAAACTAATCATATTTAAAAAATTATTTTTGAAAAATTAATTTCCCTTTTTTATTCTACATGTAGAAAAAATTATTTGGGTGATTTTTTGGGATTTTTCTTAAATACATTAAATTTTTATGAATAATAAAATACGACAATTTACGATAAATGATAAATAATGGATTTATTGAGCCATTGATGTTGATATAAATATGTAATCCCAATTGGTTTGAATTAACATGAGCTTATCACTATTCTTTGTCATTGATTCCCCACTACTTCTTGTCTAATGGAAAAATAATAAACTAATGGTTATAATATTATGAAAACCTTCCTCTCCTCCACTATAAATACCACCCATCCTTACCTCTTCTTTTCCCTCCTATCAAGCCTTGTGCCTTTCCTATATAATGCCAAAATCTCTCCTCAAGCACCTAACCCACGTCCAATAGCCCCTAGTCTCCTTAAAATACTAAATCCTTTCCCTTTAAGAAGGCTCTCAATGAACATTGATTCAAGAGCTAAATTTCTCTTTTTATTTCATTCTTTTCCTTTTCAAGTTAATTTTCATTATTTTCTATCCTTAACTCCCCACATACAAATTTTATGACAAAACAATTAATTTAAATGTGTAGGAATGTTTTTATGGTAATGTAATAAGTTTTTATCATATCCCCTTTACTCTTTTTAATTTTAGTAGTAAATACACCATTCGAGATATGTTAATTTACCACATTCAAGGATGGTGGGTTTTCAATTTCCATTACCATCATCAATTATTGTCATGAAAACACTTTAATTGTTGAAAGAAACCGAAATATATGTATCATTAATCATCTATGGTTCTTTAATCCTTTGGTACACATGGTTTCGGTTTAAAAAACAAAACATGTTTTTGTGTTAAAAAACCGCCAATTAACCCAAATGGTTGTCACTAATGTTTTATATTATGATTCTAATTCACTCCAAGAAACCAAAATAAATTTTAATCCATATAAACTTATAGATGTTAAATAATAAAATATTACGTCAATTATGGGTGGACACCTTCATCGTATATGTTTATCCGAACATGAACCGATCATTGAAAACAGGGAAGCAAACATACCCGAACAATGAAATTATACCTTATAACCAATCAAAAAGGTCATTAACAAACATAAAATTATAATAATAAATCAATTATATATATAATTGGTTCTTTAATTTTTAATAAATAAAAATAATTTTTTTATTCCGGTCATTAATAACAAGTGGAGAACACCATCAGAATTAAGGTAAGGGATCTTCCCCATTTCACGTTTATTCAAGAATGTTATCTATGTTATGCCTTGTATGTCTAATACCTACTGATTTGGTATGATTTCACACATCCTCCATAATTCCTTCATGATTTATAAATTAATATAAACCCCTTTCTCTCTCAACAGTCCCTCTTAATTATGCTTGATATGAGGCCGATAATGCATGGGGAATTCTGCCCGGACCGCCTTTATTCCTTTGGGTTGCTATCTCTTTTGTTTACCCAAATGAAGTTGTATTTTTTTAAAACATATAAATATTATTTATATGATTCAAATTCGTGTTTCAAGATCCATACCTCTGTTGATTTTGGGGATTTATATTCTTTTATGTGATTCCCTCCTCGATACTTCCCAATTAGAAAACTCGTTTAAAGGGAACTTCCCAAATTTTAACTCAATTTTAAGTAAAATCTATCCTATATTTTAAGAAACAATTATCCTTATGAAATCAATATTTTTATTATTAAGATATTATTAGTTCAATTTTTATTTTCTATAAAATATTCTTCCCTATTCTATTTTAAAATTTATATAGTATTTTCTATAAAAGATGAACAAAAACGTTTAAATGCTAAAATTTATCAAATACATTTTATACATGTTGTCACTTCTTTTTAACACAACATAATGTAATATATTCAAATTTTTCCTTATGAAATTTTATGTAGGTTTTAATTCCTTACTTCGAGGACACTTTCATGATACACCCTTTATGTTGGAGTTGGTGGTCTCGAACCAACTACTTTGTACTTTATTCATTAAATAAAATCCTTATCACATCTTGATTGTTCTTCTTCGTGACATGTCATGTGATAATGTCCTAAGGACAGCTGTTGCATTAAAGGGTCGTAGCGGATCCCTGCTATGATGAGAACCCGGAAGTGCCATAACACTATTCTTGAATGTATGTTCTATGGCCGTATGATATTATTTGAGGGACACAAATAATACAGGTCATTAGGGGTGAGGACTCATAAAACTTTGAGGCACATTCTCATGGTGTGCGCCCTTGGTAATATCCAGGAGGATATTATGAGAACGAGACCCGCCAGTAGGAAATCCACATTTCATAGTGTCATTGGATGTTCCTATCTGCGGATGTGTGTATTGGTCCTTAGACTTTAAGATTATTATTAATGGGTATTACAACTCACACACTTAGATGTATTGACGAAAACTGTGACGACACACTGTTCGCAGCGAGGTAGGATACGTTGGGTGCATCACGAGTAATACCGCATTAATAGATAATGCGAGAGAGGATTTGTCCCTTCCGTTCCATAACGGAAGTAGATATCTCAGGCCCTTTGATGGAATTGATATAGCCTAAATAAATCCATGGCCATGGTAAGGTATGGGCAAGTTCAATTCCGGGAAGTCAAAGAAAGAATAATCAAGCACATGGGTTGATGGCACTAGCATGCAACCCGCTTGATTGGAGATATCGAGACAAAGGGAGTATATTACACGGTAAGCGTTCGTAGGAGGTGACACGTCATTGCGGCGTTAACTTCTTGCTCTATGGGTGCCTTGGTGTGTTGCTAGACGCTAACCTTGGACTTTAGGCAGGCTCAGCCTAATGCCACTGAGAAAGAGGCCTAGAGGGTCACACACTAAGTGTGTCCATGTATCTCAGTTAAATATTAATTTAACAAGTTAAATAAATATTATTCCCGACTGTGGTTTAATAATTATTTAAGGATGTCTGATCGCATTTATTTTGACACTAGTTATTCGAGAGAATATACTGTTGATAAAATAATATATTTATTAGTGAGTAATGCAGTTACATTTATTTAGGAAATAAATAGTCATTACTAAAGGTCTAATAAATGTGGTGGAGAAAATGGAAAATAAAAGTGCAAATAGTGTATATTAAATATACACGCTTTATAGTTTTATGGAAAACATGTACACGCCGTGTATTAATTATTACATGCCGTGTAGTTTTTCCAATTGGGATTTTGAGGATTTAATATTGTTTTATTAAATGATATTTATTATAATCAGCGTGGGCGCATGTCAAGGAATTAATAATTCGACATGGGGGTTTTCAATAAGAGTTAATGAAATAAATAAAACGCATAACGCGTTTATTTATTTTCATAACTCTATTAACCTCAAACCTGATTATAAATATCCTCGCAACCCCAACATTGTTTTAGGGCCATTGTTGTGCACAACGGATTTGGAAATACTCTCAAGCCAAGAGAGAATTCCCTTTTCACCAAGAACGCCCTCAAGTTACGAGAGCAAGATCCTCCACCGGATCAAGGCGGTCGAAGGCGGACATCACAAGCTAAGGTTCTTCCGCGCTGGCACCCAGAGATCTCTTCGGCGACGTCCGGAGATACGTGACACACGTGTGGATCACCGCTAGAGGAATCCTACAGTTGGATTCTACGACGCAACGACGGATCACCGAATCATGACCGGACACATCAACGAAGAAAGAATTCCAAAGAGGTAATTCTTATGCATTAATTAAATTAATTATAATCAACATATGATGATCCTCCTCAAGGGTTCCGGGACTCATCTTTTCTTTTCATTCTTCATTCAATTCCAACGAGATTCGGTATTTTATATCGTGACGAATCTCAGATTGAACGTTGTTTAACGTTAAAATTAAAGTTGGGCAAACCAACCAATGCGCTTCCGCTGCGCCCAAAACCTT
Organism: Viscum album; assembly: GCA_963277665.1. NCBI lineage: Eukaryota > Viridiplantae > Streptophyta > Magnoliopsida > Santalales > Viscaceae > Viscum > Viscum album. Next base: position 387,937,152 of record OY728146.1, read on the forward strand.
CAAGTGGTATCAGAGTGGGTCATATCGTTGGTTATAATTATTTAGTTTTTTGTTGGTGATTTGTGCATTTAATAATTTAGTTATTTCAATTCATGTTTAATCGTTCTGGAAATCTGAATATCAAGATCTGTTCCACCTCTCTCGTTTCTCGTTCACCTCACAGAATCGGGTTTTTTCTTTTAATTTTGATTAAAATAAAATAGAGGAACTCATCTGGAGGAGCCAAATGTTTCTGGCCGTATAACACCAGAATACACAGCGTGTATTCGGAAGTACACACCGTCTAGTCTAGGTTCAATGCATTGACTGATCCGCCAAATCATGCCGTTTATTGGATTCTTTCTAAGAATTTAAGACACCATGTGTTGACCAGAAATAGGTGGCACACGGTTTCCGGAATACATGTCGTGTGGTCCAATGAACATGGCGTGTAGTCCCTTCGGATTAGGGTTGGGTCGTGTACTCCGTACATAGCCTGCCCGACTGGAAACCGTGTAATGCGGAAACTACACGGCGTGTGTCCCACTGTACACGCCGTATACTCTGAAAATTTCTGAAGTACATTAACACACCATATCCCCGGGCGTGTACTTCGGATGGACGGTGAAGAAAAAGTACACGCCGTGTAGACGGAACTACACGCCATGTACTCACCCAAATTACGCAAATTTATTAAACTTTATTATTATATTATACAAACCCTTGAGACGTGTACCATGGTGCAGCCGTAAAGATGAGTCACAACACGTGATAGGTGTTTTATATATATGTGTTTAATTTAACATCTACGTAATAAATGGGAATTCGCCGGGTTGCCTCCAAGGTACAAGTTGTGTACAAGGATAATTTTAAATGAATTTATTTGTTTAAAATTATGATGGATGAGAATCTCAAGGAAATTCAGAAAAGGGATTTAAGATAAAAGGATTGATTAATTAAAGATAATTAATTGATTCGAGCGTGATTTATCTTAAACAAGAACGATTAATGAATTTAATGCTAGTTTTATTTATGCGTAAATATCGTTGCATGTATGGATGATCATGAGCTAGACTGAGACCTTTGTATGTGAATGGTTTCTTTTAATTTACTTATTTAAATTAAATTTTTTGGCCTGTGAGCCATCTCCTCGTTAATATGTAGGGCATGCGCGCCCAAGGATTATTTTATGTAAAAACCCTTTTTCCCCTCACCTGCGTATGAGATAAATACATATGTAATTGATGGAGCTCCCAAGCTAGTGGAGGCGGCTCAAGTCAGGAGCCAAGATGAAACCAATCCAAGGAGATACAAAGGTGGACATGTGGAAAGCTATAAACACGAACACGAAAGGTTCAAGGTTTTTCTCCATTAAGTCTTGGGTTATTTTATCAACAGCTAGATAAACTAACCAATAGAAAAGCTCAGGATCATACCATTTATTTTATTTCTGTCAGTTTCATGGTTTATTTATTGTGGGTGTGTTGTCACGATCACACAATTAATGAATTAAATGAGCATGCAAGATGGAACTAAAATAAAATTGGATTATACATAAATATTATCTTAGACATGGTTAATCACTTAAGTATATCCCAATTAATATTAACAAGCATGTAATCAAAGATAATAAAATGGCAATTTACGTATATGGATAAAATCCCTCAAAATAAATATTAAGTCGGCATAGCCTTCCATAATCTTGGTTAGAATCGAACCATAGTTCAAAGTGCTTGACCAACCCTTGTTGGGGTGCTTTCAATTGTCGGGGAATTCTAATTCAAGGTTTTGGGTTGACTTGACTTGGTTGGCATCAAGGGTTGACTGCCACAGCAGGACTTGGTGTGACCAAGAGGCAAAGGTTGAGGAAATCCAAAAAGGATTTCAGGATTGGGGAGTCCACTCAGCGGATCAAGGAACTGCGAGTTAATGCATTTCGCCAGGTAGATAAGGACATGGGGCGTGACAAACCCGCGGTCCTTATGGTGAACAAGAAAAGGAAGGACAAGGCAAAGGGGCCAAATACTTATAAACAGTCTGAAGCCCCCGAGCACCGTCCCTCCAATAAGGGGAAGATCCAGAGGTAGGGAAAGGAACGGGAAGCAGTGTGTTTTGCATGTGGCAAGCAGGGCCACTGGAAGAGGAACTGCACCCAGAAGCATGGGGATGCTAAAGGTGCGTTCGTTATCGAGTGCAATCTTTCTATTTCTACACATTGGGTATTAGATACAGCTTTTGGGGCTCACATCTGTATTCAAATGTAGGAACCAAGTAGATTTAGAAAGATCGCCAGAGGAGAGGTGGATCTTCGAGCTGCCAATGGCACAATTCTGGTTGTGTTGGCTATTGGAGACTATCACCTCTCATTGCCAACTGGCATGATTTTGGTTTTACAAAACTGTTATTTTGTGCCTAGTGTTACCAAGAACATAATTTCTGTATCTTGTTTGGATATGGATGGATTTATTTTCATGTTTGGAAATAAGGGTAGTCTCTTTTATAAGATCAACGTATGTTATGGTATGGCACATTTGAATAATGGTTTGTATGTATTAAATTACGAAAACCAAGTTTTGGCAATAGATAACAAAACAAACTAACATGACTCATACATCACCCAGTTATGGCATCACCGCCTTCGCCATGTGAATGAGAAGTGCTTGAAAAAGCTCTTCCAAGATGGCTATTTAGACTCTACTGAGCTAAAACCACTTGATAGATGTCACGCTTGTCTACAAGGAAAAATGACCAAGCCGCCTTTTGGTGGACAAGGTGAAAGGGCCACAGAGCTTCTAGGATTGGTACACACAGATGTGTGTGGACCATTTCCAGTAGAAGATAGAGGTGGATATTCTTACTTTATTACTTTTACTAATGATTTGAGTAGATATGGCTATGTCTAATTAATGAGGTATAAGTCAGAGTCCTTAGAGAAATTTAAGGAATTCAAGAATGAAGTAGAGAATCAACTTGGTAAGAAGATAAATAAGCTTCGATCGGATCGAGGTGGAGAATATCTGAACCAAGAGTTCATCGATCTTCTACGGGAGTCTGGGATTCTATCTCAGCTCACTCCTCCTTATACACCACAGTGTAATGGTGTTAGTGAAAGGAGGAACCGAACCTTGTTGGACATGGTGAGGTCGATGATGAGTCATGCGGATCTTCCATTATCCTTTTGGGGATATGCATTACAAACCGCAGCATACACATTAAACCGAGTACCAACTAAGGCGGAAAATAGAATTCCATCTGAGTTATGGAATGGAAGGAAACCCACTTTGTCGCACACACGTGTATGGGGATGCGAGGCGTTTGTTAAGGCCTTCTTAGGAAACAAACTACAACCACGGGCACGAAGTGTATCTTTATAGGATATCCCACGGAAACAAAAGGATATTACCTATATAACCCCCATGACAAGAAAGTGATTGTCGCCAGACAAGCCGTCTATCTTGAGAGGGAGCACATCCTCAAGAAGGATAGTGGGAGAAAGATTGACTTCAACGAAGTTGATGCTCAAGATACACAGGAGTTGGTACAGGAACAAGTTCCAAAGGTCCCCGTGTAAGCGGTTCCAGAAACACAAGTACTGCGTAGGAGCTCAAGAGAGGTAAGGGAACCAGAGAGATTTGGTTTCCTAGTCACCGAGGATGGTGAATCATTATTGTTGGAAAATGATGAACCTCTCTCCTACAAGGAAGCAGTAGAAAGCTCAGAAGCTGCAAGATGGCTAAAAGCTATGAATTCTGAGATGGATTCCATGTATCAGAACCAAGTTTGGGTTCTGGTCGATGAGCCAGTTGATGTAAAGCCTGTTGGATGCAAATGGGTATTCAAAAGAAAGCTGGACATGGAAGGTCTAGTTAGAACCTATAAAGCAAGGCTAGTGGCTAAAGGATTCAGACAGCGTCAAGGAATTGACTATAATGAAACCTTCTCGCCAGTTGCCATGTTTAAATCCATAAGAATCATACTTGCCATAGCAGCTTACCATAACTACGATATTTGGCAGATGGATGTCAAAACAGAATTCCTTAACGGGAAACTTTAGGAATATGTCTATATGACACAACCAGAAGGGTTTGTGACACCAGGTGAAGCCAAACGGGTTTGCAAGTTGCAAAAATTCATTTATGGATTAAAGAAAGAATCCAGGTCATGGAACATTCGATTTGATGAAGCCATAAAAGAATTTGGTTTCATTAAGAATGAATTTGAGCCATGTGTTTATAAGAGGTTTAAAAGGAATGAGGTCATCATCCTAGTGGTATATGTTGTTGACATATTGCTAATCGGAAACGACGTACCAACCTTACAGTCAGTTAAGGACTGGTTGAACAAGTGTTTCTCAATTAAGGACTTAGGAGAAGGAGCCTACATTCTAGGGATCAAGATCATTCGAGATATATCCAAGAGGCTGCTTGGACTAAGTCAGGGTACATACATTGACCAGATACTAAAGAGATTTAGTACGGAAAAATCCAAGAGGGGATTGGTTCCAGTGTCACATGGCTTACATCTTTCTAAGAAAATGTTTCCCCAAACACAACAGGAGAAAGATAGGATGAGAAAGATCTCATACGCTTTGGCTATAGGATCCATCATGTATGCCATGTTATGTACCAGGCTTGATGTTGCCTATACACTGAGCATGGTAGGCAGATATCAAGCAGATCTAGGAGAACAGCATTGGACTGCTGTTAAGACTATCCTTAAGTATCTGAGAAGAACTAAGGATATGTTCCTGGTTTATGGAGGAGACGAGGAGCTTGTCATCAGAGGGTATGCTGATGCTGGTTTTCAAATAGATCAGAATGATCTGAATTCGCAATCTGGATATGTTTTCTGTCTCAATGGAGGAGTTGTGAGCTGGAAGAGTTCAAAGCAGCCAGTTGTCCCCGATTCTACAGCGGAGTCCGAGTATATAGTGGATTCTGATGTAGCCAAAGAAGTCGTTTGGATTCATAACTTTGTCCAGGAGATTGATGTGGTCCCTAGAAGTAAAGATCCCATTACATTGTATTGTGATAATACTGTAGCGGTGGCTCTTGCAAAAGAACCAAGGTCACATCAACGGACAAAGCACATACTTCGGAAGTATCACCTCTTGAGGGATTTCAATCAAAGAGGTGAAGTTGCAGTGAGCAGAGTGTCCACGGAAGAGAACGTGGTGGACCCCATGACTAAAGGCCTATCTCAGTAGAAGCATGAATATCATGTGAGAGCTAGCGGGTTAAAGTTTGTTAGCAGTTGGCTCCAGTCCAATTGGGAGTCTGTTGGAGTTGGTGGTCTAGAATCAACTACTTTGTACTTTATTCATTAAATAAAAGCCTTATCACATCTTGATTGTTCTTCTGCGTGACATGTCAGGTGATAATGTCCTAAGGACAGCTGTTGCATTAAAGGGTCGTAGCGGATCCCTGCTATGATGAGAACCCGAAAGTGCCATAACACTATTCCTGAATGTATGTTCTATGGCCGGATGATATTATTTGAGGGACACAAATAATATAGGTTATTAGGGGTGAGGACTCATAAAACATTGAGGCACCTTCTCATGGTGTGCGCCCTTGGTAATATCTAGGAGGATATTATGAGAACGAGACCCACCAGTAGGAAATCCACATTTCATAGTGTCATTGGATGTTCCTATCTGTGGACGTGTGTATTGATCCTTAGACTTTAAGATTATTATTAATGGGTATTACAACTTGCGCACTTAGATGTATTGACGAAAAATGTGACGACACACTGTTCGCAGCGAGGTAGGATACGTTGGGTGCGTCACGAGTAATACCGCATTAATAGATAATGCGAGAAAGGATTTGTCCCTTCCGTTCCATTACAGAAGTAGATATCTCAGACCCTTTGATGAAATTGATATAGCCTAAATAAATCCATGGCCATGGTAAGGTATGGGCAAGTTCAATTCCGGGAAGTCAAAGAAAGAATAATCAAGCACATGGGTTGATTGCACTATCATGCAACCCGCTTGATTGGAGATATCGAGACAAAGGGATTATATTACACGGTAAGCGTTCGTAGGAGGTGACACGTCATTGCGGCGTTAACTTCTTTCTCTATGGGTGCCTTGGCGTGTTGCTAGACGCTAACCTTGGACTTTAGGCAGGGTCAGCCTAATTCCACTGAGAAATAGGCCTAGAGGGTCACACACTAAGTGTGTCCATGTATCTCAGTTAAATATTAATTGAACAAGTTAAATAAATATTATCCCCAACTGTGGTTTAATAATTATTTAAGGATGTATGATCGCACTTATTTTGACACTAGTTATTCGAGAGAATATACTATGGATAAAATAATATATTTATTAGCGAGTAATGCAGTTACATTTTTTTAAGAAATAAATAGTCATTACTCAAGGTCTAATAAATGTGGTGGAGAAAATGGAAAATAAAAGTACACGCCGTGTATATTAAATATACACGCTGTGTAGTTTTATGGAAAACAAGTACACGCCGTGTATTAAATATTACATGCCGTGTAGTTTTTCCAATTGGGATTTTGAGGATTTAATATTGTTTTATTAAATGATATTTATTATAATCAGTGTGGGCGCATGTCAAGGAATTAATAATTCGGCATGGGAGTTTTCAATAAGAGTTTATGAAATAAATAAAATGCGTAACGCTTTTATTTATTGTCATAACTCTATTAACCTCAAACCTGATTATAAATATCCTCGCAACCCCAACATTTTTATAGGGCCATTGTTGTTCACAACGGATTTGGAAATACTCTCAAGCCAAGAGAGAATTCCCTTTCCACCAAGAATGCCCTCAAGTTACGAGAGCAAGATCCTCCACCGGATCAAGGCGGTCGAAGGAGGACATTGCAAGCAAAGGTTCTTCCGTGCTAGCACCCGGAGATCTCTTCGGCGACGTCCGGAGATACGTGACACACGTGTGGATCACCGCTAGAGGAATCCTACACTTGGATTCTACGACGCAACGACAGATCACCAAATCGTGACCAGACACATCAACGAAGAAAGAATTCCAACGAGGTAATTCTTATGCATTAATTAAATTAATTATAATCAACATATGATGATCCTCCTCAAGGGTTCCGGGACTGATCTTCTCTTTTCGTTCTTCGTTCAATTCCAACGAGATTCGGAGTTTTATATCGTGACGAATCTCAGATTGAACGTTGTTTAACATTAAAATTAAAGTTGGGAAAACCCACCAACGCGCTTCCGCTGCACCCGGAACCTTCACTTTAGTTATTCTTTATGTCATGATTCTGGTACCCAACTCTTTCTACAGGTAACCCTTATATTTATATAAGATTGATTATTTATGATTATTTATGTAGAAAAAATATTCATGAAATGTAATATGGGTGTTCCTAGATAGAGCTCCAATTTATTGGTTAATTTTGAGTCTCATGAGACATTATGTGCGATAGTCTTAGCAGTTAGCCTTGAATTGTGCAATAATGTGCAACGGTCATGGCAGTTTTCCTTGCCTTATGATACTATGGGAAATTGTCTGGGTGGTTATTCTTGTCTCATACTAAATTCACATTTTATTTTTCTTCTAAATTTCTATGATTCCAGTTTTAAATGATCCAATGTTTAGTTATTATGATTCAATATGTTACATGACTTTTATATCCTCCTGATATGCCTTCAATCCCTTGTGTTAATGCTTCACTCTTATGGTTATTCCCTTACTAGGATTTTAGCTCATCCATTTCTTCATGTGATCCCCATGGTACCCTATATAAAGTTTTTAACAAAATGGAATTAAGGAGATCAATTTTAAGTTTAATTAAATATGTTTTCTTAGTTCCATGGTTTCAATTTTATGTACCTAATCTTCAAAGACACTGGAATTCACGATCCTTAGCTTTTACTATAATGTATAATTGTGCTTAAAATCATGTAATATTATTTGTAAAAGTCTAGGGTTGTTATACCACTAGTTTCCAATTGTAGAACCGGACACACCTGTTTCCCATAGTGGATCTGGACACACATATTTCACATAGTGGATTGGGTCCATTGATCTTTTTACCATTTTTATCTATTGATGTGTAATCTTTTACCCAATGTATTGGATGATGATATAGCTCACACCCATTTCCTAATGGAAATCCTAAATATGTCTGCCATAATATAATAAAAAAATCAACACATCATAACCCATGTAATGAAATGGTCTTCATAAAAATTTCATCAAACTATAACCAGTGGAAAAGAGACAGGTTTCATAAGTACTTCATCATATAATTGTTGCACAACCCCTGGATAATGAAGTGGGATTCATAATATTTTTATCATGGTATAACCCATATAAGTGAAATGGGTTTCGTAAACATCATTCTATCATAAACATAAACCATTATTAGAATTAATAAGAAGGTTTTCTGGTGTTTATATCCTCAGAAAATCATAAGTTGCATCAAATGATTCCATCATATATGGAGATTGATTTTGAAATATTAATCACTTGTAACATTCCTGTAGGAAGATAAATTTTATTTGAAAATTAATTTTTAAATTTGATAATTATTTAAAATATTTGGAAATCCATTTCTTTTAAAATAACATAGAATCTTATAATGAATGAACTAAAAATAATTTAAACATTTCTTAAGGAAAATATCTGTTCCACGTAGAAAATAACTTTTAAAACATAAAACATTTGAAAATAATTTTATTTTAAAATAACCATGAAAATTTATAAGGCAATATTCCTTGAAAATAATGTTCATTGTGATGGGAATTCCATTCAACGTCACGAAGGCCTTCATTTTTTATTGATTTTTGATAATCCACATTTCAAGGGGTGAGGTGGAACCCTTACAAGGCCCATAGGTGTCAGTATTACATAGACTATAGGCCATAGAGGAATTCATTTCTCGTAGGATTCAAACATTACATACAACCTAGACAAACTACTTGGAACTACTCCTCCTCAGCATCTTCATCGTGAAATCAGTTCCCCACCTTCACATGGTTGTTTGGCTAGGCTTTCCCATGCATGCACAGGCTTGTCTCGATGGTAGGTTCCATACCCCTCATTTTTTAGAGAGGGGTCATAATATTTTATCATTAGAAACATAATCATAAACAATCATGATAAACAATGAGATTATAACCCAAAATCATTACAAATTTAGTAACATTAAATCATAAGCATCATTAAATAATAGATTTAAATAAAACTGAAAATAGAATAATAATAAATAATTTAACAATATTACTTATCAAATTGGTTGTATATGCACCTAATAAAAAATATTGGTTCATAACATAACACAAGTCTCAAAGATAGAAATTTGAGAAAAAGATATCATACCACGTTAGTAAAATTTTGAATCATATTACTTAATATATAATAACATTAAATGAAACATTAAATAAAATTAACATAGTGGTATTCATGATATAACATGTTAAATGGGCAGTATATACACCATAAAAGAGAAACGAGTGGTTAATTTTCATATATCTCCTAGAAAAAAAAAGAGAGACTAAAATCCCTTTCTGTAAGTCTAGACTTATTTTATACTCATTCAAACCTCATGTATAATAAATATAAGTTTATTTTCATACACGTTAAGTCTAGACTTTGTTTTTTGAATATGTTTTGATTTGTTATTTTTTGTCCCTTTACTTTGGTTATGGTTCCATCATATACAGAATAATGATAATTAGATAATTATATTATTTATACACCAATTATAATATTAATACCAATTATGAAATATGGTTTTTGGGAAATGAAGTATGTTATGATCATGGAGACGGTGGGTCGTACGTATGCATGACTAACATTTCAATTTCTCAGTTATCATTATGGAAAATAGGTAAGAAATATATTATATTAAAAAATGATAATAATATCATAAATAACATATTATTTATTTAAATATACTTATATATAGCATCCATGTGTTTTGGTGATGAAAAGATATTCGCAAACTCTGTGAATGTGAGAGTCCACACGTGCATGAAAAATGTTAACATATTTCAGTGAGTGAAAAGGAAATAAAAATGATATATTAACTTATTATAATGATAAATAAATCATTAATATCATAATTATTTTTTGTATATCATATTTTTTTAATTTATCCTTGTTCACTTTTATGTAAATAATTGGTGAAAATGAATTATATCGCTTCACGAGGAGGAGGTAAGTCGTACACACGAACAACGTTATCGAATATCTTATGGTATGAAAAGTAAAAAAGTTATATATTATATAATGAATCCATTGGTATAATTATGTTATAAATATCTTATATATAATTGATATCCATCATTACTCCCAATTATGAGATGTGGTAATGTAAAAATGAATGGTATCGGTTCATGAGGCACTAGTACGTCGTACACAGGAATGATGATTGGTAAAACCATTTTATGTAAGTGAATATCTTTATAGGTCATAAAATTAACAATATATCATATAATAATATATAATATAATGAGTCTTTTATATCAGTATGGATCAATAAGAATTGAATTAGGTGGAGGAAGAAATAAAATAAAAATGGTCGTTAAAGAACATTACGTCTTTTTCTGGTATCCTTCTTAGGTTTTCACAAAAATATTTACTATCTTGGATTTATGAAAAAATTATGGATTCTAGGAAGATACAAAGTATCTTTTATGTGATATTTTTATGTTTTTTTCAATCAAAATTCCTTGAGAGGTGTGAAGAAGTAAGGGGAGTGATTTCTCTTCTATAATTGAGGGGGATCAGCATTTTTTTTAATAACCAAAAGTATTATATAGTTTCCGGTAACTCACACCCCTTGTGGCTCTAAAATTATTAAATTATAGAGAGTATGTATTATATTTTTCATAAAAATATCTTCCAAAAAAACACATGTTCTAAAATTTTAATTCTGTAAACTTTTTGTTTTACTCATTTTTACCTTTATAATTTTCACAACGGTAACAATTTTATTTAACCAATGTAATTTATCCTTTAAGACTAAAATAGAATTAGTATTACTAGATAATTTAGACCAAATTGTTATAAATATGAAATAAAATTTATCAAATAAAAGTCCTATAAGTTGAAAATTTATTTAAAATGAGGATTGGTAACACACAAGCCAAGTTTTAACCATAATCGTGGTATTTAATTTTTATTTATTTTCACCAATCATCGTGGTGAAGTATTAAGTTGAAATTATTAGATAAAATAAATTATAAAGATAATAAATATGGAACCAATTTTTATAAATTCAATTTATATAATTGGAAAATTTTAATTTAAAATTAAACATGCAGATTGGATGAGAAAGTATGATTTTAAAGAGAAAATAGTTCAAAAGTAAGAAAATGTTTTCTATAAAAATTCAATAAAATATTTTTAAATTCGACCTAAATTTTCATAATAGATATATAATTATACTAATTTTAATTTTAGAAAATGTGACATATAATTTATCATTTTGAAAAAATTTAAAGAAAATGAGGTTTTTAATTAAAATTTAGTATTATGTACTATTCATTAAAAATTTTACCTTTTTAAACAATTCCCAAAAAATAATCGTAAGATAAACATGAAATTAGAATTTCAAAAATAAACTTCATTTTTTCAAATAATTTTTCTAAAACTTTTAGGAATTTAATTTTATATACGGGCGTAAAAACGCTCACAAAACTGTTTTTTAGAAAAATATAGTTTTTAACTATAAGATTGGATATATTTTTATCTCTGGTCTAGAATAGATAAAATGAATATTAATAAGTTTATTGAATATATAATATATAATTTTCATTAAAATAATTCACCCAAACTGATTTTTTTAATTTGTTGATGTAAAACATGTTAGTGTGTATCAAATTAAATTTTCAAAAGAGGATTTCATTTATTTCCAAAATAGTTTTTTTTCATTTATAATTAATTGGTCACCAAAGAATTAATTTTATATCCATGTGTAGACTATATATTTTAATAATTTAGTTAATAATATTCACACCCGTCATACCAATGTATAGGCGATAAATTTTATATTAATTAATCATATTTTAAAAGAATGTTACGTTTTGTTCAACTGAGGATTGTCTACAATTAAAGAAGCACTCACTACTTCATGTAACATAAGAAAAACTATGTGTTTCAAGTAACAAAATATAAAAATAGTGTTTATTGTATTGCATAATATCAAAAAGATTACTTTTAATTGAATAAAAAAAATATTTCATAAAATGAAGGGGAACTACTAAAAAAACAAACCTTTAACAACATTCGATTTTATCAGCGCTCGAAGAAAGTTCTAATAAAGGCCACATTTATCATCACTGTTTTTAGACCTAATAAAGGGTTTCCTTTATCAGCACTCATGATGGTTACCTTTTATATATGGTTCAATTTTAGCAACTATAAAGGGTCTCCATTATGAGTGCTTTATTTTTAATGCTGAAAAGGGGTATACTTTATCAACACTTTTTTAGAGTTGATACATGTCTAGTATAAAATTAATCAATTAAACAAATAAGAATTAAAAAAATATTAACAATTTTATTGATTAAATAATTATTGATAAAAATGAATAAATTGAATATACATATATATAAATTATAAAAATTAATAAATATTATATATTATATATTTAGATATGAAAAATGAATAAAATGAAATAAATATATAAAATTTTAAAATATAAAATTAAATAAAACATTAAATATTTTATTAATTAAAAAATTATTTATAAAAAAGAAAAATTTATATATATATATATATTAATTAATTAATAGTATATATTAAATATAAATTTTCAAAATGAATAAATTATAATAAAAAAATTAAAAATGAATAAATTAAAAATTATTTAAAAAATTATTAAGGAAGCAATTATTAATAAAAATGAATAGGTAATATATATATATTAATTATAAATATTAATAAAAAATATATATTAAATATAAATGTATATAAAATGATTGAAATGTAATAATAAAAACATATTTATGTCTTATTCATTTTTAATGTTGTTTGATATTTCAATTTAACATATATCAAATGTGTGTTACATTGATTTCACATACATATAGATAATTAATGCATTTTAATAAACAATTCATACACACAAATATTTACTCAATTAATGAAATCTGGTATAAAAACATAAACCACATATTTTTGCAAATTATTCAAATTTTAGTATATTTTATAATTTCGTCATAACATGATACATATAATTATTCAATTTCACTCATTTTTAAAATACATGTACTTATGATTATATATTCATTAATAATGTTAAAAAGTATTTATATTTATAGATATATATATTTATAAATTTATATTTAATATATTTATAAATTTATATATTTATAATTATTATGAATAGGTGAATTTTATTTTTTAAAAAGGTATGTATAAATTTATAAATAAATAATTATATATATTTAAATTATTATAAAATTAAGTAATTTTATCTAAATAACGAAAATATAATATTTATCTATATATTTATTATATATATATATAATTTTAGGTTCATGCCTCAATTTATTCAGGGAAAGAACCTACATTACAAAGAAATTAGGTGACCTACAATGGAGGGATATACTTTGGGAGACTCAAACTAGACACCACACTCAGACCCACAACGGAATCTACAACTGAGCTGTATCACGGGGGTTATATATATATATAATTATATAAATATATAAATATATTAATATATAAATATATAAATATTATTTTTATGAAAATTTATTATTCATATATTTATAAATAAAAAATTTATTCAAATAGTTTTAAAATTATAATAAATATATTTAATAATTATAAGATTATAATAAATATATTTAAATAACAAATATATTTATATATTTATATTATATATATATATATAATGATATAAATATATTTATAATTGTAAAATCATAATATATATTTAAATAATGAATATATTTACTACATATATTTATATTTATTTGTTATATATATATACATAATTATATTAATATATTTACACATATAAATAAATAATTATAAATATATTTATAAATATATATTTATTGTATTTATAAAATTATATATTTTTAATTTTTAAAAAAAATATTAATGTAATTATAAATAAATATTTAAATATTTAAATAATTATATAATTATGCTACATAATTTAAAAAATATATAAACAATTTACAAAATTTTTTATTCATAAATATATTTAGAAATCCTTCATTATGGATAAATTTTTAATGCTGATGAAGGCATATTTCATTAACATATATTTAGTACTCATAAAACTCAATCTTTATCAGTGCTACAAAGGCACTAATAAAGATGTCTTTTATCAGTGCTTATCAATTTAGTAATGATAAAATGGATCTTTAATAGCATTTTTTAAGCACTCAAAAAACTATCTCAAATATATTTAAAAGAGACCTATCAATGACTCATTCAATTATGATTCTAAATATCTAACATAAATCACTTGATGTCAACGCTACTCCTCTATATTCTCTTGGACAAATCTAGGCTAGAATCCAAGGTATGTTATTTTCCTCTATTCCTCTCTCATTATTTGATTTTTTTGGTTCTATGTATTATGTTTCTTCGTTATTTAGAACCTTGATGAACCCTATATCTCATCTCTCTCTCAAATACCTATACCTACACAATGTCACCCCTACAATGTAATCTCATTCCAACTTCATAAGAAACCACTACGAATGAAATCTTCATTCGTTGTTTCAACTGATGGGGATTTTATTTAATGTTTTCATTATATTATTTTTCTTACCCTTTTAATAGTATGGATTGTTGATGTTTGAATTATGTTTTCATGGTATGTAAGGCAGATGAATATGAAAAAATGTTATAGAATATATGAATAATTATGAATATCTAGGTATCTACTGAGAAAATCATCAACAATAAAATTTCGAAGAATGATAGTTGCATATTTTCTCTTAATTAATATTGGATTATTAGTGTCGCATAAGTAATATAGTAGAATGAATAAATTACCTTTTTCATATTTCATAAAATGATAGAATTTTTTATTTTGTTTCGGTATATTTTTGTTCTTTTGAATATTTATTGTTGTTCAAACAAAATGTTTATATAAATTTGGATATGATTTCACATGCTAAATATATTATTGAATAATTATATTATTATATACCACATTCAAGAATTATTAAAAGTGTTATGTTATACTTGTGAAAAATATTAGAATGTTTAGTGTTGCATATCACAATAATATTATATTTATGATTGATGTAATTTCTACCATAAATGAATTAATAAATTCAATCTAGTTAAATGGAAAATTATTTATTGGGATTACATTGTGGTTAGTGGTATGTTGTTAGGGAATGTGAATTATATATTTGATGGAGGTCATACAAACTTTGCAACATCAGTAACAATGATGTGTTATTTGATATTGTTACTTGATTGTGATTATGGATAAAGAATTCATAATCATTTTTAATGCTACAAAGGACCACAGGTTTCATATATAAGGTTATGTAAATAAGGATTCATTTGAGTAAGATAGATATATCATACAATATACTTCATGCATAAAAATCTGCATTTTCATGCATCTTACATGAAAATTGTTACTATCTTTAATAGATATATACTACTTCAATATTCTATTAAAACTAACGTTCTCTGCCTTTATTTAATCCATCCCCAAACACTTTATTTTATTCTATCTCTTGATGATGGATTGGACTCCCTCTTTTAAACTCGCCTTCATCCCATCATTGTGGTTCCAACATTCCTTGATGACATACCTCTCGCTCTAATTGTATATATTAATCTTCATCAATTCCATTTACATGACTTTGAATACCACATCTTCCAACCCATTCTTCAACTCTTTCATCATTTCATCTTGCTATTTTACTAATTCATGAGAACCCCAATAATGGAACCAAAAAATTAATAAAAATGTAATGAATGAATCTTCCTCGATTCTTGATATTTATTTTCTTATGCGACTTGCTCGGTAAATTTTGAAAAAACATCATCAAAAATTACATTTAATTTGACTGAAATCATACTAGATCATATTAGAACTCTACAGTTTGGAATACATGGATGGGAATAGTATTATGATGGGTGACCTCCAAAAAATTCTACTCTTGCAGATTTTTTTATGGAAAAAAATTCCAAACACACCTTCTGATTCTTTTCCCCTTCAACCTTGATAGATTTTAAAGGGTATTAATATGAAACTTGAAGGTATTCCTCCCACAACTATAATATATATTTGTCCCTTATTTTATCTTCGTCATCAAGATACTTTCCCCTGGAAACATAGACAAGTGTCCATTTGTCAATATCTCTCATCCGCCTCACACCAATACCACCACAAGTTTGTATCTCCTCCAATACAGGCACAACATATATCCATCAAAGTGAACATATATCAATTTTCAATAAGAAATATAAAAAAACATAAAAATTAGTAATTATCTTAGGGGTTATAAGTGTGTCTCAGTAAGTGCTTCCAAATGGAGCCTAACATCATTAACCAGTTATTAATATATGTTTCCAAACAGAGCTAAATACACTTCAAATAGAGTAGCAAACTTCATAAAAATAAAGGTGTTATGAAACATAAAAAGGTATAAGGTAAATAAAATTAAATTCATCAATCCTTTAATAATGACTATATCTATAAATGAAATGTTTAAACTATTTTAGTAGGATTTGAATTCTGTCAATATAACTTATGTAAGAAAACATGCATTGGGGTTTATTTTTATAATGTTTTAAATAATTGTTCACTGGAATTGGTGTAATTAGATAAAAATAAACTTAAAGATGTTTTCATTAGATTTATTTTTCTCCAAATATGAAAATTTCATTAAATAGGGTTTTTGGAAAGGCTAATAGAAACTATAATTTAGACAATGTTTGGGGAAAAATAGGGATTTCAAAAAATAAAGGGATTAGGTAATATAAAATTTTATAGATTAATGGAATTAGAATATATTTCAATATTGATTTTAATGTTCATTCTATCATTATTAAAATGTAATATGTCAGAATGAAAAATTCAAATTTCATTTTGGTAGTTTTTAAAAATTAGTGCGTTTAGAGTATACATGAGATGAACTTATTTTTTGAAAATAATAAGTGTTAAGTTCTATGTGAGGGCTAGGTATAGTATGTTAGAATGTGAGTTACTATAGACATGTTAGTGATTTATAGATGGATACTTTGAGGGTGATGTGAAATTTGTGTGGTCTATTCTTTATTGTGGTTTTTCAGAGTTTAGGTTTAACTAATATAGTGTGGAACCCATTGTGTGGTCATCTCCAAAGGTAACCAATTATGTAAATACTTCACCACATTTCAAATGAAATTCATAATAAAAATGACCCTATTATACCCAATTTATGGTTTGGATAAAATAAGTACATGTAATTTTTAAAACAATTAGGAGACAAATTTTATCCCAACCAACTTTATCTTCTGAACAATTATTATTATATTTTATTTCTTGAGACTCATCCCCAATATCTTCTATGATTTTTTAATTACTCTGGGTAGTAGTCATCCAAAAAGATCACAAGTACTTATTATGGGATGAATTTGTTTAGTGTAGTTTAATAAATAGAAGAGGATGTACACAAGAGATGAGGGTAGGTATCAAGAAAAAAATGTAATAAGAAATAATCAAGAGATGAAGATGATGAGGATGACAGTTTTATATAACATTCACATTTAGATGAATTCAAAGCATTACAGCTACTAGAGTGGGGTTATTGTTATCTTAAATTAAATTACCAATTTCCTTAAAAATGGATGAATGCTAATCATTTGAAAAAAGTTTATGAAACTGTGAGACGTGTCATGCACAGATATCCTCAGGATAGGCACCTGATGAATTCTCTATAGGAGGAGAGCGTGATGTCCTTTTTAGAGGACGTACCATGGTATCAGCTGCTTTATAGGAGGAGGTGCTGAAGGAGTTTCACACTTCTACTTTAGCGTTACATCCAGGAGTGGCGAAGAAGTAACAGGATCTTAGACGACAGCACTAGTGGTCGGGTATGAAGAAGGTTGTAGCAGAGTTCATTTCTTGATGCCTCACCTGCCAGCTGGTGAAGGCGGAGCACCAGGTACCAGCAGTCATGGTACAGAACTTGGAGGTCCCAGAGAGGAAGTGGGACGAGATATCTATGGATTTCATGACTAGACTTCCACGTACTTCCAGAGGTCACGACTCCATTTGGGTGATTGTCAACCAACTCGCCAAGTTGGCTTACTTCTTACCCATCAGAGAGAAGGGATCATTAGAGAGATTGGGTCATCTCTACTTTCAGGAGATTGTACGGCTTCATGGTGTGCCATCATCTATCGTCTATAATCGAGATGCTCGCTTTACTTACCGGCTTTGGAAAGGGTTGCAGGAGGCATTCGGGATGCAGCTACGTCTGAGCACTACCTTTCACCCTCAGACAGATGGACAGACGGAAAGGACAATTCAGACTCTTGAGGACATGCTCGGTGCTTATGTCCTCGACTTTGGTCACAACTGGGAGGACCACCTACCCTTTGTGGAGTTTGCGTACAACAAAAGATACCACTCCACCATCGGATGGCACCATACGAGGAATTGTATGGCCGACCTTGCGGATCACCTCTGTGCTGGATAGACCCCGGGGAGTCAACACTTGTGGGACCGGAGATGGTCCAGGCCACAACAGAGAAGGTCTAGGTCATCAAGGAGTGGATGAGGACAGCTCAGAGCCAGCATAATTCTTATGCTGACAGGAGGCAGAGACCACTAGAGTTTGAGGATGGTGACCACGTCTTCTTGCAGGTCTCACCTCGACGTGGATTATGGAGATTTGGCCAGAGCGGCAAGATATCTCCATGCTTTATCAGACCATTCCAGGTCCTCTGCAGGATAGGCGAGGTGGCTTATTACATGGCTCTACCACCTCAGTTGCACCGAGTGCACGACATCTTCCACGTATCTCAGCTAAGAAGATACGTGTATGACCCGATGTATATCATCGACCATGGGGAGCTGGACATTGACGATGCGGAGACTTTTGCGGAGGTCCCGGTGGAGATCAAGGATCGACAGGAGTGGGTCCTACGTGGGTGGTCGATTCATCTAGTGCGCATCAGATGGAAGCACGGGAACCTCCAGGAGAGAACATGGGAGCGTGAGGCTCAGATGCGTGCTCAGTACCCTCATTTGTTCCCCTAGTTTTGTGTTGTATCTTTATGAGGACGTAAATACATTTGGTGGGAGTAATGTAAAGACCTGTCAATTTCAAGGGAAATTTTTTCTTAATTTTCTTTGGGATTTTACGAGTACGCAGTTTTTGACGGCACTTGATTCTGAGCCCTGATGTGCCCAGAATCAATTTCCGAATTTTAGCTCGGGTACGTTCTTTGAACGAATGAGCGGGTTTTCCTAACTTTTGAAAAGGTGCTCATAATCAAAATCTGAGGGCACCGATGAAACCGCAGCGCCGGTAATTTCTTAGGAACACCTATTCTGGAGTTGCGTTTTCTCAGGTGTGGTTATTAAAAAAGGGGTTAAATAATGAATAAAATAAAATTTGTGCAACAATTTTTATTTTATTTTCTAAGTAGTTAAAACCTATGTATGGAAGTTGAGGTGGGAACCACTAAATCCTAACCCCTCTTGAGAGAAAATTAGTCAGGTGGGCCCCACACGATCCCCACCTTTTCAACTTCCTCAAAACCTCCCATTAAGTTCGCAATCACCCCATTATTTGAGTAACACACCCGCACCCCCCCCCCACTAATTGCAAGTTAACTCTCTTAATAATAAATTGATTAAGTTATTCAATGTAATTAATTCGTGAATTCTTTTGAATTTCGAATTTAATGATGGCTTGTGTGTGTTAATAAAATAAGACAAAATCTTATTTCTTTGGGGGTTCATTTTGTTGTGCGAGAAGGTTTGGAGAGGAATTTCTCAATCCATCGAAACTTCATCTTCTTCATTGGAGAACGCGAAGAACGACGAAGAACACTGGCCTCTGACAAAAGACGACGAAGAACGCTAGTTCCTCGGCAGCGACCACGACTGCACTGAAATCCTCCGTGGGTTCTGCATCGATGAAGACCGTACTAAAATCCTCCATTGGTTCGACGGTGATGACTACTGTTCTTGTATCCTATGTGGGTCTGGTAGTATTACTGTACTTGTATCCTACGTGGGTCTGGCAGTATTTTCCCTCTATTGTAGTATCCTACGTGGGTCCGACAGAGTCGCTGGACATGTATCCTACGTGGGTTCGACAGCTTAGCTGGTTTAGTATTCTACGTGCGTCCCAGCTTAGATGAATTAGTGGCTACATCTGATAATCTCTATCACCTTACGAAGAAGTATACATGTGTGATCTGAGTCTTGAATTTCAATCATTATGTTCGATATGATTGACTTTCTTTCCTATGTGTATTGTGTTGTGATTTCCTGTGTGGATTGGGTTGTATTATCTTACGTGGACGTGATCGAACTTGGGCTCGGATGTTGGAGATGAAATGGAATTGATGACATAGGTATATGTATGGGTATATACCTAAGCAATGTTGGATGATACTTCATGATTGTATCTTTCCTTTGTGGATTATCCTTTGTGGATTCTGGGAGACCTTCAGGGGTCTCGGGGTCCCTACTGAGTAGCGTATACTCACCCCTGAACGGCCTATTCCCGCACTAAGTTGTGTTGGATGGAGACGATGGACAGCGTTGATCGTGGTTGAGGCTTGTGGAGCAGGCCGGTACTTGGAGGTGGACCACTGAGCGGGACGTACATGGAGTGGACGGTTGGACCCGAGGAGCTGAGGAGGCTCTCTGTACCCACCCTTCATGTGGGACTTCCAGTGGACGGCTCGACGTTGCTGCTTTACTTTTAGTTGTTGTACTTTCTTTCCAATTGTACTTTACTTTAATTTTTGGCTTGTATTCTGGCTCATTTACTTTCCGCACTTACTAATGTACCCAGTTTTAATTAGTGTTTACTTTTTTGGGCTTACTCTGTTGTGTTTGTTTACTTTATAAGGCAATGACTTCCCCTTTTTCTGGTATTTACGCCTTTGGTGCTAGTCGCTAGCCCCTGGACTATGGGAGGCGGGCTTGGGGTAGTCACGGCATGGGTACCGAGGACGGGTCATGAAAAACTAAATCTCCACCCATCAGTTAGTTATGAACACATTATAAAGTAGGAAACATTGAATTATTTCATCAATCGTTGTTGTGAGAAATCATTTCAAGAGAATTCTTGTCAATAATATATTATTAGAAATTATTTATTTTTTCCAACTTGATTCAAAACTGTTAATTTAAAAAATAGAAAAAGTTTTCTAAAAGTAAAGAACGTACATCAAAACCAATATACCCATATCGCAAAGTAAGGATGGGTTATGCTTCACTATAGAAGAAATTTGTACAAATTTAAATAAATAAAAAAAGTCTAATTATATGATATGAAGAAACATATGTTCCTTTTTCTATATGCATATTGATGAATCAAAATCTAAATCCCTTTCCATCCCATGTCATGTATTATGTGGGAAGGCTTGTTTATATAAGGATGGTAAATTAGTTGATAAAAAATAGTTTTGAAAAAATGTATAAGTATGAAATAATTATAATTATTTATTATTTAAAATGGAGTTAAGTAAACATATCTATTTATATTCATATTTTATATATGGTTTAGACATAAGAATCAACAATGACCATGCTAGAAGAAAAGCTACTTCCAGTATCTTTGAAGTGGCCCGAACAATATAGTCGTGTTGGAGTATTAAATTTTAGAGTTTCTCATCAAACATATTTTGAGAAGATAAAACCACATGAATATATATATGTAATTTGGTTAAGTGATTTTAGATAAAAATATACTCACTACAAAGGATCAAAGGGAACTGGCAGTGGAACAAAGATCCGCACATGAACAAAATTATATCACTAAGTTTGAGGATACTCTTTCCCTCCAACACATACCTTACCTAGGGTTATTAATTTTTTCATTACTCTTTCTCTTAAATATGAATCATAAATCTTCGGATAACTTTATATTACAAAAATTTTGAAGGGTATAATTATATTTTATTTGTATCTGTCAACACCCAGGCAATGAATTATTGTAATAGGTACAATGTATAATATCCCGAGAAACCAGATACATATTAAATACCTCCAAAAAGATCACATGAGAGTGTGGATTGAGGTATCTCATGATCCGACTACTGGGTTTCTAGTTCCACATGATGATCTAGATAATTCAATGGTGTATGATGTTATTAGAGCTTTTATAGAATGGTCCTCTAATATCATAAAGACACATAAAGTATGTCTTTAAAAAATCGTATGAAAAACCAAAAAATGTTGATGATAAAAGGTATGAAGTGAGGTATGATACTACATATGTATAAAGTGGTGGGAAAATGGAAGGTAAGATCCAGAAAGTCTAGTTAATTGACAAAAAAATAAAAATGACCTTCTAAGAGTACCTTCTCCCCACCGGTTCAAGAGAAACAGTTATTATCATCACAACATCATGAAGATACCACATTTAAATATAAAAATATGTATTATATTCCATATGAAAAAGAAATATATAGAGCTTCCATAACATTACAGAAATTTTCTTAAGACTATAAATGATATTCTCAAGCATTAATGGTTGGGAATTTTAGTTTTGAATACATATATATGGAACAATTTTATAATACGTCTATCAAAATAATGAGATTATATTTTTATTAAATTTAATAACTATTGATATTTTCTATAAGAAATTATATTTCTACTATATAAATGGAAGTTCATTTGAGAAACAATTCAGATTCATTAATCATTGTATTATTCCTCTATAAAAAAATAAATTGGGAAAAAAAGAAATTGACAATAAAAGAGATGAAATACTTGAAGCATTTCATCATAAAACATCAGAAGACATATTATTTTCGATTCCTAAAATTCAGAAGTAAAAATGTACACTCTGATCACATAAACTATATTTTTAATTTTTTAATTAATTATTTTATTTTTTATATACAACTAGATGGTGACAAAAGTCAATATGGATACCCCAAAAAATTATTTTTCGGACCAACAAAAGGATAACCAACCAACTGACCACACATGATGTTTATTGTGAATTTTTATGAAACATAAATCAATATTTTATAGATTAAATTTGAATTATATACTTCAATCTGTGATTTAACAAGAATTTTATTATGATAGGGTGGTCCCTAAATAGAGGCTAAATCTTGGCATCAAGTCGGTGTCTGAAGTGATAAAGCCTGTGAATTACTAAAAATAGAAGAAAATAGGGTATATATAGAAATAATTAACAATAAAAACATTTGTAAACAATTTTCATATTGTGGTCAATGTTTTTGTAGTTTCTAAAGCAAGATAATAACATCAATTGTGGATATTTTGTTTGAAAATTTATTTGAGAGATCATAAAGCATGAAAATACAATTATCCCCCAACTAGTGATTTTCGATGGAAATTAAAATTTCATTAAATATATTTCTTAATCATTTTTTGTCTTTATTTTCTAAATAAATTCAATATTACTGACAGATTTATAGTCAAAAAAAGACGTAAATTTTTTTACAGATGATTGGAAAGCATACATGTTATTAGAATGAATTCAAATGAGAAATTTACTTTATTACCAACTATTTTTGGGATCTAGTATGAGTTGTAACCGTAGAAATATATTTGGGATGTCAAACAGTAGTGTCACAATGCCTATATATTGTTTTTGATCTATTTCTAAAGGATATGTTTAATGGATGAAATCAATTTTTGTATGTGCAGGCCTGCAAACAATAAAAAAGACGGCAATAAAAGAGGCAGAGTTAGAGGAATAAAAGGTGGTAGAGGAAAAGTCAAATTTAGAGACCAAGGTGGATGAGGTGTCAGAGGCGAAGACGTAGGTGGAGACAGAAGTGGAGGATGTGATGAAGACCCAACATGAAAACAATAAAATTTAGAATGTGGATTATACCAAGATTTTGTTTTAGATAATTTTTTGAAGTGTGTAAAAAACACTTGTCACTTAAGATAAGACCATTGTGAAATTGTTTTAGGTGGACTATTGAAAAAAAAATTCACCACTTGTTTAAGTGGTTATATACTGGAATTTAAGTGGAGGAATTTTTTCCAGAAACCAAAAAAATGCCAATAATTTTTTCAAACTGATTATCATATGCTATAATTTCTATTGGATCATTCCAAGTACTATAAAAGATTGATGAATTATGAAAGAAACCCCTCACAATGAATCAACAGAACAAGAACAACAAAACAGTTATAGATTCTTTCCTATAACATATCTACACTATAATGAAAGGGTCTTAGTAGTCCATCAAATAGTCACTACAGAGTCATACAATACCAATACAATCTTAAAACAGGTATATAATCCAACTTAAAATTTTGAATAAATAAGTGTGTAATAAACCACAAAATTCCATAGGTGTATGAGAGAACCATTAGAGGAAAACCATCATTCATAGATAAGTTTCATCAATTAGGGATAGTGTCAAAGGAAACATGGCATCAAATTAAAACAAACCACCTTGAATTTTCATAAAATAACAATATAGTGGTTTTACTTTAGTGGGTTGTGAAATTATTTAGTCTATTCGATAATCAATTAAATGCATGATATAATTTAAAAAATTAATCTAAAATCTATACAAGTAACATTCATTATGAAGGTTCACATTCATTATGTAAAATGATCAACTCCCACAAGATCATGAATTACAAACTTCTCATAATTATTAATAAATAAAATATGGGAATAGGTGTATTCACATTTTAATGACCAAATAACAATAATGATATGTTAGATTTTGTCATCATCCATAAAATGAATTCATATTGTTTTGAAATTCAGATTAATTTTTGTAAAAAACAAAATTAGTATACCTGAAACTAGTCAAATACGTCCATATTGTTTGGTACTTTAGGAAAATGATTCATAAGTCATTTTTGATGTATAGAAATCATCCTCACCTCAATTTGATACATGATATCTCTGGTATTACTCAAAATGTTCGTTATCAATTTAATATTTCAATTTTAATAAAATACAAAAGTCATTTGAAACATATAAGAATCATTTTTAGCTCAATATGATGTGCAGTGTGACCAGTATAGCTCCAAGTGCATCTTTTTATTCAAATTTGACATTAATTTTAGTAAAAAAAGACAACTCAAATACTTAAAACTAATCAAACACATTTTGATTATTTTGGTACATTAGTAAAATGATCTATAATTCATTTTTTTATTTGTAAGAATCAGATTCACCTCAATCTGATTCATGATATACCTGTTATGACTAAAAGTGTCTCTTATTAGTTTAAAATTGGCATTTTAATGCAAAACAAATTTTCACTCACTGAAAACCAAGAAAAATCACTTGTATTTTCTTAATAATTTGAGAATATTATTCATAATTAGTTCATGATGTTTGGATCCATTCTCACATAAAACCCATACACAAAGAGACCTATATGACTCAAAGTGAAATTTTCCAGTTTGAAATTTTATTTTAGTAAAAATGTAGTCGGTGAACTCAAAATCAAGTAAAAACATTTTTATTGTTTTGATACTTTAGTAGAACCATACCTAAGTAGTTTGGGACGTGTATGAATCATCCCCACCTCAATTTGACACACGGTGTGATGGTTATGACTCCAAGTGCATCTTTTTATTCAAAATTAATATAAATTTAGTATAAAAGATTACGAAAATACTCAAAACCATGAAAAAGTATTTTTATTGTTTTAGTACATTAATAAAACTATACATAAGTCATTTTTTATGTGTAGAGATTAGATTTACCATAATCTGATCCATGATGTTCCTGAAATTAATCAAAGTGTCTGTCTCGCTCATTGAAAACTAAGAAAAACACTTTTATTATCTTGGTAATTTAGGAAAATGATTCATAATTAATATTTTATGGGTAGGAATTAGACTCATATCGATCTCACACATGATGTGACCTGTATAACTCAATGTGAGAGTTTTCAGTTTAAAATGACATTTTCGTAAAAAAACACAAGTGTTGTACTCAAAAATTAGGAAACACTTTATGATTGTTTCTATAATTTAGTAAAATGATCCATTAGTAATTTGGGATGTGTAGGAATTACGCTCACCTCAATCTAATGCACTGTGTTACCGGTATGGCTCCATGTGAGTCTTTTTTTGAAATTGACATTAATTTTAGTGAAAATGACCAACTCACATATTACAAATAGAGAAAAATCATTTGGATTGTTTTGATACTTTATAGGAATCAGCCTCACCTCAATCTGATCCATGATGTTCTTCGTATGACTTAAAGTGTCTGTTATCAGTTTCTAATTGACATTTTAATAAAAAAAACTATCACTCAATGAGAACTAAGAAAACATTCTTGTATTTTATTAATATTTTATAAAAATGATTCTTAATTAGTTTGTGACTTTTAGGAATCAGTCTCTTGTAAAACCCACACATGATGTGACCTGTATGACTCAAAGTGCATGTTTCTAGTTTAAAATGACATTTTAGTAAAAAACACAAGTGGACAACTCAAAACGAAGTAAATTCATTAAAATTGTTTTTATACTTTTTGAAAACGATCCTTAATTCATTTGGGAAGTTTATAAAAAATTATCACCTCAATCCGATGTATGATGTGATCATTATAACAACAAGTGTGCCTTTTTAATCAAAATTGACATTAATTCTAGTAAAATAAAAACTGACATACTCAAAACCAAGAAAAACAATTATATTATTTTGTAACAATAGTAAAATGATCCATAAGTCATTTTGGATGTGTAGGAATCAGCCAATCCCCAATCTGATACATGATGTGCTCAATGTGGCTAAAAGTGTCTATTATCAGTTTAAAATTGACATTTTAATACAAAAAAAATCAATCCCTACAAACTAAAAAAATACAGTTGAATTTTATTTTCTACTAAGGAAAATGTTTCATAATTAATTATTTACATTTATGAATCAGTCTAAATTAAACCCAAACATGATGCGACTTGTAAGACCCAAATTTCATGTTTCCAATTTAAAATGGAATTTTATCAAAAAACAAAAGTGGAATACATAAAATTAGGGTTACACATTTGTATTGATTTTATAAATTTTTTTAAATGATTAATAAGTCATTTAGGACGTGTATGAATCAGGCACCCGAAAATCTGACACATAGTGTGACCGACATGACTCAAAGTGCATCTTTTTACACAATATTCAAATTAATTTTTTTAAAAATGATAAATTGTATACTTAAAACCTAGAAAATGCATTCTTATTATTTTTTTATGGTTCAAAAATTATTTATAAGATGTTTTTTGTGGGTATTAATCTATCTCACCTCAATATGATACAATATGTTCCTGGTAAGACTCAAAGATTCCCTTATTAATTTAAAATTGACATTTTAATACAAAAAATGTCACTCACTAAAAACTGAACAAAAGAACTCACATTGTCTAGATAATTTAGGAAAAAAATTCAGAATTAATTTTTGATTTCTAGGAATTAGCCTCATGTCAAACCCACAAAATATGCAACATGTACGACTCGAATAATTTTTTCCAATTTAAAAATATATTTTAGTAAAACACATAAGTGGCATACTTCATATTGAGGAATGGAATTATAATTGTTTTGATACTTTATTAAAACAATCCATATGTCATTTGGGACATGAAATAATTAAGTTCACCTCAATATGATGCAGGTAGTGACTGGTATGACTCCAAATGTGTCCTTTCAATATAATGGTGTCATTTTAGTTTCAAATGCACATCACATCACCCAAACCGACCAAACAATCCTAGATTGTCTTCTCATCATTTTATCTACTATTACTTAATTAAGTTTGTTATCATTTTTATTTTATACTTATTTAGTTAATTTTCATAGAGGTAATACTTGAATATGAACAATAAGTGGCATGTGATGTGAAAAAATCCACTACAACACAATCTGATACACAATGTTTCTACTATGACTTATAGTTTAGTTTAAAATTAATATTTTCTATTTAATATATTTATTTATATTATTACAAAATGTAAGAATTTATTTCTTATAATAATGCATTATTTTTTTCAATCAGGGTTGTTTATTATTTTATATATGTGTTTTCATTTTCTCTATAATAGGGTTTTTTTCTTTTATTTGTATTAGAAATTTTATTTCATTTAAATTATGTATCTATATCTGATTTTTCTTATTTATGGTGTTCTTTCTAGTGTTGTAGTGTGATACTATAGCACATTACAGTATTCCTTATTTCTAGGGTTGCAGTCTGTTGAAACATCACATTATAGTATAAACCTTTAATAATTCTTTAAAAAACACTGATAAAGCCTTCATTTACCATCGCATGTAGAAGCACTAATTAAGTCTCCCTTTACCAGTGCTAAATAAATAAGCTAATAAATAGTGTATTTTATCCTCCAATGGCCCTAAGGCCTTAATTTTTTATTGATTTTTGATAATCCACCTTTCAATGGGTGAGGTGGAACAATTATAAGGCTCGTTGGCGTAAGAATTATGTGGCACGTAGGCCTTAGAGGAATTCATTTCCCGTAGGCTTCAAAAAATACATACAACCCAGACAAATTACATGGAACTTCCCCTCCCCAGCATCTTCATCATGAAATCAGCTCTCCACCTTTGCATGGTTGTTCGGAAAGGCATTCTTGTGCATACACAGGCTTGTCCTGATAGTAGGTTCCATACCCTCTCATTATTGTAGTCCGTTTAGCTTCTGCTGTGGTGAAATCTCCTTTCTCATTCTCCTTGTAGAGCTTGTTCCTTGTTGGTTGTCTGGTTTGCATCTTCACTTAAAGTGGCTCGAAGGCCTGAGGTGGCCCAAAAGCCTTACTGATTAAAAAAATTGTATTTTATCCATGTTGTGGTATTATGTGATTTTTTATCACTGATAAAGTCATATTATAGCACTTAATATCCTATTTTAATGTAGTTAGGTGTTAAATTCTACCCCCTTAAAATGAATTTCACCACCAAAATTCATCATGGTCTTGAAAGGTTCAACATTTGAAAATTCTATTACGGAAATCCATTTCATAAAAAGGGTTCATGAAACATCCTATTGAAGAAGATAAAGGGGTGTGTAAATGTAAACTAGAATAACACATACTAGATTTTATAATTTTAGAACTTTGGTGTTAAGTGGAAACAAAGACATAGAAGACAAAATTTACACCCAAATACCGATAGAGAGTGATAGAAAACAATGATTAAAAGAAAGTGGGTTATTAGGAAAAGGTTAATGATCAAAAAACCATAAACTAAATAAGCATGAAAAAGGACATTAATATCATCAAAAATGATGATCCAGGATAACATTTTATTTCAATATCCTTTTTTTCAATATGGGGAATTTCGTATCTATGATGCTCTAAATAACAACTATAAAAGAATCATAATCTATTACTTTTATCTCTACTTTAAAAAAAGGTTAGTACTAGTAATCCAATATGTATAAATATTCATATGTTGAAGTAATGTGTTAATCTCTAAAATCTTATACAAATATCAACTTAAATCATTCCATAAATATTTAACCTTATAGCCCTTCCAAAATTAAAAATTTATAAAGAAGGTCACTAAATTTCTAAAAAATATCAAAACATTACACTCACATATATTATAAATTAGCTCTTGTTTATTAAATACCAAATATGTGAATATCTTCATCATGTATTCTCCTAAAATATTGTAATATCATGATTTACCAAAAAACATATTGAAACATGCATACTTCCTTATTGGATATATTTCATAAATCCTAAAATCTTGTTAACTCCATCAAGGACAGAATAAACCACTTTTTCAAAAAATCATTAATTAGTTCAAAGGTAGTCAGTGCTATCCATTCTACATTATACATATCCATCATCTCTTTATCCTAAAATCATTATCTCAACATTTGGAACATATTAAGGGTTATCTTCCCTTATATGAAATATCACTTATCTATGAGATTACTTTTCTATTCCATCAATAACATTTAATAAATTTTTGAAAATCATTAATGAAAAACTTATACTACATATTCCTTATATATTTCATGATTCATATAAAAGAGTCCTTTAATTCTAATACATTAATTATTCAATCAATAAACCACAACATTAATCAATTAAATAAGCCTCATCATCTTATTCTTTAAAACCTATTTTATTTCATATGTCATCTGTAATATATTATTCATTATCATTATAACCATTAATCAAACTATCTTGTTGATTTTCATCATGATCTTTCCCCTAGGACATCAATCTTCATAATGACCATACCCTCCACATTTGAACCAATCATCCATTGATAATACATTATAGAGATCAATATTCTCACCCATTGTGTAAACCAAACTTTTCATTTTTCTTTTGTAGTTTATTTCTTTTTTCCCTTATTTCCCACACCCAAAACATCTTCTAGTCCCTCTGTGACATTCCCTTGAGTGATTCTTTCTACATTATAAACATATAATAAACTTCATCTTATTTCCTCCATGGTCTCAACTACACAAACTCTAATAAAAATATATCCTTATTCTCTTTTTTGAGTGTGAGAGTTGGTTAAGGTGTATGTTGTTAATCATGTTATGTGATAACAGGTATGGCATGATCAAGATATCATTTACTCTTGTCATTTTCCCATTTGTATACTCATCAAAAAAACTCCTCACACTCAATGTTATCGTAGATAATTCAGGTTCTCATCATTAACTATAACCCAAATTCATAGTGTGAGAAACACTAATAATAGTGGAAAACAAAATATTCATAAAAAATAACCTATATGATGTTTAAATCATGACACATTACTTTCAATAAATAACTTATTATATTTTCTCTAGACCATTCATAGTCACCGTTAATTTAAATCCTTCTTGATGGTTTAAAAAGAGTTTGAATTTACAAAGAAAATACCCTAGGATTGTCAAACTAGGATCGTAGAAAGGCACTTTATCATGCACCAGGTGACAATTGAGTATAGGTTAATGCTACATTTTCAAATTTATTACCACTATATACCTCTTTTCTAGAGCCACATCCAATTTTATTATCGATACTAAGATGCAATTTCTTGGAAACAACTTTCTCTATCCTTACCAAAATTCTAGGAAATTTTCCTATAAAATAACACATCCTCAGACTTATCCATAGAGACATCCCTAAACATATCCATAGAAATATCCCTAGGGATCATGATAAATTTTTCTACTCTGGGTTTCTGAATGTTAACTAAACATATCCTCTGATACCAACAATAGAGAACTGGTATTTTTATATAGAGATATTATATCTTTTAATGTGAATATTCAATAGATCACACAACCACGTTCCTAAGGATCATACTAGTTTATTTTGTTTTGATAATATGTTCACAATATTCTAAATTGGGTAAATATCTTAAAAATATCCCACAAATATTATCTCACTGATTACTCCTCTTAGGAATACCCTACATAAACCTTTCTTCATAACTTGGGGAACGAAACATAAGAAAGTTTGATCTCATATGATCAATATAGGTAAATAAAATATATGTCAATCTATGATAATATGAAAATATAAGATAACAATAAGAGTATTTAATCATGAACATAACTTAAAAATTTCATACCCAACCTGTCATATATCATAAACATGAGTCATGGAATAGAACTTCATAATTTTCAAAATCTTGTCCCATACGAGTGATATATCATTCTAAAACAACTGTGAACCATACAATCATATCATAAAAGTGTCGAAACATAATAAATATTGAAATACATTTCATATGTAAATATTAACCACAAATCCCATCAACATAGTGTACTAGAACACATCACTTATATCCCATAGTGGATCAAGACACACCAGTTTACCAGAGTCAATCGGGACACACCAATTTCCCATAGTGGATCCAGACACCACTATATCCCACAGTGGATCTGGTCCGTTGAATTTTTTCCCATCCTTATATAATGAGATATAAATATTTAGTCAATTAAATGGAGGATAATATAGGTCCCACCCATCACATAATAAAAACCATACATATTTCTGCCACAAGATAATAAAAAAATTATAATATTATGAACCATGAAATGAAATGGGATTCATAAACATTTCATTATATCATAACCTATATAAAATAGAATGTTTTCAGAATCATTTCATCATTTCCTCATTTCATGACCCATAGAGAAAGATGTGGGTTTCATAAGAATTTTATTGTGGTATAACACATAGAAGGGAAATTAGTATCATAAACATCATGCCAACATAAACATAAACCATTCTTAGATAGAATAAGAATGGTATCATTGGTTCATATCTCTCAAAAATCATATTTCACATCAAAGTATTCCATTTTATATGTAGATTGATTTCAAAAGGTAAATCAAGTAGAACATTTCTTGAGGAAGATATGTTTTCTTTAAAAATTCACTTTTTAAAACTAAATATTATCAAATTATTTTGTAAATTATTTTATTTTAAATTAATCTATAAAACCAATAATGGAATCTTTAAAAATCATTTAAAATGTTTCTTGATGAAAATATAATTTCAAAATGGAAAAAACCTTTTTAAATTAGAAGATAGTTTGAAAATAATTTTATTTGAAAAGTACTTCAAAAACTTATAAAGGAATCTTCAAAGTAAATAATGATCATGATGAATGGATTCTTCTTTCATTAAATACACATTAAAACAATGATTCCTTTCACATTTTTAGTAAAAAAATAAGGAGTGTTTTCAGAAACAAAATGAAGATTCATTCTAAAAAATAAAAATTCAAACATGGGAAAAAATTAATTTTACAATTCATAGTGAAATAGTAAAAACTTTTGAAAATAGTTTTAGAAAACATGTTTTGGAATAAAATGGATTTCTGAACGAAAAGTTAAATAAGTTAACATTTTTTTAAAAAAAAAAATCGAATATATTTTCAGTGAAAAAGTGTGGTTAAATGGTGTTGTTACATAAAAATATCATTAATAACCAAAGGAGAATAAAATTAATGATTTTCCTAAGAGATGGATCCTAATATTTACCCATCATAAATATAATCATAAATAATCCAAACAAATGATGAGATCGTAACATAACATCTTTACGACATTGATAACATTGAATCATAGGCCCCATGAAAGAATAAAATTAAATAAAAATTATAAAAATAATGAGAATAAATAAATTCATCATATTAGATTTCAAATTGGATTTATATATCTACCTCATAAATGAATATATGTGCATAACCTAACATATGCCTCAAAGAAAGAAAATTGAGAGAAAGATCCCTTACCACATTAGAAATATTTTAAAAAGTAATACACAATTAAGAATAAAATAAAATTAAACATTAATATAATGAAAATAGTGGGATTCAAGATATAAAATTTCAAATGTATAGTATATACAATACATAAAATAAACCATTAGTGAATTTTCATGTCTCTCAAAAATAAAAGAGATACTATAAATCCCTTATTGTATGTCTCGAAATCCTTCATACTCATTCAAACCTACTATATAATAAATATTAGTTTATTATAAATCTATTTCAAAATCATAATTATATATATCAAACCATGTAGGATTTTCTTATGACATTTTATTACCCATTTATCTATAATTCCTTGCTAAAGTCACGTTTCGGGTAATAACTACTCTTTTGTATATGTTTTGATTGATTGTTTTCATTAATCATTATTTTGAATTGGAAAAATAATCAACATAATAATAATAAATAGATAATTATCATATTTATATATAAATTATACTTTTAATACCAATCATTAATGATATTTTTGAGAAATGAAGTATGTTTCATTCATGGAGATGATATGTCTTACGTAATCATGTGTAACGTTTCCTTTTTTCATTGATTGTTATGGATTCGAGGTAAGTAATATATAATATTTTCATAGTTATAATAATGACATAAGTACCATATTAATTACCTAAATATACTTATATAAATCATCTATGTTTTTTGTTGAGGAAAAGTGAGTCCCATCACATCATAAAGATGGTAGACCACACAGACATGAATAATGTTGTCATCTTTAAATGAGTGAAAGGTAAGTGAAAATGATATATTATCTTCTCATAATGATAAATATTTCAATACTATCAAATTTATTTCATTTATTTCATATATATTTATTTACATTCCCCTTTTTATCTTTGATGTAAAGTGTTAGTGAAAACAAATCAAAACGCTTCACGAGGTGGTAGTCTGCCATACACATGATGGACATTATCATATCCCTTATAGAATGAAAATTATATATAGAGATATAAATGAATAAAAAGGTAAAATTATGTTATAAATATACTATATATCCATTATCATACCCAACCATGGGAGGTGGTAATGAAAAAATATATATCATTGGTTTATGAGGTGGTAGTCCACCGTATACATGACTAGTTATTTCAAAACCCATTTGATGGAAGTGGAGATGGTTGTAGGATATGTCCTAAAAATATAATAATAAAGTATATGGTATATAATTATATTATTATATCATCAGGATTTCATAATAATTTATGGGGGTGTAGGAAAAATTAAATGAAAACCCTTGTTGAATTGTGTTGCCTCATTTTTGGGTATTCTCCTAATGTTTTCACCAAATGCCTTACTAGTCTGGATTTTTTCACAAAATATCGAATCTATGATGATATTAGGGAATTTATTAAGTGATATTGGAAGTTTTTGGTCAAGTAAAATGTCTTGAAATGTGTGAAGAAGTGAGGAGAGTGATTTCTCTTTTACAATTGAGGAGGAGTGACATTTATTTAAAAACCAAAACGTATTCAATAATGGGAGGTCACTATCACCTCATGTGGCTCAAAAACTAATAAATAATGGATGGTAAGGATTATTCGTTCAATGCAAACCTCCAAAAAAATAACACATCTTTAAAATATTTCATTCTCAATCTTTTATGTTTTAATTAACTTTACCATTTAAATGTTCAACATGATAACTAGTTTTTTTTAACTAAGGTAATTAATAATTTAGGACTAAAATAAAATGATACTTATTATATAATTCAGTAAAACTAATTATAAATATGAAATTAAATTTATCAAATAAAAATCATATATTTCGACAACTAATTTTAACCCGAGCGTGTGTATCATGCAAAACCAGGTTTTAAGCTTAATCATTGAAATTAATTTCTTACTATTTTCACAAATCATTATGGTCAAAACTTCTTTTGAAATTATTATATAATAAAAAATATTTTTATTATAAATTTGGACTTAAATTCTCAAAATTAAATTCATAGAATTGGGAAATTGTAACTTAAAATTAGTCCCCCAAACGTGTTGAGAAAGTGAGATTTTAAAAAGAAAAATATTCAAACATTTAAAAATATTTTACATTGAAATTGATTATAAAATTGATTCAAATGACCTAGATTATTTTAATAGATATATATATATATATATTATCTAATTTTACTTTAAAAACGATTTTAAAAAAAATATCTTTTTAAATAATATAATCAAAAAATCATTTTTCAAATAAAATTCAGTATTTTTCAGTATTCGTCAAAAAATTAATTTTTCTAGAAAATTCAGAAAACAATTACCCAAAACTAATATTGAAGTTATGATTTCAAAAAAATACTAGAAGTTTCATGAAAAAATTAAAATCTGTGTGCAAAAAGGTGAAAAATTTGATTTTTAGAAGAACAAAATTATTTTTTACGCATATGATTTTATTTATTCTTATATCATACATAGAAAACACATAAAATAAATGTTAATCAGTTATTGAATATATAATATATATATGTTTCATTTAAATCCCTCACCCAAATTTATTTTTTTAATTTATTGAGGTAAAATGCCTTTGTGTTCATAAAAATAGTTTTTCACAACATGATTTCCTTTATTTGAAAATATATATTATTTTAATTGATAATTAATTGGTCACTAAGAAATTCATTTTTTATAAATTTTTATACCATATATTTTCATAATTTATCTATTCTTAGTCATACCCTTCACTCCAATGGCTAGGTGATAACTACCATCTTAAATAATAATATTTTAATATTATTTTCTGTTTTGTTTAACTCATCATTGTGTATAAGAAAAGACACACTCAGAGTTGAATGTAACATAATATAAAGTGATTTTTCATGTAATGTGATCTGAATATAGTGTTTCATGTAATGAAAAATATCGAAATGAATAAATTTAATTTAATGAAAAAAAATTCAAAACATATCAAGGTGTTACTGAATTCTTATTATCATAACATAGAAATTAATATTTTTTAATTGAAAACAAAAATAATTGGGATTTTAGGAAAAGGAAATGATATATATAAATACATATTT
Source organism: Viscum album (assembly GCA_963277665.1). Lineage (NCBI taxonomy): Eukaryota > Viridiplantae > Streptophyta > Magnoliopsida > Santalales > Viscaceae > Viscum > Viscum album. Next base: position 387,973,555 of record OY728146.1, read on the forward strand.
TTCTGTGTGTGGAAAGTCAATAAAAAGATGATATACTATAAATGTTTTCAAGAAGGAAATTGTCTTCATTGAGAGTTCACAGTGATTTTATCATGGTTCTTAACAATATTTTTATTATCTAATCCAATGTTGTGATGAAGAAATGTCACTCAAAAAACTATTTTTTTTAAAAGTGGTTTAACAACATAGATACTTGAAATGTCCCAGATCCGGGTGCCACCCAAAGGTGCCTCATACCTAGTTGGTCACATGAACTCAAGTGCATTTCCCAAAACACTAGATGCTACTGACTAGCTGTGAGGTCCAAGGTTAGATAATGGGGAAACTATGCCTCATTGGATGAGTATACATAGCAGAAACAAATAGTAAACAATAGTGGAAGCAGTAATACCACAAAAGTAAACAATGAAAGACTAAAATTAAATTCAATAGATACCAAAATGTATATATTTGATGCATGGTATATGTATCTAAGAAAACAACCAAACAATTCACAATGATAGAAAGAAACACATAAACCAAAGTACAAAAGATACAAGTAAACTCTAGCAGTATCACATACCTCAGCTTAGTCACATTCTCTCTAGCTCCAATAGCAATAAAGTACGTGAGGAAGAAGGGTGATTTCCTTTATCTGTACCTGTATTCATATAATATTCATGGGTACAAAACATGACCCAAACAGGGTGTAAGTAATATACAAAAATGAAGAAATAAAATAGGAACTAATCAAGAGTAAACAATATTACAGTTTTCAAATACTTTCATTTACATTTATTATTCATCCTTTGAATCATGTAATATCAGGATCTAGCCTAAGATCTGTATCCACCTATGTAATAGTAAAAAACAGATGTCTCATAAGACAATCTAAATAATCAAGTAAGACCAAGTCTAAGGTTGTGATTTGTCTTGGAAAACTTATCACAATCATTCAAGCATTCATAAACAACCTTCTATGAAAACACTCTTGGTCTAACCCCTTTGGTTTAAAATAGAACCAATTCATTAAATAACAACCCTCAAGGAAGCTCTCATGGTCTAACCCCTTTGGTCCCATATAACACTAAATCAATTACAAATGACTATATGGGTTGCTCGCATGGTCAATACCCCATGGTCAATATAACATCAATAAATTATAAACAACCTCTTGGGTATCTCTAACAGTCAACACCCCTTGGTCAACATAACATCAATAATTTTTACATGACCTCCTAGGTAACTCTCACAGTCAATAACCCTAGGTCCACACAGAATAAGGTAATTATAAATGACCTCCTAGGTAGATCTCATTTCCAAAACCCCCGGGTCAATCATCTACACCAAGGCCCTCAACCGTATTGTGTAAATAATGTGTAATTCCACGTTGTCTTCCTGGTCCATGTCTCTCACTGTCCATTAGAAAAACAGTGTTCATATAATATTAAAGCATTCCATGTAATCTGAAAATACTATGTGGCTAATCATTCAAGATCATATCACATGCATTTCATATATTCAATCAAACTCTCTCCTAGTCATCCAAGGAATGAAAAACAATGCAAGCCTAATAGGAATCCTAGACCAAAAAGCCATCAACAAACAATAAAGGGAATCACGCCCATGGGGTGTCCCATAAAAACGTATCTGACCTTACACATAACCAATAACCCTTTATCGACCAATCAAACCACAGCAGGTAACAAATAGGGTCAAATTCCCAATCAAGCAATAACCTAACATGGGTATGCGGATCATTTAGAATATATAATTCAAATGTGAACAACGAGAAAAAAAACCAACTACCTTGATATCATATCATTGATATACTTGAACGTTGGCCCTTGAATTACCCTATAACAGTGCAGATCTACAACAAATTTAAAAACTCCCAACCTTGAATAAATCACAATAATGGAAGAATCGGGAAGAAAGGATCAAGGGGATTGGAAAACTCACTTGTGGGATTCCAATGCACACAATGGTGTCTCAATTAGAGCTTAGATGGAGAATCATGGGTTTAATCTTCATTCTCCTTTCTTGAGCGTTCCTCAATGAAACATGAGAAGAAGAATCCATTTAAGACATGAGGCTCGACCCTACTCTAATATGTTAATTGAAAATAAAATTACGTACATTTCTTATTAAATGAACTAGTCATGTAATAGCCTTAACCGGACCCTGTCTTAAGCAGTCTGTGAGGTCACCACACAGTCATGTACTCATCCTTTATACAGAATGTACAAAATTGTACACAGAAACAGGGTACACAGCGTGTACTCAAAAGTACACAGTGTTTACTTAGAATAACCGCATTTCTTTTTTTCCCTCAAAATCTACCCGAAATCAAGATCCATACCTGAAATAAAGATCCAGGTTCTTACAAACATCCCCCTTAATGAAATTCATCCCCAAATTTCTCTTACAAGAATGGTGATGAAGAATCTGAGAATGAATCTTGCCACAGTGTTCGTACGTCAGCCTCCCTCTCTCATGTCTCACCTTACACACGTATGTGCTTACATAGCACTGATACCATAGGAACAAACCATCCATGTAAAGTCTTCATGTTGTGATCCACAATCTGAATATGATGCTCCTCAGAAGATGAATCCACCTCCAACTCAAACTCCTCGGGTTGAAAAATGTGAGATGGGTTTGAAAAGTAACATCGTAGCTGAGAAACATGAAAGACGTCATTCGTAGCCTGATACCTCTGAGGTACCATCAACTGATAGGAATCTGGACCGACTCTCTCCAAAACCTAAAACGGCCAAACATATCTCTGTGAAAGAGTCCCATGTCTCTTAATCCTCTTGTGTCCCAACCTTAGTGTGACATGTATGAAAATATCATCTCCAACCTCAAACTCTATAGGTCATCTCAGTCGATCAGCATAATATTTCTAGAATGATTATGCAGTAGTAATCTTATTCTTAATCAACTCCACATGCTTAGTGGTCTCCTGGACAAGATGAGGTCCCAGCATAGCTGCCTCTCCTACCAACAACCAACAAACGTGTGATCTTCATGACCTACTGTAAGAAGCCTCATAAGGTTCCATCTAAATCTTTTCTTAAAAACAATTATTATAAGAAAACATTTCTAGGGTTATGTGTCTCTCCCTAGAGCCCCCGAAATCTAAGATACAATCTCAAAGAATGTCATACAAGACCTGAATCATGCGCTTTGATGGGCCATCTTTCTGGGGATGGTAAGCTATACGTAGAAGTATTGGTGTACCCAAAGCCCTCTGTAGTCCCTTTCTTACAAAAAAAGTAAATCGGGTGTCCCTTTCTGAAATGATGGAGTATGGAAACCTGTGAAAATGTACTATCTCTTGTATGTACATGTTTCCAAGATCATCAACGCTATAGGAATCCTTGATCCGTAAGAAATGTGAGTCCTTCATGATTCTTTCAACAACAACCCATACAACATGATTTCCTCAAGGAGAACTTAGTAAACCTGTCATGAAATCCATCACGACATCATTCCACTTCCACTTACTAATGGGTAACCTATGAAAAATTCATGTCAGTCACGGATGCTCCACTTTCACCTGCTGATTGGTGGAACATCTGATAACAAAAATATCAACATTCTTATTCATGCCTAGCCACCAATACTGACGATGTAAGTCTCAATACATCATGGTGACAAAAAGATAAACTTCACATACTGAGGCATGAAATTCCCACAAAATCTCTGCATGCATGTCTAATGACACCCATATTCATCCATGAAAATGAAAAACATCATCCTCACATATGGACCACCTAGGAGTAGGGCACCATCTTGACACCACTACCACAAAACTGTGTTTTTGTAGTGCCACCCTTTAACAGTGCCAAAAAAAAGAACTGGTAATGGGGGGGGGATTTATCAATGCTAATAAAAGACACTTTTAACAGTGATAAAAATTTTCTATTAAAAGGGACTTTTTATCAGCTCTTTTTTTAGCGCCGATAAAGTCCCCAGACCCTAGCACATTTTTTAATGCTTTTAAAGGGGACCCATTTATCATCAGTTTTTTTTAGCGCTAATAAATTTCAAAAAAACATGAAAAATAATATATTTTTATATAATAATATTTATGTTAATATAAATGTAATATATATTTCTTAAATATGTTTTTGATAAGTATAAATAAACAATTCCAATTAATATATAAGAAATTTAGTTAAATTGGATTTAAAATATTTTGAAAATTATTATTAATTAATAATTTTCTAATTATAATCAATTAATAATCATTTAATAACAATTTTAAGACACAAAAAATCAAATAATAATAATAAAAGATCTAAAATAAGCTAAAATTGTAACTCAAACTTCAAACGGACATAACTTTTGATCCAGATGTCTGTTTTATCTCTACAGCATATAAAATCGAATCTTGTGATGATCTCTACATGGTTATAATTGAAGGGAACCTTATGTCAACTTTTCCAAGGCCCAAAAAGTCCCATAAGTCCTCCAAAACTGAGTTTGTAGTCAGGATACCCCTATTTTTTAACATTCAAACAGGTATAACTTCTGATCCGGATGTCCTCTAGGCCTGTACTGTATATCATATTTAATATTGTTTCGTTCTCTTTGATTTGAATGGTTTTTGAGTTGAAATGGGTTTCTAGATTAGAAGTTATGGCCATTTTAACATTCTTTGGATTTTCATATCCCCATATATATGTGTTTATTCATGAATATATATTTGTGTGTGTGTCTGTGTCTCTGTATGCGTTTCTATGTTTGTTGTATATATGTATGTATGTATTTATTTATTTATTTACAAACATAGAAAACAAAACATATTTTATAAATGTATTTAAAACTAATCTTACAAATATACATTAATATACAAATAAATGTACGGATAAAAAATTATAAATATATATACTAATATACCGATAAATATATACGTATTGATATAACAGAATATATTTATGTTAATATGAATGTATATTATTATACGAATAAATATAACTATAAATATATTAATATATATTAATATATATTAATATACGAATAAATATATATATTAATATATGAGTAAATATATATGTATTAATATAACTAAATATATTTATATTAATATGGATCTATATTAATATACGAATAAATATAACAATATATATATAAAAATAAATAGATATATCATTAAATAGAGAAAAAAAGTAAATGGATTAGTGGTAAAGGTGTAGGCACGCAACGGGGTAGGTCGCGGGTTTGAGTTATGGTGGAAGTAGGGAGTGGTGAGCATGCAAGTGGGGGTTGTCTAGGTAAGGGCAGCACGTAGGAGAGTAGGAGGGGGCCTGCCTAGCACTGATAAAAGGGGGTTCAAGTGTTTTTAAAATATCCCCAAGCATTGTATTTTCTTTTAAACTTTTTTTATAATTTTTTTGACTTTTATCACCACTAAAAATAGCACTGATAAAAGGGGTCTTTTATCAGTCATTTTTTAGCACAGATAAAAGTCCCCTTTTATAGGTGATTTTTTTATTATTGATAAAAGGGGCCTTTATCAGTGCTTTTTTGAGCGCTAATAAAAGGGAACGCCCCCCCCCCCCCCCACCCTCTCATCGTCTTAATTAAAATCGTTTTTCTAACGCTGTTAATGGACTTTTCTAGAGCTGATAAGGGTCATATTTGCAGTAGTGCACACTCTCCCGGGGGACTAGGCCATTAGAATCTAATAGATACATCATTTTCACTTGATCAAGAAAAGTAGAGTTAATAGAAAAAAAAGAAAGAAATGTCAGACCATGTTTGTTAGGAACCTCCAAATTCATCTCGGAGAACAGAGCCATAAGCTTTCACTCATTGCTGGCCTCCTAAACTACCTATATTTGAGTTTTCCTACTCAACTCATCAGCCATTGTGTCGCCTTTCCCAGGCATGTAGGCAAGATCAAAATCAAGATACTGAAGGTACACAACCCACCTTTATTGTCCCAAATTTATATCATGCTGAGAAAAGATATGCTTGAGGCTTTTATGGTTAGTGTATACCACAAAATGTTATCCCAAAAGATAATGTCTCCAACAGTGCAAGGAACACACAACTATGGATAACATGAGATCGTGTATATGGTATTTCTTCTTATGTGGCCTCAACTACTGAGTCGTATACACAATGACTTATCCCCCCATCATATGCACTACTTCCAGCCTGATACCTTATGCATCACATTAAACAGTGTAACTCTTTCCCAACTCTGGGAAAATCAGTATCGATGCTATTGTAAATCTCCCTTTTATCTCTTTAAAGGCTGAATTGTAGGAATCTATCCATAATTACTTCACCGCATTCTTAGTTATTCCTATCAATGGAACTGATAAGCATGAAATTTCCGGAATAAAGAATCTATAGTAACGATACATCCCTAGAAAACTCTGTTCGTAAAAGATGATCTTTGGTTGCTCCCAAGAAATTACTTCTCTCACTTTCTCTAGGACTACTGATACTCTGGTCTATAAGATGAAATAACACATGAAGTGAATCAGGTCCATCCAAAAGTGTCAGCTAGAGAGTTTAGCATATAATTAAATCTCCATCGGTGTACTGAATATGATCTCAAGACGGGTGTCATGGTCGTGTCGACTGTGATATTACACTAAGATATCATCCAAAAATACTACCACAAAAGAATCCAATAAAGTATGGAACACTCGGTTAATAAGTGCCATGAGAACTTTCGGTGCATTCGTGGGACCGAACGGAATAACCAAATAATCGTATATACCATACCTACTCAGAAAGGCTTTAAGTGGTATATCTGATGGTCAAACGCACAACCGATGATAACCTGATCTCAAGTCAATATTCAAAGAACATTATAAATGATTTCATCAATCCTAAACAAGGGATATCGTTTCTTGACCATAAAATGGTTTAGATTCTGGTAATCCACACAAACTCTAAGGGTACCATTCACCTTCTTCACAAACAGGACAGGTGAACCACAAAGAGAAGTATTGAGTGAGATGAAACCATTTTCTTGAAACTCCTCCAACTGCTTCTTGAGCTCCAGTAACTCTAGTTTATCCATCCTATAAGCAATAATTGACACTTATTCCACGCTTTTAAAAAATATCAATAGAGAAATATACCTCTATCTCCAGAGGTAAACTTGAAAAGTTGTTTGGAAATACATATCTGAAATAATCCACCACTGGAGGAAAGTCCATCTCAAAAGTCCCTTGGTCTTCTAGATATAAACTAGAAATATTGGTTATAATTCCTCCCAACCCATGATTTTTTGTTCCCTCTCTGCTCACCTGGAAATTCTATTCGCCCTTGTGTAGAAAAGACCCACCCTTTGGTGATGTGAAACACACCCTACGGTGATAGAATTCAACAAAGGAATGAAAGGAGACCAACCAGTCCTTTCTGAGAATGTATTCAAAACCTTTCATCTCTAATACATAGAGGTCCCATAAGAAGTGACACCCACTAACCTTGAGAGGGAAATCCTTACATTGGCATACGTTAGCCTTCCTAACCCTCAACAGAGTATCTAGATTCATAACAACTTCAAACGTAAAGATACAGAGACCGAGGCTTTCCACAACATCAATAGATGTTAAACTATAGGAACCCCCTGTATCAAAAAGAGAAGATGCTAAAACTGAGGTAAAAATAATCGTACCTCTAACCATAAAGGGTCTGAGATCCTACTCTTTTTAGGTCATTCCATTGAAAATTTTTGACTTGTACCGCAGATCTATGACCCTGGTTGGCTACCCAAATTTGGTTCACCCTACTCTTGCTGAAAACCCATCATCTATTTTCCATGGCCATGACCAACTCCTCATCCTGAAAGGCAAAAAAAACTCTAGTTCCCAAACTGATGAGAAGCTGATGGTCCTTCTCCTGAATGTGGATTCATAACTGGTCCCCTCTGACTAGACCCTGGTGATAACATCATGAAAAAATGCAGAAGATGACCCATCTTTCAGAAATATCGGCACTCAACTGGGTCTCTCAAGCACTATAGTCTCATATGTCTATTCTTCTCACATTGTTAGCACACCACCTAGAAACCCGAAGATACATCCCTACAACAGGAAGAACCACCACGTGAGAACTCCCTACAGTGCTCCTACTATCGGTCGAAGGAGAATCATCCATAGATACTGAACCTCCCTAGATCATAGCTCCCAACTCCCTCAGATTGTGCTCACTATTCAGCACCCATTATACTACAACATCCACTGAAGTCAGCCAGAAAACATTCACCTTTGATCATATGCCATACCTGAGACCATTTTCAAATCGCCTAGCCAGTGATAACTTTTCACCTCCCAAAATAGGTACGAATCTATAATGATCATTAAAATGAGAAGAGTAATCCATCACTAAAAGAGTTCCCATATCTAAATGCATGAACTTCTGGGCTCAATGAGCCCTCAACGTATTGGGGTAGAAGTAATCAAATAAGGTCCTCTAAAACTCTTCCCATACTATATCTTGATGACACCCCACCTCTGAGATAATATCCCACCATATTATGGAGAAATCACATAACATATACCCCATCAAACGTTTTTTGGTATTTTATAAAAGCCAATTTTTGGAAAGTTGTAACCATACATAGATCCAAATCATCCCACATTCAAAATCCACCACATCTCAATTTCAAAATTCAAACTTTCAAAAACAAATCAACTCCACACCTTGACCCGTGAACCGACGGACTAGAAGCATGGGTCCTCTCGATTTCTGCGCCGCCTCAATCCATGATCAACCTCAAAAAAAAACACCATGTGGTTTTTGACTTATCCTCATCAATCGGATCACTGGAGATCTTCATCTTCACCATCTTCGTTGAAGGAAACAATGAGTAAACCACACCCACACTGCACAAACTTCCTCCTCTGTCTTCAAAACCAAAGTGAACGATCTACTACCTTCAAAATCAGATGTAAAACATCCACTTTCAATGAATCTAAAAGAAAAACAAAAGCCTTACAATCCAAAAATAGATCCATCATGAGCTCAAATAATCAATCCATCAAAGCACACCGCCCATGCGCCAGAGCCAAATCAGGTAGCACCCCACCCCAACCACGATCTCCTCCGTGCACATCCGCAGAAACCCGATGAAGAAGAAGGTCCAAGGAGAAAGAAGTCGGTTCAAAATCACCTAGGACTTGGAGAACTAACATCACCTCGATGGAAAGTCTCAATTGAAGGAATCTGAGCAGATCAGAGCCAACGATGCCTCTCTGGGATGAAGCCAGAAAACTTGCTACCACAGAAGAACCCTCAATGGATTCCTCAATGAAAAACCATGGAAAGAAAGAGGAACCGACTATCCAGAAGGATACTCTGAAAATGAAACCAATGCAAGAACTCCATAAAACCGTCACACAAGGAATGTTTCAAAAAACCTGGAAAAAAACCATCGATGCCCTTCCCCCCTCCATGCCATACTGAAACCAACGTCGAGCCACTCAGGACTGAATCTGTCGCCCGCAGCCACCAAGCCCAAATCTGCCATAAAGGAACCTACTGAATCCTTATCCCACCAAGATGAGGATATGACGACAACCGAGCCACTGAGGATCACCGATGAGGGGACACGGAAGACGATATGACCGAAGTCGAATGAGGGAAGGGAGAGAAACCCTAGTTGAAACCCTGACGCTCGAGAGAGAGGGTATGCCGCTGCACTGAGGCTCTTGAATCCCACATAACATATATATTGATAGATTTTACCTCCTCTCATTAGGCATCTCTAGATGCTCAAATATAGAAATAATGAACTCTAACCATGACTCCATAGCCTGTGGTCCTCCATCCTCTAAAAAATTAGGAGGATGCGGCTACTAGAACAATTGCATCATCTCTTCCATAATTGGGTAGGATCTAGGGCTCCCTAAAAAGTCTGCATAATCCTTATAAATCCTTCACAGAATTTTGCATTAGCACCTGTGTTTGGTATAATAGCTAGTTCCAAGATGGGCAATATAGAAGGATCTACTGGTCTTCCCTGATCTATCATTTCTCGTGTTTGATCATTCCCATGAACCTGGCGTAAAATCGGAGGATTTCTGGGTGTCCTGACTCTGCAATTTCAAATGCACACCTCAGTATGAGATTAATGGAACTACAAATCCAAATTGAAAGTACAAAAAAATGAATGAAAGCATTCATGTTTTGTAAAAGAGGGGTACATGACGTGTAGAACCACTACATGGTGTGTTCCCTTAATCCTTAACAAGGGAGTGTAGCCCTGCCAACCTAGTCATGTAACACCCCAAAAACACGGCGTGTTCCTCCAAATACACTATTTGTACTTGAATATTCCCTCCTACCCAGGTACATCCACATGGCTAGAACTACATGGTCCTACTTGCGTAACATTACACAGCGTTTTCACCCTAGACATAGCATGTTCTCAAAAGTTCTATCCACCCGTGTTATTAGTCACAAGGCTGGATACATGGTCGAATGTAGCATGGAATGTACTCCATGTACACAGGGTGTTATAAAAAAATTTTTACCAACCCTGTGTCTCTGCTCATACAGATAGTCACACGGTCAACAACTACACAGAATGTACATTTGGTATACGACATGTACTTGATAAAAACCATTTATTCTATAACAGAAGAACACATGGCATTCCAAAATTCAGAGGATAGAAACCTCCCTTTAATACCACTATGTAACATCATGGATCTGGGTGTGCCAAAACGTGCCCAGTACCTGGTTGGTCACATGAACTCAAGAAAATTTCACCACAAGCCTGAGGCTAAAGACTAGAAATGAGGACCAAGGTTTGATAATGGGGAAACTATTCCAATAATGGTAGAGTATACACAGAGGAAAAAAATAGTAAACAATAGTGAATGCAGTAATACCACAAAATTAAAAAGTGGAAGATTGAAAGTAAATCCAATAGAAGAAACAATGTACATACATGATTCATCAAATATGTATCTATGAAAACATCCAAATATGTCACAATACTAGAAAGAAATGCATAAACAAATGTAGAAAAGAAAAGGGTAAACTCTGGCAGCATCTCAAGCCTCATCTTGGTCCCATGATCTCTAATACCAATAGTAGTCAATTAATTAATGAATAAAATACTTTCCCTTATTTATACCTTTAATCATATAATCTTCTTGGGTCCAAAACATAACCCAAATTGGATATGAGAAGAATCCCAGTATGTAATCACCAAAAGATTTTTGAATAACTATCAGTGAATATATATAGAGAGAGTAATATGCAAAAATGAAGTAATAAAAAAGGAAGTACTAAAAATTAAACAATCCAACAGTTTAAAATTATATTCATTTACATTTTTCTCATCATTTTAATCATGTAATCTTTTGATCTATCTTAATCTTTGTATACCCTTATGTAATCGTAACAAACCTGATATCTCAGAAGACCATCTAAAAAATAAAGTAAGACCGAGTCCAAGCTTATGATTTGGATTAGCAGACACACCAAAACCAATCAATCATTCATAAACAGACCTCTGGGAAAGATCTCACGGTCTAACACCTTTGGTTTAAAATAGTACCGATTCATTAAATAACAACCCTCTGAGAAGCTCTCACAGTCTAACCTATCTTCTCCCACATAGCACAAAGTCAATTACAAACATCCACCTACGTAGCTCTCATGGTCAATACCCCATGGCCAACATAGCATCAATAAATTATAAACAACATCTTGGGTAGATCTCATGGTCAGTTCCCAAAGGTCAACATAACATCAATAATATATACACAACTATCAGGGTAGCTCTCACCATCAATAACCTTGGGTCAACAGAGCATAAGGTAATTATAAACAACCTCCTAGGTAGCTCTCATGGTCAATTCCTCGGGTCAATCTTCTAAACCAAGGATCTTGTGGTCCTGTGTAAATAATGTGGAAATCCTTGTAGTCTTTCTTGTCCAAGGCTATCATGGTCTATTGGAAAAACAATGCGTATTTAATATTAAAGTAGCTCATGCAATCTGATATAACTATATGGATAATCATTCAAAAGCATATCACATGCATTTCATATAATCAATCAAATTCCATACTAACAAACCAATGAATGTAAAACAAGTCAATCCTAACAGGAATCCTAGACCAGATGGACATAAACAAATAACCAAGGTAAACACACCCATGGTGCGTACCGTAACAAGGTATCAAACATTACACATAAGCAATAACCATTTATCGATCAATCAAACCATAATAGGTAATAAAAAGGGTTAAACTCCAAATCAAGCAATACCCCAACATGGTTATACATACCTTTTATCATATATAATCTAAATACAAACAAAGAAAGTCACAAACCACCTACATCGATATCGTACGATTGATATACTTGAACGTCAACCCTTGAATCATCCTATAATGGCATAGATCTTCAAAAAAGTGAAGAATTCCCAACCTTGAATAACTCACCATATAGAAATAATCAGAAATAAAGGCTCTATAGGATTTGAGAACTCACTAGTCAGATTCAAATTCACCTGATAGTGTCTCAATCAGAGCTAGGATGGAGAATCGGTGGTTTGATCTTCATTTGTTGTTCCCGAGGGCTCCCGTACGAAACATGGGAAGAATAAGTCATTTACAGACATGATACATGACCCCACTCTAAAATATCAATTAAAAAAATACATCATGTGTTCATTAAATGTACACGTCGTGTAATAACCTTAACCGGCACCCGACTTAAGTGGTCTACCAGGTCACTACCCTGCCATGTACTCGATCGTTACATGGCTAGTACGCAGCTATACACGGAAACTGAGTACATGTTGTGTACTCAGAAGTACACAGCGTGTTCCAAGAAAAATCAAATTTTGTTCCTTTCCTGAAAAACAACCCAAAAACAAGATTCATACCAGAAATAAATATTTGGTTTCTTACAATACCTCTACATGCAGAAAAATATATCTTGAACTATGGACAGATGAAATATTCACCACACATCACTATCATAATATAATAATCCACTATATTTAGTATTTAAATGTTGAAGGATAGTAGAAAAGATAAACTAGAGGAAGAAATTAATATCAAGTCGAGTAGGGGATCATGAACCACGATCATCTTAACCACTCCTAAAATCATAATAATAAACTTATAAGAACACATTGAAGCACAACAGACTCAAAACATCACCATGACATCCCCCCCCCCAATAATAATGAGGGTTATTTTTCTATAAACAAGGAGGTGAGAGAAGAATTTTCAAATAAATAAAAGGTAAAAATGATAGATATTGAGATATAAAAATAATATAGATGTAGATATATTAAAAATCTATAAAAAATTACAACAACATAACTCAAATGGGATAGAACCAAATCCCTTTTTAGTGGAGTAAAAAAATAGTCTCAACAAGGAGGCAACATCCATAGTAGCTCCCATAGATTCTAGAGTTCATGGGGTATATCCCTTTGGGAACTTTAAGAATATTCCCTCATTCCTTCAAATGAAAATTGTAATAGTGGATTCTTCCTTGTGAATATGGGATAGTAATGTAATTTACATGTATTCCCTACTTGGTTTTCACTATTTTTTCCTTCCCATGGACTTTAATACTTCACAGGGATTTTTTCCTATTATTTTTGAAAAAATGCTTCGAAGAGATATAAGTACTTAAGTTGTATAAAAATAATTTGAGATTATAACTATGGTATAGCAAGTACCTCCATAACATAGTTCTTGAAAAATATAGATAAGAAATAGTTTTATCCACTATGGCTTGTGAGACTACAATATGGTGTTCTGTATTTGATTGTTTTTATCTTATTTCTTATAAGCACATTCATGACCACATCCTGGGGATCTCCGATTATCCATTTTGGATCGAAACTTCGTATTCACAATTATCCTTCCTCAATTTCCATTTTGAACCTCATTGTTTTCCATATGTAGATATCTGATATAAAGAAACAACAAAAACACCCAATTTCACCATCATTTTTCTTCTCACATGCACCATCGCTCACACCATATAACTCCATGTTAAACTAGTCTTCATTTCTCTATTCATACAATACTAAGGCTCGCACCACAGTGAAGTGGTCACTTTTTGGATTTGGAATTCTTCTGTGAGGCATGACTACTTCCTCTACACAATGACAATGCCCATTTTATCCCATTTTATAGACCATTTCCATCATAACCATTAAAAACCAAAATTTAAAGTATGGAATTTGCAATAAATTTCCGAAATGAATAAAAATATATTAAAATTAAATATTTAATGCATTTTCATTATTAAAACCTTATTATTCCTAAAATATAAAATTATGATAATTACAATTAAAACTATATGTACAGAACAATGGATATCATAGTTAATGAAATGAGATTTTTTTTATTGTGATACATCATGATTTCAAAGTAATATGTTTTCAAGAATGGGGATAATTTTATATCAATATCCCATTAAACAATATTAATTATGATATCATGTTATCTCCTTCTGTGAAAGATGTATTCCCTTATTTGTAGTACCCCAAACATTTTATGTTATGTTTATCTATTCATAACTGTATTCCTTTGAAACAACACTAGGTTATTTAGGAGATAGTTAAAACCTAGCCATTAAACCTAAATTTCTCACTTCTATGTTTTGAATTTCGAAAAATGGTCATCTAGAGTTGTGTTCAGTAAGTCATTTGGAGTCAGATAGAACAAACTTGATTTTTGGTGAATAGTAACATACCCATATGAATAGTAATATTAATAGTAACATGCCCATATAAATAGTAAATAATATTATTATTTTATTTTCTTAAGGAAATAATATTATGATATCTTAATTAGTTTTTCAATGAGAAATAAAACTAGTTGTAGTTTAAGATTGTTATTTTTCAAATTAACTATCAACTTATTTTGAAATTAAATTTATAATATTTAGAAAATTATTTATGAAAAATTTATTTCACTTTTTAAATCCACACGTTGATAAATGGTTAGGGTGAATTTTGGGGATTTTTTTGAAATAGTTGATTTTTCAGTGAATAGCAAAAAATACAGTTTTTAGTTTCGGTGTGTTAATGACATCATTAATGATATAATAATGATGTCATAAATCTGTTAGACTTTTTTATAGTTAAATAACATGTGAGGTTTCCCAAGTGGCTTATACCATGGGAAAATACTATGGTAAAGCCCATGGTTTTGCAAAAATATCTCATGAGGTGTCCCTTGAAAAGTTTTAAAATAATCCCTCACTTTTCCTATAAATACCAACTCTTCCCTTCATTGAATTCATTCCCAATTCTCACTCAAATAATTTCTGGCCTCCATACCTTCATATTAGTCCTATCAAGGTTTCCTCAAGCCCCCAAGATCCCAACCCTCAATTTCTAAGTGTTATTCTAAAAGGTAAGAAAGTTCTCAAATCTTTCTTTTTTTACTTTCAAGTTCTCTTTTTAAGTGGTATATCTAGTTACCATACCATGTTATTATTTTTATTCTTATTCATGACATACTCTATATTATTATTTATTTCTGGAATAGGTGACCCTTTTCTCCTTTCTTTTTTAATATTTTCTAAAACCATGTTACGTAGGCGTTAGGCTGCCGAATTTTTGTAAACGATTTAAAAATTATTCTTTTATTTTGAGTTCTTTATTTATTCTTTCTTCATATATTCTTACCCAAGAGGAATGAAATCTCCAAAATATTTTATATACTCTATGTTCTCATGTTCAGGAGAAATTCATCGTCAATATTCTTCTTTTCCCCACTTGTTAAAAGGAATTAAAAACATTGTTCGTGATGTGTCGAATTACCGACATCGTGGACGATGTGATTTCAATTTGTGATAATTATTTATATTCTGGTCATGAAACCATTTATATGGTTTAACCAGGTTATAATATATGTTTTATGACTCACCCATGGTTCTGGAATTAATTTTCACTCATGTTTCTCATTTTTACGACAAAATGAGGTTGTTATTATCAAAGAACCAATAAGACGATCTAAACAAACATCATTAATGTTTTAACTAGTGAATCATCATCATGGTATATAACTCAAAATAATTATAAGATCATTTATATATCCATAATTTCATTAATAATATGTATTAACAATTCTAGATGTTTAACCATGTTTCAAATGAACTTCTATAAATGAAAAATAAGTAAACGAACGATGAAAACCAAGTAAGAAAATACTTCCAAAACAATAAGATTTAATCTCTTAAACCCATCAAAGAGGCCATTATCATATCCCTTATAGAATGAAAATTATATATAGAGATATAAATGAATAAAAAGGTAAAATTATGTTATAAATATACTATATATCCATTATCATACCCAACCATGGGAGGTGGTAATGAAAAAATATATATCATTGGTTTATGAGGTGGTAGTCCACCGTATACATGACTAGTTATTTCAAAACCCATTTGATGGAAGTGGAGATGGTTGTAGGATATGTCCTAAAAATATAATAATAAAGTATATGGTATATAATTATATTATTATATCATCAGGATTTCATAATAATTTATGGGGGTGTAGGAAAAATTAAATGAAAACCCTTGTTGAATTGTGTTGCCTCATTTTTGGGTATTCTCCTAATGTTTTCACCAAATGCCTTACTAGTCTGGATTTTTTCACAAAATATCGAATCTATGATGATATTAGGGAATTTATTAAGTGATATTGGAAGTTTTTGGTCAAGTAAAATGTCTTGAAATGTGTGAAGAAGTGAGGAGAGTGATTTCTCTTTTACAATTGAGGAGGAGTGACATTTATTTAAAAACCAAAACGTATTCAATAATGGGAGGTCACTATCACCTCATGTGGCTCAAAAACTAATAAATAATGGATGGTAAGGATTATTCGTTCAATGCAAACCTCCAAAAAAATAACACATCTTTAAAATATTTCATTCTCAATCTTTTATGTTTTAATTAACTTTACCATTTAAATGTTCAACATGATAACTAGTTTTTTTTAACTAAGGTAATTAATAATTTAGGACTAAAATAAAATGATACTTATTATATAATTCAGTAAAACTAATTATAAATATGAAATTAAATTTATCAAATAAAAATCATATATTTCGACAACTAATTTTAACCCGAGCGTGTGTATCATGCAAAACCAGGTTTTAAGCTTAATCATTGAAATTAATTTCTTACTATTTTCACAAATCATTATGGTCAAAACTTCTTTTGAAATTATTATATAATAAAAAATATTTTTATTATAAATTTGGACTTAAATTCTCAAAATTAAATTCATAGAATTGGGAAATTGTAACTTAAAATTAGTCCCCCAAACGTGTTGAGAAAGTGAGATTTTAAAAAGAAAAATATTCAAACATTTAAAAATATTTTACATTGAAATTGATTATAAAATTGATTCAAATGACCTAGATTATTTTAATAGATATATATATATATATATTATCTAATTTTACTTTAAAAACGATTTTAAAAAAAATATCTTTTTAAATAATATAATCAAAAAATCATTTTTCAAATAAAATTCAGTATTTTTCAGTATTCGTCAAAAAATTAATTTTTCTAGAAAATTCAGAAAACAATTACCCAAAACTAATATTGAAGTTATGATTTCAAAAAAATACTAGAAGTTTCATGAAAAAATTAAAATCTGTGTGCAAAAAGGTGAAAAATTTGATTTTTAGAAGAACAAAATTATTTTTTACGCATATGATTTTATTTATTCTTATATCATACATAGAAAACACATAAAATAAATGTTAATCAGTTATTGAATATATAATATATATATGTTTCATTTAAATCCCTCACCCAAATTTATTTTTTTAATTTATTGAGGTAAAATGCCTTTGTGTTCATAAAAATAGTTTTTCACAACATGATTTCCTTTATTTGAAAATATATATTATTTTAATTGATAATTAATTGGTCACTAAGAAATTCATTTTTTATAAATTTTTATACCATATATTTTCATAATTTATCTATTCTTAGTCATACCCTTCACTCCAATGGCTAGGTGATAACTACCATCTTAAATAATAATATTTTAATATTATTTTCTGTTTTGTTTAACTCATCATTGTGTATAAGAAAAGACACACTCAGAGTTGAATGTAACATAATATAAAGTGATTTTTCATGTAATGTGATCTGAATATAGTGTTTCATGTAATGAAAAATATCGAAATGAATAAATTTAATTTAATGAAAAAAAATTCAAAACATATCAAGGTGTTACTGAATTCTTATTATCATAACATAGAAATTAATATTTTTTAATTGAAAACAAAAATAATTGGGATTTTAGGAAAAGGAAATGATATATATAAATACATATTTTTCTGTGTGTGGAAAGTCAATAAAAAGATGATATACTATAAATGTTTTCAAGAAGGAAATTGTCTTCATTGAGAGTTCACAGTGATTTTATCATGGTTCTTAACAATATTTTTATTATCTAATCCAATGTTGTGATGAAGAAATGTCACTCAAAAAACTATTTTTTTTAAAAGTGGTTTAACAACATAGATACTTGAAATGTCCCAGATCCGGGTGCCACCCAAAGGTGCCTCATACCTAGTTGGTCACATGAACTCAAGTGCATTTCCCAAAACACTAGATGCTACTGACTAGCTGTGAGGTCCAAGGTTAGATAATGGGGAAACTATGCCTCATTGGATGAGTATACATAGCAGAAACAAATAGTAAACAATAGTGGAAGCAGTAATACCACAAAAGTAAACAATGAAAGACTAAAATTAAATTCAATAGATACCAAAATGTATATATTTGATGCATGGTATATGTATCTAAGAAAACAACCAAACAATTCACAATGATAGAAAGAAACACATAAACCAAAGTACAAAAGATACAAGTAAACTCTAGCAGTATCACATACCTCAGCTTAGTCACATTCTCTCTAGCTCCAATAGCAATAAAGTACGTGAGGAAGAAGGGTGATTTCCTTTATCTGTACCTGTATTCATATAATATTCATGGGTACAAAACATGACCCAAACAGGGTGTAAGTAATATACAAAAATGAAGAAATAAAATAGGAACTAATCAAGAGTAAACAATATTACAGTTTTCAAATACTTTCATTTACATTTATTATTCATCCTTTGAATCATGTAATATCAGGATCTAGCCTAAGATCTGTATCCACCTATGTAATAGTAAAAAACAGATGTCTCATAAGACAATCTAAATAATCAAGTAAGACCAAGTCTAAGGTTGTGATTTGTCTTGGAAAACTTATCACAATCATTCAAGCATTCATAAACAACCTTCTATGAAAACACTCTTGGTCTAACCCCTTTGGTTTAAAATAGAACCAATTCATTAAATAACAACCCTCAAGGAAGCTCTCATGGTCTAACCCCTTTGGTCCCATATAACACTAAATCAATTACAAATGACTATATGGGTTGCTCGCATGGTCAATACCCCATGGTCAATATAACATCAATAAATTATAAACAACCTCTTGGGTATCTCTAACAGTCAACACCCCTTGGTCAACATAACATCAATAATTTTTACATGACCTCCTAGGTAACTCTCACAGTCAATAACCCTAGGTCCACACAGAATAAGGTAATTATAAATGACCTCCTAGGTAGATCTCATTTCCAAAACCCCCGGGTCAATCATCTACACCAAGGCCCTCAACCGTATTGTGTAAATAATGTGTAATTCCACGTTGTCTTCCTGGTCCATGTCTCTCACTGTCCATTAGAAAAACAGTGTTCATATAATATTAAAGCATTCCATGTAATCTGAAAATACTATGTGGCTAATCATTCAAGATCATATCACATGCATTTCATATATTCAATCAAACTCTCTCCTAGTCATCCAAGGAATGAAAAACAATGCAAGCCTAATAGGAATCCTAGACCAAAAAGCCATCAATAAACAATAAAGGGAATCACGCCCATGGGGTGTCCCATAAAAACGTATCTGACCTTACACATAACCAATAACCCTTTATCGACCAATCAAACCACAGCAGGTAACAAATAGGGTCAAATTCCCAATCAAGCAATAACCTAACATGGGTATGCGGATCATTTAGAATATATAATTCAAATGTGAACAACGAGAAAAAAAACCAACTACCTTGATATCATATCATTGATATACTTGAACGTTGGCCCTTGAATTACCCTATAACAGTGCAGATCTACAACAAATTTAAAAACTCCCAACCTTGAATAAATCACAATAATGGAAGAATCGGGAAGAAAGGATCAAGGGGATTGGAAAACTCACTTGTGGGATTCCAATGCACACAATGGTGTCTCAATTAGAGCTTAGATGGAGAATCATGGGTTTAATCTTCATTCTCCTTTCTTGAGCGTTCCTCAATGAAACATGAGAAGAAGAATCCATTTAAGACATGAGGCTCGACCCTACTCTAATATGTTAATTGAAAATAAAATTACGTACATTTCTTATTAAATGAACTAGTCATGTAATAGCCTTAACCGGACCCTGTCTTAAGCAGTCTGTGAGGTCACCACACAGTCATGTACTCATCCTTTATACAGAATGTACAAAATTGTACACAGAAACAGGGTACACAGCGTGTACTCAAAAGTACACAGTGTTTACTTAGAATAACCGCATTTCTTTTTTTCCCTCAAAATCTACCCGAAATCAAGATCCATACCTGAAATAAAGATCCAGGTTCTTACAAACATCCCCCTTAATGAAATTCATCCCCAAATTTCTCTTACAAGAATGGTGATGAAGAATCTGAGAATGAATCTTGCCACAGTGTTCGTACGTCAGCCTCCCTCTCTCATGTCTCACCTTACACACGTATGTGCTTACATAGCACTGATACCATAGGAACAAACCATCCATGTAAAGTCTTCATGTTGTGATCCACAATCTGAATATGATGCTCCTCAGAAGATGAATCCACCTCCAACTCAAACTCCTCGGGTTGAAAAATGTGAGATGGGTTTGAAAAGTAACATCGTAGCTGAGAAACATGAAAGACGTCATTCGTAGCCTGATACCTCTGAGGTACCATCAACTGATAGGAATCTGGACCGACTCTCTCCAAAACCTAAAACGGCCAAACATATCTCTGTGAAAGAGTCCCATGTCTCTTAATCCTCTTGTGTCCCAACCTTAGTGTGACATGTATGAAAATATCATCTCCAACCTCAAACTCTATAGGTCATCTCAGTCGATCAGCATAATATTTCTAGAATGATTATGCAGTAGTAATCTTATTCTTAATCAACTCCACATGCTTAGTGGTCTCCTGGACAAGATGAGGTCCCAGCATAGCTGCCTCTCCTACCAACAACCAACAAACGTGTGATCTTCATGACCTACTGTAAGAAGCCTCATAAGGTTCCATCTAAATCTTTTCTTAAAAACAATTATTATAAGAAAACATTTCTAGGGTTATGTGTCTCTCCCTAGAGCCCCCGAAATCTAAGATACAATCTCAAAGAATGTCATACAAGACCTGAATCATGCGCTTTGATGGGCCATCTTTCTGGGGATGGTAAGCTATACGTAGAAGTATTGGTGTACCCAAAGCCCTCTGTAGTCCCTTTCTTACAAAAAAAGTAAATCGGGTGTCCCTTTCTGAAATGATGGAGTATGGAAACCTGTGAAAATGTACTATCTCTTGTATGTACATGTTTCCAAGATCATCAACGCTATAGGAATCCTTGATCCGTAAGAAATGTGAGTCCTTCATGATTCTTTCAACAACAACCCATACAACATGATTTCCTCAAGGAGAACTTAGTAAACCTGTCATGAAATCCATCACGACATCATTCCACTTCCACTTACTAATGGGTAACCTATGAAAAATTCATGTCAGTCACGGATGCTCCACTTTCACCTGCTGATTGGTGGAACATCTGATAACAAAAATATCAACATTCTTATTCATGCCTAGCCACCAATACTGACGATGTAAGTCTCAATACATCATGGTGACAAAAAGATAAACTTCACATACTGAGGCATGAAATTCCCACAAAATCTCTGCATGCATGTCTAATGACACCCATATTCATCCATGAAAATGAAAAACATCATCCTCACATATGGACCACCTAGGAGTAGGGCACCATCTTGACACCACTACCACAAAACTGTGTTTTTGTAGTGCCACCCTTTAACAGTGCCAAAAAAAAGAACTGGTAATGGGGGGGGGATTTATCAATGCTAATAAAAGACACTTTTAACAGTGATAAAAATTTTCTATTAAAAGGGACTTTTTATCAGCTCTTTTTTTAGCGCCGATAAAGTCCCCAGACCCTAGCACATTTTTTAATGCTTTTAAAGGGGACCCATTTATCATCAGTTTTTTTTAGCGCTAATAAATTTCAAAAAAACATGAAAAATAATATATTTTTATATAATAATATTTATGTTAATATAAATGTAATATATATTTCTTAAATATGTTTTTGATAAGTATAAATAAACAATTCCAATTAATATATAAGAAATTTAGTTAAATTGGATTTAAAATATTTTGAAAATTATTATTAATTAATAATTTTCTAATTATAATCAATTAATAATCATTTAATAACAATTTTAAGACACAAAAAATCAAATAATAATAATAAAAGATCTAAAATAAGCTAAAATTGTAACTCAAACTTCAAACGGACATAACTTTTGATCCAGATGTCTGTTTTATCTCTACAGCATATAAAATCGAATCTTGTGATGATCTCTACATGGTTATAATTGAAGGGAACCTTATGTCAACTTTTCCAAGGCCCAAAAAGTCCCATAAGTCCTCCAAAACTGAGTTTGTAGTCAGGATACCCCTATTTTTTAACATTCAAACAGGTATAACTTCTGATCCGGATGTCCTCTAGGCCTGTACTGTATATCATATTTAATATTGTTTCGTTCTCTTTGATTTGAATGGTTTTTGAGTTGAAATGGGTTTCTAGATTAGAAGTTATGGCCATTTTAACATTCTTTGGATTTTCATATCCCCATATATATGTGTTTATTCATGAATATATATTTGTGTGTGTGTCTGTGTCTCTGTATGCGTTTCTATGTTTGTTGTATATATGTATGTATGTATTTATTTATTTATTTACAAACATAGAAAACAAAACATATTTTATAAATGTATTTAAAACTAATCTTACAAATATACATTAATATACAAATAAATGTACGGATAAAAAATTATAAATATATATACTAATATACCGATAAATATATACGTATTGATATAACAGAATATATTTATGTTAATATGAATGTATATTATTATACGAATAAATATAACTATAAATATATTAATATATATTAATATATATTAATATACGAATAAATATATATATTAATATATGAGTAAATATATATGTATTAATATAACTAAATATATTTATATTAATATGGATCTATATTAATATACGAATAAATATAACAATATATATATAAAAATAAATAGATATATCATTAAATAGAGAAAAAAAGTAAATGGATTAGTGGTAAAGGTGTAGGCACGCAACGGGGTAGGTCGCGGGTTTGAGTTATGGTGGAAGTAGGGAGTGGTGAGCATGCAAGTGGGGGTTGTCTAGGTAAGGGCAGCACGTAGGAGAGTAGGAGGGGGCCTGCCTAGCACTGATAAAAGGGGGTTCAAGTGTTTTTAAAATATCCCCAAGCATTGTATTTTCTTTTAAACTTTTTTTATAATTTTTTTGACTTTTATCACCACTAAAAATAGCACTGATAAAAGGGGTCTTTTATCAGTCATTTTTTAGCACAGATAAAAGTCCCCTTTTATAGGTGATTTTTTTATTATTGATAAAAGGGGCCTTTATCAGTGCTTTTTTGAGCGCTAATAAAAGGGAACGCCCCCCCCCCCCCACCCTCTCATCGTCTTAATTAAAATCGTTTTTCTAACGCTGTTAATGGACTTTTCTAGAGCTGATAAGGGTCATATTTGCAGTAGTGCACACTCTCCCGGGGGACTAGGCCATTAGAATCTAATAGATACATCATTTTCACTTGATCAAGAAAAGTAGAGTTAATAGAAAAAAAAGAAAGAAATGTCAGACCATGTTTGTTAGGAACCTCCAAATTCATCTCGGAGAACAGAGCCATAAGCTTTCACTCATTGCTGGCCTCCTAAACTACCTATATTTGAGTTTTCCTACTCAACTCATCAGCCATTGTGTCGCCTTTCCCAGGCATGTAGGCAAGATCAAAATCAAGATACTGAAGGTACACAACCAACCTTTATTGTCCCAAATTTATATCATGCTGAGAAAAGATATGCTTGAGGCTTTTATGGTTAGTGTATACCACAAAATGTTATCCCAAAAGATAATGTCTCCAACAGTGCAAGGAACACACAACTATGGATAACATGAGATCGTGTATATGGTATTTCTTCTTATGTGGCCTCAACTACTGAGTCGTATACACAATGACTTATCCCCCCATCATATGCACTACTTCCAGCCTGATACCTTATGCATCACATTAAACAGTGTAACTCTTTCCCAACTCTGGGAAAATCAGTATCGATGCTATTGTAAATCTCCCTTTTATCTCTTTAAAGGCTGAATTGTAGGAATCTATCCATAATTACTTCACCGCATTCTTAGTTATTCCTATCAATGGAACTGATAAGCATGAAATTTCCGGAATAAAGAATCTATAGTAACGATACATCCCTAGAAAACTCTGTTCGTAAAAGATGATCTTTGGTTGCTCCCAAGAAATTACTTCTCTCACTTTCTCTAGGACTACTGATACTCTGGTCTATAAGATGAAATAACACATGAAGTGAATCAGGTCCATCCAAAAGTGTCAGCTAGAGAGTTTAGCATATAATTAAATCTCCATCGGTGTACTGAATATGATCTCAAGACGGGTGTCATGGTCGTGTCGACTGTGATATTACACTAAGATATCATCCAAAAATACTACCACAAAAGAATCCAATAAAGTATGGAACACTCGGTTAATAAGTGCCATGAGAACTTTCGGTGCATTCGTGGGACCGAACGGAATAACCAAATAATCGTATATACCATACCTACTCAGAAAGGCTTTAAGTGGTATATCTGATGGTCAAACGCACAACCGATGATAACCTGATCTCAAGTCAATATTCAAAGAACATTATAAATGATTTCATCAATCCTAAACAAGGGATATCGTTTCTTGACCATAAAATGGTTTAGATTCTGGTAATCCACACAAACTCTAAGGGTACCATTCACCTTCTTCACAAACAGGACAGGTGAACCACAAAGAGAAGTATTGAGTGAGATGAAACCATTTTCTTGAAACTCCTCCAACTGCTTCTTGAGCTCCAGTAACTCTAGTTTATCCATCCTATAAGCAATAATTGACACTTATTCCACGCTTTTAAAAAATATCAATAGAGAAATATACCTCTATCTCCAGAGGTAAACTTGAAAAGTTGTTTGGAAATACATATCTGAAATAATCCACCACTGGAGGAAAGTCCATCTCAAAAGTCCCTTGGTCTTCTAGATATAAACTAGAAATATTGGTTATAATTCCTCCCAACCCATGATTTTTTGTTCCCTCTCTGCTCACCTGGAAATTCTATTCGCCCTTGTGTAGAAAAGACCCACCCTTTGGTGATGTGAAACACACCCTACGGTGATAGAATTCAACAAAGGAATGAAAGGAGACCAACCAGTCCTTTCTGAGAATGTATTCAAAACCTTTCATCTCTAATACATAGAGGTCCCATAAGAAGTGACACCCACTAACCTTGAGAGGGAAATCCTTACATTGGCATACGTTAGCCTTCCTAACCCTCAACAGAGTATCTAGATTCATAACAACTTCAAACGTAAAGATACAGAGACCGAGGCTTTCCACAACATCAATAGATGTTAAACTATAGGAACCCCCTGTATCAAAAAGAGAAGATGCTAAAACTGAGGTAAAAATAATCGTACCTCTAACCATAAAGGGTCTGAGATCCTACTCTTTTTAGGTCATTCCATTGAAAATTTTTGACTTGTACCGCAGATCTATGACCCTGGTTGGCTACCCAAATTTGGTTCACCCTACTCTTGCTGAAAACCCATCATCTATTTTCCATGGCCATGACCAACTCCTCATCCTGAAAGGCAAAAAAAACTCTAGTTCCCAAACTGATGAGAAGCTGATGGTCCTTCTCCTGAATGTGGATTCATAACTGGTCCCCTCTGACTAGACCCTGGTGATAACATCATGAAAAAATGCAGAAGATGACCCATCTTTCAGAAATATCGGCACTCAACTGGGTCTCTCAAGCACTATAGTCTCATATGTCTATTCTTCTCACATTGTTAGCACACCACCTAGAAACCCGAAGATACATCCCTACAACAGGAAGAACCACCACGTGAGAACTCCCTACAGTGCTCCTACTATCGGTCGAAGGAGAATCATCCATAGATACTGAACCTCCCTAGATCATAGCTCCCAACTCCCTCAGATTGTGCTCACTATTCAGCACCCATTATACTACAACATCCACTGAAGTCAGCCAGAAAACATTCACCTTTGATCATATGCCATACCTGAGACCATTTTCAAATCGCCTAGCCAGTGATAACTTTTCACCTCCCAAAATAGGTACGAATCTATAATGATCATTAAAATGAGAAGAGTAATCCATCACTAAAAGAGTTCCCATATCTAAATGCATGAACTTCTGGGCTCAATGAGCCCTCAACGTATTGGGGTAGAAGTAATCAAATAAGGTCCTCTAAAACTCTTCCCATACTATATCTTGATGACACCCCACCTCTGAGATAATATCCCACCATATTATGGAGAAATCACATAACATATACCCCATCAAACGTTTTTTGGTATTTTATAAAAGCCAATTTTTGGAAAGTTGTAACCATACATAGATCCAAATCATCCCACATTCAAAATCCACCACATCTCAATTTCAAAATTCAAACTTTCAAAAACAAATCAACTCCACACCTTGACCCGTGAACCGACGGACTAGAAGCATGGGTCCTCTCGATTTCTGCGCCGCCTCAATCCATGATCAACCTCAAAAAAAAACACCATGTGGTTTTTGACTTATCCTCATCAATCGGATCACTGGAGATCTTCATCTTCACCATCTTCGTTGAAGGAAACAATGAGTAAACCACACCCACACTGCACAAACTTCCTCCTCTGTCTTCAAAACCAAAGTGAACGATCTACTACCTTCAAAATCAGATGTAAAACATCCACTTTCAATGAATCTAAAAGAAAAACAAAAGCCTTACAATCCAAAAATAGATCCATCATGAGCTCAAATAATCAATCCATCAAAGCACACCGCCCATGCGCCAGAGCCAAATCAGGTAGCACCCCACCCCAACCACGATCTCCTCCGTGCACATCCGCAGAAACCCGATGAAGAAGAAGGTCCAAGGAGAAAGAAGTCGGTTCAAAATCACCTAGGACTTGGAGAACTAACATCACCTCGATGGAAAGTCTCAATTGAAGGAATCTGAGCAGATCAGAGCCAACGATGCCTCTCTGGGATGAAGCCAGAAAACTTGCTACCACAGAAGAACCCTCAATGGATTCCTCAATGAAAAACCATGGAAAGAAAGAGGAACCGACTATCCAGAAGGATACTCTGAAAATGAAACCAATGCAAGAACTCCATAAAACCGTCACACAAGGAATGTTTCAAAAAACCTGGAAAAAAACCATCGATGCCCTTCCCCCCTCCATGCCATACTGAAACCAACGTCGAGCCACTCAGGACTGAATCTGTCGCCCGCAGCCACCAAGCCCAAATCTGCCATAAAGGAACCTACTGAATCCTTATCCCACCAAGATGAGGATATGACGACAACCGAGCCACTGAGGATCACCGATGAGGGGACACGGAAGACGATATGACCGAAGTCGAATGAGGGAAGGGAGAGAAACCCTAGTTGAAACCCTGACGCTCGAGAGAGAGGGTATGCCGCTGCACTGAGGCTCTTGAATCCCACATAACATATATATTGATAGATTTTACCTCCTCTCATTAGGCATCTCTAGATGCTCAAATATAGAAATAATGAACTCTAACCATGACTCCATAGCCTGTGGTCCTCCATCCTCTAAAAAATTAGGAGGATGCGGCTACTAGAACAATTGCATCATCTCTTCCATAATTGGGTAGGATCTAGGGCTCCCTAAAAAGTCTGCATAATCCTTATAAATCCTTCACAGAATTTTGCATTAGCACCTGTGTTTGGTATAATAGCTAGTTCCAAGATGGGCAATATAGAAGGATCTACTGGTCTTCCCTGATCTATCATTTCTCGTGTTTGATCATTCCCATGAACCTGGCGTAAAATCGGAGGATTTCTGGGTGTCCTGACTCTGCAATTTCAAATGCACACCTCAGTATGAGATTAATGGAACTACAAATCCAAATTGAAAGTACAAAAAAATGAATGAAAGCATTCATGTTTTGTAAAAGAGGGGTACATGACGTGTAGAACCACTACATGGTGTGTTCCCTTAATCCTTAACAAGGGAGTGTAGCCCTGCCAACCTAGTCATGTAACACCCCAAAAACACGGCGTGTTCCTCCAAATACACTATTTGTACTTGAATATTCCCTCCTACCCAGGTACATCCACATGGCTAGAACTACATGGTCCTACTTGCGTAACATTACACAGCATTTTCACCCTAGACATAGCATGTTCTCAAAAGTTCTATCCACCCGTGTTATTAGTCACAAGGCTGGATACATGGTCGAATGTAGCATGGAATGTACTCCATGTACACAGGGTGTTATAAAAAAATTTTTACCAACCCTGTGTCTCTGCTCATACAGATAGTCACACGGTCAACAACTACACAGAATGTACATTTGGTATACGACATGTACTTGATAAAAACCATTTATTCTATAACAGAAGAACACATGGCATTCCAAAATTCAGAGGATAGAAACCTCCCTTTAATACCACTATGTAACATCATGGATCTGGGTGTGCCAAAACGTGCCCAGTACCTGGTTGGTCACATGAACTCAAGAAAATTTCACCACAAGCCTGAGGCTAAAGACTAGAAATGAGGACCAAGGTTTGATAATGGGGAAACTATTCCAATAATGGTAGAGTATACACAGAGGAAAAAAATAGTAAACAATAGTGAATGCAGTAATACCACAAAATTAAAAAGTGGAAGATTGAAAGTAAATCCAATAGAAGAAACAATGTACATACATGATTCATCAAATATGTATCTATGAAAACATCCAAATATGTCACAATACTAGAAAGAAATGCATAAACAAATGTAGAAAAGAAAAGGGTAAACTCTGGCAGCATCTCAAGCCTCATCTTGGTCCCATGATCTCTAATACCAATAGTAGTCAATTAATTAATGAATAAAATACTTTCCCTTATTTATACCTTTAATCATATAATCTTCTTGGGTCCAAAACATAACCCAAATTGGATATGAGAAGAATCCCAGTATGTAATCACCAAAAGATTTTTGAATAACTATCAGTGAATATATATAGAGAGAGTAATATGCAAAAATGAAGTAATAAAAAAGGAAGTACTAAAAATTAAACAATCCAACAGTTTAAAATTATATTCATTTACATTTTTCTCATCATTTTAATCATGTAATCTTTTGATCTATCTTAATCTTTGTATACCCTTATGTAATCGTAACAAACCTGATATCTCAGAAGACCATCTAAAAAATAAAGTAAGACCGAGTCCAAGCTTATGATTTGGATTAGCAGACACACCAAAACCAATCAATCATTCATAAACAGACCTCTGGGAAAGATCTCACGGTCTAACACCTTTGGTTTAAAATAGTACCGATTCATTAAATAACAACCCTCTGAGAAGCTCTCACAGTCTAACCTATCTTCTCCCACATAGCACAAAGTCAATTACAAACATCCACCTACGTAGCTCTCATGGTCAATACCCCATGGCCAACATAGCATCAATAAATTATAAACAACATCTTGGGTAGATCTCATGGTCAGTTCCCAAAGGTCAACATAACATCAATAATATATACACAACTATCAGGGTAGCTCTCACCATCAATAACCTTGGGTCAACAGAGCATAAGGTAATTATAAACAACCTCCTAGGTAGCTCTCATGGTCAATTCCTCGGGTCAATCTTCTAAACCAAGGATCTTGTGGTCCTGTGTAAATAATGTGGAAATCCTTGTAGTCTTTCTTGTCCAAGGCTATCATGGTCTATTGGAAAAACAATGCGTATTTAATATTAAAGTAGCTCATGCAATCTGATATAACTATATGGATAATCATTCAAAAGCATATCACATGCATTTCATATAATCAATCAAATTCCATACTAACAAACCAATGAATGTAAAACAAGTCAATCCTAACAGGAATCCTAGACCAGATGGACATAAACAAATAACCAAGGTAAACACACCCATGGTGCATACCGTAACAAGGTATCAAACATTACACATAAGCAATAACCATTTATCGATCAATCAAACCATAATAGGTAATAAAAAGGGTTAAACTCCAAATCAAGCAATACCCCAACATGGTTATACATACCTTTTATCATATATAATCTAAATACAAACAAAGAAAGTCACAAACCACCTACATCGATATCGTACGATTGATATACTTGAACGTCAACCCTTGAATCATCCTATAATGGCATAGATCTTCAAAAAAGTGAAGAATTCCCAACCTTGAATAACTCACCATATAGAAAGAATCAGAAATAAAGGCTCTATAGGATTTGAGAACTCACTAGTCAGATTCAAATTCACCTGATAGTGTCTCAATCAGAGCTAGGATGGAGAATCGGTGGTTTGATCTTCATTTGTTGTTCCCGAGGGCTCCCGTACGAAACATGGGAAGAATAAGTCATTTACAGACATGATACATGACCCCACTCTAAAATATCAATTAAAAAAATACATCATGTGTTCATTAAATGTACACGTCGTGTAATAACCTTAACCGGCACCCGACTTAAGTGGTCTACCAGGTCACTACCCTGCCATGTACTCGATCGTTACATGGCTAGTACGCAGCTATACACGGAAACTGAGTACATGTTGTGTACTCAGAAGTACACAGCGTGTTCCAAGAAAAATCAAATTTTGTTCCTTTCCTGAAAAACAACCCAAAAACAAGATTCATACCAGAAATAAATATTTGGTTTCTTACAATACCTCTACATGCAGAAAAATATATCTTGAACTATGGACAGATGAAATATTCACCACACATCACTATCATAATATAATAATCCACTATATTTAGTATTTAAATGTTGAAGGATAGTAGAAAAGATAAACTAGAGGAAGAAATTAATATCAAGTCGAGTAGGGGATCATGAACCACGATCATCTTAACCACTCCTAAAATCATAATAATAAACTTATAAGAACACATTGAAGCACAACAGACTCAAAACATCACCATGACATCCCCCCCCCCCAATAATAATGAGGGTTATTTTTCTATAAACAAGGAGGTGAGAGAAGAATTTTCAAATAAATAAAAGGTAAAAATGATAGATATTGAGATATAAAAATAATATAGATGTAGATATATTAAAAATCTATAAAAAATTACAACAACATAACTCAAATGGGATAGAACCAAATCCCTTTTTAGTGGAGTAAAAAAATAGTCTCAACAAGGAGGCAACATCCATAGTAGCTCCCATAGATTCTAGAGTTCATGGGGTATATCCCTTTGGGAACTTTAAGAATATTCCCTCATTCCTTCAAATGAAAATTGTAATAGTGGATTCTTCCTTGTGAATATGGGATAGTAATGTAATTTACATGTATTCCCTACTTGGTTTTCACTATTTTTTCCTTCCCATGGACTTTAATACTTCACAGGGATTTTTTCCTATTATTTTTGAAAAAATGCTTCGAAGAGATATAAGTACTTAAGTTGTATAAAAATAATTTGAGATTATAACTATGGTATAGCAAGTACCTCCATAACATAGTTCTTGAAAAATATAGATAAGAAATAGTTTTATCCACTATGGCTTGTGAGACTACAATATGGTGTTCTGTATTTGATTGTTTTTATCTTATTTCTTATAAGCACATTCATGACCACATCCTGGGGATCTCCGATTATCCATTTTGGATCGAAACTTCGTATTCACAATTATCCTTCCTCAATTTCCATTTTGAACCTCATTGTTTTCCATATGTAGATATCTGATATAAAGAAACAACAAAAACACCCAATTTCACCATCATTTTTCTTCTCACATGCACCATCGCTCACACCATATAACTCCATGTTAAACTAGTCTTCATTTCTCTATTCATACAATACTAAGGCTCGCACCACAGTGAAGTGGTCACTTTTTGGATTTGGAATTCTTCTGTGAGGCATGACTACTTCCTCTACACAATGACAATGCCCATTTTATCCCATTTTATAGACCATTTCCATCATAACCATTAAAAACCAAAATTTAAAGTATGGAATTTGCAATAAATTTCCGAAATGAATAAAAATATATTAAAATTAAATATTTAATGCATTTTCATTATTAAAACCTTATTATTCCTAAAATATAAAATTATGATAATTACAATTAAAACTATATGTACAGAACAATGGATATCATAGTTAATGAAATGAGATTTTTTTTATTGTGATACATCATGATTTCAAAGTAATATGTTTTCAAGAATGGGGATAATTTTATATCAATATCCCATTAAACAATATTAATTATGATATCATGTTATCTCCTTCTGTGAAAGATGTATTCCCTTATTTGTAGTACCCCAAACATTTTATGTTATGTTTATCTATTCATAACTGTATTCCTTTGAAACAACACTAGGTTATTTAGGAGATAGTTAAAACCTAGCCATTAAACCTAAATTTCTCACTTCTATGTTTTGAATTTCGAAAAATGGTCATCTAGAGTTGTGTTCAGTAAGTCATTTGGAGTCAGATAGAACAAACTTGATTTTTGGTGAATAGTAACATACCCATATGAATAGTAATATTAATAGTAACATGCCCATATAAATAGTAAATAATATTATTATTTTATTTTCTTAAGGAAATAATATTATGATATCTTAATTAGTTTTTCAATGAGAAATAAAACTAGTTGTAGTTTAAGATTGTTATTTTTCAAATTAACTATCAACTTATTTTAAAATTAAATTTATAATATTTAGAAAATTATTTATGAAAAATTTATTTCACTTTTTAAATCCACACGTTGATAAATGGTTAGGGTGAATTTTGGGGATTTTTTTGAAATAGTTGATTTTTCAGTGAATAGCAAAAAATACAGTTTTTAGTTTCGGTGTGTTAATGACATCATTAATGATATAATAATGATGTCATAAATCTGTTAGACTTTTTTATAGTTAAATAACATGTGAGGTTTCCCAAGTGGCTTATACCATGGGAAAATACTATGGTAAAGCCCATGGTTTTGCAAAAATATCTCATGAGGTGTCCCTTGAAAAGTTTTAAAATAATCCCTCACTTTTCCTATAAATACCAACTCTTCCCTTCATTGAATTCATTCCCAATTCTCACTCAAATAATTTCTGGCCTCCATACCTTCATATTAGTCCTATCAAGGTTTCCTCAAGCCCCCAAGATCCCAACCCTCAATTTCTAAGTGTTATTCTAAAAGGTAAGAAAGTTCTCAAATCTTTCTTTTTTTACTTTCAAGTTCTCTTTTTAAGTGGTATATCTAGTTACCATACCATGTTATTATTTTTATTCTTATTCATGACATACTCTATATTATTATTTATTTCTGGAATAGGTGACCCTTTTCTCCTTTCTTTTTTAATATTTTCTAAAACCATGTTACGTAGGCGTTAGGCTGCCGAATTTTTGTAAACGATTTAAAAATTATTCTTTTATTTTGAGTTCTTTATTTATTCTTTCTTCATATATTCTTACCCAAGAGGAATGAAATCTCCAAAATATTTTATATACTCTATGTTCTCATGTTCAGGAGAAATTCATCGTCAATATTCTTCTTTTCCCCACTTGTTAAAAGGAATTAAAAACATTGTTCGTGATGTGTCGAATTACCGACATCGTGGACGATGTGATTTCAATTTGTGATAATTATTTATATTCTGGTCATGAAACCATTTATATGGTTTAACCAGGTTATAATATATGTTTTATGACTCACCCATGGTTCTGGAATTAATTTTCACTCATGTTTCTCATTTTTACGACAAAATGAGGTTGTTATTATCAAAGAACCAATAAGACGATCTAAACAAACATCATTAATGTTTTAACTAGTGAATCATCATCATGGTATATAACTCAAAATAATTATAAGATCATTTATATATCCATAATTTCATTAATAATATGTATTAACAATTCTAGATGTTTAACCATGTTTCAAATGAACTTCTATAAATGAAAAATAAGTAAACGAACGATGAAAACCAAGTAAGAAAATACTTCCAAAACAATAAGATTTAATCTCTTAAACCCATCAAAGAGGCCATTAGTGAACTTAATAAGGTTATATCATATCAATTACATGTTTATTATGTTCTAGAATTATTAATTAATGAATCTAAATTTGATTATTCAGGTCATTAAGAAAAATCAAGAACACACTAGAGCAAAAGGTAAGGGATCCTCTCTCTCACTTTTGTTCAGGAATATCCCCTTTGTTGAGACTATCATTTTTTTGTGCACCTAATAATACTAATGTGGTGTACCTATTTCCCATTTGAGATCAATTTCCATTTGAAATTATATTTATATTAAATATCCATAATCTCAGGTCATGGATATGTTTACTGTCTAAACTATATACCATTTCACATACGGTGTATATTTGGGATGTTATTGATAAATCTGTATTCTATACTCTATACGGATATTGAAAAGGCATATTTATCTTGTATTCAATCATTGAATAAAGAATGATTTGGATGTAGAGGTGAGTTGGGCCCACTAAATCCCCTCGATGCATCGGTAGGTCTCATGAGACAAAACAGTTTGCCGACAAGCCCTTTGGGTTTGTTTCCAAAAATCAGACGGGTTTCTACTCACAGCAGTAAACCGTTTTTACGGTATTATGGTTTCATGTTCCAGATACATGACATCCAATTAATAATCATTCTCTTTATTCATTATCATTTATTATTATTATCCATGAGTTTTCACTATGACAAAATCTATGGATGCAGTTTCGTTCTCAGTTTATTAATGGCATTAGTTATCCATTTATTCACTATGACATATTGAATATGTCAGCTTGATTATGATTCACTTATTATTGTACTTTCACTTATAATTTTTTAACCCTTACTGGGCATTTTAGCTCACCCCTTTCTTTGTCTAACTTCAACAGGAGATCAAGATAAGGTCTTTTATTGAGTTCCCATGTTGGAAGTTATTAGTTTTTATTATGTATTGTATCTTAAAACATTTTTCAATGTAATTTTTGTTACATATATGTATCTAGTTTCTTCAGGACTACTAAACTGATCGTTACTTTAGGGTTTTCATTCCTTCTAACCATTCCAATATCACAAGTAATGCACCAGCTTCTGCCTAGAGAGGTCGGGGTGTTGCAGTTGGTATCAGAGGAAGTTTAGTAGAACACTTGGAAACTAGACTAGGAAATTTATAGTCGGGAACAAAGCCCTAAGTTAGTATTTGAGGACAAACATACAAGAACATCCTGGTATTTTGGTAAGGAATAGATTATGTGGATTTTTCAAGCAATACATCTCTGTCTGGATATGAGCAGGTAGAGGCGGCTCTGGAACAGATATATCTAGGGGTAAAACACGAAAACACCACTTTGAGCTAGACTCGAACAGGAACTGGTGCACGACAACGGGCCTTACTACACTCTTGGTTACGATACTCTCGGGGGATATGCTTAGGATAATTCATGTTTTATTGACAAGCCATTATGAAGGAGTTAATGTAAATTTTTCCTTAGAGGAACCATGTTTATAAGAATAGTTATGCATTGAATTTCAATCTATGTTGAGTGATTTTCTATTTGATATTCAAAAACTAATCTAGTGTATCGTATTATTTAGAAATGGTGGCTAATGGAAGAAGGGGAATAAATACTTGTGGGTAAGGTAGGGATCTTCCTACTTAGTAAGTCAACACAGTCAACGTTGGAGAAGATCAGATCATGACCATATTGGGACAACTTACTCAAGTTGTAACGAATAACCATTCAACAAATGTGTTGGATCGTTTCATGTGGTAGAAGCACCCATCTTTTAGTGGGAATACCAATCCAGTGGTAGCTGAGCAGTGGATCAAGTCACTTGAAAATATATTCATGGCATTAAGATTCAATGAAAATGAGTTGGTGGTGTTGGCAATATATTGTCTCGAGAGTGATGCTGACCAATGGTTGTCCCTGATTCAGAACACCATGGAGGAAGAAGAAATAAAATTTATGGAGTGGACGACTTTTAAGGAAATATTCTTTGAGAAATATTTCCCCCGTGATAAACACGCTGAAATGAAGCGGAAATTCCTTAGCTTGAAACATAGGGAAGAGGACAATGTTGTAGAGTATGAGGCCACTTTTACAAGGCTAGCCAAGAATGCTGTAGATTAACGTGACTCAACAGGAAAGATTAATCATTTATTTTAAGGTCTTAAGCCAAGTCTTCGGAGGGCACTGGCTTCTCAAACATTTTCATTATATGATGTAATTTTATCAAGTGCCATCAAAATAGAGAGGGAATTTTCTAGATCAAATCTTTTCAAAGGAAACCAAGATAAGAAGTGGTACTCAGATAATAGAGGAAAAAAGAGAAGCACCAAAGAAGATCAAGGGAACGAATAGTTTCCAATTATGTGAGAACTGTGGAAAGAATCATCTCGGGAAATTCTTGAAATACATCGGAGTATGCTATAACTGTGGAGAAATGGGTCATCAATCTTATGAATGGAAGGGGAAGAAAAAATTCAATGATGTTCAATGCTACAGTTGCAGAGAGATGGGACACTATGCAAATGAGTTTCCTAAACGCCAAGGAAACATGCCTCAGAAAAATCCAAGAGGTCAAGGGAGAGCCTATGCGATTACAACCATGGAGGTTAATGTTCCTAGTGACATGGTGGCAGGTACTTTAATTGTTTCCTCAAACATAGCCAACACTTTATTTGATTCTAGATCATTAAATTCATTTATATCCTCTCAGTTTGACATGAAAATTAGATATACCCAATTTGATTTAAGAAAGGAGTTTTCAGTCAAAACTCCCATGGGATGTATCATTGCAACAAAGGCATATCGACTAGTCCCCCTCCAAACACCAAAACTTTCTTTAGTTTATAGCCTTATCATCATACCCATGATAGAATTTAATATAATTCTTGGTATGGATTGGCTATCAAATTATGATGCGAGGATTTATTGAAAGAAAAAGGAAGTAACAATTTTCGAAAATGGTGTAGAATCTCTTGTCTTTAGGGCAAAAACTTTGCCACCTGATTCTTATCTAGAACCACCCCCGTAAGCTCTATTAAAGGCAATAACAGGAGAGGAAGATAAACCAATATCTATGGTAGAGGAAAGAAATATTAAAATTGAAGATGTTCACATAGTGAAAGAGTACATTGATGTATTTCCAGAGGATTTACCTGGACATACACTAGAGCGGGAAATTGAGTTTTCCATTGACTTAATTCCTGGTGCATGACCTATATGAAAGACCCCATATAGAATGGCCACTATGTAGCTAGTGGAGCTAAATAAACAACTAGAAAATTTTAGAGACAAAGGATTTATTCGACCTAGTGTTTCTCCATGGGGAGCCCCAGTATTGTTTGTAAAGAAGAAAGATGGATCCATGAGGCTATGCATTGATTACAGAGAAATCAATGCTATTACAATAAAGAATAAGTATCCTCTACCTCAGATTGATGATTTATTTGACCAACTTCATGGAGATCAATACTTTTCAAATATTGACCTTCGATTTGGATATCATCAATTGAGTGTGAGGAAAGAAGATATTTCAAAGACAGCATTTCAAACCAGGTATGGGAATTACGAGTTTACAGTGATGCCTTTTGGACTAGCAAATACACCATCTGTTTTCATGGATTTAATGAATAGAGTTTTCAAGGAATATCCTTATAACGTTTTTGTGATATTCATCAATGATATCCTCCTATACTCAAAAACCTATGAAGACCATGACAGTCACTTGCGAGTTATTCTGGGAACTCTTAGAAGAAATCAATTATATGGGATTTTTAGAAAGTGCTAATTCTGGCTTCAGTCAGTTTATTTTCTTGGCCATGTTGTCTTCAAGGATGGAATCCAAGTTGATCCTATGAAGAAAAAGGAAATACATGATGGGCCCACACTATCAAACATAACTGAGGTACACAGTTTTATTGGCTTAGCAGGTTAATATTGTCGTTTCGTGCAGACTTTTTCTGCACTAGCTAACCCGCTAACGAAGCTCACATGAAAAGGGGTTAAATTTGTTTGGACAAAACATTGTGAAGAATATTTCAAAGAACTGAAGATAAGATTATTCAATGCTTCTATATTGACTCTGCCATTGTGGAATGATGGGTTTGTTATTTATAGTGATGCTTCAAAGAAAGGAC
Source organism: Viscum album (assembly GCA_963277665.1). NCBI lineage: Eukaryota > Viridiplantae > Streptophyta > Magnoliopsida > Santalales > Viscaceae > Viscum > Viscum album. The sequence goes on from OY728146.1 coordinate 388,012,185, forward strand.
TTGGTTGTGCCCTTATGCAAAATGATAAGGTTATTGATTATACATCACGACAGCTAGAAGTTCATGAGCAAAACTATCCTACTAATTATCTTGAGTTAGATACTGTAATATTTGCTTTGAAGATATTCATACATTATCTCAATGGTGAAAAATGTGAGATTTATACTGATCACAAGAGTTTGAAGTATATTTTCTCACAGAAAGAACTCAAAATGAGGCAAAAGAGATGGCTTGAACTACTCAAGGATTATGATTTCACGATACACTACCACCTGGGGAAGGAAAATAAGGTGGAAACTGCTTTGAGAAGAATGGATCATGGAATTTAGAACAATCTGAGAGTTGAAAGAGATCCTATTTTCATGGATCTAATAATGATGGATATAGGAATAACCATGGAATGTGAAACATCAATTCTTTTTCAAATGGTTTCCAAACCATCATTACTAGAAAGGATAAAAAGTTATCAAGATGATGATGAGGAGTTTCAAAAGAAGATTAAAGCTTTGAATGATGGGAGATTGAGTGACTTCATATATGAAGATGGAATTTTTAGATTTGGGAGGAGAATTTGTGTTCCCAATATACCTAATCTAAAAAGGGAATTGTTAGATGATGCTCATATCTCCAATTTCTCTATACACCCTGGTAGCACTAAGATGTATAGATATTCGATGGAAAATTTTTGGTGGGACAACATGAAGAGATAGATTTCTTATTTTGTGTCAAGATGTATGGTTTGTCAAAAAGTGAAAGCTGGAAGGCAACATCCTAGAGGAGTATTGAAACCTCTTCCCATACCTGGGTGGAAATGGGATAATATCACGATGGACTTTGTCATGGGACTTCCAAAGACTCCTAGAAGGAAAAATGCAATATGGTTCATTGTTGATCATCTTACCAATTCAACACATTTTCTTTCTATAAGAGAAGATATACCACTTGAAAATCTTTCAACACTATATATTAATGAAGTGGTGAGACTTCATGGAGTACCTCTATCGATTGTTTATGATCGTGATCCACGTTTTACATCAGGATTATGTAAAATTCTTTGAAAGGCCCTAGATACTGATCTTTGATTGAGCACTGTCTACCACACACAAAATGATGGACAATCAGAATGGACTATTCAAACATTGGATGACATTTTGAGGTCTTGTTCACTTGATTTTCAGAACCAACTTGCTAGGAATATGTTAGTGAAAGAAATCTCGTGGTCCCAGAACTTGTTGAAGAAACAACGGAGAAGGTGAAGAATATCCAGAACCATATCAAAATAGCTCAAAGTAGGCAAAAGAGATATGAAGATAACCGAAGGATGGATTTGGAGTTTCAAGAATGTGATCATGTTTTCTTAAAGGTATCTCCATGGAAGGGTATTATATGATTCGGTAAGAAAGGAAAATTAAGTCCCAGGTACATTGGACCTTTTGAAATTTTGGACCGAATTGGAGTCGTAGCTTACCGTTTGGCAATGCGACCAAGTCTCTCCAAGGTTCACAATGTGTTTCATGTTTCAATGTTAAGAAGGTACATACCAGACCCAAAACATGTACCCACTTATGAAGAAGTGGAACTTGAGCCTGATCTATATTACTGTGAAGATCCTATCAAGATTCTTGATACCAGAGAACAAGTATTAAGAAATAGGATGACTCGTCTAGTAATGGTTCTATGGATGAACCATATGATGGATGAAGCAACATGGGACCCAAAGGAGCTTATGTTAAAGACATACCCGAATCTTTCTAGGTAATCTTTTGAAAATTTCGAGGATGAAATTTTCCGGAGGGAATAATGTAGTACCCCAAATATTTTTGATATGTTTCTCTATTCATCACTATATTCCTTTGAAACAACATTAGGTAATTTAGGAGATAGTTAAAACCTAGACATTAAACATAAATTTCTCACTTCTATGTTTTGAATTTCAAAAAATGGTCATCTAGAGTTGTGTTGAGTAAGTCATTTGGAGTCTGATAAAACAAACTTGTTTTTTGGTGAATAGTAACATACCCATATGAATAGTAATGTGAATAGTAAAATACCCTTATGAATAGTAAGTAATAATATTATTTTATTTTCTTAAGGCAATAAGATATTGAAATCTTAATTAGTTTTTCAATGAGAAATAAAACTAGTTGCACTTTAAGATTGTAATTTTTCGAATTAACTATGACCTTATTTTAAAATTAAATTAACAATATTTAGAAAATTATTTTTGAAAAATGGATTTCACTTTTTAAATCTACACATTGATAAATGGTTAGGGTGAATTTTGGTAATTTTTCTAAAACATTTGATTTTTCAGTGAATAGTAAAAAATACAGTTTTTAGTTTCGGTGTGTTAATGACAACATTAATGATATAATAATGATTGCATAAATCTGGTCAACTTGTGTATAGTTAAATAATATGTGAGGTGTCCCAAGTGGCTTATACCATGGGCAAGCCTATGGTTTTGCAAAAACCACTCATGAGGTGTCCCTTGAAAATTATTAAAATAATCTCTCACTTTTCCTATAAATACCAACTCTTCCCTTCATTTAATACATTACCAGTTCTAAATAAATGATGTTATGGCCTCCTTAACTCCATATTAGTCCTCCCAAGGTTTCTTCAAGCCCCCAAGATCCCAACCTTCATGTTATAAGGGTTATTCTACAAGGTAATCAGTTTCTCAATTTCTTTCTTTTTCCGTTCAAGTTCTCTTTTAAGTGGTATATCTTTCAAGTTTCCATACCATATTCTTATTTTTCTTCTTATTAATGATCTAATCTATATTATGATTCATTAATGGAATGGGTGACCCTTTTCCCCTATATTTTTTAATATTTTCTAATCTATATTTCTGTCATCTCTTCTTACCCTAGAGGAATGAAATATCAAGAATATTTTATATACTATATTTTCTCATGTTAATGTGAAATTCATCATCAATATTCTTCTTTTCCCCACTTGTTCAAAGGAATTAAAAACATTGTTCGTGATCTGTCGAATTACCGACATCGTGGACGATGTGATTTCAATTTGAAATAATTCTTTCAAGTCTGGTCATGAAACCATTTATATGGTTGAAACAGGTTATAATATATGTTTTATGACTCACCCATGGTTCTGGAATCAAGTTTCACTCATGGTTCCAATTTATAAGACAAAATGAGGTTGTTATTATCAAAGAACCAATAAAACGATCTAAACAAACATCATTAATGTTTTAACTAATGAATCATCATCATGGTATATAACTCAAAATCATTTTAAGATCATTTATATCTCCATAATTTCATTAATAATATGTATTAACAATTCTGGATGTTTAACCATGTTTCAAATGAACTTCCATTCATGAAAACAAGTAAACAAACCATGAAAACCAAGTAAGAAAATACTTCCAAAACAATATGATTTAATCTCTTAAACCCATCAAAGAGTCCATTAATAGACTTAATAAGGTTATATAATATAAATTAAATGTTTATTAGGTTCTTTAATTATTAATTAATGAATCTAAATTTTATTATTCTGGTCATTAAGAACAATCAATAACACACTAGAGAAAAAGGTAATGGATCCTCTCGCTCACTTTTGTTCAAGAATATCCCCTTTGTTGTGACTAAATTTTTATTGTGCACCTAATAATAGTTATGTGGTGTACCTAATGCCAATTTGAGATCAATTTCCATTTGAAATTATATTTCTATTAAATATCTATGTTCTCATGTCATGGATATGTTTACTGTCTAAACTGTATACCATTTCACATAAGGTGTATATTTGGGATGTTATTGATAAATCTGTATTCTGTACTCTATACGGATATTGAAAAGCCATATTTCTATTGTATAGAATCAATGTATAAAGAATGACTTGGATGTATAGGTGTGTGGGGCCCACTACAACCCCTAGATGCATCGGTAGGTCTCATGAGACAAAACAGTTTGGTGACAAACCCTTCGAGTTTGTTTCCAAAAATCAGACGGGTTTCCACCCACAGCAGTAAACCATTTTTATGGTATTATGGTTTCATGTGCCATATACATGAATTACAATTAATAATCATTCTCTTTATTCATTATCAGTTATTATTATTGTCCATGAGTTTTCACTATGAAAAAATCTATGGATGCAGTTTCGTTCTCTGATTATTAATGGCATTAGTTATTCATTTATTCACTATGCCATATTGAATATGTCAGCTTGATTATGATTCACTTATTATTGTACTATCGCTTCCGCTTTTTTAACACTTACTGAGCGTTTGAGCTCACCCCTTTAATTGTCTAACTTCCACAGGAGATGAAGAGAAGGTCTTTTATTGAGTTTGCATGTTTTCAGTTTTTAGTTTTCATTATGTATTGTATCTTGAAACCCTTTTCAATGTAATTTGTGTTACATATTTGTATCTGGATTCTTAAAGACTACTATACTGATCATTCCTTTGGTATTTTCATTCCTTCTAACCATGCGAATATCACAAGTAATTCACCGGCTCCTGCCTAGAGGGGTTGGGGTGTTACAATATGACTTATAGATATTGGTGGACTAGTATTGTGAAAACAAAAGTCTAATGTCATGGAATATTTAATTATTTAAAATCTTCAGGACGATGATTATATCTCCATATATGATATCGGTATATCATTACAAGTTCATAATCCTCTATTTCAAGTGGTATGATGCATAGTTCCCATATAGTGTATCTTGTTTTATAAAAAAGGCGTATCATTGATTATAATTGATGTTGGAAAGAAAAATGGATCCAATGACATATGAATTTATAGTACGATATGATAGTCATGATGGTTATAGACAAATGAAAATAACTTATCATATATTATGAAAAACCAAGATCCTTGAATGTGGTATGGAATAACCACAAGGGATTTCCTATAATTTAGATATATCATTAAAGGCGGTTTTCTATATAAACATCATATAGGTATATCATAATCTCGATATCTATATATCAAAAAAAAATTAAAACACATCAGATCATTTCCAAGTCAATACTCATGAAATTTTCATAAATTTTATCTTTTAAAGATGGAGAAATAATTAAAAAGTAACATCATGTGTGGTTTTATATATTTCAAATAACTAAATCTATAAAATATATCATATTATTAATTGTATTTATTATAATAAGTTTTTAGTAATCACAATAAAATGAAAAATAATAAGAATCTTTGTTAAAAATTATAAAATTATCATAACTTTAATAGGAGTATATAGTTTTAATTTTATCTAGTTAGTATTTAAAAACATGTCATTATTTTAATTTTCTGGAAACATTTTGTAAACTTCTTCTTTTCTTATTATAATTTAATATTTCTTAATATTTTCTTCCTCTAGGAAATTAATATAGGGATTTAAAAATATAAAAATATGATCAAATTATCCTAGGACAGTGTAATTATTACATAAAAATCTATAATAAGAATAATTTCATTATATTATAATAAAAATAGTATACAATTAATTATACATTGTATTTATAGAAAATAACATCATATATATATATATATATTGATGAAGAAGACTTCTAAACAAATATGTTAAAAAAAATTACATATACACTGAATACTAATATGTCCAACAATTTACTTGTTGTGTATACCATCTCCATATATAATTTCACATGCTTAAATAATTTTGGAAAAATAATATAATAAATAATAAATTCATTAAGTGTTCTAAGTTATTTAGTAAGGAAAAATTATGGTCCTCAATTTCATTTTGTGATCTGGAATACCACCCCTTATCTTTCCTTGACCAAGTTTTTTGATTCCTCTTCTTTAATTGCATATAGTAGTATAAAAAATATTTACCATAAAATATTTTAAATATAATATAAGTTACTGGTGAAGTACATATATATTATTGTGATAATTTAAAATATTTAATGGGAATTCTATAAATGTTCTCATAAATTATTCCACCATTTGAATACAAACATCATCAACCGGAATAGGTATCACAAATCTTATATTATGATCTTCCTAAATCCCAAATCTCAAATAATATAACAATTATATTATGTTGTGAAGGGTGTAAAATTGATTATTTTATATCACACCACTTTCAATTATGTAGTTCGTAGATATCAATATATATAGTTAATGGTGTATTCCACCTGAAACTATTTCAAAATCTACACTTGAAACTTAGGGTTTTTAGATCTCATCACGATTTTGGGTGTGGTATATATTATTTTTGAAGGAGTAATTTTTTTTCATTTTTTTCATCTTTTTTAATATTATTTAAATTTTTTATTTATTTTTATAATTACTTGACATGAATAATTAGACAGTAGCCAAATAAGAGGTAACTAAATGAACTTAAACACACCTCTATTTATGCCAAAGGCTGTCGACAATAAGTAAGAATATAAAATCAAAAATGGTGACTATACTCTCATTATCATCATATACGATAACAATTAAATAAAAAATCATCATAAAAAATTATTGTGAATTTATGGAATTAAAGATAATGGCCTACCAAAAATAATATAAAACATATATAATATTGTAATAAAATGTTAAGATTTATCATCATATACTATAAAAACATAACAGACAAACATATCCCAACAGGATGACCAATATAGAATAGATAAAAGATAAAAATACTGAAAACATGACCAAAAACTCTAATCTCATCCTCAAGAAAGTATCCCAGCATATATCTAGCTACTCCAACACTAGCCCATTTATGACCTCTATATTGAAATATAAACAAAATTTATAATCATGCACTAGGGTTCCAGTTGAGGGTGTGAGCATAAAACTCAATAGGGTTCCATTTACATATCCCTTATATACTCCATAATATTTTTATATGGATAAAGGGAAAATAAATAGGCAATACACGAGTAATCACATCAGGTCTTCATATTCTAAACTAGCCACTTTAACTTTGGACCCCACCTGATCTAGCCAATACTGGTACTAGATCCCCAATAATCACATCTCATATGAACCCGTAAAATTAAAGGTTGAACATCTATATACTTGGGAATATATGATTCTCATCAAGGGACTGGTAAAAAAATAAAAACCCAATGTATATGATTCACATTAGAGGAAAAGAAAAATTTATCCAGAACCAAGAATAGAAATAAACTGTGGATCCTCTCAAATAAGGGAAGTCCTCTCAATACTTGGGAATGAAAAGAACATAGATAGTGTACACTTCACACCTCGATTCAAGATGGTCCATTCAAATCTGCATCCTATACTACTTCATTTTCATCAATATGGTATACTGAAAACATATCTAGGAAATGTGAGACATAACCAAACCCTTGTGGTAGAGAAAGCTGGGTTCATCTCACACTCCCCAGAGTGCTCCTAGAATTCAGAAAGCACGAGCACCTAGGTGGTGCTACTCTACACCCTAATCCTAAGGTCTTCAGGGCACAAACTCATTATTAGTAGTTATATAAAAAAGTTAGTTAATACAAATAGGAATCACATTTCAGATATCTCCCATCACCTAGCTCTCATCAAGACCTTGAGCCATAATTAAAAAACTATAAGATAACAACCAATAAATATCACAACATAACCTACACTGACTAATCACATTATACATAACCATAATGATAATAAAACATCTTAACCATACCCATGATGGTCCCAAGACCCAAAGCATTCAATCAATATACCCCTTCCCATTGACCATCCATGCTTTTACATCACAAAAAGCAGTGCCAAACTTTGTTAATACACATACCCATATGATAACAATGAACTCATATTATCATTTACTTATGTCACTATCATACACAACCACACCATAACACGTATAAAGGAATTGTTACCCCTTTATAGAACTTTTCCATGCACTATAACCATAATATATTCCAGGGGATACCTTTCCTAATATAATGGTAAGTGACATTGACACCAGAGTCCCTCAAAGTATTCTCCAATTAAGTTTTAAAAGAAAAATCACTAAGACCAACACCATTGTGCAACCTATTCTCTACCTTAAAAATTGTGTCATAAACCAAGGGTACCTCATCAAAAATAGCACCCATAATCTAAAAGTATCAAAATCCTAAGTCCAAACCCTAAACCATTCTCCATACCATTCCTAGACTATACACAAACTCATTGCACTGCCCAAGGACTCATCCAATTTCAAAACATGTACCCATGCCACTAAGCCACGTACCAAGGAACAGATAATACATTCCATGTTTTAAAAAATGTGTGGGTCCATTAAGTTAAACTAATAGTGATTCACATTATATATGTGGTCATTAAACATCTCTTTATCTCTCAATCATTTCTGGAAACACCACATCTACATCCATATGTCACTATCCAAACTATTTATATCATAATGAGATCTCTCAATCCCTATAATTTCATACTAAAACTGAACCCCTATCTTGCATACATAAGAACATAGATACACATATATAGTATAAAACAAACTACATACCTTGATAACATAGTTATTATAGTTGTTCATGATTTCCCAAGCCTCACTAAAGCTCATATCATCCATCTTAAAGATCCAAATCCCCTATATCATACTGAAAGAAATAAAGAAAATTAATACTAATATTTATAATTAATTATTCAATATAATTCAACGATAAATAATCCATAAAAAATCATTAACCAAAACCATATACAAGGGCATAATAACAAATTGTGGCATGCCTTTGTCACTCTAACAGATATAATTATCATGAATCGATACATGATCGATCATCAATTCATTACCAATTTACTGAAGATCCTTGAAAAACCTCTCCATGAGGCATACAATTGCCAAAATTGGGACAAAAGTTTGGCATTCATCAAAATTGAATATCTTCTCAAAACCGAACAATGAATCACCAGGATTTGAGGAAAATTAAAAACTTATTTGGTGGAATTTTTATTTAATCACTAACCAAAATGATCATAATTAGAGGAAGATAAAATAAACTAACAAGATTAGAAAAATAACAAAATTTCCCCATAACTAATGCAATAAAACAATTTTGGACCACCTTGGATCAAGGGTGGGAAATGGGGAGAAAGTGAGGGGAGGTGGGACTCCCTCCTATGGATACAACTAGATAGAAGATAAGACCCTCAAAAGATTGATGAAATAGTGGGTCGTGAAATAACCCCACTACCACTTTAAAAAATATAAATTTCATTCCATTATAGTGTGACCAAGTTGTGTTTTGAAACAAAACCTCATCCTTAATAACACATTACAGTGTGGCCCTATGATCCATCGTGAAAAATCTCTCCCCAATGTATAACCAAGAAATAAAATGGTGTAATCAATTGTAGATATCCCCATAGATAGAGGAAAGACACACACCCATAAATAATTCCTCATATAATAGTACCTTTTCTTGTGGTGTGATCTCCCTTTATTTAAGAACAGAATCATACACATCTTTTTTACCAGACTCTAACATCCCAATTATGTTGTGATCGGTATCCTACAATAAAACCCCCCACCAAAATAAAAATATAATGTGGCAAGATCTAACTTACAAGGAGAAATTACTACTCCCATATTACCATTTTATAACACCCTCTGTTCTGGTGTGGTTGTATCTAACGATTTCCACCAGGGTGTGTCCTCTGCGTGCATCTCCACTGCTGTGTTGGCTGATGGACTGCATTGTACCCCACATTCCCTCTTTCCAAAGGAGGGTGATATTTTTCACTTTCTTAGTGATGTCTACTCCTTGATCAAAATAGGGTGATGGGATGTATTCTCCTCTTTCCAAGTATTCCTCCTTTGAATCCATTCCTTAGTCTGAGTCTCCCTTATAGATTTGAGTTATACTTTAGGAAATTCCTACCCAGTGCTATCTTTTTTTGAAATATTGTTAATTGAACTTTTTCTTTCTTGAAATTATAAGGCGTCTTGGAAGGGTAGAAACCATTGGTTAGGAGAGTATTCATGATAAGAATCAGTGGGATTTATGGACGCTATAATAGTGGAATGCCTATATTTCTTCCTCATTAGAGGGATTTTTAAGGGTGAGAAACCCCAGAAATACTAAATCTATCATAGGGTATATTATGGCAGAGGCATTTCTTCCGAGGGTTTCCTAAAACATATCATCTTTGACATGATGTAGGTTTTGATTTTAATTTCTTCTGGAGATGATTATGCCAAAGGCATGTCTTTCAAGGATTTCCTCAGGCATCTCATGTTTCACACGAGGTGGGTCACAAGTTTAATGTATTGCAGAGAGGAGAGGAGATAGATCATAACATCCCATAGAGAGAGATCATATATCTTTATCCCTATGAGGGAGCACATAAAATTATTTATGGATGGATTTATTATAACTCCCAATGATAGACAAACTAGGAAGGTGCATCTCATAAATAGAAGGTTTAACATAGTAAAGACTAATAGGGACACCATTGAGGGCAGATCAGAGAGGTGGACCCCAATAGGGGGACACAAAACATTAATATTAGCTGGGATTAAACCTCATATAGGATTTATACATACCAATTTTAAAATAGAGGGATCAAACCCCACATAGTTTTAAGGGGTAATATAGGGCTTACACATGGCTAGATTCCCTTTGTAAGGGGATCGATCTTGGTTTGATGATATGGACTATACAAGGATAATTCATGGTTAGCTTCCTAAGTGATACTAGGAGAATCTATAGATGGTGATTACATATATAAATGTTCTAGATGGATAGTGTGAACTCACCAGGATAAGGGCTAGGTAATGGATGAAGTGTTGGAGTGGGGTGGGAGAAAAGTATGGAGTGTGAGGTGTTGTACGCTTGATCTTCATGTAGGCTTCCTATGTATACCAGTTACTTGGGAATAAAAGTCCACATAGTTTGGGATAGGTCGATGAGACACCTTAGAATTTGAACCATGAGAATGGAACATATAGAAGGGGACTTGAATGAAGTGTAACCTCTGGGTTGGGGAATTATCCTCCTGAGATATGGAGACTCGAGGTAAAGACAAATATTGGAGTGGATGATGGGCTTGAACCTCAGGGAGGCTTTCTACATAAATTGTTTAGAAGATAGGGATAAAATTAAATGTTTTTTATAATTGAAAGGTCTTACACATGCATACTACTTGAGTTCATTATGGGGCTTATGCATTTTATAAATCCATATGGATGGAGATTGGGGAATGTAGTTTAATGTCATAATCTTTCTGGGACGTGGCGGACTTGGGTAAAATCAGGATGTGTGATAGATGAAGTGGTTGATGTAGGATATATCAAAACACCCCATTGAGGAGGATCCAAGGAGATGTGTCTCATAAAAGGATGATGTCTCATCATGAGGGTACATCCCTAAGAGGGGGCACCTAGGTTTATCATTGGTTGGGATTGAACCTCATAGAGGCTTCATAAATACCCTTTTTAGAAGATAGGGATCAAAACCCACATAGATTAGAATGTGGGGCATGGGGATAACTCCATGATAGATTCATAGATGGAGGAGGATTTCATAGTCACTACTAAATGCTAATATAAAGTGATTCATTCTTTGTGTGATAAAAAAGAGGAAGCAGCAAACTATATGATCGCATTATGAAAGATGCGTCAATGAGAGATAGTGTACAGATTACATGTAAAAGCTACCTAAGGAGGGGGATGTTTTGTGTGAAGATGATCTGATTCCATGGAAGGAATAGTTTTTTCCACATCATTCATACACATGGAATCCTATAAAAATGGTGTTGGGGCTTATGTGAAGACTACCCAAGGCCCACATGGAAACAAAAACCAAAGGGAGAGGGACGGATATCTAAAGATACTGGAAGTAGTAGGCTCCTAATGACCATCCCCACATTGTTATCATAAAGGCGATGTAGTTTTATTTACTCATACATGGTGACATCTTGATATTTCCATGCAATGTGAGATCATTTTAACAACATGTATCAAGGATATGGGTGTTTGTTAGTTTAATGCCCTGATGCGCAGGCATGGAGGACACACTCCTCACCCCATGGACATATATAACTGGAACCAATCAACCCTTAGGGAAGGGAAGGCACCAGTTATACCATAAGGTTAGTTTTTGTATTATTGGAAACCCATGATGTATGCATTAGAAACCCTACGCGAAAAATAAAGGGGGTATTTTACCAATGACAAAAAGAAATAGGTAATGTCATGACCCGCCCTCGGGGCCCGTGCCGTGACTACCCCAAGCCCGCCTTCCATAGGCCAGGGGCTGGCAACTAGCACCAAGGCGTAAATACTGATAAACAGGGAAGTCATTGCCTTTGTAAAGTAAACAAGCACCACAGAGTAAACAAGCGGAAAAATAAAACTATGTAAAAACTGTAACAAGCTATGCTGAAAGTAAAAGGGGTCGGAAATACAAGCCCAACTGTAAAGTACAACTGAAGGGAAAAACAGCAACTGAAAAGAAAAGCTGCAGCATCGAGTCATCCTCTGGAAGTCCCACCTGAAGGGTGAGCACAGATAGCCTCCATAGCTCCTCGGTCCAGCCGTCTACTCCGAGTACGTCCCGCCCAGTGGTCCACCTCCAGGTACCGTCCTGCTCCGCAAAACTCCACCATGATCAGTGCTGTCCGTCGTCTGCAACCAACACAACGAAGTGCAGGCATAGCCCGTGAAAGGGTGAGTATAAGATACTCAGTAGGGACCCTAAGACCCCTGAAGTTCTCCCGAAATCAACAATGGATAAACCACAAGGAAAGATACAATAATGAAGTAACATCCGACACTGCTTAGGTATATGCCCATACATATACCAAAGTCATCAATTTTCGTTCGGCTCCAACACCCGAGCCCAAGCACAACCCAGTCCACACAGGAAAGCAAAACGTAAACCCACACAGGATATCACAACACAATCCACGAAGGAGAGAAAAAGTAATCCACATAGGATAGCTCAACACAATCCAAAAAGGAGAGTAAAAAGTAAATCCACACAGGATAGCTCAGCACAATCCACAAAGGAGAGTAACACAGGATTCACCTCACACAGGTATACTTCTTCGAATGACGATAAAGATGATCACTGATCCATCTAAGTCGTCGGAACGACAAAGGATCGATAGATAACTAACCCCGCAATGACCCACATAGGATCGGACCCACACAGGATCAATAGGTAACTAACCCCTGCAAAGACCCACACAGGATCGGGCCCACACAGGAGCTGTTGGCGCTGGCTCACATAGAACCGCTGAGCGCTGACCCACACAGGATCTGTAGCGCTGATCCACGTAGGATCGCTGAGTGTAGTAGTCATCGCAGTCCACTGAGGATCTCTGCACATTCGTCGTCGCATTCCACTGAGGATCTGTGCACAGTCGTCGTCGCAGTCCACAGAGGATCTCTGCACAGTCGCAGTCACAGTAGCAGTCGCAGCCAGCTCTAGTGTTCCCGCACATAGTAAGCTCGTTCGGGAGGGTCCGCTCCCCGAGCCAAGAGGCTGATACATCAACTGACATGAAGTCCGAAGTTGATGTATCCAAAAGTTCCGTATCATCAACAAGAACTCAATGTCGCAGACGGCGCGTCAATCGGACACCCGGTCTGAGAGTTATTGGCTTTTTCGTCCCAGGGGCCCGGTTGGTTTTTAAGGAAAAACCAACCCAACCGTACTCCACCTGCATCCAAACCTCGGGCGGAGTGAGCCAAAAGATCCATCTCACTTAGAGGAATTCAACGAAGTCGACGCCACGTCAATCGGACGTCCGAAGCCCAAGATATGAGTGTTTCCACTCCGAAAGCCCGGTTGGTTTCGTGTATGAACCAACCCGGCCGAACCCAAAGTATTCCGAAACCTTGAGTGCGATATACCGAAACGACCGTATCGATACAAGGATCGCGTTTCTGCTAACGGAGAATCGTTTGGAGGCCCGTAGCTCAAGTTATGAGTGAAAGACCGAAAACGTCCGGAGACGGGGGGTCTAGGCCCAGACCGACCCGGCCCAACCCCCCTGGGTCGGCCCGAACCGGGTCGACCCGACCCGGGTCCGGGTCGAACCCAGTTCGGCACGGCCCGGCTCGGCTCGGCCGAGCGGCCGAGCGAGGCAGCCACGGGGCGCTGCCCCCACGGGAAGACGGTGTCGCGGCCCCGTGTGGGGCCACGCTGGAGCCAGCGGACGAGGCCTTCGCCGCGTCCAGTGCGTGTGAGCCGGACCCGCGCGGTCGCAGGTCCGCTGGCCACCGGAGGCTTCCGCGGGCCACCGAAGTTGCTCCGGTGGTCCGTTTTCCTTTCCGTATGTGTCGCTGCTCCTCCCGGGTCCCGTTCTTCACTGCGGAATCATCAAATCTCCCTTGCGTCACATTTTGTCTTCGCCCGCCAAATCCGCACAACAACGAAGAACTGCGGAGGGTTGTCAGGCCGTGTTCATTTGGCCCGCACCCTCCGTGTTAGGCGATAACAATTGGGAGGATTAAAAAACACATAGAAAACATAACCAATAACAATTTTAAAAAATTAAAATTTTTCTTATGAACTGGGTTCTTTATTTTAAAAGAAACAATCATGGGAATATAAATTATTTCACCACAAACCCCTACCTCGTCAAGTCGTTGAACGCGCGTTCTTCTCGGAAGGAGGGGACCGTCGCATCGTCGCGGTATCCGGTATTGCGTCGACGAACTCCGAGTTCAAGGAAACAACAGATTTAATTATTTAATAATTAAATCCATATTGAGTTATAAACCGCAAGAAAAATTAAAGAACCGCAATCTCTCACCTCAATGGGTGATCGAAGATTTTGTTGCGGAAGAAGGAACGTCGCAGAAGAACATCGCGGGAGAGGAAATGTCGGCATCACGGCACACGGCGTTGCGTCGTCGATTTCTGTGGGTTCGGCGTTCTTCATTGGAGGCCGGTGTTCTTCGCGAAGGAGGATGAAGGCACAAAAAGGGTCTGTCAAATCCTCTCAACGGGAAATCCTCAAGATGTCGTGCGTTGGTCTTATTTTATTATTATGCCAACAGATTGAAAACAGGTTAAGAAATGATTAAATTAATTCATATAATTAATTCAACGAATAAAACCGCCCAATTAATTGGTGCATTAAGAATTTAAGAAAACGCGTCAGTTGACTTTCATAATGACGGGTTTTCGCGGGTGCGTTACTTAGCGGAAAAGAAACGGTGGGGCTCGTGCGGGCCCCACCTCACAAATATCCTACCAAGAGGGTAGAATATTTTTGGATAGAACCATATCTGAATCAACTCAGCTTAAGCAGCTTTAAGTGGCTTTTAAGTGGCTTAAGTTAAATAAAAATAAAATTGTCACACAACTTTATTTTATTTCATAACTTTAAACCCAAAAATTAAAAACCACAACCGAGCAAACACAACTCTTGAAGAGGCGTTTCTAAGAAAATACCGGCGCTGCGATTTCATCGGTGCCCTCAGAATTCGATTCTGAGCACCGGTTCAAAAGTTATAAAAACCCGCTCGTCCTTTCACTGAACGTACCCGAGTGAAACTTCGGAAAATGATTCCGGGCACACCGGGCCTCGGAATCAGGTGCCGTCAGAAACTGCGTTCTTGTAAGAATCCAAAGAAAATTAATAAAAAAAATTCCTTGAATTTTTCAGGTATTTAAATCACTCCCACCTCAGGGCTTTACGTCCCCATAAAGATACATCATAAACTAGGGAAACAAATGTTGGTACTGAGGACACATCTGAGCCTCCCGCTCCCAAGTGCTCTCTTGGAGGTTCCCGTGCTGCCTTCTGATGCACACAAGAGGAATCGATCGTCCATGTAGGACCTGCTCCTGTCGATCCTCTATCTCTACCGGGACCTCCACAAAAGTCACCCCATCATCCACGTCTAGCTCCCCATGGTCAGTGATATGCGTCGGGTCGTGCACGTATCTCCTCAGCTGGGATACGTGGAAGACGTCGTGCACCCGGTGCAACTGAGGTGGTAGAGCCAGGCGATAATCCACCTCACCAATCCTGCTGAGGACCTGGAATGGTCCAATCAATCGTGGAGATAACTTGCCACCTCGGCCAAATCTCTGTAATCCACGTCGAGGTGAGACACGCAAGAAGACGTGGTCGCCATCCTCGAACTCTAGAGGCCTCCGCCTCCTGTCAGCATAAGACTTTTTCTGGCTCTGAGCCGTCCTCATCCGCTCCAGGATGACCTGGACCTTCTCTGTCGTGGCCCGGACCATCTCTGGTCCCACAAGTGCTGACTCCCCAGGGTCTGTCCAGCACAAAGGAGATCTGTAAGGTCTGTCGTACAACGCCTCATATAGTGCCATCCCGATGGTGGAGTGGTAGCTGTTGTTGTACGTGAACTCCACCAAGGGTAGGTGGTCCTCCCAGCTACGACCAAAGTCGAGGACACATGCGTGGATCATGTCCTCGAGAGACTGAATGGTCCTCTCCGTCTGACCATCCGTCTGAGGGTGAAAGGCGGTGCTCAGACGTAGTCGCGTCCCGAACGCCTCCTGCAACCCCTTCCAATGCCGGGAAGTAAAGCGAGTGTCCCGATCGGAGATGATAGACGATGGCACGCCGTGAAGCCGTACAATCTCCTGAACGTAGAGACACCCCATGCTCTCCACTGAGCCCTGCTCTCTGATGGGTAAGAAGTGTGCCGACTTGGTGAGTCGGTCAACAATATCCCAAATGGAGTCGTGACCTCTGGAAGTGCGTGGAAGTCCAGTCACGAAGTCCATAGATATCCCGTCCCACTTCCACTCCGGGACCTCCAAGGGATGTACCAATCCTGCTGGTACCTGATGCTTTGCCTTCACCTGCTGGCAGTTGAGGCATGGTGAAACGAACTCTGCCATAGCCTTCTTCATGCTCGGCCACCAGTTCTGTCGTCTGAGGTCCTGGTACATCTTCACCTCTCCAGGATGCACCGCCAAAGGAGAAGTGTGAAACTCTCTCAGCACCTCCTCCCGTAAAGCGACTGGTACCAAGGTACGTCCTCTGAAAAGGACGTCATGCTCTGCTCCAAGGGAGAAACCATTAGGTGTCTGTCCCGAGGATATCTGTGCACGCCGCGTCTCACAGTCAGCATCCCCACGCTATGCCTCTCTAACCTGATGTAGTAGTGGAGGGGTGACTATGAGAGTCTGAAGGAAGGTTGCTCCGTCCCTATCCACAAAGGATATCTACAAGGAGGCTAGCTGCTCTGTCGCCTCCTCAAGTAGCTGGATGCCCGTCCTCCTGCTGAGAGCATCGGCTACTACGTTCCCCTTCCCAGGAGTATAGACTATCTCAAAGTCATAGTCCTGGAGGAACTCAAGCCATCGCCGTTGTCTCAGGTTCAGGTCTTTCTGAGAGAATATGTACCTGAGACTCTGGTGGTCAGAAAAGACTGTAAAGCGCTCGCCCATCAGATAGTAACGCCATGTCTTCAGAGCGAAGACCACTACTGCTAACTCCAGGTCATGTGTGGCGTAGTTTTGCTCATGCGGACTCAACTGACGTGATCCATAGGCAATCACGGCCCACTCCTGCATCAGGACACATCCGAGTCCGGTCCCTGATGCATCGTAGTAGACTACATATCCAACTCCCTCCTCAGGCAACCTCAAGATGGTTGCGCTGGTCAATCTCTGTCTCAGCTCCTGAAAGCTCTCCTGACATCTGTCTAACCACACAAAGGGTTTTCCCTTCTTCGTCAAAGCTGGGAGTGGCGTCGCAACTCTGGATAATTCTGGCACAAATCTCCGATAGTATCCAGCTAGTCCCAAGAAACTCCGCACCTCTTTCACTCTCCTAGGTGGCTCCCAAGCTAGCCATGCTTTGATCTTCGTGGGATCCACCGCAACTCCCGCCTCAGAAATGACATTCCCCAAGAAGTGGTCCTCACGTAACTAGAACTGGCACTTCGAGAGCTTTCCATAAAGCTGGTGCTCTCGGAGTGTGTCTAGTACAACCCGCAAGTGGTAGGCGTGCTCCTCCTCCGTGGTCGAGTACACCAAAATGTCGTCGATGAAGACCACGACAAATCGATCGAGGTATGGCTAGAATATCATGTTCATGAGGCTCATGCACACTGCTGGAGCATTGGTTATGCCGAATGGCATAACCAAGAACTCATAGTGGCCATACCGACATCTGAAGGTCATCTTCTGCATGTCCTCTT
Organism: Viscum album; assembly: GCA_963277665.1. Lineage (NCBI taxonomy): Eukaryota > Viridiplantae > Streptophyta > Magnoliopsida > Santalales > Viscaceae > Viscum > Viscum album. The sequence goes on from OY728146.1 coordinate 388,030,284, forward strand.
CTCGAACTCTAAGCTCATGATAGCCTGACCTGAGGTCTATCTTCGAGAACCACCGTGCTCCCTTGAGCTGATCGAAGAGGTCATAAATCCTTGGTAGCGGATACTTGTTCCTCACTGTCACCTGGTTTAGGCGACGATAGTCGACACACAGTCTCAAGCTCCCGTCCGCCTTCTTGGCGAACAATATCGAGGAAGCCCAGGGTGAAACACTAGGTCAGATGAACCCCTTGCCCTATAAGTCCTCCAACTGTACCCGCAGCTCTCGAAGCACAGCGGGGGCCATCCGATACGCTAGAGTGGATATCGGGGTTGTCCCGGGATACAGATCAATATAAAAGTCTACCTCTCTGTGAGGAGGTAGCCCTGGAACGTCATCGGGAAAGACGTCCGCGTACTGATCCACCACTATAGGAAAACTAGGACTCCGCAAGTCAACTGCTCCAAGGATGAGGCTAGCCAACTGATGAGTGATGGGTTGTCCCCTCCTCAGCGAGAGTCCCTCCTATGCTGCAAAGGCTCCCTTCTCATCGGTGAAGGTGAACCTACTCTCGTCGGTGCGCACACATCGCACCTTGCGCCTAATACAGTCAATCTGAGCATGGACTGTGGATAACCAATCCATGCCCAAGATGACGTCATAAGGCCTCGATGCCGCTACCAGAAGATCCCAGCCGAATCTCTCACCTCCTAGAGTAAGCTCACACTTCCGGCACCAGTGTGTAATCGTCGAGTCTGCTCCCGTAGGAGTCTCTAGTCATAAGGATCGAGTCAACGGCTCTGTCGGAATCTCCGAGCTTCGAACAAGGGTAGTGGCTATGAAAGAGTGACTCGCTCATGTGTCTATAAGAACTGCAGCAAGGGTGGAATAGACACAGATCATACCTTGAATCATCTCGGGCACGCTGTGGTCGTAGGCCTCCGCTGCCTGGAGCTGTGCCTGTTTCTGCCCGCCAGCTCCCTGTGGTCGAGGCGGACCTCCTGGTGGTGGTGGTGGCAGAGCCTCAAAGCGTCTCCCACCACCTACTGCTCGGTCATCTCCTCTGCCTCGTCCGCCTCCTCCCTGCGGACCGCCATGGTCGACCCTCTACCTCTGCCTGGGTGGCCCCTCCACCGTCTGCTGCTCCTCGGCATGGCGGGTCGGGCAGTCACGAGCCATGTGGCCCTGCCCGCCGCATGCATAGCACTGCCTGCCTCTCGAAAGATTGGATCCACGCTGTGTGCCCCGCACTGCTGAGCTAGAGTCCCGAGGTCATCTTCCGGAAGGTCTGGTCTGCCTAGACCCATGATTCATTCGTCCGTTGCCTGCTGCCGAAGACTCCGCTACCTGCCGCCCTGCGGTAGGTCTCGCTGTGGACTCAACCAGAAATCTCTCAATCAGAAGGGCTTGCTCCAGTACTCCTGCCTGGGTCGGGATGCTGAGGGAGATCAGCGATGCCCTGATCTCGTGTATCAAACCCTTATCAAAGGTCCGGGCCTGGAAGAATGGGTCTCGTACCATATCTGTCGAGTAGCGAGAAATATCGGTAAACCTTGCTGCGTACTGGGCGACCGCCAAGCTACCCTGCCGCAGCTGAAGAAGCTCCTGGATGCGCACCGCACGGAGGGTGGCCGGGACGAACTCTGAGCGGAAGAGGCTCTCGAAGTCCATCCAGAGAAGAGATGCCTCATCGTGCACCTGGAGCATCAAGATCCACCATCATCCCGCTGCTGCGTGCAGTGGGCTCGCTGCGAGGATCACCATGAGGTCTGCTGGTGTCCTCACTAGCCTGAAAATTCGTACGACCGCCTCCAGCTAGTCCTCGACTACCTGGGGGTCCGTCTCCCCATGAAACCTGGGTGGTCGCTGGCGCTGGAACTCGTGCAGAGCTCCGAGGTGATGTGTATCGTTAGCGGTCGTGGCGGGGAGCATCAGTAGCTCGACGGGTAGAGGTACCGCCGGTGCCTCCGCCGTCAAAGGGCCCTGTACCGAGGTCTCAGCACTCGGTGGGCTGTCATCGCGCTCCACTCTCGGAACCCTAGCTGGCTGTCGTCGTGGGGCCATCCTGAAAAGGAAACAAGTGTGCCACGGATAGAACAGTATACCTGGTGAGCTGATACAAGTAATCACGAAGAAAACTTGAAAACACACATGCAATCAATGTTTTCATGCATTAAGTCGGAAATCAGAAGTCAAGGTCCTGGGGTACGGATACGTTGGCAACCACACCAACACTGGACTCCCTGGACTGATAACCACACTCAATATGCTAAACACTATTTCTTCACATAGAAGAAAGATCAGAGTCTGCAGTAGAACCGACCGCCTCTGATACCAATTTGTCACGACCCGCCCTCGGGGCCCGTGTCGTGACTACGCCAAGCCCGTCTTCCATAGGCCAGGGGCTGGCGACTAGCACCAAGGCGTAAATCCCGATAAACAGGGAAGGCATTTCCTTTGTAAAGTAAACAAGCACCACAGAGTAAACAAGCAGAAAATTAAACACTAAGTAAAAACTATAACAAGCTGTGCTGAAAGTAAAAGGGGCCGGAAATACAAGCCCAACTGTAAAGTACAACTGAAGGGAAAAACAGCAACTGAAAAGAAAAGCCACAGTGTCAAGCCGTCCTCTGGAAGTCCCAACTGAAGGGTGATCACAGATGGCCTCCACAGATCCTCGGTCCAGCCGTCCGCTCCGAGTACGTCCCGCCCAGTGGTCCACCTCCAGGTACCGTCCTACTCCGCAAAACTCCACCACGATCAGCGATGTCCGTCGTCTGTAACCAACACAACGAAGTGTGGGCATAGCCCGTGCAGGGGTGAGTATAAGATACTCAGTAGGGACCCTGAGACCCCCGAAGGTCTCCCGAAATCCACAAAGGATAAACCACAATGAAAGATACAATCACGAAGTAACATCTGACACTACTTAGGTATATGCCCATACATATACCTAAGTCATCAATTTCCGTTCGGCTCCAACACCCGAGCCTAAGCACAACCCAGTCCACACAGGAAAGCAAAACGTAAACCCACACAGGATAGCACAACACAATCGACGAAGGAGATCAAAAGTAATCCACATAGGATAGCTCAACACAATCCACAAAGGAGAGTAAAAAGTAAATCCACACAGGATAGCTCAGCACAATCCACAAAGGAGAGTAACACAGGATTCAGCTCACACAGGTATACTTCTTCAAATGACGATAAATATGATCACTGATCCATCTAATTCGTCGGACCCACAAAGGATCGATAGATAACTAACCCCCACAATGACCCACACAGGATCAGACCCACACAGGATCAATAGGTAACTAACCCCCGCAAAGACCCACACAGGATCGGGCCCACACAGGACCTGTAGGCGCTGGCTCACAGAGAACCGCTGAGCGCTGACCCACACAGGATCAGATCCACACATGATCTCTAGCACTGATCCACATAGGATCGCTGAGTGTAGTCGTCGTCACAGTCCACTGAGGATCTCTGCACAGTCGCAGTCACAGTAGCAGTTGCAGCCAGCTCTAGGGTTCCCGCACATAGCAAGCTCATTCGGGAGGGTCCGCTCCACGTGCCAAGAGGCTGATACATCAATTGACACAATGTCCGAAGTTGATGTATCCAAAAGTTCTGTATCGTCAACCGTAACTCAACGTCGCAGACGGCACGTCAATCAGACGCACGGTCTGAGAGTTATCAGTTTTTTCGTCCCAGGGGCCCGGTTGATTTTTAAGGCAAAACCAACCCAACCATACTCCACCTGTGTCCAAACCTCGGGCAGAGTGAGCCAAAAAATCCTCCTCACATAGAGGAATTCAACGAAGTTGACGGCACGTCAATCGGATGTCTGAAGCCCAAGATATGAGCGTTTCCGCTCTGAAGGCCCGGTTGGTTTCGTGTACGAACCAACCCAGCCGAACCCAAAGTATTCCGAAACATTGAGTGCGATATACCGAAACGACCGTATCGATCCAAGTATCGTGTTTCCACTAACGGCGAGTCGTTTGGAGGCCCGTAGCTCATGTTAGGAGAGAAAGACCGAAAACGTCCGGAGACGGGGGGTCTGGGCCTGGACCGACCCGGCCCAACCTCCCCTGGGTCGGCCCCAACCGGGTCGACCCGTCCCGAGTCCGGGTCGAACCCGGTTCGGCACGGCCCGGTCCGGCCAGGGCGCGGTCCAGACGGTCGGGCCGGCCCGGCTCGACTCAGCCGACCGGCCGAGCGAGGCAGCCGCGGGGCGCTGCCCCCGCGGGAAGACGGTGTCGCGGCCCCGCGTGGGGCCATGCTGGAGCCAGCGGACACGGCCTTCGCCACGTCCCGTGCGTGTGAGCCGGACCCGCGCGGCCGCGGGTCCGCTGGCCGCCGCCGCGCCGGCGACCCGCACCACCAGAGGCTTCCGTGGGCCACCAGAGTTGCTCTGGTGGTCCATTTTCCTTTCTATCTACGCCGCTGCTCCTCCTGGGTTCCGTTCTTCAATGTGGAAACATCAAATCGCCCTTGCGTCACGTTTTGTCGTCGCCCGCCAAATCCGCACAACAACGAAAAACTGCGGAGGGTTGTCGGGCCGTGTTCGTTTGGCCCGCACCCTCCGCGTTAGGCGATAACAATTGGGAGGATTAAACAAAACATAGAAAACATAACCAATAACAATTTTAAAAAATTAAAATTGTTCTTATGAACCGGGTTCTTTATTTTAAAAGAAACAATCACGGGAATATAAATTATTTCACAACAAACACCTACCTCGTCAAGTCGTCGCACGCGCGTTATTCTCGGAAGGAGGGGACCGTCGCGTCGTCCCAGTATCCGGCATTGCGTCGACAAACTCCGAGGACCAAGAAACAACAGATTTAATTATTTAATAATTAAATCCATATGGAGTTATAAACTGCGAGAAAAATTAAAGAACCGCAATCTCTCACCTCAACGGGTGATCGAAGATTTTGTTGCGGAAGAAGGAACGTCACAGAAGAATGTCGCGGGAGAGGAAATGTCGGCATCGCGGCACACGGCGTTGCGTCGTCGATTTCCGTGGGTTCGGCGTTCTTCGTCGGAGGCCGGCGTTCTTCGCGTTCTTCGCGAAGGAGGATGAAGGCACAAAAATCGTCTGTCAAATCCTCTCAACGGGAAATCCTCAAGATGTCGTGCGTTTGTATTATTTTATTATTATGCCAACGGATTGGAAACAGGTTAAGAAATGATTAAATTAATTCATAGGATTAATTCAACGAATAAAACCGCCCAATTAATTGGTGCGTTAAGAATTTAAGAAAACGCGTCAGTTGACTTTCATAATGATGGGTTTCCGCGGGTGCGTTACTTAGCGAAAAAGAAACGGTGGGGCTCGTGCGGGCCCCACCTCACAAATATCCTACCAAGAGGGTAGGATATTTTTGGATAGCACCTTATCTGCATCAACTCAGCTTAAGCAGATTTAAGTGGCTTTTAAGTGGCTTAAATGAAGTAAAAATAAAATTGTCGCACAACTTTATTTTATTTCATAACATTAAACCCAAAAATTAAAAACCACAACCAAGCAAATGCAACTCTAGAAGAGGTGTTCCTAAAAAAATATTGGCGCTGCGATTTCATCGGTGCCCTCAGAATTCGATTCCAAGCACCGGTTCAAAAGTTAGAAAAGCCCGCTCGTCCGTTCACTGAACGTACCTGAGTCAAACTTCGGAAAATGATTCCGGGTACACCGGGCCTTAGAATCAGGTGCCGTCAGAAACTGCGTTCTTTTAAAAATCCAAATAAAATTAAGAAAAAAATTTCCTTGAATTTTTCGGGTCTTTACAGGTAAGGTCACCGAAAAAAATAAATCTTATGAGGGACCAAGAATTCACAATGCGCAATCTTGGAGGGATGCATGAAAGAGGGCCACATGAAGTAGGGAACACACTAAGAAAGGATTTATGAATTTATGATGTTTTCTTAAAAACATTATCTTTGTGAAGTAATGGGCTTCGTGAAGTATAGGGACCCTTCCTTAGCATGGAGTTCAAGCTTGGTGGAAGAGTGCTTCAAAAAGGCTTAATTATCCATGAAGCCTTGTGTAGCCTAAAGGGTATCCTTCCTTAGTGATAGTCATAGTTCTTCACAAAAGTTATCCGAACCAAATTCAAGGTCATTTAGGAACAAGAAGAGGGGTCTCGTAAAGTTATAGTACCTTGGATGATCCATTTTTGGATACAGATCATAGTGCTCTGATGTTTTGTGATATGAGAGATCATAAGTCAAATGGTTGGAGTAATCATCCCCCTACGGTGGGGTGAGTAAAATATTTGTGGGAAATGGGGATTCATTATGCTCATAGGTATTACATAAAGGAAAAAAGGGGCTCTGTGAAAGGCGATAACATCATCGGACTCATAGATTCATCCATCAAATACATTAGCACGATCGTGGAGGGAGTCCGGTTTGTGGGAGTTTCACTAGTGCTTCATTCCTTGTAGGTGATGAGGGGATCTATTCCATAGCTTCCTGAGGCATCCCTATTTTATGATATTGGGCCCGTTGATATTGAATTTCATTCCAAACAGTAATGGTCTTCGTTCATCTATCCTAGGGATTGAATTCCGGCATCAAAAAATGCCCCTCACCCCACATAAGAGGAGATAAGGTAAAAGGAGGGTCGGATATTGATGGTAAATCACCGAAAACTCAAAGATTAAAAATTTGGATCTTGATGAAGGGTGTTCATTCTGAATGTGGTTAGAGTCACTGTGAAGATCAATAGGCCTCCATGAAGCATGGTCAACCAAACACCTATAAGTAGCATGTGTGGGGGCACCTGATCTATACATAATATCTATGAAATTGAACATGTCTCCCTTTCCATGAAACTTTTCTGCCCCTTGAATGCTCTTTGTGAACTTGGTCTTCAAAACATTTTTCTGTGAACACTACTTAGTGAACTAGGGCATGGAAATCTTTTACTACTTCATGAATCAAATGTAGTAAAGAAAGGGTTCGTGAATCATGGTTTTGTGAATGACCATTGTGAGTGGTCTCTATATAAAATCCTTAAAAAAATTGAATATGTCCCAGATCTGATGGCCGCTCAAGAATATTCTAAATAGGTCCTTACAGACACTTTCTAAAGAGGGGAAATGGATAACAACATCATGATTGGTGAGTACATATGGAGCCACTCACACCATAAATCATTGTTTGAACAATTTTTAGAATTCCAAAATGATTACCCCTATGCAAGTGGTTTTCATTGTATGGATTTGATGTCAAATATGATGTCCTTATCTTGCATTCTTGTATAGATGAACCAACTTATTGACTCAGAGGCACACTCGGGTTGTACCAATGGCATGTAGCTATCGATGACCATATCTGGAAGGATCACTCCCCCTTCACAACATATTTCCTCTACAACCATACCCATGATGTTGGTGGGAAGGAACGGGTGTCTAATTTATCTCAACCGTAATATAATACAGTCATCAAGGGTCCCTAAGGGGACCATAGATGGGGTATACTGATGATTGGGACTTCTGACAAGGTAGAAACTTCACAAACGAATGGTTGTGTTCCAATAGGGTATGTTCATCTTGCATATATTTTGGGGAAGAGTTGATGTGGGTAGGAATTTATGAAGACGCATGGGCTTACTAGTTCTATGTTTACAAACTGAAGGACATCATGCCTGAACTACTAGGTAGGTGGTTGTTAAATACAAACATATTCCATTTTCATCAAGGATAATTCAACAAAATCCTTTGTAACCTCCATCGCATTTCTAAAATCCTTATCCTAGGGGAAATTTATGATTAATTCCTCCACACGGAGAATCGATGGGAGGATCAGGGGTAGATACCACACCAGGAATGGGTTTGGATGGATCTATTACAGGGAATAAATAAAGACAATTAGATGATAATGGATGTCCACTTTAACCAATCGTTCGGCGATTTCCTGAAATTCTTAATGGAGGTGCCTGGTGAGGGGGAAAAGGTGCCCAATATCATATTAGGACATGGTGTCCTAGGGTAAAATCAAGATGGGTGATGGATTAATTGGGTGATGGCAGATGGATCAGAACACCCCATGTAGGTTGATCTAGAGAGATGTGTCCCATAAAGGGAAGATTTCACACATGATGGTACACCCTTAAGAGGGAGCACCTTGTTTTACCCTAGGTTCGGATTGAACCTTGTAGAGGCTTCCTACCTACCTTGTTTAGAAGACAGGTATCAAAACCCACATAGTTCATAATAGGATGAATGGAAATTACTCAATGTGGGATTCCCATGTGGAGGAGGGTGTCACAATCACTACTAAACTCTAAGCCCATTTGAGTCATGCTTGATGTGAGAAACAAGAGGAAGCAGCAGACCGGGTGACCGTCTCATGTAAGATGTGTCAGTGAGAGATAGAATCGAGCAAATGTGTAGAATTTACCTAAATAGGATGATGTTATTTGTGATTAAGATATCCTTTCATGGAAGTAAGAGTTTGTTCCATGTCATTTATACACATGGCATCCTATAAAAGTGTTTTTTGGGCTTACATGAAGATTGATCGTGGCTCACATGGCAACAAAGCCCATAGAGAGAGGGATAGAGATTTGAATATGTGGGAGGTAGTAGGCTCCCGATGACCATAACCCCTCAATTCCAATGTATATTATATCATTTCATGTCACTCTTACATGGTGACACACCAGGCTTGAGAAGTATGGATACATATGAGTATAACATCATTTATCAAGGATGTGGGTGTTTGGCAGTTTAACTTCCTATATCTCAGATGTGTAGGACCCACTCCTCACCCCTTTTACTTACATAACTAGTGCCCAACAACCCTTAGGGTAGTTAAGGTACTAGAAATTCTAGAAGGTGAGGCTTTGGTGGAGTGGTCACTCACGAGGTCTATGTTAGCATCCTAAATCCAAAAAATAAAGGGGCATTAGAGTACTGATTCCAAAAGGAAAGGGGTAAGGCCACACAAAAAGAAGAAACATTGAGAGAGGTCAAGAACACATAAGATGCAATCATAGAGGGCCTAATGGAAGAGGATATCATGAAGCATGGTGCCTCACTAAAACAAGTTTCTTGAGGCTCTAATGCTTTATGGAGAATCTGTGCTTCATGAAGCATGGAGACCCTTCCTTAGAATAGAGTCCTGGCTCGGGGGAAGAGTGCTTTGTGAAGGCATAATGCTCAGTGAAGCCTCAAGTAACACAAAGGGTCTTCTTACACTGATAAAGGAATAGGCCTTCACAAAAGGCATACCTACCAAAGATATGGTAATTTATGAATAAGGGTAAGGGGTCTCATGATTCTCTAATAATATGGATGGTACTTTTTTATGGTCAAATGTTTAGCGATTTGGGAGATCAGAAGTCTAAAGGATGGGGTAATCATCCCTCTGAGATGCGGTGAGATATAAATATATTGGCAATGGTGTTTCTCAATGTTGGGAGGCACTCTATCAAAGAAATCATGGCATTGAAAAAGGAGGTAACTCCATTGGATTTGTGGATACTTTCATTAAATACCTTAGCACGATTGTCGCTTCAGACCCACGGGAGTTCTATATACACTTTGTGTGGTATCTCTACAAGGAATCCATTTTTCTGATATTTGGGCCCGTTGAGATGAAATTTAATCCCAAATGGTTGTGGCCTTCCTCTATATATCTCGGGGATGAATTTTTTCTCCAATAGTGTTCCACCACCTACATCAAAACTTTTATCCCAACTCCTAAAATAATATCCCTCTAGCCTCCAAAAATTCCAAAAAGTCATATGATTGAATAAAAACGGCCTCAAATTAAAAAACAAGAATCATTAAACCCAATACAAAGAAAAAAATTCAAAATTTTCATTCACTAGGATAAAAGAAATTCAGATTTTCCATGAAATACCTAACCTATAACAACACAATTCATTTAATACCTCCTTCCATGGGAATTTACATTCTCTAGAATCATCAGATAATACTTATCAATTCTCATGTCATCCATCAGAACATGAAACCCTCACTCATTTTTTCGGATTTAATTTTTTACCATGATACATAAACGGTTGTCGAACCTGACTAGATTTTTATCAAGAACTCCCTCTGTAATCCACAAATTTAACCACTCCTCTCCCACATCACGTTCCTGGTAATATATTTTCGTCCTCATGATCAATTCTGTGAAAAAAATATATTTAGTCGGTTCACTCACACATGAATTTCCCAACATAGATACCACCTTTTCAGCATATTAATATCCTAAAATAATCATGATATCCTCACCATGATAAAAACCATTAGATCAAAACCTTAATGTAAAAAATACAATATCATAAAGAAACCAACCATAAACACCTAATCCCAAACATAGATCTCAGTTGACTTCTTAATCCCTTATAGTTTCATCATACTCTCTCCCAAGTGCCAACATACCAAACACCCAAAATACACCAAGATTAGTCACCTGATTCTACTCCACATCAGTTACTAAATGCAATGACTATTCACACTTTTAGATATGAATCATAAAATATGGTATATCCATGATTAAAAACATGATATATCAATCCTTCATCTCTACATAGACAGAAAACCCCACACTTTCATGGATATTAATTTTTATTTCATAGAATGATTAAACCTAGAGTGATCTATTGGGTGATCCCAACCATATGGTTTCCTGCATCATTGCTCAACTATGAAACTACATGCCAATATTTAATCATCCATTAATAAAAACTTCTGACAATAACCACTCAGAATAACCTATAAGAATTATTAATGAGGCCCTGTCTTAGTTTCTACATCATCTTGAAACCCCAAAAGCAACCTTATACATACGTTTCATACCTTGGTGTTCATCAAAAACCATCATGACACTCAATCCCCTAATTACATTATAACCCATGAATTGAACCATGCCATACCTGCCTCAATGACTCAAAATATTTGTTATTTACTTCTCAAAAATACCTACTGCAACACCGGACACATTATTATCTTCTCCATTATGAATCCAACATGATCCATCCCAAATAATTCATTTAAATACACCATAGTCATCATATAACTCTCCAATAACCTGGTAGAGTCACCCTCTTGGTAGAACCACCATAGGAAACCATGCCTATCTATATTAAAAAACACATCAAGGAGGGTTAAAGATATTTACAACATGCCTACTCCTAGGGTAGTTTAATTGTGTCACTACCCATAAAATATCTTTCCTTACTTCACTTGATATTCCATGTGTGACTGTCTACAGAACATCTCTCACTGACGCCAATATACTTACCCACTAGTCAAAACCCATAACCCATCCATCTCTCGTATAGATCATCAACTATCAAACCCAAGGTTTGAATAAACTTCAATCCCAAAACCCCGTCAGCATTCAAACATTCCTCGCTGGTATATCACATCATCCTAACCCTCATAACCACCAAGCCTTATCCATTCCTAGTAGTCCACCACATCTCTCATAAAGCATTAACTCAAATTCCATCTCCAATATCTTCTATGAAACTCTTATGAAACAACAAAACACTCAATATCATAATGGTAGGTAAATCTATCGATATCCATATAATTTACTCATGTTTAAATCAGTACAAGATTTAGTATCCTTATAACCCAGTATATCAAGCAATACCCACTCACTTTCCATTATGTAAAATTATGAACGACCATCCCACTACCAATAAACACATAACCAGAGAACAAACAAGACCAACCATTAACCATACCATTTTTATCATCGAGACTAATAGTTAATAGTTGGATCTCACCATCATGACATAACATCATATTTCATATCATCCAACTCAATGATTTCTCATCAATACATTCATCACAACAAAATAGTACACATTCTATGAACACACCACATATACCACCCATGTATTCAAAACCACTACCTAAACTAACCCACTACAATTCTATCATCCACCATGATCGTGAATGTACAGAAAATAAACTAAACAAAACACATTAATACCACTATTTTGAATTAAATTAATCAATGTTCCAAAAATAACTCATTTGATAGAACACTAAATAAGTTATTAATGACATTTTATTTAACCAAAACCCATTTCTCAGTAGTTTATCAAAAACTATTATTTTTTGATACACATCTCCCAAAATAGTTTTTACTTTTTAAAACCATTTATCACTCATAGGTAGTCATGATCATGTTAATATTCTCTACATGCCTAGTACGATGCATAAATACACACATAATCTTGTGACTCGGGGCCTGGTTTACAACTATAAATAATAATTTAAACCCAAAACATAATACTTTAATAAACATATAAATCATAACTATGAAAAGTAGGATCATTAATTGTATACCCATAGTAACTTTAACATCCACTATGTACATGTTCATAGAATACAAGGTGAATATATGTCCTCATATCCAACACATAATACATCCATATACCAAGTCCTAGAATAATAAGGTAATCAATAAAAATATATGATTCCATTTTGAAATTCCTAAGACTAGGTGACTAGATGTTTGTCTGAGACGAGGGTGAAATATGACCTGAGGGACACCTCTTCATAAGCTAGAGGTTTCTTACTAGTAGTGAGTGTCTAAATTCAACATGGGGAGACTATAATATTAGTATCATCACATATAATCATAAATAAATAAACAAAATCATATAAAATTAGTAGTAATGCACATAATTATAGCTAATTTCCACCCCAAAATAACTAAAAAAATATATAATTTTATAATAAAATTTTAGTCATACACATCATAAAACTTATAAAAAAGGATAAGGATCACCAACCAGGATGATTGAAAAATAATATATAAATGAAAAAATAATAATTGAGGAATGATCATAACAATTGATTCCCTCCAAAGACAAGTATCCCAACCTCCATTCAGCAACTCTAGCCAGATCCCCTATATAAACTATGACATAAAATGTGATGCCTTTCAGGTCATAGTATGATTTATTTTGAGATTTTTTTATCCACTGGCTCATTAAAGATATTTACAAGATTCGGGGCCTAAAACATGGTTTTCTGGAAAAAGAAGGCCATGCACACTATTTGGAAGCATGATAAGTACTAACCATGTAATAATGGTGTGGTATGTCACTATGAGGCTTTGGTGGAGTTATAGATAGTTTGATAATGGTTGTTTGAATTTCATGACTCGCTAAGGAAACTATGTGGGTATCTGGGTGGTTCCCCAACTGTGTCTCATGGATTGGGAATGACTTGAACAAACTATATGGATCTACTCAGGTAGTCATCCACTACCAATTTTTTAAGGATAGAGGTCAATCAAGGATGGTGCATGGTTTGCTAAAATATGTGGCCTAATCATATTCACCGATCCAAATATTTAAAAAATTTGATTTTACCTCTTTTACCTTTTTCGTTTTCATATCTGATCACTCCCTAATCTCCATTAAGAATGAAATAAACATTCTCTAATTAATGAAAGGCATCCCCCGAATTACCTTGGTGATATTTCTTCATTCTTGGTGGATCAATTCAATGTATGTTCTGTTTTTAATCTGGTCTTCTCTCCCCTTCTTAGATAATTGTGTGTTCTATTCTCCCCTTGTCTTGTTGGAAACTGATTGGGTTGTAGTTTCTATATATAACGTATTTTATAGAGGATTTTTAATTTTTCTTATGGATCTGGGATCATGAGAACCTAATAAAATTGAATTTAATATTATTTCTCAAATGAAAGTTGTTTCTTTTTTTCTTAAGGTTGGTGTATCTATCATAACATTTTAATTCATGAAATACTTTATATTATTGAAAAATTACTATGGTGTGGATTCTGAAATTATTTTATTTTAAATCATAATGAATTTGTTTCAAGAGAATAATGTTTTTAAATGTCATTTACATTAAAAATAGATTTATTCATGATATATGTTCAGTGAAATGACACAGAAGTTATTTTTAATCTAAAATGGAATATCAATTATGGGAGTAATGATTCTTGACTATTTAAATGTTTTATGAATCATGATAATGGTTTTCAAATGGATTTTGTAAATATAGAACATTGGGAAACTTGGTTGTATCAAGAAATGGACATATGAAACCATAGTGTGTGGAAAACCACTACGTTTGCTTTATTGATATCAACAAACTCTAGGTGGAATCTATATCAGTTTGATTCACATTATTAATGATATGGTGATTAATGTTCCTTCACATGTTTGATTACATATTATCATAGACTAGATCCCAACTTGTGCCTAGTTTTATACATGATGGTACATTTCATTTCTGGTTAATCACATGATTAAATTATGGTGTTTCCAAGAATTGTGTTTCTTTTGATTTAATGTTATCTTACATGTATGAGTCATATTTATCATATGTGTTAATTTGAAATGTTTTTATGAAAAAACAAAGGGTGTTTTAGAAAATGTTATCTTTTGTGAAATTTTATTATAAACTAGATTTCTGTAAATCTATAACTAATGGTTTCATAGTCTTAGACATTGTGAAAATTATTTGGGGAAATTCTATAAGGATTTTTGATAACACCCTAATTTTTCCTTTGGGAGTTTTTAGATATTGTTTTTCCAAACTCAGTGAATAAGAATGTAATCATGTATTTTTTCAAATTATCTTGGTTATCATCACCTTCTTAGTGAGATATATTGGTGTTGATGGATAGTCACATGGAGACTCTCATTTATCTTATATTTCTTTTGTTAGGTTCAGGAATTTGACTTCACATTGTATTTCTCAAGGATGTGCGATCTTATTTTATACTATACTCTATTGGTTTATATTTTTTTCGTTTGTAATAATACTTGTTTATAGATTTTTGTTTCTTTTCATCTTGTTGTGGACCAACATGAGTAACATATCTTGTCGACATATGATGGTTCTTTAGAAAATGGTACCAGATCCAATACCTAGCATAAACTGTTATGAGAATTCTTGGGTTTGTTTTAGGGTCTTTGGTAGATAAGACTCAAGACCATAGGAATTTGGGTAGTAAGTATAGAAGGATGTCTAACCAGTTCACTTCCATGTCTGAACATGAGTTACGATGGGTGGTTAAGGATATTCCACAATCTTTGGACTTGGTGTTTGATTTTATTTAAATAAAATTGATTTTTTTATTTATTTAAATGTACCAATTATTTTTATATAGTTTTTCCATTCATTTATAGAATCCAATATTGCCTAAAATTCTTATCGTGTAAAAGCAATTAATATGTATTCTTAAAGTTGGAATTTTATTCTAGAATTTATCTTAAGATAATTGGTTCTTGTATTTTGTGTTTATTAGATAATTCATCCGAGAAGATCACTTCCAAATCTGGGAGAGGAAGCTGAATTATATATTCCAGATGTGAATCCTCCAGTAGATCCATATTTAGTAAAATCAGTTATCTAAACTATTAAAACTCTTTTTTGAGTGGGTTTTAGAAACCGGGCATGAATGGTGGATCCTGGTTCACAAATTACCAATTAAAATTTAACCACCTTCCATGGTAAAAAAAGGGCCTTAGGAATCTAAATATTGGATCAAGTGGATCTAGAGTATCTTCTATTTTTTTTAAACATTACGTGACTCTATGGTTATTTTTCCACCTATATGCATGAACAACCGAGAAGGAAATGGTTGGAATCTATAATATAAGCTAAGTTACATGAGGATCTCACTTGTGATTATTTTAATAAGACCATAAACCAAAATATTTATCAGAAAACACTATCAGTGGAAAAGACTGAGGAATTTATGACTTTAGAGGAAGGGGAGCGTTTAGTTTTAAAATATTCCACTCATTGCAAAAACATGGTTCACCTAGAATCAAGTCTTTTTAATACTAATTTCCTTAAATATAAAATGTGAAATATGGATCTAAGGGAATATATTCAGTCAATTTTGATTCAATTATGCCTCCCTAACATTGTAGAGGTGTTTGAAAATGTGGTTATGGAAAAGGCAGACAAGGTAGGGAAAATAGGTTCAGGTGGAGATGTAGTTTCTATAAGTGGTATGCAGGGTTTGTTGTCTATCCATGAAAGGATGTGTAAGGGTGCTTAGTATACACTATAACTAGTTACAGGGGTTTCATCATGATAATAGTAGGGTTTTTTCTATCTGGGTCAAAGTTCTGGTCATCCCAAGCATAATTGTATGGAATCTCCTAGGAAATTTCATCATTATAGATAATAAGGTCATCCTAGGAATTTTTATAAAATGATTTATGAAATTATTAGGGATGGAAACAATTGTACCAAGGGTTTTCAGGATCGTTTTAATTCTTCAAAGGGTGGTGGGTCTCATAATCAAACAAAGTGGGGAATTCATGTGATAAAGAAGGCTCAAGGAGGAGTTGAGATTTTATGTATTTATGTAGTAAAGTGTGTACTATAAAAATTTGAGGCAGTGTCAAATATTATTAAAGGAATGATTCTCATTTCATCATATATGATACTATCTTTATTTGATACATTTATGACTCATTCTTTTATATCATAAAAGTAAACTAACATGTTAGGCTTACATTTTCAACTTTTGTATCATGTTGGATAGTTCCAAACCTTTGGAATATATATGAGAACATGTTTTAAATGTCCCATGTTTTAGGTTATGATAACCAACCAAAAGGTGGTATGGAATTTCGTGGTTGTTGATCTTGATATCTTTAACCATATTATTATCATGTATTGGATGATCAGTGTCATGATCCAAATATATTTAATCATCATTGACTTCAATTTTTATCTCCTAATGGGTCTCTCGTGTCTTTTGGTTTGAGTGGGATATTAGATCTGTATGATTATTTCAGTATTTCCTTATCTTGGAATGATATATTGTTGGTTATCAAAGATATTCCTTGATGTCATTAAATTTCAATCAAGAATCTCACTTATTATACAGGTGAGTACATACCCTAAGGTATACCCTGGTGAAATTTATAGTTTTCCACAATATAGATACATTGGGTTCACTATTAAACTTATCCCTTATATGATTCTCATTTCTATGACACCTTATCTCATAGAAAATATTGAGATAGAGGAACTTAAAATTTAACTTTTTGATATTGAGGATAAATTATTAATTCATACAAGTGTGTCACCTCGATCTTATCTTGTTCTCTTTTCTAAGAAAGAAGATGAAATAATTATACCTTTCACTTATTATCAAAAGCTAAATCATGTAAACGTTAACCAAATATACCCCTTACAAAGAAATTATGTTCTTTATAATCAACTTATAGGGGCTCATTTTTTTCTAAAATTAACCTAAATTTGGGGTACCATCAGTTGAGAGTTTAATAAGATGATATAACTTAAATAAAGTTTTGGAGCTCATGTGTGCATTTTGAGTTCCTTGTTATTTCATTAAGCCTCACTAATTCTCTCACAGTATTTATGGAATTACCGAATTGGATATTTCATCATTTCTTATACTCTTTCATAGTCAGGTTTTTTATGTTATTTTTTTGTACTATAATTCAAAGGAGGATCAAAGGGATCATTTTGATATCATTCATAGAATCTTAAAAGATCATAGATTGTATGGTAAGACATACAAATGTGTATTTTGGATCCGATATTTGAAATTTTGGACCATGTAATATCTGATAGGGGAATATTAGTGAATCCTAAAAATATTTGTGGGGTAATGTAAGTGGAGAAACCCAGAAATGTATTTTAGATTCATAGCCTCTTGGTATTATCTTTTTATTAATTGTGGTTTTTTCAAAACTTCTCCAAGATTTCATCTTTGATGATATATTTTACCCAAGGGTGTTATGTTTGAGTGGGAAAAAACATTCACAGGTATTTTGAAGAACTAGAGAATAGGTTGAATTTGGATCTAGTTCTAATTCTATCAGTTTCAATTTTGGGTCATGATGTTTTATGTGATGCTTCAAGTAAGATTTTTAGGTGGGTCTTGGTTCAGGGAAATAAGTTTGTAGACTATGTATCTCAAAAATTAAACACACATGAGAATGACTGTGCATCCCATGATCATGATTTAGTAGTATTCATGAACAAACTCAAAACATCGCATCGTTATCTCTTTGTATTTTCGAGGTAGTTTTGTAATTCATCTATCTATAAGGTAGGAATTAAAGATCATTAAACACTAGTATTCTTGGTCCATACAACATAGAATTACCAAGATGTATCATGATCTAAGGTATCTGTATTTTTAGTTATAGATGAGGTGGTCGATTGCAAAACTTGTGTCATTATTCCTTACTTTACATCGGAATAAATTGGGGAACCAATGACATAATGGTTTATTGAAACCTTTTCCCATTATGGTATGAAAGTTAGATGATATTTCTTATTTACCTATTTATTTATTTACCATAGACTCTTGGTGTGAAGTATATGATTTGGGTGATCATTGGACGACTTACAAAGTCATCCCATTTCCTCCAAGTTGGGGAGATGAAAAAGGTGGAGAAGCTTTGGCACTTATACGTCCAATAAGTTTTAAGTTAGTATGTAGGTACCTCTACAATTGTTTTTGATAGGGACCAGTAGTTTTATTTAGGTTTTGGAATTTTTTGAAAGATTTAATGGGTTACCAATTTAAATTAAGCACGAAATGTCATCAATAGAAGGATGGGAATACTTAGTGAGCTATTCAGATCCTTGAGCAGATTATTCGGGCATGCATGTTTGATTTTAGTAGTCTGTGGGAAAAGAATCTACCTCTAGTGGAATTTTCATGTAATAATAGTTATTGAGATTCTATTAAAATAGTTCCCTTTTAAGTGTTGTATGGGTATGCCTTTATATCACCCTTGTGATGAGTAGAGTTGAGAGAGTAGTCCTTGGTTGGACTAAGATTTTTTAAAGAGATGATAGATAAATTGTAGATTATCCATAAGAGGTTAGTAATTTCTAAATATCATTAAAAAATCTTATGCATTCCATCATCATCATCCGTTATAATTTTAGGGTGGTGATTGGGTCTTTATCAAGATTTCACCTCACATGAGACACCACTGGTTTGGTAAGCATGGTAATTTGGCACCATGGTTTTTTATCCATTTTAATATCATTGATTTCTCAGAAGGGTGGATTATCAGTTATACTTCCCATCTCACTTTATATTGATTCATGATTTTTTTCTTGTCTCCAAGCTGAGGTGGTATCGAATGTACAATTTCCATATAATTTAATGGGAATTTGTTGATCTCTGTAACCGCACCTTTGTGGTTGTGAAACCTATTCAAAATATGTACTTCTAAGATATGGTATTACCTGATAAAAAAATCCCAATATCTATGTATTGTATCATTATGGATGGGATAACTATGAGATGTGGGACAGAAAATTATTTATGAGGCATCAGTGGGATTCTCTTTTTATGAGTTTAGAGTCTTGAGCAGTATATGGGGATAGAAATATTTTATGGTTGGAAGAATTGGGATGAAATATGATTTAATGGTATATCCTAGTCTGATATTGGATTATCCTTGGGTTTATTCCTAAGGTTTTTGAGATTTGATGGTTGAAAACTTGAATTTTTAGAGAAAATAGGTGAGGTTCACAGCTTAAGAACAAGATTAGTAAAAACTGTATGGTAACAATGTAATAAGGCACAATGAGACTCCACTTCCATTTTTCATGGTTTTATTATGTTAATTCAACCCTTGTGTCTCATAAAGAAAAATTTAGTGTCCTGGGGTTTTTTTGGTGGTGTCGCACAGCCTGAAGACATCTTTCCCAAACCTTGAAGCTCTACATAGGTAGTCGTGTGCCTCCAGTTTTCAAAGGAAAGAGGCCATGAATATCTGGTGAACTTTTTATTAAATCATTAATCCTAACCATTATTACTAATATTGACCTGTAATTTTTTTTATTTTAACCCTTTTCCAAACACCCAAAGATTTTAAATTAGTAACATTATGTTTGCTAGCATAATCGACATGCAACACTAAGATTAAATGACCCATGAAATATATGACCATTGTAACCTTTCCATTAAATTTGTGGTTATTGATATTATTATATACTTTTTGAAATATATATATATTTCCTATTCAATATAAATTTATTGATAAATATTTTGAAAATAGTCAATCACTTTTTAGTAAAGTAAATTTTTTCATCAAAAATATGTTTTCCTAAAAAATGATTTTGATCCATTTTTTTAGATTTTATAAAATTTATTTGATAAAATTAAATTAAATCATAAAATAATAAAATAAAAATTAACTAATTGTGAATGTTTTGGATTTTTCAAAAAATATTGATTTTTCAATGAATAGTGAAAAAAACCAATTTTTGAAAAATTGCCCTTTCCTTTTCATAAAATATGAAATTTAGAAGTCTCATTATTTATTAAGTTTTATTTATGATACCATATTTATTATTTATTTAAATTTAATCCAAGTAATTACTCTTAAATCATCTTTATATTGGATTTTATTATAAGTATATTTTTTGGATTAAAAATTGGTTTTTTTGAACTATTTTGAAGTAAATAATGTTTCTCTATTTAAATTAACTTAAATAATTTCAAATAATGAATGATTTAAACGATATTTAAATATAATATGTCTATAAATATGAATTTAAATTTATATAATGATTATTACTAGTCATATTACTAATATAAAACCATCTACTACTTGAAAAATACAGTTCTTGAAAACCCACTTTTTCAATGCGTGAGCGGGTTTTATTTTAAATTAAATTATACAAATTATGTGAATTAAATTTGGTAAGATTTATTATATATTTTTATTCATTATAATTTATATTATATAATAATTTAAACTTTATTTTTTCTCTTTATGAATAGTGAAAGTAGTAAAAACAAAATACTACGGTTAACGTTAAAACAGGTTTACCCGAAGGTTAAACTAAAAAGGTAAGGGTTAAAATGACCTAAACACTTGTAAAATTCCTATTATATATACATATTTATAAACTTATTAATATATTATTTATTTTCATGTGATTTTGGGACACTTTTCCACAAAATTGAACAATATAATAATTTAATTAAAGAAAAAGACAAAATGTCACCCTCTTGATTTTAAATTTCTATTATGTGTTTCCATATAGAAAAAATTAATATGTAAATGAATTATTTAATTATTTTTCATAATAATGAAATTATTTTCATGAGGGTGATTTATTTTTAATTTTTAGTATTTAAATATTTACTTTAAATAATTAAGCAATGTCAACGAAGTGATTATTTAATTAATAGGAAAATAAAATAAATGATACTAAAAATATTAAAGTAATTTAAATTTAATGAATTATTATATTAAATTAATTTTTTAGATATATATTAAATTATATAATGTGTTAAAATAAAATATTCAAATTCCACTTTTGTATGGATGTTTTTTTAAAGTCAAATTAAATGAATAGTATCAAAGTTGGCATTGCTATTATTTTATAATAAATGATATTTTATTATTTGATTTAAAATTACTAAAAATATTATACTTTGAAAAGTTATTGGTATATGTTTAAAATTATAAATAAAGTCCCATTCATGGACCAATTTTCCTTTTATAAAAATTATATTGACCCCTAAATAGTAAATATTTTGTTAGCATGGTACAGGGTAAAATGGGATTTTTCATATTACATGTGATGGTCTTATAAATAATTTTCCACTAATAATGTATTTAAATCTTATAAATTTGTATTAATACTTGAAACCAGTGTTTAAAAATTATGTAATAATATTCATTTTATTTTTATTCTTTAGGGATAAATCACATAGGTAAACAGATAAAAAACTAGTTAACACAGTGAAAACTAAAATAGTTAAATTAAGTAAACATAAAGTCCAAGGAATAACATATTTAAAACATGCATTTTTTGGAGGTGATTATTTACCATATCCTAAAAAAATACTTTAATTATCAATTATGGAGGCACTTCTGTGATATTTACCAACCATTGTTGTATAGTTTTGAGTATTTATAAAAATTTCACACCTCCTGCATTATAAATGTCTTCCTCCTCCCCTGACTTATTCACACATCCTAAGACATTTGGCTTGATCAAGCCCTAAATAAATACCTCCTAACCATACTTATACATTTTAAAGATTTTATATTTTTTCCAAAATACAAATCATAGGTTCCTTAATAAGATATCCAAAGGAGGTTGTTCTAAGAAAAAGTAATTATCTTCACTAAGCTCGTTATTTTGACTCCTCCTATTGCCGGCTTATTTCATATATTAAGAATTAAAATATAATAACACTAGAATATACCATATACATATATGTTATTATACTGATTTAATAACCTACATTCATCTCCTCTTCTATTAAATGGAAAACAAAACTATCGATAGTGCGTATGGCGGAGTACTGTCTCATGAACTTATGTAATTCAGTTTACACCATCGACTCTCATGGATTGTCATAATTATGGATTAAATGTTTATATTATATTATTAACATAATTATATTTGTGAGATTTTTATTCCACATATACCTTATTACTTTATAATCTATGGGGTATATGATAATGTCACTCGTTTGTATAGCGGACTACCACCCCACAAGGCGATTGGATTCGTTTTTCACTAACACTTTACATGAAAGATAATAAAGAAAATTTTAATGAATATATTTCATATATATGAAATAATTATGATTTTAATTATATATTTAATATTCTTAAAATATAATATATCACTTTTTATTACATTTCCACTCACTGAAAAATGATAATGGCATTTGTGCATACAAGTGGACTACTAACTCCATGAAGAGATGTGCATATTTTTTCATCACCACATCACAATGATGAAATATATAAGTATATTTAAATAATTAATATTTTATTTGTGATATTATTATCATTATATAAATATAAAATAATATATAACTTCTTTCCACAATGATCATTGAAAAATTACAAAGTTACAAATACGTATATAAGGTCTACCATCTCCAGGATTGTAATATAGTTAATTTTTTATAACCATATTTTATTATTAGTTTTAAAAGAAAAATTGATTAAATTTTTTTATAACTATGTCATTAGTATTATTTTGTATATGTTGAAAAATGGCCTCTTTGACCATGGTCAACACATCGAATCTGTTTTGAAGAAATGGACAAATCGTCTCGAAGCACACAATGTGGACTTAATTGATCAATTATTTAAATATTACATTAAAAAAAATAAATAAATCATTGAAGTATAAGTTATTAAAATTTTAAAAAAAATTAATAAATCAATTAATTTATATAATTTAACTATACAATAGTTAATGGATATGAATGGAAAGTCTAAACTCTAGGTAAGGGGCTTTATCTCAATTTTCCTTCATTGAGGAAAATTTTAATATTATGGATCTAATTTCTATTATATAGTCTATAAAATTCCCCTTTTACTTGTATTATCTTGAATACTTAATAAATCATGGTATTTTAAGAATCAATATAAATTATTACATCCCATGTGATTTTAATTAAAAATTACAATGTGGTAAATAATTTCATAACTCAATTTATTTTCATTGGGTTATATTACTTCTTCATTTTATTTGATATTCTAAGAATTTTTTTGTAATTAATTTTTATTACATTATTTATTATTTCCACCTATTTTATTTGGATATAAATTTTATATATACAATTGATTCATTGATTAAATCCCAAATTCAATGGCATGATCTTTTTAATAGTTATTTGTCTCAAATTATCTTTCTTTTAGACCAGCATTTATGATATGCAACTATATTCGTTTGTGATGTGTAAATACTTCCCTTTTGAGATTTTATAATAATAATATCCTTATTTTCATGATATTTAAAGTCTAATTTTTATTTATTCTTTTATGATGCTTATGATTTAAGAGTTAACAAAGTGTAAAAGGCTTTATGTTACAATCTCATTTCCTTTTAGATTGTTTATGTTAATGTTTTTTTAGAGAAAATAATATTATATTATTTTCTTAAACTACATATATTTTATTATCCTCTAGTTATGAATGTGTTTCATAGGTTTAATTTTTATTTTCTCTATTACTGATTGAATAAATATAAATAATGTTTTTTGTAAGTAATGTTGAACTTGTATCTTTGGTTTAGATTGAGAATATTTCTCTTCCATATAAATGTTTTCTAAAATGGTTTCAAAAGTTTTATTTTTTAAACATAAATAATTTTATAATGATATTTTTAAATATCATTGTTGACGCTCCTTTCGTCACAGAATCTAAAGATCAGAAAAGGGAATATCTCAGCTGAAAGTGATTCATCCTTTGAAGAAAACATGAAAAATCGACAAAGGCATGAACAAAGGATCAACAACAAATCCACCGCGCAAGTTATACCACTGCCGCGCAAGTATACTTGCGCGGCTACCTTGGTCGCGCAGGTGACTTGCGCGACCTAAATGGTAACCGCCCGGTAACCGCCCTGGGTCTTCTATTGCCTATAAATAGACCCTGTGGGCCCCCCATTCGAGGGGATCTTTTTCCAGAAACTCGGATTGAAGCTCCCGACGCCCAAGTCTCTTCTCAAAGCTTCTGAAACACTTCTAAGGTAATTTCTTACCTAGAACGGAAGATCTAAAGAGAAGAAGGAAGGCCTAAGTGTTGAAACTTATCAAACACTTGCACGCCGACTTAATTCCTTCAATATAACTTGTGCGTCCCTTTTTTGGAAGAACCTCAAGGGGATTCTAAAGGGTTTTATCAAGAGTCGCTCAAGTATTTCAATTCTGATTGAAAATCGCGCAAGTACACCATGTGTCGTGCAAGTATACTTGCGCGGCCAATACTTGCGCGCCGCCGCAGGACTTGCGCGCCTTTCAAGACTTGTGCGCCCCTATCTTTTTGGGTGCCCATCTTGCCCATTTTACCCCTCTTAAGCCATTTCACCTTTGTTTTTCAAGATTCAGTCTTCAAGACACTCTTCAAAGCCATTTATGGCATGATTTCTTGATTTGACTTTCCTACCTGAAAGGAATTCTGTGGAATCTCTCTCAAAGTCTAGTGATTTAAATATCATTATATCACTAAAATATAGAGAGTTCATTCATTCAACCTCATCCTTTAAGATGAGAGAATCCTAACCTGGGTCTCCTTTTCAGGAATAATCCCCAGTTATAAAACCTTTAATCTGGGCATCTTCCTCAGGAGTAAGCCCCAAATTCTTAAAGTTCCTAATCTTGGGCATCCTCCTCAGGAGTAATCCCCAATCAAGTCCTTTAATCTTGGGCATCCTCCTCAAGAGTAAGCCCCAATCAAGTCCTTTAATCTTGGGCATCTTTCTTAAGAATAAGCCCCATCCTCAAATATGGGCATCCTCCTCAGGAGTAAGCCCCAAACCTTAATCCCTAACCTGGGTCTCCTTTTTCAGGAATAAGACTCAGTCATAACCTTGGGCTTCCTTTTCAGGAGTAAGCTCCAAATCCCTTTTTCTCTTAACCAGTCATAATTTACCTTTGATTTGGGTTTCCTTTTCAGGAATAAAACCCAATCATAAGTCCCCTCCTAACTTGGGCATCCTCCTTAGGAGTAAGCCCCAAGATTAGAGTATTCAAAATCTCCATGAAGCACATATAACTTTATGGACCCTATTCATGGATTTTCTCCCTAAAAGTAGATCCTAAACCTTCATCTATCTGGGCATTCATCCATACATAAGCCCTAAACAAATTCTTATGATTGCATCTTTCATGGCACAATTGTCTAAATTTTACTAATACCTCTTGTTTCTCACACCGAGCATGACTCACGTGAGCTTAGAGTGTAAAAGTAATTATGACATTCATTTTTTGAGCCATCAATCATAAACATCATACTCCATTACTCGAACTACGTGGGTTCTGATTCCTTTTCCAAAACAAAGGATACGTAGGTAGCCCATTTATGGGTTCGATCCCAACTTTGAAATAATCTCTGTCCTTCTGAATGACGATAAACTTCAAGTGCCCCACTGAGTGGCTTTAAAACTAGCCTGGTCATCATAATGACCAAGAGACTTTTATATAAATGTTTTGAAGGATACCATTGACCAAGAATCTCTAAACAGATATAGATGATTCTCTATTGATGAAGAACCTCGAATACATATAAAAGATTCTCTAAATTTCTCGCATATTTAATCATTGATTGTTAAAACTAAAGGAAAGCACATTTTATACTTGGTAATGTAATAAGGATTCACGAACATAACTTAAATCTATAAAGAGAGTCCCGGAGTAGACAATAATTCCCCTCAAAAAGGTGTGATGAGTCCGACCTCCCATCTTCTCGACCAATGCAAATTCCTAAGCCTCATTAGTCCACAAGCTAATGAGTGCCTGCCTTTGGAAAGTAGGTCCAAACGGATGTGGAATCATTGGATGTTTCCGGTTCTACGAACAAACCCGTTAGAAACCGATCGGAACGTTTGAATCTCCCGTCCAGGAGGTCATCCCCGGATTCCGTGCGAAACAAAAATGGTGAACCCGACGTGAATCCTTAACCAAGTGAAAGTGATGTTCTTCTTATTTGTTAAAGCCCCTTGGGCCAACAAAGCAATCATTGACATGTGCTCATCCAAAAGATGCAGTGGCTGGATTCATCTTGATTATGTCTGTTACATGGAACAGGCACTCTTTTCTCAAGATCTTCTGCAAAAAAATGGCTTTCCTTAAATTCACCCCTATGAATACTGCTGCTGTGAACACCTCTACTGTGAGGTCCGCTGCTGTGAAAACCAATGCTGCTACTCCTGCTGGAACGTCATCCGCTCTGAGGATGACATCACCAACTCAGCGTCTTCAACGCTGTGTTTCTAATGCACTGGTTAATGAGTACCGTCGCAACGGTACTATCCCAACTCTGGAGGCCGCTCATCAAGCCCTCCAAGTTAACAACTCTACTTGGTCGTCCGGACAACGGCGGCCAGCAATCAAGAAGCAGGCGGTGCTGACTACCGTCTCCAACCGTTTCGGGTCGTTATCCCCGGAACGCAATTTCCATTCACTCCCTTACTCTGAGGAAGTGAATAAGAAGGTACCGCAGGACCTTAATTCAAAAAGACAGGAGTCCTTCTCAAGGGCTCCCATCAACAATCGCCGCCAGACTCGTGCGGTAGTGCGCCCTCAACATGATGAGGGTACCGACTCCAGGCATTCAGCTCAGGTTCCTCGAACCCGAGCAGGCAAGATGAACCGCCAGAGACGGAATCCGGTTAACAATAGGCAGGTTGTCATCCCTGCCATCTCTGGAGAAGTCCACCAACCTAACTTGGTGGAAAAAAACGAGCAGACATACACACCTGTCCGTTTTAATTCAGCTGTCCAGCAGACTCGTCTGGCAGCATCAAGCCGATCCCGCCATGCAATTCCGGCGGTGTACCATAGGCAGGAACATACACCTGCTTATACATCACCAGTTAGTCAGCAGGCTCGTCTGACTACATATGATGGATCTCGTCAACCGCGTTTGGCGAAGTGTAATCAGCAGGCACATACACCTGTTAATACTAATCAGGCCTACCAACAGTCTCGCTTGGTAGCACCCGGAGAAGTCAGTCGGAAAGTCCCGACGACAAACAGGGGGCAGACTCAACTCTCTGCCTCCACACTTGAGTACTGTCAGGATTCACTGACAGGAAAAGGAGGGCAGGAGCAGGCACATACACCTACTCCAAGCCCAGAATGGATGTATATCCCCGTTCCGGCGGCTGAAGTCACCAAACATATTTTGTCAATGGTGAAAGAGCAGAAGCAAATTCCTTCTCATATTCTGGATTCTTTCCAGGATATCATAACAGCTTCAACATCATCTCAGGGACAGACACATAAATCTA
Organism: Viscum album; assembly: GCA_963277665.1. Taxonomy (NCBI): domain Eukaryota; kingdom Viridiplantae; phylum Streptophyta; class Magnoliopsida; order Santalales; family Viscaceae; genus Viscum; species Viscum album. Next base: position 388,058,031 of record OY728146.1, read on the forward strand.
TCCCTAGCAATGGAGTGACACATCAACGATTCACTCCGGAACAGACACACACATCTGTTCCAGTCCAAGAGGGTTATGGGGCATACTCCCCCATATCATACGGACAACCAAGTCAGGCACATACACCTGATTTGAGTGGAGATCGTCAGCCTAACCTGAACATCTTTCCTGATCAGGCACATACACCTGCTCAGAGAAATCACTTTCGTCATCAAGTGGTTTCTAAAGCGAGTAAGAAGGCATCTAAGAAAAAGATCCGCCCAGCACAGTCAGGAGATCAAAGGCCAATCTGCAACAAGGCCTTGCTCGATGCTGGAGTTCTTGAAGCCCTCAGACATTTATCTGTCGGAATTCAAGATTCTAATCCCTCAGTTCCCAATAACTGGAACATTAATTCTGAAGGTCTTCAACAGACACTTCCTCATGAAGACTTGCTTCATGAAAATTCGGTCAATCTTGAAGTTTCTTCTTCAGATGAGAGCCACAGGAACCCTCTGTGTGGTCAGAAGTCCAAGGAGAAAGAGATTTCATCTTTTGCTGTAACCCATCATGACGGTCCTCCTCATGGTGATGAACTTCGCTGCGAAAGTCCTCTCCGCAGTAGTGATTCACGTTGTCTCGAAAATTCTTCAGAAGGCAATGTAGTGACGAGAAAGCCCTCCTATCTCGAGGCACTTGCAAACGTAAAACCAGTCATGTATGATGCTTTTCTATCGGCAGGTGAAACTCTTTCTCCATCAGAAGATAGCCTGGGGTTCAGGTTATTCTCCGAACCATCCCTGGGTCATTCATCTTCCAGCATGAATAGTGATTTCTCTACCAATCTTGTTGAATCCGATGAAGCAACAAGGAAACACCAACTCTGGTCCAAACAGGTAGAAGAATCTTCATTTAATGATAAAGAGGAAATGCTGAACATGAGGAAAAAACTGGCAAAAGGTGAAGTACCAGTCATGTTTTGGCCTTTGGCTGACTCCCAGTACGACATTCCAAAGATGTTGACGGATGATGGAATCCATGATATTAGTCTCAACATATGGAAAACTCTTTGTCAATTAAAGAAGAAGGTATTATCTTACGATGAATATGAAAATCATCTTAATATAATAGAAGGGTTACAACGCCAGATTGATTTGGCATCTCTATCGGTCTCTCGGTATCCGAAGGCTGAAAAGCAACAGAGAACCCTTCAACGTTCATGCCTTGGCACACTAAGAAGATTGCGTCAGTTAATTGCCAATGCTCCATCTGATGTTCATATCAGAGGATGGGGTGTTCACGGAGCACTACATTTCACAGTGCTTTCCAGTCAGCAAAGCCCGCCGAAAATGGTCTCATGCAATGTTATTGCCCATGGCCGGCCACAGTCAATGGGCTTTGTTCATAATCAAAAGCTTGCTCAAGAACAAGCTTCAACTAGTTCCTCTCAAAATCAAGTATATAGAGAACAGGTTGTTGAATTGCTCCTACATAAAGCAGGAGAGAATATTGCACAAGCCTCTCGTCTGGAGCAAACACGTCATCAAATGACAGATGTTTCGGAAATCATCCAACGGTCTGTTGAACCAGGTGATAAAAGTGGATACAGGTTAATGCATCTAGCTAATTTCCGAACTAAGATTCGCAAGATCAAGAGAGATTTTAAGAAGATCTCAGACATAGCATGTCAAGAGACACCCCAGCTTTCCAGACTGGGGACTTCTCTAACCCAACCCTCAGAGTCAACGAATGGAATTCGAGGAGTTGAGCGGAAGCAGCAGGAACATCCCCAGTCCACCGGACTGGGGACTTTTTCAAATCTTCAATCCTTCCCTCAGAGAAAGTCAGTATTCTCTCGATTAGGGAATAAGCCTCAAGAGGAACGAAGAGCCAAGCTGTCAGGAGATTCTCTCCAAGTGACGGTTCTCCAAGAAATTCCTGAGGGATCAAGTCAACGGAATGCCATGTCTCATCATGGACATAGAAGGAGACAATATCATAGAAATGCTGATAGAAAGTATTCCATGCAATATGCATCCATTAATGTCATCAATGTCGTTGCTGTTGATTCACCAGATGAGGCTCAATCAGAGGGATCAGACGAAGAGGTTCCTGCTCAAGAAGTCGCTCACACAGACCTAAATGAAGAAGGTGTGCGCACACGTAATCAAAGGCTTACCCAAAATTTGGGTATTCCTTCAAGTAACCCACTTCCCCCTCTCCGAAAAGGATCCAATAAGGGGAAAGGAAGGAATCAGGTTACTTCTCACCCTTCCTCTGAAGGAGGTCAATCTCTCTCATTAGAGCAAAGGTTTGCACAACAGGAGGAAGAAATGAAAGAATTAAGAAGGTTGAATGCAGAACTACTTCAGAGTAGTCTTCTTCTTAAGAATGCTGAAGTCCGACAGCCGAAGGAATTTGTTGTAACTACTGAGATGGATCAAGAATATCCTCGTTTATCAGTACACCCACAGAGGTATAATCCTACGGGTCAAACGCAACAACGGTTGGCAGCACTACCATCAGTTGCAGCACCAACCACCACGTCTGTCCAATCTCCATTCATTGCACCTACCCAAAACCAAGTTCAACCTGACGTTTCTCAAAAGTTAATAACTACTATTGAGTCATTAACAGCTCGGTTAGAAACTATGGAAGGGAAACGGGCGCAAGTTCAACCTGAAAAGAAAGTTTACCCTGAATGGGTAGATTCAATTTCTCCTCCATCTAGTTTTAGAAACCCTATTTTCCCTACTTTCAATGGATCAGGCGACCCTGAACAACATTTGACGCATTACGTGTCTTATTGTGATCCTATGATGGGAACTCCAGAGCAGCAAGAAGCAGTGAAACTCAGATGCTTCGTGCGAACCTTGCAAGGACCAGCTTTTGTCTGGTATACAAGCTTGAAATCCCGGTCACTCATCGGATGGGAGGATCTTCGTCAAAAATTCCTTCTTCAGTTTAGCTCAACTTTGCAAAAAACGACAGTTTTCGATCTTACAAACTGCAAGCAAAGGGAGAATGAAAGAGTCTCTGATTTCATTGCTCGTTGGAAGGGATTAACGTATTCCTTGAGTTTATCACTCCCTCAGGAGGAATTGTTGCAAATCTATGTGGCAAATTTGCGTGACGAATTACGCACGCCATTGATCCCTGTGAAATACACAGGAGGGTTTCGAGACCTTACTTCAATCGCTCAACAGATTGAAGATTCCCTTATACAGGCTAAGGTTAAATCTCGTGTAATTCCATCAGCTCCAGGAAGAAGAATGGGTAAAGCAGAAACTGCTACAGTTATGCTTAAACAGGCACCTGTACCTATTTCTACTTCAAAACCTTCATCTTCTCGAAGGGCTCCACCTCCTGAACGCCAAAAACAAAGGCTGTTTCGTCCAAATGATCAAAAAGATCAACGACGAAAACAATTTGAGGATATAAAGAGTAAAACATACTCTTTCCGAAGTGAGCAAGTTCCTGGTTACTTCATTTCAGCTCTGGAAAATAATTTGGTTCAATTACCAGTGCTGAAGAGGCCAAACAAGGAAGGAGATGAAGACCATCCCAATTATTGTCCCTTTCATCAAATGTTGGGGAATCCCATCCAGGAGTGTTTTGTCTTTAACGACCTCCTGTAAAAGATGGTCGACTTGGGACAAGTCAAATTGAAGGGTTCTTCAGCTCATGTAGCGTGTATTACCGCTACAGATCCAGAGGAAGGAGGCGAGTGGCAGGAAGTCAAAAGCAAAACTGCGGAAAAATATGATGATTGGATGGTCAGAAAGACAATCAATCGGACCCATTCCATTTTGCGAACACAATTGAAGAAGCCAATTGTGTCTCCTACAAAAGCTGTAGTAAAGCCTCCATCAAAAGACAAATCCTCAAAAGGGCAGCGCAATTTAAAGAAGAAAGAGGAATCAGGAGAAGATGAGTATGCATCAAAGCCTAAATTGTCTTTGACTCTGGCAGATTTCATGCCATCTACTTCAAAGCCACGGACACCGTCCCACCAAACGGCACAGCCTAAACAGGCTAACCTGGCAGAGTCTTTATCAGACGAAGAGTTAATCATTGGTTCTGTTAATATGATTCAATTAACAGATTCATATTCCAGTCTTGATGAGCCTGAATTCCCTGTATCAAATAAGGGAACCCGAAGAAGTTCTAGAGGTTCAGGATGTAGGGGAAGACGTGGATCTTTCCGAAGCCACTACTCTAATTCTACCCCTGCTAGCACTGTATATGCAACAGAAACTCGTGGTAGAGCCCTTCAGCGAGCTCAAAAAGAACAAGCAAGTTCTTCTGCCAATGGCCAACTCAGTTTCGGCACAGTTATTTTGGAAGACCGATTAAAAGTTCCATCTTCTTTATCTCAGCAAGTAAATGGATCTAATCAGTCTAATTTTCCAAAACCAAGGACGTTGCCAACTTCAATACAAGATGCATCAGCTTCCAAAGCATCTGCTTCCAAAGTACCTGCTAAACCGCATATTCCTATCGGGAAACGCAGACCTCTAGATAAAAAGTATGATATATTGAAACACTTGGCCCAAGTACCAGCCAAGTTATCAATTTTGGATGCTTTAAATCTGTCAAGAGATCTTCGGGAAGCACTCATAGAAGCTTTGTCAAGTCCTTAGGAGTTTGAAACTGAAATTGCTGCAGCTGAAATCTATCACATAGAGAATAATCCTACGGAATGCCATGCAGTGATATCTTTTACTGATAAAGATGAAGATGATGTTGTTCATGGTCACATAAAACCTTTGTACTTATCTGGAAAAGTCAATGGTATAGATGTTCGAAGAGCTTTCATTGACAATGGTTCAGGAGTCAACCTCATGCCCATTCGCACACTTCGTCGATTGGGCCTCACGGAATCTGATTTATCTCCTTCTACCATGATGTTGCAAGGATATGATAAAAATGAACAAGAACCACTGGGAGAAGTTACGCTCAGAACTCAGTTTGGAGATCTTGTTTCCAATTCGGATTTCATGATTGTTGATCAAGACTCAGCTTTCAATATCTTGCTTGGAAGACCCTGGCTACATCAGCATGCAGCTATTCCGTCATCATACCATCAATGTCTCAAATACTGTTTCGATGGTCAAGTTGGAACATTGTATGGTGATAAGGCCCCATTCAAGACATGTGAGTCTCAATACATTGAGGCGGAATTTTATCACATGAAGGGAAGAGAAAAATCTACAATGAAGTAAATTACCAAAGTTAATGCTCCGTATGGTTTGGAAAAAAGTCCAATAAATCCATTTTCACATGTGAGTACAGATTATGTGTTACCTATCAGTCAAATTGACAAAATAGGCCCAAATCAAAATACTCTTATAGAAAGATCCATAATGTCAATTACGGCAATCGATCCAGACAACATGGGAGAAATTGTTAACTTACCAAGCAGTGATGAAAGCATAAGTGGTGACGTTTTCATTTCGTCTGCTGAAATCCAACAAGTCTATATTTCGCTAATCAGGCCAGAAGAAGTTATAGCAACACCAGAGGTGAATATTGATGTCGATTCTCAATCCATCATCTCCTCTTTATTTCCCAAAGGAGACCCTTTATCATCAATAGGGTCGGAAATGGAAGCTTCTTCTTCAAAATGTGAAAATTTTGACATTTCTTATGATCATGAGAATTTCGTTTTTTCATCTACTTTGCAAGTAGAAACGGAAGAAATAACACATGATGAAGAGGAAGAGGAAGATCTCAGAGATGCTCCTCCAGCATTTGAAGAGGGTATCTCTACCACTGTGGATGAACTCAGAGAAGTAAATCTGGGTACAGAGAAAGATCCACGCCCCACTTTAATTAGTGCGGCCATGACCCTTGAAGAGCAAGAGATGTATATTTCCTTTTTAAAGAAAAATAAAGATATTTTTGCTTGGAATTATACAGAGATTCCTGGCCTTGATCCTGATGTTTCCACCCATCATTTGGGTTTGCCAAAAGAACATCGGGGATTCAAGCAAGCTGCGAGAAGAACACACCCAACCTATGCTGCCAAAATCGAGGCTGAAGTGGATAAGCTTATCAAAGCTAACTTCGTCAGAGAAGTTCAATATCCCAAGTGGTTGGCTAATATTGTCCCTGTAAAGAAGAAGAACAGACAAATTAGGGTTTGCATCGATTTCAGAGATCTTAATCGGTATTGTCCTAAAGATGATTTCCCAGTTCCGATTACAGAACTCTTAATTGATGCGACGGCTGGCTATGAAGTACTTTCTTTCATGGATGGATATTTTGGATATAATCAGATCTTAATGGCCCCAGAAGATGAGGAATATACAGCCTTCAGAGCTCCTCAAGGTGTGTTTTGTTACCGGGTTATGCCCTTTGGTTTAAAGAATGCAGGTGCAACATATCAACGCGCCATGCATCGTATCTTCAAACCTTTTCTAGGGAAATTTGTTGAATGCTATGTAGATGATCTGGTGGTTAAATCCAAACAACGTTTTGATCACTTGGCTTATTTGGAAGTCGTATTCCACAAGCTTCGACAACATAATTTGAAGATGAACCCCTTAAAATGTGCTTTTGGGGTAACCTCAGGAAAATTCCTCGGCTTTGTTGTACGCCATCGTGGTATTGAAGTCGATCCTGAGAAGACCAAATCAATCTTTGGTATGTCATCTCCTCAGAATTTGAAAGAATTAAGAGAACTTCAAGGACACTTAGCCTATATTCGGCGTTTCATCGCCAATTTGGCAGGCAAAAGTTTACCCTTTACCAAATTATTGAAGAAAGGAGTCACTTACCAGTGGACTGAAGAATGTCAAGAAGAATTTGATGTTCTCAAGAAATACCTCTTAAGTCCACCAGTACACATGCCACCTGTTGAGGGTAGGCATGTTATCCTCTATGTGACAGCTTTAGAGCGATCATTGGGTGCCTTTCTCGCTCAAAAGAATGATGTTGGGAATGAAAATAGTCTCTACTATCTCAGTAGAACTATGCTTGAAGCAGAAACCCGGTATTCGAGTATTGAAAATTGCTGCCTAGCATTAATCTTTGCAGTTCAGAAACTGAGACACTACCTGCAACATCACGAGGTCCAATTGGTATCTCGCAATAATCCGCTCAAATTCATCCTTAGTCGTCCAATGCTTACAGGACGCCTGGCAAGATGGGCGGTTATTCTACAGCAGTTCGACATCCAGTATGTGTCTCAAAAGGCAATTAAGGGCCAAGATCTGGCTGATTTCCTGGCTGAACATCCATCAGTGGAAGACACGTATTCAGATATCGAACTCCCTGATGAGGAAGTTTTCTCTATTCAAGAGAGTCCTCAAACATGGGAAATGTATTTTGATGGTGCTTCTAGAAGTCCAACAGGGAAGAAAATGGAAAATCCTAAATTCAACAAAGTTGGTTTAGGAATTGTGATCATTTCTCCAGATAAGGCAGTGTTACCTTATTCCTTTTTGTTGTGGGAAGGTGGTACCAATAATGAAGCTGAATACCAAGCTCTCATTACAGGCTTGGAGTTAGCGCTTCAAGCACAAGTGAATCACTTAAAGGTGAAAGGTGATTCAGACCTGGTAATCAAACAAGTCAATGGGGATTATGCCATCAGAAAATAAGAATTAATCCCTTTGTATGATTACGTCAGAGAATTAATTTCGGAATTACCTTCAGAACCGACATTTTCTTATGTACCAAGATCACAAAATGCTCAAGCTGATGCACTGGCTAATATAGCCACAGCTTTAGCAGATCCAAATCGGGAAGAGACAACCATCTGTATTGCCCACCGTCGTGCAATTTCACCTTATGTTCAAGTCAGAACAGAGGAAATTAATGAAATTAGTCCCATTCCTGAACCGTATGGTCATACTACAGGATGGATGTCACCTATCAAGGAATACCTTCAAAATGGAACACTTCCACCTGATAGAGCCGAGAAAGAACAAATTCGGCGACGTGTGGTCAATTTTACTCTTTATGATGGTCCAAACCACCTCGAGAAAATTCTCTACAAACGTGGTTTTGATGGAGTTCTCTTCAGATGTATTGATGGTGAAGAGACAATGGCTGTCATAAAAGAAGTGCATGCAGGAGTCTGTGGTGCCCACCAGTCTGGACATAGACTGTCTGATCAAATTCGAAGGCTTGGATACTTCTGGCCTTCAATGATACAAGATTGTGTTAATTTCACAAAGAAGTGTCATTCATGCCAAGTATATGCCAACTTCATTCATCAACCTCCAGAGTTGCTTCATACAGCTAAATACTCATGGCCATTTTCCACATGGGGAATGGATGTGGTGGGACCTTACCCTTCAGCTACGGCCAAGCAGTTTGAGTACATTCTTACTGCTACTGATTTCTTTTCCAAATGGGCAGAGGCAATACCTCTCAAAGAAGTCAGTTATAAATTCATTGTTAGCTTCATCAAGTCTAACATCATTACTAGATTTGGTGTCCCTCATACCATATTGACAGACAACGGCACCAACTTCTGTTCTTCTGAGGTAAAGAAATTGTATCAAGAATACAACATTAAGTCCAACCATTCATCTCGATATCATGCAGCGGCTAATGGCCAGATAGAGGCCTTCAACAAGACTCTTTCAAACATACTGCAAAAGATGGTGGATAAAGATAAGAGGTCATGGCCTGATAAACTCTTTCATGCTTTATGGGCTTATCGGACTACCACTCGCAATGCAACGCGGTCTACTCCATATTCATTGGTATATGGAACAGAAGCAGTCTTGCCAATTGAAGTTCAATTTCCCTCACTCAGAATAGCCATTTGTGATCAGTTATCAACAGATGAGCAATCCCAAAAGCGGTTGAATGAATTGGAACAGTTAGATGAGAAAAGATTGTGCACTTTGCACCACTTGGAAATCTATCAGAATCGGATAGCATGAGCTTTTAACAAAAAAGTTCGTCTTCGTTCATTCATTCAGGGAGAATTGGTATTGGTTCTCAGAGCACCAATGATACCAGGAAAGAAGCCTCCCAAACTTGAACCAAAATGGGAAGGACCTTATTCAATACATAAGGTCTACTCCAATGGAGCGTATTCTCTGATCTCAATGGATGGAGAACACATCACGACTCCAACTAATGCCAGATTTCTGAAGAAGTATTTTGTATAAACACAAAATATTGTTCCCAGAACCAAGACTCTTACAATTGGTTCATACAACAATGGTCCAGTATGACCTTAAACTGCAACTTCGTCCAACATGACGTTAAACTGTGTCACCTTCAATGTCCGAGATGACATTAAACTATATTGTGTCCTAGCAACATGACATTAAACTGTGTAGCACTTTCATCATCCAGCATGATGTTAAACTGTAAAAAGTCCCCAGAACTGATATCCTCATATTGGTTCACCTTAGTCCTAGCTACATGACTTTAAACTGTACAGCACCAGTTCGTCCTTGCTATATGACGTTAAACTATACAGCAATGGTCCAGTATGACTTTAAACTGCATCTTCGTCCCACACGACATTAAACGGTGAAAAAGTTCCCTAAACCGTCCAGCATGACCTTAAACTGCATCATCCCTGGTCCATGTATATGACCATAAACTATTTGCAAATCCCTTATGTCCAGCAAGACGTTAAACTGTGACGTCCTAAATTACATGACGCTAAACTATATAAAAGTCCCTCACGTCCGGAAAGACGTTAAACTATATAATCTCAAAAGTCCAGTATGACATTAAACTGCACCATTCACGGTCCATGCATATGACCTTAAACTATTTCGCACCTTCGTCTGACATGACGTTAAAATGGTACACTCTTTTGTCCTTACTGCATGACATTAAACTGCACAGTCCCCCTTTCGTCCAATATGACGTTAAACTATTTTATCCCCATCGTCCTAACTACATGACGCTAAACTGTACAGAAAATCCTTGATATGTCCTACATGACATTAAACTGTATTTTGTCCCTGCTACATGACACTAAACTGTGCAGCACCAATAGTCCTAACTGCAAGACTTTAAACTGCATAGTCCCCTTTTTATGTCCTACATGACATTAAACTGTACATCGTTAAGGTTGTTATTACCTCTTGTTTCTCACACCGAGTATGACTCACGTGAGCTTAGAGCGAACATCAACCATAACACTCCCTTTGGGCCACTAACCATGTGTAAGTCCCAACAATATTTTTTATTAGATCATTGTCCACAAGAACAACTTGATCATTGATTCATTCTTTAATTGAACTACACGGACTTTGATCCTTGCCCTCCAGGCTGGGTATGTAGGCAACCTCCCAGGGTTCAAGCCCAAAAAACAATCTCTTCACATCGGTTCACCACAACCTCATATGATGTTGATTTGTGAAACCGCCCCTGGAATCAATATCTTTACATTGATTCACTTTTGTCCTTGTTATATGACGTTAAACTATACAACACTTTTGTCCGGTACGACAATAAACTACAATTTTTTTTTGATTTCCTCATTTGAGAAGGAACCATTATTGACATTGATTTTTTTCAAATCATGTTTCATTTCAAAAGACTGTGTGCATACATGGTAATGCCTAAACTTTTTATCTCAGGTTAAACCATCATTGCACTAAAGTCCCCTTTCAACCTTCACATGTACGAAACAAATTTGTACAAAAGGGTAGTTCTAGAACTACGTGGACTTGATTCCCATCCTTATGGGATACGTAGGAACATTCGAGTGTCCCTCGAATCCAGTCCCAAGTCTTTTGGGCCTAACCCCAAATTTCACTTTCAGTCCCTTGGCTGAAAAGTCCTCATGAAAACACACACTGTGTATTCATTATTATGGTCCGAATTCTATGACCCTAAACTAAGATCACTCATACTTTCATCCTTCACGACGTTAAACTGCATTTCAAGAACTACGTATGGCTTGATTCTCATTCTTATGAGATACGTAGTGAAGTCCAAGTTTCAATTCAGGACCCAGCCACAACATGATTATGGTTTTCATTGACCCATGTATCTCTATATACATTGGACAATACCCATCTTTATGTATTATAATCCTAACCTTAAATATTTTCAGATCTTAATAACCCTTTTCATGACTTCTAGTCACAAAAATGTCAAACTTATGAGAATTCCATTGCCTGACTATGAAGCACGTGCCCATAGGTGGCCTTGCATAAACAGTCCACATAACAGACTTGTCAGCCAAAAGATGATATTCATTTGACCATGCAGCCAATGCCCATAGGTGGCCCTGCATATTTCAACCCCCTAACGGGTTTTGTTAAATAATAGTAACTTCATTCTTGGGAAGAATGCCTCTTTTGTCCTTATTTGTATTAAATAACAATATGTAGTGATCCGCGAAAAAAAAAATATAGCCATCCTTAACATATTTGTCCCATATCCTTTTTCATGATCTGAAAGTATTCAAGTCTATGGTTTATTCTTCTTCCCTATGTTTGGGTCAGACCTTCGTAGGGGTGATATTCATCCAGTTCTTCGATATTCTTATTTGGAAATATCTTCTCCATATTCAAGTACCTCTTTCCATACAACAAACTCTATGCTTTAGAAAATTTGAATCTCCATAAACTTTCACTGGATTTTAGCACTAGGAAAGTAAATTTCTGGGAGTTCTTTTTCCTGACTATGCAGCACGTGCCCATAGGTGGCCTTGCATAAACAGTCCACATAACAGACTTTTCAGCCAAAAGATGCTATTTTATTTGACTATGCAGCCAATGCCCATAGGTGGCCCTGCATATTTCAACCCCCTAACGGGTTTTGTTAAATAATAGTAACTTCATTCTTGGGAACTACTTCTTCTAATGCCTTTTAGCTATTTTTCATATCATTCCTCAGATTCAAATATTCTTAAGCCATAGTTTACATTTTTTCTCTCATACTTGAGTATGGTAATATGTTTTCATATAAACTATCAAGGAATGGAATCCATTTTTTCCATTTTCGGTCAAAGCTATTTCGACCTTAAACATTAGCCCCTTTATGTCCGGTGTGCATGACTTTAAACTGCCCACACAAAAGACAAAGGAACTCTGAATAAAAGTCAAGTTCCAGCTCACTAAATATACATTTTTTTTGTATGATTTAGGTAATATTGAGCAGTTAAAAGATTCAAAGTTTGTAGGGTTATTTGTAATAATCCTAGTAAAAATCAAACTATGCTTACTAGGCCCATTGGCTTAAGTAAAATTGAAGCAGGTAATGAAAGAATGCAGGTACAAATGATTGAAGACAAAAGTGTTTTTCATTGATACACAGGAGATAGAAAGACATCCACAGACTGGAGTCTCTTCTCTTTTTCAAGAATTACAGAAGATTGTCAACATAAGTCTTCATTTGATGTATAGCATCCTGAGCCTTATCAACAATTACTTGAAGCTCGTGCACTTGACCAGCTTCACTCTTTTCAGCTTGCTGAAGTGCCTTCTTAGCATCTGCAATTGCTTTCATGCCATTCATATGAGTTTCATCCAATGATTTATTAAGCTGATCAAGTTCCCCGGTAACAGTATCTAACTGTTGCTGGAGTTGCACCTGCTGGACGACCTTTTCTTTGATTTTTTGCTTCAGATCCTTCATCTTGACAGCATAATCAGCTTCAGCCTGGGATATCGCAGCCTCAAATTCGCCTATGTTGACTGATAATTTCACTCTGGTCAAATCTTCGCGACTTGTCTGCACTTTCTCCCTCCTGAAAATGATCTGTTTCACCGAAGCATGGATCTTTTCATACCCAAAACCACCAAGTCCCATTATAACAAATTGGGATGACAATCGGGAAATTTTTTATGGTAGCTCTTCTAAAGGCACCCCCGATATGATGTTCCATATGTTATTCCATGCCTTACGTCGTGAAAAACTGAATGCTTTAAGCATATCTGGATCTGATTCAATATCATCGTCAGAAGGGGGTATGTAATCTGGAATTAGCGCACTTAGGGAGGTGCCTTGTCCTGCCCTTTCCCCCCTGACTTGTGCCTCTTCACTTTCAATTCCCGTTGGGGCAGAGGCTGAGGCCTCATCTTCGGGTCTAGTCATTGCAGTTGATGGTCCTGCATGATTAATTGAAAGGTTTAGTCAGCTTCAATGGATAACAAAAGAATGGATTGTCTTGCGAGTAAAGTACAATCACAAATATTGTTATCCATTACCCAATGGTGGTTCAGCAACCTAAGAAGACTTCTCCTTATCTTTCCCAGTTTCAACAGGATTTTCAAGATGGGTCTCAGGAGAGTTTATTGGATTTAGCTCTACTTGAGCTAATGTTTCTGCAATGATAGGGTTGACATTAGTGTCCACACCCTCTTCGGGCATTGGCAGTTCAGCGGCTTCTACGGAAGAAACTGCATATTATTTTCCATCATGGTTAGAAGTATATTTTTTAAAAAAAAATTTGGGCGAAGGGTAGCACTCACGCCCAAGGTCTTCTAAATCACATGACAACTTAGCATGATCATAAAATTCTTCAAAAGTCATTCCTTGATTCATCATTTCATCCAATGATACTTCAGAATCTTGGTTAGTCTCACCAGTGGGAACATTTGCTACGTCTTCTTGCCGACTTATGTCCTGCAACCCCTGACCCTAGACAGCATCTTCAGTAGTAGGATGGATACTGGGAATGGATAGTAGCTCTTCTCCAGGAGCAACCAAGTCAGCCTGGGTCTGTGATTGTTCTACAGCACCTTCCACGACCTTTGAAGAAGGATCAGTCCCTTCCCTCAAGGGGGAAATTGAAGAAGCCCCTGCAATCCTCAGAAATATGAGTAACCATATGATTATGGGTATAAACTCATGATTGTTCGAAGGACTTACCACTACTAATGAAACGTTTAGCTATGGATTTCCTCCTTCGTTGCCTTGGCTTCTTTTGTTTTTTCGGAGTATCAGTAGTCTCCCTTACTGGCACTTGGATTGGTGAATGAAAGGCTATGTACAGTGCCTCATTCATGGCCTGCTGGCCTGGAGATATCTCGCCTGGTTCCCGAGGAGAATCAGCAGCAGCCCCGATAGCAGTACCACCAGGGCTATATTGTGGTGAAGGAACCCCGGTTCCTTTCTTTGCAAGCTGCAAGATGAAGAAAATAACTTCCTTAAGTAACAAAGCTTCAACTAAAATCAAGTTGCAAAGAAAATAAGGAAGGAAAACCTACATCTTCAGGAGCCACGTACTCTTGCCATTCCTCATCTCCAGAACCACCAGCCCCCTCAGTGGTGCCACGATCAATCATTTCCTTCACCCGCCTGGTGATAGGAACCGAATTATCAGTGGCATATATGAGCATTTCCAGCTCTCTGATGTAAGCTCTCACTTCATTGGGGTTATCTCCATATTGAAGGTCTTTAAAATCTAGAAGATATCCTATCCCAGGAAGTTGTAGGCCCTCACACAAATCCAGCCAGGTGGTCTCAGTATCACAGTATAAGCTCTGCCATAGCTGAACAGCCTCTGGTCTTAGATATAAAGGCTGTGAGGAAGGTCCTACAATTTTTTATTTTAATTTCTTCCTGACTCCTGCAACTACAGATAGATAATAAGAAAGTAAGGCTTATTACTTTATAAAGTAGCAGTGATTGAAGTTATTACAATCAAATAACTCACCAGGAGCTGATGGAGTGGGTCTTTTAACTCTGGCCGGAGGATTATATCGGGCACGAAACCGCTTTTCTGCCGGTTGTGCCTCATCATCCCCATCGTGATAATCCGATGAATCAGTTCTAGAAGAAGAGTCTGTTGAACCTATTTCAGGTGGAGAAGCGTCACCTTCATGAGGAAGAGTTTCTTTCTCTACAGTCCTCTTCCTCTTTCCCACTTGATATACTGGGTGATTCAATATCCCTTTAGGGTATGATGCTATCCAGTGTTCGGCATAAAATGTAGTCAGATAATGTGCCGCTTTTTCAACTGGTAGATCAAATACTGCCCCAGTCTTCTCTCTTGATGTCAGCAACCATAGTTGTCGAGTAACCATCGGATGTTGCTCTAACCTGACATGTACTGGAGGGGATACAACAATCTGTTGCAAACATTTGAATTGGCGTGCAAATCTATATGGAGCATAGGCCTTGCATATGATTTCTCCATCAATCCTGGCTACTAACACGCCATCCCTGCAAGCTAGCATGTATGCCCTCAAATCCAAATGGGCTTTCCCATCATCAACAAACCGCCCGGATGGCGGACTTCCATAAGGAAAGAAGTTGAATTCCTTATACATGCTTAGTCTTACTTTCATGTCATAACCATTAACATCTAATGGAGCAATTCCAGAGAATGCTTGCACTGACGGCCTGAAAGAGATTCCAGGAATTTGTAATCCATTCTGTACATTGTAAGTCCTGAAGTGAGTGGCGATCCATCCCCACAAAACCTGGAATGGTCCCACTATTCTTAAAGGAGATTTACCCTGGAAGACGTGAAGTAAACTCCTATGAATCTTTGCTAAAATGGGGGTAGCTAACCCAACCATTTTTCCCTCAGCCAACTTAGCCGCAATGATGAAGGTCCCTGGCCTAACGCCTCCCTTCGAATCCCTGACCGGCAAGAGATAAACACTGAGCCACATTGCCAAGAAACCCGCCAGACGAGTTTTCTTTGGAATTTTTTGATTCACTTCATATCCCCATTTTTCAAACTCTCCTCCTTCTAGAGTTGGCCAGAATGTGCCAGGAGCTCCTCTCTTCTCAGGTTTTGGACAAGTGGTAGGACGTCTGGGCCGGGTATCCTTGGATTTCTTTTTCTTGGATCCTTTTTCTTTTGGCTCTATCCCTTTCTTCTCAGTAAGAAACACATTCATCCATTCTTCCGGATGAATATCTTTTCTAAAATGAGTTAATGAGGTCTCTGAACTCTTGATCCTGTGAAAGATTTTAAATAATTCTCGAGCCAAAGCAGGAGTCTTCTCTGGATCATTCCAAGTCACCTTGGGAGGAATGAATTCATCATACATATCGCCCAAGATTGGAGCTCCTGAAATCTTGTGGACATCCCAAAAACTGATACCTACTTCTCCATGAGTCAAATGGAAAGAATTAGTCGCTGGGCTCCAGTGGCTGAGTATCTCTGGCACGAAGTTATCATGTCTGTAAATATATGTTTGCCCAACCCAAACAGCCTCATATATTGCAGCTCTCTTCAGATCCTCAATAAACTCTGCGCAAGTCTGTCGCACCCAGTATACCCACATCCAAGTTGGCTTCACACCTCCCCCAGGACGGAAATCCCAACTTTTCTTCCAGCCTTTGGATTGATCCATCTGAGCATTTCAGAAGATTGAAGGATGACAATGTGGTTGAAGCTCAGGTGTATGTTTTTTCAGATCGGGTGTGCAAGGGCTATGATGCATCACATAAGCCTTCTCCACTGTTCTAGCAGTTTGAAATACTCCTCCGCCTGAGATATTTGCTGAAGAAAAATTGGTATAATTCTAAAACCACGAAAATGGAAGATAATTCTTTACTTCTGGAATAATGACTTCTTGCAGATGACCATGACCATACAAAGGTAGATAAGTGCAGTGAGGAAAGTCGCGATGATATTTCTTCAGATACTTAGCCAAATCTGGAAGAGTACTGTCTTTGATAGTATAGTAATCAGGGCCAATGATATCCATCATATCATATATCCGCTTGCTAGCCAGTTCATCAATTAATCCAGGTCTAAGAGCCATTGAATCTTCACAGGAGTTGAATAAATTTAACTCTTAAATGAGTTTATTTTTTTCATAAAATTTGTGAAAGAATTCGAAAAAATGGCTAAGGCATTAAGGCGCGCAAGTATGGAGATGTCGCGCAAGTAATACATGTGCGCGCAAGTTTTTGTTGCGCAAGTATTACCGCGCAAGCCCTATTACCTTGAGAGTAGCGCGGCAGCGAGGAAACAGTGAAAACAAGAGACTTGCGCGGCGAGGAAGACTTGCGCGGCGAGAGCTCGAGAAATCCGGAAATCCAGATGCATGTAACGGAGATGAGGCCGTGTATTTATAGGCCAGGAAGCCTACCTGCGCGCCACACCCAGAGCGCTTAAGGCCTGCGCGACGCAGACTTGTGCGCCGCCCTCTGAGCACTGAAAGACTTGCGCGCCCTCCCTTTTCCTTTGGAGGGATTCGATTTCCTCAGAGTCAAATCCTCATTTCTCTCCGGATCCAACTCTGAGGGGGGAATTTTGTTGACGCTCCTTTCGTCACAGAATCTAAAGATCGGAAAATGGAATATCTCAGCTGAAAGTGATTCATCCTTTGAAGAAAACATGAAAAATCGACAAAGGCATGAACAAAGGATCAACAGCAAATCCACCACGCAAGTTATACCACTGCCGCGCAAGTATACTTGCGCGGCTACCTTGGTCGCGCAGGTGACTTGCGCGACCTAAATGGTAACCGCCCGGTAACCACCCTGGGTCTTCTATTGCCTATAAATAGACCCCGTGGGCCCCCCATTCGAGGGGATCTTTTTCCAGAAACTCGGATTGAAGCTCCCGACGCCCAAGTCTCTTCTCAAAGCTTCCAAAACACTTCTAAGGTAATTTCTTACCTAGAACGGAAGATCTAAAGAGAAGAAAGAAGGCCTAAGTGTTGAAACTTATCAAACACTTGCGCGCCGACTTAATTCCTTCAATATAACTTGCGCGTCCCTTTTTTGGAAGAACCTCAAGGGGATTCTAAAGGGTTTTATCAAGAGTCGCTCAAGTATTTCAATTCTGATTGAAAATCGCGCAAGTACACCATGTGTCGCGCAAGTATACTTGCGCAGCCAATACTTGCGCGCCGCCGCAGGACTTGCGCGCCTTTCAAGACTTGCGCGCCCCTATCTTTTTGGGTGCCCATCTTGCCCATTTTACCCCTCTTAAGCCATTTCACCTTTCCTTTTCAAGATTCAGTCTTCAAGACACTCTTCAAAGCCATTTATGGCATGATTTCTTGATTTGACTTTCCTACCTGAAAGGAATTCTGTGGAATCTCTCTCAAAGTCTAGTGATTTAAATATCATTATATCACTAAAATATGGAGAGTTCATTCATTCAACCTCATCCTTTAAGATGAGAGAATCCTAACCTGGGTCTCCTTTTCAGGAATAATCCCCAGTTATAAAACCTTTAATCTGGGCATTTTCCTCAGGAGTAAGCCCCAAATTCTTAAAGTTCCTAATCTTGGGCATCCTCCTCAGGAGTAAGCCCCAATCAAGTCCTTTAATCTTGGGCATCCTCCTCAGGAGTAAGCCCCAATCAAGTCCTTTAATCTTGGGCATCTTTCCTAAGAATAATCCCCAACCTCAAATATGGGCATCCTCCTCAGGAGTAAGACCCAAACCTTAATCCCTAACCTGGGTCTCCTTTTTCAGGAATAAGACTCAGTCATAACCTTGGGCTTCCTTTTCGGGAGTAAGCTCCAAATCCCTTTTTCTCTTAACCAGTCATAATTTACCTTTGATTTGGGTTTCCTTTTCAGGAATAAAACCCAATCATAAGTCCCCTCCTAACTTGGGCATCCTCCTTAGGATTAAGCCCCAAGATTGGAGTATTCAAAATCTCCATGAAGCACATATAACTTTATGGACCCTGTTCATGGATTTTCTCCCTAAAAGTAGATCCTAAACCTTCATCTATCTGGGCAGTCATCCATACATAAGCACCAAACAAATTCTTATGATTGCATCTTTCATGGCACAATTGTCTAAATTTTACTAATACCTCTTGTTTCTCACACCGAGCATGACTCACGTGAGCTTAGAGTGTAAAAGTAATTATGACATTCATTTTTTGAGCCATCAATCATAAACATCATACTCCATTACTCGAACTACGTGGGTTTTGATTCCTTTTCCAAAACAAAGGATACGTAGGTAGCCCATTTATGGGTTCGATCCCAACTTTGAAATAATCTATGTCCTTCTGAATGACGATAAACTTCAAGTGCCCCACTGAGTGGCTTTAAAACCAGCCTGGTCATCATAATGACCAAGAGACTTTTATATAAATGTTTTGAAGGATACCATTGACCAAGAATCTCTAAACAGATATAGATGATTCTCTATTGATGAAGAACCTCGAATACATATAAAAGATTCTCTAAATTTCTTGCATATTTAATCATTGATTGTTAAAACTAAAGGAAAACACATTTTATACTTGGTAATGTAATAAGGATTCACGAACATAACTTAAATCTATAAAGAGAGTCTCGGAGTAGACAATAATTCCCCTCAAAAAGGTGTGATGAGTCCGACCTCCCATCCTCTCGACCAATGCAAATTCCTAAGCCTCATTAGTCCACAAGATAATGAGCACCTGCCTTTGGAAAGTAGGTCCAAACGGATGTGGAATCATTGGATGTTTCCGGTTCTACGAACAAACCCGTTAGAAACCGATCGGAACGTTTGAATCTCCCGTCCAGGAGGTCATCCCCGGATTCCGTGCGAAACAATCATATAACTTATTTTATATATATTTAAAAATTAAATTTATTATTGTTTTCTAAATAGGTCACTTTGACTTCCTTTACAAACATTTTTAAAAGAATGTTTTTTTAACATTTACAACATGAATAGATTTTTCTACCATCATGAACACTCAATGTTTAAAGATTAATTTTTAAGTTTCAAATTTTATTTTCAAAGAAAATTATTTATTTAATGTTTTAGAAAGTTTTAGTGTCTAAATAATTTTTATCAAAATGTAAAGGATAATTCCTTTAAGAAATGTTCCAAGTGATATTCCAAAATCATTTTTCATCTAAGATGAAATCCTTTGTTGTTAATCAAAATAGAAAGGTTATTTTAATCAACAATTATTTTAGTGGCATTTTAATGTTATTTCTTTTCATCAACATCAATAACCCCTGATCTTTATTATGCTTTACTAGGGAAATTTTGTAGTGATACCATTCTAATGATTTCTATAGATGGATTCTAATTGTTTCATAAATATTTTTAATGAACCTATTTGTTTTCACTACTGTAAAATTGGCCTTTAATAGCGATGGCCTTTTATCAGTACTAGTAAAAATTGATGATAATGGTTAACCTCCTAGAAGAAGTGTAACATCCCAAGTAAATAATGGATATAATATTTTCATATTTATTAATATTTTTCAATTAAATATTAATTTTACTTTAAAGTGGATGATGTGTTCGATGGCGTACCAGACATGAAACAGTGAGTTTCATTGAAATATTATGTTGCACACATCATTGAGTTATACAAAAAAATATTATTATTTTAAATGGTAGTTAACACATAGTTTTTTAATTGGTGGGAATGAACAGAACTAACTATAATATCATTACACCTGTTGGTTCAATGTTTTTTTATTTATCCAATAAAAGATAGAAGCTTAAAATTTTAATGGATCCCATAAAAAGCCATCACCTCTTACCCATTAGTCATGCCTCTCAAGCCCCTTGGCTTGTCCAAACTCTGCCCGATTAAGCTCCCTATATCCCTCTATTCCTTCTAAAAGCCTTACCTTAGGCAGAAGGCACTTCGAGGAATCCTTTTATTTCAAACCAAAGGAAGTAACCCGAATTAAAGGTAATGTCTTCCCTCAAGTTCTATTCTTTTATTTTAATTCTCCACTGCCTATGATATTCTTACTCCATGTTTACATAATAACACCATTATCCACAACATACTAGGTTTTTTTATGATAAGGATTCAAAGAAAATAGGTAAAGAGGTAAAGAGAATATATTAGGTTTTTTACACACACCTCCATATAACAGGTAAAGAGAATATTGTTCCTGTGGACGGCGAATTAACGCCTCACGAAACGATCATTTTTAAATTATCTCCTACCACCTCTTATGTTGGAAATTATGATGGAATTTTATTTATATATGATATATATTATTTTTATGTTTTCTCTATGCTTATGTATTTTTCATTTATAGCATACCTCTATGGTTTCAATAATGGGTAAATACGATAATTTCATTTGAAGAAGTGCGGTCTACCGCCCCCTCAAAGTTATATTACTAGTTAATTCCATACGTGGGATGTATAAAGGATGGATATAATGAAATTATATCTAATATTATACAGAAATTATAATTTAACTATGTATCATTAAGTTTTTATTCCATTAAAATATGAAATAGAAGTGAATGTAGTGTTCATGCGTATGTACGGCTTACCATCTCCATGAACGGTGCATTTCATTTCTTATAACTAAATGTTATTTATTGTTATAAATACAAATACATATTGTATATATATGATATATATGATATCTAAATCATGAATACCATTCCGGATATAATATAATTTTGACCACATGGACAACATGTAGTTATAAGTTCATTTTTTACTCAAGTACCAAATATCAAAAAAATGATATTTATTAACATAAATGATTATATAATGTTAATAACATGGTAATAAGTGATATAAAAGGTATAATAAACTTGAAAAAAGTTCTAAATAAAGTATAAATCAACTTTAGCTCATTATTCAGGATAATAAAGAACGAACGAGTCAAGTCGGACCCAAGGTAAGGGACTTTGTCTCAATCTCCATTCATTGAGTCATATTTTTTTTATACACATCATTATTTTATATGCTGTATAAATACCTTTTAATTTTCATTTAATTAAAATGGAATCTTTTTCAACAATGCGTTTTACTAAATGACCAAATGGAATGTTACTTTTTAACGTAAGTGGTGACAACGAACTTTTCACCGCCACAAGTATTATTTGATCTTTGGCTTCCTTAATAAGACGTAATGTTTTTAAAATAAAAATAAATACCATATACACTTTTATGTATTTTGTAATTGAAAATGGTTTTGATAATGGATTTGATATGTCAAAATATTTAAATGATATATTGTGATTGAAATGTGGAAATTTTATTTTTCGTTTATGATTTTTCATGTGTTATGATTATTTTATGGTTCTTGGGAATTGTTTATGTATACAGGCGGCTCCATGGTAAATCTACTGTGGTTGAGCCACAGATAGATCTCCAATGCATTGGGTTATGTGATGAAGAAAAACTTTAATGTTTCTCTTAATATATTTGGGGAATATATTGTGATGGGTAATGCAAAAGTAACTCCCTACATAGCTATGAAATCAATAATGTAAGTATGTTATCTATTCCATAAGTTACATTTATGATTTATGATTTGTGTGTGTTATTCATAAAAATTATGATTTCATGAGGTACGTTATGATTAAAAACTATGCTTTCATTGATTTGTATTTATTGATGGGTTAATGTTTCATTTCCTTATTTTATAACCCTTACTGAACTTTTTATGCTCATCCCAATTTTTGAAAAAAAATTCACAGGACATAAAGATGAATAGGGTCAAGGATGGGATCAAGGAAAAGTCATGCTGTCTAAACATGGAACTAGACATGTTTCTTTTTTTAAAAGTTTTTATTTTATGAAAACAATGGAATTTAAGAAGAAGTGTCTACTTTGTAATTTTGGAGATGTGTTGTAACAGTTATGGCCTAATTCTCTAAAACTCTAAAATTGAAAAGATCCACAATGTAAATTATAAAATTAATTAAATATTATGTATTGTTTAATGTCGGTGCCTTATAGTTAGTATTAGTGGTCATTTTAGATAACATTAAGAGTTAGGATATTTTTAAATTAATATCCATAAATTAATTTATGGTAAGATTGAAATTATATAGAATTTAAAAATATTCATGTTTCATCGCCTAAGATATTTCTTGGTTCAGAATGGTTTTTCGTAGAGGAAACAAGGCATCTTTGATGGGACAACAGCATGAGGAAGACAACCTTCCAAATTAGCAACCTCAGATGGTCGAAATCAGAACTCAACAGTTTCGTGCAGTGATGATAAAATTGCATCAGCCACGCTCCACCGCAGACGGCGTACCAAACGAATGCCCATAGAAAAAGTTAAGGGCATCCAAAAGCGAAGGGGGTGAAGCCCCTTCGGCTAAACCGGCCAGGGCCGGCCGCGCGGGCTGGCCCGGCTTGCAGCGCCGGTCCGTGGTTCGGCCATGCGGGCCGGCCGCGGTCCCGCGGTCCACCGACCTGGCAACCGGCCCAGGGTGGCCGGTCTTCGGTCCATGCGGAGACCCACCGATGGCGGGTCTCGGTTCCCTCCATGGGTCGCGCGCCGCGACCCCGGTTCACCCGGCCGGCACCACCGCTTGGCCGACTTGTCGTGCCCACCGCCTACGAGCTGCACCGCCGACGCCCGGTACCCCGCTACTGCCGCCTGGGAAGCCGTCGGACCACCGCTGGGAAGTTGCCTCCGCCGCTGAAACCCGCCGGAAAACAACAAAAAAAACTCCCAGAACTTCGTCGGATCCCTGCGATCACCTCCGGACTCGGAATTTTGATCCGAAAGGTGAGACGGAAACCCCAGATCAAATCCTACGCAACTATGGGCTTCTCTCGATGATACAACGGTTCGATTGATCATAAATGGAAATTAAGCGGGGAAAGGGGTGTAAAACTCAAATCCGCCTACCTACGGGCGGAACATCGACGCTTCTATGCTCGATCTGACTCCTCCGCGGCCAAAACCACCTCTGATCCATCATTTCCGTCTTGGAGAAGGATTAAGGAGGAGAGTATCACACTAGGGGAGGGGAAAATGGGAGTTAAGAGAGAGGGGGGTTAGGTTAATTAAATAAACTGATTAACGTAACCACCCTCCCGCGACCCCATACCCGATTTCCCGACGGGGTCGGGATTAAGCCTCTCCTAGGCTAAAAACCACGCTCTGAGCGCAACGGAGGTCTCGTAATTTTAATCTGAGACTCCGTTTAAAAGTTAATAAACATAGAAATCTAGGCCGCCAAATTACGAAGATGCCCCTGGGGCCATTTTTCACAGACGGCCCGCGCCCGCAAAACTTACACCCCTCTTAGGGTAAACGACATGCTCCAGACTCAACGGTGCCCTCGGTTTTCCAATCTGAGCCACCGTTTAATAGATACTGAGCTAAGCCATTAAACGAGTAAATTAATTATTTAATTTATCTGTTTCACGTTCTAAAAGCGATCGAGGGGTCCAAACGTCCCTCGCCGACAAGTTTTATGTCGTTCCTAGGGTAAACACCCCGTTCCAGACCCATCCGTACACTCGGATCTCTTATCTGGATCACCATTTAGGAGTTATCCCATTTATTTGGTGTGCCCAGTGTGAACGCACTGAAAATTTAATTTCGGACACTCCGGGGCTCGGAATCGCAGGCCGTCTAAAGGCGCTGCTCTAGAATATCATCAATAATATTCCAAAGTCTTCACAGAAAAAACCGGGTTCTTACATAATTCCCTTTTTCAAGCTTTTCGTCCCCAAAAAGCAAAACCAAGGAACAACTCAGGGTACTAAGCCCACACCTGGCTCTCCCGTACCCAGAAGAACTCTTTCACATTCCCACGTCACCGCTCACAAACCAAAGGATTTGATCTGTTCACACGAGGTTGGCCCTTGCCGATGACGTGTATATGAGAAAGAACACATCTCCTCGGGTAAGCCACGCAGGATACGTCGTGCACCCACACCTGACCCTTGGGTTAGGGAAAGGTGGTAGGGAACCTCACCATCTGTTTTCCCTGTCTCAAACATCCCGAAGGATCTCGGGGGTAGCTCACCTCCACGGTCGAAACCTCTACGTCGCACGCCGCGACTGGAATCACCGCCCGCACTTGGAACAGGGCCCGGTGATTCCCTCCTTCGGAATACCCATATGGTGGAACACCCAAGGATATCTGGTCACACAAGATTTCATAGTCGATGTCCCACAACCAAGACTCTCTTACACCCTCGGAGAGCGAAGAAGTCAACACAATTGACTAAAGAGGAAGGTCACACACCTTCTACTCTAACAACATAGGGTTACACCCGACGGCCTGCGTCGCCCTGGTAACACCTCAAACAAGGAGCAGGGAGAAAATCATTTCACATGCAGAGTCTATCAATTCTACTGTACAAAGTAGATGAGCTGTAGAGTATACCCCTTACCACCTCCTACTCCGCAGGATCGTAGACATCCAATGTTTGCGGCTGTCCGCGGTCCCAACCGTCAGCTCCTGGAGCCTGACATGGACCGCCTAGTGGCGATGGGAAGAACTCGTAAAGTCGTCTCCCACTACCAGCTCCTCTCGCTACTCTTATAGAACCATCTCTCTCGGTACTACTCCAATCATGATGCTTCCTCTGCCGTGGTGGTGCGCCTTCTGCCTACCCAAAGATCTCAGCAACTCGGGTCGAGTAGTCTCATGCCAAGTGACCTCACCCGTCACAAGCATAGCACTGACTCTCTCTGGGATGAATTGGTACCCTCCAGCACCACTGTGGTGTACGAACATGCCCCTGAGTCTGGTTGTCAGAAATCCACTTGCGTCGAGGTCCTTCTTGCCGACGCCCACTAGCTGCGGCAGACGTCTCGTCCCCAACGTGCCTGCTACCACCAGCAACTCTAGAACATGAAAATGATCTTTCTGTCCCCAGCACCAGCTCCAGCACCCCGGAATATGTGCAAATTCCCAAGGGTACTATGACAGCATGAACCTCTTGGCGGAGACCCTGCACAAACATCCGCGCTTGGATATTGTCGTCACAGACAAAGTCCGGGTAAAAGCATGCATGGTCTTCAAAACTAGCCGCGTACTTGGCCATCGTCATCCCTCCCTGCTAAAATAGAAGGAACTCCTGAATCTGAAAGGAGTGCAAGAAGGAGGGAGAAAACTCCTCATAGAACAACAACTGAAATTCGCCCCACGAAAGCGACGACTCGTCAAGAAACTGAGTCACCAGACCCCACCAACGCCAAGCTACTCCACAAAAAGGGGTGGCTGCCAAAGCCACTCTCTGATCTGTCAGTGTCTACACAAGCCTTGAAAGGCAAACCACTCTCTCGAGCCAAGACTCTACTGCCTGAGGTTCTGGCTCACCACTGAACCTCAGTGGTCTCTGCCGCTGGAACCCATGGAGTGCGCTCAACCTTCACTCAAGCTCAGCCTTCTCTTCTGAAACTATCTGCTGATCAACAGGTGGGGGTGCTGCTACCAGCCCACCCGGAGAAAGGGCTCACATGATGGGTCCTAGACTGTGGCCTCGTAGCTCATAGGGTCGTCGTCACGCACTAAAGCTGGCATCTTGGCTGGCTGTCTTCACGAATACATCCTTAATATTATCAAGGAGTGTCGTGGTCAGATGAGCATAATGTATATACCAACAACAGCAATGATGGGGAGATGACTCAAGAAGGACATTCAAGACTCAGTCCTATGTGATGCACAAAAAAATTTCCCTGCAACAAGTGTCTCAGCATGAAGTGTCGACAAGCGGGTTATCAGGGTCCTAGTGAATGGATACGTCGGTCGTCGCACCATCACTGGACTCCCTGGCCTGAGAGTTTCTCTCAAGACACGTTAACAAATTTTCCCTAAATCCCAACCAATTACTTTTATTTTAGGGACGTCCGAACAAGGTCCCGAGTAATGAACCACCTCTGATACCACTTTGGCATGACCCGACCTTACCCGGGTTCGAGCCGCAACTACCCCAAGCCCGCCTCCATAGGCCAGGGGCTGGTGACCAGCGCCGAAGGCACAACAACTCGGGGAGGCCTTTGCCTAAGTACCAGTACACACACACGCAGCCCACTCAATGAAAAAGTGAAGAGTAAAAGAAAGAACAAGCAGAGTAAAAAAAGAACAACTGCTATATATATACCACAAAAATGCATCAACCTCTAAACAGTACAAGTAAAGTGCTGAAAAGGAAAAAGGGGAAAACACGCACCCAACCAGAAAAGGTGCCACAACCCGGCAACAGGTAAAAAAAAAGAAACAGCTGACGGGTCTCCCACCTGGAACCTGACTCCGACCACAGCACCCGGTCCAAGCTCCCAAGCTCCTGTGCTCCACTGAAGACAGGCTCCACCTGTCCGTCGTCTGCAAGGGCACACCAAGTGCGGGAAAAGCCCAAGAAGGGGTGAGTATAAAAATACTCAGTAGGATACCCCTAAGGCTCAAAGGAGCAACAAAGGAGGTACCAAAGGGTGAGCAGTAGAGAGAACAGGGAGTAGAACAGAAGTACAACAGAGAGCACAGTAAAGAGTCCAGCTCAACCCAACAAGAGAAAGGAAGGTGGACTTGTCCAGACACAAGGACCTAGAAACGGTGAGAAGATGAACTTCCTGTCGAGTCGTCACTACCAATAGCAGGAGAGTAGACTCATCAAACCAAGAGAAGCTAGACACAGAAATAAAGTGGCATACCCCGTGCGTCTTCGCCTCTCATGGAAGGAGAGTAACCAAAACCAAGAAGTGGTTACTGGAACAAGGTATATACATATCTGTATGCTCAAACAAGAAGTCCAAACAAGATCGTAAGGGGATATCTATCCCATAGCTCAGCCCATGAAAAGAGTAGCCAACAATCCCAGATGTAAACTCCATCGATGCCCAGCATCCCGCACGTCTTCCCCGAACTGAAAGCCAAGGGGCTCAATCACCGCACTTCGACACTATCCGCTTTGGGTGGCACTGACACGCCCGCACGGTTTTAGATTGCGTCACAAGAACGCGTCTTAGTGGGGAGAGTGCCCCCTCGTACTTCAGTGTTCAAGGGAAAGTCAAACCACACCTCGTCACTGCCCTAAAGTCGAGAGGTATTCTCAAAGTCAAAGCTGTCACAACACTGACCCGTATAACCAAGGGTCCCACTCCAATAATCATGGAGGAAAGCCACAGGCTAGCATAGTAGAAAGAACTAAGCTAGGAATGCCAATGGATGACCCACTTCCCAGCCCTACTGGAGGGTGATTCGTAACAGGATATCAGGTGACCCACTGCCCAGCCCTGCTGGAGGGTAAACCATAATACATCATCAGGCGACCCACTGCGCAGCCCTGCTAGAGGGTAAACCCTAATACATCACCAGGCGACCCACTGCCCAGCCCCGCTGGAGGGTAGACCTTAATACATCATCAGGCGACCCATTGCCCAGCCCCGCTGGAGGGTAGACCTGGAATAAGTCAACAGGAAACCCACTGCCCAGCCTTGCTGGAGGGTAGACCTGGAACTAGAAGACGGGCGACCCAATGCCCAGCCCTGCTGGAAGGTAGACCCTAAGAGGTCATATGGTGACCCACTGCCCAGTCTCTGCTGGAGGGTAGACCCTACGTGCGTCGGGTGACCCACTGCCAAGTCTCTGCTGGATGGTAGACCCTATAAGTCAGTGAGAAACCCACTACCTAGCCCTGATGGAGGGTAAACCTGAAGAAGTCAATGAGTAACCCACTGCTCAACCCCGCTGGAAGGTAAAACTCTGAACTGCTCTGGCCATCTCTACTGGAGGGTACAACACTAGCCAACCGAACACGGAGTGGGTATCGCGCGACCACCCAACTCTAGAACAACTCACCCAAAAGAAGTTCATCACCTGTTCTATCAATGGGTTTCACTAGTACCGCTACCGGCCGATCCACTGAGAACAGAACCAGGGGAGACCACTCAACCCTACTAGTCACACCAACGAGCATAGAGGGACCCTCTCCATCACGAGAGGTCAAAGTACCTAAAGAAGAACCCGGCACGCACGTGGGGCCCACAGAACGTGTGGCCCCATCTCAACCCTGACCAAGCGCACAAACGGTCTCAGGTACAAACCACACGTACCTCCAAGCGCTTCTGTATACTCCCAGAGTATGCCTCATTTTCAGCCAAAGGGATATCGTGCACATGGCACCCAATTTCAACGCGAAGGCGTGACATAACACCTCCAACTTACCTCCTCAACGTCTGGTCACGGTCAACCACATCTATTCAAGCATTGCTTCACTCACACGGGAGTGCACGCGATCACACGCCAAGGGTCTGCTACAAACACAGAAGAAGGACAGCCACCGGGACACCATTCATATTCCACATTTAATAAGATCACGTATGAGGCTCCGCACAACCAAGCGGATCGTACCGTTGTAATCCTCACGAAAAAACATGCGAGATAGACTACTTACTCACCTGAAACGGTCAACCGGTGAAAAAGGTACTATTCACCGTAACCAACCTGTGTGGGGCCCACCAAAAGATCCTGAAACTGAACAAACAGATCACGCCACTGCGATCCCCTCGGAAAAACACAAGGGATTGAATACTCAACTTCCCAAAATGGATACCCGGTGAAAAAGGTACTATTCACCATTTCTGGGTCGGTGGGACCCACACCACGTCCCCAAAAAAGGTCGGGCGAACTGCGTGATCGCAATGCTCTCGGAAAAGCACGTAAAATTGACTGCTTACTTGCGTGGAACAGTTATCTGGAGGAAAAGATGCATTTCGGCGCACCGCACTCCTGAAACTCAACGAACAGATCTCACCGTTGTGATCCTCTCGAAAAAAGCACACAAGATAGACTATTCACTTGTCCAAAATGGTCACCCGGTGATAAAGATGGAAAATCACCGTCGACGCCCAAGCGACCATCGTAGGCCCCGCACTACCGTGCCGAATTAGGGCGGGGGAAAACACCCAAAAATGACTGCTCACTCGCCCCGAACGGACGCCCGATGAAAAAGTCACTAAACACTGCTCGCAGCTCAAAAGACGGCCCGTGGGTACCATGCCTCAACTCCAGCTTCGATGCCCAAAAACTCCCTGGAAACCTCCGCCTCGACGCCAAGGTCGCAACCCCACTGACGGCGCCCAATTCAGACATCAGACGCGTTCGTGCCGTTCAAAACAAGTTCCCCCGAAAAAACGACAATCCCCTCGATGCCCTTGTGGTGCCACCGAGGCCCCTCGTTTCTGAAATTAAAAATTCCCAAAACCATATCAAAACGTCCGCCTCTGCGTCAGTCCCGCGCCGCCGCAGACGGCACGGAAAACGGATGCTCGTAGCAAAAGTTACGGGCGTCTAAAAGCGAAGGGGGCGAAGCCCCTTCGATTGAACCAGCCGGGGCCGGCCGATTCGGCCGGTCCGGGCCGGCCGCGCGGGCGGGCCTGGCTTGTAGCGCCGGTCCGCGGTTCGGCTGCGCGGACCGGCCGCCGTCCTGAGGTCCACCGACCTGGCGACTAGCCCCGCAGCCGAACCGCTGGGAAGCCGTCGCCGCCGCTGGGAAGCCGCCGCCGCCGATGAAACCCGCTGGAAAACACCAAAAAAACTCCCGGAACTTCGTCGGATCCCTGCGATCACCTCCGGACTCGGAATTTTGATCTGAAAGGTGCGAAGGAAAACCCAGATCTAATCCTACGCAACTACGGGCTTCGCTCGACGATTCAATGGTTCGATTGAGCATAAATAGAAATTAAGCGAGGAAATGGGTGTGAAACTCAAATCCGCCTACCTGCGGGAGGAACGCCGACGCTTCTATGCTCGATCTGAGCTCCACCGTGGCCAAAACCACCTCCAATCCTTCATTTCCATCTTGGAGAAGGAGGAAGGAGGAGAGGATCTCGCCAAGGGAGGGGGAAATGGGAGTGAAGAGAGAGGCGGTGAGGTTAATTAAATAAACGGATTAACTTAACCACCCTCCCGCGACCCCATACCCGAACTCCCGACGGGGTCGGGATTAAGCCTCTCCTAGGCTAAAAACCACGCTTTGAGCGCAACGGTGGTCTCAGAATTTTAATCTAAGACTCCGTTCAAAATTTATTAAACTTAGTGCTCGAGGCCACCAAATTACGAAAACGCCCCTGGAGCCATTTTTCACAGACGGCCCGCGCCCGCAAAACGTACACCCCTCCCAGGGTAAACGGCACTCTCCGGACTCAACAGTGCCCTCAGCTTTCCAATCTAAGCCACCGTTTAAGGGATACTGAGCTAAGCCATTAAACGAATAAATTAATTATTTAATTTATCTATTTCACGTTCCGAAAGCGAGTGAGGGGTCCAAACGTCCCGTGCCAACAAGTTTTATGTCGTTACTAGGGTAAACACCCCATTCCAGACTCATCTGTACACTCGGATCTCTGATCCGGATCACCATTTAGGAGTTATCCCATTTATTTGGCGTGCCCAGTGTGAATGCACTGAAAATTTGATTCCGGCCACTCCGGGGCTCGAAATCGCACGCCGTCTGAAGGAGCTTCTCTGAAATATCATCAAGAATATTTCAAAGTCTTTAGAGCAAAAATCAGGTTCTTACATAATCAAGGATTATGATTTCCCAATTCATTACCATCCAAGAAAGGAAAATAAAGTGGTTGATGTTGTGAATTGAAAAAAGTAATTCTACATTTTCCATGTTACATTTGGAACAAGATCATTTGATAAAGTATTTCATGAACTTTGGAAAAGATGTTATTGGTGTAGGAAATTTCTCTTTTTTTTGTTTTAGGTGATAGTGAAATCATCTCTATTAGACAGAATTAATCAAGAGTAGAAGGAAGATAGTGAGTTTCAAAAAAAGGTAGAGTTGGTTCATATGGATAAGTTGCCTAATATTAACAATGATAACGATTTTGTTTTGAGGTTTGGGAATAGATTATGTGTGCCTTGTGATTTACAGTTGAAGAAATAGTTGTTATGTAAATCTCACAGTTCTCCGTTTTCAGTTCTTCTTGGCAGTACTAAGATGTAAAGAGATCCTCTAGAGTATTACCGGTGGGATGGAATGAAAATAGATATTATTGACTTTAATGTGAACTGTTTGACTTGTCAACAGGTTAAAGAAGAGTGACGGTTACTGAAAGGGATGCTTCAGTCGTTACTGGAGCCATAGTGGAAATGGGAAAATGTATCCATGGTCTTCATTGTGGGATTCCCAAAGACATGTCAAGGTAATAATGCAATCTGGGTTATTATAGATCGATTGAATAAATAGGCTCATTTCCTTCCTATCCAAGATAATTTGTCTCTCGATCAACCTTCTCAATTTTATGTGAAAAAGATAGTCAGGTTGCATGGAGTTTCCCTATATATTTTATTTGATCGTGGTCCTAGGTTCACTTCTAACTTTTGGAAATGCCTTCATAAGTCATTGGGTACTGAAATAAATTTTATTATAGATTTTCATCCTCAATAAGATGGGAAGTCAGGATGAACAATTCAGACCTTGGAGGATATGATATGTGCTTATTCACATGATTACCAGCGATGTTAGAATCGACATATTTATTTGGTTGAATTTTCATATAATAACATTTTTCATTCTAGTGTTCAGATGGCACCATTTGAGGCATTATATGGAATGAGATGTCTGACTCTAGATTTTTGGGATGAAGTAGGTTAAAAGAAGTTGATGGGACTAGAATTGGTATAAGATATGGTAGAAAAGGTTCAGTTTATTCAAAAGAACTTGAGAACAGCTCAGAGTAGGTAGAAAAATTATGTGGGGAACTGGATAAATAATCTTTCGTTGGTGGTAGGTGATCATGTCTCTCTCAATGTTTCTCCATGGAAAACTATGATGCATTTTGGTAAGAAGGGAAAGTTGAGTCTGAGGTTCATTGGACCCTATGAAATCCTATAGAATGTTGGATCAGTAGCTTATAGAGTTGCTTTACCTCTAATTTTATCCCAGGTACACAATTTTTTTCATGTTTCAATGTTGAGAAAGTATATGCCAGATCCATGTCATGTTTTGAGTCAAGAGGTGGTTCAATTGAAATAGAATCTTTTATATGGGGAATAACTGATCCATATTCTTGACCGAAGAGAGCATGTGTTGTAGAATAAGGTAATCCATCAGGTAAAAGTTTTGTGAAAAACCCATATGGTTGAATAGGCAATGTGGGAATCTAAAAATGCAATGAGATACAAATACCACCATTTATTTGATAAGTGAATAAAATTGTGAGGATGCAATTTCCAAAAGTGGAGAAGGATGTAACATCCTAGGTAAATAAAGTATATGTTATTTTCATATTCATTAAAATTTTTGAACTAAATATTAATTTTACTTTAAAGGGGATGTTATGTTTGATGGAATACCAAACCTGCAACAACGTGTTTCTTTGAAATCTTATGTTGCACACAAAGTTGAGTTATTCTGAAAAATAATAATATAAAATTATTATTTTAAATGGTAGTAAATGCATAGACGTTGTATTGGTAGGAATGAACAAAACTAACTACAATATGATTACACATGTTTTTTAAATGTTTTTACATTTATCCAATAAAAGCTATAAGCTTAAAATGTGAATGAATCTCATTTTAAGCATAAACACTCTAATATTCTTTAAAAGGTCGATTTACTACCTTTTAATGGAGAACCGTTTTGAAATCTATTTTTTGTCACTTTTATATGTTCTATTTTACAAAATAATATTCTTTTTTAGAATTAGGACATAAAAATTTACATTGGATGAAATTTTGTGATTTTTCTAATAATGATCATTTTTTAATGAATAGTGAAAATACAGTATTTTAATTCAAAACTAACTTTTAATATAATTTATTTATATTGTTATATTATCTTTTTAAATGGTTTTAAATTTTAATAATATTATATTTTTACCATTTAATCCAAATTTGGTCATTTTAATTAATTTCACTTTGACATTGGACATAAACTAGTGTCAACATTTTGATAGTTAATATTGCCTAAAAACACACTTTTTGTTTTTACAACAAAAATTAATATTAAATTAATTCATACCCCTTATATGTTTTGAATTTGGAAAAATGGATTCCATATTTGGAATCAGGAGGTCCATATTTTTTAAATAGGTAACTTTAATTTTTATACATTTTAAATATTTACTTCAGTAAATATTTTATTTACCATGGTTAAAGGGTAAATCTAGTAAAGGATGGTAAAAAAATATTATTATAATAATATTAAATTACCCAACATTTGTCCTATTCATATTGGTTGATAAATTTTAGACCAATTTCATCCTTTTGTCTATTTTGGGACCCCATGGATCCACTTGGGAGTGATAATGACACTTTATATTAATTAATTTAAAGTAAAGAATAAAATGACATAAACATATATCTTATAGTAAAACAAGGTTTACATGGGTTTATATAAGTTATATATTCAACTATAAATATTAATTTGAAATATAATAATATTTCTTAAATTATGGTATTTTATTTATAATTTTCAGACATCAAATAAATAAAATTATTTTGGACACAATAATGATGCATTGTTTACCTCATTAATGAATGATTTAAATAAATAAGACTATAAAAATTAAAATAAAAAAAAAATATACAATTCTTATTGAATGATTTTATTTCGAAACAAAAGTCATCTTATCTTCCACTTTAATGAGTTTTGGACCATTTGAAACCAAAAATTAGTTTATAATAAAATAATACATTCAAACATTCTTAAAGAGCCCATCCTCCCCCTTATAAAAATTCATCACCTCTAACCCATTACTCACACCTTTGAAGCACCTTGGATCATCCTACCTCTACCCAATTAGGCTCCCTATATCCCTCCATTCCTCCTAGAATCCTTATATTAGTCATAAGGCACTTCATGGAATCATTTTTCTTCAAACCAAATGGAGTTACCTAATTTAATGCTAATGTCTTCCATCAAGTTCTATTCTTTATTTTACTTATCCACTCCCTATGCTCTTCTTATTAGTTGTTAACATATAAAAACTAGTATCCTAAATATACAAGGTTTATTTTATGATAATTATTAAAAGTACACTTACACACACCTCCATTTAATGGGTAAAGAACATACTGTTTCTATGGACAACGAACTAACGCCTCACGAAACGATGATTGTTCAATTATCTCCTACCACCTTTTATGGTGGCCATTATGATGGAATTGTATTTATATATGATATATATTATGTTTATTGTTTTTCCTATGATTATGTATTTTTCATTTATAGCATACCTTTATGGTTTCCATATTGGGTAAATATAATAATTTCATTTGAGGAAGTACAGACTACCGCCCCATCAAAGTTATATGACTCGTACATGCCATATGTGGGACGTATAAAGGATGGAGTTAAGGAAATTATATATGATATTATACTGGAATTATAATATAACTAGTTATCATTATGTTTTAATTTCATTAAAATATGAAATAGAAATGAAAGTAGTGTTCATGAGTACGTACAGCTTACCATCCCCATTAACAGTGAATTTCATTTCTTATCACCAAATTTTATGTACTATTAAAAATACATATATATATATATATACAGGATATATATGATATATATGATATCTAAATCATGAATATAATTCTGTATATAATGGAATTTTGACTACATTGACAACATGTAATTATAAGAAATTCTTTTTTGACTCAAGTAAAAATATCGACAAAACGACTATTATTAACTTAAATGATATTATAATGTTTATAACATGGTAATAAATTATATAAAAGGAATAATAAACTCAAAAAAGAGTCTAAATCAATCATAAAATAACTTTTGTTTATTATTCATGAGATTAAAGAACAAACTATTCAAGTTAGACACGAGGTGAGGAACTTCGTCTCAATCTCATTTCATTGAGACGTATTTTTTTTATACATTACATTATTTTATACAATGTATAAAAACATTTGAATCGCCATTTAATTAAATGGGAATGTTTTTTTTACAAGGAGTTTTACTAAATGAAAAAAGGAATGTTTCTTTTTAACGTAAGTGGTGACAACGAACATTCTGCCACTCTGAGTATTATTTAATCTTTTTCTTCCTTAACAAGTTGTAATGTTTTTAAAAGGAAAATAAATACCATATACTCTTTTACATATTTTGGTATTGGAAATGGTTTTGATAATGGATTATTTATATCAATATATTTAAATGATATATTGTGATTTAATTGTGGAAATTTTATCTTTCCTTTATGAGTGTTAATGTGTCAAGATTATGCTAGGGTTCTTGGGAATTTTTTATGTAAACAGGTGGTTCCTAGGTAAACCTGGGGCCAGGTGGGCCTAAGATAGATCTCTAATGCATTGGTTAAAGTGATTGAGGTAAATGTTAATTTTTCTACAAAAATATTTAAGGAATGTACTATTATGGGTATTCCAAATGTAACTCCCTACGTAGTTGTGAAAGCTAAAATGTAAGTATATTCCGTATGCCAGAAGTTATCTTTCTGATTTATGATTTCTATGTGTTATTCATAAATATTATGATTAAATGAGGTATGTTGTGATTGAAAAGTATGGTTTTAGTGATTTTTATTTATTTATGGGTTAATGTTTCCTTTCCTTATTTTATAACCCTTACTGAGCTTTTTATGCTCATCCCATGTTTTGAAATGTTTTTCACATGACTTAAAGATAACTGGGGTCAATGACGGGATCAAGGAAAAGTCATTCTATCTAAAACATGGAACTAGACATGTTTATTTTTTTAAGATTTTTTATTTTATGAAAAAAAATGGAAACTGAGTAGAAGTAACTACTTTTTAATTTTTGAGATGTAATGTAATAGTTATGGCATAATTCTCTAAAATTCCAAACCTCAAAAGATACTCAATGTGAATTCTTCATTTAATTTCAAAATTATGAAGCGTTTTAAGACTGGGGCCCTATAATTAGTGTTTTAAGAGGCCGAGGCACTTCTCAGTTGATCCTTGGTTGCTCATTTCATTGTGGAAAAAAACCCCATTGGGTGTATTGTAGATAATTTTTTCAAACTTGGAACCTAAAACTTCCATATAGGATCTTGAAACTTAACAAGAAATCCTACCCCATTGTCCAGTAATCGTGAGAAGACTTTCTCCAATCATGGGCTCATAGTCCTCATTTGGTCAACTGTTGGCATTTTTACCTCCCCCGATGAACGATGGATTCTTACCAAGGAAAAGACTCCCCCATGGAGGTGGTGTGGTTCAATATCTTTGGATTGTCACTCCCAATTGTGAACCATCCCTTTCTAGAGAATATTGGGTATTCCCTCACTTACTTCTTGTACAAATACGGCCACAACCTCTACCTCCATGATACATTGGCTGGCCAGATCTATGTCATAATTGACATATCATCTCCCCCACCATCTTAGATGATCAAATGGGTTAAGGGAGTGTTTTAATGGAAGAAACCCCTATTTCACCCTTCATTTCCTTGCTTCTATAGCGACTCCCACCTCATAATTCACTCATTTTCAAAGTGAAAAATATGTTCCTTCTATAACACGTCATTGAGAAAGGTGAATATCATGGTCAGAACCATATTTATGCCTCCAGCCACCAGTCTTGATGGATCTTCGATTGACCTTGAGCTAGAGCCTACCGATGTAAATAGTGACAGGTCTCATATGTTCCCTCTCCTTATCTCATTCTCTCTTACCCATCCATTGTTCTCAGTGAAACCCGCTCCCTTATAATACATGGCACATGTCCCTTTCATCCCCCATCTTTTTTATCCCCCTTTATTCACCTTTCCTATTCTAGTTCCCACTAATTAGACAAGTTAAAAGTCGAAGGGAAAGGAGATTGGCAGTTATCCCCCACCCCACCATTGCCTTATCCCTCCCTCCACACAGTAGATTCATCTTACCTCTAGGTTCCATTATTCAACAACTTCAATGCGTTATCACATGTGCAGGAGAGTCCCATCCCATGCATAATGATACAAAGGTATGCCCATAGCATCTCTAAAGTATCATGTGTAGAGATTGACAAGTTTTACATGAATGTATCTCCTATAAATGGGGTATGTACTCACTCCCAATATAGTAAATTTATTTCTTCTTCAAGAGATCAAGGTCGATGGCTTGATCTTCCTGGGGCCAATTCTATGAGGGCTCTCTTTTAAAGATATCGGGTATCATAAAGAACCCTCAGGTCATTGTAATTTAGGTTAAAATGGACTTTCACTCTCATGATACATACAAGAATAGTGTATCCCTCATGATTTTATTAGAACCAATGAGAAACCCCACTATAATAGGGGATTTTTTCAAGAAGAATGGAATGAGTCCCTTTATGTATGGAGACCCCATCAACCACTACATCTGGGTTTTTTAGAAACCCTCAATATTGGTGGAGAAATTTATGGATATAGATCAACATATATTGGCTAATGTGGAAGTGAAAAAATCTAATGTGTTT
Organism: Viscum album; assembly: GCA_963277665.1. Classification (NCBI taxonomy): domain Eukaryota; kingdom Viridiplantae; phylum Streptophyta; class Magnoliopsida; order Santalales; family Viscaceae; genus Viscum; species Viscum album. The sequence continues at coordinate 388,095,964 of OY728146.1, forward strand.
CTCTTATATTGTGTATTAAAAGTGTGAGGTTAATCTTTTTGATCAACATTGGATCAATCTCATATCCTTTAATACGAGAAAAGAACCATGTGTGGTGGTTGTATACCTAAATGAAATTATGGATTCTTCGGAAAAAAAAAATAAGAAACTCCTTCCCTTATAGTGATAGAACTGCCTTTTCACCCATTATGGATAAGGAGGTAATTCAAGATATGGAGTACACTGAGCATCGGTTTACCGGGTGTAACAACCAGAAATCCCCTCAACGAACCTGGCGTAAGCTTAATAGGTGTTTAGGAAACTTCGAACCGATCTCTCTCTTCCCGAATACTGAAATATTTCATTTGGTTTGTTCATAATTGGACCGCTCTCCCATTATCATCCATATCAAATTAGAAAATTCTAAGTACTTGTGTTTCTTCTTCTCCAAAATATGGACATCCCACCCATAATTCGTTAATATGGTGAAGTTTTGCTAGGAGGCCCCATATCAGGGGGAACTAGATTAGTGTCCATAATAAAAAACATAGACTGAAACAAGAACTCATGGAATTGACTAATAATCTCCCCTCAATTAATCTCAAATAGGATGATATCATGAAGGACATAGAAAATTTTGAAGCAAGGTTAGAGGAGTCATGGGATGACGAGCTTATGGTTTTCTTGGGGCTTAAGAAATGACAACTAAATGAAAGGATGCTAGAACAAGAGAGGTTCTTCTGAGAAAGATATCATGTTACCTGTCTTTGAGAAGGTGAATAAAATACTGCTTTATTCCACGACTATTTGAAATAAAAACATTACACTCATTCCCGAAATATATGTCTTAAAGATGGTTTTTATAACAGTGACTTGGAGGTGATCGGTAGTATGGTGAATGCTCACTTTGACTTATTTTTTAACCTAACCCATGCATGAATAATGGATTTTTTGGAAGATAATATGTTATTTTTGAATCTATCTTGACAATAATATCAATCCATTTGTGTTACATTGTTGAAAGTTTTTCAAAGGACAATGAGTTATTGGTATTGGTCACCTCTTTCAAAAGGGAGATCATACATGGAACCGATGGGTTCCCAAGAGATTTCTATGTATGTGCCTTGGATATTATCAATATTGGTCTTATTTCTTCTATCCAGGACTTATTCCATAAAGGGGTTCTTCCTTAGGTATCTTGTTTCTCCCAAGATGAAAGACCCATCCTCCATAAACAACTATGTACCCATCAATCTATGAAACTTTGTGTATAATCTGATGTCCTCAATTATTGATAAACATATTTCTGGGTTTATTCATGGTTGGATATCATAGGAGAGGCATGTATTTATTCATGTCAGGACCATCCAAGATGCAATTAATATTTAACAAGAGATGGTAGGAGAGATCCAAAGAATGTTGGTGGGATGAAAAAATGTAATTAAGGTGGATGTGGATAAGGAATATGACTGTCTTGAATAGAGATTCATCATTCAATTTATGAGACACATGGGATTATTGGAATGTGTCATTGAATTTATATTTCAGTGATATAGTTATCGGAAGCTCAACATTGTATTCATAGTAAGTTGGTGCGGCTTCATGAAATTAGTGAGGGGAATTAGACAAGGTGACCCTCTCTAACCTTATATCTTATTTATGGATCAAGATTACATCAGCAGATATGTTTCTTCCAGGATGAAGAATATGTTTCTTCTACATTAAAATAGCAATGATTAATTCTTTGGGGTTTCTCATCTCCTCTTTATTGATAAAATAGTCTTCCTTATCATTTGTCAAAGCACATCAGCTTGGAACTTCAGTAATATTATGAGAGTACACCAAATGGAATGGAAAATCCATTAACTATAAAAATAGGTGGTTCTTCATCCCAACATCTTGCCTGAATAGGTGCATAAACACCATTTAATCCAATTGGATATGCACAATATGATCTATAAAATCGATCTCATAGGATTTCCTATTGATAAAGGAACGGTTTTTATTAGAAACTTTTAAGGTATTGTTAACAAAATCAGTTATCAAATCTATAATTGGATGAATCGTTTTCTTTCATTTGGAGGAAGGGTCACCCTTGTCAACTGTGTGTTATCATCAATTCCTATGCACATCATGTTATTTCTCAAGATACCGAAATCAATTATAAAAGAGATTAAGAAACATATAAATTATTTTATTTGGGATACATGAGGGGAGTGAATATTCCACTGGGAATATTGGAGTAAACTCGCAAAAACAGTGGAGCATTGTAATGTCTAGGACCCAGATGCCACCTGAAACAGTGCCCCGAACCTAGTTGGTTACAAGGCCCCAAGCACATCTCCCCAAACTCTAGAGGCTTCCGACTAGCAGTGAGGGCCTAGTTGAGTTAGTGGGGAGACTATTCCCTCATTACTAGAGTATTATAGCGGAATTCAAAGATATATACAATATCAGAAGTGAAATATATAGAAGACAACTAAAAGTAAGACAAGACAATAATTTATATCAATAACTAGAAGTGTCTGATATAAAAAATAATGAAAATGGTACAAGTGTCTAGAAAGAATCCAGAGAAATACATAAAAATACAATACAATGTAAGTATCCCAAAATAACAAAACACCAAAAAGGTATCCCAACATCACAAGCCTTGCCTTGGCCCTATGCTTCCCTTCTCCAAATCCATAATCAAAAATTTCTACTTGGGTGCTTGCCCCTATCATCACCTACAACCATATAATCTGTTTGGGTCACCGAGGAGGCCCAAACAGGGTGTGAGATAAACATCTCAGTGGGAAACCATTCAGGTCTATACAGATCTAACATCATTTCTAAAAAGGTTCTATAAAGTGTAAACAACTAGTAAGCAAGTCCATATGCCCATGGCATAAGTCTAATTTAACAAGTAAAACTAAAAATCCCTCAAGGATACCTGTAAAAGAGATTCATCTCCTAACAAGGTAGCTATAAAGAGTAAACAAGTCACACAGTCACACCATATATCCATCTGTATCCTGCAACCCAAATCCACACTGTATAAAGTGAACAAGTATCCCAAAGACACATCATATAGTGAAATCAAATATCCATGTCTTCACTGTATAATGAAGTGTAGATCGTAATGGCAAGATCGAAGGTGTCAGAAGACCAAGGCATCCAAGTAATAATATATCTAGACGACGGTGGTCCAGATCCAAGGAGCATGTCCAAGGCATCCCATTGAGTCACACGGGAATCTCTGGTAGAAACTCAGTTAGGCATCGGTTGGAGTCCTAGGAGCATTGAAATAGCAGGACCTACACGATCCCAAACAAGTTGTATCCTTCGAGATATCAAGGCCTAAGTAATTACATGGAATCAAGTCCCAAGTGGAATAGTCAACACAAGGCATCTACTACCGCGTTCCAGATCCATGGAGAGTAGTCCAAGGAATCTATCAAACCATTCAATCAAGCATTCTACATTCAATTTAAACATTCATAACATGTGAGTATACCAACTCACATAACCGAGCATCATCCATGAGTATACCCACTCATTCAAACCATTTCCATTTACCAAATATATTAGCCTAACCTCCCATATAATTCATTTAACCTGCCATTAGTCATTTACATAAAGTTCTACCCACCCATATAAACAGATTCCACTTAATCGAAGCTATCAAAATAGACGAGGCGTAACATGATATTAAAAAAATCAAGGAGGCAATACATCTTCTAAACCAGCTACTCAAGCTATCATGTCATCTATGGGATTCCTCTAACTAGTAAAGGACAAGAAAAAATACATTGGGTGGTTTAAATAGGTATAACAAGATATTACCTTAAGGCGTACCCCTTGGGTGACCTTGAAAGGAGTAGTGGATGCCAACACATCGAAATAGAACCCATGGTCTAGCTCACTAGGTAAAACTACAACTACTAAAAGCTACTCTATAAAAAACAAGACCTCACTAGAAAATCTGATGAATAGAATATCGGCCGAGCGATCAAAAACCACCAAGAAAAGATGAAAGAAAGTATAGAACACCAACCTCACCTCGATAGTAGACAGATCATCTGGTATCATGTCATAATTCATCCCATTTTGGATGAAATCTAAATAATAGATGATTAACAAAATATTATGGAATATGACCCTAACTCCAAATAGCGCAGCCATTTTTTCAAACAATCAAGAATGGCTAAAAATGAATGGAGGCCTTACCGATGTAGATCTGTAGAGACAATCGGCGATCAAAATGGAAGATGGACCGAGATTAGGGCTTCATTACTACATTAGGCACCAAATGAGAGGATCCAAGGAGGTCCCTATGCATGGAAGAAGAAAAATCCAAATTGGGTTAAAAAGAAATTTTTATTTTTATTTTTATTAAAAAAACACATAGGATGGGTCACACGGTTTACCCACATGGTTTCCCAAACCATGAAGAAATCATGCTCTCCTCTCTATCTAAGAGGGAAAACTCACAAAGTTACCTCACGCAGTTTGACTAATCATGCAGTAACCGTGAGGAACACTCTATCTAAAACCTAAAGTTTTTTAGGCCTCTAGAATAGTTTACCCAAACCGTGCGCAAGCAGTGCACAAACCATGCGCCGGGTCATTTCGAACCCAAAACATGGTCTCGGCATCCGAACAAGCCCCGAACACCTCCAAAACCCCTGTGACCATGATAAACATTCTGATAAGGTCATAATAAGTTATTTAAAACAAAAATAAATAAATTCATACCTCGTACAAAAACATGGGTTCTTACAATCTTCCCCCTAATAGAAATTTGTCCCTGAATTTCACTCTGAAGGGTGGTCAAGATTCATCTAAGAAAATATCCTACCACTGAGCAATTACGTCAGCATCCCTCTCCCAAGTCTCATCCTATAAGTGGTTGTGCCTCCATATCACATGTACCAAAGAAACTAACCGGCCATGGAGAACCTTTTTTCTCCTATCAATAACACGAATCGTATGCTCCCCAAAGGAGGCATCAACCTGAAACTTAACCTCCTTAGATTGAAAAATGTGATGCGGGTCTGACTGATAGCAGTGTAGCTGAGATACGTGGAATACATCGTGCATGGCTCGGTACCTCTGAGGTAACTATAACCAATGGGCAACAGACCCATCTCTCTCCAGAATATCGAACGGCCCAACATATCATGGTGAAATTTTACCATGTCTCTCGATCCACTTGTGTCCCAACCTCGATGAAACACACATGAAAACCTGATAACTAACCTCAAAATCTAGAGGTCATCTATTTAGATCGGTGTATGATTTCTGATGAGACAATACAGTAGCCATATACTTTAGAATCAACTAGACCTTCTCAAAAGTCTCCTGCATGAGATGGGATCCCAGTAAGACTGCCTCACCTACCTCTAACTAGCACAGGGGAGAACAACCTGGACTATAGTATAAAGCCTCGTAAGGTCCCATCTGTATCATCTTCTGATAACAGTTATTGAAGGAGAACTCAACCAAGGGAATGAAACTCTCCCAAGAGCCCCCAAAATCATGGATGTATGCTCGAAAAATGTTCTCAAGCACCTTTATTGTATGCTATGACTGGTCATCTATCTCAGGGTGGTATGTTGTGCTTAGAAGAACCTTTGTACCCAATGATCTATGCAAACTCTGCCAGAAACGAGATGTAAATTGGGAATCCCAATTTGAAATGATAGTGCACTGGACCCCAAGAAGTCATACCACCTCTTTGATGTACAATGTTTTATTATAATCAACACTAAAGTTATACTTGATTGACAGGAAATGTGTGACCTTCATAATCATATCAAGAACAACCCCACAACATCATTACCACAACACATCTTCCATTAGAAAATCCACCCAAAGCATGCCTATGAGAATTCTAGAGACATTATCTGCATGATTTCCTTTAACTTAAAAAACCTTAACTCAATTGATGTCATACTTGTGGCCTCACAAAAAAGAACGGTTGAACCTAAATCAACCTCATTCAAACTGGTCACACAATCATCCCTCGAAAGACATTGCAGACTTCCACACCACACCCACCTTAAACTGGAAGAGTTTTCAAACTAGTTCACTCAAACCATACTCATGTAATAAATAGGATAACGAGTAATTCCATCACTAAATGATTTACCCAAAAAACGTCCAACTTTGAAGGTCAGAGTGTTGCAATAGAAACACAACACCTTCTCTCAAGGTACCACACGCCCAAAATGATCTCACTCCCCGAAGCCCATACATGTCTCTCAGTGACGCTCATCATTCGAAACATCCCTGATCATTTAAAAGTTCATTCAATAGAACGAAAAAAACAAAATTCTATATCCAACCTACTGTAATCATTACCTCTTTTAAGCATCACATATGATCCTGACTAAAAGTCTGGGATAACCTCATATTTATCAACCCAAAGTCCAATGAACTCACTAAGGCAGTCCATACTCCCCTCTACAAGTGAGAATTTGGTACGAGGCCAAAATTCCACATAGGAACATTGATTGAACCATGAGTGGAATCCACCTAGCGGTCACTTCAAAGAATGCATCAGGAATCCAAAGTCCATCCAATGTGTTTCTACATGGAAACCCATGCATTAATCAAGATTAACCAAGCCTCACCTAAAACCACACATCCAGCACACAACAACAAAAGATATCACAAACTAGACCAACGAATTCCAAATATAGTGTGTCATATAAGAAAAACTCTCTTAGTGCATCTAGGATGAAGTCAATATAGGGGACAAACTCTTCCCTCAAAGAATATCACACTAAGATGATTTCAAGGATTACTAGAAAAGGACATCTGAGCCACTGATGGATGACTTCCTAAAAGAAACTCATCTTCACTTGTCGACGCATTTGACCGACCACAATGCCTTTATCCCAATGCATTTCCATGATAAGTTAAGCTTAACCACCGAGGTCTATCCTGGATCATCGGTGCATCACAAGGGTTGCGCACACAACCTACCCCCACAAAAATGTTGTGCTTCATATCTAGAATCAACAAGAAACAAGACTTGAAAGCCTCAAAATCATTGAAGTAGAAATTACCATTTCCAAATGGTCTTTTATTATGATCCTTCTACAAGGAAGGACACATTTAAACATATGAGTATCATTCCATGAACCACGATCACCACATTATATCACTTTGCATGAAATCCGAAACTAAACTGGACCGCGTGTCAAAACACTCATTCCCCACAATGTCCTCCCGAGCAGTGGGATGAACTTGGTTCCATAACGCTAAGGTCACTCTATTCTAGAGCTAATCCAAGAACGTGAACAATAGATCAAAGATCAATGATTTAACGGAGTTCAATGGCTTGTTTTAACATTTAACACTCTTCAGGTACCATGTATATCAACATATACTACCTAGAGTTTGTAAGAGAAAATGACACATTTTGGGATCCATTAATAGGTTTTCCACACTAGGCATCCCATTACCAGATGGCTAATGCAGAAGAAATCTCAAAATACAATCATCTACACAACCATTTACACAGATGACGACGTACCGTGTCTCCCATCACATAAGTAAATAGACATTCATGCGACCTCTGAAACAGATGACCAAGCATGTGGCATGCCTAACCTGCTAAACTAAGCATTTCTCAATGCTCATTCCCATATCAAGGGTCAGGATACAACGATCGCCCATCTGAATAAGGGTGTCTTCCAAAACCAAGACTCCTACTAGGGACAACATAACCCAAATAGAACCAACATAAAAACTCACAACGAAAGAAAAGAATCTCAAGATCTAAGGGTCATACCTACCATGGGCCATCCCCTTACAAAGTATATGCATCGGCCTTATCCATTGGTCATGCAAAACAAATTTAATAGGCTCAATAGCCCCTTTTTCATTTAATCAAAAGCTAAAAGAAGCATCCTGTAGATGATCTCTCACATCTTTGTTCCAAGGAAAAATTACAAAACAGTTAAACTACCCTTACAAAAGGGTCTCTAGATACAAGAAAAGCTGACATCTCAAAAGCGCAGATATCAAAACATGTTAGGTCAACACCTTCCCCTAATAACTCAACCCTCTACATGTCCCATGGGTTAGTTCTAGGTTTCAAACAACAAGAGGTACTACCAAAATCCCACAAAAAAGGTCGGTAATGGTAAAATCAGTCACTAATAGGCATACTAAATGGGATTCTCTAGGTAAACATGAGTAAAGGTATCCTACACGATATAATTATCTTAAAGGAAAAGGATGAATCCTACAAAGGATCCTTGAACGATAAACAACATAGGTATCCCACAATAGAGATCCTCAAAAACAAACTATCAGAGATGTATCCTACAAAGGACTCCCCATATCATCATAGGTCAATATATGTATCTCACAGATCATCTCAGATTAGAAGTCTCAAATAGGTTGGTCTGAACACCGAAACCATATTTTTCATCCCATCATCTTATATCAAAAACATAGAACCAATTATTTTTCGATCCACGTAGCATGTAAGTCGTGATCTTTACCCTCCTCTATATAGGCATCTCTAGAGGCTCGAAAATAGAAAATGAGGTCTTTAGCCACAACTCTGTATCATGTACTCCTCTATCCCCTAAAATTGTAGGAGGATGCTGCTTCTGGAACACCCGTGTCAGCTTATCCATAGTAAAGGCTACCTAGAGTGCTACCAATAAATTATGCATGTAGTGAAAGAAACCCTCATGGATCTATGCCTCAACACCTGTTCCTAGAACAACCCCAGGTGTTGCAGATAGAACTATAGGGTGATCAATCGGTAGCCCATGGACCATTGTATCGGAATCATGGTCATCACCTCAATCATGTCTTACCATAGGAGTTAGTCATGGTTGTATGTCTCTACAATTCCAAATGCACACCTCAAGAAAGAACAACATCAAGAAACAAATCTCAAAAGCGTAGGATAGGTCAAAACCCGCCTAGAAACCAAGTCAATCCACAGCCTGCTCCCAAATCCAGGACTATATAAAGAATATCCATCAAACCACGAAAAATTGTTCCTCTCACCCACTCAAAAGATGGGTCTAGGTCATGTATCTATTCACCATTTCAAGTTCCATTTCCATTTCACATTCAATTATTTAGGAAATTTTTACCAACAGTTTACCAATTTCTAAATCCATGAGGGAACATAAAACCTCATGAATCCAAAACATGTCTCCCATCCAAACCATACACATAAGAAGTTCATTTAACCATTTAAATTCCATCGGTGCGTTATTTCTGAATTTATAAGGTCCCATAATCCTTCTGGGTTAAAAGATAAGGTCACAACTTTATCAACTGCACCCAACTACCACAACAATATGTACAACTATCTCATCAACTATCACAATAGAAAGCAATATCTAATGCATCCTAGATGGAAATTCTTAATGCATGGAATGTGATTATAACAGGTGTCTTTATGATGCATGAGCTGGAACACCATCATATCATCAGGTTGCAACTAAAATAGAACACAATAATGCATCAATAGTAATAGTATAAATCAAGTGCGTCTCCCAATGGTGATATCAAATCAACTATAATATTCAAAATCTAGAAAATCAAAACCCAATTTGAGGCAATTTGGCATTTCCTTGTACATGGGGTAGCGACTCCCTGGTGTAGATTATTACCAAATTTTATTTCCTTACTATACCTGTCTAATATCACCAAATGGTAATTCAACCTAGAAAAAAACTACTTTGATGCTATTTTGTAACATCTCGTACCTGAATGTCACCCAAAATGGTGCCCTGAACCCGGTTGGTTAGAAGGCCTCAAGAGCATCTCTCTAAGTGCCAGAGGATTCCGACTAGCAGTGAGGGCCTAGGTGAGTTAGTGGGAAGACTATTCCCTCATTACTAGAGTATCATAGTGGAATTCAGATATATATACAATAGTGGAAGTGAAATAAATAGCAGACTACTGAATGTAAGAGAAGACAAAAATTTATATCAATAAAAAAAGTGTCTCAAATAAAAAAATGATGTAGATGGTACACGTGTCTAGAAAGAAGCTAGAACAATACATGGAAATACAATACAATGAATGTATCCCAAAAAAAAACGAAACACCAAAAAGGTATCCCAGCATCTCAAGCCTCAGCTTAGTCCTATACTCCCCTGCCCCAAAGCCACAATCAATAACCTGTACTACTATTCATTCCACTATCATCACCTATAACCATATAATCTATTTGGGTCCCTGAGGAGGCCCAAACAAGGTGGGAGATAAACATCCCTATAGGAAACCACCAATGTCTGTATAGTTCTAATAGAAATTCAGAAAAGGTTCGAGCAAGTGTAAACAAATGGTAAGTAAGTTCATAGGCCCATGGAATAATTCTACTATAACAAGTAAAACTGAAAAACCTCCAACGATAACTACAAAAGAGAGTCAGCTCCTAACAAGGAAGCTATAAAAAGTAAACAAGTCACATGGTCATGCCATATATCCATCTATATCCTACAACCCACAGCCAGACTTTATAAATTGAAGAAGTATCCCACAGTCACTCCATATAGTGAAATCAAATATCCACGCCCATGCCGTATAATGAAGTGTAGACCACAAGGGTCAGATCCAAAGTGTCAGGAGACCAAGGAATCCAAGTAATAATATCTCTAGACCATAGTGGGCCAGATCCAAGGAGCATGTCTAAGGCATCCCATCGATTCTCACGGGCATCCTTAGTTGAAACTAGGTTAGCCACCGCTTGGGGTCCTAGGATAATGGAAATAGAAAGTCTAACACAATCCCAAACAAGCCGAATCCTATGAGGTATCATGTCTTAAGGAATCCCATGGAATCAAGACCCAAGGGGTAGAGTCAACCCAAGATGTCCACTACCGCATTCTAAATCTAAGGAATGTCATTTCAGTCGCTCAAAAACGATACCTCCCCAAAAATTCAGTCGCTCAAAAGGTCCAACTATAGCTACAAAATGTTACTCGCTCAAAAACGATACCTCCCCAAAAATTCTGACGAATGTCATTTCAGTCGAACTCTTGAAAAACACCCAGAATATCCAAATTTAATTTTAGACCACCTACCTAGCCTCGTTAGTAGATATATCATCCTTTATTATTTCCTAATTAATCTTAGTTTTGAATAAATTTAAAGAATATACTAAGAATGGAATATTATGGAAAATGAGTCTAAATCCAAATTGTGCATCCATTGTTCTGAAAAATCAAGAACAGCTAAAATGGAATGTAGGCCTTACCGATGTGGATCCCTAGAGCCCATAGACAATCAAAACAGAAGTCAGAAAAAGAGTAGGGATTGATTCCAAATGTAGGTGCCAAATGAGAGGCTCTACATAGGTCTCTAGGAATGGAATAAAAAACCCCATATTGGGTTAAAAAGAAAAAATTTATTTTTAATTTAAAATTTTTCAAAAAACACATAGTATGGGTCACACTGTTTACCCGCATGGTTTCCCAACCCGTGTGGAAATTATGTGCCCCTCACTTTATAAGAGGGAAAACATGCATGGTTAACACTCATGGTTTAACTAACTATGCAGTAACCGTGTGGAACACTATGTCCAAAACCTATAATTTTTTAGACCTCTTTCACAGGTTAGCCAAACTGTGCACAAGCCAAGCACAAACTGTGTGCCAAGTCATTTCCAGTCCAAAACATGGTTCCCACCTCTGAACAATCCTCGACCACCTCCAAAACACCAGTGATAAAGATAATAATTCCCATAAGTCTATAACAAGGTATTTAAAACCAAAAGAAAAGAATTTTTACCTTGTACGAAATCCCGGGTTCTTACCAGCATGGATGCATAAATGTAAGGAATGTGGGGGAGCCTATGTATTATCATTCGGGAAAACTAACATGGGGGATTATTGAGGGTAGGTATCTTTAGAGTATGTTCATCAAATTAATGTATTTTTATGGTCAAAGGGGAAGAATAGTGAGATCTTCACCCCTCTGGAATTCAAATTGGATCAAATATTAGTGCTTTAGGAATAGTCATGGTGGATTATAGGTTGGGGTGACATTAGTTTGTGGGAGTGTAATTGGGGAGATGTGATCTTGGGTTATCTAGGGATTCATGTTCCCAACATGACCTTAAAAGTCCTATTATTTTCTTTCCTTTAACCAGGTGATTCTCAACTCCTCTCATAAAAAATGATTTGGAAGTGTCCAGTAAGAAAAATTTGTCGACCAGTGTATTATCAAAGGTTCTTCATTTGGTAAGTTCACTAACAAGGCCTATAAGAAATCCATCTTCATGAAATATGATAACAATGCGTGGGGAAGCTACCTTTGGTGCAGAGACATCATATATAAATTTAACTTTCTTCTCTAGATAATCTAACACCAAGAAGTTCCAACAAATGAGGAGGTAATAGGTAAGGGTGTCCAAATTACTTAGAAATGTACGTATTTCTTAGCTTATAAGGTGAAGAACACATCACATCTATTATTCGAAAGGGAGTGGGAGTGTATCTTATTGAGGGATTTGGGGAAATTCATAGGAAGAATAGGGATGCCAGGATCCTTTGGGGAGTTTTCTCAATAGTGGTTTGTGGGTGCAAGTACGAATAATCCATAGGAGTCCACCATCACGGTTCCTCTTATAGTGGGCTATTGGTGTCTGTGGTAGGAACATAATTAGGCATGGCACACTGTATATCCCCCATTGGGCCTAACATTGGTGGTAAGGGCTTGGTGTCTCATTTTTGATCTCACTAGAATTCTAAAGAAAAATGAGGATGCCCACTCTCTTAGATGGTACACTGAAAGGAGGAGTCCATCTGTCCTACCCAGACCCTTGTAGTTGTGTCACTCGGTGCATTGGATCCCCCCTCCAAGGATTCCAACTCAACACGAATGGAGCATGAAACCAGAAGGTGTGAGCGGGGGAGTGGTTCTTGATTATACTGGTTTGGTGTTGTACGCCTTCAGATCGTATTATGGGGTCAAGGACTCCTAAAAGGTATAGGCTATGGCCAAGCTCAACAACCTTGAGATTTTCCACCTTGAAACATCCAGCTATCTACAGTGAAGGTAGACTCAAAAATAATCATAAGTTCACTCAAAGGCACCTCATCTACTCCCTAGATAGCTGTTTAATTGATTCGCAAGTGCAATGTTCTCCTATCTAACAACACTGAAATCCTCCATACTTGGAATGAGGGAAACTGTTTCGTAGACTTCTTAGCCTCCACAGCTACGCAAGAATTCCCCCTTAATATGTTTTCCAACATGAGATCCATACCACCGAGAGATGGGGGTATTGTTATCAGGGATTCTCTCAGCATAAATTTTTATAGGCCCCCTTGATGTACTAATCTTCTCTCCTCTTTTTAATAAAAAATATTGATGTTGTTGTTAATGAAATCTTATATAGAAACACAAACACCTAATATTTTTGTAATTTATTCAAATTTTTATATTCATTTTATAATTTCATTATAACATGATACATTTAACATATCATGTTTTTAATCACAGTAAATTTTATGTATTTATTGATAATTTTATTATTTTTAAGTATTAATTCTTTTTTAATATGGATTATTTTTTATTTTTTATTTTTTTTAGAATTTAACCAATTTCTGTTATTTATATATATATATATTCTACTATGTTTTAATATTTTCAATATGTATTAATCTTTATCTCAATATATATCCATATTTTTTAATAGTTTTTATTTAATTAATAAAACTTATCCATTATTTTAAATTTTTTTAAAGTGTACAAATTTTAAATTATTCAATTTCACTCATATTTAAAATACATGCACAAAATATTAAATATTCAATAAAAATAGAAAAATTATATTTGTTTAAAAAATATTTATAAATAAAAATATTTATAAATTTATATTTACTATATTTATAAATTTTTATAATTATAATTTTAAATAAATAATATTATTTTTTTAAAATGTATTTATATTATTGTAATTAAATAATTATCCATATTTAAATAATAAAAAATATATTTAAATAAAGAATATATTTACTATATTAATATTTATATATTTTCATTAAATATATATATAATGATATAAATATTATTTTTCAAAATATATATATAATTATAAATAAATAATAATATATTTATATAATTATAAAATTATAATAAATATATTTAAATAAAGAATATATTTACTATATTTATATTTATATTTATTTATTAAATATATATATACATAAATATATAAATATATTAACAAATAAATATTCATAATTATAATTATAAATCCTTTTTCAGTGCTTAAGTAATAAGCGCTGATAAAAGAAATGTTTATCAGCATTTTTTTAGCACTAATAAAAAATCTATCTTTATAATTACTAAAAAATGATGATAAAAACACTGATGAAAGTGTCCTGATATATTTAAATAATGTTAACCATCACTAACTCATCATGATATTCAAATCTTTCCGTTGAGGCCACCCTCAGCCGATGCTCCTCCTAGATGAATCGAAGCTCAAATCAGGGCTGAAACAATTCTAAGTCTCAAATACAAGGCTCGAATGATTCAAGAGTAGAAAGCATCCAAGGCTCAATTTTTTTCTAGGATTTCAAAATATTATATTTCTCTTTGATGATTCAAGGCCTTAATCCAATGTATCTTATTTTATCTTTATCCACCCCACTCGTTAATTGCTTGTTTGGTGAGATCTATTTGTGTTTTTTATCATCATTCTTTATTTATAGTCAGTATATACCTATGGTCAGCAATGATTGTTATGGAAGTTCGGTTGAAAAGAGGTAGGGTTATCATTCCATGCACTCCCCCACACTCACTAGTTGTTGACTTTGTGTCACCTGCCCCCCACAATACCATTAACATATTATTCATGAGATTACCGACCCTTTAAAAACATCATAATTTTAAAAGAGAAAAAATCTCATCTATACCATTTCCTCTTTCACCACATGACCACCTCCCCCCTCAAGTTCTCTCTCCTACCAACATAGGCAACGATCGCCACCCTTACACAGAAAACACCAAAGAAGAAATTCTCTTCGTATTAGACTCGACTATAGGGTCTATGGAATGAAATCTAGGTGCATTCCCACCTCACCACGCACATATCAATATAATGATATATATATATATATATAATGGTAAATTCATAATATAATTATATTTACATACACACACTGACCCACACACATGTTTATAAATACATTTATATTTTTGTATGTCAATATATATATGTGTGTGTATAATAAATATATATATATATATAATTTTATATTAAATGGATTTAAAATTTTACATTTTTAAATATGTTAAATATTTATATATTTATATATATAAATTTGAAAAAATAAGAATATATAAAAAATTCATGTATATATTTAAAATAAATATTTATATATTATACATATATATATATATATAGACACGCACACGTGTATATTTTAAAAATAAAAATATATAAATAAATAATATAGATATATATTACACAAATTAAAATATATATTATAATATAAAAATATATATTATACAAATATATAATACCAATATATTATGAAAACATACTATAAAAATATAGTATACAATTATATTATAAAAATATGTATTATACAAATATGTTATAAAATTATATGACACAAATTTATATTTATACAATTTAAAAATAAAAATTTGTTATATATTTATATATATTATATGTATTTGTAAAAAATATATTTTACATATTATATATTTATATACTATGAAAATAGTTTAGATGAATATATATACTATTAAAAAACAAATATATATTATATTACAGAAACATATAAAATAAAAAAATATTATACAAATAAAAATATATATTAAACAAAAAAATAAAAATGCAATTATATATATAATACAATACACAAACATATAGTATAAAAATGTATATTAAACAAGTATGTAATGCAAATATATTTTTACAAATACATTATATGAATATATTTCAATAGATTTCATTAAATTTTTGAAATTCAACTTCAAAATTTATTAATGAAGATTCGTCTCACTTCAAAACAATTTTTGTAAGAGTATATCATCTCCCATTTAACATAAAACCTGTATATCTTCCATAATTTCTATTACCTATGTTGTAATAATTACTAGAAATTATTTTTATTTATTCCTCATTTTAGGTCTACATGTATTGGTTCCACCCCAATGAATCACTTATTACCATCCATGTATATGAAATAACTCTTTTTCTATTAAAATGTATCATCAATACATTTTTCTATCTTCTAGTTTGATCGAATGATAGTTTATTATTCTTATTTATTATATTTTGGTTTCTTAATACTCATTAATTTCAAATAATATATTTTCATTTGTTTGGGGGATTTAAAAAAGACCTGATGACTCATTTAAATAGAGGTAGGAGTAGTCTTAGTTAGAGGATTGAATATATGGAAATTGGGATTTTTCCTATAAATATAGAATTCAAAAAATCCCCTAAGATTCATATATCATAACATGTCACCATTGAGACCCCTTGAATCACAAATAAGAATGTTTATACCCTCCCAAATCTCACCTTCAATGGGCATCGAATTAATAACTAGTTCTAATGGTGTAACTCTCAAAAATGGGAGGCATTACCCCTTTTATAAAACACGGTGTAGTACAATTTTCATCCTCATCAGTTTTATATTCTGAATGGTTATTGCATTTCATTACTAGAGATTCATCCCCAATCTCTTTTATGTTTCTTTTACTACAATAAGGATTTTTCATCCAATGGATGTATACTACTTAGAGTATTTTAAGAAACATAGGTTCATTCCATCAAGAGATAGAGGATATGTGTCAAACAAAAAAAATTAAATTATTAATGTTCTGGAGATGATCTAATGAGGATGAAGGTTTTATATAACCTTCAACATTGAATTAATTAAGAGGATAACACCTACCATTGTGAATTAACTATTTTTTTAAATTAAATTACCCATTTTCTTCAAAGCATACTAAAATTCTTTGAAACAATCAAACATTGGTTTTAACTTATTAGAATTATCTATAACTTTCACTTTTTATAATAAATATCTTATGTATATTTATTTATTTATGTATTTTTTGTACAAACTTAAATTTTTATAAAACTAATAGGACAGATATGATTCAAAATGGATACATGCTAATCCTTTGGAAAAAAATTACGAAGATAGAGTTAAAGAGTTCATCAATTTTGCAATAGAGAATGCATAAGACACTTCTAAAATACTTTTTCCATGTTTATGTTGTTTTTATTAAAGAAAAAACAGTATGGAAGTTTTTTAATAACATTTTTTTCATAGAATAGATCAGATATATAAATGTTGTACAAAAAAAGCAGAAACACTAAACGTGTACTCTAATTGGGATGATACAACGGTTTATGAATTGATATGAATACCTTGGTAAATGATGATAAAGATATCAAGGAAGAAAGGAGAATGAAAAAAGAAGATGGCCTTCATGATTTTCCAAAGTTGTTGGAGAAGTTAATAAGTAGTGCTAAGAAACCATTGTATACTAGTGGCACTAAATACACAACATTTTTAGCTATATTGAAGTAATATAATTTTAAAGATGCAAATGGATGGAGTGATACCAGCTTTAACAAAAAAACTTTATCTCTTAAATTATATGCTACCAAAAAAATTAACTACCATTGCGAATATATAAAACTAAAATAATGTCAAATTCAATGGAGTGATCTCAAAAAAATACATTCTTGTCTAAGTGATTGCGTATTTTTTCACAAGGACCATAAATCACTAATAAAATTTTCTATGTGTGGCACAGATTGATGAAAGAAAATAAATAAACTCCTTTGAAATATAAGTGGTAATTTCCTTTCATTCAATGGTTTATATGACTATATAGATGGCAGTAAAACATGAGAAAATTGACATGGAATGCAGATACAATAATTAAACATGGGAAACTATGTCATCCAGTAGATTCTTCTCAATGGAAGAAAATATATTTCTACTATTCTGAATTTGGAAATGATCTGAAAATCTTTCCTCTTACGTTATCTACATATGGTACAAACCCTTTTGGATTAGAGATTAGTGATCATAGTACATGGTCCATCATGTAGGTAAATTATAACTTGCCACCAAGATTATGCATGAAGTGAAAATACATTAAGTTTTATCTTCTTATATCTGGACCAAAGACACCAAGTAATGATATTGATGTCTATTTGGCTTCATTGATTTAAGAACATAAATTAATGTAGTATATTGGTGTTACAATGTATGATGATCAGAAAAAGGAATAATTCACATTGAGGGACATGTTTTATGGGATGATAAATTACTTACCTGCTTATGGAAATTTATCAATCTATAACATTAAAGTAATGTTGGGGTGTCACATTGGTGAAAACACACAAAATTAGTTTAGATAAAAAATTCCTCAGAGAATTTATTTTTTGGACATTAAAATTTTTTACATCAATGAAATAAAAACCGATTCAGGATGAAAAAATTTGATGGGAATATCAAACATGGAACAACACTATCTCCAATAATGGGTGATTAATTGTATAAAAAAGTAAAAGATATTGACACTTTTTGGGTAGAGTGTTTTTCAAAAACATTATGAAATAAGGTTTGAAGAATATATCGATTTTATTTGAATTACCATATTGGAGTTGTTTTTATGTCAGACATTTTCTGGAATTCATGTATATATAAAAAATATATTTGACAGTGTTACTGGAATCTTACAAAACGTTCCTAGAAAAATGAACGATTGAATCAAGGATAGGTTGGGCATGATTAACATGGGGATAAGGGAAGATTTTGCACTAGTGAAGGGGAAAGGGAATAATTTTTTTCTCCCAGTATCTTACACTCTATATAGACTAGAAAATTTAAAAAATGTATTTTCCTTAATACTATAAAAGTTTCATAGGGGTATTAATCAAATATAGATAATGTTGTGTGAATGACTAAATTAAAGTTAAAGGACTAAAATCAAAAAACTATCATATTTTAATGTAAGATTTGATGCATGTTCCTTTATGATGCATTCTGCCTCAAAATGTATGGCATATATTAACTATATTATGCTTATTTTTTGAATCCATATGCTGTAAATTTATGGACCTCATGAAGTTTTAAATCAAGAAAAAAGGGTTTTAATTCATATTTTGTGTATCAGATATGTTCTTCCCACCAATTTTCTTTAATATAATGGTCAACCTAATGGTTCGATTGGTTATAGAGGTTAAACAATGTGATCCTATCCATTTTAGATGGATATACCCCATTGAATGGTATATAGAGATTTTTAAAGGGTATGTCAAGAATCGAAGTCATTTATAAGGTTGAATTTCATAATGATATATTGTTGAAGATGCTATTGATATTTGTACTGATTACCTGTAATATGTGGACAGTATCAATCTCCCAAAGGCTTATCACAATGATTGCCTTATGTGCGAAGAGATTTTTGGGGTAGATGTTGTTACAATTACCTGAACATAGTGGGATAGAGCCTATCTGAACATTTTACATAATCATGATATGTTGATACATACATTAAATACCTTAATTAAATTCTTAGATATTTAAATCCACCAAAGGATGAAGGGTGGATATCAAATGAAAATAATCAATAGTTTATAGGATGCTTTCAAGATAAAATATATATTGGGTTATCTAAAAATATGAATTCAATTTATGAATGAATTCAATGGATATCCAGGGGACCGAATGAAAATTATATATCCTACAATAGTTTTTTAATCAATGGTTATATGTTCTATAATAAAGAAAATGATGACTACAATATGGTGAAAAATAACGGAGTTGCACATGTAGAGAATGTGATGCACATATCTAGTTCCAAGGATATAAATCCAATTTACTAAAAGTTGTCATATTTTGGCTCTATCAAATAGATATAAAAGTTTAATTATACAACATTTAAAGTTTTTATATTCCACTTCAAATGGGTTGACAATATGAGTGTAGTAAAAGTCAATGAGATGGGCTTCGTGAAGTTCAATTTCATTGTGGAAGGGGAAAAAGTCAAGTCAATCAAAATGGCAGAAAAAGTAGTGCAATTATTTTATGTCTTCATTCTAGTAAACAAGAATTGGTCGATTTTCCTGCTCGAATCAAACATAAATGTCAAGTCATATGAAAATTACATCAAGGATAAATTTTTCATTGGGATATCACAATCAGATCATGTTTTTCCTAAATTAGACAATGTCTTATATGTTAAAGGGGAAAAGGATAAGAGATTGGGATTATCCATACATGAACCAAATCCCTGAAACCTTTTAAAAAAATATATTTATATTAGAAGGTAAAAGTGTTTTTTAGTATACCATATTTCTCCTCTTAATATGATATGTTCACTACTGTATTAATATAATATAAATTAAATGTTTGACTACTCATGTAGACAATGTATTCTACATATAATGGTGTTACCAATCCCTCAGAGGAACAAACTGTAACAAAGAAAACCCCTAGGGAAGATATAAAGGTAATGTTACAATATACATTCTAAGTATTACCAAACAAATATAATGAAACATTGATTTAATTTATATTATTACTTTCAAAATTTGTTTATTTTTTAATATTTATGTCCATATTTCATGCCTTTATGCACCTAAACATCCATAAAATTCTTCTCCCTCAAAATATTTTCAACCTTACATTGATTCATTTATCGCTTTCCTTCAAGTTCCCACCACTATCTATGTGAAGAATAGTAATCCTACTGGCATTGCTCTATCAAATATATAATCTTTATGTTTTCATGAAAAAATTATTTTCCATAGAATT
The DNA here is from genome assembly GCA_963277665.1 of Viscum album. Classification (NCBI taxonomy): domain Eukaryota; kingdom Viridiplantae; phylum Streptophyta; class Magnoliopsida; order Santalales; family Viscaceae; genus Viscum; species Viscum album. The sequence continues at coordinate 388,116,729 of OY728146.1, forward strand.
AATATATTGTTTCATAATTATATTTAATTTATTACTTTTTAGTATTACTCACAAAAGTGTTGTTTTCTTATATATTTCTATTAGTTTTTTGATTTGGGGTTCTCTGTCCATATTTCATGCCTTTATGCACCAAAATATCCAAAAACTTATTCTCTCTAAAAACATTTTCACCCCTATAGTGTTACATTTATCATTTTCCTTGGAGTTCCTTCCATTGACTTTGTAGGAATAACAACGAAGATACCACTTATCAATCATAGAGGTAATCTTGATATTTTCACAGAAAAATTACTTTCCATGGAATTAATATATTGTTTGATATTTATGTTTAATTAATTTATTTTTAGTATTACTCACATTAGACTTGTTTTCCATACAGGTATATTCTTTTGTTCCTGTTGGTGTGGTATTTAAATATTTCATTCCTTTCTACACCAAAAATTATATATAATTTTTATACCTCAAAAAATTTTCACCCATACTGTGTTGGAATTTATCACTTTCCTTCAAGTTCCCTCTATTACTTAATCATATAAATCTTGACATTTTCACAATAAATTCATTTTCCATAGAATTAATGCATTGTTTCATATTTATGGTTTATTTATTTATTTCTATTATTAATCATATAAATTTTTTCTTATATAGGTGGATTATTTTGTTTGAGTTGGGGTGGTTTGTTCAAATCTTCCCATGATCACGAGATATTGGATTTCAAGCCCACGACTGAGATAATGAAAACAACTAAATGCATCATAAATGTATACAACCATCATGAAAAGGTTAATTCCTAAAACTTTTTTAATTAATTATTTTACCATTTTATCTACTATTTTTAAGTTATATTCAATATCATTTTTATCGAAGACTTATTTAGTTTTTTTCACCAATATTTTTGTAGTGACATATTTTTCTTTCTGCTAATGTTACCATGCTTTCCATTATCTTTCTTTATCAATCTACCAAAATTTCATATTGACTCAATGTTCTTACCTAAAAAACACTCTCATTTTCTAAAATACCTAAGAGTATAGGAATCTCATTTTCCCATTTTGGAGACTTCTCTTGATATAATGGGAACATGAACTTTCCCAACTCCTCTGTATTTCAAAAATGAGAAATGTTTTTCAGCTAAGAACAGTGAACCAATATAGAGTTTTGTTAGTTAGAAAAAAGAATTAAAAGGAAATAATGGTAACCTTAGAAGTTAGGATTTTATAAAGACTTGGGAACGTGTAGAAATAATATTCACCACAATTTGTCACATGGTGTGACCGGTATGACTAACTTCTTATTTTTATTTAACATTGACATTAATTTTAGTAGATAAGACAACTGGATTGATCAAAATCAAAAAAAATGTATTATGATTACTTTGATACTATAATAAAGTGAACCATAAGTATATTTTGACATATATGAATCATCATCACCTCAATATGATACATGATACACCTGGTACGACTCAATGTGTCCATTATTAGTTTAAAACTGAAATTTTAGTTCAAAAAAGTGTCACTCACTAGAAAAAGAGAAACAAAACACTAATTATAATGGTATTTTATGAAAATTATTCATATTTCATTTTCAATGTGTATGAATTGTTCTCACATAAAACTAATAAATGATGTAACTTGTATGAGTAAAACTGTGTGTTTTTAATTTAATATGGCATTTCTATAACAAAAAGTGACATATTAAAAAATGAGAAAATACAATAGGATTATTTTTATTCTTTATAAAGATGATATGTAAGTCATTTTAGACATATTGGAATCAAACACACCTCAATACGATGCATGATATTGCTAGTATGCCTCCAATTATGTCTTGTTATTTAAAATTGACAACAATTTTAAAAAAAAGGACAACCGACCAACTAAAAACTGAGAAAATGCATTTGAATTATTTTGATACTTTAGTAAAATGATCCATAATTCATTTTTGACATGCATTAATTATCAGAACATCAATCTGATACATGATGTTCCCGGCATGACTCAATTTGTCCATTATGAGTTCAAAAAAAATTTGTTCAAAAAGTAAAACACATTGAAATCCAAGAAAACAAACTTGGATTGTATTTAGAATTAAATAAATTTATTCCTAAGTCACTTTTGATGTGTAATAATTGGTCTCATGTTAGTCCTAGACATGATTTGATCGTTATGAGTCAAAGTGCATGTCTCTAGTTTAAAATGGAATTTTAGCAAAAAAAGATGAGTGACATACTAAAAACCAAAAAAAATTAATTATCACTATTTTTATATTTTAGGAAAATCATCTATAATTTATCTGAGGTATGTTGGAATAAGCCTCACCTCAATCTGATACATGCTGTTACCGATATGACTACAAGTGCATATTTTTATTTAAAATTGAAATCAATTTTAGTGAAAAGAATAAATCGAACTACTCAAAACCAAGAAAACATGTTTATATTGTTATGATGATTTAGGAAAATAATCCATAAGTCATTTTTGATTTATTGGAATTAACCTCACCTAAATCTGATACATTATGTTCCTGGTATAACTCAATGTGTCCGTTATCAGTTTAAAATCAATATTTTTTTTTCAAAAATTGTCACTCACAAAAAAATGAGAAAACACACTCGTATTTTTTGGATAATTTTGGGAAATGATTCGTAAGTCATTTTTGATGCATAGGAAATGGTCTCACATCAAACTGAGATAAGATGTAACTTATGTGAGTCAAATTTTGTGTTTCTAATTTAAAATGATATTTTAGTAAAATGAAAAGTGAAAAATTTAAAACTTAGTAAACACATTTGGATTGTTTTTATACTATAGTAAAATGGACCATAATTCATTGGTGATAAGTTGGAAGTAGACACACCTCAATCCAACAGATGGTGTGACCGGTATGGCTCTAAGTGCATCATTTTATTTAAAATTGACAGCAATTTTAATATAATTAACACTTTCTATTAATTAATTTATTTATATTATTACTAAAAAGGAATTTTTTTCCCCTATAGAGGTGCATTATTTTCTTGAGAAGGGGTGGTTTTTTCTGAAATATCATGAGTCGGGACAATATCCAAAGATAAAGGAATTTATATTTTTAAATAAATGTAATAATTTTTAATTACGTAAATGTATAAAACAATGTTGGAAAACTATATAATATAGTGTTTTTTCTTGTATTTGGGATGTATATTTCATTTAATTGATATTTTGTTCTCGTAGTTGATTTTTTTGATATCCAGTGTGTTTCTGGTGTTACTGTGTGTTGTTATAGCACATTGTACTCGTGTTGTAGTGTGATGATACAGCAGACTGTAATATGACCCTTCATTGGTGATTACAAATTTACTAATAAAGGTGACCAGTTTTAGCACTTTGATAGGTACCAATAAAGGTCCCCTTCATCAGCTCTAAATAAAATCAATAATAAAAGAATAAGGCTTTTAATCTCACTCAGGTAGTCAGTTCTTCTCCAGTGCTGATTAAGGCCATTTTTAGTGCTGTTAAAGGCCTATTTTGAAGTAGTGTTACCATATTTTAATCTTTTTTCAAAGATAATTTCATGGAACCCATTTATTTTCCATGATTTAATCATTTTATGAAATGACTCAAGTATGTTTTTATGAGTTTTATGATGAGATACAAGTATTATGTGCTTTATTCATGTCACAGTTCTTAGAAATTGTTTACGAAGGGTTGAGACTTATTATGGCTCCTGATTGAACCTGATATAGATTATAAAATGGTTGTTACTATATATCTCTCTAATTTATGAATTTTACCATATGGTTATTGTATTTGTAAGGGTTTTGTAATTCTTCTATGAAGATGATGTTTTAGAGATACCAATATGCCTTATTTATGATTGCTATAGGTTTTTTATGATTCATTTGATCAAGATCAAAATAACATGGTTCATGATAATTAGTTCTAATGAATCTTCACTTTTCCAAAGATTTATTACATTCCACATGTTTAATGGTCTAGGTTTTATGGGTATGAGTTCTATTATGTTATGCTCATACACTTTGATTATTTCATCATTCATGGTTCTGGTCGTAACGGAAGGGTGAATAGGTGGGTGACATATTAAATTTTATTTTTATAATATTTTATTGAAACCAAGAGTGAGGATCTTGAATGTCAAATTTATAATTAATTTATATAATATTTTAAGAAATAAATATTTGGGCTTAAAGACTATCTTTGTAGGTGAATCTTTTGATCATCTGAAAAGATCCTTTCAAAATACCTTTTCTGCCTGGTGAGGGTCTGAGGATAGAATCCCTCTAGCAGAGATCCACATGTTCTTATATGATCTTAGATAAGAACCACTCAATCTCTGAGTAATAGTGTGGTGAGTTGAATGTTTTTCATCATTCATTCTTGATTTCTTGTTTTTCAGTTTGAATAAAACTATCTTGCACTTCTCGTTCTTAAGAAGGAGAGAGATGTAGAAGTTGAGAGAGAATTTTTTGTGCCTTACAATTCTCTATTCTCAATTTGTGATGGTCTACAAAATATTTGTATCCACCTATTTATAGAGTTGGTAATAAGTTAAAATATTATTTAATTACATACCATCCATTAAATAAGATTTATTAAAATAATAATTATATAATTATTATATTGTGTCATGTTCCAACATTCACCGTAAAAAATAGTATATAATGGTCTTTTAATTAATATTTGTCACTAGACTCGGTCATGGTCAATTCAAACTCCTATAGAATTTATTGAATAATATAACAAATATTTTATTCATAAATAAATATTTTATTCACAATCTAGCAAATAAATATTTATTAAAATATTTAATAAACAAATAATATTTTATTTAGCAGGAAAAGAATAAATATTTATCTAATTTATGTGATCTATATAACTTGAACATAATTATTCATCAAACATGAGAATAATATTTATTCCATTAATTAAACTCAAATATTATTTAATTGATAGCAGAAACACTTATTGTGTGACCTTCTAAGATTCATTCTTGTTGGTATTAGGTGAGCTTGCCTAATATACAAGAAAACTATCTATCAATTGGTCAAGGAACCCTAGAGAAAAAACATAATGTTGTAAAGTTCACAACCACATATGAATGTTTACTATGTAATATAATCCCTTTGTCACAATATCTCATCAAGTAGGTTTCAAATTTTTATCACCAACCTATACACTTGATATATCTTTATTTGACTTTCTGAAATAAACACGTCGTTACACCATGGCCATGGAAATTAATGTGAAAGTTCTATTTCAATCAAAGGTATGAGATATCAACTTCTAGAAATATGGAAGTAAAAAATACATCCTCAACTTATTCATTAATGAAACATCACTCGTGACACAACCAACTTATTTAACTTATCCATTAATGGTTATCATCATGGTTTATAAAATAAATCAAACTACATGATTTGTAACACAAATTAATAATAATCGTAAAGTCTAAGTACCATCACACATGCTCATAGATATGAATATCTTATGACATAAAAACAATCGAAATTCATATTGGTTTCTTTGTTCTCATAATCTCCCGTCTTGGAGATTACCAAGTGAAAACTTCATGAAAAGAAGCCTCATCAACATACAAGTACTTGTTCCTGACAGTCTATGTAATATGTGTCCCATCATAGTATTTTATCCAACCAAAGAACATTATTTGAGAATTTCATCATAGCACATCAAGGTTCTCATCATTCCAGGGAACTACTATGACCTTATCAAAGCGATGTATACTCTATGACATTATAACATTATAGTAATGAATAACAATAAACAATATATAATCTAAATTTTGATTAATATTTAATAAATAAAATGTACATGTAATCAATGTACAAAAAGTTGGTTCTATGCCACCAACTCTAACAAACTCTCACTTAGACTGGAGCCAACTACCAGTAATCTTTGGTCTTCCATCCCTCACATGATAGTCATGTTTCAGATTAGTCAAGGCTTTAGTCAAGGGGTATGGTATGTTGTCATCCATTGAAATACTACTCAATACAACTTCACCTCTTTGAGAAAAATCCTTCAAGATAAAATACGTATGAAGAATGTGATTTTCGGTTGATGTGACCTTATCTCTTTTTTAAGAGCCCCCACCGCAGTATTATCATCATAGAGTGTGATAGTATCTTTACTTCTAGATACCACATCAAGATCTTGGATGAAGTTTTTCATCCATACTACTTCTTTAGCTTCCTTATAGGTAGTAGTAAACTCAAATTATGATGTAGAATATACAACCACAACCTTATTGGGGAACTTCTAACTTAAATCACCTCTATTCTATGGGAAGACGCATCCTGTTCATGAATTAATATAATCTTGATCAGTTTGGAAACAAGAACCTGCATGTCCACTGATGACTAGTTCCTCATCTCCTCTATAAACAAATAACATATCCTTATTATGCATAATATTCCTAAGGATACTCTTGACTTTCATCCAATGGAGGTCACCTGGATCATCTTGATATCTTCTTATCACACTTAATGTGTAGGAAAAGTCTATCCTAGTAAATAGAACATCATGCATGACTGACCTATTTACTGATGTGTATATAATAATTTTCATTCTATTATTTCACTCATGTGTCTAAGGACACATTTACCTTGAAAGTTGAATTCCATGTGACATTGGAAACAACCCCCTCTTGGATTTTCCCATACTCAATCTCTTCAGTATGTTGTCAATGTATGTACTTTGTCTTAAGCTAGGAAACTTATTGGATTTATCATTATGGATCTTGATCCAAATAATATATAATGCCTTTCTTGAGTCCTTAATAGAGAACCATTTATTCAACCATGCTTTAGTAAACTGTAAGACTGGTATTTCATTTACAATGAGTAATATATCAACAATATATACTATTAAAAAAATGACTGCACTCCCACTAAACCATTTATTGACACATAGCTTCAATTTGTTCTTTATGAAACCAATTTCAATTTTGGCCTCTTCAAAATGAATTTTCCATGCCCTAGATTCTTACTTGAATTTATAAATGTATTTTTACAACATGCATGACTTGGTGTCATCTCTTGGAGTCAAAAACTGTAACAACTCAGACCTTCTTTTCAGGTATTTTTTTCCTATTTCTGGATTTTTTGAGAAAAGAGGAGTTCTAGAAATTTTTCAAGTACAAGCCGTGTACTTTATGAGTCCATGCTGTATACTTCATTGCTGCAGGAGGTCGTGTGCTAGTCATGTCAGGGCCACACACACATTTGTGTGGGGTGACATGGAGGCTGACTAAAGCGGAGTACATAAATAGTAAGTATATGTCGTGTACTCCAAAATAACACGCTGTGTATTTTGTTTTTTTCATTAAATGCACTGGGGTCGCATCTGACGGACCATCCCATCTTATTTTAGGTCTCGTTTGTCAGATAGAAACCGCACGGTCATGTATCTTTCATGAACCCCCAATCCTTTGTATGTCTTCTGAATCGAACTCTGTCACTTGCGTTAGAATCGCATCTGTGAGTTCTCTCTTCTCCTAGAGGATCGTTTTCCAATTTCTCTTCTTTTGTGAGTTACAATGGGTTGAGAATTTTGTAAAATTTTTTATATCTATGGAATTCTAAGATGATTTATGCCTCATGGTTTAATTATATTGATCTCCTAACCCCGAGGTAGGTGGTTTGTTCATTTCCGTTCGAAGTATTTGAGTATTATGTGAAAATTCCACCAACACTCTTGAATGGGGTATTGTGTGTTTTCCGTTTTACCCCCGTTGTTTTCCTTCCATGTGTGTATGCCTGTGTAGAGGAAATTTGGATATGAATTGGATTGATTGCTATGTTTTGGATGTGTTTTTCCCATGCATTATTCTATTTACGACCATTTGGTCCTGTTTAGCCTTTGGCAGCCTTACCTTTTTTCCATGCCTATTGTTTTAGGGTAGAGAGTTATATTCATACATGCTTGTTATGATGTACACTATTTAGCCAATTAGTTATCTAGGTTTAATTTAGCTATATTACACTGCTATTCTCTGTTGGCCTACAAAGGGCCATGAGAACCTGGTATATTAGGCTATAAGGGGGGATTAACCGACTGAGCATCCTCAGAGAGCCTAGAACCACCTAGGGATATAAGGGGAATTGACTAAGTGAACTTCCTTAGATATTCCTTGATTACTTTAGAAAATAAGTGGATTGACTATGTAATCTTCATCATAGATTCTTTCTTTGAATTGAACAACCTGGGCTATAAGGGGAATTGACCGAGTAAGCTTCCTCAGAGAGTCCCAGACCACGGGGCTATAAGGGGAATTGACATATGAGCTTCCTCAGAGAGTCCTTGACTACCTTAGACTGTGTGGGGAATATAATGTGTGAGATTCCTTAGAGAGTCTTTCTTTACATAAACTATATGGGGAATGGACTATGGGAGCTTCCTCAGAGAGTCTCGCTTTACCTTTGACTATGAGGGGATAGACTCTGAGCGCTTCCTTCGAGAGTCTTATTAAATTCATATGATAGAACTAGAGGGGTTAGGATGTGTGCACTACCTAGAGGGTTGTCTATAATTCTTAGATATGACCAGAGGGATGGCTGTGAGTATATCCTAGAGGGTTAGCTGTTTGGGATTTAGTTGTTGTTTCACTCCTGCTTGATATTGAACTGTGGATTGTTTACTGCTGAGCACTATCCTATTTACTGTTCTGTACTTTTACCTTCCATATATTCATTGACTATTAGGAACAGATCTTCGGGTGGTTGCCTATGGGATTTAGTCTCACACCCTGTTTGGGTCATGCTTTTGGGCCCAAACAGATTATATTGTTGCAGGTATAGATAATGGAAAGTGCCCTTCTAATTTAGATACTTGATTTTTATGGAGCTGGAGAGCAAGGGACCAAGCTATGGCTTATGATTCTGAGGAGCTGTTATTTTTTTCTTTTTGTACTTTGTTTAGCACTGTTTTTATTTCCAACATTATGAATTGTTTGGATGATTTACTAGACATATGTATCATGTATCATTTATATATATGTGCTCCATATGTTTTATTATTCCAGTCTTCCTTTGTTTACTGTTGTTGGATATTTCCTACTTCCGCTATTGTATGTATTTCTTTACTTTTGTTGTGTACTCCTCCAATGAGGGCATAGTTTCCCCACTATCACAGCCAAGGCCCTCACTGCTAGTCGGTAACCTCTGGCATTTGGGGAAATGCACTTGAGGCCATGTGACCAACAGGGTACGGGGCACCTCTGGGTGGATTCTCGAACCGGGACATTACAAAGTGGTATCAAAGGGTATCTTTTCTCTTGATTTACTATTTGGATCCTTTAGATAGGGATAGGAGGTAATAGGTACTTGGTAATGAGTTGTGCATGTAAGTAGCAAACCTGTGTACAGGGAAAAGCCAATCTACCGCGTTAATTGAAAATTTTCTGATTTTTCAATTATTATAGTTGATTTTATTTCACCTTTAGTGACTCACGTGATTTGTGTTGTTGTTGTTGATGCTGTTGAGGTTCTATTTCTGTTGCAACCTGATGAGATGAAGGTATATCATCTCATGCATCATATATGTAGTTTCTAGAAATCACATATCATGCATTTTTGTCATGCCATCTAGGATGCATTAGAGATTTCTTGTTGTGGTGATATATTATGTGTAAAATATTCATGTTTTTTTGATAATTTCCTTGATAGAAATATCTTCTATTTGATATGGTATTGTTGTGTATACGTCTGCTTGAATGAATTCCACACTTTGGCTCTTGAGGTGTTATGGGCCCTCATTGACCGTAATTTGGTGAATCATTGCATTGTTTTCTTGTTTATAACTTGTATAGGATGCCAATATTTGATTCTCGGGGAGTATGGGCCCTAACAGATCATAATTTGGCTTTTCCAATGTTTGTTTCAGTGTTTTTCTGAGTCCCGGAGTAGTTTCTGAGGCTTACTATCTGGAAAAAACCCAAAATACACGCCATGTAATGTAAAGTAAATGCCACGTGTTCTACTATTCGAGAAGAAATAGTTTTTATTAAGTACACGCTATGTACTTTATATACATGCCATGTAGTCTCTGACTGTGTTGTAGGCCATGTGGGTAGAGACATGGGATGGGAAAAGTCTGGTGGAAACACATTGTGTCCACGCTGAACACGTTGTATACTATAATCCAAGGAACCCAGTCGTGTAGCTAACAACACGGGATGGGAAAAGTCTGGTGGAAAGACGTCGTGTCCATCTTGAACATGCTGTGTAGTCTGACTCAGGCACCCATCCATGTCATGGACCAACACGGGTTGGTGTTATCCCTTCGCGTACACGTCATGTCTGTCTGGAACACGCCATGTAGTTTGAGCTGTGTGTCTGACCGTGTAACTAACAACACGGGCTAGGTGAAGCTTGTATAGTACACATCGTGTCTTCCTTGAACACATTGTGTAGTCTTGTCATAGGAGAGTCATGTGACTTAACCGTGTAGAAGGACCCTGGAAAGGAAAGGGGATTCAAGTACAAACTGTGTTCTAGGACAACACGCCGTGTGTTTTGGTGTGTTACAAGACCAGTTGTGGCAGGAGTACTCGCCCATGTGAAGGACTTAAGGTATCATGTTGTGTATGAGAATTAAACACCTTTTAGTCCTGTTTTTTTAACATGAATTCTTTATTTCTTCAATTTTCTTCTTGTGCCTTCAGTCTTTAGTCCTTGTTACTCTTGAATCTAAGTGTGTATTTGACCTTACAGAATCATGCCACCTAGACGTCCCCCGGTTGACTTCCAGTTTTAGGGCAGTGATCAGATGCCTGATATGGATGATCAAGGGCTTCCTGTAGATCCTTCTATTGTGCCATCCTTGGCACCAGCAGTTATACTAGTTGTAGGAACAGATTTGAAATTTAGGGAGGGTTTTCTGAGAATGATGCAGACTTTCTAGGGAGCATCACCTCCTACCCTGTTGATGGTAGATTTGACATGGGTTTTCTAGCAGCAACATCCCCCCACCTTCTCAGGGGAGGGAGTACCACAGGATACAGTTTTGTGGCTCGAAGCCATGATAACAATATTAAAGCATCTCAAGGTACCACCACAGAGGAGGGTGAAGCTCGCAACCTACATGCTCTGAGACTTCGCCAAGAGGTAGTGGGATGTCATCTCTCAGGCGGGACGCCACCAAAATATGGCTTGGGAGGAGTTCCAGTGAATATTTTATGATTACATCTAACCAGAGACCTTGAGTTTTGATCGATCCTGGGATTTCATGAGCCTAGAGCAGGGTACTCTTTCTGTGATGGAGTATTCTTCTCATTTCACGGAGCTGCAGCATTTTATGCCTATTTCAGTAGGTGATGAGTTTTTCCGGGTTAGGATGTTTGAGGATATTCTTGGGCAGGAGATCCATTCCTAGGTGAACATATTTAGGTTGACTTTGATATCCTCTATCGTCAACCAGGCGCTGATAATGGAGCACAATATGAGGTATTTTGGAGCTATGAGTCAGGACGGTTCGGCATCCAGAGTTAGTGCTCCACTAGCTGATAGCAGGAAGCACCGCAGGGAGGCTCCACAAGGAGATCAAAGTAGGTGGGATGCATCATCTGGTAGCCAGGTGGTGTTCTCCTAGTGTGGGAGAAGCGGGCATATGAGGCCACGTTTCCCGAGAGACCCAGTGGAGTACCGATCTTGTGGAAAGATGGGTCTCCTTCGGCACTTTTGTCAGTTCTTCTCACCATCAGCTGGTGATAGGGGTTCCTCTATGACTCCTCATTCAGGAGTAGTGCCAGCAGCTTCTCACTAATCTAGGAACTGGAGTTTTTCCAGCCGTTTGGGCCGAGGTGGAGGTCATGGTTGTGGAAGAAAGTCACTCAGTTTTCAACGACATCCAGGTGGAGCAGCTCAGATTGGTTAGGTAGCATCACAGGGCCGCGGTATAGGCCAGACTTTTGCAGTTGAGCAGACCCAGCAGAAGCTGGATCTCGGACCTTCTACCGTACGAGGTACGATCTTAGTAGCCTCTGTCTTAGCATCTTCTCTTTTTCATGCAGTGGATTCCAATAGCTTTATATCTGTTGTTTTCATGGAGAGCCTTGGGATCTGTATCTTTTCATCTACTAATATATTGAATCTAGACACTCCATTGGGGACTAGAACGGCTAGTGTACGTCAGTGCAGAGAGTGCCCTATACAGGTTGGTGGATGCCACTTTTTGTGGGACCTCTATGTCCTAGAGATGACAGGCTATGATTTCATTCTCTGGATGGATTGTTTAGTTCCATTCCAGGTAGTCATTGACTGTTATCACTGCATGGTGAGTTTCATATCACCAGATGGTGGATATTTTATTCATAAGTGCGAGCGGGATGTCCAGGGAAGTAGAGCGGGTCCAGAGCATCATGGGTTGGGAGCAGTTACAACCCAAATTTCTAGCCTTTATCTAGATGACCAGGGTACTTCACCATTAGACTTTCCTCCATTCGTGGATCATTTTATAGATTTATTTCCAAAGGACTTTTTAGGTTTGCCTCCGGAGCATGAGGTAGACTTCAAGATTGTGATTGTGTCAGGAGCGGCACTAGTGTCCATTCCTCCTTATAGGATGGCTACACCTGAGTTGTAGAAACTCAATAATCAGTTTGAGGAGTTGCAGGCAAAGGGATATGGAGTCGTTGCGTATGGGTCTCTATAGTTGAGGCCATATGAGAGGAACTACCCGACGCATGATCTTGAGTTGGCAATTGTCGTTCATGAATTACGCTATTGGAGACATTATCTTCTGGGAGAGCATTTTGTGGTTTTCACTGACCAAAAAAGTCTCAAGTACATTTTCACTCATCATGATCTCAATTTGAGACAGTGGATGTGGGTTGAGTACCTACAATCCTTTGTTTTTGAGCTTGCCTATACGCCTAGAAAAGGCAACACAGTGGCTGATGTGTTGAGCAGAAGGACTCAGATACATGTAGTTAAAGAGGCCAGCAGTGAGTCGCAGCTTATGGCTCTGTTCTCTAAGATGCATTTGGAGGTTCAAGACATTCAGGGGAAGATGTTGTTTTTATTCTGTAGCTATTACCTCTACTCTTCTTGATCAAGTACGAATGACATAGCTATCATATTCTGAAGGCTAATTCCTACAGGAAATCTTGTCAGGAGAGGACCCTATTTTTGGGTGGACCATAGGCGAGGATGAAATCTTGTGTTTCCAGGGACGCGTATGGGTTACAACAGATATACGCAAGGAGTGGATACGGGACTTTCATTCCTCAGTTTGGGAAGTTCATCCTGGTGTCACCAAGATGTATCGTGATCTACACCATTAGTATTGGTGGCTAGGTATGAAGAGGGTCGTTGCTGGTTTCGTCATGAGGTATTCCACTTGTCTGTAGGTGAAGGCAGAGCATCAGTGACCAGTAGGGTTTTTACTATAGTTATACTTTCCCGAGTGGAAGTGGAATAATGTTGTAATGGACTTCATGACCAGTTTACAGAGATTACCTTGATAGAATGATGCAGTTTGGGTTGTCATTGACAGACTCATGAAGGTTGCTCACTTCTTTCCGATCAAGGATACCTTCAGTGTTGATGAGCTGGGGCAGTTGTACATCCAAAAGATTGTACGTATGCATGGAGTTCCACAATCCATTGTTTCATACAAGCATGTATGTTTTACTTCTCGGGTCTGGCAGAGGCTTCAGAAGGCTTTGGGTACACAGTTAATTTTGAGTACAACTTACCACGCCCAGACAGATGGCCAGTCTGAGCCTACGATTCTGGTGCTTGAGGACATGCTCCGATCATGCATTATGGATTTTAGAGGTTCTTGGGAGAACCATATACCTCTTGTAGAGTTTACCTACAACAATAGTTTTCAAGAAACTATCATGATTGAACCTTATGAGACTTTGTACGGTAGGCCATGCCGATCACCCTTATGTTGGATAGAGGTAGGAGAGACAACTTTGCTGGGACCTCATCTTGTTCATGAGACCACAGGGTAGATAGAGTTGTTTTGGAAGAAGATGGGTACTGCATAGTCTCTTCAGAAGCCATATGCTGATCAATGGAGACGACATATGGAGTTCGAGGTCGAGAATCAGGTGTTCCTACATGTCACACCGCAGTTGGGACACAAGAGGATTAGGAGGTAGGGTAAGCTTTCGTAAAGTTACGTTGGGCCATTTGAGGAGTTGGAGAGAGTTGGTCTGGTGGCCTATCAGTTGTAGTTACCTTAGAGGTAACGGGATATGCATGATGTTTTCCAGGTTTCTCGGCTCCAATGTTACTTTTCAGACCCATCTCATGCTTTCCAACCTGAAGAAGTTGAGTTAGAGGTGGATACATCTTTCGAGGAGCATCCAATCTGGATTGTCGATCAAAGAACAAAGGTTCTTCATGGTTGGTCTGTTCCTCGGGTTTGAGTTCTATATCATCACGGATGGGTGCAGGATGAGACTTGGGAGAGGGAGGCCGATGTACGAGCACAGTGGCCGGAGCTTTTCGGGGTTTCTTCTTCTAAAGTGCGTTAGGAAATTCGGGGATGAATTTCTTTAAGGGGGGAAGTTTTTAGAAACCCATACCTTCTTTTTAGGTATGTTTTTCCTTTTTCTTGAATTTTTGAGAAAAGTGTATTTTTGGAAATTTTTCAAGTATACGTCGTGTACTTTATGATTACACATTGTGTACTTTGTTGCCACAGGAGGCCATGGGTTGGCCATGTCATGGCCAAACACACGGTTGTGTGGGGTGACATGGAGGCCGCCTAAAGTGAAGTATAGAAATAGTAAGTACACATCATGTATTCCAAAAGTACACACCATGTATTTTGTTTTTTTCTTCATTAAACGCACTGGGGTCGCATCCGATGAACAAAACCATATTCTTTTAGGTCCTATTCGGTCGAGAAAACCCACACTTTCATGGATCTTAAAAAAACCCCCAAGCCTCCATCCATCCTATGAATCGAACTCTGTCAGTTGCGTTGGAATCACATCGGTGAGTTCTCTCTTCTCCTAGAGCATCGTTTTCCAATTTATCATCTTTCTTGAGTTATCATGGGTTGATCGTTTTGTTCATTTTCTTAGATCTATGGCATTCTAAGACGATTAAATCCCCGCGGTTCAAGTATATTTATCTCTTAACCCCAAGGTAGGTGGTTTGTTCCTTTCCGTTCGAAGTCATTGAGTATTATGTGCAAATTCCCCCAATACCCTTGAACGGGGTATTGTGTGTTTACCGTTTTACCACTGTTGTTTTCCTGCCATGCTTGTGTGCCTGTGTTGAGGTAATTTGGATATGAATTGGGTTGATTTTTATGATTTGGTTGTTTTTTCCCATGTATTATTCTGTTTACGACTATTTCGTCCTGTTTAGCCTTTGGCTACATTGCCTATTTTCCAAGCCTATTGTTTTTGGGTGGAGAGTTGTATTCTAACATGCTTATTATGATGTAGAGTATTTAACCAAGTATTTATATAGGTTTACTTTTTCTATATTACACTTCTATGATCGTTGACCTATACAGGGCCATGAGAACTTGGGGTATTAGGCTATAAGGGGGGACTGACCAAGTTAGCATCAATAGAGAGGCTAGAACCACCTGGGGCTATAAGGGGAATTGACTGAGTGAGCTTCCTCAGAGAGTCCTTGATCACGTTATACTATAAGGGTATTTACTGCATGAGCTTCCTCATAGAGTCTTTGTTTGAATTGAATGACCTGGGCAATAAGGGTAATTGACCAAGTGAGATTACTTAGAGGGTCCTAGATCTTGGGGCTATAAGGGGAATTGACATGTGAGCTTCCTCAGAGAGTCCTTGGCTACCTTAGAATATGTGGGGAATGGACTGTGTGAGCTTCCTCAGAGAGTCTTTCTTTACCTAGACTATATGGGGAATGGACTGTGTGAACTTCCTCAGAGAGTCTTGCTTTACCTTCGACTATGAGGGGATATACTGTGAGAGCTTCCTCTGTGAGTCTTATTAAATTCCAATGACAGAACCAAAGGGGTAGGGTTGAGTGTGCTACCTAGAGGGTTGTCTGTACTTCTTAGATTGGACTAGAGGGGATGGGTGTGAGTACTTCTTAGAGGGTTACTTGTTTGAGATTTATCTGTAGTTTCACTACTACTTGATATTGAACTTTGGATTGTTTACTACTGAGCACTTTCCTATTTACTGCTTTCTGTACTTTTACCTTCCATATATTCACTGATTATTAGGAATAGATCTTCGAGTGGTTACCTAATATTATTTAGTCTCTCACCCTATTTGGGTCATGCTTTTGGGCCCAAACAGATTATATTGTTGCAGGTATAGATAAGGGAAAGCGCCCTTCTACTTCAGGTATTTGATTGATGTAGAGCTAGAGAGAAAGGGACCAATCAATGGCTTGTGATGCTAAGGAGCTGTGATTTTTTTCTTTTTTTAATTGGTCTAGAAGTGTTTGTAATTCTAGCATTGTGACTTGTTTGGATGCTTTCCTAGACATATGTATCATGCATCAATTATATGTATGTGCTCCATTTGTTTTATTATTCCAGTCTTCCACGGTTTACTGTTGTTGGATATTTCCTTCTTCTGCTATTGTATGTATTTGTCTACTTCCGTAGTGTACTCTGCCAATGAGGGAATAGTTTCCCCACTATCACACCCAAGGACCTTGTTTCTAGTTATCAACCTCTAGTGTTCAAGGAAATGCACTTGAGGCCATGTGACCAACTGGGTACGGGGTGCCTCTGGGTGGCTTCCAAAACCGATACATTACACAAACCCTTTGGGTTGTGTCATATACATCTTCCTAAAGGTTCATGTTAAGGAATTTTCTTTTGACATCCATTTTCCATATATCATAAACATGGAAATATTTATTGTCAATTATAATTCTGATGGATTTCATAATTGAAACTAGTGAAAAGATTGCTTTGTTTTCAATGTTTTGATGTTGTTCAAACCCTTTGGAAACTAGTCATGCATTATTGGTACTGACTTGTATTTACATGTCTAGTTTCTTCTTGAATACCCATTTTAAACCAATGGACTTTACATATACAAGAGGGTCTACCAAATTCTAGACTTGGTTTTGTTACATTGAATCTGTTTCAAAATTAATGGATTCTTTCCACTTGGAAACAAATGTTCCACTTTCTAATTCATTGTAAGTTAGAGGATCATTATTATCAACTAATAATGAGTTATCATCCTCAGTGATTAGAAAAACATACCAATATGGTTCTCTTAACTCTCTTGTACTCCTATGCATTAATTGTGTGTCTGGAACAATTTCTTCTTCCATGGGTATTTGTGGAATTTGATCCTATTTCAAATCTTTTGTATCTTGAGACTGTACTTCATCGAATTCTATCTCACTCCTACTGTCTATTTTAGAAATAATATCCTCCACGAGAAATATCAAAAACCTTTCAACCAAACCATTTTTCTGAAGGATTATATAGATATCATCCATTTGTTTCTTTGGGATATCTTATAAAGTTAATTTTTGTTCCTCATGGTGCAATATTATTACCTGAAGAGTCCATAATAAATTCTTCACAACCCCACATATGTAAGTAAGAAAACATGATTTTATTTTCATTTGATAATTGGTATGGTATACCGTATGTTTCTTTAGTTAGTACTCAATTTATTATGTATGCCAATATTTTTAACACATATCCCCAAAAGGATAATAGAAGACGCACATGACTCATCATTGATCTCACTATGTACAACAATATTTGGTTCCTCAAAATTCTTACACAATTCCATTTAGGCATATAAGGATGATTGAGAAAAGATAAAATACCAAAGTCAAATAAATAATCAATGAAGTGTTGATTAAGATATTCTCCACCATGGTCTGAGAGAATTTTTTGGATCATATTACCAATCTAGTTCTCAACTTTATTCGTGGATTCCTTAAATTTAAAAAAAGATTCTAACTTATACCTCACTAAGTAGACATATTCATATCTACTAAATTCATTACTAAAAGTTATTAAGTATGAGTACCCACCCCTTTGTTCAAAAGGAAATTTTCCACACACATCAGTATGAAGTAATTTAGGATGATCTGTGTCACTTTAACCTTTCCCACTAAATGGGGCTCAGTCATTTTTCCTTGTAAACTTTTGTGACATACACCAAGTGGTTTTAATTCAAATTAATCTAAATATCCATCTAGATATAATTTTGTTAAAAACTATTCATTTACATAACATGTTCAATGATGCTAATGTTGGGAATGGTGTGAGTCATGTGAAGTAACTCTGTTATCGATTTTCTATATTTGGTTTTTGTAATACAACAAATAAAGACCATTATTTAAATGTTCCTTACCATAAAAAATCTATCTTTATAAAAGAAGAAACATTTATTCCCAAATTTGAAAATAAATACATCCATATCAATTCTGGATATAGAAATAATGTTTTTGGTAACTAAAGGCACATAATAACTACCCTTTAAAACCAAGTTCATTTTAGTATAAAACATAAGTTCGTAGTCCCCGATAACTATAGCATAAATATTATATTTTTTGGATGCTCTAAGATCTACCTCTCCTCAATCAATATTTTAGAATCCACTTGGTTATTATATTTGAATTCAATTGTGAGAACCAAAAGCTCTATATAATAATCAATTTGTAAAAATAGATAAATAACACTTGATAACAAATGCACTTGAATCTTCTCCTTTATTCTTTGGTTTGGTGTAGTTTTTTCTTCCAATTTCCCTTCTTTCCACTTTCCAAATAGACTACATCATGTATCATTTCTTTGCCTTTGATCTTCATCTTCCTAGAAGGGTGTGAAGAATCTTTTAGCTTAAATATCCTTGTTCTCCCACCTTGTTTGTTCACCATAATGATATAAGGTTTTATTACAATTCATATCTTATCTAATTGATGGAGAAGAGTAAGAAGATCTCCCACATACTTCCCAATGTTTTTCATATTAAAATTCAAAAAAAATGAAAAAATAAAACATTAAATGTCAACCACATTGCACAAATTTTTTCCATAGACATGGAACTATTCATCACTCATCTATTAAGCTAGAGGATCGGGCATTGCGGATTATAGCATGTAAGATTTCCCTTCATGGCACTCTACAACCCGAAGGCATCTAAACTAATCCTAGAAGTTACTTCCCTTAAGGATGTTATCTTTCTCCAATATTAATATTATTAATATTGTGGATGGTGAACTTTTTATTTTATCATGCAGTTGAAAGTATGATATTATTAATACCTTTCTTGATTAAAAAATAAGATATACATAATAAATTAAATGTTTTATTTATTTCTTTATTAAATATATGACTACTAGATCAATCCACAAGAGCCATCACCATTGAACATGGAATTTCTAGTTGCATTAAAATTCTAGTAGCATGGATCACCATTACATTTTTTAATGATCCATACTTTGTCTATGAAAACCATAATAAAGTAATTAGGTAGACGGTCTTGCCAACTACGGACTTGAAGCTCCTTGATCTCTTGATTGGATTCCTCTATCCTGAAATCCTAACTTGAAATTCACCAACACATGCCTCCAAATTTTTATTGAACAAACTTTGGTTGTTAAACTCAATACAATTTTGGTTAAGTTAACCAAAAACTCTCATGAGAACTCCCTAGTAAAATTAAGGGTCTAGACTTTGGCCATGTACTACAATTAGTTATCTAGTTTCACTCTCAATCAAGTAATGAAAGGCTTAGTATGGATTAAAATTTAATAGAGTTATTTTAATTTATTATGGATAAATTTTATCTTGTTTTATCCTATAAATGTCTTATTAATATTAGTAGATGTTAAAAAAATAGTTAACCATGTTGGAAAAAACATTTACACCAAATTAATTTATTTAATTTTTGTATTTTCACATTAACTCATTTGTTCATGTGATCGATGCCTTGCATCCATAAAATAAATAATTGTACAAACATAAATAATTAATTAATTAAATAACCATTTCATGATATTTATCTAACGGTTGACTTAATGAGTGTACATTAAATAAAACTTTAACCTAGGGAAAATAACTCTTATTGTCGATCTTGGCATGAGTTATAGTATTTCAGATGTCCACATATGTAGAACCTAGGTTCGTATCACTATGGTTCAATCTTGAACATCCTCCACACACCTTGGATGCTCCATTAATTACAAATATATATTACTCACATGAATGTCAGGTGAACCAAAGGATTGGTTAAAGGGGGTTATATAGATATCTTTGGACATGCATGTGCTACATATTAATGGATATAGGGATGACTCACAAACCGTCATTTAATTTAATATTAAATAATTTTAAACTCATGAAATAAATTAAATTAAAACACCAACACAAACACAGGTCTTGGTCAAGATCATGAAAGTTCATGCATGCAATTAATACACAAAAAAAAATTTCCAACATTCATTTCATTATTCATTATTTCATTATTTAAGATAAACACACTTGCATTAATTAATTAATTAATTAATTAATTCCACTTCATCCTTAATAATCATTCGATCTTATTTGTAGATACTCATCATTAATGGAATTCATGGAAAATAAATGGTAGAACCAATAATGACATATTAATTAAAATAAATTAATTGATAATTTAAAATTTTTTAAAAACATTATTAAATTTTAAAGCACTAAATGTTGTTCCTATCAATAAAATAAGGTTTTAAGGCTGAAATTTATAAATTTATTTTAATTTAAATTATATCCATTAATGGGAGACAATTTTGCATGTACATATAGCTAAAGTCCATATACCTTGGTTGTCATATATCCAATTCAAATGACAAGGGCTTCAACATGTCAAATCAGAGATATTACACAGTCAGTAAATACTTGTTACAGAACATGTATCTGTTTTTCATGTGTCAAGTTGGTCTGGTCAACACATGGCGTGCAATAAAATCATTGTGTGTAATTAATTTCTCAATGCATCTATATTTAATGCACATGGGTATATGGTGTGTGCTATAACTACACACCGTGTAACTCGATTTTACCATCCAAATATTTGGTACTTTTGGATGGAATCTCTTTTCATTCTTTACTTCTTTCTTAAAACTTTAATAAAATGAACCACTGAATAATCATGATTAAAATTGTGTTAAAATGTTAATTCGAATCAGATTAAATTAGAAATAACATTAAATAAAAATCTAACCACAATTTTGCATAGGTAAACAACAACATAAATAATTATAAATTTAAATTTGACCTCTATGATACCAATTGATGGTTTTGGGCATAGAGGATGGGTGAAAATGTGGGTGATATATTAAAATTTCTATTAATAACCATCACTTAATTCCATGATCAATGATTTCACATCAAATATATAATTAATTTATTTAATAGTTCAATAAATAAATAATTGATATTAGAACCATTATTTTTTGGTGAATATTGTCATCATGAAAAGTCACTTTTAGTTTACCTTAATTGTGTTGTGAGGATCCAAGTATAGAATCCCTCTATAGATAATCCACATGTGCTCCTATGATATCTAAGTAACACCACTCATTCTTTAGGTGCTAGAATGACATGTCGAAGGACTTGTATTGTTTGTTCTTGATCACTCGTTTTTGGTCTAGAATAATTCTCTCTTTCACTTATCATTTTTTAGGGGGGGAGAGAATGAGGAGTTGTGAGAGAATTTGGTGTGCACAAAAATTATATACTATGAATTTTTCTTGTTATACACAATAAACATGGCCTCCTATAAATTGAATTGGTTTTAAAGTTAAAATATTAGTTAATTGCATACCATCCATTAAATATCATTTATTACCTTTAATAAATCCCATGTCACAAAACAATAATTATATAATTACTATCTTGTGCCACGTTCCAACTTACACAATAAAAAATATTATATAATGGTCTTTTTAATTAATATTTTTTCATCAAACTTGGTCTTGTTCTAGTTTAACTCCTCTAGTATTTATTGAACAATCAAAAAAATATTTTATTCACAATATAAAGAATAAATATCTATTAGAATATTCAATAAATGAAATAAATATATTATTCACAAGCCTGTGAATTTTTATTTAATTTATATGATCAATATAACTTGATTAAAATTATTCATCAGGCTGGAAAATAATATTTATTCCATTAATTAAACAAATAAAAAATTAATAGGGATCAACATAAATTCTTATCGGTGACCCTCTAGGATTATTTTTAGATGAAATTATATGGGATTTCTTAATTTTCAAGATTACTATCTCTCTTTTTTAGAAGAAAGAATTAAAAAATATATGAATGCCTTAAAATTCAATCTCGGCTCTCATCTTTGGCATCCCATCCATGACCTAGGCGGTCATGGTCGCCGCCTCCGCCACTCCCCCACCGGTAGGGGAGGGGGGATACTCTTCCCCCCCTTTTAAGACTCCTCCTTCTTTTTCCCCTTCTTTCAAGCCTGCTCCCCTCCCCCCTTTACATGAAATATCCATTTCCCCTATGGTTCTTGATCTCCATGATGGATACCCTCAACTAGATCTTTCGACCTTGGAATTTATGGATACTTCGGCTCTCCTTTCTCAGACCCTGGTTGGTCGGTTCTCCTCACAGCATCCACTGGTTGATATCCTTCATAGCTTTTTCTTCCAATCATGGGGGCTTCAAGAACGAGCAACTGTCGGTCTCCTGGATAAGCGACACATCATGATCCGTTTCTCTTCTTCGGAAGATATGATCACCGTGTGGTCCGGGGATCCCCAATCCTGCAACAGCTTCACATTCCATCTAATGAAATGGTCCTTTGACCTTCATATGAAGAGGGATATTTCGATATCATCTTTGTGGGTATTCTTAACCGATCTCCCTCTCCCATTTCAGAATCCCTATATTCTTAGAATGCTTGGGAACCTGGAGGGACACTTTCTCTGCTCAGATTCGAGAACCAAATCAGTTTTTCACCCAATATCCCCACCCATATACATCGAAGTCGATGTGTCAAAACCCCTGATCAAATGGATTTGTATTTCTGTAGGGGAATAATTTCATTAGAAACAACTGGTGGTCTTTGAATCTTGGACGTAGTTCTATTCGACATGCCATCATCTTGGGCACTTTTCCTCTTCATATCGGTGAAGTGGAAGTGCACGTCAAGGGGGGTCGGCCGGTGCCTCGAGATCGGCAGGGAATAAGGATGCACCAGTCTCTATTGAAGGTGGTCTTCGGTTAGGGGCAGTTCCTATCTCTCCCATTCCCAGGCCTCAATGTGTAGAATCCATGGTTCCCCGAAAAGAATATCTAGTTTCCCAGGTTAACCCAAGATTTTATGATATTTTTCACCATCTAAAATGATATTTGGGTGTGGTATGTTCGTACGAGGTTGCTTTTATGACCTTGTGTGACAGCAGGATTGGTAGTGTGGAGAGGGATGGGGTCAGCAACCTTGAAGGACCGAAATAGGAAAGGTTTGGGCAGGAAGTGAGGGATGTTCCCCTGGATGTCTCACAAAATGTGGAGATGGATACACCAAATTCAAATAATGAAATAGAGGTGACAGCAGTTGTATGTGAGGACCAAAATACTGGGGGGGGGGGGGGGACTCCCAGAATTTGGCAAGGCAGGACAC
Source organism: Viscum album (assembly GCA_963277665.1). Classification (NCBI taxonomy): domain Eukaryota; kingdom Viridiplantae; phylum Streptophyta; class Magnoliopsida; order Santalales; family Viscaceae; genus Viscum; species Viscum album. Next base: position 388,140,315 of record OY728146.1, read on the forward strand.
CTCAATACATTTCCAATTTATTGGTCGCGGATTTGAAAAGCTAGGAGTCTCAAACAAGTTCAAGCAGGGCATGCAGACTAAAATATCGTATGGTGAGAAGGTTAATTATAGGGTATCAACATTGAATTCTCAAAATCAGTTTGTAGTGTTAGGAGAGGAAGACAATGACCACCAGGATAGTTCGGAACTGGGAAGGGTATAGGTCATCCATGGAAAGGACCCCTTTGTGGATGTGGAAGTTTCTGAAGAGGAAAAGGACGAGGATATGGAATCTGTTGTGTCCAAAGACGTGGCATTGTGGAGAAATATCTATGATCCTCTCTGAGGAAGGGAAAGAACATTACCATGTACCCTAATGGCTTCATTATAAAAACTTAGAGGGTGCGACACAAGAAGGATTACACCTCCCTGCCTAGTCCTCCTATTACTAGATCCGAATTCAAGGGTAATAATCCCCCGAAGGCTCCTAAAAGTGCAGATATCTCCCCCACAAGTAGGTACAAAAGTTTTGGAAAGCTTCATGAGGTCAGATCCTCCAATGTCAACGGAATGGTGTTTATAGGATGCGAGCCTTCTATACCTGAAAAGAGGGCCACAGGGAAGCAGCGCGAGTCAGGCTCGAAGGAAGACTCTCAATGAAAGATAGCCTTAGTGCTGGGAACAAGGAGAGTGGATTAATAAGCAGGGTCATATTCTTCTTAGAGGCTTCAACAAGGGCAAGATTAGTAAGGAGAAATTCAGACAATCTTGGGATAACATGGTAAATCAGTATAAATACTTCTTGAAGAACTATCCGAACACTCAGGTAAATTCCATACCCTGGATAATGTTTAGGGAGATTGGTTCCAATCAACTCAAGTTGTTCTTTAACAAATCTGTAGTTTCTTTTGGTGTTGAAATTGGTAATTTGTGAGGGTTCTCACTTTCCCCTTGAAAGTGTTTGAAAAAAAATTAAAAAAATTACGTTGGAGGAGGAATATTAATATCTAGAAATGTGTCAAGGAACCCATGGGATAGAACTTAATGTTGCAATGTCAAAAAGAAAAAATTAATGCTCACTAAGTAATATAATCCCTTTTCCACAATATCTCATCAAGTTGGTTGCACATCCTTCTTAAGAACCAATATTCTCGATATTTATTTCTTTGAATATCTGAAATAAACACATTTTTACACAATGGACATAGAATTTAATGTGATAGTTATATTAAAATAAAAATTCCATGATATTAACTTCCATAAATATGTAAGCAACAACTCCTTCCTCAACTTATTCATTAGTGACATGTCACTCTTGAAACGCCCAACATATCCAACTTCACCATGAACTATTATCACCATGTTTTAAAAAAATAAAATTAAGTACATGAGTTTTAACATGCATGAATAATAAACTTAATGTGTAAGGTCCACCACACAGGCCCCGGTATGGGAATATCCAATGACACCAAAACATATGGAATTACTACTGGTGGATCTATTCTCATAATCTTCTTATCCTAGGGATTACTAAGTGAAAAATTATTTAGAATATTTTCCATCTAATTATGAGTAATTTCACCTGACATTATATGTACTATATTTCCCATCAAAGTACATTATCCAATAGAAAAATATTATTTGAGAAAATATTCATAGCAGATCAAGATTCTCATCATATCGGAGAACAACTATGACCTTATCAATGTGATGTATATCCTATAACATTATTACATTAGAGTCATAAAGAACAACAAACAATATATAATAAGATGTTTTCTTAATATTAAATACATTTAAAATACATATAATTAATGTATAAAAAGTTGGACCTAGGATACCAACTCTAACAATCAAACTCATATCCTCATCTTATTATAACTGATGAAATTCTATTTTTAATGATTATATTTACCCTTACATGTCATTTCATCTCGCACTTCTTATGTTTCCTTTTACCTATGTTATCAAGAATTATTTTTAGAATGGTTTCATGTGGATGATGGTGATGACTTTATTTGAAATAATAAATGATGGGTTTAGTGGTAGGAACACTCACTTGAAGACGTGGGTATTTTTTTAGTAAGATTTTATCCTAGTTCTATAAAAATATAATCATAAAATGAATTTGGGTTTTTATGTGATCCAATATTTCTTTTTTATGTTTTATTTTTTGGATAGAAAAATTTCGATCACATTTATTAGTATCAATTTTATAAATATACAGATCATGTTTGTAGCATTGGATATGGAAGTGTAGGTTTAGGGATGTTATATTTTCATTTCATCTCTTTTATGTCCAATCACCTACTAATTTTCATTAGGATTGAACTAAGTCTTTCCCAATGCTCATGTTTCTTCTTCATGTGCTTCCTTGGTGATATTCCTTCATTCTTAGAGGATCTCTCAAGTTATATTCTATTTTTAGTCCCATTTGATCTCCTATTATTTGATCTTTTCTTGATCTATTCTTGCATTGTATCATTGAAACAGATTGGGATATTTCTTCTTATTCTAAGGAGTTTCATAGAGGATTATATATTCTTAATATGAATCTAGGATCAGGAGGACTTGATCAACTAATTTCTAGTCACTTTTCTCAAATAAAAGTTGTTTCCTTATTTTCCTAAGGTGAGTTTGTCTATAAAAAAGTTCTAATTCATGAAATAATTGATGTTATTGTAAATTAATTTTGTTTGGTTCATATAGATTTTTAATTTGATATCAAAGTGGATTTATTTCAATTAATTTATTTTTTCACATATTTTTTCATTTAAAAACAATGTTTTTTCATTTTATGTGTTTGATGAAATGTCTCAAAAGTTATTTTGATTATAAAATGGATTATCAATCATTTGATAGGTTATTATTCACTATTAAAATGGTGTATAAATTTTTAACATTATTTTCAAATACTTTTTAGAAAATATAGCACATTGGGAACCTTGGGTGCATTAGAAAATGGATTAGTGGTTAACAATGATCACATGAAGACTTTCTTTTTTGTTATACTAAATTTTTTTAGGTTTATCTATTTTTCTTATTATTGTATGTCTCAAGGATATGTATTATTCTTCTGTATTATAATATTTTGGTTTATCTCTTTTTGTTTATTCATGATACTTATTTATGGTTTTTTTATTCTTTTTAACTTTTGGTGGAACAACTAAAGTGAAGTGTGTCGTTGACCCATGTTGGTTCATTACGTAAAATTAAAATGTAAGGTTTTCACATGCACTAGGATTACCATAAAGGGTGTAAGAATAGAACTTAGTATGGACCCACCAGTTGACCCCTTATATATGCCATCATATATATATTTGTAATAAAGGAGAATAAAAAAGTAGCACATAAGTAATCACATCAAGTCAATGCGTGCCACCCCAGGAACAATGGCAACTAACCCCCCATACTTTAGCTAAATTCGATATTAGATTGGTTATGGCCACATCTCATAGAAACTCATCAGGGTAAAAATTTAAACATCAAAAGACTCAGGCATATTAGAAGACCATCTGGTGAAAACTAAAACTAGATCTAGACTTGGATGTGTAAGAAGCCCATTAGGTGGGAAATAGATCCATAACTACGTATATAGAAATCCCATTAGGGGAAATGAAAATAAAAATCTATTTTTGAGAATATAGAGTAACTGTGGATCCTATCAGATGATGGAAATCTAACCATAACATGGTATTGATCAGCACCTAGGTTGTATAATCCCCATACCCTAATATGAAATTCTTCATACCAATACCCATCTCGAACTACCTTGGAATTTAAATATGACTCACAAGAAAAATAATTGTTAAAGTTTATAAATATCCATTCATTAATAGAATAGAAACTAGGGATCATCACACACTACACTTTATCTTCCCACGTCTTAGAAAATATGAGCACCCAGGTAGTGTAACTCCGCTCCCTAATCCCTAAGTCTCCATGCCGCACCCTCATCATTAGTAGTAACATAATAAGATTAATTAATATAAAAAATAATCATATACAATTAATCATCCATCATATAGATCTCAGATAATCATTGAGTCATACCAAGAACATTGTAAGAGGATATACCATAAATAGTCTAACATCACACGCCCTGATAATCCTCACAATACTTAACCAAATCCTTAAGTATATGGATAAACCATAATCGTGGTGGTTCTAATACCCAAAGTCTACAATCTAACTACATTTTCCCATACCCTAGTAATTTCTGGTAATCCCAACATACAATTCCCATTTGAGTTATTACACACACCCGTACAATCATAATAAACTCACGTCATCATTCACTTATGCCAATAGAATCCATAACAACACTCAAAGTTTTACAAAGGCACTCAAAACCCTTTTCAATACATGTATATACTCTTAACCCATAAGATAACTAAAGTCATTACCCACTTGATCTACCCAGAAGCTATATCTACAATGGATTCCCACTTTTGAGGCTCTGGTTAATTTATAGTAGACAACTCATTGATATCCATTCCATAGTGTAACCCATTCTCTATTTTGGAAAGTGGGTATCAACCCAAGGGTCACAAATCACTAACACACTATCCCAAACATAGAGATTTATAAGATAATTTCCATACCCACACCACTCCCATATTAAACAATAATTAGTTAATTTTCCCAAGGAATTTCCCATTTATGAATCCCCTTCACATACCACATAGCCTCATCCCAATGCACACATAACCCATTTCATTATACTAAAACCTGAAGGGTTTGTCAAGTCTAACTAACAATGATTCCCCATAATAATGTAGTCATTGAGAATCTCTCTAGATCCTAAGATATAAGCAAAATACCATATCCATATTTATAAGGCTTTATCATTTCCCTTTACATCAAAAGGTATACTCCCAGTCCCTGCCATGTCTTACAAAACCTAAACCCCGAGCATGAATACACAAAAATACATATTCACGCTTATTTCTAAGTATTAAAGGGCCCAACTACCTCAATATCGGAGTTACTATTATTTAGAATCACTTTCCCAAGCCACACATGATCTCATATCAAGAATCCTTAAGCTTAAAATCCCATATCTCATTCCATAAGAGATATAAAATTACTTATAAATTTTTATAATTAATTTATCATTTTAATAGAATGAGTAATAATCCTCAAAAACACATTTAACAGTCACCCATAATCAAAACATGACACAAATACTTGGAAATAACTTATGTAATTACTCTTATACACTTAAAAATAGGGGCCCCATGAATTAATACCCAATTGATTTACAATTGAAACCAAATTGGGAAAAACTACCAGAAAAAGACATCAGATGGATTACTATTTTCAAAACGGTGAGTGACAGGGGTTTTCATCATATTTTTATGTCCTCTATCCATCGAACCATGAATACCTTTGATTCAAAGACAATTACAGAATTCTCTAATTGAATAATCTTGTAATCCTTAACCAAGTCAACCAATATTAAAATAATATGAATGGAAGGAACATGAGAGGAATAAGAGGAAATTTTACCTTGAATTAGAATAATGTAATGACCTCAGGTAACTTTGGATCAAAAGAGGGAAAGTGGGGATAAAGAGAGGGGGAACAGACTCCCACCCTAGGATTTAACTAGTTTAAAGAGGAAATCCCTAAAAGGGGGATGAAATATGGGTTTTGGAAATGACACCCTTATCCCAATAAGAAATAAAATAGGAGGTCCATTGTGGAATGAAAAAGGGGGTCACTACATAGAATTTCACTTTTAGGGACACGTTATGGATTGATCTTATGGTTCGTGGAGAAACATCACTTATTGAAAAAAAAAACTAGGAAAATTCAAAAGTATTATCAAAAGAATAGATCCCTTAAAATTGTGGTGTGGCATACCCCCCTCGAGCACCCCTCACAATACATTTTGTTAGGTTATAGATTGATCTTCTCTAACTATGGAACATAATCATATGTGGCCACTCCACCACTCCACATCAACAACTATATAGTGTGATAAAACAACAACACTAAAAATCCTTATCCCAGTAACCCCATACCATATCTCGATCTACCCCTCTCTGGTGTAATTATTTTCCTCATCATTCTACGATGCAATGACCTCTGTTATAGAATTGTTAGCCACCTATATCAAAAACATTTGTGTGAATCCATCAATATCATACCATGGTCCTCCCAAAACACTTCAAACTTAGGATCTCACATATAAACATCCTCAATTAATACTCAAGGACTACAAAACCAAATTCAAATCACCCTACTTTTGAATCCAAAAAAATGAAAATTTTCTCTCAAATACTGAACCCACAATGATTTAATTCATTAAAACTTTATCCCCCAAAGGTACTAACCTTAATATATAATTTTTGGAATTCCTTCCCAAAAATTTATCAATGCTCATACTTTAAAAAGGTAGTCACTTGCGGAGACTCAAAAATCAACCCATCAAAAACATTCATAATATTCTCAAAAATATAAAAACATCATAATTATTTCTTTCTCAACTAAATTAGCTAACTCGTATTTTATCTTACCAAGATAAAAAAAATAGTGTTTATTATACTTTAAAATATAAAATAACAATAATTTTCAAATATTTCAAAATTATAAATTATTTGTATATCTTTTTGTGTTTTCATTTACAACTAATCCTTTTTTATTTATAAGTGGAAATTTATACATCACATGACATAGGATGGAAGATGAGGAATTCCTAGATTGATCAATTTGTATCTCAACATAGAAATATAAATCATTTTTTATATTATATCATATAAAATATTTATGTACACATCATGATTTAATTATGAATGGATCATTCTTATATTGTTTTTATAGTGATTTTTTTCTAAAAATAATAATGAGATAATTTTAATTTACAATATCTTATATATAAAATATTTTTACTTCTTGTAATGTCATTAAAAACATCTTCTATTTTTATCCATAATGAAATTAACTTCTACAAAACCCAATTCATCAAGTTTTATATAAATCCAATTATCAACATATTTACTAATGAAATTTGGTATATGAAATATTTTATAGTATAAATCCTATATTTTATTAATCATTCAAAAGTATGGTATATTTATATAATGAGTAATTTTTCCATCATAGTAGATACATTATTTACTTTGACTATAAAAAATCACTCAACTATTTTGCATTATATGATGTTGATGATGATTTTTTAGACAGAAATTATAACCATTTATTTTATACCTAATATGACATAATACTTGTACACATTCCCATTTCAATAAATATCATAATTTTAAAAAAAATAGTTTAGTACTTGTAGATAAGTCTTTATAAATTTTGTCTCAAAAAAAACTATTAAACTACTGATTATGTGTATTTAATATCAATATTTTGGATCATGTTCTATTCAAATTCATAAGAGTTTCTCTATGAGTTCAAACATATGGTAGAAACTGTGCCCTATTATTAAATACATACAAGTTATTTTTTTCAATATGTAATAGGCATTGTAATAACTGCTATTCTTGAAATTTGTTTTTCTTTAATACACCCCTAATGAAGAGATTTTAGTAAACCAATGTTATATACATCATATCTTCTTCAATAATATATTTCTTTATAATATAAATTTCTCGTCATATTTTATTTTCTGTGTTACCTTTAAATATCTTCACATAACATTCAATATAGTACATCCATCTAAAATATATGGGACCAAAAATTTCTATCTCTCCCACTAAGTGAACCATAAATTTATCCTTAATATAAAATAATAATGGTGTGAAGAACATCTCAAGTTAAAATTATTTGCCTTAAATTTATTTTTCCATTATTTATAACATATATGGACCAATAAATTTATTGTATATTGATTTAAGAAAGAAACATATATTAGTTACTGTGAGTAAAATAATTTTAGGAAAGGTAAAAAATATTTCCATAGGTAGAAGGTATTTAATCAAAACATAATAATTATTTGATATTAAAACTTTTAATTTTACTCTATTGATCAATAAAAAATTTTCAATTTATTATTAATACCTAACTATGTTTATTACACTATTTAAAAGTTTCAAAACTAAAATTTCAGTTTTCTATAAAGAGTGTGAGATGTTATAGGAAGAAAATTCCACCTACCCATATTCACAGGTGTTAAATATTCTATAATTATCATGTTAATAATGGTTTACCTTACATTAATTCTATATTCCGTCGTACATTGTGTAATTATAAATGATTAAAATACACTATAACATTCATTTTTTCAACATGCATGATGCCTAGAAAATTTCTGGAATTTGAAATATTCTAATAATATAGTTTGAATTAAATTAATCTATTTCACTATCCCACTACTAAAATTATTTCAGATAATGGCTTAAAAAATGACAAATCCATTTACCTTATCAACTAGTTCATCTTTTGTTAATGGATAAAGTGACAAGCCTTCTTCTAGATTTCCATAAAAAATTTCCCCCATGTTGTTATCAGTTTTATTAAGGTAAAAACATATGATTTCTAAGAAGCATATTCTTCTTAATGTGTTTCAACATAACTTAATCTTTACCATTTTCATATACAAGCCTCCCTATACTTCCTTTAATGTTATATCCGAAAAAATTACCATATATATGAAAGTAATTTATTATATCAAACACATTGGTTATTACTGTGAAATCTTCAGTGTTGTGAGGATTAAACATAATAACACTTATATCTCACTCTATTTAAAATATATATTAAGTGGATCCAAATAAATTTCAACATCATTATAAGTTTTTCTCAGTTCTTAAATAAGTAAAGATAACATAATTTACTTATGATTCATTTATAACCATAGTGGTAAGTTTTAATTTTCCAATATTACGAGCCATGTATTATGAGGGTTTCACTATACAACATGAGGATTAGTTCCATTTATAGATAACATAAGTAGAAAGTTATAAGAATAGTTCTAAAATTCTAGATATGAATTTTTAATTTTCTTTCACTGAGGAAAATCTATAACGTGTCAAAGATTAAAATATTGAATTATCTTATCCATGTGTGATGGAAACAAATTTGAAGTCCCAAAAATTCCATAAAGTTGTCGAAATCTTGGAATTATTAGAGAGTTCTATACATATTTTGATGGACCATATTCATTTTCCTTGCATTATAGTGCATCATACTTAAGGAATTTGTATATAGATTTATAATTTATTCAAGATAATATGAATTCATTGAGGAATCCATTTATTTATTTCATATCCTATACCAACGGCACAAAACATTCATTTAGATTTATATTTTTGATGATTAAGCTCATTATTATATAGATCCATATCCATAAAAAAGTATTTTCTTCTCTAAAGATGGAACCACTCTGTCAATAGATCACTTATAAGTTATATTTTCTGAGTAAAGATAATAATATTATATATTTCATTCAATTGTCATGAAATGGTATATGTTGACATTTACTAGTTCTATTAAAACAATTACTAAAAACCTCTAATATCATACTCAAACACGTTTTTCATTTTCTTACTATGATTTATATCATCAAATACACGTGTACCAATATTAAAAAAACCCATAAAACTTTTTCTTATTACACTCACTATATATATTTAATTATAATCTATGTTTCATATAACATTTATATAGTTAATCAATTATTTATCTTATCAAGTATTCTTCAATTTCATCAAGACTAATTGTCATTAAATACCAACAAAATAAACATGGATACATGATTTGGTAAGGGAATTTTCTATGGTCTGTTATGAATTTTTTAAAATCTTTAAGACCAATACTCTATAGATATATGATAAGAATCCATTCATGTTTTATTACTATTTATACTATCTAATTAAAATAATAACAAATCATATATATATATAAATAACATAAAATTTTAGATATAATTAAATTTTAAACATATATATATATAACATGTATATATATAACATATATATAATAGTATACAAATAATATATATAAAAAATGATGTGAAAAAACATGTGTGTGTGTGTTAAATAAAATATATACAACATATATAAATAGTATATGCAATATATATATATATATCCACACTAAAAATAGAATATATATATATACATATATATATAAATACATACAAAATTATATATAATTATATAAAAAGAGACATCTATATAAGTGTGTGTGTGTGTGTGTAAATGTGTGTATGTGATCATATATATATATATATATAATAAAAATATTATATAAATACATAAACACAGAAAACATACACATATTAGAACAAGTTGAGAAAGGATTTGAAGACCTTTGGACCATTTATTAAAGAAAAGAAAGGGCATACTGGGGGGAAAGGGAACGATCCAGACATGACACATGGTCTAATTCCAACAAAAAATAAAATATGTAAAACACCATTAGACTCATTATATAGGGACATATTCATCAAATGAGTTATAAAAGTAAAAATTAGGTTTTTGTGACCTCTTAATTGCAGTTCTTTTCATTGGGGAAGAGTCCCTCCATCTTTTGATATTCCTGTAAGAAACCTTTTGGAAACCCTGATAAAAAGGTATAAATAGAATATAAATTTGAAATATAAATGGAATATATATGCACATAGACATATTAAAATAAATTTTTTGTGAAACCATTTTTCTAGATATAAAGGATCCAAAAATAAAAGAGAAACAACATAAATAATATACAAACATAAATTCCCACAAAAACAAAATAGAAAAATCCCAAAACAACAACCCTAAACCCTATTACTGTTGTTGAAGGGAACCACCGCCTCCATAGAGGATCAAGTGAGGAACCATCAATAGATGTGTAAAAAACAAGAACATCCCAATGGAGACTGATTAAGAGGAAACAATTACATGGTAATTCTAAGAAAAAATTATACTCATAGGGATATGACTATGTGAATAATAACATTGAGAAATGAGCATTGTGAAGAGAATTAAACCACCAATCTATGATAATTTTTGAAAGTTAGAATAATTCCACCAACATGAAAAAATCATCCATGAATGATTATTAAGAAGAAGAAACTAGAAGAGGTTATTAAGTGGAAATGGAGTTGCATTATATTTAAAGAGACTGAGAGGAAAAAAAAAGACCTGTTATAAGATGTAGACTGTTTTTTGGAGATGTCTCGGGCATGGTTCTAGGTACTCTTTTTCCTGGTTTTGAGTATATTTTTGTTTGGGTTGTATCATGGGTGTGTTTGGGTGAAAATTTGATAAAATTGAAAGTATGAGAGGTTGTTCCTGATTGGATCATAATTTTCTTAAATCGTGTGCACAACCCATAAAATCATGAAAGCACAAAGAGAGGGGATTATAATGGATAACGCATGGTTTTTCAAATTGTACACCCTCTTAGAAGAAATCATGCACCCCCCATATAATATTTACGTGTTTAAGATGCAAGGTTTGACAAACCATGCACCCTTGTTAAGGAAACTGTGTGTGGGTTTTTAATTAAGATGAACTGTTTAAAAAAAATATCTACCCCCTCCCAATATTAACAACAAATAGGACTTATATCAAACCTAAATATTATCTCTAGTTTTTTTTAGTTTCCCATATGGATTTCAATCCCTCTCGACCTTCATTATTCACGTTTCAAAGGTCAGATGGTAAGATCTTCACCTCTCTGAGTATGTATTTTCTTCCCATTTAGATCTATCTCTCTCGCTCCCCTTCCAGAATAAAAGAGGGATTTTTATCCATTGATGGTTCTAGATATAGATCTAGGTTTGTTAAATATTAATCTATTTGAACTTGGATATAGGATTCGGATCAAGGTCACATTATTCGATGTGATTTTGTTTACTCCACTTCAATTTAGAGATTTGTGTTGGTGAGTGTTCTTCGCCAATTTTGAGGTTGGTGGTATATTATTAAAATCCCAAATTCTTGATTTCAATTATGTACGTGTAAATATAGAATTTATATTGGTTGATTAGAAATTGAGTTTCTAAAATTGAATTAATTAATTTGGAAAATTAATTAATTAAAGGATTGTGAATTTGGGGATTTTGAGATGGTTGAATTGGATTAATTAATTTATGAATTAATTAAGGATAATTGATGGAATTATGTAATTGATTGATTTGAAATAAATAATTATTCAATTAATTATGGGGATATTGGTATTGTGAAATTAGATTAATTAATTATTTAACTAATTAATAAATATACTTTTGATTATGTAATTGTTTAGATTATATTAATTAAATTTTGAATTAATTAATGAAGGTTTTTGTTATTATAAAATTATTGATGTGATTAATAAATTTGTAAATTAATTAATGGAATTGATTTAATTAATTAATTTTTGAATTAATTAATAGAATTTATGTGATTGATTAATTATTTAATTAATTAATCAAATTCATGTTATTAATTAATGGTTGAATTAATAAATGGAATAAATATGAAAATTAAAATTTTAAGTTAGATTAATTAATTATGGTATTAATTAATTATGATATTATGATACATGTGATATTTTCATACATGTCATATATGTGATTGATTGACATGTGAGTGAGGAAAATGGACTGATACTCTAAATACCCATATACAATTGATTGGTATACATGTGTGGGATAGAGATTGACCCTCCAAATACCCATAGAGTACCAAGTACATGCATGAAAATATTATTTTATGGGATAGGTACTGATGTTAAAAATACCCATGGGATATGGGAAATGGTCTAATTCTCTAAATACCCATAGGGTTCTAAACAAATCATTCCATGTCTATGAGATTAGAATTGGACTTTAGTTACAATTCATCATGATAATGAATTAAAATGACCTAGATAATGAAATCCCATGTATGATAACAAAATGTGAATTGAATATGTGATTTGGTCTAGACTATAGAATATAACGAAGTTGGTATTGAGAGTTTGGGTGTCCTCAGGGACCTGGGAGTTTATATGCTCAAAAAAAGAATAACTGAATAATTGTAAACTATTAACTTTATTACTTGTATTTATTTCGTTATACAACTAAATATAGTATTTTGACTAGATATTGATTTATATACCATTGGTGGTGCTATAATGAGTTGTACTCACACCCTACTAGGGATTTCTGATCAGAACTCAAATAGATTTCATGGTTACTGGATGGGTTAAGGACAATGTCCCTATGTTAAACGTCTGATTTGGGAAAGAGCATGGATGAGGGAACCGAACTCAGTGTGAGGAACCTCTTGGGAGTTTTTTGTGTCTTTATTTATTTTGTAAATTTCATTTTGAAACATGACATGTATTTATCATGAAATGTCTGTTGATTAGTTTTGGATATAGTATTTCCCTTTTGGTCACCTTTTGATATTGGTTTATTCTGGTTATAGTTATATATTTTGGATATTGTTTATTATTTCTACTATTGTATTTCTCTGATAAAGAGGATATAGTCTCACCATGATCAATATTATAACCTTAATATTAGTCAAAAAACTCTGGCATATTGGGAGGTGAGACTGAGGTCACATAGTGAACCAGCTAGGTGCAACAGTGGGTGGCACCAGGGTCAGGATGTTATAAAGTGGTATCAGAGACTAGTTTTATTTTATTTTCCTCTGTATTAATATTTTGGAAAGATATATAGGATACTAGTAAGATCTAGCCCGTGGTAATGAGCTCATGTATGGTATTAGATAGCCCTTGTATGGGGGAAAATGTAAATACCTTGGGTGTGATTACTATTAATGATGTGTATTTTTACAGATGATTTTATTTCATCTTGGGTGATGAACTTGTTGTGTGATGTGATTATTTTTTCTATATTTGACACATGATCTCTTTCTGACTATTCACTCACCCTTGCACTCACCTTCCTCTTGGAATGGTCTAGATGGTGATTGTTGTTGGTCCAGTCCCTCCCCTCTAAGTGGGGGAGGGACTCTATCTGCCTTTTGAGGGGCTTCGTTAGCGTTCCTTCCCCCAATTTTCTAACCCCACATCATTCCCCCTTTTTCCTCTAATATCTCTCTACTATAAAGTCCTGATTTTTTACCATGGATACCCGAAACTATTGATTTCATCCTCCGAGTTCACGGAGGCTTCATCACTACTAGATCTTACATTGATTTCCCACATTAAAATCTGGTGTCCTTTTGTAGATCTGTTTTAAAGGTTTGTTTTTTATGATTGGAATCTTAAAAACAAAGCTACAGTCGAGATCCTAGATAATAGGAATATTATGGTTCATTTTTCTTTGGATATTTATTTGATAACTACCTGGTCCAAATCCCCCTGAGTCTATAACTGATGTCGTTTGTTTCTCTTCTGGTGTTCATATGATTTCTACATGAAGCGTGACTCTCCTTCTACTTCGATTTGGGTTCGTCTACTAGAGATTCCCCTTCCGTTTTAGAATACATCAATAATTCGAATGGTATGTAATTTTATTGGACGTTTTCTTTGCTTGGATGAATGAACCAGTGCAATTTTTCAAACTATTTTTCCTCAAATTTTTGTCAAAGTCAACGATTTAAAGAATCCCAATGATTTCGTTTTGATTGAAGTATGAGAAGATTTTAATTATAAACAGCCAGTCATTTTGGAATGGTGGGTAAATTTATGTTCTCAATGTTAAAGTTTTGTTCATATTCCATCAACATGTCACCGAGGGTCCAATCAGATGTGGTTTGTGGTCCCGTAATAAGGCCCTGGTGAGTCTATATATGGAGTCTTGATGGTTCAGGTCTAGGTGGATGATTCGAGGGACTGTTGTATTGGGGTTATTCATTAAACGCCCTCAGAGGTACCTACTCACCCGAGATGTGATGAATCTTGTGGAAAGGCTTGCCTTCCGACCTTGAACCCATTAGTTGCATATGTTTTTGATAGACTACATCATGATCTAGCTGCGAATAAAATAGAGGGGTGAATCCCCCTTGGTCTAGGAGATATTGAAGGGTTTGTGGTTCAGAATGAGTACATTCACAAACAGTGTTGGGGACTTGTATGGAGGATGGAAACATGTTTAAGCATTGGTTAGAGACTGATGGTATCAGACCACCATCTTATCCAAAATTTGTGCATTCTGATGCTGTAACTGCTCAATACCATCATCATTCTGAGGGTATTCTATCTACACATACTCAAGGGCTGCATGTGCAGGATTTTTCCCTGAGGGGTGGACTAAAACCAATGAGTAGACCTGGTTCTTTAAAAACCGTTTCCACCATTGAAACTGGGAACCGATTTTATGGATTGGATGAAGATTTTGATTCTGAAACTTGGTCCTCTTTGTCAAAAGAAAAGGAACAAGAGGAGGATTATCATCAGTTCTCTTCAAAGAAAGGTAAGAGTACTATTATGGATGCTGATGGGTTTATCCAAAATGTGAGGAATCCATGGAGACAGAAGGATTAATCCAATTTACCAAGTACTTCAATTACACAATCATCAAGTAAAGGTAGGCACCCTCAAAAGGGGTTGTCTGATATAGGATATTATCATAAGAGAAATTCCAAGGGTCCTACAAAGAATTCTATGTTAGCCTCTACTTGTGTGAAGACTATTGAATCTCAGATTGTGGAATCTCCTATCATTAACCTTGGAAATTCTAATATAGAGGATGTAGAGATCCTCATGCACTCTAATGAAGAAATTATAAAAGAGTATTTCTTGATCAACAACTTATAGGAGGATCCCACAGAATGTATGAAAGACTGATTCAGGTTGATACGAGTGATGGAAAAGGCTCTTGGATTGATAAATAGAATTGGATTTTGATCTAAGGCTTCAATGAAGGTAAAACCAGTCTGGATGAACATGTGATAAAATGGTATAAGATAGATCTTTTGTTTGAGAATCTCATTAAGGAAAACCCAAACATGACAGTCACCTCCATTGAATGGAATGTGTTTATGGTAAAAAACTCAAACTTCTTCAAATTTATTTGGAATTTAGTGATGATTTATTATGATCTTTGATTCTTATGTACCTAGAAAATTGATGGTTTCCCAATTTTCCATAAAAGTGATTTGGAATAAAAAATAACGAGTTATTGATATTTTACACATGGTTCATTAAGTCATGAGAGTGATTATGAATTCATCATTCAAGGAACTCATTACTATTTTGCAACATGTATCATCTTTGTAACGGGAGAGAAAATGGGTTCTAGGTAAGTTTTTAAACTTGAAAAATTTTCCTTGCTTACGAAATTGAACTAAAAATGGTTCCTAATAAAAATTGAAAGTTTTCAAAATGATTAAAAACATGAGAAATGGGTGTCTAAAGATAAACTTGAAAAATGAATTTTTTTTTACATTTTTAAAAATGACCTATATGTTGGATGTTTAAGGGTAGAGACAACACCCTAGTTTTAACCATGTGATGGGATTTGGGGGAAGTGACTTTTATGGATTTTTTGAATCCCCATAATTATGTAAATTTTGTGTCATATGTCCTAAGTTGTGTTTTTCGAATTTTATAAATATTCCTCTATGATGAAACTTGATGAGAGAATTACAGGAGGACATGGCTAGATATACTCTTCTAGTATAGGAACATGAGGTACTAGTAGTGATGGGTGGGGAAGTCGGAGCATAGTTTCAAGAGAACTTTCCTCGATTTATGTAATTAATGTAAAGAGACCCAGGGTGAGTTTTGAAAATCATGTTTGATATGAAGAGGGAGTTTCATTTGAATCACCCTCAAAGTTTTACCAAATAAGTTGGGTTTAATGTATTTAAGATGTGGATCAAGTCTATCCAGACTATACTTGACCACATAGAGTCTCCTGTAGAGAAGCGAGTCAAACTGGATGCATATACATTATGTGTTCAAGAGAAATGATGGTGGGAATCCAGACATGGGATGGATAGCTAGAGAATATGGAGAGGAAAAACTTTTAGGAGAAGTCCTTGGAGCACTTTTTTCTAGAGATGTTGTGGTAGGAGTGAGAATATGAGTTCATTCCATTGTCTAAGGGGTGTATGTATGTGATGAACTTTGTTGGACGCTTTATAAATTTGTAGCACTTTGCTGCAGCATTAGATAGAGATGAGGCTACTATGGCATGGAGATTTCAGGATGGGATTAAATGTGAGATTAAGTCACAGGTAAATATACTTATTTTGAAGAAGTTTTTAGAATTGGTGAATCATGCGCTCATATAGGATGAGTACCTGAACTAGGATTCTAGTATAGGACATGTGGTTTCTTCTTGATGATCAGGTGGAATGAATTATAAGATAAAGAAGTGTCATTATGAGAAAATCACTCAAGGTGGTGGGAAGAAAAGTAACTAGATAGGTTGATCAGTTACTTGGGATCTTACCTAGGTCCTTTTCCACCAGTGTGGTAGGTTGGGCCACTTTTCTAAACATTATACCCAAACACCGATAGAGTATTGAGCCTACGATAGGATTAGTCATCTATAGATATTCTCTAGGAAACTGTGACAGATGAGTAATAATGGAGTAGCTAAACAGATCTAGAGTGTGGGAATGGGATATTCTACACCTCATTAGTCTGAAAGATCAAGTTATATTGGTTGTGGTGGTAGAATCCCTAGACGTAGAGATTCTAGGAAAAAGAACCTATATCAGCAGAGTGGTGTAATCTCAGGGGACTCATAGTGCATCACAGGGATGAGGGGAAGAACTGCTTCATGTAGTTAAACCTTTTCTTTTGGATAGTGAGCCAGGACTGTGGACAGTGAGTGGTACTATTCATGTAACATCGATGCTATCTAGTCCCTTATTTATTATTTTTGCCTCTCATTCTTTTATATCTGCACAACTTGTGAATGGTTTGAGTTTGGCCTTGGAGTTCATGAGTGGGGTTTTGACAATAGATACACCTTCGGTAGCATAATCGAGATACATCTAATTGTGAAAAGTGTATTCTCTTGAGGTTAGGGAGTATCATTTTAGTTGCGATCATTACATCCTTGAGATCTTAGGGTAAAAACTAATTTTGGGTATGGAGTGGTCAGTATCATACTGATCCCGCATAAATTTTTACCACATGAGGGTGAATTTTACATCTCCTAAGGGTGACACATATATTCACTATGGAGAGTGGGATACCAAGGTAGAGCGTTCAGGTCTAGTTCATTAGCAACTGGGGGATCTTACTGACCTGGAAAATAGTATTTTGTTACATGAAAAAGGTGTAAAGAAGGGTGTTTTTTCACCCATAGTGGATCATTTTTAGGATGTGTTTCTTAAAGACTTCTCATGGATACCAAATGAGAGAGATGTGGAATTTATAATTGAGCTCATGTTGGGGGATGATATAGTTTCCATTGCACTATAAATAATGGAACAAATAGAACTTAAAGAGCTCAATACTCATCTAGAAGAGTTGGAGGATAAGGGATTCATCCATTAGATCATGTCACCTTGGGGTTCTCCAATGTTTATAGCAAACAAGGGTGATGGGACTTTGCACTTGTGTGTTGACTACAAGAATTTGCACTGAATGACTGAAAAGAACTGATATCCTCTTCCACATATCGATGATTAGTTTGACCAGTAGAGGGGAGGTTGTGTATTTTCAAAGATTAACATGAGATCAGGGTATCTCTAATTGAGAGTTCTACCATTTGATATATCAAGGACTTTTTCTAAAAGTAGGTATGTCATTTATGAGTTCATCATGATTCCTTTTGGGTTGAAGAATGCATGAGGAGTGTCTATGAAAATGATTAACTGAATATTAAATCTGTACCTAGATTAGTTTGTGGCAGTATGTGTGAATGAAATCTTAGTATACTCCAAGACTTGTGATGATCATGCCAAACATCTTGACATCTTTCTGAGTACGCTAAGAGAGCACTAGATATACTTAAATCTATCTAAGTTTCAGTTCTGGATTGATTAGTTACACTTATTGGGTCACATCACCTCAAAGTAAGGCGTGTCAGTGGACCCATAGAATAGCTAGTAAGTGGTTTATTGGGCGCATCATAATTTAATTTTTGATATCATTAGCTTTAAGGGGGTGGATGGATATTATCATAGGTTCATTCAAAACATTTCCCATTTAGAACCACCATTTTTGGGCTTAGCCAAGAAGGGAGTAAACTTCTAATGGACTGGAGAATGCGAGAATATAAGGGTTTATGCTTTTAAGTAATTGATTAATCATATTTAGGGAAATATTTTACTATTTATATGAATTACATGATATTTAATTATATCTACTTGTAGTGAGACTTGAATCTTTAGTAGTGGATATGGGTTATGTATATGCAGTCATTTTATTTTGATCTAGAATATATTTCTAGGAAGGGAATGAACATACTATCTTATATTCATGTTTTAGTTAATGAGAGTCCAAAGTATATTACCCTTAAATTATTTTCAATCGAGTCTACACCTTTGAGGAAGATCAAGGAATGGAAATATGAGGATCCAGAATGTTTCTCCATTAGGGAAATCCTTGAAGGTGGGAAGTCACATTCATATTAGACTACAGAAATGGATGATATCATTGATGTTAAGACTCAGGATGTTGTGCCTACGAGTATGAGGGAGTATTTGATGCTTGATTTTCAAACCTATAAGTGGGAATCGCATCCAGGGGTGACCAAAATATGCCATGTCCTACGATGGTAGTTTTGGTCACCAGACATGAAAATGGAGATAGTATCATTTGTGACACGATACTACACCTATCAATAGGTAATGACTGGGCATCAACAATCTGGTAGTTTTCTACAGTCGTTTCCCATTCCATAATGTAAGTGGGATGTGGTTAATATGTATTTTTTAGTGTTTGTCCTAGGGATTCTTCAAAATAATGATGTTATTTGGGTGATTTTAGACCATTTAATGAAATTATAACATTTATTTCCTATATAGGAGACATTATCATTGGATCAATTGGAATACTTGTATGTTCGGGAGATAGTCTGTATGCATGGGGTGTCACATAGTACCATTTCATATTGTGAATCATGTTTTACTTTATTCTTCTGGTAGGGATTTTAGATTCCACTCGTTACACAGGTTTTATTGAGCATGGCATTCCCCCCATAAAAATATGGGAAGTTAGAGTGTATTATATAGGTTCTTGAGGATATTCTTCGGACATCTATCTAGGACTTTGGTGGGTCATAGGATAAGCACTTGGAATTGTGGGAGTTCACCTATAATAATAGTTTCTAGGAAAATATTCATATAGAACCATATGTGTTACTTTATGGTATGCCATGCAGATCACCAATATGTTCGATAAAGGTAGGTGAGTCATAGTTGTTGGGACAGATTCTCATGTAAGAGACATTAGATTATATTTAGTTGATTAGAAAAAAAATTGATATGGCTCGGAGTAGATAGAATTCAAATGTAGAGAGACATCAACAACCCCTAGAGTTTATAAATAATAATATTTTATTCCTTCATGTGTCTCCTAGATTGGGTCACCGTGGGATACAGAGGTAGGGAAAGCTGGCCCCAAGTTCATTAGACTTTTTCTTATTGTGGAGAGAATCGAGAAGGTGGCATATCGATTGTCTCTTCCATAGAGATTATGTTTTATGCATGATTTTTTTCATGTGTCACAACTCCGGTTGTATCACTCCAACCCTTATCATGTTACTGATATTGGTGACATCGAACTTGAGATAGATGTGTTAAATGAGAATAATCTGATGCGTGTGTTGGATCGTAGTGAAAAAGAGTTGTGCAGAAAGACTATGTCAATAGTTCATGTATTTTGGAAACATGGATGCGTTCATGAGGAAACAAGAGAAAGTGAAGTAGATATGCAGGCTCAGTGGCCCAAACTTTTTGACTTGGAATTTTAGATTTTCATGGTATTATAGATCAAGGAAAATATATTATAATGTGGGGAGATTATAAGATCCCAACCATTTCTGGGGATGTATTATAAAAGTAATGGCCTTAAACATTACATAATATTGAATTAAATGAATAATTCACATTCAGGATCTTTTCATGTTTAGAGTTTTAGAGAAATAGGCAATAACTATTGCATTACATCTAAAAAATTACAAGCTAGACACTTCTACTCAGTTTCTATTTTTTTTCTAAAATAAAATATCTAGAAAATAAGAGTCATGTCTAGTTCCATGTTTTAGAGAGCATCACTTTTCCTTGATCCCATCCTTGACCCCATTGATCATTAAAACCTATGAAACACATTTCAAAACTTGGTTTGAGCCTAAAAAGCTCAGTAAGGGTTACAAAATAAGGAAGGAAAACATTATCCCATCAATAAATACATATCAATGAAACCATAATTTTTAATCATAACAAACCTTAAAAAATCATAAGATTTGTGAATAACACACACAAATCATAAATCATAAAGGTAAATTATGGGATTCATAACATACTTACATTGTAGCTATCACAGATTCATAAGGAGTAACATTTGGAATACCCATCAGAGTATATTCCCTAAATCTCTTAGGATAAACATTAATGTTTACCTCCATCACATTACCTAATGCTTTGGAGAACTATCATGGGCTCACCCGCCCTATGTTTATCACGGAACCACCCATATACGTAAACAATACCAAAGAACCATAGAATATTCATAACATGAAAAACAAGCATAAAGGAAATATAAAATTTCCACTTTTCTATCACAATATATTATTTCAAGATATTGAAATAATCAATTCTTTATCAAACCATTTTCAAAATCCATTTAAAACATTTAGTAAATAGATTTTTGAAACAAAATGTCCAATACCACTTTGAAACTTTTAAAAGAACTAACATTTAAAAACAATAGTGTACATATAATTAAATCCTTAAAACCATTTTTAAAATTTGGACATTAATGAGAAATATTTAGAAGAATAAATCTTTAAAACAATATTTTAATTATGGAGTTCTTAACCAAATGAGAGATGCTTGAATACAAATAATTGAGGAATAAAATTTCATCAAAACTTTATAAAATAATGAGAATAAAGGTATTCATGATATAATATGACAAAGGATAGTATATACACCATATAAAATTGAATTCGTGCATAACAACAATGAAGCCTCAAGGGAATGTAAATTGAGACAAAATCCCTTATAAAGACAGCGTACTTAGATTAATGATAAATAAATTACATAATTATGACAGAAAAATAATAATACACCCAATATAAGTTGATATCAGGTGTACAATAATCATATTAAATTCACACATATTCATAGTATGATAGAATCAAGAAGTATATGTTTAACCCAATGAATTGAAATTGGGTTAAGAAGTTCCCTTACAGAAATTCGACAGCCTAACGACGTCACTTTAAAAATTAGAAAATGAGTTGATGAGAGAGAACAGAATATCTCATCACTTGAAATAAAATTTAAAAAATAAGGATATATAATAACATATCCCAACATAAGATAATGTAAATTAAAAGACTTAACAAATAAGAAGTCTTTGACTAAAGAGTACGGTTAAAGGTTCCCTTACTGATATGGTAACTTACAAAACATACACCTAATGAAGGAAGGATCATACAATGAAGATGTAAATACCCATAAATTAAAGTATATTACATAATGAATACAATCATGGGTAGTATATACACCACAAAAAATAAAATTGTGGCAAATATAGCATGAATCTCACGGGAATAAAAAGTTACATGAAACCCCTTTACCTTGTTGTAATCAACTGATTCGTATGAAAAAAAAAGTTAATAACCACCAAATGAATCACATAATACCATGAATATAAACATAATTATTATAATATATATCAAATGGAATTAAACAATACACCACAAGCAAGAAATAAGTGGCGAACAATGGGAATCTCACGGAATTAAATGTGAGATAAGAAACCCCTTACCTCGTGTCCGACTTGACATGTTTGTACCTTATTCTTCCTGAATAATAAACATAAGTTAATTTATACTTGAATAAGAACCCTTTTTAATGATTATTATTCATTTTATATCACTTATTACCATGTTATAAACATTATGTAATCATTTAAGTTAATAATGGTCGTTTTGTCGATATTTGGTACTTGAGTCAAAAATGAACACCTTATAATTACAAGTTGTCCATTTGGTCAAGAATCCATTATCTCCAGAATGATATTCATGATTTATATATCATATATATAATATATATCTAGTATATATATGTATTAATGATAATACATTACATTTAGAGATAAGAAATGAAATGCACCATTCAGGGAGAAGGTAAGTCGTACATACGCATGAACTCTACTTTCATTTCTATTTTGTATTTTAATTGAATGAAAACGTAATGATACATAGTTATATTATAATTACAGCATAATATCATATAAAATTTCAATAACTCCATCCATTATACATCCCATGTATGGTATGGATGAGTCATATCACTTTGAGGGGGCGGTAGTCTGCACTTCCTCAAACGAAATTATCACATTTACTCATAATGGAAAACATAAATGTATGCTATAAATTCAAAATGAAAAAGAATAAAGAAAACATAAACATAATATATATCATATATAAATATATTGTCATCATAATGGCCACCATAAGATGCGGTAGGAGATAATTGAACAATCATCATTTCGTGAGGTGTTAGTTTTCCATCCACAGAAACAATATGTTCTTTTCCCGTTAGATGGAGGTGTGTGTATGTGAAGTTAGAATAATTCTCATAAAAACAACCTAGTATTTTGAGCACACTTTTGTTGTTATAAAATAAAGGAATAAAAAATTGTTTAGGGGGTTGGAGATGTAAAATAAACATAATGACCTAAGAGAAGATGTCACCTTTAAATTGGGTATATCTCTTTGGTTTGTACCAAAAGGTTTAGTTGATGTGATTTTGGACTAAGGTAAGTCTTCTAGAAGGAATATAGGGATCTTGGTAGCTTATTTGAGAAGGGTTTGGATGATCCAAGGGGCTTGAGAGGTCTGAGGAATGGGTTATAAGTGAGGGATTTTTATAAGGGAGAGGAGGGGCTCTTTAGGAAAGTGTGAAAATATTATTTTATTATATAATGATTTTCGGTTTATAAAGGTCCAAAACTAATTAA
Source organism: Viscum album (assembly GCA_963277665.1). Lineage (NCBI taxonomy): Eukaryota > Viridiplantae > Streptophyta > Magnoliopsida > Santalales > Viscaceae > Viscum > Viscum album. Next base: position 388,164,279 of record OY728146.1, read on the forward strand.
ATTTTAATATAACATGACTCATGGTCAAAATAAAATGATCAAATAAGAATTGGACAGTTTTTGGATATTTTTTTAATCTTTATAATATTATTTATTTAAATCATTTATTAATGAGGTAAACACTGTATCATTATTATGTCATAGATAATTTTACTTATTTGATTTATAAAACTTATAAAACAAATATCATAATGTAGGAAATAGTTTTTGATTTCCAATGAATTATTATAGTCTGAGATATAACTTATATAACTTTATGTAAAAATTAATTTACTAAAAGATATTTGTTTATGTCATTTTTGTATTTACTTTAAATTAACTAAAATAAAGTGTCATTATCACTCTTAAGTGGATCCATGGGGTCCCAAAATAAACCCAAGGATTCCCATGGTCGTAAATGACTCATCCGATAATGTTACGACAAGTTTTAAGGTAATTTTGTATTATAATGATATTCTTTTTACCTTAAATTACCCTATTTACCTTTAACTGCGGTAAATAAAAGTTAAAAATTACTATCCACCAAAAATTATTTTCATATTATTGAACCACATTTTACTTAATAATAAAAACTATGTATGTTGGATTTTCAAAATTTAATTCATAGAATCAGTAAAATTTCATTTAAATGAAAAAGTCATTTTTTAACTACTACTTAGTGGTTTCACTATTCATCAAAAATTGACGTTATTTAGAAAAATACAAAAAATTATGCCTAAGATATATTTGATATTTTGAATTAAAAAATGATTTCTATTTTACCAAATTCAAAACATAGAATTTGGATTAATTAATTTAAAATTAATTATTGTTGTCAAAATAAAAAGCGTGTTTTTAAGAAATGTTAACTATCAAAAGACTGACACTTGTTTATGTCCAATTTAAAAGTGAAATTAATTCCAATGAAAAAAATTGTATTAAATGGTAAAAATATAATTTAATTACACTTTAAAACCAATTAAAAAGATAATATAACCACATAAATAAATTATATTAAAAGATAGTTTTGAATTAAAATATAGTATTTTCCACTATTCCTTAAAAATTGAATTTTATAAGAAAAATACCAAAATTTTACCCAAGGTGAATTTTGATGTCCCGGTTCTAAAGAATAATTTTATTTGGTCAAATAGAACATATAAAAGTTACAAAAACTAGATTTAAAAATGGTTCACCATCAAAAGGTGGAAAATCAACCTTTTAAAGTAAATTATGTTTAAAATTAGATTCATTCTCATTTTAAGCCTCTAACTTTTATTGGATAAATGTAAAAATATTTAACAAACATGTATAATCCTATTTTAGTTTGTTATTTTCATTTTATCCAATAAGAGGGCTAGGCGTTAACTACCATTTAAAATAATAATAATATTATTTTATTTTTCAGTATAAATCAGTGTTGTGTGCAACATAAGATTTCAAAGAAACCTGTTGTTGTGTATCAAGTACTCCATCGAACATAGAATCCCCTTTCAAGTAAAATTAATATTTAATTAAAAAATATTAATAAACATGAAAAAATTATATTCGTTATTTACCTTGTATGTTACATATTAGGCATGGTTTCAAGTATTATTTTGACTTTTTTGAGTATGTTTTTGTTTTTTATATATATTGGGTGAATTTGGGTAATGATTTGAGAAAATTGGAAGGAGGATAGGATTTGTACGGTTGGGGAACGGTTTACCCAAACAGTGTGCACAACCCAGAAAACCATGAAAACCCAAATAGAGGGGATTCACATGGTTGTCACATGGTTTTTCAAATCATGCGCCCTCTTAGGAGAAACTGGGCACCCACCCCCCCCCCCCCCCCTGAGAAGAGGGGAATAGTTTGAAAGATATCTTAACCCTGTACACGAAACCATGTACAGGATTTTAATTATCCTCAAAATTTGTTTTAAAATTCTTCAACCCGCATATTAACCCCTAATCGTCCCTAGATCAACCAAGAAAATCCTACCTCCTTTTTAGAGGCTCCCAAATGGACTCCAAGTCCCCCTGACCTCCATTATTCATGGTTCAAAGGTTGGATTGTTTGATCTTCACCTCTCTATTTATGTATTCTCTTCCCATTTAGATATCTAAATCTCACTCATATTCATAAATAACAAGGGTATATTTATCTGATTTTGGTGCTAGATATAGATTTGGGTTCGTTAGATCTTGATTCATTTGAACTTGGATCTAGGATTCGGATCTAGATCTCATTCTTCGATGTGATTTTGGTCACTCTCTTTCAATTCGGGTATTTCTATTGGTGAGTATTCTTTACAGATTTTTTCGTAGGTGGTCTATTATTCAAATATCAAGGTCTTGATTTAAATTATGTGTATGTAATTATACAATTTTACTATGAAAAAATGACCATTTAGAGGAGGTTTAAATTGCTTCTAGATGGTTTGGTGACGGTTTCAAAAGACCACAACTAAAATTGGTGTCAGAATTCAACACACGGTGGTTCCTTCCATTTAGCGGCAATTTCTGGAAAGTATCATAGAAAATGTATTTTGTGGTAGTTTTTTTTTATTTTTAGCAGCGATTTTCAATAAAAATAATAACTGTGATCTAGAATATCTTTTTAACTTCCACTAATATGGATAAATCCACTACTAAGTAAAATTATGTCATATTTAGCGGCAGTTTTAACCACTTCCCCAATAAAATACCATAATATAGTGGTGGTTTAAACTGCCTCTATATCATGAATTATAAAACATCTGTTGTAGGTTATGCAGCCCCAAAACCTGTAGTAAGAAAAACACAATAGTAACACTTAAACTTTTACCATATCATAAAATATATCATCAATGTACAAGGAAAACAAGAAATATTAAAACTAAAGAATCAACATACATTGATTTTTACCAAAACATAAATAATCCTCATATTGACCAAGGAAAAAACACATTGAAAGAAATAATACATTTCTTAATACATTGAAAGAATCAAACAAGACACAACACAATAAAAGAATCAATACTATATAAATACATTGAAAGAATCAATACATTGAAAGAATAAATAATACATTTCTGAATACATTGAAATAATCAATAAATTTCTCAATACATTTCTCAATGAAAGTGAGTTGATTATTTAAACGATTACACAACACATTTCCAAGGAAAACATAAATTCAATATGTTCAAAACAAACTATAAATAATCAACGTACTTCCATTAAAATGATGTTTCACATGTTAAAACTAAATCCACAAAAATTACAAACAAGATAAATTAATTTAATAACAATGAAATAATTCTCAATTTGAAACCATCCATCATGAATACCATTTTTATTAAAAAGGGTTATTAATTATTATAAACCAATAAGAAATGATTATCCAAAAGATAAATCAACCTTAATTTTCATAAATGATCTAAACTTCCATAAGCGGGGATTAAAACTGACTTGGATTTACACAATGAGTAAATACTTTATGAAATCCTAGGACTTCCAAGACTAATCCCACCCCTTGATGATATCAAAAAAAACATAGATGCCTCTCTATGCTTAGTCTGACAAGAATTTACATGGTCATAGTTACCCTATTGAATACCCATGACCAATCCAAGACCAACAAGATAGAGATAAAAAATACGTTTCATGCACGAATAGAGCACAAAAATCTCCCAAAAAGGAGATCACCCAACACATCCAGATTGAGCTCTAACCAAGAAGGTGAAAACAATATGATACTAATCAAACAGAGGGTCTGATAGATAGGGGTTGTCCTATACGTTATAGGCTTGGTATATCATTGTATGGATAAGTGATATAAGACCTTACTTTGGTGAGAGATAACATAGAATGGTCCATGGTTTGTGGTACTAGGTCGTGATGTGAGATTTGGAAAAGGTTACAGACTTTTCTATGCTGGTTGGGGTTAGATAGAGATTACGGTCTTGGAGAAAACCATGTGGTTTTGTGGCATGAATTGGCCTATAGGGACCATACATGGGGAACCAGGAAGATGAGAGTGACACCACATGTTCACCCCCAAGATTTGAAGGGCTAGAGACAAGAACAGAGCAATAATATCACTAAAGTGGGAGGCTTTATCCTAATGTATGTGAACACACACACACATAAAACTCCATTAAATACTACATATGTATAATAAAATAAAACCTCTTAGTGTATGAAAAATCTTGAAGTAACATCTAGGAAATACATTATAATGAGATACATAAATATCTAAGAAAGGAAAAGGGTAAAATACATGCCTAAACAAGAAGAAGGAAAGTACTTCCCAATATAGAAACAACTGTAATGGAAAAGAAGACTTCCCAACCCAAGATCCCTAATTATGATCAACAAACATGGCATGTGCCTCCACTTACTTCTATGTTCAGGTCCACTAAGGACACCATCTACCAGTTTTCTATATAAGAAAAAAAAGCATACGTGCAAAGCCAATGTAGGTGTGAGTATAAACATTCTTAGTAAGGAACCATGAAAAAAAATGGTAAATAGTATAATATAATAGTCAGATCAACCAATATGTAAAAGAGAGACAAGGAACTAAATGTCATATATGATCATAAATAAATTTAAATCTCCATATCTAGTTGAACCACATCATATAGACACATTATTATACAACACATATATAGAGAACCTGTTTTCCTGATCCCATATGAAATATAATAAAAAGATAAAAAAATACGCACATTAGACATACTGATACATGAAAAAACCCTCTCCACTAATTATTTCTCAATGATGAACATTTCTCATCACCCTATCTATCTTCATCTCTACTTCCATCTATTGGCACATTTAAGACAATTATATTGAAAATTGTAAAATGTTGTATATTTATATTTAAACATAAAATCAATAATTTTTTATGAACTAAATTATTTTAAATTTGTTCGATTTACCTTCTCACCACCAGTCATAAATTGCAATATTTGTTTTCTAGTGAAAGACCTCATATGGTAATGTTCCCAAACTCATCTCATGCACTCAACCAGGATACTCCTTTGAAAATACATTACCAACTAGGTCATCGTGGGAGACTAAGTAGGACTGTATGGGATTAACATCCCATATTTATTGAATTTTTACTTATAAATAAAATCTTAGTCATATTAGAAGAAATATATATTAATATAGTGAAAATTGATAATAAGTACCTATAACAAAAAATGAATTCATACCCCAACTTCTTTGAAAGGATCATTAACAAAACTCTCATTATATTTTTATATGAACATTCAACCACACTTCTACTCAGGATGCTTGGTGGCCTATTCTTTGTGACTGTATTAAATAAATAAAAGGCAAAAATTTAATATATTAAATAGATAACATTGTCTAATAATTATTTAAATTATTTTAAATATTATCAGAGTCAATCATCTTCTAGAAAAATTCTTTAACCCAGTAACGATTACTCCTTGGCATTCTTGTCATTTAATCAAACAAAATTAATTTCAAGAACATATATTTTGAAAAATTCATGCAAAAAAATATAAAAGATAAAAGATGAATAGTACTAACAGACAAAATATACATAAAAATGAAAATCAATGACTTCAAAAATGATATAAGTGGTTGAGAAATGAATGGAAAACTACATTTACAATTGTTTTCTCCTTTAATCATGTCAGTTTCTCAATCCGTCATTAATTCATCTACTTCATCCACTCTTGAAAGACTAATATTTTTAATATCATGATATAAAAATAAGTTTTCTTCTTAAAATTTATGTGACTCAATATTAGAGTTCAAATCTTCCAATTCATCACTAAAATCACAAAAGCCTCTTTGTTTTACGTGAGCAACTACACTCTACATTTCATCCATGAAATCTTTCACATAATATACCATTTTTTCTTATCATGAAAAGATATATGGATCATGTAGTTCACGGTCACCAACATTCATCAAGCGAGAGAAATTAACCAAATTAAATTGAAAGGAATCTATTTTAACACCCCTGATAATATCCACCCTATTGTATTTCAATAAAACAACTAAAAAATGTATTTGGTAGTTTAATTTGATAATATCAGTCAACCTTACATAGTATAGCACTATAAAAAATGTAAATATGCCACTAGTATGTTCTTTAAAACCCACTTCTCGATCAACTATACATAATATAAAGTCATTCATGTTGTATCCATCGAACTTTATAGCTTGTTTTAGAGTACATGGAGAAAGAAACAACAAATCTTCTGAAAACTCTGCTCGAGTATCTGTATTCATGATCTGAAAAAAAAAAATAAGTCATCACATCTTGAGATGTTACTAAAATACCCATCAGATACCTTCACATGAATTAAAATTAGAATAAATATCTCTTTATCCCTGTTTTTCATTGAAAAAATTGTCAAAGCATACATTCCATTCTTATATGGCTAGAGATCACACTTTATGTTCATTGCTTATAAGTCTTTCCAAGCATTGATATAATCCTTCAACTTTCCAAGATCACTAAGAAATGTGAATATCAAATTTTCACAAATATTATTCCAAATATGCATCACATAAAGATAATGATTCAACAAATTAAATTCCCAATTCAGATGTTTGAACAATATACTTTTTTTCATCCATTGTTACGTTCTGATTTCAGTTGATGGTGCACATTGAAATTGTTTCCTACTATCATTTAAATGATACACCTTTCCCCAATTTTGTATCAATATTTCCAATTTGTCCTAATATTTCAAAACCTATTAACAACTTTGGAGGTGGTCTATGAGCAATTAAACTATTGAATTTTGAGTTGTTCATCTGAAATCAATGAGATGCATCGAGAAATATTCGATTACACAAGAATAACCATTTTATACTATGGGTATCCATTAGGGATCAAAAATCAATGTTATAAATATTACAATACACACTACTGGAAATATGATCAATACCAACGGTTTTGGTCAAATCATTGGTATAGTTCACTAATTTGGACCTATACCAACAGTTTGGCCAAAACCATTGGTATAGGTCCCAAAATCGATGAACCTATACCAAGGGTTCTCAAAACCGTTGGTATAGGTACATGTATTTTTAATGTAATCTTCTTACAATGGACATTAAATAAATCAAAATTTAAAATACTTATGATAATACATATATATATATATATGAAATTATGTTCACAAAAGTATGTTAGGTTAGTGGGTAGGTTATTCAATCACAAACGGAAGGTGTTGGGATCAAAACCAACCGGATGATTATTTTTTGAATTACATATACCAACGGTTTGTGGAACTGTTGGTATAGATTTTCATATTACTTATACCAAAAATTTTCCCAAAAATAATGGTATAGACCTATACTCACAGCTTACTTGGCAATAGTTCTCCAAACCATTGGTATAGCCTATACCAACGGTTTGGAGGCCTATACGAATAGTTCCAAACAGTTGGTATAGGGTATTTTTTGAGTAGTGACAAACCTATGTAAGTGTTCCAACAAGAGAAATTCCAAATTCAAAGGAAGTCATTGATAGTCCACATTAGAGGAACTTTCATTTTGAACATTGTTCTAGAAGATACGTCATATGTCTCAACATTTTTTCTCCATAAATCAAATAAATATTCAATTAATGGTTGCAAGTATACATCAATATCATTTCTATGCATTTTTTTCTACTAATAATAATTGATAGTATAAAAGATTTTTTTTTCATACACATCCACAGAGGCAGATTGTAAGGGATAATACAAACAGCCAAATGTTATAACTGGTACTCAAATTCCCAAATGCGTTGAATCCATCAGCATCCAATTCCAATTAAACATTCCTAAGATCATATTAGAAATATATATGTAATAAATCAAGTGCCTTCTATGATTTTGAATCTCTTGTATGTCACATTAACCCATAATTTTTTATTATCTACAAAATAACACTATATGTGTTTGGTGGTATTGGATGACTTGAATAATCTTTGAAATCAAGGCTGTAAAGGAAAGTAACTCAAAACCTTTGCAGGTTTGTTTATTTTCTTCATCGTAATGGTAGTATGTTGATTCATACTTCCAACATCACCCATAGACTACCATCTAGAAGAAGAACATTTTTTTCAATCCTATCTGCTTGAATCCTCTACCCAAAAAAGAATACAATCGTTTGGACACACATGAATGTTTATATAATTCAAACCAAGCATGTTAACAACTATTTTCATAATATAAAAAGACTCAGGGATCTTTGTTTTAGAAAATGCATTATTCAAAAATTCCAATATCATCACCTCACCTTATTTTTAATTCCACATAGGCATTTGATATCGTACAACATCAATGGAAAATAAAGTTTTGAATTTTTCTAACATACACTATACAACTCTATCTAAACCATGAAACTCATATATATACTTGAAGAAGTTTTATCTTACATTAATATCCATAGAATCAAGAGTATGGTCCAATGATATGTTACAATTTTGATCTAGTTTCCCTACATTCTCAAAAACATCACTTGTCATGTTGCAATTTGTAGCACCCTCAATTGGTTGTACTGATATGTTTTGATCTTGATGTTGGTGTCTTGAAATTCGGAAGGCATCATTTATAAGGTTTTTCATTTAATTTTTCATTGTCATCAAAGTTGGGAGCTCATTCTGTGGATTGAAATCAGGGCTCAACAAGTCTGTAAAGTTCTATTTTCCGTTACAAATCCAACACAAATATTGATAAAGGAATTACTTAAATATAAAGTGTTCATAATACTTATCTATCTTCAAAAAATCATCTAAATATACATTTAGGACATGAAAATTTGATTTTCCCATCAATGGATTGATTGGAAATTTAAAAATAAAAAAAAACCTCTAAACCCTTAGTATACTGAGGTGTGTTTCTCAGTAATGTGATCCAAATTTTATCCACATATATCACAATGCGCCTACACATTATTAAAAGAAATATAACACATAAATATTACTAAATCAGAAAATAAATTTATATATACTAGTTAAAAAAATATGCATATGTTAAAAAAGGTTTTCCTATATAAATACAAATGGAAAATAATGAATAATTTTAAAAAGGATAATTAGAATCCATAAAGTCTATTTTCGAGAAAAATGATGTGTAAAAGAGTTACATTTTTCATTTAAAAACATTAAGAAGTCCAAGAGGAAAAATACATTTTGAAATCCATTTTTAATAAAAAAATTCTTTTAGGAAATAATTGAAAAAAAGTACCACAATCCAATGTTAATAATTGATTAGAGGACCAGTTTGATTCCAACATTGAAAATTTTGTTGAGAGTGATCATGACTTCATGGGACATGATAATGAGGCCTTCAGATGATTAATGAAACGCTCTAAAGATGAAAACATGAGTTCATGAAATCAAATTAATTATAATAATATGTTAACTATAATTAAGTACCATTTACCACCAACATAATATTCCTTAAACAAAGTGAAATAAAGAAGTTTGACAATGTCCATTGCTCCCTCACCGCTTAAGAAAATTGAAATTGTTTCACAAAAATATATTCAACCAATACAAAACTGCACTATCATAAATGAGGTGGATCAATATTGAATAACTAATTACATATATTTTTATTGATTATAATTTTAACGTAAAACCAATTTCCCTCCTCCAATATACATTTAAATATACAGAACCACATAACGCATAAAAGTTGATTTTACTCATCCAACCACCTCTTCTTCTTACCTACTAATTTATGGAAACTAAATAATATAATAATACTAACAATCTAGAGTTAACAAATAATATACTTTATTAGGACAATAAAAATTTTATCAATGTCATCCAAACCTTCTTTTATATGTGCAAAGAATCCTTGTATTGTACTTCTCTACCATGATGGACCTTTCCATCAAGGATTTATGTCACAATACATCCTCTATAGGAAGAGGTGTGAATATATATATGTGTGTGTGTGTGTGTGTCATTTTCTATAATCATACATTCTAAGAGACTACATATTTCCTTATGAAGTAATTTTTCGAAGATCATTTTTATGTAGTTGGACTCATCTTCTCAAAGGAAGGATATATATATTTATCATTCTTACTTAGGAGGCCACATAATCCCATATGAGAGGAAATATTTATGTATAACAAATATATATATCAATAATCTTATATATATGTAATTCTTCTTCTACAGAAGTTCATGCCTTTTCATAAGGCGGAAGTTGATATACATATAGATATGCCTCTATGTGTATCTACTAGAAAAGTTTCAAGATGAAACCTATAAGATAATTCCCAAATGTTTAATATGATATTCATAAATAATAAATGTTATTAATGTGAAATTTAAAATAAAGAAACCTAAGGTAATCTCAATGAAATCAATTAATGATAGAGAAACACAAATTTTTTTCACATTGACACACTAAAAATTCTCTACATCATAACCATAGACATGATTAATATCAAAAAAATGAAAATTCCCTATATTAAATTATTTGACATGTATAATATCAAAACAATATATTATTATAATTTATCCATATCTAATGAAAAATAAACATTATTCAGAGGAAAACATAATGCATCTTCTCACTCTACAATGTCATAATACTACAATAGCATGATAAAAACCGGTATTTTTTACAATAATTCAAAATAATTTTGTATTTTCAGAAATAAAATATAGTAATGAAGTAGTAAAGAAAAAAAATGTCATTCTAAATAATATACAGGTTATATAACACTTAATACTTAAGAAAAATCCAAAATATTCCAGATAGGGAAAGAGTCCAGATATCGGTAGGAAGGGGTGAGTGTCGGGGGTGGGGGTAAGGGTAGGGGCTAGTGGCAAGGCTTGTGACCAGCGATGAGGCACAGTGAGGGGCGGAGAGGCTTGGGACTAGCAATGAGGTGAAGGGAGAGTAGGGATTTAGGAGATTGTGAGGCATGAGGGAGTGGAAGGATATAGGGAGAAGTGTCAGGTTTGCGGAAAAAAATAAATGTTTTTGTAGTGGTTTTTCATAAACCGTAGCTAAATTATTTGAAAAAAATTAGCTGCGGTTTATTAAACTGCCTCTAAACACTGATTTTGGTGAAGTGAATTAATCATTATTATCCAATTTACTATTCTATAATTCAATTATCTTTTCCCCAATAAGCTTAATACATGTGAGATTCTTTTAATTTGAGAATGATACTTTTCAATAAATCTATAAATACTAGGAAACAACCAAGATAATAAAAAACCTCTTACATAATTTACATACCAACTGCATACTCCTCCATCAAACATAATCAACATAACCATGATCATCGCACAACAATATCGCACATCATCAAACATCACATCACATTCCAACCAACCATTTTTTCTCTAAAAACACACTCTAACTCAAACCCAATTACCACCAATAATGGTAAAATCCCTATAGGGGCCACATGAAGTAGAAAAAATATATCAATCACATAAACATATAAATGAAATTGCAGTATTCACAATACCACATTTCAAATTAAAAAAAATGTAATTCATTACATTTCATAATTATTAAAGTATTTATTTTCACGTAATTATATATTTCCATCGAAAAAAATCCTTATACATTTATATGATCTAAAATTATTATTTAGTATAAATTGAAATAGTTAATAAATGCACGGTTTTTAAATTATAACAAAAATTCCAACTCTTAAAAACAATTAATTTCAGAAAAATTATAAATAAAACATAATTCCATATGAAATAATATAAAAATTATTGAATTCATATAAATAAAGAACTTATGATTCAATTTAGATGAGGAAAATTCATTATCTTGTCACACCAACCCATAATTTCCAAAATAATAATGAAAAAAGTATATATTTCCAACAAATTTTCCAAATAAATGGGAAGGAGAATCCCTTACCATGATTAGTTGTTCATGGAAAACTATTATTACTACATAAGAATTGATTGATCAAAATTCATCATGTTCAAAGGAAAAAATAAAAGATCCTAACCATGGTAAGAAAACCCCAACCTCAATCAAATCTTATTAAAAAATAGAGAGGTTCACATGAATGAACATCCAAATAAAAATAGAAATGGTAGAAAAACGGGAGAAGTAGGTACCTTGATTAATGGGTCTATGTATTTTTTATAATCCAAGAGGTTAGAATCCAAAATCTATTTGATCAAATAGAGAGGGGGTGGCAAGGCACATGACCAATGGTGATGTATAGTGAGGGGTGGAAAGCCGTGGAGAGAGGTAGAAAGGTGTAGTGAGGGGTGGAGAGGCGCAGTAAAGGGGGGCGAGGCGTGGGACCGATGGCGAGACGCGAAGAGGTGTAGTGAGGGTAGGGATTTGGGGGGTCGCGGGGTCGCAGGGGTTGTAGGATTTGAGGGGTCAGGGGATAAGTTTTATATTTTTGAAAAAAAAATAAATGATTTAGTGGCGGTTTTTAATAAACCACCCCTAAATTATATTAAAAAATAATGGTGGTTTAATAAACCACTCCTAAACACTAAATTTGGTGTATTTTTTATATTGGTTGATAATAAATTGAGTTTCTAAAATTGAATTAATTAATTTTATAGATTAATTAATTAATGGATTGTGAAATTGAGGATTTTGGAGGTGGTTGATTTGGATTCATTAATTTTCAAATTAATAAATGAGAATTGATGTGATTTAGTAATTGATTGATTTAGAATAATTTATTGTAGAATTAATTTTTTGGATATTGGGATTATCGGATTTGATTAATTAATTTTTGAATTAATAAATAAATATTGTTCTGATTATGTAATTTTTTGAATTGGATAAATTAATTTTTGAATTAAATAATGGAGGTTGTTGTGATTGGATAATTCTAGAGGTGATTAATTAAATTCTGAATAAATTAATGGAATTTATGTGATTAGTTAATTATTGAATTAACTAATGGAATTTATGTGACTAATTAATAATTTAATTAATTAATTGAATTGATGTGATTAATTAATTATGGAATTAATAAATATGATTATATAAATATGAAATTTTTGAGTTGGATTAATTAATTGGTGAATTAATTAATTAATATATTGTGATACATGTGATATTGTGATACATGTTCTATATGTGAATGATTAATATACAATTGTGTGACATAAACTGAGGCAACAAATACCCATATGCGATTTATTAGTATATGAGTGTGGGATAAGGATTGAAGCTCCAAAAACATTTAGAATTCCAAGTGCATGCATGAAAGTATTATTGTATGGGACATGGAATTATGCTCCAAATACTAATGGGGTGTGGGAAAAGTACTGATACTCCAAATACCCAAAGGGTGCTAAGAACAATGTTTTACACCCATGAGATTGGCATTGGGGTCTGGTTCCAATTGGCCGTGATAATGAATTGACGTGACATGGATAATGAAATAACCTTTGTTATAATGAAATGTGAATTGATTATGTGATATGGTTTAGACTCTAGAAAGGGCCTAAGTAGGTATTAAGAGTTTAGGTTTCCCCATGGCCTGAGAGTTTATGTGGTTAAATAAAGAATAACTAAATAAATATAAAGTGTTGAATTTATTACTTCTATTTATTTCATTATACAGCTTCATACACTATTTTGACTGGATATTATCTTAGATGTCGTTGGTGGTGGCCTACTGAGTTGTACTCACACCCTAATTGGGTGGCCTGGTTAGTACCTCAATAGATTTCATGGTTTTAGGATAGGTTAAGGTAAGTGGCCTAATGTCAGAAGGATGATATGGGATGGAGCATGGATGGGGGAACCAAAAAAGTTTTCAAGACCCACTTGGGAGTTGTCAGTGTCTTTATTTATTTTTGGTTTTTTCATATTGAATCTTGACACATATTTACTATGACATAGTTGTTGTTTTGTTTTGGATATCGTATTTCTTTTTTTGGTCACATTATGATATTGGTTTTTTTTTTGTTATGTTTATATCGTTCAATTTTTATTTCTTATTTTCACTAGTTTTTTACTCTAATTAAGATGGTATAGCATCCCCAAGATTTATATTATACCCTCTCTTATAGTTGACATCCTCTGTCATACAGGGATCCACACGTGAGGTCACATAGGGAACTAGAATAGGTCACCGGTGGGTGGAACCTAGGTCGGGATGTTACACCTGAAGCCATTAAAAATAAGACTAGACACATCAAATAAATTTTTTTTATAATAATTACATGAGATAAATAAGCTTCTATGGTAAAATAAAAAACACCTATGGGTCTCTACAAAAATTAACCAATAATGGATCACCAAATATGAACATTTTAGTGGGGTAAAATTGCTAAAGACACCAGAATTGTGAGTATAGGGACTCCATAGGTGAAGATATCCAAAGGATATGAATCAATCATAAGAAAATTATGGAGTATCGAAGTCCACAAATAATGACATCATAGTAACCATAAGTAGGAATCTAAAGGAAATTAAAAATCTGATGAAGGTTGGGAAAGCTAACATTGGATGAAGCACATAAGATATAGAAAAAGAGAAGCCAAGCGGAGGGTCCAAAACCCTAATATTGAAAACTATTGCATTGAGAGATCAGGAGATCCCTTATTCAATGTTTATAACACTCACCCACTATAAAAATATATATTTGTATGATTATTTTTGTGTGTTTACATGTGTTCTCACATAAAATACATATATATACACATAAATGCATAGTATACACACCCAAACAAACAAATATCTATGGCTGTGAGTGTGTATTTTAATATATATATACACACACATATAAAATTAAAATATGTATATGTATATAATAAATATAGAATAAAAACATCATTTATATAGAAAACATCATAATAATAAATAATGAATCTTGATCTACATGACATTAATTATAAGAAAATGCATCAAAAAAATTTGACGCAATTTAACTGTATTTTTGTGGAAAAGGTGTACAAAGTTATAAGAGTGAAAAAGAATAATGTGAGTGGTTAGGTTATAAAGAATAAGTTAATTGTAATATATCTAGTCGGAACTCATCTCCTACTAGCTTGAATCAACATCTACCACAATACAAATAAATAAGAAATAATACACCATAACACATGAATATATATATATATATATATTATTTATACAACATAAGGTAATTGAAAAAATATATATATATATATATATCACATCCTATAAAGGAATATTTAAACACCAACTGATAAAGGAAATGTCTAATTTTTTCTCTCTAGTGAAGTCTAAAGATATCATATACTGTATTATCCATGAATCGTCAGTATCTAATACCATCCACAAACTAATTCAATTTATTTTTAAACATACAATGGTAGAAAATGAAATAGCCTATTAATTTATGATTTATTTCCTTTAAAATAAATTCAATATCTTTGATATCTTTTGATTCACATAACACCAGTTTTAAATGAAAAGTGATACTCTATTAAAATATTATTTAAACACGACCATTATAACGTAACTGTTAAGTAGGCGGGTATGAATAGTACTAAAAAACTATAAATATTATATGATTTAAACATATATAAAATAAATTCAATTCTTATATATTTATTGTATATAAAACAATAATCATTTGAAAGAAAAAGAAATTTTTTCTGAAAAACAGAGTTTTTCTGAAAGGTGGTTTCGTCATGCTATGAAAAAATAATTTAAATTAATTTTTACCAAATTTAGAAAAAATATTTGATAAAGTTAAATTAATTTTTGAAATCACCATATCAAAAATAGCACATGGTGAATTGTTGGTATTTTACTGAAATGTTTCCTTTTTCGATGAATAGTGAAAAAATAAATTTTTGTTGAAAGTTTTATTTCCATTTAAACTATTTACAAAGTTAAATTATATTTTAAATTGGATTAAAAGAAAAATTACATAAATTATATTATAATAAATATAATTTAGTTCATTGGAATCAATTTCATAAAAAAAATTAATATTAAATCATTCTAAACTTATGAGAATTTTCACTTTGGAAACCTTTCTTTCATTGCATCTACAGGTATAATTTTAAATTGGATTCTTACACTTATATGAATTTAATTTAGAAAAAATGGATTTAAATTTGTAACCAAAATAATTTATATTCTCTAATAATTACTACTTAATTTTTTACCACTACAAATACTAGAAGGAGTAAAAATTAATTATAGAAGTTAAGGAAAAAACTAATTTACCATGGGGTTAAACTAAAAAGATAAGGCTTAAAATTACCATAAAATTTGTAAAAACCCCATTTTATAGAAATATTTTCACCTTATCAAGTATAAGGGTCTACAATGTCCCATTTATTAGGATTTCACATTATAAAAACGTGGGTATAATTTATTATTTTAAAAAAAATCCATGTGTATCCTCTCCCCACCCCCTTATAAATGGTCAGCCCATCTCCTCACCTCTTTATAATTAAAAAGCCTTTTGGTTTAGAAAATATCTTCTAAAATATCTTTATTTTTCTCCTACAAAAAAATTATGGCCCTTGGTTTGATCATAAATTCATTATAGGAAGGAGTTTGGTGTAAACATGAAGTGGGTTCCTGAAAAAGAGGTATGGTTCTGAAATGATCATTCTTATTTTAATTATTCTTCCTTATTCATAAAATATTAATCAATAATTATAGTAAAAAAAATTATTTTATAAAATATAATTATATTTTATTGTGTTAATTTCATAACCTATATCCATCTCCACTTCTTTTAAATAGAAATGAAATCATTAATCGTGTGTATGATGGACAACCGCCTTGCGAACTGATGTAATTTTTTTTCCATAAAAAACTATCATGGTAAAATATAATGAGGTTTTTAATATATATATATAATATTTATGATATAAATTTACTTATATAATTATAATATCACATATACCTCATTACATTCCATTCCTTTTAAAATAAGATAATGTCGCTCTTGTGTACAGCAGACTACCTCCCCGTGATGCAATGGGATTTGTTTTTCACTTACGCTTTATATGTAATGTAATAAGGAAAATTTTAATAAATATATGTGATATAAATGAAATAATATCAAATTATTTTAAATTAATATTTTATACACTTCTATTACCCTTTCATCTGGTAAGGGAATGATATTGCTGCTCATGCGAACGTACGACCTACCGCCTCCACAAAGTGTTGTGATTTATTTTCCACGACCAACTTTTAAGAATAGTCATAATAATTTATGTAATGGGTAAATATGATATTTATAAAATTATGATATTTATGTATATTATTTATTTATATTTTATGTACAATAACTAAAACTTTCATGAAAAAACATTCATGAGAAAACAAGGAATTTTAACCCCTGAAACGGTGAAAATAATGAAATATTATTAACCAATGGGAGGTAAATGCTAGAATAGGGCCATATATGATATTATAAATATAATTATGGTTATTTTATAAATTAATAACATATTTAAAATCTTTATATATGAATTTAAATTACATTTAGCTAAATTAAAGTGTGAGGTAATAGATTTCATCTCAATTTCCATTTTATTGAGACATATTTTTTAATATTCACCTATTCACTTTTTTAAGGTGTATATACTACCAATATGATTTATTTAACATGAAATACAATTTAATAATTATAATTAATGTTATTTAAGTTTATTTTTCAAGGGGTTAAAACATAAAATCTACCTAAGAGGTAAAAATTATTGTACATTCTCACTTTCTTTTGTGATTGTTAACTTTATCTTGAAATGATCACTTTATTGTGAAACTTTTTCATTAGAAGTTTCATTTCACATAAATATAAAAATTATTTTTATCATGGATGTTATTATTTCTTAAAATTTATTCCATTTTTACATTCGGTTATTACTTTGATAGTTACTTTATTAACTCTAGAAATATTGATAAATTTGTATTCTTTAATCAATACAGATATTTAATGACGTGGAATATTGATTCATGAATTAATTATATTATTAAATATATGAGTAATTGTTTTGACATGTAGTTATGCTTGGTACTAGTTATAGATATCCCCTCGATGCATCTATTATTATCATGAGACAAATAATTTGGCCAAATCAAATGTACCTTTACCCATATTTTTAATCATTCAAATGAAATGTCTTGATATTAGTGGTATCGTGATGTATGAGATCATGACACCCAATAATTAAGAATTTCCTTTATTTAAAATTTAGTTATTATAATTATCTATTGGACTTTCTTATTGGTATTATCTAGGGGTTTATTTTATTCTCAGAATATTAATTTAATGGCATGTGTTTTTAGTTATTTACCTTGACATATTGATTACACCTTATACAATTATGATAGTAAAAGTATTTATTAAAAAGAATTTGTGTTTTTTATTTACCCTTATATGTTTATTATTCTTTATTTTTTCGTGATATCTTATATTGTATGTAACCCTAAGAGAGTAGTTCAGCTCACCCTTATTTTCTTTCCTTTCCCCGATATATAGAGAAGAAATATTTGAATTGGATTCATGGATGCAGATCATTTTCATTTTTTATGTATTGGGTTATATTTTTATTCCAAATATAAAATGGGTATCAGGTATGTATTTGGTTCTTCAAGACTGTTAAACTATTCAGTCCTTTAGGATGTTATCTCTTGTATCTCTTGCCAATGTAATAAAGTAGACATCATCTCTAGGTTACTGGAGCTAGATTCATTATAGTTTGTATCAATGGATGTTTATTAGAATCCTTGGGAACTATATTATGGAAAACAGATTAGGGAACATAAACCTATGATAGAAATTTAGGATAAATATAGAAGAACATCCTAATGTTTTTATAAGGAATACATTATATAGTTTTTTCATAGTAATACATCACTGGATGGATACTAGAAGTGGATTTGGATCTAGAATATATGTACCTAGGTGTAATAAAAATGGAAATGTCACATTGTTCATGACCCAATCATCTCCTCATGCACAAAAACAGGTCTTATGATGCATCTGGTTTGACACTCTTGGGGGATCTTCTTAGGATAATTCATAATTTATTTACAAACCATTTTGAACAATTTGAAAGTAAAGATATACCCAAAGAAACCAGGTTTATTATTCTAAGATTAATACTGCATAAATTTTTTAATTTATGTTAATTGTTGTATCATATTAAGAGTTATACATTATGATTTAGAATTCATACTTTTATGAGAAAATTTAGTATATTCCATTATTTAGAAATGGTGCCCAGATGGAAGAAGGGTATCAATACTCATAGACAATGTAGGGATTGCCCTGCTGATCAATCCGAAATATAATTTATTGCATTATAGAAGATAATGATTATATTAGGTAATCTTAATTAGGTTATGAAAAATAACCTTTCCCAAATGGAGTGACCTATTGTTCCATAATGTGATTCTACTGTGTTGGATCACATTGTGTGAAATAATCCCCATCATTTGGTCGAACTAATAATCCAATGGTAGATACCAAATGGATTAAGTCTCTTGAGAAGATATTTATATCCTTGGGATGTGATGAAAAGGAAAAGGTTACACTTATAGTGTATGTATTAAAGTTGATGTCGATCAATGGAGGTTGTTTATTCTAAATATTATGGAGGAATAAGGAATAGAATTCACAGAATGAATATATTTTAACGAGACATTCTTTGACAAATATTTCTCTCATAAGAAACAAAATGAAATGAAGATAAAGTTACTCATATTAAATCAAAATAAATAATAAAGTGTTACTGAGTATGAGGCTACATTTCTAAGGTTGTCTTTGTATTCTATATATTACATACACAACATGGAGTGCAAGATGGACCATTTCTTTGAAGGGATTAAGACAAGTTTCTAAATCATTTTGTTCTCTCAAACGTTTTCATCATATGATGTAATAATTTAATGATCCATCAAAACATATAAGGAATTATCCAGATATTACATGTTTAAGGGAAATTAAGAACATAATAGGTCAAATGAGAACAAATAAAAATAGAATTCATCAAAGAAGAGGAAGAGAACAAAGAAATTTCCAACTTGTGAGAAGTATTGAAATAATCATCCTAGGAAATACATAAAGGGATTGGGAGTTATTTGTAAGTGTGTAGATAATGGTCATGAAGATAAATAATAAAAAAGTAAGAAAGAAAACATTTTTATTCAGTGTCTCAACTATAGGGAGATGGTGTGGTAAACAAATTAATTCTCCAAGCATCAAGTTAATCTACCATAGAAGAGGCCAATGGGAGAAATTTAAGCTTATGTGGTCACTTCAACTAAGGTATAAGCACTCAATGATATGGTTGAAGGAACTTTAATCATATATTTATATTCAGAAAATTATTTATTTGATTCTATATCCTCACACACTTTTATATATTCCCAAATTTCCAAAATAAATAATATTTCCCTAGCACTTTAAAAGGGAATTTTTCAGTCAAAAATACAACTGGAAGTCTCACTGCAACAAGTATTTATTAATAAATCTCCATTATAAAACATAAAAATTCTATATTTGATTGAATTATTATCATTAATGTGGTTGATATCAATATAATACTTGGTATGGACTAGATTTTAAAATATTATGCAAAAAATTATTACAAAAAGAATGAAATTATTATTTGTGTTGAGTAAGTAGAATTACTTATCTTTAGATCAAAG
Organism: Viscum album; assembly: GCA_963277665.1. Lineage (NCBI taxonomy): Eukaryota > Viridiplantae > Streptophyta > Magnoliopsida > Santalales > Viscaceae > Viscum > Viscum album. Next base: position 388,184,839 of record OY728146.1, read on the forward strand.
ACATCATCATCTAAGACATGTATAGATCCACCCCAAGTAGTACTAATGAATGATATTCTTGGGGAATAAGATAATACATAATTTAAGGATGGATAAGGTAATCTTAAAATTGATGACGTAATTATTGTATAAGAATACATTGATGTATTTATTGAGTAATTACTCAGACATCCACAAAGTGTGAAGTTGGGTTTTCCATTGATTTAATCACTAATGAATTGACAATATAAAATACTCCCTATATAATGGACACTATAGAATTAGTGGATTTGAAGAAATAACTAGAGGAGTTTTGTGACAAGGGATTTATTCTCCACAGTGTTTCACCATGGGGACCCCATGTTCTTTTCATTATTAATAATGACGGATCTATGATTCTATACATTTATTATAGGTAAATCAGTTCTATTTTGATAACAAACAAGTACACTCTACCTCCCATGGATGACTTATTTGATCTACTTCTAACATCCCAATATTATTAAAAGATTGAATTTTGTTTCTTGGGTCATAAATTGTGAGTGAAGAAGGAATATATTCCAAACACAGCTTTATAAAAATGTATAGACATTACATGTTTAATGTAATTCTATTTATATTGACTAATTCAACCTCTGTTTTTTAAGGTTATAATGAACAGGGTATTCAAGAATATCTTGGTGATTTTTTTGTTATTCATTGATGATATCTTAGTGTATTCTAAAATCTATGAGGACCAATAGAATCACTTAAAAATCATTCATGATTCTATAGAGATTAAATATTTATGTGAAAAATTTAGTAAATGTCATTTATGGATTCAAGAAGTTTCTTTTCTTGGCCATATTGACCCCAAGTATGGAATCTCCGTTTATCCTATGAAGAAAAAGGAAGTTAGTGAATAGAATAAACCAATGAACATAATTGATTTACATAGTTTCATTGGTTTAGAAGGTTACTATCAGTGATTTATTTAGAATTTCCCAAATTGGATAACTCGTTAACCAAGATTACACATAAAGGGGTTATGTTTCTTTGGAAAAAGTAATGCGAAGAATTTATTAATGAACTAAATTAGAAATTGTTGAATACTCATACTTTGACTCTACCATCTAGAAATGATGGGTTTCTAATATATAGTGATACATATAAATAGAGACTTGATTGTTTCTAAATATAAAATGATAAAATTATTCCATATGAATCAAGGAATTTTAAGACTCGTGAACAAAACTATCCAACCCATGATCTTGAGTTAGAAGTTGTAATACTTCATTTGAATACATGGAGATGTTATCTCTTGGTGAAATATGTGAGATATAAATGAATAATAAAAGCCTAAAATATAGATTTTCATATAAATATTTCAACATTAAGAAAATTATATCACTTGAGCTACATAAAAAATATGATTTCCCAACAGATTATCACCAGAGAAGTAAAATAAGGTAGTTGATGCTTTGAGGTGGAAGGATCATGGAGTTTAGACCCAAATGAGGATTGAAGGGGATATTGTATTAATTGATCTAAAAAATATGGATATGGGAATTGTTAAGTAAAGATTTCACACCTTTTTCAAAATATTGTGAAACCATATTTATTATAAAAGATAAAAAGTTATCAATTTGATGTTGGGAACTTCCAAAGGAAAATTAAAGATGTGAATGATGGAAAATTAGAAGACTTTATTTATGAAGAAGGTGTTCTAAAATTTGGAAATATATTTTATGTTCCATCTATACCTAATCTAGAAATTGAGTTTTTAGATTATGTTCATTGCACTAATTTCACTATACACTCTAATAAAACCAGGATGTATAGAGATTTGAGGGAACATTTTTCATCAGATAACATGATGTGGTAAATTATAGGGTATGCATCAAGATGTTTTATTTTTCAATTGGTCAAAGATGAGGGATATCATCCTAGAGGATTCATGCAACTTCTTCATATTCCTAGTAAAAAATAATAATACATTACTATTTACTTTTTCACAAGACTACCAAAGACACCTAGGAATAATGATATAATATGGATTATTGTTGATCACTTAACAATATGAATATATTTACCTTCTATAAGAGAATACTTTCCTCTTGAGAACCTCATAATTACCAATATTAATGAATTTATAAGACTTCATGGTGTGCCTTTTTTATGATTTATTATCATTATCCCCATTTTAAATTGAAATTTTGGAAGATTTTTTATAAGGCTCTTGATAATGAGCTTTATTGGAGCACTGCCTACGATCCTCAACCTGATGGAAAGTTTCAAAGGACTATTCAAACAATGAATGAAATTTTTAGGCCATTATAACTTGAATTTAAAGGTATGTGGTATCAATATTTACCAATATTATAGTTTTCATAAAATAAAATTTTTCACTCAGTTATTCAAATGGCATCGTATGAAGAATTATGTGGAAAGAGGTTTCATACTCCACCATTTTAGGATGATGTTGGTGAAAGGAAATTTATAGGCCAAAAACCTTTTGAAGAGATAAAAATGGTAAATAATAACCATTCCCATATTAAAGAATCTTAAACTAAGCAAAAGATAAATACAGGTAATTGGAGGAAGGAATTGGAATTCTAATTTGGTGATCGTGTCTTCTTGGGAGTAACTCCATAGAAGGATATAATAATGTTTATTAAGAAGGTTAAAATGATACTTAGGTATATATAACCCATTTAAATACTTAAAATAATTGGAATTGTTTCTTACCATTTAAAAATTTCACTAATCCGCTCTAAATTACCTGATGTTTTCTATATATCATTGTTAAGGAAGTACATGTAAGACCCAATACATGTGCTCACCTATAATGAAATACAACCGAAACTAGATCTATTTTACTAAGAAGATACCGTCCATATTATTTATACTATAGATAAAATATTAAAAATTAGAAAACTTGATCAGTAAAGGTACTTTTGAGAGATCCAAAAAAAGGAGGAAGTAATGTGGGAACTAGAGGGTGTTATGAAGAAGAACTACCCTCATCTTTTTAAAAGGCAATATCTAAAATATTTTGGGGATTAAATTTTTATAGGGGTTAATATTCTAACACCATAATAATTTATGATTTTTTTCCTTTTAAATAAATTCAATCTTGTTGTTATCTTGTGATGCACTCAACACTGAGATTAAATGAAAAGTGATACTCTATTAAAATATTATTTAAAAATGACTATTATAACCATGTTGTTAATTTTGTGGGTATGAATAGGAATAAATAATTTTTTAAAACTGTTTTTTTACACATGTATAAAATAAATTCAATGGTTATATATTTATTATAAATAAAATAATAATCATTTGAAATAAAAAGAAATGTTCTCTGAAAAACATTATTTTTCCAAAATGTGGTTTAATCGCGCTTTGAACGCATAATTTGAAATTAATTTTTACCACTTTTAGAATATTTATTTGACTAAATACAAGTGATTTTTTAAATTTTTATATAAAAATTAACTTTGCGATATTTCTTTTTATTTTTCTAAAATGATTCATTTTTTGATGAATAGTGAAAATAATGATTTTTATTGGAAACTGCTTTTTGTCCAAATTTTTTAAAAAGTTAAATTATATTTTATTTTACTTTAAAGTAAAATTAATTAAATTGTGTTATAACATATATAATTTTGGTCAGTGGAATAAATTTCATATTGAATTTTTATATTAAAACCTTCTATACTTAAGAGAATTTTCTCTTTGGAAACCCACTTTTACATCACGTGTATAGGTAATTTTAAATTGAATTCTACCACTTTAGTGAATTTAATTTTAAAAAAATAGATTCCATATTTTAATTTGAAATAATTTATACTATATAATTATCTCAAATTATTTTTTTACCATTACAAATAGTAAAAATAGTAAAAATTAATTACAGTAGTTAAGGTAAAAACGGATTTACTGAGTGGATAAAATAAAAATGAAATAGTTAAGATGACTTTCCATGTTATAAAACCCCATTTTAAGAACATATTTTGAACTTAAAACCTATAATGTTTGATTAAAACCCAATTTTTAGGATTTTTCCATGATTATAATGTGGTTTTAACTGATTCTTCTCAAAACATTCATTTATGTCTTCGCCTCCACTTATAAAAGGCCACCCACTTACCTTAGATCTTCACACTTAAAAAATCATTTGGATAAGCCAATACATTCCCAAATCACTTCCTTAATCACCTATAAATATCATATATTCCTTTTTTGATCTTAAATCCGTCATAGGAATGATTTTGGTACAAACATAAAGAGCTCGTCTAAAGAAGAGGTAACGTTCTTAACCGATCATTTTTTTTATTTATTACTCCACATCCTTCAAATATTATTCAATAATGATAGTATAATAACACCATTATATAACATATAATTATATTTTATTATGTAAATGTAATAACATATATTCATATCTAGTTCCATAAGATTGGAAACAAAATCATCGATTATGTGTACGGTGGACTATTATCTCGCAAACCGAGGTAACTCATTTTACATCAACTCCTATCATGGTCAAATATAATGATGGGTTTGATATATATATATATATATAATATTTATGATATAATTATACTTATGTAATTATAATATCACAAATACCTTCTTAATTTCCATTTTGTTTAAAATAAGATAATGTCGCTCGTTTGTATGGTGGACTACCACCTCACGAAGCAATGTGATTATTTTTTCATATACACTTTACATGGAAGGTAATAAGGATAAATTTAATGAATATAAGTCATATATATGAATTTTTATCAATTATTTAAAATTAATAAATCATCCAATTCTTAACCATTTCACCAGTTAAGGGAATGATATTGTCGCTCATGCAAATGTATCGCATGTAGTCTCCACGAAGTAATGTGACTCATTTTACATGAAAAAAATTTAATAACTGTTATAATAATTTAACTAATTATTAAATATTATATTCATATGAAAGAACCTGGGTTTTTAGAATGGGTCAAAATCCTAACCCTGTTTGAAATTTTGACTTGTTTCTGAGAAAACTAGGTAAATCTGGAAAGTTCTGAAAAATTTTAGACTACACTCCATGTACTCTAAGGTACACGATGTGTATGGGATAGGCTCGTACCGGTTGTGTGCTTGACGAGTACATGTCGTGTTATGACCATGTAAGAATTTTATACTACATGGCGTGTAGTGTTGCTCGACATGTCGTGTGCCCTTGACCGTGTGGAGGCCATACATGGCGTGTAGGCCTGTTGGCTGGGTAGAATGTTTTTAGCAAGTACACGCCTTGTAATATTTGTACACGCTGTGTAGAGGGGTTGTGTATGGGGATATATATGGCCTATTGGTGATATCGGTCTGGTAGAGAAGCACATTCCTTGTATATCTATGTACATGCCGTGTAGTCAGTAGACAAATCCTTGGAGAAATATCAACCATTATATGAATAGTAAAATGATATAGGGCATGCAGTTATAATTACATGTCATGTACTTTCTTTTTTCGTTAAAATGGGAAGTATCCTTGTTTTGAGGCAAGGGGCAGTGGTTTTCATCCAGGAGACGCGAATAGACATTCGGTACATCAAATCCATCTCGTTTCTTCATCTGAAGTCGGATTAAAACATTGTTTGAACCATTTCAACCCCCTTGGTAAGTCCTTGATTCCACTTGAGTCATTCTTTGTGATTTATGTTCTAAGATGAGTTATAAGAGTTTGAGCGGTTTTGATTTTTTTTAGATCTACCATTTTTGAGACCAAATTAGAGGTTGTTATCAGAGGAGTATCATCTTACGAGTCTCGGGTAGGTGGTGCATACCTCTTTCTGGGTTTTCAAAAACTTTTGGGTGGTGCGACCTTGGGTGCTTTTTTGGGTATTTTGAGTGTGACCCTGTTTTACCCATTATTGCTTGTTTAATTGCTATTTTAACTATGTGATGCCTTTGGTTATGCCATGTTACCTGTTTTTCTTGAGCGGGGCTGGGTGAGTTTTTGTTGCTCATCAGGGCATTTTGGCAGGGGGATGACAAAATTATTATAATTTAATTGTATTGTTTTAAACTATTGAGTTTAGTTTATTGAACCTTGATATGAATTTTTGGAGACTTTAAAGACCTTAGTGCTAGTATGGGACAAAACATGGTTAGTGCATTTAAATTGTTTAGTTTTTTTAGGGCAGATATCTTTGTTCCTCCAGTAAATTTATCGGAGGGTAGACATCATTGTCACTCCGATTACTTATTAGAGGACAGGCATCACTGTTCCTCTGAGCTACTATTTCTTGGGCAGGCCTACCGGACGTTGGTACTTGAGACATGCAGTGTCAGGGGAACATGGTGTCAGGCTACATGACAGATATTATGGCATTGGTTGATGCAGCTGACACTCCAGGGTGGCTTCTGAGTATCAGTGGAGTTTGTGTTTCTTGTGTGCATCGTACTATTTATGGTTTTCTTTATAACTACATTCCTTCTTAAACACTTATATTAGGTACGTAGTGTAGGGTGGTATCCTACTGAGATTCGTCTCACACCCTGCATGGGCCCTTTGGGACTCGTGTAGACTTTATGAATTTATGTGTAGGAAATGGGCTATTGTTAGGAGCTAGACTTCATTAGTTTTTTCATGGAGATGGTATGGTCCTTCAGGTCTTTCCTAGCTGGAGTTTTTTTTTTACTTTCTTTCATGTATCATCATGCCTACTTGTTATGTAGCTACAGTTGGTTAGTCATCGGCACCCCTTTTATATCTATATATATATATATATATGTATGTATGTATGTATGTATGTATGACCTGATTTCGATGCATGTTTTGTTGTTCATTAGTAGTTATGAGTGATTAGCATGTTGTTCTGTTTACGTTCCACTGCTGTTGTTTATATTTATTTCTTCCGTTGTTTATTGATATTGAATTTGCCTTCGCTTTGTGGGTCTGTTTCAAGTCTGTTGAGTCGTTTATTCTACAGTATATTTATTATAATACTCGGACCTGTACCATTATTATCCTCTGATAGGGTATAGCCTCCCCACTATACCTATAAGACCCCCTCTTCTAGTCGCATCTTTTGGAGTTCAAGGAGGTGCACCTAAGGTAGTAACACCCAACCCGTTTAGCACTATTCGGGTGGCTGTTCAGGTCCGGGTCATTACAAAGTGGTATTAGAGGAGTTCTTGATAGGGATTTAGCAGCAGTGTCTTCCTAGAAACTAATGAGATTGAGACTTCTCTTTTTATTTCTATTTGTTTTACTATTTGGGATATGGTAGATGGAAGATATGTTGTTACTGGAACTAGGTTTCTAGCTTTTTCTTGGGTGCCTGTAGCCCTAGGTACAAGGGATGGACCAGGTTTCCATGGGTGGGAACTGCTGTTTTCTTTTTGCTCAGATTACATTTTATACGATTTCCACCTCGGTGACTCACTGGGTGCATGATTTTAGTGATTGTGATATGTAAACCTTGACCCAGTGTGGTAAAGAATAATTGTACCTTGGCTCGGTATGGAAAGGCTTGTTTGTTTGGATATTGATAGGCACATTTTTTAGGGTATATCAATTTCATAATTTCATTTATGCTTTCTGAAATGTTAATTCCATGTGAATAATATCAAATTTTCATGCTTTGTATGCTTGGAATGTGAATAGATGAAATTTATGATAGAATTGATTGTTAATTGTAATTTATTATTTCATGCTTATTATATATATTGTGAATTTCTTATGGTAAGAGATTTTGAGTATGGCTCTTTTATGAGCAGGCGGTTAATATGATTGAGGTGATTTTGATCACCAGGATTGGGCGACTAAGTCCACCGGCTGAGGCAACGTTAGTTGTCGGGACGGGCATGGCCCGAGGTACTTTTAATACTTGGATTTATTAAGGGAGGGTAAGAAGGCCATGAGACCAAGATTCCATGGGCATGGGTTATAGTGGGGGAGAGTAAGGGTAGTTGATTTATGCTGCCTCTTTACTACTTTCCTTATCTCTATTGAATATATATTTTCATATATATATATATATGGGTTGTCTGACCATTTATGGTATTCAACAGGTTCCTTTTAGTCAACTCAATGGAGCATGAGGTGGGAGATGCTATAGTGTCCTAGTAGCAGGATTCGGTTTAGGATCCAGTGTAGGCAGAGCATGACCCGCAGGTACAGGCTCAAGGATAAGAATATGTCTTGGATCCAGTGTAGGTAGGAAAAAATTAGGGTTTGGCAATGTTCGGACCATGCCTCGACGAGCATCTCTGAGCTAGACTGGTACTTGTCTTGCAGGGTATTGACAGAGGTGTGCATGGTACAGTGGCATATATGGCATATCTGACGCAGGAGTTCCGGTCGCAGCACCTGCCACATTTTTAGGGTGAGGGTGGTCCCCAGTCAGTTGAGAACTGGATAGAGAGCATGCATATTATCTTTAAGAAACTCGAGATGCCTCTAGGGCGGAGGGTCAAGCTGGCGACGTACATGCTGTGAGGACTAGAAAAGTGCTGGCGGGATGTTCATGTTCTGTTTCACAATCATGAAGGGCTATCATGGAAAGACTTCAAGGACAAGTTTTTCGAGAACCTTTACCTGGAGACACTGAGGTTAGAGAGAGCTCAAGAGTTCTTGAGGCTCCAGTAGGGAGACATGTCTGTCATGGACTATGCAGCTACTTTCACTGAGCTGTCTCACTTTTCACCTGGTATGGTAAGCGATGAGGCGACAAGGGTGAGGCGCTTCAAGGATGGCTTACGGAATGCCATCCGGATCCATGTGAATATCTTCACGCTGGGTTCATTCTCAGAGGTGGTGAACCAGGTGCTCAAAGCGGAGGGAAACCAGAGGGATATGCCCCACCTTGGTCGTGCAATGGCTTCAGGTGATGGTTCAGACAGCAGGAAGAAAGGAAAGGATGAGTTCCATTAGTGAAGTCATGACAAGACTCAGTTAGACCACCTCTTAGAAGTTCTTCAATGATTTTCTTTCATTGTGGGCATCCAGGACATGCTCGGACTCAGTGTTATCGGCCTGAAAAGGACTATCGGGCATGTGGACAGGTCGGGCATCTGGAGAGGTTCTGCTGATATCCTTCTCTAATAGTTGGTAGACAGGGACCAGGATAGATTGTGGCATCTGGAGTTGGTCCATGTTTGGCACCAGGAGAGGGTATCCGAGTTTCAACTACATGCAGAGGACATGACAGAGACAGCGTGACCCAGCTGAGGGGTCAGTCACCAGTGAATTGAGTATCACCGTAGGGAGGTCAGGCATCTGGCAGTCATACTTTAGGTTAGGTAAACATTGTGGAGCTACTAGGGGCTGAGGAGGCTAGTGAGCCGATGATGGTGAGAGGTAAACCACAAGTGTGGTCATGACTTTATTGTTTTCTTTTGGAATGACCTGTTGAGGCATATCTGCTTTTTGACTGCACGAGGTGCATATGATTCATGTGGAACAGTAGGTAGTAGCCTCGTTTTGAGGTAGGGGCGGTGGGTTTCATCCGGAAGACGTGAATAGCTGGCATGTATTTCAAATCCTTCCTATTTCTTCATCTGAATTCATATTCAAACACTTTTTGATCCATTGAAACCCCCTTGGTAAAGCCTTGATTCTTATTGAGTCATTCTTTCTGGTTTCTATACTAAGATGTGTTATATTAGTTTGAGTGTTTTTTATTCTTTTGTATATCTACCACATTTTAGACATAATTGAAGGATGTTATCGAAGGAGTATCATCGTATGTGTCTCGGGTAGGTGGTGCATACCTCTTTTTATGTTTTTGTGGACTTTTGGGTGGCACGACCTTAGGCGTGTTTTCGAATATTTTGTGTGTGACCCTATTTTACATGTTATTTCTTGTTTATTTGTTATTTGACGTATGGGATTCCGTTGAGTATACCATGTTACATGTTTTTCTTGAGTGGGGTCAGGCGAGTGGTTGTTTCTCATCAGGTAATTTTGGTCGGGGGATGCCAAAATGGTTATAATTGAATTGTATTTTTTTTAAACAGTTGAGTTTAGTTTATTGAAACATGATATGAGTTGTTCGAGACATTAAGTACATAGATACCGGTATGGGACAACACTTGGTTAATGAATTTCAACTGTTTAGTTTACTTTGCCTATTTAAAAGGTATTATTTTGATTTTATATGTAATTTCTGAATTGCATATGTTGGAACCATTTTGGCTATGTTGGGCGTGGCCCGGATATTCTTGAGTGATGCTGATCACATGTTGGGCTGGGCCCGAGTTACATTGGGTGGTTCTTACCATGGGATTGGGCATCATGGATGTCGACTTGAGGTAGGGTGGCTGTCAGGTTAGGCATGGCCTGATTTACTTGGATGGCAGGACCGTCAAACTTGAGCGGCTTGGTCATAGGGATGCGAGGTGTCAGAGGTGTTGTGTCTTGGGTACTATTTTGGTGATTTTTCCTCACCCGAAACCTTGAGTGGTGTGCACAGAGAGAGACTCTGTGATGTGTTGGTCTATACAACTCGTGTGCGTAGAGGACCTTGTTATTTGGGTGTTAGGTACTATTGTTTTGGGGGTGCTTGCCGTAGGAATCCACGTGGAAGGTGAGGAGCCTTCAGGGGATAGCATTGAGGATATCGGGTTGGGGGTAGAGGCTCACCATTATTTGATGGAAGACATCATTGTTCCTCCGATAACATTATCTGAGGGAAGACATCACAGTCGCTTTGGTTACTTTATTTGAGGGTAGACATTGATATCCCTTTGGTTACTTATTTTAGGACAGGAATCACTGTTCCTCTGAGCTACTATTTCTTGGGTGTGCCTACTGGATGTCGGTACTTGAGACAAGCGGTGTCAGGGGTCGCATGGCATCGAGCTACATGACAGAGACTCTGGCATTGGCCAAAGTAGGTGACACTCCATGGTGGCTGTTTAGCATTGATGGAGTTTGTGTTTGTTGTGTCCATTGTACTATTTAAGGTTTTCTTTATAACTGCATGCCTTCTTAAACACTTATATTAGGTACAAAATGTTGGGTGGTATCCTATTGATATTCGTCTCACACTCTACATCGGCCCTTCAGGACACGTGTAAACATTATGGATTTACATGCATGAAATAGGTCAGCTTCAGAAACTGGACTGCATTAGCTATTGAATGGATATGGTAGGGACCTCGAGGTCTTGCCAAGCTGAAGATTATTTTTTTTTCTTCCTTTCCTGTATCAGCATGCCTACTTGTTATGTATCTATAGTTAGTTATCCATTGGTTCCCCTTTTATATATATAGATATGTATGACCTTTGTTGGATTCATTTTTTGTTGTTCAATAGTCGTTACAAATGATCATCATGTTGTTCTATTTACTTTTCGTTGTTCTTGTTTATATTTATTGCTTCAGTCGGTTATCGATATTGAATACTCTTCTGCTCTGTAGGTGTGGTTCGAGTATGTTGATTCGTTTATTCCACTACATATTTATTATAATACATGGACCAATACCATTATTATCCTCTAAGAGGGTATATACTCCCCACTATACCTATAAGACCCTCGCTTCTAGTCAACAGCCTTTGGAGTTCGGGGAGGTGAGCCTAAGGTAGTAACACCTGACCCATTTAGCATTGTTCGAGTGGATCTTTGGGTTCAGGTCACTTCATCATAACATTATTATCAATATTTATATGATGTATTTATATTATATTTACATGAATTGTAAATTTTTGGGAGAAGTATGGGTGAGAAAACAAGGCTATCAACACCAGAAACAGTGAAAATAATGAAAATTTATTGAAAAATGGGTTATGAAATGTTATAATAGAATCATATATGATATTATAAATATGATAACTATTTTTTATATATTAATAAAAATATTAGAACCATTATACATGATTTTAAATCATTTTCAACTAAATAAAATTACCAGTCAAGGGATTCCATCTCTATTTCCATTTTGTTGAGACATATAGATTAAAATATACCTATTCACTCTTATGTGATGTATATACTTACCATTTGATGCATTTAACATGAATACATATTTATTCATGATTATTAAATTTTATTCCTTAAGGGGTTAAAATTTAAAAGTTACTAAAGATGTAAAAATCATTGTATATTCTAACTTTCGTTTGTGATTGTTAACTTTATCTTGAAACAATCACTTTCTTATGATAATTTGAGTTATAAATTACATTGATATTAAATATACTAAATATTTATATCATTGAGATGATTATTTATTAAACTATATACCATTATTACATACATGTCTTACTTTAGAAGTTATTTGATTAACTGGATAAACATTCATAAATCTATATTCGTAACTTAATATAGATATTTGATGATAATGAATATAGATTCATGAATTAAATAAATTAATTTATATATGGGGATTGATTTGGAAAGGAAGTTATGGATCGGTCCTGGTTATAAATATCGCTTCGATGCATCGATAGGTCACATGAGACAAATTAGTTTGCCAAATCAGTTGGGTTTTTACCTATAGTTTTAGACTGTATTATGAAAGGTCTTGATAGTAAAGGTATCATGATGATTGAGATCAGGATATATAATAATTAATAATTTACTTAATTGATAATTCATTAATAATTTTTATCCATGAAATTTTCATATTGATATTATCTCTGGGTGAATTTGATTCTTATTTTACTGATTAAATGGAATGTGTTTTATATTATTTTACTTTCCTTATATATTATACCATATCTAATTATGGTGTCCAAGTTTTTTATTAAATGGTATTTTGGTTCTATTTTTTATCTTTTGATATTCATTATTCTTTACTGATTCATGATATCTTCTTCTGTATGTAACCCTTAGTAGATATATTTCTCACCCTTATTTTCTTCCTTCCCCATGATATGAAAAATAATTCCTTTCATGAGTATTAAGGATGTAGATAATTTTATTTTGTTAAATATTATGTTTTCTTTTATTCCCAATGTAAAATGGGTTTCTTGAATGTATATGGTTCTTCAAGACTACTAAATGATTTGGTCCTTCAGTATGTGATTATTTATATCTTATACTAATGTAATAAAGTATATAATGGATCTGGATTACTAGAGTAGAGTTTTTTACATAAAATACTTGATTGTGTGGGAAGGGGTCGGTAATAATACTTAGTATGTATTTCCCATGCAGTGAGACAACACTGAATTACTAGTAGTATCTATGTAAATCATCAATGTATAGAGTGTAGAAAACAAAAGTGTCTCAAAAAAAATAATTAATAATGTCTAAATTGATTATAAATTAATAGTGAGATAACCAAAACATCACATACACAGATTTTGCATCACTTCACATAGTTATACATTACATCTCACAATTACATCGCACTACCAGAATCTAAATATTTAGTGTCTTTAGATATTGGATTCATAATTTTAATATTACACAATAATGACTTAACATCTCTTATAAAATTTTATTCACATGATTTCCATTTAGAAATATCCTATATAATACTCCTCTTTATTACCTAATAAAAAGGTTAATGTTAGAGGATTGGGTGAGCTCAAATTCATAGTAAGGTAAAAATGTAGTGAGTCTAAGAGAACATGTCATCATATCGTGAGAACGAGTGGATAATAACATGGGATAAATGTAATGATTAAAGGGATAATTTATAGAAACCTCAGAAGTAATCATAATAAATGATAAAAAATAATAGATCCAATCATAGGAATATATAATCATAATAGTTTCATCATGAGTGTGTAGTAATAACTATGTCATAAGAATGTGAAACCATAAAAATTAATGATCCATGGTACCATAAATTTGTAATGTGAGACAATAATAATCCTATAAATCATAACATATTTCGATGTTAACAACCAATAAATTCATATCATATTCAATTACGATAACCACATATGTACCAGAGTATAGTTTACTTAGGCTAAACACCAGTGTTCTATAACAAATGGACTTAAACTAATGGTCTAATCCCATAGAAATCTATTAAGATATAAATAATTACCCAATTTACCGTAGGGATATAAAATTTGGGTCCCAACCCAAATTTAATGATAAAAAAAATTATGTGTTCCATAAGATATCAATCATACATCGTAGGTTGAAAAACCCCACAGAAAAAAAATGGGTTAAAAAATATTTTTATATGGTTTCACTTAAGAAGAAATCTGAAATGAGATCAAATAATATCTAAAATTCAGTCACCTAAAAATATCATATCATAAGATAATTTTTATGGTGATAATGTTGGACTCTAATATTTTTCCACCACATCTTACTTTATCATAAGTTTTATTGATCACAAAACCCCTCAATTTTATTTCTAATTATTTTTATTGAATTATACAGATTAAAATTTTAAAATTTATAAATATGTTTTTATAATCTATTTACAATTGAATTGAATATTTTTTAAATTCTATAATATTATGTTCAAGATATACATTCTGTATGAAACTACTCTAATGTTATAATTTCTAGAAATTTCACAATGTATATAGGACTTATATTGAAGATAAGACTTCTGAAAAAGGATTAAATTTTGACACAAAGTATTATGATCAAGTAAAAAAGAAATTAAATATATGAAAATGATTAAAAAAGACTTATGAAGAGATAGAAAATACTTTCAATCAAACAAGTCATATAATCAGAAAGGCATATGAAAAAAACTTACAATCAGACCCCAAAGTATTATGACTAGAGGAATACTTTATGTTCAAAATAAGTTGTGGTACTTTATTAAAGTATTATAATGACCAATAAAGTCATATGATTGGATAATGAATAATAATCATAAGTCTTACTTTACTAAAGTATTTTGACATTGCGTACTAACTAGTAATATTGATATATTTTATTAATATTTTGAATTGATTTATTACTGTTTTAGTATATCAAGGAAAGTACACACAAAATTCAGTTTTATCAAAAGTAGAGATATTTAAATAAGGAAATACCATTGTAATTAAATCTATTATTTCCAAGAAGATTAAATTTCCAAGGAAGATTCAAGATTCCCCAACACAATACTCTAGTTTTTTTCTATTTTAAAAATAAGTCAAATGTAAATAGAAAAGAAAATTTTATTTTTTAGTATTATATTATTTACTCATGACCTCATGAATTAATAAAGATAATTTAAAACTCATTAGTGAATTGTTGTATATATTCAAGACTGTATTTTGAGAAACAATCGATCTATAAATGCACGCATACTATGTTTCACTACCCGTTAATGTTGTGTGACTTAAAGAAAAAATTTATTACTCTCTTCCTTCAAGTTATATCTATAGAAAATGTAGTTCTTCATAGACTCTTTTAATGTCTATTAAATATCTAGAAAAAATTATCATTTATCAGTTATTACTAGAAAATGTATGTTGAACTAGCAACCTTTATTCACACTACTATAAAACACACATTTAACAGCACAATAAAGGGACATTATCACTGCTAGAAAAGCACTGACTACCTCAGTGTAGTTAAAAGTTCAAGTCTTTATCAGTGCTAAAAAATCACTAATAATTGGGAGATTTACCGGTAAAAATAAAAGTGATGATAAATCATACTTTTATCAGTGCTTTTAAAATCACTAATAAAAGACACCATCTATCAACACTTTTATTAGTGCCGATAAAGAGATCATTTATCAGTGCTTTTAGATGTGATGATAAATATACATGTAACAGTGCTTTAATAAAGCGATGATAAAGGAATACTTTATCAGTGCTCATAAAAGCACTCATAAAGGATCTATTTATCAATGCTTTTATTACCACTGGCAAATTCTATCTTTATCATTGAATTTAGTATCACTAATAAAGCTCAAAACTACAATGTGATGTTACAGAACACTACAGCACCAAAAGAGCTACAATGTGCTATAATAACACACTACATCACAATAAACATCAACAAATATTACTAAAATAATTAATATAAATGAAATAATATTTATAGTATAAATAAGACAAAAAAATACAATTATAGAGTATGTCAGTTGTTTTCATCACTAAAATTAATGTAAATTTTGAATAAAAAAACAAACATTGAGTCATACCAGTCACATAGTGAGTCGAATTGCACTATGAATGATTCCTACAGGTCACAAATGACTTATGGATCATTTTCTTAATGTAAAAAAAACAATCCGAAAGTATTTTCTCAGTTTTTATTATGTCAGTTTTGAATAAAAATATGAACCTGCAGTTATACCGGTCACATTGTGCGTCGGATTATGGTGTGGAAGATTCTTACACATCACAAATGACTTAGGGATCATTGACCTAAAGTAACAAAACAATCCGAATGTGAAACCCATTTTTATTTTTTATTTAAATCTATTTATGTTACTTATGATAAGGGGATAAAGCCACAAAAGATCTCAAACCAGACAATGAACCTGCACATAAGTCACAAAGAGTAATTTCTACAATAATAAATATCTCAAAATAGGCACGATAAAAATAAGGGAACTAATTCATTAAAGTATAACCATTTAAAGGTTAACATTTAGAAAGAAAAAACCATTTGAACTATGAAAGGATGATTTCATAATACTTTTATAATGATAGATTAACATATAAAAGCCATAAAATGAAAATGAGGAAACTCTGAACTTCTTCACCCCAACACGAGAGACAATAACAGATCTAATCTGTTGTATGCTTCCTTCACAACAAATCATCCAAAAACACTTCCTCTACACACTTCATAAAATGGATATCCCTTTAGAATAGGGCACACTCATTGATTCCTAGATAAAGACCCCCAATGAAAAGATAAGATTTCAATAGATCCTATGACACAACCTCCAGTGAAAAGGGAACTATCTATTTGTAGTGTTCAATATAAGCCTTAACTGTTAGCTGACATTTCTAGACACTAATGAGATCTTCCATTTTATTCAACTTCACCTCCTCTGGTATAATCCATCGGAAAAATAAAAACATAAAAACCTCCCACCTCAAGGAAACTTGCATCACTGGCAGGGCAAACAATTCAAATTCTTCCAAAGTCATACCCCCAAGAAGACCCAAAAATGCACTAACTCTAACGGCCTTGGGAGTTCCCAATACTCTGAATACACTCTCTACTTCTTCAAACCACATAATTTCCTCTAAAAAACCAAGATTTGAATGGAATATGGGATAAAAATTAGGATAACCAGAAATAGGGTGAGACCCACTAGATACTTCACAGACCTTTCAAGGCGGCATATTTTAAATTACAGAAAAATCATAAAATCATGTTCATAATCAATTCTTCACCTACCCACACATATAAAAATGATCATAAGGAATATCAAGGGTCACAATTACCAATTTTTCACAAAACCCAATAATTTACTAAATTTTAAATCCAAAATATTTTCCTTTAAAACATATTTTTTCTTTCCAATCCAAGATCATTTGAAAGAAATAATTTTAATTTTCAAAATCACTTTCATTTTAAAAGCTTAATCCCATAAATCAAGACCAAACAATAAATAATTCGTATTAAACAACTGAAATGAGGAACTGGAAGTCATGCTTAACCTGACAACATGGTATTGGGTCATTGTTTACTCAGTATACGAGTTTACTATGATTAAAAAGATCAAAAACCCCCTAGAACTAATAAAATATAAAAAGTACCACCATATACATATTACCAGGCCATCATGATCTTTGTTGTGTTAATATTGGTCCAACGTACACTAGCCTATAAACACGTACATGGTTCCATTCCATCAAGTACTCAGTGCCTACCACACAAAGGTACCTCTATCTCCTCATCAGTCACTCATATAAAATACTCTAACCCCTCTTTTCCCTACCCTTTAACCCAAACTACACCCAAAATGAGACTAAGATACTAAAATTAAAGGGGATTACATGGTTAGATCAGATGGGGCATTTAAAACCTCCAAAGCCTAAAGAATTTCATACTAAGTAAGATTCAACCAGGTTATTGAGGGAACAGATTCAACCATTGGGTTTTCATAAGTGTGAGGATAGATATTAGGAAATTTACTAGGATTTCCCAAGAATTTTAAATGGTTTCATGTATTTTGAGGTTAATTTCATCTTATTTATAATCCATTAGTGATCCAATATCAAGGAAACATAAATAAATTCATGATAATTAACATTAAATTACAAGGGTCACCCATAATGGTTGTTGTAGGATATTGGTTGTCTTTGATTAGTTTCAAAATGTTTTTGAAATAACATCACTCTGTCTATTATTTCTCGGACAAGACTATGGATATTCATAAGAGATTCTTCTATATTTATCCAAAATTAAGGATAGTGAAAATTTATTTCATATAATTCCCCATACATGATCATCTAGATAAGTGATTGATAACTGTTTTTATAAGAGAATTCCACCATTAAAAGTTAACCCATCTAGGAACCACTAATGTCAAGAATTAAGGCTTAAATAATATCCCTCCATATTAAGATAGTCTGATTAGAATGGTCTTTAGTCTATAGAATAGTACAAGTATAAAATATCACCCATAACCTCATTGAAAATTAATGTTCTTGATATAACCAAGATAAAAACATCATATCCCTATCACTTACAACATATGATGGGACACATAAAAGCATTATTATCTCTTTGACATTCAATTAATCAAGTTCATCAACTGAGGAATCCTCTTCAATATGTAATAATTTTTTTCATCCTAGTTAGGTGATCCACTATAACCCACACTACATCTTTCTATTTATTTGATCTTGAAAAACTGATCAAGAAATCCATCATGATTTTATCCCATTTTCTAATAGGTAAAGAAGTTATTGAGAGTATTTATTGGTTTTTTTTATTTTTCCTCCACCATATCATAGGTAAACAATTTAGTGAGGAATAATACGATTAATTTCATCATTAAAGGCCATACAAATTGGTGACTAACATCACAGTAAATCATTAAGAAACTTACATGATCCTAGAAGAGTCACGTTGGTAGTGGCGAGAAGATGAGATGTAGTTTTCATCAAGGTTAATAATAATGAAAAAATGAAAAACATAGAACCCAAAAGATCAAACAATGATAGGGGAAAAGTATAAAATAACATGCATTGGATTCTAGCCTTGATTCATCTGAGGTAACTTAGAGGAGTCGTGCCAACAAGAGAGGAGTTTTGTAAGAGCCTAAGAATCATGACTGACTGAGTATCAGTTAGGGTTCTTTTAAATAGAATAAGAACACATTTAAAAACACTTTTAGAAAAACATTGATAAATATCCCTTTTATTAGTATTAAATTGATAAATGCTAAAAAAAAGAGATATTTATCAGTGCTAAAATTTTAGCGTCGATAAAGGATTTATTTAAATAAATTTATTATAATTTTATAATTGTTAAATATATATAATTAATTATTTATAATTATATAAATACTTATTTATTAAATAATTATAATATATTTATAATAATTATAAATAAATAAAATTATAATATAGAAAATATTCATTTATAAATACATTTATTTATAAATATTAATTTACAAATATATTTTTAACATTATAATTGGATATATAATCTTAAATACATGCATTTTGAAAATGATTGTATTTGAATAATTCTAAATTAGCACACTTTAAAAATATTGAAAAAATACATAAATTTTATTAATTAAATATAAATATATTAATTAAAGTTGAATACATATATAAAATACTAAAACCTAGTAAATAAATATTTATAAATAAATAATAAAAAATGGGAAAATTAAAAAATAAATAAAAATATTAAAAATATTAAAAATGAAATCCCTAACTATAATAGTAATAAAAATAACTAAATAAAATTGACTGATTAAAAACACAATATGTTTTTCTAGATATTGTCGATATATATTTGTGTGTGCATTTGAATATAAAACTACATTAACTACATACATACATACATATATATGTATGTATGTATGTATGTATATGTATGTGAAATTAATGTAACACACGACGTTTGATATACGTTAAATTGAAAAATCATACAACATTAAAAATGAATAAGACATTAATATGTTTTTAATTCACATTTTATTCATTTTATATATATTTATATTTAATATATATTATTATTAATATTTATAAAAAACATATATATATTATACTTATCCATTTTTATTAATAATTGTTTCATTAAAAAAAATTTAAATAATATTTTAATTTATTCATTTTTAATATTTTTTGTTTAATTATGTTTTCATTTATGTATCTAAATTTAATATATACTATTTATCAGTATTTATAATCTATATATATTTATATTAAATTTATTCATTTTTATCAATAATTATTTAATTAATAAAATGTTTAATATTTTTCTTAATTTACTCATTCTAAATGTTTATTTTATTTAATTATTTCATTTTATTCATTTTAAATCTATATATTTAATATATACTATTTATTAATTTTTAATATATATATATATATATATTTATTTATATATTTGTGTGTGTGTGTGTTCGATTTATTCATTTTTAACAATAATTATTTAGTTAATGAAATTATTAAAAAATAATTTATTTGTTCATTTATTTCATTTTATTGTGGACCTTTATCAATTCTCTATTTTTAGCATTGATAAAAGTTACTTTTTATCAGCACTAAAAATAAAGGAATGATAAAAGGTGACCTTAATTAGCGATAAAATAAAGCGTAAATAAAGGAAACCTCTTATCAGCCCTTATTTTAGCTCTGATAAAGATACAATTTATCAGCACATTTTTCTAGTGCTAATAAATGTTGGTGCTGTTAAATTTCCATTTTTTAGTAGTATCATGTATTCTTTTACTGTGTATACACACATTTTATGAGCATGTAAATGGAAATTATGGGTCTTATAAAAAGGTATATTCTAGTAGCATCTATAGGAATCATTTTTAACAAGATGCAGTTACTTTCAATCAACTATTGAGGTCCCCAAAAAAATGAAATGCCTCTTTAAAATCACCAATCCCACTAAGAGAGTGATTGGGGGAGTATATTAGGTTATCTTTATGCCTTGAACCACTAAAAACCTCTATGTTATATTCCTTATCTTCAATTTTTAGATATTACTTCTTATTTGATTTAGACTACAAGATAGATTTGTCTTTCAGTTATAAAGGGGAAGTTTTAAGTTGAAGAAAATTTTTAATAACTCAATTCACCACCCCCCCCCCAACCACCACTTCAATCATTATGTAATTCCTTTGGGAAAACATTTGGTATCCGAGCAATTCAATTTCAAAGTTCTCAACCTTAATCTATTGAATTTGGAATATCATTTTCCAAAATTTCTAAAATGGTTGATTACAAATATAGAATTTCTGTGATTAGAGTGAGATAATTAAGTGGAGAAAATTTTGGATGTCGTAAATCTAGAATGATTATCTATTTGAAGAACCTTACTCTAAAGTTCTATTTAAATTTTATCAAGCCTTATGAAATTTCAAAGGGTGAACTAGAGACATGGGATTATATATCCAAGAATGAATATGATATCAACTCAAAATATATGAATGTTATTTTTTGCTGAATAGGTCTTGATGACTTTAACTACGTTTTATAGTGTAGTAAAACCAATAAAATGTATACTACTATTTCAGTTGTAGATAATGGAGATGAAAATATTAAGGAAATTACCTATAAGACTTCCAATAAAAAATTCGACACTTATATAAAGACATATAGTGAGAACTTAACTCAAATGAATGGAAGAAACATAGAAATTTGAAATGATGTTACTAATTTATGAACTCATATACTTCAAACTAATAAATATATGAATGTTATAAGAGTATTTCCATCAAAGTGAAGTGAAATTTCTACTTCCATCTAATAATAGAATCCATTCAAGAATGAGAAGACAAAATAATTTATTGGAACTCTCATGATGTATGAAACATGAATGGAGGATGAAGTATCAGATCAAAGAGTAATCAAAAAGTAAAATTCTACCTTGAAATTTTATACTTATTAGAAAGATAAAAAATACAAATAAAAAATACTATCTAGCACAACCAGTGAAGAAAATAAAACCTCCCAAAATATGATAGGGAACCTTCTCGGTTTGAAAGAAAATTCAAAATTTTCTTCAATAAGAGAAAAATATATTGGTATGTATTTCAATAATTATAATCAATTTGAAGTATATTTAAAAGAATTTTGATACTATGAATGTAATAATTGTGGGAATATTAGGCCAGATTACACGTTGTTGAAGGAAAAGAAAAAATTATAGAAATTTTTTGGAAAGAAATAAGATTATAAGAAAAATGAGAATAATGTAATGATATCCACATGGGGTTATTCTAAATACTCCAATGGTAATTAAAATTCTAATTTAGATTATGAAAATCAAACCAAAAATCCAACATGTGATTTTTAGCATTAAGATATAAGGTGAAACCTTTTTATTATTCTTCCTGTGAATATAAATATAAAAACTATTATTTTGAGTTAACTTGTGAATATTTATCAATACTAGAAGATAACATTAAATAACTATATAAAACACATAAAACATTAAACAAATATTATGATACTATTGCAAAAGAAAACATATAATTAATGAAAAATATTATAATTAAAATATAGTATGTATTATTTTATTTCTAGTTGGGTCATCCATGATATAAAAATAAAATAATTAATTTCTGAAGTTAAATAAATATATAGCGTTTAAAATTTATTTACTAAGATGAATAATTATCTCAACCAAATTCCAAGAAATAAAAAATCAAAAAAGGTAAACTAATTATATAAATTAATGGAAAAAAACTATGTTATATAAAAACTATTTTTTTCATAGCTCCAAAAAAACATCTACAATATTACTTTTTCATACTACATAATCAATGTTCTATGAAAATGATTTTTATCTTATCAAACCTATATTCCGTATTATTAGAAATTATTTTATTTAAAAACATTTATTTAAATTTAAAGATTTATATTTTTGGAAATACAAAAATATTTGTGTTCCAAAATATTTGATATCTAACACTACTGTAAAAAAAATAATTTGGGTACCAAAGAATCTCTGTGTTTAATTTTTGCTTGTAGGTAATAATCCATAAGAACAGTAATTCAAAAATATTTATTGATGGTGTCTATTCAATACATATAAGCATATATTTTTAAAACATTCACTCACTATCAAAAATTGATAGATAATATGTCACCTTTGGTGATAATTCAAAAGAAAAATCACGTGTGTTGGTTTAGTGGGAGTTCAAAATTTACTTTTTATCAATAAATTTATATATGTTTAATGGATAAAACATAATATGACAAGTATCTCTCAATGTTTTATGATGTTTTTTATATTAATTTTATAAAAATTCATATTTTTTACTTTAAATATAAACTACATAAATTTAGTGTACCTAGAAATAAAAAAATTTATACTACAGATTTATATTCTCTGTGTGATGAAAATTTGAACTCTTTGAATACCAAAATTAATGAATCTTGGATTTTTATAGAAGGCTTGGAAATTTAAATTTCAATTATTTAAAAAATATATCTAATGAGAAAATAATTTTTGGTTTTTCTCAACAGAAATTGAAAAAAAACTACACAATTTATTTAAAATGGAAAAGCAACACAAGTTATATTTAAAACAAATTAAGGATGTTGTTCATTCTATATCCCTATAACATATACATAAAAATATATTTGGGCCATCTAGAATATCTAGAATTATAGGTAAGTATTTTTTATATTTTAGTTAAATTTTTTAAAATATTTACTTGTGTTTATTTCTTATGAATTAATTGTGAAGTTTGTACTATTTTTATAAATTTATATAATCTTATTCAAAATGACAAAAATGATAAATGTTTATTTGAGAAGTGTAAATGTGAGAGTTTGATAATCATAAATTCAATTTATTTTTTTTTTCAAAAAATGACATCAAACATATATTATCTTCTTATAGGATGCCTCAATATAATTCTGTTGTTGAAAGTGTGAAAGGAACTTTGCATGAAATTGTTTGGACTATGTTTT
This sequence comes from Viscum album, assembly GCA_963277665.1. NCBI lineage: Eukaryota > Viridiplantae > Streptophyta > Magnoliopsida > Santalales > Viscaceae > Viscum > Viscum album. The sequence continues at coordinate 388,208,788 of OY728146.1, forward strand.
GTTAATATAGCATGACCACTCTCTTTTGGTATGAAGCTATTAAAATATTATGTTATGTCATAAATAGTTTTTTAGTAAAGCCTTTCTTGAAGAAAAAAACCTATCAGCTATTAAATAATATATAACCAAAGGTTGGATATTTAATGTTTAATATATTTAAAATGGATATATTGAATTCTAAAGAGAATCTTGGTAAGTACAATCCAAATTTTGATGAAGGAATATTTATATATTTTTCTACCACTTCCAAATATTATAGAGTATTCAATAATATGGTAAAAATAGAAGAATATTATAATCATGTCCTATTTGTTTAAAGTGGCACATTTAATCACAAAAAAAATTTCCAATTGATGAATAAAGTGATTTTATAGGCAATCCGATACTTGAACCTCTCTTTAACAACCAAAAAGGATGATGATTTCTATCAAGATATATTATAATTTAGTCCTAAAAGGATTAAATAAAAATAACCAAAAAAAATTTCCCTAGAAATCATAGAACCCTTAAAACCCATCTCTTATAAACTATTATTAGAAGCTTGTATGAGGGGGTTTTGTAATGACCTGGACCCGAACAACCACCTGATTAGTGATAAACGGGCCGGGTGTTACTACCTTAAGTGCACCTCCCTGAATTCCAAAGGCTGTCGACTAGCAGTGAGGGTCTTATAGGTATAGTGGGGGGGTTATACCATCTTGAAGGATAATACTGGAACTGGTTCGAGTATAATAATAAAGATGCAGCGGAATAAACGACTCAAAATACTCGAACCAGACCCGTAGAGTAGAAGAACATTCAATTATGATAAACAGTGGATGCAATAAATATAAACAATAGTAGAGGAAAGTATACAAAACAGCATGTTGATCACATATGACTACTACAGAACAAAAAACATGCATCTAAAAAAGGTCATACATATCCATATAAATATATATAGGGCGACAATGGCTAACCAACTATAACTGCGTAGAAATTGATCATGATGATATAGGAAAGAAAACAAAACAAAATAAACTCTAGCTAGGCCAGACCTCATGGTCCATACCATCCCCATGCAATAACTAAGGAAGCCCAGCTCCTGAAGCTGACCTCTTTCCTGCATGTAAATCCATAAAGTCTGCATGCGTCCAGAAGGGCCCATGCAGGGTGTGTGACGAATCTTAGTAGGATACAACCTGACGGTGTATACCAAATATAAGTATTTAGGTAGGCATGCAGTTATAAGGAAAACAGTAAATAGTATGATGCATGAATAAACATAAACTCCATTGGTTCTTAGCAGCCACCATGAAGTACCACCTTCTTTGCCCAACACCAAAATCTCTGTCATGTAACCCGGCACCATGTGCCCCCTGACACAACATGTCTCAAGTACCGACAACCTGATGGCACGCCCCATAAATAGTAACCTGAAGGATCAGTGATGTTTTTCCTCAAATAAGTAACTATAGGGACAGCAATGCCTTCCCTCAAATAATGTAACCGGAGGGACAGGGATACCTTCCCTTAAATAATGTCACCAAAGGTACAACGAAGTTTATCCTCAAATAACGTAACTGGAGGGACAGCGATGTCTTCCCTCAAATAACGGTGAGCCTCTACCCCAACCCGATAGCCAAAATGCTATCCCCTGAAGGCTCTTCACCTTCAATTTGGCTTCCTACGACAAGAACCCCCAACCAATAGTACCTAAACTGCAACTAACAGGGGACTATACCCACACAAGTGGTCAAAACCACCTCATCACGGAGTCTCTCTGTTTGCACACTACTCAATGTTCTGGGTGGGCGGTAATCACCAAAATATTATCCAAGACACAAAGTCTCTAACACCTCATTTCACTATGACCATGCCACTTAAGTTTGATGGTCTCTCCATCCAAGTAACTTGGGCCATGCCCAACCTGACAGTCATCATGCCTCAAGCTGACTTCCATGATGCCTAATCTTGTGGTCAGAACCACCCAATGTAACCCAAGACAAGTCCAACCTCTGATCTACATCACTCAATAATATCTGGGTCATGCCCAACACAAACAAAAAGGTTCCAACATATGAAATTCAGGAATTGCATATATACACATTTAAACAAAACACATAAACTGCTAAAACAATCTAAACAGTTGAAATACATGAACCAATTGTTGGGCCTTCAGGCTATGTAATGGGTATCCCTCTACCCAGTCTAAAGAGGTCTTTGCTTTCAAATAATTAATTGAGGCTTCGGCCCCAACCTTTAAAAAAACACAAAGAAATTCAGTTTTAACCATTTTGGCATTCCCCCGCCAAAATGCCCCAATGAGAAATAGCCACCGACCCTACCCCACTCAACCAACATAGGTAATAGACCATACCCAAAGGTATCCCATAGGCCCATGAATAATTAAATGGGAAATAACATGTAAATTAGGTTCTCCCTCAAAATACCCAAATACGCACTTTAAGCCGCGCCACCCAAAGGTCTGAGAAAGCATAAAAGATGGTATGCACCATCTACCTGAGATTGGTATACATACATACATCTGATATCGAGATATATTTTGAATCTGATCTTTATAGATTTATGTTTCTTTCAAAACATAGCAACTCTTCTTGGATGGAATTTGCGATGTGCGGGGAAAGGAATCAATAACAGAATAGGGTGTGTGGGTTTAGCCTTGCTGTTGCAATCCCGAAGCCACCAACGGATTGAAGAATGAATGAAAGATGGAGAATATAGGTCTTGGTATGTTCTTTGGGTATTCAGAATAGATAGGTCCCCAATTTGGGGAAGAAGAAGATGTTTTATGAAATAAGACGCGACGTCCTTTCACTTAAGTGGAAAAAAAGTACATGGTGTGTATTTAAGAACTACACGCCGTGTAGTGGTCTTTTCCGGACTCTTACATAATATGGGTAGCCACATTGATTGGATGCTCTACATGGGATGACACACGGCTTGAAACTAGCCTGTATGCAGATTAAAGGATACACGGCTAGTCGAGTAACACAACATGCCATGTAGTATAATATTTTTACACGGTCATCACACGACATGTACTCGGCGAGCACACGGCCAGTACTCGCCTAACCCAAACACAACGTGTACTTGAAAGTATACAGTGTGTAGTCTGTAAATTTTCAGAACTTCCCAGATTCTCCTAGTTTTCTTAGGAAAAAGTCAAAAATTCAAACAAGGTTGGGATTTTGACATGTTCTAAAAACCTGGGTTGTTACAATCTTCCCACCTTAATATAGCTCATCCCTAAGCTATCAAAAGAAACCTAGAGATGGCATAGAATATTACACCCCGATAAAAGTAACTCGGACTCCCCTGGTCTCAACCATTCTGGCTAAATTCACCAAAGGGATCCCCACCTTAAGAATTTATTAACTCGGTATCAACCCAACAAAACTCAAAGCAGTCAAAGGTTTACTAACCTATTCCCAAACCCATGGTCCTCTCATGATGCATCGTTACTCCAACGCCTCATTAGTGCTCTTTTTTTTACTTCCGACACCCGACGTATATCACACCACATCGGTGTCTACCTCAACGAGGTCATGCATCCCATGGAAACTCAAAATAAAACCTGATGTCATGCACCTTAAGTAACCCGCAACATCTATGCCCTGATTCCCAACACACCTCAATTAATCTACATCCTTGATGCCCTGATGCCAAAGGCAACTCAAGTAACCCACATCCTTGATGCCTCGATTCTCAAGGCACCACAAGTAACCCACATCCTCTATTCCCCAATGCCCATGGTACCACATACGTATATATAAAAATATATAATGCACCCGATATGGCACCAATCCCACTAAAAAGCATCTTATCAGTCCAAAAGAATCTTGTTCACCTCGTGCACTCAAAAGAGACATGCCTCAGTAGGTTATTCCAAAATAAAAGGAGAAAGTCACGGCCACACTCGCAGTGCAGCTTGAACCATCGTCAGCTCACCAGCCTGCTCAGCCTCTGGCCGCTCCACAGCATGCACCCGGCCTGAAGTACGGCTGCCTGATGCCTAATCTCCCTGTGGTGCTGCTCCAGTCACCAGCCATTAATCCTTCAGCTGGGTCCCACTATCTCTTTCATGTCCACCGTGTGCAGCTGAACCTCGGCTACCATCACCTGGTACCGAACCTCAACCAACTCCAGATGCCATAGTTTGTCCTAGTCCCTATCTGACGGCTGTCTGAGAAGGCTGTCTGCAGAACCTCTCCTGATGAATGACCTATCCACATGCTCGGAACTCTTCCAGAGGCCTATCTCACTATGTTAAAACATTTCCTAGTTGTCCACACTCAACGAAAACCACTGAATAGATTCTAAGAGGTGGTCTGTCTGAGTCCCTATCCTAACTACCCAGCTAGGAGTCATCCTATCCTCTCTTCCTGCTATCTGAAATGTCACCTGAAACTGTTCCCTGACTAACTTAGGACCTATCCCTCTAGTTTCCCTCAACTATGAGCACCTGATTCACTGCTTCTGAGAATAAACCCATCCTAAATATATTCACCTGGATCTAAAGGGTGTGTCACAATCCGTCCTCAAAGTTCCTCACTCTTACCGTGTCATCGCTTACCATATCATGTGCAAAGAGTGACAACTCAATGAAAGTAGCTTCATAGTCTATGATGGACATCTCTCCCTGCAGAAGACTCAAGAACTCATGAGCTCTCTCGAACCTCAGTGTCTCAGGGTAAAAGTGCTCAAACAAACTATCCTTGATGTCCTTTCATGCTAGTCCCTCATAACTGTGAGCTTGAACTTGTACATCCCACCAATGATTTTTTGGTCCTCTCAGCATGTATGTCATAATCTACACCCTCCACCCTGGAGGTGTCTCGAGCTACTCAAATATAATCCAGATTCTCTCTATCCAGTTCTCAGCTTCCAACGGACCACCCTCACCCTAAAAATGTGGCAGGTGCTGCAACTGAAACTCCCGCGTCAGATATGTCATAGATGGATCTGTACCCTGCACACCTCTTTCGATTCCCTACAAGACATGTACCAGGCTAGCTCAGAGCTTCTCGTCGATCCATGGTCTAAATGCTTCCAAACCCAAATGTTGTCATATCTGCACTAGATCCGGAACCTGATCCTGTCCCTGAGCCCATACTTGTATCTCATGCTCTTCCTGCACTGGATCCTAAACCTTATCCTGCTCCTGCAGCACTTTACAATCTCCCTCCTAACGCTCCATCTGATTCTCCCAAAAAGGAACCCACTGAATAACCTAAATTGTCAGACAACCCACAAGAATAACAATATATACATATATAATGCAGCTAAGGAAAGCAGAAAAAGTTAGTGCATAACTACTACCCTTAATCTCCCCCACCCCAACCATGCCCCATGGCATCCCGGCTTCATGGCCTCCTTACCCTCCCTTAACAGAGACAAGTATCAAAAGTACCTCAGGACATGCCCGTCCTAAAAACTATCGTTGCCTCAAATTGATGACAAAGTCACCCAATACTTGTGATCAAAATCACCTCAACGATACTACATGGCTGCTCACATAAGTGGTAGACCCAATTACCCTACCACATGCAATTCTACAAATATACAAATTATGGCATAACACATTACAATAAATAAGAAATTCTATTAGGAATTTCACCTATTCACATTCCAAATCATACAAAGCATGGAATTTGACATCATTCACATGGTATTATCACATTACAAAGAATACATGTAGTTATGAAATAGAAATACCCTAAAATGTGCCTATCAAAATCCAAGCAATCAATCCTTTCCATACTGTTCCAAGGTCCAATTCTCCCCTACGATACTGGGTAAAGGTTTACACATCAAAATCAATAACATCACACACCAAGTGAGCCACCAAGGTGGAAATCATATAAAATATAATCTGAGAAAAATAAAATGCCAATTCCCACCAATGGAAACTTGGTTAATCCCACGTACCTGGAGCTGCAGGCACCCAAGCACAAGCTAAAAACACAGTTCCAATTAAAACCTATCTCCAATCTACCATATCCCAAATAGTAAAACTAGCGGAAAATAAAAGATAACTCTCAATCTCATCAGTATCCAACGAAACAATGCTACTAAATCCCTATCAGGAACTACTTTCAAACCACTTTGTAATGACATGGACCCGAACATCTACCCGATCAGTGCTAAACAAGTCGGGTGTTACTAACTTAGGTTCACTTCCCTGAATGCCAAAGGCTGCCAACTAGCAATGAGGGTCTTATAGGTATAGTGGGGAGGTTATACCCTCTTCGAGGATAATACTGGTACTTATCAGAGTATAATAATAATGTTGCAAAAGAATAAATGACTCAGCAGTCTCGAACCAGACCCACAGAGCAGAAGCCCATTCAATATCGATCAACAACAGAAACAATAAATATAAACAACAGTAGTGGAAAGTAAAGACAATAGCATGATGATCACATATAACTACTATTGAACAACAAACTTACATCCAAAACAGGTCATAAATATCTATATATATATAGGGTGCCAATGGATAACCAATTGTAGCTACGTAGTAAGTGAACATGCTGATACAGGAAAGCAAGAAAAACACAATAAACTCTATCAAGGAAAGACCTCATGGTCCATACCATCTCCATGTAATATATAATGCAGCCCAGCTTCTGAAGCTGACCTCTTTCTTGTATATAAACCCATAAAGTCTGCACACGTCCCGAAAGGCTCGTGCAGGGTGTGAGACGAATCTCAATAGCATACCACCCAACGGTGTGTACCTAATATAAGTATTTAAGTAGGCATGCAGTTATATGGAAAATAGTATGATGCACGAATAAACATAAACTCCACTGGCGGTGAGAAGCCACCTTGAAGTACCACTTGCTTCAGCCAACGCCAGAATCTTTGTCATGTAACCCGGCACCATGTGCCCCCTAAAACTGCATATCACAAGTACCGACGTCCCGAAGGCATGCCCCAGAAATAGTAACCAATAGGATCAGTGATGCCTATCCTCAAATAAGTCACCGGAGTGAAAGCGATGTCTACCCTCAAATAAAGTAACTGATGGGACACTGATATCTTCCCTCAAATAAAGTAACTGGAGGGACAGCGATATCTACCCTCAAATAATGTGACTGGAGGGATAGAGATGTCTTCCCACAAATAACATAGAGCCTATACCCCCAACCTCATAGCCTAAATTTTATGCCTTGAAGGCTCCTCACCTTCCACGTGGCTTCCTACGGCATGCACCCCCAACCAATAGTACCTAAACCGAAACTAACGGGGGCCTCTACCCACACGAGTTGTCAAAACCACCTCATCACTGAGTCTCTCTATATGCACACTACTCAAAGTTCTGAGTGAGCGGTAATCACAAAAATAGTACCCAATTCACAACGTCTCTAACACCTCATGTCCCTGTGACCATGTCACTCAATTCTGATGGTCTCCCCATCTAAGTAACCCGGGACATGCCCAACCAGATAGTCATCCTGCCTCAAGTCGACGTTCTTGACACCCAATCCCTTGGTCAAACCACCCAATATATCCCAGGATAAGCCCAAAATCTGACCCACATCACTCAAGAATATACAGGAAATTCACAACACAACCAAAAATGTTCCATCATATGAAATTCAGTAATTACATATATACACATTTAAAAAAACAAATAAATAGGAAAAACAATCTAAATAGATGAAATACATGAACCAAGTGTTGTCCCATGCCAGAACTAAGGTCCTTAACATCTCAAAAAATCCATATCAACGTTTAATAAACTAAACTCAATAGTTTTAAACAAATCAATTCAGTTATAACTATTTTAGCATTCCCCGACCAAATTCCCCAATGAGCAACGACCACACACCCGGCATCGCTCAAGCAACATAGGTAGCAGAGCATACCCAAAGGTATCCCATAGGTCAATGAACAATTAAATAGGAAATAACCTGTAAATTATGGTCTCACTAAAAATACCCAAATACGCGCTTTAAGTCGCACCACCCAAAGGTATGAAAAAGCACAAAAGAGGGTACACACTACCTACCTGAGACTCTTAGACGTAAGAACATCTGATATCAAACTCCAATTCAAATCCTATCTTTGTAGATTTTTGTTTCTGTCAAAACCTAGAAACTCTACTCAGTTGGAATTCACGGTGTGCGAGGAAAGGAATCAAGAACATAATAGGGTACGTGGGTTTAGCCTCCCTGTTGTGATCATGCAGCCACCGATGGATCGAAGAACGGATGACGGATGAAGAATCTAGGTCTAGATATGTTCTTCGGGTTTTAAGAACTACATGATGAGTAGTGGCCTTTTTCGAACTATAACTTAAGTGGGGTAGCCACATGTCTTGGACGCTTCACACGGGATGACACATGGATTGAACCCATCCAGTACAGAGAATAGATATTACACGGTGTGTCGAGTAACACTACATGTCGTGTAGTAGGAAATTTTTACATAGTCATCACACGACATGTACTCAGCCGAGCACACGGTCGGTACCCCGCCTAACCAGTACACGGTGTTTAGTCTAGAAATTTCTAGAACTTCCCAGATTTTCCCAGTTCTCTCAAGAACAAGTCAAAATTTCAAACAAGGTCAGGATTTTGACCCGTTCTAAAAACCCAGGTTCTTACAGGTTAGGAAAATAATTAGTGATGGAAACTTAGCTGATTTTTGTGCCTTCTTATCATAGATTAAACCTAAAACCATATAATAATTATTGAATGACGAGAGTTTGTTAGTTTCTATATAATATGAGTTAAAAAAATTATAGTGGTAAAACATATGGAAATTAGTTCATAGACACTCTAGTTATCCTAACATTAGAAATAAATGGGTATTTATAAATATGAAATATGATCATAGTGTTATTAATAAAAATAATGGTTTTTTAGTTTCAAAATTTTACATCCAAGGGTAATGGATAAGCTATTAAGAATGATTTTCACCTATTGCTAGGTTAGAAGATATTACAATCATTTTAGAATATATATCTTGTATTCACATTAAATTATTTCATATGTATATAAAATCATATTTTTAAAATGGATGTTTAATAGACTATGTGTATGTTGAACAACCTTCTGGTTTTATAGATATTCATTTTCTAAAAAAATAAAACTTACCAATTCATTGTATGGTCTTAAAATATAATTTATAGTTTTCCATGAAAGATTAATTTTGTTTCTGTTTTCAGATATATTTTATGTAGTATTTTTACACCCCAATATTTTAAATAAAACTGTAAAAAAGGATATTTAGTTAGTTTAAATTTATATTGATGATGTAATTTTTGCCTCAATAAATCATAAATTATGTAATGAATTTTCAAAACTCGTGAAAATTTAATTTTAAATGAGATTGATTTGTGGCTAAAATTTATTACTTTGTATTTAGATTTACCAAAAATATTATGGGAATCTTTTAAATCAATTAAAATTCACCCATGATTTACTAAAAATATTTGGATTTCAAATAAGTAATAATTATTCAACTTTTCTGAGTTGTAATATTAACCATGAATTGGAAGAAGTTTGGAAACCAATTTACAATAAGCTATATATTGGAGTATTTAGAAGCTTGATTTATATAACTACAAGAATACCATATATTATGTTTTATATTTTTATATATTCTAGATTTCAATAAATCCTATAAGAGTCATATTTAACAGCTACTAGGAGAATTATAATATATTTAAAATGTCCAATTTCTTTATCCTTACTTCTTCTAAAAAATATAATTTTAAGTTAATTTCATATCAATATTCTAATATTAGTGGTTTTAGATTATAAATAAGTAGTAAATATATAACCTACCGGTTTCTAGGAGAATATTTGGTTTCATTTTAAATTAAAAATTAAATACTTTGTTTTGTTGTCAACTATATAAGCTAAGAACATTATAGCTAGAAGTGGTTGTGCACAAGTGTTGAAAATGAAACACACCATAATGAATTTTGGATTCAATTTTGATCATGTTACAAATAAATATGATAACACACCTTATATCAACATTTACAAAAAAAAACTTCTAAGTTATTCAAGAATGAACACAATAATTTGATTCATCATGTCTTAAGGGATACTCACAAAAGGGTGATATTTCATTACAATTCATTAATACTTCATATCAGCTAGAAAACACATTTATAAATCCCTTATTGGATGGAAAATTTTATTTTATTAAAGGTGAATTGGGATTATATGAATTTAAAAGTTTTTATTCTAACTTAAACGTGATTCATAATTATTTAAGTATTCTGAGTTATTTAATTCCTAGATTAAATTTTTGGATAATATTATATATGTTTATTATTTGAGGATTCATTTATTATTTTTTCCACTTATTTTTTTTTTGTTTTATTTTTATTTATTAGTACACCTCATTCCATGTCACACTGATTAATGTTAGGTAATATTTTTTTGTAACACTTTAGAAGTTAAAGGGTCTCTTGGATCAAAAAACTATTAATTTCAAACTTGAAGCTCTCTATTTCTCCTTCACTTTAAGCCTAACCCTAAGACCTTATATAATCACCTCTCAAATAATTTAGGAGTATATTTAAGTCTAAATAAACTAATTTTGGAGCTTTGGGAAGCTTAAATAAATCAATGATAAGCAATACAGATCGACAATTGTTATGTGGAGTGGTTATTGACATTGGCTGACTAAATCCAATGAGTATTTTTCAAAAAAGTTTCTAAGATTTCCTGGTTCGGAAAAGGTTTTTAATGAGAATAATGGTAGTAGTATGTTCGAGAAATAGGTATAGGAGTTTTATGAAAAGGATAAATTCTATTTCACTAAAGCTGTATATATTGTTGAATAAAAGGTAAATAGAATATATTTCTAAGTATCATTTGTAAATAGATAAAGTTTTATACTACCCTCATGATAGAATAAATGTGTTTTTCATTCTATAATATGTGATGATGATATCATACCTTATTTAATTATATAATACCTATTTGGATACCCTTCTATGGAAAATAAATTTCAATATGATATAGAGACTCACCAAAAGAGTTATGTCAAAGTTTATTATGATAGGAAGGGCCCAAAGAGATAGTTAATTTAAAAAAGTGATGTTACAAGACATCAATTAGTTGTATTTAATAGTAAATGAGAAAAAGATAAGTTTTACTAGATATATAGTGAGTTATTTATATCATTATAGTCAATCAAAGATGAAGATTAACTTTTATCCTTATGGAAGGTTGTAGTTTTGATCTTTTAGAAAATGGAAGTGAACCTTAGTGAAGCTATGACCACCAAGATTCAATGGAATTACACCCCATATAATATTATTTTGAAGAATATGGATTTCTATTGGTATTCCTTTTATAATAATATTGTATTGAAGAAGAAGAGGGAGAAGGAATAAGAAATAAATAATAAATAGTATATTATCCAAACTATACCTCAGGGGGAGCAGTCCCGACATGTTGATCCAAATGATGAAACTCCTTCTAGGGAGTCCTTTAAGGAAAGTATAGAAAAACAATTTTTTGGTTTAGAAGTTATAAATTAAAAATTTATTGTAGATGTTAAAAGGTTAGTAACTAGATTTACAAGTCAAAATGGAGTTTTTCAAGCCCGATCTAAAAAAATGATCCTTAGATAGACCTGAGATCAAATTTGGGTGGAGACATATTTTTGGGGTAATATTGTATTATTATAGAATCTATTGTACAAGGTACTATTGCGAGTACTGTTTGGTACAATAGCAGTTGTAACTGTTCATATGCTTGGGACATTAGGCCACCGGTTTGGTCTTCGAGTCCTTCAAGGACTTTAGGTCGCTCAAGGCCTTTGGGCCATCAATTTGGTCCTCAAGTCCTTCCAGGTCTTTAGGCCACCCAAGTACTTTGTGACAATCATTATTTCGGGACACCTCAAGGCCTTCTGGCCACCAAAAGTCCTTTTGTCCACCTCAAGGCATTCAAGGAACTTGAAAATGCAGTTGTATGAGATAGATTAAAAGGAATAAGGATTCAGATGAGGATTCCGAGTAGTCACATTCACCAAAGAATATCTAACAAGATTTGGATGTTTGAAAGGGTATGACATTTCCATCAGTATCGGGCATGTGCATATTTTCATTGGATAGCTAGCTGACTATCCTTAAAAGTCGGAGAGCTCACATCATGACATTATCTAGGGAAGGGTAGTTCCAATTTGTCTTGTTTCAGTTGATTTCCAAAGACCTATGAGTCATGTAATGTCACTTAATACTTAGTTCCTTGTAAGGATTCCCACTCACCCTTCAAAGGGGGATAATCAAAAATCAATAAAAATTGAAGGCCTTTGGGCCATTCAGACAAGCATGATTTAAAAAAGAGGTTATTAGATTTTATATATTAGTGGGAGAAGATTAAAAAGATGAAATGTATCATCAAGAGAATAAGACTAATCTAGAAAAAATACTTGATGAGCTTTAGAATTCAGTGATTGGGAGAACTGAATTATTTCTAGTGATAATATATAATCAAGTTCTATCTAAGAATCATCATTAATCAGTCTTAAAAGAAAAGACTTAGGAGGTGCCTACATATAGTGACATTGAGTATCATGTTATTACTTTTACTATATGAGTTTTTAATGATTTTTAACATCCAAAGGTATAGATAAATGAGATTAAGGATGATCTGAAGGCATAGTAGGTACGGATTCAAAGTTTAAGGATTCAGTCTCCAAAACTAATTTCTAAACTATAACAGGTATGAAGGCTACTAAAAGTGAGATGATAAGTACAATTTTACTAATTAAAATTGTTGACTCTACTAAATTATAATAGGAAGTAATAGTTTTAAGAGATCAATTGAAAGACTTGAATGAAGGTTTTACTTCCATAATAAACTTTTGATAGATAAAATTAGAACAAGCTGACTCACTACTTCTTATTAATAATAAATACATGGTTAAAGAACAATATAAATTCCTTAAGAATATTCAATTTTCTTATTCAAATATCTCATCCTCGATTATATAAGAAACAGAATCTATCAGAAATATAATAATGGAAAATTTTCATTTAATAAAGCACATGATGACTTATCAATTTAAATTCATCAAGAGATATTTATTTCTCAACTTGATTTTTCAACTTTCACTATCAAGGAGATTTAATCTATTAAGAGTTAGTTTATAACAATTTCCTCAAATCTAAAAATGATGAGTGAGAGGATCCACTCTATGTAATGTGGAAATGTCTATCTTGATCATCCTCGAGAGTTGAAAATGAAAATTATCGTTGAAATTAAGGAGTAAATAGCTAAGAGTATAAATATATAAAATATTTTAAAGGAATGGGATGTGAAATTCAATGAAAATTTTATATTTTTTAGTAGTAATCAAAAATAAATTAAGATGAATCTTAAAAATATGATAGTTCCCCAAAAAACAAATGTTTTAGGAAAATCTTCCTAAGAATTTATATATCCAAAGAGATCTATATAAGGGATAATATTTACTTGTTACTAAGATTAAATATTCCTTTTATCATTAATTTTAGATTTATTTAAAGTTTTAATCCTTAAAGAAGAAAATTTCTGATCTTGTATCCCAAACTGAGATTTCAAAGATTCCTACTAGAGTAATTCCAGCATACATTAAAAAGGGATTCCTAATTATCTTCAACTATAATGACTATGAGATAGTGTAGAGGTCATAAGACCATAATAACGATTTTTTTAATCTTATAGATATTATAATACCCCATATTATTGATAATTATTCTACATCTAAAAAACTTTTGGTGAAATATTTTTCTCCCGTATCCTTCCTTGAGGAATCCAATATGGCCGATGCTACTAAAAGTGAGGTTGAAGCTACCTCAAATCCTTATTATGGGGTTATACCTTGTTTATATTATCTATATATTTCATATTCTAAAGATCAATATAATATTTTGGAAGAAACTTTCAATTTCTTCAAGATGTTGTTATACCTATTTGTTCAAATCTGTCAAAGGATCAATTCGCTAGTGGAAACTATCCAGATCTTCTCTATAACCCACAAATCCAATATTTGGGAAATATTAAATAATTATAACTATGGACTGAAGAAGGGGTATATAGTGTTTTTTTATTAATCTAAATATAATATTATAATGAGACTAGATATAGTTGGAGAGGACCTATTTAAATAGTGATGTATCAAGTATATAGGTTATGGTCCAAAAAATAGATACCTATATTCTAGGAAAATATTGGAAGAATTATTTTGACCTTTATCTATGTTCTATGATCCTGAATAAGAGTTTTTTGTACTTACATGTATCTGGTTGGTTGTTATCTCAATCTCAACACCTAAAAAACTAATTCTTGTGTTCTCCAAAGTTACAGTGGTTGATGAGAAAAATATTAGAAATATTCTGGACAAGATCTTGCTATAAAATACATGGATGGAGTGAGATAGAATATTTATTTGGGCTATAGGATCTGAAAGGATCCATATAACACCTCGTCCTGTTTTCTTTAAGAAAGTCCCCCTTGATCGAATTACTCAACCAAATATTCCTACACTATCATCTAATCCCAATCCTAAATCAAAACCATCACACTAGATAATGACTAATTCTAATATCTGATGTCTCTTCATTGTTTTTCTATTGTACATTCAGTGTAAATACATTATTTGTTTAATTATATTAAATTTATTACTCTCTTTTTTATTTGGTTCCAGGATATAAGTTCTATTTTTCTTATTCTATTTCTATTTTTAATAAATTTTTACTATCCACTAACAAACTCTAATTTATTTCAGTCATTTATTCCCATAATTATTAATTTCAGTGTGCAACATCAAAGGTATTATATCTATTATTTTATCCTTCTTTTTTGATCTCATAATAAAGAGAGAATAAAATGTACTAAACATGAAATTTTACTCATTTGGACATTTTGTTCTATAAATATGTGAAATATAATATTTAAATTTTTAAGGGTTTTGTGATCATCAAAAAGTGGGATATTATTGGATGAACTAATTTTTCTCCAACATATCCCATTTTAACCTAAGTTTTAATGATCCTAAATCCATAACTTTTATTTATAATGATTTGTTTGAAAGAATATAGATTAAAAAAATATAAAATATAAATATGTTTTTATAATCTATTTACTTTTAGATTGAATAGTTTTTCCTAATTATAGGAGTCTTATATTAAATACATAAATTTTATATGAAATTATTATAATGATATAGTTTCTATAAATTTAACAAATTTTATAAGACTTATGTTCAGAATAAGTCTTATGAAAAAGTATTATGTGTGGAAAAAAGTGATATACTCAAAGAGAAAGACTTGTGATCTATGAAAAGTCTTACAAAAAATAATTATAAATAGATAGGAAGTTCTTATAATAAAACAAGTGATACAATCAAAAAGTAAGATGAAAATGACTCATGATCAGACTCTAAGGTCTTAAAATTTTAATAAATTATTACATTTAAAAAATAATGGAGATTTTAGTAATATAAGATCTCATTTTTAATATGGGTTGATAATTCTAAATGAATTTGAATTTTTAATCTAGTGAATGTGTCATCTTTAAACTTTTCTTTGGAATAGATTTGTGATAGTTGGATCATGTTTTTTTCAATATGGGTTGAGGCCTGACTGGTGTCTCAGGAGCCTGAATATGTCTCAGGAGCTTTAGTATTCAAAAAATTAATTTTTTGAGATAATTATTGAGGTTAATGGTTAGAAATTAGTAAGTGATATACCTAAATCCCAAACTTTGAATCCAATTAGTTGAGGATAATATTTTCTTCAAAAAATGTGAGGGAATCAAAAAAACCAAGAGGTTTTCTATAATGGTGTAGAGGTGCCCACATGGTTTTTCAAACTATACATTGTCATCATAAAAGTTGGAGTTTTTTATAACAATAAGTTCTCATGGTTGGCACATGGTTTCCCAAACTATATGAATCTTTAAAAGGGGGTAAATTACCATTTTTACCCTCCACCCTTACAATTTTCTAACACATTTAGCTCCATCATTTTCCTATAAAATCTCCCATGAATTCCCTCCTCCTTCTCCTTTAATCCATGGGATATCATTTTATTGGTTGAATTGAAATTTTTTTCTCCAGATCACAATCCTTAGGTAAGTATTTCCCTCCTCTAGTTTCTTTTCTTTCTTTCTTTTGTAACCAATTTCCCCCACATCATTTATGTGGTTTATTCCCTATTTTCAGGGATTTTTCTAGTTTCTTATTTCCTACCCATTTTAATTTAATGAAAGGATTGTACTAGATTATTATATCTTCCTAAGGTTAAGGTAGGTGGTCTATATGATTTTCCCTAAAAGTGTTTTTATTTATAAAATTAGTCATTATGCAACATGCTAGAAATTATGTGACTTTCATCTAAAATTTTCAATCCCTTTAAATTTTTACCTAAATCTAGACCAAGATATATAACCATCATCCCCTGCACCATTAGAGGATTGAAATCTTAACTTAGACCCCCCCCCCCAGTGAGTTTAGCTTAACTCCCAAGAAAACCTTAATTTTTATGAAACCAAAACACCTCATAAAGTGTGTTTGATGGGACTCTTTTCAAATCACCTTATCTTTTTTCTAAGTAGTGAAACCACCCACTTTTGTTGTGTTTGGGATATTTTTTAAATAATGGAACTTTTAGATGGACCTTTGGGTTCCATGATTAAATGTCATATCCCACGTTATTTTCTTATTGTTTTTTAAAAAATAAATGGTCTAATTTAATTATCAAATGGTATACTTCTTTATGGTTAAAATTTGGAGACTACTCCACGTTTGTGGTTTAAATTAAATAAAATCATTGATATGAACACATCACTTGCACATGTGAAAAATATAATGAATTCCTTGGATTCCAATTTCTATAATTCCTTATAAGTTTTGAATTATTTTTATAGTACCTTGGTGAATTTAAATTAAGGTATTCATGTTGGTAAATTGTGATACCCATTTTATAAAAATATATTTTGTGGAATGTGTACATGAAATCTAACGATGTATAATTAATGAAATTTTTGGTATAATTTAAATATAAGGCCTTGAGAATGAATAAAACACTTTATTAACATGTTCTAGTCATTTATCAGCCTTGATCCTATTTATATAATCAGAATAAGAATGGTTATGGTGAGGACTACCATGGGTAAGATAGGAATTCAAGTTTCAAATTCTTACTGAAAACATCATAAACAACACATTCTTCATTGATGAAAATTCAGAGGGATAATATCTCCCTGGATATATTAAATGTTTATATTTTTGAATTCCTTAGTATGATGGTAATGATTAACCTACAAACTCCAGAAAATTATAATTCTTGGGATGAGCTCTCGAGATTTGGCTTGATGCCCTCAGACTTGGATTACCTCGGATTATCTACTTGGATTCCATTCATTTATATCTTGAGATTTCTTTGGACTTATTCATTATTCTTGGTTATATCCCCTTTATAAATTTGAATTCATTGCAATAATCCTTGAATTATTTTCATTTTAATAAATGGTAATTCTCAAACCCCTTTCCATGGATTCACCCAGATACTTATTCTTAGATTACTGGGATTATTGCTATGGGTCTTATAGATAAATTATTATCCCAATATTCAGATACAACTCTAATTGGTGTAGTATTCTCCATTTAACCACCAATTAGATGATTTTTTTTATTTATATACTACATAATGTTATGTTATATAATCAAAAACTAGCATCAATTTGACATCATTGGTGGTGGCCAGCTGAGTTTTACAGACACCCTACTTAATCCACCACCTGGTACCAAATCAGATCTCTTGTATATAGGTTAGGACTATGGTTGTGCCTATTTTTCATTACTTGTCTCGTGATAAGACCTAGCAAGGGTGGTGTGGACAGATAATTTACTTGGATTTCCAATAGTGGCTGGTTCTTTTTTTATCTGTATAGCCCTACTATATGTTTTAAATGTTGTAAGTTTGGATTTCCTTATACATGTAGCGTCCTATATTCTCGCATGGTCATTTTATTGGTACTTATCAGTTTATTAGTCGATTATTATCCATTTGTAATTATTACATTTTATTTATCCCTATTATATTTTTAATAATTATCCAAAGGGTATGGTCTTCTCACTATATCATCATTGGACTATCGCTGCTAGTTTGTAGCCTTTGGGATACAAGGAGGAGCACATGAGGCCATACTTCTCTTCAAATTTGGTTACATATGAGTGAAGTGATTATATGACATCAAAAAGTGGTATCAAAGCTTATTTTACCTTTTTATTACTAATTTTTTCTTGTATACATGAGACTAAAAATGTGTTGAGACTCGGTGAATAGATCATGTCTAGAAATGGACATCCTAGGAATAGGGAAAAGATAAAGTTTCAAGGATGGGGATGTTATTCATATTTTTCATTATTATGGTTGGTCATTATTTCACTTATATTGATTGTTCTTAATCTTTACACAAGTTATTGATTTATGGGATTTTTTCTCTTGTCCAGGTATTGAAAGGTAGAAGGTGTGTTCATGATGCATTATCGGCATGTATGGGCATAGATGTTATACACAAGACATGTCATGCATGTTTCATTTCATTTGTTCTTTATGGCCTTCTTTGTATACCTGTATTCCTTATTTGTACGATTATTGGCATTTTTATAGCTACGGTGTACAGTTAGTTAAATAAATTTTTAGCATAAACCTAAATGGTGTTTCGCACATATCTTGGTGATGGAATTATATCTGAACAACCTAAAGTTAATAAAATAAAATAATTTTCATTAAAATAAATGATGAATTTACCTCAGTAGAATCTTTAAATTACAAGGAAATTATATTTATTTTAAGAAAATTCAAATGATTAATTTGTGTTTTTGTTAAATGGGATTCAATTTAAAACTTATATAGAAATTACCTCCATTACTTGTAAATATCATCTCATGCAACTAAATTCTTATATTCATTAATTGATCTGTGTTGGTTGAGATTAGAAATATATATCAGTATTATAAACTCATTAAAGGTTGAAGAAATTGGATGTTTTGTTTCTTAATAAGTCCAAATGATAAGAGATATATGTTAGATAAATAGTGTTTTTATTAAAACTTATAAAGCTTAGAGCCTCTATAACCTAAGAATGGGAACTTATGTAACTAAATCTTTATAATCACAACTTGTCCCTCATGTCTCTATTTTATCATGTTATTCCTATTACATAAACTCACTAAGGTTATGTTAAAATATTAATAAACTAACATTTAAGGGCTTTCGGTTAAATGGTATGATGATTGTAATTTATAGAGTGTTGCCTCCATGAATTGGGAGCGATACTAGTACAAATGAACCCAAGTTGGCATGAATTAACCCTCATAGGTTGATTTTGACTTTACATGCCTTAGTACTTAACCCCATGGGGGTATATTTATGTTGTATGGGGTAGCTATTTAAAGTGTATTCAGCCACTCATATAGTGTTTCAAATAACTATAGGATGGAATCTTACTTAACTAATTTCCTTATTATGATAAAATAACTTTTTTCTATTTTGGGTATTATTGATATGGTGTGTTATTTAATTAATATTCAAATTACATCTTAAAGAGTGATTTTATCTGTAGATCAGTATTGATATTTTATATAAATCAGATCATTTGTGAGAACATATGGATTGTAAATGGTTTATAAGAAAATTATGAGATATTTTTCTGATAGTTCCTTGTGACATCACCTAGATAAAATCCCAAGTATAGTTTATAAAATATTTTAACTATAATTGGTACTTTAAATTTCATTTATTTGAGCCTACTTAAAGGTTATGTTAATGTGTGAATCAATGTAATGGTTTAAATAAAATTCCATTTTAACATTGATAGAAAATACTCTAGTGTGAGGGTTATTACTAAATTTTCCTTAAAATTTTACTTGGAAGAGAACATTGACATTTCTCATGGATCCCAATTAACTTATTATATTACATTGGACATTGATGCTAGGAATCATAGGGATCGTATTGTTGTAACCCTAGTTCTATAGTTATTTCTTGAGTTTATCTTTCAAGAAGGGAATTCATATTCATATGTCGTTTGGTCTTGGGTAGAACTATAAGATTGGGGGGTGATACCTTGAGTAGATAGGTAGTTTTACAATGAGTTGAGCCCTATTTGATTAAATATCATCATTGGTGATTGATTTTCATTGGACATAAATTTCGAGGGAATGGTTGACCATTTATTCAGTTATTTGAACATAATCTCAAAGATATACAACTCCGTAATTAATAATCTTTTTTTATAGTCATGTAGGATAATGTGACCCTATGTTTAACTTTTTTATAGGTTTCATATACCATGAATTCATGGTGCCCTTGGTATTTTGAATCAATTAAAATGGGTGTACCCATTGAATTGATTTAATATCAAGGTATTGTGTTAACACACATGGTCCATGTTGTGTTAAAAATGGTTCAATGATCCATTTGTGGTTATGTGGTTATCATTTAAGTATCAATGGGGCTTGAGTGATGAGATCTCATAACACCTTAAGCTATGTTTGTTCAAGAATTCCTAGAGAGAGGGTCTTAAGTTCTTGAAGAGTACATTCATGGGTAAATTCTAGAGTATGGTTTCTGGAACGTTAATAGTTTCATCATGATTCACATACCCTTGAGATATTAATAGAAGAGTTGACTTATACTGGTGTTGGGGATGACCTTTTAAAAATGATCATCTATTCCAACACCACCGATCTAAGGTGGTTCTATCATTAGATTCAGGTACTAATGAAGTGTCTGATTATATCTCAGGAAGCGAATCTCGCATAGGTACACAAATACACCAATACAACTTGTGATTTTAAGTTCCATAAGTAAATCGATGTGGTGGGAGGTATACCACAAGTTGTTCAAGTAAGGAATCCCCAACTTGAGTAAGGTTCATGCATATGATATGATTGAATTTCATTTTGGGGATTTGTATAAGTGGGTTGGCCACATCCAGAAACCATGTTCAGTGGTAGATGGAGCGTGTTTAATAGGAATTAATTTTCCATTTTTAGAAAAGTGAGTCCTAAGAAACTTCTGAGATAGAGAGAGGTATGGTGATCTTGGGATGTGGACCTGGTGTAATGGAGATTCGTTATATGGAGTGATCATGATGGAATCATTATATTAGAGAATAAGTGAAGCTAAAACATTAGGGATTACATAGAAAATAATAGGTTTGAACTTGAATGTACTTTTAGTTAAAGTATAACATTGGATGTGGGATCGGTGTATCTTAGGGTGATCCGGGTGAGATCAGTTCCTGTTTATTTTTTATCATCATACCAGGGTATGCTGATAGTATTTAGGTTGTGGGTGATAAATTGTGAGTCTATTGTGATAAATGGTGACCACATCAAAAGGGTAACTTTATTTTTTATAAGTTATTGAAGGGTAATTGAAAATTGTTTCAAGTTACTGAACTATAACTTCAATAATTCTTAACTTACTAGAGGGTAAATTTAACATTTATTAAGTTAATTAAGGGAAAACGAAAATTTTATTAAGTCACTAAAAGGTAAATTAAAATTTTCTTAAGTTACTAAAGGGTAAATTGAATTTTTGTTATGTTACTCAGGGGTAAATATGAATTATCTTAAGTTAATAAGGGGTAACCTAAATTTTTATTAAGTTAATGAATGGAAAATTAAATTTTCTTATGTTATTGAAGTCTAACATGAAATTTTATTAAGTTACTGAAGGGTAACATGATTTTTTTAAGTTAATGAAGGGTAACTTGAAACTATATTATGTTACGGAATGATGAATCAACATTTTATTGAGTTACTATAAGGTAATGCAAGCAGATATTTAAATCATGAAATTTTACTAAGGGCAAGATATGAGCCTCATGGAGCATGGTATGATAATCACAGGATACCTATATTGGTAAAGGCATCATGATCGAGTAATGAAGATGTGTTGATGGGTAAAACTAGGCATTTTCAAGTTTAATAGGATAAAGGTGTTTGACAATTGTTCTGTGTGTAATTGGATATGGTTAGTTAGAAACTATATCTATCTCATCCATGGAAAATTTCTAGACCTTGTTCAAGGGTTGGTCATACTTTTTATGAAGGATTCAGTATGATCAGTTCATGCCTAGGATGTTAAGACATGTCCATTTGGATTAGAACTAAAAACTAAGAGCTTCTACCAGGTTAACATCTCTCTTTTATGTGTTGACATATGATAGGATAGGGACCCTTCCGAATGATTTATTGAACCATTAAAAGTGTGATATGATGGGAAATTATTACGGTGATAGGTTCCATGGTTTGAAATTAACCTTATACTCTAAGGTGGGGATTAACATGGCTGGTTAATCTATCATAAAAAAGTATAGGTGTATTAAGTGAGATGATATCAATAAATCTTCATCTCTGTGATTTAGAAGGAACATGATCATTGGATCTTTTTCAATAGGCCTCGTGTCTTGTGCTTGGTGCTACGCTTTGAGAGCATGTTGGGAGCCAAAAATGGAAGGGTACCATCTGAATGGGAGTTGACAGCTGGTGTAGGTGAGGTGAGGTTTTTTAATGTCCATAATTCCTTTAGGGGATGAGAATTGCTATAGTAGGGAGCTTTTAAGATCTTGTTTTTTATGGGTTAATAATTACAATGAAATTTTAATTTTCAATATGGTTAATTGGTCATTTTTAAAATAGATCTTTGATATGGAATTTTCATAGTTATATCACCTTAAAGAGCTATTTTATGATATGGTTTTAGGTATGAGATGTTTCTTGGGGTCCTATGTAATTCTTGGTAGATTCAAGATTCAAAATATTGGTTTTAGGATAAATATATTGGGGTAAATAGTTAGTGATAATCATACACCCTCAACTATGTTTCTTGTTTTTTAGGGTTCATGGTTTGTCCAAACTATGTGAGGTGATCTAGAAAACATTTTGATTTCATATATTGGTGTAGAGGGACATACATGTTTGGAATATGATTTTTCAAACCAAGAATTGTAACTATGGGAGGTGGGGGTTTTTTTGATAGTCAGTCTGTACAATTGGCACATGGTTTCCCAAACAGTGTGCCTCATTAAAAGGGAAAAGTACTATTTTTACCTTTCACCCTTAAAAGTAACTACCCCATTTTTCTTCCTTTATTTTCCTTTTATCTCTCTTGTGCATGCCCACCTCATTCTCCCTTACTCCATGGGAGATCTCCCCTATTTCTTGGATGAATAAAACATCGTCACATGTGATCAATATCCTTTATTAAGTTTATCCCTCCTCTAGATTCCTTTTTTTCATTTTCTACCAAGTTCTCTCACATTTTTTATCTTATTTTCACCCTATTTCTAGGGATTTGGTCTATTTTCTCATTACCTCTTATTTCAGCTCGAATCAAATGTTAAAACCAATTGAGTAAATTTTTCTAATGCTAAGGTAGGAATAGTATATGATTTCCAAAAATTTCATTAAATTTATAAAATGTGTCATTGTTCTACTCATTGGAAATTATGAGTGTCTCCTCTAAAATTATTAATTCTTATAAATTTTTACCTAAATATTTACCTAGGTATGGAATTATCTTATCTTACACCACTAGAGGATGAAAAACTCAACCCAAACCACCCATTAATCCGATTTCATCTTAACTCCCATAAAAAACATACTTTTTATGAATACAAGACATTCATAAGGTTTTTTTGGATTAAATATTATCAAATCCCCCTTATCATTTTTCTAAGTAATGAAACCACCCCCTAATGGTGAGATTTTCATGTCACTTAAATAATGGAACCCTTATATGGAACTTAGGAAATCATGATTTAATGCTAGATCCCATGTTTTTTTATTTCTCTTCACTTATAAAAATAAAGGGTTTAATTTAATTTTTTTATGGAATAATACATTATGGAAAACCTTGGGATATGCCTCCAAGGTTGTGGTTTAAATTCAATAATTTCCTTGATATGATCACTTTACTTGCACCTATGACTTATATCATGAATGCATTAGATTCCTATTTATTTAATTCCTTATAACTTTTGTATTATTTTTATATAACTTTGGTGTATTTAAATTGTTAAATTGCGATACTTTTTTTAAGGGATATTTGTTGGAATGTGTACATGGAACCTAAAGACTTATAATTAATGGATTTTTTAGTATTGTTTCAATGTAACATCTTGATCATGAATGAATTGCCTGATTTATGTATTCTTCTTTTTTATCATCATTGGGATTATTTAAATAATGATAATGGTTATGGTTTTAGTGATTCCTTCCATGGGTAAGACTTAGATTCTGGTTTTCAATTCCTAGTGTTAACCAAATGGACAACACCTGACTTTCTGATGCTAATTCAAATGGATAATATCTCATTGGATCTTGTCAATGTCTTACATTAATTAATAACTCTTTATGAAAATAAGGATTCACCTACAAACTTTAGAAAATTAGAATGCCTGGGGCGACCTCCTAAAATTTGGATTGATTTCCTCAAATGCGAACTACCTCAGATTGTCACCTTGGATTCCATTCAAATCTATCCCAAGATTACCTTGGAATTTTTCATTATGCTCGATTATATATACTATATAAATTTTAATTCCATATAAATCTCCATGGATTCATTAACTTATGATATGTGGGAATTCCCATACCACTTCCCATGGATTCACCTTGGTAATTTTTCTTGGATGCCAAATCTAAAGTATGTGGAATTATCAAGTCCACCTCCAATTTAATTATTTATTTATTTAGAAACCACACACCATTATATTTTATACTCATATACTGGAATGCATTATACACTATTGGTGGAGTCCAACTATGTTTTACCCACACCCTATTCAGGTTTTTTTAGGGTACCTAAGTAAATCACACAGATATTGGTTAGGATAATCATTGCGCCCCTTTTTGTTACTTGTTTGGGGAAAGGACCTGGTATGGGAGATATAGGCCAAGCATGTACTTTGAATTCATACAAGAGTTGGATATTTTATTCATTTATTATTTTAGTATTCTATCCCAATTTTATGTATTACCTTTATTTAGTTTGGATTTCCATATACAAGTCACATCCAATATTTTTTATGGTTAGTTTATTGGAACTTATTGGGTTATTGGTTGATAATTATAAATATATAGTTATTTAGTTTTATTTAATCTTACATTGTCTTTAGTAATAATAATGTCGGTATAGTCTTCCCATCATACCATCATTAGACCTTCTCTTTTAGTCACCAATCTCTAGCTTATTAGGGGGCATGCTTGGGACCATGTGGTCCCGTAGGTTCAGTTAATTATGATTGAACTGGCCTCAGGACATCTAAAGTTAAGTCTTATGATGACCAAAAAAGTCATATTATTAGATGAAGACTTAAAATCAGAAATATTTTAGTATTGAATATTTATGATGTTTGGAATTCTTAAGTAAGTTTAGGATATTTTGTTACTATTTTTGGGTGATCTATTATTCTTTTATTATATAAAATAAATTTCACTCTTTCTTTACTTTTATAAAAATTATATATTTCTAAATATGTAAACATCATAGTAATTGAAGAAGTTATTTACAAAAATAGTAAAGTTTTAAGGAAGACATAAGATGCACAAAAAAATACTTTTTTTACTATTTTCAGATAAAGTCACATGAAAATGAAAAAAGGATTCAATTTATGAGTATTGTATTATTTACCCCAAACTATTTAAATTAAGAAAGAGAAGTTTGGGCTGAAAAGTGAAGTGTTGTATATATTCAATAGAAACTATGTAAAAATAATATACATATTAATGCGCACATACTCTATTTCACTGTTCATTTTTATTATGAGAATAATACAAAAAAATTAATGTAAAGACACTTAAATTTCAAGGAAAATTCTTTCTTAAATTTTTTGGGATTTTACGAGTATGCAGTTTCTAACAACACTTGATTTTGAGGCCCAGTGGGCCTGAAATCAATTTTTGAAGTTTAGCTTGGGTATGTTTAGTGAACGAATGAGCCGGTTTTTCTATCTTTTTAACAGGTGCTCAGAATTGAAATCTGATGGTACTGATGAACTGGAAATGACGGTAATTGCTTAAGAGGACCTTTACCGAAGATGTGTTTGCATGGGAGAAGTTAAAATTTTTTGGATTAAATGATAAGTGAATAAAATTGTGGGACAATATTATTTTTATATCTAAAGTGGTTAAATCCTACATGGGGGAGTTGGGATGGGACCCACAATCTCTTAACTACCCATGTGATGATAATTGTGAGGTGGGGCCCACATGAGCCCCAACCCTTCACATTCCATAACTCC
This sequence comes from Viscum album, assembly GCA_963277665.1. NCBI lineage: Eukaryota > Viridiplantae > Streptophyta > Magnoliopsida > Santalales > Viscaceae > Viscum > Viscum album. The sequence goes on from OY728146.1 coordinate 388,235,079, forward strand.
TTAACCCCTTTTGAACTCCCATGTTAATTACATGGTGACCCCCTCTTAAATTTGTAAACTCCTCATAACTTTTGAAACCATTCCACTTCCTCTCTCTCTCCCTCTTAACTCTTGACAACACAATTTAATCAATTAATTGAACCATTTCAATTAATTAATTTAGTGTTTGAAATTTAAATTTTGTAATGCATGGAAAGATGAAATAAAATAAGGAGAAGACTTATTTTATAAGGGGGTTGGAAATTGTTGTGTCGAGGATTTGTAGAGAGATCTTGGGTTTCAAAGAATGGTTCGTCTCCTTTGTTGAAGAAAGTCAACACTCCGATGAAGAATATCGACTCGACGACCCTGGCTTCTCCGTCCTTTTATTCCTCCGCAACAAGGGATGAGACACTGACGCAGGAACTCACCAAAGATGTCTCACTTTATAATCTTCTCTCTATGACAAGAAGGGGAGACACCGCTTCCACCTTGGGCGCTTTCTGACGTTGCTTACGAAACCTCACCCCGTGACGCCATCTTCTGCGACGTCCGACGTTTGACATTTTTTTTGTGGTAGGGTGAATTGTTCCAATTTTTATTTTGAATAAAAAATGTTTGTTGTGTTTCATGAAACCTTTATCATCATCGGCTGATTGTTACCGCCTAACGCGGAAGGCGCGGACCGAACAAACACGGCCCGACGACCCTCCGTCGTTTCTTATTCCTTTGGAATTGGAAATCGGAGGTGGAGAAAGAATGGCGTCGTCGCGCTGTGATGGAAACATGGAAAAGAAAATCGGCGTCATCACACCGGTTGTGCGGAAGGAATCACGGCCCACTACACGGGCCACTTCGGCGAAAGAACTGGTTGGCCCATTGGCCGGCTGGGCAGAGCTGGACCATGGCGCCAGGAAGGTATCGCGCCGGAAGACCAGCGGCCCGCCCATGTGGGCCGCGTGCACAGAAGACCGGCCGGTCTATCCGGCCAGTTTGGGAAAGGGCGGCACCGCCGGTGCGGAAAACTGGGGGGGCCACCCCCCCCCCTGGAACCCGGTCAGCCTTTGGCCGACCCGGCCGGGCCGCGCGCCTCGCCGGGCCGAGTCTGGTCGCGCTGGGCCGTGCCCTCTTTGGACCAAGTTGTGTATTTCTTCGGGCCGGTTTGACACCCCCTGCCGGGTCGGACCCATCACACTGGGTTAACCCGACCCATCAGCCCACCGGGCTAAACGGGTCGGGCCATTATTCACTTAAACGTGAATAACATAAAGGTCGCGCATCCGATCGACGCGCCATCTACGGAAATAGTACCATTTCAATGAGACGGTTCTTTTTCGATACTATAAGTGAGTTTTGGAAGACTATGGATATCGTACGTGTTAAAAACGAGCGTATTTCTAATCGAGCCCCTAGAACGGAAAATCCATTATCTCTCAGACAGGGCGTCTGATTGACGCGCCATCTGTCGCGCTGAGTTCCTATTGATGAGATGGAACTTTGGGATACATCAACTCTGGACTTTGTGACAGTTGATGTATCGACCCTCTTAGCTTGTGGAGTGGACCCTCCTGGAATCAAGCGTGTTGTGTACGGGAATTCTAGAGTTGGCTGCGACTACGAAGATGATGACGACTATACTGGGATCCTACGTGGGTTCGGCTACGAGGACAACTATACTTGGATCCTCCATGGGTTCGATAGCGATGACAACTGTTCTGGGATCCTACGTGGGTTCGGCAGCGAGGACGACTGTACTTGGATCCTCTGTGGTTTCGATAGTGATGATGACGGTACTTGGATCCTAGGTGGGTTCAGCGGCGATGGTTACTTTACTTGGATCCTATGTGGGTTCGGCAACAAAGACTTCTGTACTTGGATCCTATGTGGGTTCAGCAAAGGAGATGATTCAGAGCCTACATCTAATCATCTCCACCCCTCTTCGTGAGTAGTGTACTTGTGTGAGCTGAGTCTTGACTTTCAATCATTATCATCGATGTGATTGACTTACTGTCCTATGTGGAATGGTTTGTGATTTCTTGTGTGGACTGGGTTGTACTTTGGCTCATGAGTTAGAGCCAAACTAGAATTGATGACTTAGGCATAAGTATGGGAATATACCTAAGTAGAGTTGGTTGATACTTCATGTTTGTATCTTTCCTTTGTGGTTTATCCTTTGTGGATTCTGGGAGACCTTTGGGGGTCTCAGGGTCCCTACTGAGTATCGTATACTCACCCCTGCATGGGCATTTCCCGCACTACGTTGTGTTGGTTATAGACGATGGACAACACTGATCATGGTCGAGGCTTGTGGAGCTAGACGGTATCCGAAGGTGGGCCACCTAGTAGGACGTACACGGAGCGGACGGACGGACCCGAGGTACCGACGAGACTATTTGTACCCACCCTTCAGGTGGGCATCCCGGAGGACGACATGGTGGGTTCTGATTTACTTTTCAGTTGTTGTACTTTCTTTCTAAGTTGTAATGTACTTTCAGTTGGGTTTGTATACTGGCCCATTTACTTTCCAGCACTTACTTTTGTACTCATTTTACTTAGTGTTTACTTCATCTTGCATACTCTATTGTGTTTGTTTACTTATATAAAGGTAATGCCTACCATTTTATCAGGATGTATGCCTTCAGTTCTAGTCGCCAGCCCTTGGCCTATGGATGGCGGGCATGGGGTAGTCACGACACAGGACCCTAGGATAGATCGTGACAAATTGGTATCAAAGGAGTCGGTTCTACCACATAACTTAGGACTCTGATAATTTTTTCTCTGTGAAGCAATAGTGTTAAGAGTATGGAGTATGGTTTTCAGTCCAGGGAGTCCAGTGTTGGTGCGGCGGCCGACGTATCCATACACAAGGACCCTAACTCATGATTTCTAACTTAGTGCTCGAAAACATTGATCGCATGTGTGTTTCAAAAAATTTCTTTGTGATTACTTTGTGTCAGCTAACCAGGTATACTATTTGATCATGGCCCACCTGTTTCTTTTCAGGATGGCCCAATGAAGTCATCTAGCTAGGGTTCCTAGCTACGTGCAGGATGGCAGCCCACCGAGCGACGAGGCCTCAGTGCAGGGCCCCATTACAGCAGAGGCACCAGCGGTACCTCTACCCGCTGTCCCACCGATACCACCAGCCCCAACAGCGAAGAGTGCACGCCACTTGAGTGTGATGCATGAGTTTCAGCGATAGAGGTCGCTCAGGTTCCACGGAGAGACGGACTCTCAGGCAGCTGAGGATTGGCTGGAGGCTATCGTTAGAGTCTTTAGATTAGAAGGGACTGAGGCATGAGATCAGGGCTTTGATGATCTCCCTCAGCATTCTGACACAGGCGGAAGAGGAAGAGGAGCTGGCCGAGCAGTAGGTTTTGGATGATACATCGAGGCTCTACCACCACCACCACCAGGAGGACCACCCTGACCTCAGGGAGCTGGCAGACAGGGGCAGGCTCAGCTCCAGGAAGTCGAGTCTTACGACCACGGTGCACCTGAGATAATTCGAGGTACTATTTATGTCTACTACACCCTTGATGAAGTTCTTATAGACAAGGGAACAAGTCATTATTTTATTTCCACTTCCCTTGTTCGGAGCTCAGATATTCCGACGGAACCATTGGATCGATCCTTACGGCTAGAGACTCTTACGGGATCATATTAGACGATTACACACTAGTTCCGGTGGTGTGAGATTACGGTAGCAGGCAAGAGCTTCGGCTGGGATCTTCTTGTAGCGGCGTCGAGGTCTTACGATGTCATCTTGGGTATGGACTTGTTGTCTACAATCCTTGCTCAGATTGACTGTATTAGCCGCAAAGTGCAGTGTGTCTGCACAGATGGAAGAAGGTTCACCTTCACCGGTGAGAAAGGAGCCTATGCAGTGCAGAATGGACTTACGCAGAGGAGAGGTCAGCCGATCACACGTCAGTTGGCTAGTCTCATCCTTGGAGTGGTTGATGTGAGGAGTCCAATTTATCTTGTTGTGGTGGATCAGTATGTGAAAATTTTCCCTGATGACGTTCCAAGACTACCTCCTCGCAGAGAGGTAGACTTCTACATTGACCTATACCCCGGGACAGCACAGATATCTACACCAGAATATCGAATGGCTCCCACTGAGCTTCGTGAGCTATGGGTACAGCTGGAGGACTTGCAGGGTAAGGGATTCATCTGACCCAGTGTTTCACCCTGGGCTTCTCCGATTTTATTCGCCAAGAAGGAGGACAGGAGCTTACGACTATGTGTGGACTACCATCGCCTGAATCAGGTGACCGTAAAGAACAAGTATCCACTCCCGAGGATTGATAACCTCTTTGATCAGCTCAAGGGAGCACGATGGTTCTCGAAGATAGACCTCCGGTCAGGCTATCACCAACTTAGAGTTCGAGACGAGGATGTGCAGAAGATGGCCTTCAGATGTCAGTATGGCCACTATGAGTTCTTGTTTATGCCTTTCAGCATAACCAACGCTCCAGCAGTGTTCATGAGTCTAATGAACAGGATATTCTAGACTTACCTCGATCAATTTGTCAGAGTTTTCATCACTAACATTCTGAATTACTCGACTACTGAGGAGGATCATGCCTACCACTTGCGAGTTGTACTAGACACACTCCGAGAGCACCAGCTTTACGGTAATCTCTCGAAGTTCTAGTTCTGGATTTGAGAGTTTCACTTATTGGGCCACGTCATCTCAGAGGTGGGAGTTGTTGTGGATCCCACGATGATCAAGGCAGTACTTTCTTGGGATCCACCCAAGAGCGTGATGGAGGTGCAGAGTTTCCTAGGTCTAGCTGGGTACTATCAGAGATTTGTGCCAGACTTCTCCAGAGTTTCAGCACCGCCTTCAGCTTTGAATAAGAAGGGGAAACCCTTTGTGTGGTCTGATAGATTCCAGTAGAGCTTCCAGGAGATGAGATAGAGATTGACCAGTGCACCCATCTTGAGGCTTCCAGAGGAGAGTGTAGGGTATGTAGTTTACTGCGATGCATCAGGGACCATAATCGGGTGTGTCCTGATGCAGGAGCGGGAAGTGATTTCCTATGGTTCACGAAAGCTGAGGCAACACGAGTAGAACAATTCTACCCATGACCTGGAGTTAGCAGTAGTGGTCTTTGCCTTGAAGATGTGGCGGCACTATCTGATGGGTGAGCGCTTTACAGTCTACTCTGACCACCAGAGTCTCAGGTACATCTTCTCACAGAAGGACCTAAACCTGAGATAGTGGTGATGTCTCAAGTTCCTCCAAGACTATGAATTTTAGATAGTCTATAGTTCTAGGAATGGGAACATTGTGGTTGATTCTCTTAGCAGGAGGTCGCGCATTCAGCAACTTGGAGAAGCGACGGAACAGTTAGCCGCTTTGCAGATATCCTCCGTGGATAGATATGGGGCAGCCTTCCTACAGTCCCTCAAAGTAACTCCTCCACCACTTCAGTGGGTCAGAGAGGCTCAGCATGGGGACGTTGACTGTGAGACGCGATGTGCCCATATTTCCATAGGATAGGTGCCTGATGGATTTTCTGAAGGAGCAGAGCATGTCATCCTCTTTAGGGGACATACCATGGTACCATTTGCACTGCAAGAGGACGTTCTGAGGGAGTTTCACACTTCCCCTCTAGAGGTACATCCAGGAGTGGCGAAGATGTACTAGGACCGCAGATGACAGCATTGGTGGTCGGGTATGAAGAAGGTTGTAGAAGAGTTCGTTTCACGATGCCTCACTTGCCAACAAGTGAAGGTGGAGCACCAAGTACCAGCAGTCTTGGTACATCACTTAGAGGTTCTGGAGTGGAAGTGGGATGGGATATCCATGTATATCGTTATGGGGCTCTCACGTACTTCCAGAGGATGCGACTCTATTTGGGTGATCGTAGACCGACTCACCAAGTCGGCCCACTTCCTACCGATTAGACAGCAGGGCTCAGTAGAGAGCTTGGGACGTCTCTACATTCAGGAGATCATACAGCTTCATGGTTTTCCATCATCTATCGTCTCTGATCGATATTCTCGCTTTACTTCCCGGATTTGGATGGGGTTATAGAAGGCTTTTGGGACGCATCTATGCCTGAGCAGGGCCTTTCATCCTCAGACGGATGGCCAGACGGAGAGGACCATTCAAACGATCAAGGACATGCTCTGTGCATGTGTCCTTGACTTTGTTCATAGCTGGGAGGATCACCTACCCTTGGTGGAGTTTGCGTACAACAACAGTTACCACTCCACCATCGGGATGGCACCATACGAGGCATTGTACGGCCGACCTTGCAGATCACCTCTATGTTGGACTGACCCTGGGAGACAACACTCCTAGGACCAGAGATGGTTCAGGCTATGACGGAGAAGGTGTAGATCATCCAGGAGCGGATGAGGACTGCACATAGCAGACAAAATTCCTATGCTTATAGGAGGTGAATACTACTGGAGTTCGAGGATAGCGACCACGTTTTCTTACGGGTCTCACCTTGGTGTGGATTACGGAGATTTGGCCAGGGCGGCAAGTAATCTTTGCGCTTCATCGGACCATTCTAGGTCCTCAGCAGGGTAAGCAAGGTGGCTTACCGCCTGGCCCTTCCACCTCAGTTGCACCGGGTGCACGACGTCTTCCGGGTATCTCATCTGAGGAGATACGTGCATGACCTGACGCATATCATCGACCATGGGGAGCTGGACATCGATGACGGGGCTACATTCATGGAGGTCTCGGTGGAGATTGAGGATCGACAGAAGTGGGTCCTACGTGGATGTTTTATTCCTCTGGTGTGAATTTGTTGGTAGCACTGGAACCTCTAGAAGAGCACTTGGGAGCGGGAGGCTCAGATGCATGCCATGTACCCTCATTTGTTATCCTACTTTATGATGTAGCTTTATGATGACGTAAAGCCTTGAGGTGGGAGTAATGTAAAGACCCGTAAATTTCAAGGAAATGTTTTTCTTAAATTCTTTGAGATTTTACAAGTACGCAGTTTCTAACAGCACTTGATTCTGAGGCCCGGTGTTCCCTGAATCAATTTCTGAAGTTTATCTCAGGTACGTTTAATTAACGAACAAGCGGGGTTTTCTATCTTTTGAACTGGTGCTCGGAATTGAAACCCGAGGGCACCGATGAACTCGCAATTCCAGTAACTTCTTAAGAGGACCTTTACCGAAGATGTGTTTACACGGGAGGAGAAGATAAAAATTTGTGGATTAAATGAGAAGTGAATAAAATTGGGGGAAATTTTTTTTTTATATCTAAAGTGGTTAAATCCTACATGCGGGAGTTGGGATGGGACCAAAAGCTTTTAACTACCCATGTGAGGGTAATTGTGAGGTGGGGGCCACACGAGCCCCAACCCTTCACATTCCATAACTTCTTAACCCCTTTTGAACTCCCATGTTAATTACATGGAAACCCCCTCTTAAATTTTTAAACTCCTCATAACTTTTGAAACCTTTCTACTTCCTCTCCCTCTCCCTCTTAACTCTTGCCAACACACTTTAATCAATTAATTGAACCATTTCAATTAATTAATTTTGTGTTTGAAATTTAAATTTTGTAATGCATGGCAAGATGAAATAAAATAAGGAGAAGACTTATTTTATTTGGGGGTTGGCAATTGTTTTGTGGAGGATTTGGAGTGAGATCTTGGGTTTCGAAGAACAGTTCATCTCCTTTGTTGAAGAACGTCAACTATCCGACGAAGAAAATCGACTCGGCGACCCCGGTTTCTCCGTAAATTTCTTCCTCCGCAACAAGGGAGGAGACACCGATGCAGGAACTCGCCAATGATGTCTTGTCTTATAATCTTCTCTCCGTGACAAGAAGGGGAGATGTCGCTTCTTCCTCGAGCGCTTTCCGACATTGCTTACGAAACCTCACCACATGACGCTATCTTTCGTGACGTCCGATGTTCGACATTTTTTTATTGAGGTATGGTGAATTGTTCAAAATTTTATTTTTAATAAAACAAATTTGTTGTGCTTCGTGAAACCTTGATCATCATCGGTTGATTGTTACCGCCTAACGCGGAAGGCGCGGGCCAAACAAACACGGACCGACAACCCTCTGTCGTTTCTTATTCTTTTGGAATTGGCAACCAAAGGTGGAGAAAGAACGGCGTCGTCGTGCCATTCTGGAAATGTGGAAAAGAAAACCGGCGTGGTTCACGCCGTTTCTGTGGAAGGAATCGTGGATCGCTACATGGGCCGCTTCAGCGGAAGAACCGGCCGACCCGTCGGTCGGCCGAGCGGAGCTGGACCATGGATCTAGGAAGATGTCGCGTTGGAAGACTGGCGGCCCACCCATGCAGGCCGCGTGCGCAGAAGACCGGCCGGTCTAGCGGTCCGGTTTGGGGAAGGACGGCTCCGCTTGGCGGCGCCGGTGCAAACAACCCCCCCCCCCCCCTTCCGTGGAACCCACTCGGCCTTGGGACAGGCCAGCTGGGCCGCGCCGCGCTAGGCCGGGCCGAGCAGGGCCGCGCCGCACCGCGCTACTTCATGCAGGGTTGCGCCCCCTTCGGACCAAGTTGTGTATTTCTTCGGGCCGAATCGATACCCCCTGCCGAGTCTCATCCGTCAAACTGGGTTAACCCGACCCATCGGCCTACTGGGCTAAATGGGTCGGGCCTGTTATACACTTAAACGTGAATAACTTAAAGATCGTGCGTCCGATCGACGCGCCATCTATGGAACTAGGATCCTTTTGACGAGATGGTTCTTTTGTGATACTCTACGTGAGTATTGGGCGACTATGGATATCAGACGTGTTAAAAACGAGCATATTTCTAACCGGGCCCCTGGAACGGAAAATCCATTATCTCTCAGACCGGGCGTCTGATTGATGTGTCGTCTATCACGTTGAGTTCCTATTGACGAGACGAAACTTTGGGATACATCAACTATGGTCTTTGTGCCAGTTGATGTATTGACCCTCTTGGCTCATGGAGCAGACCCTCCCGGAATCGAGCGTGCTGTGTGCGGGAATTCTAGAGCTGGATGCGACTGCGACGATGATGACGACTATACTGGGATCTTAAGTCGGTTCGGCAGCAAGGACGAATGCACTTGGATCCTCCATGGGTTCATCAGTTATGACGACTCTACTAGGATCCTATGTGGGTTCGGCAGTGAGGATGACTGTACATGGATCCTCTGTGGGTTCGGCAGGAATGATGATGGTACTAGGATCCTACGTGGGTTTGACAGTGATGGTTACTGTACTTGGATCCTATGTGGGTTTGGCAATGACGACTTCTGTACTTGGATCCTATGTGGGTTCGGAAGAGAAGATGATTCAGAGGCTACATCTAATCATCTCCACCCCTCTTCGTGAGTAGTATACCTGTGTGAGCTTAGTCTTGACTTTCAATCATTATCATCAATGTGATGACTTACTTTCCAGTGTGGACTGGGTTGTGATTTTCTGTGTGGGTTGGGTTGTACTCTGGCTCGTGAGTTGGAGCTGAATTGGAATTGATGAATTAGGTATATGTATGGGAATATACCTAAGTAGAGTTGGTTGATACTTCATTTTTGTATCTTTCCTTTGTGGTTTATCCTTTGTGGATTCTGGGAGACCTTAGGGGGTCTCGGGGTCCCTACTTAGTATAGTATACTCACCCCTCCATGGGCATTTCCTGCACTACGTTGTTTTTGTTGCAGACGACGGACATCATTGATCGTGGTCAAGGCCTGTGGATCTGGAGGTGGACCACCTAGCGGGACGTACACGGAGTGGACCGATGGACTGGAGGTACCGACGAGACTATATGTACCCACCCTTCAGACGGGAATCCCAGAGGACGACTTGGTGGTTACTGCTTTAATTTTCTGTTGTTGTACTCTCTTTCTCAGTTTTACTGTACTTTCAGTTGGGTTTGTATACTATCCCATTTACTTTCTAGAACTTACCTTTTTACTCAGTTTACTTAGTGTTTACTTCATCTTGCGTACTCGGTTGTGTTTGTTTACTTATATAAAGGCAATTCCTTCTTGTTTATCAGGATTTGCGCCTTTGGTGTTAGTCGCCAGCCCCTGGCCTATGGAAGGCGGGCTTGGGGTAGTCACGGAATGGGCCCTAAGGATGGTTCGTGACAATTAATGATGTTTTATTTCAAGTTATATCTATAGAAAAATAATTTCTTCCTAACTTCTTTGAAAATATACTCAATATCTGGAGAAGCTTCATTATATAATAGTAACAAAATGAAACTACCTATGAACCTACAAACATTATTTATCTCTTCTTTTTTATGTTTAAAATCTTTTCTTATTGTGTGAATGAAGAGGGAAGATCTTGTAAAAGGTATATCCTAGTAAAATATCTTTTCTTATTTTGTAAAAAAAATGTTTTTCTTGCACACAACTATCTTGGTCTCATGAAAAAGGACCTGCAAAGTGAAAATTTCAAAACTTATTGAGAGAGTGATTAGAGGAGTAGGCTGAGGGATCTGTTTTCCTTGAACCATTTTAAATCCCCAATATTTTTTTACTTCTCTTCTTTATTTATATTCCACTTCTTGTTTAATTTTTATTAAAGGGAGGATTTTTTTTAAAGTTTTAAAAAGGTTGGTGTTGACTTGAATAAAATTCTTAAGAATGCAATTCACCCCCACCCCTCTTAAGACATTTTATAACACCTCTTGGACAATAGATACATGAGTAACATGAGATATTCATAGATAATGGTATTTAAAATGAAAGGAAAATGGAAGAAAAATACCAAAAGATATTTTGTTTTTTCACAATGACATTATCATAGAAACCAAAAGATAAATCACATTCTAAATTATTTCCAAAATGTGAAAAAATTCTTAGGAAAACATAATTCAAAAGTAAAAAACAAAATATTGTAACCTTGAAAATAAATTAAAGTATATGAATTTTAGAGTGGAAGATATAAATTGGTATGGAAGTTGAAGAAAGTAATTTCTAATCTTTTTAATAGTTTTAAATATATACAATATCTATAAAAGGTATGCAAGGTTTAATTTTTGAAAAAAATTAAATATAATTATGATATTTATAGAACAAAATACATGGTAAACTATTTAAATAATAAAAATAATCCATTATGTTAAGAAAGATAATAGGCATGTTATAGAAATATCTAACAAAGTGGATAATAAATATTCTTAAAAATGTAATATTATTTAGAAGTAATAAATAAATCCAAGAAGAGTATTTTGATTCAAAAATATAATTTACAAAGAGAGAAAGAGAATATATAATATGATATACATATTGTATAGAATATATCAAACATGGAATAATATAGTCAAATAATTAATATATTGACTCAATTAAAGGATATTGAGTTAAAAAAACTCTTACCTCAGATTCACGCTTGGGTGAATGCACTCGGCCACCTATATAATCAATTTTTGTTTATTATTAATCTATAACATAACATAATGTATATTTATTTTATTAATACCATTATTTTAATATTTCTTATTATATATTTATTAATTACTCATTTCTAAAATTAATATTCAAGTATTAATTACTCTATTTATTCTATGCTTGCTCTGATAGTTGTTTCAGTCATTGATCAATGTTCATGTGTTCATCACAACCAGAACTTTTATAGAGATGACATTAATTTATTTAATATATTTGTTTTAATTTTATGATAATTTCATGGATGTTAAGGTGATGGTTCATACTGAATGGTTAGAAATTCAATTTTTTGGAATTTCGATTCAATAAGAAATAATTATTTTATGAATAAATAAGAATATTTATATTATAATTAAATAAGTTAAAAACCTATTAAATTAATAATTATTAACATGTATAACCATTATTTATGTTTTTTTAGTCATTTATGATGGAAATGTTATAGAATCATTCACATAGGTGTTAAATCTGACCCAAACGAGAATGTGTTATAATGAAAGAATGTGTAAAAATATGTTATTGTATAATTGTAACATCAATTTAAAAAAATAATACTTATATAAACTACATTTTATTAAAATTTTATGCAAAATTTAATAAAATTTGTGTTAAGAAGATAAATAAAAAATATTAAAGAGAAGATACGGTTTAAATGGAAGATTTGATATCTTCTCTTAAAATGTAATGACCTAGAATTTTATCATAAAAATTATCCTTCTTATAATTATGTCATGTGGTATAAACCACGTGAATCACATAGAGAAACCAATAAAAACATTATTCTCATCAATGATGAATTATAGTCAATAAGAAAATCAATAATAATACCAAATATTATAGGAGGATAATAAATTTAAAATAAGATAATAATAAAAAGAAAATTTCAATCTGCTTGATCCACTAGAATGAATGCACTCACATGAAAAGTAATAGAAATAAAAAAAAGTTTAAAAATAAAATATTCATTCTGAAGATGAAATTATAAATAACCTTAATAGAAAATATAACTAAACTAAGAATGAATGGAATAAGAGGTATTCAAAAGTAGTAGTAAACCCTTATGACTATTAGAAATATAAATATTAGAATAGTAATATGATCATTGCAATAATAATGTGATAGTTATTAATAGAAATATAGTTGTTAGAAAAATAACATCCCCTATAAAAGTATAAATAAAATTTCAGTATCTAATAAATGAACAAATGATATATTTATATCATGAAATAAGTAAATAAATGTTTTAAAAATGATAAATTAATGTTTTTATTTTTTTGAAACAAAAATATTTATTTAAAATTTTATAATTAATAAAATTATTTTAAAGTAATTCATAAAATATATTCATAAATTCATATTTTTCTAAATTATAATTGTAATAACATGAGTTTAATTAGAGGAATTATTAAAATTAATAAATGAGATTATAAATAAATTATGATATTCTTATTTCAAAATTTTATATAAATATTATCATTAGATTTAAATCAATAAAATATTTTCAATTATAAATTAATTTTATAAAATTATAACAATATAAATATAAGAAACAAAATCATAATTATGAATATATAATAATATTGTAATAAAATTGTAAATATATTAAAAAATTTAAGAAATCCAGTTAACTTAAGGAGAACATATTTTTAGAAAAATATTATCCTGGATTTTTTTAAATTATAAATTTATATAATTGTATATAACTATTTTAATATAATGTTAAAATTTTTCATATATTATTATATGAATGTTAACTTTATATAAAATCATATTATAATATGCTTTCTAAAACTTTAAATATTTAAAAATTATGATAATTTTTATTCTTTTAAAAATACATAATATAATTATAATTAGGTTGGTTTTATAAAATTTTTAAAAGATATGACCTATATGTATATATATCTATTCTTGAATTATAAAATTATGACAAGAATATTTTTTATAAAATTAATACTATTATAAATTCTGTTTGATCAAAATTTTATTTTAGTGTTCAAGTTCAAATTAAATTAATATACATATAATATAATAATCTTTATATCAAAGAAATTAAATATAAAATAGTAAAGATATAATAATTGAGAAAATGAAAAGGAAAATCTAAAATGGGTAAAGGGTGTGTGTGTAGGGTTTCCCAGGGTAATTTGAGGGGAGTTGAGTTGCAGGTCATGATGGAGGTCTTTGTAGGAGGATGGTTAGCATTCAAGGGTCGTTTCAGCTAAGGGAAGATGCAGGTCGAGCGTGCAGCCTCCACAGGGAAAAGGCTAAGTGGGCTTTGAAGTATTGGAGTTGGGTATGTGGTCCATCTTAGCTTCACTGGGGGAGGATTGGCCGATAGTGTGTTTGGTCTGAATGGCATCATCGGGTCATAGTTGGAGTTAGGGTTTCAGATTTCTCCAACCTAGTTCATGGTAGATTTTGTTTTGAAAGATCTAGATTTTCTTTTGGATAAACATCTTGTCATTTTTGTTTTCCTGAATCCTTGAGGTCCGCATATGTATTTTCATCCACTGTAATTGATCAGGTGTTTTCATAGTTTGTTTATCAATTTTGCCTTGCTTGTTGTTTTGTGTCATGATTTTGGAATATGAACCTAGGATGTTTAGCTTTGGCCTATTTTTGTAAATTCAGATTCTATTATAATGTTAATTTTAATATTTTTGTATCCGTTTTTTTGGATAGATTTGTTCTGTATTCATTTCCACAGATGATAGATTAAAATGACACATTAAAAATTTGATCTCTATCAATTTTTTGCACCATTTTTATTTCATTATCTACATCTCAAATCCTAGATTTCCCTTTAAGATGATTCTTGTACATATCTCTTTACATAGTATTTTTGTGACAACATAAGCCTTGTCTATTTTTGGTAAGAAAATGGAAAGGGGAAAACTCAATTTCAATTCATGGAGGCATATGTTCATCTTGTGGTATTCCCACCAAGTAAGGGAAATTATAAGTTTTTCAAAAACTTATAATCTGTTGTTACTTCTATTTTCTTCAAAAATTAAAGAAAAGGGGACTTATGTTTATTCTTATTTTTTATGTATAAATTTTTTTTCAAACTTAAGTTCAGGTAGGTGTTTATATGTTTTTATGGTTGTTTTTACGATTGATAAAAATCTAGTTGAGAATAAATGAATTTTTAAATTATGTAAGGGATCACACTATCTAATTGATTTATATAAAGGAGATATTATGATATTTTAATTTTATTCATTATTTCGGAATTCATTCTCTATGATTCTAAATTATAGGTCAGTTTGAGTTGAATTTACAAACGTCGTATATATACATTCTCAAATATTAAAGGGATCATTTAATTTACTTATCTAAAATAAGTTTTGAAAATATAATGTAAGGGGAACTATATTTCACTATTAATTTGTTGGGTTATCAACAAAAAATATTTTATTTACAAATTTAGGTTGTTTACTTTCTAAAAAAGGTTTTTAGAATTATTTTTTAGGGGACATTTTCCTATCATGTACATATTTTCATAATAAGCTCTTATTAGATTTATTTTTACATTTATTTCTAGATTATGTAAGATATTCATTCTTTAATTTCAAACACACTTGTAAGGGTTTTCATTATTTTATGTCTTTCAACATTTTGATTTTATTTTAAAACTCATTTTTATGGATTTTATTTTTATTATTATGGTTTTATATGTGTAGGTTTTGATTTTATCGAACAATGATTATTTATAAAATATAGAAATATATATATATATATATTTGTGTGTGTGTGTACCTATCCAGCTTTGTAAAACTATTTTCTGAACTTATAAATGAAAGTGAGATTATATATATTTATGTTATTTAAATTATAATTGTGATGAACTCATAAAAATTATTAATTCTTGTTTTAATTCTTGTTTTTGTAGTGAGCTTAATAATTTTATAGGATTTTATATTCTGTATTAAATTAATATATTATAATAATAAAAAATTATGTTTTAATAAATCTGTCACAACATATGTTAATATCAAAGTTTGTAATTTGACAATAGATCTGCCAATTAATTTTCTCATTTATCTATGTTTTGTCCAGAAATATTTTTTTTAGAAAGTTAATTCCCCTATGTGTCCTTTTTGAACTCTCCACACAAGGAAACCCCCCTTTCCATGAAGGGGTCACTCCGGAGAGAGACCCAACCGGGAAGGTGTCGTTGCCAGCCAAGATGGCAGAGCATCCCGGAGGGTGACGGCCCGACAGGGATGGTCTGTCAAGCGATCCATCATCGATTGGGCCACGCCTCATGTTTTGTTCATACATATGTTTATTCCATGATGATGAACATTTTAAATTCAAATCCAATTATATAAATATACATCTACATGTTAAATTGTTACATGTTTTGAATGAAAAAATATGGGATAAAATTACTTTCAAATCAATAAGGATTTATATATATGTTTGTGTGTGTATATTTATGGGAAACAATATGTTATTTTATTTAGAAAATAAATTTATGGTATATGTATTTTTGTGTCTGTGTGTACAAAGGATAACATGTTATCGACATGTTATATTTCTTATCTTCATGTTTTTTAAAAATATATATATAACATGTCGTCATGTTATAATAAAATTAAGGATATTTCCTCCTCATAGAATCATGGTCATGCGTTAAACATAACATCTACACACCTTTCAGTCATAATAATCTCATGGTTTCAAATTAATTTTAAGGTTTACTTTTTAGATTATCAAGACCATCTATTTATTCAAGAATTAAAATGTTTTATTTAAGATTATTATTTATAATTTTATGTGAAATATGTATTTAGAGATCATGTGTGCATCAATTATTTTTGAATTATAAATAGATACAGCTATTTTCAGTGTGATATTGAACTTTTATGATATTACATTGGATGATTTATGACTAGTTTGAGGGGATTTCTAGAAACCATTAAATTCATTACTCAGAATGGTATGAATTTATGTATACAGATTAGGGAATGTTATTTTCCTGTAAAATGTATACATTGTTTATGTTTATCCCCACTCATATTATCATTGGACAGATTAAGTGACTTGTGAGGCCCATTATAGTCTCTTGATGCATCAGTAGGTCTCATGAGACAAACTACGATCTTGGCATGAGACCTTAACAGAATGATTATGTAAGGTCTTATCACAAGGCCTTGACAGAATGATTATGGTTATGGTATGAGCTACTGAAGGTATGGTTACGATGTCCAGAAATATGCATTCACTCAATGTGAAACTAGTAACAAGTAGATCATGTGGTTATTCAACTAGAATAATACCCACGGTTAATAAACCTTGACTTATATGAAAATTATGAACAAGTATTATTTCATGTGCAAATTAATATCTGCACCCTCTTATGTTATGGATAATTTATATGTGGCCATTATCTAGATTTAGGTGGAATTTCATGTACTTTTGTTCAATTGTATGCATATTTCAATAATACATTATACTTGTAGATTTTAAATAATTATAGTTATTTTTGAACATAATATTCTCCTAAAAATATTTTTAGTAACTCTCGGGGAATGATGATGTCATCTCATGAGAAATGAATTTTATTTTTTCAGAAAATTATTAAAATGATGTATTTTACATCAAGTAAATGTTATAAAAGAATTTATTAATTTTTTTTTACTCCTTACTAATCAATTTAATGCCCATCCATTATTTTAAAATTATTTTCACAGGTCACCTTGAAGTCCAAAGTTGGATGTTATCGTTGTTGCGCACGAGGTAGCAAAGTTGGCTTTTTGTTTTTTTAATTTTATTTCAACTTTGATAAACTTTAAACTTATATCTAATTATATATAACCTATACTGGTAAAAGGTACACTTTTAAATAATTTTCTTTTTTTTTCTCCTTACAATAATTATATGATAATTTTATAAAACATTAAGTAATTTTTCAAAGTGTCATAAAATAGGTTAAAATATTAAAATCTATCTTTTTGTAATAAATGATGATTTTAATTAATGAATAAATTTATAATATTTAGAAAATTATTTTCATGAAATGGAGTCCAATTTTCAAATCTGCACATTGAAAAATTCTTAGGTTAAATTTTAGGTATTTTTCTAAAATAATTAATTTTTATGAATAGTGAAATATGGTAATTTACATTATTTAACAAATACATGAATTTTTAAGTCATGTATGATGTATGTATGTTGTAAGAACCCATTATTTCAGTATATTTTGAACCATTTATGGTATTTTTTCATAGTAATCAACACTATTGATATTCTTGAACCAAAATAATAAACTAGTGAACATAATAATCAAAAACACCCATCTCTTATCCCAATAAAAACCACCCCTTATCCTCACACCTTATAAGACTTTTAGATTATATAAATTCTTCCCAATTTCCATCCCAATCCTCTTCCCAACATCAAAGAGTTTATTTTCTTAACAAAGGACCAAAACCAATTTCTTTAAGGAGGTTCTCAAGGAGACGATATTCAAGAGGTAAAATCCTCCTTCTTTCTCTTTTATCACCAATGGCTCGAAGGCCTTCATTTTTTATTTATTTTTGATAATAAACCTTTAAAGAAGTGAGGTGGAACCCTTACAAGGCCCGTAGGGGTATTTATTAAATGGTCTGTAGGCCTTAAAGAAATTCATTTCTTGTAGGCTTTAAAAATACATACAACGGAGACTAAATACTTGGAACTACTCCTCCCCAGCATCTTTATCATGAAATCAGCTCTCCACCTTTGCATGACAGTTTGGCTAGGCTTTCCCATAAATGCATATTCTTTTCCTGATGGTAGGTACCAAACCTTCTCATACTTGCAATTCGTTTAGCTTCTGCAATGGTGAAAGCTCTTTTCTCATCCTCCTTCTGAAGCTTGTTCCTTGTAGGTTGTCTGGTTTGCATCTGTAATAAAGGTGGCCTTATGGTCCAGAGGCAGCCTGAAGACCATTCTGACATGATCTCCTAGGTGGCCCGAAGTACTTAATGAACTTGGGGACCAAATTGATGGCCTGAAGGGCCAAACGGGGGGATATTCCCAGCTGCTACAGTGCCAAACAGTACCTACTACAGATCTCACTACAGTACCTACTACAGTAATGTACAGTACCTGCTACAGACCCTGCTGTAGTACTACTACAGTATCCTGTAAATTAGCCTCTTCCTAGATTTGATCCTGGGTCTCCTGGATGCGCTTAAGGATTCCTCACCAACAGGGTTGAGGCTCATGTTCCCTTCTTTCTCTTTTAATTTCCTTCTTTTTTCTACCTTATCCTCACCTAACCTATCCAAAATAATATAATGACTCTAGTATCATATATATACTAGAATATTATTTTTTATGCAATATCCTTTATAAAATCTCTTATATTCTCCTATTATCTTAAAAATAAAAACATCATATGTGACATATCAATTCACCACCTTCAGGGATGATGATTATTTGTTTTCCATTAACACCTTCATGATTGGTCATAAAACCATTAAAATAGTTAAAAAAAGATTTTAAAATGGAAATTATGAATTTATCTATGTTATGGAACTAATATATATACATAATATTAAATAATAAAACAAAACTAGTTCTTGATGATCGAAAAACTGCCAAAATAAACTAAACGTGTATCATTAACATTTTATCAAATGGAACATCCTCATATGAGAAAAAAATGATATATGGGATCATTTAAAAAAATATTAATACCATTTCATTCTACATCTAGAGTTTTGATTCCATTTTACAAGAACTCTTGTAATTATACTCAAGGTAACCCACCACAAAACCATGCAACGAATGATCTCAGAATAAAAAAATTAAACATTATAACTCATCAAAATGGCCATAAATGAACTTAATAATATTTTAATAAATAAAATATATATTGAATATGTTCTTAATAAAATTAATAATTTATTTTATTTTATTTTCTTGGAAATTATGTGAAAGTTCAGAACACATTCAGACATAAAGTAAGGGATCTCTCTAGACCACCAAATTACTTTTGGGTTATGATTTCTCTCTCTGTTATCCAATGTAATTATTCATTATTGTTATATAATTCTCTAATATATTGTGTTAATGTACCAAAAATATGTATTATCTCAATTCATCTTTATTTTATGGACAATTACATGTTTTAAAAAGGCTTCCTTCTCAATTTCCCCTGATATGTAAACTCGGTTAAAGGTAATTTCCCATTTTTCCCCATTCTCAAGTACAATCCATAATATGTTCTAATCCACTATTATTATTATAAAATTGATAATTTTTTCATAAAAACTATCTGAGTTCATTTCTAGTTTTATATAAATAATTATGCATTTGTCCTCATAAAAGTATCTTTAATATTTTCCCTTAAATCTCACTACAGTGGATTATTTAGAAAGTTTCTTAAATACTATTTTTATATTTTTTCACATAATTTGAACATAATTTATTATTATATATGCCTATTTTCCCTCATTAATATCCAAGTATGATTTAAATCTACTCCTTCATGGTAACCATCGTGATACTCCCTTTGGTTATGCCTTAACACATGATTACGATATCCATTTCATTCCATGGGAAACCCTTATGTCTATTCCTTATATTTTATTCTTTATGTGGAAAACATATGCATGAACATGTTATTTTGATTTCTCTCAGATAGTGATCCAATGCATTATGTAATTTTTAGTCTCATGATACATCGTGTATGGTATTAGAGAGTAAAACTACTCTATTATGGACTTTGTCCACCATGTGATATATTATTGGTATTTAGCCTCGACTCATGTTTATGACATGTTATGTTTTGTTTACACATTCCTATGTTTCCATGATCACATGATCCCATGTACTATATATTATGATTCCATATGTTTATTCATGTGTCATTACTTTTAAGCTCATTATGTTATGCCTTCTAACTCATGTGTTATACTTTATTCCTATTTTTATTTCCATATTGGTATTTTTACCTCATACCTTTTGTCTATGCATTCCCCAGAATATCCTATAAAGATATAGGATATCAAAGTAATTCAAGAAATCATTATGGAAGATTAATATAAATATTTTTTATTCTATTTCTAGGTTTCCAATTTTATATACCTAGTCTTCCAAATAAACTAGACTTTCTGATCCTTGGTTTGTATTTGATAGTTAATTATTCTAAAAATCATGTAATAATATGTGTAAAAGGCTGGTATCGCTATAAAATATTTTTAAAAGTTGGTTAGGCTTACATATATATGATGTCTTATTTTTTATATCATACTCTATTTCACTATTATTTTAACATGTTTTACTATTTTTTGGGAAAAAATACCTAATTTCACCACTTAAATAATTATAAAATCCATATTCCAAATATGGAATCAATTATAAAAATTTTAACCTCTAAAGTTAATAAATATTAATTTTAAAATAAAAATTGATACCGCTTAAAAACAATAAAATTGTATTTTTAAATACTAAATGATTTTATTCTTATTAATTACATATTTTAATAACCATTAAGTGATTATTGTATTAAATTAACATAATTATATATTATTTATCAATACAAATTTTTATGATAAAAATAGACAAAATTTAAAAAATAATTCTTTGAGAACTATCTCTTTTAACATTAAACTATTTTATTCCAATTTATTTAAAATTGGTAATTTTTTACTAAACATTAATTTAATTTTACCAACCCAATTTTATTAAAATCATCATTTTTATTTAATATATAAATTTAATTAAATTTTATATTTAAATAAATTTAGCAAAAAATTAAAAATATATAAAATAGACATAATAATGGTATTAAAAAATCATATTTTTTAGAAGATAATTACTTGATGATATCATCCTAAATTATATTGATAAAACAACTTATTACCTGATCATAACCCCTAAGGGTTTTATAAGTAATGGTAGCTGATGTGGGTGGTGATTCAATTAACATGGATCTCATAGTGATTTCATCAAGCTTTAACTTTTCCCAGAGGTGATTTCTCCCATGTCGTACCTGTTATGGTTTATCTTGGGTTTGGTCAAGGGAAATATATATTGAGGATACGTATTTTTTAATCCTAGAATAATGATCCTCAAATGGAATACTTCTACTACTTGATTCCATAACTTCTCTCTTTCTACATAAATATCATAGTGTGATTACTCATATTTATACCAATAATATCGATGAGTATATTTGAAATGTACATATCTCATGATTATTTTAATTATTAATCAAATATTATTTTCACTAATGATATAATTTAGCAAATTTATTATTGAATGTTCATAAAGATCATATATTCTGAATGACCATTTATTTTCAATGACCACATATTCCCACTAACCATACATGCCAAATGACCACATTCCATTTTTCTATTCCTATATATAGCCTGACATACTTTTATAAAATCAATTCTTCATACTTTCTTCTTAATATGATAAACATATTTATACTTTTTTAGATTTTTCTATAGTTATCATCTATGGTATAATCTTCATGGATATGATCGTAATGATAAAAATTCAGCCTTTTACTATTTTTATTTTATTGTGGATTAATTCATTTAGTAATTTGACAAACTATGTTTCATTCAGTTATGGTATAATTTTTTTCTTTTCTATTTTGATATTATACGTTAATGATATAACTCATTGTTCATTTTAGTTTAGTGTTTCATGTAAAACAAGTTATATCAACTTTAAAGGGAATTTAGAACCATAAATAAGGGTGATACATATAAATTGTAGACAAAACTAACATATCGACATATATTTTTAGTAAGAAAAATACAATAATATTTATATTGAATTCCATATAATTGTTTCTCATAATTCACCATCATTACACTCACCAAATAAAAATTAATTTATATAGATACATATTTTTATTTCAAAATATCATAATAAAAAATACATCAAAAACTATATTCTCCTAAATGCCATTGGGTACCTAAGATCTAAACCCCTAAATAAATTTGTTCCTTGGACTCTTAGATAGGAGAAAAGATGATAACACTCTAACTATACAAGTAAGCATCTTTCATAACCCAAAATAAATTATTGAAATATTCTAACCCATATGTGGAATGTAGTCACTTAATATAAATTACATATCAAAAAAAATAATGATATCAACTCACACACCATAATTGATTTCATGTTTAATGAATCATTCAAGATAAAGCATTGTATAATGTTTTTAAGGAGACTCCACATAGAGTTTTATGTCAAAGAAGAACCTCTACAACTATTCTACCCTAGATCTAAACCTATGGGTGAGAAATAAACAAGAACTTAGTGAATCATCATATACCTTTACGATAGATCTGTTGTAGAGAAATAGTGTAAAAACTTGTGTGAACCATCTCTTATTTCAAACAAAATATAGTGGGTGAAATTAAGATCAAATACTCATGTGTATCATCAACAGCCTCTACACTTGATCATTGAGTGAGAATAGAATAAATTCTCATATGTCATTATCACACTCTAACCCAATTTTATGTGTGATTATATGAGTAATAAATAAATTATAAAATATAATTATTTAACAATGTTGTACTTGTTTTCATCTATAATCAAGAATCATTATAAGATAATTTGGTATGTTTTTTGAGTTTTTTTAATATTTCCTGAAATGTTTGAAGAAAGTTTGAGATGATTTGGAAAAATATAGGACATTTCATTTGAGTAAAAATTTCCTAAGAATGGTTTTGTAAGAGTTATCATGACCCTTCTATAAGATTCATTTTTAGACTGAAATGGTAAAATTCTGCAAAATCATAAAGACCCGTAAGGATCATAAGAGACATTTTTTTCTCTATAATAGTGAATCATCAAATGAATTAAAGTTTCATAAGAGTTATTAGAAACAATAATAGTCATTTGGACACTTTATAAGATCCATTTGAGTTTACAAAATAGTCATGTTCCATTTTGTAATATTTTCATGAAAACTGTAACATTTAATTGATATTTTTTTAAGATACATTCTGGGGTTACAAATTAAACTCTAAGATTAATTCACTCTTATGGGAAATAATTTGGAAACTAAAAAATTAATAAGTTAACATAATCATCTTGGATTTTTAAGTTTCATTTGAAAAATTATAAGTGTCATTACCTATTTTTGTAAGGATCATCGGTTAAGAAATTTATGGTGACACCAAATTTAACGATGCTTAGCTAAATTTAAAATATTAAAATATCATAGGCTATTGATCAAATTTTTTATTAAATAAAATAGTTTTTTAGGATTAAACTAGAATATCATATAATACTATTTAGTATTTTCAAATTAAAATATTTTAAATTCATTATCACAGTCAATATAGAGAGATTTTTGGAGGTTTTTGACTAGTGATAATTGCACTATCAAGAATCAAAGGAGATTTTCTAGTTTTAATATAAAAATATAATTCACATTATTCAATGGATATAAATGGAGAAAGTGAATAAATGAATAGAAATCAAATATTGAGAATTAAGAATTTGAAACTATAAAGATAGATAATTATTGTATCAAATAGAGGAGAATAACTAGAGATCGATAAGTGTCACATCTACTTTGATAATTTGAGTTAAGGTAAGGTGAAATATTTTTAAAGATCTAGAGGCTTGATTTTTTTATTTAAGAAGACTAACACTACTACAAATAGGGCCTCTAATAGCGCTAAAAACCTCCTTTAACAGTGCAGAAAAAGAGTTTTTAATTGTAGCGAAGATAAAGGGGGGGTCCCCGTTATCAGGGCTAAACATAGCACTGATAAAGGGGGGCCTTTATTAGTTCTTTATTAGTGCTAATAAAGGCCCTACTTTATCAGCGCTTGTTTTAGTGCTGATAAAGGTAGTATTTATCAGTGCTAAAAATAGAAATGATAAATGGATAATATATCAGCGCTAAAAATATCACTTATAAATACTACCTTTATCAGCGCTATTTTGAGCGCTGATATATTATCCATTTATCAGTGCTTAATTAGCACTGATAAAGGCCAAATTGCATGTGCAAACCTAGAACCAGCACAACTCCTGCACACATGAGACAGCACCTGCTGACAAAGCACAAAAAACACCTACACACAAAGAACAGAAGATCAAAAATGATATATACATTTACTTGAAATCATGAATACAAAACAACACACTACTATATAAATTTAAAACAATGTTTAATTTGGTTATAATTACAATTACCAAACAAACAGTTAAAAAATATTGATGTTTCATCCTTTTCGAATCCATGATCCACTCTAAAAAAAATTCCATGGTATTAGTTTCTAAATGAAGCATTCGAACTCCGGAAAAATATTTAACCTATATATGAAAACAAATATTATGTTAGTAATACAATAATGAAATAAATTAAACATTAATATGAAAGAATACATTAATAAAATGTCAATTGTTACCTGTTACAACCTTTACATTTCCATATTTATTTGGTTTGAATTAATATTTTAGAAGAGTCTCAACATGATGCATTGACTTATAAATATTGTTTTTTATTTCTCAGTTTTAGAGAGGGCCTGATGAGAACCTACAATATTATATAGGTCATGATCATACCGGTTCACTTTTCTTTTGATCTCTTAGTTCTTTAGTGGGATTATCCAAACCCCCTCCCTCCCCTCCCTGAGACAGCCCCCTCCCTACCACTGGACAACCCCCCCCCCCCCCCCTCCCACCACTCCACATGTATCCCCCATCCCTCCTACTAGAAAACCCCCCCTGCATCCCCCTCCCTACCCCTAGACATCCCACCCCCCCTCCCACCACTCCACATGCATCCCCCCTCCTTATTCCTGGACAACCCCTACCTCCCCTTGCAGCCCCCCTCCCTTTCCATGGACAGCCCCTATCTCCAGGACACCCCCTCTCCTCCTTGACACCCCCTACCTCCCCTCCCCTAGACAACCCCCTCTCTACCCCTGGACACCCCCCTCCCCTTGCACCCCCCCCCCCCCCCACTCACCACTCCACCTGCAACACCCCTCCCTCCCCCTGGACAACCCCCCTCCATCCCCTTGCATCCCCCTCCCTTTCCCTGGACAGCCCCTTTCCCACCTCCTCGCCAGCCCCCCCTCCTCTCCTGGACAGCCCCCCCTCCCCTCCTAGACACCCCCTCCTTCCTGGACAATCCCCTCCCTCTCATCCCCAAGACAGCCCCCCTCTACCCCTGGATAGCCCCAACTGCATCCCCCCTCCCTCCCACCACTCCACCTGCAACACCACCCCCCCTCCCTCCTCTTGGACACCCGCCTCCCTCCCCTTGAAGCCCCCCTCCCTTTCCCTAGACATCCCCATTCCCACCCCCTGGATATCCCCCTCGCCTATTATACATCCCCCCCTCCCCTCTTGGACAACCCCCCCCCCCCCACTCCCGGACACCCCCTCCTTCCTGGACAACCCCCCTCCCTCCCCAAGATAACCCCCGGGACAGAACAAAAACATATTGCTCTGCAAATCTATAGTGAACTTGAACCAGAAAAACCAAATGATATCTTTGGACAATTAAAGAAAATCAAATGCAAATATATCAATGACAATAGTAATAATAATAATAATAATAATAATAGATTCTAGTAGGTAATACCAAATGAACATATTGTCATAAAAAACTTTTATGTTACAAAAAGAGGAAGAAACTGTTGAAATTTTTGGAATTAATCCATTGTATCCAAAATGGAAGCTCTCGCGTTGCACCAGTATTGATGGGATCAAGAGCAGCGCAGGTGGGAACATGAGCTTATGGAGCAAGCTGAATACTAAAAACACACCACTAATATGCTGCGCAGCGTGGATAAAGTTCCACAACAAGAGGGGTAACGACTTACATTGGTGGTGAGAATGACTAAGATGCCAGCAAAGGTAGATGATCGGTCGATGCTGGCTACAGAGTAGATAGACATATTCTGACTAAATCATAAATAGGGAGACAAATGGGCGAGATGTGATCAGTATGGAGGTCGCATCTTTGGTAGTAGCTGGCACTGAAATTGAGCAAGAGGAGTCGTCTACACTTTGTTTCCCTGGATAGCCCCCTCCCCACCTCCTGGACAGCCCCCCCCCCCCCCTTCCTCTCCTAGACAGCCCCCCTCCCCTCCCAGACACCCCCTCCTTCCTATACAACCCCCCTCTCTCCCCTCCCTAAGACGGCCCCCTAGACAGCCCCCTCTCTACCCCTAGACAGCCCCCACTGCAGCCCCCTCCCTCCTACCACTCCACCTGCAACCCCCCTCCCTCCTTCTTGACAACCCCCCTCCCTCTCCTTGTATCCCCCCTCCCATTCCCTGGACAGCCCTCTTCCCACCCCCTAGACATCCCCCTCCCCTTCTAGACAACCCCTCCTCCCCTCCTCGACACCCCCCACCCACCCTCCCTCCTGGACACCCCATCCCTTCTAGTTCTTTAGTGCATACACATTAATAACCTTCTTTTTCCAACTAAATTTTCATTATCTATTTGATAATGTAATAAATACTATTCATACATTATCATTCAATAATATGAATTATAAAATCATATATATTTTGAAGAGATACAGTTCAACAAATCAAGGAAAAACATCAAACAAAAAATATATTGGAGGATTAGGAACGAAATTCCACATAAATCTAATGTGAGAAAGGTAAATGATGTATATGTTGGATCTTTATGACATTAAATAATATATATTGGGACTCCAATTGAACTAGAATATAATTCTTGGGCCTTTACATGGGCTTGGAATTGGTTTGGTTGGTTGGAACTTTTGATGACTCACTACGGACCCACTTTAGGCTACTCTATAAGTGATCTACTCATTGTATATTATCAGTATTGAATGGAATTTAATGGATCTTTGTCTGGACACCACCTCTCATCTGTACACACCCCCTCCCTCCACTCCTAGACACCCAACTCATGGACACCCCCTCCCTTTTGGAATCCTCCCACTCTTGGACACCCCCTAGACAGCCCCCTCCCCTCTTGGACACCCCCACCCACACTCACACCTAGAAACCCCCTCCCTCCTAGACACACCTCCTCCTGGACACCCCCCCCCCCCCCCCCCCCCCGCCACTCTTGGACACACCCTCCCATCTGTACATCCCCCAACCACATCTAAGGGAAAGTAAAATTTGAAATTTAAAAATCCAAGATATTGGTTCCCATCAAGATTTTAAGATGCTCGTGAGTGGACTTAATGATAATTCATTGGTTGACTTCCACACTATCGACCAGTGTAGTCCAAGGAGTTATGCTTTACTAGAAATAAAAATCATTTCCAAAACCATTCTTCATAAACTAAGGATATAAAACATAATAATGGGTGATCATATATAATAAATAAGTGTAAAAAAGGGATATATCAATGATCATATATGGATAAAATTAGTAGGAATCCACCTTCATTCTATTTATGTACAATCTTTCATCAGGTATGCTGAACATTCGTTTCTAAATACATCTATATCATCTTGTAAATATGAGTTTTTGCGACAGTAATGGTAGTACTGAAAAAATATAAATACACAAAGGATTAATAAATATTTTAAATGAACTCCTAATTATTTTAAAAAATACCTCTTTAGGGATGCTAGTTTTTTGGTGAAATACGATCTCTTTCATAAATTTACAAACATAATAACCATAGTCCTTTCTATTTATTTGTTTTGGACACTATAGAAACATCGAAAAAATAAGTAATTTTTTTATATGTGTTTGGATAGTGCAATTTTATTATATATACCAGGATACATTTCCAGTTGTAGATATTTTAGGCATTCTTATCCTTAGGCCCTGGATTCATTCCATGCAGTAGACGATATTGTTGCACCACCCTATCATAAGAGAATCATCATTAAAAGATAACATAAATTATATAACTAGATGTTTAGTTTTAAAATTTGGATCTAGTATATTAAAAATTAACAAACTCCATCATGTGTGGTCGGTTTGTTGGATATCAATGCATTGAATCCAGAAAATAAATTTTTGGAGTATCCAAATTGACTGTAATCATTATTCAATGCTACCTAAAAATAAAAAAAGGAATAATTAAATAAATAAATGAAAATATAGTTGATATGATTAAATTGTAGAGTTTTACCCATGCATCGTTGGTATTAAAAAGAGTTTGTCATCCATAACATTGTTTTCAAACGATTTGAGCAGGGATGACATTATTGCAGCCTCTTTATGAGAATTAATTTCGTCTTTTGAAGAGGTGGTGTGAGGACTAACGAGTCCAAATTTTTGTTCATGTGGAAATCCCTTTAGTTGTTTTTCATATATACACCTACGAAAATATAAAATGTATTTATTCATAATTATCAGAGTATATCGGATTTTTTAAAATGAAATCCTGAAAACATAACTCATGTATACATTTATAACTAAGGTTCCTGGCCATTTATACTTGAGGATTTCAATTACATTTTCAGCACTAATGAAATCTGAAGTTTCTTCTCCGTACATATTTTTTTCAAAATCAACTGTGTGAGAAGTTTTGTTTATCAACTTTGTATCCACATGAGCCTACAATGATATTAACTGTAGATATAGAACCAGTGGGGTGAAGGTGCTCTCTGTAGACTATTTCAATCGGTTGGTTAATCCTTTAGATAGTTTTGAGCTGATATTTCATTTAACCCCTTTCTCTTTGTCGTTATTTAATAACATTCATGGTTTCACACCTTTTTTCAATAAATGTTAAAGGTCCAACTTGAAAAATAAATTGGAAATGGATAACACCATGTCGGCATGTTTTTTTACAAGAATTGTCGGCCATGTGATGAATTTTCCAACAGCTTGCCCAACCATATGAATGATGTCATCGTCATTTGGAATATTTATCTCAGCACTAGGCTCATTAGCTATATTAATTGAAACTCTTAAATGATCTTTTTGAAGTTTTCTATTGTGTAGCATGTCGTTCTGTGTATTGAAAATTGTAACCCTCGCTACAAGGCGATAGGTGGGAGTTGATAGATATAAGTCACAGTCATTTTCACCATGTAGAATACTAGTACAGGAAAGGTATCAAGGTCTATGTGAATCACATTTCACAAAAACAATTATTAAAACATTGATTACCTCAACTAAGTTAGATTTTTTAGGGGAATGGAATGCCTCAAAGATGGTGGGGGTGGGGTGGGATCATCACACATGGGTTGTTGTTGATTTTTTTTCTTCTCTTTGCCTCTCCCCCATCAAACTTGCTATTATCTATCTCTGGTATTGTAATTATTCTTGAAAAATAGATAATTTTTTTGAATCTTTTCCATTTTTTCATTTTGATCCTTCGCTTGTTTTTTATTTTGAAAATATGTTCGGGGTGTCACCCCAAAACCCGCACCTCGGATGTGGCCATACTATTCGGGCTGCTTCAAGGCTGCTGAAAGTATGTCTACATCCGGTGCGGGTGTTGTTGATTCATGTGACTATGTCAGATAAAAAATATAGAAAAATAAGTAGTCATTGTAATTTAATAACGATTTAAAAACAAATCAAATTTATATTATGTCATACTTACATATGTTTCCCACACTTTTTTGTGTTTTCATCTATCAGTATCCCCTCTTTATTTATACGACACTCCTTCCATAGCACATGGTGTGGGATGAATATGGATTTCAATTTCAATTAATCAATATACATAGAAACATAGTTATGGTGTTGTTTTATGTCACATAAAAGTAGTACGGTAGATTTAAAAGACGTACCAACTTTTTCTCAAGTGGAGTGTACCCCATCCTTACTTTACGGTAAGGGTACGCTGTTTCTACTACGCATTTTTTATTTTCAGCACTCTGATTAATGTTTCATAAATAAAAAATTTTCCATCAAAGTGATGAATACAAGAAACATCAAACATTGTATTACCCCACACAATATACCTGAAAAGTCTACTCCCCACGACGGTTGCTAAACGCATCCCACGCTCCTTGGGATATCAAGTGTGCATATAGAGGAGGTGGGTGTGGCTTGATTTTCCCTTTAGCATCACTAAGATGATATTTCATTATAATTGTGTGGAAACCTCTATCAATCCTTCCTAAAACTCTTAATACATATTCCTTGTGTGAGGTATCTACTATAAATGCACTCTGTAATGGATAATGAAGAGTAAGTCAATGTTTGGAATTTTATTTTATTTTAATAAATTAAAAAAAATGATATTATAATGTGACTGTAATATCTTCCCACATTAGTGTCTTAAGCCTAGTGACAACATGGTGCCAGGACTGTACATCAATCAACATGCGTTGTCGAGTGACGATTCCAATGTAGCTACTAATGATAGCTCTATTGGGGTTAACATGTTGGTCTCGATTATTCCATCCCACTCAAATTTTATGCCTTTTACTTTTTCCTTAAGGATTTTGACTAACACTGTCAAACTATGGCACTCTTGTTTTTTTCACTCTTAGGGTTTCATTTCCTACCATTTCTTTAGAAGTATCATCAATATGTTCCTTTGGAGTGCTAGCATCGGAACTGGGACTAGCAGCAACAGGTTGAGAAACCTGTTGTACCTCAGTACTGGGACCAGCAACAACAGGTTGAGAAACCTGTTGTTGCTCTGCACTAGGACCACCAGTAGCTGGTTCAGATACCTATTGTTGCCCTGCACTGGGACCACCAGCAGCTGGTTGAGAGACCTTTTGTGCCTCAGGATTGGGCGCATCAGCAGGTGCATAATTCATTATCTGCAGAAGTGGTTTAACATTAAATTTAGATTAAATAAAAGTTGTAGTGAATAGATAATAACATAACATAACACAATATATATTACAATAAATAAATAACCAGATTATTGTACTCTTTTTTTAAGGCTGAAGAGATTTGACTCCTCTATCAACTATGTAAATCCCTTCATTGTGGTCTCCTATGAAATACAAAATTCCGTCTACATTGGGACCGCTACAAAATGATTGTGAAGTCCCTATAAAAGGGTCATCCTATACTGAAATTTCATCTAACCCTTCAGTTGTTTTGGTCGAGAACACAACAATTGACCAATTTCAGTTTGCGGGGTCTGGAACATAAAATACTTTTATTTCTTATGATTCCATTATAAATGGTTCCTCTCTCTCCACTTCCTTACTAAAATCAAATTTCACAGATCCAAATTTATATATTTTA
Source organism: Viscum album (assembly GCA_963277665.1). Taxonomy (NCBI): domain Eukaryota; kingdom Viridiplantae; phylum Streptophyta; class Magnoliopsida; order Santalales; family Viscaceae; genus Viscum; species Viscum album. The sequence goes on from OY728146.1 coordinate 388,266,564, forward strand.
ACATTAGTCCTGTTATAAACCCACTTGCATTGAAAAATTATAACTTTGAATTTTGTATAATCCAACCCCCGTATTCATTTGATGACGCCAAATTATGACATATTCGAATTAATTAGATTTCTGTCCTTTTCACTGGAAACATGCATCGCCTCAGCCACAAGTGTAACCCCACTATTCTGCATGGTACTATATTCATCATGTTCATTAGTAAAGAATGTATAACCATTAACTACATAAGCATTGTAAGATAATAGAAACACACATGCTCCTCTGGCTAGCCATGAAAGTTGTTCTGAAACTGAGTCTGGATTTTCATCTAACTGCTTAAAAATATGGTCCCAGAACCATCCTATAAATTGTCTATTATGTGTATCTGATATCCATTTTTCAGCCCTATAAGGATTCAAATGCCCAAAACTTTCTTTGTGGGTTTGAACATATGGGTCGACGTCGAAACTGTTATGAAAAATGTAAAGGTGATCCTCCTCCTGATCTGTAATATTGATTGTGACAACCTCTCTTCTAGAAATTCTTTCACCCTTGAGCAGCTCAGTGTGAGGAGATTTTGGTACGCCAACGTTTTCCACACCAGATAGGTATTCGGTACACAATTTAATGGCTTCTTCAACAATATATTCCTTCGCAATACAGCCCTCTAGAAAACTTTGATTTTTGACATACCCTTTCAAAATATTCATATACAGTTCAATGGGGTACATACATCCATAATGTATAAGACCACATAGTCAAATCTCTCTCACCAAATGAACCATCAAATGAACCATCGTATCGAAAAATTTTGGTGGGAAGAACATTTCCAATTCATGCAATATGAAGGCAATTTTTCTTTCCATAGTTGGCAATTTTCTCGGGTCTATAACTTTGCTACATATAGATTCGAATAAGAAATAGAGCATCCATAGTGTATAGAGGTCATTATTAGAAAAAATGCAACATAAATCTATAGAAATTAGATCTTTCATCAAAACATGGAAGTCATGTGATTTCAGACCCTTTAATTTTAAATCTCTCATTGACGTGATGTTCTTGATATTTGATGAATACCCCTCTCAACCCTTTACGTCATTCAAGAAGTTTCAAAATGGATATCTCTCCTACCTGGAAAGAGTGTAAGCAGAAGGAGTAAGACATGTTCGTTTTTCACCCTTCACTACAGCCAACTCTTCTCATATTCCCATCTCAACAATGTCCAATCTAGCCTTAATTCCTTATTTTATTTTTCCGAGTTCATTTAGCAACGGGACAATGACACTATCACATAAATTTTTTTCAACATGCATAACATCAAGAAAATTTCTGACATTAAGACAATTCTAGTATGGTAATTCAAAAAAAATTGATCTCTTTTTTCAACCAATTTTCATAAGGTTCTTCGAAAACAGTTTACCAAAAGTAGTGTCCAAATATTTTACTTTCTCAAACAATTGATCACCTGTTAGTGGGGACCATGTTGTGAGTTCTTCTGAACGTCCGTCAAATGATTTCATCCAAGATCGGTACTTGTGCCATCAGGGTAGAAATCTATGATGTCCTAGAAATATGGTTATTGATGAATGTATCAACCTAATTGACTGTGTACCTTGTTCGCAAACAGGACGCACTTGAGTTCCATTAATTCTATATCCTGAAAAATTTCCATAAGTAGAAAAGTCATTCATCATCCCGTACAACATGGATTTCAAAGTAAAATCTTCATTTTTGTAATCATCATACAATGTAACACCTGAATCTCACAATATTTTCAAATCCTCGATCAATGGAGCCAAATAAACATCAATATCATTACCTGGTTGTTTTGGTCCGGATATAAGCATAGATAACATGATGTATTTTCATTTCATCCATAACCACGGTGGTAAGTTATAATTTACCAACATAACCAGCCATGTACTGTGACTTCTTCTTTAAAAACCAAAAGGATTCACCCCATCTAGAGATAATTCTAGATGAAGGCTTCTCGGGTCATTTCCAAATTCAGGATACTCGTGATTAATTATCTTCCACTGAGGAGATTCTGTCGGGTGACATAGTTTCCCATCTTTAATTATTGTATCTGCATGCCATGTCAATTGTCCTATAGTCTCCTCACTTCCATATTGGTGCCTAAACATTAGAATGATTAGAATGTACCATACAAATTTTGTAGGACTATAATCAACTTTCTTGTATCGAGAAGAACCACACTTTGGCATTCATTAAGTGATTTTTGGCCCTTGCGAAACAATATACAGTCATTCAGGTAGGCGTTTATTCTTTCAGAGATCATACCCATCGATCATAGCAATTGTTTGGCATCATATGTTCAGCTTGGTATTTCATTATCTTCTGGGAGCATGTCATTCAGGAGAGCAAGTAGTTCCGTAAAACTGGAATCACCCCACCCATTACCTTCTTTCAAATTATATAGCTTCAGTACGGCTGACCATGCTATATATTTAGTGAAAATAGCATACAATGGAGTTTTTTCACAACTCTTTAACATCTCAAACAATTTTGGGAAATCAAAAAGATCATCTTAAACTGTCCTTTTCATTTCCTCAATACGATCTCCATCATCACTCACATCTGTAATCACATCCTTCATATGATTGTCTTCTTTGTTCACTCTTGTAATCATATTAGATGGTCCATAAAACATCGTTTTCTCTAATCCACTACCTACATTCATTTTTCCCCGTGTTTATTCCAACATGTATAACTTTGATCTATTCTGTGACAGATCAGGGGTTCTTACAACTCCTCAAAACTAATTTCTCTTGAATAAAAACAGCATAAACACGGACAAAGGATTTGAGAAAGGTCGCATGCATTATCTTTTTCAAACTTGATAAACTCTTTCATGCCATCTTCATACTCTTTTGTCAACAGATTGGCATTCATCCATTTTTTATTCATATTCATCGTCTTTATGGGTTTGATCTCAAACTTTCCTAATATTATGTTTTAATTAATCAAGTAGAATTGTTTGGGTTTTATAAAAAAATCATTGTAAAAATGCCTCTACAATGAACCATCATTGGATACAATTTAACTGTTACTCTAACCTCACTAACTCTATGTCCACAAGTTTCATCTCCAAACTATAGAATATAAAAATAAACACATCACATGTGGCTATAAAGGCCATACATGTGTGATTGTAAACATAACCAGTAGGATGCCCTAAAAAACAATGTAAGGATATAATGGGGTACTCATACATAAAATATATGAACCTACCCCAAAACATGTGAAAGTACTTGAACTATATATATATATGGGAGATTGTGCCCTATATTTTGTATATCTCCAAGGATTACCCAAAACCTATACATGGAGGACACTTCACCGAAACATGGGGGAGTACCATACTCCATATTTTCACCAAACATCTCACTTGTCACTTGTCAACTCTCAAGTAGAGTGAAGATAATTAAAATATCCAAACCACATCGTCTGCAATTTCCAAGGATTGAGGGAGTCATACCATTGTGATCTACATGAGAAGATATTTATAATGGGCTACTCACACATGAAATACTATCATCTAAGTGAAAAATAAATAATGAAAATGAAAATAACATAGCACACAATTTGTTCAATGGATACATAATGTGTAGTGTTCTCAGTCCAGGTTGGTTGTATACTACCATTTCTAAACTCATGTAAAATCCATATACATGGTGTTTCTAGTAGGGTGAACATCGTGTATGGATAAGATACTTGATTTAATCTGACATATATCAAATTAATTCCAAGTTAGTCTTACAAAGACTGTATGATTCCTTTAAAAATAAATGACATATAGAACAACTTGAGATAAAGGTGTTTAGTTTAGATACATACTGAGTCACCTCGCCGTCTATGCGTCACATTTTTGTGTAATACACGGTGTTTAGTCCTTACTTGACCACTAGGGTTGTATAGTCTATACACATAAAGTTTCTATGGTATCTATACATTGTGTGAGTGAAGTAAAACACATATCATATGGATCTCCCATTATTTCATGGCATGTACATGGTTTCATGTTGAAGTATATGTATTGGATATACATTGTGTGTGACCTAGGTTCACATGACATGTAACATTTAAAATGAAACGTATTCCAAGTTTGAGTCATAATATGAGTCATGTGGTGTAAATTTTAGAGATAAATGTTGTTTGGAATTAAAATCTATATGGAATCCATATATGGTTAAGCATGTTCCCTTTAACAAGACTACATGTCATGTATTTTATAATTATATAGAATCTAAGAACATCATATTCACACCATAAAGTGGCTCATAGAGTCCTATAGAAGTGGTTTTAAAGGATTCAGTGGAATTACACCAGTAACAAAGTGGTAGATCCATTGAAATGGGTAAAGTTTGGATTGATATTAAATGGTGGAATAAATACAACATGGAAAAAAATGGCATATCAATCATTCCAACAACCACAACATCATACAAAAATACAATCGTGCTCACAATCGCAACGCCATACAAACAAAACAATCACAATTTCATATTTTACAAAGAATACCTTATTCAATTTTTTTTGTTAATTCAGGGGTTATCACAGAAGTTTTATCATCCTGGTATGTTCATTCATAAGTCAAGTATATGTAAATTAAAAAAATTTATATTCAAATGTTCAACAGGAACCAACCAACATGCAATTCATTTAGTGTACAAACAAGGACCACCAACAACCACAATTTTAAGTGGGGCAGTTAGCCTGTACATTTCACATTATAACCATCAATATCAAAGAGTAATAACATGTGAAAAAGCGGAAACCAATGAGTAATAGTAGAAAACTCATCGTGAAGGTGTCGTTCAGCACATGGTAGAGGTGTGTTCGTGGTAGAGGAGAGACGCACAGCAGAGGAGATTCCCAACTAAAAAGAAAACATAAAATAGTGGAAACCCATGAGAATAAAATAACCTAAAACCGAGTACACCATTTACCACATCCCACAAACCCCAAAAACCCACTAAAACCGAAATCAACCCACACCATCGCTAAACACACCTTAAGATAACAAGAAATTATAGAACCCACTTTTGGTAGAACGATTTCAATAGACTTTTAAAATATAAAAGATGAACGTACAATGGAAACAAGTTTGAAACAAGTAAACTTTAGATATTTCATTCATATTTCTAAAACCAAGACCCTGGCCAAGGTTTCATAAATCGGAGGCAGCAGCAAGATGGATCACTAAAATTAACCTTGTCCAAGAAGTGAAATACCCAAGATGGATCACCAAAATTGTCTCTATTAAGAAAAATAATAGGAAGAATGGGGTTTACATTAACTTTAGAGACCTTAATTGACATTTCCAAAGGATGATTTCCCATTACTGATCAAATAAATCTTGACGGATGCAACTAATAGTTTACAATACCTTTCTAGAATTGATAGGTACTTGGGGTAAAATCAAATCAAGATAGACCTTGGAGATGAATAAGGTATGGAGGAGGCAGCCGCGGAGGAGGTAGTAGTGCCGGAGGCAACAGCGGTGGCGGAGGTAGTGGCAGCGGAGGCAGCAGCGGTGGAGGAGGATAACGGTCACCGCAGAGGAGGAAAACCAAGCAGCAGCAGTGGAGGAAGAGGATGAGAAGGTGGATGAGGAGGTGGAGGAGGATTAGAGGTCACGGCATAAGAGGGGTCTGGTTCAGCTTTCACGAAAGCTTGACCGCATGCGTGAGAGGAGGGCTTGTTTGAGTTACTAAATAAAAACCACTGGAACCTTTATCATTGCTTGTTAAAAGCGCTGATAAAGGAAGATCTTTATCAGCACTAACAAAGCACTGATAAATGTATGTTTTATCAGTGCTTTAATTTTAGTGATGATAAAAACATACCTTTATCAGCACTTTTAACGAGTGCTTATAAATGTTCCAGTGGTTTTTATTTTATAATTTATTTGTATTCTTATATATTTATTTAAAATGGCATATAAGATAAATGTATATCTCTTTATTAATAATTATAACAATAAAGAGTATATATTTATAAATATTGGTATATAATTGTTAATCTATACAAAAAACATTATTTTCAATTATAAATATTATAATTTTATATAAATTTAGAATAAAAACCTCTATCAGGGCTAAAAAAGGGCTAATAAAGGTATACCCTTTATCAGAACTTATTTTAGCACTCATAAAGGGTATATTTATCAGCGATTTTAACTATCAGTGATAAAGGAATATGCCTTTTTCAGTGCTTTCTATTTAGCACTGATAAAGGGAAACGCTTCCCTTTCCCAGTTTTGTGTTAGTGTAATTCATGTGAGTATTCTCTCATTTACAATTTCATTGTTTTAAATTCTTGAAGAGGAAGGTTGGTGTGTATGAAACTTTGATAATATTAATTTTGTAAGTCGAATACCAAACCTCTAGAAGAAAATATTATTGTCAAGTGACGATGAATCCTAAATAGAATCTAATAACTTATTGAATATGTAGATTCAAATAACTTATTTAATACTGGAAATTTTAGTATATATAATTCCCTACTACAATTGAGAAGTGGATGATACCTGACTAGGAAGTGGATAATATATTCCCAACTATTTTTTACAATTATAAAGAACATACAATAATTATAAATTTATTTAGTAATATAATCAATGTCTCACTAATAAACTATAAACGACATGGAGTATGATTCATCATTAGATCCAAACTTTGTAAAAAATACTTTTGTAAATTTCAATTTCATTACTATTATATATTGGTGACGAATAGATAAAAAAGAGTGGATAAAAACCTTCGGAATTCAAAGAGGTTAATTTCTAAAAGAAACATTTAAAACTTTTGTCATTGATTCACCCCCCCCCCCAATGGTAAATCAATTGACCTGGGCTCTTCAAGTGCTATCAAAGAAACCCAAGTTGCCTCACATATTCCATAATATTGAAGGTGAAGTATATTGAATGTTAATTCTTTTAACAACATGGGTATTTCAAAATTTTATAGAAAGAACCTTTATAGTTAGAATAATATGATTATTACCCATATTCTATCACAAGGACTTAAATTGAGTGATGTTATGACAATGGTTTTTCTCCCCTTGTGAGATTATCTCTTATGAAATTCATATAGAAGAGAAATATAAAAGTATATGGAAAATTTAGAAATGAAATTATTTCATACCAATCTAAAAAAGTGTACACAAAATTAATGGGACTCAAAACATACAAGGAAATATAATATAAGCTTAAGTATAGATATGAGGGGAATTTTAACATTAAATAATCCAAATTAAAATTTTATAGAGCTAAATTTGAATTCATTAAGATATATAAATATGAGATAGTTAATAACTACATCATTAAGGTGAATGAGATAGTGACTCACATCATGGGAGTTAGTGATTCTTTGAAAGTATTAATAATTTTCAGGAAGATGGTGGGAAATTTTCCTAACAGGTTTGATTCAAAGATATTGTCTCTTTAAAAGAAATAATAATTATGCATGGATGGTCAGAATAATACTATCCTTAACTATAATAGGAGAAATGATACATTTTTAAGAAATTTATAAGTAGACAATGGAATTCAGGTCCATAAAAAAACTCAATATTGGGGAGGAGGAAGTTTATTCCAATAGGAAATTGGAAAAAGGTAAAGAGAAAATGAGTATGATTGACCTTATCTCTAAAAACATATAAAAGGGAAAGGTTATGGTTAAAATAAAACCTCCAATTAACTACCTCAACTATGGTGTAATTTGAAACTCTGTTATTTATATCCCAAGAAACAAAATTGTGGAGTCCAAAGATAAAGAGGACGGAGAAAAGATATAAAGAAAGAAAGTGGGAGGGAGTTCTAAATAAACTAAGAAATCTATTGAGAATAGGGAAAAGGATAAAATAATAAAAAGGAAAATCATGTGAATAAAGGAGGAGGATGGATACTCAACATCATAAATTCAATCTTACAAGGACTAAGGTGTAAAAGTTAGAAACTTCATGGATTGTTTTTTATAGTAAATAAGAAATCTCTAGTAGTGGGGAAGAATCTGATAAACCCAAACTAAATGCACATTAAAATATGATATTAAAGTGTGTATTGAGAGGAACACACAACATAAGATGGAAATTAAATACCTAAAAAATAATTTGTTAATATAAAGAAATAAAATATAAATTCCATTGTAAATTAAATGATTATATTAATTAGATCAAGCTTCTCAAAGTAAAACTTGTATAAAGATAAAGAATGATGAAAGAGTATGAGAAGAATAAAATTAAGAATGAAAAAATGAATATAAACCAGTCAAGGTTCCATAAGGTTGAGAAAACCCTAGGGAAATGAGAGATGAATATAATAATGCTACTGGAAGAAAGTAAAATTATTTAAAAAAATTATGATAAATGTGATGAAAATCCTCTGGTAAAGACTGCACATATATCCCATTAAAATGATAAATCTATTTCAGCTAACATTGATGGTCTTAAAAGATAATCAATGTAATCCTAGACTGATATGAACTCTGAAAATATCACTTATACATACAAGAGATTTAGAATCAACTTGAGAAGTAGAGATTCCCTAAAACTAAATAAAATGAGGGTTAGAAATATGACATGATATCAAGCTCAAATTCAAAGGCATACTCAATGGTTACAAGAAAAATCTAGTTTTAAAGGATATTATTAGTGCTCTATAGTATTTGGGAATGAATATTTAAGTTTTATGGTATAATATTTCACTCCCATGGATTCATATAAGTTAGGGGTTAAAGAGTATCTATCAAAATAATAGGAAGAGTAAATCCATGAAGAGTCAAGTAGAAGATAGAAATTCATTTCATTCACATACCCAAAATAGATTTTATTTCTTCAATGGTATTTTTGGAAGGTGTTACCAGCAAGAGGAGAAAGACATGGATTATTGATAGTGATTCCTCATCAAATTTAACTATAGATTCCAAGATCCTAAAATCATTAAATAAACTATATAACAGTTTTTTAACTTTTTGAAATGAGATCTCCTTTAATATCAAAAGAAGTGGTTTTATTAAAATTGAACTTCAAAGGTAAAAATATGTAGATCAATTTTTTATTGATGGGCTCAAATAAAACTTATTGAATGAGTGTCCAATATATAATGAAGGTAATTAATTTATCTTAAAATTAAATACTTTATTTTTCATGATAATAAAATATGGAAATATCAATACAAAAGGTGAAAGATGAGGTGGAAATCTATTTTATATTGGGGATCTAATAAATTCCTAGTACCTCGATGAAAATGAGGAAAATGATACTTTCCATAGGATAATTTTTCATTCTGACCATAAGATATTGAAAAACAAATCAATGAAAAAATAATGGTATATATCTACCCCAATTAAGAATAGATAGAGATATTGTTTGTATATCTTGTCAAAAGGGTAAGATGATGAAAATATGGAAAAAGAAGTGAAAATAAAATCAACCAGACCACTAGAATTAATTCACTTATATTTTTATAGACCAAAAAGATATAAATACATTCTAAGCGGACTATACTTCATCATAATTATTAATTATTTTAAAATAATAAACAATGTATTGTTTATAAAATATAAGTTAAAGGAAGTTTATATGTTTAAATTTTTTAGAAGGCAATCTGAGAAAGACTTGTATAATTATAACAAAAAATTAATAATGACTTCAAGAAGACATATTAATGGGAATGATTTTAAATATTATATTTATAATTATAAAATAAAGAACCAATTCACTACTTCATACACTCCCAACTATAAATATGTTTTATATATAGTGAATAAAAGGCTATTAGAAATGAAAAGAATATTTATTTTTAAGTTTAACTGGTCAATGTTTTTTCAAAGATAACTTATGTTAGAAACTATACATATTAAGAAAAATTGTTTACTGAAACCTAATTTAAAAATTAATTTTTTTGAAATTTGGTACAAAAAAAACAAATTTTCAACTACTTTAGAGACTTTGTAAATCCTTGTATGATAAAAATTAAAAAATATATATATAAGTTCGATGATAAGGCTGAGGAGGGTATCATTTTAGGATACTTTTCCAATGTAAAGAGTTACATATGATAAAATAAGAGGCTTCGAAAAAATTTGAGAGTTATGATGTTCAGGTAATTGAAAATATAGCCAATTCTAACATTACATATGAAAAAATTTGTAAAAACACAAATGAAAAGAAAGAACATATTCTTGAAAAATCAGTAAAGAACAAGGAGAAAATGAACCACATGTTTTTTAAAATAAATTTTATTGGGAAAATTATGAATAATAGTCAAATGGAATTAAAAAACACAATTATTATAATTTATACTATAAAATGGAAGTATATAATGTAATGAGAGATCAAAATGCCCCATTTAGAACAATAAATAGATTGAGGATCGATAATCAAACAACTCTTGTCTCACAGATGGATCAACACTCAGTTTATAAAGATATAAAAAAAATAAGTCAATTTCCAGAATTTTTAACAATGTCTAAATGATATAAGTGTCACTTGTGATCTTTTACCCATAATAAAAGATAAAAATGAGATTTGAACTAAGTGGGTGTTCAGAATCCAGTTGAATGATAAAGTATATTTCTCAAGTAGAAATGACAAACTAATATGAAAGGAATATTCATAATTTAAAGGAGTTAATTTTTAAGATAAATTTTCACTTGTTTAAATAATAGAATCTTTAAGAATGTTATTATCATTATCAACTCACAGATAGTTTGAAATATATCAAGTGGATGTAAAGTTTGACTTCTTGAAAAAATATCATTATAAAGAAATATACATTGAGTAACCTATTGTATTTATTCTTGATTGTGACAGAAAAAAAGTTTTCAAGTTGAGTAAGTATATTTATAATTAAAAATAGGCTCTAAGATCCCAGTACTCAAATTTGGATGGTTTATTAAGAGATATGAAATTTATTAAAAGAAAGTTTAGAAGAAACCCTTATATGAAGGAGGTGGAATCATCCCTCTCACTATTTTTTTATGTTGTTGATATTATTTTTACGGGTCACAAAGAGAGTGGTGGTAAATATTTTTTTAGAAAAATTAAGAATCAGTTTAAGATGTCAGTTCTAGGAGAATTGAAGTAATTTATTGAATTTCAAATGTTTTCAAAGAAATATTTTATTTTTCTTTCATATAAAATTATACAAGGGAATTATTGAATAATTTTGGAAGGAATACACTAAAACATTATCCAAAACTATATATATTGGGTTAAATATCAAGAAGGATGATAAAGTAGAATGTGTAAATCAAAAGCAGTTTAAAATATTGATTGGCGTATTACTTAATATCACTGTACTCAAACCAAATATTGTTTAATAAGTGATTGTGTATTCAATGTATCAAATTGATTCTAAATAATTATATTTTATAGCTGAAAAAATATTTATCAACTATATCAAATAAAAATTGAACTTTTTTTTGATGTACAAAAAAGGTTATTACATAAATCAATATGAATTTACTAATTATTACTAGGTAAAATATTGTGATGATTAGAATTCAAATTCAGCTGGGATATTTATTATAGGAGGAATTTGTGTGATTTGTCAGAGTAAGAAACAAAATTTAGTTACATTAACAACTATATAGGTTGATTATGTGGTAGTTATAAGTGTTTATACCAAGATAATATAAGTGGAAGAACATCTTGAATATTCAATGACAAAGATTAAAAACCCACATAAAATTTCATGTGACAACTAAAGAGAAATTTATCTCTCCAAAAATCCAATGCAACACTATAGGCCTAAGCACATTGACATTATTTTTTCCTTCATCCAGGATAAGGTTTTTGATGGGTATATAAAGTTGTAATTCATTTTTATCAGAGATCAAATTATTGAAATATTCACCAAAGTAATGCCCAAATACAGATTTGAGACTTTGAGGCTAAATATGAAGGTCCATCCATTATCTCTCAGTTGAGGTACATTGAGAGGAACACCCACTATTCTTGCATTATGTTTTCAAGAGAGGAAAATAAGTACACAAATTTATGATTTTTTTTTGTAAATTCAGACCTATTGTTATTAAAAAATGGGGAGAAAATGATTAGTGATTTTTTGGATTAAGGGGGAGAGAATCCAAACCACTTGTCCAAAAATTACATTTCACTAATGGATAGAATTATTTCAAAAACAAAAATTTATCTGGTGATATTGTTTCAATATAATTCTCTTGGAGAATGGTTGTGGCTTGATGATTCATTGAATTAGTTTTTTATGTTTACAAAAAAAATAAAAGGGGGAGATTTATATACCCAATGAAATTGTTAAATAATGTTGTACTTATTTTCAAACATGATAAAGAATAATTAGAAAGTAATTTTGTATATTTTTTTATTGGTCCTGAACTTGTTTGAGATTTTTGAATATTAGTTTGAGAATATTTTGATAATGTTTGGATATAAAATATAAGTGTAATTTTTCTATGTTTAATTCCTTAATATATGTGATGTCTGTTATATAAGATTCATTTTTAGACTGATGTGGCATAATTCAGTAAAGGTAGGAAAACCCTTAAAGATCAAGATATTTATTTCTTCTCTAGAATAGATATTTTGGAAAGGAATTACAATGTTGTAATAATAATTTGAAATCATAAGGGTTATTTTTCTTCTCTGTAAGAGTAATTTAACTTTACATAACATTCATTTACCATTCCATAAGAGTCTTAAAAAATCCATAAGGGTCATTTAATATTTTTATAAGAGATATTTTGGGATTATATAGGAAACTATAATAATCATTTACTCTTATGGGAAGTTATATATAATAAAAAAATAACTAATAAAAATGAATTAAACTAGAATCATAAGGTTTAATTACTACAATAATAATGAACATTACCTAGTTTTTTAAGTATCATTTGTTATCAAAATTATGGTGACAAAAAATCTTATGATACTTTTCTTGAATTCAAATATTAAAATATCACAAGATTTTGGTTAAAACTATGATTCATGTAGATAATTATAGAATATTAAATAATAATATATTAGAGAAATATGTATCAGAATTTAGAATAGAAATATATGAAATTTATTATTCTGGTCAAGATGGAGTGATTTTTCGATATTATTGAACAATGATAATTCCATTTCTAAGAATCAAGTAATAGTTTTCTTTTTTTAATATGAAAATATTATTCATAATATTCTAATAATATAAAAGGTTAAAAAGAAAAAAAAGTGAAAATTGATTAATTATAATTGAGAATATTGTACACTTTGAAGAGAGATAACTATTGTGTGAAATAAAGTGGTATAAATAGAGATCATTAAGGTTTTCATATGATCTGATCGTCTATATTGAGCTAAGATAATATATTTTTTAAAATATTGAGGCATAATTTTGAGGAGGAAGAAGATTTATGTTTGTGTGCATTCTCTCATACACACTTTGACCATTCTAAAATATTTAAGAGGAAGGTCGATTTATATGAAACTTCATTGGAATTATTTTGGTAGTCTAAGACTTAGAATAATAAAGAATATTTTATTATTAAATACAGATATATACTAAAGTACACTGAATATCATGATCATGCTAAATAGTATAATAACATCTATAATAATAGTGGTTCTACTATAAATAACTCACTATTTACAAACAGGAAGTGGATGATACCTACCTTGGAAGGTGGATAATAGTTGCATAATCGTTGTATGAAATTGTAAAGCACTTGTAATCAATGTATATTAAAATAGTGAAATAATTTTTGTCTTGATAACAAAGTAAACATAGTAAGGTGTAGATTTTCTATTAGATCTAAACCATGTAAAAAACCCAAGTGTTCCTATCACTTTCATTACTAGTATGTAAAGGTGAGGAAGAGATATAAGGAGAGTGGATCATGACCATAAAATGTCATGGGGATTAATTTCTAAAAGAAAAAACAAAAACATGTATTGTTTACTCACACCCCCCCCCCCACTTAGTGGAATATCAATTGACGTGGGTTAATTGATCACTATAGTTAACCATCACCATCAACATCCACTAAACACTGGGATATATTACATTTAAAAATTAATTTAATTAAGTAATCTAAACAATCACAAAAATGGATAAAAATAAATCCCTCAATCACAAAAAAAATTCTATAAAATAATTCCAAAGTCAATATAACATTCTCTAAGATTTTCACATTCTCAACATATTAAAATCCAATTGATATTAAGTTCAATTTATTGAACTATTAAATTCATCAAAACACTATAGTGATAACATCAATATTCATATCTTATAATCATACATGCATCAAAAAAATTGGTCCAAAGCATCATAAAAATTTTATTATATTTTATGTGTTTTACTAACTCATGGAATATATTATTGCAAATATTAAGGTTCATGTCATCATTATTCATCATTTTTATAAGAATCACACCACATCCACTAATTATCATAACCTCGTCATTGATTTATTACATCATTTCTTTAAAATTTCCCTATTATCATCAATATCAATCTCTATATTAATTTTATGGTTTTAAAAACATCTATATAAATCCTTGAAAAAATCATATTATTTTGATTATTTGTTGAAATTTTAAATGCACTCACATGTATAATCATTACTATATTATTATAACTTATCCTATTTATCTCTATTAATTTTTTTTAATAAGTGAATATATATTTTATATATTTAATTATTTTAATAACATATATCTCCTTTATCAACTTATGGATCCATTTTTAGAAATCTAGTATTTCTTTACCCATGATGTCAACTCTATAGTAAAACTCACACACTAATTCTCCATTCCTCCCTTTCTCCCTTTTGACATTTTTATGATTTATATATTTAAATTTTTTGATTTTTTATGTGTCTTTAATTATATAATATGTACACCCTATATATTCCTCTTACCTTGTTTCATATAGGTTCTTTTCTCCTTATTGAATTTTTTACTTTGAAAATCATCTTCAACTTTGTGAATACTATAGTGGATTTAAGTTCTAGTCCATTATTCAGCGGCTTTAAATTCATATTTTTAGGTCATAATCCCCAACTAATTTTATTTTAAAACATGTATTTTTTCTATCAAAGGTCTTCTACCACTAAATCGCCACCTTTCATCATACCTACTGGTGGTAAATTCGTATAGGGCTCTAGTATTGTTTTTTAATGTTTATATTATTTGTTGTTCCTTGATGGTATCGGTCAGACTTTCCATTATTTTTATAGGTACACCTCGACAATATATTTTATCCAATATATTCATCCCCTATGTGTTATTAATTTAACCTTGTTATCAAAAGTTGTTAGTCTGAATTTTATCAATGCAGTAGTCGTTTTCTATCACTCCTTCCATATGGTAACAAATATTCTTCCCCCTAATATAATTCCTTATTTTATGACTCTTCAGTGGTTGCATGTTCTCTCTTGTGGTAATTTTTTTTACTCTAGTTTAGTTGTGTGTTCCATGTCTAAAAAATAAGGCTTCCTCTCATAAGGGTAGACAATGGTCCTCTTCTTTTTTCTAGAGTTTTTGACTAATATTTTTTTGGTGTGTGGGCATAGGTTCTCTGGTTGTTTAGGATTTCACCCTTCATATTTTATTAGTCATAAAAACCTTTTTTATATTTGGTTTTGACCCATATTTCCATGTATCAAGTGTTCACCAACCATAATGTGACTTTTTATAAATAAAATGTAAAGTATAAAGTATAAAATTAAAAATAATTATATTATTAAGTCTTATCCGTTGATTTTTCACTTTATTCTCACTAATAATGCACCAAGTTCATTTTAATGATGTCATTCGTTTATTTAGTTAATTTATATTCATTTTAAGTAACCAATATCTACAAATGAATCTTGTTCCCTTTAATTATAATTCAAAATAAATTCAGAAGAATTAATTCATAAAGTTATTCACATGAAATATTATTACCAATTTGTTAAATAATATCTTTAATAATTTTAAACTCATTCTTCATTAATATTTCTCAATTACCAGTCATAAAGTTTTATCTAGACTAAATAAATAGTATTAGAGGTTTATAACAACATCACAGTTAGTCAAAATCTCTAATAAATGTATTTAATCAAATTTTAGAATGAGAAAAATTTAATACAATCCCATAAGTCCTCGTAGATAAAAATTAGCTAAATTTTTCTTCCAAACTACACCAAAATATCATAAACAAGGTTCAATTAGGTTTTTGAGGTTAAAATAATTAAAATATATTTTTTGGTACTCAAAAATAAGGTCACACATTTCCCAAAATGCCTCAAAGAGTTATAATCAATGAGGGGGTTCCACGTGACATCCCCACATGTCTCCTCATGAATGTTAAATTATAAGGATTTAGGCCAACATCTTGAACACAATCGAGAAATATAATATTTGATCGAATGGTTTAGAGAATCCTATGTTTGATTCAGTCAAGCTTATATTCCTTATAGTGATGTGTCCTAATAGGTTTTCATCTAATTAGATCAATCATATAGTTCTCAGGGGATTATTTCACTGGTGCTACATTATTTTCATAGGGTTTATGTGGAACCTTCATCAAATTAGGATCATTTGATAGGATGGACCTTGTTTTTTATTTTAAATCCATTGTACAATATTATATAGCCTGTACCTACCATATTTGAGCACTAAAACATATAGAAATTTTATATTCAATTCCTAAATAAAAATGTAAAACCACCAAAAGCTAAAGAGAAGTTATAAATCAATGAAACTTATTTCTATTATATCTTTCAGAATATACATACTGTTAGTATTTTTGGATTATTTTTAATATAATTAGTATGATATTATATCAATTGAAATTTAATTCACTGTAGTTTAAAGTTATTCATAATTTTATTGAAAATGGGAACAAAAAATCTCTCTAAAATAACATTAAAACCATAAATCATATTAATATAAATTTTATGTCATTAAAAACATATTGAGGAATATAATAAAACTATAAATTCATTCATCCTTAATTTCAAGTTTTGGCCTTTAAATTTTATAGAAAACTTTGAGATTATCAAACTTCCCTTTAAGAATAACTTTCATCCATAGCTTAGATTAAATTTTTTCCAATTATATTACATTCATTATTATTTAATCTATATATTAAACTAATTTTTTATTGTGAATCGGTCTATAGAAGAAAGGATATTGTATGGGATAATAATTATAATTATGATCACATCATATTGGATCAAAGAACCATACCAATTTCTATATCAAAACCCCATTCTCTAGAAAATTTTCTTCTCTGAATAGTTGCCTCAATATAACCAATACTCCTCATCTTGGGATTGTTTCACTATTCTCCTAGAAATATGGATATGTAATGGTTGTTTGGTTTTAATATATTTTTTAAATAAAAATTATTTAAAATATGTATACCAAATTCAAAATTTATACCAATGTTAGAAAATTATCAAACTCTCATCATTCGAGACTAAATAATGAAGTACATATCTCAATTCATCACCCCATTAAGTAATAAATTGTAGTTTTACTCTATTTTTTAAATAAAATTTTATTATAATAAATTTCACTTTATATTCAATTAAACCACTAGTAGACCTCTTTTAATGAAAATTAGTTTCAATAAATCCAATTTAATCAAAACAAATTCCAAATTCCAAATACATTTAAATTCATTATTATAAGAAACCTATACATTATCCTAAACTTTAAAAATATTCATCCTAATAAATAAAATAAATCATAAATATCATTATCACCACTAATACTCCAACAAAACATTTATTTCAGAAATAATATCACTTTTTTCCATCTGTTAAATAATAAATGGAAAGTGATAACCAATAAATATATATTACTGTAATTTTTCATAAATCATTCCATAATCTCAAGAAATATATATATAAATATGTTATAAATCTAAATAAATTATCGTAAATATTCAGTATAAATCAAATTAAACTATGTCATATGTATTGGAATTAAAACATTATATTTATAAAAGAAATACATGTAACAGAATGAATGTCTACAAAAAAACTCATTTGAATCGACACTCACATACAACCAAATTAAAGAAAATACAATTTCATTTTCACCATGTTTCAATATCATTCCACAAATTACATGTAACTATTCAAAATCATGAATCATGAAATAAAAGAGTAATAATACATATGAAATACAGTAATACATTTCCAAATCTCAAGTTGTCATATGCTCTTTACTTTAATCAAAAAAATCATTTCACATAAAAAAACTTTTAATATTAATGAAAAATATTCTTACCACAAATAAAACTTCATTACCAATAAATTTTCATAACAAAAAATGGTATGTAATATAAACACCACTATAATATTAACCTCTCATCTTCATGAATTTAATAGTTGAATTACTATCCCTAGAGAAACTTATTACTAAACTTCCATAAAAAGAGATAAGGAATAAATAGCTAATAGGTCAACACCTTACATATTATAAACTACTCGATCATTGTTATTCAAGATGTGTGTGTGTGTGTTTGTGTTTTCTGTATATGTTTGTGAAGATATATTTATAGATGATATACAAACATGAAAACATATAAATATATATATTCAAAACATATAGAATATCAGTTTTTTAATGTGTGATAATTTTCCAACACTTTTTTCCTTAAATCATAAAATATCACAATTTTTATATTGGAAAATAGTATTAACCTACCTACCTTTAAGAAGAAAATAACAAGGTTCTTCAAAAAGATTTATTTTAATCATGAAAAATAATATCATCAAATTATTACCAATATATCACTACATAACTCCATAATAAAACAAATAAGCACAACCTCACTATCTTAATAACATGAAAACTTTCCAGGTCAAACCCAATAAAATCATATATCAATTAATCCTTATTTTTGTCTAAAATAGAAATTTACATGGGATCAAAACCAAGATTTAACATTATAAGGAACTGAGCATGAGCAACTAGACTCGGCCCTTACAAATGTTGTGTAAAAAAATTTTATAAAACAAACTTTAATAAATACACAGCATTAAATGAAATAAGGGATCTTCTAAAGACCCTGGTTCTAGAAAATTAGATACATGAATTACATTCCAAAAATAACAAAAAAAAGAAAACAATGATTCTTCATCATGATTTCTTTCACAACATAGTTTCAATGTAGCAAGTATGCTAATCCTTTAAAAGTTTTTATGAAACATAGGGTGAGCACAAAAATGACTAGTAGGGGGTTTTTAAAACAAAACCATTAAGAAATAATTTTTCTTTAAAACATTTCATTAAATCACGTGCATTAAATTATTGAAATTAATATTTCACATAACATTCCATCACCATTTTATTGAGATATTTTGAAACAACTTTTAGGATATCTCATGCTCAAAATTTATAAACTTATTTAGGAGTTATAAATAGAATTCATTATAAAATGTGCACATACTTCAACAGAAATTCATGTAGTTCCACTTATAAACTAGATTATTTCCAATCTTGATCATTCTATGACATTAAAAAGGTGTAAATAAGAACTTACACATGAAATATTATTTATTCATAATTTCACATAAAACAATGTCATTTATCATTGTGGTTTTGAAACTTAAATATTAATTCTTATTTATAAATTAATTTGTAATGCCCTGGCCCCAGAAGCCCAGTGTTGGTGCATTATTACATGTCATTGGCATGATCATAAAAGATCAAGTCTCGAAAGACCGATTAGTTTTTGTAGCCTTGAAAGTACTAGGTACATTCATAAGGTTTACATTACATCATAAAATTGAAAACTACAACAACATTGTTTCCATAGAAAACACTGAGACCCCATAGAATATCCTTTTAGATCAGTCAAAATATACTTCTTTTCAACCTAAAAAAATTAAACATAGAAAGGGGTGAGCTTAGATGATCAGTAAGGGTAACATTACAGCGGAAACTTTCATAAATAATCATAAACATTTAAGGTAGTGTATAAGACTAAAACAAAAACCTTTTAAACTTGAACTTCAGCATAAAATTGCAAAGATAAAATCAAATAATTCCATTTACTTATTCACATGGATATTCTAATAGTCGAATAATCACATGAAAAATCAATAACCACTTTCATAATGATGGACTGCATAATGCCAGACTATCATAACCACATAGTCAAGGCCTTGTGCCAAGGCAACAGATAAGATTTTGTCAAGGCCTTATGCCAAGACACTAGTTTGTCCCATGAGACATACTGATGCATCAAGGAGCTATGGCAGGCTCCACCCATCACTTACTAATTCCAATGCATTCCTCATATAAAAGTTTGAAACATAACATAAACATTCATATTAAAACTAGAATACAAAATGTCAATACTTTATCCACAAACCATGAATGATATAAAAATAGCACATCCATAGTCAAACATAACTCATTCAATACAATATAGAATATTGTATTGTAACATATTAACCTCAATTGAGAATAATTAGTGAAATTGACATGGATGAAAATAATAATCAAAACTATTTGAGAGAAATATCCCCCTTTTTCTTGAAAACATTTAAGAGTCACACTATTTGTCAAGAATCCATTTAAAAATAGATTTTTTAATCAAAGTGTCTCATACCACTTTAAAGATTTTAAAAAATGTTTTAATTTTAAAAAATTAATGTCCATATAAATAAATCTTTAAAATCATTTTTAAAACATGGACATTAATGAGAAAGATTTAGAATAATAAATCATTAAAACATTTAAAATGATATTTTAGTTAGAGTTCCTAACCAAAAGAGAGACCCTTGAATACAAATAATTAAGGTAATAAAAACATTATAATATCATGAAAATAAAGGGATTCATGATGTACTATGTCAAATTACATTATATACACCTATAAAAGTGATTTGGTGTATAACAACAAATAAGTCTCAATAGAATGTAAATTGAGATGAAATCGCTTATAATGACTGTATCCATAGGTTAAGGATAAATAGATGACATAATTATGTTTGAAAAATAAAATACACTCCATATGACTGGATATTCATTGTAAATCAATCATAGGACATTCACACATATTCCTGTAAAAATAACACCAATGAATTGGATATTTAGATCAACAAATAGAGATTGAGTTAAAATTACTCTTATCAAGTAAATATCGATGACTTGAGAATTTATCAATTAAGTGATTATGTGTATCAAAAGTATATCCATAGAAAGGGGAGTGGAAATTATGACATAAGCAAATTAATAGTGATTCCAGACATAATCTTGGAGTAAAATAATCAACGAAGTATGCATAAATCTGAATGAATGGAAATTCAAATTTGTAATTCCCTTAACAATTTGGTAACTTACGAAACATTTATCCCATGAAATATGGATCATATAATGATGTTGTAAATATATATAAATTATATTATATTACACAATGAATACATTCATGGTCAGTACACACACCACATGCAATAAATAAGTGGTGAACAATTGAAATCTCACGGAATTAAAATTGAGACAAGAAACCCATTACCTTGTACTTTTCCTTGGTCTGTGGTAGGTTAAAATTCTATATAATGGTAAAATAATTGTTATTAAATTATAAAATAATTAAAAACATTAATATGATATCATATATGATCTTTTAACATTTCTTTGTTAATAATATCTTAGTATTATCGTTGTTTTGGGTGTTAACGGATTCGTTTTCCTTTATATTTTTTGTTATGTGAGTCATATTTTTTTTGGATGGGATATATATTATTCATATCCAGAATTATATCAAGTCTCTAAAAATTATTTTTAATCATCAAATGAAAATTATTCTTGAATGGATACGATGTGGAATGATTATAATCACGTTCGTGGAGACGGTAATCCGTACGTATGCATGAGGGACACTATCATTCTTTTGATATTAAAATAATATATAATTGAATGGTATATAATATATACAGAATCATTATCGTGTTATATTTATTATGTAAATCAATTATACATCATTATTACACCCATACAAATAATAATGTATTGAATAACAATTACACCACGACGTGGAGACGGTAAGTTGTACATATGCACGTATGGTGACATGTCATTCAAAGGACGGATAGAATAATGAATATGGTTGTACCATATTCATAATAAGATAACAGTATACAGAAGACACTGGAGTTATTATTTTATAATGGAAACAACAAAGAAAGAGGAAGTGGAAGAAGAAAGGAACTTGAAAGAGGTGATGAAATATTTACCTCTTCTTCGGGTACTTCCTTTTGATTTGATCAAAAGGGCTCCCTAGGTTGGATTTATGACTAAATTAAGGCCTATAAGATGAAGGGAGGATATTTTAGAGGGTATTTGGGCAGATTTTTTCTGAGCCAAATTGATTTGAAGGTGTGAATTTTAGGGAAAGGGGAGTGCCCTTTTATAAGAGGGGTTAGGGGCACCTTAGGAAAACATAAAGTATTGTTTTATAATAAATTCATGTTCAGTTTATAATGGTTCCAAATTAATTTATTTAAATAATGTGGTGGGGATGGGTCAAAAACAACTCAAAAAATAGGATTTATTAGGTTTGGGTCACTATATTAACCTTATCTTTTAGATTTAACTCTTAGTTAATTAGTTTGACATTTACCATGTCTCTTTATATTTTTATATTATATGGTTAATAAATATACTATAAACTACAAATCGAACCCCAAGTGGTTCATTAATGACATACCTATCATCATATATGTCCTTTGGTTGATCCTTATATTTTTAAAAATATTATATCAATTAATAATATAATATTTGTTTTAAAAACTATTTTATGTCAATTTTGACACTATTTAATAATTGATTTTTGTTAAAGTCATAAAAACTTTATTAATTCGAAAAAAATTTATTTAATCAATCCAAAAATTTCATAGTAACCTATAAATTTGTGGATGGAATAAAAACTTTCAAATTGTATTTATTTTAACATTTATAATAGCATTTATTTTATTCTTTCATTAATAAGTAAAATATTATATCATCATTTTGTCATAAATAGCATTAATTATGAAATGTATAAAGATAAAAAATAAAATACCATTATGTAGGAAATATTTTTATCTTCCTAATGAATATTTATAGTCTAATATATAACATATATAACCCTATGTAAAAATTGTTTTACTAAGAGATATATGCTTATGTCATTTTTGTATTTTCTTTAACTTAATTAATATAAAGTGTCATTTTCACTTAAAAGTGGCTCCATGGGGTCCCAAAATCGACCCAAAGATGCCCATGGTCGGACATGTATCAATAAAATAGTGTTAAGACACATTTTATGGTAATTTAATATTATTTTCTTACCCTTATTTACCAGATTTACCCTTTAACCATGGTAAATAAAATATTTACCGAAGTAATTATTCAAAATGTATAAAAATAATAGTTACCTATTTACACAATTTGGACATCCTGATTATAAATATAGAATCCATTTTTCTAAATTCAAAACACATAAGTGGCATAAATTAATTTAAAATTAATTCTCGTTGTTAAAACAAAAAGCATGTTTTTTAAGAAATAATAACTATCAAAAGATTGACACTTGTTTGTGTCCAATTTCAAAGTTAAATTACATCAAATGACCAACATTGGATTAAATTGTAAAAATATAATCTAATTATACATCCAGACCATTCATATGTATAGTTGAATAATATAAATCATTTTTATTAAAAAAGTTGTTTTCAGTTAAAATATATTATTTTTCACTATTTACCCAAATATAAAAGTTATCAGAAAAACACCAAAAATTTATTAAAACTAAATTATTATATCCCAATCCCAAAGAAGAATTTTATTTTGTCAAATTGAATATATATAAGTTTCAAATATTGGATTTAAAAAAAAATTCACCATTAAAATATGGTAAAATTTCATTTTTTAAAAAATACATCTTTTATCTAAAAAATGAACTTGTCCTTATATTATGTCTAAGAAACTCATAATACGGATTCTAAAATTATAAGGGTTATATAAAGTTAAAAATTCTACTAATACTATTCATAAACGCTTTTGAACAACTAGTTTGGTAAGTCGTGATGCGCTTGAACTCGATGTTCCGTGTAGTGTAAGTTATTGAATTACTTTGAAGAACTAACGTACTATGAAATATTGGGGTGCTATATAATTTCTAAAAAATTAAATGGATTTAAACATAAAAATTTAATCCATGTGAACTTAAAAATGTTTAATACTGGTTTATAGGGAATAATCATTAGCCAAGGATATTTTCACTAGCTAAATATTCACAAGGACTTTCACTTATTATAAACATTATGAGGGAATGCATAATAAAGGAAAATCATAAACCTTCTGTAAAGGCCTCATTACAATACCATACATAACTATTTTTTCAAGGCCTTATGCCAAGACCATACATAACCATTCTTTCAAGGCCTTTTGCCAAGACATAGTTTGTCTCATTAGACCTATTGATGCATCAAGAGGCTATAGCGGGCTTCACCCGTCACATAATAAGTAATATGCATTCCTAAAATGCTTAATAAAAGTATGTATTTAAATCAAAGTTTCACATACCACTTTGACTTATTAAAATCCAAATCATAGATGAAAATAAATCTATTTATAAATTATTTAAGTACATACACTTTAAAAAATTAAAAGTGTCTCATACCACTTTGAGAAGCTTAATTATTAATCCATGTAGTATCATAAAAATATTAATCCCCTTACCTAAGATAGTTGTCTTTATTTATAATGCACAATTAATTTGTATAGTAAAATAAATTCATACATGTTCTCTAAATTCCATGGAATGACATTTATAAATTATATTTTTTCCAAAACTATATATTCAGGACATACCATGAGGTGTGAATGTGGTTTGACACATTAAATAAAAGCTTTCTCATATAAAATAATAATTTTTTTAGACTTGTCACATAAAATTATGACTATTTTCATTTAGATACAATAGATACACAAAATCATAACCATAAAATAATGGAATAATAATAAATTCCAATTTTGTATACGGATCTTAAAATAAAATATTAACCCCTTTTAAATAAATAATAAGATACACACATATATAGGAACATGAAATAATAACTGTAAAATCTAGAAAGTAAACCCTTTAAAAAATTTAAGGCACACAATAACAAAATAGGGTTTTCTTATTATTTACCTTTAAAAACCATAGGTTTTATTCACATAGACAAACTATATTTTTACATAAAAATATATTCTCAATGTTTAACATGTTCAATTATATATATATATATATATAAATATTAATCTCATATGCACTTATTTATATATATATATGAATAAACATTAACCATCATAAAAATTCACTCATTCACAACTAAATTTCTTGACACATACCCTTTTCATAATTACATGGAATACTATTTGTCATCCATGTATTTAAACATTTCATTCACAACCCACAAACATCCATTTGAGGGTAGTTTTTATGGATGTAAGATTTATTCAAAGCACATGGGTATTTTTGGTTATAGTCATATGTCAATAATCAAAAATGGCAGGCATATAAAATGATTTTGGTTTCATAAAATCTAAAATTGTCAAATTTCAGTTTCTAAACACAATTATAACTTAAAAATGTCACTTATGTAATTCATTGAAATAATTGGTGATGATTAAATATGAAATAATCTTATTAGACATAAAATTAATTAATATTGAATTACATTTCCTAACAAAAACTTCAATTCCCATAATGGCCATATATATATTCTGAAATCATTAAGAAATATATATATATCTATATACACATGTATAAACACAAATATATATTTGTAATTTTTTTAGTAAGGACATAATATTGCACCCTTACAATGAAAATATTTTAGAAATTGGATCCATTTCATCAAGATAAACATTTCATGTATGCAAATTGAATTATAGAGTTATGATTTTACATTTATATATATATATATATCTATATATATATATATTACATATATATATAGGTTTAAAAAATCACGTCAAACTAATAAAATCTCTTACTATAATTTAACAAAGTTCCAAAGGTGAAAAACATGATTATTTGTATTAAAGAACCCATGATAGACAATGTTTTCCCTTACACAATTATAATTTGCAAAGCAAAATTAAATTGACAAAACAAACATAACAAATCCCTTGCAATGAAAATATTTAGAAAAAAGATCATTGAATTAAGAATAAAAATTTTTGTATACAAATTAGAATATAAAGATATGATTTTATATGTTTATATACATATATTATATATATATATATATATATATATTATATACATATATATATATAAGTTTACAAAATCAATTGAAAATAATTTAATCCCTTACTTGAATCTAAATAAGATGTTGCCTAACTGAAATCCTGTAGAAAAAAATGTGGAACTTGAGGATGAGGGTTGTTTAAGGTTGGGCGTGAAAATAGGGGTGTTTATATAGATATATTACACCCCAAAATTCCATTGGAAAATACACTTTAAGAAATATAAAATTGACAAAATTAAAAATATAAAAATATAAAAATTAGTGAAGAATGATAAATAGTTGGGTTGATAGATGAAATATAAACATATATAAATGAAACATGTAAGGGAATCCGTTAATTAATATTAGAATAAAACCGACCATATTAGATCTATGAAAAAATGAAGGGCCTTAGATTGGGATAGAGGGTCATGGGTTGATGAAAAATAAAAGAGTAGGAAGAGAATGGTGGCCTACCCTAAAAGTGAATTGGACAAGTGTGGCTTGGTGGGGTGTGGTACAAGGAGGAAGAAGGAGGAGAGGGATGGGCATCTCAGATTTGGAGTGGGTTGATCAGAGGGTTGTGGTTGGTCTTGTGGTGCGGTGTGAGTGAGGGAAACAAAGGAAGAATGGGGAAAAATAAATGGAGGGTTGGGATTCGTCCAAGGATCCGATCGGACGAATATAGTGGCTCGGTATGATTTAAAAGGGACAAACTAATGAGATTATATCATGGTTTTGATCGGACATCCATGGTGGATCCGCGAGTTTTAAAAATATTGTGAAATTCAAATCCAGCATGTTCAGATCAAAAAGTCCAAAAAAATGTGGTGATGAAATAATGGTGATGGGGGTTCGAAGGCTGTACTGGTGCGGACGGTTAGAATATCACACGATGAGATCGGATGGCCCAGATCGCGTTTCGTGAAAAAATACACATCTCACATAGAAGCACAACAATTTGCAAGACTTATTTATAAGGCTCGGCGTGTGGTACCATCTTCCAATGACACAAGAACACACATCGAAGTCCATACACACGGGACTCCACCCATGGGCGCCTATCCCACCCTCTATCGTGTCGGTGCGCGACCTGGCTCACCCTCTACTCACACTAAATCAGGCCATATACATGGTTCTTTTGCGTAGCTTGCCTCCACTATGATTTCTAAGGTCCACCATATCCTACTTGAGCCTCCGTGGGCATGGGTATATGCCTCCTTGCTAGGGTTGAATGTGTCCCCCATATTAGTTGAGGTGTCCCTTAGCCTAAGATGGCACCCATATTTTTTAACACTTGAAATATATGTATTTTTATAAAATAATTGCTAATAATTTATTTCTATTAAAATTTTAATAAGAATACACTAATTTTAAAATATGAAAAGGTATTCTTATAAAATTTTACATTTACATAAAAATATGCATTTATTAACTAAAAATTTTACTTTTAAACATACAAATCCTCAAAGTACATGAGGTACATAAATAATTAAAATAATTAAAACACTTAAATCCATATAATAATTAAAATACATAATAGTTAAAAAAATTATAATTGTTCCCAAAACTAACGATCATATTAAAAAAATCAACATCCACTTAAAAACCCCAACGGCTACTTGTAACGGTCATATTAAACCGTATAAATACTTATACAAGGTATTCCAAGAATCAAGGTCATTTATTGTTTTAAGAGGATGTTGATCAATATTCCTTTGATTGTATATATTAGTTCTATTCCTCTCACTATTTATTTTCTTGTTTTAGTGGATTCAAGGGATGAGGGATACTTAACTGGTCTAGTTGTGATGTCGGATTATCTTCTATTTGTTCTATTAGGTTTTGCGATGAGTTTCATTAACTAGTTTTAATCCCTTGTATCAATGTAACATCATATTGTTTTAATAAAATTTTCTATTTAACTTTAGTGTATTTTGAAATAAAACATTCCAATGCACATTAACATAAGAATAATAATTATAATAACAAAAATTATTATTATTAGATTTTTAATTAAGTTCGGGGTGTTACAAACATCATATATGATCACTTTTAAAGCATCACTAAAAACCCATATCCTCTGTTTTTATTCCCACTTCAAAGGTTATCACTTCAAAGAAATAAGAGATATCACATACCTCTGTAATGGAGACATTATGGAGAGATTTTTAGGTAATTAATTAATGAACTTTTATTTCCAATAATTATGAAATAAATGGTTGAATAATACCTTAATTTTCTATTATGATAATAAAAAAATAATCATTGATATTTCATTTAATTGTTTCATTGTTTCCTTTTTACCTCATTTAAAAAAACAACCAATACATGGTTTTCCACTCGCATCAGTAACAAACAACTACTCATCCTTTACTCGCATCCATGATTTTTTGCTAAAAATCATGGAAAACCCTCATAACACTTCGTTTTCATTAATATTCTACTTAATATCATAGAATAATAATTAATTTATATTATTAATACATACATATCAAACTATCTATGATACACTTTTATAAACTTATTATAATCATTCATCTTACTATCCTTGAGTAATATATCCATATCACCATTGATATCAATTTAAATCACAATATCATCATTTATTCACACAATAATAATACTTACTTCAATCACTGATGATTTCACCTTAATTTCATTAATTCTAACCCTTTATGAAATTTTATACTACTAAATTTTATTTCTTGATATTTTTTACATCACAGCCAGAATACATCTCGATCAAGTATTTATCAATTTTTTATCGAATCTAATATAGTAGAGGTCTTATACATAATAAGTTCACTCTTACCTCCCCTAATCACTATATAACATGGTTAAAAAACTATCAAGGGACCATATATCCACAACTGAGGTGGAGAGTTCAAGATACATATAGTTGACCTAGTCCACTAGTCTAAACCTCATAATAACACTAGATAACCTAGAGTGACCACAAAATAGCATATCCTAAAAATATTTTAGTCATCATTCAATTCATTAAAATTCCTACAACACTAGAATAGAATAAATAAAAGTTCATTATTCTATTTCTTTATCAATACCCTACAAGAAATCAATTCATTATTTACTATGTTCAAGTTAAGCTAAATATTGTCATCTGGATTTTGATATTTAAAATCATTTCTATATAATAATCATTCTATTATCAATTCACATTTTAATGAGATCTAATTTTTAATATATTTAACGATAAAATTTTAATATAAGGACATGATTATCGTCTACTTCCTTTCCAATGAATGGTATCCATACAAATGAGTTGACAAAGACAAACTCATCAACAAATCCCTTATAGATATCATACTTTTATTCACAGTACATTATCAATAATTATATGATCCTATATCAATATAAAATCATAGAATGTATGAGAAGAATTTCAATACCTCGATGTGGTTTCCCCTTATATGTTATACAATGAATAAAGTACTTTTCCCCTTTAAGAAAATTTACATGTACATTAACTATAAATTAATATAATTATTAAAGAAATTTCTCATAAATATACATTCAATTATGAGAAAATCGTATAAATTAATTGTATTTGGATTAATTTCACCTCATATTATCAGATTACACTCATATAATGTCTTATTAGCATGATTGTTCTTAGTCTTTATAGAGATATGAACTTATGGAATGGTTGTAGGTATAGGTAACTTGAACTATTATTCCAATATACTTATCATGTCATGATCAACCATAGTCGTCACACTAATTGGTGAAAACTTAATGGTAGCATGTCTAAACTTCACGCCAAATTCCTTGAAATCCAAAGTAAAATATAAGTAAGAAATTAAAATTGTTAATCTATCCATTGAAGGATGAAGAGATAAATTTAAAATATATAAAATAAATTTTTTCCCTAATAATAAGAAATTAGTAACCACCACCCAATTAGACTATTATTTGAATCTCTACTTAGCTACTCCAAAAATATCTATCTCTAAAATTGAAAGAAAATTGTTTCATACCATTTATTCTGGTACCTTTGTCTTACGCCACAATCATGACCACTGATATATAATGTAATATCCCAATATCCTTGAATAGTTCCACCATCTCTATGACAAAATTTTTATCATAATAGTAATTAAGATTCTTTGGAAACATATAATATCAAACTCATAATATATGATATTGATATTGATAGATATTCCTTAAATATGGTCAATGTGGACTATTTGTAAGGTTAGTCAAATCAAGAAAACATACAATCATAACTTGAATATACATAATGTATTTTCACTTCCTTTATATCCAAGGTTATTATACTATATTTTTTAAGTCATGAATCATCAATAAGAATCCCAATCATGAATAGTTTGTCTCATGCATCCTTTTCGATGTCCTTTATTATGACTACATGAAATTCATTCCTTAGTACAATTTATTCTTGACTATCTGAACAAAACCTCACATATCTCTCACTCAAAACTCTAACTTATTACTCTGATTCCAATCTATCCACTATAAAAAAAGTAATTTAGTGATGTTTTCTTCATTAATGATATTTATAAATGCCATTAATTTATTTACCAATATTTCTAAAAAACATCATTAAATGAAATGTTTCTAATTTAGAAATGTGTATAAACATCGCTAATTAGTGACACCTCATTTACCGATGATTTTTAGAAAACTATGTAAATTACACCTCATTTAGCGATGTTTCAACAAAACATTTCTAATTTTTTTTTAAAAAAATTAATTCATAATTTTTTTAGAAACATTTATAAACATCTACAATTATATACATTTATAAAGGTCATAAATTAATGAAATCTTATTTACCGATGTTTATAATAAATGTCGAGGTGTTTTTTTGAAATTTATAATTTTTTTACAATAAAAAAGTATATTTTTTTACACCACCACACGCTCCCTCCTCTCGATTTCAACGTCGTTGCACGCTCCACACTGGCCTCCCCATCCTCCTCCCACTTTCAATTCCCCACCTCCTATGCTCCACGCTGGCCTCCCCACACATGGTAATATGCCTCTGGGAGAATTTGAACCTATAACATGTAGGTACCTAAAGAGCTAACCAACTCACTTATGCCAATTATAAATATTAAATTGTATTATATTATATATATATATATATATCAATATTTAAAAACTTAACATATTGTATATTTAATTTTATATTTTAATGTAGATATATTAATATATATAGATATATATGTATATATTTTATGTTTTATGTTTTATGTTATATGTTTTATGGTTATAAATATATATATAAGTTTATATTATATTTTATATATTTTATATATTTTATATTCTTTTATATTTTATATTATATATATGTGTGTGTTTATACTTTATATATATATATATATATATTTGTGTGTGTGTGTTTATATTTTATATTATATATATATGCATATATTTTATGTTTATATATGTGTGTGTGTTTGTATTTTTTGTTTATATTTAATGTTTATATTTTATGTTTATATTTAATGTTTATATTATATATATAATTGTATTTGTATTTCATATATATGATATGTTTATATTTTATATATATTATACGTTTATATTAATATATATATGTTTATATTATATGTATGTATGTGTGTGTGTTTATTTATGTGTGTGTGTGTGCATGTATATAAATATAAATGTGTATGTATACATATATATAATTTGTTGAATTTTAAAACACCAGTAACATTGTCACCAAAATAGCTATGTTTTCATAAAAACGTACCTAATTTTAAAATATATATGTGTTTTATATATAAATAAATGTGTTTATATATATATATATAGATATATATATTTACATCGATATAGAGAAATGATCTATATAAATATATATATATATATACATATATAGCAATGTTTTCCAGAAAATCATGACTAAATTAGTGTCATTTATTATAAAATGTCGTTATTTTAGCAATGTTTCCTAAAAATGTTGCTAAATTATAGTTTTTTTAGTGCCTCTATCCTGGTCCACCTACCTGCCTAGCCCCACATGGCCTTCCCTCCCCAAATGCCCTTCCCATGTGACCTCTAACACCAGCCCCCCACCTAGCCACATACGGTCTCCCATCTGCAATCCCCTTGTGTCCTCTAACACTAGTGCACACGATCAGCCTCCCCACCAACCCCCATATCCCCTACACACAACCTCTAACACCAGCGCACACCCAAGTCCGTCAACAGAAGAATTTGAACCTTTTACATCCAGCATCAAATTCAAACACCCAACCAAATCACCTATTAAATTTTGAATATTTAATTATATTATGTTATATATATATCAATGTTTAAAACATTCATATTATATATATATATTAACATACATATACATATATATATGTTTATATTTTATATTTTCTGTTTTCTGTTTATATATATACACATATATGTTTATATTATATATATATGAGTTTATATTTTAAGTCTATATTATATGTATATATGTGTGTGTGTGTTTATATTATATATATATATATATATGTATGTATATATTTTATGTATATTATATGTTTATATTAATATATATATATACACATGTTTTTGTGTGTGTGTGTGTATTTTATGTGTCTATGTGCGTGTGTGTTTATGTCTGTGTGTGTGTGTATAAATATATATGTGTATGTATACATATATATAATTGTAATTATAAATTTATATTATATATATATTATATATGTGTTTATATATGTGTTTATATTGTATATACATATATATATATATTATATGTGTGTGTGTGTTTATGTTTTATATTATACATATTTATCTGCTTATATTTTATGTTTATATACCATATATGTATATATGTTTATATTTTATGTTCATTTATGTTCTTATAATATATATATGTGTGTGTGTGTGTGTGTGTGTGTGTGTATGAATGTATATGTATATGTGTGAGTTTATATTTTATATATATAAGTATAATTATATATTATATATATATATTATATGTTTACAGTAATATATATGTGTGTGTGTGCATATATATAATTAGTCACATTTTAAAACACTGGTAAAAATGTTACTAAAATAGCCACATTTTCTTAAAAATGTTCTTAAATTTAAAATAACTATGTGTTTTTATATATCAATATGTTTTGTGTGTGTGTTTATATATTTATGTGTGTGTTTATATATATATATATTTATTTATTTATTTATTTATATATAAGTTTATATATATTTGTGTTTGTTCTTATATATATTAATGTATATATATATATATATCTAAATATATATTTACATCGATGTGGGGAAATGAGCTATATATATATATATAGTAGCGTTTCTTGAAAACGGTTTTAATAGTAATGGTTTTTAGGAAATTTTGCTAATTTAGCAACAGTTTTGATGAAATGTCGCTAATTTAGTGATATTTTTTAGAAAATGTCTCTAATTTAGCAACATTTATGAGAAAATGTCATTAAATTAATGATTTTTTAAGGAAACGTCTCTAATATAGCCACATATTTTTAGGAAACGTCATAATTTAGTGACGTTTTTTAGGAAATGTCATTAAATTCTGGTTTTTTTTGTATTGATCATATCTCAACATACCCTGATGTGAACTCCAAAGACCCACCTTCAATAATCCAGATTCTAATGACAAGAACCTAGGTATTCATTCGAGTGTTACGAGACAATACCAATGGTTAGAAATTTTCTCCTAATGACATGCGATAACATCCACCATAATAAAAATAAAAAACCAACAATTCAATATAATACACGCATATATAAAAAAAATATTTCCATAATATAATGAAACACAACTAAATTAATCATCGCATATATATATATATATATATATATCAAATCTCAAATATATTTTACTGAAACATTAGCTGATAGTGTAGAAATCTATTGTGGTTTCTCTAGTAAAGTCTCTAAAATATCAGCTACCATATCACCCATCAATATCACGCCTCTAAGATCATCCACCAACTATATATATTAGATCTTTATGAATACTGGAATAGAAAAAAATAAACTTGGGCATGTAAGGGTGAGAAATAATACTCATTATAGTGATCCTAAGGAATAAACAGACACCAAATAACCACTAATACCTACACCCATTTTATATATGTCGAGTATAGAAAAAAAATCAACATCTCAATGTAAATTTTTATTAACAAAAATGTAATAATATTCATAATCCATTATATATAAAGGTTTCTCATAGTTTACCATCATCACAATGGAAAAATAATAGTATATTTACATCTAATGAGAAGATCCCCCAAGAACTACACCCTAGTAGAGGCCACTAGGAACCCAGGCTCAAACCCATAACTTAATATAGTCCTCAAAATATCATGGGGATAATTTTAAAAAACTCTAACCATCTATAGAATCATTTTAAACCTTCCATGATGAATTTTTAAACTCATACATCTCACATGTGGACGGTAATCATATAATTAAAATAACACATTAGAAAATAAAGATATCATCTTAATCTATATAATTGATTTTTATTCAATGAATAACCTAGGATGAACTGTAATCCCATACTAGAGAAGTACCTATAAAACTACTCTTATTCCAAAGAAACACCTCTAGGGATAGTCTACCTTGAACCTAGAGTTATGGGTGAGAAATAAGTAATTGGTGCATAATCATCTACCAAAATACCAAATATTTGGGAAGAGAAATATTATAAAAACATTGATGAACCATCATTTATTTCAAACCCAAAATAACAGGTGAAATTAAGATCAAATAATAAAGTATATAATTAATTTCCACAAACCTAGGGTATTGGGTGAGAAGATAATAAATTTTGCGATATTTTTTACTCGCTCAAACCCAAGCCAATGGGTGAGTATGCGAGTAATGATTATAGTCTGCTATCTCGATCCATGTTCACCAACCATTTTATTTAATTCCAAATAAAAATTATAGTGAGTATGTAAGTTAAGAAATCACAAGACCTAATCCATAATCTATCCCTTTTTCAAATTTAATTTTCTATAAAATAATTCCTAATTCATCATAACATTCTCCATGATTTTCATATTCTTAATATATTAAAATACAATGAAAATTAAGGGTAATTTATTGGATTATTCAATTCCCCAAAACTCCAAAACAATAATATCAAAATCTACATATTTATATCAAGTCTACATCATCATAAGTAGTCCATATCATCATCATAAGTTTATAATATTTTATCTAAAATAGTAACTCATGAAATAAATCACCTCAAATGTTAAGGTACATATCATCATTCCTTGTTATCTTCATTAAAATCACAGGACATATACTAATTATTATAATCTCAACATTAAGATACAATATCATCACTAAAATATATCCCTATCATTATCATGATCGGTATTTATTTTTAGGTAATAGTACATGAAACATCTACACAACTCGTTAATAAAATCACGTTAGTCCAATTATTTTTTGATAGTTTAAATAAACTCACATATATAATCATAACCCAATTATCATAATTTATCCTCTTCATATCTCTCCTTTTTTTAATAAGTAAAATTTATATCTATATATCATAAAGTCATGTCTACTATATTTCCACTTCATTAACAATATTAATGCACAAAGTACTTTAAATTCAATTAAATAATTATTTGATTTTATTCCTGAGTAACCAACGTCCTTATATGAATCTCATTCCCTTCAATAATAATTCAAAACATCTCGAGATAACTTAATTCAAAAATTTATTCACAAGGAATATTATTATCAATTTTATAAATAATATCATTAATAATTTTATTGATATTCTCTATTAATTTCAAACAATTATTAGTCATACCATTGTATTTAGATTGAAACAACACTTTAATAGGTTTATCCCAAAATTTTAGCAAGTCGATGTATTCAGTGAAGGTAATTGGATAAAACTTAGCATGAGAAATATTAAATACAATCCCATGAATCCTACAAAATAATAATTATCCAAATTGGTCTAATAAAACTCAGAAATCACTTAAACATGGTTTCATTAGGTTTGAGTTAATGAAACAAGAAAAAACGTTGCAGTGTAGACTAATTATTCTAGATGACATTTTCATCCTTTTTTTGAAAAATCACAATACACATATTCAATTTTGATAAAGTTTTTAAAGGAATTTTATATTAGTAAAGAATAATAAAATTATAGTTTTATTCACAAAATTATCCACACTCTAAACTGAGCTCCCACTAAACAATAAATATTTTATAATGTGAATGGTAAGGATCTGGAAAGCTATGATGATAAAAAGGTTGAGGGAATTTAGAGAAATTAAATTGTTTCTCAATCATTATTAACTGATCCCAAATATTATATATCAATTCAAATATGTATTGAGTTTAATATTTATAAATAAAAAATTACAATAATCACATTTTATAATGACTATAAATAGAGAATGAAGCTTGATATGAAGAATAACTACTGATCACAACCTATTTGGTTTTTTTAGAGTAATATTTTATTCAATTTATCAGCTATTTCATATTTTACACTCTTTTTATTTTCATTCAAAAGGCACAAAAAATACCCTTATAATAGTTTCCTTCCTATCAATATTTCTGCTTAA
Organism: Viscum album; assembly: GCA_963277665.1. Classification (NCBI taxonomy): domain Eukaryota; kingdom Viridiplantae; phylum Streptophyta; class Magnoliopsida; order Santalales; family Viscaceae; genus Viscum; species Viscum album. The sequence goes on from OY728146.1 coordinate 388,303,393, forward strand.
AAACGTTCTGCAGTAAGGAATTCACTATTGTTGATTGTATTGATTGAATAAATCGTGTGGATAAGGGCTTGTCCATATTGATTTTTTTAGTCAAATAAGTTCTTTCTTAGAACTTGGTATATCTCAAACTAGTCTATGTAACACCTCAAACTTCCACGGTATGTTTTCCTTTGAATAATGCAATAGCTTGCATTATACGCAACTTTGAGATTCAAACACACCGCGAACAATCAAACTAGCCGTTATGAATAGTAATACCCACTTTTTAAAATTTCATAAATTTTATCTTTCAAAATGGACTTCATTTTTGGATTTTTAATATTGAAATTATCTTAGGGTTAATTTTTGGAATTTTTATGAAAACTTTCAATTTTTGATGAATAGTGAAAAACACTTCGTTATTGTTTAAAACCAACTTTTTAATTAAATATTTAATTATGTTATTTAAATTTATTTTAGGTCAAAATATAAACATAATACCTATATATGTTCAACTTAATTCATTGGATTCATTTTATAATATGTTCATATATATACCATTTTATCGAACTCTTTACCGTCTTTTACCCACCTCCTATGAGCATTTCCAAATTTGTATAAAACTTAATTTTACCACTTCTGTGAGTTGAATTTCAAAAATTTAAGAGAAACAGTTGATATCAATAAGTAAAATTTGGTTCAATAAGATGAAAATAATTTTTGGTGAATAGTAACTTTTTACTTTTATTTACCACGGTTAAAAGTATATAGGGTAATTAAGGGTAAAAATGATATTATTAGTACCCTAACACATGTTCTAATTCTATTGGTTAAAAGTAATTCGACCAAAAACAACCTTAGTAATAAAATATGATCCTTTTTGGTTCACATGGATTAGATTAGGAAATTTATTATTATTTTATTTAAAGAAGAGTTAAAAGAGTTAAATTCAAAATTTAATTACTAAACCATTTCTAATATAGGGTTACACACAATATAAATTTAACTATAAATATTAATTAGAAATATATAAAGATTTACTACATAATGGTTTTTTATTAATAATTTTTAGGCATTAAATAATTTAATTTATTTATGACACAATGATGATGCAGTAATTACTTTATTAATGAACGATTAAAATAATTTATATTATAAATATCCAAATAAATGTAATTTGATAATTTTGATGAATTACTCTAATTTTATAGGTAAATATGATATTTTAGTGTTGATTAAATAATTTTTGTTTGAATTAATCATGTTTTTATGATTTTCACAAAACCAAAATACCAAATAGTGTCAAAATTGACATAAAAGAGTTTTTAAAATAAATATTATATTATTAATTGATATTCTATTATTAAAAATATAATTTTCAGACAAAGGGCTTAAATAATATTATATATGTCTTTAATTAACCACTTTAGGTTCTCTTGGAAGTTTTTAGCAAGTTTATTAACCATATAATATAAAAATACAAAGAGACATGGAAAATGTCAAACTATTTAACTAAGAGTTAAATCTAAAAGATAAGGTTAATATAGTGACCCAAACCTATCTAAAACCTATTTATTGAGTTTTTTTAGATCAATACCCACCTTATCCTTGAAATAAATCATTTTTGAGCCATTATAAACTGAAAATTATTTTATTATAAAATAATATTTCAATCTTTTCCTAAGGTGCCCCTCACCCCTCTTAATAAGGGTAACATTCCCTTCTCCTAACTTCACACCATCAAATCCATTTGGCTTGTCCAACCCCTTCCCAAATATCACCCCAAATTTCCTCCCTTCATCCTATAGGCCTTACTTTAGTCAAAAATCCAACCTAAGTAGCCCTTTTGATCAATTCAAAATGAAGAACCCAAAGAAGAGGTAAATATTTCATCACCTCTTTCAAGTTATTTTCTTCTTCCACTTCCTCTTTATTTGTTTTTTCCATTATAAAATAATAACTCCATTATCTTCTTTATACTATGATGTTATTATAAAAATGGTACAACCATATTCATTATTCTATCCAACCTATAAATGACAAAGTCACCATGCGTGCTTACGTAAGGATTACTATCTCCACATCGTGGTGTAGTTTGTTATTCAAACACTTCATAATTTGGATGGGTGTAATAATGATTATAAATGATTTAAATAATAAATATAACATGATAATGATTCTTTATATATGATATAACATGCAATTATATATGACTTTAATATCAAAAGAATGATATTGTCGCTCGTGCATGTGTACAGATTATTGTCCCAAAGAATGAGGTAAGATTTATTCCCCATCATATCCATTCAAGAATAATTTTCATTTTATGATTAAAAAAAATTAAATACTTAATATCATTACAAATATGAATAAGATACATTATATCCATAACAAACATTACTTATGTAACAAATCATATAAAGGAAAACGAATCAGTTAGCACCCGAAACGACGATACTTCTGAAATATCATTAACAAAGCAATATTATAAGATCATATATGATATCATATTTATGTAAATAGTTCTTTTATAATTTAATAACAAATATTTAACCATTATACAGAAGGTTAATGTACCCCCGACCAAAGAAAAGTACAAGATAAGGGTTAATTTTACAATCTCTTTATTATCTGAGGTTGTTTTTACGTAAGTGTCTATTGGGACCTCTTTATCATCCACATCCATATTTCTTAAAAATGTATTCCAAAACATTTTTACTATTTACTAGAATATGGGTTAACATCACTTATACCCTTTTTTAACTTTTTATAAAATTTTTTGAAAGGAATCTTTCTATCGTTTTCCAAACAAGTTACCTTATGACCTTTTCGACCAAATTAAGGTAAGAATGTTTTTTTAACTTATACGGTGGGTGTGGCTATTTTCTGCCATTATAAAATCTCTGAATCTTCCCTTACAGGATTATAAGAAAATTTTTGAAATAAATGTTTTCTTTTATAATTATATTACTTTTAAATGATTTCAAAATAGAAAGATATATTTCTATAAAAAAAGTTTTGATTTCATCAATGTCAACATCCTTTGATGGATTATAAGCTTATCTGAAGTTGATTTATTATGATACAAAACTTCCATATTTTATTGAAGGTTTTTTGATATGTTTGACTGTGGATGTGTTATTTTTATTCCATTCATTGATTGTGGATAAAGTATTGACATTATTAATGCTAGTTTTAATACGAATGTTTATGTTATGTTTAAACCTTTTCATATGAGGAACGTATTAGACTTACTATGTAACAGGTGGAGCCTGATATTACTCCTCGATGCATTGGTAGGTATCATGATACAAACTAGTGTCTTGGAATAATCCCTTGACAAAATATTATTTTTATTCTTGACACAAAGCCTTGACTATGTGGTTATAAAGTCTGGCATTATGCATTCCATCATTATGAATGTGGAAATTGATCTTGCATGTGATTATTCAACTAGTAGAATATCCATGTGAATGAGTAAACAGAATTATTTGATTTTATATTTTCCATATTATGTTAAAGTTTAGGTTTAAAAGGATTTTGTTTTAGTCTTACATTGCCTTAAATTTTTATGCTTATTTATGAAAGTTTTCGCTATACTGTTATCCTTACTGAGCATCTAAGCTCACCCCTTTCTATGTTTTATTTTTTCCAGGATGTGAAGAAGAATATTATGACTAACCTACATTGATAGTATAAGGGATATGATAATGTCCTATGGATACTATTTTGTTGTAGTTTTTCATTTTATAATGTAATTTAAAACTTATGAATGTATCCAGTATTTTCAAGGCTACTAAACTAATCGGTCTTTCGAGACTTGATCTTTTGTGATCATGCCAATGTTATATAATAATAAAACGACTCTGGGTAACTAGGTTCGGGGCGTTATAGTTCATATCAGAAGAATTTTAGTACAAACCTTGGAAACTATATTTAGATACACTCTGATTAGAGCACATTACTCAAAGACAGACTTTCAGGATTAGTATAGAATAACTTCCTAGAATTTTGGTAATGTTGAGATTTTTAGTATTTTCCAAGAAATAAATTCTTCTCTAGATACGAGCAGGTAGAAGCTGCTCTGGCACAGATATACCTAGGGGTAAAACCCGAAAACACCGCTTTGAGATAGACTCTAATGGGAATTGGTTCACGACAACGGGCCTTGCTTCACTCTTGGTTACAACACTCCTAGGGGACATGCTTAGGATAATTATCATTTTCATTTAAAACCATTATGAAGGGTTTATGAGTATATACTTCCTTAAAAGAAAACACTTTTATGATTATGGATTATATCCATAAACTGTTCAATTTATGTTAGGTGTTTTACTAGTTTGTAATTATGTACTGAAATTCATAAACTAATCTAGTGTATGTGATTGTTTATAAATGGGGCCTAGTAGAAGGAAAGGAAACCGTATCAACGCACGTAATCCATGTAGGGATTGGCCTCCTACTCAAGATAATTATAGTGGAGCTCGTGATGCAACTGGTGATGATCATCTTATCACCATACTAGGAAAACTCACTCATGTTATGAATAATAACCTTACCCATATGGAGCACGCTGATCCACAAAACAGAGGATCAATGTTAGACCACTTCCTGAGGAAACAACCACCAACATTCAATGGGAGTACAAATCCATCAGTAGCTGAGCAATGGATAAATTCTTTAGAGAAAATATTTCATTCTTTGGGGAGTAGCAAAAGGGAAAAATTTTTCATGGAAGTTTATCGCCTCACGGGACATGAGATCAATGGTGGTCATTGATTCAAAACACAAAGGAAGATGGTGAAGTATAAAATATACAATGGAGGGAGTTTAAAGAGATTTTGTTAAAAAAATACTTTCATCATGACCATTGAGAGGATATAGAAAGACAATTTTTGAGTCTGAGACAAAAGGACGATGAGAATACCGCAAAGTATGAGGCTAACTTTACAAGGTTAGCAAGACATGTTGTAGATTATATACATAACCCAAGAAGTAACATTTATTGTTTATTTTATGGGTTGAAACAATTTCTCCAGAGAGCATTAGTCCCATAATCTTTCTTGTCATACGAAGATATTGTCTCATGTGCTATCATGACAGAAAAGGAATTCTCTAAGTCTTACAACTTTAAAGCAAACCAAAAAAAGAAGAGATCTGCTGAAAATTATGGAAATGGAAATAAGGGAAAGAAGTGAAAAGTTGAATATCTATCATGTGGTAAATGTGGGAAGAAACATAGTAGTACTTGCTTAAAGGGAATGGAAGTTTGTTACAAGTGTGATGAAAAAGGCCACCAAACTCATGATTGCAAGGGGAAGAAAGAGGTTTTCAATATTGAATGCTACATTTGTAGAGAAAGGGGGCATTAAGCAAAATAATGTCCTAAGAACCAAGAAAACTTACCTCAGAAAAGTCCAAGGGATCAAGTCCAATCATATGTTATCACTACTACTGATTTTGAAGCTCTGAAAGACGTGGCGGCAAGTAATTTAATAGTTTCCTCAAGTTTGCAAAATGCTTTATTTGATTCTGGATCATCACATTGTTTCATATCTTCCATGTTTTCTAAGAAAATTAGATATTTTTAATTTGACTTAACAAGGTAGTTCTTAGTCAACACACCTAAGGGAAGTATCATTGCAATAAATTTTTCTGAATCAGTTCCCATTAGGTCATATAAATGTTCTTTATCTTCTGATCCCATCGTCATACCCATGATTGAATTTGATATAATCCTTAGTATTAATTGGATTTCAGACCATGATGTGAAAATTTATTTTAAGAAGAAGGAGGTTACAATTCTTGATGATGATAAGGAGTACCTTATCTTTAAAGCAGAAATGTCACCACCTAATTCTTATATAGATCAACCCCCAGTAGCTCAACTAAATTCAATTATTAGGGAGGAAGGGAGTGAAATAATTATGGGAGAGGAAAATAATTTTCTAATAGATGATGTACCTATTGTGAAAGAATATGTTGAACTATTTCTAGAGAATTTACCTATACATCCTCCAGAATGAGAAATTGATTTTTCCATTGACTTAATTCTTGGTTCAAGGCCCATATCGAAGACCCCTTATAGAAAGGCCACTATGGAATTAGTGGAACTAAAGAAACAACTAGATGAATTGAGTAATAAGGGATTTATTCACCCTAGTGTTTCTCCATGGGGATCCCGTGTTCTTTTTGTTAATAATAAAGATAGATCTATGAGTTTGTGCATAGACTATAGGGAAACCAATGCTATAATAATAAAGAACAAGTATCCCCTACCTCACATTGATGATTTATTCGACCAACTTCATGGAGCTTAATATGTTTCAAATATTGAACTTTGATCTGGATATCATCAGTTTTGTGTGAAAAAGGAAGACATTCCAAAAACAGCATTTTGAACAAGGTATGGGAATTATGAGTTTACAGTAACGCCTTTTGGTATGACTAATGCACCCTTTGTCTTCATGGATATAATGAATAGAGTTTTCAAGTATTATCTTGATGACTTTGTAGTGGTATTTATTTATGATATCTTGGTATACTCCAAAATATATGAATATTATGAAAATCACTTGTGCATTATTCTAAAGACTCTTAGAAGAAATGAATTTTATAGGAAATTTAGCAAGTGTGAAGTTTTGGTTGCAGGACATTTCTTTTCCTGGAATATTTTCAATAAGGATGGAATCTATATTGATCCATCAAAGACCAAGGAAATCCAAGAATGGCCAGCACCGATGAGTATAATAGACGTACAAAATTTTATTATTTTAGTAGGTTATTATCGACGTTTCGTCCAAAATTTTGTCCGGTTGGATAACCCATTAACCAAGCTCACATGTAAAGGGGTTAAATTTTTTTGGAAAAAAGAGTGTGAAAAATATTTTGAATAACTGAATAGAAGATTTTTCAATGATCATATCTTAACTATACCATCATGGAATGATGTGTTTGTTATTTATAGTGATTCTTCAAAGAAAAGACTTGGTTGTGTCCTTATGTAGAATAATATAGTTTTTTCTTATGCATCTCGGCAGCTAAAAATTCATGAATAAAACTATACTACTCATTATCTTGAGTTAGTAGCTGTAATCTTTGCTCTAAAAATATGGATACATTATCTCTATGGTTAAAATTGGGAGATTTATATTGAGAAAAAGAGTTTGAAGTATATTTTCTTAGAAAGATAACTCAACATGAGGCAAAGTAGATGGCTTGAACTACTCAAGTATTATGATTTCACAATATACTGCCACCCAGGGAGGAAAAATAAGGTGGCAGATTCTTTGAGCAAAAAGGATCAGTGAGTTTTGAACAAGATAATAGTTGAAAGGGATTTCATTTTCCTCGATCTAGCAAAAATGGATATGGGAATAATCATGGAAGGTGAAACATCAATACTTTTTCAAATGGTTTCCAAACCATCCTTACTAAAAAGGATAAAAACTTCTCATGTTGATGATAAGGAGTTTCAAAAGAAAATTAAAGCTATGGATGATGGGAGATTGAGTGACTTCATATGTGAAGATGTAATTTTGAAATTTGGGAAGAGACTTTGTGTTCCTAACATACATAATCTAAAAAGTGAATTATTGGATAATTCTTATAGCTCCAATTTATCTATACACCCTAGTAGAACTAAGATGTATAGAGATTTGAAGGAATATTTTTTGTGGGACAACCTGAAGAGGGAGATTGCTAATTTTGTGTCATGATGTATGACTTGTCAATATGTGAAAACTGGAAGGAAACATCCTAGAGGAGTCATGCAACCACTTCCCATGCCATAGTGGAAATGTGATAATATTATGATGGACTTTGTCATGGGGCTACCAAAGATTCCTAGAAGGAATGATGCCATATGGGTCATTATTTATCTTCTTACCAAGTCAGCATATTTTCATGATATAAGAGAAGATTTACCACTTGAACATTTAGTAATACTGTATATTAATGAAGTTGTAAGACTCCATGGTGTACCCCTATCGATTGTTTCTTAGCATGATCTCTGTTTTACATCAAGATTCTAGAAAAGTCTTCAGAAATCCATGGATACTGAACTTCATTTGAGCACTGTATACCACCCTCAAACTGATGTACAATCAGAATGGACTATTTAAACCTTAGAAGAAATGTTTAGATCTTTCTCACTTGACTTTCAAGGTATGTGGGATCAATATTTACCTCTAGTAGAATTTTCCTATAACAATATCATCCATTCAAGTATGCAGATGGCACCATATGAAGCGTTATATGGAAAGAGATGTCACACACCAAATTTTTGGGATGATGTTGGTGAAAGAAAACTCTTAGGCCTAGAACATGTTGAGGAAACAATGGAAAGGGTGAAGGTTATCCAAGCCCACATCAAAGCAACACAAAGTAGGCAGATGATCTATTCCTATAACTGAAGGAAGGATTTGGAATTTCATGCAGGAGTCATATTTTCTTGAAGGTATCTCCATGGAAGGGAGTTATATGATTCATTAATAAGGGTAAGCTAAGTCCTAGGTACATAATACCTTTTAAAATTCTAGAACTAATTGGGGTTGTAGCTTACTAGTTTGTAATGCTGCCAAGTCTCTCCAAAGTTCACGATGTGTTCCACTTATCACTGTTGAGAAAATTCATGCCTGACCCAATGAATGTACTCACCTATTAGGAAATTGAACTAGAACCTGATCAATCTTATTGTAAAGATCCTATCAAAATTATTGATACCAAAGAACAAGTGCTGAGAAACTAGATGAATCATCTGGTAAAAGTTCTATAAAGGAATCATAAGATAGAAGAGGCAACATGGGAAACCGAGGATCTTATGATGAAGACCCACCAAAATATTTGTTATTCAAACTCTTCATCATTTGGATGGGTATAATAATGAGTATAAATGATTTAAATAGTAAATATAACATGATAATGATTTTTTATTTATGATATAGAATCTATTTATATATGATTTTAATATCAAAAGAATAATATTTTTTGCTCGTGCGTACGTACGGATTACCGTCTCCACGAACGCGATGAGATTCATTCCCCATCATATCCATAAAAGACTAATATTCATTTTATGATTAAAAATAATGTTCAAAGACTTAGTATCATGCTGAATATGAATAAGATACATCCTATCCATAAAAAACATTACTTATGTAACAAAGCATATAAAGTAAAATGAAACAATTAACACTTGAAAAGACGATACTACTGAAATATCATTGACATAACAATATAAAAAATCATATATGATATCATATTTATGTATATAGTAATTTTATAATTTAATAACAATTATTTAACTATTATAAAGGATGTTAACGTACCCTCGACCAAGGAAAAGTACAAGGTAAGGGTTAATTTCACAATCTCTTTATTATCTGAGGTTGTTTTTACGTAAGTATTTGCTGGGATCTCTTTATCATCTACATCCATGTTTCTTAAAAATATATTCCAAAACATTTTTTATATTTACTAGACTATAGTTTAACATTATTTATACCCATGTTTTACTTTTTATAAAATGGTTTCAAAGGAATCTTTCTGTCATTTTCCAAATAAGGTACCTTATGACCTTTTCGAAAAAATTAAGGTAAGAATGTTTTTTTAACTTATACGGCGGGTCTGGCTATTTTCCACCGCTATAACATGTCAAAGCATCCCTTAAAATCTTATCAGAATATTTTCAATGTAAATGTTTTCTTTTATAATTATATTACTTTTAAATGATTTCAAAATAGAAAGAGATATTTCTCTAAAAAAAGTTTTTATTTCATCTATGTCAATATCCTTTGATGGATTTTAATCTTATTTGAAGTTGGTTTATTATGATAAAAAAATTCTATATTTTATTGAATTTTTTGTGATATGTTTGAATATGGATGTGTTATTTTTATACCATTCATGGTTTATAGATAAATTATTTACATTTCATATGCTAGTTTTAATACGAATGTTTATGTTATGTTTAAACCTTTCTATATGAGGAATGCACTGGACTTAGTAAGTAATGGGTGGAACCTACAATAGATCCTCGATGCATCGGTAGGTCTCATGAGACAAACCAGTGTCTTAGAACAAGGCCTTGACAAAATCTTATTTGTATTCTTGGCACAAGGCCTTGACTATGTGGTTATGAAGTCTGGTATTATGCATTCCATCATTATGAAAGTGTTTATTGATATTTCATGTGATTATTCGTCTAGTATAATATCCATGTGAGTAAGTAAATGTTATTATTTGATTTTATATTTTCCATATTATGATTAATTTCAAGCTTAAAAGGCTTTTGTTTTAGTCTTACATTGCCTTAAATGTTTATGCTTATTTATGAAAGTTTCCAATATATTGTTATCCTTACTGAGCATATGAGCTCACCCCTTTCTATTTTTTATTTTTCCTATGATGAGAAGAAGTATATTATGACTGACCTATAGGTATCGTCTAAGGGATATGAGTCTGTCCTATGGATACTATGTTATTTTATTTTTTCATTTTTTAATTTAATGTAAAACTTATGAATGTATCTAGTATTTCCAAGGATACTAAACTAATCGGTCTTTCGAGACTTGATCTTTTTTTATCATGCCAATGTTTTGTAATAATGCACCGACTCTGGGTAACAAGGGTTGGGGTATTATAGTCTATATCCCCTTGTCACTTTGGATTAAAAGATAATATTTACCAAGATTAAGAACATGAATAATATAATTAATAAAATTTTAGGGATATAAGGATCATTTATTAGGAACCCCTATAGTATTAATTTTTCATTCTGTAAATTTTTTTATAATAACTTCATTTTTATTTTATGAATTGTCATTTTCATTTCTAAAATGTTAAAATTATTCAGATAGTATACGATCGTGCGTTATGAATAATTTTTTTTATTTCTATTATGATACTATATTTTGGACTATCCAAAATATAGCCTTCAAAAATATATTAATTTTTAGGGTTTTATACTTTAAAAAATAAATTTATCAATTATCCCCTCTTAAAATACGTAATTGTGAATATAAAGGGTATTAGAGAAAGTATCTATATTTTCCTTTTACAAAAATATAAAAGATAAAAGTTCTTATGGGGGAATATTTTGTCAGGAATTCTTGAAGGATTAAAGAAAAATTAGTGACCAATATTTAATGGTAAGGATAATAATTATTATAGAGACAAAATGAATTCATATATTATCATAACTATAGTTGATAACTACATGATGATACTCACTGAATATAAGATCCCCAATAAGCTTTTGTAAATTTAATTCTAGGAAAAAAATTCATTTTAATTGAATGAGAAGGTTTAAATAAATTTATTTTCTATAATGATAAAATATATATATGTATATATATATTAATATTTATTATTTTGATATAGCCTAATGAATATGGAAGAATCTAGAGATTACTCATTTCTAGATAATTAAAGTTTTTTAAACTAGAAGAGTTATTATAAGGACTCGACATTATTACATTACATAATATTTAATTTATTCAAGAAATCACTTCATTTCACATTGAGGATATTTTCATGTTTAGTGATTTAGATAATTGGGAAATAATACATTCCTAACATTACACATTATTATAGAGTGGATACCCTAAAAGCATTATTTATTTCTTCAAAAATACACAACTTTTTAAATAAAACATGATTTCTTGGAAAATTATTCAAATATTTAACTTGGATTCCTTATTTTTTTTAAACATCCTTATAACCTGTGAAAATCATTTAAAAACTTGGGATGAGAACAAAAATCATAGTAAGGGATATAAAAAAGAAGTAACGAACACATTAGTCTATGAATCCTTTTAAAATATGAAATCACTTTCAAAAGACATATTTCTCACCCATATATATTTAATTTGTGAAACATGAGATTTCTATAAGATCCCCACAAAAAATAAGAATGTAAATATAACCATAAATATATCTGGTGGAATTAATTACATAATCTTCTAACCCTCTCAGGCACCTTATAATTTGTAACCCTCACAGCTACCTTAAAATTTGTGTAACCATTGCAGTTGCACTTCGAGTAACCATACGGCTGACCTCCAATATACACATACTAAATGAATTAGAGGGAGATAGAGGTCCCACCCTTTATCATTAACAATTACCATTAACCTGAACATAATAATACAACATGAATAATTGCATAAAAACATTTCTTTTGAATTTTTTAAAATAGAATTTTAAAAGAGAATTTTAAAAGAAAAAGGCCCTTACAAATGTCATATAATTCAAGTGAGACTTATTAGAGTGGATGAAATATGTATATAAACTTTAAATACCCATAATTAAATATAATATAAACAAAAAAATCCCACAAACAATATTAATACCACATAAATAATGAAGTATAATGTTAATCCAAAGAATGAAAATATGGTTAGGAATTCCCTTACCTCGGGTTTGTCTTACCTCAAAATTATTTTAAAAATCTAGTATAATGGTCAAAAGTGTGTTATTAATATCTTAAAGAAACATATTCATGTTTATAATACCATATAATATCATTTAATTACATCATCTTCCCCTTTAATTGTTAGTATTTTGTTCTTTCCATTGTTTTGGGTGCGTTCTTTACATGATTTCCATGATCAGTTCATGATGGATATTATTGTCGATTGGAAGTGAAACTTCAGAATTAGAATGGAGTGGTATTTAAATGCTTCCAAAACCATAAATTATAACTTTTATCATTTTTAATCCTGACATGAGGATGATTCATAAGTTAAATCATTATTGATATTTGTTTAAGTCATTTTGGCGATTCTTCAATCGTAAAGAACTCATTTTTTTATAAATTTATGTGCACAAAATGATTCTAGAACCTTATATAAGTTATAATAAATAAGTTATAATCTAGTGCAGACATAAAAATGGTTTCATGACCAGTATTGAAGGAAGTAAAAGAAATTGGAATCACATCATCCACAATGTTGGTAAATAGATACATCAGTGATGGTGTTTTAATTTCATAAATAAGTGGAAGAGGAGAAGGAATATAATGGTGATTATTCCATAAAAATGATGAAATAGATAATATTTAAGGTACTATATCATTCATTCTTCTTGGATAAGGGGATGTTAGGAAATAAAAATAAAATAAAGTAATCTCAAAATAAAATAAAAGTTTAGAAATCCCTTGCGAAAAATTGGAAGCCTAACGACGTCGTTTAAAATTTCATAAAAAAATTTTATGCGAGAAAAGCGGTATATCATAATTATTACATAATATGGAAAGTAATGGGAATATGTAATGACATATCACAACAAAATACAATTGAAGGAATAATATAAAATTAAAGCTTAAAAAAGAGAAGGGTGGTGGATCCCCTAACCTTGTAGAGTAACTCCTAAAACTTGATGGTTGAGACATTAGAGGCATGAGAACACCTTAGGAGGACTACTAAAGATGTAAGAATACCAGATAATCCTTGAGGAGGAATTTTGAATGAATGTAATGAATAAATGGGTAGGTATTTATAGAAAAAGTGATTGAATATTTTATTAATTTCCAAGGGACACCTCATTAGTGGTATTTGAAACATCATGGGCTTTCCCATGGTATTGGCTACTTAGGACACCTCATAAATTTTTTTACTATACACAAGTCAACCATAATTATTGCATCATTAATAATGTCATTAAACACACTAAAAGTATAACTGTATTTTTACTATTCATCGAAAATTCAACTATTTCAGAAAAATCACAAATAATCACCCTAACCATTTTTGATCTGTAGAATTCAAAAATAAACTCCATTTCTTGAAAATAATTTTCTAAATATTATTAATTTAATTTTTAAATAAAATCATAATTTATTTAAAATTAACGGTTTTAAATCTATAACTCTTTTTTTGACGCCTTGAAAAATTAATTGACATCTCATTATCTTATATTCTTAAGAAAAAAATAATAATGTTATTTACTATTAATAAGGGTCATATTACTATTCATTATGGTTTGTTACTATTCAATAATAAACAAGTTTGTTATTTCATACTCAAAATAACTTATAGATCACAATTGTAGATGACCGTTTCTTGAAATTCAAAACATAGAAGTGGAAAAATTATGTTTAAAGGAAAGTTATAAATATCTACTTAAAACTAAGTTTCATTCATTTAAATTTATTTTTAGAAAACCTTTGGGTGTTACATTATCCCCACCTTCTAGAAATTGTATCCTCGCAATTTTATGTACTTATAAAACAAGTGAGGGTACCTTCCTCTCATAGCATTTTCAGCCTCCGATATTGTTTCTTCAACAATGTAGTTTCTCTACAAAAACCTTACCTGGTAGATTACCTTATTCCAAAATACATGTTCCCATCAATGAAAAATATGAACTAGTTTCTCTTCATAAGAAAGATTCTATTCCAGTTGAACTGATTCTATGCTCAAGACATGAGTTGAATCTGGAACATACTTTCTCAATATAGCAACATGAAAAACATTGTGTATCTAAGACAAACATAGAAAAATAGATACTTGGTATGCAATTTGCCCAACTTTCTCTAGGATTTAAAAAGGACTGATGGACCACAGATGACTTAGATTTACTTTCTTAACAAAATTAATCACACTTTTCCAAGGAGATATTTTAAAGAAAATATGGTCACCCACCTTGAAAGAGAAGTCTTTACTTCTGTTATTTTCATAACTTTTCTACCTATTCTATGTTGTCCTCATGTGATGTTGGATCATCTTCACTTTCTCAGCCACTTCCTCTAATAATTCTGGTCCCATCAACTTCCTTTCCCCAACTTTATCCCAAAAAATGGGAGTTTGAAACCTCTTCCCATACAATGCCTCAAAAGGGGCCATCTGTATTATCGAATGAAAACTGTTATTATAAGAGAACTCAACTAAAGAAAGATGTTGATCCCAACTTCCCTGGTAGTCAATTGAACAAACTCAAAGCATATCCCCCAAAGTTTGAATTTTTCATTCTAACTGTCCATCTGATTGAGTATGAGAATCTATAATGAAATTTAATTCTATGACCAACGGCTTCTGAAGACCCTTCCAAAAGCAAGAAGTGAACCTAGGTTCCCGATCAGATAAAATGGAAAGAGGAACTCCATATAACCTGGCAATATCTTTGAGGTATAATTGAGAAATATAATCCAAATAAATTATATCTCAAATAGAAAGAAAATGTGCATATTTTTTCACTTGATCAATAATAACCCAAATCACGTTGTTTCCTAGAGAAGTATTTGGTATTCCCACAAAAAATTCCACGGATACATTCTCCAATTTCCATTATCACACTAGTAATGGTTGAAGGATCCCATTTGGTAACTTCTATTCTACGTTAACTTGTTCACATTTCAAACAATTTATGGTAAAATAAGCAATATCCCTTTTCATTCCATCTGACTAGTAATACTCCTGAAGGTCTTTGTACATCTCAATACTTCCAGGATGAACTGAAAATGGAGAACTATGAGATTTACAAAATAATTATTTTATAAACTGGGAATCACAAGGCACGCACAACCTTTTACCAAATCATAAAACAAAATCTTTGTCAAGGTTAAATTCTAGGAACATACATATTTTTACTAATTATACCTTTTTCTATAGCTCACAGTCTTCCTTTTATTCTTTCTTAATTCTTTCTGATGATGTTGATAGCACTAAAACCTGAAAAAAAAATAAAGGTGTTTTATGTACCAACAACTTCTATGCAAAAATTCATCAAATAATTAATCAAGGGATCATGTTCCAAATGTAACATGGTTAATAATTCATGATGTTTTTGACTCAATGCATCTTCCACTTTGTTTGCTTTTCCCGGATGGTAATTGATTGTGCAATCATAATCCTTTACCAATTAAAGTCATCTTCTCTAACTCATGTTTAATTCTTTCTGAGTGAATATATACTTCATAATTTTATAGTTAGAATATATTTGATATTTATCTCTATATAAATGATGCCTCCAAATTTTCAAAGAAAAACCCACAGCTGCTGATTAAAAATCAAGTGTGGGATAATTTAACGCATGGGGTTTTAGTTTTGTTGAATCATAAGAAATTACCTGATCATTCTGCATCAAAAAACAACAAATTCCCCTCAATGAAGCATCACTGTAGATGAAAAACTCTCCATTTTTGGAAGGTAAGGCCAAAACTGAAGCATTCATCAATATCTTCTTCTGTTCCTAAAAATAAACATCACATTCTTCTATCTAAAAAATTTAGCCTCTTTTCGCATTAAAGTAGTTAGAATACTAGATAACCATTAAAAGTTTTTAACATACCGTCACTAAAAACCAACTAATCCAATAAAAATATTAATCTATGTAACGTTTTTACATCTTGTCCATTCATCAACCACTTTTATTTTAGAAGGATCACTGTTATTCCATACTTATTTAAAATGTTCCCTAGAAAAGAAATTCAATGTAACCAAAAAACACATTTGTGTCTATACTTTTTCATTTCCTTTAAGGTTTTAAAAACAACCCTTAGATGTTTTTCAAGCTCTTCTTTACTCTTAGAAAATTATAGAATGCCATAAATAAAAGAAATCTCAAACTTATCCAATAACTCATGAAATTTTCTATTCATAAGATACATGAATACAACCTGAGAATTAGTTAACCCAAATGGAATAATAACAAATTCATAATTACCATATTGATTATGAAAAGTTGTTTTCAGGATTTCATCATCGTTTACCTTCAACTGATGGTATCCAAATCTCAATTCAATATTGGAAAATTACTGACCTCCCTGGAGTTGATCAAACAAGTCATCGATTTGAGGTAAAGGATACTAGTTTTTAATAGTGATGTTATTAAAAGCTCTATAATCAATGAAAAGTCTCATGGAACCATCTTTATTTTTAATGAACAAAATAGAAGCACCCCATGATAAAGTGCTAGGATTAATGAAGCCTTTATCAAGAAAATCTTGCAATTGATTTTTCAATTCAAGAAGTTTCATTTGATCCATTCTATATGAGGGTTTTGAAATTGGATTAGCATTAGAAACTAAGTCAATTGTAAACTCAACCTCTTTATTAAGAATAACACCAGGAAAATCATCAGGAAAAACATTCAAGTATTCATTTACCACTGGTATATCATTAATCTAGATAGTTCCTTTGCTTTCAATAATATGAGAGAGATAACTTTCATTTACATTATTCAACAGTTTCTTAGCTTCCTAAAATGTAATCAATTGCATGGGTTTGTTTTTGTATACTAACTGAAATTATTTCCGAAAAACAAATTATTAGCCCAGTCAATCTTAGCATGATAAACATAAAGACAATCCATTCCCAGAGTGGCATCAAACTCTACCAAAGGAAAAAAATAAGGGTTTTAGGTAAATTATTTCCAAAAACCAAAACATAAAGATTCTTATAATTCCTCTTTGCCATAATATTTCCCCCTAGTGTGTTAACAATAAGCCCTTGTCTCATTTTTTGAGGTGATATTTCCAATTTAAATGAAAATTCCTCAGAAATAAAGGAATGCGGAGACCCCATATCATACAAAAATTTAGAAAGATCTGAGTGAACAAACAAAGTACCTGATACAACTTCATTAGATTTACTGACGTCTACTGACGTAGTCGCAAAGGATCTCACTATACCTTTCTGCTTATAGTTTGGCTTCTTTGAATCATTTGGATCTCTCTTTTGGAAGTCATTTTCATAATGACCAATCTCACCACATTTAAAACTCTTAACTGTTTTCTTATCAAGATTGGCCTTACGGTCATTTTCATTAAAATCTCAAGCAATATTTCCAAGCATAACACATCGAAAACACTACCGAGTTTTGGTAAGGAATTCCCCAGGGTGCTTCTTTACACATTTCTCACAAACTAGAAACTATATTTTCTTACCATCATATTTTTTTTGTTGATTCTTACCCATCACTTTCCATATGGACCTCTTCTTATCCTTATTTTCAAAATGAATATGATCATCAGAAAACTCCATCTCTACCATCTCAGCACATCAGACAACTTTCTCATAACTTTTGAATTCATTGGAAGCCAACACCCTTCGATACCTTGGAATTAATCCTAAGTAAAATTCGAATGTTTTTCTATCAATATCCAAAATAATATTTGGAGAATACCTTAATAGTTGGGTGAAGTTTTCTTTATAAAAAACCAATGAATCTTTATCCCTTTCTTTCAATTCAATAAATTTATTCTCTATCCTAAGTTTCACCACCTTAGGAAAACATTTTTCAAGTAAAATACTTTTAAATTCATCCCACTCTAAGGCATAAACATCCTATCTATCCTTGATATTATTGACCATTGGCCACCAATGATCATATTCGCCTTTAAAATGATAAATGGAAAGAATTACCTTTTGATTATATGAATATCCCATAACATTTAATTTATTTTCAAGGTCTTTAATCTATCCTTCAGCCACTACTGGGCCAGAAGATCCATTGAAAGAAGGAGGGTGTTGTCTTATAAAATGATCCCTTATCATCATGTTGCATTGTAGTAACTCTGGTTGTTCTCTTACATGGATACCTCTGCCATTTATTTCCTGCATTAGCTGGTCTGTTACTATCATCCAGCCCCTACCATTCTGGGCAGTATATTCAAAAGGATATCGTTCTGTCAGTGCCTCTCCGCTCCGGCATCCCTGTTTCTTCTGCGGATAACCATTCTGAAAAAACATACCTTAGTCAAATAAACATGGAAATATTTAAATGCTATATCATTTCAAATTAATCATAAAGTAAAAAAATCATTTATGGTATTCTATTAACATCACCCTAACCCCTAAAGTTATCTAAATCATCCTCTGATACCAACTATAAGGACCCAACCTTATTACATTACAAGATCTTGAATTTAGTCAAGAAATCACTTACTTTAACATTGAGGATATTTTAAAGTTTAGATATTTAGATAATTATGACATAATACATTCATAACGTTACACATTATTTCAGAGTGGATACCATAAAAATAGTATTCATTTCTTTCAAAATGAAAAACTTTTCAAATAAAACACGATTTCTTTGACATTTATTAAAACATTTAACTTGTCTTCCTTATTTGTATTAAACATCCTTATAACCTATGAAAATAATTTAAAAACTTTTTATGAGCACAAAAAGATCAGTAAGGGATATAAAAGACATAAATAAAATATTAGTCCATGAATACATGTAACATATGAAATCATTTTCAAAAGACATGCTTGTCACCAAAATATACTTACATTGTGAAACATTATATTTCCAAAAGATTCCAAAAAAAACATAAGAACATAAATAGAACAATAAAGTTTTCTTGGGGAATTACTTGCATAATCTTGTAACCCTCTCGGCTACCTGATAATTTGTAACCCTCATGGCTACCTTACAATTTGTGTAACCATTGCAGTTACACTTGGAGTAACCATGCATCCGACCTCCAACTTAAACATAACCAATGCATTGGAGGGAGATATAGGTCTCACCCTTCATCATAAATAATTCAAAATAACCATAACATAATCATATGATAGAATATATTTCATAAAAACATTTCTTTTGAATTTTGTAAAATAAAATTTTAAAAGAGGATTTTAAATGAAAAATCACCTTAAAAATATCATATAATTCAAGTGATACTTATTATAGTGGATGGAATTTGTATATACACTATATATAAAAATAATTAAATATAATATAAACAAAAAAAATCACACAAATAATTTTAATACCACATAAATAATGATGTAGAATGTTAACACAAAGAATAAAAATTGGTTTAAGAACTCCCTTACCTCGGGTTTGTCTTACTTAAAACTTGTTTTAAACCCCATGTATAGTGGTTAAAAGAGTGTTATTGACATCTTAATGAAACATATTCATGTTTATAATACCTTATATGATCATTTCATTCCATCATTTCCCCATTTAATTATAAGTATTTTGTTCCTTTCATTGTTTGGGTGCGTTCTTTACATGATTTCAATGATAGGTTCATGGTAAATATTCTTGTCTATTGGAAGTGAGAATAAATAATTATAATGGAGTTGTATTTACATGATTAAAGAAACATAAATTATACCTTTTATAATTTTGAATTCTTATATGAGGATGATTCATAAGTTAAAGCATTATTGATATTTTTTTAAGTCACTTTGGAGATTCTTCGATCGTAAAGAACTCATTTTATATAATAAATTATTAACATATGTAAAAAATTATTACAGATCCTTATATAAGATATAATATATAAATTATAATATTTTTCAAACATAAAAATGGTTTCATGACCAGTATTGAAGGAAATAAAAGAAATTATAATCACATCGTCCACGATGTTGGAAAATCGACACATCACGGATGGGGTTTTAATATCTTGAATAAGTGGAAGAGGAGAAGTAATTTGTTGTTGAGTTTTCCATAAACATGATTAAATACAAAAAATTTAAGATACTAGATCATTAATTACTATTTGATAAGGGGAGGTGAGGAAATAAAAATAAAATAAAGGAATCTCGAAATAAAATAAAAGTTGAGAAATCCCTTATGAAAATTTTTTAGCCAAATGGCGTCGCTTAAAATTACATAAAATATTTTGATTATATAAAATGGGTATATCATAATTCTTTCATAATATGGGAATTAATGGAAATATTAAATGACATATACCAACATAATTCAATGGAAATTAAAAAGAATAACATAAAAAAGAAAGCTTGAAAAATAGAAGTGTGGTGGATTCCCTTCCTTGTAGTGTAACTCCTAAAACATGAAGGTTGGGACCTTGGGGAATTTAGGACACCTTGGGAGGAATAATTTTGAGGTAATAATACCAGATATTAGTTTAGTAGAAGTTTTTAATGAATAGAATGAAGGAATGGGTTGGTATTTATAGCAAAAGTGAGGAAATATTTTATTTATTTCTAAGGGATGCCTCTTTAGTGGTATTTGCAAACCCATGGGATTTCCCATGGTATTTTCCAATGGTATTGTCCAATTGGTACACATTATTACATTTTTTACTATAAAAATGTCTACAATAATTATTACAACATTAATAATGTCATTAAACACACTAAAACTCAAACTGTATTTTTAATATTCACCAAAAATTCAACTATTTTAGAAAAATCCAAAAAATTCACCCGAACTATTTTTTAGTGTGTATAATTCAAAAATAAACTCCATTTTTTGAAATTAATTTCTAAATTTTTTCAATTTAATTTTTATATAAAATCATAATTTATTCAAAAGTAACAGTTTTAAATCTATAACTCTTTTTTAACACCTTGAAAAATTAATCAACACCTCATTATCTTATATCCTTAAGAAAATAAAATAATAATATGATTTAATATTAATAAGGGTCATATTACTATTAATATTACTATTCATAAGGGTATGTTACTATTCACCAAAAAAACAAGTTGGTTCTTTAAGACTCGAAATAACTTTCTAATCACAATTGTAGATGACTGTTTCTTGAAATTGCAAACAAAGAAGTGGAAAAATTATGTTTAAAGGATAATTATAAATATCTACTTCAAAAAAGTTTCATGGATTTAAATTTATTTTTAGAAAAACTTGGGGTGTTATAGTAATGTTAAGGGTTGAATATCAAGGTTTTGATTTTCTCTCAGGGGATCCAATATCTCAAATGTATCAGAGTTTTATGGATATCATTAATAATTTGGAAATTTTTGGATATATTGATATTATGGATAAGAATAAGGTTAAGAAAATTATAGATATTCTCACTCAATAATGGGAGCCTAAAAGTAAAACTTAAGAAGATAAAATTTTTATTACAAATCATAAAGTTAATGAAATGAATAGAACATTAATGATATATGAATTTCATATAAATATAGATGAAGAGAATTAAAATAACTAGAATAAAGGAGTATAATTTAGTACTAAATTAAAAAAATGTTATAGATAAAAATAATTTTCAATTAAGTAAAGATGAATTTGATCAACTTGATAAAAGGATAGACAAGATATTTAATTGGAAAGTATCTAGAGAAAAATAGAATAATTAAAGTTAAATAAAATAAAGATATAAAGGATCTAATATAATATATTATTTAAAATAATCAAATGAATTTATATTTTATGAATGAAAGAAACCAGATAATATCAAATCAAATTATCATAGAGTAAATAATAAGTAAAAATATTCCATAATATAGAATAAATATAATAAAAATAATGTTCTGAACGAAAATAAAACCTATTTTTTTTTGAGGATTCATATTCTAATATTAGTTTTTATGGTGATGATAATAGAAATATTTCTAAATTCACAAATACTACAATTCCAAAATTTGAAATGTGCTTTATGGATTAGGTAATTCAGACCTTAACTAATGAATCATTAAATTCATTTAATTTTGATGATGAAGAATATGATTCTACATCTATGAAAGAAATGAATAAATATATGGGGAAATTTATTTAAAAAGTTAGTTTATAAATAAAAACAATCCAAAATATAACTTACTAAGGTAATAAAATAATTTCTAAACTAGATTTTGAACATAATTTCAAGCCCTCTATTTACGTACTAGCTATAAATCATGAGGTAGTTGTCAAAAATAATTTTGAAATATAAAGACTAAAAAAGGTGTTATACAACTTTATAGTATGTAGGTATAATCTAGAGAAAATTTGATATTTATAGAAACTACTAATGTTAATGTATTGAGAGGGGTTTTCCTCTTCACAAATACAATATGGTCAATCAAATTATTTTTTTATAACAATTTATCATTTCTTCATTTATTATAAAACAATGTTAAATTGGAGAAATTGATTCTACTTAAGAAAAACCCAAACTTTTGATATAGAAAAAGCTTATATTTTAAGGGACTATGTCACTCTTTAACATAAGAGATTCAGGAATCTCTAGGTTTCAAATGTTTTATTTTCCAAAGTTTCCAGACCCAAGATAAATTGCATACTAAAATATTTAGTTTTTTAATTTTCAGGATAAAATTTCGTGTACCGTTAGAAAAAATATTTCATACATAGATAGTGATTTTTCTGAGGATATAAAAATAGAAAATTCTAACTTCTAGAACTTCAAGAAAGTGGGTGGAGGACATGATATTTTCAAAATCAATATATAAGTATGAATAATAGGTTGAATTTATATATTCATATATAATGTGACTTCAATTTTGAATGTTATTTATATTTTAGGCCTTAATCACAACCCCATTAACATAAGTCTATTATGTGATAAATTTTACCCTATAAATATTAGGAATGATAAATGTAACATAATTTTTTTACAAATACTTCACATATTATATATATATTGATGTAATAATATTTATAACATAGATTTAGCAGATTTAACTTGTAGAATTTTTTTCTTCCCAAGGTGAAACGGAAAATAATTAGTGGATTTTTCAGGGGAAGATATGACCTTTTTATATTCAAACGTTGACTAAAATTTATAATAAAAAAATTATATAATATTTTTTGAAGATGAAGTTTAATTATTTAAAATTTTGTGACCCTTTTTCAATATGTAAAGAGATATAAATATATATTTAAACCAATAGGTGATATATAAATATCTAGAATAATGTAGTTAGTCCATATATAAAATATACCCTTAAATCTATAAATATAGAAGTAAAACACGTTTTTATTTTATTTTTTATGATTATACTCATTATCATTTGATTTTATTTCTCACATATAAATATAAATTACAAAAATTGTTTAAAAAGATTTTTCATATAGTTAAAAATTGAAAAAACTTTTTTATAATAATAATAAAAAAGTCATCATGGAGAAGAGGTTGAAAATATTTCATCTGAAACTTCTTATAAGAAAACATAATTAAACATAACAATTTTTTCCAACAACTATATAATAAAATAGTAGTGTTAAAATAATAAATAAAAACCTATCATGATCTATTCTTTTTTTAATATCATGTTGCTAAATAATTTTGGGTTAAATTAGTGAATATATCATATTTCACTATAAATCATATTTTTATTCATCTAGTTTAAAAGAAAACACTTTATAAATTATGGAATGGAAGGAAACCAAAATTTGGTTATTTTAGATTATTGATATGTAAAGTATTTATTTTAAAAAATGTAATCTTGAAAAGTTTGATCTGAAGTCTGATGAATGGATTTTTTATTAACTATTCCACCACAAGTAAGGTTCATCGAGTATTCGATAAAATGTCTCATTTGTTGAAGAAATGGTATACCTTTGACTCATAATGAAACCAATCCTTTAGGAAAATATTTTTTTGACAACTATATTATTGATTTAATTTGGATGTTATTTTTATAATTCCATCTATTTTATAACATCTAGTCATTAGAACATTAATATCAGATATCACAAAACATTAAGGAAATAGTTTAAAAGGTAATAATCCGATAGAAATATAACAATGATTCTTTTTACCATGAAACCATTGATTGTTTGTGGAACTTCATATTAATAATTTTATTCATGATGTTTATCAATAGATCAAATCCCTATATTACATATGTAACTAGTGCAAACATTTTAAATTTTTTATCAAAATTTGAAACTAAAATGGTTGATGATACTTTAGGTGATGGAATTTAAACAATTTCTATTAAATAAAATCTCAATAATTTTCTAGGGAAAATTGTATGGCATTTGGTTAAATATTATAATGAAATTTTGGTTTTAGGAAATAATTGGGATCCTCATAAAAAAAATTATGATAATGTAATTATAGTTCAGATAAGGATAAATTTTTTTCTAAATGTTATGATTAATAAGATATAATTTATTAGTAAGAAAATTTTTATCCAATAGCATGACTTGATTATATCCTTATCTAACTAGCCTACTTAGAATATCTAAATTTTATTTTATAATAAATTTGTGTCAAGAGTATCTTCATAAATTGTTAAGTTTTGGAAGAAATTTATATTGAAAAAAATAAGGTTTTGAATGTCCTCAATTTACTATCCCTGTTTATAAATATATCAAGGTACTTTAAAAATTAAAATTAGCATTTAGAACATGGTAAATCATTTATAAAGATTTCTTATTCCAAAAACTTTATAAAATGAATGGTATATCCAACTCCTTTCATTAAGAAATTTTTTACGGACACTATAATCATATAAATCTATATGGAAAAGATGATTTTATTATCCATGTGAAAATCCTTTACAAAACGTTTTAGTAAAAAATATACAAAGTGAATTTGATTAGAGTATGATCAGTGAACCTTATTTCCTTATTGGTTTTTAAAATTTCTCAGAAACTATACGTAATTAATTTATCTCAAAAAAATACACCATATAATTATTAAACTCATTTGTTTTAAACAATGAAACAAGTATTAGTACTTTGGTGGGTACTTCAAGAATTCTTGATTTTGAGGAATCTTTTAAATTTATTGATTAAAGGTTTTATAAAGGTATTATTGGAAGCTTTCTCTATTTAACTGAAATATAGAGTGATATTATCTTTTTTTATATCTTTGTGATAGATTTCAACCCCATATAAAATAATCCCTCTAAATTTTTTTTAAAATAATTTTCATTATTTAAAGGGTACTTTGGAACTTAAAATATTTTGTCCCTCTAAATATAATTTTTCAATTAAAAGATATTTAGATTCTGATTTAGGAAGTCGTGGCATAGATGGGAAGAGTGGTTTTGGGATATGAAATTTCTTAAGAGAATCTTTGGTTTCATTGTCTAGTAATAAGAAACATTTTATTTCACTTTTCACTATTGAAATCAAATATGTAGTAGTTGGAAGTTTTTTTTGTGTAACAATTGTGGATAAAGTGCACACCCACTAATTTTGGAGTTAATTTTAATCACAATCTAATTCTGTGGGATAATACAAGTTCCAAATCACTTTTAAAGAATATATTACACCACTAATAAGAAAAATAAATAGATATAAGACACCATTTTCTCAAAGATCATAAATTAAAATATGATATATGCCTTGAATTTATCCAAATAAAATAATTATAGATATTTTCCTAAAAAAATTTCTTTAAAAATATTTTATTTTATAAAACAAAATTTGGGAATGATTGAATATAATTGATCATATTTTGTATTATTATTTACACACTTTATAGTAAAAACTACTCAAGGGGAGTACATTGTTTAGATAATTCTTTAAAAACTAAGTATCAACTTTCAAAAAGGATAAATAATGGAATAAAATTTATGGTTTGGTTTATTATAAAAATATTATAAATAGATGAATAAATTTTTAGTAACACTCATTTCATTTTATTTTTTATTTCAAATGTCAAATTTATACAACTTACTATAAAAATATAGATTTATGTTTTCAAAGAGGATATTTTAATATCCATTAATTCAAGTTTTACTCTAATGCCGTATATTTTATAATATCATAGTTTTAATATTTTCAAATCCTTTATGATATTTTCTATTTTATGTCGTTTATAAAAATATAATATTGGAGAAAAATCATTGAAAGGGATACCAATTATGGGAGACTAATCATAGTTTGAGAAACATGAGTTTATGTAAAATAAATTTATAAATATCCAAGAGAGGAAACCAATCACACTACCACTTAAAAACTCTTATCCTTTATATGATTTTTTATTATATTAATTTTTTAGTTCATTTGGTCATGATATTTTTAGGGGAGTCAAAAGGTATAACATCAATATAAAATGACATGAATTTAAAATGAACTTAGAGTAGTTCCATAGTACAGTAAGATAACTGATAATTGGAAAAAATTTATAAGCTTATCATAAACTTAAATAAAATTTCTAAATATTTAAGAAAGAAAAAAAGATAGTTATAATTTTCTTGTATAAGGAAAAAAATTATAAAATATAAAATAACGGTCATAAATGGAATAATATTTTTAGGTTTTTGAAAATGTTTTATGTTCCAAGGATATGATATTTAGTATCAATTAAATTCCAAGATTTATATATATATAGTATTTTATTTTTTACATGTAGAGGTTAAATATTATATGATTCATATGGTATTACATTTGATAAATCTACTACATAATCTTTATGGTAAAGATGGTAACTTTTTTGTAAAATTTCTAACCGAGTTTTATTGTAATTTATTATCATGAATAAGAACTTTCTTTTGGGTAAACCTTCAAATAATATGAGTAACTTGATAAATAAGATATCATCATCAAAATGAAGATAGTCTATTACTACTGGGAGTAGTGGTTCTTCAATCTTAAAACAAAGGTATTGTCAAATGTTCAAGAGAAGAAAAATTATGAGTAGTCTATGATTAAATTTTTACAAATTTCCAAAAAGGTGGTAAACATAATTTTACCTAATGAAGTTAAATAAATGAAATTGTATCATTAAAAAAAATATTAGAGCAAGTACAATGAAAAACAAAAAAAATAGAATAGTAGTTATAAGAGATTATCCAAAGCAATTAATCAATAAGAGAAAAGAAACATAGATGATTGAAAAATAAACAACATATTTAAATAAACAAAAGGTTTAAAAGAAATTAAAAGGATTATTTGAGAATAAGAAATTAAAATATTAATGTTTTATTATGGAATATAATAAAAAATAGAAAGAATTTAAATTTAATAAGAATAAAAAAATTATAAATTCAAAGATACCAAGGGTCATTTTTACTCCATTTAGTATCATGGATTTGATTGAAAAATAACATAACCTTCCAAAAAATAAGTTATGTTCTAGTCCTTATCCATTTGTAAAAGGTCAATGAAAAATATACAAGTAAATGTAACTAAATAAATAGATTTATCTTATGAATATGATCTAGTAATGAAGAAGTGAAAAAGGGTGGTGCGATTTCCTTATTGGAAAATAATTTTGATCATTCATAGGAATTGACATAGAAAGATAGAGGCCAATCATCAACTCTTCCAGTATCATCTAAAAAGAATAATAATCTTATAAGGATTATTTTTTAGTATCAAACTCATAATCATCTTCTATGGAAACTCTTAATGAAAATTATGGTACTATTATCATCACTTATACCGCTAAGTATTTAAATAAATAGATTTATGAAAGTTATTCTAAAAAATAATGTCACAAACCAACCCGGGTCGACCCTGAACCGGTCACCAAAGCTGATCTGTGACATGGCCCTAAGGGCGTTAACTTGTGTCAAACATCAACATAGTAAACAAAAAGGGAATTATTTATCCCAATAATAAATAAATAACAGAAGAGTGTAAATATGAACAAAGTATCCCAATATATAAAAAAAAATAAACTAAACATATATTATATAAGAATCTATAAAGTATAATGAAACAATAAAATAAAACCCAAACTAAAACCTGGAAACACAACATCTCCATGTGATGCCAAGGGTCACTCTCTGATACCAAGAACAACTATCACCCACGGAGATCAAAACCAACTTGAGAACTACATTACAAGATATAAACAAGAAAAAACTATAGACATGAGTATTAAAACTCAATAGGCATGTCCAATAAATCTATTCTCAATGCACTTCCTTTAAAATAAAATAAACACCAACAGCATGTTTGAAATAAAATATTCAAATTCAAGATTTTATATAAAATTTCTAAATGAAATCAACCATGCTCCATTATGATTTTTTCCATTTTTGAACCACAATAAATTTGAGGGAGAAAAAATATGCATTTTTGAAACATTTCCAAAAATATTTCTCAAAACACTTTAAAACATTTTATCAATTTTAGAAAGAAACCATCATGATCAAGGATACCAATGCAATAATCATATAACAAGGGAAATGGGAAGTATTTCACAAGAGTAACCAACCAAAAATGCATCACAATTAATCAAGGTAGAAAACTAAGTTCCAATAGATATGGGTGAACCTAGGAGATTATGAATAATTCAGAACATACTAATATGTGAGACCCATCCTCAGAATCATGCCTCACATGATGAAATCAAAAGTTCCCTAAATACTCCAGGCCACCCAAACTCAGGATAACCTGGGGGGAAATCCCAATTCAATTAACCTGATATATCCACCAACTATAGGCCACCAGCTAGTGCATAATCTATCCAGTGCAGCAATTGTTCTCATAAAATTCTCTCACTATGCTAGGTTCTCATGTATCATGTATAAAGGGGGTGATCCAACTGATTAGAACCAAGAATCCAATCACCTGCATAAATAATAATAATTCAACAACAAGTCTCACCTCAAACCACCCAAGGTATCAATCTCTTGCCTTAAACTCATAGGTCCCCAACAAGTCCATACCAAGGAACTCCCTTTTTATATAAACTGAATGGTTCATGGGGATTCCACAGGGATTAAATCCCACCCCTTCAATATATCCAAGGAAATAGAATCATCCAATGAGGTTTTCTAGATAAACACTTTCACTGTTTTCACAAACTTTCCAAATGGGACATTTAGCACATTTCACATAAACTACCACTTTCAAAGAACCAAATACACCTCTACAAAATGCACAAAACACCACTTTCCAATTCACAATCATTTTAAAAAAATCCCATTTTAACACTCAAATGAAATTTTCTAACCAAAAATACTTCGATCAAAATTCCAAAATGGCCACGTATCATCAACACATGCCAAAAAAAATTCAAACCCAAGTACAAACTTCTCCTTTAAAAACCTCTTGGAAAACTAATTTGAAATCCCCAAACCAAATTTTCATGAGTCACTACATATTTAAAAAACTAAATAATTATTTAAACATCACAAACTACCAATAAAATCCAATCAGGCATTTTATCGATCACTTAGTATGAAACATTTTACAAAACAATTCTATTTAACATTAAATAAGGAACAAAGCACAACTTTTCACACAAAATAATTATTACAAAGATCTAATATCACAATATTTAATGTAAATATGGTGAGAAAGTTAATATAGTAATGAATCTTAAATTAAAAAGGAAAATACATGGGAAAGCTACCTCAAAATCATAGAGCTTCAACAATGCACACCTAAAACAACCGCATAAAGATCCAAAGGAGCGAGAACATCCAAGAGAAACATTAATAAGGAAAACACATAAATTTATCACCAGCCTAGTTACCCAAATCATCCAAACATGGCCTCTAGGTCTAGTGGAGAAAGGGAAATTGAATAAAACCAAAGGAGAAGGAGAGAGGATCCCTAACCTTTCAAACCGGATAAAGATACACAAAAAACCACCATGAAATCAACTATGTGGGTCTTGGAGGATCCAAAAAAAACTATGGGAGGAATTTTGTTCATAGGGTTCAAATGGGGGAGGATAGGGGAAGAAACACCTATCAAAAAGAAGGAGAAAAGACCAAAATACCATTTCTTGACTGGGGTACATGGTTAGCTCCCATAGTTTAACGAATTGTGTGAAAACCATGAAATTTTCCACTATTCAGTGCTGCGCAGGCTACCCATGAAGGTTGTGTGGTTATTTAAAGTAGGAGACCTAACCATGTGACCCCTTAAAACATAGAGGCATGATTAAAAAAACTGTGCAGAACTTAAAATTTAAATCTGAAACACCTGGAACTCGAGAGAAAAACTTAGATCCAAAAGATAAGCAGGAACAAATGAAGAAAAAAATAAAGGTGGGAAAATTTTCCCCATTATAATAATTTCCGCACTTAGAAATCCACAACATTTTCCAGCTGATCGATCAAGACTAAGGATTTCTACAACCGCATGATTCCATCCTCCCAAATCAAGAACACCTCAACCACCACCAAACAAAACTCACACCTCTTACTTGAAACAAACTAATGATTTAAAACCACAAATCCAGAAATGAAATAAAACTAAAACCTTAAACAATTTAACCTAGCTACAGACAAAACCATTCGGTTTTCTCCATGATCCTAACGTTCCCAAAATGGAGAGGAACTATAAATTTGATAACCTCAAATGAAACCACACATTGTCAATACAACACTAGAAACTACACTAGATTAATAATATGGGAGGTCAAGACGAACTACCCACCATATGAAAACAAATAATGCTAATTGACTTCCGAATAAACCTCAACGAGACCCATGGTGGGTCTCTCCACCATTTTAAAATCTCAGCTAGTTTCCCAAACAACACTCAAAAAAACATTTTAGTCAGGGACAACCACACACCAACATAAAAACTCCACATAATGACCAACAAAACCCATAATAAGGGGTGTGAATTTGACAAAGGAAACTCCCATCCAAAGATAGGCTAAGACCAAAATCAATCCAAAAAATCTAACCACAAAAGAAAAACCAAATAAAAACCTACATATAAAAAGTAACACCACTAGAATTTTATGAAAACAGAATATCCATGCCTCTATATAACCAAGTAAGTACTATTAAATATACAAGGAACAAAAAAGGGAAATAAGGTTGATAAATGGGACCTTACTAAGTTGAAACAGGTACATAGGGAAGCTTATACTGTGTTGACACATTTCTGCATTGAAGACAAAATCTAAACCAAGGTCCCTCACACCCCTGATTCCTAACTACACATCATCTTCACTCTGGGACCTATGGCTCAAGCCCTGATGTTTGAAGAATCCACTTCCTTGTGGTCAGTATCTGATGATCCCTACTTGAAACTTCTTCTTTCCTCCAAAGAATGGATTAGAATATGCACACTCAACATCCCCTTCTAATTTAGATGAGAAACTATAAAAATAAGACACAAAATAGAATTCACCTCCACTCTTGAGGGAAATAATTTTAACCGTTGGCAACTTAGGAAACTCAAGAAGACCAAAAATCGTTTCTATTTTCTGTATCCACTCATCCACTTCGAGAAGATGTGTTTTTCTATAAAATAGATGTGGATTCAATTTTCAAAAATAAAGAAGGAAATCCTTAGGTTGATCAACTGGAGGTATTCCAACGATATTCCACTCATGGACGCACTTCAAATATCCATTGAATATTTATAGGATTGAATAATAATAAATAAGAAAACCAATAGAAAAATAAAAACCTACCCATTAACCAAAACTTACCTAAAAAACAATAACTCAAGGGGAAACCAGCTCAAAGATTTCCAAAACTTTTCTAGAAGCCTTCTAAACACAACTTCAAAGCCAAGCCACCAACATGATTTCAACCCAGGACACAACATGAAAATCACTTCCAAATCATGAGAAAGTATATAAAATATACAAAACCTCTAAAATATAGAAAAAAAGCTACACATCCATTCTCTAACAAAAACACCACAATTTCCAACTTAAAAATAATTTTGAGAAGCAAGAGAAACTGGGTGGATTTTCACACCCACCAATGGTGTTCTATAGAGTCTCACCCACATGAAAATTTCTGTACCAATCCAGGAACATATTAACTCATGACATACCAAGAACTCGTCAACCATGATAGTCATGGTCACTCTTATCCCACATAATCTTCCAACCACTTCCTGCACATATCCACACATGTGAGCACTCATGGGATACACCAAAGGTCAAAAAAAGTGTTCCCATTTTCCAAAACAAATTATTCATCCTAATTCAAAATACATGAAACTTTTAAAAGGATAACTAAACTCCAAGTCAAAAACATTTTTAGATTCCATGTTTTAATCCATTTCCTTATGTTCAAAAATAAAATCTCATAAATTTCTATCCAAAAATTCAATTTGTTTCATTCATAATATTTTTTAGAATCTCAAAAAAAATATTATTTCATCAAAATAATTTGACTAAAAACCCAATAATTTTCATTTAAAACAAATTACAAAACAAACATACTCTTTCAAGCATCCCTTTTCCATAAACCCCATGTTTTTAATATAAAAAAAATCTAATCTCATTAAATCATTCATGCTTTACCTCAAGGGGGAAATTTATAGAAATTCATTCTTTTTTAAAGGTCTCCACAAGGTTAATTCTGAAAATCCTTTATCAAACTTTATAAAACTCTAACCATTACCACTAGAACCCCACTTTTACAATTCCAGCACAAGGGTTTTCAAAACTAATTTCAAAATCAAAGAAGATCCAAACAACACAAAAGGGGTAAACTAGTGTCAATGGGTGTCTTGGACCAATAGTTGGTGTCCATATTCCAAACACACCACCATCCAAAAACGCATTCTAGGACCATCCCCGAGGCTTCAAATGGCTTTAAAGGCCTAGTGATCTCTTGGAGACCTTTAGCTTAACTCCTGTATTGTATCCCAAACACCTAACAATTCAAAAGAACCAAAAGAAACTAACAAAACATGACATCCAATGGAAACTTGAGGATCATAATGAGTAAGGGTTCATGATGTCCTTCTCATTTCTACATCTCAAGTCTTGATAGTCCTATTTAATCTACCTTGAATCTCTTAAGTAACAAAGGAAGGTCTGAAAATAAATGTCTTTTAAATATCTGACCTGCTCTGATACAATGTTTTCACAAACAAAGCCAGGTCGACCCCAAATTGGTCACCCGTCCCGATCTACAACATGGCACGAAGTGCATTCCTGGTCCCCATAGGTTAGAAACTAGTGTCAGACATCAATAGTGTAAATATAAAGGAAAATATTTCACCAAATAATAAATAAATAACTCAACAATAGAAATATTAACAAATAAGCCCAATATATAAATAAAAATGAACTGAACATATATTAAATAAGAATCAGAATAGTATGATGAAACAACACAGTAAAACCCACACTAAAACCTGACAACTGAACATCTCAATATGACTCTGAGGGTCACTCTCTGATACCAAGAAACACTATTGGCCATGGTGATCAAGGCCAAGTTGATACCCACACCACAAGCTAGATATAAGAAGAAACTATAGACATGAGTATTAACACTCATTAGGCGTGCCTGAACAATCTATTCCCAATGAACATCCTTTAAAATAAAATAAACCCCAACTTCAAGTTTCAAATACAATATAAAAAGATAATATTTTCTAAAAAATTTCTAAATGAAACCAATAATGGACCATTTCCATTTTTACCATTTTTCATCCACATTCTTTTCGAGGGATGAAACATATGAATTTTTGAAACATATCCAAAACCTTTTTCAAAACACTTAGAAACATTTTATCAATTTCATCAAGAAAACATCATGCTCAAGGAGACCAGTATAATAATAATATAACAAGGTAAATGGGAAGTATCACATAAGAGTAACCAAACAACAATTTATCACAATAAATCAAGGTACACAACTAAGTGAAATAGACATGGGTAAACCTTGGAGATTATGAATAATCTACAACATACTAATAAATGTGACCTTTACCTAGAAGAATACCACACATGATGAAATAAAAATCACCCTAAATACTCCTGAACACCCCAACTTAGGACAGACCAGGAGAAAATCCCATAGCAGTAAACCCAATATATCCACTTACTATGGGCCACGAGCTGGTTCATAATCTAGCCAGTGCAACAATCATTCTCAGAAAATTATCTCACTATATTAGGTTCACATGTATCACGTATAAAGGGGGTGATCCAACCGATTCCAACTGAGCATCCAATCGGATGCATAAATAATATTAATTCAAAAATAGCTCTCACCCCAATCTACCCCAAGGATAAATTTAATGCCTTAAACTAATAGGTCACTATGGGGTCTATACCAAGGACCTCCCTTTTTAGGTAAACCAAATGGGTCATGAGTATTAAATAATGATGAAATCCAACCCATTTGATATATCCAAGGCAAGGGAATCTTTCAAATAGGTTTTCTAATTAAAAACCTTCATTATTTTCACAAAGTTTCTAAAAGGTCCATTTATCACATTTCACATAAACCACCGCTTTCAAAGAACCAAAAACACCTTTCCAAAATTAAAAAAACAACACATTCCATTTCATAATCATTGTGCAAAATTTCCATTTGAAAACTTTCACCACATGTGTAAAAGAATGCTTCCATCAAAATTCCAAAAGGGCCAAGCATCATCAACACATGCCAAAACCTTTTTCTAACCCACGTACACACCTCTTCACCTTTCAAAACCATTTCTAAAACTCATTCAAAATCCTTAAACCATCCTTTCCTAATTAACTACATATTTACAAAACCAAATCATTCTTTAAACATCACAAACAACCCACAAAATTCAATCGATCATTTCATCGATCACTTGGTGTTCAGAATTTAATAAAACAATTCTATTTAACATTAAACAGTGAACAAAGAACCACTTTTCACACCAAATAATTATTCCAAAGAACACATATCACTATATAGAATGTAAATAATATTTGAAAATCAAGAAACTAATGAATCTTAAATTAAAAAAAGGAAATTTCAATGGAAACCTACCTCAAACTCATGGCGCTTCAACAATGCAAACCTGAAACAACCTCGTGAAGATCCAAGAAGAGATAATGTCCAAGAGGAACCTTAAGACGAAAAAACCTACAATTTCGCACCACCCTATTTACCGAAATCAATCAATTGGGTTATAGTATAAAAGAAAAAATGGAATAAAACCAAAGGATAAGGGGAGATAATCCCTAACCTTTCTAACCGGGTGAAGATTCACCAAGAAACTACCTTGAAATCAACTTGGAGATTCTTGGAAGTGACAAAAAAACATCCATGAGAGGTTTTTTGGTTATAGGCTTCAAATGGGGGATTATCATGGAAGAAATACCAATTAAAAATAATGAGAAAATCCCAACCAGTGGGTTACACGGTTAGTTCGCAGCATTCAACAAACTATGTGCAAACCATGAAATTTTCTACTGTATGGTGTTTTATGGGATGAAAACTTAGGCTAAATTGTCAGATAAACCCGGAAAACCAACTGTTTGACCCTTGCACACTTATATTCATGATTAAATTAATTATGTTTCTTAACCATGCAACCTAGAAAAAGTCCCCAAAAATCATCCCTTTCACCCCAAAACACATCTGACTCAAGGGGATAAATCATCCAATAAAAATACCCCATAAAAATGTGCCAATAGGGGTGTTACAACCTCATTTTTTAAGACAAATATTCCTCATACCTTTCATTATATCCAAGAATGTGTCCAAAAAAACAACCCAAAACCTCTAAAACATAAAATTTTAATCTTGAACACCTGGAACTCAGGAGAAAACCAAAGGGCCAAAAGATAATCCCAAAAAATGAAGAAAAAATCTAGGTATGACAAATATCCCCACAATAATTCTTTCCACACCCATAAAGCCACAACATTTTTCAGTTGACTGATCAAGACTAAGGATTTTCACAAATGTGTGATTCCAACCTCTCAAATCAAGAACACTTCAACCACCACCAAATGAAACTCGCACCTCTTACTTGAAAAAAACCAATGAAGCAAAACCACTTCTCAAGTGATGACATAAAACTAAAACCACGACCCGTACAACCCAGCTACAGACAAAACTGTTGGGTTTGCTTCATAGGCAGAATGTTCCCCTAAATGGAGAGGAAATCGATATTAGATAACCTCAAAAGAAATAACACATTTTCAATCCAACATTGAAAACTACTCCAGATTACCTACACAGGGGGGAATGGACTCCTTATCATAGGAAACCCACTAACACTGAGTGACTTTAGAAGAAACCTCAATGAGAACCATGGTGGGTCTCCCCACCATTTTAAGATCTCATCTGGTTTCCGAAAAAATACCTACCAAGAACCAAAACATTAGAATGGGATGACCACACACAAATATGAAAAATCCTCATACTAACCAACAACCCCAACCAAAAGGGGGAAGAATTCGATGAAAGAAACCCTAATACAAAGATAGGTTAAGACCAAAACTGGTCCACAAAATCTAACTACACAAGGATAACCAAACAAAATCTTTTATATAAAAATTTGCCCCACTATAATTTTTGGAAAATGGAATCACCATGCCTCCCTATAACCAAGGAGGTATTATTCAATACACAAGGATCAAAAAAAGGAAGTGAGGTCTCTAATTGAGACCTTTCTAAGGTGAAATAGCGACATAATGAAGATTAGACTGTCTACCATTCCCGCATTGAAGACATAAGCTAAATCAAGGTCCCTCACACCCCTGATTCTTAAATATGATCCATATTTAATTTGGGGCCTATGGTTAGATCCATGATGTTTGAAGCATCCACTACCTCATAGTTAGGAGTTAATGATCCTAGGTCAGAACTTTTTCTTTCCTCAAAAGTAGGGATCAAAATACACACACTCAACATCCCCTTCCACTTCATATTTGAAACTACGGAAACAAGACACATAGCAGAACACACCTCCACTCTTGGGGGAAATAATTTTGACCTTCAATGACTTAGAAAACTCAAGAAGACCAAAAATCGTTTCTATTTTCAACATCCACTCTTCCGCTCCGAGAGGATCCATTTGACTATAAAATAGAGTTAGATTCAATTTTCAAAACTCAAGAAGGAAATTCTAAGTTTGGTCAACTGGAGGTTCTTCCAGTGGTATACCACCCATGGCTGCACTTCAAATATACATCAAATCATAATGGAGGATAATTTTAAGAAACATGGAAACCAATAACATAATAAAAACCTACCCATTAACTAAAACATTCCTCAATAAAATTCCAACACAAAAGAAAACTAGCTCAAATATTTCCAAAACTTTTCTAGAATCCCACTAAACATGGATTCAAAACTAAACGACCAAAAATATTTCAACTCAGGACACAACATTAGCATCCCTTCCAAATTATGAGAAAGAATATCAAATAAACAACACTTAAAAAATATAGAGAAAAATATACATAACCATTGGATAACAAAAACACCACAATTTATATCTTAAAGCACTTTTGATAAAAAAAACAAACTAGGTGGGTTTTCGCCCCCACCAATGGTGTTCCGTAGAGTCTCACTCATATGCACATTTCCAATACAATCTGGGAACATATCAACTCATGTCATATTGGGCATTCTTCAATCATGCTAGTCCCAGGAAATCTCAACCCATATCATAATCCAATGAATTCCCACACATATCTATTCATGTGAGCACTCATAGAATACCCAAAAGATCAAAAAAAGTGTTCCCATTTTACAAAACAAATTATTCAAAACAATTCAAAATTAATGAAACATTTCAAAGTCTCACTAACCACTAATTAAAAAACATTTTCAGATTCCACATTTTAATCCATTTTGTTATGTTCGAAAATATAATCTCGTCAATTTACATAAAAAAATCAATTCATTCATTCAAAACATTTTCCATTAGGTCAAAAAAATAACATTTCGTTAAAATAGTTTGACTAAAAACCCACTCCTTTTCATTTAAAATAAATTCCAAAATAGAAATCCTCTTTTAAACAATGGTTTTCCATAACCCCAAAGTTTTGGTTATAAAAAAATCCAATCTCATTAAATAATTCTTGTTTCTTCCCAAGCAGTCATTTTATAGAAATTCATTCTTTTTCTAAATTATTCCACTAGGTTACTTCTGAAAATACTTTTCCCACTTTACAAAAATCCAACGATTACCACTAAAACCCCGCTTTCCCAATTCCAACACATGAGTTTTAAAAATATCTTTCAGAATCAAAGAATATCCAAACATATCAAAATTAGTAAACTAGTGTCGATGGGTTTCTTGGAAATATGGTTGGAGACCATATTCCAAATGCACCATCATCATAGAGAGCCATCTAGGGCCATGCCCCCAGCTTTACATAGCTTTCCAGGCCTTATGATCTCATGTAGACTATTATCCCAACTCTTATTTCATATCACAAACACCAAACAGTCCAAAAGAAACAAAAGAAACAAACAAAATCAGACATCCCATGGAAACTCAAGGATCAGAAAGAGAAAGGGTTAATTATTTCCTTTATATTCCTACCTCTCGAGTCATGATAGTCATAATCAATCTACCTTAACACCATCAAGTAAAAATGGAATTCTAAAAAGAAAGTTACTCTAAAGAACTGACCTGGTAAGATACCATTTTTTCACAAACCAACCTGGTTCGACCCTGAACCAGACACTTTAGCCGATCCACAATATGGCTCGAAGGGCATTCTTGATCCCTAATGGCTAGAGACTAGTGTTGGGAATCAGAATAGTAAACAAAAAGGGGATGATTTTTCCCAATAATAAATAAATAAATGAATAGTGGAAATATGAACAAAGCATCCCAATATATAAGTAAACTGAAGTGAACATCTATTATACAAAAATTTGGAAATTATAATGAAACAAAATAACAAAATCCAAACTGAAACCTAACAACCCAACTTCTCCATATAACCCTAAGGGTCACTCTCTGATACTAAGAACCACTATCACCAACGGCGATGAAGACCAAGTTGAGACTTGCACCAAAATCTAAAAATAAGAAGAAACTATAGGTCTGAGTATTAAAACTTAGTATGCGTGCTTGAACAATCTATTCCCAATGTTCTTCCTTTAAAATAAAATAAATACAATCTTTAATTTTGAAACACAATATAAAAAGATGATATTTTATATAAATTTTCTAAATGAAACCAATCACGGTCCATTTCCCTTTTTACCATTTTTGAACCACATTATTTTCAAGGGAGGAAACATATGCATTTTCTAAACATTTCCAAAACATTTTTCAAAACACATTAAAATATTTAATCGATTTTAGCAAGAAACCATCATTCTAAAGTAGACTTTTACAATAATATTATAATAATGGAAATGGGAAGTATAACATAAGAGTAACTAACCAACAATGCATCACAATAAATCAAGGTAGACAACTAAGTGATAATATACATGGGTGAACCTAGGAGATCCTGAATAATACAGAATATACTAATACATCAGAACCATCCCCAGAAGCATGCCTCACAAAATGAAATCAAAAAAAATCATAAATTCTTCCAACCACCATAACTTAGGATAGACCTACGGAAAATTCCATAGAAATAAACCCAATATATTCACCTATTATAGGCCACCATCTAGTGCATAATCTAGAAAGTGTGGTGATTGATAAAAGAAAATTATATCACTATTCTAGTTTCCCATGTCTCACATATAAAGGTGGTGATCCAACGGATGCCAACCAAGTATCAAATCACTGGTATAAATAATAATAATTTAATAACAGGTCTCACCCTGAGTAACCCCAAGGATCCATCTCTTTCCTTAAACTCATAGGTCCCCAAGGAGTCCATACCAAGGTCCTCCCTTTTTACGTAAACTGAATGGGTCATGAGGATTCCATGGTGAGAAATCCCACCCAGTAAACATATCCAATGCAATGGAATAATTCAAGAAGGTTATTTAGTTAAACCCTTTTTCTATTTTCACAAAATTTTCAAACATTCCATTTAGCACATTTCATATAAACAACCAATTTATAAGAAACAAATACACCTTTCTAAAATGAAAAAAACACCTCTTTCAATTTCACAATAATTTTACCAAAATCCCATTTGAACACTCTCACCACATCTAAAAACTGAAAACACTTCCATTAAAATTTCAAATGGGCCACGCATCATCAACATATGCCAAAACCTTTTTCAAACCCAAGTACACACTTATTCCTCTTCAAACACCACTTGAAAAACTCATTGAAAATATACAAACCATCATTTCCAAATTCTATACATATTTACAAAAAAAATTATTCTTTATACATTACAAACTACCCATAATATCCAATCAAGAATTTCATCAATCACTTAGTGTGGAACATTTAACAAAAAATTCTATTTAATATTAAATAAGGAGAAAAGCACCACTTTTCACACCAAATAATTATTCCAAATATCATAGGTCACCAAATCGCATTAAAATAAGGTGTTACAATCAAGAAAATAATGAATCATATATTAAAAATGAATTTTCATGGGAAACCTACCTCAAACTCATGGCACTTCAACAATAAACAACTGAAACAAACTCGCAAAGGTCCAAAAAAGGGAGATCATCTGAGAGGAACCTTAAGAAAGAAAAAATTTCCATTTTCACACCACACTAGACACCAAAATCATCTGAACATGAACACTAGGGTTATAGGAGAAAGGTAAAATGGAATAAAGCCAAAGTATAAGGAGATAGGAGCCAAAACCCATCATACAGGGTGAAGATTCGCAAAGAAACATCCATTAAATCCACTTGGAGGGGTTTTAAGGAGACAAAAAACACCATGGGAGGCATTTTGGTCATAGGGTTTGAATGGTCAAGGATAAGGGAATGAATCTATATTAAGAATAATAATAAAATCCCAAAATACCCTTTCCAAAGTGGGTTACATGGTTAGCTTGTACGGTTTAACAAACCGTACACAAACCGTGAAATTCACCACTGACTAGTGTTACACGGGTTGTACACTTAGGTTGTATGGTTAGTTAAACTATGAAACCCCTTTACACATAGTTTCATGATTAAACTAATCATGCACCTTAATCATGTGACCAAAAAAAAGTCCCAAAAAATCAACATTTTCACCCCAAAACTCATCTAACTCAAGGGGATAAATCATCCAACATACATACCCCATAAAAATATACTAAAAGGGGTGTTACCAACTCATTTTCCAAGACACCTCCTCCTCATAAAGTTCACTCTAACTAATTATAGGTCCAAAAAATCACCAAAAATATCCAAAACATAAAATTTAAATCAAGAACACCCAAAACTCAGGAAACCAAGAGCCAAAAGATAATTCAGAACAAAGGAAGAAAACAAAAATCTAGGTGTGACAAATAAACACTATAGAAATAAAAAAAAATCAACTTTAGAAAGTAAAATTCGATATATAGAAGTCAATTCTAGAGAAGAAATTGGTTCAAGATTGAAAATAAATATCCATCTTCCATAAATATGATTGAAAAGTCAAATGACCTTTTAAAAAGAAATAATTAAAAGGTTCTCCCATGTGATCCCCATAAAATTATCCTTGAGGAATTTGTAAATTTTGATATTTTTTCAAATATGAAATGAATATATGGTAATTTTTACCTATAATAATGAAATATTGATTGAATATTCAAAATGGTTACTGAGATTCTAAAAAAATCAAACAATTATTTATTATGAAAAAGTTTGATGATAGTTTCCTTTTTGTTAAAATAAAATTTTAAGGACAATGAATGATAATTTATGATCATGCATGGTTAATAGATGAGTCCTTTAATTTAAAATAAGACTTTATTGAAAACATTGATGTGTATAAAAATATGACAAAATATATTGAAAATTGGGAATTAAGATTATCAAAGGTAGAGAATAAGATTTAAGACCATGATAAAAGGAATGATTCTCTGGATAAGAAGTATGAAATACTTAGCAAGATAAATGATTTTTTGGAGAATAAAATTAAATAAATTTATAATGTAATTAGGACCTCAAGGTATGGCCTAATTCTTGGTTTCTTATAATGTATTCCATTTTCTTTTAAATTAAATCAAAAAATGTAACTCTATCAAATCATTTTATGTTCATATTATTATATTATGCTCAAATATATTTCATTTCCTTTGAGAATCGTAAAGGGGGAGAAATTAAATCACATAAATCCATATGAAATAACTCTATTTTGTAAGGGGGAATACTTTTTCGGGGAGAACACTTTTGTAACTACAGTAAATATAGAAGAAAAATATTACTTAAAGGGGAGTTACTTATCCTTTTTATTCACTATACTTCATTAAAAATATATTTAATTATTTTTTTTTCTTTCTGAAAGGGGGGGATTTTGTTCGGTCGTTATTATAATTTAAATTTTCCAACTACTTTATTTTGATAAATCACTATACAAAAATTTACTTTTACAAATGTTTTTACTTAAAGTTCATTTTAGTAAAGAATAATTAAATTAGAATCTAATCATTTGGATTTTCCTCATCATAAATTGAGTTACCTCCAAATTATCAATATTTTAAAAGGTGAATGGAAGGAATATGGTAAGGTATATAGATGAGTAGAAGAAGGTGAGTTAAGGATATTATAGAGTTTCTCCAGGTTGAATAACTAATCTTGGAAATATTATATAGTCATTTAAAGATAATCGGAATATAAAATTTATAAAGAAATTATTACAATTATTACACTTTATATTTCCTATAAATAATGGACCAAGCTTAATTTTAAGTACAACTATGGATCACAAAATCTATGATTTTTTCCAAAGTGAGCTTTGATTCCATTTTTTAGTTATTTTTTTTTTCTTATATTGTTTCTATCATTATAAAAGCACAAAACATTCTCTTATAATAGTTTTCTTACTGGTGAACCTTATAATTGAAGAAGTATGTAGGTAAGTAACTGGATCCTAATGATCGTGTTGATTAAAGAAATATTGAGGATAAGGACTTTATATTTCTAATATTTCTAATTGAAAAATTTTATTCTTAGAACTTAGTATATCTAGATATATTCTAGATCCTCCTACACTTTGGACCAAAAAAATAAGTTTTGAAGTTAAGAAAATCAATATAATACCTAATATGATTTTAAGAATGTATGAATTATTCATTCATAACACCTTTAATTTTATTTATTCATTTATACTTTTTTGTAATTAAAACATTTTTATCTTTATATTAAGTTTTATTACATAATTTTTTTCTATTATGAATTTAATTTTTCATTTATGTTCTGTTTTAATTAACTAAACTGGATATAATTTTATATTCTGAATTTTTTAGTTAGATTTTTTTTATTACTTTAGTTTGGATTATTCAAAACATAACCTTTTAAAATATATTCATTTATAGGGTGTTATACTTTAATAATTTTTAAGTCTTCAATTCATGCCCACTTAGAAATTCTCAAAAATGAGGCCCTTAACATCTTAGGGGGTTATAACCAATTAGGTGGTTCCATGTGGTATCCCCACATGCCTCCTTGTGGGTGTTCAACCTTTTTGAACTGCTCTATATCCTGAATATACCATGAATTTCCAATCTCTAAAAAAAATTTATGATGTATCTTGGATCATCTTTAACCCATTCGTACCCCCCCCCCATGTGGCGATGTAGTCATGTGGGTTATAATCATATCAGATTGATCGAGAAACCCTATATTGATCTAGGTCCATGCCTCAATGTAACAGCAAGGCCACATGGATCGCTATGATAGAATGATCCTTAATGAAATTCATCACCCACTCTTTTTTCTGTTAGCTTTGTCTTATATAGAACCTCCATCGCATTTTGATCATTTGATTGGATTTCACATGCTTGTCACCATATCTCTACCGCACCACATACTACAGTCATTGTCATTTTTCATCATGGAATAAAACATAGGGATTGTGTGGAATGTTTCTTTTAAATTTTTATAGTAGGATTTT
This sequence comes from Viscum album, assembly GCA_963277665.1. Taxonomy (NCBI): domain Eukaryota; kingdom Viridiplantae; phylum Streptophyta; class Magnoliopsida; order Santalales; family Viscaceae; genus Viscum; species Viscum album. The sequence continues at coordinate 388,347,607 of OY728146.1, forward strand.
CTAATTATAAGGATTGTAGAAACATGATCTTCAAGAAATTAATCAAAATTTATAGCCATAAAAAGTTGTAAATAGCTTGAAATTTAATGAAATTTTTCTCAATGATATATTTCTGTTCATTTATTGAATCTTTATGTTCTTAGTTTCATTATATTCTTTTCAAAATAATCTAGTAAATAGTATATCATTTTAAAATAAATTATTCATGGTTTTAAGTTATTCACAGCTTTATCTAAGATAGTGCCAGAACATCTCTCTAAAATATCTTAAAAATCACAATTCAAATCATTGTTAAAATAATTTTGAGAGATAAAATTAAATTATATAAGTTATCATTTTTTATATTCATGATTCAAACTTCAAATTTAAATTGGCTTTTAATATATCATATTTCTCTCCATGAATTACTTTAATTTTTAACTTGGATTGATTTCATTCCAATCCATTATATTCATTGATATTTAACCATTATAATACTTTAATTTCATGTCAAGAATAGATCCATAGAATATAGGATCTCATATTAGATAAGAAAAATAATGATCATCACCAAAAATAATGTCAGGTCAAAGAACTATATTAGTTTCTTTTTTAAAGCCTTGTTCTTGGATTAATTATCTCCTCCTAATGGATGCCTCCATTTAACCAATTCTCCGTATTTATGATTTTTTCACCCTTCAATATCAATATTAATATAAAGGTTTTTAAGATAAATTTTTGTTTTTAAATAATTTATTTATACAAATCTCTAGGCTGAATCACCATATTCAAGCTGGAGTGATACATTGCCTCATGCTCACCTACTCTAATGTAAGAGGTTTATAACTAGTAGTAAGGGTCTGAATTCCATAAGTGGAGAGACTTTACCCTAATTATCAATAAAGAAAATCATAAATAATAACATAGTAGAATAAATAAACAGTGTTGAAACATATAGTGTGGCATGTATCTCAAGTCATACAGAATAATAAACCAAGGACCCCCAATGTGGAAATCTAAACAGGGGTGTGGGAAAGATAGGTAAGTAAATATAACACTACAGCATTAGACCGGAGTCCATCCTGATACCACCTATAATCACCATGATCTGCCTCCTATCTCCATATCCCCAGGGCCTTTCACTTCCTATTATCCATGTTAATGAAGTCTATATGTGAATTAAGATTCCCACGTAGGGTGTGATTATAAATCCAGATGAACATCACCAATGCATTTATAAGAACATGTCTTTTTTCAGGTACGCCCCTCTTTAATTTTTTCATTTGAGTCTTGGTAGCTGAGACTTTTTCAGAGACACGGATCCTTTTTTGTGGAAAATGAAGTAAATTTCAAGGTTATATGTTGTTTGAATTAATGGAGTCCATATATAAATGTTTTAAATGGGTTTATGAGGGTTTTCTATGTTTTAGAAGGCATTGGAGGTGATTCAGGTCCTTTTTATAGTAAATGGGATGATAGCTGTCTTTTGACCAATTATACGTTGTGTACATGTTATATGATGTGTAACTTCTTCCAAAAACATGTCATGAACCAGTACAGGGCGTGAAATGGTTACACATTAGGTAAACCATTCGTATCATACAAAATGTGAGTGGGATAAATATTAACCCAAGGTAATACGTTTTTTGTTGTATCCATCTAAAAAGAAATACATGACGTGTAAAACTGTTGAATGTCATGTAATATCATGAACAAAATTTTTAAACAGTATTTTTCATGATATATTTCTCATTCCTTCAGTGCATATTCCTCCTCTCAACCTAATATAGTTCTCCAGACGATTTTATAGTTATATCATCCTTTATAGATGTCCCATTTGTGAAATAGTTCCTTAGCAAGTCTTTGGCATTGGTTTTCCCTTCCTATTTCATTTTACTCTATATGGGTGGTGGAATCCATAGACCACTTTCATTTGTGATCTTGAACTAGGTTGATCTAGGTTCCTTTTGAGCTCTTTTGAACCTTCCTCCTCATTAGTGTCACCCTTTGGAAGTGTTGTGTTAATCACCAGTTTAAGGTTGGGGGTCTAAACCTTAACCCTAAGGTCTATTTAATTGAAAGTATAATGAATTAAATGATGAAATGGATTATTCCTTATAATTCCTTTGGATCCAATTGTTTATGACCTAGCTTATGTATACTATTCGGGTGAGAGAACCCTTAAATATAAATTAATTAACTAATGTCTTGATTTGTGTTTGGTATGACATTAGTTTTGGGTGATTTCTTAATATAGATTCACCATGTCTTTGATTGATTATTAAAATGATTGGAATGTTATTGGTTTACAACAAAATGATAAAAAAGTGTAATTAAAATATAAATAGTAATTTTCATAATTAACCATTGAGCCTTATGATGTGATATTGAAATATCTTTTTTCTATGCCCAGTGATAAATATCGTAATTCTTATATAGTAGGATATGCTTGGTGATTCATGTTGTAATGCTTATATAGCAGTAAATTCCCATTGAATTATGTTGTAATGATTTTATAGTGGGAAATACCCAGTTATTCATGTTGTAATGCTTATATAGTGGGACATTTCTAGTGATTCATGTTGTAATGATTATATAACAGGCTATACCAAGTTAAACATGCTGAAATTTTTATATGTCGGGCTTGGCCCAAATACATTCTGAAAAGATTATACATCAGGATCAGCCCTTATTTATTTATAAAATGATTATATAGTGGGATTGACCCAGATTTTTTTGATTTATACCATGGATATGTGGTTATGGTTGGGATGGATGTGAGACACGCTCAGACACATTCTGGCATGGTGATGAAGCAAGTTATGTTTTAATTTGCTTATATGGATTGGGTTGGCATGATCGAGATACATGATCAGATATATTAAAGCATGGTGCTGAAGTGATTTGATGTGGTATTAACTTAATTGTTTAATTAATTAATACATCAGGTTATTATATTATTGTATGAAATTATTATCATACTAGATATGTTTAGACATTGTGGTATCGACCTACTAAGTTTATTCACACCCTATTCAGGATATATATTTTGGTACCCAAGTAGATTTCATAGATGTAGGATTGGAAAAGGGAAAGGGACCTTGTTACTAATTTTTTTATTTTATGGATAGGTTGGATTTTGGAGATGGGACCAACAGGGGGTTCAAGACATAGGTCATTTGAGTTTTTTTATGTCTGTTGAATTTTTTATTTTATTACTTTTAGTTTGAAATTTAGTTACAATCCATCATGATATTACATTATTCATTTATTATTTATTGGACTATTTAGTTAGATTTTATTGTTTGGTTTTTCTTCCTATTGTATATTACTCTGATTATGTTACTTATATTCTTTATTTTTATTGATATGTAACTCCATACCAAGGGTTGTAGTCTCCCCACTATACTTATCACGCCCCTAATACTAGTTGGTAGCCTTTGACATGTGGTGAGGCATGCTTGAGGTCCCACAACCAACCTGTTTTGGCCATGTGAGAGAGTTCCAGATTGAGTTATGTAACAAAGTGATATCAAATGGAGGTTTTTATTTTATGTTTCTTTACAATTTGGGAAAGGTATAAAGGATACTAGGATGTCTCAGGACTTGGTAATAATATTTTTCAAGGGAGTAGCTAACCTATTATAGGGAAAAATCAGAGTTCCTAGGGATGGATTTTTGTTTCTAATATTTACTTATTACAATTGATGTTATTTCACCCATGGTGATTCACATGTTGTTTGATGTTAATGTTCAGTGATGATTAGTGTTTCTTGATATTTATACTCACGGCCAATTATGGTGTGATATTAGTATGCATGAAGCATGTTAATCACATAGGTATATATATTGAAATGCATTGTTCATGGTAGGGACATATTTATTGCTTGTGATATATACTTGCCTGTTTGAACTGTGATATAAGTAACCTATTATATATTCTAAATAGAATTAAATGAACTATTATTTCATGCTAAAAAACTTGTATGTCATGTTTAGAGATACCCACAGTAGTGGTTCTCGATTTTTTTCACATTTTTATGTTAATCTTGTTATTATAGACAGAGTTTTAACAAGTGTATTTGTCTTATAGAGAAATGCATCCTCATTGTCTTCAAGTTGAACTTTAGTAGAGTTGAAATCAGAACACCACTAACATAGTTGATTCAAAGCATCTTATATCTCCTATGGATCATATGGATGTTTAGCTTCACAAAAAATTCTTGAGGGTCATGCGATCTATGGAAAGCCTTTGGTGTATAAGTTGATGAGATAGTTCTAGCTATAATATCTTTCTGTATTCACCATGGAAGGAGGCCCCCAAGTATCCAAGTTATGGATCAATTCAGTCTTAATGATATTTATTAGTCTTGAGACACTCACAGATAGGAGGGTGAAGATTGATTCATATATGATTTGTGGACCTACCAAGCATTGGTGGGATATTCTAGAGTAATATGGGAAGTGTGATGAGCTATCTTGGAAGGAATTTTAGGAAAAGTTTCTAATCCACTTCTATCCTAAGATTTTGAGGGATGATACAGCTCATGAGTTCATGCACCTAACATGGGAGGACATGTTAGTGATAGACCATGCTGAACGTTTCACCAACTTGCAACACAATTCACCATCTTTGGCAGCTGATGAGATCTCCAGGGAAAGACATTTTCAAGATGGGATTCACTATGATATTAAGTCATAGGTGAATGTGTTTTGTCTGAGTATTTTTACATATGTTATGAATTAAACACTCATCACGAAAGGGAATCTGATAGAGGCCCTAAGAAACGGATAAAAATTTTCAATAGGGAACCCTGGGGACTCTTCTTCTACCGGAAAGAATTATCACTATAATATTTTTATCCAAGGAAACAATATACCAAGCAGTCAGGGCATTGGGCCTCCATCTTGGGATCATCACTACTGGAAAATAGGTCTATACCCACGGTTTTTCAAAAAATCATGGGTATAGCGTACCCCTATACCCATGGTTTTCCAAAACCGTGGGTATAGGGATAGTACGTGAACCTATACCCACGGTTCTCCAAAACTGTGGGTATAGGCCACCTATACCCATATATCTCCAAAACCTTGGGTATAGGGTACTTTCCGAAGACCTATACCGATGGTTCTTCAAAACTGTGGGTATTGGGGTTTTTTTTGAAGACCTATACCTACGGTTCTAGAGAACCATGGGTATATCTTATGGTGGGGAATGAAAATTAGGCGGGACACAAAAACAATTTGGCGGCAATATATTTTTTTACAGTGTATTTTAATATATTTATATAAATATAAATTTAGATACACAAAATTTCTTTAGCTTGGTTGGTCAATAGTGGAGGCATGGCCGTTAGACTCGGGTTCGAATCCCATGGTCTGCATTTTTGAATTTAAATACCCGATTTGGATTAAATTAATATATATACGTTGATGTATAAATATATATCAAAAAGAATTCGCTGCCTGGTTGGTTACTTGGTGATGTGCAGAAGTAAAGCCCAGCGTGAGACGCGGGTTCGAATCCTAGCTCCTGCATTTTTCTATTTTAAGTGGATCAAATTAATATATATACATTGATTTATGGATATATATATATATATCAAATGAATTTGCAGCCTGGTTGGTCCTTCGGTAGTGTGCAGTTGTCAGGTACCACGTGGGTGTGGGTTTGAATCCCAGCTCCTGTAATTTTTTTGAATTTAAATACCCCATGGTTTGAAAACCGTGGGGTCTGTTGTGTGCCACGCTGTAAATCGGTGTTGCACACTTTGACCCCCCCTATACCCACGGTTCTCCAAAACCGTGGGTATAGGTTGAGACCCCTATACCGACACCATTCCAGCCCACGGTTCCCAAAACCGTGGGTATAGCCTATACCCACGGTTTTGGGGGCTATACCCACGGTTTTGAACCGTGGGTATAGGTTGTTTTTTCAGTAGTGATTGTTCCATTATAATGCTATCAATGTGGTAAGATGGTCTACAACTAGTCTTAATGTTTGTACCCCACCTTGGAGTGCCATGATTGTAGCAGAATGGGCCACCTAAAAAGGTTTTGTAGGGACATGAAATAGAAGAATAATGGAAGGTAATCATGACAGGAACCAAAGTCTCATACGAACTCAACTACTCCTTGGAAGGCAGGTATCTAGAGTTCTAAAAGATGTTCTATTTGAGTTAGGGTATGTGGTAACCCATTAAAAAAATGTAAGTACTAGGAAGAGGGAATATCTCAAAGGACTTAGTATAGAGCCCAAGTAAAATGGAATAGTCAGTTGCACGTCATACAGACTACTCTGACTATTGTGGACGTCGGACCTTCTATTTCCATACTTAAAATTCTTTTATCATCAACCCTTTCTTTTGTTTCATTTGATATGGGAGAATCATATTCCTTTTTATCTACACTTTTTGTAAACAGTATTGGTTTGGATGTAGAGATCTTGGATGGTGTTTTTACCATGAATACATAATTTGGAGTGCGGTTAGATAATATCAAATGTTGGAAGGCGTGTTCTGTAGAGATTGGTGGTTAACATTTATTTTGGAAACTATTTGTGCTAGAAATTATAGGTTTTTATTTGATTCTTGATATAGATTGGCTAGTTCAATACTAGTCACATGTTGACTTTTACTGGAAGAGAGTTACCTTTCTATCTTAAGGAGGCAGATATTCTCACTAAGGCAAGTGGGATCTTCTAGCTAGTTTTGCAGGATCGATACATTATAGATTGCATTGTCTCATGGATCATATCATCAGTCTTTATATAGATGATGGTGGAATGTAGAAGGATTACTGCCTAAGAGAGACCTCAAGTTCACGATCTATTTGGTGTCGATAGCAGAGCCAATTTCCATCATGCCTTATAGGATGGAACCAATAGAGATTTGGAAATTTAAATTTCCGTTGGAAGATTTAGCAAGTCAGGATTTCATATGGCCTAGTACATCTCCATTGGGTTCTCTAGTTATTCTCACCAAAAATTCTTATGGGTCCTTACATTTATGTATAGATTATCGAAGGTTGAACAAGATGATCATCAAGAACCAGTAAACCCTTCAACATATCGAAGATATTTTCAATCATTTGAAAGGCTCTAAGTTCTTCTCCAAGATAGACCTAAGATCTGAATACCACCATTTGAGGGTGAGACCATCGAACATACCTCATACTACTTTTTGGAGCATGTATGAATTGTATGAGTTTGTAGTGATGTCATTTGGTTTGAATAATACACCAATAGTATTCATGCCCTTTATTAATAAGAACTTCTATTCCTTTATGGATGATTATATGGTGGTTTTTTTCAATGATATCTTCATGCAATCCTAGTTAGAAGACGATCATCTCAAACATATTAACATCATCCTAAGTACTTTGAGAGATCATAGGCTTTACGCCAAGCTAACTAAAGGGAGTTTATGGATTGATAAAGTTCACTTATTGGGTCCTATAATCTTATAGGTTGGAGTGTCAGTGGACCCATAGAAAGTTTTATCCATGGTATTTTGGGAACCACCCAAGAATTTATTCAAAATTTGGAGCTTTCTGGGTTTAGAAGATTACTATTGACACTTTATCTAGGACTTCTTTATCCAGGACTTCTCCCATATGGAAGCACCAATGTTTGGAATAACCAAGAAGGGAGTGAAGTTTTTTTGGTTATATTATTACAAAGGAGATATTCAAAATATTAAAGGTATAATAAACTTAGAACCTATCCTCACTTTACCTATGATGAGTAAAGCATATACAGTGTATTGTGACACATCTAGAGTTGGACTTATAGCAGTTCTAATGCAGGAGGATCGAGTGGTTTCTCATATCTCTAGAAAATTGAGACCACACAAGATGAAAAATATGTATCATGACCTCTTTAGAAAATACTGGTGGTCAGGAATGAATAAATAATTAGTAGGATTTATGGTGAGATGTTTTAATTATCTGTAGGTGAAATCCAAGAATTATAGGCTAGCTGAGACTTTGCAGCCTTTTCCCATTCCTGAGTAGAAATTGGATGATTTAACTATAGATTTTGTGATGGGATTACCTAGGAAAAACTATAATAATTATTCTATATGGATTATTTTGGATTTACTGACAAAGGTTTTCCACTTCTTGACTATCAATGAGACCTTCACAGTTGATAATCTGGTAGTCTTTATGTGAACAAAGTATTTCATATGCATGGTGTTCTAATGAGTATCATTTCAATATGATATCCTCATTTCACATTGTGATTCTGGAAGGGTCTTAAGAAGGATTTCGGATCATGGGTTCTTTTGAGTACGGCCTATCATCCTCTGAATGATGGTCAATCTAATCGAACTTCTCAGGTTCTAAATGATATGTTATTATCCATTATTTTGGATTTCATTGGTTCATGGGAGCAGCATAAGGCACTCAAGGATTTTTCATATAATAATAGCTTCCAGAAATCTATCAATATGGAACCTTTCAATGATTTTAATAGAAGGTTGTGTCGTTCACCTCTTTGTTGGTTGGAGTCGTGTGAGTTAGCACTTATTGGGCCTAGTCTTTTTTAAGAGACATCAGAGTACCTTCATATGATCAGGTGTTGATTGGTGACTGCGTAGAAAAGGAATGAATCATATGTTGACCATCCAAGAAAACCCCTAGAGTTTTAGGCTGGTCATTGTGTTTTCCTTCAGGTTTCACCTAGGTTGGAAAAACACTCTTTCATGAAACAAGGAAAGCTAGCACCCAATTTTTTTGGGACGATTCAGATTGTGTAAAGGGTCAATCTAGTGGCACACCAATTATCCCTTCCATAGAACTATAGTTCCATGAACGATGTGTTTCATGTGTCAGGAATTTAGAGATATTATGCAGACACTTCTCATAAAGTGGGAATCGAGGACATCAATCTTAGTGTTCATGTATCCTTTGAGAAGAATCCAATACAGATTGTGGAATGTAGTGAGAAGTATATATGAGGTAGGTTGATTCCTTTTGTTTGAGTATAGTGGCAACATATAAATTCTCAAGAGGAGACCTGGGAGAGGGATTATAATATGCAAGGATAGTGTCCATACTTGTTTATAGAGACCCCACTGTGATTCTTAGAGTATCTCAAGAATGATCTATTATATAGTGGGGAGCTTTTAAGATCATTTCTTTTTTATAGGTACATCCTTTTTGATTTTTTTAGTTTGAGCCTTGGTGGTTGAGTATTTTTCAGATACAAAGAACCTTTCTTGGGGAAAATGACCAAATGTTCATAATTTTATGTTGTTTGAATTAATTGAGTCCAAATATAAACATCTTAAATGGGTTTATGAGGTTTTTTCATGTTTTGTAAGGATTTGGAGGTGGTTTGGATCCTTTTTGTTGAAAATGGGCTGAGAACTATCTTTTGGGAGATTACACACCATGTACATGTTACAAGATGTGTAACATCCTTCAGATACATTCCGTGGACCAGTACAAGTCCTGAAATTATTATATAAATTGTAAATTTTTCACTTCAAGTAAAAATATAGAGGAATAAATATTAACCTAAGGTGGTGGTTTTTTATAATATCCATCTAAAAATTAATACACAACATAAAAAAGAGTTTCATACCATGTAATATCACAACCATCTCTTTTAAACAGTGTCGCACATGATATTTTTATCATTCCTTCGGTTCATCTCCCACCTATTAAACTAGGATGGTTATCCAGGTGATTTTGGAGATCCATCCACCTTTCCAAACATCCCGTTTGTGAAATTGATTCCAAGTAATTCTTTGGATTTTGGTTTTCCCTTACTCATCCATTGTTCTTAATTAGGGTGGTGGAATCCTTGGACCACTTTTGATTGTGACCTTGACCTAGTTTGATCAAGGTTCATTTTTCACTCTTTTGCACCATCTTACTCATTGGAATTACCCTTTCAAAGTAATGTGTTAATCATCAGTTTAAGGTATGGGGTCTAAAACTTTACCCTATGGTCTATTTAATTGAAAATTATGTGATATATTATGATGGAGCCAACATGAATTTTCCCTAATTAATTAAATGATGAATTGTATTATTCCTTGGAATCCCTTTGGATCCAATTTTTTATGACCTGGATTATGGATACCATATAGGTGATTGAACCCCTGATTATAAATTAATTCACCAATGGATTGAAGTGTGATTATTATGGCCTAGGTTTTTCATGATTTCTTGATATTGATTAACCTTATATTGGATCGATTATTGAAATGACCAACAAGTTATTGGTTTATGACTAAATGATAAACAAAATGTGTAATCAAAAGATAAATGGTAATTTTCATAACTAACCATTGGGACTTATGATGTGATATTGTGATATCTTTTCTATTATTCCTAGTGATACGTGATGTAATGATTAAATAGCAGGCTAGGCCTAGGGATTCATGTTATAATTCTTATATAGCAGGAAATGCCTAGTGATTCATACTATAATGAATATATAGAAGGCTATGCCCAGTGATTCATGTTGAAATTCATATATAGTGAGATACTCCCAGTGATACATGCTGAAATGATTATCTACTGATATGGGACCAGATAAATGAAAAATTATTATACATCGGGCTCAGCCCTTATTTATTGTTTAAATGATTATATAGTGGTCTTGGTCCAAATTTGTGGGATTTATAGCATGAATTTATGTTTATGGTTGTAATGCTCATGATACATGCCTAGATACATTCTAGAATGCCACCGAAGAAAGTTATGTTACTATGGTTATGTGGATAGGGTTGGCATGGTTGAGAGACATGATCAGAGATATTCTGGCACGGTGCCGAAGTAGGTTAATGTGAATTCTTGTAAAAAAATAATGAGATATGGGTTGTTAACTCATCCCATATATTCTAGAATTTATTAAATAAATAAAGAGATACAATTTACAAATGAGGTGTAATGAGGTTACATCAGCCAAAATTTAAACAAAAAGTAAAAATTCTTTCCAATGTGAAAATTGCAGTGAATTTTACACACAAAAGCTTCAGCTCGGACTTCAATTTCTATCATTTGATCAACATGGAAACCTAAATTTATCCTCTAAAAAGACATATATTGTCTCATCCAAGCAATACAAAGAAACTGGATGAAATTATTGACATTTAAAATAAGAAGACAACTAGATAGTGAAAAGGTGAAAAATAGGTGGAAAAGAAACTGAATCATCAACAATACCCCATCCATCTAATTCAAATTGCAGGAAAGAGAGAAAAGCATCATCACAAATTCCTAGAATACAACATTTACTGATCCATAAGTAAACATATCAGGGTTTAATGCCATCTCCCATTTACAGGTAGCAATCATAATATAAGGTTAGAATCGTTGACATGGTGAGTTATTGATCAAGAAAAGAAACTAAAAACTGGACCATGAAGTAGGATCAAGGAACATTGTGAAGAAATACATACATAGTAGGTAGAGAATCCACACAACACATAGAACAAGATCCCAAATAATATCATAAAGTCTAAAATAAACCACATAAGGAACACAAAAGAGAATAAAAAGTAGTGCCCTCTTAGCCTACAAGACCAGAATATTTAAGAACATCCCAGTGTATTTCTACTCATTCCAAGAAGGCTCTACTCCTTCATTATATAAGAAAACCCAAAATACTATAATACATAAAAACAAGTCACTAAGAATAAAAAATCATCACTTTAAGCTAGAAAATCTTTTGATAAATGAAAAATTCATTCCAAAGGTATGTATTTAAAGTTAAAATCTGAATTTCTTTTAAATTCTTCCAACATCCTAATGAACATATGTTTTCTAATTTAAAGGTATTTTTTAGCAATAATATCACCACCAAGGAACTTCTAGAATTTAATCTTATCTTGTTAATCCATCCAAGAATCAACTTCTTCCCCCACTGCCTCCTCATTGAAATAAGAATCTGTGTACACAGGATGATTTTTTCTTTCATTATCTCCCTCATATAAAACAGATGTTACAATTGGGTGATCAAACACATTTGGAAGTGTTGAAGGTTTAGTGTTTTCCTTCCTAGATGCATCTAAAGATCTTGTAACAATTGTTCTCTTGAGGTGAGAGTAGTCCCTATGCTACCTCATTTTTCTATGATTTCAGGTAATGTAACCATTTTCATCTACCATTGGTTCTTCCCCTTCCGTACACATGATTTTAAATAGGTTTCCTCAATTTTATTAGGTTGATCATCAATATCATATAAATATTCACTAGATTCCTATAGATCACTCTGATCCTGATCTTATGTATCATGTGTTTTAAAGTGATTCTCATGTTCCTACACCAGGGAGGGAGGGTCAGTGATATAACTTATACTAGAAAGAAAAGCATCAACAAATCCTGACATTCCTGTAGTTTAAATAGAATGGAATGTAGGTTGAAAATTTAATTCATTGTTTACAATAGGCTACTTGTTCACATTCGTATTAATCCCTTTTGGAGGAACCCTAACATTAGAGGGGAAAACCTCAACTGTGTGACTAACATCCAGTCCAAGTTTCAAATTGTTTTTTTCATCCCAAGTAACTCTCCCGGTCTCGGGATGTGAAATCTTATAGTCATAATCCTTTGGATAATTTAGAAGATTAAGGAAATAATGACAATAATCATGTAGCTTTTCATAAACCACATCCTAAAAGAATCCATAATCACCATTCTAAATCCGTATTTGAGAAGGAAGAGACTGAGAAACAACAATTTCAACACAAATTATAGAAACTGATGGTCTTGAGAGATTCCTCATCACCAAATCCTTCTTCATTGGATTTTCAATGAGCATGTAAATCTGAAATAGGGATGTTCTTTTGAAAAAAATGGAGTGGTAGACCAGGGAATACGATCAAGATTAAAATAATGGGAGACTCATGGTAGGGGTTGAAATCTAGGGTCCACTTAAGAACTTTCATAGAACAACCCCCAAATAACCATGATTGTGTTATCTAATGTCTATAATAATCATCCTTAGAATAAATTTGAAAAACAACATTGGAGGAGTTCATTAGGCCGATATGAAAACCAAAAAATCTAATGGATTCAATATAATTTCTTATGAATTTCATTGGTTTTCTACGTTTAGAAAACTTCACAACAAGCACAAATCATAAATCCGATGCAAGAAGGTTTAACTCATTTGTTGATAAATAAATTTCATGTTATCCATGGTGATGCAAATGTTTTAGGTTAATGAAAAGATCAATGACTGCAATATCATTTGCGTAAGGCTCGATGTTCTCGGTAGTTCTTACAGCGACCACATTAGTGAAGGATCTCAAAACTCATCGGCCTCCTTGAGTATGCACGTTGATGTGGTATTAAATTAATTGTTTAATTAATTAATACACCTATTTAATGCATTAATCCATGCACTTATTATCAAACTTGTTATGTTTAGACATGGTGGTGTTGACCTAATAAGTTTTTCTCACACCCTATTTGTTCTATATTTTGGTACCTAAGAATATTCCATGGATGCAGAATTGGGAAGAGGTAAGGTAGATTATTTCTCATTATCTTGCTTGTTGGATGGGTTATAGTTTGGATACAGGACCAATATGGGGTTCGAGACTGGGGTCTTTTGTGTTTATTTGTGTCAAATGATTATTTTATTGTATTACTTTCAATTTGAAATTTAGTTATAGTCCATTACAACACTACAGTATTCCTTTATTATTTATTTGATTATTTAGTTGGATTTTACTATTTTATCTTTTCTCATATTGTCTATTACTCTAATTATGTTAATTATATTGTTTATTTACACTGTTATGTAACTCCATACCAAGGGGTATAGTCTCCCTATCATAATTTTCACACTCCCACTACTAGTCAGTAGCCTCTGGTGTACGGGAGGCATGCTTGAGGTCTCGTAATTGACCCATTCCAGCCATTTGAGAGAGTGATGGATCGACGGATGTTACAAAATCTTTAACAAGAGTTCAAATGCATAAGAGTTTATGTCATGATAATAAATTAACACATAATAAAAAACATACAATCATGTACCAAGTATTCATGTGCTAACCAAACTTCCTCAAACTGTTAGTCATACTTTCTTTTAATCCATGCTGAAAACATAGTCATACATAAGCCATGAACTAGAGTTAACTACATGGTCACCATTTTTACTCCAAAACAGCCAAATTTGTAATGATTATTGGGAGAGACTATAGGATTTTCAAGTATCATCTCTCTCATGTGTCCACAAGGCCATCATTCCCTGACATAACTTAGGTCGTGACACAAGGAAATCATATCCTAGCACAGTGTCTCGGGTTAGGTCATCAAAGACCATCATGCCACGTTATCTCTACTCAAGTCAAATCACATGAGACCATCATTCCTATGGGTCATACCACAAGTTCATCATTACCTATAATCTAAATCATTCATGTCATCATGTCACATGTAGCATCTAAATTCCCTCCCCCTCTTGGGCTACCAATCCATGATGGCTTCATCTGTCAATTTGGTATCATGCATAGAACAATAATATAGCATATACCAAATACATCATAAGTAAACAGGGTCATCATATCAGTCACATATATATATATATAGTCACAAAACAACAAGAATTTCAATAATAAGTATTTATATCCATAGACACACACATTTAATCACACTTAAAATGGTCTCATGGGAGGCGAAACACAAACATGTGTTATCAAACATCAAAAATGGTCTCATAGATGACACATACACACACATGTGACCAAAATCAAGCATGGTATAGTGAATATAAGCACACAACATCATATCTTTATATAATTCATATAAATGGACTCTAGATGGTAAGGGACTTCTTACCTCAAGCCTAATGATGTCAATGTTATGATTCTTCAAGAGTGTCATCACCCGAACCATGTTTTCACTCTAACTGAAAAAAGATTTCATGCCAATAACACCTAGAATCAATTACAATACAACATGATATAGTTATAGAATGATACTCAATAATGAATAATCCAAGGTGTAGAACAAGAACATATCAAACATCAAACACAAGAAACAACATAATTTTAGTCAGGTTGAGGAAGGAGGAATTCCCTCAATCTTGGATAGTGATAAGAGAAGATATGTAAGGCTCTTATAAATCTGGTTCAACAAGATTATCCTCCACCTTCCAAGGTATAATTTCTAGAATGTTCAAGTAAGTAGATTCAAGGAGAATGAATCAACTAAGTAAATATATTCAGTAAGGAGTTATGTTAGAAACCTTTCCCTAAAACACATGAAAATTCATGGAAATCATCTCATTTGAAGGAACCATGAATGAAAGGATTGTTGATTGATTAATGGAGGGGAGAAGCTAATTAAACCTTTATTTGAGACCCTGTATTTATAATGAATGTGTTTCCCATTTGAAACGGACAAGATCCATGAAGAATGGTGATGGTTTTCGCTGTTTCAAAACCCATAAAACCACAACCATGGCCTCCACCAACACTAAGAAACACATCAATCCCCTATGTAATTTTTCCCATGACCAAACTGTTTTCCCTTACTGTAACCTCCACTGTAGGTTTGGTGAGGTCACCCAATTCATGGCCCATCATATCAATCCTCAAACACCAAATCAATGGCCATTCCTTAACTTAGGCATTTACCCCTTTCATGTTTTACACAGGAGCTCACTAGGGCCATCATGATTGTGGCGTAGCCCATTTTGAGCTAAGAAGTGTTCAAATACTTCCAAAATGTACTCAAAAAACACAATTCTTTACTTGAACATGAATAAACCCAAAAACATAAACGATAAAATGGAAATAAATCCTAACATATTAGGAAAAAATTAAATTTCTTTCAATCTCCCCATCTAGGGATTCTTTTCCTTGAGAAGTATCTCTAACTATCATACTTGAACAACTCAAGTCACTCAGATCAAACATCAAACTTTTGCTCCCATATTTCCTCTTAGATCCATCCATGCAACCACAAGAATGGAATAACTGGAACCATCTACCATAGAATAACCTTATCACTCATATAGATGATCCACTTTGTGTGCTCCACAAAAGACCAGATGATTTTAAACTCAACATCCTCATTGTCAACCACAGGTGCAATGTCTTGAATGTGCCTCCAAATCCAAAAAAAAATGGAACACATCACTCATTCCTCAATAACATGGAAGATGGCATGATTAGTAATACTTTGTAATTTTAGGTGATCACTATAGTCCTAAAATATACAGTGAAAGTTTCCCATTCCTTCATAAATAATGATGCCCTAGCCAAGGTGACACCTGCAGGAAAACCTAATTTCCAATAGTGAACTCCAAAGTTCATATCCTTCATATAGTATACAAACACTGCCTAATCTGAGTGGTAACCAACCACTTCCTGATCAACTTCACTCTCTCTGAGGTCTCCTATACCATACTCATCCCAACAAATACTGCCACACCCACCACGTGCCAACATAGAAGTGAGAAACAACACCTTCTATAGAGAACCTTAAAAGGTGTCATCTAAATAGAATTTTATAAACTTTTTTTATACATAAACTCAACCACGAATAGGTTCTCATTCCATACACCACTAAAGTATAGGATGTAGGCCAAATCATATCCTCAAGGATCAAGATCATCTTCTCCAATTTCCCATTGGTTTGTAGATGATACATTATACTCAACTTCAACTGAGTCCCAAAAGACATCTACAATCCTTGAAAAAAATTCAACATAAAACTTACATCCCCATATGATAGGTTACTAGAAGGAAATATATACATATGTATGATCTCCCATATATAAAATTTTCTCAACTCATCTATAGAGTGAGTCTCTCAGATTGGTAATAAATGGGCTACTTTTTTCTATACATCAATCATCACTCAACAACATCATGACTCCTTAAAATACCAGGTAAACCCATAATGAAATCAATTTTTATATAATCCCACTTTCATATAGGCATCTATAGTGTATAAAGAAAACAATTGGGACACTGATTATTTATATTTACCCTTTAGAATGTAATCCATCATGAGACAAAACCATAATGACTCTATGTATACCTGGACACTAAAACTGATGTCAAATGTCATGGTATATCTTCATCAACCTTGGATTCAAGGCCCATTTTGAAGCATATGAGTCTCTCATCAGGTCTTCTCTCATAGAATACAGCCTTAAATCCTTCCATGTATATAGATCAAATAATCTCCATCTACTAACCAACCTCAAATGGGTTCAATACCTACAATCATTCTCATATCACTACACAATCAGGATCTGACTCTTGGTCAGTCTTCACTGGGTCCACTAAAGAATATGTGATAACTAATTCTACACATGTCATTACAACAATATCTGATAATGCATCCAAAATCCACTCATCCATATAACTAATTAGATTTTATCCCTCCTGTGAAGGCTTCTCTCCTAACTCTTGCATCTCTGACATTTTCCTGTAAAGAACAACTACAAAGAAATTTTGTTTATATAGAGAATAAGCCATCTCAAAGTCAAATGTTTGAAGATACTCCACACAATTATTCTATCTCATATTGATACTCTACTAATATAACATATATCATAGGATCTTGTGGGATATGTAAAAAACACCTCTCACCAAAGATATAATATTACTCGTACATCAAATTTTGGACAACAAATAACAACCTTAACTTGTGTGTTAGGTAGTTACTCTCACGGGGTCATAACTGAAGTGACCTATAAGCTACTACTAGATGCCCCTACATCAATACAGCTCCCAAACAAACACTTGAAGCATCATAGTAAACTTCATATCTAATCCCAGTCTCTAGAAATATCAAAATTAGGGTTTTCATCAATCTTATCTTCAGCTCTAAGAAGGCTTGTTCACAAATATCTTTCAACTCAAACTTCACTGCCTTCTTTGTAATCCCTATCAGAGGTGATTAAAAATGTGATAAGTTCTATGTGAACCATCTATATTAACCATATAAACTAATAAAGCTCATTATCTCAAACACATTCCATATATGATCCCAATATATCACTGCCGCTTTCTTCTCTGGTTCCATAGAAATTCTCGCCTAAAAAATTACATGCCCAAGGAATCACACCTCCTGAATCAAAAACTGAAACTTTCACAGTTTGGTATAAATCCAATATTATCTAAGTGTACTCAATATAATATAAGGTTTCCCTAAATTAATATATAAATTCTATGGGTATATAAGTATATCATCAACAAAATACCATAATTAAGAAGTTGAGATACGAATGGAAGATCATGTTCATCAGAGCCATGAATACAATCAACACATTTTTTTATACTAAAAGGCATGACAAGATACTCATATGGTTTATGCCTACTCTTAATACTATCTTAGAAATATCCTCCTATCTAACCTAAAGATGATGGTAGTATGGTCGTAACTCAATCTTATAGAACCATTGATCTCCCGACAACTAGTCAAATATATCATTGATCCTTGATAATGGGTATCGATTCTTCATGGTTACCTGGTCTAGTTTCCTATAGTCTATACCCAACTAAAGAATATTTTCTTCCTTATTTGTAAAAAACACAAAATCATCCAGGGAAGATGTGCTCATTCTAATAAAGCCTTTCACATCCAAGTCATTGAGTTATACCTTGAGTTCCTTTAACTCATCTGGTGCCATAAGATATTGAGAAATTGATATAGGTTGTGTTCTAATCATTTTTTCTATTTTTTTTCAATCTCAAATTTAATCCCCCTTTTACAAGGGAGACAAAAAAGTCATCGGGGAAGACATACTAATACAATACCACTAATCGAGGAAAGCAAGAGGCTACTACTTTCTCCACTATAAGATCCAAGCATGTTTCTTGCATTGTAATAGCTATAATATGTCTCAGTTTTGGTCCCATTTTTCTTTCTCTAATATCCAACTCACTGGTTAAAAAAACCTTCTCCCCCCTAGTCATAATAAAAAATACAAATCTCCTATAGAAGTCAATGTTTTCCCAATAAATACTCATCCAGACCATGATGAAGATCACATCAAACAGAGTCATTTCAAGAATCATGAAATCCCATTGATTTTTATAGGTAGAAAATACTATGGTATATCATGGAAATCCCTAAAGATGATTTAATTTCCCACACGTGACATTTAATTCATGTGATCTGAGATTAGATTATAAATTTATTCTCCCAAAATAAACTTACTACAAGGGAATACTAAGGTGATAGTGTGGGGTCAAACCCATGAGGACTACAAGAAATTCAACAACCAATCAAATAAAACCCTTTAAGTGGATTCCTTAGGTTCACTCTTCTAGTTTGGTTTTAAATAAGTATATAGAGTTTGGTTTTAAATAAAATAATAAAGAAAGAGATTTTGGTTAATTTTAGGGCTCTCGACAAAAGATAATCCAATATTTAACTTGTAATATTTCTATATCTTAGGATGCAAAGTGGTGAACAAGTCACCAATTGGTTTCGATCAAACCGATTTGATCTACTAATGATGAAACTATCCCATGGTCAGGTTACAAATGAAAAATTAGGTGCATTGCACTTTTATTTTATATATAAAGCATCAAAGGCTAATGGTCATAGTCCATATCAACTCCAATTAGTTTAATTTTATTCAATATCACTTCACATGGTCAAGTTTGTGCAAGAGAATGTGATAAAAAATTATTATCAACCAAATTACTAGACATAGGGTTTCCAAGGTCTAATATAGAAGTTCATTAGGCTCAAAAACACCCCTACTCTCAACTACAAACCCTAAGTGGATTAGTCATGCATGTCGGTGATGATCAAAAGAAATTAAAAATTAATCATGTTCTCCCTAATCATAAAATAGTTTCAAAAGAGACAATTTAGGATTAAACAAGCAAGAATAAATGTCAAACAATTGAAAGCAATGAAAATCTAATAAAAAATAACTTCACATGAATAAATAATGAATAATGAGAAATATGGTAATCAAAAAAAATATGAAACAACCAATAACCTACTGTAAATGAAGAAACGATGTAGAACCATACAGATATCGATGGAGAATGGAAAGCAGGGAAGGAAACAAATGCCAGAAATGAAAGAGGGAATTCAATGGGTGAATAACGAGTGTAATAGGATTAAAAATTTAAAATAATTCAATAAATCAATGAAGTAAAGAAAGAAATATAGTTTAGAATAAAAATTAATTAAAATGACAGAATAAAAATAAGAGAAATGGAAATAGTGTGAAGCTTATGTGCATGGAGGAGCATTAGAAATATTAATAGGCATGAGAAGTACATGACACATAATCCATGCACGTTTTATACTGTCTTAAGTGACTTTGGTTCTGATATTTTTATGTCATGTAAGCTGGTTTCATGCCGTATATATGAGATTCAATTTTCCCACTGAAGAATAGGTTTGTATCTTTGACCGGGCAAGCCATTAAAACTTGCACGTCATCCAATCTTTACACATTGTGTATGTTATTCACCTTGAGTGAGATTTTCATCTTTTAAATTAGCACGTCGTGTACTGGATGTACCCGTCATGTGTTGTCATTATGTTATTTCATGTCTTCATGGGATGGTATGTGGTCTTGTGGGCATGTTGTGAATGACATCTACACATCATGTATATGATACACAGTGTGTAAAGCCTGTTTTTGGAACTTTTTTAGCATTTATTCCTTTAAGTATGAAATTCCTAATTCATGTAAAAACAAACCAAACCCCAATGAGTTATTGAATAAAACTTGAATAAAGATTTAAATAAAAGTGACCAATCTGTATATATAAATTCAACTTATCAAATTCCCCCACACTTGAATAATTTCTTGTCCTCAAGAAAAAATAATAATCTTAATAGGGATTCCAAAAGAATCCATTTTATAAATATGAAATGATTATTACTATTAGTAAAATAAAACTAAGGATAAGAGAAAAAATTAACCCTCTAGAATCCATCCTCCAGAGAAAATCAATCATACCTCATAGTTTAGTTCTTTATCCAGATTATTTATTCTTTTAATTACAATTTCATAAATATTTATTAAATTAAATATGCATTTTATAATTTATCTCACTATGAATTTCCTCTCATCACTCGTGGTAAAATGTCACTAGAGTTATGATCATAACCTAAATACATGTTCATAATCGTAGGCTTTCATTTTTTCTATCATCTCCTCTTCGTAAAGACAAATATAAAATCAATCATAGGGATTTCTAAAAAAGGGTTCAAATGACTCTAAGGAAGAGGGACAGAGGGTAGAAAGTGAAAATCAAGATCAAAATATGGTTAGACCTAAAGTATAATTCATGATAAATGTAAACAATGAAATGAAGTGACTTTTCCAATATCAAAATATATCAATTCTCTAAGAATCTCAAGCAGATTCACAAGTATATTAATTATGTATCAACAATGTACTTCATGCCTTTATTTTTAATTTTATTTATTTTTTAAAATTCATGTTTAGGATAGATCTCACATCCATCCCCTAAGCACATATGATCCATCAAAGGATTCTTCAGTTTGGAAATAGTAATTTTTGACATTCCTAATACAAAACCCAATATATTTTTATTTATTATATATATAAAGGAATATGGTAGGCCTAAAATGTAAGAAGTAATCATGGACCACATCATATCAGTAGTGAATGTTCCATAGTAAATCTCCTCAATATAAACATCATGTTCCCATCAGCTGAAAATTTCCCCACAATTGTTCAAAGGATAATCATGCATAACACCAAGATCAAGGTAGGAAGGCATAATCTACATGAAACATATCTATACTAATATGGTTATTCATGGTTTTTATGGGATAAATAAGGAAAAAATTAAGGTAGGTCTTAAGAAATATTAGCTCAACAAATATTTTCTCAATTGTATTTGTTCTGTTAGAGCGTCAATAAGATCTCAATGCAAGTTATGATAGTTTTACATGCCTCATGTGTCTATCAAGAAATATGCTCAGAAAATAATATAAAATAATAGGTATATAATCTTCTCTAGAATTTGTGTAAATAAAAAATAAAAAAAATCACACTATGTATATTATCAAGTAATAATTCGATCAAAAAAAATTCAAAAAATTTGAATTTAGATTAAATTACTAAACTCAGCAATCATAATAAAAATCTAAACAATAGTGAAACTTGGATTTCACTAATTGTGAACCAAAATTTATCTTTTATTTAAATTAATATAATTATTTTTCAGGTATAAATAATTATTTTAGTGAAAATTTCTCCTAGATAAATGAAAAGGATCAATAATATAAGTGTGTCGATAATAAATTTCAAGAAAAAATCCCCCGCACTTAAAATGAGATAGTGTTTTCACTATCCTAGAAAGTATTCTGGTAAATATATCACATATATAGCAAAGAAAAAATGAAATGGAAACCTGAAATTAAATTTAGGGAATCGAGATCTAGATGCAATGAGTTTCGTTCCATGGGGAAACTTGGTGGATGTTGATTTTAATATGGGCTACCTGATTAAAGTTTTATAATGAAAAAACATGAACTAGATAAAACATTAGACCATAGGTTTTAAAAAATATGAAAGTAGTGAAATGGGAAGGTTCACACAGTGAATAATAAAGAATACTAACACATATAAATGCATATGGGTGAGTATAGTGAAGTTCTAGGACTTCTTATGAAAAATAAAACTACTAAAAATAAAACAAATTTACTAAGGAAAATATTTCAAAATAAATAAACAAAAATATGGGTTGCCTCCCATAAAGTGCTAACAAAGACATTATCATCCAGAAATGTTTCTGTTTAAGTGAATTTCATAGTGATGAAGCACCCTTTGTGGAAGGGTTCTAGGTAAATTCTTAGCCATTTCCCATTAACCTTTAATGGTGGTTCTTGAGCTTTTTAAATCTCGATAGCTCTATAAGGGGAAACCGTAACGACTTATTAAGGACCCATCCATCTACATTTCAACTTTCCAAGGAAAAAAATTAATATAGAATTGAATAATATAACTTTATCACCAAGAGTGAATATTCGATGTATGATTCAGTTATCATGACAATTATTTTGTCTTTTATTTAAAAATAATAATTCTCATAGGTATCCTTCTTGATTTCTTCTATAGCATCTATTGGGATCATTTATACCTCTTTGGAAATTTGAGCATCCATGTTCAACTTTTTTATTACCCAAAAATATAAATTCTATAATTCCACTGGTATATGTCATGGATTTATGTAAACCAATTGGAATGGACTAGTTCCAATGGTCATTTTTTGGGTCATGAAATATACCTAAATGCATCATCCAATTTTAAACTCCAATCCTTTTTGTTGGTGTTCACTATATTCTCTAGGATTTGTTTGATTTCCCAATTTGACACTTCAACTTTCCTACTTGTTTCTGAGTGTTAGAGAGTACCAATGTTATATAGAATTCCATGCATTTCAATAAATACTTTCATATAATTATTGGTGAAATGAGTTACCCAACCACTAATGAGTAATCATGGAAATAAAAACATGGAAAAAATATTTTTCTTTAAAAAAATCATTACCACTTTTTATGTGTCATTAGTAGTGGCTTCATATTCAACCCATTTTGAGATGTATTCTACACCAAAAAGGATGTAAAAAATTGGATGATAATTAGGAAATAAACCCATTAAATAAATTTACCATATGTCGAAGAGTTCTAATTCTAGGATGGAATTTTGGGGCATTTTATTTCTTTTCCCTATAGTCCCTGTCTGATGGAATCAATCATAGGATTGACAAAATTTCATTTAATATTGATGAGGTGTGGGGTAGAATAGCCTAATTTTGAGGATTTTTTCTATGGTACATTTAGGTCTATGATTCTCTCATGATGGGGACATATGAAACGTGTTAATTTCACTTTGTTGTTCATCCTTCAGAATATAGTGTTGCATTAAGCCATCAGTATAGTGATTAAAAAGAAGAAGCTCATCCCAATGATTTTGTGAGTCTTCATCTACAAATATACTCCTTTGTTGATAAGTAAAATTAGGGTAGATTGATCCTATGGTGATATAATTTTTAGTATCCTAAATCCACAGTCGGTCTTGGGTATTTATCATGATAAGGGTTTCATTGGGGATGTTATATAGGATGTCAAGGTTATCATCATCTTTGATGTTGGGTAGTGGAGGTCTAGATAAATGGTATTCAATGAAATTCTCAGTTCCTTTTTTTCCCTTGATAATTATTTCAAACTCTTACAGTTGTAGGATCCATCATATTAGATATGGTTTGGCATATTTTTTTAAGCAGATATTTAAGTGTTACATGATCAGTGTAGACCACTACTTTATATAGTATAAGGTATGAGTAAAACTTTTAAAAAGAAAATAAGACTACTAGAAATTCCTTTATAGTATTATAATAATCTACATGGGAATAATTTAGTGTTTTTATTGCATAGTAAATAGAACAAAAGATATTTTTTCATTTTTTTCTTATGACTGTGAAAACAGTCAAGTTGTTTTAATTGGACATCAATTTGAAGTACTTAGTACAATATAATGAAATTATGATAGGAGTGGCCACCAGACTTTTATTTAGGGTATTAAATTCTCATCAACACAATTTGGTGAACTCAAAATAGTAAATTTAGACAATGATTGCGTCAAGGGGTGTGCTAATTCCATGAATATTTTAATAAAGCAGCGGAAGAATATTGCATGGCCCAAAAAGCTCCTTATTTCTTTCACTGTTGTAGGCTTGGGTAAGTCTTTTATAACTTTGATTTTAGATACATCAACATCCATGCCTTGTTTGATATTTTATTCCAGAGAACTATGGCTCCTCAGACCATTAATTGATAACTTTCCAAGTTTAATACCTGACATTTTTCTTCATGGCATTGGTAGGCTATATCCAAATTACTTAGGCACACCTCAAAGGATCTTCCATAAACCGAAAATTCATCCACGAATATTTCAATGAATTCCACTACCATATCAGGGAATATATGTGTCATGCATTGTTAAAACTTTTATAGTATATTACACATACCAAATTACAAATGTCTATAGGAAAGGGTTCTAAAGAAGAAAGTGGAATTATTTTTGGAGTGGTCATCTAGATTGACATCAATTTGATTTTATCTTAAATATCTATCCAGGAAACTATAGAATTTTTACACTTCTAGTCTTTCTAGCATTTGATCCATAAAGGGTATAAAAATGATATTTTTAGGTTTCTGTATTGAGTTTCCTATAATCAACACATACTCTCCATCCATTTATGGTTCAAGTAGAGATCACCTAATCTTTATCATTTTTCAAAACTTTTATTCCACCCTTCCTTGGAATGACTTGTAGTGGAATCAACCATTAGTTTTAAGATATTGAAAATATTATTTCATCATCTAGAAGTTTCATCACTTCTTTCTTAACCACCTCTCTAATTGGTGGGGTTATCCTCCTTTTCAGTTGGCTTCTTCCTTTAGCACAATCTTCAAATGAAATTGTGTGTGTCAAGATTGTCGGGTTGATCCCCTTAAGGTCATCCACTCCCTAGGATATTGAGTTTTTGTTTCTTTTTAGGACATCAATAAACTTTTATTCCAATTTTTTAGTTATCACTTATATGATAATGACTATTAGTGTTTTCATGGTCTCAAGGAATGATCATATGAGTGTGATCGATAATGTTTTTAATTCATATGATAATGTCTTAATGAAGGAGTGTATTAATTTTCGGATAGTTTCCCTTGTCAACGGTTTAAAGTGGTTTTCATTATCAAGATCATTATCATTGTCTTTATATAGGGTCAGTATCTCCCTTTCATCCTCAATGATCATAAAATCATCTCCTTTATCTATATAAAATATGGCATGACCGTCAAAAGAATCATCACCTTGCTTGGAACCTTTTCTAAGTTGAACAAAACTTGTTCATCTCTAACTATGAATATTTGTCTCCCTTAGTTAATGTCTATTAAAGCCTTTATAGTGGATAAAAATGGTTGTACTAAAATAATTTGAACATATCCTTCTTCTTCCATGTACAAAATTAGGAAATTTGTAGGAAAGATAAACTTTACAACTCTAACTAACATATCCTTGATAAGTCCTTGAGGATACTTGACTGATCAGCTATCCATTTAAAGTACCAATCTTTTCAGTTATAATTTTTCAAACCCTATATACTTGAAGACACTCATAAGAATGATATTTATGCTCATGACTAGATTTCATAATTATCTTTTGAAGTTGCATGACCATATGGTTCAAGGGATTCAAAAACTTCTAGGGTCTCGCATCTTTTGTAGAAGCTTATACTAAACAACGACAAAGCATTATTCATTTAGGTAGATGACTCCTAGGTCTTCCATATTTCCCTTTTTGGAAAGTACACTACAAAAAACAGATCTTATAGTGGCGGTTTTTTTATCTAGAAGTATTTTAAACAGTCGTTACATGGTTCTATGATGGTTTCAAAAAACCACCACTAAAATTGGTGTCGGTAATTAACGCATGGTGGTTTCTTCTATTTAGTGGTGTTTTTTGGAAGTTTTTTTAGAAGATGAATTTCACAGCAGTTTTCTTTGTTTTAGTGGTAGTTTTTTTTTAAAAAAATGGATCTACCAGTCGTTTTCAACCACCTCTAAATTTTGTCCTTTTTACCAAAAAAAGAAGCCACTAATATGAATAAAACCACCACCAAGTAAAATTTTATCATATTTAGTAGTGGTTTCAACCACCACCCCTAAAAAATACCAACATATATCAGTGATTTAAACCTCCAAAAAAAATATATCTATAGCGGTGGTTTAAACCATTTTTATATCATGAATTAAAAAAACAAGTTGTAGGTTCTGCAACCCTGGAACCTGCAGCCAGAACAAAAAAATAGTGACACTAAAAATTTTACCAGATCATCGAATATATCATCAAAGTACAAGGAAAACTAAAATTTAAAACTAAATAATCAATGTACATTGATTCACATCAAAACATAAATAAGAAACACATTGAAAAAATAATACACTTCTCAATACATTGAAAGAATCAAACAAAACATAACACATTAAAAGAATCGACCTATATGTAAAAGAGAGATAAGAAAATAAACATCATATATGATCATATAGAAATTTAAATCTCCATAGCCAGTTGAAACACAACATATAGACACATTGTTATTCAACACATACACAGGGAACCTATTGTCCTGATCCCATCTAAAATATAATAAAGAGATAAAGAATACCTACATTGGATGTACTGATACATGAAAAAACACTCTATAATAATCAATGTACAAGGATGAAATCTTATTTTCATCCTCTCTATCTCCATCTCTACTTCCTGCTACTAGCACCTATAAGAAAATTATGTTGAAAATTAAACAATGTTGTATATTTATATTTAAACTTAAAATCAATAAATTTTTGTGAACTAAATGATTTTTAAGTTGTGTGATTTGCCTTCTCACCACCAGTCATCAATTGTAATCCATGTTTATCTTCCAAATACCTCATATGGTAATAGTCTGAAACCCATCCATGCACTCGACCAGGATTCTCCTTCCCAAGGACTTTACTAACTGGGTCATCCTGGGAGACTATGTTGAACTATGTGGGATTGGCATCCCATAGTTATTTAATTTTTACCTATAAATCAAATATCATTCATATTAAAAGTAATATATATAAACATAGTGAAAACTAAAAATAAGTTATTATAATGAAATATTAATTCATACACCAACTTCATTGGAAATCTCATTAACAAAACTCCTAACAGATTTTTTATGAACATTCAATCACACTTCTGTTTGGGATTCTTGGTGGCCTAAACATGATGAATAAATTAAATAAAGATAAATCAAAAATTTAATATATTAAATAGATAACATTGTATAATAAATATTTAAACCAATGAAAATATTACCAGAGTCAACCGGGTTCTTGAAAAAATATTTGACCTCGTAGTGTGAGAATAATGCTTCCTTGGCATTCCTGTCATTTAATCAAATAAAATCAAGTACATAACATATATTTTGAAAAATTCATGCAGAAAAAATGGAAGTTATAACATAGGCGTGGTTCAAACAAACAAAATATACATAACAATGATAATGAATGACTTCCCAAATGACATAAGTGGTTGATAAATAAAGGTATAATTTCAAATAAAATCATTTTCTCCTTCAATCATGTTGGTTTCCTACTCCATCATTACTTCATCTACTTCATCCACTCTTACAGGACTAATATTTTTAATATCATGATGGAAAAATAAGTCTACTTCTTGTTGTTGATGGGATTCAATGTCAGAGGTCAAATCTTCCACTTCATCACCCATATCATACAAGTCTCTATTTTACGTGATCAACTACACTCCACCTTTCATCCACGACATCTTTCACATAATATACCATTTTTTCTTGCAATAATAAGATATATGGATCATGTAGTTCACATTCACCAAAATCCATCAAGCAAGAGAAGTTCGCAGAAGTAAATTGTATGGAATATCTTTTATCACCCTTAAGAATATCCACCCAAATTAATTTGAATAAAACAACTGAAAAATGTATGTGGTAGTTTAATTAGATAATATCAGTCAATATTCCATAGTATTCCACTTCAAAAAATGTAAATATTCCATTATTCTGTGTTTTCAAACCCTCTTCCTGATCAACTATAGGGAATCTAAAGCCATTCACATTGTAAGTGTCTAACTTTCTAGATTGTTTTAGAGGACCTCGAGCAAAGAACATAAAATATTTTGACAACTTTGCTCAAGTATTAGTATTCATGGTCTGAAAATATTAATATACATTATTATATTTAAAAAATATATGTATCAACTTAATATCTGTATTGATTTTAATATTTATGAACTTAAACGTCATGAAAACAATTCTATAAGCTATTTATTAACAAATTTTGTTATAACTTTGTTGTTTAATGTTTGTCCTCTTATTTGTCTCTTTGTTTGTATCCAAAAATCTTCAATAAATGGATCTAAAATTCCACTATTTAGCAGCACATATCTATGTGCCCATAATAATTTCATTTCTATTAGTGTAACATTTCATCTCCTCCCAACTGATCAGTCAATAGTGGGAAAGATTTTTGATTTATGATGTATTTAAAATTGATTTTATGTGTTTTCAACACATCTAAATAGATTTAATCTTATATAAATATCATCCAAATATCTAAAACAAATGGTAAGACACTCCTCTTCTAAATATCCTTCAAAAATAGAGCCTTCAGGTTGAGCTTTATTTTTCACGTATGATTTCAAATACCCAATATATCTGTGAAATAAAATAAAATAAACATAATTATGTATTTAATGAAGTTACAAGAATTTATTAATAAAATTAAAAACATATAAATAAAGTACCTCTCAATTGGATACATCCATCAATAATGTACAGGGTCTCCTAATTTAGATTCTTTAACCAAATGTACAGTTAAATGCAATATGATAGTAAAAAATGACGAAGGACAGATCATCTATATTGCACAAAGTATCAATAAAAATATCTACTAAATGTTTTCAAGTTGAAATTTATGTAGATTTTTCTCACATAGTTTTATGAAAATTGTATAGAATTGGAGTACAACAGAAGTAATTTTTCAGGTAATAATGTACGCAATGTCAGTGGAAGTAACTGATGTAACAAAATATATGAATTGTGGTTATTCAATCCATGTAACCTATGATTCTTTAAGTCAACACACCTTGAGATGTTATGTGAATACCCATCATATACCTTCACGTGTTTTAAAATTCAAAATAGTGTACCTTTATCCCTATTTTTCATTGAAAAAAAATCAGATCATACTTTTCATTCTCATCTGGCTAGAGACCATGCTTTATGTTCATTTCTTATAAGTATTTCCAAGAATTGAGATGATCCTTCGACTTTCCATGCTCATTAAGAAATGTGAATATCAAATTTTCATAAAACATCTTCTCAATATACATCAAGTCAAGATTATTCTGCAACAAATTAAATTCCCACTACAGAAGTTTGAAGAATATACTTTTTTTCTTCCATTTTTGTGGTCTGATTTCACTTGATGATGCACTTTGAACATGTTAGCCACTATCATTTAAATGATGCACCTTCCTGAATTTTTTTTCAACATTTCCATGTTTTCTCAATTTTTTAGAACCTGTTAACAACTTTGGAGGTAGTCTATGATCAATGAAACCGTTGAATTTTGACTTGTTCAATGCAAATCTATGAGATACATCGAGAAATCTTTGATGACATAAGAATCACCATTTCCTATTATGAGTTAGCCTCTTAGGCTCAAAATAAAAGTTACAAACAAGACAATCCAAAACCATGTATGTGTTCCATCCAGATAAATACCCAAGTCTAGGGAAGTCCCTAATAGACCACATTAGAGCAGCTTGCATTTTAAATATTTTTCTAGAAGATGCATCATATATATCAACACTTTTTCTCCATAACTCCTATAATTATTCAGTTTAAGGTTGCAAGTATACATAAATATCATTTCCAGAAAATTTCGTTCTAGGAATAATCATCGAAATGGTAAAAGAGGTTTGTTTCATACACATCCATTGAAGAATATTGTAAGGGATCAAAAAAATCATCCAAATGCTATAACTGGTACTCAAAGTCCCAAATGGGTTGAATCCATTGATAGCCAATCCCAATCAAATATTCCTAGGATTAGATGATAAATATTTATGTAATGAATAAAATTTCTTCCACAATTTCGAATCTCTTGGATGTCGCATTAACCCATCATTATTATTTTCTATAGAATTCTACTTTATGTGTTCGGGGGTTTTCGATGACATGAATAATCTTTGCAATTGAATCCTTAAAGAAAAGTAACACAAAACCTTTGTAGGTGTGTTAATTTTCCACTCCTTCATGGTAGTATATTGATTCAGACTTCCAACATCACACATTGACAGAAATATATAGGAAGAACTTTTTTTTCAATATTATCTGCTTGAATCCTCTCCCCAATAAAGAATACAATCATTGGGACATGCATGAATTTTTGTATAATGAAGATAAATCTTCTTAACAACTTTTTTCATATCATAAAAAGACTGAGGGATATTTTCTTTAGGAAATGAATCATGCAACAATTCCAATATCATGGACATCGCCTTATTTTTAATTCCACATAGTCATTTGATATGGTATCACTTCAGTAAAAAAGAACGTTTTGAATATTTGAAACATCCACTATACAACTCTTGATTTCTATCGTCAACTAAACCATGAAACACATCTATCTACTCAGTGAAGTTTTCTCTTACATTAGTCTCCACAGAATCAAGAGGAGGATCCAATAATATGTTACAATATTTATATGGTTTTCTCATGGTCTCAAAAATAGCACTTGTCACCTTGTTATTTGTAGCACCCTCAACTGGTTGTATTGATATGTTTTGATGTTGATGTTTGTGTCTTTAAATTCAGAATGCATCATTAATAATTTTTTCCATTTTATTTTCTATTTTCAATAAAGTTGGGATCTCATTCTGTGGATTGACAATAGTGCTCATCCTTTTTGTAATGTTTGATTCTCCATGTCAAATCCATCAAAAATAATGAGTAGGTAATTTATTCAATATCAAGTTTTCATAAACCTCATCTCTCCCCAACCATCTTCTAAATTTACATTTCAGACATGGACAACTTATTCTCCCCTAAACTGATCAATTGAAATTGAAAAATCTAAAATCTCCTCCAAACCCTTAGCATACTGAGGTGTGTTCCTCGATAATGTGATCCAAAATTTATACATATATATCATAATGTGCATACACATTATAAAAAAATTAAAATATATAACTATTACTAAATAAGAAAATATATTCATATATAAAAGTTGAAAAAAATATATGAATATGTTAAATAACCATAAACTACCTTTTAAATGTACTTATAAGCATATGTGTTATAAGAATTACAGAAACTTATGAAAAATAATAAAACTATTTGGACTATTAGACTATGTCGATGAAGAAACTGGTGTAGAGTAGTGAACTTCAACCCTTATTTAATTGATACAGAACAAGGAAATCTTGGTCAACTATAAATGCATCATCAAATCACTATAATAAATCCATGAAGTTTTAAATGTCTTTCTTATTATTTATCCACTTATTTCCTTAGCTTCAATTTATAGAAAAAACACAAATGGATAAAATTATTTATAAATCCATTAAATCTTCTACACATGGTTGTTTCATAATTATTCATCACACATTTAAAACTCAAAAGTTAGAAATTATAATAGAAACGTATTACTGTTTAAAGTATCACGCTGAAATTCAAAAATACTCAATGTATTTCAGTCCTGGTATCATTTTCGAGTGACATAAGATTTATACCATTCAAAAAAATGACATGACCTACTACTTAAATATAAAAGGTAAATGTTATACCTATATATCCCATGTAAAGGAAAAATAATTTTTTCATAGGCTGCCTAAGGGTACCTCATAATTTTTATAATTTTCATAAAGGTAACCTTTAAAATATACGGCTCACATAAAGATAAGATGCATTTTACACATGATGTATGTTGGTAAATTATAATGATATGTAAGGGTAAAAAATATATATAATAATTTTATAAGGATAACTATTAAATTTGTGTAATGGTAAGCTTTTACTTAAAATTGTCATGTAAAGGTAACTAGAAAAGTTGAATAAAGGCACTGAGAAGTTACATAAGGGTAATAAGAATTCTCTAAATCACATGTAAAGGAAAAACATAAATTCCATACACTATTTAAAGGTTTATAGTTCACTACACATGGGAAACTTACATTCTTTCATGCTGCTTAAGGGTATCTTATATAAGAACCCAGTTCTTATTTTGACGTACAATTTTCTTCTATTACTTTTCCTTGAGTTCTGTTTTTAAAAAACAAGGGGATACTGGGAAATGGTTGTCTTTGGAGAATACGCTGTGTAATCCTATATACACATTTTGTAGTATGGATTTGTAGTATAGGGATACTTGGTGTGTGAGCATATTGTCGTGGGAGAGAAGAGAAATCCACTACATGTCGTTTACTTCTAAGTACACGCCGTGTGGTCATGTTGGTAGGTCCATGCGAGATGTGTAAAGTAAGTCAGTGAATTTATGAAAAGTAAAATAATATAAACACCATGTATATGGACTTACAATCCGTTTACTCATAATTTTTTGGCTTAAAATAGGAATAATCCTCTTTTTTTCTTCTTTTGGATAGAGGAGTCGCTAGGTGAAGAACAATGAGCGTTGAGAGTTCCTTCTCCTTCCATTTCGTCATCCAGAACCTAATTCGAACGTTTTTTATCTTATTGGGATCCTCTAAGTAAGATATTTCTTCTTCTAGATCCATTCTTCCTATTTTATATTCATAAGGATGTTATTTAGGGTTGAATTGTTTTCCCTCTTTCTTAGATCTACATCGTTCTAGGATGATTAAAGGGCCGGTGTCGGGGTATATTTATTGCATAACATCGAGGTAGGTGGTCTCGTGTCATTCTCTAAATTTTGAGCAGAATATATGTGCCAAAATTCCATTTTCCCTTTTTAGAGTATTGTTTAGTTGTTAAATTATACTGTGTTAATACCAAATGATGTTTAGGTAATTTATTACTTTAAATTGAAGCATGTATTGTTGGTTGATTGATTTAGGGAAACCCATGGGTGTGTTTCCCTTGGATTTCCATTTGGTCAATAACACCTTTGAGGCTTGTATAGTTTTTTCCAATTGGGGTTGTAAAAAATATATTGATGATTATATGAATTTCCCACATTATATGATTATGTTAATTCCATGTGATGGTTTAATTCACATGTGTTGATTTTGAAATGGAATGTGGATTGATTAAAAGAGGTAATTAGAAATGGGTGAGCCATAGTCTCAGTTAAAAGACAAGGTTGGGCTCATGTGACTAATTGCGCCTTGTTTACCTTGGGTGAACCACTATCTCAATTAAAAGATAATGTATAGACTCAAGAGGTTAATTACTTAAAGGTAGTGAGTGAGCCATGGTCATGGTGGTCAGGCTCACTGAATCCTCTTCAGAAATGTCAAGCGAACCAAGAATCAACTGAGGGATACCCAGGATGGGATCTTTTGAAAAATGTTGAAATGCCGATATATCAGGTTTGACCCTGACTGTTTATTCATGCCTACGGTAAAGTGTTCATTGTGCCTATGGGTGAGATGCAGAAATGGTAATTAATGAAGTTAAATGACTTATGATTCACCTTCCAAGCCAAAGCACAATATTAGATTCAGTCTTCACATATACTTATCTAGATGGTCTTTGGAGACATCTACTGTGTTTACTTCTATACAGGGGTTTGGTAGACTAAGTTTATACCTTGAGATAGTTGTACTTAAATGAAATTGAACTGCTAACAAACATGAAAAGAATAAATGGATACTAAGGTTAGATGGATAGTTTATTGTTGAGTACTTACTAGTTAATGTTTTCCTTTTCTACTATTTCAAATATTCACTTATGGTTAGGCATAGATATTTGGTGGTTTCATATTGAGATTTACTTCTCACACCCTATTTGGGTCTTTCTGTGGGCCCAAAGAGAATATATTTCTATAGGTGTAGATAAGGGCAATGCCCCCTACATAGTTACCTGATTTATTCTTAGGAGCAGGAGAGCATGGCACCAGGCCAAGGCTTGCGATGTTGTTGAGTTTCATTTGGTTTTACCATACTTTGGTATTGTGTTGTACTTTTTTGTAGTGTATATTGTTTTTTTTTCATATAAAATGTGACATACTGCATCATTTTAATATTATATGCCTTCTGGTTAAATTTATCTTCCAGTATTCAGTTTTTTACTTCAGATGCATGTTGTTTATTGCTTCTGTTATTTGTTATTGTTTTATTCCACTGTGTTACACTCTGTCGATGAGGGCATAGTTCTTTCACTATCACACATTAGGCCATTCCTGCTAGTCGGAAGCCTCTAGGATTTGGGGAATGTGCTTGAGACCATGTGGTCAACCGGGTATGGGGCACCGTTTAATGGCATCCAAATACGAGATGTTACAAAGTGGTATTAGAGGAGATTTTTCTTTTCTGCTTTGTCTTTCTATTTGGGGCATATAGATAAGGTTAAAAAGGAATAGGTATTTGGTAATTAGTTTTTCCTAAGAGTAGCTACACATCGTATAGGGAAAATCCAAATTTCCTCGAATTGACCTGTGATCTTTAGATTTTGAGGTATTACAGTTCATTCGATTTCACCGTTGTGTGATGCAATTGATTTATGATATTTTTATTGATTCAATTATGGGTTCAATTTTAGTTTAAACTCAATGAGATGAGGGTTTGATATCTCATACATCATATAGACACTTGTTAGAATCACATTCCATGCATGATGCCAGGTATTCTAGGATGAATTAGTTATCGTATGTTGTTGTGATAGATGATTTTATAGGTACCCATGTTGTTGTGATCGGTGTATTGGTACATTCTATGGTTTAGATTGAATAAATTCCAAACTTTGGTTCTTGAGGTATCTGGGACCTATAGGATCAGAATTTTGTGGATCATGTTTCAAATTTTTATCTATAATTGTACTATGAAATGTTTTCTCTGGGTTCCAAACTTTGATTCGTGGGGAGTATGGTCCCTCAAGGATCGGAATTTGGAATCCTGTTGGTTGGTTTTTCTACAAAATATGGGTTTTTTGGGAAATCTGGAGTTTCTATACTACAAAATCTAGTATACAGGGCTTGTAGTTTAGCATAACACATCATGTGTTCTTAATTTTTGGGGAAGAAGGTGTTCCAAGTTTAAAGAAGAACACGTTGTGTACCATGTGCACACATCTTGTATTAACTAATTGTGTAATAGGTTGTCTGAGAGGAAATATAATTTTTGGAGTTCGGATAAGAACACTCCATGTATCATGTGTACACACCATGTATCCCTTGATCGTGTAACCTATCATGTGAGAAGGGGACATGGGTTTTTGAGCTTTGAGAAGGACACACCGTGTAATGGCAATACACGCTGTTTGGAAGTCAACCATGTGTTCGACCATGTGACTAACGAAACGGGTGGATGAAAACTTAGAAGTAAACGTCGTGTCGATGGTGAACATGCCGTGTAATGTTATAACAATAGAACCGTGTAGTTATAGTCGTGACGAAGTATCTGGGCAGGGAGAAAAATTCAAGTACACAGAGGAACATGCCATGTGTGAGGTGTGTTACATGGTTATATTGGGAAGAGATACACGCCCATGTAAAGGCCTAGGAGAACATGTCGTGTATGGGGTTATACAAGTCATGTACCCCTATTTTGGAAGACTTGAATGATTTCCTTTACCAGTTCCATTCTTTCAATTCTGAGTAATAGTTTCCTTTTTTATTAAGTCAGTACTGAGTCGTGTGTGCCAAACTTGGTAGAGTCATGTCGGCATGACAACCACAAGTGGTATGCCATGAGAGAATCACTGAGAATACTCTAGAAGTGGTGGTCCATGGGCTACAGATGGATCCTCCAGCTATGTCAGCTGTGACACCAACTGTTATGACAGACGTGGGTGCAGATGCATAGTTCTAAGAAGGTTTTGTAATGTTCATGAAGACCTTCTAGGGAGCACAACAGGCTGCCACATCTATGGCAGAGCTGACACATATATTCTAGTAGTAGCATCTGCCTACTTTTTCAGGGGAAGGTAGACTACAGGATACAGAATCATGGCTACAATCAGTGCTTACTATCTTTGATCATCTAGAGACGCCTCTCAAAAGTAGGTTCAATCTCACGACCTATATGTCACGTGATTCTTATAAGAGGTGGTGGGATGTGATCACTCTGGCAGGGCGTCATCATGACATGACATGGGAAGACTTTCAGGCATCCTTCTATGATTATTATTTTTCCAATATGTTGAGGGCCAACCAATCCAAGGAGTTCATGAACCTGAAGTAGGGAACACTATTAGTTATGGATTATTCTTCCCGGTTCACGGAGCTTAAGTGATTCGCACCTATTCTGATGGGTGATGATGTATCGAAGGCTAGAAGATTCGAGGATGGTCTGAGGTTTGACATCTGATCCTAGTTGAATATATGGATGCCTTCAATCTCTTCTATTGTTAATCAGGCACTGATTACTGAACGTAATTTACGGGAAGCTGGAGGTGCGAGCCAGGGCGGTTTGACACCAAAATCTGGTACTATCTAGACCAGAATCAAGAAGAGTCATATAGATATTTATTGTATGTAAATGGGTAGTCAAAATATATATTTCAGTATTCAAGTGAGGTGCTTCTAGTTCGGAAGGATTTGGAATACTAAACCTCAGTGACCAAAGGACCCTGTACAGTTCTGAGCTTGCAGAAAGATGGTCCATCTACAACGATTTTACAGGACGTTTCCACCGGGGGCTAGTGGGAGGGGTTCTGTACAGACTCCACATGCAGAAGTAGGGTAAGTAGATTATCACCAATCTGGAAACTAGAATCCACCAGCGTGTTCAAGCCAAGGCAGTGGTCATGATCGTAATATCCAGACCCCAGGATCTCAGTGACAGTACGGTAGGTTAGCTTAGGGTATCCAAGCAGTGTCTCAGGGCGGTGGAACAAGTTAGACTTATGAAGTGAAATGGACCTACCAGGAGTAGAATCCTGGACCTTACACTGTTAGTGGT
Organism: Viscum album; assembly: GCA_963277665.1. NCBI lineage: Eukaryota > Viridiplantae > Streptophyta > Magnoliopsida > Santalales > Viscaceae > Viscum > Viscum album. The sequence goes on from OY728146.1 coordinate 388,385,204, forward strand.
ACTATTCTAGTTGCCTCTATTCTATCTTCTACACTTTTCGATACAGGCGCTTCACATAGTTTTATATCTATTATTGTTGTGGATAGCCTTGGGCTCTATACCTTTAATTATTTTGATGTTATGATGCTAGACACTCTGTTAGGGATTATAATGGTATGTGTTCCTTAGTGCAAGGAGTGACCCTTGAGATCGGTAGCTGTTACTTTCTATGGAACCTCTATGTCTTAGAGATAATGGGATTTGATTTCATTCTCATAATGGACTGGTTAGTCTCCTTTTGATCCTTTTTAGATTTATATCATCGTAGGGTGAGTTTCACATCACCAGAGGGAGAAGAGTTTCTACATAAAGGTGAATGGGATGTCTAGGAGATACGGGCTTGACCTGAGGATCGTGGGTTGGGCGTCACGACAGCCCATATTGTGATTTTATATCTAAATGATTAGGGAACATGTCTGGAGAATTTACCAATATTGGTTGATCATTTCAGATACATTTTTTCGAATGACTTTTCAAGATTACCTCCTATCAGAGAGGTGGATTTCACTATCGATCTAGTGGTTGTAGTTTCATTGGTATCCATTCCTCTTTACAGGATGGCTACGACAGAGTTACAAGAGTTCAAGAGGTAGCTGGAAAATCTGGAAGCTAAGGGTTTTTTCTGACCGAGTACTTTTCCTTGGGGTTCACCAGTATTTTTCATGAAAAAGGTGGACGGTACCCTTAGTCTATGCATGGATTATTGGAAACAGAACAAGTTGATAGTTCAAAACTGATATCCCTAACCACAGATAGATGAAATTTTTGATCCACTTTGAGGAGCTCGAGTGTTCTCAAAGATTGACCTAATGTCAGGATATCGCTAGGTATGTGTTCGACCGACACACATACCTTGGAAAACATTTCAAAGCAGGTGTGGTCTCTATGAGTACTTGGTTTTTCCTTTTGGTCTAATGAAAAAACCAGCAGTTCTCATGGTTCTAATGAACTGAGTGTTCCATCCTTACCTTGATTATTTTGTGGTGGTTTTCATGGAAAATATCTTTGTGTACTCTCACAATCGACATGACCATTCCAAACACTTTAAGATTGGTTTGAATACACTTAGAGAGCATCAGTTATATTCTAAGATCACAAAATTCCACTTCTGGATGAATTAGATTCACTTCCTGGGTCATTTCACCTTAGAGAAATAAGAATCAGTGGACCCATAGAATGTGAGAGCAGCAGTTACCTGGGATCACCCCAAGAATATTTTAAAGGTACGAAGTTTCTTGGGGGTATCTAGCCACTACAAGCGTTTTAAAAAGTACTTATCACGCTTAGAAGCACCGATGATGAGCTTGACCAATAAAGGCATAAAGTTTGAGTGGTCAGATTCTTATGACACATACTTCCAGGAGTTGAATGGACGAATGAATTCAGCCCCAAAATTCGTATTTCTAGATATGGGTAACAGTTACACTGTATATTGTGATGCATCAGGTATTAGGTTGGGAGTACTGCTTATGCATGGGGATTGAGTAGTTGCATACAGGTCTTGGAATTTTACGTCACATAAGAGGAATTACCTGACGCATGATCTCGAGTTAGCTGTGGTTGTACATGCTTTGCGCAGTTGGGGGCATTATTTATTGGGAGAGCATTTTGTGGTGTACACGGACCACAATAGTCTAAAATACATATTCACTCATCATTATTTGAATCTAATATAGTGAAGGTGGGTGGAATACCTTAAATAATTTTATTTTGAGCTTGCATATACACCTAGAAAAGGCAATGCAGTGGCTGATGCATTGAGCAGGAGGACTTAAATACAGGCAGTGCAGGAGGCCAGTGGTGAGTGTTAGTGTAACTCCATGACCCTAGAAGTCTAGAGTCGGTGCATTATTTTAATATATTGGAATGATTACAAGGAATCAAGTCCTGAAAGACCGATCAGTTTAGCAGTCTTGGAAAATAGATTACAAACATGAACGTTACATTACACATTTGAAAATAAAACACAACATAAATGATCCTTTGAGAACTCCATTAATCCCCTAGATTAACCCTACTTATCAATAATAATACACTTCATGGAATATTGGGAAAATAAAATATAAGAAAGGGGTGAGCTCAGATTCTCATTAAGGATAACAATATATCAGAAACATTCATAAATAAGCATAAAAATTTAAGGCAATGTATAAGACTAAAACACGAGCCTTTTAAACTTATACTTCATCATAATATGGAAAAGATTAATCAAATAATTCCATTTACTTATTCACATGGATATTCTACTAGTTAATAATCACATTTAATATCAATAGACTATTTCATAATGATGGAATGCATAATGTCATACTTCATAACCACATAGTTAAGGCCTTATGCCAAGACTACAAATAATATTTTTTCAAGAACTTGTGCTAAGACACTAGTTTGTCTCATGAGACCTACCAATTCATCGAGGAGATATAGCAGGCTCCACCCATCACTTACTAAGTCCAATGCATTTTTCATATGAAAATTTTAAAACATAACATCAACATTCGTATTAAAACTAGCATATGAAATGTCAATACTTAAACCATAAACCATGAATGGTATAAAAATATCACATCCATAGTAAAACATATCATAACTCACTCAATACAATATGGAAGATTTTATTATAATAAATCAACCTCGATCAAGAATAATATATCATAAAGGATATTGACATAGTTGAAAATGACCACTAAAAAACTTTGAGAGAAATATCCCTTTTCAAGAAATCATATAAAAGTCACAAAATTTATAACGGAAGTCATTTAAAATATTGTTTTGAATCAAAGTTTCCCATACCACTTTCAAGATTCTGAAAGGAATTAACATTTAAAAACATTCATGTCCATATAAATAAATCCTTAAAACCATTTTGAAAACATGGACATTAATGAGAAAGGTTTAGAAGAATAAATCTTTAAAAAATTTAAAATGATATTTTAGTAAAAAAGACCCTTAAAAATAAGCCCGTTGAAAACTCTTTTATGAAGCATGGACATGGATAATAAATATGTCCCATTAAAAACTTACAAATAAACAATCTCGAATAATAATGAGATTGAGAAATTAACCCTTACCTTGTACTATTCCTTGGTCGAGGGTACCTTAACCTCCTATATAATATTTAAATCATTTTTATTAAATTATACAATAATTATATACATAAATATTATATCATATATGATCTTTTAATATTGCTTTTTTAATAATATTTCAGTAGTATCATCATTTTTGGTGTTAACTGATTCATTTTTCTTTATATGCTTGGTTACGTAATCCATGTTTTTTATGGATAGGATGTATTTTATTCATATCTATAATTTTATTAAGTTCTTAAGAATTATTTTTAATAATAAAATGAAAATTATTCTTGAATGATTACGATGGGGAATGAATCTCATCGCGTTCGTGGAGACGGTAATCTGTACGTACACACGAGCGATAATATCACTATATTGATGGTGAAATCGTATGTAATTGGATGTTATATCATATATAAATAATTATTAACATGTTATATTTATTATTTACATCAGTTATACTCATTATTATACACATCTGAATAATTTAGTGTTTCAATAACAAACTACACCACGACATGGAGACGGTAAGTCGTACGTACTCACGTATGGTGACTTTGTCATTTATAGGATGGATAGAAAAATGAATATAGTTGTATCATATTTATAATAATATAATGGTATGTAAAATTTATTGGATTTATTATTTTGGTATGGAAACAACAAATAAAGAGGAAGTGGAAGAAGAAAATAACTTGAAAGAGGTGGTGAAATTATTACCTCTTCTTCGGGTGTTTCCTTTCGAGTTGATCAAAATAGATCCTTAGGTTGGATTTCTGATCAAATTAAGGCCTATAGGTTGAAGTGAGGGAAGTTGGAAAGATATTTTTGTAGGTTCTGGCATATCCAAATGGCTTTGGAGGTGTGATTTTGAGAGGAGAAGTTCCCTTTTATAAGAGGGGTGCGGGTCACTTTAGGAAATGATTAAAATATTAATTTATTATACAATCATATGCGGTTTATAATGGCTCCAAATGAATTTATTTTGATCCTTAGGTGGTTATGGGTCAAAATTATCTCAACAAATAGGTTTTAGACAAGTTTATGTTACCATTTCAAACTTTTCGTTTAGATTTAACTCTCAGTTAAATAGTTTAACTTTTACCATGTCTTCTTGTATTCTAACACTATATGGTTAATAAACATACTCTAGACTTCCAAGAGAACCTAAAGTGGTTCATTAATGACATATATAATATTATTTAATCCCTTTGGGGGAACCTTAGATTTTTAGAAATATTATATCAACCAATAATATAGTGTTTGTTTTAAAAATTAATTTATGTCAATTTTGACACTATTTGGTATTTTGTTTTTGTGAAAGTCGTAACAACCTTATCACTTCAAAGAAAATTTATCAAATCAACCCTAACATGTCATATTAACCTATAATATTAGTGAAGTTCATCAGAAGTCTCAAATTACAATTTTTTGGATATTTATAATATCAATCATTTTAATATTTCATTAATAAGTTAATTCATGCATCATCATTGTGTCAAAAATAAATTAAATAATTTATGTCTAAAAATTTTAAATAAAATAACATTATGTATGAAATATTATTATCTTTATAATGAATATTTATAGTCGAAATTATCTTATGTATAACCTTATATTAAAAATGGTTTAGTTAATAAACTATGAATTAAACACTTTTAACTCTTCTTTAAATAAAATAATAATAAATGTCCTAATCTAATAAAAGTGGACCTAAAGGATCATATTTTATTCCTAAGTTTGTTTTTGGTTTAATTTCGCTTATCCAGTAGAATTATGGCATGTGTTAGGGTAATTATAATATCATTTTTACCTTTAATTACCCTATTTGCTTTTAACCGTGGTAAATAAAAGTCAAAAGTTACTATTCACCAAAAAAATATTTTCATCTTATTGGTCCACATTTTAATTATTGATATCAACTGTTTCTCTTGGATTTCTTAAATTCAACTCACAGAAGTGGTAAAATTACGTTTTATGCAAATTTTCAAATTCTCCTAGAAGGTGGGTAAAAAAACCTTAAAAGTCCAATAAAATTTTACACATCTCATTTTATTATAAAATGACTTCAATAAATTACATTAAACTTATATAGGTATTATATATATATTTTGACTTAAAATAAATTTAAATGAAATAAATAATTATTTAAATAAAAATTCGGTTTTATATAATAACAAAGTGTTTTTCACTATTCATCAGAAATTTAAAGTTTTTAGAAAAATACCAAAAATTAACCATAAGATAATTTTGATATTATAAATTCTAAAATTTAGTCTATTTTACCAAATTGAAAACATATAAGTTTCATTTATTAATTTAAAATTAATTCCCATTGTCAAAACCAAAAAGTGGGATTTTTTAAAGTAAAAACTATCAAAAGATTGACATGTGTTTATGTCAAATTTAAATGTGAAAATACTTATAATGACCAAAATTGTATTAAATAATAAAAATATAATCTAATTATACTTCCAAACCATTCAAATTTATAATTTAACATTGTATATTATTTTGATTAAAAAAGTTGTTTTCAACTAAAATTTAGTATTTTTCACTATTCACCTAAATATGAAAGTTATCAAAAAAACACCAAAATTTTATCAAAACTAAATTTTTATGTTCCAATTCTAAATAAGAAGTTTATTTTCTCAGATTGAATATATAAAAGTCTCAAATATTTTATTTGAAAAGGGTTCACCATTAAAAGGTGGTAAAATTTCATTTTATGAAAAATACTTCCTTTATCTGAAAAAAACGAAATTGTTCTTATATTATGTCTAAGAAACAAATAATATGGATGTTAAAATTATATGGAATATATAATATTCAAAATTTAGTTAATTCTATTCTTAACCGCTTTTGAACGGCTAGTTTGGTAAGTCGTAGTGAGCTTGAACTTGGTGTTGCATGTAGCACAAGTTATTGAATTACTTTGAAGAGATAACATGCTATGAAATATTGGGGTGTTACATTCTGCCCTATTTCAATAAATTTCTTCCTCTCAATTTCAAATTGTTCTTCAAAAATAAAATGTTAAAAATAGAAAAATACCTTTGTGGAAATCCCACATCATAAATTGGGTTAATAAAATTTAGTCTTAATAAGAGAGAAAGGGAAATGAAAAAGTCACCACCAAATTATGATCTCTATTATTAGAACATTGGTGGAAATTAGATACACATAATTAGATGAAAAATGTAAATATTTATAGGGAGTGATTGAGGTCATCAATCACAAACAAGTGTAAAATTGAGGGTCTTAAAGCCATCAATCTATGATGATTTAAAATATCATCGGTTCAACAAAACATAAGGTATTAGGATAACACATTTTTAGTTTTAAGATCCCTTCCTTAAAGTTTAAGAATTAATTTATTCATAGAATTAGATGAAAAAAATATACATGGGAAGTATATTTTTCTCCTTCAAATAATCCCTACCACAAACTCATCTTTCACTCCAAAAGATAATAGAATTCGAAAATATTCTATTTATCTTAAACGTATAAGGTTCCAAAAATAATGAATTTATAATTTATTTTTTAGACTATTTGAAAAACTACATTATACAAACTAGGACATCATGTATGCCAGTGGTAGGTGATTACCCTTGTCACCCTTCGATTGTGGGTTTAAGTCTTGCGTCCTTGCCGGATGCGATGGGTTGTCGCCCGACCTCCGGGTTGTCCTTTTTATGAAAATCCAAAAATAATATCAAGAAATTATTTAACCTTAAAAATAGTATAAAATATCAAACTTAATCTATTCCAACATTTATACTTATCCACAATACTTCTGTCTGAACTCACAGTCCAAAATTTATAAGGAAGGTCACATAATATACATGTGAATACCTTCATCATGTATTCTCTTAAAACACGGTAACACTCTGAATTTCTATAAAACCTTATTGATTACATTCATGATCCCTTATTCCTTATATAATATTGGATATACATCTTCTATCCAAAATTTTTGTAAACCCCAGCAATGATGGAATTTACAAATCATTAATCAGTTTCAAGGTAGTCAAGAATATCCAATATAATTTATCCAAATCAATCATATATTATTACAAAATCACTACCTCGGTATCATAACCATATTATGGTTTATCTTTCTCTCAACCATATATTTCCCGAAAAATTTAACCTGCTATTGAGTCACTTTTCATGGTTCCACACAATCTCAAGTTCTTAATGAAACAATACTACAGTACAATCCTTATATACTCTACAATTCTTATAACATGTACATCATTAATACAATAGTCAAATGACAATATAGTTTAATAACAACATAAGAACTATAATCAATACTCTTCATCATCAGTAGTACTATAACTTGATTATTATCCAATAGCAGTATTTGGGGTATACTCTAATGATTTGGACATTGATTTGCATAGTGTCCCAACTCCTTGTAGATGAATCATTATACATTTGAAACCTTTTTCTTACCCTTGTATTCATATACTTGGTGTCATTTTTCTCCACACTTATAACAATATCTCATTCCCTTCAAGAATTTACCAAGGTGATTCTTTCCACAGTTATCACATATAGGAAAATCCTTCTTTCCCCTCTTTCATTTATTCATATTTCTCTCTTCCATCATTTCCTTCTCTTACTTCCATTCAAATATATAGGACTCAAAGAATTCTTTACATATATTGTTAACACATGATACTACTTATTTATATGATGAGAATACATGGGAGACTATTTTCCTTTTAAATGTTGTCTTAATAACATGAATGATATGATCCTTCTTAATATTTCAATCATACATTTTTCTGGAATTCTCATTTATTCTACTAGGAGCAATATCTAAACAATGGCATACACTATGTTAGTTTATGAATCAAAATGAATAATTCCAAACTATTAAAATACCTAACATAAATTGAAAATATTATGCATATAATCTATAATCATAAAATGTTTTCTTTGAGAAAGTATTTACTCTTAAATCCTTCATAATGGATTATAATAAAAAAATTTAATTATCTTAAGCATATCCCCCAGGAGTGTCGTAACCAAGAGTGCAGAAAGGCCCATTGTTGCGTACCAGGATACCCCAGGACAAGCTTGAAACTCATTTTCAGAGTTTTCACTCCTAGTTATATTTGTTCCAGAGCCGCCTCTACCTGCTAGTATCCAGACATGAATGTATTGCTTAAAAAATACACAAAATCTCTCTATTACCAAAATTCTAGGAAGTGTTTCTATACTAATCCTCAAATTTTATCTTAGGGTATTGTTCTCTAATAAGAGTTTATTTAAATCTATTTCCAAGGTTGTTGCAAAACTTCTCCTAGTAACAACTGAAATGCCCCGACCCTGGAAGCCCAGATTCAATGCATTATTTTAATACATTGGCATGATTACAAGGAATAAATTCCCGAAAGACTGATCAGTTTAGCAGTCTTGGAAAATAGATTACATACATGAATGTTACATTACATATTAGAAAATAAAACACAACATAAATGATCCATTGAGAAATCCATTAATCCCCTAGATTAACCCTGCTTATCCATCATAATAAAAATCTTGGAATCCTTGGAAAATAAAATATAATAAAGTGGTGAGATCAGATGCTCAGTAAGGATGACAATATAGAGGAAACTTTCATAAATAAGCATAATCATTTAAGGCAATTTATAAGACTAAAACACCAGACTTTTAAGCTTAAACATCATTATAATATTTAAAAGATAAATCAAATAATGTCATTTACTTATTCACATGAATATTCTACTAGTCGAATAATCACAAGGAATATCAATATCCAATTTCAAAATGATGGAATGCATAATGTCAGACTTCATAACCGCATAGTCAAGGCCTTGTGCCAAGACTAAAAATAAGATTTTGTCAAGGCCTTATGCCAACACACTAGTTTGTCTCATGAGACCTACCGATGCATCGAGGAGCTATAGTGGGATTCACTCGTCACTTACTAAGTCCAATGCATTCCTCTTATGAAAATTTTTAAACATAACATAAACATTCGCATTAAAACTAGAATACAAAATGTCAATACTTTAACCATAAACCATGAATGGTATTAAAATACCACATCCATAGTAAAACATATCATAAATCAGTAAATACAATATGGAATAATTTATTATAATAAACCAACCTCGATCAAGAATAATATCCCATAAAGGATGTTGACATAGTTGAAAATGATCAGAAAAAACCTTTGAGAGAAATTTCCATTCTCATGAAATCATTTAATAGACACAAAATTTATAAAGTAAGTAGTTTAAAAGATAGTTTTGAATCAAATTTTCCCATACCACTTTGAGACTTATGAAAGGAATTAACATTTTAAAACATTCATGTCCATATAAATAAATCCATAAAACCATTTTGAAAACAAATACATTAATGAGAATGGTTTATAAGAATAAATCTTTAAAACATTTTAAATTATTTTTTAGTAAAAGAGTACCTTAAAAATAATCCATTTGAAAACTCTTTTATGAACCATGCACATGGATAATAAATATGTCCCAGTAAAAACTTACACATAAACAATCTCGAATAATAATGAGATTGAGGAATTAGCCCTTACCTTGCACTTTTCCTTAGTTGAGGGTATGTTAACCTCCTGTATAATATTTAAATAATTGATATTAAATTATAAAAGAATAATATACATAAATATGATATCATATATGATATTCTAATATTGCTTTTGTTGATAATATTTCAGTAGTGTCATCATTTCAGGTGTTAACTGATTTGTTTTCCTTTATATGCATGGTTACGTAAGCCATGTTTGTTATGGATGGGATGTATTTGATTAATATTCAGAATTATATTAAGTTCATAAAAATTATTTTTAATCATAAAATGAAAATTATTCTTGAATTATTACGATGGGGAATGAATCTCATCGCGTTCATGGAGATGGTAATCTGTACGTACACAGGAGCAACAATATCATTATATTGATTTTGAAATCATATGTAATTGGATGGTATATCATATATAAAGAATCATTAACATGTTAAATTTATTATTTACATCATTTATACTCATTATTATACCCATCTGAATAATTAAGTGTTTGAATAACAAATTACACCACGACGTGGAGACGATAAGCCGTACGTACGCACGTATGGTGACATTATCATTAGTAGGATGGATAGAACAATGAATATTATTGTAAAATATTTATAATAACATCACAGTATGTAGAAGGTACTGAATTTATTATTTTGGTATGGAAACAACAAATAAAGAGGAAGTGGAAGTGGAAGAATAAAAGAACTTGAAAGAGGGTGGTGAAATTATTATCTCTTTTTGAGTGTTTCCTTTTGAGTTGATCAAAAGGGATCCTTAGGTTGGATTTATGATCAAATTAAGGCCTCGAGACTGAATTTAGGGAAGTTTTAAAGATATTTGGGTAGGGTTTGGCTGATATAAATGGATTTGGAGATGTGATTTTGAGAGAAGGGTAATTTCCCTTTTATAAGAGGGGTGAGGGTCACTTTAGGAAAAGATTAAAATATTAATTTATTATACAATCATATTCGGTTTATAATGGCTCAAAATAAAGTTATTTCGATACTTAGGTGGTTATGTGTCTAAATACTCTCAACGAAAAGGTTTTATACAAGTTTAGGTTACCATTTTAACCTTATCTTTTAGATTTAACACTCAGTTAAATACTTTAACTTTTACCGTGTCTTCTTGTACTCTTACACTATAGGGTTAATAAACTTACTCTACACTTTCAAGAGAACCTAAAGTGGTTCATTAATGAAATATATAATATTATTTAATCCCTTTTTCCAAACATTAGATTTTTAGAAATATTATATCAACCACTAATATAGTGTTTGTTTTAAAAATTAATTTATGTCAATTTTGATACTATTTGGAATTTTGTTTTTGTGAAAGTCGTAACAACCTTATCACTTCGAAAAAAAATTATCTAATCAACCCTAACTTGAAATATTGACCTATAAAATTATTTTAATTCATCATAAGTCTCAATTTACATTTATTTATATATTTATAATATCAATTATTTTAATATTTTAATAATAAGTTAATTACTACATCATCATTGTGTCATAAGTAAATTATATTATTTAATGTCTAAAAATTATAAATAAAATACCATTATGTATGAAATAATTTTATATTTCTAATTAATATTTATAGTTGAATTTATCTTATGTATAACCTTATATTAAAAATGGTTTAGTTAATAAACTTTGAATTTAACACATTTAACTCTTCCTTAAATAAAATAATAATAAATGTCCTGATCTACTTAAAGTGGATCTAAAGGATCATATTTTATACCTAAGGTTTTTTTTGGTCGAATTAAAATTATTCAATATAATTAGTACATGTGTTAGGGTAATTATAATATCATTTTTATCTTTAATTTCCCTATTTACTTTTAACAGTGGTAAATAAAAGTCTAAAGTTATTATTCACCAAATATTATTTTCATCTTATTGGTCCAAATTTTACATGATGATGTCAACATTGTGTCGTAGATATTTTAAATTCAACTCACAGAAGTGGTGAAATTAAGTTTTATGCAAATTTGCAAATGCTCCTAGAAGGTGGGTAAAAATGTTAAAAAGTTCTATAAAATTTTACACATATAATTTTTTTATAAAATGACTCTAATGAATTAAATTGAACTCATATAGGTATTTTATATCTATTTTGAATTAAATAAATTTAAATAGAATAATAATTATTTAAATAAAAATTCGGTTTTATATAATAACGCAATGTTTTTCACTGTTCACCAAAAATTGAATGTTTATAGAAAAATACCAAAAAAATAACCATAAGCTAATTTTGATATTACTAATTAAAAAATGAAGTCTATTTTACCAAACTCAAAACATATAAGTTTCATTTATAAATTTAAAATTAATTCCTGTTGTCAAAACCAAAATGCGGGGTTTTTTTAAAGTAAAAACTATCAAAAGATTAACATGTGTTTATGTCAAATTTAAATGTGAAATTACTTATAGTGACCTACATTGTTTTAAATGATAAAGATATAATATAATTAGACTTCAAACCCATTGAAGTGTATAATTTAACACTATAAATTATTTTTATTAAAAAACTTGTTTTCAATTAAAATTTTGTATTTTTCACTATTCATCCAAATATGAAAGTTATCGGAAAAACACCAAAAATTTATCAAAACTAAATTTTTATATCCCAATTCTAAAGAAAAAGTTTATTTTGTCAGATTGAATAAATAAAAGTGTAAAATGTTGGAGTTAAAAAGGGTTCACCATTAAAAGGCGGTAAAATTGCATTTTTTGAAAAATACTTCCTTTATCTAAAAAAAATGAATTTGTTCTTATATTATGTCTAAGAAAAAAATAATATGGATGTTAAAATTATATGGAATATATAAAATTCAAAATTCAGTTAATACTATTCATCATCGCTTTTGAAAGGCTAGTTTGGTAAGTCGTGGTGTGCTTGAACTCAGTGTTGCATGTAGTGAAAGTTATTGAATTACTTTAAAGAGATAACATACTATGAAATATTGGGGTGTTATAGGCACCTTATGGCCTTGTTCTCTGAGATGTAGTTTGAGGTGCATTACAGTCAGGGGCAGACTTTTCTTTCATAATTATATGTTACCTCTACCCTATAGGATAGAGTGAGGATGAGGAAGTTATCTAATTATAAAGGCCTAGTTCTACGGGAGAGTGTTGCAGGTGGGGACCCTCCTCTTGGATGGACGATAGGTGAGGATGAGGTTATGCGTATCCATAGACGTGTGTGGGTTCCAGGGGATATATGTGAGGAGATAATGTTGGAGTTCCATGCTTCATCTTGGGCAGTGAATCTCAAATTCACCAAGATGTACCGTGACATGCTCCTTCAGTATTGGTGGCCGAGTATGAAGTGAGAAGTAGATGGTTTTGTAACAAGTTGTTCCACTGATTAGCAGGTGAAGGCAAAACATCAGCGGCTGGCTAGGATCCTACAACAGCTACCCATTCCTGAGTGGAAGTGGGATGATGTCGTGATGGATTTTGTGACAGGTTTACCAAGGTCACCTACAACCAATGATGTTGTGTGGGTTGTAGTATACAGGCTTACGAAGGTCACTCATTTCTTACCGATCAAGTAGACCTTTGGTGTAGATGATATCAGAAGGTTGTATATCCGAGAGGTGGTATGACTTTATAGGGTCCCTCGTTATATCTTCTCTAATAGGGATACTCACTTTATGTTTGGTTTCTGGCAGAGTTTTCAGTGGGATCTGGGTATACAGGTGCTTCTGAGCACAACATACCACCCTCAAATTGATGGCCAGTTAGAGCATACAATACAGGTTCTAGAGGACATGTTGTGTGTGTAACGACCCAAACTTTTATTAATGAAAATTCTTCTTGATCTAATTAAATGTATTATTATGGTTATATAAACTGTGAACTTCAATGTTTTTATGTTTCTAAATTTTAAAATACCATTATGAATTGTGACCATTTCTAATATAGTCGTTGAACAGTGATCACATTATTAGTATAAATATAGGGCTTTAACAAATACAATTTACATAGAAAAAGGAAGTGATGGCCTTATCTAGTAGACCTACCCCGTACAAAGCCCATTTGTTAGAGATCATAAAGGAGGTAGCGTCATTGGTCTTCTCTCTTGCCAAGCCCAAGCCGAGCTTGAACACATTAAGCTTGAGCGGAACCAACTACGGGAGAAATAGAATTTAATAGAGATTACCACCCGAGCGATGTTATCCGAGCCACCCCAAGAGCCTGTCACCATCGCATGTCACGACCCATCCTCGGGGCCCGTGCCATGACTACCCCAAGCCCGCCTTCCATAGGCCAGGGGCTGGCGACTAGCACCAAGGCGTAAATCCCAGAAAAAGGGAAGGCATTTCCTTTGTAAAGTAAACCAAAAACACCACAGATCAAGCAGGCAAAAGTAAACACTAAGTAAAAACTGGTACAACAGTAAGTGCGGAAAAGTAAGTGGGCCAGTATACAAACCCAAACTGAAAGTAAAGTACAACTGGAAAGGGAAAACAGCAGCTGAAAAGTAAAGTTGCAACGTCGAGCGGTCCACTGGAAATCCCACCTGAAGGGTGGGTACAGATAGCCTCCACTGCTCCTCGGGTCCAGCTGATCGCTCCGAGTACGTCCCGCCCAGTGATTCACCTCCAGGTACCGTCCTGCTCCGCAAGCCTCAACCACGATCAGCGTTGTCCGTCGTCTGCAACCAACACAACGTAGTGTGGGCATAGACCGTGCAGGGGTGAGTATAAGCTACTCAGTAGGGACCCCAAGACCCCCGAAGGTCTCCCAGAATCCACAAAGGATAATCCACAAAGGAAAGATACAATCACGAAGTAACATCCGACACTGCTTAGGTATATGCCCATACATATACCTAAGTCATCAATTCTCGTTCGGCTCCAACATCCGATCCCAAGTACAACCCAGTCCACACAGGAAATCAAAACGTAAATCCACATAGGATAGCACAACACAATCCACAAAGGAAAGCAAAACAGGATTTCATCTCACACAGGAATACTTCTTCATATGATGATAAAGATGACCAGATATTGCCACTGATTCATCTAAGCCGTCAGACCCACAAAGGATCGATAGGTACTAACCCCCGCAATGACCCACAAAGGATCTGACCCACAAAGGATCGATAGGTAACTAACCCCCGCAATGACCCACAAAGGATCGGACCCACACGGGATCGATAGGTAACTAACCCCCGGAAAGACCCACACAGGATCGGACCCACACAGGATCTGTAGGCGCTGGCTCACACAGAACTGCTGAGCGTTGACCCACGCAGGATCGGACCCACACAGGATCAGTAGCACTGACCCACAAAGGATCGTTGAGTGTTGTAGTCGTCGCCGTCGAATCCATTGAGGATCTATGTACAGTCGTCATTGTCACAGTAGCAGTCGCAGCCAGCTCTAGGGTTCCCGCGCACAGCAAGCTCGTTCGAGAGGGTCCGCTCCACGAGACGAGAGGCTGATACATCAACTGACACATAGTCCAGATTTGATGTATCCAAAAGTTCCGTATCGTCAACAGGAACTCAATGTCGCAGACGGCGCGTCAATCGGACGCCCGGTCTGAGAGTAATTGGTTTTTTCGTCCCAGGGGCCCGGTTGGTTTTTAAGGCAAAACCAACCCGACCGTACTCCAACTGAATCCAAACCTCGGGCGGAGTAAGCCAAAAGATCCGTCTCACTTAGAGGAATCCAACAAAGTCGACGGTACGTCAATCAGATGTCCGGAACTCAAGTTATAAGCTTTTCCGCTCCGAGGGCCCGGTTGGTTTCGTGCACGAACCAACCCGGCCAAACAAAAAGTATTCAGAAACCTCAAGTGTGATATACCGAAATGATCATCTCGATCCAAGGATCGCATCGCCGCTGACGGCGCGTCGATCGGAGGCCCGTAGCTCAAGATACGGGCAAAAGTTCGAAAAGGTCCGTAAATGGGGGGTCTCGGCCCGGACCGACCCGGCCCAACCCCCCCTGGGTTGGCCCGAACCAGTTCAACCCGACCCGGGTCCGGATCTGACCCGACCGGCGCGGCCCGGACTAGCTGGGTGCGGCCCGGCCCGGTGGTCCGGTCAGGCGGCTCGGCCGGCGCGCTGGCGCAGGCCAGGCGCCGCGCAAGGTAGCCCCCACCCCCCCCCACCCCCCCGCGCGGGGGCCGCTCCGTGACAGCCGGACGTGGCTTAAACCGTGTCCCTCCTCCGCGGTCCCCCGCGGCAGCGGGACAGGCCAGCGCCGTCGCGGCTTCAGCCGCGGCGGGTCTTCCCGTCGGCGCGCCGGCGGGGGCTTCCGCGGACCACCGGACGCGCTCCGGTGGTCCGATTTGCGCACGGTCTTCGCCAGTGCTCATCCCGGGACTCGTTCTTCACTGTAAAGCCTTCAAAATTTAACTTTCGTCTCCGTTTGTCATCGCCCTCCAATCCGCGCATAACAAACACAAAGTTTGGTGGGTTCGGACTTGTTCGTCGGTCCGCACCCACCACGTTAGCAGTTTTTAAAGTCTCACAACAATCATATTTAACAACTGAGGATATAAATCACCAAGAATTAAAAGGAACAACCCCAACCTCGTCGTTGTCATCGGACGAGTTCTTCGCAGAATTGACCGTCGCGGAAGAATAGGATCGTCGAGTCGCGGAAGGGGCATCGCGTCGTCGCGGTACACGGTGTCGCGTCGACGATCTCCGAGGGTTAAATAAAACACACAGATTTAATTTCACGAATTAAATCCATGTTGAGGATAAAATCCACAAAGGAAATTTAAAAGATCTGAAATCTCCTACCTCAAGCAGTTGATGATCGGAGATTGTTGCGGGGAAGAACGTCGCGGAAGAAGCGTCGCGGAAGGATAATCGTCGGTGTCGCGGAACACGGCGTCGCGTCGTCGATCTCCGAGGGTTCGGCGTTCTTTGCGTTCTTCGCGTTATTCACATTTTTCGTGTTCTTCATGTTCTTCGCGAAGGAGGATGAAGATATTGTTTCTCCAAATCCTCTCAACAAACCACACCCAAGAAGAAAGTGTGTTGGTCTTATTTTATTATTATGCCAACAGTTTGAAAACATGTTAAGAAACGAACCATTAATTCGGTGAATTAATGGAAACGTCTTACCTGTCCAATTAATAGGGACGTTAAGAGTTTTAGAAAACGCACCAGTTGACTTTCATTAAAGAGGAGTTTTCGCGGGTGCATTACTTAGAGGAAGAGAAATGGTGGGGCTCGTGCGGGCCCCACATCACAAATATCCTACCAAGAGGGTAGGATATTTTGGGTTTCACCCTATCCGCTTCAACTTAACTTAAGTGGATTTTAAGTGGCTTTAAGAGGCTTTAAGTGAAATAAAATAAAGTTGTCGCACCACTTTATTTTATTTTCTTCACTTAACCCCAAAAATTAAAAGCCACACTCGAGCAAACACAACTCTGGAAGAGGCGTTTCTAAGCAAGTACCAGTGTTGCGATTCCATCGGTGCCCTTGGAATTCGATTCCGAGCACCGGTTCAAAAGTTAGAAAAACCCGCTCGTTCGTTCATTGAACGTACCCGAGCCAAACTTCGGAAAATGATTCCGGGCACACCGGGCCTCGGAATCACATGCCGTCAGAAACTGCGTTCTTGTAAAATTCCAAAGAAAATTAAGAAAAAAATTTCCTTGAAATTTATGGGTCTTTACATCGCACACAATACCCTTCATTCTTATAAGGGTGTTATAAGGGTTATCTAACAAGATCCTATCACTATGATTATGTACATTATTTTTGTATAAAGAATGTGCATTCATTTTATTATTGTTTTTTTGTAATTACAAATAGTATTTTTAGTTAATATTCAACTAAGAAATCTATTTTGATAAATTAATGGATTTTTGAATTAAATAATAGTTTAATAAAATATTATTATAATTAAATTAATTTTTATTAAATATAAATGATCATATAATTTTAGGAATTCAATCGTAATTTTTATTATGGTTTGAAAGTCATTTTTGTCAAAACCCATTAATTTTCGATAAATGTCGGTTTTTATTTTAAAAGTAAAAATTCACATTTTTAGAATATTATTTAGATAAAATGAATATTATTTTTGGAATCATTACATCAAAATTATCTAGTGGTGAATTTTTCATAATTTTCTGAGAGAGTCGAATTTTAGGGTAAAAATTAAATACTGTTTAAATATATAATGTGTTTTATGACATCATAATAACCCAATAGTGATGTAATAAAATAATATAAACATTATTTTCGGCCAATATATGTTCTAGCATTAAAATAATATGATTTTAGATTTGTTTGATTTATTTTACAAAGCTTTAGTGGACCCTCCAAGACTTATAAAACATTTTGTCTTTTTAAATTGTTTTCCTTGAAAGTGTAACTCACCTCCGCAAAAGCACCGTCGATATTTTAAGAAGTTTGGTCATTGGAATTATAAAGTATGGTTTTTCTCTCCCCTTTGGCAAAAACCATGGGTAAAAACTGTGATATGGTTTTTCATGACCCGGCCCTACCCGGGCTCGAGCCGCAACTACCCCAAGCCCGCCTCCATAGACTAGGGGCTGGCAACAAGCACCAAAGTCTAAACAACTCGGGGAGGCCTTTGCCTATGTACCTGTATGCACACGTAGCCCAATCAATGTAGAAGTGCAGAGTAAAAGGTAAAGTAAAGTACCAACTGCTATAAAAAAACCACAAAGGTGCATCGACCTCTAAATAGTACAAAGTGAGTGTTAAAGGTAAACTGAAAAGAAAAGGGAAAAACACGCACCCAGCCAGAAAAGTGCCACAACCCAGCAATAGTTAAACAAAAGTAAAATAGTTGGGAGAGTCCCACAGCTAGAACCGGACTACGACCACCGCATGTGGTCCATGTTCCCAAACTCCTAAGCTCTTCTGTAGTCACGAGCAACCTGTATGCCGTCTGCAAAGGCACACCAAGTGCGGGCAAATCCAAAGCAGGGCTAACTATAAAAATACTCAGTAGGATACCCTGAAAACACTAGGGAGCAACAAAGGAGGTACCGAAGAGTGAGAAGTATATCGAATAGGGAATAGTAAATGAGTACAACAGAGAGTGCAGTAAAGAGAACAGCTCAACCCAACAAGAGGAAGGAAGTAGACTCGTCCAAACACAAGGAGCTAGAAACAGTGAGAAGATGAAACTTCTTGTCAAGTCGTCTCTACCTATAGTAGGATAATAGACTCATTCCACCATGATAAGATAGATATAGAAAGCACGTGGCATACCCTGTGTGTCTTCGCCTCTCCGGGAAGGAGAGTAACCAAACCAAAGGAGTGGGTACTGAAACAAGGTATATACATATCCATATGCTCAATCAAGAAACTAGAACAAGATCTTAAGGGGATATCCATCTCGTAGCTCGGCCCAAGAAAATGAGTAGCCAACAGACCCAGAAGTAAACACCATTGATGCCCAACATCTTGCACATCTCCCCGAACTGCAAGTCAAGGGGCTCAAATCACCGCACCGTGACACTATCCGCTTTAGGCAGCACTGACTCACCCGCACGGTTTTAGGTCGCATATCAAGGATGCGTATTGGTGGGGAAAGAGCCCCTCGTACTTGAGAGTTCTAGGGAATTTCAAACCACACCTTGTCATTGTCACACAGTCAAGAGCTATTTTCAAAGTCAAAGTTTTCACGTCACTGACCCGTACAACCAAGGGTCCCGCTCCGGTAGTTAGGGAGAAAAGCCACAAACTAGCCTAGTAGAAAAGACTTAGTCTAAAAGAGGTCATCGGGTAACCCACTACCCAATATCTGCTAGAGGGTAAACCCTAAGAGGTCATCGGGTAACCCACTACCCATTCTCTGCTGGAGGGTAAATCCTAAGAGTTCGTCGGGTAACCCACTGCCCAGTCTCCGCTGGAGGGTAAACCCAAAGAGGTCGTCGGGTAACCCACTGCTCAGTCTCTGCTGGAGGGTAAACCCTAAGAGGTCATCGGGTAACCCACTGCCCAGTCTCCGCTGGAGGGTAAACCCTAAGAGGTCATCAGGTAACCCACTGCCCAGTCTCCTCTGGAGGGTAAACACTAAGAGGTTGTCGGGTAACCCACTTCCTAGTCTCCGCTCGAGGGTAAACCCTAAGAGGTCAATGAGCAACCCACTGCCCAGCCCCGCTGGAGGGTAAACCCAAATAAGTAGATGATAAACTCATTGCCCAGCCCCATTGGAGGGTAAACCCAGAACTCCTATGGCCATCCCTATTGGATGGTATAACACTGGCCAATAGAACACAGAGTGGGTATCATGAAACCACCCAACTTCAGAACAATTCACCTAGTAGAGGTTCAGCGCCCGTGTAGTGTGGGTCACGTCGATACCTGGAGCTCTGCCTAGGGAAACATGTCATGGTAGATCACAGAAAGAGGATAATATCTCGATACTTGGCTAGGGAATATACACCCAAGCTCACTGGGGATCTGTACCCAATTAGAAACAACCTCCTGGGTAGAGGATTGGTGCCTGCGTAAAGTATTGGTCACACCGAATCCACAATTACCCTATCAGGGAACACTGATGGATGTGATACTGAAAGCCTAAACAGCTAAAGGAACAGGGGAACCCAAACAACTCCGCCGATCAAACCGTCGAGAACAGAACCAGTGGAAACCACTCCACCCTACTAGTCTAAACCATCATTAGCAGAAGGACCCTCTGCGTCACAAGAGTTCAAAGGTATGTAAAGTAGAACAAGGTACGCACATGGGGCCCTCACGGCGTGTGGCCCAATCTCATCTCCAAACCACGTACGCAAACATTCTTGGGTACAAACTACAACATGTACCTCTAGGAAAACCCATATACTCCCAGAGTATACCACATTTCCAAACCAAAGGCTATCTTGCCCACGATGTCCAACGTCAACGCAAAAGGGAGAAAACATAAGTTCTCCAACTTGCTTCCACCACGGCCCTTGCATGAGCAACCACACCTCTTCAGACAATTACTTCACTCTCACAGGATTGATCACAATCACACGCCAAGGGTTCTCAGAAAACACTGCGGGAAGAACATCCACCCATACACCTTTCATGCCTCTACATTTAATGAGATATCGAATGAGTCTCCGCACATCCAAACGGATTGTACCGTTGTAATCCTCGTGAAAAAACAGGCGAGATAGACTATCTACTCTCCTCAAACGGATATCTGATGGAAAAGTTGTCCAGTACCACTTTACGCTCGAACAGTGTATCGTGGTCCCGAGCCTTAGTTCGGAAAACATTTGGGCGCATGGCACCATTGCGATCCCCTCAGAAAATAACATCAAATTGACTGCTTACATGCATGTAACGGATATTCGGAGAAAATTATGCATTTCTTCATACCACACACAAGCGGTGCTATATGGGACCTGCATCATAGTCCCCAAGCACTACCAACAGATCGCACCATTGCGATCCTCTCAAAGAAGCACCCAAGATTGACTATTCACTTGTCCAAAACAGACACTCGGTGAAGAGGATAGAAATCACCACCAACGCCCAAAACGACCCCCATGGGGCCTACTACACTGTGCTAAATTAAAGCGGGTGGATTGTGTCGTTGCAATGCCCTCAAAAAACACCCAGAATCGACTGCTCACACGCCCCAAACGGACGTCTGATGAAAAAGTTGCAAAATGCTAATCGCAGCTTAAAAGATGGGTTGTGGGGCTCATGCCTCAACTCATGTTTCAATGCCTGAAACCACCATGGAAAACTCCACCTCACTGCCAGGGTCCCAACTCCGCTGACGGTTCTCAAATCGGAAATCGGATGCGTCCGCGCCATCCAAAACAAGAACCCCCAAAAAACGCCAATCCACTTAATGAGCATGTCACGCCACCGAGGCCCCCATATCGGGAATTAAAAATCACCAAAACCATCTCAAATTCTCTGCCTCAAACCGAGGCCTGCACTGCTATAGACGTCATGCAAAACGGACACCCGTAGTGAAAGTTACGGGTGTCCAAGGTCAAGGGGACGAACCCCTTGGGCTGGACCAGCCGGCCCGTGTCAGCCCGCGGCTCATCCGCCCGGCCCGGCCGTGGACCTCGGGTCCAAGCGGTACCGAACTACCCTCGTGGCCAGTCACGGTCGTGCACAGAGACCTACCATATGCGGGTCTATGTTCCCACACGGGGTCGCGCGTTGCGACCCCGCCGTCATCACGCCCCAGCGTGCTCTCCCGCGGCCACAGCTCGCCATCCGCAGCCACGCCCCTGCAGCCGACCACCCAACCGCCTCCCGCTCGCACCAAGCTTCCATCCTGGATGCCCACAGACGACCTCCTGGCTGAATCTGCCACCGACCACCGCTCCAATCCACCGTCCTCTGCCACGCCACCTGAGCCAAGCCGTCGCCGGACCGACCAGAACTGCCGGAAAACCACCCGAAAACCCCCTGGATCTTCATCGGACCGCTGCGGTCGCCTCGGGACTCGGATTTCAAATCCGAAAAATGCATCAGAAAGATTAGTAAAAATAATATTCATATATGTTCTTATCTAGACAAGATAATGTCAATAAGAAACATATATATGAATTCAAAGAAGGTGCGGAAGTTTAAAATGAAATACGCACGATCCTACCTTGTTGGGTGTGGCCCGGAGCTTTGTCATCGATCTGCTGAATCCGTGCACCACCTTGGGAAGGATAGGATGGTGGAGGGTTGGTGAGGTTCTCTCCTTGGTTTCTTGAGGCTCCTCTTCCACAGAAAGAACAAGGGAAGGGGAGGGGTGAGTTTAGGTATAAATAAAGAAAAAATAATTAAAATTTTAATTAATTTAAACCCCCAAATTAACCCGCATCTGAAACTCTCTACGGGGTCAAGCTTAAGCCTCCCCTAGGGTAAACACCGCCTCCCGAGAACAATGGAAGTCTCTGAAATTTAATATGAGCCTCCGTTCGAAAGTTATAAAATATAACACCCGAGGCTGCTAAATTATGAAAACGCCCCTGGTGGCATTTTTCACAGAAGGCCCGTGCCCGCGAAAGTTACACCCCTCCTAGGGTAAATGGCATGCTTCAGACTCAATGATTCCCTCGTTATTTCCATCTGAGCTACTTTTTAGGAGCTATTTCATTTATTTTTCATGCCTAGTGTGAACACACTAAAAATTTAATTTCGGCCACACCGGGGCTCGGAATCGCACGCCTTCTGAAGGAACTACTCTGGAATAACATCAAGAAAATTCCAAAGTCTTTTATAGAAAAAACCAGGTTCTTACATCATTCCCTCCTTCAATATTTTGTCCTTGAAAAACAAAACCAAGGAACAACTCAGGGTACTAAGTTCGCACCTGGCTCTTCTGTACCCCGAAGAACTCATGCACAGTTCTGCGCCACCACACACAGACCAAAGGATTTGATCCATTCACATGAGGTATTCCCTTTCCGATGAAGTGCATAGAATCATGCACACATATCCTCAGGTATGTCAGGTGGGAGGTGTCGTGCACCCACTCCAGGCGTTGGGGGGTTAGGGAAAGGTGGTAGACAACCTCGACATCCCTTCACACGGTCTCAAATAGCCCGAAGGACCTAGGGGGTAGCTCACCTCCTCGGTCGAACCTCTACGTTGCACGCTGCGACGGGAAATCATTATTAGAACTTGGGACAAGTCCTGGTGATTGCATCCTTCAGAATATCCATATGGTGAAACACCCAAGGATATCTGGTCACAAAAGGTTTCATAGTCGATGTCTCACAACTAGGACTCTCTTACATGCTCGAAAGGCGAAGGATTCGCCACCATATACTAGTGGAAAAGGTTCTACAGCTTCTACTATAATGACACAGGGTTACACCGACGCCCCGCGTCACCCTGGTAACACCTCAAACAAGGATCAGGGAGAAAATAATTTTACATACGGATTCTAACAATTCTACTGCAAAAACGTAGAAGAGTTGTAGAGGGTACCTCTTATCACCTCATGCTCTACGGGATCGTAGACATAAAAATCTCGCGGCTGTCCGTGGTCCCAACTGTCATCTCCCGGAGCTGGACGTGGACCACCTGGTGGTGATGGGAAGATCTCATAATGTCATCCCCCACTTCTAGCTCCCCTCGCTCCTCTGCTAGCACCACCTCTTTGGGCACTACTCCGATCACGGCACTGCCTCTGTCGTGGTGTTGCGCCTGCTGCCTGCCCAAAGTTCTCAACATACTTGTTCAGGCAATCCCGTGCCAAGTGACCTATCCCATCACAAGCATAGCACTGGTGCTCTCTGAGTTGCCCTGGTGCCCTCCGGTGCCACTGTGGTGTACGACCACGGCCCGGAGTCCACTCACAAAAGTGTCTCCTCAACTGAGGCCATGTGCTTTGCTGCCATAGTGGTGCATGACCACATCTCCTAAACTGGTGGTGGGAAGGCCACCTGTGTCGAGGTTCTGTCATCTGGCACTTACTAGCTCCGGCAGATGCCTCGGCTCTATCGTGCCTACTGCCACCACCAACTGTGAAACGTGACAGGAAGCTCTCTATCACCAGCACCTTCTCTAGCACCTCGGAATAAGTGGGGATTCCCAAGGGTACTGTGACAGTAAAAATCTCTCTCCGGAGACCCTGCTCGAACTTATGAGCTCGGAAGTTTCCATCATGGACCATGTCCGGATAAAAACGTGCATGGTCTGCAAAACTAGTCGCGTACCCAGTCACCGTCATCACTCCCTGCTGAAACTGTAGGAGTTCTTGGATCCAAACGGAGCGTAAGAAGGAGGGGTAAAACTCCTCACAAAATAGTAGATGAAAGTCATCCCACGAAAGTGACGACTCATTGAGTAACTGAGTCACTAGACTCCACCAATGCCCAGATGCTCTGTGGAAAAGGCTGGCGGCCAAAGCCACCACCAGATCTGACAGTGTCTGCACAAGCCTGAATAGGCGAACCACTGTCTCTTGCCAAACATCTACTGCCTTAGGGTCTGGATCACCACTGAACCTCAGTGGTCTCTATCGCCAGAACTCATGGGGCGCGCTCAACCTACGCTCAAGCTCTGTCTGCTCTGCAAGAGTTGTCTGGTGCTCACCAGGTGGGGGTGATACTATCGGCCCACTCGGAGAAAGGGGCTCGCATGATGGGTTCTGGACTGAGGCCTTGTAGCTCAAAGGGTCATTGTCACGAATCAAAGCTAGTATCCAGGATGGATATCTTCGCGGAGTCATCCTAAATGTTATCAAGGAGCACCTTGATCATATGAGCATATATGTATATCACAGTAACAACAATGGGGAGCTGACTCAAGAAGGACAGTCAAAGACTCAATCCTATGTGATGCACAAACCAATTTTCCCCTGCAATGGGTGTCTTAGCATGCCGAGTCGAAAAGAGGGTTATCAGGGTCCTGGTGAATGGATACGTTGGTCGCCACACCATCACTAAACTCCATGGCCTTAGAGCCTCTCTCGAGACATGATGACATAGTTGCCCTAAATCCCAACCAATTCTTTTTTAGGGACATCCAAACAGTGTCCCAAAGAACGAACCACCTCTGATAACACTTTTTCATGACCCAAACCTACCCGAGCTCAAGACACAACTACCCCAAGCCCACCTCCATAGGCCAGGGGCTGGCGACAAGCACCGAAGGCTAAACAACTTGGGAAGGCCTTTGCCTAAGTACCTGTATACACACACAGCCCACTCAATGGAGAAGTGCAGAGTAAAAGGTAAAGTAAAGTACCAACTGCTATAAACAAACCAAAAAGGTGCATCGACCTCTAAAGAGTAGAAAGTGAGTGTTGAAGGTAAACTGAAAAGAAAAGGGCAAAACATGCACCCAGCAAGAAAATGTAGAGCCCCGGGACACCTTGAGAGGGGAGGGGTGAATCTGGGTGTCAACTTTTTCTTTGATAAAGTTTTGGATCTTTTTCCCACATTGGTAGGAACTAGTTAAACCTGTATTATGGATATGATCAGCAATGAAACATTCACATGCAAAGAGATTCCACAACAATTTTTACTTGGTTCACCACTGAGGGCTACGTCCAAGGACCATATGCCAACAAGTTTCTGGTTATTCCAAATTCCACTAATCTTCACTAGATGTGGATTACAAAGGTTTGGGCACAGTCACTTTGTCCCAAGCTCACTGCCTTTACAAAGGTTCAGGGATAGATCACTATGTACCTCGGGTCACTCACGTTGACTCCCCCTAGCTCGCTACCTTTGGTGAAGTCCCACTTAGTTTATAGACATGAAGGTCTCTTCAATAGATTTGCATTGAAGTCTTTGTCTCCTCTTCAGCATGAGACAATGCTTGCATCAGAGTACTGAGTTGATGCTCTTTTTTATTCAAGCTTCTTCTTTAGTGCAATAACTGAATGCACTATTTCTTCTTCTTCTCTTCCTTTGATTCCCAATGCTAACACCTGAGTGTATTTATATATTCCCCTCTTTCTATGAAGATCTGAGTTTATTTGCACGAACCGCTCCTCTTCTCTTCGCAAAGCACAACGAGGATGTTAAACATCAGTCATGTGTGTACGGTACCACTTCTCTTCATAAAACCAAATTGTTCATTTTTCTTCCATATTCGCAACTAAATACATTATCTGTTGCACTGAAGGTATCGAAAAATATTTCAACTTTTGTGCAGCTCCAAAAAGACGGGCGTACTCCAACAGAACCTGGAGCTCTTCTCCAAGCCCGACGCGCAATTCCAAATACAGCGTGCAAGTCTTCAGTGCACAAGTCCAAACGGGCGCGTAGGTATTACTAAACCACCTGTGCGACACTGCCTACTTCAACTTCAAACTTGCGCGACTCACTTCCTTTCTCTCCCAAACCTCCTTGGGCGCACAGCCAACAACCGGTGCGCAGCCTCTACTTGCGCGACCCAACTACCAATTGCACGGCTCAACCACCTACGCGAAGAGATATTGAACAGTCTCTAAGTCTTGAACTCCATAGAAAATGAGGAGGGGTGTTCCTATATTTATAGGCAAACAAGACCCCCTACGCGGTGGCGCTCAAGTGTCCTCATGGCGTGCAAGTCCTGGCGCGCAGCTCCAATCGCCCAAGCCTCTGTTGCACTACTCACTTTTGCAACAACACCAATACTTGAGTGACCTTATTTCGTTTGCCATATTTTGAAAATCTGATCTTGAAAAACAATAGGCGCGCATGTTTCCAATCCTCCTAGGCACCGACGCGCAAGTCTCTTCACAACACACAGGTCACTTGCGTGACCAACCCAATACTTGCGCAACCCTCTTTACTTTTCCATTTTTGAATGTTCTGATATTGAAAAGCACTAGGTGCGCAATTTCTCTCTCCTTCATGTACACGGCGTGGAAGTCTATTTTCCAAAACCACTTTTCTCCATTTGTCGATTTTCAGGCCCAAAAATTTGGAAAAAACTGGAAAACAGCGCCACCTTGTATATGCTCTTTTTCTACCACCTCCAGATCATCCATTCCTTTTCCGAGGATCTTGAATAAAACATGGATCGTTAACTACAACCCTTGAACTCGACATGCCACCATGGAATCTCCTTTGTAAACAAATTTGTATGTCGTTTGTTTGCTTTGTCAACAAGCACGATCACCTCAAAAACACTTCTTTTCGGTGATTTGTATCCTTCAGAAACTCTTCTTCTTTCAAAACAAACTCCACTATCATGATATATATCCTTTGATAGATCAGCTTTATCATTATCATATTTTGATACAATGTGAAGTGCATGGAAATCTCAGAATTGCAATCCCTCGCACATTGTCTTCTTCTTCAACCGTCATTATCTACTTCATGAAAATCATATGATTCAATTCATCAAGAAGTCTCTTGAATGGTTCTCATGCAATCATGAAGAGTTTCATGGTCTTTTCTAGATCCCCATTCTTCTTTAATCATCCTCAGATAGACTATACCTCACCATTATTCACAGTTGTAAACAATCTGTCACCTTTGACACATGTTCTTTGAACATATGATTAGTACAACAATCGTATGAATTTCCATTCCTCCGTTTCATTGGTGTACTTCTTGATCTCCTTTATTTTGATCTTGATTGACAACTATTGACAACAAATACAACCTTATACACAAAGTGGTTCCAACAGAAAAGTGACACAACCTGGAAATAGGTAAAAAAAAATAAAACAGCTGGGAGAGTCCCACACCTAGAACTGGACTACGACCACCGCACGCAGTCCAAGCTCCCGAACTCCTAAGCTCCTTTGTATTCATGAGCAACATGTTCGTCATCTGTAAGGTCACACTAAGTGCGGGTATAGCTCAAGAAGGGTTGAGTATAAAAATACTCAGTATGATACCCCAAAAGCTCGAGGGAGCAACAAAGTAGGTACCGAAGAGTGATTAGTATATCGAATAGTGAATAGTAAAGGAGTACAATAGAGAGTTCAGTAAATAGTAAATCTCAACCCAATAAGAGGAAGGAAGTAGACTCGTCCAAACATAAGGATCTAGAAATGGTGAGAAGATGAAACTTCTTGTTGAGTCTTCGATACCTATAGTAGGATAGTAGATTCATCCAACCACGAGAAGCTAGACACAGAAATCATGTGGCATACCCTGTGCGTCTTCACCTCTCTGGGAAGGAGAGTAACCAAACCCAAGGAGCGGGTACTGGAACAAGGTATATACATATCCATATTCTCAATCAAGAAACCCGAACAAGATCGTAAGTGGATCTCCATATCGTAGATCAGCATAAGAAAATGAGTAGCCAATGGTCCCAGAAGTAAACACCATTGATGCCCAGTATCTTGCACGTCTGCCTCAAACTGCAAGTCAAGGGGCTCAAATCACTGCACCCTAACTCTATCCTCTTTGGGTGGTACTGACTCGCACGCGCGGTTTTAGGTCACATCTCAAGGAGGCACCTTGGTGGGGAAAGTGCCCCTCGTACTTGAGAGTTCTGGGGAAATTCAAACCACACCTCGTCACTGTCACACAGTCGATAGGTCTTCTCAAAGTCAAAGTTGTCACGTCACTAACCCATAAAACCAAGGGTCCCACTCTGGTAGTCATAGAGAAAAGCCACGGACTAGGCTAGTAGAAAGGACTGAGTCTGAAAGAGGTTATCGGGTAACCCACTGCCCAGTCTCTGCTGAGGGGTAAACCCTAATAGGTCATCGGGTAACCCATTGTGCAGTCTCTACTGAAGGGTAAACCCTAAAAGGTCATCGAGTAACCCACTACCCAGTCTCTTCTGGAGGGTAAACACTAAGAGTTCATCGGGTAACCCACTTCCCAGTTTCTTCTAGAGGGTAAACCCTAAGTGGTCATCGGGTAACCCACTACCCAGTCTCCGATGGAGGGTAAACCCTAAGAGGTCTTCGGGTAACCCACTACTCAATCTTCACTAGAGGGTAAACCCTAAGAGGTCATCGGGTAACCCGCTCCCCAGTCTCTGCTCGATGGTAAACCCTAAGAGGTCAATGAGAAACCCACTGCCGAGCCCCGCTAGAGGGTAAACCTGAAGAATTCGATGAGAAACCCACTACCCAGCCCTGCTGGAGGGTAAACCCGAAACTGCTCTAGCCATCCCTACTGGATGGTACAACACTGGCCAACAGAACACGGAGTGGGTATCGCACAACCACCCAACTTCAGAACAATTCACCTAGTAGAGGTTCAGCGCCTGTGTAGTGTGGTTCATGCTAATACCTGGAGCTCTGCCTAGGGAAACACATCATAGTAGATCGTGGAAAGAGTATATGATCTCAAAACTAGGCTAGAGAATATACGCCCAAGCTCACTGGAGCTCTGTACCCTGTTAGAAACAACCTCCTGGGTAGAGGATCGCTGCCCACGTAAAGTATTGGTCACATCGAATCCATAATAACCCTACCAGGGAACAAGAAGGGATGTGATACTGAAAGCCTACATGGCTAAAGGAGCAGGGGAATCCAAATAACTCTGCCAATAAAACTGTCGAGAATAGACCAGGGGAAACCACTCCACCCTGCTATTCTAAACCATCATTAGCAGAAGGACCCTCTGTGTCACGAGAGGTCAAAGGTATGTAAAGTAGAACACGGT
The DNA here is from genome assembly GCA_963277665.1 of Viscum album. Taxonomy (NCBI): domain Eukaryota; kingdom Viridiplantae; phylum Streptophyta; class Magnoliopsida; order Santalales; family Viscaceae; genus Viscum; species Viscum album. The sequence continues at coordinate 388,414,911 of OY728146.1, forward strand.
ACGCACATGGGGCCCTCACAACATGTGGCCCTATCTCATCTCCAAACCACGTACACAAACATTCTCAGGTACAAACTACAACATGTACCTCCAGGAAAACCTATATACTTCCAGAGCATACCACATTTCCATACCAAAGGCTATCGTGCATAGGATGTCCAACGTCAACACAAAAGGAAGAAAACATAAGTTCTCCAACTTTCTTCCACCACGGCCCTAGCACGACCAACCACACCTATTTATAAATTTACTTCACTCTCACAGGAGTGCTCACAATCACACGCCAAGGGATATCTGCAAACACCGAGGGAAGAACCTCCACCCGTACACCTTTAATGCCTCCACATTTAATGAGATCTCAAACGAGTCTCGACACATCCAAACAGATCACACCATTTCAATCCTCGTGGAAAAAAATGAAAGACAGGCTATCTACTCGCCTTAAATGGATATCCAATGGAAAAGTTGTCCAACACTACTTTACGCCCGAACGGCGTCCTGTGGTCCAGAGCCTCGGTTTTGAAAACAGTCGGGCGCATCGCACCATTGCGATCACCTCGGAAAAACATGTCAAATTGACTAGTTACACGTGTGGAACGGATATCTGGAGAAAATGATGCATTTCGTCATACCGCACATGAGCGGTGCTACGTGGAACCCGCATCATAGTCCTGAAGCGCTGCCAACAGATCGCACCGTTGCGATCCTCTTGAAGAAGCACCCGAGATTTACTATTCACTTGTCCGAAATGGAAACCCGGTGAAGAGGATAGAAATCACCGCCAATGCTCAAAACAACCCCCATGGGGCCCGCTCCACCATACTGAATTAAAGCAGGAGGATTGCGCCATTGCAATTCCCTCAGAAAAACACCCAGAATCGACTACTCACATGCCTCGAATGGACGTCCGATTAAAAAGTTTCTAAACGCTGCTCACAGCTTAAAAAATGGGTCGTGGGGCTCACGCCTCAACTCTAGTTTCAACGCCTGAAACCACCCCAGAAAACTCATCCTCGGCACCAGGGTCCCAATGCCGATGATGGAGCTCAAATCAGACATCGGATGCGTCCGCACCATTCAAAAAAAGAACCCCTAGAAAAACACCAATCTACTTAATGAACGTGTCACGCCACCTACGCCCCCGTCTCAGGAATTAAAAATCCCCAAAACCATCTCAAATTCTCTGCCTCGAGACGAGGCCCACACTTCCGTAGACGGCACTCAAAACGGACAACCGTATTGAAAGTTACGGGTGTCATAGGTCATGGGGAGAAACCCCTTGGGCTGGACCGGCCTAGACCAGCCATTCCGCCCGACCTGGGCCAGCCCGCGGCTCAGCTGCGCGTCCCGGCCATGGTCCTCGGGTCCACGCGGTGCCGACCGGCCCTTGTGGCCGGTCATGGTCATGCACGAAGACCTGCCGCATGCAGGTCTCTGTTCCCACACGGGGTTGCGAGCTGTGATCCCACCATCATCGCGCCCCGGCGTGCTTGCCCGCGGCCACCGCCCGCCATCCGAAGCTACACACCCGCAGTCGACCACCCAGCCGCCTCTCGCTCGCACCGAGCCGCTGTCCCAGACGCCCACATCCAACTGCCTCGCTAAAGCTTCCGCCGACCGACTCTCCGAGCCACCATTAGCTGTCATGCCGCCTATGCCGAACGGCCGCCGCACCGGCCAGAACCCCCAGAAAACCACCCGAAAACCATCGGATCTTCATCAGACCACTACTGTCGCCCCGGGACTCGGATTTTGAATCCGAAAAATGCATCAGAAAACTTAGAACAAATCATATGTATCTATGGGATTCTCTAGAAAAGATAATGGAAATCTTACGCATATATATGAATTCAAAGAAGGTGGGGAAGTTTAAAACGAAATACGCACGATCCTACCTTGTTGGGCGTGGCCCGGAGCTTCACCATTGATCTGTCGAAGCCACGCACCACCTTGGGGAGGAGAGGATAGAGGAGTAATGGTGAGGGTATCTCCTTGGTTTCTTGAGGCTCCTCCTCCAGAGATAATACAAGGGAAGTGGAGGAGTGAGTTTAGGTTTAAATAAAGAAAAACTAATTAAAATTTTAATTAATTTAAACCCCCAAATTAACCGGCATCTGAAACTCTCGACGGAGTTGAGGTTAAGCTTCCCCAAGGGTAAAAACCACCTCCCGAGCACATCGGCGGTCTCGGAATTTTAATCTGAGCCTCCGTTCGGATGTTCTAAAATTTAACCCCTGAGGCCGCTAAATTACGAAAACGCACCTGGTGGAATTTTTCACAGAAGGCCCACGCCCACAAAAGTTACACCCCTCCTAGGGTAAACAGCAAGATCCAAACTCAACGGTGCCCTCAATTTTCCCATCCGAGCTACTGTTTAGAAGCTATTCCATTTGTTTTGTGTGCCCAGTGTGAACGCACTGAAAATTTAATTTCGGCCACACCGAGGCTCAGAATCGTACCCCGTCTGAAGGCGCTACTCTGGAATAACATCAAGAAAATTCCAAAGTCTTTTATTTCAAAAACCGGGTTCTTACAAGTTTTGTGGTATTGATTAGTTTAATGTGTGGTGACCCAAACCTAGATATTAAAGAATTCCCTCTCCTTTCCTATATAAACCCACCCAAGCTCCCACTTCCTCTTCACTCAAAGCCATTGGAGTTTGAACAACCTCTGACCTCCTTCATCTAGAATCCTCCCAAGGTGCCCCAATCTCCCAATAATCATCTCTCAAGCCTCTCCCAAACATTTTGTATCACACTTCTAAGTAAGGGATTCCAACCTTTCTCTTTTTATCAAAGTTTATTAATATTGTTATGCTCTTTTATTTTCAATTACAAATGTTGGGGTATGATTTTTCACCTTCCCCATATCGTCCTATTATTTTTGGATGATGTGAGACCTATTTATCTCTCATTAATTCCTCCCATGTACACCAGTTACCATGCCAAAATTATGTGTTGGATTTCTCTCTCCTCTTTTACATCCCTGTAATTTTTTTGTATTATGCATCTAAATTCCATTACGTTTGTTTGGACATGTATCTATATAACCCCATTACTGTCTATTTCATGTACATATGATGAGACACCCTTTTCTCTCTCATCAACCATTTTTATGAGTTCTTATTTCACGTCGTTATGCTTTCAAAATTGCACTATGATTTTCCAAGCCAATGTCATTGTGTAGTGAATACCATGACCATTTCTCTATCAAGGGTATTCACCTTTATGAACATTTACTTATATATTATAAAGATTCATTTATTTATTCCACATCCCTTTATCGTGGAATAAATGATGATGATTGATTCCATGTTGTATGATACATGTGGCACACTTATGAATGAAATGAAATGTTTAAGAAGGGTGTGCCCTGATAGCGCTCCAATGCATTGGGTAAAGTATAGTATCATGATACCTCATGTGAAATGGGTGTTGACTCATGCTAATTCAGGCGCAATGAGGTTCTACTCCTGCTTAATGTGCAATGAGGGTTTATTCATGCTCCATGTTCAATGAGCCTTGGTTCATGCTAATTCCATGTTAAGTGTTGTTGCCACATTTCTAGGTTATGATTATCATTTTTTATCATGCCTTTTTGTTCATGTTTCTATTTTGATCCATTGATATTCCTATTGTCTAACATGTATTGTATTCCTCATTTTATTCCATGTTTATTCCCTTACTGGTCTTTATAGCTCACCCTTTTCTTATGCATGTCCTCAGGTATTCCATGCAATACTAAGTATGAGGGAATATAGTGGTCATGTAAAGTAAGTTTTCAATAATGATATTGAATTTCATGTTTTAAGTTGTTATGTAATGATCTTAATCCCCAAAGACACTAGACCTCTCGATATTCAATGTTGTATCAAATGATTTTTATGTTATAAATCATGTTTGAGTGTGTAATAAAGAGCAGGGTTTTCATAGTTACTATCAGATGATAGGTTTAGTTATTTTTGGGATTAGGATTAGAAAAAAATAGTGAACACTTAAAGACAAGAATAAGTATAATAAAAACATCTCTAAGTATTAGTGAGTATTGATTAAGTGGTTTATCAAGAAAATACATCCCTTTCTAGATACAAGTAGGTAGAGGAGGCACTGTCACAAATTTATCCTAGGGGTAAAGCCAGATAACACCAGTTTGAGCTATACTCGAACGGGAACTGGTGCACAAAAATAAACCTTGCTGCACTCTGGGTTATGACACTCCCAGGGGATATGCTTTGGTAAATTCACAAGCTTAGTATGAACCCTTATTAAGGGAATGAAAAAAAAATCCCCTAAGAATATATGTTAGAAGGTAGATCATGGATAACCTAGATTGAAACATAGGGTATCCCAAGTAATGATATATTGTTTTATTACAAGATTATCCTAATATGTCCAATGTTTTATTTTTTTACATTCTTATTATATAAGTATTAAAACCACCTAATTTTATTTTCTTTTTGTTAGTTAAAACATGGAAGGAGAAAGATAACGATCAAATCTTCTCTCTCTTCACGAAGAACTACTAATAGTGATTATCCAGGAGTCATGCGCAGATGACTTTGAAAATTTTTCAAATGTCCAAGTTACATGAAAAAAACATTATAAGAGATCCAATACCTCTATAATTGCAGGATTATTTCAAGTATCAAGTACTGACTATTGGATAATCTTGCGCTCTCAAATATCTTCCATGCTAAGAGTGGGAAGTACCATCAGGGTCTCTTCGAATTCATCACTTTATCTTAAAATTACAACACACTAAATAATTTTATAGATGCTCCAGAAGAGGGAGACCCCCGGTCAGCCTATATGTATCAAATTATATATTTATGTATTTTGGGATATATGAAAAGTAATTTACCAAAACCCTATTTTTAAATATTTGAAGATGAATCAGTAAGACTTTTTTATAAAAAAACATGTTAAAGATGATGTCTCAAAATTATATATAAGAAATACCAATTTTTTATGATGTATCAATGATTCCATCAATATAATCCAATATGGATGAAAAGTTTTTTGACAAAGGAAGTAGATGATTTTGAAAAAATCCTAAGGTACCATTGTGACGCATGAACACTTTCTATAAAAATTCAATGCTAGACAGAAATAATGAAGACCTCGTTGAAGATATGAATGAGAAGTACTCTCACCTGTTTTAACCTTAGTATGTAAAATGAAATTTCGAGGGTGAAATTTCTTAAGGGGGGAAGATTGTAACGACCCAAACTTTTATTAATGAAAATTCGTCTTGATCTAATTAAATGTCTTATTATGGTTATATAAAAGGTGAACTTAAATGGTTTTATGTTTCTGAATTTTAAAATACCATTATGAATTATGATCGTTGCTAATATAGTCGTTGAACAGTGATCACATGATTAATATAAATATAGGTCTTTAACAAATCTGATTTACATAGACAAAGGAAGTGATGGCCTCATCCAGTAGACTTTCCCCGTATGAATCCCATTTGTCAGAGCTCAGAAAGGAGGTAGCATCATTGGGATTCGCTCTTGACCAAGCTCAATTTGATCTTGAACACATTAAGCTTGAAAAAAATCAACTATGAGAGAAATAGAAGTTAATAGAGATTACCACCTGAGCGATGTTATCCGAGCCACCCCCAATAGTCTGTCACCATCGCACACCTTACCCTTTGGTCTTATGCGGGTGTTATAAGGGGTTATGTAACAAGACCCTAGCACTATGACTATGTACATTATTTTTGTATAAAGAATGTGTATTCATTTTATTATTTTTACTTTGTACGCACAAATATTATTTTATTAAATATTCAACTAAGAAATCTATTTTGATAAATTAATGGATTTTGTAATTAAATAAAATTTTAATAAAATTTTATTATAATTAAATTAGTTTTTATTAAATATAAATGATCATATAATTTTATGAGTTCAATTGTAATTTTTATTATGGTTTGAAAGTCTTTTTTGTCAAAACCCATGAATATAACACCCCAATCTTCCATGGTATGTTTTCTTTTGAATAATGCAATAGCTTATATTGTACGCAACTTCGAGATTCTAACACACCGCGACCAATCAAAGTATATGTTATGAATAGTAATACCCACTTTTTTAAATTTTATAAATTTTATCCTATAAAATGGACTTTATTTTTGGATTCGGAATATCGAAATTAGCTTAGGGTGAATTTTTGGTACTTTTCTGAAAACTTTCAATTTTTTGATGAATAGTGAAAAATACTAAATTTTAATTAAAAAAAACTTTTTTAATAAAAAAAATTATAGTGTTAAATTATACATGTTAATGGTTTTTAAGTATAATTAGATTATATTTTTATCATTTAACATAATTTAAGTCATTGGATGTAATCTCACAATTAAACTAGACATAAACAAGTGTCAATCTTTTGATAGTTATTATTTCATAAAAACACGCTTTTTGTTTTGACAATGGGAATTAATTTTAAATTAATTTATGCCACTTCTGTGTTTTGAATTTTTAAAAATGGATTCCATATTAGGAATCAGGAGGTCCAAATTGTGTAAATATGTAAATTTTATTTTTAGACATTAGGAATATTTACTTCAGTAAATATTTTATTTAAAATGGTTAAAAGAGTAAATCCATTAAAGGGGCATCCTTGGGTCGATTTGGGGACCCCATGGTGCCACTTGGGAGTGATAATGACATTTTATATTAAATAATATAAAGTAAAGACAAAAATGACAAAAGCAAATATCATTTAGTAAAAAAAAATTATATGAGGTTATATGATTGATCTATTTGATTATAAATAGTCATTATAAATAAAAAAATTCCTACCTTGGGATATTTTATTTATAATTTTTAGACATAAAATAAATATATTTATATATGACACAATAATGATCCAGTATTTTCCTTATTAATGAAACAATCAACTAAATGATATTATAAATACTAAAATAAATATAATTTGAAAGTTTTAATGCCATACACAAATTTTATAGGTGACTATGACATTTTAGGGTTTATTAAATGTATTTAGTTCAATGTAATAAAGTTTTTAGGACTTTAACAAAAATAAATTATTAAATAATGTCAAAATTGATATAAATGAGTTTTTAAAAAAAATATAATATTATTGGTTGAAATAATAATCCTAAAAATCTAAGGTTCAGCCAAAAAACTTATATAATGATAGTTGTATAATTAATGAACCACTTTGGGTTCTCTATAATGTTTATAGTATTTTTGTTAAACATATAATATAAAAATACAAAGAGACATGGTAAATGTCAAACTATTTAACTAAGAGTTAAATCTAAAAGATAAGGTTAATATAGTGATCTAAACCTATCTAAAACCTATTAGTTGAGAGGATTTAGATCCATACCCACATTATACTTTAAATAATTCATTTTATACCCATTAGAAAATGAAAATTATTTTATTATAAAATAATATTTCAATCTTTTCCTAAAATGACCCTCACCTCTCTTATAAAAGGGCACTTTTCCTTCTCTCAAATTCACATCTTCAAATCCATTCGTCTTGTCCAAACCCTACCCAAATATCCTCAAAACTTTCCTCCATTCATCGTAGAGGCCTTCCTTTAGTCATAAATCCAACCTAAGGATCTCTTTTTATCAATTCAAAAGGAAGAACCCAAGAAGAGGTAAATATTTCATCACCTCTTTCAAGTTATTTTCTTCTTCCACTTCCTCTTTCTTTATTGTTTCCATTATAAAATAATAAATAAAGTATCTTATATATACTGTGATGTTATTATAAAAATGGTACAACCATATTTATTATTCTACCCATCCTATAAATGACAAATTCACCATACGTGCGTACGTACGGATTTCTGTCTCCACGTCGTGGTGTAGTTTGTTATTCAACCACTTCATCATTTGGATGGGTATAATAACGGGTATAAATGATGTAAATAATAAATATAACATGATAATGATTATTTATATATGATATACCATCCAATTATATACTATTTTAATATCAAAAGAATGATATTGTCGCTCGTGCGTACGTACGGATTATCATATCCACGAACGCGGTGAAATTCATTCCTCATCGTATCCATTTGAGAATAATTTTCATTTTATGATTAAAAATAAAATTTAAAGACTTAATATCATTCTGAATATGAATAATATAAATACTATCCATAACAAACATTACTTACGTAAAAATAATATAAAGGAAAACTAATCAGTTAACACCCGAAACGACGATACTACTGAAATATCATGAACAAAGCAATATTATAAGATCATATATGATATCATATTTATGTATATAGTTCTTGTATAATTTAATAACAATGATTTAACTATTATATAAGAGTTTAATGTACCCTTTACCAAGGAAAATTATAATGTAAGGGTTAATTTCACAATCTCTATATTATCCGAGGTTGTTTTTACCTAAGTATCTACTGGGACCTCTTTATTATCCACATCCATGTTTCTTAAAAATGTATTCCAAAAAAAATTTACTATTTAATATACTATGGTTTAATGTCATTTATAAACTTTTTTGATTTTTTATAAAATGGTCTGAAAGGAATCTTTCTGTCGTTTTCCAAACAAGGTACCTTATGACCTTTTCGACAAAATTAACGTAAGAATGTTTTTTTAACATATACGATGGGTGTGGACATTTTCCACCGTTATAACATCGTCGAAGCTTCCCTTATAATATTATAAGAATATTTTTAAAATAAATGGTTTCTACTTTAATTATATGACTTTTAAATGATTTCAAAATACAGAGATATATTTCTCTAAAAAAAGTTTTGATTTTATCTATGTCAACATCCTTTGATGGATTTTAAGATTCTGTGAAGTTGATTTATTATGATAAAAAAATTACATATTTTATTGAAGGTTTTGTGATATGTTTGAATTTGGATGTGTTATTTTTATACCATTCATGGTTTATGGATAAATTATTGACATTTCATATGCTAGTTTTAATACGAATTTTTATGTTATGCTTAAACCTTTTCATATGAGGAATGCATTGGACTTAGTAAGTAATGGGTGGAGCCTAGTATAGGTCCTCGATGCATCAGTAGGTATCATGATACAAACTAGTATCTTAGCACAAGGCCTTGAAAAAATATTATATGTAGTCTCGGCACAAGGTCTTGAAAAAATCTTATTTGTAGTCTTGGCACAAGGCCTTGACTATGTGGTTATGAAATCTGGCATTATGAATTCCATTATTATGAATGTGGCTATTGATATTTCATGTGATTATTCAACTAGTAGAATATCCATGTGAAAAATTAAAATTTCATTATTTGATTTTATCTTTTCCATATTATACTAAATTTGAAGTTTAATAGGCTTTTGTTTTAGTCTTATACATTTACTTAAATGTTTATTCTTATTTATGAAAGTTCCACTATATTGTTATCCTTACTAAGCATCTGAGCTCACACCTTTATATGTTTTATTTTTCCTAGGATGTGAAGAAGTATATTATGACTAACCTATAGGGATAGTTTAAGGGATATGAGTATGGTCTATGCAGACTATGTTGTTTTAGTTTTCCATTTTATAACATAATGTAAAACTTATGAATGTATCTAGTATTTCCCAGGCTACTAAACCAATCGGTCTTTTGAGACTTGATCTTTTGTGATCATGCCAATGTTATGTAATAAAGCACCGACTCTAGGTAACTGAGGTTGGGGTGTTACAATAAATTTTTGATAAATGTCAGTTTTTATTTTAAAAGAAAATATTCACATATTTATAAAATTATTTAGATAAAATGAATATTATTTTTTGAATAAGGACATCAAAATTATCCAAGGGTGAATTTTTCATAATTTTTCTGAGATAGTAGATTTTTTGGGTAAAAATTAAATATCGTTTAAATATTTAATGTGTTTTATGACATCATAATGACCCAATAATGATGTAATAAAATAATATAAACATTATGTTCCACCAATATATGTTTTATAATTAAAATAATGTAATTTTATATTTATTTTATTTATTTTACAAAGCTTTAGTGGACCATCAAAGACTTATAAAACATTTTTCCTTTTTAAATTGTTTTCCTTGAGAGTGTGACTCACCTCCACATAAGCACCCTCAATATTTTAAGAAGTTAGGAAATTGGCCATATAAAATATTATTTTACACTCCCCTTTGGCAAAAACCATGGGCAAAAACCATGGGCTGGTTTGTGGTATTGATTAGTTTAATGTGTGGTGACCCAAACCTAAATATTAAAGAATTCCCTCTCCTTTCCTATAGACTTTGGTGTTCGACCAAACCCTAACATCCCCTATCTAGAATCCTCCCAAGGTGCCCCAATCTCCCAATAAGCCTCTCTCAAGCCTCTCCCAAACCTTTGGGATCACACTTCCATGTAAGGGATTCCTACATTTCTCTTATTATCAAAGTTTCTTAATAGTGTTATTCCCTTTTATTTTCAATTACAAATGTTGGGGTATGATTTCACACCTTCCCCATACTTACCTATTATTTTTAGATGATGGGAGACCCCTTTCTCTCTCATTAATGCCTCCCATGTACACCTGTTACCATGCCAAAATTCTGTTATGGGTTTCTCTCCCCTCTTTTACATCCAAGTAATTATTTTGTATTATGCATATAAATTCCATTACATTTGTTGGGACATGTATCTATATGACCCAATTACTGTCCATTTCATGTACATATGATGAGACACCCCTTTCTCTCTCATCAACCATTTTTATGAGTTCTTATTTCACGTTGTTATGCTGCCGAAATTGCACTACGATTTTCCAAACCAATGTCATTTTATAGTGAATACCATGCCCATTTCTCTATCAAGGGTATTTAGCTTTATAAACATTTACCTATTGATTATAAATCTTCATGTATGTATTACACATCCATTTATCATGGAATAAATAATGATGAATGATTCCATGTTGTATGATTCATGTGGCACACTTATGCATGAAATGAAATGTTTAAGAAGGGTGTTCCCTGATAGCGCTCCAATGCATTGGGTAAAGTATAGTATCAGGATACGTATTGTGCAATGGGTTTTAACTCATTCTAATTAAAGTGAAATGAGGTTTTACTTGTGCTTCATGTGCAATGAGGGTTTATTCATGCTCCATGTGCAATGAGCCTTGGCTCTTGCTAATTCCATGTTAAGTGTTGTTGCCACATTTCCATGTTATGATTATCATGATTTATCATGCCTTTATGTTCATGTTTCTATTTTGCTCCATTTATATGCCTATTATCTAACATGTATTGTAGTCCTCATGTTATTCCATGTTTATTCCCTTACTGGGCTTTATAGCTCACCCTTTTCTTATGCATGTCCTCAGGTTATCCCGTGCAATGCTAGGTACGAGGGAATGTAGTGGTCATGTAAAGGAAGTTTTCAATAAATATTTTCTATTTCATGTTTTAAGTTGTTATGTAATGATCCTAAGCCCCAAGGACACTATACCTCTCGATCTTCTATGTTGTATCAAGTGAAGTTTATGTAATAAATCATGTTTAAGTGTGTAATAAAGATTAGAGTTGTCATAGTGTGCATGCATCCTAGACATTAGGGGATATTGGGAAAATCATATACCACTAGTAGAGTTTTCCTATAATAATAGAATCCAAGATACTATTCAGATGGTGCTATATGAGGCTTTGTAGGATAGGCCATGTTGATCACCTCTATATTGGCGGGAGGCAGAAGAGGTATCTATGCTGGGACCTCGTCTTGCCCAAGAGACTACTGAGGAGGTTAAATTTATTCAACTATGTATGGATAATGTTCAATCTCATCAGAAATCTTATTTCGATCGTCATAGATGACCTTTGGAGTTTGATCGTACCACGATTCATTGTGTCATTTTCACCCATACACCATTGTATTAAACTGACTTTGTATTGTAAATTCCAAATATAATAACAAAATTCACTTCATGTTTGATTCAATCATTTTGTGTTTTTCACTGTTAAAAATGGAAATGTTATTTATTTTTATAATTTCATTCAATTTGGAGGTGATTTGGATAACCCATGATGAAGTCCAAAAAAGGGGCCAAATTGCGATGGATCCAAGCACACCGGTGGATTAATCCTCACACTTCTATTATAAATTGCATCCAAATGGGATGACATTTTGTGGACTGATCCAATATTTAATAGGATACATTTCATCTCAAGGAACCCAATCTCTATTCGGCTTCTAATGGGTCCATCTGAACTGATCTGTCCTAGACCCTGAATATGCACAAAGTCAAAAGTGGCATTCTTTAATATGTCAATATCCTGAGCTGTGATTGTCCAAATGGTTCCAAAATTTCAGTGGAGATAGTAATGAGGTGGGGTTACAAATTTTTTGTTTTTTTTAAGTGAGATAGGAATATATGTCCATCAAAAACAATGAACCAAGTGGTTTCTCAAAATCAGGATGCTCAAAACCACCTTCTACTTTGCCTATAAAATGGAAGTTTGGGCTCTCCATTTGAAAGATCGGCCAAGAAGTGAAGCTCTTACATTTTTAAGTCCTAGATTATTCTCCTACTCATTCATGAAGTTCTAAAGGCCTATATCCTCATAGGGGGGGTCAATAATGAAGAAGTAGTTCCACCCGAGCTTCCTCCTCCTCCCGATGTCGAGCTAAATGGTGGGCATTCGTTGTGAGGTAGATACGCACATATCAAGGGAGTTAAAATTCTTATTTTAGCTATTAGTTTGGTTTAATTTGGGTTTGAAAACAATTCCTTCCATGTATCTTACATAATTCAATATTTTAATTCTTGTTTTGATGCATGTGATTGAGATACTCTTAATTTCTAACAGATCGGTGTGTGGTTTTGAGTTCATGACCTGTGTTGTTCTGATTGGACAACAGAAGAATCCTTTTCATACCCAACTTCCTGAGATTTAAATATTCTTTGGTATCTCTTATTCCATGTATAATTTTTGTACCTTGAAAATATGATTGCTATGTCAATTTTTGGTACTTTAAGCATTGAAATAAAAACATAGGAATTAATCGGGATTCCAATTAATTTCAACAAAGGAATTACTCCAAACCTAAATGAATATCTATGAACAATGAACTTGAAATGTTTGTAGTGAAATCAAAATGAACCATTTTATCTAATATTTTTCAAAATCCATTTGGTTTCTCAACTTTTAATCTTTCGATTAAGTCATTTCATCCTAAAACTATTTTCAAAATCACCCCCTATTTTAGTAATTCTTATAAATAATGCACTCTAAACCCACCAATGCTCCTTGAGAGATGACCCAGGGTCTTACCTAGACTATAAATCAACCTTAAAATCATAATAGATTTGATGTTTCATGATAGCGCGTTCAGAGTTCGAGGTTGGGGATCAAGTTTCCCTACGTGTCGCACCGAGATTGGGACATAAGATGATCAGGAGATAGGGTAAGCTTTCACTGAGATATGTCAAACCATTTTAGATTATAGAACATGTCATATCAATTTCCTATCGGTTACAGTTACCTCATAGGTATTGATCCATGCACGATGTTTTCCATGTATTAGAGCTACACCGCTATCATTCATACCCTTCTCACATTTTTTAGCCTGAGGAGGTTGAGCATCAGGTTGATATGTCCTTTGAGTAGCATCTGATTTTTATAGTTGATAGGAGCATGAAGGTTCTCTGAGGTCGGTCAGTTCCTCTCATACAGATGATATGGCAGCACGGCCGAGTGCAAGATGAGACTTGGGAGAGGGAGACTGATGTACGTGCTGAGTGGCCGGAGTTATTCTCAGATATTCCATCACTGCCCTTGGAAGGGAATATTGGGGATGAATTTCTTTAAGGTGGAAGTTTGTAAGAACCCAGTTCTTATTTTGAGGTATAATTTTCTTATATTCCTTTTCCTTGTATTATGTTTTGAGAAAATAAGGGGAAACTGGGAAAATGGTTGGTTTAGGAGAACACATCGTGTAATTATATATACACGCCATAAAGTATGACCATCTAGGATAGGTATACATGGAATGTGAGCATGTCGGAATAGGAGAGAAAAATAATACACTACACGCCATATACTTCTAAGTACACATTGTGTAGTCATGTCGGCAGGCCGTTGCGAGACGTGTAAAGTAAGTCAGCAAATTTTTGAATAGCAAAATGATATACATGCCATGTATATGGAATTACATGCTGTGAAATCCTAATTTTCATCTTAAAATAGGTATCATCTTTAATACTTTCTCTTCTAGATAGAAGAACCACACATGAGCCTCATCCTGGTTGGTGAGGACTCAGCAGGTGCATCCAAGAGACCCGAGATCAAATCTGTGTGGAGGAGTATTTCCGGTACTGTAGAAGTACTATAGCAGTACGTAGCAGTACTATAGCAGGCACAGTAATAGGCATTGTTTGGTACTATTCAGTACTATAGCAGCCATAACTATTTATCCAATTGGGCCTTTGGGCCACCAGTTTGGGCTTCTGGTCCTTCAAGGCTTTTGGGCCACCCAAGGCCTTCGGTCCAGCTGATTCTCAAGGCCTTCGGTCCACCTTATGGCCTTAGGGCCACCCCAAGGCCTTTGGTCCACTTGAATTCAGATGTACCAGTTAGACTACAAGGAAGAAGGATTCAGATAAGGATTCAGGGTAGTCGCATTCACTAGAGGAGAGCTAACTGGATTTGGAAGAATGAGAGGGTATGGATTTTCCATCGGTACCAAGCCTATGCATCTTTGCATAGCACAGCTATCCAACCAGCCCTGCAAAGGTGGAGTGCTGATATCATGACATATGTTGGGGAGGATCAGTTCCAAGTTGTCTTGTCGAAGTGATTCCCTCTAAGACCTATAGGTCATGTAATTGTCTCTAAGACTTCAGGCCTTGTAAGGGTTCCACCACACCCCTTGAAAGGTGGATTATCAAAAATAAAAAAAAATGAAGGCCTTTGAGCCATTCTGACTGATAGAAGAGCCATCAGGTAAAGATAAAGGAGTGTTGAGAGTTCCTTCTCCTTCTATTTCATCGTCTGGAACCTGATTTGAGCATCGTCCATCTCATTGGATAGTTTATTATTGATTACTTCCCAGTTATTACTTTCCATTTCTACTGTTGCATATATTCACTAACAGTTAGGAACAAATCTTTGGTGGTTTCCTACTAGGATTTATTTCTCACACCCTGTTTGGGTCATGCTTTATGCCCAAACAGACTGTATTTCTATAGGTGTAGATAAGGGAAATACCCCCTATACAGGACCTGATTGCTGCTTAGGAGTAAGAGAGAAAGGGACCAAGCCAAGGCTTTCGATGCTATTGAGTTTCATTTTGTTTTACCGTACTTGGGTATTGTATTGTATTTGATTATAGTGTATCTTATTTCACTATTTTCTTAGAACATGTGACATGTTTCATCATTTTGATATTATATGCCTTCTGTTTAACTTTATCTTCTAGTCTTTAGTTGTCTACTTTAGACGAATGGTGTTTATTTCTTCTACTATTTGTTATTGTTTTATTCCATTATGTTACACTCTTCTAATGAGGGAATAGTTTCCCCACTATCACACACTAGGCCCTCGCTACTAGTCGGTATCCTTTGGCATTTGGGGGAATGCTCATGTATCCATGTGGACAACCGGGTATGGGGCACCATTTAGTGTCATCCGGATCTGGGATGTTACAGCTTAGCACTTTCCTAGAGGTAATAAACACTTGTGTAAAGGTAAGAAACACTTGTTTAAAGGTAAGAATCACATGTGTAAAGGTAATAATATAATTTATTCCAACACTAGAAACTACATACATGTTTTTCCTATGACACAGTCACACTAAAATTTTTAACTAATTTATTTTACCCCATGCTTGATATACAAGATTCCTTGCAACATCCATCATTTTTTTACTCTCTCAACATCATCATTTGCATCATCTATATCATGTATAATCATCTCATTGTCTTATTTTAGTGTTAAATTTTCTTTCTTGTGAGGATGGATAAATGGAAACTAGTAAAATATCAAATTCTTTATTCCACTCCTTTCATTTTAATCATGAATATTCTGAGACTTATTTCTCTCAATTTTCATACCAAATATAACTATTTATCTACAAAACAAATTTTCTTATATGGTAAGTAAATTTATTAAGAATTAACCAAGGTATTCCAATGCAACTATAACAAGGTGAGTGTATAAATCATCAATTTGAAGCATTAATAAATTCAAAATTAAAAAAAAGTTTTAATTTGAAACTCAATTAAGATACAATCAATAACATATATCCATATTCTATCTATTCTGAAAAAAAAATATTTTTTAAAATATAAATTATAGATTATAATTAAAATATTCATGAAAAAAATGAATATTTTGAATAAATATTAGGATAACAAAATAATTCAAAAACTAAATACATATGTTTTGGTCATGGAAAACATTTATTAAAGAAGAAAATTATTCTATACTCCATGAAAAATACTATCTTTTATAAAAATGTTTTTATCAGGGAAAGCGTTTATAATATCAGCATGAAATAGTCCAATATCACATATCTAAAGAAAAAATCCAATAAGATAATATAAATACCTATTTTAATTTTAAATTCATCAAATAATTCCAGTATCTATCCAAATAAACTATAATAGATGGAAAATGATATGATTAATGCATACTAGTAGTGACCCAAAACAATGTAGAAGACATGGAATAAGAAACAACTAATATATACTAGTAACATGCTAATAAAATAAAATTTCTTGGATTAAGTTTCAAGAAATAAATTCTAGGATAAAAAATATATTTTCTTTATCTAAATAAGTTTTCAATGTTTTAAAACATAATTTTGGGGAAAAAATTTAGAAAAACAGGTGGTATCCAAGGAAAAAAGGTTTTTACACATTTAACCCCTTAAATATAATAAGTGTTCAATTTATACAAAATATGTTTACATATTAAGACATACCAAATGAATCAAGTATGGGTAAAAGTTGATAAATGTGATTTAATTATAAAAAATAATAAAAACTCTAAAATTATATTTTTTCAACATAGAATACACTACCATAAAAATAGTTTTTCGCAGCGCCCCCCTTTATCAACGCTAATGAAAAAGCGCTGATAAAGGGGGGTCCCTTATCAGCGCTGATAAAGGCACCCCTTTATCAGCGCTTTTTGTTAGCGCTGATAAAGGGACCCCCCTTTATCAGCGCTTTCTTAGTAGCGCTGATAAAGGGCCCCCCTTTATCAGCGCTTGCATAGTAGCGCTGATAAAGGGGGGCCTTTATCAGTGCTTTTTTTAGCGCTGATAAAGGGTCGGCTTCAAAAAAAATTAAAAATATATTAATATATTAATATATAAATATAGTTATATTGTTATATAAATATAATATATAATTTTTAAATACATTTTAGATAAGTATAAATGTACATTTACACTTATTATACTTAATATATAAGATATTTAGTGAAAATGACTTCTTAAAAAATTAAAAAAATATTTTTAATTAATATTTTGATAATAATTATGGAGTAATAGTCATTTAATAACAATTTGAGGACTAAAAAAATTAAAAAAATTAAAAAAAGATCCAAAATATGTTAAAAACGCAACTCAAACTTCAAACGGCCATAACTTTTGATCCGGGTGTCCGTTTGAGCTCTACCACATATCAAATCGAAGCCTGCGACGAGATCTACGTCGTTGTGACTCGGGGAGACCCCGGTCAAGCATTTTTCGAGGCCAAAAGAGGCCTAGAAGGCCTCTAAAATTGAGTTTTTTGTCGGGGTACCCAGATTTTTTAACATTTTGTGGATTTTCAAACTCGTTTAAGGGGGTATTATTGGCTTTTCTTGGTGCGGACTGAATTTATTCCAAGGTATTACATTCATATTGATATTATGTCTTTGAAATTTCATCCTTTTTTATAATGAACTGCTATTTATAATCAAATATATAACTATATGTACATATTTTTTATATATTCGCACCTAAAAATTAAATTTTTTAAATAAATAATTACACATATTTACATATAAAATATATTATCTTTATCTAAAAAATAACTAATATCCATTTTATTTAAAATACCAATATATGAATATTTATATACCTATATATTAATCTAACTATATATATATATATTAATCTAACTATATATATATTAATCTAATAACTATATATATATTAATATAACTACATATATATATATTAGTATTACTATAAATATATATATTAATATCACCATAAATATATATATTAATATCACTATATATATATTAATATAACTATATAAATATATATATTCATATAACTATATATATGTTAATATAACTATATATATGTTAATATAACTATATATATGTTAATATAACTATATATATGTTAATATAACTATATATATATTAATATAAATATATATTACTATACGAATAAATATAACTAAATATATATATATATAAATATAGATATATATTAATACCACTATATATATATATTAATATTACTATATATATTATAATATAACTATATATATATACTATAATATAACTATATATATATATTAATATAAATATATATTACTATACGAATAAATATAACTAAATATATAAATATATATATAGAGAGATATCATGAATTGGAAAGAAAATCAAAATAGAGTAGTGGTAAGGGCTTAGGCGCGCAGGGGGGAGGTCTCGAGTTCAAATCCTGGTGGAGGCGGGGGTGCGCGCGCATGGGGAATATTGGAGAAAGCGCTGTTAAAGGGTGGAGGGGGGTGCGTGGGGTGCGTGGGGTGTTGTATAGGGGCCTAAATGTGTTGTAAAAGGGGGGGGGTTCAAGCGCTATAAAAGCCCCCCCCCCCTGATTGGCAGTATTTTTTAATTTTTTTAAATTTTTTTAAATTTTTTTAAATTATTTTAACTTTTATCAGCGCTTTTTTAAAAGCACTAATAAAAGGGTCTTTTATCAGCGTTAAAATGAAAGTGCTGATAAAGGAAGCGCTCATATAGGACCCCTTTATCAGTGCTAAAAAAAGCGTTGATAAAGGGGTCCTATATTAGCGCTTTTCGGAGCGCTGATAAAGGGGACCCCCCCCTCTTTATCTACACTGGCTTTATCAGCGCTTTTCTAGTGCTGATAAAGGCCATTTTTAGCACTGATAAAGGTCGTGTTTGTAGTAGTGATATCTTATATAATTAAAGTGTGGTTCACGAACTAACCCATACCTGAACAATTTTATAAATAAATTAAAAAAAGTGTTTATTCAATTTAATGTTTGGGTTCAAGAAAATCATACACAATAAATTTCAAAAATAAATACAACTAGTGTTTATAAAATTTAATTTTTGATTAAAACCCAATTTTATACTCAACACTTTTTCAAATCAAATAAAACTAATATAAATATTGTTACTATTTTTATTAAAAAAAACTCAATTCATGCTAAAATAATTTATTAATGATGGTATACCATAAATGAAACATCTTAACTTCCTTTCTAAACCTAAAACCAAAATAAAAAAAATACTTTATACTTTCTCTAGGTAACAACATAGCATAGAAAATCAACTACCCTATTTATGTAACATAACCATTTAGACATTTCTTTAATAAGTCCAAGAATGTAATCAAAAACTTGAGTAACTTACTTCTAGTTTAATATAAAATAAAAACTTGTAATTTTTTCAATTATTTCAAGCATGTATTCATGTCATTAGTATCATATCACTATATTAAAAACCTACATAGAAATATTTCATGTCATGTAGAAAGAAATAGATAAAATAGTTTCTCATGCTTAATAAAAATTACATAATTCTATAATGAGAAAATTAATAAATTATTTAAGTAAGGATAACACAATCATCAATAACAACTAAATATCTCATTATAACACATCAATTGGTATAACACAAAATATATAACCAAAATAATAGATAAAATGGGAAGAAGAAGTTATCTTGATTAATGGGAATATTTTTTTCTATGATCCAGGAGTTTAGAAGCCACGATATAGGGGTGGAGAAGCTTAGGACTGGTGATGAGAAGTGGAGAGGGGTGGTAAGGCTCTGGACTAGAGGTGAGGGGAGGAGATTCTTGGGACCGGTAGAGAAGAGCAGCGGTGAAGTGCGGTGAAGGCAGGGCTCTGGGGGGTCAGGGAGTTAGGGGAGGTTAGGGGATCGTGGAGGGTTCAGGGGAGAACTATCGGTTTTTTAAAAAATAATGAAAGTTTTAGCAGTGGTTTTTAACAAACCACCGCTAAATTATTTAAAAAAATTATTAGTGGTTTAATAAACTGCCGCTAAACACTAATTTTGGTGTAGTGGTAGTTCTTTAAGAGATTTTTCATAGGCAGGAATTTAGGCAATGTATTCAGAAAATGGGATGTTGATATAAAATTTCTTGAACATTGCTAAAAACTTTTTCTTTTTCTCCTCAATATTACCTTTCCTCATTCATTCTAGAAATGGAAGAGGGAGTTTCTATATTAGTGGTTCTATTTAAACTTCTTCTTTTTTTGATTTACCTTTTTTGTAGCCTATGTAGTTGCTTCCCATTCTAAACATTTTCTTTTACCCACTTTGTTTTTGCTATCGTTGTCATATTCTCTGATCTCAGTCTCCCTTTTTTCAAGTTCATCTGGACCCTCTTCCTCCTTTTGGCATGGTTGTTAAAATTTTAGTACTTTCCCACTCCTAAGAACTTCTAACTTTTCTTCTTATCTTGGGTATATAAAATTTTTATAGATAAATGTGCCTTATAGCTGGTCTAAAAAAGGTTTTTGAAATTTGACCCTTCTAGTGCTCAAGATTTTATATGGATGCTATTTGGTTTTCCATTTACACATCTTGGGTTGTTATCCTTTGATCTTCTTTATGCATGAATGTAGTGAGAATATTTTAAATATTAGTTTGGAGGGGTTGATATTGTTGTTTTGGTCTTGGTAGAGATTACTGGAATTGTTGTTGTGGTGCTGGTGGATAATATTTAGCTTTAGGAAATGGTTATTGGAATTTTTTTTATTGTTTAGTAGCTAGACCTTACAGTGGGTACCCAGGTAGTCCCATATTTTCCTATGTTACATATCCACTCTTCTGCTAAAAATAACATTGGTTTTTCTGTATCTACTGAACAAACATCCATTGATAGTTTTTTTGTTGATACTGTTAGTGTTGTTGGTACTATTGGCCTTATTTATTTTAATTTATATAATTACAATCTTGAGATTTGGGTTCTTCCATGTCTGTCTGACATTATTATTAATAGTGTGGGAATCTACACATCCTACATTATTGAATTTCCATCACCAGAGTAGGACGGGGTTGTGGCCTAGAAGGTAACTAAAATTATTTCAGCTTCTTGCTAAGAGCCTCTACTTGTGTTGTGAGGTGGTGTCATATTCCATCATATGAATTCCATGCTGAGGCAGTCCTATATCACTTTTTCATAGACTGGAATTATAAGAAACTTTATCTAGAATTTCTTTACTAACTTCATGTGTCTTGAGAAATAATATGGAATCAGCAGTGGTATCTACCAAATTTCAGGAAGTAGGCTGTAGTCCTTGATAAAATGACTATAATTGAAGCCATGCATTTAGTTCATGATGTGGTCATTTGCGGGTCAACTCCTTGAGTCTATATCATGCTTCCCATCCTGATTCTTTTTCTACTTGGGTGAAGTTTTAAATTCCTTTCCATATATTCCAAATCCAGATTGGTGGGAAGTATTTTTCAAGAAATTTCTTTACTAATTCTTCCCAAGTTGTGATTGACTCAAGTTCATGACTCTTCAACCAATAATTGGCTCTATTTTGCAAGGAAAATGAGAAAACTCTTAATTGAATGGAATTTAATGATATTAATTGGTAGATATAGGTATCGCAAGCTTCAATGGAGTTTGAAAAGTGCTCATGGGGGTCTTCACTTGGAATCTTATTGAACTATGTCATATTACCGATCATGTGAAAGAGTCTAGGTTTGATTTCAAAAGTGAGCACCTGAATGGGAAGGGGTAAAATGCTGGGTGCATCACCACTAATTAATGGAAAACCATAGTCCATAATGGTATGCTCCTGTAGCACAGGTCAATCACCTTGACTAGAAGGTGGTGCATACTGGGGGTCTTGAATGTGTGGTGGCACAAGATTGTTGTGCTCAGCCATTGTGAAGCGGCAGCTTGCAGAAATTTTTATATCAATCTTGGGATAGAAGATAATTTTTTCGTGTGCATATAGGATTATTGAGCGAGTCAAGGTTCTCTGATTCATGAACTAGTTTGGAAGAAGAGAGAAATAGGTTGAATGATAGAGAGACTAAAAGTATTCATTAAGGATAAAAATGTAGAAAGGAAAAGGGGAAGTAAAAAAAGAATAACGGGGGAGGGTGTGGTAATCTGAGGTTCGATCTAAATTTCACTGTGCCTGATCAATAGTAATCCACAATAATAATTCCACAATTTGGCTAACCAATATGCGTCATTGAATCTAATGGGATTAGTTTATATTACATATTTATATTCCCAAATAAACTTACTATAATGGAGTGAAATAGTGATGTGGGGTTGAACCCATGAGTACTACTGGAAGGTCAATAGTCAATCAAACAAAACCCTTTAAAGGGGATCATCACGTTCACTCTTCGTGTTTGATTTTAACTAAGACTATGTAGTTTTGTTTTAAGGAAGATAATAAATGAAGTTATCGGGGTTAATTTCAAGTCTCTTGAAAAAATATAATTCCATATTTAAATTGGAATAGTCTTATGGATTAAGTTGTGATGTTCTAAAAAATTCACCAATTGGTTTTAGTAAAACCAATTTGATCTACCTATGTTGCAACTATCCCATGGCCCGGGTTTAACTGAAAACTTTGGTGCATTACACTTAAATTATATGCAGAAAGATTCATAGGCTAATAGTCATAGTCCTTCTCAACACCAATTAGGTTAGGTTCATTCAATTTCACTTCTCATGGTCATGGTTTTTCAAAAGATTGTGATGAACAATTATTATAAACCTAATTACTAGACATAGGGTTACCAAAGTTCAATATAATGATTAATTATGATTATAAAAACCCCTACTATTGACCCCTAACCCTAGGTGAATTTTCCACGCATGGTGGTGATGATCAAAAATCAAGAAAATATTAATAATTTTGTCCATAATCATAAAACAATAGAAAAAGAGACAATCTAGGATTAAAAAAGAAAGAATTAATGTCAAATAATTGAAATAAATGAAAATCTAATCAGAAACTTACATCACATGATGAAATTATGAAGAAAGATCGATTCAGTAATCCAAACAAATTAGAAACAACCAAGAACTTGTTGTGAATGAAGAAACAATGAAGAACGATGCTGGCGTCGATGAAGAACAACAAGTGGTGAAGGAAACGAAAATTGGAAATTAAAGAAGGATTTAAATGGGTGAATAACAAGTGTAGAATGATTAAAAACACAAAAGGATTCAATAAAATAATGAAAGGAATTAAATAAATCTAGTTTAGAATGAAAAATAAAGAAAAAAATATAATAAAAATGGGATAAAGGGAAATAGTACAAATATTTTGTGCACATTATAGTGGTGAAAATATTAATAGGCCTAAGAATCATAGGGCATGTAAGTCATGAACTTCACGTAATGGATTAAGTGAATTTGGTCCCTACATATGCATTTCATGTAAGTTGGTTTCATGTTGTTTATCTAAGATTGAATTTTCTTGCAAAATAAATAGTTCAAATCTTTGACCAAGTGACCCATTGAAACTTACACATTGTGTAATCTCTACACATCATGTATCTTATTCACTTTTCATGGAATTATGATCTTTGAAATTTTCATGTTGTGTACTGGATGAAAACATCATGTATTGTCTTCACATCATATAATGCCTTCATGGGAAAGTTTGTGGTCTTACAGTCATGTTGTAAACGAGGTCTACAAATCGTGTATTAGATACATGGTGTGTGAATCCTATTTTTGGAACCCTTTCATCATTTCTTCCTTTAAGTCCATAATTCCTAATTCCTATAAAAAAAACCAAAACCTAGTGAATTATAGAATAAAACATGAATAAAAAATTAAATAAATGTTTCCAATTTGTATATATAAATTAATCTTGTCAATGATCTATTTTTTCCCAAGGGTGTGTTAAGAAATGGCCACTCATAAGATAACTTGACTATTAATTCAATCACATAAACAATTTGTACATCTATAAATGAATGGGAATCACTAATATCAAAAAATAGTGGTAAAAAACAAATAGGTATTGAAAAATATACCTCAAACAATCAATAGAACCTCACCCCAATCATTCAATACTTGGACCATCATATACACTTGGCCTCCCTCATCTCTATAACCCTATCCCTCATGTGCATGACTCTCCTGGTTCATCATCATATGAGGGGTCTAATCCCATTATTGAGGACCTAAACTAGTCCCATGAATTGATTCCTACATCTAACTCTAACCACCATGAGACCTATTATGTGATGCACTCAAGAAGAAACATTATAGATTTCATATCTTACTACATCAATGAAACTTGATTTGAGGCGTTGGGAAAAAAATCAATAATGACCACTCTTTCCGTAGTTGAAACACTGAGGACCTCATTATAGCAACCCTACTCTTTATTTCACATTAATACATAATTTATTACATAATATTACACATAATACAACCCATAAGATTGATAATTATAGTGTCTTTAATAATTAGGCACATTACATAACAACTTAATATAGTAAATACATCAACTTTATTGAAAACTTCTTTAACATGATGATAATATTCTATGGCTTTGAAAACTGCACAAGATAACCTAGGGACATACATAAGAAAGGTGTGAGCTAAAAAAAAGAGTTGGGGAATAATCATGGAATAATATAAAACATGTTAGACAATATCCATGTCAATGGGGAATAAAAGAAACATGAATAATAAGGCATGATAATCATAACATGGGAAATGCGGTGACAACTTAAAACACTGCATCATAAATATAGGTTAAGCATAACTACCAAGAAATAATGATAAAAAAATTCCCATAAAGGAATCAGTTTCACCTCTTATCCCAACATGACGTATCATGTGACTAAACATTACCCAATGCATTGGAGTGATATATAATTTCAGGTGTACCCATCACTTTCATTTCTTTCTCATGCTTAAGTGTACCACATAGATAATACAACATGGATTCATTAATCATAATATTTTAATCCACAATTAATGAGTATAAAATACATACATGTAAGTAACAATTCAGATAAGTATAATTATATAAACGTGAACTCCCTTAATAGGAATTTGGTAAGGTATTCACCACACAATTATTTTGGCATGGAAAATCATGGTGAAATTTTGACAGCATAACGGAATTACTTAAAACTTCCTAAAATGGGTTTATGAGAGAGAAAGAGGTTTTTCATCATGTGGATATAAAATTGAATGTAATAGGTACATTTAAATACATTTTCTAATATTAGTAATATTAAATATAAGGCATAAAATAATAAATAAACTTGAATAAAGAAAAGAAGATGAGGATCCCTTACTTCAGTGTGTGAATCTAAATGCTTGGGAGAAGCTTATTGAGAGCTTGGGGGGAACC
The DNA here is from genome assembly GCA_963277665.1 of Viscum album. Lineage (NCBI taxonomy): Eukaryota > Viridiplantae > Streptophyta > Magnoliopsida > Santalales > Viscaceae > Viscum > Viscum album. Next base: position 388,440,512 of record OY728146.1, read on the forward strand.
TTGGGATGACCCTAGAGACAGGAGGGAATATTAAGGACATGATTAAAGGATTTTTAGTGAAGATAAATGGGAGATTGGGTGGGTTTATATAGGAAATGAGTGGGGATTTCTTTATTATTTCTCAAACTTGGTTTTTAGACTCTATGTAATAAAATAAACAAAACCACAAACCTTCCCATGGTTTTTTCCTATGATTTTTTCAAAATTAAATATTTGTTCATTATTTTATAAGTCCAAGGTCTGAAATTAATAAAATAATACCCTTACTTATGTGGAGGTGAGTCATACTCTTAAAGAAATGATTTTAAAACCTTAAAATATAATAATGGTTCTGGAGGATTCAAAAAGGATTTTTAAAATTAATTAAATAAAAATAAAATAAAATTATTTTAAACAGAAAACATATATTTGGTCTTGGATACCATTTATAGTATTTACTATGTCAATTTTAGGTCATTTTGATGTCTAATACACAAGGAATATTTATGCGGTATTAAATTTTTACTAGAAAATTCAACTAACTCAGAAAATTATAAAAAATTCACCATTGGATAATTTTGATGTTCAGATTCCAAAATAAAATTAATTTTATCTAAATAATTTTTCAAATACTTTAATTTTCACTTTTAAAAAAAATTACATTTATTAATAAATTCTAGGTTTTTTGACAATAACATTTTTCCAACCCTTATAAAAATACATTTTACTTCATAAAAATTATATAATCATTTATATTTAATAAAAATTATTTAATAATAATATTTTATTAAAATATTATTTATTTTAAAAATCAATTAATTCATCAAAATAAGTTCATGAATTTAATTTGAATATTACCCAAAAATAATATTTGTGTTTTATTATATCAAAATAAAAATCAATTATAAAATAATAATAATATGATGAAAACATATTCATTATTCTCTTAAAAAATAATTCAAATACTCATATTTCAAGTGTCTTGATACATATCCCTTTAATACACCAGAAAATGACCTAAGAGCAAGGTTCACAACTATGAGATTTTCATTGGGTGGTTCAGCGTACATGGTTTGGGATATGATCTTGATGAGCTTGAACTTCTCCCAAAAATGGTTTCGATCATGCATAAGTTGTTGGATATTATCTTGGTATTGGTCAAGGTTAAATCCTAGTGATTCAAACTCCCTCAAAATTTCTGATAAATGGGATTTATAAGGTATGATCACATGGGTTGAGGACACCACTTACTTTGTCTATGTTAATTGGATTTGTTAAAACCCTATATTTAAACTAATCATGTGATCATTGTTCAATAACTATATCATCAACGTTAAATATTCTTACCATTAATTTAAATCTAAGAGGATATAATAAAACCAAATAAGTGCATGTTTTTTCTATATCCATATTACATAATAATACATTTAATTAAATTGTGATGGTATTTTAATTATAAAATTTTGGGTTGTTACAATCTTCCCCCCATCAGGAATTTTTCCAAAAAAATATTTTCCCACTCCAAAACAGATGATGGTAACTTTGTTTCATCACCTCCTCAATTTCCCACATCTCTTCTTTAAACTTGTGGTTTCTCCATAGTACTTTAAAAAGGTTCATTTTATTATTTCATAGAACTTTGTCTATGTGATCTAACATCTTCATCGGATGATTCTCATAGAAAATGTCATTATCCAATAGTACCACCTCGGTATTGATTATATGTGAGGGTTTTGGTATGTACTTTCTTAAGAGGGATACATGGAATACATCATATACATGAGATAGGTCAATTGGGAGTTCAAATATATATGACACCACTCTGATGCGATCAAGGATATCAAAGGGTTTGATGTATCTTGGACTAAGATTTCCCTTCTTCCAAAAAATTATCACTTTATTCTATGTAGATTAATAGAGGAATACCATGTCTCCAACATAAAACTCTAGGTCTCTTTGATGATTGTCAGCACAAATATTCTATTGAATCTGATCACCCTTGATGTGTTGCTGAATAGTCCAAACCTTTTCCACCATTTCCTTGATCATTTCAATACCAAGCAGTTTTCATTCCCCAAATTCATCCAAGCATGCAGGTGTTATACACCTATTCCCACAAAGGTCTTCATAGGTATCCATTTGGATGCCTGAGTGGAAACTATTATAGTAAGAGAACTCAACAAGAGGTAGATGTTGGTCTCAACCAACTTTAAATTCCATATAACATGCTCACAATATATCTTCTAGTTTATGAATAGTATGCTTATATTGTACATCAGTTTGAGGATGATAGGTTTTACTGAAGTTCATAATGGTTTTTAGATGATGTTGGAGACATTTCCAAAAATTGGAGATTAATATTGGATCTCGATAGGATATAATCGATAGTATTACTCCATTCAGCCTTACCAATTATTTTATTTATATCTTTTCAAGTTGATCAAGTGATAATTCCTCTTGAATTGTGATAAAGTGAGTTTTATTTATAATACTATCAATAACAACCCATATAAAAATGTTTCACTGGGATGTCTTCAAAATTCTGGTGACAAATTCCATGGTGGTGTTTTTCCATTTCCATGTTGGTATGGGTAATGCTTGTATCATCCACTTAGACTTCTTCTTTTCAACCTTCAATTACTGAAATATGGTAAATTTTGATGTATATCCAACGATATCCTTCTTCATAGTTTCCAACCAATAGTGATCTCGGAGATCTCGTTGCATTTTTGTGCTTCATGGGTGAATAGAGAAAGTTAAACTATGTGCATAATCAAATAGTTCCTTTTTTAACTCAGGATTTGATGGTACACATTGTTGTGACCCAAATCTCACAAATAATTCTCCATTAACATTAAATTCCAAGAATTTACCTTTACTTATAGGTTCCACTTTCTTTTGAATTCCTACATCATCTCTTTGAGTATCCTCTAACCTCTCCATAAGGGATGTCTGAGCAATAATTTGTGAAAGCATTGATGATGTTCCTTCCTTTATGATTCCCATGACCATCCTTACTATAATATTTTCCACTCAAGCATCCAAATAGATCCAAATGGATACCACTTTATTCTCTTTACTAGGATGGTAGTGGATTGAGCAGTCACAGTCCTTGATCCACTTTAACCATCTTCATTGGTACATATTAATCTCTTTTTATGTGAATATATACTTGAGACATTTGTGATCTATATATATTTCGCACTTCTCCTAAAAGAGATAATTCCACCATATTTTTAAATTGAAGATCACTAAATCCAACTACAGATCATGTGTTGTGTATTTTTTTCATGAAATTTTAACTTCTTAGAAGGATAGGCTATGAATTTGTTATTCTACATTAACAAATAGTCCAATACCTTTTTTGAAGCATCATTGTATACTATGAAAGTTTATCCACTTTTGGGTAGTGTCAACACAGGGGCGGTGATGTGCCTCTTTTTAAACTCTTTGAATATCTCTTCACATTAATCATTAAAATAAAACTTAACTCCCTTCAGAGTAATCTTGGTTAGGGGGTTAAAAATTGTGATAAATTTCTCAAAAATCAATGATAGTACCCAAATAATCCAAGTAAACTATGGATATATGTCACATATGTTCATATCATCCACTCTTCAATTTCTTCTTTCTTTTAAGGTTCCAAAGATATCCCATTTATTAAGATAGTATTCCCAAATAATGAATCTTCTTTGAACCAAAACTCATATTTATTGTACTTTTCCTAAATCTTATCCTTTCGTAAGGTCTTAAGCATAGTACTTATATGCTCATCATGAACCTCCTTGGTTTTGGAGAATATTATAATATCATCTATAAATACTATCACAAATTTTTATAGGTAATATATAAAGACACTATTCATCAATTTCATGAAGATTTTTAGAGAATTAGTGAGTTTGAAAGGTAATATTATGAACTCATAGTGCCCATACCTTGTAAGAAAAGAAATATTGGGGATATCCGCCTTGTTCGCCCTAACTTGGTAATATATCGACTATAGATCCACCTTGAAGAAGTATTTTTCACTATGTAGCTGATCGAAAATTCATCAATATGTGGAAAAGGATACTTATTCTTTATTTTGATCTTATTGAGCTCAATATAATCAATAAAAAGGGGCAGTTATCCATCCTTCCTCTTGACAAAGAGAACTGGTTCACCCCATGGTGAAACACTTGGACGTATGATCCCTTTATCTAGATTCTCCTATAGTTTTTTCTTCAACTCCTCAAGTTCTATAGCATCCATTATATATAGATTCTTGGATAATGGAAACACCCCAGGTACAATCATGATTGAAAATTCAAACTCTCAGCAAGGATAAAGACCACAAAATTCCTCCAAAAACACATCAGTATATTCCCTCATAATAGGCATGTCTTTAAGGATGGTTCATTACTTAGACTCAATCATTTAAACTAGATACGATTTCTTGTAGGGAAATAATATCCATGCTTTAGATTTTGGTGTTAAAGAAGATTCATCCTCCCCCTGAACTTGTATAGAATCAGGGGACAATTCTTAATATAGAGAGTGATTTCCTTCTCATGGAAATTTATGTTGGCTCTATATATGTAAATCCAATACATACCCATAATTACATCCAATTCCACCAAAGAAAGAATGACAAGGTTCACTGGGAAGTTCAGCACAAAAATTATGATAGGGAGGAGTTATATACTTGGGATGAAATAATTTACCCATTTTCTGTTTTCCCCAAAATCACTACTTCGAAACTTTGTGGTGGTGTTTTAATTGTTCTACTAAACTTTAATGATATGAAAGAATGTGTATAACTAGAATCAAAAAGTACATTCACTATTATTTAATGAATAACTAGTGTTTCTATCAATACATCATAATCAAGATCCACCTAAGTGGTTGTGATAGAAAAATATCACCTTTGATGACTTGGAGGTTTTTGGTTGTCTTCAAAACCCTTATCTCAGGGCATTGATTTTCAAAGTTCTCTAGTTCATTACAGTTGAAATAATGAACAATGCGATGAGGGTTGACCAGAGCAATCCTTTCCTTCATCCCATTGTCAGGCTTCTCTTATCGGAAATCGATTACTAGGTGACCTTTCTTCACAAACATAAATAATTTCCTCACCCCCATTAGGAAATTTATACAGTGATTCTTTTAGAACCTTTGATATGTGGTATCTTGAAATTTCTTGGCACCGTTAGATTTCGGCATCGAACCGCCAGAATAAAACTCAACCTTATTCTTCTTATCCGTATGATAACCTTGAGATTTTTCATTCTCCATTTCTACTTGGATTGGAAATAAGATAAATTCCTCATATCTATAAAAGTCTCAGATCACCAGGTACTTTCATAGATAAGGTTTTAGACCATAAAAGAAGCAGTCAACCTTGCATTCAGAGATAATAAAAAAGCATACGTGTATCGTGAAAGTATTTTGAATTTTTCCTCTTATGCCTCAATAGATTCATAATCTTTTTTCTTGGGGTAAAGGAAGTCCCTTTCCATTTTAAGTCATAGAGTTTGAGGAAAATATTTATCAAAAAACATTTTACAAAATTCCTTACATCCCATCACTTTTATCTATTAATCAGACTTTGTATTCTTGATCAATGTACACCACTAATCAGCTTATCCCTCCATATGATAAACAGCCAGTAGAACCCTCTCTTGTCTAAAACATTGGTGGATATAGAATATCTTATCAATGGAGTATATCTATTGTTATGTAAGTAAGGGATTATATATTCCATTTAAAGTTTAAGGTCTTTGTCTTATAAATGACTCAATCTCAGCTTTTTCTCACTTACAGGTATTTTTACACTCCTTATAATCTAGGTTTTTATTTAGAACCAGATTCAGTAGATAGATTATCATCATGATGTTCATGATTCTTGCTCCCATCAGGTTGGGAATCATGTTGGGGAATTCATCACATTTCCCTTCACATTGATTGTTTACCTGATTCCTCCAACTTACGGTCATTGGATAGAATAAAAGAAAGATTGGGGATGAGTATTTTTAAACTTTTAAATACATAAAATGGAATCCTATTACATTAATGGGATATCCTATTTGGATATATCTGATAAAATTGAAATGATATAGAGAAGAAAATAAAGGGATAACTTATAAATTATAATTATTTCCTTAACTTATGAATTTCTAGGATTCAATCTACGTTATCCATACTCTATTTCCTAGAAATATATATTCTTATGGGAGTTTTTTTATTCCCTTAATAATAGTTCACAACGTGCATAAGAATTTTCCAAATTATATAATCTAGGAGTGTCAAACCAGGTGTGTAGTAATGCCCGTTTTCTTGTACCCGGTTACACCGAGTCAGGCTCGGCACACCTTGTTGGAGTTGTTACCCCTAGGTATATTTGTGCCAAAACCATGTCCTCTTGTAGTATCTAGACAGGGATGTCTTTTCTTGATTAAAAACATACTCTATACTTACCAAAATTTAGAGATGTTTTCTTATACTTATTATTATCCCAAAGCCTTTTTATATAGTTTTTTAATATTAATCCCAAAAATAAATAAACTTTTCCTTTGATACCAACTATAACAACCGTGATATTTATTTCAAATTAATACATGATTTATTACATAATATTAAAATTAATAAAACCTTACATATAGATAATTCTAGTGTATTTTGGGAATTATTTGCATTACATAACAAATTAAAATAGGAAATATACCAAATTTATTGAAAACTTCCTTAATATGATCATAATATTCCATGGATTTTAAAACTGCACAGGATAACCAAGGGGAATACATAAGAAAGGGGTGAGATATAAATACCATTAAGGGAATAATAATGGAATAAGTTAAAAAATACTATAAAATATTAGTATCAATGGGGAATAAAAGAAACATGAATAATAAGGAATGATAATGGTAACATGGGAAATGTGGAAACAACTTAAAAAATTGTATCATAAACATAGGCTAAGGCTAACTGGCAAGAAATTATGATGGAAAAGGTCCCATAAAATAATATATTTCACTCCTATTCCCAACATGACATCTCAGGAGACTAAAAATAACTCAATGTATTAGACTTATATATTATTTTGGGTGCACCCATCACTTTCATTTCATTCCCATGCTTAAGTGTACCCCATAGATCAGAAAACATGGATTCATTCATTATCATGACCCAAAGAAGCTCTCATGGAACTCCTAGAATAGTTTCCAATCCAAAATGATATGGATTTAGAATGAGACTCAGGTAAGAAAAATCTAAAGGGTAGAACAATAACATACCTGATATCATTCATCGACAATGATAGAATTTGATTCTGGTTGAGGAAGGATAAATTTTTTTACTTCTGGAAAATGACAAGAGGCTCTTGTGAATCAAGTTCAACAACATCATACTTGACATTCCAAGGTTATATTTCCAATAAGTTTAAGAAAGGATAATGGATCACATAAGGTCATAGCTTTGGCAAGGAATTTCATATGAATCCTTTCCCTAAAACACCTGTAAAGATATCTAGAAATCATCTTGTTCGAATGAAACATTAGGGAGAGGATCATCAATCAATTAATAGAGGGTATAAATAAATTAAAATCATATTAAAGACACATAATTTATGATTTACATGTTTCCCCTTTGAAATGGATGATATCCATGAAGAACGGTGATGGTTTCAGACATTTTAAAACTAGTTCGACCGCCACCATGGCTACGGGGTTCTTGAATACACCGAGCAACATGGACAAATCCTACAGAATTTTTCCCAATAATAGGTCAATTTTACTCACCGCGGCCTCCACTACATGATTGTTGAGGTCACCCAATATTTGGCCAATCAGATCCATCCTCAAGCACCATTTCCATGGACACACCTTTTCCTAGGAGTTTCCCCCTTTCTCGTTTCACATAGGAGCTCATTAGGGACACCATGGCTTGCACCATGGCCATGGTGTAGACCATTTTGAGCCAAGGAGTATCCAAATACCTCCAAAATATACTCAGATCTCACAATTATTTTTTTCAAACATGTCCCAACCCATAACCTTAATGGATAAGATAGAAACAAGGCCTAACATACTAGGGAAAAAATTACAAGGCTTTAAAATTTAAAATATTCGTGGAGAAGGGATTTCAAATTACAGAGAAACCTTACAAGAACCTACAACATACTCGAGGAGACATGACCCTAATATCTCCCCAAGACCTCATAGATATTCAAATACTATATGAATATGTAGTTTTTAAATAATTTATTATTTATTTATAAACTCTCCATCATAGCCAAAGTTTCCACCGATGTTGAAAAATTCCTAAAATCTCATCCAAAAGGAGACTCTCTATCCAGACACAGTGATGCAATCTATTTATCAATTCAATTATTTGCTAAAGAAGAAATTATAGTTTTACTATTCAAAAATAAATATTTATTATAAAATGTCCCCTGGTGTTTAATTTAACCATTAGAATACTTCCTTCGATAATCACAACATGAAAATTAGGTATCTGGGATAGAACATTCGAGACAAATCTATAAACATATATGTGTGTGTGAGTGTAATTATGCTACAAATATATATTTATAACATATTCTTAGATACTTACATATAAGTAGTGGAATATAAATATATAATATTATTATAATATGTATTAATATTTAAAAATTATTAATTATAAATATATATATATTATTTATTATAATATTGAATTTATTTTATATTGAATTTATTATAATATAAATTTATATATTATATTTATTATATTGTAATTTTTATATTAACATTGTATAAATTATATTTATTATATTGACATTATATCATTGTACAGTTATATATAATTATAATTATATATTTTTGTTTATAATTATATGGTTATTATATGAATATATAATTATGAATAAATATATATTTATATTTATTTATTTATTTATTTATATTTATATATAATTTATATTAATTATATTATAAGTATGTGTGTAGTGATAATTATCTTGGATGGATTTAAGTCTGTTTTAGATAAGTATGATTACACTAACATATATGAGATGGATTTTTAACCCATCCCACATAAGTGAGATTATGTCGACATATTTGAGAGATATTCTAAATCAATCTTGAAAAATTGTTTCATTTGGGATGGATATTAAATTAATCCTAGATGTGTTGTGTCACACCTATTCATCTTGAATTGAATAAAATATATCCTAGAAAACTATATATATATATATATATATATATATATCATTTTAATATGAAGTATATTTATTTATAATACAATATAAATAAAATTATTATTAATAATAAATTGTAGTGGAATATAAAAAAATAATATATATTTCTTATTCTATAATAAAAATATTATTTTACTTACAAAATATTTTATTTATATCTATCTTGAATATAAATTTCATCCCTGACAGATTAATCTATCTTGGATAAATGAGATGGAAATATAATTTTCATCCAATATTTAAATATATTTTTATTTTTTAAAATGTATTTAAAATGAGTTAATTAATCCTTAATTTTTTTTGTATCCCAAGATTTATATGAGACAGATTCTGTTCTTCCCATATGACTTATTACATGTATGTCTGCCCTTACAATTCTTCCTCTGGGTTGTAGGCTTGCCTTTATCATTGGGTTGTTTTGTGGGCTTGTCAGGTGGAGTCTTGGTTGAGGTTTGACTACTAGGTTTTGGGTCAAGGTTGTACCAAACTAAAAAATAAAATTGTAATTTAATTAAATAATTATATGGGATGGATAATTACTATTTTATTTTTTTATTATTCTATTTAAAAAAATATTTTTATTTTTACTAAATATAAATGTCATCTAAGATGGATTAATTTATCCCATATAAGTGATATGGAAATATAATTTTCATCTGATATATAACTATTTTTTATGTTTTAAAACGTATCTGGATAGATTAATATATACAAGACAAATTTTTTGGAATTCCTAGATAAATATTTGATAGATTATATATATCCTAAATAACTTATTTTCATGCATATTCCCTTGATATTATTCCACTATATTATTAGATCGGGGTGTACCAAAATAACAAATAAAATTATTACTTTATTTTAAAAAATATTTGGCACATATAATTATTATTATATTGTTTTATTTTTAAAAAAATCATTTTTATTCATTGTAAATATAAATTTTATATGGGACAAATTAATTTGTTTCAGATAAATGAGAAGGAAATATAATTTTCATCCAATATATAACAATTTTTTTTGAAAAATGTATTTATAATTGATTAATCCATATCTGGTAACATTTTTTTCACCAATATTTACATGGTAAAAATTATATCCATATCAGATAACTTATTTTCTATGATGAAAATAAACTATTTCACAAATAATAATATTTGTAATGCCATTTTTTTAGATTGATTTTCTGGAATAAATTTTTAATTATCTAGGATAGAATAATTCCATTCTATATACCTAAATTTACTATAAAAAAATGAGTGTCAATGAATTTAATTAATCTAAAATTCCGGTCAAATTTTACGTACAAAGTAATTCGCATAACAAACTCATATTATTACACTAATAAACACATAGAAATGTAGAGTAATGATAAATTGGTAGGATCAAGAATCCCATATTTTATTCATTATTTGGTTGTAGTGGAGTGTGTTGGGGATATATTTGTGGGTAATGAATATCAAGCTTCATGGATGGTGGTAGATAGAGTTCACTAAGGTGTGGCATGTTTTCGCTCTCCTTAAGTGTGGATTCAGCCCCACCAAATCTGTAGTACAATGGGTTACTGACGAATAGTATTTAGGATGAAATGTTGGCTCATTATTCTATACTTGTAATAAGTGGATAAAGTTCTTAAAGAATCTTTTGGAATCAAGAGAATTATAAAATGATTTTGTTGTTGCGCACCAACAAAATTACTTTGATGTTTTTTAAGATCTTTAGAAAAATCTCTATTTGTAGAAAGGATTGGAGAACTAGAAAATGGTTGAAATAAATTTTATCATTTAATGGGGACTCTATTTTATAGGCATGGAAGCACTTATTTGGATAAGAATCATAGACCTTGGAATTGGATTGATACCTTTATTGAAAAGACAAGACTTTTCAAGATTCAATAATGATTGTTTGATCACACATGATCAATTAAGTAACACAAATCAATACTACTAAAATATGGATATTCCTACAATAAAACCAACATATCCATATTAACCCATGTAAAATTTAAAAAAAAATCAATCCCTTTTCAAAAACATAAAATAAAATAATTTAAATATTTTTAAAACTATTTAAAATTCAAAGATCCTCCACCATTTTAAAATATTTAAAAACGCCTTTTTAAAATAAAGCATCATACTCTCCTGGAAAGAGATTTCATAAATAAAGGTATCTCCTAATTTAAACCTTTACATGGTAGAAAATAAATTAAATATGAATAAATAAATAGCAAGAAACTTCCATGAACATGTAACTCTTTTTATCAACCAAATTCATCCTAAACAAGTTCGTTTAAATTCTTTAATTCTTCATCTACTCATAGACACCATTATAGTCATGTGTCCCTGATCCTTTCATGAATTTTTAAGATTTAAAGTCATAATCTCCCACTCTTACATTCACATAGGTGAACCAAAACTTTTTCACATGTTTCAATGCTTGTTTCATATCCTTGGTTCATTAAGAGTTTTAAACTCAACCTCATTTTATCATGGACACCAAACACCATTTTCCTGGGATTTAATATAATTTTTTGTTTCTTTCAAACATATGATATAATTTCCAACATTTAACTTATACATAAAAATTTATCACATTTTAATTTGATGTCCCATCATTGGTGATTTTTTCATAAGGAATTTAAACTCATCACTAAGGAATTTTTTTATACTAACTCCCATGAAAGTTCCTTTGTTAGTAGATCTTAAAAAAAATTTATTGATCTAAAAAAGTCTACAGAAGTGATGCCATCATGAATCAACTATTTGACATAGCTATGTATGAGACCAATGTGTCTCGATTTTCCATTATAATTATTTCTTTATTCCCCAGCCAACATAGCTTAACTAACATATTGAATAGCAACTAAAGACATAGGTATAGGCAAAAATGGGAGTCTTGATAAAAGAGATCTAATCCATTTTGATTCTTTTATAGTAACTTCTAAAGCTACAAACCCAGAATCCATTATATAGTCTTATATATAGGTTTTTTTCTTCGATCCTTAAGAAATGGCTCCACCCCCAAGTGTAAAAACTCTACAAATCGTCGAAAATTGATCCTCCAAATTAGTTATCATTATTATAGAGGAAAACCCTTCCAATATCAATGGGTTTCTACTATAACATATACAATAATCCATAGTACCCTTTAGAAAATCAATTACTAATTTAATAGAAATCCATTATGCATAACCTTGATTACTTTTAAGAATGATATTTTAACATCCATTTGGTGAATTTACAAATTATATATGGAACATAAAGCGATAATAATCCTAATAAAATAATTCCAAGCTATAAGAGCATAAGTATAGAAATAATCAATTCCATACTTTTGATTAAACCCCTTGGATACCAATCTGTCTTTAAATTTTTTCAATTGTACCATCGACTTTTCATTTTCTTCTAAATATCCACTTACAAACTATAGGTTGTAAAACTTGATGAATATTAACTAACATAAAAGTATTGTTCATGTTTATATATTTTATTTCACCATTTATAGTTCTCTTAAAAAGTGATGCAACAAAACATGACATGGCATCTTTGAAAGTTATTTGGTCAAACTCTATATTGAGAAGAGCCAGAGTTTGTGTAAGAGTATTATCATTGGTTCCTTCCAAAAAGTAAATATATATATATTAGATCCAAATGTTTTGGGTATCTAAGGTCATTTACTTTTAAAAACCTCCTAGACAGTTTCTTCCTGAGATTATATTTTTTATCCAGATTCCTCTATTTTGACTTGCTTTGGTAAAGAGGTAAACCTAGATTTATCAAAGATAACATCTCTAGATTCATGATAGGTATTAACAACTACTAATTCATTTGATTTTATTAAAGTGTTGTTCTTAGATTCAAAACTCATGTAAGGGTAGATTAAATGATTTAATGAGAGGTTCCTTGAATTATAATGAGGATGCTACATATGGATCTCTTCTAAACTTATTTTAGAGTCAATGCCTTGTGGAGAGGGCTAGCATGTTCTCGTACTGCCATGGAAATAAGAGGCCCTATTAGATGCTTGCTTGAGTTATGGGCACAGGAAGTGTCATCGTTATTTATTTTGGTTTGGTATAGGATTCTTGTTTTAATAATGACATGTAGCTCGAACGGATGGTTATGTTATAAATGGGACCATGTTAGGGAAATAGGCATCATTTAATGCTTGAGTTTAGTGGGTAAGACAATATTGGGTCATGGTTGACCACTTCATTGGTCGTGTGACCCTTATTTTTCATGATGGATGACTCGGTAAGTCTTTTTCCATGTTAACATTCATATGGGTTAATACGAATCTAGGTTTAAATCTTTCATGTGGTCTATCACATACTCATATGCATAAGGTCGATAGGCTTATGGAAAGTATTAAGGGATGTGCCTCCACACTAGTGAAATATCAAGGTAGTACATATTGATACATGTGGTACCTATCAATTCATAAGGTGGTGTAGTGAACCGTCTGATTTTATTGGAATTGTGTAATCTATGATTTGTTATTCTATGTTCGTAGAAACTTTCTAGAGTAAAATGACCTGGAATTATAGAGAAGTTTGAGTTATTCTGATGATGGGGGTGACGCTGCAAAAGGATTGGGCGTTGTAACACTACCGATTAGTTTAGTTTTGGATTATATACCTGATATAAATGGAATAAATGAGTGTGGATTAGGATATAATCACACGTACATCAAGAGTAAATCTGATATAGCACACTTTTCAGTGGTTGTTTTCCCTCTTTTTTCAAGTTGGCACTTAGTAAAAGTGTGTTTTCCACTTTTGTAACCCATTTTTGGTGCTGGATGAAGCATGTTTTGTGGTATTAGTTCCCATTATTAGTAAAAGTATACTAAGACAATCCTAAATTGGGGAGCATCATGTCAAATTTATTTTATCATTTCCTTCTAAATAGAGGGAGCGTGACTAAAAAGGCAATTACGACATAGTCAAAACATCTTTTAGAAACTTCTGAGTCTGATAAGTTTGAGTTTCTAGTACATGAAATGATACTCAAGAAAAAACCTATTTATTAGTTGGGATAGAGTATAGATGCTATATTTAGGCTAGGGGTGCATAAGATACCAAGGAAGTAATGCTTCTATTGTGTGTCAATGCTTTTAAGGTTGCACGATGATTAAAATGGTTAACTATGTACACAACCATTGATGGAACCATGAGTTATAGTTGGACTATGGTGGGGGTTTCTAAATCAATCATGGAAGCCTCAGAAGTGAGGGAATTGTGGTTAGTAAATGATGATATGGTTCCAAGGGCAGTTGATATATTAAAAGGAAGTCAGCTAGAGGTGATTCTATTGTTCTTTCCTATGCACAGTTGGATATGGTTAGCTGGAAACCATGTTGGGCACTTTGACTTGGATATGATGGGAGTGTCTTGGGTCTTATTGGTAATAGTTTATATCCTATTACTATACTCTTGGATTAGTGAATATCATTCCCCTTATCTTGACATCATCCAGGGTACACTGATAGAGCGTTGGTTATACATCGAGCTAAATAAAGTTATTAAACACCTTGTTGGCTTGATAAATTGACTCTTTCGAAGTTACACTCTGTGAGTGTGGGGTTCATAGATACGTGGACTATCCTGAGTGATACTGAGATTCCCATTAAGGAAGTATCGGGATGGACTCATGGACACCATCCAATTCTTTGACTTTATCACCAAGAAACATATTATTATTGTGCTTGATTAGTGTTCTTGATACATGAACATCTCGTCTGTGTATTGACATCTCACTTGTAAACTCCTAAAAATTGACAACCTTAGATGTGATCCTTGTATTCTAGTAGTTGAATTTGAGGTTACCCTGTACTTAAGGATATGATTGGATGGTATTTTTAGTGTGTGATGATACAAGAGTGATGGATTGTGTATACAACTATGTTTGTGATTATACCATGATGACATAGATAAAAGTTTTGGTTAGAGACATCATAAGAATCTGGTTACGAGATTTGGTGGTTGTGATCGAATTAATCTCAATGTGTTACTTAGATTAAAGGTGATAGAATCAGGTAGTATATGGTCTAAGAGGAACCACATAAGGCACGTTGTCCTGATAAGGAAAGTGTAGTGCAAAGGTCGGCTGAATATTTTCCTGGAAAAGCTGACATGACCAGGATAAATGAGTCCAATTGGGAATCGACCATTCCATAGAATTGAGAAATATTCTGAGATCGTCATTAAAATACTAAGGGAATTATTATGTAGAAAATTTTGATGGTGGGTTCACCCGAATTTGGAATTGGCTATTCAAGCTGGAATCAATAGTGGGGAGCGCCATGGGCCGGTTGGTGAAAGAAATAACTATGTGATCAAGTGTCAGGTAATATGAACTTAAATATATACTATATTTATGTTTCATTATTATTTTTGATCATTGTATATTTTTATAGATTAATTATTGTATACTTGAAATGGCTCTTGAAGGTGTGTTAGGTATTTGGAAACATTGTCACAAACCAAACTGAAGTGTCATCTAACCTGACATCCGACTTAGTCTGAGACGTGACCTGAAGGGCTTTCTTGATCCCCATGGTTTGACAACTAGAATTAAGAATTAAATTAATCAGTAAGGGGAATAATTTTTTTCTCATAAACTAGGATCAAAATTAAATAATTAAACAATTGGAATAACCAACAATAAATAAATCTCAAATAAATATACAATACTGATTCAGTTACAATAGCTGAACAAACAAAAACTAAATACTAATATGAGACTGAACAACACTACCATGATCTCCACGTGACATCTTGGTCACCACCAACAACAATAACAAATTGCTTCAACAACAAGTGCTCAAACAAGAAACCTTGACCTAAAAAATATCTTGGGTCTACTGACATCGAATGGTATAAGTAGGGTGTGATATTTATAGCTCAGTAGGAAACCACAAAATAATTCATAAATTTCCTTTCCCAAAAATATTCCACAAACACTAGTTGGAAATAAAAATAAAAAATTAAGTTTTTCTTATTTTCATTAATAAAAACATCTTTTCCTTTTTAAAACACAACACACTATATCACCAGTTTTCAAAGAGCATTTCCATTTTAAAATCAAGACCCAAACCAAGGCATTACCAAGATATGTTGAAAATGAAAAAGAGATGTAAATAGAAAACCAATGTATTAGAATATAAATAAGTAGATATATATAGAAACCATGGGAATTTCCTAAACATCTGTAGAGTGATCCCTAGACATACTTGAGTTAGACTCACCTTCTGGCATAAGGTGTAGCTTCATAATCTATAAAAAACTGGCTGCCCAAAACTGACCAATTCAGTGTCACATCTTAAAAAGTCCTATCAATAAAGGGGGTACCAACCTATCTAATAGGGGATAATAAGAAACCATCACTTGACCCTATAAAAGATGCCTAGTAAACCCATGGTAATAGTATTTTGCGTTAGTAGGAGGCCCTCGCAGGCATGACTCACCATACCTACCACCACTACACTTGCCTACCCCAAACACTGACACCGCCTATAAGATAACACATGTAGGGAAATACTCCATAGGGGTACCCGACATAAAAAATCCATACAGAAATTCCAACTAGGTCATCATATCACACAAGCTTTCAAATCATTTCTAAAAATGAACTAAGATTACAACTGAGCATTTTTACTTTCAAAGTCACGATTCATTTAAAAACATCATAAAGTGTCAAGCAGGACTTCCAATATTTAAATTCCAATATATCAAAAAGATTCTATAAAAAATTTCTAAAACAATATTAAACACCA
The DNA here is from genome assembly GCA_963277665.1 of Viscum album. Taxonomy (NCBI): domain Eukaryota; kingdom Viridiplantae; phylum Streptophyta; class Magnoliopsida; order Santalales; family Viscaceae; genus Viscum; species Viscum album. The sequence goes on from OY728146.1 coordinate 388,457,484, forward strand.
CCTTTAAATTCACAATGCCAAACAGGCCTATATTTCCATATCCAAATTCCATTTCTAACACCAAGAACAAAACACAAGGAATAAAAAAAAAATTCTAAATAGGATTTCATTCCATTTAGAAGTTAGTCTTTCCTAAAATTTCCATACGATCCATAAATTCAAATATAATTTTTAAACCACTTTCATTTCATTAATAACTGAGGAAACATTTAAAAAGAACAAGAGTTTAAAGAATAAATGTGAGAGAGGGAAAAGTTTTTAAAATTTCCATCTTCATTTGAATTCACATCCATGTGCGCACCTTGTGCACAGATGGATGTTCCAAAATAAAATGGAATACTCTAAAAATCCTTGAAAACACCCAAAAACCATTTTCAAAATCACCACTTTCTTTTAAACCAAACCCAATAATATCATATAATTACAAAAATAGAAACAAGCATTTGAAAACCAAGAGAGCCTTTCCAAACAACACAAAAAATCACACTAGAAAAATCACCACATTCCACACAAGAAGTCCAAATCACAATACATCCAATTTAATAAAACTTATCTAAGGGAAAACACCGCTCAAATCATCCAATTTTGATTTAAAGGATTAGTTGAAATTTTATTAAACACATTGGGTGAACATATACATAGGCATATTTTAATAATCACTTTGAAACCCGTTTTTAAAAAATTATAACAACACCAAAACACCATGAAAAACCAATAAAAACATATTACAAGCATGAAAAACATATTTATAAATTATTTAGAAACACACAATCATCTATAGATTTTTTCAGAAAGGAAAATAATGGAAACACCTACCTCAATAGAGTTTGGATGTGAAGAAGCTCTGGGAGAATGGAGATCCAAGATCGAAATAGGATTCACACACCCTAACATCCAAGAAATTGAATCACATGAAAACCCTAAACCCTAGGTTTTAGCCAAGATGGAAAACCCATAAGGGAATCTAAGGAAACAAAGAGAGAAAGGTAGAAGGAAGAGAAAATGGATAAAAACCCTAAAACCTATATTATAAGCTTTGAGATGGATCCATGGAGGGAGGAGAATAAAAGGGATAGGGGTTTGGAGACCCTCTCATGCAACAAAAATGACCAAGGGGGAGGGGTTTGATTTAGAGATAAAAGGAGGAGAGGATCAAATTGGAATTTTAAGATTTTAAAAATCTGGGATTATCACACAATTTGGCCGCAAGGTTTGATAAATTGTGTTCCAACCATGCTCCCTCTACTGGAAAAGATGGGAACTCTGAATGGGGTGGTCATACAATTACCAAATAATTCTCCAACTGTGTTGAACAACTTTTTCCAGTTCCATAATCAAACCGCACAGTTGCCACACAGTTTCCCAAACTGTGTGCAACCTGTGTACATCACCCCTAGACACTCAACACAAGCCGGATGATTACCTGGGTAGGGTGAATAGTTTCCCAAATCATGTAACCAAAAAAGGGCTCAACCTAAAACTCAACCAAAAAGATCCAAATCCAAGAAAAGAATAAAATAAAGGAATAACCAAGGTCACGGTGTAAAAATTCTCCCCACCATAGACACTTTCTTCCCCCAAAAATTCACCCAGCCGAAAGCTACCCAAAAATTAATTCCATGACCGATAAAAAATCAATAGAAACATGAACCTTGGGGTGAACGTTTACTCTATATGTCACACCTGACCATCTCTAAAGGAAACCATGGCATGAAAAGTAATGGGAGAACACAAGAGGGTTCTACCCACCATAAGAACCCAACTAACACAATCAACATTTAAACTCCAAATACAATGAAATATAAATGGTAACTCCAACCACTCTACCATGTGCCTTATAATTTTGGAACTCCCAACATGAACTTTATCTAACTTCCCTGTACTAGCTAAATAACAACATTGTCGGAACAAAAAAAATACACACTAACCAAAACCCCTAACACAAGGGGAAAACCCCATGAAAAGAACTTGAATTTGAACGGTAAGTTGAAACCACAACCCATCAGTTCCAAAAAAACTCAAGTATCCCCAAAAATAGAAAAACTAAAACCAATACTAACACACGCAAGTTCTAATCACACTCAATAAGAACAAACAATTAAAAGATCCATATTCAGATAAACACAAATAATCAGATTAATATAGAACAAATCCATTAAACTTTCATAATGAAAGATGAACCAACAAAAAGAATGAGAAAAAAGACAATGAAACTTCAAATATCTCCACCCCATCACATGAGACAAATCTAGGACAAGGTTTCCCACACCCCCGACAATTCTTGACTATGCGCCAACTCTACTCTAAGGCCTATGGATAGAGCCCTGATGACTAAAGAATCAACTACTTGATAGTTAGGAAGTTTCATTCTTTAATCAAGACTTCTTTTTTAGGAAAATATTCCTAAAAAACTTCTCCAGATAACACAAATAACCAAAAGGATGACAAGTCTTTAGAGGATTCTGAAAAAATGACTTTGAATGCCCAAACCGGCCTCACTAGTGGCACACAAGCGAATGGCATGGCGGACTAGAAGACAAAACCAATGAAGGAGACTCCAAAAAGATAGGTTCCTTTGGCACATGCCCCTCACTAGATGGAGAATCTTCACGAGAAAAAAGATACACTAGATTTATAACTGCGTGCGCTCTAGAAACTAGATTAGATAAAAATGCTTCATCCACTAACTTCTCAAAATTAAGATCCTTGGTAGAGAGGTATCACTCCATGATATATAGATAAAGACCCCAAATGAAAATATAATCCTTCAATAGATCATGTTACGCCACATCTAGATAGAAGGAAACTAGCTACTTGAAGCTTTTGACATAGGCCTTCATTTTCCGCTGGCTTTCCAAATACTCATGAGCACTTCCCTATTCTTCATCTTCACCTCCTTAGTTATAAATCATCAGAAAAATATGGACTTAAAAACTTCCCCCATCATCCCAAATTTCATCAATGGTGGATAAAACATCTCCCATTTATCCAAATCTGGACCCTCAAACAAATCTAAAACAACATGCACTATAATAGCTTTAGTAGTTCCCAATGATCTGAAGACATGCTCAATTTACTCAATCCACTCCACTTCTTCTAATATACCTCATTATCACAAAGTATTGGAAAAATTGAGAATAACTAGTAACTGTTCATGAATTATTATAAATTTTAGGTTCCTTTCTGGGTGGAACATTTTTAATAACACAAAGATCATAAAATCAGGTTCAACATCAACTTGAAACACAACCAGAAAAAGAATATAAAGGTATAACAAAAGGTTGACAAGCCAAACACACACAAGAATAATAAAAAACTTTCTTTTAAAAAACAACATTTTCATTTAAATTTCAAAATGGCCTTCTTATAAGGCCACTATCTGAATGCAAAATCCACTTTTCAAAAAAAACCACATTCTAAAACATATAAAAATTTAGAAAAACCAAGTCGTACCTTTTATCTCAAATACTCACCCATGGAATCCTATGAATCATCAAATATGTGTCCATACATTTCCATCCACATGTTCCAACACACACAATTCACACATATCCACACATCTATGAACTTTTATATGGAGTACCAAGGGTCATGCTTACCATTTCATTATCAAAACCCAACCATTTACTAAATTTTCAGTCCAAAATATTTTCCTTTAAAACCCACTTTTCCAATTTCAAAAACACTTGATAGAATTCATTTACATTTCAAAACTTTTTTCATTACAAGAACTCACTTATACTAACTGAAATTGAAACAAAACAAAAATCGGTCCAAACTACTAGAATGAGGAACTAGTGCCCATACCTAACTCAGCAACATGGTTAGTGGGCCATTCCCCATGTAAGAATTAATATCTATGAAGAGCTTGAACCATGCACTCAGACTCCACATGGATCACTACTCCATGTGAGATCATGACATGACACTAGATCACCTCCATTATCATTCCTTATCCAAAATAAAGACAAAAGACTCAAATCCAAGACTACCCCTAGCAACATGGGGATTAGAACAAGTAAGGTTTCATAATGCTCTTCCTATACCAATCTCTAAAGTTATGTCAGTCCTAATCTCTAATCTACCTAACACCTCAAATAAAAAAGATCCTCCTATGATACCATTCTTTTACAAACCATACCAGAGTGTCATCCAACCCATCATCTAACCTAGTCTGATACATGGCCCAAAGGGCGTTAACGATCCCCACTGGCTAGAAACTAGTATCAGGCATCAAAGTAATCACTATGTAAAATGGTTTTTTCCCATTAAACCAGGATCAAAATAAAACAATGAAAAAAAGTGGAAGAACAAAAAATAACAGAATCTCAAATAAATATAAAAAATTGATTCAGTTACAAAAATTTAATAGAAAGAAACTAAATACAAAGCTGAGACTGAACCATGATACCATGATCTCCATCTGACCTCTTGGTCACCACCAACCACACAAACGAACTACTCCAACAACAAGCACTCAAACTAGAAACTTGGACCTACAAAATAGGTTGGTTCTACTAAAACTGACTAGTACAGGTAGGGTGTGAGCTTTAGAACTTAGTAGCCAACCACCATATAATCCATACATTTCATTTCATAAAAATAGTCTATAAACACTAGTTTTAAATACAAATATAAAAATAGGTTTTACTCATTTTAATTAATAAACACATATTTTTCTTTTTAAAACACGACACACCATATAAATAGTTTTCAAAGGGAATTTTAATTTTAAAATCAAAACCCGAACCATGGAAATACCAAGTTATAGTAAAAATGAATATTTAGAATAAATAGAAAACCAATTGCATCCGAATATAAACAAATAGATACAAATAGAAACCATGTAAATTTCCTAAACATACTTAGAGTGATCATTAAATGTACCCAATTCAAACTCACCTATATTCATATGGTTCAGCTCCATGGTATATAACCAACTAGCCTCCCTAAACTAACCAATCCAATGGCATATCCCCCCAAGCCCTATCAAATAAAGTGGGTATCAACCTGTATAATCTAGGTTGACAAGAAACCATCACTCAATCCTATAAAATACACCTAGTAAGCCCATGGTAATATTATACTATGTAAGTAGAATTCCCTTGCACATGTGACTCTCCTTACCTGCCACCACTGCACTTGCCTGCCCCAAACACTGACACCACCTATACGATAACCTATGTATGGAAATCCTCTATAGGGTTTTAAAACATACATAATCCATACACAAGTTCCAACTTGGGAATCATATCACACAATATTTCAAATCATTTCTAAAAATGCACTAAGATGAAAACCGGGAATTTGTACTCTCAAAGTCCCAATTCATTTACAAACATTATAAAGTTCCAATCAGTCCATCCACTCTTTAAATTCCAATATATCACAAAGATAATATAAAACATATCTAAAACAAATTTAAACACAAATTTTAAATTTACAATGAAAAATGGGCCTTTAAGTTCCAAATCCAAATTCAATTTCTAACACCATTTCAAAACCAAGAAGAAAACACACAGAATAACCAAAAATACCAAAAATTCTTTCTTTCTATTTAGAATTTAACCTTTACTCAAAGTGTTATATGGTCCATAACTTCAAATAAAATTTTTAAACCAATTTAATTTCATTGACAACCAAGGGACCATTGGAAAAGAACAAGAGTTTGAAGAAGAAATGTGAGAGGGGGAAAAGTGTTTTAAAGTTCCATCTTCATTTGAATGCACATCCATGTGTGCACCTTTTTTACCCTGTTCACCCATGGATGTGCCAAAATCCAATTGAACACTCTAAATATCCTTTAAAAGACCAAAACTCAATTTTCACAATCAAAACTTACTTTAAACCAAACCTAATAATTTTACATAATTACAAAAGTGAAAACAATCATTTAAAAACCAAGATAACCTTGACAAACAAAACCAAAAAACACACTATAAAAATCACCATGTTCAACAAATGAAGTCCAAATCACAATTCAATAAATTTAATAGAACTTATCTAAGATAAAAACCTCTAAAATCATCTAATTTTTCTTTAAAGGAACAATTGACATTTTATTAAACACATTAAGTGCACATAAACATAGAAATATTTGAATAGTAACTTCATAAACCATTTTTAACAAATTATACCAACACAAAAATGCCACGAAAAAACTAAAAAAATATATAACAATAATGAGGAACATATTTACAAATTATTTATAAATATACAAGCATCAATGGATTGTGACAGAAAGGAAAATAATGGAAACACCTACCTAAATGGAGTGAAAATGTGACAAAACTCTAGGAAAAGGGAGATCCAAGCACAAAACAATATCCACACACCCTAAAATCCAATAAATTTAATCACACACAAACCCTAACCCCTAGGGTTTTTCCAAGAGGGAAAACCCATAAGGAAATTAAAGGAAACCAAGAGAAAAAGAGTACGAAGAGAAAATGGCCAAAAACCCTAAAAACTTACCTTAGAAACTTAGAGATGGATCCATAGATGGAGGAGAATAAAAGGAAGAGGGGTTTTGAGACCCTCTAATATGCCAAAATCAACCAAGTATGGAGGGGTTTGATTTAAGGATAAAAGGAGGAGAGGATCAAATTAGAATTTTAATATTTTAAAAATATGGACCAATCGCATGGTTTGGTGAACCATGCGCTAGCCATTTTACCTCTACTAGAAAAAAGGGGAACCCTGCATGGGCTATCTGCATAGTAGCCAAATTGTACACCAACCGTGTTGAATTCCACTATCTAGTTCCAGAACCAAACCACATAGTTTTTGCACAGTTTCCTAAACCATGTGCAACCCATGTGCCTCACCACTAGACACCCAACACAAGCCGCACGGTTACCTGGGCATGGGAACATGGTTTCCAAAACCATGCACCTAAACCTTTCATAGTCCAAAAACTCACCTGGGACATCCAAAATTATAAAATTTAAATCGGGGCTCAGCCTAAACCTTAACCAAAAGATAAAAAGGGAAGAGAAAAATAAAATAAAGGAATAACCAAGGTTAGGGTGTGCCACACAACCTAGATGTTTGATAATTAATTCATGACCCAGGTAGGTTGGGTTATGTTTTCATTTTTCCCCAATACTTCTTGAGGATGATAATTTCTAAGGTGGGGAGGTTGTAATATCCTACATTTTAGGCTGGTTGAAATTTTTAGTGAAATTTGAGTTTTTCATTTGGAATATATTCCAAATCATAATTGTGGCATGGAAATGTAATTTAGAGCACTGAAAGATTTAAAACTTTTGTTTAGAGATGTGATTTTAAGGCCCGATAGGTGAATCAGGTGTTCAGTGGATTTTCTATAGCACCAGGCTTCGAAAATCAAGTTTTTGGAAAGGTTAAAATGAGTGCACGTTTTTACATGGTAAGTGTAAACCGTAAACCCAAACCAGGTGTCCCTATAAGGGTGTCACATGGTTTTCCAAACCATAAACCTGAGGCTTCATGACCATGTAAAATGGTGTAGGCCATTTCCGATCCAAACTGCATGGGCTGCACAGGGTTATACAAACTATGCATCTAACCATGGGAGGGGGGGTTCCACCTTAGGAAGTGATAGCACATGATTGTTAAATAGTTTATCCAACCATGTGGTCAAACCATACACCTCATTAAAAGGGATAAAATTAATTTTTATCCCTAATTTCTTTTAACCTCCCCCTCTATTCTTCTCCCCACTCATTCACAATAACTCCCTCCCTCAATTGGGACTTTTCCTCTCCTGAAATGAATGGATAGTTATCCTCTATATGAGCTCTTATTTAAGCATCATTAATCATGTTTGATCACACTCGATAAGACTATGAGTCCTCTTACTCCGTTTCTTCATTTCTCTTATTGAATTGAATGCTATTTTAATGTGAGCTCATATGCCCTATTTTCAGGGTGTTTGTATAATCTTTCTTTTTTTCTCATTCCAACTAAAATCATCACACGATAATAAATTATTAAGGTTTCTTAAGTATAAGGTAGGTGGTCTATTTCATTTCCCTTAAAGTATTTCCATTTTATAAAATATATCACTATACAATGTGCCAGATTTTCCATGCGTTGTGATTTAAATATGAAATTATTTGTGTGGAACCTAATGGCTTAAATTAAAGAGTCATTTTTTATTTAATTTCAAATTTGGAGGTTCTTTGCCTTATCTCAAGCCACATTTTTGGGTTTATTTATTATATTCATGTGACCTCTATTCCTTGTCTTGGTAACCAAACCACCCTTTTGGTGTGTTGTTTTAAATGCTTTGATTACTATTCTTTGCCTATGATTTAATAGCCTTTGAGGTGTGTTGGATCAGCTCTAATGTAAGATATGTTTAATTGAGTTAAATGAGTTTGTATGAAAACCAAAACATGTTTTTTAACAAAACCAACTATAAAGTGTGTTGTTTTTTTAAATAAAATGGGCAATTAAATGGAGTTATTTGAAATGATAAATGGCGTGGACCTTCCCCTGGCCTTCTAAATTAATTATGAATGGAATGGACCAAATTTTATACTTGAACTGCGATATGGAATGATTACTAACATGGACTTCTTCATTACTTGTATTTTAATGGAAAAATGGAATGGATAATTCTCCTGGCCTATGATATACCTTTTTTCATGTATGGTGTCAACTTGGTAAATAGTCTGTGTCTGGGAGTGATCAGCCCACACACAGGGTAAGGACTATGTTTCTAGGGATAATTCATGTTGTTTGTTATTATTTAACCATGAGTGATTGATGTACTATATGCTTCTTTCAAATTTATAGTATTTATAGTATTTTACCCTTAGCTTGATATGGAAAGGAAGTACATTTACATGCATCATTATAGGAATATAGGGATTCACATTTTATGTATATTCTCTACCATGTAGATTGAATTTCTTGATTCCCTAATACATATTGGATGTGTCTTGTGTGATTTAGAATCATTTTTAGCTGTATACCGTGTTTAAGTGATTATTTAGCGTTCTTATATATACACCATGATGTGTGATATATTTCCATGTTCACCTGTAGTGACTTTTGTGTGATATCATGACTTGTTATATTTATGGTATATGGTCAGTTAAATAAAGTGTTTACATCAACCTAAACGGTGTTTTCCCATATAGATTGATGGTGGTATTTTATTTGACTAACCGATTCTGATATATTTGAGTTATGGATAAATGGTTTCATGGGATAAAATATTGGTTATTGTGATTAAATGGGTTCCAATTCCCAATTTATAAAGTTTAAGTTCCTTTATAAATTGGGGAATGGTGACCCATATAATAGAACCATTGTATATTTATTTTTTATATTTTGAAACCAAAGGTGAAAAATCTGGTTCCAGTTACATGAATTCCAATTGTAACTTATAATGGAAAGTACCTTTATAACATGGGAATATAGATTCATCTAACTAAACCATGATATATATATATATAAACATTAAAAGTTATGAATTAAAACTTAAAGTAAATTGGTTTGATTAATAAATTCAAACCATTGCTTACGGATTTCAATTAAATGGATGCTAGTTGCAACTTAAAATGTGTATACCTTAATGACTTGGGAATGATGAACCATATAATTGAATCCTTATATGATTAACTCATCCCTTATAGGTGATTTTAAGCATATTATTTCTATATGAAAAAACCCACTAAGGGTGTGATTAATCTTTAATAAATAAACTATTATTGGTTTGCATTTAGATGGACTCAAGTTGGGATGATGGGGCCCTCACTAGTCACCTTTATTTTGATATTCCTTAGTACTTAACCTCGTGGGGGTATACTCATGCTACACAGGGATGGTTATTTAAAGTGTCATTGTCCACTTATATGGTGTTATGTATAAATTTATGGTGACATCTTACTAAACTAATGCCCTTAAAATGATAGAGAATTCGTGGTCTGCTTTTGGCCCATATTATTACGTGAGGCATTAGTTAATTAAAATTTCAATCACAACCCAAAGGGTTTTTTCCCATATAGATCGAAATTGAAATTTTATTTAACTAAGACTAATTCTGAGAAATTTATGGATGAATAAATTGTTAAAAATAAATTATGACATAATTTTCCTATCATGTTGCATGGAGCTAGCTAAATAAAGTGACAAGTGTTGTTACTTTTATAAATGGTATGTGATTTGAATATTCCTATGCCTATTTAATGTTTAAAATAAATTTAAATCGATTAAAATGGTTTAAATGAAACTTTATAGTGGTTTTTGTAGCTTCAAAACTTGTATAAGAGTATCTTAAATTTTGTATTGAGAGTTTAATTGAATGGGAATGTGAATGTTACCCCTGGATATCTTCTGATCTTATTTTAGAGTTGATTACTCATGAAGAGGGATAGCCCATTCAAGTAGAAACTTAGAAATAAGAAGCACCATTGGATGATTTATTGAGTTAAAATTATATGAAGTGCCTCCATTATTCCGTTTTGTATGATATAGGATTGTTAGTGTAAGAATGACACTCGAGTTGGATGAATGGTATTGTAATGAATGATCCCTTATTAGGGATGTGGGCATCATTAAATGGTTATGTTCAGTGGGTAATAAATTCCTAGGATATGGTTGTACACTTCATTACCCACTTAGTTGAAATTATACTCAAGATAAAACCCAGTTATGGGTTGGGTTTTTGTCTGGATGATAGATTCAAACTCAGGGTGTGTAAGTGACTCAGGAAGTAATGCTTCAAACGTTTTTTAGTGCTTGTAAGGTGACATGATGATTAAAAATGTTGATTGTGTACATAACATTTAATGATACCATGAGTCGAGGTTGGAATATTGTTGGGGATTTTAAATAAATATCAAAAGTCCCAGTAGTAAGGGAATCATGGTCGGTTGATGATGATCCATTGACAAGAGTAGCCGAGCTCTTAAAAAGAAGTGGACTAGAGGTGATTCGACTATTATTTTCTATTAATGGTAGGATATGGTTTTTTAAAAACCATGACAGGAACATCATATTAGATATTAAAGGAGTTTATCATGTTTTATTAGAAATCGTTGATATTTTATTAGTGTACTCTTAGCTTAGTAATGATCATTCTCCTTATCTTGACATCATCCAGGGTGCACTGAGAGAGAAATAATTATACACTGAGAAAAATAAAGATATTAAATACCTTATTGGCTCAATAAATAGACTCTTTTAAAGTTTCTCTTTGGGAGAATGGGTGATTATAAAGGCATGTACTATCCATAGTGATACTGATATTCCCATGTAGGAAGTCCTTGGATGGACTCATGGACATCGGTCGATTCTTTAACTCGAATTCTAGGTGAGATACCGTTGTTGGGCTTAGTTAGTGTTCTTGATATGTGGATATCCCAGCTATATACTGACATCTCACTTGTAAACTCTTGAGAATGGACTACCTTGGATAATCTTCTTAGATTCTATTTTTTGAATCCAAGGTTACCCTAGACTTATTAATGGTCTTAGATGATATGTTTAGTCTGTGATGATCCAAGTGTGCTATATTGGGTATACACCTATGTTAATGATTGTTCCACGATGAAATATATGAATTTATTGGTTAGATATGTCACAGGAATATGGTTATGTGATTTAGTCAGCATGCTTGAAGTAGTCTCAAGGTATGCCTTGGATTAAAGGTATCAGGATTGATTTAGATGAAGTTGGAGAGGAACCACATCAGGCGCATCTTCAGAATGATATGATCACACTAAATAGGTTGACTGAGGATTTTCATTTAAAAGTAGATGTGACCGGAGTAAATGATTTCAATTTGGAATCAACCATTCCATCGAATTGAGAAACATTCCAGGATCATCATTAGAATTCTAAGGGCATGCCTAATTAGGTAATTTCGATGGTGGGTTCACCATTAATCAGAATTGGTCATTAAAGATAGAATCTAGAGTAGGGATAACCATGGTCCATTTGGTAAAATTCATGATTATGTGATCATTTCTTGGTTTAAAAAGGCTCGAAGATGTACCATCTTGATGTTTTTTTGGAAGTTTGAGAGTTGGCTCGAATTTTAACGCCTTAAGTACTGTATAATTCAAAAGAATATTTAGGGTACATTTGTTGTTTGGGAACACAAAATGACTATTCAAGTAGAAATTCACAACCTGGGTAGGTCAGGTGTTGTTTTTTCTATTCCCTAATACATCTCAGGCGTGATAAGTTCTATGTTTGGGAGGTTGTAATATCCCACATTTTGGATAGGTTTAAAATTTCAAAGGAATTTTATTTTTCATTTAGTGGAAGGTCTAAATCATAATTTGAGCTTCAAAATGAAATTTTGACCATTAGAACACATAATATTGTTGTTTTTAAATGGGTTTTAAGTACCAAGAAGTTACTTAGGTGTTCAATGGAGTTTTAGGAGCACTGATCTTCCAAAACCTGATTTTTAGTAAGGGTAAAGGGAGAGAACTATTTTCACAAGGTTAGTGAAAACCATGAACCCAAACCATGTGGCCCTATAAGGGTTTCACATGGTTTTTTAAACCATGAACCTGAGGCCACATGATTATGAAAAATTTTGTAGGAAATTTGAAATCCTAACTATATAGACTATGCTCGGTTAGATAAATTGGGCGCCTATCTGTGCGATGGGGGTGCCAACATAGGCACTAATGGTGCATAGTTGGAACATGGTTTTTATAATCATGTCGCCAAACCATATGCCTCATTGAAAGGGTGAAATTACCTTTATATCCCTATTTTCTCTTAACCTTCCTCCTCCCTTCTTCTCCTCACTCGTGCATAACAACTCCTTCCCTCACTTGGGGATTTTTTTCTCTTCCTAAGAAAGGTTGGTTCTCCTCTATCCAAGCTCTTATTCAAGCATCTTCGGCCAAATTTGATCACCTTCATCAAGACTATGATTCCTATTACTCATTTTTCTCATTTATATTTTCGTATTAAATGTTATTTCATGTGAGCCAATATACCCTATTTTCATGGCATTTTTCTAATTTTCCATTTTATATCATTCTAGCTTGAATAATAACCTAAAAATGGATGAGTGAAGCATCCTAAGCACAAGGTCGGTGGGCTATGTATTTTCCCTTAAAGCCTCTTTATTTTATAAAATATATTTTTGGGCACCACACCATATTTTCCATACATCATCCTTTAAATATTAAATTAACTGCGTTGAACCAAAATCATTAAATTAAATAATTGTTTTGTATTTCATTACACCATTGGAGGTTCTTTTCCTCAACTCAAACCCCTCCATTGGGTGTATTTCTTATATGATCGTGACCTCTATGCCCAGTCTAGGGAAAAACCACCATTTTTGATGTGTTGTTTTAAATTATTTGATTACTATGATTTTCCTATTGGATTTTTTGTCCTAATACTGATAATTTTTACATTGATTACATATATATTTGATTTATTGAATTCAAATAAAAAAACTTATTATATATTGTCCATTGTTCTCCATGAATCTAATGTAATAATTTCCTATAGTATACTTCGCATTGATAAGGTCATAGAATTTATCCTTTATAATGAGAACCTTGAAGTGTTATGATGATATTCTTAAATATTGTTCTATGGTTAGATAACATACAATGATGGGACTCATAGTGTATAGACTAGTAGTTGTGATTACTCATATGTGGGTAAGTATTATTCTCATGAGGTTAACACTTGTTAATCATCAAGATGAGAGATTATGAGAACAAACCTGCCAGTAGTAATTATTCATGTTTTAGTAACATCAGATACTTGAGCATGTGTAATGGTCATTATATTTTAAGATTACCATTAATGCATTTCATGATTTGTTCACTTTCATTTGCTAAAAAAACCATTCCACCATATGTTGGGGTGAAGTAGGGTACCTTGGGTAAATCATGAATGACATGTTATTAATGGATAAGTTGAGGAAGGATTTTTTCCTTACATATTTATGAAAGATGGTATATTATCCCTTTGATTGGAATAGAACCATCACCTTAGATTCTATAGTCATGGTGTAATGATGAGTTTATTTCAGATATTCAAAGAAAGACGTATTGAGCATATAGGTTAGTGACATGGATGTGTAACCTATCTGATGAGATATTTTGATAAAGGTATTATATTACATAGTGAGTGTCTGTATTTTGTTGTCATCGTTGTGACATTATGTTCTTTCTCTTGGGTACCTGGACCCATTTCTAGACAGTAATCTTAGACTTTATGAAATCCCACCTAATTTCAACAAGAATGAATTCTAGAGGGTCATACACTAAGTGTTATCGAGGATTTTCATTAAATTATAAGTGAATTTAATTAATATAATAAATATTATTCTCAAGATTGAGGAATAATTTTATTTATGTTTTATCGATCGTAAATATTTATTAGTGAATATAATATTTATTTATGAATAAAATATTTATTCGGGTATTTAATAAATGTTAACGAGTTTTAATGGACCAAGACTATGTCTGGTGATAGATATTTATTTACAATGTGGTAAATTATATTTATCATATGAAAATGTTGGCACATATCATGAAATAATAATAATATTTTTATTATTTTGTGGAATGGGTTTTATTAATAATATGATATTATTTTAAGGTTCATCATGTAATTAAAGTAATTCTTAACCTAAACCCTGGATCTATAAATAGTCCTTTATGGCTATTTTATAGTGCAATCAAAAATATAGAATTATTGCACATAATGAATTCTATCTCAACTCATGATTCTCTCTCCCTCTCAAGAATGAGAAATATAAGAGAGATTCCTTCAAGAGCTAAGGATATGTGATCAACACAAACAATGCATGACAATCGATTCACTATGCTAGCACCCAAAGATCAATTAGCATTGGTTGGAGATAAAAGGAGCACATTTGGATCACCGCTTGAGGGATTCTATATGTGGATCCTCATAGTGAAATAAAGAAAATTTGAAAGGGACTTTTCAGACAATCAACACCCTTGAAGAAAGATCCTAAGCCAAGGAATTTCATTTCCTCATATCTAAAAAAATTGATTATAAATTTAACATAAAAGATCCTCTATTAAGGTTTTGGGAATCAAAATATTAAAAGAAATTTTTATATATCACCAACCAATGCACATTTCAACTATACTCGTAACCTTCAAGTGGTAACAGAGGGTTCACATTTTAAATTTATAATTATTTATTTGATTGTTGATCAATATACAATCGTGGATTAATGTTTCATTTCATATTATTCGTTATTTAATCTGGTTTGAATTAACATGTTATAAATATATTAATTACATTCATTCCATGTTTTGTTTTCTTAAAGGTCTATAAATAGTTGAAGAAAAATAGGAGATTCCATCAGAAAGTGCCAAATTTTTTACTGGTAAAACTGGGTTACATAGCATATAGTTAGAGTACATATTGTATACCCATGTGCATTGCACCTAGATGTGTCAAAGGATACACAATATGATGATCAGTTAATTAAATGTGGTTCGTTAGATAGGCCAACCTGGTATAAAAGATATTGTATTACACTATGTGTATCTTACATACACTCCATCTATTCTACAAGGGTTAGGGGCATAAATTGTGCAGTCCATGTGATCACTATTCACGGTCAAAACACATGAGACTGACATCCTAGAGAATTTATCATATAAAAGACATGTACGTGGTGTACACACCATATATTTCATCATTTTCTACATCCAAAATACATGTTTATCCTTTTTGTGAGAATATAGAAGATATGAAATAAGGGATACATGGTGTGTTGCAAGATTTTACACGTCGTGTGATCCCTCTAAGATACATGCTGAAGACCCAGGTGAGTATCTCGTGTAACACCCCAAGGTTTTTAAAATAAATATTGAATGCATAAAACACTGATTCCCTAAAAAACAACACATTTTATAATCTATCTGTTAAACACAACTTTGCCTCTATTATGTTTTGAATTTCGAAAATTTAGCATCTAGAGTTGCGATCAGCAAGTCATTTGGAGTCTGATAAAACCGATTTGATTTTTTTTGTGAATAGTAACATAACATTATAAATAGTAAAATGAATAGTAATATGTCCCTTATGAATATTAAATCATATTGTTATTTTATTTTCTTAAGGATATGAGATAATTACAAATTGATTAATTTTTCAAGGTGATATAAAATGAGTTGTAGTTTTAAAATTGTTAATTTTTTAATAAAGTATGATTTTATTTAAAAATTAATTTAATCATATTTAGAAAATTATTTTTATAAAAATGAGTTAATTTTTATATTCTAAACATTGAAAAATGGTTAGGGTTAATTTTTTGTATTTTTCTAAAATTCTTGAATTTTTGATGAATAGTGAAATACGGTAAAATACCGTATATACAAATTATCAGTTAAATACAATATTTATGACATCATGAGTGATGAAAGACAACTTGGTTCAAACTCATATTCACATATTACTATTATGGGTCACATTAATCAACACTATTGTTTTTCTTGAAAGAATTAATAAAATAACGAATAAAATATTCCAAATTCACTCCTCTCCTCCACTATAACCCCCCCCCCCCCCCTCACTCCCTCTTCTCTTTACTCCTTTAATCATTTAAGATCCAAAAAGTTATTCCCAAATACAATTACCTAGTCACTCCCAAAATCTAGGAGCTCTTGGTCATTCCAAGAGACCAAAACTACTTCCCTTAAAGAGGTTCTCAAGGAGGTAGATTCAAGAGGAAAATTCACATTCTATTTCTTTCAATTTCATTTCAAGTTCCTTTCTATTATTATATTCTCCTCAGATTCTCTATCCAAATGACCATGATAAGTCCATTATAATCTATATACTATAATTATATCATGTTAATGGAATAACCATCATCAATATCCTTATTCTCTCTCTTTTATTTTCTAAATGAAAATATCTCCCGTGAGGTGCCAATTTAAAACCTTTGTGGATAATGAAGTTTCATTCTTAAATTTATCCATAATTACTGTTCATGAAACCATTTTGATGGTTTAAACAGACTATAATATATTTATTATAACCTACTTAATATTCATAACTAGTATATGTACATAATATTA
The DNA here is from genome assembly GCA_963277665.1 of Viscum album. Lineage (NCBI taxonomy): Eukaryota > Viridiplantae > Streptophyta > Magnoliopsida > Santalales > Viscaceae > Viscum > Viscum album. The sequence goes on from OY728146.1 coordinate 388,474,535, forward strand.
ATTCATATGACCAAAGTAGTTCCTAATAATAAAAATACCGCTAAAATAATCTAAGTGTTTTTCATTAATATTTCATTTAATGATGCATCCACATTCCATGTAACAAAATTATATAAATGATAATTAACACCTATTTATGTTCATAAATAATATTTAAATTCAATTCTGGAGATTTACAGCCATTCCACATGATCTCCACTACATAAAAACAAGTAAAACGATTATGAAAATAAAGAAAACGAACACACCAGAACAAAGGAATTCAATATTATAACTTATCAATAAGAACATAAATGAACTAAAAAAATTATGATAAACTAAATACATTTATAATATTTTATTAATTAATTTATTAATAAGTCTAATTTCATATTTTAGGATGTTAAGTTCAAGAGTGAAACACATTCGGACTTACGGTAAGGGTTTTCCACCTGAACCTTCATTTTCATTCGGGTTACTTTTATTGTCTAATTACCTCAATGAAACTATTATGTATAATTATGTACTCCTCATAAATTTTATGTGAGTGTTCTATATATTTTTACCAAAAAGAACATTTCTTTATTTTATGGTGAGTTACATGTTTTAAAAGGACCTTTCAAAATTATTTCTGAAATACTAGCTCGATTCAAGGGAATTTCTCATATTCTTACCTATTTTCAAGGAAATTATATAATCTCTTTTTAGAAACCATTATATTTCTAAAATAACAATTTTTATTATGAAAATACTATTTTACATCGGTTCTGTTTTTATACAAAGACTTTTCCAAAAAACTGTTCATTTCCAAATAAAAGAGTATTTCTCTCAAGAATTACTCAATGATTTTATAGGAGTATTTTCATTTGTTTCAACCCACTTGTTGATTCTTATGTATTATTGAGATTAAGATTTTTTGATATCATCTATCATATTTAATTAGAAATTTTATGAGTAGATTTATTGTGGATTTTCTATCCTAAAACCATTCAACTATTTACTCTTAATGGTTAGCATTTAAGCTTAATGTTCAGGGAAAGTTATTTACATTTCATATGTTAGTTCCAATATGAATGTATATGTTGTTTATGTTTATACTTGCTCAATTGAGGAATGAATTGGACTTATTATGTGATGTGTGGGGCCCTATATAGCCCCTTGATTCATTGGTTGGTCTCATGAGACAAATAAACATGGACTTGGATGAGGAGTTGTCCATTTTGAGATATAGTTTTGGCCAAGGCCTTAATCATTTTTAGATGTCTTGGCTGACGCCTTGATGGTATGTTTCAGAATGTCTCGCATATGCACTTATCTCGTTATGAAGTTAGTAATTGAAAGTTCATGGGGTTATTTGACCAGTATAATACCCATGATTATGTTTTATTATGGTACTGTTTACTCAACTCATATTCATGACATAATGTGTTCAAGTTTATTATTTGTAAAGGAATGTGTTTTCAACTACTCACAATGCCTAATGTTTATGTTTATGTTATATTCCATTTTATTGATTACTCTTAATAATATTTTGATCTCACCCCTTATTATGTTTCATTTTTATAGGACATGAAGAAGTATATTATGATTTACTTGCAGAGAAAATCTTAGAGTGGTGGTTGTTCCCTGTGGAACTTTTATGTTGTTTTTCTTTTCAAGTTATAATTTTGAACTTATGTATGTATATTTTTTCCAAAAAAACTACTAAACTACTTGGTACTTAGGGATTCATATTCCTTTTTTATATGCCAATGTAATGTAATAAGGCACTGGCTCCGGGAAACTGGGGTCGGGTCTTTACATCTCGGGTATAAGGTAAGTGGATACATGGTCTGTAGCTAGCATGTACACACCATGTAGTTTTTCCAAGTCAACAGGCCAAGCCTCAGGCATGTTAAAGCTACTATACTCATCTTACATGACTATTACATCATTTTAAAGATAAAAAAAATAAAGGAATTACACAACCAGGATCCAAAGGTTTAGTGTCTTAGTAAAATTAGGACCATACAAAAAATTTACAAAACAAAGAATAATAATTATTTAATTCCTTCTTCTCTATATTCTTATTAGCCTTCAAGTTCTCCTTAGTACAAGTATTCACCTAAGGATATACATTAAAAGAAGGGGTGAGATAAAATCCCAGTATGAGATTGAATAAGACACATGAAACATGGGTAAGAATAAACATCATCATAATAACATAAGCAAAGGGTCATCATCATAATCATAATAAGAATCATTGGATAAAGTAAAGGAATATAGCAGTGCATAAAAATGAAATATCATGTCTTAGTGGTGAATTATCACACATAGTTGTGAACAAAGATAGCATCATGTTCACACATAACATTTGTGATTAATCATAATATCATTATTGTGAACAAATATACAATCATGTTTGTGCATATTTCACATTATCTCATGAGATAAATCACATTATCCAATTCATTTGAGCGCTATATAATTTCAGGTGCACCCGTCACAACATAACATTTACATAATCATGATTGCCACATAGAATGTATATCAATCATGGACATAAAATAACCCATGGAAAAGAAATGGGTTTCATGATAATTTCATAAATAATACATTTATCAATAAACTTTGGGGTTCTCAAAATAAAAAGGGAATAACATACTTGGTATAAGAATCATAAATATTTTGTGAAGAAGAAACAATATCAAGATAAGTAAAAAGAGTGTTATTTAGAAAGAAGAGTTATTTTGGAAAAATCATTGAATTTATTATAAAATAAGATTTGAAGCATGTATATCAGTGAAATGAAAAGTAAGTAAAATGAAATTATATTTTAGGAATATTAAAATAACATGCATACTAAAAATTTTCATGAAATAGGAATAACCTAAAGAAAGTAAACTGGGTCCGAGAATCCCCTTACCTTATGTTTGAATGGTTTATTCATTTTAATATCTCGGATAATAAAATTTGATTGATTAACTAAAAAATAAATAACTTATTGTACATGTATAATATTTATTAGAGTTTTATTAAGTTCATTTATGTCCATTATGATGTGTAATAGTTTTCAATTTCATCATTCAAGAGTGTTTGTTTTCCTGGTTTTTGTGATAGGTTCACTTGTATACATGTATGGAAGATCATGTAAACTGGGGTCAATTATCCAGAATTTATATTATATATTATTAATGAACTTTCATAAGTTTAATTGTTCTTATATTTTTTTTTATGTGAGGATAACTCATTAGATAAAATTTTAATGATAATCATTTAGATTTATTTGGCAGTTTTCGATCTCAATGAACTCATTTTGTTTTATTATTTAATATTATGTACATATGATAGTTATAGAACATAAAAAGATGAATAACATAAATTTTAAAATATTTTTCAACCATTATAATGGTTTTAATACCATCCTTGGAGGCTGTAAATTAAAATGAAAACTTTTCGTCCTTGAAGGTGATAAAACAACAACTCATGGATGATGTTTCCATTTTTAGAATAAAAGGGAGAGGAGAAGAGGTTTGATGATGAATTATTACATTAAAAATAAAATTACATTATATATAAGATACTATATATATCAGGACACTTGGATAAGGGGAGGTTAGGAGAGAATAATAAAATAAATAAAATTGAAAAGAAATTTAAAGAAAAAGAAATAGGATTTTACCTCTTGATTTTCTCCTCCTTGAGAACCTCCTTAGGGAAAGGGGTTTAGTCTTTTAATGAGACCAAGAACTACCACAAAAACAGTTTTTCCCAGCGCCAACCTTTATTAGTGCTAAAAAAAAGCGCTGATAAAGGGGGTGCCTTTATCAGCGCTTTTTTTAGCGCCGATAAAGCAACCCCCTTTATCAGCGCTTTTTCGTTAGCGCTGATAAAGGGTCAACTTCAAAAAAAATAATTAAAAATAATATATTAATATATAAATATATAAATATAGTTATATTGATATAAATACAATATATAATTTTTAAATATATTTTAGATAAGTATAAATATACATCTACACTTAATATACTTAATATATAATATATTTACTAAAAATGGCTTATAAAAAAATTAAAAAAATATTTTTATTTAATAATTTGCTAATTATTATGGATTAATAGTCATTTAATAACAATTTGAAGAGTAAAAAATAAAAAAAAATTAAAAAAAGATCCAAAATATGTTGAAAACGAAACTCGAACTTCAAACGGCCATAACTTTTGATCCGGGTGTCCGTTTGAGCTCTACCACATATCAAATAAAGACCCACGACGAGATATATGTCATTATAATAGTGCTAAACCCCCGTCAAGGTTTTTTTGAGGCCAAAAAAGGCCCAGAAGGCCTCCAAAACTGAGTTTTTAGCCGGGGTACCCCGATTTTTTAACATTTTGTGGATTTTAAGCCTCATTTAAGGGGGTATTATTGGTTTTTTTTGTGGGTACTGAATTTATTCCAAGGTATTGCATTCATATTGATATTATGTCTTTGAAATTTCATCGTTTTTTATAATTCACTTCTATTTATAATCAAATATATAAAAAAATATATATATTTTTTATATATTCACACATAAAAATTTAATTATAAATATAAATAATAAAATATATTTTCATATAAAATGTATTAGATTTATCTAAATAATAACTAATATCCATTTTATTTAAAATACAAATATATGAATATTTATATACCTATAGATTAATCTAACTATATATATATATTAATCTAACTATATATATATATATATTAATATAACTACATATATATATATATTAATATTACTATAAATATATATATTAATATCACTATAAATATATATATTAATATCACTATAAATATATATATTAATATAACTATATATATCTATTAATATAACTATATATATATATTAATATAAATATATATTACTATCCGAATAAATATAACTAAATATATATATATATATAAATAGAGATATATATTAATATAACTATATATATATATTAATATGACTATATATATTAATATAACTATATATATATATAAATATAAATTTATATTACTATACGAATAAATATAACTATATATATATATAAATAGAGATATATATTAATAAAACTATATATATATTATAATATAACTATATATATATATATATATATTAATATAAATATATATTACTATATGAATAAATATAACTAAATATATAAATATATATAGAGAGATATCATGAATTGGAAAAAAAATCAAAATAGAGGAGTGGTAAGGGTTTAGGCGCGCAGGGGGGAGGTCTCAAGTTCAAATCTTGGTGGAGGCAGGGGTGCGCGCACATGGGGGAATATTGGATCAAGCGTTATTAAAGGGTGGAGGGGGTGCGTGGGGCGCTGTAGGGGGGCGGAAAAGTGCTGTAAATGGGGGGCGCTGTAGGGGGAGGAAAAGTGTTGTAAAGGGGGGGGGGCTCAAGCACTATAAAAGCTCCTCTGATTGGCATAATTTTTTTAATTTTTTTAATTTTTTTAATTTTTTTTATTTTTTTTACCTTTTATCAGCGCTAAAACAAAAGCGCTGATAAAGGAAGCACTAATAAAGGGGTATTTTATCAGCGTTAAAACAAAGCGCTGATAAAGAACCCTTTTATCAGCGCTTTGTTTTAACGCTGATAAAAGACCCCTTTTATCAGTGCTTTTTTTTAGCGTTGATAAAAGAGGTCTTTATCAGCGCTTTTTGGAGCTCTGATAAAGAGGACCCCCCCCCCCCCTCCTATCTTCACCGGCATTAATAGCACTTTTCTAGTGCTGTTAAAGGCCATTTTTAGCGCTGATAAAAGACATATTTGTAGTAGTGAAGGGATACTAGATGTGGGGGGGGCTTAGTAAGATTATTTTTTATAAATTTTACAAGTTTCAATTATTTTCATGTGTGAGGAGAATAGGTGGTGAGGGGTGATATTTATAAAAGATGATAGGGGTGTTTTCTGATTATTTTATTCATTAGTTTATTATTTTTGGCTCATTAATATGAATTGTTTCAATATTATCACTAAATATATTAAAATAATGAATTATAGTTCAATATTTTGAGCTTAAATCATCCTTAAATAAAAGGTAAATCAAAAATTCATGTATTTGGCTTTTATCAGAAAATGTCATATTTTACAATTTACTAAAAATTCAAGTATTTTAAAAAAATACCAAAAAATTACCCTAAACATTTTTTGATGTGTAGAATTAAAAAAATTACTCCATTTTATGAAAATAATTTTATAAATATGAGAAAATTAGTTTTTAATTAATGTCTTCATTTATTAGAAAAATAGTGATTTTAAAATTATAACTGAATTTATGACACTTAGAAAAATTAATTAAGATATTATAAAATAATATTATAATCACTATACAACAAAATATTAATTTATAAAAACATTTTATGTAAATATATTTTCTTTTAAATCATTATATTAATTATAAAATTGTAAATAAACATTTATGTTTTATAAAAATACCAACACTTAATTAATAATTTTTAAAACATTTATTTACTTATACTATGATATTATTATATCATATTATCATTTATAAGATTCCTAAATTTTATTTATACTTTCATCGGTGATGTTATTGTTCTATTGGCTTATTTAATATTCCTAATGGTCACATTACTATTCCAAATTTCAAGTTACTATTCCATCTGTATAGGTTCCCTAATTTCTAGAAATACTAATTATTTCATTCATTTTTCATTTATAAAGTTTTTATTGTGTTGTCAAAGTGATTTTATGTTGTGTATACTATAAGATATAATAATAAGAATGGAATTTCCATTAATAAAATTATGGGTTGTTACATTCTTCCCCCCTTATGAAATTTCTGCCTTAAAATATTACTTTACATTCTAAGTTAGAAATGGGTGAGGGTACTTATCCTCCATCACTTCCTTTAGTTCCCATGTTGTTGCTTCATACTCATGGTTCTTCCACAGTACTTTTACCAGGTGATTAGTATTATTGCGTAGAACTTTATCTCTACGGTCCAACATCTTCACTAAATGCTCCTCATAAGAGAGATCATTCTCAAACTATACCACCTCTGGATTCAATACATGTGAGGTATCTGGTATTTAATTCCTCAAGAGGGATACATGGAATACATCATGTACTTGAGACATGGTTGTTGGAAGTTCCAGTTGATAGACCATAGCTCTATCATTATCAAGAATCTCAAAGGGACCGATGTACCTAGGACTCAGATTTCCTTTCTTCCCAAATCTCATAATTCTCTTCAATGGAGATATGCAGAAGAATATCATGTCCCCATCCTTAAACTATATGGGAGAAAGCGATGTTAAAGGGTGAAGGGGGTGTGTGGGGCGCTGTACAGGGGCAGAAAAGCGCTGTAAAAGGGGGGGCTCAAGCGCTATAAAAGCCCCCCTGGTTGGCAGTATTTTTAAAAAAATTAATTTTTTTTAAATTTTTTTTAATTTTTTTTAATTTTTTTAATTTTTTTTACCTTTTATCAGCTCTTTTAAAAAAGAGCTGATAAAAGGGGTCCTTTATCAGCGCTAAAAATAAACCACTGATAAAGGAAGTTCTAATATAGGGGTATTTTATCAGCGCTTTTTGAAGCTCTAATAAAGGGGACCCCCCCCTATCTTTGCCGGCTTTATCAGCGCTTTTTCTAGCGCTGATAAAGGCCATTTTTAACGCTGATAAAAGCCGTATTTGTAGTAGTGATGCAGACTAACCGTGTGGTCATTACAGCTCATTAAAAGTTTTTTTCCTTTTTTCTATCTCCCCAATTTTAACCCCTTTGGCCCTCTTGCTCGACCCCCATGGAATCCCTAGCCCTAGGCGTGCCTCCCTCTATCTTCTCTTCTCTTTAGACTTCTATTCTTTGGTGTTTTTTGTGTGGATCCTTCAAGATATCTCTTGTAACTCCTCTTCTATCTTGTTTTCCTCTTCTTTTAGGGTTTCCTCTCTTTTCTTTTGGGTTTAATTCTCTAGAATAGGGTTTCTCCTTGCCTCCTCATAGTGCAAATGAGGTGTGGATGTCTCCAAACCTTTTTCCAGAAGGTTCTTCATGAGAGGTTGGTGGTTCCATACCACAACATTTTTAGATGAATTTAATATGATTGTTTGAATTTATAAATATGTTCTATTGTTTAATTGTGTGGGGAAAAAAGTATTTTTAAGTGGTTTGAGATACTTATGTATTGAGAATGAATTTTATAAAGGGAAATGGCTAGGTTTTATGTGTGTACTTTGGTTTGGTATTTCCTGGGAATGTTTTATGGGTTCTTTTTAAGGTGAAAATCATGTTTTCAAAGGAACTTGTGGTGTGAATGGGTTTGGGTGTAATTTTTCAAAACGGAAATGTAATAATTTCAAATTTTTGGATTGTCTTAATTTTTTAAATATGAGTTATAAATTATTCAAATGAAGGGAAGAATGATTTGAATTGGAATAGGTTTGTGTGTGTGGATTTGAAAGGGGATTGGTACATGAAAATGGTTAAACTAACCATGTGACATTCTTGAGATAATTTCAATGGGATTTTATAATTTGTTCAAGTGGTGGAAAATGTACTTGAAAATGGATTCAGTGTGTGTGTAAATGGGAAGTGGCTTGGTTTATAGAAAATGGTAATTTTCCCCATAAAACTGTAATGTTTGGCATGTGTGTGTGAATGTGGTGGTATGTGTGACATGTGAACATGAAATTGAGCACAAAGGGAATCCCAAGTATCTATGTGGGTGGACTAGAACTTGTACGCTAGTGATATAGAAGTGGATTTTCCTAGTTTCACTTAGATAGATTGATGTTTACAACACTAAATAAACTATGATGATGATTGATCGCCACTAGAATTTTGGATGTTTCTCCCCTCTAGTGGATCATGCACGAGGACGCTGAGAGTTGTGGTTACTATACCACCTTTCACTGAGGTATGAGGTTCTAGGGTCCCATTTGAGCTATATCAACCCTAGGGGAATCACTCACGATGATCTACTATATATGATGCGGTGTCATCAGTCACTATATGTAGGAACAGTTGAGTGTGTGTGTTATTTATAAAATACCTTTCTCATTTAAGCTAGTGTTTGGGAAATGGATTTCCTTAAAAGTGTTTCTTTTTAAATGTTTACCTAAAAAATGTTTTTCCTATAAGTGTTTTTTTAATCATGAATTTAGATGAGCATGTTAGATTATATTTTAATGTTATATAATAGAACCTCTTTCTTGGGCGGCATCCTACTGGGCTTTTAATCACACCCTATATACACCCTTGGTTGTATGTAGATATTTCTATATGTTTATTCTATGTAAGGCCAAGATGTTCGGTAATCATGGTATAGGTTGTTATTGGTATTCTCTTGTGGATTTGGTGGTGGAATCTTGAGTATGTGGTCCCTTATGTGGCAAGAAGGTTTGGGTTGAAGTTTTTAGTTTTATTTTTTTTCCTTTTGGGGTGTTTTTTAAGTTTAAACTTCAATTTTGAAAATTTTTAAGGGCTCGTTTGGTTGTGTAATTTCATTTTTAGAATATTTAAAAAAATTTGTTTCTTATATGTTTTTAATTGGGTAAAATTGTTCCCAAAGAATCCTATTGATATCTAGGAACTAGTTTCCAGCCTGTGGGGATTGGAAATACCCCTTGGGTCATGCCACAGACCGATTCGGGCATCGGGTCAAATGGAGACCTGGCTTAGTTCATGATAAAAATGGTATCAGAGAAAGATGGATCCTTTGGTTCATATTCCTTGGGGAAGAGTCTGGGTAAACCGGAGCTAGGATTTTTGGGTCTTGACATTATGGATATGAGTAGGGTGCATGGCTAGCACACCTTATGATGGGACTCAAGTCATCAGGGGAAGTCGGATTTCATCTAATTCATTTGGTTTTTGTGGTTTGTTAATGTATAGTGAAATTAAAATAGAGTTGGTTCAATGTTCCCCGTGAGCTCACAGGGCCTAGAAATCCATGTGGAGCTGGAGAAATTACCCTAGAACATTGTCCATGATGGTGGAATGATTTGAGTATGGCTGCCAACCATATGTCTAAGACACCCACTGGTACTAACTTTTTCTCACATAGTCTTGTGTCTCATTGGGTTTTGCAAAACCATTTTTGAAAAACTTTGTTTTAAAATTGTGAAAAACTAAATTTTTTTAAAATAAAAATGGTTTTGAGTGGATGGTTTTTAGTTTATCGGGACTGGATTTTCATCACTTAAACATGTGGTTTATTGAAATCAATTATTTTAAGAGCATAAATTACGTTAAAATGGGTTTGGGAAAATCTGTTTCAAATAGGATTTTTTAAACTATTGGAAAGTATTTTTAATGGGATGAAATGTATTTGGATTTATGTGAAAACTTCAGAAATAGCCTTTGATTCTATAATTAGTGGGTTTTTTAAAAGTTTGATTAATTTTTGGAAGCTTGTTTTAAATGAAGATAAATGAGTGATTACTGATAATATTGAGTTTGTTGTGAAATGGGAAGTGTTTTAAGGTAAAGAGAAATGATTTGAGTTTGATGTGTAAGGTTTGAAAATGAGTTTTTGTTTTAATGGTTGGTGTTTTTTTGAATATGATTTGTGAAACTCGGAATGAGTCTTGATTTTTATGGCTAGTAGGTTATGAAAAGAAGCTTTAGAAAATTTTCAAAATGGAATGGTGAGTTGAATTTCTATTTTGAAAATTTTAAGAGTTTTCTTTAACCTTTGGTATCACCGTGAGTGGTAACATTCATAGGATATGTGCGGGAAGTGAATGGGTTCCTGGTTTGGCATGAGAAAAATGAATATGAAAGGCTCCATGGGATACCATTGGTGAATGTGATACTCATTAATCTGGTTTTATCAATCAAAGTGTTTTTTAAGAAAAATGTGCGGTGTGTCTTTTCAAATTTTGGGAATGTTTTCATTGGGTGTTTTGAGTTTGAAAACCCCCTTTGTTTGAACAATGTCCCATATTTTTGTTGGTGAGTTGGTTTGGAGTGGTTCCTTTTGAAAAGTGTTTCAAGAAGCCTTTGTGTTGGTTTTCCCCATGTGTTCGGTGTTTTCGCATGGTAATTTTGTCTAATGGACCAATTTTATTGGGTCCATAGTTTTTCTTCTTAGCTAGTGTATGCCCCCATAAAGAGTTAACACATGATTGAAGTGTAGCCATGGGTGATTCTCCATTTAAAGATCCTATAGTTGATCAATGTAAGTACCCTCTCCTCAAAATTCAGAGGATGAGTCTTCTTCCCCTCAATATCATATAACAGAGCCCTCTTGTAGTGGGAAATTAGGTGTAAGAGGATTTGGGGGAATTTTTGGTTTTATTGAGTCTGTGTGTCTAAAGATCCAACCTGGAAACTATGAGGGGGATTTCGGTGAGGAAAGGTGAGCAGTCTGGAGTTTTTAGTGTTAGCTACTATCTTTAAGGTCCTTTAGGTCTTTCGTTGGTCTTGTCTAATAAGGGATTCATGTTGGACCTCCAGTGTAGGAAGTCTGGTCATAAGAGTCTGTTATGGGAATTTGTAGGAATTGATTACTGTTTGGGACTCAGTTTAAGGTCTATTTTCTTATAATGTTTCGATCATTCACAATTTTTATGTTCATTGGTTTCTTGTGGTGTTTTTTTCTTGCTCATCTTCAAGGGTGGAGGTTTTATAATCTTTCATAAGAACCTCTCTTTTGACATAAGTGAGTTTCCTTTTAGTAAATCTAAAATTCATCTATCTTAGAGGAAGGTGTCTTATGTGTGTCCTTCCTCCTGATGGTTCTCATTCAAAGAAACAATGGGTGATGTGTGTACACCATATAATCCCTTGTCTAGGTTAATGTGTCGTGTGGGATTAAATGGATGTTGGGGTGTGTTGTATCTGATGGTTTTTTCTTGGTGGTGGAATACTTTCTTGTGGCACTAGAAAAAGAAATTATATTTGAGGGTGTTAATGCATGACTATGAAGAAGAAGATTCTTCAATCACCAGATCTCTAGCCATAGGTCCTGGAGTGAATATGGATCATAGTTAGGAACCCTAGGGGTGCAGGGGATCCCAGCTTAATCTCTATCATTGGTGTTAAAAATATAGGCATCTCAAGTCATCTTCCATATCTGTTTCATTTCAAGTGGTTTCGTGTGGTGAAAAGGGACATGGGGACTATGTTCCTCAATGTTGTGATCTGTTCAGATGGGAGATTCCCCCCCCCCATTTGTTTATAAATAGGTAGGTTTGTTTCGTTTTCCATAATTTTGGTGCTCATACCCTTGTGGGTGTAGGCCTCTATGTGGTTGTTTAGGTATGTACATCCTTGGGAGTTTGTTTTGACCTCATCTTTTATTGGGCACATCTAAGGATAGTAATGCTCGTAGGAGTGATGAACCATGTGGTATGTTCTATTTGGTTTGGAGTATCTTTCATTGGGTACCATATCGCAGGAGAAATTGGTTGTGTAGAAGCCCCCAAATTATCCATATTGAGTTTTCCATGTCAGTTCATGCTGATGAGTTAAACCGGTTGGTTCTTATGGTGGGGAGACCTAAAATGGGTCTCGCTAAATTTCCTCTGAAGTAATTCGGTTTTAGCCCCTTCCTTATGGTAGGGAGACTATTCAGGCCTCCCCATATTGGTGTCCCGATTTCATCTCAGGTGTTATGTTGTTTCTTATGGTGGGGAGTTCATTCAGGCCTCCCTATGTCAATAATTTGGCCTTGTTCATGGTGATTGTTTGGTGGTAGGTAGTCTCATTCATAGCTATCTAACACCCCCATCTTCATTTTTGAGTAAATTTTGGGATTTGGGCGTGCCCAATGGTTTTTGTTTTGAAGCAAGGTTTTGGTAGTCTTTCTCGAATTCATTTTTCATTTCAGGTAAATTCCATGAACCACGTTTGGTGGTGTTTAAGGTGTTCTATTTCAGGAGGTGGTTTGATTTTGTTTTCCTGTTTCATGCAAGTGGCATAAGTTTTACTTGGTGAGGTATGGGGTGTTTTGACTCAAGGATTTATATTGAGTCTGTTGAAAGTTTCCTTTCCTTTGATCAATGGAATGGAGGTGTTTTATCTTTTGGGGGGTGACACTTAGCAGAAAGTCTATTTTGGTCTCTTGGGTTCGACTCATAAACCTCTTTTTCTGGATGGTAGCGTTTTTTTTCATCTTGTCATTTTTCATTCACTAGGAATATCCTTTGGTTGAAAATGAGTAATAGTTATCTCTTTAGAATCAACTTTTGGATGGATTTATGAGGGTGGAAATCATTATGGTGGAGAGAATTATCACACTCGAGTTTTTGATTTTTCCTTTATTCCGGTTAGGGTCAGGTTCTTGGCCATTTCTCTTGGGAACTAGGTGTGATGAGTTTAAATTTTTTGTGTACTCTTTCTTTTTATATTTGTACTAGCTTTACCCCTCAAGGTTCCTTCATGTTTTTGGAGTAAAATGGAGAGTTTTGGCTGGGAAGGCTCTTGTACACGGTTGGAACACAGTTAGTGGTAACCATGCACCCAACCCAGGAAACTGTGTGGTAGGAGACATAACCTACTGCATGACCTCCACACTATTGTGCATCTCATCCCAAATAAGCATTTGGTTGGGTCTCCTTAGGAATAGGTAGTTTCATGTTCTCCACATAGTTTGGAAAACTGTGTGGACTAACCATGTGGTCATTCCAGCTCATTAAAAATTCTTTCCCTCTTTTTATCTCTCCCTAATTTTAACCCCTTTGGCCCCTTTCTCAACCCCCACTGACTCCCTAGCCATAATCACACCTCTCTCCATCTCATACTCTCCCTAGGATTAAATTATTGGGTATTTTTTGTATAGATCCTTCGAGATATATCATTTAAGTCCTATTCTCTCTCGTAGTCCCCTTCTTTTAGGTTTTCCTCTCTTCTCTTTTGGGGGTTTTGATTTCACATTGGGTATGGGGTTTGATTTAGGGTTTTAATCTTGGTTTTTGGGTTTGAGTCACTTGATTAGGGTTTCTTCTTTCCTTCTCATGGTGTAAATGAGGTGCAGATGTGATTCCACGCCTTTTTTAAGAAGGTTCTTCATTAGAGGTAGGTGGTTCCATGACCCAACATTATTATATGAATTTTATATGATTTTCTGGATATATAAATATGTTCCATAGTTTAATTGTGTGGGGAGAAGAGTATTTTTAAGTGGTTTGACTTACTTATGTAGTGATAATGAAATTTATAAAGGTAAATGGATAGGTTTTATATATGTGCTTTAGTTTCGGATTTCAAGGGAATGTTTTATGGTTTCTTTTTAAGGTGTGAATCGTGTTTTCAAAGGCTCTTGTGGTGCAAATAGGATTGGTTTTAAGTTTTCAAAAAGGAAATTTAATAATTTGGAATGTTTGTCTTGTCATAAATTTTCAAATATGAGTTATAAATTGTTCAAATGAAGGGAATCATGCTTTGAATTGGAATGGTATTCTATGTGTTGATTGGAAAGGGGATTGGCCTGTGAAAATGGTTAAACTGATCATGTGACTTTATTGAGATAATTTCAAAGGGGTTTTATCAATTGATCAAGTGGTGTAAAATGTACTTGAAAATGGTTTTGATGTGTGTGTAAAATGGGAAGTGTCTTGGTTTATAGAAAATAGTGATTTTCCCTGTAAATTTATAATGATTAGCATGTGTATGTGAAATTGGTGGTATATGTGACATGTTAAAATGAAATTGAGCAAAAAGGGAATCCCAGGTATCCAAGGGGGTAGACTAGAACTAATATTCTAGTGATACGGATGTGACTTGTCCCAGTTTCACTTAGATGAATTTATTCTTACAATACTAACTAAACTATGATTATGATTGATTGCCACTATAATATTGGATGTTTCCCCTCTATAGTGGCTCATGCACAAAGACATTGATGGTTGTGGTTACTATACCACCTTTCACCAGGGTAAGTGGTTCTAGGGTCCCATTTGAGCAAGATCAACCCTAGGGGATTCACCCATGGTGCTCTACTATATATTATGTGGTTCCATCTATCGGTATATGGAGGACCACTTGAGTGTGTGTGCAATTTATAAAATACCTTTCTCATTTAAGCTAGTGTTTGTGAAATGGTTTTCCTACAAAGTGTTCCTTTTTAAATGTCTACCTAATTAATGTTTTTCCTATAAGTGTTTTTTTATCTTGAATTTAGAGGATCATGTTAGATTGTATTTTAATGTTATAGTATGGAACCTCTTTCTTGGGTTTCATCCTACTGGGATTTGGCTCACACCCTACATACACCCTTGGGTGTATGTAGATATTGTTGTATGTTTATTCCAGGTAAATCCAAGATTTTTGGTAATCATAGTGTGGGTTTTTAGTGGTCTTCTCTTGTGTGTTTGGTGGAAGTGGATTGAGGATATGGTCCCTCATGAGGCATGAATGTTTGGGTTGGATTTTTTAATTTTCTTTGTTTTTATCCTTTGGGGGTTTTTGTTTAAAGTGTAAACTTCAATTCTAAAAATTTTTAAGGGCTCGTTTGGTTGTGTAATTTTAGTTTTGGAATATTTAAAATTGGTTTTTGTTTATATGTATTAAATTGAGTAAAATAATTCCCAAAGCATGTTATTGATACCCAATCATAGTTTCTAGCCTGTGGGGATCTGGAACACCCATTGGGTCAGGCCATGGACCATGTCGAGTGCTAGGTCAGATAGAAACCCAACTTGGTTTGTGACACCTCACCCAAGAATTCTGGTGTCTAGCATCTTTCCCAAAGGGATTCATATGGATCCATTTGGATGCACGAGTTGTAAAGACCCGTAAATTTCAAGGAAATTTTTTTCTTAATTTTCTTTGGAATTTTACAAGAGCGCAGTTTCTGACGGTACCTGATTCCGAGGCCCGGTGTGCCCGGAATCATTTTCCGAAGTTTGGCTCGGGTACGTTCAGTGAACGGACGAGCGGATTTTTCTAACTTTTGAACCAGTGCCCGGAATCAAATTCTGAGGGCACCGATGAAATCGCAGCGCTGGTATTCGCTTAGAAATGCCTCTTCCGGAGTTGCATTTGCTCGAGTGTGGTTTTTAAATTTTCGGGCTTAAAGTTAAGAAATAAAATAATTTTGCGACAACTTTATTTTATTTCACTTAAGCCACTTGGAAGCCACTTGAAGCCACTTAAAGGCGGCTTGAACTGAGTTGAACTGGATAGGATGCTATCCAGAAATATCCTACCCCCTTGGTAGGATATTTGTGAGGTGGGGCCCGCACGAGCCCCGCCGTTTCTTTCCGCTAAGAAACGCACCCGTGAAAACCCGTCTTAATGAAGGTCAACTGACGCGTTTTCTAAATTCTTAACAGACCATTTAATTGGGCGGTTTATTTCATGAATTAAATGGGCTGTTTCTTTCGTGAATTAAATGGATCGTTTCTTAACCAGTTTTTCAAATTCGTTGGCGTAATAATAAAATAAGGCCAACGCTCAACCTCTGATACCAATTTGTCACGACCCGTCCTCGGGGCCCGTGCCGTGACTACCCCAAGCCCGCCTTCCATAGGCCAGGGGCTGGCGACTAGCACCAAGGCGTAAATCCCAACAAAAAGGGAAGGCATTGCCTTTGAAAAGTAAACAAGCACCACAGAGTAAGCAAGCGGAAAAGTAAACTCTAAGTAAAACTGTACAAGCTGTGCTGAAAGTAAAAAGGGGCCGGAAATACAAGCCCAATTGTAAAGTACAACTGAAAGGAAAAACAGCAACTGAAAAGGGAAAACTGCAGCGTCGAGCCGTCCTCTGGAAGTCCCACCTGAAGGGTGGGTACAGATAGCCTCCACTGCTCCTCGGGTCCACCTGACCGCTCCGAGTACGTCCCGCCCAGTGGTCCACCTCCAGGTATTGTCCTGCTCCACACGCCTCCTCCACGATCAGCGCTGTCCGTCGTCTGCAACCAACACCACGAAGTGCGGGCATAGCCCATGCAGGGGTGAGTATAAGCTACTCAGTAGGGACCCCGAGACCCCCGAAGGTCTCCCGAAATCCACAAAGTATAAATCACGAAGAAGAGGTACAATCACGAAGTAACATCTGACACGGCTTAGGTATATGCCCATACATATACCTAAGTCATCAATTCCCCGATCGGATACAACGTCCGAGCCCAAGCACAACCCAGTCCACACAGGAAAGCAAAACGCATACCCACGCAGGATAGAACAACACAATCCACAAAGGAGAGTAACACAAGATTCAGCTCACACAGGTATACTTTTTGGGATGACGATAAAGATGATCACTAAACCATCTATGTCGTCGGACCCACGAAGGATCGATAGGTACTAACCTTGCAGTGACCCACACAGGATCGGGCCCACGCAGGACCTGTAGGAGTTGGCTCACACAGAACCGCTGAGAGATGACCCACACAGAATCGGACCCACACAAGATCGGGCCCACACAGGACCGGGCCCACGCAGGACCTGTAGGCGCTGGCTCACACAGAACCGCTGAGCGCTGACCCACGCAGGATCGGACCCACACAGGATCGGGCCCACACAGGACCTGTAGCACTGATCCACGTAGGATCGCTGAGTGCAGTAGTCGTCGCAGTCCGCTGAGGATCTCTGCACAGTCGTCGCCGCAGTCCACTGAGGATCTCTGCACGGTCGTCGTCGGAGTCCACGGAGGATCTCTGCACAGTCGTCGCCGCAGTCCACTGAGGATCTCAGCACGGTCGTCGTCGGAGTCCACGGAGGATCTCTGCACAGTCGTCGCCGCAGTCCACTGAGGATCTCTGCACGGTCGTCGTTGTCGAAGTAGCAGTCGCAGCCAGCCTAGGGTTCCCGCACACAGCAAGCTCGTTCGGGAGGGTCCGCTCCACGAGCCGAGAGGCTGGTACATCAACTGACACAAAGTCCGAAGTTGATGTATCCAAAAGTTTCGTATCGTCAACAGGAACTCAACGTCGCAGACGGCGCGTCAATCGGACGCTCGGTCTGAGAGTTACTGGCATTTTCGTCCCAGGGGGTCGGTTGGTTTTTAAGGCAAAACCAACCCGACCGCACTCCACCTGCGTCCAAACCTCGGGCGGAGTATTCCAAAAGATCCTTCTCACTTAGAGGAAATCAACAAAGCTGACGGCACGTCAATCGGACGTCCGTAGCTCAAGATATGAACGTTTCCGCTCCGAGGGCCCGGTTGGTCTCGTGTACGAACCAACCCGGCCGAACTCAAAGTATTCTGAAACCTTGAGTGCGATATACCGAAACGACCGTCTCGATCCAAGGATCGTGTTTCCACTGACGGCGAGTCGTTTGGAGGCACGAAGCTCAAGTTACGGGCGTTTGAACGAAAACGTCCGAAGAAGGGGGGTACGGGCCTGGGCCGACACGGCCCGACCCCCCCCCCCCCCCCACCATTGGGATGGCACCCTACGAGGCGTTGTACGGCAGGCCTTGCAGATCTCCTTTATGCTGGACAGACCCTGGGGAGTCAGCACTTGTGGGACCAGAGATGGTCCGGGCCACGACAGAGAAGGTCCAGGTCATCCAGGAGCGGATGAGGACAGCACAGAGCCGGCAGAAGTCATATGCTGACAGGAGGCGGAGACCACTAGAGTTCGAGGATGGCGACCACGTCTCTTTGCGGGTCTCACCTCGACATGGTTTGAGGAGATTTGGCCGAGGCGGCAAGTTGTCTCCACGCTTCATCGGGCCTTTCCAGGTCCTCAGCAGGATTGGCGAGGTGGCTTATCGCCTGGATCTTCCACCTCAGTTGCACCGGGTGCACGACGTCTTCCACGTATCCCAGCTGAGGAGATACGTGCACGACCCGACGCACATCATTGACTATGGGGAGCTAGACGTGGATGATGGGGCGACTTTTGCGGAGGTCCCAGTGGAGATAGAGGATCGACAGGAGCGGGTCCTACGTGGGCGATCGATTCCTCTTGTGCGCATCAGATGGCAGCACGGGAACCTCCAGGAGAGCACTTGGGAGCGGGAGGCTCATATGCGTGCTCAGTACCCACATTTGTTTCCCTAGTTTTTGATGTATCTTTACGGGGACGTAAAGTCCTGAGGTGGGAGTAATGTAAAGACCTGTAAATTTCAAGGAAATTTTTTTCTTAATTTTCGTTGGAATTTTACAAGAGCGCAGTTTTTGACGGAACCTGATTCCGAGGCCCGGTGTGCCCGGAATCATTTTTCGAAGTTTGGCTCGGGTACGTTTAGTGAACGGACGAGCGGGTTTTTCAAACTTTTGAACCGATGCCCGGAATCAAATTCTGAGGGCACCGATGAAATCGCAGCGCCAGTATTCGCTTAGAAACGCCTCTTCCGGAGTTGCGTTTGCTCGAGTGTGGTTTTTAAATTTTCGGGCTTAAAGTTAAGAAATAAAATAATTTTGCGACAACTTTATTTTATTTCACTTAAGCCACTTGGAAGCCACTTGAAGCCACTTAAAGGCAGCTTGAACTGAGTTGAACTGGATAGGATGCTATCCAGAAATATCCTACCCCCTTGGTAGGATATTTGTGAGGTGGGGCCCGCACGAGCCCCGCCGTTTCTTTCCGCTAAGAAACGCACCCGTGAAAACCCGTCTTAATGAAGGTCAACTGACGCGTTTTCTAAATTCTTAACAGACCATTTAATTGGGCGGTTTATTTCGTGAATTAAATGGGCTGTTTCTTTCGTGAATTAAATGGATCGTTTCTTAACGAGTTTTTCAAATTCGTTGGCGTAATAAAAAAATAAGGCCAACGCTCAACCTCTGGTTATTTGCGCTTGAGGAGATTTGAGAGAACCCTCGTAACTTCTTCTCCCTCGCGAAGAACGCGAAGAACATGAAGAACGCGAAGAACGCCGAACCCGGAAATCGATGACGCCTTCGTCCGAGACGTTCTTCCGATCTCCGATCTCCGATCTCTGATCACCGACCATTTGAGGTGAGTGATTTCAGATTTCCGCTCAAGGTTCTTTTCTTTGGGTTTAAACACAGATTTAATTAATTATAATTTAAATCTGTTGTTCTTGGTTCGTTCAGCTCGCCGACTCAACGCAGGATTCCACGACGACGCGACGCCTCCCCGCGACGACGCGACGATCCCTCTCTTCTGCGACGATCCTTTCCGCGAAGAACGCCCGCGCGCGACGATCGACGAGGTAGGGATTTTTATATTATGGGATTTACCCCCCTTTTAATTAAATCCCGTCAATGTTTCTTTAAAGAAATTAAAGAACCGTTTTTGTGAACAATTTTAAATCTTATTAAAATTGTTGTTTCCTGTGTGGAATAATTTTCTCCCGGTTGTTTATCTCTAACGCGGAGGGTGCGGGCCAAACGAACACGGCCCGACGACCCTCCGTCGTTCTTCGTTTTGTGCAAATTTGACGGTCGACGATGGAACGTGCCGCAGCGGACGTTTGACGATCCCGCAGTAAAGAACGGATCCCGGGAGGAGCAACGGCGCAGACAGGAAGGAAAACGGGCCACCGAAGCGACGCCGGCGGCCCGCGGAAGTTGCCGGCGGCGCGGGTCGCCGGCGCGGCGGCGCCGGCGGCCGGAGGCAGCGGCGCCCCGGCGCGCCGCCGGACGAGCCCGCCGCGGCTGAAGCCACGGCGGCGGCGGCCAACGGACTCGCGGCCAACGGACTCGCGGCCGCGCGGGTCCGGTTCGTCCAGGCGGGACGCGGCAAAGCCGCGTCCGCGGTTCACCAGCGCAGCCCGCACGCGGGCCGCGGTTCTTCCTCAGGCCGCGGGACGGCGCTCGCGGCTTCCACCCGCGCCACTCGGCCGAGCCGAGTCGGCCGAGCCGGACCGGCCCTGGCCGGGCTGGGCCGGGCCAACCGGGTCGGACCCGGGTCGGCCCGGGCCCGTCCCCCCTTCTTCGGACGTTTTCGTTCAAACGCCCGTAACTTGAGCTTCGTGCCTCCAAACGACTCGCCGTCAGCGGCAACACGATCCTTGGATCGAGACGGTCGTTTCGGTATATCGCACTCAAGGTTTCGGAATACTTTGAGTTCGGTCGGGTTGGTTCGTACACGAGACCAACCGGGCCCTCGGAGCGGAAACGCTCATATCTTGAGCTACGGACGTTCGATTGACGTGCCGTCAGCTTTGTTGATTTCCTCTAAGTGAGACGGATCTTTTGGCATACTCCGCCCAAGGTTTGGACGCAGGTGGACTGCGTTCAGGTTGTTTTTTCCTTAAAAACCAACCGGGCCCCTGGGACGAAAATGCCAATAACTCTCAGACCGGGCGTCCGATTGACGCGCCGTCTGCGACGTTGAGTTCCTGTTGACGATATGGAACTTTTGGATACATCAACTTCGGACTTTGTGTTAGTTGATGTACCAGCCTCTCGGCTCGTGGAGCGGACCTTCCCGATCGAGCTTGCTGTGTGCGGGAACCCTAGGCTGGCTGCGACTGCTACTTCGACAGCGACGACCGTGCAGAGATACTCAGTGGACTGTGGCGACGACTGTGCAGAGATCCTCCGTGGACTCCGACGACGATCGTGCAGAGATCCTCAGTGGACTGCGGCGACGACTGTGCAGAGATCCTCAGCGGACTGCGACGACTACTGCACTCAGCGATCCTACGTGGATCAGTGCTACAGGTCTTGTGTGGGCCCGATCCTATGTGGGTCTGATCCTGCGTGGGTCAGCGCTCAGCGGTTCTGTGTGAGCCAGCGCCTATAGGTCCTGCGTGGGCCCGGTCCTGTGTGGGCCCGATCCTGTGTGGGTCCGATCCTGTGTGGGTCATCTCTCAGCGGTTCTGTGTGAGCCAACTCCTACAGGTCCTGCGTGGGCCCGATCCTGTGTGGGTCACTGCAAGGTTAGTACCTATCGATCCTCCGTGGGTCCGACGACATAGATGGTTCAGTGATCATCTTTATCGTCATCCGAAGAAGTATACCTGTGTGAGATGAATCTTGTGTTACTCTCCTTTGTGGATTGTGTTGTTCTATCCTGCGTGGGTATGCGTTTTGCTTTCCTGTGTGGACTGGGTTGTGCTTGGGCTCGGACGTTGGAGCCGATCGGGGAATTGATGACTTAGGTATATGTATGGGCATATACCTAAGCCGTGTCAGATGTTACTTCGTGATTGTACCTCTTCTTCGTGATTTATCCTTTGTGGATTTCAGGAGACCTTCGGGGGTCTCGGGGTCCCTACTGAGTAGCTTATACTCACCCCTGCACGGGCTATGCCCGCACTTCGTGGTGTTGGTTGCAGACGACGGACAGCGCTGATCGTGGAGGAGGCGTGTGGAGCAGGACAGTACCTGGAGGTGGACCACTGGGCAGGACGTACTCGGAGCGGTCAGGTGGACCCGAGGAGCAGTGGAGGCTATCTGTACCCACCCTTCAGGTGGGACTTCCAGAGGACGGCTCGACGCTGCAGTTTTCCCTTTTCAGTTGCTGTTTTTCCTTTCAGTTGTACTTTACAGTTGGTCTTGTATTTCCGTCCCCTTTTTACTTTCAGCACAGCTTGTACAGTTTTACTTAGTGTTTACTTTTCCGCTTGCTTACTCTGTGGTGCTTGTTTACTTTTCAAAGGCAATGCCTTCCCTTTTTGTTGGGATTTACGCCTTGGTGCTAGTCGCCAGCCCCTGGCCTATGGAAGGCGGGCTTGGGGTAGTCACGGCACGGGCCCCGAGGACGGGTCGTGACACGAGTGGAAAATCCTATTGTAAGAGAACTCATCCAAAGGAATATGTTGGTATTATCCTCCTTTGAAGTCCATAAAACATGCTCTCAACCTGTCTTCCAATGTCTGAATAGTTTTTTTAGATTTACCATCAATTTGAGTATGATAAGTTGGATTGAACTTCAGCTCAGTGTTTAGATTATGTTAGAGGATTTTCCCAAACTTTGAGGTGAATATTAGATCTCGGTCGAATACAATCGATAGTGGTACTCCATGAAACCTTACCACTTCTTTTATATATATTCATGCAAGATGATCTAGTGATAATTCCTCTCAAATTTTGATAAAGTGAGTTGTCTTTGTAAGATTTTCCACAATAACCCATATAACATTTTTCCTCTGGATGTCTTTGGAAGTCTAGAGAAAAATTACATGGTAATGTTTTTCCATTTCCATGTTGGTATGGGTAATGGTTTCATCATCCCCTTATAATTTTGTCTTTCATCCTTCACTTTATGGAGAACTAGGAACTTTTATGTATATTCAGTGATCTCCTTCTTCATATTTTTCCACTAACAGTTTCTCGGAGATATTGATTTATCTTTGTGGTCCCTAGGTGATTAGAGAAGGTTGAGTTATGTGCATCATTAATAATCTCCTTATTTATCTCTGGATCAGATGGTACACATAGTCATGACCAAAACCTTACAATTTCTTTCTCATTAATTTTAAACTTTGAGGATTTATACTCTCTTAAAGCTTCCACCTTCTTCTGAATTTCCACATCATTTATTTGGTCATCCTTTATTTTCTCCATGAGGGATAGTTGAGCGATAATTTGAGAAAATATTGATGATGTTCCTTCCCTAATGATTCCTATGTACATCATTTGTAGGTTTAATAAGATTGGATCCTTCTCAATTCTCATCATTTATAAAGTTGTATGATCTTTTATACTTAGATCATCTTCCACCTTATTTGTTTTACCAAGATGGTAGTGGATTGAGCAGTCATAATCCTTGATGAGTTCTAACCATCTTCTCTACCTCATATTAATCTCCTTCTATGTGAATATATATTTGAGGCGCTTATTATTGGTATATATTTCACACTTTTCTCCATAGAGATAATGCCGTCATATTTTCAACACAAATATCATATCTACGAACTCTGGATCATGTATAGGATATCTTTGCTCAAGAATTTTCAACTGTCTGGAGGCGTATGCTATCACTTTATCATTTTTCATTGGTACATCTCCTAAGACCTTCTTTGAAGCACTATTTTATACCACAAAGAGGCCCCTCTGTTAGAAGTGTGAGTACTAGCACGGTGATAAGACTCTTTTTTAACTATTTGAAATAGTCTTCACATTCACTAGTCATGAAAAACTTTTCCACCTATAATTCAGCTTGTTTAGTGGGTTTGAAAATTATGATAAGTTCTTTACAGATCATTGGAAATACCTAGATAGAAAAAGGAAACTATGGATCTTCATCACAGATGTTGTTATGGGCCACTATTCGATTGCCTTTGTCTTAGAAGGGTCCATAGATATTCCTTTGTAGGTGATAACATGCCCCAATAATGATACTTCCTCCTTCCATAACTCACATTTATTGTAATTTTCCTAAATTTTCTCCCTTCTCTAAGTCTTTAGAACAGTCTTAAAATGCTCTTCATGTTCCCTCTTTCTCTTGGAGTATATCAGAATATAATTAATAAAGATACCACAAATTTGTTGAGGTAATCTATAAAGACACTATTAATTAAGTCCATGAATATTATTGGATAATTAGTGATTCTGAAGGGAATCACTATGAACTTTTAGTATCCATACCTCGTTCGAAAGGAAGTCTTGGGAATATCTTCCTTCCTCACCTTTAATTGGTGATATCCTAAATAAAGGTCCAACTTAGAGAAATACTTGTCCCCACATAGTTGATTGAACAATTCATCTATCCATGGAAGGTTATAATTGTTCTTTATCATGATTTTTTTACCTCACGATAATCAATGCATAGTCACATCAATCCATCCTTCTTCCTAAAAATAGGACTAGTAAACCCTATAGTGAAGAAATCGGGCATATAAAACCCTTGTCTAGATTCCCTTGTAACTGCCACTTTAGTTACGCTAACTCAATAGTGTCCATTCTATAAGGTTTATTTGATATAGGTAGAGATCTAGAATAAGTTCAATTGAGAACTCAAACTCTCAGTCAAGAGTAAGATCGAGAAATTATTTGGGGAATACATCAGTTTAGTCCCTCATAATGGACATGTATTTGGGAATGATTCTGTCCTTTGTCTCAATAATTTGAGATAGAAATGTTTTCTCATAAAGAGATAATATCTGCACTTGAGTGTATAGATATGAAGAAGATTCATCCTCCTCCTTACACTTTTAAAGAATTGTAGGATTCCTCAAGATGTAAATAGTGTTTTACATTTCCTCATAGTTGATGTTGGATTTGTATAAAGATATTCAATCCATTCCAAATATAGCATCAAACTCTACCAAAGGAAGTAAGATAAGATTTTATGGGAGGTTCGGTCTAAAAACAGTAACTGGGAAGTAATTATATGATTTGGATGCAATAATTTCCCCATTTGTTGTTCTCACGGATAATTCAACCTCCATATTTTTTGGTAGTTTTTTAATTATTATACTAAAATTTCAAGATATGAAAGAATTCATATAACCATAATAAAATAATATGTTCGTTATTATTGAATGAATAACTAGAATACCTATCAACACATTATCATTGGGATCCGCCTTAGAAGAAGTGAGGGTATAGCTTTCCCTTACTCCTTTGGCTTTGGTGGCTACTGATGATGATTACCCTTGAGGACTCGAGGTTTAGTTCACTAGTTTGTATAGTTCCCTTGCTTCCTATATTTGAAGCATTGAAAAATGGGTTGTGCTATCCTTTCCTCCACCACATTGTCTAGCTTTCTCATGTCTCTTAGACATTCATGATATTGGTGGAATTCTCTCCCACACTTAAAGCATTTCCCCATCCCTTTGAGGAAATTCTCATGATGTTTCTTCCCAAATTTTTGACATGTGAGTGGTTGGGTTTTCTCTGAACCTTTTTCATTAGATCCTCTAACTTGAAAATCATTCTTTAGTTTTTTATATCCATATCATTGTGATCATTCTCTAAACTCCATATCCACTTTGATATCATATTGAACAACTTATTCATAACTTCCAAAGTCCCAAATAGCTAGATCCTTTCAAAGTTTTTGTTTTAAACCACTAAAGAATCTATAAATGTTTCTATCATTGTTGATAAAAAACCTTGATGCATACCTTGAAATCCTTGTGAAGTTTTCTTCATAAGTTGTGATAGATTAACCTTCCTTTTTCTTCAACTATAATAATTCTCTCTCAATATTTATATGAATATTTTGATGAAAATAATTGTTAATAAATATTTTCTTAATGACTTCCCACTTTATCTCTTTAATTTCATCCTTTGGGTTTGTGTTTTAATAAACAACCATCATTGATTGGTCTCTCTATCTAAATAATAAATGGTCAGAGTCACCTTGTCCACCTCAGAACAGTGAAGCAAAGAATATATATTCTCTATTGAGTTTACCCACTATTCCGCGACTAGTGTATTGGAAGATCAACTAAATGTCGGTGGTCATTTCTGCATAAAAGACTCGATATCTAGTTGTTCCATCTTAGGTGAAGGAGGATATTCTACAATATTCAGGCTATTGTTCAAGGCCTGAGATAGCTGGGTAAGAATCGCCATGAAATTTTTAACTCCACCTCCCAAGACATTGGGGATGTCATTCAGGAAATCGTTGTATTTCCCCTCGCATGGGTTGTTGGCCTGGTTTCTCTTCGTTCCCACCATTTTCTAAAGTTGAAAAGGTTTGAACAAAAAAAAGTAAAAAAATTTTGAATAAATAAGTTATTCCTTTTTTCAATTAACTTTAAAGGCATATCTTGTGGGATCCCTATGTTTAGTATTTTTCTTAAACAAAATATTCATGGGTGCTTACATATACTTAGTCTCATACTAATGTTTTTCATAAAGGTTCTCTAATCCTAATTCCCAAATTAACTAAACCATGCTCTGATGCTGAATATAGAGACCCTAATTTTCTTACATGATTATTACATAATTTTAAATATAAACAACATAAAATCATTACACAACCAGGATCCAAAGGTATAGTGTCTTTGGAAAATTAGGACCATACAAAACATTTACATAATAAATAAAAATAATTATTTAATTTCTTCTTATCTAGATTCTTATTGGCCCTCTTCATGTATTTATTACAAGAGGATATAAATCAAAAGAAGTGGTGAGCTAAAATCCCAATAAGAGGATGAATAAGATACATGAATCTTAAACATCATAATCATAACATAATCAAATTATCATCATCATAATCATGAGAGGAAGCATTATATAAAGGCAAGGAATGTTATAATGTATAAAAATGAAACATCATGTATTATTGGTGAAATAACACACATAGTTTTAAAAAAAGATAGCATAATGTTCACGCATAACATATGTGCATAATCATAACATCGTCATTATGAACAAAGATAGCATCATGTGCAAGTGAGGCACATGGTGTGTAGTTGGATAGTACATGCCATGTAGTCTCCCAATTAATGGTAGAACTAAAATTACATAAAATTATAAACTAAAGCATTAAAACCTTATTTCTATGATTGGTACCTTAAGTTTTTTAAAATATATAATGTTTTTAAATAATGTTAAATTATCTATTAATTTATTATAATAAATATACAACTATTAGTTCTTCCATTTATTTTTCATTAATTAATTTATGATGGTGATCTCTAATAGGATTCAGATGGTCATTAAGATAAAAAGGAAATAATTAAATAATTAAATAATTAATGCAATCAAGTTTATCTTAATAATAAATAATGAATAATAAATAAATGTTATCCATTTACTTTTGCTTATACATTTCATGTTTGACCATTCATGATCTTAACCAAGACCTGTGTATCTGTTGGAGGTTTTAATTTAATTTATTACGTGAATTTGAAATTATTTATTATGAAATTAAATATGATGACCTATGAGTCATCCCTACCTCTATTATTATGTATTCCCTATAGGTTCTGAGCGTAGTGGAAGCGCGTTGGTGGGTTTGCCCAACTTTAATTTTAACGTTAAACAATGTTCAATCCGAGATCTTTCATGATGTAAAACACTGAATATTTGGAATAGAATGAAGAATGAAAAACTTAAGAGGTAATACCAGAACCCTAGAGATAGGATCATCATATATTGGTTATAATTAATTTAATTAATTCACAAGAATTACCTTGGTGGAATTCTTTCCTCGTTGATGTCTCTGATCACGATCCGGTGATCTGTCGTTGCGTTGTAGAATCCCAAGTGTAGGATTCCTCTAGAGGTGATCCACACATGTGCCACGTATCTCTGGATGTCGCTGAAGGGATCTCCAGGTGCTAGCACAGAAGAACCTTTGCTTGCGATGTCCGCCTTCGATCACCTTTATCTCTCGGTCTTGAGAGCTTTCTTGGTGGAAGGAGTTCTTTCGGCCTTGAAAGAATTCTCTGGAATTGTTGTACATAATGATTCTATTTGGAAAAGTGTTGGGGTTGTGAGGGTATTTATAATTAGTTTTGAGGTTATATAGTTGTGAAAATAAATAAACATGTTACGTGTTTTATTTATTTCATTAACTCTTATTGAAAACCCCCATGTCGAATGATTAATTCCTTGAAATGCGCCCACGCTGATTATAATAAATATAATTTTATAAAAGAATATTATTTCCCCAAAATCCTGACTGGAAAAACTACACGTTGTGTAATCATTAATACATGGTGTGTACTTGTTTTCCAAAAAACTACAAGGTGCGTATATTCAATATACATGGTGTGTACTTTTATTTTCCACTTTTCTTATTTCCTCCATATTTATTAGATCTTGAGTAATGGCTATTTATTTGTTAAATAAAGTTAACTGTATTACTCTCTAATAAATATATATTATTTCCCCCACAATATATTCTCTCGAATAACTACTGTCTAAATAAATGCGATCAGGAATACTTAAATAATTATTAAACCACAGTCAGGAATAATCTTTATTTAACTTGTTAAATTAATATTTAACTAACATTCATGGACACACTTAGTGTGTGACCCTCTAGGCCTCTTTATCGTTGGCATTAGGTGGGATTACCTAAAGTCCAATATTAATATCTAGCAATGGTTCAAGGCTCCCAAGAGAAAGAATTTGACGTCGCATTGATGTGTCACCTCATACGAACTCATACCATGTAATATAATCCCTTTGTCACGATATCTCGAATCAAGTGAGTTTCATGCTAGTGCCATCAACCCATGTGCTCGATTATTCTTTCTTTGAATTTCCAGAATTGAACTTTCCTATTCCTCACCATGGCCATGGATTTATTTAGTCTATATCAACTCCATCAAAGGGCCTGAGATATCTACTTTCGTTATGGAACAAAAGGGACAAATCCTTTCTTGTGTTATCTATTAATGTAGTATTACTTGTGACGTACCCAATGTACCCTACCTCACTGTGAACAATGTGTCATCACAGTTTTTGTCAATACATCTAAGTGTGCGATTTGTAATACCCATTAATAATAATCTTAAAGTCTAAGGACCAATACACACGTCCGCATATAGGAATATCCAATCACACTATGAAATGTGGATTTCCTACTGGTGGGTCCTGTTCTCATAATATCCTCCTGGATATTACCAAGGGTGCACACCATGATAAGGTGCCTCAAAGTTTTATGAGCCCTCACCACTAATGGCCTGTATTATTTGTGTCCCTCAAATAACATCATCTGGCCATAGAACATAAATTAAAGAACAGTGTTATGGCACTTCTGAGTTCTCATCATAGTAGGGATCCGTTATGACCCTTTAATGCAACAGCTATCCTTAGGCCATTATCACATGCATTGTAATGTATAAGAACAATCAAGATGTGATAAGGCTTTTATTAATGAATAAATTACAAAGTAGTTGGTTCTAGGACACCAAATCCAACAGACACCCACTTAGACTAGATCCAAATGATAACAACCTTTCACCCGCTAGCTCTCACGTGATATTCATGCTTCTGATAAGATAAGCCTTTAGTCATGGGGTCCACCAAGTTCTCTTCCATGGACACTCTACTCACTGCAACTTCACCCCTTTGATAGAAATCCATCAAGAGGTGATACTTTCAGATTATGTGCTTTATCTGTTAATGTGACCTTGGTTCTTTCTCAAAAGCCACCGCTGCAGTATTAGCACAATACAACGTGATAGGATCTTTAATGCTAGGCACCACATCAATCTTCTAGAAAAAGTTCCGAATCCAAACGGCTTCCTTGGTTGCATCAGAATCTGCTATTTATTCGGACTCTGTTGTATAATCGGCAACAACAGGCTGCTTTGAACTCTTCCAGCTCATAGCTCCTCTATTGAGATAGAAAACATATCCAGATTGTGGATTCAGATCATTCTGATCTATCTGAAAACTAGCATCAGCATACCCTCTAATGACAAGCTCCTCATATCCTCCATACACTAGGAACATATCCTTAGTTCTTCTTAGATAATTAAGGATAGTCTTAACAGTATTCCAATTTTGTTCTCCTAGATCTGTTTGATATCTGCCTACCATGCTCAGTGCATAGGCAACATCAAGTCTGGTACATAACATGGCATACATGATGGATCATATGGCTGAAGCGTATGGGATATTACTCATTCTATATTTCTCCTGTTGTGTTTGGGGACACATTTTCTTATAAAGATGTATTCCATGTGCACTGGAACTAATCCCCTCTTGGATTGTTCCATACTAAATCTCTTTAGTATTTGGTCAATGTATGTACCCTGACTTAGTTCAAGCAGCCTCTTGGATCTATCACAAATGATCTTGATCCCTAGAATGTAGGTTTTTTCGCCCAAGTCCTTCATGGAGAAACCCTTGTTCAACCAGTCCTTAACTGACTGTAATACTGGTACATCATTTCCAATAAGCAATATGTCATCAACATATACTACTAGGATAACGATCGCATTCCCATTAAACCACTTATAAAAACATGGATCACATTTATTATTAATGAACCCAAATTCCATTATGTATTTATCAAATTGAATGTTCCATGACCTGGATGCTTGATTTAATCCATAAATGGATTTCTGCAACTTGAAAACCCGTTTGGATTCACCTAGTGTCACAAACCATTCTGGTTGTGTCATATAGACATCTTCCTGAAGGTTCCCATTAAGGAATGTTGTTTTGACATCCATTTTCCAAATCTCATAGTCATGTTAAGATACTATGGAAAGTATGATTCTTAAGGATTTAAACATGGAAACTGGCGAGAAGGTTTCATCATAGTCAATTCCTTGATGCTGTCTGAATCCTTTAGCCACTAGCCTTGCTTTATAGGTTCTAACTTGACCTTCCATGTCTAGTTTCTCTTGAATACCCATTTGCATCCAATAGGCTTTACATCAACTGGATCATTAAACAAAACCTAGACTTGGTTCTGATACATGGAATCCATCTCATAATTCATAGCTTCTATCCATCTTGTAGCTTCTGAGCTTTCTACTGCTTCCTTGTAGAATAGAGGTTCATCATTGTCCAACAATAATGATTCACCATCCTTGGTGACTAGGAAACCAAATCTCTCTGGTTCCCTTACCTCTCTTGATCTCCTACGTTGTACTTGTGTTTCTAGAACCTCTTTCGTAGGGACCTATGAAACTTGTTCTTGTACCAACTCATGTGTATCTTGAGCATCAACTTCAACGAATTCAGTCTTTCTCCCACTATCCTTATTAAGGATATGCTCCCTCATAAGAAATATGGCTTGTTTGGCAACAGTCACTTTCTTGTCTGAAGGGTTGTATAGGTAATATCCTTTCGTTTCCTTGGGATATCCTCTAAAGATACACTTTTTTCCCCGGGGTGCTAGTTTTTTGCCTGAGAATGCCTTAAAAATGACTCGCATCCCCATACACGTGTGTGCAACAAAGTGGGTTTCCTTCCATTCCATAACTCGGATGGAATTCCATTTGTCGCCCTAGTTGGTACTCAGTTTAATGTGTATACTTCAGTTTGTAATGCATATCCCCAAAAGGATAATGGAAGATCTACATGACTCATCATCGACCTCACCATGTTTAACAAGTTGTGGTTCATCCTTTCACTAACATCGTTCGACTGTGGTGTATAAGGAGGAGTGAGCTAAGATAGAATCCAAGACTCCCGTATATGATCGATGAACTTTTGGTTCAGATATTCTCCACCTTGATCTGATTGAAGTTTATTTATCTTCTTACCAAGTTGATTCTCTACTTCATTCCTGAATTCCTTAAATTTCTCTAAGCCTTCTGACTTATACCTCATTAAGTATACATATCCATATCTACTCAAATCATCAGTAAAAGTAATGAAGTAAGAATATCCACCTCTAGCTTCTACTATAAATGGTCCACACACGTCCGTGTGCACCAATCCTATAAGCTTTGTGGCCCTTTCACCTTGTCCAGTGAAAGGCGGCTTGGACATTTTACCTTGTAAACAAGTGTGACATCTATCAAGTGGTTTTAGCTCAATAGATTCTAAATATCCATCTTGGTAGAGCTTTGTCAAACGCTTCTTGTTTACATGACCGAGATAGTGATGCCACAATTGGGTGATGTATGAGTCATGTGAGTTTGTTTCGTTATCGATTTTCAATACTTGGTTTTCGTAATTTAATACATACAAACCATTATTTAAATGTGATATACCATAACATACGTTGTTCTTATAAAAGAGACAACCCTTATTTCCAAACTTGAAAATAAATTCATCCGTATCCAAACAAGATACAAAAATTATGTTCTTGGTAATACTAGGCACATAATATCAGTTATGTAAAACCAAAATCATCCCAGTTGGAAATGAGAGGTGGTAATCACCAATAGCCAATACAGCTAGCCTTGCACCATTGGCAGCTCAAAGATCTACCTCTCCTCTGGAAATATTTATAAATCTACTTGGTTCCTTCATTTGAATACAGATGTGATCCCCACAAGCTTCATCTAATTCCCAATGTGTAGAAATGGAAAGATTACACTTGATAACGAATGAACCTTTAGTATCCCCACGCTTTTGGGTGCAATTCTTCTTCCAGGGGTCTTGATTTCCACATGAAAAACATACCGCCTTTCATTCCTTGCCCTACTTCTTTATCTTCCCCTTTTTAGAGGGATGATGCTCAGGGGTTTCAAACCATTTATAAATCCTTGGACTCTTTGCCTTGTCCTTCCTTTTATTATTCACCATAAATATTGCGGGTTTTTTATGCCCCATGTCCTTATCTACCTGGTGAATCAAGGTCAGAAGTTCTGATAGACTCTTTTCATTATTACTCATGTTGTAGTTGACAATAGATCTTGAGAAGTTCTTGGGCAGTGATGATAGGATGAGATCTGTACGCAACTCATCTGGGAACTTAATCCATAAGATTTCCTGGTGTTCAATGTAGCCAATAAGATTGAATACATAAGGCCTAGCTGGCACAGACTCTCCAAGATTAGTTGTAAACAAATCCATGGAGATCTCACATCTCTCTTGTCTCACCTTTTCTTAGTATAAATCCTTAAGGTGAGACATCATGTTATACACATCCATGTTTTCATGTTGCTTCAAGATCTCATTATACATGGATGATAGCATGAAACATTGGACATATGTGGAATCAACCATGTGTTTCATGTAAATATATAGTTCCTCATCACTAACCTCATTTCCAGGTGCAACTAGAATAGGCTCTTCCAGCACATACAATTTTCTTTCGTGGTGAAGGATAACACGCAAACGCCTCTGCCACTCTTGGAAATTGGTTCCAGTGAGAAGGTTTTCATTCTCGAGTATGGTTCGCAATGATGTGTTTGAAGTAATTTTTCTTTACATTTCTAAAAATTAAGATGAGAAAATGTTTAGAACTTTATTATAAAATTGAGACAAATAAATAAATTAAAACTTATTAGTCTCCCACTATTTTATCGAAATCCAATATCCCTCACCATTGACTTCAGAATGTTTTGTTGCCTGAATATTATAGTGGCAAGGATCCATATTTCCCTTCACATTACCCCAAATAGTGTTGGTCAAGTAACTTGAAGGGTTTTAGGTAGGCATTCCAAATGCCAACTGCATTAACTCTTAGCTCATTGATCCGCTGAGTGGACTCCCCAATCCTGAAATCCTTTTATTTTGGATTTCCTCAACCTTTTCCTCTTGGTCACACCAAGTCCTGCTGTGGTAGTCAACCCTTAATGCGAACCAAGTCAATTCAACCCAAAACCTTTAATTATAATTCCCCTATAATTGAAAGCACCTAAACTATGGTTGGTCAAGCACTTTGAACTATGGTTCGATTCTAACCAATATTATGGAAGGCTATACCAACTTAATATTTCTTTGAGGGATTTTATCCTTATACATAAATTTCCATTATATTATATTTTATTACATGCTTGTTAATATTAAGTGGGATATACTTAAGTGATTAGCCATGTCTAAGATAACATTTACGTATAAGCCGGTTTTATTTTAGTTCCATCTTGTATGCTCGTTTAATTCATTAATTGCATGATTGTGACAACACACCCACAATAAATAAACCATGAAAATGACAGAAATAAAATAAATGGTATGATCATGAGCTTTTCTATTGGTTAATTTATCTAGCGGTTGATAAACTAACCCAAGACCTAGGGGAGAAACACCTTAATCCTTTTGAGTTTGTGTTTACATCTTTCCACCTGTTCACCTTTGTATCTCCTTGGATTGGTTTCACCTTGGCTCCGGACTTGAGCCGCCTCCACCAGCTTGGGAGTTCCATCCATTACATATGCATTTATCTCACACATAGGTGAGGGGTAAAAAGGGGTTTTTACATAAAAGAATCTTTGGGTGCGCAGGCCATACATATTAGTGAGGAGAAGGCTCACAGGCCAACAAATTTAATTTAAATAAATAGATTAAAAGAAACCATTCACATACAAAGGTCTTGGTCAAGCTCATGATCATCCATATATTCAACGATATTTATGCATAAATAAAACTAGCATTCAATTATTTAATCTTTCTTGTTTAAGATAAATCATGCTCGAATCAATTAATTATCTTTAATTAATCAATCATTTTATCTTAAACCCTTTTCTGAACTTCCTTGAGATTCTCATAAAAAAATCATTTAAAATTATCCTTGTACGTAACTTGTACCTTGGAGGCAACCTGGTGAATTCTCGTTCATTACGCAGATGTTAAATTAAACACATATATATAAAACACCTATCACATGTTGTGCCTCAGCTTTAGGCCAGCACTATGGTACACGTCTCAAGGGTTTGTATAATATAATAATAAATTTTAATAAATCTATATAATTTGGGTGAGTACACGGTGTGTAGTTCCGACTACACGGCGTGTACTTTTCTTTATTGTCCATCTGAAGTACACACCTGGGGACATAGCGTGTTGATGTACTTCAGAAATTTTCAGAGTACATGGCATGTTCAGTTGGACACACACCGTGTAGTATCCACGTTACACGGTTTCCAGCCGGGAAAGCCGTGTATGGGGTACATGGTCCAATCCCAGCCCAAAGGGACTACACGCCATGTTTGAGAAAAGTATTGTTTTCAAAAATATATAATAATGTTATTTAAAGGGGGAGATTATTGAAAATAATACACTATCTCTTTATGATAATTTTGATGCTCAAAAATACCCTTAATTATTTTCTAATAATTTCATTTAGTATTTTTCAGGAATTTATTAATTTATTTTACTCTGGAAGTAATGAGAATTTATTACTTGTTCAGAATCTACTTTAAGTGCGTCCTGGAATCACTGTCCATACCCTACGTGGATAAAAGTAGCGTAAGGATGAAAAGCACGTATACTTTTTGAGATAAGAGAAAAGTATGGTTAAACAACCATACGTTTTCAGCAAAATATGTAAAAAGAACCTTACGTTAGGAAGGAACCTTACATTTTGGTTATCAGCAAAGTATGGATCATTTACCATACGTTTGAGTGTTGAAGCAAAGTATGGATCATTTACCATACGTTTGAGTGTTGGAGTAAAAGTATGGATCATTTACCATACATTTGAGAGTTTAAGAAAAAGTATGGATGATCAAACCTACGTTTAAGATCAACCTTACATTTGAAAAAAGTAACATTAATCCTACGTTTATGTTCAACCTTACGTTTGAAGAAATTAACATGAACCCTATGTTTATGTTCAACCTTATGTTGTGAGCCTTATATTTGAAGACTATGTTATCAACCCTACATTTGGAGGTCACGATATCAACCTTACGTTTGGCGTCGGAAAGTTTTGAAAGACGATATTTTTATGCAATGGTCAGCAAGCTGATTATTGGGAAGATTTCAAGCTAGATTTAAAGTCGTTTTTAAAGTACAAATTTGACCGATTCAAAGACATTTTATCATTGGATTAAAGATCAAATTAAAAGGAGCTTTTTATGTTGAGTCTTCAGGGAAGTTACGACTACTCTGTAAGTTCAAATTTTTGAATATCGCGAATCAGAAGGCAACTTTTATGGATCTAAATGTGCAGGAGATATGCTCAGCTTTATTATATATGTTATTTATGAAAATACCATTTATGAGAGAGTGGTGATCAATATTCTATTTTAAAAAAGGTGAAAAACAAAGACTGCAAAAAATCACGATTGATCTGCTCATTCAAAAAGGAGCGTCAAAGCTCTGTTTATTTAAAGAAGAAGGAACTTGATAGAAGATTCACTTGTTCTGCATCGAATATCTATTGTGGATCTACTACTGCTGAATTTGTGAACTATATATTTATATCTATTGCAATCGGATCGACTCAGAATTGCTTCAACTTGAAAATAAATATTTCTAGAGACGACAGTCCATCTGCTGTCAATTGCATTCTGTTGCAATTGTGAAGATCATCTGGAAAAGATTCTTTCTCAAATTATTTTTATCTTGAGTAACCAGCTTCTCTTACTAAGCTGTGTAGGTTCGTGTTTGAACCAGAAGGCTTTGTTTTGACTTGGATTGTAAAGGTTTCAACTGCCTATATTCAGTTGTGGACCAGTCTGTTGAAACGAGGACCAGATAGTTAAAATCATCAAGCTCGTGGAGTTGAGCATTGGTGGAGTGGACTAGGGGCCTTCTGTTCCCCGAACCACTATACATCTTTGTGTCCCTGGTTTTATTTATTTCTGTTGTATGAAAATCTGATAAAGCAAATAGGACAAAACTTGTTCAATCAAAGAGTTAATGAAAAATCTTAAAGACACAATTCACCCCCCTCTTGTGTATAATCTGTATATTCAAGATCCAACAATTGGTATCAGAGGATGAGCTTATGATAGAGCCTTAGCACGCTAGAAGCATTTAAAGATTATAACAGAGCAACATGACTGATACAAGAGAAGGGATGTCGATGGTCAGAGCACCATATTTCAATGGAGACAACTATGGCTGCTGGAAATCACGCATGATAATTTATCTGAAAAATCTCGATATAAAGTCTATTCAAAGATTCTAACTCCTTATGAAATTCCTGAAAATCCTGAGACATGGAGTGTTTCTACAGAGGCAGAGTATGATATGAATTTGAAGTCTATGAATGCAATCATCTGCGGTCTAAGACCAGATGAATTTAACAGAGTATCTCAGTGCCCAACAGCATATGAGATATGGCAGACAATAGCTGTGGCATATGAAGGAATAGACGATGTGAGACAAATGAGATATGCAACTAAAAAACTGAAATTTGATACTTTCATAATGTTTGAAGGAGAAAGCATTACCCAAATGAATGGGAGATTGATAGAAATTTTCAATAATATAACAGCTCTAGGAGAACATATCAAACAGGCTGATCAAGCATTAAAATTACTGAGGGTACTTCTTACTTGATGGAATGGTATCTCTGCTACAATCATACATTCAACTTCTATCAAAAATTTAACTATGAGAGAGTTGATTGGTACACTGATGATGTATGAAGATGAAATGCAAGATGAGGATAATGAATAAAAAGTGATTATAAAAAGAGAAGATACTTCCTTGAAAGTAACTTCACAATAGAAGAATAGAAAGCTAAATAACAGAGAATTCAAAGCTAAATCAGAGATCTCTGACTCATCAAACTCAGACGAAGAGCTGGCTCAGCTAGCTAGGAAATTTAGAAAGTTCTACAGCAAGAAAAGAGGCTTCAAAAAATCTTTTAAGAGAGATGATAAAGAAGTAAGATGCTATGAATGCAAGAAGATGGGGCATATCAGACCAGATTGCCCACAATTTAAGGATGCAAAGAAGAATAAATTCTTCAAAAGAAATGACTATGAGCAGAAAGACAAGAAATCTATGAAAGCCACTTGGAGTGTATCTGAAGACTCCAGTATCTCTCCTGAATCAAGCTCAGAGAAAGAAGAAGTCAATATAAAAGCAAATATGTGTTTCATGGAAGAAACCGATGAGGTACACTCATATTACTCCTCTGACTAAAATAGTGAATCAAATTCTGAATCAATCTACACAAATGAAAAACTTGAAGCCTATTGCAATATGCTTGAAGAAAAATATGACTCACTATTTAAGAAACATAAGTCACTAAAGAAAAAACATAAAGTTGTTTCAGATGAAAGAGATACAATGTTGAAACAACATAAGAAATTAACTGATAAATACAATTCTATTAACACTAACTATATTAATTTTGAATCAAGAATAAAAACACTGCAAGCTGAAGTAGAATCTTACAAATAGGCTTCATTGGTTTTTACAAAAGGGGAGAATTCATTAAATGAAATTCTGGGAAAAAATATCATTAAAAATGAGAGATTTGGAATTGGCGGTAAAGGAGAAAAACCTAAGCTATATAAAAATTATTTTGTTCCTAGATCTAAAAAGTTTAATTGTAACTTTTGCAGGACAAAGGGACATATAGCTAAAAATGGTTTCTTAAGACAGCCTCAAATTTGTGGTATTAAGAAAGCCTATGTTTCAAAAGACTTATATGATTCAGCTGATTTTAAAAAAACAAAGCAAATCTGGATACCCAGATCATTTCTAGCTAACACCCCTGGACCCAACAAAATTTGGGTACCAAAGCAATTTTTTTGAATGTATTTGCAGGTAGCAGGCCACCAGAGAAGAAAAGATATATGGTACATGGACAGTGGCTGCTCAAGACATATGAGTGGAAACTCATTGAATTTTTCTTCACTTACTCAAAAGGAAGGAGGACTTGTCACATTTGGTGACAATGCCAAAGGAAAAATCATTGGCATTGGAACTATTAGAGATCCAAAAACAGTCTCAATCAACAAAGTACTTTATGTACAAGGATTAAAACACAATCTGATAAGTATCTCTCAACTTTGTAATGATGGATATACTATTGAATTTACTAAAAATTGTTGTACTATTTCTAAAGATAAACTGTTTAAATTTAAAGCACCAAGAAATGATAATGTCTATACTTTGGATTTAAATTCCTTGTGTAAACAACAAGTAAACTGCTTGACTACTAAAGTAAGTGAATCTTGGATCTGGCATAGGAGACTTGGACATTGTAATATACGTGTTTTAAATAAGTTATCTAGGAAAAATTTAGTTTCTGGTTTACCTAGTCTCAAATTTGAAAGTGACCGATTTTGTGATGCATGTCAACTTGGCAAGCAACAAAAATCATCCTTCAAATCTGTTAATAAAGTTTATACATCTAAAACTCTAGAACTTATTCATATGAATTTGTTTGGACCCTCAAGAGTAGCAAGATTATATGGTAAATTATATGTATATGTTTTAGTTTATGACTATTCAATATTTACATGGATTTTCTTTTTGAAATTTAAAAATGAAGCTTTTACTTTATTTTAAAGTTTCTGCAAATCTGTTCAAAATGAAAAAGGTTTTAATATAATATCATTGAGAAGTGATAATGGTGGAGAATTTGAGAATCAGGAATTTAATTCCTTTTGCTCAAACATGGGTATTAAACATACCTTTTCTGCACCAAGAACACCTCAACAGAATGGGATTGTATAAAGGAGAAATAGAACAATTCAAGAAATGGCTAGAACTATGTTAAATGAATATAGCCTACCTATATATTTTTGGGCAGAAGTTTTGAATACATATTGCTATATAATTAATAGAGTTTTAATTAGACCTATTTTGAAAAAGACACCCTATGAACTATGGAATAATAGAAAACCTAAAGTAAATTACTTTAAATTTTTTGGATGCAAGGTTTACATCTTGAACACCAAAGATAATCTTGGTAAGTTCGATCCAAAATCTGATGAAGGTATTTTCATAGGATATTCAGCTACTTCCAAAGCTTATAGAGTCTATAATAATAATTCAAGGATTGTTTAAGAATCAGTTCATGTAAGATTTGATGAATTTGATCCCTTTGAGAAAACGACAGATCAAATGGATGAACTTGACTCTAATGATAACATGGGACTTGAGAACTTAAAGAATGATTTTGAAAATGATATAAAAGAAATTCAGTCCAGTTCAGAGGAACATGATACTGAAAAACCTTTAAATGTTTTGCCTAGAGAGTCTATAACCCTAAAGAATCACCCTTTAGAAACAGTGATAGGTTACTTAGATACAGGAATTCAAACTAGAAGAAACTTAGGAAACCTAGTGGAATTCTCTTCCTCTCTATCTCAACAAGAACCCAAGACTATAGAAGAAGATTTAGATGATGAAAGTTGGGTAATATAAATGCAAGATGAATTAAACCAGTTTAAAAGAAATGAAGTTTGGTAATTAGTGGAAAGACATAAAAATTATCCAGTAATTGGAACCAAATGGGTCTTTAGAAATAAACAGGATGACCAAGGCAGAATAACTAGAAATAAAGCAAGATTATTATCTAAAGGATACAATCAAGAATAAGGAATAGATTATGATGATACTTTTGCACCTGTAGCTAGGTTAGAAGCCATTATAATCCTTTTAGCCTATGCATCTTATATGAATTTTAAATTATTACAGATGGATGTTAAATATGCCTTTTTAAATGGTTATTTAATGGAGGAAGTTTATGTTGAGCAACCTCCTGGTTTTGAAAATTCTCAAAAACCAGATTCTGTTTTTAAACTTACTAAAGCTCTTTATGGCCTTAAACAAGCACCTAGAGCTTGGTATGAAAGATTAAGTTCTTTTCTTTTGAAAAATGATTTTACTGTTGGAATGGTAGACCCAATACTCTTTAAGAAAACTGTAAAAAATAATGTTTTATTGATTCAAATTTATGTTGATGATGTAATTTTTGGATCAACTAATAAAACCCTTTGTCATGAGTTTTCAAAGTTAATGCAAAAAGAATTTGAAATGAGTATGATGGGAGAACTTAATTTCTTCTTAGGACTTCAAATTTATCAAAAATATTTTGGAAATGTTTTGAATCAAAGCAAATACATTACTAATTTACTTAAGAAATTTGGACTTGAAAACAGCAAGACATTTACAACTCCTATGTGTACTAATATAAAACTTGATTTGGATAAAATTAGAAAATTAGTTGACAATAAGTTATATAGAGGTATGATTGGTAGTTTATTATATCTTACTGATAGTAGGCCAGATATAATTTATTCAGTATGTCTTTTTGCTAGATTTCAATAAAATCCTAAAGAATCTCATCTAACTGATGTTAAAAGAATTTTTAGATATTTAAAAGGAACAGTTTTTCAATCTCTTCTTTATCCTAAAACTTATGATTTCAATTTGATTTCATATTCATATGCTGACTTTGGAAGTTGTAGATTAGATAGAAAAATCACATCAGGAACATGTCACTTTTTAGGAAAGTCTTTGGTGTCATGGTCTAATAAGAAACAATATTCAGTTGCCTTGTCAACAGCCGAGGCAAAATATGTTTCTGCTGGAAGTTTTTGTGAACAAGCGTTGTGGATGAAAAACACTCTTATGGACTTTGGATTAAATTTTAATAATACACCAATTTTATGTGATAATACAAGTGCAATTAATATTTCAAAAAATCCTCTTAGTCATTCTAGAACTAAGCACATTGATATAAGGCATCACTTTTTAAGAGATCATGTTATTAAAAAGGATATATTTTTAGAATTTATAAATACTGAAATTCAATTAGCTTATATTTTTACTAAACCACTTCCCACTGCAAGGTTTTATTTTATTAAGGGCGATCTAGGTTTATTTGATTTTAAATAAAATTTTACTTCACAGTTTTTTTTATTCTTCTTAAAAATAATTTTTATATTTTGTTTTTAAAATAGAATAACTTTATTTTATCCATGTAATATATTTTATTTATTTTTAAATATGTGTAATGATTATTAAAAACATGGGAATTAAGGTTGTCAGAAAACCCTTTTGACTTCTGAACCGTTTTACTTCTATCGAAACCCTTTTGAACACCTAACACCGGCCTCTACTCGTGAACTCTAATCTTCGAACCTCTGAAACCCTAACCTTCAAACCTTTATATATTCTCACAGAAATGGTAAGGACTCAAAGAGACAGTGAAGTCGAGCCAATCAATGTCAAGAGACAATGCTCAGAAGGAAGAAAAATCTTATAGGGCATGGTAATCGATCTCGACTGGTTATTTTAGACAAATATTCTGTTGAAATAAGAGCTGTCATTTCAGAACCTTGAACAGACATTCAACAGTGAAAATATGGAATTTCTACATGAGGTAGAACTTAGATACTTCTTCAAATTTGTACAGTTTAGTCTGGGGGATACTGAGGATAGTATGATGGCTAAGATAGAGGATAGGTATTTTTCAATCTCATCAATAGAAATTGGTCAGATTCTCAACTGCCCTCATGAGGGATTTTTTCATTTTGATTTGAAGAATATAGGAGATTTTGTGCATAAATCTGAGGACATTATGTCTTTTTTGTTTGGAACATCTAATATTAAGAAAATGATGTTGAAATATTTAGAACCAGATCAGAAGATACTGGTTAAATTTGTTCAGACAGGAATAGCTCCCAAAATGGCAGAAATGGAAAAAAATTACCCTAATATGTACATAATGTATCTTCTATTAAGTTATATCAAGTTAAACTTCCCAAGGTACATGGTCAGGTAACTCAATTATTGCTGTCAAAGTGATGCCCAGATGAACTTTTATCCTTTCGGTCGATTTATTTATAAACTGTTGCTTAAGAAAGACATGGTGAGATTAGTGGATGCTTGAGTACACTGTAATAATAGTAATATGTTTAATGCTGGAACTTTGAGGAATATTGGATACTTTTGGAGCACTATTAAAGAAAAACTCTTGCCAGTAGTAGCTGAGGAAGACTCAGAGAGTGCTCAGGCTCAACCTACTAAGTCTAAGGAGGGACAGGCTGAATCAAGAGTCAGCAATGTAGCAAGAAGGATCCGATTTGAAGTGGAAGATGCTGAAGAAGAAAGAAGTCAGGAGGGACTTCAATCTCAAATAACTCGAGCTATTAATGAGGAAATTACTTCCCATGCATTGGCAATAACAGAATCTTTAATTGCTTATTATTTTGTAAGATAAGTTGTTATTGATAAGACCATGGAAGCTATTAGTGAAAGGACAGCACCATTAGAGGTATCAGAAGCTCAAGAAGAAGCTCAAAGGGAGAATCAAGAACAGATTGTAGCTGATGTTGAAGTTACACTTCAACAGGACCAAGATAAGGAGGCAGTGCCTAGTGAGGAAGTGGCCAGACCTTAGGAAACTCCTGAAAATATTGTTCTCGAAAATCCAGTGGAAAACCAAGATGCTGATGTTTGTGATAAGTATGCTTCTGAAGCTCACATATAAGTCATTCAAGAGGATTTTTCTGTGGAGGATTCTGCGGACTCTAAGGAAAAATCTGTGGACCAACCTACTCAGGACAAATACAAAGAGAAATCTGATGTTGAATCATTACCTTTGGTACTGATGAATCATCCAGAGCCTGAGAATGCGAATCAAGCATAGGGTGCCTCTGATTCAAGGAAGAAAGAACTTGAAGAACTGTGCAAAAGGTTTCTCAGTTGGAATCTGAGAATATCACTCTGAGAAATGCCTTAACCTTTGAACAATTGAGATTTCAAAAGCTGAAAGAGAGTACATTCTCAAGGCAAGAAGTTGAAATGTTTAAAGAGGATATGCTGAATGCAGTTGCAAAATTGAAATCTTAAATGGTTATGAAGACAGATTTATCATATCTCAAGTTGTTTATGGAGAACCAATTTGAATCAGTTTCAAATAGTGTTGTTAGTGGATCAGGTACTTCACCTGATTTAATCCGAAGATTTCAAGTTATCACAGCTGTGATGAGAAACATGAATTACCGGTTGCAATATCTTTAATGTAACAGTGCTCCATTATCAGTGTTGCAGGACAATCAGAAATTTTTAGTGGATCAACTGATATCTAGTGAGCCACCAATCAGAAATCTGTTAAATCAGATGTCAGAGAAGCTGTCAGTGTTTATCGAAAAATAAGAAAGGATGCATGAGTTTT
The DNA here is from genome assembly GCA_963277665.1 of Viscum album. Lineage (NCBI taxonomy): Eukaryota > Viridiplantae > Streptophyta > Magnoliopsida > Santalales > Viscaceae > Viscum > Viscum album. The sequence continues at coordinate 388,518,680 of OY728146.1, forward strand.
TCAGAGTTAATTTAATAGAGGATATTCATATAACTCAAGAGAATAGAGATCTCATTATCAAACTTGGAGATGGGATGATGAAGAGACTCAGGGAACAGTTCACAGAAATCAAGTCTGCAATCTAGAGGAGATAGAACCTATTGCCTATCTTGCCTAAACATTGATTCTTGTGTTTATCATACTTGTATCTATTTTTCATTTTTAATGAAAATCTATTTCTTCCTTTCTATTTGTTTTACTATCTTTATTTTTGATATTCCAGTACTCCAGATTTAATTATTGATAAACAGTTAATAATAGCATTTACCTATAGTTCAGTGCAACATTAAATGTGTTAAAATTCATGATTTATCATTCTTTTTTATATCACAAAAAGGGGGAGAAATTTGGATAAACACAACATTTTATTTTAAAAAAACTTTTATTTATTCAGGGGGATAAATTTGTTATTTCTAAATTCTAAATAAAATTTATTTTATTTTCAGGGGGAGAAATTTTTATTTATTGAAATTTTTATTTAGAGAAATTTTTATTTATTAAAATTTTTATTTATTTTGTTAAAATTAAAATATTGTTTTATTTTGAGAGTTAATTTCATTTGATTTGTTTTATTATCTTATGGGTTTTGTGATCATCAAAAAAGGGGATATTGTTGAGAAAAGTATTGTTTTCAACAATATATAATAATGTTATTTAAAGGGGGAAATTATTGAAAATAATACTCTGTCTCTTTATGATAATTTTGATGCTCACAAATACCCTTAATTATTTTCTAATGATTTCATTTAGTATTTTTCAGTAATTTATTAATTTATTTTACTCTTGAAGTAACGAGAATTTATTACTTGTTCAGAATCTGCTTTAAGTGCGTCCTGGAATCACTGTTCATACCTTACTTGTTCAAAACCTGCTTTAAGCGCATCCTGGAATCACTGTTCATACCCTACGTGGATAAACATAGCTTAAGGATGAAAAGCATGTATACTTTTTGAGATAAGAGAAAAGTATGGTTAAACAACCATACATTTTCAGCAAAATATGGAAAAAGAACCTTACGTTAGGAACGAACCTTGCGTTTTGGTTATCAGCAAAGTATGGATCATTTACCGTACGTTTGAGTGTTGAAGCAAAGTATGGATCATTTACCGTACATTTGAGTGTTGAAGTAAAAGTATAGATCATTTACCATACGTTTGAGAGTTTAAGAAAAAGTATGGATGATCAACCCTACATTTAAGATCAACCTTACATTTGAAGAAAGTAACATGAACCCTACGTTTATGTTCAACCTTACGTTTGAAGAAAGTAACATAAACCCTACATTTATGTTCAACCTTACGTTGTGAACTTTACGTTTGAAGACTATGTTATCAACCCTACATTTGGAGGTCACGATATCAACCTTACATTTGGTGTCAGAAAGTCTTGAAAGACGATATTTTTATGCAACGGTCAGCAAGATGATTATTGGGCGGATTTCAAGCCAGATTTAAAGTTGTTTTTAAAGTATGACTTTGACTGATTGAAAGTCATTTTATCATTGGATTAAAGATCGAATTAAAAGGATCTTTTTATGTCGAGTCTTCAGGGAAGTTACGACTACTCTATAAGTTCAAATTTTTGAATATCGCAAATCAGAAGGTGACTTTTATGGATCTAAATGTGTAGGAGATATGATCAGATTTATTATATATGTTATTTCTGAAAACACCATATACGAGAGAGTGGTGATCAATATTTTATTTCAAAAAAGGTGAAAATAGATACTGTAGAAAATCACGATTGATTTGCTGATTCAAAAAGGAGCATCAAAGCTCTGTTCATTTAAAGAAGAAGGAACTTGATAGAAGATTCACTTGTTCTGCATCGAATATCTACTGTGGATCTACTATTGCTAAAGTTGTGAACTATATCTTTATATCTATTGCAACCAGATCGACTCAGAACTACTTCGACTTGAAAATAAATATTTCGAGAGACGACGATCCATCTGCTGTCAATTGCATTCTGTTGCAATTGTGAAGATAATCTGGAAAAGATTCTTTCTGAAATTATTTTTATCTTGAGTAACCATCTTCTCGTACTAAGCTGTGTAGGTTCATGTTTGAACCAGAAGGATTTTTTTTTCCTTGGATTGTAAAGGTGTCAACTGCCTCTATTCAGTTGTGGACCGGTCTGTTGAAATGAGGACCAGATAGTGAAAATCATCAAGCTCGTGGAGTTGAGCGTTGGTGGAGTGGACTAGGGGCCTTCTGTTCCCCGAACCACTATACATATTTGTGTCTCTTCTTTTATTTATTTCCACTATATGACCAAATTTGATAAAGTAAAGAGGACATAACTTGTTCAATCAAAGAGTTAATGAAAAATATTAAAGGCACAATTCACCCCCCTCTTGCGTATAATCTGTATATTCAAGATCTAACACCATGTTCAGTTGGACCACATGGCATGTAATTCGGAAACCTTGTACCACCTATTCCTGGGAAACACACGGTGTCATAAATGACTTAGATAGGATCCAATACATGGCCTGATTTGGCGGACCATTCAGTGTATTGAACCTAGACTACACGGCGTGTACTTCCAAATACACGTAGTGTATTATGGTGTTGTACGGCCAGGAGCGTTTGGAACCTCCGGATGAGTTCCTCTATTTTATTTTAATCAAAATTAAAAGAAAAATTTGTTTCTGAAAGGTGAATGAGAAACAAGAGGGTAGGAACATATCTCAAGATTCAGATTTTAAATAACGATTAACTTGAATTGAAACGACTAAATTATTAAATGCATAAATCACCAACGAAAAACTAAATAATTATAATCAATTATATGAACACTCTGATACCACTTGTAGGTTATGGGCGCAGCGGAATCACATTGGTGGGATTTTCCAACTTTAATTTTAACGTTAAACAATGTTCAATCTGAGATCCGTCACGATGTAAAACTCTGAATCTTCAGAATAGAACAAAGAAAGAAAAACTTAAGAGGGAATCTCGGAACCATATAGATAGGATCACCATATGTTGGTTATAATTAATTTAATTAATTCACAAGAATTACCTTGGTGGAATTCTTTCTTCATTGATGTCTCCGGTCACGATCATGTGATCCGTTGTTTCATTGTAGAATCCAAGTGTAGGATTCCTCTAGAAGTGATCCACACGTGTGCCACGTATCTCTCGACGTTGCCGAAGGGATCTCCGGGTGCTAGTGCAAAATAACCTTCACTTGCGATGTTCACCTTCGATCGCCTTGATCTCTCGGTCTTGAGAGCGTTCATGGAGGAAGGAGTTCTTTCAGCCTTGAAATAATTCTCCAGAATTTTTGTGCACAATGATTATCATTGGAAAAGTGTTGGGGTTGTGAGGATATTTATAATCAGGTTTGAGGTTATAGAGTTATGACAATAAATAAACATGTTGTTCATTTTATTTATTTCATTAACTCTTATTGAAAACCCCATGTCGAATGATTAATTCCTCGACAAGCACCCACGCTGATTATAATAAATATCATTTAATAAAACGATATTATTTCCCCAAAATCCTGATTGTAAAAACTACACACTGTATAATCATTAATACACGGTGTGTACTCCCTTTACATAAAACTAAACAGCGTGTATATTCAATATACATGGCGTGTACTTTTATTTTCCATTTTTCTTCATTTCCACCATATTTATTTGACCTTGAGTAATGGCTATTTATTTGTTAAATAAATGTAATTGTATTACTCGCTAATAAATATATATTATTTCACCCACAATATATTATCTCAAATAACTAGTGTCGAAATAAATGCGATCAGGCATCCTTAAATAATTATTAAACCACAGTCGGGAATAATATTTATTTAACTTGTTGAATTAATATTTAACTGAGATACATAGACACACTTAGTGTGTGACCCTCTAGGCCTCTTTCTCGTTGGAATTAGGTGGGTTTGCCTAAAGTCCAAGATTACTGTTTAGCAACGGGTCAAGGAACACAAGAGAAAGAAGTTGAATCTTCATTGACATGTCACCTCATACAAATTCCTACCATGTAATATAATCCCTTTGTCACGATATCTCAAATAAAGCAGGTTGCATGCTAGTGTCATCAACCCATGTGCTCGATTATTCTTTCTTTGACTTTCCGGAATTGAACTTGTCCATTCCTCACCATGACCATGGATTTATTTAGGCTATATCAATTCCATCAAAGGGCCTGAGATATCTACTTCTGTTATAGAATAGAAGGGACAAATCCTTTCTCGCATTATCTATGAATGCAGTATTACTCGTGACGCACCCAACGTATCCTACCTCGCTGCGAACAGTGTGTCATCATAGTTTTCGTCAATACATCTAACTGCACGAGTTATGATACCCACTAATAATAATCTTAAAGTCTAAGGACCAATACACATGTATGCAGATAGGAACATCCAATGACACTAGGAAATTTGGAATTCCTACTGGCGGGTCTCGTTCTCATAATATCTTATTGGATATTACCAAGGGCGCACACCATGATAAGGTGACTCAAAGTTTTATGAATCCTCACCCCTAATGGCATGTATTATTTGTTTCCCTCAAATAACATCATCCGGCCATAGAACATAAATTAAAGAACAGTGTTATGGCACTTCCGGGTTCTCATCATAGCAGGGATCCGCTATGACCCTTTAATGCAACAGTTGTCCTTAGGACATTATCACATGCATTGTCACGCAGAAGAACAATCAAGATGTGATAAGTCTTTTATTAATTAATAAAGTACAAAGTAGTTGGTTCTAGGACACCAACTCCAATAGTCCCTTCATATCTATGGTTATTTATGTAATCCCCCTTAATCAATATGTTGGTTTCCCTTGACTTCACATGAGTTATAAATACATATAATTAATTAAGTATCTTAAGGCACATGGAAGTGGTTCAAGTTGGAACCATTATGATGTCAACTCATGTGATACACTAGTAGATAGGTGGAATGTTATAGCTCATGCCAAGTCTGACACAATGAGTTATTTCCCCTAGGTCATAGGTTGATTTAATCTCTACTCATTAAATCAATAGTTATATAAGCTCATGATTGGGTTATTTTATTATTTATCTATTTCTATCTATGCATTATTTATATTATGGATTCATGACCGCGATCACATAAATAAATGAATTAATGTGAAAAGATGTAATATAAATAAATGGATTGTCCATAAATGTTTTATCCAACATGGTTAATTAATTAAGAAACATCCACATAATATTAAAAAGACATGTAAAGGATAAAATAAGATAAATGTATGTATAATAAAAATGAAATACCTCAACTAAATATTAAGTCATACTTCACCTTCCATTACTTGTTTAGTAATAAAAGCAATATAACTAAGTTTTTTACCAACCCTTGTTGGGACACTTAATTTTATAAGGGGTTTATTATGAATATTTTAGTTTGATTTAACTATCTTACCTCAATAGCAGTAGATCTTTCAAGACTTGGTTTAATTTGTAGGTAAGTGTTAAGGAAATCCAAGTCAAGATTTTAGGTTTGGGGAATCCACTAAACGGATTAAGGAGTTTCAATACCACGGTTGGAGAATACCTTCCTAACTAAATATATTCAACTAGTTTGAACAACCCTTATAGAAGTTATTATAAGGGGAATATGTACCATTTATACTACAATATTCTTGAAATAAGACATTCTGAGTTAAATAGTGAGGGATATTTGGACTTGATAAAATAGTCAGAGAATTAATAAAATAAATAAATTTATTATTTATCACATGATTTGTAATGAAGAAAAAGTAATAATAATCTACTCTTTAAATTATAGAATAAATTATAAATCCTGTCATCCACACTATCTCTACGATTAATATTGGATAAATACAACCTCATCACTGGCAGTAACTTCCAGGAGTGGTTTAGATGCCTTTCGGTTATGTTATGCCATGAATGGAAATATTACATGCTAGAATACTCATAACCTTATCTTTCTAATAAGGAGGTAAGTGATGAATGGTTATTTATCTATTAAAAACATTTGAGTGATTTAGTTGATGTTCAATGTTTGATGTTATCATCTATATCTAGGGAACTCATGAAGTCTCATGAAAACATGGATGCTTATAGAATGCTCAATTACATCCATGGATTTAATCATGAGAGATATATACAATAATAGTTTGATACCTCCAATAATTTTTTTTAAATCAATCTTGGAGAGGGTTCCCCAGTTATGCTTCATGTAGTCAAGCTCATTGGCTACATTGAGCACCTATAAGTTCTAGGGTTTAAACTCCTTGAATAACTAGGCACCAATCTCATTCTTACATAAATACCTAAAATATTCTCCATATTTATTGTAAATTTTAATATTAATATCATTAAGAAGCCTCTCCTAGATATGCTTACTCTCCTTCACCAAATAGGTAAGGATACCAAGTGCGAAAAGTCTTAAATGTTTATGGTCAACAAAAGGAAAGGTCAAGAAAAAATCCCTAAGGCCATGGATTATTTGAGACGCCCTTCTAAGAAGAGGAAGATCAAGGGCAAATCAAAGTAATAAGATGTTATCTATATCACATTTGGTAATAAGGGATACTAAAAAAACAACACCTAACCACATAAGAAAGGTTCGTATTCATGTGCATTTTTTATTAAGTGCAATTTATCTATTTCTAAAAATTAGGTATTAGATATATATTGTAATGCTTATGTATGTATTAAAATATGATAACTAAGTAGATTCATAAATATTTAATGATGGGAGATAGATATATGAGAAACCAATAGAGATAAACCAATTTTTGTAACTATCGGGGACTACCACCTCACATTGTCGACCAAAATGATCTTGGTTTTTAAGGGGTTTTATTATGTTCCATCTATAAAGACTTGGCCCCAGTTGCCCAGAGTCAGTGCATTATTTTATTACATTGGCATATAAATAAGGAATATGAATCCCGAAGTACCAAGTAGTTTAGTAGATTTTGGAAACAAGATACATATATAAGTTCAACATTACATCTTAAAAGGAAAAAACAACACTAATTTATTTCATTAAAGACATCCATGCCTCCTATATTATGTCTGTAAGTCACTCATAACTTACTTCTTCGCATCCTTGGAAAATGAAAAATAAGAAAGGGGTGAGATAAAGCACTTAGTAAGAGTAAGCAATACAGCATAACATAAACATAAACATTAGGCATGGTGAATAATTGAAAACACATTCCTTTTCAAATGATAAACTTGAATACATTATGGCAGGAATATGAACTGAGTAAAAATACCATAATAAAACATAATCATGGGTATCCTACTAGTCTAATAACCACATGAACTTTCAATTACTAGATTAATAATAAGGGAATTTCATATGTCGTACATTCTGAAACATATCATCAAGGCCTTGTCCAATACGTCTAAAAATGATTAAGGCCTCATCCAAAACCATATCTCAAAATGGGCAAGGCCTCTGCCAAGTCCACGCCTATTTGTCTCATTAGACCTACCGATGCATTGAGGTTCTATTGAGGGCCCAACCCATCACATAATAAATCTAATGAATTCATAATATGATCAGGGATAAGCATAAACAATATATACATTCATATTGAAACTAACATATGAAATATAAATAACTTTCCCCAAACATTAAACTTAAACACTAACCATTCAGGTAAATTGGTGAATGGTTTTAGGACAGCACATCCAAAATCAAACTAGTCATAAACCATCCAATTAAATATGTTATATGATATCATAAAATATTAATACCAATAATACATAAGAATCAACAAGAGTGTTGAAAAAGATGAAAATACTCTTATAAAATTGTCGAGTAATTCTTGAGATAAATACTTTTTTATTTTGAAAAGAATAGTTATTTTAGAAAAGTATTTGTATAAAACCATAATTGAAGTAAGATTGTATTTTCATAATAAAATGAGTGATTTTATAAGTATAATGGTTGATAAAAACATATTATAGAGTGCCCTTTAAAATATGTAAGGATTTGAGAAATTCCCTTTAAATGGTCTTGTATTTCGAAAATAATTTTGAAATTTCCTCTTAAAACGTGTAAATAACCATTAAATAAGGAAGGATTATGGTTTTTAAATATATATAGAATAATAACACAGAAATTATAATGAGTAATTAACAATACATAAGAATTTTATTGAGGTAATTAGACAATAAAAGTAACCCGAATGAAAATGGAAGTTCGGGTGGAAAACCCTTACATTAAGTCTGAATGTGTTCCGCTCTTGAACTTAAGGTCATGGAATATGAAATTAGAATTATTAATAACTTAATTAATAAAATATTATACATTTACTTAGTTTATCATGGTTTTATTAAGTTCCTTATGTTCTTATTTATTAGTTATAAGATTGAGTTCCGTTGTTTCGGAGTGTTCGTTTTCTTGATTTTCATAATCGGTTCACTTGTTTTTTATGTAATGGAGTTCATGTGGAAATGGATGTAAATCTCCAGAATTGAATTTAAATATTATTTATGAACATCCATAGGTGTTAATTTTTATTTATATCATTTATTTACATAAAATTACGATGAATCATTATATAAAATATTAATGACATTCACTTAGATTATTTTAGCGGTATTTTGATTATTAGGAACTAGTTTGGTCATATGATTTAATAATATTTATGTATACTAGTTCCTGAATATTAAATAGGTCATAATACATATATTATATCCTTTTTAAACCATCAAAATGGTTTCATGACCCATAATGAAGGATAAATTGAAGAACGAAACTTTGTCTTCCATGAAGGTTGTAAATTGGAACCTCACGAACGATAATTTCATTTAAAAAATAAAGGGAGAGAGTAAGAATATTAATGATGGTTCTTCCACTAACATGATATAATTCCATTAAATATATTATTATGGAGTTATCATGGTCATTCGGATAGAGGAGGTGAGGGGAAGATAACAATAGAAAGGAACTCACAATGAAAATGAAAGAAATAAAATGTGAATTTACCTCTTGAACCCACCTCCTTGAGAATCTCTTTAAGGGAGTGGGTTTTGGTCTTTGGGAAATAAAAATAGCTTCTTGGATGTGGTTAGTGACTAGGAAAGGTTATTTGTGAAGAACCTTTAGAATCTTAAAGTCATAGATGATTGAGGAGAAGAGGGAGTGAGGGGGGTTTTATAGTGGAGGAGTGGAGTGAATTTTGAATATTTTATTCATTATTTTATTAATTCCCTCAAGAAAACCAATATTGTTGTTTCATGTGATCCCTAATAGTAATAAGTACATGTTAGTTCGAACCAAATGGCCTTACATCACTCATTATGTCATAAATAGTACATTTAACTGATAATTTGTATATACAGTATTTTACCGTATTTCACTATTCATCAATAATTCAAGAATTTCATAAAAATACCAAAAATTAACCCTCACCATTTTTTGATGTCTAGAATTAAAAAATGAATTCCATTTTTTAAAAATAATTTTCTAATATGATAAATTTAACTTTAAAATAAAATCATAGTTTATTCGAAAAATAACAATTTTAAAACTATCATTCATTTTATATATCATTTAAAAATTAATCAAGATCTAATTATCTAGTAAACATAACAAAATAAAATATTATTATTATTTACTATTCATAAGGTTCATATTATTATTCATATTACTATTCCTAAGTTTATGTTACTATTCCCCAAAAATCAAGTTTGTTCTTTCAAACTCCAAATGACTTACTCATCACAAGTCTAGATGACTGTTTTTCAAAATTCAAAACATATTTGAGGAAAATTTGTGTTTAATAGATAGATTATAAAATTTTTTGTTTTGTAGGGACTCAGTGATTCATGCATTCAATATTTATTTTCAAAACCTTGGGGTGTTACACCATCTATTACCAAAAACGTTTTTTTTTTGTATCCGGACATGATACATATGGATTTATTTTCAAATTTGGGAATAAATGTTTCTTATTTTATAAATGTAGAATTTGTTATGGTAAAGAACATTTAAATAATGGTATTTTATGTGTTTTATTACACGATCCAAGCAATGGAAATCGATAATGAAGTTACTTCACATGACTCATACCACACCCAACTTTGGCATCACTGACTTGGTCATGTAAACAAAAAATTATTGGCTAAATTACATCAATATGGATATTTAGATTCTTTTGAAATAAAACCAATTGGTGTGTTTTATGCATGTTTACAAGGAAAAATAACCAAATCCCCATTTAGTGGGAAATGTTAAAGAACTAAATAGATTCTTTAATTAGTTCATACTGATGTGTGGACCATTTCCTATTCAATTAAGGGGTGGGTACTCATACTTAATAGCTTGTACTAATGATTTTAATAGATATGGATATGTCTACTTAATGAGGTATAAATCAGATTATTTTTATAAATTAAAGGAATACAAGAATGAATTTTAGAACTAGATTTTTAAGAATATTAAGAAACATCACTCAGACCGTGGTGGAGAATATTTTAATCAATACTCTGTTGATTAATTATGGGAGTTTTGGATCCTATTACAACTCACACCTCCTTATATGCCTCAGTGGAATGGTGTAGGTTAAAGGAAGAACCACACCTTTTTATAAATGGTGAGATCAATGATGATTTATGTGAGTCTTCCTTTATCCTTTTAGGGATACATGTTACAAACCACAACACACATACTAAACCAAGTACTAAATAAGTCGATAAATGGTATTACAAGTGAATTTTTTATGGGAAGAAAAACCATGTGGTCAAATTTACATGTGTGGGTAAGTAAAGCATTTGTTAAGGACTCTTCAGCTAACAAACTTTCACCCCAAGTAAAAAAGTGTACCTTTATAGGATACCTAAGGAAACAAAGGGATATTACCTATACAAAGCCTTAGAAAAAAATTTAATAGTGGAAATATATTCCATATTCCTTGAGAATGAGAACATATATAAAATATATAGTGAGAGAAAGATATCATTTGATGAAGTTAAGGCTCAAGGTATATAAGAGTTGGTATAGGAACAAATTACAAAAAGTCTTGTGGGGGAAGAAACTATTCCAAAGAAATGAGTATTATTTATGAGTACTAGAGAGGTTACAGAACCTGGATGATGTGGTTTTTGAGTCACTGATGATGGAAACTCATTATTAGTTGATAATAATGATCTTCTAACCTATAATAAAGTAGTAAGTGGCACAGATTTTTCCAATGTCAAGAAGCCATGAATTTTAAAATAAGTTTCATGTGTTAAAACCAAGTCTAGATTTTGATAGATCCTCCAGTAGATTTAAATATAGTTGGTTGTAAATGGGTATTCAAGAATAAATTGGATGTGGAAATAATTTTACATACCTATAAGAAATGACTGGTTGAAAAAAATTGTTTAAAAAGCATTAAGGCATTGACTACGATGAAACCTTTTCACCATTTTAAACGTTGAAATCCATTAGAATTCTACTTTCCATTGTGGAATACCATGACTATGTGGTTTGTAAAATGTATGCCAAAATAGACTTCCTTAATGGGAACCTTTAAAAATATTTCACTATAAAACAACCCGAAGGGTTTATGACTCTAAAGGATTCCATCAAGATATAAAAATTAAACAAAATCCATTTGTGGATTAAAGAAATAATTTAGGTCATGGAGCATTCTTTTTTATGAATCCATAAAAGTATTTGGTTTTATAAATAATGAGTTTGATCCTTGTGTATACAAACGTTTTAGTGGGAGTGCGGTCATTTTCTTAATAGTATATGTTGAGGGCATATTACTCATTAGAAAATAAATATCAGTATTACTGCTTGTTAAGGACTGGTTGAATAAATGCTTCACTATAAAGTACTTGTCTGAGGAATAATATATTATTCGGATCAAAATCCATCATGATAGATACAAGAGGCTATTTGAACTAAGTCAAAGTACATGCATTGACAATATAATGAAGAGATTTGGTATGGAACAATCTAAGAGGGTCTGTTTTTAGCATCACATGTCATTCATCTTTCTAAGAAAATGTGTCCTTATGCACATGAGGAAAGAAATAGAATGGAAAGGATTCCATATGAATCAATGATTAGGTCGGTCATGTATGTTATACTATGTACTAGGATATATGTCACCTACGCATTAAGTGTGGTATGAAGATATTAAGCTGAACCAGGTTACCATTATTGGATAGAATTTGAGACTATCCTTAAGTATTTAAGGTATAATAAGGATATGTTCTTGGTTTATGGAGTATATGAGGAGTTTTTCATAAAAGGATATTAAGATTCTACTTTTCAAACTGTTCAAGATGACATGAAGTCACAAATCATATGCTGCTTCACTTTAAATGGAGGTTTTGTGAGCTAGAAGAGCTCAAATTAGGCTATGGTCATATACTCTATAGTAGAGTCTAAGTATATTATATCTTTTAAGGAAGCTAAAGAAGCAGTATGGATGCACAAATTCATTAAATATTTTGAAATTATACCTAGAATTAAATATCCTATCATGATTTAATGTGAAAATACTGCAATGGTGGATCTTGTAAAAAAGCCAAGGTCACATCAGTGGATGAAGCACATACTTTAGAAGTATGATCTATTGAGGTATTTTTCTCAGTGAGGTGAGGTTGCAGTGAGTAGTATTTCTAGAGGAGACAATTTGGAAGACCCCTTGACGAAAGCCTTGACTCGGTAGAAACATTATTATCATGTGAGGAATAACGTACTGAAAGTCATAGATTGTTGGCTCTGGTCCAAGTGGGAGTCTGTTGGAGTTGGTGTCCTATGACCAACTATTTTTACTTTGATTACATGTATATTTTATGTATTTAATGTTAATAAAACATATTATTATATTTTGTTCATTATCTTACAATAATTGGATGTAAAAATTTCCTAGAGTATACGTCACATTGATAAGGTCATAGCAGTTCTCCATTATGATAAGAACCATGAAGTGCTATGATGATATTCTTAAATAATGTTCTATGGTTAGATAACATACTATGATGGGACACATGGTACATATAATTTCAGGTGCGAGTACCCATAAGGGGATGAGGCCTCTTCTCATGAAGTTCTCACATAGCAATCTCCAAGATGAGAGATTATGAGAATAGATCGGCCAATAGAAATTTAACATGTTTTTATGTCATCAAATATTTCTATCTATGAGTGTGTGTGATGGTACTTAGATTTTAATATTATCATTAGTGCAAGTAATTACTTGTTCAATTATATTTACTAACAAAAAAATTCACGCCATATGTTGGCGAGAAATAGGGTATATTGGGTATGTCATGAATGACATGTTATTAATGGATAAGTCGAAGAAGGATTTTCCCCTTCAATCTTTATAAAATATGATATCTTAACCCTTTGATTGGAATATAACAATCACCCTAAATTACAAGGCCATGGTGCAATGGTTAGTTTATTTCAGATAGCTGAAGAAAGACGTATTGAGTATATAGGTTGGTGACATGGATATTCAACCTACTTGATGAGATATTGTGATAAAGGGATTATATTACATAGTGAGCATTCATATGTGGTTGTTATCATTATGACATTAATTTATTTATCTTAGGTTCCTTAACCCACTACTAGACTGTAATATTTGGACTTTATGAAAAACCACATAATTCCAACAAAAAAGAATCCTAGAGGGTCACACATTAAGTGTTATCAATGATCTCAATTAAATTCTAGGTGAATTTAATTAATATAATATATATTTTTCTCAAGATCTTAGAATAGTTTTATTCACGTTTTATCAATCAAAAATATTTATTGGTGAATAAAATATTTATTTATGAATAAAATATTTATTCAGGTATTCAATAAATTACGAGGATTTTGAACAGATCAAGACCATGTCTGATGATAGATATTTATATACAAGTTGGTAAATAATATTTATTGTATGCGTGTGTTAGTGCACATCGAAAAATAATACAGATATTATTTTTATTATGTGGAATGGGGTTTATTAAGAATATAATATTATTTTAATAGTCGACATGAAATTGAAATATTTCTTAACCTAACCTTAAGCTCTATAAATGGTACTTTATGGATATTGTGTAATGAAATCGAAAATATATAATTGTTGCACACAAAAAATTATATCTTGACTCATCATTCACTTTCCCTTTTAATAATGATAAATGAAAGAGAGATTCCTTCAAGACTATATCACAAGTGATCAACAAAAACAACACAAGACAATTGATTCTCCATGCTAGAACCTAGAGATCGATTGAAATTTCTTGGACATCAAAGAAGCATGTGTGAATCATCACTAGAGGGATTCTATCCTTGGATACTCATAGCATAATGAAGGCAATTTGAAAGGTACTTTTCGGATGATCAACATCAACATTAAATAATGATCTCAAGATAAGGTATTTTCTTTCTTCCGATCTAAATAAATTGATTATAAATTTAACATGAAATATCCTCTATTGAGGTTTTGGGATTTGAAATATTAAAATAAATTTTAATATATCACCCACCACTGCACGCTTTCACTATGCTCAGAACCTTTAGAACCTACACTTTAATCACCTTTTATGTGTGTTGGAATAACTCTAATGTAAGATATGTTTAATTGAATTAAATGAGTTGGTATGAAAATCATGCCTCTTTTTTTAATAAAACCATCTATGAGGTGTGTTGTATTATTCAAATAAAAGGGGAAATAAAACGGAGTTATGTGTATTGATAAATGGTTTAGATCTTTCCATTCCCTTATTAATTATAGATAAATGGAATGCCTCAAATTTTTTACTTAAACTGTGATGTGGCTTTCTTACTAATATGGATTTATTTATTACTTATATTTAAATGGGAAAATGGCAGGTACAATTCTCATGGACTATGATAAACCTTTTTTCATGTATGGTGCCAACTATTCTGTTTGTTTCACCAAGACCCATATTATTCCTTACCTTATGCATGATTTATCCTTTACAAATTATGTGCCTGACAAGGGTAAAATGAATTATTACTCCTTGAGTGAACCTTGAATTCCCAAATAGGAATACCTTGTATGGGCTCATAGGTCAAATGGGATACACTTCTCCCTGAACGATATCGATTTCATCTTTAAGAAACACCTTCGTTATGGGCTCATTGGAAAAGTGGGATTATCCTAAACATAGTTATTATTAAGAGGCCTCGGTTAGGGTTGTTGGATAGGATTTTTCACACCCCCTCGGTTTAGGATATTGGGCATGGAATTTCACATTCAGTTGGGTGGTTGGACATGACGTTTCACACCTCATTATTAGGATGTTATACATAAAGTTTCACATCATTTATTGGGATTATCGGTCATGACACTCCCTATCCTCTATTCATATTCCTAGGATTATACCCATATTTTAACAATGAGACTTATATTATTATTGTTTTTGTTGTTTTTGTTGTTGTTGTTGTATGTAGATTCCTTGGTTATACACCTAGGGTCCTCCCCGGTACATGTTTATCTCTTCATATATATGTTTACATATATTCATGTATATACATGATGACATGTTTAGATTCATTATGGATTAGGCTGAAATAGGTATGGTCGGCTAGGTTTCCTTGAGGAACCTGAGCCTGACTTGATTGAATTTATTTATTTACTGTCTTATCTTTTATACCTATACACTTTTGTATTTTATATTCACAGACTGAATTGTATTAGACATCATTGGTTCTGGACTAATAATTTTATCTCACACCTTGTTAAGGACATCATTTGTTACCCAGAAAGGCCACATGTTTGTAGGATCAAGATTTTGGATTGTGTTAAGCATTATATGCTTGTATATAAGATCCTAGGAGCACAAGACAGAGATGATGCTCACGATGCTCATGGAGATAGACTCTAGGATTTAGTTTTTTATTTATTCATTTATTTTATTCCTATTTTCCCTTTAAGTATTAACATGACATCATTCATTATATGATACTATTTATGGATTGGCCATTATTATTGGGATGATTTATTTATAATGTCTTCCATTTATACCGCTTTCACTATTGATTTATTTATTATGTACTAATATTTTACTATAATAATGAGGGTATAGTCTCTCCGCTTTTGACCCTATCTACTTGTTGGAAACTTTTTTTGTATGGGGAGGCATGCTTGAGGTCATGTGATCGACCGGATTGGGGCACCATTTCAGTGGATCCTATATCGGGATGTTAGAGAATAATTGAGAGAAATATATTTCTTCTTTTACTTTAGAAAATTTTTAACATTCTTCCAAGAATGGGGGAGCTTTACTACTATAGAATAGGATTTTAAAAATGGTAGAAAAATCCTTTATGGGTGCTAAAAATGAATTTCTGATCTCTGCACTATTAAAAGGGGCCCCTTTTATCAGCGTTAAAAAAATATTGATAAAGGTTATACTGCTATAGTGTGCTGTTAAAATTACAGCACACTACAACATTAAATATAGGAAAATATATGAAAATAAAAGATATGTAAAATTCATACTTTAATTAAAATTAAATTAAATTACAAATACAAGAAAAAAGTTACTATTATTGAAATTTCAAACATTTTTTTCTACAATTACATTAGAAAGTAAAATTTATCACAAAAATTAAAAAAATCAATGGTTTGATTATCTTTGGCACCCGACCCCCTCTCAAAAAAACTCGATCATGGTATCAATTGTCAAAAAAATCTCCCAAACTTGAGAAAAAGAATCAACATATATAGGAAAAAAAATTCTTATCATAGTAATACTCTAAAGAAATAAATTAAAAGTAAATATGAAACAATAAATTAGTAAAATGTCATTTTTAAATTGAAACCACACAATTTGAGTAATACCGATCACACTGTGTGTAGGATTTCAGTGATGATGATTCCTAAATGTCAAAAATGACCTATGGGTCTTTTTCATAAAGTATCAAAACAATAAAAATGTACTTTATTGGTTTTTATTATGTCACTTTTTTTATAAAAATGTCATTTTAAACTGAAAACGCATACTTTGAGTCATACCGGTCACATCATGTGTCATATTGATGTGATAATGATCCATACACATCAAAAATAACTTATGAATCATTTTCTTAAATTATTAATACAATCTATGTACATTTTCTTGGTTTTTAGTGAGTGGCACAGGTTTTGAACTAAAATGTTGATTTTAAACTAATAGCGGATACTTTGAGTCATATCGAGCACATTGCTTGTTAGATTGAGGTTTTAATGATTCATACATATCACATATGACTTATATATCATTTTACTAAATTATATAAACAATTTGAATGTATTTTCTCAGTTTTGAGTATGTCACTTTTCTTTTTTACTAAAATTTCAATTTTAAATAAAAAGACACACTTGGAGTCATATCTTTCATACCATGCATCAGATTGAGGTTTATATAATTCCTACATGTCAAAAATTACTTATGGACCATTTTTCTAAAGTAACAAAACAATTTAAATGAGTTTTATTGGTTTTGAGAATGTCACTTTTTTTTACTAAAAAATCATTTAAAACTGAAAATATTAACTTCAAGTCATACCAATCACATCATGTGTTAGTTTGATGTGACTTTGATTCCTACACATCAAAAATTACTTATGAATCATTTTCCAAAATGATCAAGATATTATGAGCATGTTTTCTCAGTTTTCAGTGAGTGATATATGTTTTGAACTAAAATGTCACTTTTAAACTGATAATGGACACTTTGAATCATACTAGGCACACTGTGTATTAGATTGAAGTGGGTATTATTCTTATACATCACAAATGACATATGGATAATTTTCTTAAAGTACAAAAACAATCCAAATTTTTTTCTCAGCTTTGAGTATGTCACTTGTCTTTTATAATAAAATGTTAATTTTAAATAAAAAAACACTTTGAGCTATAACAATCATAGTGTGCATCAGATTGAGGTGTGGTTGATTCCTACACATCACAAATAACTTATGTATAGTTTTTATAAAGTATCAAAACAATTTGAATTTGTTTGATTAGTTTTGAGTGTGTCACTTGTGGTTTTTACTAAAATGCCATTTTAAACTGAAAACATGCACTTTGAGTCATACTAGTCACATCTTACATCATATTGGTGTGTACATAATTCCTACACATCATAAATGAATTATGAATCATAAATTATCAAAAAAATCCTTATGTATTTTCTCAGTTTTGAGTATGTAAATTTTTTTTACTAAAATGTCATTTTAAACTAAAAACATGCACTTTGAGTCATATCAGCCACATCGTGTGTCAGTTTGACATGATATTGATTATTATATATCAAAAATTACATATATATATATATATATATATATATATAATTTTCCTAAATTTTCAAGATAATATAAGCATGTTTTATCAGATTTTAGTGAGTGACACACATTTTGAACTAAAATGTCAATTTTAAACTGATAATGGATACTTTGAGTCATACCAGGAACAATATATATTGTATTGAGGTGTGGATAATTCCTACATATAAAAAATGATTTATGGATAATTTTTATAAATTTTCAAGACAATTTGAATGTGTTTTCTTGGTTTTGAGTATGTCACTTGTATTTTTTACTAAAATGTCAATTTTAAATAAATAGAGACACTTGGAGTCATACCAATCACACCATGTGTCAGATTGAGGTGAGGATAATTCCTATATATAAAAATTACTTATTAATAATTTTACTAAAGTATCAAAACAATCTGAATTCATTTTCTTGGTTTTAAGAATGTATCTTGTTTTTTAATAAAATGTCATTTTAAACTGAAAATATGCACTATGAGTTATATCGGTCACATTATGTGTTGGTTTGATGTGAGAATGAATCCTACACATCAAAAATTAATTATGAATTATTTTTCTAATTATCAAGATAATATGAGTGTGTTTTCTTAGTTTTAAATGAGTAACACAAGTTTTGAACTAACATGTCAATTTTAAACAGATAACAGACACTTCGAGTCATATCGGACACACCGTGTATTAGATTGAGGTTCAGATGATTCATAAACATTAAAACTTACTTAGGTATATTTTTTATAAAGTATCAAAATAATATGAATGTGTTTTCTTGATTTTGAGTATGTCGCTTTTCATTTTTACTAAAATGTCAATTTTAAACAAAAAGATACATTTTGAGCCATGTCAGTAATTCCATGCATCGGATTTAGATACGAATGATTACTACATGTCAAAAATGACCTATTAATCACTTTTATAAAGTATCAAATTATACAAATGTGTTTCATTGGTTTTGATTATGTCACTTGTGGTCTTTACTAATATATTATTTTAAACTGGAAATGCGTAATTTGAGTTATACCAGTTACAATGTGTGTCGGATTGAGGTTAAGCTAATTCTTACTATCAAAAATAAATTGTGGATTTTTTTTCTAAAGTATAAAAAAATCCAAATCTGTTTTCTCAATTTTGAGTATGTCACTTTTTTTTTACTAAAATGTCATTTTAAACTAAAAACACGCACTTTGAGTCATACCAATCACATCATGTGTCAGTTTGATGCAAGACTAATTACTAAATGTAATAAATGAATTTTGAACCATTTTCCAAATTTATCAAGACAATCAGAGTGTTTTTTCTTGGTTATTAAGGATTGACACATGTTTTGAACTAAAATGCCAATTTTAAAATGATAACTGACACTTTGAGTCATATTTTTCACATTGTGTACCTGATTGAGGAGTGGCTGATTCCTACGCATAAAAAATGACTTATGGATCATTTTCCTAAAGTATTGAATCAACAAAAAATTGTTTGTTTGGTTTTTAGTATGTCACTTGTCTTTTTACTAAAATGTCAATTTTAAATAGAAAGACATGCTTAGAGTCATATCGGTCACACCATGAATCTTATTGAAGTTAAGATGATTCTAAAATGGTAAAAATTACTTATGGATTATTTTATATAAGTATAAAAAAAATCCAAATTTTTTTGATCAATTTTGAGTATGTCATTTGTGGTTTTTACTAAAATGTCATTTTAACCTAAAAACGTGCACTTTGAGTCATACTGGTCTCATTGTGTGTCAGATTAAAATTAAGTTGATTTATAAATGTCAAAAATGACTTGAGGATAATTTTACTAAATTATCAACACAATATGAATTCTTTTTACTTGGTTTGGAGTATGTCGCATTTCTTTTTTACTAAAATGTCAATTTAAACTGAAAACTTGTACTTTGAGTCATATCGGTCACATTGTAAATCATCTTGATATGATACTAATTCCAACACATAAAAAATGAATTAGGGATAATTTTCCTAAATTATCAAGGCCATTCGAGCATTTGTATCTCAGTTTTCAATGAGTGACACATGTTTTTAACTAAATTTTAGATTTAAAACTGATAACAGAAACTTTGAATCATACCGGGTACACCGTGTATTGGATTGATGTGAGGATGATTCCTATACATAAAAATTTACTTATAGATAATTTTATTAAAGTATCAAAACAATATGAATTTTTTTATTGGTTTTGAGTATGTGATGTATGTTTTTAACTAAAATGCCAATTTTAAACTAAAAACATGCACTTTGAGTCATATCGGACACACTATATATCAAATTGAGGTGTATTTGATTCCTAAATGTCACAAGTGACTTATGGATCATTTTCCTAAAGTAAATGATAAAAATGATAAGGAAATTAACTAAAAAAGTAGATAATATGGTGATAAAATGAACTAAATAATTAATAGGTATTCACCACTTCATGATGTATGTATACATTCTGATATCAGTTATGTTGCCCATTTGTTTATAAAAAACATATTTCCTCTTGTGAATACGAGGATTGTTGACAGTCCTAGTATTATAGGAAAATATAAATAAATAAATTATTAATAAATATTTTAAATGAAATTATAATTATCTTTAAAAATAAATCTTAGGGGATGTTGGTTTATTAATGGTATATGATATCTTTCATAAATTTGAAAACATAATAACCACAATCTTTTCCATCGGTTTGTTTTAGACACTAAAAAAACATTAAAAAAATAAGTAATTTGTTTTGATATATGTTTTGATAGTGAAATATTATTATATATACCCTAATACTTATCCAGTTTTAGAAGTTGATTGGCTCTTTGTTCTCATGGATTATCCTCATGCCCTGATTTTGATGATATTTAAACATCATCCTATCATAATATAATTTTCATTAAAATATAATATAAAATATATAACTTGAATTTTAGTTGTAAAATATTTCATGTAGTGTATTAAAAATTGATAAATGTCATCACATGTGGTCGTTTTTTTGGGTATTCATGCATTGAATCTAGAAATATATATTTGAAGTATCCAAATTGACCTTAATGAGTAACCAATGCTGAATAAAAAAGGAATAAGTAATAAAATGAGTGAAAACTTATTTGATATGATTAAATTGAAGAGTTTTACCCATGTATTGTGGTTTTTAAGAAGATTCGATTGTCTATATGTTTTATTTAAAACATTTTGGCCATTTTATCAATTATTCTTTCATATTTATTTGATTCTAATGAGAATAGTTGTGTAGAAGTGATGTGAGGATTAATGAGTCCAAATTT
This sequence comes from Viscum album, assembly GCA_963277665.1. Lineage (NCBI taxonomy): Eukaryota > Viridiplantae > Streptophyta > Magnoliopsida > Santalales > Viscaceae > Viscum > Viscum album. Next base: position 388,540,273 of record OY728146.1, read on the forward strand.
ATGTTCACGGGGTTTACCCTTCAAATAGTATTTATATATATGCCTGCAAAAATTATGAAGAGTATTTATTCATAATTAACATAGTATATCGGATATTGGACAAACAAATCATGAAAATACACCTCATGTGTAAATTTAAAATGGAGTCTACTAGTTATTCATGCATGGGTATTTATTTTAAATTATTATGCCAATATAGTTTGTAATGGCCTCTATGTACATTTGTTCTTCAAAATCAAATGTGGTTGTATCACCACCTACTAACATTTTATCTTTATAAACCTTTAATGTTAGAAAATGTGGAAGTTGAATGAGCGGGGTACAGTTACTTTGTGAAGATCTTTTCAATTGGTTGGTTGATCCTTTAGATTTTTTTACTCGACCTTACATTTCACCACCTTCCCTTTTCCCATATATAATAACATTCATAATTTCAAACCTTTTTTCATTAATTATTAAAGGTTTTTCTTGAAAAATAAATTGGAAATTAATTCCTCCTTATTGACATGTATTTTTACAATATCTAACATCCATGATATGAAAGTTCCCATAACTTTTTCAACCATATGAATATTAGAATCATCAAGTGTAAAAGGTAGCTCGACACTTGTATCTTGAGATATGTTAATCCCCACTCTCACATAACCTATTGGAAGTTGTTTGTTGTGTAGAATATCTTATTGAATATTGTACACGGTACCCCTCACAATAAGGTAATGGGTAGGTGTTTATAGATATAAATCACAATCATTTTCACCCTGTAGAATATCAGTATAGGAAAGGTATCAGTGTCTACCTAATTCAAATTTCATAGAAATAGTTATGATAATATTTATTACCACTTCTAAGATAACTCTTTGAGGGGAGTGGATCACCTCAAAGCTGATGGGGGTGGGGGGATCTTCACATAGTGGTTATTCTTGTGTTGTTTTTTATCTTTTTGATTCCTTACCATAATATTTTCTAACAACTCTGACTACCAATTAAGTTTTTATTCTAGGTAATCTAATCATGCTTGAAACTATTCCATTTTCTTATCTTTATCCTCGTGTTCCTTTCTTTTCTCAAAATATGTTTGAGGTGACACTCCAAAACCCATACCTCTAACGTGGCCATACTGTTATAGCTACTTCAAAGCCACTAATAGTAGTTGATCATTGGGTATAACCAATGATGATTCATTTGTCTAATTTGGAAAAAAGAAATAGGAAAATAAGTAATAATTATTATATAATACCAATTTAAATAAAAAAAAAATTTATTATGTCATACTTACACATGATTCCCACACTTTTTGTGTGTTTTAAAATATTAGTATACCTTCTTTATTTACTTGTGCCTCATTCCATAGCACATGACATGGGATAGAAGTGGATTTGGACTTTGATTCATCAATCTATATATAAATAGAAAAACATAAATATTTTTTTGTTTCATGTCACATAATAGTATTATGGTATATTTAAAATACGTTCCATTTTTTAAGTAAAGTGTACCCCATCCTTGCTTTTGGTAGGGGCATGTTGGTTTTTCTGATTGTAACTTAGTTTTAGCAATCACTTGTTGTTTCATAAATTAAAAAATCTTAATAAAAGTGATTAATACATGTATTATCAAGAAATGTATTACCAGTCACAATATACCTAAAAATACATCTCCTCATGGAAACTAATAAATGAATCCCACACTTGTTGATTTACCAGGTGTGCATACATCTATGGTGGGTGTGGGTTTATTTTCCCTTCAGTATCATTGAGATGATACTTCATAATAATTTTGTGAAAGCCTCAATGAGACTTTCCAGTGAGCGTTAAAATAAATTTTATTCAGGATTCATATACTATAAATGAACTCTACAAGGGATAATGAAGATTAAGTGAACATTTCATTATTTTATTTTTACTAAAATAAATAAATTATATCATAATGTTACCCTATTATCTTACCAAATAAATTTATTAAGTAGGGAAACAACATTGTTCTAGGAATATACATAAATCAGAACAAGAATTAGAGTAGTGAGATAAATATAACTACTAAACATGTCCTTGTTGGGGTTAACAGGCTGGCCGCATACATTCCATCCAACCTCGATTTTGATGTCTTTGTTCCTTGCCTTAATGCATTTTTTCTAACACCATCACACTATGATGCTCATATTTTTTATAGGACACTGATTTTTCACAATCTACCATTTCCTCATCTTCAAATTCATCAATATGTTATTCCTCTAGATTAGTAGCATCAGCGTGTGTTGAATGTTGTTGTTCCTCTACATTGGGAGTACCAATATATTAAGAAACTTGTTGTTCCTTAATATTGGGAGCATCAACATGTGAATAAGTCATTATCTTAAAAAGTTGTTAAACATTTAATTTAGATTATATAAATTTAGTAGTGAATAGATAATAATATTAGGTAACACAATATATATTAAAATATATATATATAACCTGAACATTGAACTCTTTTTTTAAAGGTTTAATGAATTTGACCCCTGTATTAAGTATCCAAATCCCTTCATTGTAATCTCCTCTGACATACAAGACCCCATGTACATTAGGACCACTGCGAAACAATTATGATGTCCCAATGAAAGGGTCATCCTTAGTTAAATTGGCATCTGGCCCTTTGATGATTTTGTTCGATAACAGAACAATTGACTACTTTTGGTTTGTGGGACCTGGAACATAAAATACTTGTACTGAATGTGATGCCTTTATAAATGGTTCATTATTGTATTTTTCCTTACTAAAATCCACTTTCATGGATCCTAATTCATCTATCTTAACTACACTCTTGTTATCGAACCACTTTTATTGAAAATTTTGCACTTGGAATGTTCTATAATCCAAATCCCATATTTGTTTAATGATGCCAAAGTATGACATATTCACATAAATTATATTTCTTTCTTTGGTACCTGATATATGCATCGCTTTGGCCACAAGTGTAACTCCACTATTTCACATGGTACTACATTCATCATGTTAATTTTTATAGAACATATAACCATTAATTATATAACCATTATAAGATAATACATCCATACTTAGTCTTCTAGCTATCAATCAAAGTCTTCATGAAATTGAATCCAGATTTTCAGTTGACTCCTTAAAAATATGGTAACGAAACCATCTTTTAAACTATTGATTATGTGTATTTGATATCTATATTACATCTATTAATGGATTCAAATTCCTAAGAATTACTTTTTGTTTTTCATCATATGGGGAAACCTATAAACTGTTATGAAAAACATAAAGGTGGTTCTGCTCCTTATCTGTAATAGTAATTATGAAAACATCTATTCTAGAAATTTCTTCACCCAAAAGCCATTCGGTGTGATGAGATTTAGGTAGACCAATGATTTCCACATTGGACAGATGGTTGGTACAAAATTCAACAGATTCCTCAACAACATATCTCTCTATAATACAACATTCTGGTTGACTTTGATTTTTGACATACCCTATCAAAATTTTATATAACGTTCAATGTGGTACATCCATCTATAATGTACAAAATCACATAGTCAAATCACTCTTACCAAGTGAATCATCAAGTGAACCATTATTCAAAGAATTTCGATAGGAAGAACATCTCCAATTCACATAATATGAGATCAATTTCCTTTTCCATAATTGGAAATTTTGTTGAGTCTATAACTTTGATTCATATATCTTTGAAAAATAAATAGAGCTTGGTTAATGTATGACGAATATTCTTTGGAAAATGTATAATGACCAAAAAAATGTACTTCTTTTATTTATGGATCTCTTTCCTCCCAATAACTTTTTATAGAATCACATAAAATTAATTTTTATTTAATGAGAACATTATACATCATTCATAAATTTGGATTAGTGAAACTATGAACAATAATGGGATATACACATTTAAGAATATTTTTTCTTAATAAAATATATGTTTAATTGAGACAAATTTGATAAATTGGATTTTCAGACCCAAATTGTACTTTTCATAAATGATATGATTATTTTAAAAAATTAAGTTATTTGGAATAATGATTATTTTAATTAAATAGTATGATTAAAACACCCCTTTTTAAATTTAAGTGATAAAATAATTTTATTTTTTTTAGGTGTCATAAATTTCACTATGCAATTTCACAATTCATTTCTTATCCGCTATTATTTTTAATAACTAAGGATTTTTATATTTAAAAGATAAATTTCTCATACTTAGATAATTATTATGGTAAAATAAAAATCATTTTTGAATTTCAAATGTCAAAATTAATCAAGGGTCAATTTTTCGTACTTTTCTAAAAAGATTCAATTTTTGATGAATAGTATTTTTTTAATGAATAGTATTAGATGAATAGTATTTTCTTGATGAATAGTATTTTATGAATAGTTTTTTGATGAATAGTAGAAAAATATTTTATTATTAAATAACTTTTTCTATGAAATTATTTTTGAAAAACAGATATACACAGTTGCGATCAAGGAGATATTTCAAGTCTAATAGAATCAACTTAATTTTTTTGTGAATAGTAACCTGGCCCTTTGGAATATTTATTTTACCCTTATGAATGTTAATTTGACCAATGGAATAGTAACCTCACCTAAGGAATTATAAATATATTTTATTCATCTTAAATGGTAATGTGATATAATTATATGTAAATAAATGTTTTAAAAATTATTAGTTAAGTATTAGTATTTTATTTATTTAAATAAATTTAAAATGAATTTTTTTTTATAAAATTAGTTCATTTTTGAATTATACACGTCAAAAAAATTAGGGTGAATTTTTGTGATTTTTCTGAAATAGTTGAATTTTTTATGAATAGTAAAAATACAGTTTTGGGTTTTCAGTATATTTAATGACAACATAACTATGTCATATTGATGTAATGATTAAGATAATATGATGGTAGACTATTATGGACTAAAATATGATATTATGTGTCTCAAGTGTCTAATACCATGGGCAAGACCATGGTTTTGCAAATACCACTAATGAGGTGTCCTTTGAAATTAATAAAATATTCCCACACTTTTTCTATAAATACCCACCCATTACTTCATTTCCTTTCCTTACAAAATCATTATCCAAAAATTTATGATTTTATTATCTCTCAATGGTTCCTACTAAGGTTCTCTCAAGCCCCCAAGGTCCCGATCTTAGAGTTTTTATAAGGCCCTAGCCTTAAACCTTACTTAATCTTGAGTTATTACAAGATTACACATTGAGGATATTTTCAGGTTTAGAGTTTTAGAGAATTAGATCATGAAACTTGCATTACATTCTACATTTAAACAAAGTGGTTACATAAAAGATAGTATTAATTCTTCCCATCAACGGAAACATATTTAAAATAAAACATGGATTCTTTCTTGACACATCGTTGACACTATCATCACATCATGTGCCTTTCCCTTGACCTGTGAAAAACATTTCAAAAACTTGGGATGAGCATAAAAAGCTCAGTAAGGGTTATAAAAATATGGAAAGGAAACATTAGGTCATATATACATAAGAATGAAATCATACTTTACTCATAAAACATAGGAACTTTAACATACCTCATCAAATCATGAATAAATCATAGAAATCATAAGACATAAAAGGTAACTTGAGGCATTCATAACATTATTACGTAGGGAGTAACCCTCTTGGTTACGTTTGGAATACCCACCACAGTATATTCCCTAAATCTCTTCGGAGAAACCTTAACGTTTCACTCCTTCGCGTTACCCAATGCATTGGAGAGCTATATCGGGCTCACCCGCCCTTAGTTTATCACGGAACCACCCGTCTTCATAATAATGCCCAAGAACCATAACATAATCTTATCACATAAAACATGCATAAAAAAAACATAAAATTTCCACCTTTCAATAACAAGATATCAATACAACACATTGATATAAATACATTATGAAAACCATTTTCAATACCAAAATAAAAGAAAAGTAAAACATGGTATTTATTTTTCTTTTAAAAAGAAGGTATGGCTTGTAGAGGAAGTCGAAACTCAAATAATGGTCACGGCGGCGAAGAAGTCATTGTCGCCGCATACGTATGACAAAAACATTCCCTTTTGTCATTTTGTAAAACGCTTCGTATAAAAAGATTCCTTTTGGATAAATGTAAAAGTCAAAGGGGTTTATACACCGTATAAAATAAGGTTGTGTATAAAACAAAATATGCCTTAATGAATGGAGATTGAGACAAAGTCCCTTACAAAGACGGTATCATTGGTTTAAGGATAAATCAATTACATAATTATGTGTGACAAACGAATACACCAAATATATAGTGGATATTAAGTGTAAAATAATCAAAGGTAATTCACACATATTCAAAGGATGACATATTCAATAACTACATGTTGAACCCAAAGAAATCGAAATTGGGTTAAGAAGTTCCCTTGACAGCCTAACGACGTCACATCAAAATGAGTTGATGAGAGATAAAAAAAAAGGGTATCTCATCACTTGGAAATAAAATTTACATCAATAAGGATATATGAGAACATATCCCAACATAACAATATGTAAATTAAAAGACCCAACAAAAGAAGTCTTTTAAAAAGAGGAGGGTGAAAGGTTCCCTTACCGACATGGGTATCTTTCGAAACATACACCTCGTGAAAGAAGGACAATACAACATTGATGTAAATACTCATAAAAGAAAGTATATTACACAATGAGTAAAATAATGGGAAGTACATACACCACTCAAAGGAAATTGTGTCAAATGTAGCATAAATCTCACGGGAATAAAAGTGAGATGAAAAATCCCTTACGAAAACTCGACAGCCTAACGGCGCCACTTAAAACTTCCAAAAATGGATTGATGAGATCAAATAGGGTCTCTCATCATATTAACATAAAGTTTACAGAAAGAGTAATATAAAATAACATCCCCCAAAATAACAAATAAGAGCTTAAAAGAAGTGACATAAAAGAGAGTACTTAAAAAGAAAAGAGAGAGGATAGATCTCTTATGAAAATTCGGCAACCTAACGGCACCACTCAAAACTTCCAAAATGGATTGATGAGAGAGAATAGGGTCTCTAATCACATGAACATAAAAATTACAGTAAGATTAATGTAAAAAAACATCCCAATAACAAGAAATATGATCTTTAAAAGGAATGACATAAAAGAGTGTACTTTAAAAGAAAGAGAGGAGTAGGATCCCTTACCTCAAGTCCAACTTGTCTTGTTCGTTTCTTTATATTCCTGAATAATAAACTTTGGTCAATTAATAATTTCCTAAGTACCTCCTTTATAGATTATTATTCTGTTCATATCACATATTATAATGTTATAATAATTGTTTAATAATGTTAGTTCATATCATACGTTTTTGCCGATGTTTGGTACATGAGTCAAAAATGAACTTGTTTGAAAAAAGATTGTCCATGTAGTTATAAGTAAATAATTTACAGAATAGTATTAATGATTAAAATATCATATATATCCAGTAAATATTCATTTTATACTATTCCATATCATTTGGAGATAAAAAACGAAAAGCACCGTTCATGGAGACGGTAGGCCGTACGTACGCATGAACGCTACTTTCATTTTTTGTCATATTAATGGAATTAAAACAAAATGAGAGAGATATATATATGTTATAATTCCAGAATAATATCCATAATTTAGATGTAATATATTACATATATATACATTATATATATATATGTACTTATAATATTTCATAACATTTTGAGATAAGAAATGAAATGTACCATTCATGGAGACGGTAAGCCGTACGTACGCATGAATGCTACTTCCATTTCTATTTCATATTTAATGGAATTAAAACATAATGATACATAATAGTATTTTAATTCCAGTATGGTATCATATATAATATCATTAAATATATCCTTTATACGTACCACGTATGGTATTAACGAATCAAATCACTTTGAGGGGGTGGTAGTCCGCACTTTCTTAAATGAAGATATCGCGTTTACCATAATGGAAACCATAAAGGTACGCCATAAATGAAAAATACAGAAGCTTAAGTAAAACATAAACATATTATATATCATATATAAATATAGTGTCATCTTAATGGCCACCTTTGAAGGTGTTAGAAGAATGTTGAACAATCATCGTTTCGGGAGGCAGAAATTCGCCATCCACGGAAATAGTATGTTCTTTAACCATTAGATGTAGGTGTGTGTAAGTGTAGATTGAATCCTTATTATAACAACATCCTAGTATATTGAAGATAATGTATTTGTTACAAAATAAATTAATAAAAAGAGTTTAGGGGGTTGGATAAGCAAAATAAAATAAAAGGAAACAAGTGAAGACATTACCTTAAAATTGGGTAACTCCCTTTGGTTTGAGCTCAAAGGATTCCTTGGGAAGACTTCTTCCCAAAGTGAGGCTTAAAGAAGTAATAGAGGGAAGTGTAGAGACAAAATGGACAGGGTTTTTCTGAGCCAAAGGCTTTGGGTGTATGGGTAAAGAGGTAGAGGTGGGGGCCTTTTATAAGAGGAGAGGAGGGGCACTCTTGTAAAGTTACAAAATGTTACTTTATTTTCAAAAGAGTTTCGGATTTTAAAGGTCACACATTAATGTATTTCAAGTATAAGGTGATAAGGGTTCTAAATACACTCATATAATAGGCTTTGGACATGTCTAGGTCTTAAATATTACATTATCTTTCCATTTTATTTAAATCGTTAAATAATGAGGTCATCGATGCATCATCATGATGTCATGAATAATTTAATTTATTTAATGTCTAAAAATTATAAAAAAAATACTATGATGTAGGAAATCTTTTTAGATTTCCAATGACTATTTATAGTCAAAAATATGACTTGTATAACCCCATCTAAAAAATGTTTTAGTAAAACATCTCATGTTTGTGTCATTTTTACTTTAACATTAAATAAAAAGATATTTATGTCATTTCCCAACCAAAGTGGCTCCATGGGGTCCCCAAGTTGACCCATGGATTTTCTTGGTCGGCCATGACACATCCAATGAGTTTAGGACATGTGTCTAGGTCATTTCATTTTATTAAAACATTATTCTTACCATAAACTTCACTAATTACCTCTAATCGCGATTAAAAACTTAATAAGTTACTATTCGCCAAAAAAATTATTTTTATCCCATTGAACCACATTTTACTTATTAATGACAACCATGTATATTGGATTTTTGAAATTCAAAACACAAAGATGTCAAAATTTCATTTAAACGGAAAAATCAGTTTTTATAAGTACCACTTAGTGGTTTCACTATTCATCAAAAATTGAAGTTTTTCAGAAAAATCCCAAAAAATCACCCTAAGCTATATTTGATATTCCGAATTCAAAAATTAATTCTATTTTACAAAATTCAAAACATATAAGTCACATTAATTAGTTTAATAATTAATTCCCGCTGTCATAGCAAATAGCGTGTTTTTATGAAACAATAAGTATCAAAAGATTGACACTAGTTTAAGTCTGATTTCAAAGTGAAATTAATTCCAATGACCACTATTGGATTTAATGGTAAAAATATATTCTAATTTAACTTTAAAACTAATTAAAAAGATAATCTAATCATATAAATAAATTATATTAAAAAGAGGTTTTGAATTAAAATACAACATTTTACACTATTTATTAAAAAAATGAACTTTATCGGAAAGATACCAAAAATTTACACAAAGTAAATTTTGATGTCCCAATTATTAAGAAGAGTTTTATTTGGTCCAATATAATTTATAAGAGTGAACAAAACTATATTTAATGACGGTTCGCCATCAAAAGGCGATAAGTGAACCTTTAGTGAAAACTAGGGCATATACGCCTAAAATTGAATTCTTTCCGTATTTTAAGCCTTTATATTTTATTGGATAAATGTAAAAACATTTAAAAACATATATAATCATATTTTAGTTATTTCTATCCATTACCTCCAATACAACGGCTACATGTTAACTACCATTTAAAATAATATTATTTTATTATTAGAGTGCAACGTAAGATTCCCAAGAAACTCGTTGTTGTGTGTTGGGTACGCCATCGAGCATAGCATCCCCTTTAAAGTAATATTAATATTTTATTAAAAAATATGGATAAATATGAAAATTTTATATTCTTTATTTACCTGGGGTGTTACAGTTTTAGAAGTTACCCTACAAGGTAAGAGAATTCTCAACTTCTCTTTTTCCATTCAAGTTCTCTTTTATGTGGTACGAATTTCATGTTTCCATACCATATTCTTATTTCCATTTTATTCTGTACCTATACTATATTATGGTTATTTTATGAATGGGTGACCCCTGTTCCCTCTCTTTTTAATGTTTTCTAAAACCATGTTGCATAGTCATTATGCTGTAGAATTTTCATCTCAAAATCTCTCTTTTTCTCAAGAAATTATCTTATTTTATTTATGTGAATACCCGAGCCTATTTAATTTCCAAGGGTTTTAATCAAGACATAAAAATGATAAATTTTATTCTAGAATTTATATACATAAAACCCTCATTCCCTTTCCGTAGGTTATAAATGACATAATGATCATGTTTTTAAGCGCTTTTTAAAACGTCATGATTTTGATATGAAACCCATTTCTTTTATTATCTTTGGGTTATTTATGAAATATTTGATTGTGATATATGTAGATCACATTAAAATAAATACATATTAATGGTGAACCCTGATATCACTCCAATGCATTGGGTAAAGAAATTGATCTCTAAAGACGATAAGTTTTAAGATACCTTGGTGGACAACCTTCTTAATTTTTATGACACCTTGGGGATAGACCTTGTTGATATGAAACCTTGGGGATGGACCTTAATGATATGAAACCTTGGGGATGGAACTTGGTGATATTATTATTAATGTATAAATTAAATTTTGTAGCCACATTTTCATGTTATGATCCAAGTTCTTATCGTTATGATATGCCTCTTTCTCATGCCTTTATGAAATTCCTCATGTTATTATTTATCTCTCTCAAGTTCACATGTAAACTATTTCCCATATTTTCCCTTACTGGGCATTCTTCTCACCCTTTCATTTGATGTATGTCCCCAGGTTATGAGATACAATAAATGTACTTAGGATGAACCTTTAAGAATCCATTCATGTGGAATAGAAGAATGTTTTAAGTTTACATGTATTATGAACCTAATTTCCAAGACACTAAACTTTAAATATCATATGTTTGTAAAATTTCATGTAAAGTTATAAATAAAAAGGAGGGATTCTATAGTTGGTATCAAATGATAGTTTAGTTATCTGTGGAAGTTAGGATATGAAAACTTTAGGAAGAACCCTATATAAAAGTTTAAATATAGGAAAACTTCCTAGTATTTTGGTGAAATATTAAGTGGTTTTTGAATAAATAAATTCATGTCTCGATACGAACAAGTGGATGTGGCTCAAGCACAAATTTATCTACGGGTAAAACACAAAAACACCACTTTGAGCTAGACTTGAATGGGAACTCGTGCACGATAATGGGCTTTGTTTCTCTCCTAGTTTGACACTCCTGGGGGATTTTTTTGGTTAATCATAATCTTTTTATGAATCATTATAAAGATTTTATAGAAAATGTAATTCTTTTTAAAGAATAATATTTTTTTAGGAATGATTTTTTTTAAGACGTAAAATTAATTTATAATTATAATATCCTTAATAGTAACAAATTTTTAAAAAGAGAAAATTTGGAGGATGCAATTTCTTTAAGGGGGGAAGAATGTAACGACCTGAAAAATGTAATTCTTTTATTTATGGATCTCTTTAATCCCAATAACTTTTTATAGAAGCACATAGAATTACTTTTTATTTCATGAGAACATTATGCATTATACATAAATTTGGATTAGTAAAACTATGAAAAATAATGGGATATACATATTTAAGAATAATTTTTCTTAATAAAATATATGTTTAATTGAGACAAATTTGATGAATTGTCTTTTCAGACCCAAATTGTACTTTTCAGAAATTATATTATTATTATAACTAATTAAGGTATTTTGAATAATGATTATTTTAATTAAATAGTATGATTAAAACACCCCTTTTTAAATGTAAGTTATAAAATAATTTTTTTTTTTTTAGTGTCAGAAATTTCACTATGCAATTCCACTATTCATTTCTTATCCACTTTTATTTTTAATAGCTAAGTATTTTTATATTTAAAAGTTAAATTTCTCATACTTAAAGAATTATTATGGTAAAATAAACATCATTTTTAAATTTCAAATGTCAAAATTAATCAAGGGTGAATTTTTAGTAGTTTTCTAAAAAGTTTCATTTTTTGATAAATAGTATTGGATGAATAGTGTTTTCTTGATGAATAGTGTTTTGATGAATAGTAAAAAAATATTTTATTATTAAATAACTTTTTCTGTGAAATGGTTTTCGAAAATGAACATACACGCTTATGATTAGGGGGATATTTAGAGTCTAATAGGATCAACTTAATTTTTTTTGTGAATAGTAACTTGACCCATTAGAATAGTAATTTTACCCTTATGAATGGTAATTTTACCAATAGAATAGTAACCTCACATAAGGAAGTATAAATATATTTTATTCATCTTAAATGGTAATGTGATATAATTATATCATAGTATAAGTAAATAAATGTTTCAAAAATTATTAGTCAAGTATTAGTATTTTATTTATTTAATTAGATTTAAAATGAAAGTTATTTTTATAAAATGGAGTTCATTTTTGAATTCTACACATTGAAAAATGGTAATGATGAATTTTTTGGATTTTTCTGAAATAGTTGAATTTTTGATTAATAGTAAAAATACACTTTTGGGTTTTTAGTATGTTTAATAACATCATAACTATGTCATAATGATGTAATGAGTAAGATAAGATTTTGGTCGACTCTTATAGATTAAAATATGATATTAGGTGTCCCAAGTGGCAAATACCATGAGTAAATACCATGGGAAAGCCCATGGTTTTGCAAATACCGCTAATGTGGTGTCCTTTGAAATTAATAAAATATTCCATCACTTTTTCTATAAATAACCATCCATTCCTTCATTTCCTTTCATTACAAAATCATTCTACAAGAATTTATGATTTTATTACCTCCCAAGGGTTCCTCCCAAGGTTCCCTCAAGACCCCAAGGTCTTGATCTTAGAGTTTTAGATGTTACTCTACAATGTAAGGGAATTCTCAACTTCTCTTTTTCCATTCAAGTTCCCTTTTATGCGGTATGCCTTTCAAGTTTCCATACCATGTTCTTATTTAAATTTTATTATATACCTATTCTATATTATGAGTATTTTATGAATGAGTGACCCTTTTTCCCTCTCTTTTTAATGTTTTATAAAACCATGTTGTATAGTTGTTATGCTGCAGAATTTTCGTCTCAAAATCTCTCTCTTTTTCTCAAGAAATTATATTATTTTATTTATGTGAATACCCTAACCTATTTCATTTCTAGGGGTATTCATCAAGACATAAAAATTATATATTTTATTCTAGAATTTACATACATAAAACCCTCATTCCCTTTCTGTGGGTTATAAATGACATAATGATCATTTTTAATCACTTTTTAAAATGTCACAATTTTGATATGAAACCCATTTCTTTTATTATATTTGGGTTATTATGAAATTTTTTATTATGATATATGTGGATAACATTAAAATAAAGACATATTAAGGGTGCACCCTAATATCAATCCAATGCATTGGGTAAAGAAATCAATCTTTATAGATGATAAGTTTTACAATACCTTGGTGAACAACCTTGGTAATTTTTATGACACCTTGGGGATGGACCTTGGTGATATGACACCTTAGGGATAGAGCATGGTGATATGATTATGAATGTATAAATTAAATGTTTTATCCACATTTTCATGTTATGATCCAATTTCTTATTGTTATGATATGCCTCTTTCTCATGCCTTTATGAAATTCCTCGTGTTCTTATTTATATCTCTCAAGTTCACATGTAAATGGTTTCCCTTATTTTCCCTTATTGGGCCTTTTTCTCACCCTTTCATTTGATTTATGTCCCCAGGTTATGAGATAAAATAAATGTACTTAGTATGAACCTTTAAGAATCCTTTCATGTGGAATAGAATAATGTTTTAAGTTTTCATGTATTATGTACCTAATTTTCAAGACACAAAACTTTAAAGATCCTATGTTTGTAAAATTTCATGTAAAGTTATATAATAAAAAGTTGGGATACTATAAAATGAAACTTAAATCTACAAGAATTAGATCTTGCATCAAAATAAGGAATTCATTGACTTCATATACTTAAACTTTAAATTATTCATTGAAATGATATCCTTGATATCTTATGAGTACCCATATAGAACCTTTACATCATTCAAGAAGTTTCAAAATTGATATCTCTCTTGCCTTGAAAGATTATAAGCAATTGGAGGAAGAAAATTCCATTTTCACTCTTCACTGGTGCCAACTCTTCTTATATTCTCATGTCAATAATGTTTAACCTTGACTTAATTTCATCCTTTGTTTTGTCAGGTGCATTTAGTAACTTGTCAATTACAATATCACATACATTTTTTTCAACATGAATAATATCGAGAAAATACATGACATACAAAAAAATATAGAATGGTAATTCAAAAAAACTGATCTCTTTTTCCAACTAGTTTTTTTATGTTCTTTTGAAAAAGGTTTACCAAAAGAAGTGTATATATTTTACTTTCTCAAATAGTTGATCACCTATTAGCAGATATGGTGTTGTATGTTCTTCTGAACTCCAATTGAATGATGTCTTCTAAGATCGATACTTATGTTGTCAGGGTATAAATCTATGATATCTTATAATCATAGTCTTAAATTAATGTTTCAACCTAATTGACTTTGTACCTTTTTCAGAAATGGAAAACCCTTGAATTCCTTTAATGTTATATCTTAAAATTTTTCTATAAGAAGAAAATTTATTTATCGTCTCATACAACATGGATCTCAACATGAAATCTTCATTTATATAAGCATCATACAATATAACATTTGAATTCCATAATAACTTCAAATCCTTGATCAATGGGGATAAATAAACATCAATATCATCACCTAGTTGTTTTAGTCCTGATATAAGTAGAGATAATATAATGTATTTTTGTTTCATGCATAACCATGGTGAAAATTTATAATTTATCAATATAATCATCCATGTACTATGAGTGATTATTTTAAAACCAAAAGGGTCCACTTCATATCTAGATAGCACAAGATGAAATTTTCTCGGCTCGTTTCCAAATTCAGGATACTCGTGATCAATTATCTTTCACTAAGGAGAGTCCGTCAAGTGATGATGAGATTTATTTCTTATATCTATGTGCCACATCAATTGTCTTTTAGTCTCCTCACTTCCATATAGGCACCTAAACTTTGGAATGATTGGAAAGTACCATACAACTTTTATAGGACCTGATTCATCTTTATTTTATCAAGAAGAACCACACTTAGGATATTTTTAAGTGATTTATGGTCCTTGAAAAACATTATATAGTCATTTAGATAGACATGTATTCTTTCATAGATTATACCCATTGAACGAAGAATTCTTTTAGTGGCATATATTTGGAAAGGAAGCTCATTATCTTTTAGGATAATATCATTCAAGAGAGCAAGTAGTTCATTAAAATCAGTGTCACTCCATTTGTTTCTATATTTAAAATTATAGAGCTTCGGTATGGATGAAAATGTTGTACATTTAGTACAACTATCATACAATGTCATCTTTGTACAACTCTTTAAATTCTCTAACAATTTTGTTCAATCACAAAATTCATCTTCAGCTGTCATTGTTATTTACTCAATATGATCTTCATCATCATTCACACATGTAATCACATCCTCAATATGGTATTCATCATTGTCCACACTTATAATCATATCAGTTGATCCATAAGATGAAGTCTTATCCCATTCATTATCTATATTCAATTTTTTCCCTTGTTTAGTCTAAAATTTATAACTTATGTCAATTCCGTGATAGATCAAGTGTTCTTCCAACTCTTCTAGATTAATTAGTCTTGGATTATAGCAGTGTAAACACAGACAAAGGATTTGAGAAGGGTCACATGCATGATCTTTTGCAAACTTGATGAACTCTTTCACTCATCATCATACTCTTTCTTCATACAATTTGAATCTATTCATTTAAGATTCATATCCATCTTATTTGATCTAGTAAAATTAATATTTAAAAAAATACATGAATACATAGAAAGTACGAGTTTGGGTTTCCATGTTTTAATTATATCGTAACGTCAAGTTATTTCGTATGTGATAGTTCATTCTACATCTATAATTCATGTGCATAACCCATGTGTTTATGTCATATCACATGTATAAAATATATAACAAATCGGTTTTTGTAAATACATATATATAATAAGAATGTTAAAAACTATAAAACAATATTAAAAAATATAAAAAACTTATTAATTTCATAACAGGATAAAATTATTAAGAATAAACTTAAAACAAAAAATAAAACATATAAATAAAGTGTATGTGTATAAGTATCAAAACTATCATGAAATAATTTTTATCAAGTACTATAAATATAAAAAATGGGAACAAATCTTGAAAACTAAATTAAACTCATTTAATAATTCCTATATAAATTACCATCAAATCAGAAGATATTAAAATGATTTGTGTTCTTTTTCCTGGTAATGGGATAAAATGCATATAATTGTTTGATTTTAATCAATGGTAGTAGGAGGGATACTTGGTACTTGGATCCGATTACCATCTGCGCACCACACAATCACTGCCTACTTATCATTTGCAGCCACCACCTTACATGATAAGTGGGTAGTGTTTTTTCTATGCAAAGATAGGAGCTTCATGTAATCAGAGTGAGAAATATTGATGGATGAGTGAAAATGAACATGAAGGTGAAGAAGAGGGTTAACAAATAGTGGTTCGAGACAATGGATATTGGGCGAAGAATCAACTATGAACATTAAGAATTATATATATATATATATATATAATCATCATAATAGAATTATACTAATATTTAAATTCTTATAGAAATAATCGTTATAAAACAATAATAACAAAAAAATTATAAAATTATGTTTCATATGTAAATATATAAGAAATGAAAATATATAGTTGTACCGTAGCTAAAGGAGAAGACTTGGATGCTTGTGGAGAGGTTGCAGTGAAGCTGTTTAGGTTGCACCATGGAAGAGGAGAAAAATTATTTTCATGGGAGTTTGGTTTGCGACGTAGGCTATTACTACATCGTAGAGTTGATCAAATCAATAGATATAAGAGTTTTGTATTCTTGAGTGACCCTGCGATGTGGGATACTTATTGCACTATAATAGAGATTGTTGCATGTGTCGGTCATTTAAATCATTTGAAAAAATATACACATAATTATATATTAAAAACCAAGGTAACAACATATGTTCATATCAATGTTGTAAGTGTGGGAATGTTTAGGTGACCAACAATTTTCAGTGGTGAAATGTCATGTATGACAAGTATCAATCACCCAAACATTCACACTCCCTAAAAATGCATGAAGGAGGTAATGCGGTGTTCAAATCCTTTAAGAAAATTATAAGCACCCAAATAAAAACTAAAAATATTAAAACCTTTAACAGAGGATGTCAATTAATATGTGAGAGATAAAGGGATATCATTCAGTGGTGAGGGAGAGAAACAGCACATGCGACGATAGGGAGTGTCACACCCGAGTATTTAGTTTTCACTTCATTCCCATTCTTGGTCGTTTTCCTCAAAGCAGGGTGTGATATGTTTTTAATTTTGGGGCATAATTTCCTATTTTTCTTGGCCTATATTTCCTCATTAAGTTCCTCTTGAATCCCCCTTAAGTATCCCTTGAATTTACCCCCTTGGTTCCCCATGAATTTGGAGATAACAGACAAGTTTTGGCTGGCCAGAACAGGCTGTGCGGTTTGGTTGCACAGTTTGCTAAACCATGCAGCCAAACTATGCATCCATGTCCAGCTCATTAAAAACATTTTTTAATTCCCATTTTTTCCTTTCAGAATAAACCCAAATCAGCCCATTTCTTCCCCATTTCAACCCTAGCAGCCATGGTAGGTCTCCAAGATCCCCAAAAATCCCTTGGAACTCATTTATCAATGGGGATTTGATGTGGAAGCTTCAAGATTTATTCAAGTAAGTGTTTCTATCTTCATTTCCTTCCTTCTTCTTGGGGTTTCCTCCCTCTTTCATGAAGTTCTAAAATGTCTAGAAGTTAGGGTTTGTACCTAGGGTTTTTATTTGAGTTTCTTAGTCTAATATTGGGGGGTTTAGGTTGGATTTAACTCCCTTGGGGTGCGGTGGTGGTGCGGTTGAAGTTTCACACAACAAATTGGGGTTTTTGACACAAAAGGTAGGTGATTCCATGTGTAATCATTTCTTGAAGAGTTGTATTTCTTGATTTATTTATCTAGAATGTTCTTAATATGTTTTTTGCGGTGAAAATCCCATTTTTGGTTGCATCATTTAAGTGATTAATTTTTAAGTACCATTTTTGTGTGGAAATGGGGGTTTTCATGTGTAATCCATGTAGTACCAATTGGGGTGGTTTTATAATTAATGGAATGGTTTTATTAAAAAAAATTGTGCTTTTAATTCTGGTTTAGTGTGATATTGGCATGTATTTTGTTTTTTAAATAGTATTTTTAGATATATTTTATGTGAAATTCTTGGTTATACATCTTGGAGTTATTTTAGGAATATTTTAAATGGTTTATTGATTTATATGAGAGGTGAAATCATGTGGGAAAACTATTTTGGTAGGAGTATATTTTTGAAATGGTCCATTTTTATGTTAAAGGTTTATAAGTGATGTGTACCATCTTGGAAATGTTTTATAAATTTTTTTAAAGGATTTATTGAATTTTGAAAGAGATGTGAAACATGTTGTGGGTTGTTTTGGTGTAAGTATGATGTTAAGAAGAATTTGAATGTAAAAAAGGGGTATTTTGTGACATGTGTGTGGGATGTTTGATGTATGTATTATTGATAAATGGAATCTTCATGTGCAAATGGTAGTTTATAAAATGTGTCACTTGTTTGAGAACAAAATGGAAACCCGGGTATCTAGGTGGGTGGACGTGTACTAGTGTGCTAGTGATCCGGAGTGGTTCATCCCTGTTTCACGTAGCAAGTTTGAAAATTACAAAACTAACTAAACTATTATGATTATTATGTTGGGTACCACTATTTTATGGATGATTATCCTACTAGTGACTTTTGTGCATGAGAACAGATATTTATTATGGTTACTTTCACTGAAATATGAGGTTCATAGGGATCACAACTAACCAATGCCTAGGGGCGTTCCCGTGACTAGTTATCATTGACTATATGTTGTTCACCATTGTAATATGGTGTGTTTGGATGGAAAATTTAGTAGCATGTTATATTTTATTAAAATGTTTCCTTTCTTTAAAATATCCCACTTGAAAACTATTTTTATTTAAAGTCGCACCTTTTAGAAATTATTGTTAGCATTTCTTGTTTAAAAAACTTGCAAGATTTTTGTCTTAAAATTTTTATCACATGGAATATATTTTTGGTGGAATCTTATTGGTATTAGGATCACACCCTACTTACACCTTTGGGTGTAATTATACTTGGTTATTTTGTCGTAGATTTGGGTAATTCTTTTAGTGCCAATGGTTCGGGTTTCGGGAGGTCCTTCTTGGTGAATTTTTGTAGAGATGGCTTAAGGGTGATTCCCCATTACCTTAAAGTGGTTATTTGTCTATCATTTTTGGGTTTTCTTCCTTTTTAGTTGTTTTTGGGCTTTGTATGAACCTTTTTTATCAATTCTAAATTTTATTAAAGGCTTTTTTGGTGTAAATTTTTAGATTCGGATTATTTATTATTTTTGGTTGTCTTGTGTTTATAAATATGGGTAAATCATTCCTAAATTTTATTTTATGATACTAGATAACTTTTTCTATCCCATGGGGATTAAGAACTCCCTTCGAGTCTTTCCATGGACTAGGTGAGGTGTGGATTTTGAAGGCGACTAGATCTGGTTTGTGAGAAAATGATATTAGAGGTTGTTCTCTCTCTTGGGTCATGTTATTTGGGGAAGTGTCAAGATAGTATGAAGATAGGATTATCGAGACTTGGTATTCTGGTTATGGGTAGTGTGCCTATCCAGCACACCTCAGGATGTAATTCAAGTCACCAGGGGAATTTTGGATTTATCTGAGACCTTTTGTTCTTGTGGTTTGTCGATGATTGGGTAAATGAAAAGAGTGTTGGAAAATGGTCTCAATGAGCTGGCAGGGCCTAGAAAGCTATGTGAAGCTAGATATGTTACCCTAGAACACTCTCTATGATGGTAAAGTGATTTTAATATGGCCACCAACCATATGTACAAGTCACCAAATGACACTAGTTTCCTCTCGTATTGTCTTGTGTCTTTCTATTTTGGAATCTTGGAAATTTGGTTTTAAAGTAAAAAAGACTTTGTTTTGAGAAATGTGAATTCTTGTGAAAAAAATTTCTTATAAAGTGGAACTTATTTGATTTTTAAGAGGATGGAAATTAATTTTCAACATTGTTTTGAAATAGTAAGTGGTGTGTTTACACCCCTTTTTAAAACATAAATTATATTAAAGTGGGTTTTGAAAATCTGTTTTAAATAGCAAATTTCTGAACTACTAAAAATTATTTTGAATGAAATAATGTGTTTTGGAATTTATGTGTGGGGGTAAAAGATGTATTTTTATTAGGTAACTAGTGATAATTTGAAAATATTTATGAAATTTTGGAACCTTTTTTTGAAATGAGAATAGTTGAATTCTTAATTAACTGGCGATTTATGAAATGGAGTTTGTCATGAAATTAGAAGTGTTTTTAAATGGGTTGAAATGTTTTGAAACAGTTATGAAAGGCATGAAAGTGAGTTTTTATTGAATGATGTGTGATTTTTTAAAAAGGCTTATAATATGTAAATTGGGTTTTATTTTTTTGGTTAGCAGTTTTAAAAAAGGGAATGTGTGGGTAAAATGATTTAATTTTGGAAAGAGGAATAGTTCGGTTTTCAGTATTTGATATCCACATGGGTGAACACATGCATGGGGTTACATGGGAAGATGGATGGTTAATGGAATTAATGGATGAGTGCTGGGATGGATATGTGGTGGGTGCCCAGTGTGGCACAGAAACATGAATGTGTGGGTCCCATGGGATACCATTGGTAGATTCTCAACCTACCAACCTTGTTTTGTTTTAAGAATGATTTAGAAGGAAAGTGTTGTGTTTTGATAAAGTGTGGTTGGGAGTTGTGACTTATGTGTTTTTGGGATTGTCGTTGTGGTCTATTTTGAGTCTGAGAACCCCTCTTGTTATATGATGTTTTGGGTTTGTGTTTTGTTGATAAGTCATGTTAAAGTGTTGGTTTGTGGTCTCTCTTGAGAAGTGTTTCAAGGAACCCTTGCGATTGTTCCTATTATGTGTTCGGTTTTGGTTTATGGTATTTTTTTACCAAAGTACCAAGTTGGTTGCGTCCTTGGGTTTTCTTGTTGGCTAGGTTACGCCCCCATAAAGAGTTAATGGATGATTGAAATGTGTACCACGCTGATTCACCATTGGGAGATCCTCTAATTGATCAATATAAGGAATTTTTTCTCGAGCTTTGGAGATTGAGTCTACCCATCTTCTTTTTCAATTGTGTGGATCCTCTTGTAAAAGGGTATTGGTTGTGGATGGTCTAAATAAACCTTCATTTCTTAATTTTCTTGAGTCTTCAAAGGTGAAATTAGTCTGGGTTTTTCAATGAAAGATGTTTTCTAAGAGGGCCTCTAGGTTCTTTGTCAGTCTCTTCAAATCAAGGGTTCATGTTATCCACCAATGTGGAAAAATCAGGTCATTAGGGGCAATTACCCTAGCTTGTGGTAGTCTCGTGCTACTTGGAACTCTGTTCAAGGTTCCACTCCTGGTAGTGTATCTCTAAAATGCAAGGGTCATGTTTGGTGATGTCTTTCATTGTTGTGTTTGCTTATAAGGGAAAAGGTAGATGTTGAAGAACCCTTAGAGGGCTTCTTCTTAAATAGAATCATGTTCCTCTTCCCAGAATTTTGAATTCCATGTTCTAAGTGAAGGTGTCTTCTGTGTGTTTTCCTTCTACTATTTCTTATTCAGGGTAAAAGAGATGATTCATGTACATCAACTAAGTCCCTGTCTTAGTGAAGGTTCCATGAGAAGGTAAGAGGTTGGTGGGATGTGTTTTTTCCAAGTTATATTGTTGGATCAGGGTGTAATCACTATGACACCAGAGGAAGAAGTTCTATTTTTGTGTTTTTAGATCCTCATAGCAAGGAAGGTGATGGCTCAATCATCTAAGCTCCAACCATAGGTCCCATATTAAAGCTGGCATGTAGTCATGGAAATCCTAGGGTCATTAAAACCTTTGGTATAATTCTCATCTTTGGTATGAAAGATGGGAATAGTTCAAACCTCTAGAATTTTCATTTTTCTCCAGTTTTTCCTCTTCGGTGGAAAGAGGTAGGAGTACCTCATTTCCATGTTATAGCATGAGCTCATTCTTTTCCCCTTGGGTTCTCTTTGACTTTTTTGAGAAAAGTTTAAAATTTGTTCTAGGCAGGCTGAAGCGAATGGTTTGCATGCAGTTAGTAGTAACCACGCACTAACCCAGGGAACCATGTGATAAGAGAGTATAGCTATCACATGGTCTCCACACAAAATTGCACCTCAGCCCAGTTAATTGTGTGAAGTTTCCTCTTTGGATAGAATGATCTGCACTATTAGCGCATGTTTTCCCAAACTATGTGAACCAACCATGCAGTCATTCCAACTCTTTAAAATTTTGGGCTCTTTTTGTGTCGGCCCATGCTAGTCAGTTAAGATGGTTGGTTATTATGGTGGGGAGACCCACCATGGGTCTTACATAAGTTCTATTAGAAAAATTATAATGTTAATCTACCCCTTATGTAGGGGAGACCATTCGGGCCTCCCCCAGTTGGTGTCCTGATTCTCTCTCAAAAAATTAAGTCGTCTCTTTTGGTGGGAAGTCCGTTTGGGTCACACCATATCAGTGACTCGGTTTTCTCCTTGGTTTTTTCTTGGTGTTAGGTAGTCTCGTTCAGAGCTATCTAGCCACCAATTTCTTTCTTGGGTAAATGTGGGATTGGAGCACGCCCAAAGGTTTTGTTGAAATAAGTTTTTGGTAGCATTATTCAGGTTCGTTGTTTGTTTCATGTGGATTGCTTGAGCTTCATCTGGTAGTGTTTGAGGTGTTTTTCTTTGGGATGTAGTTTGAATATGTTTGATCATTCCAGGTACGTGAGGTATGTTTTTTTGGTGAGAGTATACTCTTCATTTGTTTGATCAACTGGAGGTGTTTGGCCTTTTGGAGGTGGGTGAAAACTTGGCAAGGGTGTACATCTTGGTCTATCGGTTGGGATTTCTTTTTGCATCTAGATTTTATGTGGATTCCGGTGGGTGGAAAGCTTTATGGTGGGGAGAATTGTCACACTCGGGTTTTTATTTTTCACTTCATTCTCGTTCTTGGCCATTTTCCTCAAATCAGGGTGTGACATGTTTCTAATTTTGGGGCATCATTTCCTCTTTTCCTTGGCCTATCTTTCCTCCCTAAGTTCCTCTTCAATCCCCCATAAGTTTCCCTTGAATTTTCCCCCTTGGTTCCCCATGAATTTGGAGATAATGGACAAGTTTTGCGCGGCCAGAACAGGCCACGCATTTTGGTCACACGGTTTTCTAAACCATGCAGCCAAACCATGTATCCATGTCCATCTCATTAAAAACATTTTAAAATTCCCATTTTTCTCTTCCAAAATAAACCCAAATCAGCCCATTTCTTCCCCATTTCGACCCTAGTATCCATGGGAGGTCTCCAAGATCCCCAAACCTCCCTTGGAACTCATTTTTAAAGGGGTATTTGATGGGTAAAATTCAAGATTTCTTCAAGTAAGTGTTTCTCTCTTCATTTCCTTCCTTCTCCTTGGGGTTTCCTCCCTCTTTCATGAAGTTATAAAATTTCCATAAGTCAGGGTTCGTACCTAGGGTTTTTATTTGAGTTTTTTTGTCTAATCTTGGGGGGTTTAGGTTGGATTTCACTCCATGGTGGTGCAGCGGTGGTGCAGTTGAAGTTTCGCACAACAAATTGGGGTTTTTGAAACAAAAGGTAGGTGATTCCATGTGTAATCATTTCTTGATGAGTTATCTTGCTTGATTTATTTATCTATAATGTTACTAATATGTTTTGTGTGGTTCAAAACCCATTTTTGGTTGCATCGTTTAAGTGATTGATTTTTAAATGTCATTTTTGTGTGTAAATGGGGGTTTTTCATGTGCAATCCATGTTGTACCAATTGGGGTGGTTTTATAATTCATGGAATGGTTTTATTAAAAAAAATGTGCTACCAATTCTAATTTTGTGTGATATTGGCATGCATTTGGTTTTTAAAATAGTATTTTTTGATGTATTTTATGTTCAATGCTTGGTTATACATCTTGGAGTTGTTTTAGGAATATTTTAAATGGTTTATTGATTTATATGAGAGGTGCAATCATGTGGAAAAACTATTTTGGTAGGAGTATATTTTTGAAATAGACCATTTTTATGTGAAAGGATTTTAATTTATGTGTTCCATCTTGGAAATGTTTTATAAAACTTTTTAAAAGATTTATTGAGTTGTGAAAGATATGTGAAACATGTTGTGGACTGTTTTGGTGTGAGTATGATGTTAAAAAGAATTTGATTGTAAAACGGGGTATTCTGTGACATGTGTATGGGATGTTTGATGTGTGTATGATTTTTAAATATAATCTTCATGTAAAATGGTAGTTTATAAAATGTGTAACTTGTTTGAGAAAAAAAAGAGAAACCCAGGTATCTAGGTGGGTGGATGTGTACTAGTGTTCTAGTGATCCAGAGTGGTTCATCCCTATTTCACATAGAAATTTTTACAATTAGAACACTAACTAAACTATGATTATGATGATGTTTGGGACCACTAAGTTATGGATGATTCTCCTACTAGTGGCTCATGTGCACGAGAACGAATATTTATTATGGTTTCTTTCACTGAGATATGAGGTTCATGGGGCTCACAACTGACTAGTTCCTAGGGGTGTTCCCTTTACTAGTGTGCATTGACTATATGATGTTCACTGTTGGCATATGGTGTGTTTGGATAGAAAATTTAGTTGCATGTTTCTTTTATTTAAAAGTTTCCTTTCTTTAAAATAGACCACTTGAAAAGTATTTTTATTTAAAGTCGCAGCTTTTAGAAACCGTTGTAAGCATTTCTTGATTACAAAAGTTGCAAGATTTTTTGTATTAAATTTTTTATCACATGGAATCTGTTTTTGGTGGCGTCCTATTGGTATTAGGATCACACCCTACTTATACCTTGGGGTCTATGTAGACTTGGTTATTTTTTCGCAGGTTTGGGAAAAGCTTTTAGTGCCAGTGGTTCGGGTTTCTAGCGGTCCTTCTTAGTGTGTTTTTGTGGAGATGGATTGAGGGTGATTCCCCCTTGCCTTAAGATGGTTCTTTGGCTGTCCTTTTTGGGTTTTTTTTCGTTTTAGTTGTTTTTGGGCATTGTATGAACCTTTTTTCTCAATTATAAATTTTATTAAAGACTTGTTTGGGGTAAATTTTCAGATTCATCTTATTTATTATTTTTGGTTGTCTTATGTTTATAAATAGGGGTAAAACGTTCCCAACTTTTATTTTATGATACCCGATCACTTTTTCCAGCCCATGGGGATAGGGAACACCCTTTGGGTCTTTCCATGGACTGGTTTGGGTGCTGGTTTTGAAGGCGGTTAAATCTGGTTTGTGAGAAAATGATATCAGAGGAGGATCACTCTCTTGGGTCATGTTATTTAGGGGAGTGTTAGGATAGTCTAGAGATAGGATTGTTGGTACTTGGAATTCTAGTTATGAGTAGTGTTCCTAGCTAGAACACCTCAGGATGGAATTCATGTCACCAGGGTAATTTGGGTTTTATCTGAGTCCTTTTGTTCTCGTGGTTCGTCAATGATTGGGGAAATGAAAAGAGAGTTGGGACAATGGTCTCAATGAGCTCACAGGGCCTGTCAAGCCTTGAGGAGCCAGAGATGTTTCCCTAGAACACTATCTATGATGGTAAAGTTATTGGCATATGGATTCCAACCATATGTCCAAGTCACCCACTGACACTAGTTTCCTCTCATATTGCCTTGTGTCTTTCGATTTTGGAATCTTGGAAATTTGATTTTAAAGTAAAAATGACTTTGTTTTAAGAAATGTGAATTCTTGTGAAATGATTTTCTAATAAAGTGGAACTTTTTTGATTTAGGATAGGATGAAAATGAATTTTCATCATTGTTTTGAAATGTTAAATGGTGTGTTTACACCCCTTTTTAGAACATAAATTATGTTAAAGTGGGTTTTGAAAATCTATTTTAAATAAAAAAATTCTGAACTATTGAAAATTATTTTGAATGGAAAGTGTTTTGGAATTTATGTGTGTGGTTTTAAGATGGGTTTTTATTTGGTAACTAGTGATCACTTGAAAAGTTTTATGAAATTTTGGAACCTTGTTTTGAAATGAGAAGAGTTGGGTTCTTAATTAACTAGCGATTTATGAAATAGAGTTTGTCATGAAATTAGAAGTGTTTTGAAATGTTTTGAAAATATTTTTCAAGGCATGAAAGTGAGTTTTTATTGAATGATGGATGTGTTTCTAAAAAGTCTTATAAGATGTAAATTGGGTTTTATTTTGTGGTTAGCAGTTTTAAGAAAAGGGAAGTGTGGGTAAAATGCTTTGATTTTGGAAAGAGGAATGGTTTGGTTTTAGTTCTTTGATATCCTAATGGGTGACCACATGCATGGGGTTACATGAGAAGATGGATGGTTAATGGAACAATTGGATGAGTGCTGGGATGGATATGTGGTGGGTGCCTGGTGTGGCATAGAAACATGCATGTGTGAGGCCCATGGGATACCATTGGTAGATGCGCAACCTACCAACCCTATTTTCTTTTAAGAATGTTTTTTAAGGAAAGTGTTGTGTTTTGATAATGTGTGGTTGGGAGGTGTGGATTATGTGTTTTTGGGATTGTCGTTGTGGTCTATTTTGAGTCCTAAAACCCCTCTTGTTAAACGATGTGTTGGGTTTGTGTTTCGTTGATAAGTTGTGTTGAAGTGTTGGTTTTTGGTCTCTTTCAAGAAGTGTTTTGGGGATCCCTTGAGGTTGTTCCCATTATATGTTCAGTTTTTGTTTATGGTATGTTTTGACCAAAAAAACAGGTTGGTTGGGTCCTTGGGTTTTCTTATTGGCTAGGGTACGCCCCCATAAAGAGTTAATGCATGATTGAAATCTGGACCAAAGTGATTCACCATTGGGAGATCCTCTAGTTGATCAATATAAGGAATTTATTCTCGAGCTTTATATTTGAGTCTACCCCTCTTCTTTTTCAATTATTTGGATCCTTTTGTATAAGGGTATTGGTTGTGGATGGTTTAAATAGACCTTCATTTCATAAGTTTCCTGAGTCGTCAAAGGTGAAAGTAGTTTGGGGTTGTCAGTGCAAGATATTGTTTAAGAGGACCTTTGGGTTCTTCATTGGTCTCTTCGAATCAAGGGTTCGTGTCATCCACCAATGTGGAAAAATATAGTCATTCGAGGCTATTACGATTACTTACAGCAGACTCATGCTACTTAGAACTCTATCCAAGGTTTCACTCTAGGTAGTGTCTCTGTCAAATGGAAGGGTCATGTTTGGTGATGTCTTGTGTTGTTGTGTTTGATTCTAAGGGAAAGTTGGATATTACGGAACCCTTCTAAGGCTTATTCATAAATATAATTTTGTTCCTTTTCCAAGAATTTTTAATTCCTTGTTCTAATTGAAGGTGTTTTCCATGTGTTTTCCTTATGTTGTTTCTTATTTAGGGTAAAAGAGGTGATGCGTGTATATAAACTAAGTCTCTATATTAGTGAAGGTTCCATGAGAAGGTAAGTGGTTGGCGGGAGGTGTTTTTCCCTGGTTATGTTGTTGGATCGGGGTGTAATCACTGTTACACCAGAGGAAGAAGTTTCATTTCAGGGTTTTTAGATCCCGACTATGAGGCAAGTGATGCTTCAATCATATGATCTCCATCCATAGGTCCTAGAGTGAAGCTGGCACGTATTCATGGAAATCCCAGGGTGGTTAAAACCTTTGGTCTAACTCTCGTCTTTAGTATGAAAGATGGTAATAGTTCAAACCTATAGTATTGTTGTTTTGATCTAGTTGTTCCCATTCGGTGGAAAGAGATGGTAAGACCTCGTTCCCACATTATAGCCTAACTTCATTCTTTTCCCCTTTGGGTTCTTTTTTAGTTTTTGGAGAAAAGTTTAAAATTTGGGCTAGGTAGGATGAAGTGCATGGTTTGCACACAGTTAGTAGTAACCATGCACTAACCCAGGGAAGCGTGAGATAAGAGACAGTAGCTACCACATGGTCTCTGCACAACTATGCGCCTCGGCCCAGGTAACCGTGCAAAGTTTCCTCTTTAGACAGAATGATCTGTATGATTAGCGCACGGTTTCCCAAAATGTGTGAACCAACCGTACGGTCGTGCCAACTCTTTAAAATTTTGGAGTCTTTTTGTGTCGGCCCATTCTAGTTGGTTAATATGGTTGGTTATTATGGTGGGGAGACCCACCATGGGTATCATGTAATTTCTCTTGGAAAAAGTCTAATGTTATTCTACCCCTTATAATGGGGAGACTGTTCGAGCCTCCCCCAATTGGTGTCTTGATTATGTCTCGAAAAGTTAAGTTGTCCCTTTTGGTGGGAAGTCCATTTGGGTCACCCCATATCAATGACTCGGTTTTCTCCTTGATTTTGGCTTGGTGGTAGGTATTCTCGTTCACAGCTATCTATCCACCAATTTCTTTCTTGGCTAAATGTGGGATTGGAGCATGCCCAATGGTTTTGTTGAAGTAAGTTTGTGGTAGCGTTATTCGGGTTCGTTGTTTGTTTGAGGTGGATTGCTTGAGCTTCATCTGGTAGTGTTTGAGGTGTTTTTTTGGGATGTAGTTTGGATATGTTTGATCCTTCTAGGTAAGTGGGGTATGTTTTTGATGGTGAGAGTATACTCTTCCTTTTTTTGGTCAAGTGGAGGTGTTTGGCCTTTTAGAGGTGGGTGAAAACTTGGCAAGGGAGTCCATCTTGGTCTATCGGTTAGGCTTCATTTTTGCATCTGGATTTGCTGTGGATTCTCATGGGTGAAAATATTTATGGTGGGGATAATTTTCACACCCAGGTTTTTATTTTTCACTTCATTCCTGTTCTTGGACATTTTCTTCAAAGTATGGTGTGACATGTTTTTAGTTTTGGGGCGTCATTTCCTCTTTTCCTTAGACTATCTTTCCTCCCTAAGTTCTTCTTGAATCCCCCATAAGTTTACCTTGAATTTCCCCCCCTTAGTTCCCCATGAATTTTGAGATAATGGACAAGTTTTGGGTGTCCAGAACAGGTTGTGCGGTTTGGTCACACGGTTTGCTAAACCATGCAGCCAAACCATGCAGCCCTATCCAGCTCATTAAAAACATTTTGTAATTCCCATATTTTCCTTCCAAAATAAACCCAAATCAGACCATTTATTCCCCATTTCAACCCTAGCATCCATGGGAGGTATCCAAGCTCCCCAAACATCCCATGGAACTCATTTTTTAAAGCGGTTTTGATGGGGAAACTTCAAGATTTTTCCAAGTAAGTGTTTATCTCTTCATTTCCTTCCTTCTCCTTGGGGTTTCCTTCCTCTTTCATGAAGTTATAAAATGTCCAAAAGTTAGGGTTCATACCTAGGGTTTGTCTTTTAGTTTCTTGGTTTAATATTGGTGGCTTAGGTTGGATTTCACTCCCTTGTGTTGTGGCGGTGGTGCAGTTGAAGTTTTGCACAACGAATTGGGATTTTTGACACAAAAGGTAGGTGATTCCATGTGTAAGAATTTCTTGATGAATTAGCATGATTTATTTATTTATATATAATGTTCCTAATATGTTTTGTGTGGTTTAAAAATCTTTTTTTGTTGAATTGTTTAAGTGATTGACTTTTAAGTGCCATTTTTGTGTGGAAATGGGGGGCTTTCCTATGTAATCCATGTTGTACCAATTGGGGTGGTTTTATAATTCATGGAATGGTTTTATTAAAAAAAAATTTGTGCTTCCAATTCTGGTTTGGTGTGATATTGGCATTCATTTGGTTTTTAAAATGGGATTTTTTAGATGGATTTTATGTGCAATGCTTGGTTATACATGTTGGATTTGTTTCAGGAATATTTTAAATGGTTTATTGATTTATATGAGAAGTGCAATCATGTGGGAAAACTGTTTTGGTAGGAGTATATTTTTGAAATGGTATATTTTTATGTGAAAGGGTTTTAAGTGATGTGTACCATCTTGGAAATGTTTTATAAATTTTTTTAAAGGATTTATTGAATTGTAAAAGAGATGTGAAACATGTTGTGGGCTGTTTTGGTGTGAGTATGATGTTAAAAAGAATTTGAATGTAAAAAAAGGGATTTTGTGACATTTTTGTGGGATGTTTGATGTGTGTATGATTTATAAATGGAATATTAATGTGAAAATAGTAGTTTATAAAATGTGTAACTTGTTTGAGTACAAAAAAGGAAACCTGGGTATCTAGGTGGGAAGATGTGTACTAGTGTGCAAGTGATTCGGAGTGGTTTTTCCCTGTTTCACGTAGCAAGTTTGACGATTACAACACTAACTAAACTATGATGATGATATTGTTTGGGAACACTAGGTTATGGATGATTATCCTAATAGTGGCTCGTGTGCACGAGAACGGATATTTATTATGGTTACTTTCATCGAGATACGAGGTTCATAGGGCTCACAACTAACTAGTGCCTAGGGGTGTTCCCATGACTAATGCTAATTGACTATATGATGTTCACCATAGACATAAGTTGTGTTTGGATGGAAAATTTAGTATCATGTTGTTTTTATTTAAAATTTTCCTTTCTTTAAAATATCCCACTTGAAAACTATTTTTATTTAAAGTTGCACCTTTTAGAAACCATTGTTAGCATTTCTTGTTTACAAAACTTGCAAGCTTTTTGTCTTAAAATTTTTATCACATGGAATATATTTTTGGTGGAATCCTATTGAGTTTAGGCTCACACCCTACTTACACCTTTTGGTATAAGTATACTTGGTTATTTTGTCGCAGTTTTGGGTAAAGCTTTTAGTGCCAGTGGTTTGGGTTTTTAGTGGTCCTTCTTGGTGTGTTTTCGTAGAGATGGCTTGAGGGTGATTCCCCCTTGCCTTGAGGTGGTTATTGGGTTGTCCTTTTGGGTTTTTATTCCTTTTTAGTTTTTTTTAGTCTTTGTATGAACCTTGTTTCTCAATTATGAATTTTATTAAAGGCTTGTTTGGGGTAAATTTTCAGATTCATTTTATTTATTATTTTTGGTTGTCTTATGTTTATAAATATGGGTAAATCATTCCCAGCTTTTATTTTATGATACCTGGGAACTTGTTCCAGTCTGTGGGGATCAGGAACGTTGTTCTGGTCTTTCCATGGACTGGGTCGGGTGATGGTTTTGAAGGTGACCAGATCTGGTTCGTGACAGGGAGGGAGAGCGGTGACGACGATGGCAGGAAGGGAGAGCGACAGAGACGGTCCACGGTGGTGATAGCAGCAAGGAGGGAGAGCAGAAGCAATGATGTAGTGGAAACAAGGAGGGAGAGTGGTGGTGAGGTATCACGATGGTGAGGGAGGGAGAGCGGTGGTAGGGTTTCACCTTCACAAGAGCTTGAAAGGCATGACTGAATCGGCTGGTTAGTGTTAAATTTATATAGCAACGCAGGGTTTTTATCAGCGCTTCTAAAAAACATTGATAAAGAGGGCTTTCATCAGTGATAATATAAAAATCTCTAATAAAAATAATATTTAACTATATTTTTCTAGTACTAACAAGACGTATCTTTATCAACACTATAGTTCAAGTGTTGATAAAGATAGTTTTTATCAGCGTTTTTCTAGCAGTGATAAGGACATGTCTTTATTAGCGCTAAAAAAGAACTGAAAAATATTTAATAATATAATTAATATGATTGAAAAATTTAAATGTATATAATTATAAATATATATACAATTTTAAATAAATATTTATATTTTTCTAACAGGTCTAGGATCAGGCATGACTTATGTTGGAGCATTCCAAAGTAAGCACTGCACCCGTTGCTTCTAATGTTGAGGATGATCCTATTTCTATTTCTATTGGTCTTAGAACTATAGAAGCACATCAGATCCGTGAAAATGATACTGATGGTATACCCATGATGGGTGGATGTGATAGTGTTCCAAGTAAAGACAGTTCATCAAAATTTGATAATAAGAGGGATTCAGATGCATCTGATTCCCATACTGAAACTCATATGATCCCAATACCTACTGAAGGTCATCCATAGGATGAGGCATGGGGAGATAATATTGAAAATGATTAGGTCATTCAACATGGAAATTTGAGCACACCTCAAGTCTCCACTTCCAATCCTTTTGGAGTGTTAGACTTGTCCAATATGAAGCTCACTAGGGGAAAGGATCAATTTGAATAATGAGATTTCAAAGGTTTTATGGGGGTGGGGGCTATTCATCAGATACAAGGGCATCATCATGGAGAAGCCTCCAGTGAAATGGGTGAAACAAACTTCACAGAATCATCTTTAAATGAAGGAAACGAGCCTTGGCAGAGGGCAAATACCTGGAAGCATGGAAAGAATCCAAGGAAAATCCCCGCATGGTAGGGTTTGGCAAGGTCCTAACCTAACTCGTGCGGTTGATTTTTGACTTTTAGTGTCTCTTTGAGTCTTTGGATTCTTGCATCTTTTGATTCTGCTTATTGTGGATTGTTTTTCCTTGTCTCACCCATCCTCCTCGTTGTATCTTCTTTATTTTAATAAAACTATTTGATTAGCATGAGGTGAATAAATAGCTTCCAAAACAATGGAACATGAGCCATAAAATCTATCCAACAAGGGGTTACCTGGATTCGAAGTAAAATCAGATGGTTTAGAATCATTTATCATATCCTTCTTCGTGGTATTTTCATAAATTTTTTGGTTTTGGGTTCCACTTTGAGGCTTTGAACACGAAGGGGTTTCAACATCCATTTGTTGTTTTCCCTTACAGGCTCTTGAAACTATTAGTTGTTCTTGAAGTAGCTATTGATTGGTTATCTCTTGTGAAACCACCTCATTAGATTATTTCACTTCAGCAACTAGCCCCTCTTCTGCAACCTCAGCTCATGGCATGGCAGCATGTTGCTCGCGAAGGCCTACTGATCTCACTTCGACATGGGAAACCCTATTACTATTCTCTAATGCAGCTCGAGAATCAAGACACTCTATTTGATGAGGAGATCTCTTCACCTGTGTGGGCCTGGTTCTCATAAGAACATCAGCAAAACAAGGATTAGCAGGCGCAGCCCCCCAAGATACCATTCAGACCGGCCGATTGCAGACCCAATTTATGATTGGGATCGCAACCAAGGCCCTTCCCTTTAGAGGTCACCTAAATGTGTGCTCTACCATCCTGAGACGGTGCATGTACAAAATTTCCAAAACTACTGAGTATCAAATTCCAAACACTTAGCCTTTTTAAAACATATATTTTTATCATGCCTTCGAGCATAGCAAAAAATCACAAAGAAGGGATCTCTTTCAATTTAAAACTTCATGTCCTTTGACCTTAACATCCAAGAAAAATTGAGAAACATTTTCATTCTCTATACATAGATCAAACTCATCATCATGAGTTGAAAGAATCACTCTATCAACTAAAGTAGATCACAAGTCAATTTCCACTAAGTGTTGAGCATAGTGGCCAAATCTGGCCACCTTGGTTTCCTTGTCCGTTTTTATCGGAACCCCAATTGTCATTGCAATATTTTATAAGATTCTAATCTTCCCTAATACCCAATTTATCCCATAAAATTTAACCCATAGTTGAACAGAGGAATTTTCTACCTCCATAGGATTAAAATTATGTTCCCATTCTCAGATATATAGAATGTTCAGCTTGAGAGAAATTGATCCAAAGCCCCAAACCCTCATCTTCAGGTCCTTGAAAGGAAAGAGGATGTGGAATAAATCTCACCCCAACAATACGCGTTTCCAGTTTGTAAAACCCCAAATGCCCAAAAGACGTGCAACCAACTCCCTGAATTTCAATGGCTTGGAGCCCCTATGCAATATCAATTGTGCAATGATGTAATGTTTACTTATTTCTAGGCATTCTGAGATGGAATCCAAGTTGTCCATTACATAGGCATCATTACCCTTTCGAAGAAGACCTCTTGTATAAGATCCCCTAAAGAGAGAGAAAGATCGACTAGCTACGTTTCTAATGTCTAAGCATCCACAACAACCCCACTCTGAACGATTTTCTGATATTCTATTCCAGAGCCACCATCTTTGTAGGAATTAAATCACTCTTGGGTGAGAAAAACTTCAACCAAAGAATTGAAAGTCGAAACCACCATGAACTTGGAGCCTTAATCGCCATCACAGATTAAAGCAAGAAGCACTCGCAAACCCTTCATTCTCATCCAAATAAATATTTATATAATTATAAATATATTTAAAGAATTATAAATATGTATTTATAAATATAATTATAAATAATTATAAATATAAATAAATATAAATATATTAAAATAATTGTAAATATGTATTTATAAATACAATTACAAAGATATATATATATATATATATATATATATATATATTAGGTACTCTATGGTACAATTACAGTGAAAAACACACACATGACAGACATACATATGTCCACATATACATCTACACACACATATACACACATACATACAGTTATGCATGTACATATATTTTATATTATTTAATATCAATATAAATATATTAATTTATATATTATATAATTGTTTAAAAATATATGTATATATTATATTTATTTTAATTATATACACATTTTGTAATTAATATATACAAATAAAATGTTAAACATTATGACTAATATAAATTTGATAATTTTTTATATATAAAATTTTGAAAATAAGATTCATTTTTTATTAAAAGTTATGTAAATCATATTTATATAATATATTTATATATATACTTATTGTAATATAAAACTTATTTAAATATATATAAATATTTATATATAAATTAAATTAATTATTAAGACCTTTATCAGCGCAAAAAAATGATAAAGGGAAAACTTTTATCAGTGCTTGAAAAAAACATTGAAAAATGATATCCTTTTATGAGTGTTTTTATGAGCACTGGTAAAAGGTAACTTTATCAATGCTTTTTGCAAATGTTGATAAAATCCCCCGTTATCAATGTTTTTTGTCTAGCGTGATTAAAGGTTAGTGCTAGATAAAGCGCAACCTATGGTAGTGTTTATCGATGATGGGTGTGACAATGATGACATCGTCTATGTTCATCTTGCTTAGCTTAAGGTGTTGTAAGATGCCTTGTATCTCATAGAATTGTTCTATGATATATAAATTATCTACCATTTTGTATGAAATAAACTTGCGTAGTAGGAATTTTTTTCTTGTTTCATTCTCGATGATGCATTTTTGCTCAAAGGCATCCCATATCTCCTTCTGCGGTTGGAAGATGTGGATATGTGATGAAATGGTCATATCATTAGTGTTGAATGTCTCCTTGACACATGAGATCACTGCTCTCTCATTTTTGTCTTGTGTAATAAACTTGGAGTGTCTCGTCTTCAGATGTGATGACCTTCAGAGTTGAAATTGTGTACACTACTTTGATCATCGCAAGAATCAAATGCATCCACTTTTGCCACCCCTTGAAACTATTATTATCGAATTTATCCACCTTCATCTAATTGGTGAGCATCACCATATCAATATCGAGTGAGTCTATTCTTAAGATTGTTGGGGATATATTGGTGGGTAATGGATATCAAGGTTCTTGAATGGTCATAGAAGGACCATGTCGAGACCTATTATGTGGTCACTCTCTTTAAGAATGGTGGTTCACTATTCTACACTTGTACTAAGTAGATAATAGCATGTTGGGGCGCCTCCTCATCTGGCCCCGATATATATATATATATATA
This sequence comes from Viscum album, assembly GCA_963277665.1. Taxonomy (NCBI): domain Eukaryota; kingdom Viridiplantae; phylum Streptophyta; class Magnoliopsida; order Santalales; family Viscaceae; genus Viscum; species Viscum album. The sequence goes on from OY728146.1 coordinate 388,576,401, forward strand.
TATATATATATTATATCTTTGACAAGATATATCTGATATCTTTGAGAAGATATTTTGATATCTTTGATGAGATATATCTGATATCTTTGAGAAGATATTTTGATATCTTTAATGAGATATGAGATGTCATTCAATAGATACATGAGATATCATGTGGTGACTCTCCTATATATATGAGATGTGTGGATCTTCTCTCTTTTGTTGCTGGAGGCAGTGCAGTTGCATTTTCAAGAAGCGGTTTTCAGATCTGCAACTGGTGGAACTACTCTGATCTGATCGGCTTTCATCTGCGATGGTTTTTGATCCGATCTCGGTGCTTTTTCATCTTCACTTTTGTTCAGACATCGATCTTATGCTTTCACGGTCAGATCTATTTGGGTTTCTTTTGTAGGCTTCATTCTTCATTTCAGGCTACATTTAGATTGCATATATACTCCGGCTTTGATCCACTATTTTTCTGAGTATTACTTTTGAGATCTCTTCCATTTTTGGGGAGTCTCTACCGTGTACTTATCTATTTTAGTGGATCCCTCTTTCTGGACTTGGTCCCGTGGTTTTTCCCTTTTGGGTTTTCCATGTAAAAATTTCTGGTTTCAACTTTATATTTTTCACTTATTTTTATCACTACACATCCGCTGTTTGAGGGAAAGATTTTTCGCTGTGTGTTAATTTTTCTATTGTTTGTACATTCATCGCTTGCTATCTTTCCCAACATCTGGTATTATAGGGTTTGGTTTTTATTTTATATTCAGTATGGAAGCCAATTATAGTCAGATGATTTTATGGAATGGTACCAATTACCATATGTGGCGACTTAAAATGAAGGATCTACTTTTTGTCAAGCGAATGCATCTTTCAGTGTTTAGTACCCAGAAGCCAGATAGGATGTCGGATGAAGAATAGGAATTTGAGCATGAGATGGTTTTTGGTTTTATTCTCCAATGGGTCGAAGCCAATGTGATGAACCACATTTTCAATATCTCTCACACCAGAACTTTGTGGGAAAAACTTGAGACTACCTATGCTTCCAAGATAGGAAACAATAAGTTGTTTCTTCTTAAGCAATTGATGAACTTGAGGTACAGAGAAGGTATGTCTATTTCTGATTATTTAAGTGAATATCAGGTATGTTTTAATTAGTTGTCTGACATGGGTATCAATTTTGAATATGGGTTTTTAGTGCTTTTATTGCTTAACACTTTACTCGATTATTGGGAGAATTTACGTGTTACTCTAATCGGTTATGCTCCTAATGGTGTTGTGACATTCAGTTTTTTTAAATCTGTTGTTTTGAATAAAGTCAAGAGATGTACTCAAGAGAAATATCCTTCATAGCTTTTAGTCACAGATAACAGGGGTAAAAGCCATGAAAATAATCAGGGACAGAGTAGTCGAGGAAAGAGAAAAAGCATAAGAAAATCCAGATCAAAGCAGAGATATTTTGAATGTCATCATTATGGTAAGAAGGGTCATGTTTAGAAGTTTTGTTATTAGCTGAAAAGAGAAAACAGAATGAAGGAAAATCATCCAAAGAAGAATGGTGATGAAGATGATCATGTCGTTGTCGCTATAGGAGGTGATCTTGTTATTGTTTATGACTCCATTAATATTGCTTCTAATCATTCTTGTTGGGTTGTTGACAGTGATGCATGTTTTCATGTGACATCGAAGAGCGAGTTCTTTACATCTTACAACCCAAGTAATTTTGGGATTTTGAAGATGGGTAATGATGGTCATGTTGATGTCGTAGGTATCGGGACTATTTGTTTAGAGACCTGTACTAGAAGTAAGCTAATTTTTAAGAATGTTTGACATGTGTCAGAGGTTCACTTGAATCTTATTTCTACCAGCATTCTTGATGGTGAAGGGTTTATCAGTACTTTTGGTGATTTCCAATGGAAGCTTTCTAAGGGCTCTTTGATTATGGCTCGAGGGAAGAAGCAGTCAAGTTTGTACTGGAGTAAAGCTTCTATTTCATGTGATACTTCTTGTGTTTTTGAGTGCGGTGTTTCATCCAAATTGCAGCATAAGAGGCTTAGTCACATTAGTGAGAAAGTGTTTGGTTGTTTGGCCAAGAAAAATCTTCTTCCAGATTTAAAGAGTTTCAAGCTGGACACGTGTGATCACTGTATGGATGGAAAACAGAACATGGTGAGTTTCAGCAGTCATCCTTTACATAGGAAGTCACAGGTACTTGAATTAGTACCTTATGATGTTTGTGGTCCTTTGAAATCTAAAAACTTTAGTGGTGGTCTTTATTTTGTGACATTTATTGATGACTACTCACGGAAGCTTTGGGTTTATGTTTTGAATGCCAAAAGTCAGGTGCCCATTGTTTTTAAGAAATTTCATGTTTCTGCTAAGAGGGAATGAGGCAAGAAATTGAAATGTATTTGCACTGACAATGGGGGAGAGTATTGTGGTCTGTTTGATCAGTATTGCAGGTAGGAAGGTATTCGGAATCAAAAGACACCTCCCAAGACACCTCAGCTGAGTGGTGTAGCTGAGCGGATGAACATGACTTTGTTGGAAATAGTTCATTGTTTGCTTTCAGAAGCAAAGTTTTCTGGACACTTTTGGGTTGAGGCTTTACTTAATGTTGCTTATATTATCAATTTATCACCTGCATTCGCTTTGTAGACAGACACTCCCGATAAGTTTTGGTATGGAAAAAGATCAGGTACGATCACTTGAAAGTTTTTGGTTGCAAGACTTTTATTCATGTGCCTAGAAATGAGAGATCCAAACTGGATGGTAAATCACGGCAGTGTATTTTTATTGGCTATGGACACGATGAGTTTGGGTACAGGTTTTATGATCCTGCTTTGAAGAAATTTTTCAGAAGGCGTGATGCAGTGTTTAAAGAGAACCAGACTATTGTAGATATTGATAAGGGAGAAAAGTCCACTTCTCCAACTTCTAATGGCTTTGTCAGTCTTGAGCCAGGTTCTGATTCACCTTTACCTCATATTATTGATTCTGGTGATCACATTGATGTGCAGAATGATGCTCGGGGTGAACAGGTTGGGGTTGATGTTTCTGATGCACCTTTTTGTTTCTAATGATTTAGTTCCTGGGGTTATCAATGAACCCACAGTTTCATCCCAGAGGTCATCTCAACATCGTACCATTTCTACTCGATATTCACCTGATGAGTATGTGCTCCTCACTGAAAGGGAAGAACCAGAATCTTTTGATAAGACAATGGAAAGTGAACATAAAGACAGATGGGTTGCGGCAATGGATAACGAAATGACATCATTGCATGATAACCATACTTTTGAGCTGGTGAAGTTACCGATAGGTAAGAGAGCTTTGCAAAATTGGTGGATTTATCGGATTAAAAATGAAAAATCATGTTTTGTTCCACAATACAAGGCGAGGTTGGTTGTTAAAGGCTTCCGTCAGAAGAAAGGTATTGATTTTGATGAGATTTTCTCACATGTTGTCAAAATGTCTTCCATTTGGGTTCTTGGTTTGGCTGCTAGTTTGGATCTGAAGATTGAGTTGATGGATGTGAAGACAGCTTTCTTCCATGGAGATTTAGAGGAGGAGGTTTATATAGAGCAACCAGAAGGTTTTGTTGAAACAGGTAACGAGAATCATGTCTGCAGGTTGAAGAAGAGTTCCTATGGTTTGAAACAAGCTCTGAGACAGTGGTATAAGAAGTTTGAATCTGTCATTTCTCATCAGGGTTTCAGGAAGACATTTTATGATTATTGTGTTTTTGTTCAGAGATTTATTGATGATGATTTTATTATACTGTTGCTTTATGTTGATGATATGCTCATTGGTGGTCATGATACTTCTAGAATTGACAGATTGAAGAAGGATCTTTGTCAGTCTTTTGCGATGAAAGACTTTGGGCCAGCACGACAGATTTTTGGCATGACAATATCTCGTGAGAGTAAGACCAAGAAATTGTGGTTATCTCAGAAGAGATATATTGAGAAGGTTCTTCAGAGATTTTCTATGGATAGAGCTGAAGTGGTTAGTACTCCTCTTGTTTTACATTTTAAACTCAGTACTAATCAGCCACCTTCTACTAATGAAGAGAGAGAGGTGAGGCAGCACATACCTTATTCATCTGTCGCCAGCTGTTTGATGTATGTTATGGTATGTACTAGACCTAATATAACTCATGCAGTTGGTGTGATCAGTCGTTTTATATTAAATCCAAGTAGAGAGCATTGGAGAGTAGTGAAGTATATATTTCGTTATCTTCGTGGTACTTCTGATCTGAGATTATGTTTTGGCAAAGGAGAACCTATGTTTTGTGGCTTTACAAATTCAGATATGGTAGGGGATATCGATTCAAGAAAGTCTACTTCAGGTTATTTGATCACTTTTGCAGAGGGGGTGTATCTTGGCAGTCTATGTTGCAGAGATGTGTTTTTTTATCTACCACAAAGTTATAGTTTATTGCAGCTACAGAGACTTGCAAAGAATTGTTGTAGATGAAAACTTTTATTCGAGAGCTCAATTTTAATCAGGTCATAAATGTTTTATTTTGTGATAGCCAAAGTGCTATTTGTTTGGGAAAGAATTCTACTTTTCATGACAGGTCGAAACATATCGATGTTTGGTATCATTGGATCTATAATGTCCTTGATTCAAGACAGTTAGAGCTTGAAAAGATCCACACTGATGACAATGAGTCAAACATGTTGACCAAGAGTTTACCCGAAAAAAAAATTGAGACTTGCCTACTGATTGCAGGGTTGGCGATGATCCCCAGTTGAGTCGGAGGATGAGTTTGTTGGGGCGTCTCCTCGTATGGCTATATAGATATATTTGATATCTTTGACAAGATATATCTGATATCTTTGAGAAAATATTTTGATATCTTTAAGGAGATATGAGATATCTTTCAATAAATACATGAGATATCATGTGACAACTCTCCTATACATATGAGATGTGTGGTTCTTCTCTCTTATGTTGTTGGAGGCAGTGCAGTTGCGTTTTCAAGGAGCGGTTTTCAAATCTGCAACCAGTGGAACTACTCTAATCTGATCGGCTTTCATCTGCGGTGGTTTTTGATCTGATCCCGGTGTTTTTTCATCTGCACTTTTGTTCGGACATCGATCTTCTGCTTTCACGGTCAAATCTATTTGGATTTCTTTAGCAGGCTGCATTCTTCATTTCAGGCTACATTCAGACTGCATCTAGACTCTAACTTTGATCTACTATTTTTATGAGTATTACTTTTGAGATCTCTTCCATTTTTTTGGAGTCTCTACCGTGTAATTACCCCCTAGACTTAGGTTTACAACTTTCCATAAAATATATGTATTTTTCAAATTTAATCATGTTCGTCCCATCAAGCTTTATCGATTAAGTGACTCAGACGAACATATATATCCGCTGAGGAACATACATGACCATTCCAACCTGGGTGATATTCCAACAAAGACTTCTATTTTAAAAAACTTTAAATAAAACATTTCAAATATTTTAAAAACTATTTAAAATCCAACATAGGGTCATGAACTTGTCTTGTTAAATTATTGTGAAAATGTTAAACCTTTTTAAAAATAGTCCTAAAAATAAAAATTTATTGTTTTGTGCTATCATATTGACGTGATTTTATATTTGCTGCATATTGATATTAAATATTAAATTTCTATGTTTTTTTAAATATTATTTTTTCCATATATTAATTTGCAACGGCTATTATTGCCGTGGCATAATTTTTTTTTTTTTTACTGCGATTTAAACAGTTGCAATTCCTTTTAAGGTTTTTTTGAAATTATTATTAATTTCAAAAATAAATGCCAACAAAATAATTATACAAATGCGGCAAATATATATCAATCAAATTAATTATAATACAATATAATAAACATGGGTTAATTATGCGTATTATATATCATATTGTGAAAATGGGAATAATTGTAGTATTTAATAGAAATCGAATGAAAGGTCTCAATATTCGAAACCTGCGGAGCCTAATCCGACAAGGAAAAGCATAATAACATTTTATTTTACTATATTATTTAAAACATTTCTACCCCTGAAGTTGTCAAAAGTTGTGGCTGCCTTCGTTATAAACAATAATAAATAATAATGGTATTATATAATATTCATTTTTAAAATAATTCATATTACATAAAACATCACAAAAAAATATACAAATACAAATCTATATTAATGTAACTAGAAAAAATATAGTATCAAAAATTATTATTTAGATTAAAAAATAAATAGTATATGGTTTTTTTTTAAAAAAATTACAACGTGATATTTTTATTTTTAATAATTAAAAAGCGTTAATCAATCAAGTTTAAAATAATAATAAAATGACCTTTTTGACTTGCAGTGCAGTATTTGTGATGGGAAGGTCAAGCATGTGGGGCTATTTATTCTTATTTTATCACTAAATTAAATTGACTTTGTACCAAAAAAGGCGTTGATTTTTGAAAGACAAATTATGATTTTTTTTATTTTATATTTATAATAATACGATTCTTCCTATGGCTCTTTCTTCGAGGGCTGGGCGCCGCACCTACGCCGCTTTTCAATATTTTTTACTTCAAAAAATAATATAATTAATATTAAATTTCATCCGACCTTCCACGTGTCGGAACCGGAGCAACGGTGGCGATATATTTATTTAATCGGTGTTATGTTTTATAAACGGATTTTTAAATTTAAAATTAAAATTTTAAATGATTTCAATCAATGATTGTGATTTTTTTTATTTTTTAAGAAATTGTTTTTTGTTACAAGTTAAATAATTATATTATAATAACCATATTTTTGGAAGCGCAGGTATTTATGGTTGACTTGGGGGAGAAATCGTGTCACTTGACAGTTGATACGACTGGTGAGGTGGGGAACGTTTTTGGCTGACCGTAGACCAAATAGGAAGGGAATAATCCACGCCTTTTAAAAAAGTGACTTTTATAAAACAATTTGCCTTTCCAATTTTAGGTTTTTCTCTATATTATTCACAATTATTTATTTACATATTTTATATGTTAATATTTATTTACATATATTATAATATATACATGAATATATATTTGTTTTGGAGGTATTCATAGTATTTTTTTACCTTGAAAAAACATTAATCAGGGTTTTCCGTGTGGGTTCTAGGCGAATGACGTCGTGACCAACAGATTTAAATCGTAGATTACTTGACTTGTTTAAACATCGGAACCGGAAGGCGACCATCATCAAATGTAATTTATAATTAATTTATAAACAAATCTAGAATCATCATAACTTGTAATTCTTTCTTCGTTGTGATCTGAGTGACTCGATCTCGTCGTACCGTCGCTGCGTTGCACGATTCAAGTGCAAAATCTCTATAGCATTGATTCACATGTGCATCGCAATTTCTAAACATCGTCGTAAAATCATTAAGTGTTGGCACAGTCGATCCTGATCGCTTGCATCGTTTATGGTTGATCGCAATAGAATTCTCTTCGAGGACAATGAATTCTTGGTGTTCTTTCGATGACTTGAGAGAGGAGGAGGATAAAACACGTTCTAGATCTCTAGAACTCTCTTTAGGATTTGAGAGAGTTCCTCTATATATATTGTGCAAAACGAATTTCTTTTAGGAAATAAATATAACAAGATATATATTAAGTTTAGGGTTGCCTATTTGCATATAAGCCCCCCCACCAATTCCTTAATTATTAGTGAACCCCATGTCTTAATAATAATATAATTATTATTCTCTTGATATGTGTATCACCTAAGAATAAATAAATATCATTTGTATCATTTACAACCAGGCCATTACATTCGGTTCGGTTATCCTCATCAATATTCACCGCACCTTGAATAATGACTATTTATTTAATAAATAAATATCACTTCATTATTAATCGATAAATATAATAAATATCATATTTTTAAAATCTTGAAAATAAATATTTATTATTATTTAATTCACATATTATTTCAAATAACTCGTGATTAAATATTGACGGTCAACCAAATTTGAATAAATATTAAAGCATAAAGTAGAAATAATATTTATTATAACTTGTTAAATTCAATATTGAATCTAACTGAGATTCCGGATACACTTAGTGTGTGACCCTCTAGACCACTTTTTCGGTGGCAATATGTGGAGATGCTTAAAGTTCAAGGTTAACATCTAACAACATACCAAGATACTCATAGAGAAAGAAGTTAATGTCGCAACGACATACAAACTCCTATGAACGCCCACTGTATAATATAACCCATTTATCGCGATATCTCTAATCAAATAAGTTATATACTGGCATCATCAACCTATGTGCTTGACGTCTTTTTCTTTGACTTTCCAAAAATGAAATTGCCAACATAACACCATGACTATGGATTTATCCAGGCGGTTCCATTCCCATCAAAGAGACTGAGATATCAACTTATGTCAAGGAACAAAAGAGATAAATCATTTCATGTGTTATCCAATAACGCGACATGACTCGTGACATACCCAACGTATCATACTTCACAGTGAGCATATATCGTCACAGTTTTTATCAATACATCAAAGTATGTGACTTATGACATTCATTAATGATAATTTTAAAGTCTATAGATCAATACATATATCCACAAATAGGAACATATAATGACACTTATAAATGTGGATTTCTTACTAGTGGATCTCGCTCTCATAATCACATGCTTTGGAAATTACCAAGGGTGCACACCATGAGAGGGCGCCTCAAAGTACTATGAGTCTCCACCCTCATTGTATCATTTGTGTCCCATCAAATGAAATCATCTGACTATAGAACATATATTCAAGAATACTACCCTGACACCAACATGTTCTCATCATAGCGGGGAACTACTATGACCTTTCAGCATGACATATATTCTTAGGACATTATCACATACTATGTAATGCAGATGAACAATCATGATGTGATAGGAAACTTTATTAATATTCAAGACAATGAATACAAGTAATAAACAAGTACTAGAAGTTGGTGATATGACACTAACTCCAATAGACCCCCACTTACACTAGAGTCAACGGTTAACGACATTCAGTCCACTAGCTCTCACATGATACTCATGCTTTTGTTGAGATAGAGTCTTCATCAAGGGATCTATCACGTTTTCCTCAATGGATACTCTGCTCACTGCAACTTCACCTCATCAAAAAAAATCTCTCAGGAGATGAAACTTCTAAATTATATGCCTGGTCCTTTGATGTGGCCTTGACTCTTTCGAAAGAGCCATCATTGCAGTGTTATCATAGTAAATTGTGATAGGGTCTTGACTGCTAGACACTACATCAAACTCTTGGAAAAGGTTGCAAATCCAAACCGCTTTCTTGGCCTCATCAGAAGCCACAATATACCCGAACTCCATTATAGAATCGATAAAAACTAGCCGCTTTAAACTCTTCCAGCTCACAACTCCTCTATTGTGACTGAATACATATCCTGACCATGATTTTAGATCATTATGATATATCTGAAAGCTAGCATCTATATAACCCCTAATGACCAGAGCTTCATCTCCTCTATACACCAGAAACATATCCTTAGTTTGCCTTGAATACTTAAGGATAGCCTTAACAACAGTTCAATGTTGTTCACATGGATCAACTTGATATCTACCTACCATGCTCAAAGCACTGGCAACATTAAGCCTTATACATAACACGACATGCATGATAAATCCTATCACAAAAGTGTATTAGATCTTATTTATTCTCTCTCTTTTTAGCTATGTTTGAGGAAAATCTTCTTGGAAATATGTATACCATATGACATTAGAACCAATCCCCTCATGGATTGTTCCACACTGAACCTCTTCAGTGTCTGGTCAATGTATGTACTTTAACTTAGTCCAAAAAGCCTATTTGATTTATCATGCGTGATCTTGATCCCTAGAATGCAGGCTGCTTCACCTAAGTCCTTCATGGAGAAACACTTTCTCAACCATGCCTTAACATATTATAAGACTGGTATCTCGTTTCCAATTACTAATATGTCATCAACATATACTACTAAGAAAATGATCATACTCCCACTACACTGCTTGTAAACTCATGGATCACATTCACTCTTAATGAAACCAAATTTATTTATAGCTTCATCGAATCAAATGCTCCCTGACCTATATGCTTGATTTAATCCATAAATGGATCTTTATAACTTCCATACCTTTTTGACATTTCCTGGAGTCACAAACCCTTCTAGTTGTGTCATATTCACATCTTCCTCAAGTTTCCCATTAAGGAAAATAGTTTTGACATCCATATGCCAAATCTCACAGTCATGGTAAGTTGCTATAGTAAAGAAAATTCTAATAGATTTAAGCATGGTGACTGGAGAAAATATTTCGTTATAGTATATACCCTAACATTATGTCAATCCTTTAGCCACTAGCTGTGCTTTATAGTTACTAACCTAGCCTTCCATATCTAGCTTTCTCCCGAATACCCATTTGCACCCAACGAGCTTTACAACTATCGGAAGATCTTCAAAAACCCACACATGGTTTTGGTACATGGAATCCATATCAGAATTCATGGATTCTTTCCATTTTGCATCTTCTAAGCTCTTTATTGTCTCCTTGTAGAATAGAGGGTCATTAATGTGAACTAATAGCGAGTCACCATCTTCTATGACTAGAAAACCATATCTTTTTGATTCTCTAACCTCTCTAGTGTTCATATGCAGTACTTGTATTTCAAGAACAAATTCTTCCATAGGGACCTGTGGAATCTATTCCTGCACCAATTCTTGTGTATCTTGTACATCAATTTCATCAAAGTCAATCTTTCTCTAATTATCCTTCTTAAGGATATGCTCCCTCTCGAGAAAGATGATCCGTCTTGATATAGTTACTTTCTTTCCTGAAGGGTTATACATATACTATCCCCTTGTTTCCTTGGGATACCCTATAAAGATACACTTCATGCCCCAAGGTGCTATTTTTTTTACTGAGATAACCTTACTAAACACCTCACAACTCCATGTGTAACATCCTGACTTGGGAGTCGCTAAATGGAGCCCCAAGTCGGTGGATCACATGTCCTCAAGCGAACCTCCCCATACACTAGAGGCTTTCGACTAGAAGAGAGAGTCTATGGTGGTATAGTGGGGAGACTATACCCTCACAATCAGAGTGCCACAACAGTATAAGAAATGGATGAATAAACAACAGAAGAATAATATCAACTAACAATGGAAGGTAAATCATCCAGATAAAATAAACATCAATAGAAATATCTAGACCACATACAAAATGATGTAATGTCATGTCTCTAAATAGAAAGGAACAAAAAATATGACATCAACACACATACATATAGGTATATCAAAAAGACTAAAAAGGCCAGAATACTATCTCCAGATAGCATCCCGAGCCACAACTAAGTCATGTGCTCCCCAACTCCAATGCTAGAATTAATCAAGTATCGACAACCAAATGCTTGACCCTGTCTCTATCTGCACCCATGAAGTCTATTCAGATAAAAATCGGTAGCCCAAACAAGGTTTGAGATATATTCAGTAGGCCACCACCAATGATGTCTATAGAAAATCCAGCCCATGAATATAAACCATAACTATGTGCATGTATAATAGACAATATGTAAAATATATAGAAAGTATAATAGTCCATGATCACAAGCTGTAATAAGAGGAGGCTATAACAGGTGAGCATCAATATATAAGAAGTGTATAAAACATGTAGTAACTGGCTCAGCATACACCACATATGAATAAAGTATCAGACTTACACGGGTTAGGTCCTAAGGTGATAGCCATGGCAACCTATATTTGGAGATGAAGATATACACTGAAGTCGCAAGTTCCATACCATAAATAATCATACCTAGGGGTGGCAGGTGCCATACCTTGATCCCCTAGTCAGTGCCATACCGTAAATAATCACACCTAGGGGTCATGGGTGCCATGCCTCGATCCCCTAGTCGGTGTTATACCGTTATACAATAGGGTCCATACCATCATAAGAAATCGATGTCATAATGAGATATCCAATATCAAGTAGGTAATAATAATAACATGACAAGGGCTATGTTAGTGTCCATACCCAATCAAAACCATCTATAAAAAAAAGGCACAAACCAAGAGAAATCCATCTTGTTTCACATTATCATTTAATAATAACCATTTAACCGTTTTAATAACATTTAATAACATGGAAAGGGAGGCATGATCCTATCCAACTATCTCATTTAAGTTTGAAAAATTAGGCTCCCACCAATAGGTGGTGAGCTCACAAACCCAAGGGGTGGTTTTAACATAGGGTGAATATAAGAACTCACCTCAAGGGTGGTTTGGTTTGAGGTTGAAAACTTCCAACCATGATTAGGTGATACAAGGGTGACTGAAATTAGGTGCAATAATTAATTCAAGGCTTATCATTAAATTTAGAAGTAATGAATGGATTTCTGGTATGCAACACAATGAAAATAATTTAATAGAAAAAAAATGTAGAGAAAAGGTATAAAACAAATAATTTATGCCAGTGGTAGAACACTTGTCTAGTATCGACCTTTGGTTTGGTCCAGATCAGAAGAAAATGAAAGAATAGACGAACACTCTAAAAATAGGGCATATTAGATTGCACCAAAATAACTCCATCAATGGGAAGACAAACGATGAAATGATCTAAAGGAATGAAGAGATTACAAGTGGCTAACCAATGTGATAGACATATCCTGAATTGGATTCTAGACGGAATAATGACTTCAAATCCTAGCTTTAGGCTTGAGAGAGCTCAAAAGGGAGGAGAGTAGGCTACTGTCCACTGGAGAAAAAAGAAAGTAGGAGGGTGAGTTAAATAGAAAGAGGGGGGAAACGGTAATTCGCCACTTGGTCTGTCACATAAATGAAATATTTTAAAGGTATTTTTCATTTAATTTATATCCTTTCTTTGTTTTGGGGGTTTTCCATGCATTTTTGAAGGAAATGGTGGGTTTCCAAAATTTGGGCCAACCCGAGAGTCCATTTCCAGTTTTGAAAGTAAATTTTGTTTCTTTAATAACTCCTTCGTTTTTCAACCTTTTTCACCCATTCAACTTCCAAAATTACCTTAATTTAACTATTAAAACCACCAAAGAAATTTGGGCCCCTTAAAAATTCATTAGCATCTTGGATTTGGGTGATCAAATTAGGTATTGGGCCAACCTGAAAGCCCATTTCCATTTTTAAAATGTTTTTTTAATTTTTTCATAAAATATTCATTTTTATCCTTTTTCGGTGATTCCACCTCTCAACTTCTCCCAATGTACGTAGAAACACCCCCAGATTTGTTTCCACCTCTTTGGAGATCTTATAAGTCGAGAATTAGGGCCGAACTTCTCTGGTTCCTAAAATCATCCAGATTTCTCAAGTAAGTGACTATCCTTCTAAGTTCCTTCCTTTTCCTTAAGATTTCTCCCTTTCTTATTGAATCTCCAAATGTCCAGAAGCTATGGCTTCGTACCTATGGTTTCATTTTGAGTTTCTTGGCCCAATCCTCTGGTTTTAGGTTTGATCTCACTCCCTTGTGGTGCGGTGGTGGTGCGATTGAAGTTCCGCACTAGGATTTGCGGTTCTTGACTCTTTTGGTAGGTGATTCCATTGTGCATGAAATTTTTGTGACATAGATTTATGTGTTCATGGTATTTTCATGTTTATTTTATTTGAATGTTTCTGAAAAAATTGGTTTTAGTTGCATTTATAAAGCAAATGAATTTTAAGTTCTAATTTTTGGAGAAATTGGGCGGTTTTCATACAAATATTTTATTGGTTCATTTGGGGATGACCAATAATTACTTAGTGGATTTTATTGAATTGTATTAGGACTTAAAATCATGTTTTGAATGTTTATTCTTTTTGTTTGTTGCTACGAAAGTTTTTTTAAATGGTGTTTGGGAAGCAAATGGGCTTTAAGTGCCATGTTTGTGTGAAAATGGTTTTTTTTAAAGATATAACTTCTTGGTTCACATGGGGCTACCCCAAAACTGAATTGTTGGTTTCATCAAAGGTTATTGAACTGAAATTTTGTTTTGGTGACTTAAAAGTGTGCACATAGTGTGAAAAGTGGATATTTCAAAGAGCTTTGGGTGCAAAACAATGAGATATTTTGAGAGGTTGTTTTATTGAAAATCAAAATGTTTTTTTGTGTGTTTTAAATGGTATAAAGTGTGTATAGCTACTGTATTGTTTGTTTGTGACAATTACTGGTATTTTATATTCAAAAGGATATGTGTTGTTTTCTGAAATTGTTTGAGCACAAAAAGGGGAATCCCAGGTACTTAGGTGGGCATATATGTACTAGTACGGCTAGTGAACCAGATGAGTTGTGTCCCTGTTTCACTGAGAAAATGGATAACTACAACTCTAACTAAAATATGTGGATGATATTTGGGGGACCAATAGGTTATAAGTATGTTCCCTACTAGTGTCTCGTGCATGGGAAAAGATTGTGACTTGGATACTTTACACTGAGGTACGAGGTACATAGGGCCCGAGACTATCTAGTTGCCTAGGGGTATTCCCAGTTTTGGTGCTCATTAGATTTGTGGTATTTACCCTTGTATTGGGGTGTTTTTGGAAGTAATTTACAGTATCTCACATGTCTATTTAAATTTATGAACATTCTGAAATTTTTAGCTTGAAAACTGCTATCAATTGAAAGTTGTATTTCTTGGATTTTATCACTGCTTTTCTTTGCGTATTAAAACTGCTTGCTTTTTAACATTGTATTGCATTATATTTGGAATAATTGGGTGGTATCCTATTGGGATTAGGATCAAACCCTACTTACACCCCTTGGGTGTAAGTATAATTGGTTATGTTTGACTCAGGTAAAGGAAAGGCCAAGGGTGACGGTGGTTCAGGGTGTTAGTCCCTATCGCTGGGGCAGAGTTGTGGAGACGGCTTGTGGGTGATGACCCCCTTGTTGTGTGGAGTCCTTGGGGATGTCTTGCTGTTGTAATTATTTGTATTTGGACCACTTGTGGTGTCTTTAAACAAATGTATTCAGATCTGGTTTTGTTAAGAATTTTTTAGCATGAAAATTTTAGATTCTTATTATTGATTGTTTTTTATGTTTTATGTTTTCATACTCGGGTAAATCGTTCCCAAACCAAATTTTTTGATACCCGGTAACTTGTGCCAGCCCGTGGGGATAGGGTACACCCTTCGGGCCTTGTCACGGGCTAGGTTTGGTGCTGGTATTGGTGGTGACCAGATCCGGTTCGTGACAAAATGGTATCAAAGGAGGTTAAAGTTTTTGGGTTATATTGCTATTTTGGGATGAGTCGGGATAGACAGGAGCTAGGAATGTCATGGATCGGGGTTTTGGTTGTGAGTAGGGTGCCTGACCTGCACCTCTCATGGTAGAACTTGAGTCACCAGGGGATGTTGGAATTTACAGATTAACTTCACTTCCAGGTGAGACATGTGGGCTACAGACCACATGTGGACATCAGGCAGATGTGGAGTAGTTGTTTCTTTTATTACTGAAATGTGTTTAGTTTATTTATATTTGATGTATTTTATTACAATTTTCATAATTGTGGTATTGAATATTGTTTTGTGACTGTTGCATTTTGTAGCAACATGCCTCCTCGGAAAGCTCCCACGCGCCCACAGGAGGAAGCTGGAGAGAGTTCTCCCACACCGATTGATCAGAGGCTCGTGGAGGGTATGGTTCGGGCTATCCAAGATTTGGGACAGGGACCATCTCCTGCTCCTATTCCTTTTAGGGAAGAAGAGACAGGCCCTAGAAAAGATAAAGCACAAGAGTTTCTGAAAAACAAGCCTCCTACCTTCCGAGGTAGCTCAGAACCCCAGGAAGCAGAAGAATGACTCGAGAAGATCAAGCGTATGTTTGAGTTCCTGGAAACACCCGAGGAGATCAGGGTGAAGTGTACCTCCTTTATGTTAGAGGGTCCCAGCCGTAAGTGGTGGGAGTCCATGCTTCAGGCTAGAAAGAATGAGCAGATGCGCTGGGGAGATTTCAAGGCTGTCTTCAATGAACAGTACTGCCCTGAGGTGTTGGCTTATGCTAGGTCTAGAGAGTACATGGAAATTATTCAAGGTAATCTATATGTGATGGAGTATGCCAACTGTTTCGCTGAGTTGGTTCGGTATGCTCCAGAAATTGTCTCTAATGAGCAGGCGAAGACCCAGAGGTTTGAGAAAGACTTGTGACCAGAGATATACTCCCAAGTGTTCTTGTTTAAGCTGATGACCTATGCTAAGCTCGTTGATCGGGCGTGCATGGTGGATATTGATAGGAAAGGTAGGGCTGATTTCTATGGTTCAGTATCAGCAGTGGGAAGTGGCAGCTCCTCATAGAAGAAAAGGAAGTGGGATGATCATGTGAATAAAGGATGTGGCAGTTCAGGCCACTATTCCAGGCAGTTTTCTTCTACGGCTTCTGATGAGAGATCGGTCATGTTCCACCAGTATGGGAAGCCCGGGCACATCCGACCAGCATGTTCACTTCCTCCGAAGCCTTGTTACTAGTGTGGTGGTATGTGGCATTTTCAGCGTTTCTGTGGTGTGACACGTCCACTTCCGAGTGGGGCTGGGTCAGTGGCTTCAAGAGGAGTGCCAGCACTGTCTGATCCATCGAGGACTGGGGGATCTCGATTTGGAAGAAGTGGTGGTAGGGCTGGGTCATCTTCTGGGCAGAGCCAGTTCAGGGCACAACCACATACTAGTGTTCGTCTTCAGGCAGAGACCGGACATCTCCATGCGGTGGATCAGGAACCAGCATGATTAGAGGCGGGACCATCGACAGTTCGAGGTACCGTTTTGATCGCATCTTCTATAGATGATGCTATTTTTGATACTGGTGCCTCTGTTTCATTCATTTCTTCCCATTTTGTGGAAATGCTGAATTTTCTAACTGATTTGATTTCTTTCGCGATGGAGTTGGTGACACTTCTGGGAAAGAAGGAGTAGGGTCTCAGGTGCCCATCATGTGTGCTTTCTATGTCAGGGGTCGAGATGGAGTGGGACCTCTTGGTCTTAGATATAGACCTTTTTGATGTCATACTCGGTATGGGCTGGCTAGTACACTTCCAGGCACACATCGATTGCTACAGACGACGTGTGATTTTCACGGCACTTGATGGGAGTCGTCAGATTTTTTTGTGGAGAATGGGATCCTTGGTCAGGTCGCAAAGGGCCTCCACTCCCAGAGTTGGGAAGTTTTATCTTCCAGTTATCTTCGCTCGTGATAGAGGATGGTCTTTCCCCTTAAGGTGCACTATCTCATGTAGTGAATGAGTTTCCAAAGGTATTCCCGGATGATTTTTCAGGTTTTCCCCCGGAGTAGGATGTGGAGTTTTCGATTAATCTGGCACTAGGAACACAACCGATATCTCTTACCTCTTATCACATGGACCCCACCGAGTTGAGCGAATTAAAGATACAGCTGGATGACTTATAATCAAAATGATTCATTCTCCTGAGCGTCTCTCCTTGGGCCGCTCCTGTGTTGTTTGCGAAAAAGGCTAATGGATCCCTCTGGTTGTGCATTGACTACCAGAAGCTGAATAAGGTAACAATTAATAATAAATACCCTTTTCCCAGAATAGATGATTTGTTCGATCAGTTGAAGGGGGAAAAGTGGTTCTCAAAGATAGATCTACGTTTGGGGTATCATCAACTTCGGGTGAAAGAGTCAGATATCCCAAAGACAACCTTTCGAAGCAGGTATAACCACTTTGAGTATTTGATCATGCCCTTCAGATTGACTAATGCTCCAGTGGTCTTTATGGCACTCATGAATAGGGTGTTTCATCAGTATCTTGATTCCTTTGTTGTGGTGTTCGTGGATGACATTCTGGTATACTCTAGCTCTGAGGAGGAACACGAACATTACTTGAGGATCATTTTGGGTACATTACGGGATCACCGCCTCTATTAAAAGATGTCAAAGTGCACTTTCTGGATCAGGGAGGTGAGATTTCTAGGGCATGTGATCTCAGAGCATGAAGTTTCAGTGGACCTCGAGAAAATTAGTGCGGTCATGTCGTGGGAGAAACCGAAGAATGTGTTCGAGATCAAGAGTTTTCTTGGCTTGGATGGTTATTACAGGCGATTCGTTCGGGATTTCTCTCAGCTTGCTTCACCGATGACCGCCCTCACCCTGAAAAGGGTGAAGTTTGTATGGGGTCCAGAATGCCAGGCGTCGTTCGAGGAGCTGAAGAGGCGGTTGACTACCGCCCCGTGCTGATTTTTCCAGAGGCTGGAAAGGGATATGTGGTCTATTTTGATGCTTCAGGTATGGGTCTTGGGTGCGTGCTTATGCAGGATGATCATGTGGTCGCGTATGGATCTCACCAACTTCGACCACACGAAAATAACTACCCGACCCATGACTTGGAGTTAGCAGCGGTGATGCATGATTTGAAGACATAGCATCACTACCTCTTTGGGGAGAAGTTTTTGGTCTACTCTGATCACAAAATCTTGGCTTATATCTTCTCATAGAAGGACATCAACTTGCGGCAGCGTCGCTGGATCGAGTGCTTGCAGGGGTTTGACTTTGAAATTGTCTATACCCCTGGAAAGGGTAATGTAGTGGCCAACGCCTTGAGCAGAAGGGTTCCAGTGCTGGCTTTGAGGAAGTCCAGTGATGAGTGGACATTGATGGGGCTCTTTTCTCAGATGCATGTGGAGACCAGGGAACACAGTGGAGGGGCATTCTTGGCGAGCGTCCAGTTGACTCCTTCTCTGTTGGAGTTGATTCAGTGGGAACAACCCAGTGATGATCTTTGTCAGTGGTCAAAGTAGTTTCTTCATGGTGGGGAGACATCCTCTGATTGGTCGTCGTCTCCTGAGGGCATCTTGTGCTTCAAGGGCCGTTCAGTAGTGTCGTTATCTCTGCGGAAGGTGGTGATGCAGGATAGCCACCAGTCTCAGTGGTCTGTCCATCCGGGTGCCACTAAGATGTATTATGATGTCCATTGGCAGTTTTGGTGGTTTGGTATGAGATGAGACATAGCGGACTTTGTTTCGAGATGCTACACATGCCATCAGGTGAAAGCAGAGCACTAAAGGCCTTCCAGTTTGCTCCAACCACTACCCATTCCTACCTGGAAGTGGGACAAGGTCACCATGGACTTCATTGTTGGATTAAATCGTACACCTCGAGGTAAGAATAGCATTTGGGTGGTGATTGATCATCTGACCAAATTAGCCCACTTCATTCCGATAAAAGATACAACTAAAGTGGATGAGTTGGGCCATTTGTATCTTCAGGAAGTGGTGAGACTCCATGGTGTACCATCAGCAGTTGTCTCAGATAGAGACCCCCACTTCACTTCTCGATTTTGGGAAGGCCTTCAGAAGGTCTTGGGGTCTCAGATTAAGATGAGCATGACATACCACCTTCAGACGGATGGTCAGACAGAGCGGGCAAATCAGATTTTGGAGGACATGCTTCGTGCATGTGTCCTGAACTTTGGAGGTTCTTGGGATAGCCATTTGGGATTGGTTGAGTTTTCTTATAATAATAGTTACCAATCCTCGATTCGAATTACCCCTTTTGAGGCGCTCTATGGTCGGCCATGCCGGTCTCCCCTATGTTGGGCTGAGGTAGGAGAGACTTCACTGTTGGAGCCGAGCCTTGTGCAAGAGACTTCTGAGAAGGTCAAGTTGATCAGGCAACACTTATTGAAAGCTCAAATTTGTCATAAATCTTATGCTGGCTAGAGGCGTCTATACCTAGAGTTTTCTATGGGTGACAGGGTATTCTTGAAAGTGGCCCCTCGTCTGGGCCATCGTCAATCGGGGAAGCAAGGTAAGCTGACGCCGCGGTATGTTGGCCCCTTTGAGATCACCGAGCGTATTGGAAAGGTGGAATATAGGTTGTCCTTACCTTCTCAGTTGACGTCCATCCATGATGTCTCCCACGTCTCTCAGTTGAAGAAATACAACTCGGATCTGTCCCATATGTTGAGTTGGGAAGAACTGGTGATAGAGCCTGACTTGTCTATTGTTGAGAGGCCGGTGAAAATAGTGAACTCCCAAGAGAAGATAATTCGAGGGAATTCCATTCCATTAGTTTGGGTTCTATGGCAGCATGGGAATGATACACATGAGATATGGGAGCGAAAGTCATGGGTCGAGGAAGAGTACCCGTTCTTGTTTTCCAATCAAACTTCATGTTGACTTTCCGGGGTGGAAAGTATTTATGGTGGGGAGAATTGTCACATACATGAAATATTTTAAAGGTATTTTTCATTTAATTTACATCATTGATTTGTTTTGGGGGTTTTACATGCATTTTTGAAGGAAAATGGTGGGTTTCCAAAATTTGGGCCAACCCGAGAGCCCATTTCCAGTTTTGAAAGTAAATTTTGTTTCTTTAATAAATCCTTCGTTTTTCAAACTTTTCACCCATAAAACTTCCAAAATGACCTTAATTTAACTATTACAACCACCAAAGAAATTTGGGCCCCTTAAAAATTCATTAGCATCTTGGATTTGGGTGATCAAATTAGGTATTGGGCCAACCCGAAAGCCCATTTCTAGTTTTAAAATGTTTTTTTAATTCTTTCATAAAATATTCATTTTTTATCCTTTTTTGGTGATTTAACCTCTCACCTTCTCCCATTGTATCTATCCGAACCCACAGATTAGTTTCCCCCTCTTTGGTGATCGTATCAGTCGAGAATTAGGGCCTAACTTCTCCGGTTGCTAAAATCGTCTAGATTTCTCAAGTAAGTGACTATCCTTCTAAGTTCCTTTCTTTTACTTAAGTTTTTTCCCTTTTTTCTTGAATCCTCAAATGTCCAAAATCTAGGGATTTATACCTATGGTTTAATTTTGAGTTTTTTGGTCCAATCCTACGGTTTTAGGTTTGATCTCACTCCCTTGTGGTGCAGTGGTGGTGCGGTTGAAGTTCTGCACTAGGATTTGCGGTTCTTGACTATTTTGATAGGTGATTCCATTGTGCATGCAATTTTTGTGACATAGCTTTCCGTGTTCATGTTATTTTAATGTTTATTGAATTTTAATGTTTCTGAAAAAATTTGTTTTAGTTTCATTTATAAAGAAAATGAATTTTAAGTTCCAATTTTTGGAGAAATTGGGCGGTTTTCATACAAATCTTTTATTGGTTCATTTGGGGCTGACCAATAATTACTTAGTGGATTTTATTGAACTGTATTAGGACTGAAAATCATGTTTTGAATGTTTATTCTTTTTTTATTGATGCGAAAGTTTTTTTAAATGGTGTTTGGGAAGCAAATGGGCTTTAAGTGCCATGTTTGTGTGAAAATGTGTTTTTTTAAAGATATAACTTCTTGGTTCACATGGGGCCACCCAAAAACTGAATTGTTGGTTTCATTAAAGGTTATTGAACTGAAATTTTGTTTGGGTGGATTAAAAGTGTGCACATAGTGTGCAAAGTGGATATTTCAAAGAGCTTTGGGTGCAAAACAATGGGATATTTTGAGAGGTTGTTTTATTGAAAATCAAAATGTTTTGTTGTGTGTTTTAAATGGTATAAAGTGTGTATAGCTACTGTATTGTTTGTTTGTGACCATTAGTGGTGTTTTATATGTAAAAGTATGTTTTCTGTTTTCTGAAATTTTTTGAGCACAAAAAGGGGAATCCCGGGTACTTAGGTGGGCAGATATGTACTAGTACGGCTAGTGAATCAGATGGGTTGTGTCCCTATTTCACTGAGAAAATGGATAACGACAACTCTAACTAAACTATGTGGATGATATTTGGGGGACCACTAGGTTATGGGTATGTTCCCTACTAGTGGATCGTGCATGGGAAAGGATTGTGACTTGGATACTTTACACCGAGGTACGAGGTACATAGGGCCCGAGACTATCTAGTTGCCTAGGGGTGTTCCCGGTTTTGGTGCTCATTGGATTTGTGGTATTTACCCTTGTATTGGGGTGTTTTTGGTAGTAATTTACAGTATCTCACATGTATATTTAAATATGTGAACATTCTGAAATTTTTAGCTTGAAAACTATTATCAATTGAAAGTTGCATTTCTTGGATTTTATCACTGCTTTTCTTTGCATATTAAAACTGCTTGCTTTTTAACATTGTATTGCATTCTATTTGGAATAATTGAGTGGTATCCTATTGGGCTTAGGCTCAAACCCTACTTACACACCTTGGGTGTAATTAAACTTGGTTATGTTTGACTCAGGTAAAGGAAAGGCCAAGGGTGATGGCGGTTCAGGATGTTAGTCCCCATCGCTGGGGCGGAGTTGTGGAGACAGTTTGCGGGTGATGACCCCCTTGTCATGTGGAGTCACTGGGGATGTCTTTATATTGTAATTATTTGTATTTGGACCACTTGTGGTGTCTTTAAACAAATTTATTCAGATCTGGTTTTGTTAAGAATTGTTTAGCATCAAAATTTCAGATTCTTATTATTGATTATTTTTTAATGTTTTATGCTTTCATACTCGGGTAAATCATTCCCAAACCAAATTTTTTGATACCCGGGAATTTGTTCCAGCCCGTGGGGATAGGGAATGCCCTCCGGGCCTTGTCATGGGCTGGGTTTGGTGCTTGTATTGGTGGTGACTAGATCCGATTCGTGACAAAATGGTATCAGAGGAGGTTAAAGTTTTTGGGATATATTGCTATTTTGGGATGAGTCGGGATAGACAGGAGATAGGAATGTTAGGGATTGGGGTTTTGGTTTTGATTAGGGTTCCTGGCCCGCACCTCTCATGGAAGACCTTGAGTCACTAGGGGATGTTGGAATTTACGAATTGAATTCACTTCCAGGTGAGACGTGTGGGCTGCAGACCACATGTGGACATCAGACGGATGTGGAGTAGTTGTTTCTTTTATTACTGAAATGTGTTTAGTTTATTTATATTTGATTTATTTGATTAAAATTTTCAGAATTGTGGTATTGACTATTGTTTTGTGACTGTTGCATTTTGTAGCAGCATGCCTCCTCGGAAAGCTCCCATGCGCCAACAGGAGGAAGCTAGAGAGTGTTCTCCCACACCGATTGATCAGAGGCTCGTGGAGGCTGTGGTTCGGGCTATCCAAGATTTGGGACAGGGACCAACTCCTCCTCCTATTCCTATTAGGGAAGAAGAGACATGTCCTAGAAAAGATAAATCACAAGAGTTTCTAAAAAACAAACCTCCTACCTTCCGAGGTAGCTCAGATCCCCAAGAAGCATAAGAATGGCTTGAGAAGATCGAGCGTATGTTTGAGTTCTTGGAAACACCCGAGGATCTCAGGGTGAAGTGTTCCTCCTTTCTGTTGGAGGGTCCTAGCTGTAAGTGGTGGGAGTCAGTGTTTCAGGCTGGGAAGAATGAGCAGATGTGCTGGGGAGATTTCAAGGCTGCCTTCAATGAATAGTACTACCCTGAGGTGTTGGATTATGATAGGTCTAGAGATTTCATGGAACTTCTTCAGGGGAATCTATTTGTGATGGAGTATGCCAACCGTTTCGCTGAGTTGGTTCGGTATGCTTCAGAAATTGTCTCTAATGAGCAGGCGAAGGCCCAGAGGTTTGAGAAAGGATTGCGACCAGAGATATACTCCTAGGTGTTTTTGTTTAAGCTGAGGACCTATGCTGAGGTCATTGATCGGGAGTACATGGTGGAGATTGATAGGAAAGGCAGGTCTAGTTTCTAAGGTTCAGTATCAGTAGTGGGAAGTGGCAGTTCCTTAGAGAAGAAAAGGAAGCAGGATGATTATGTGAATAAAGGAGGTGACAGTTTAGGCCAGTCTTCCAGGCAATTTTCTTCTGTGTCTTCTGATACGAGATCGATCATGTGCCACCAGTGTGGGAAGCCCGGGAACATCTGAACAACATGTTCACTTCCTCCAAATACTTGTTACCAGTGCGGTGGTATGGGGAATTTTCAGCTTTTCTGTGGTGTGGCACGTCCACTTCCGAGTGGGGCTGGGTCAATGGCTTCAAGAAGAGTGACAACATAGTCTGAGCTGTCGAGGAATAGGGGATCTCGATTTGGAAGCCATGTTGGTTGGTCTGGGTCATCTTCTAGGAAGATCCAGTTCAGGGCACAACCATAGACTAGCGGTCGTCTTCAGGTAGAGACCAGATATCTCCATGCGGTGGATCAGGCACCAGCAGGATCATAGGCGGGACCGTCGACAGTTAGAGGTACCATTTTTATCGCATCTTCTATAGATACTGCTCTTTTTGATACTGGTGCCTCTGTTTCATTCATTTCTGCCCGTTTTGTGGACATCTTGAATTTTCCAACTGATTTTATGTCTTTCGTGATGGAGTTGGTGACACCGCTGGGAAAGAAGAAGGAGCAGGGTCTCAGGTGCCCGTGATGTGCGCTTTCTGTGTCAGGGGTCGAGATGGAGTGGGAACTCTTGGTCTTAGATAAGGACCTTTTTGATGTCATACTCGAGATGGATTGGCTAGTACACTTCCAGGCACACATCGATTGCTACAGACGGTGTGTGATTTTCACGGCACCTGATGGGAGTCATCAGGTTTTTCGTGGAGAATGAGATCCTCGATCAGGTCGCGCAGGGCCTCCACTCCCAGAGTTGGGAAGTGTTATCTTCCGGTTATCTTCACTCGTGATATAGGATGGTCTTTCCCCTGAAGGTTCACTACCTCATGTAGTGAATGATTTTTCGGAGGTATTCCCGGATGATTTTTTCAGGTTTTCCCCAGGAGCAGGATGTGGAGTTTTTGATTGATCTGGCATCGGGAACACAACCGATATCTCTTCCCTCTTATCGCATCACCCCCATAAAGATGAGGGAATTAAAGATACAGTTGGATGACTTAGAATCCAAAGGATTCATTTGCCCGAGCGTCTCTCCTTGGGCTACTCCTGTGTTGTTCGCGAAAAAGGATGATGAATCCCTCCGGTTGTGCATTGACTACCAGAAGCTGAATAAGGTAAAAATTAAGAATAAATACCCTTTGCCCAGAATATATGATTTGTTCGATCATTTGAAGGTGGAAAAGTGGTTTTCAAAGATAGACCCGCGTTCGGGGTATCATCAACTTCGAGTGAAAGAGTCAGATATCCCAAAGATAGCCTTTTGAAGTAGGTACGACCACTTTGATTATTTGGTAATTCCCTTCGGATTGACTAATGATCCAGCGGTGTTTATGGAACTCATGAACAGGGTGTTTCATCAGTATCTTGATTCCTTTGTTGTGGTGTTTGTGGATGATATTCTGGTATACTCTAGCTCTAAGGAGGAACACAAACATCACTTAATGATCATTTTGGGTACATTACGGTATCACCGCCTCTATTCAAAGTTGTCAAAGTGCACTTTCTGGATTAGGGAGGTGAGATTTCTGGGGCATGTGATCTCAGATAATGAAGTTTCAATGGACCTTAATAAAATTAGTGCGGTCATGTCATGGGAGCAACCGAAGAATGTGTTCGAGATCAGGAGTTTTCTTGGCTTGGCTGGTTATTACAGGCGATTTGTTCGGGATTTCTCTCAGCTTGCTTCATCGATGACCACCCTCACCCGGAAAGGGGTGAAGTTTGTATGGGGTCTAGAATTCCTGGCGTCGTTCGAGGAGTTGAAGAGGCGGTTGACTACCGCCCCCGTGCTGATTTTTCCAGAGGCTGGAAAGGGATATGTGGTCAATTGTAATGCTTCAGGTATGGGTCTTGGGTGCGTGCTTATACAGGATGATCACGTGGTCGCGTATGGATCTCGCCAACTTCGACCACATGAAAAGAACTACCCGACCCATGAATTGGAGTTGGAAGCGGTGATGCATGCTTTCAAGACATGGCGTCACTACCTCTTTGGGGAGATGTTTGTGGTCTACTCTGATCACAAAAGCTTGGCTTATATCTTCTCGCAGAAGGACCTCAACTTGAGGCAGCGTCGCTGGATCAAGTACTTGCAGGGGTTTGACTTTGACATTGTCTATACCCCAGGCAAGGGTAATGTAGTGGCCGATGCCTTGAGCAGAAGGGTTCCAGTGCAGGCTTTGAGGAAGTCCAGTGATGAGTGGACATTGATGGGGCTCTTTTCTCAGATGCATGTGGAGACTAGGGAACACAGTGGAGGGGCATTCTTGGTGAGCATTTAGTTGACTCCTTCTCTGTTGGAGTTGATTCAGCGGTAACATCCCAGTGATGAGCTTTATCAGCGGTCGAAGCAGTTTCTTCATGGTGGGGAGACATCCTCTGATTGGTCGTCATCTCGTGAGGGCATCTTGTGCTTCAAGGGCCGTTCAGTAGCGTCGTCATCTCTACGGAAGGTGGTGATGAAGGATAGCCACCAGTCTCAGTGGGCTGCCCAACCAAGTGCCACTAAGATGTATTATGATGTCCTTCGGGAGTTTTGGTGGCCTGGTATGAGACGAGACATAGCGGACTTTGTTTCGAGATGCTACACATGCCAGCAGGTGAAAGAAGAGCACCAAAGGCCTTCCGGTTTGCTCCAACCACTACCCATTCCTACCTGGAAGTGGGACAAGGTCACTATGGACTTCATTGTTGGCTTACCTCATACACCTTGAGGTAAGAATAACATTTGGGTGGTTATTGATCGTGTGACCAAATCAGCCCACTTCATTCCGATAAAAGATACAACTAAAGTGGATGAGTTGGGCCATTTGTATCTTTAGGAAGTGGTGAGACTCTATGGTGTACCATCATAAGTTGTCTCAGATAGAGACCCCCTCTTCACTTCTCGATTTTGGTAAGGCCTTTAGAAGTCCTTGGGGTCTCAGATTAAGATGAGCACGACATACCACCCTCAGACGGATGGTCAGACAGAGCGGGCGAATCAGATTTTGGAGGACATGCTTCGTGCATGTTCCCTAGACTTTGGAGGTTCTTAGGATAGCCATTTGGGATTGGTTGAGTTTTCTTATAATAACAGTTACCAATACTCGATTTGAATTTCCCCTTTTGAGGCACTCTATGGTCGGCCATGTCGGTCCCCCCTATGTTGGGCTGAGGTAGGAGATACTTCACTGTTGGGGCTGAGCCTTGTGTAGGAGACTTCTGAGAAGGTCAAGTTGATCAGGCAATGCTTATTGACAGCTCAGAGTTGTCATAAATCTTATGCTGACCGGAGGCATCAAGACCTAGAGTTTTCTGTGGGTGACAGGGTATTCTTGAAAGTGGCTCCTCGTCTGGGCCATCGTTGATTGGGGAAGCAAGGTAAGCTGATGCCGCAGTATGTCGGGCCCTTTGAGATCACCAAGAGAATTGGAAATGTGGCATATAGGTTGGAATTACCTTCTCATTTGATGTCCATCCATGATGTCTTCCACGTCTCTCAGTTGAAGAAATACAACCCGGATCTGTCCCATGTGTTGAGTTGGGAAGAACTGGAGATAGAGCCTGACTTTTCTGTTGTTGAGAGGCCGATAAAAGAAGTGAACTCCCAAGAGAAGATACTTTGATAGAAGTCTATTCCATTAGTCTAGGTTCTATGGAAGCATGGGAATGATACACATGAGACATGGGAGTGGAAGTCATGGGTCGAGGAAGAGTACCCGTTCTTGTTTTCCAATCAAACTTCATGTTGACTTTCCGGGGCGGAAAGTCCTCGATGGTGGGGATAATTGTCACATAAATGACATATTTTAAAGGTATTTTTCATTTAATTTACATCCTTTCTTTTTTTTGGGGTTTTCCATGCATTTTTTAAGGAAATGGCGGATTTCCAAAATTTGGGCCAACCCGGGAGCCCATTTCCAGTTTTGAAAGTAAATTTTGTTTCTTTAATAACTCCTTCGTTTTTCAACCTTTTTCATCCATTAAACTTCCAAAATGACCTTAATTTAACTATTAAAACCACCAAAGAAATTTGGGACCCTTAAAAATTCATTAGAATCTTGGATTTGGGTGATAAAATTAGGTATTAGGCCAACCCGAAAGCCCATTTCCAGTTTTAAAATGGTTTTTTAATTCTTTCATAAAATATTCATTTTTTATCCTTTTACAGTGATTAAACCTCTAACCTGTTCCCAATATACCTATACGAACCCCCATATTCGTTTACCTCTCTTTAGAGATCGTATCAGTCGAGAATTAGGGCCGAACTTTTCTAGTTTCTAAAATCGTCCAGATTTCTCAAGTAAGTGACTATCCTTCTAAGTTCCTTCCTTTTCCTTAAGCTTTCTACCTTTTTTCTTGAATCCCCAAATGTTCAGAAGATAGGGATTCGTACCTATGGTTTCATTTTGAGTTTTTTTAGTCCAATACTTTGGTTTTAGGTTTGATCTCACTCCCTTGTGGTGCGGTGGTGGAAGTTCCGCACCAGGATTTACGGTTCTTGACTCTTTTGGTAGGTGATTCCATTGTGCATGCAATTTTTGTGACATAGATTTCTGTGTTCATGGTATTTTCATTTTTATTTTATTTTAATGTTTCTGAAAAAATTGGTTTTAGTTGCATTTATAAAGAAAATGAATTTTAAGTTCCAATTTTTGGAGAAATTGGGCGATTTTCATACAAATCTTTTATTGGTTCATTTGAAGATGACCAGTAATTACTTAGTGGATTTTATTAAACTATATTAGGAATAAAAATCATGTTTTTAATGTTTATTCTTTTTGTTTGTTTTTGTGAAAGTTTTTTTAAATGGTGTTTGGGAAGCAAATGGGCTTTAAGTGCCATGTTTGTGTGAAAATGGGTTTTTTTAAAGATATAACTTCTTGGTTCACATGGGGATACCCCAAAACTGAATTGTTGGTTTAATTAAAGGTTATTGAACTGAAATGTTGTTTTAGCGACTTAAAAGTGTGCACATAGTGTGCAAAGTTTATATTTCAAAGAGCTTTGGGTGCAAAACAATGGAATATTTTGATAGGTTGTTTTATTGAAAATCAAAATGTTTTGTTGTGTGTTTTAAATGGTATAAAGTGTGTATAGATACTATATTGTTTGTTTTTTACCAGTAGTGGTGTTTTATATTCAAAAGGATGTGTTTTGTTTTATGAAATTGTTTGAGCACAAAAAGGGGAATCTCGGGTACTTAGGTGGCCGGATATGTACTAGTACGGCTAGTGAACAAGATGGGTTGTGTCCCTGTTTCACTGAGAAAATGGATAAAGAAAACTCTAAATAAACTATGTGGATGATATTTGGGGGACCACTAGGTTATGGGTATGTTCCCTACTAGTGTATCGTGCATGGGAAAGGATTGTGACTTGGATACTTTACACCGAGGTACGAGGTACATAGGGCCCGAGACTATCTAGTTGCCTAGGGTGTTCTCAGTTTTGGTGCTCATTGGATTTGTGGTATTTACCCTTGTATTGGGGTGTTTTTGGAAGTAATTTATATTATCTCACATTTCTATTTAAATGTGTGAACATTCTGAAATTTTTATCTTGAAAACTGTTATCAATTGAAAGTTTCATTTCTTGGATTTTATCACTGCTTTTCTTTGCGTATTAAAACTGCTTGCCTTTTCACATTGTATTGCATTATATTTGGAATAATTGGGTGGTATACTATTGGTATTAGGATAAAAAACTACGTACACCCCTTGGGTGTAATTGGACTTGGTTATGTTTGACTCAGGTAAAGGAAAGGCCAAGGGTGACGGCGGTTCAGGGTGTTAGTCCCCATCACTGGGGTGGAGTTGTAGAGACAACTTGCGGGTGATGACCCCCTTGTCGTGTGGAGTGCTTGGGGATGTCTTGATGTTGTAATTATTTGTATTTGGACCACTTGTGGTGTCTTTAAACAAATGTATTAAGATCTGGTTTTGTTAAGAATTGTTTTGCATGAAAATTTAAGATTCTTATTATTGATTGTTTTTTTATGTTTTATACTTTCATACTCAGGTAAATCGTTCCCAAACCAGATTTTTTGATACCCAGGCACTTATGCCAGCCCGTGGGGATAGGGAACTCCCTTAGAGTCTTATAACGGGATGGGTTTAGTGATGGTATTGGTGGTGAACAGATCCGGTTCGTGACATGGTCTCATGGTTTGGCCACACAATTGGCCAAATCATGCGCCAACCGTGCGCACCCCACTATCTAAGGAGCACACCCCGCACGACCTGTAGTGCATGGTTAGAAAAACCATGCACAGCTCTTGTGCACAATCTGTCTTAGCCCCGCATGGCTAAGTCCCCCTTTCATGGTTTTGAAAAACCATGTGGCACTCTTACAAAGTCGTATGGTTTAAGGTGCTAAATGTGCACTAATTGTGCGCTTCTCCTATTTCATCCATAACTAAAAGATTCAGGCTTCGAACATGACAAAAACACTCTTGAAACCTTCCTTTAGTGATTAGGTGAATTTATAAGGATAAAAGTATAGATTCAAACTGAAAAAAGGTTCCGTACCTCAAATAAAATATGGGATCTTAAAGTCTTCCCCCCTTAAAGCAACTCATCCCCAAGTTTCCATTCTAAAGTTTGTAAAACATCACCTAAAAATAACTCTGACCATTAAGCACATGCGCTGGCCTCTTTCTCCCAAGTCTTATCCTGTATAGGTTCATGTTTGTACCAGAGGAAATTAACTGCCTCATAGAGACTTTGTGCTCTAGTATAAAATATAGATATGATGCCCCTAAAAGGACATATCTACCTCAAACTCAGCCTCATTAAGTTGAAAGATATGAGATAGATCTGGATAATAATGATGAAGTTGTGAAACATGGAAGATGTCATGCATAGTCTGGTACCTCTGAGGTAACTATAACTGATAGGCCACTGACCAGACTCTCTCTACAACCTCAAAAGGTTCAATGAATTGTGTTGAAAGCTTCCACTACGTCTAAACCGTCAATTCTCCAGTCTAGGTGAAAGACGTAAGAAAACAAAACTCCCCACCTCGAACTCTAGTGGTCAATGATGATGATCGGTGTATGAATTCTACCTAGATTGAGTTGTAGACATTTGATTTTTGATCAACTAAACCTGGTTTGAAACCTCATCTAAACCACCTCACCTACCTCTAACCAATCCAAAGGTTAAAGGCATGACCTACCATATAAGGCCTCATAGGGATCCATCTGTATCGTCGCTGGAAAGCTATTATTATAGGTTAAATATATAATAGGTATATGTTTCTCCTAAGAACCTCCAAAATCAATGACGCGTGATCAGAGAATGTCCTCTAAAAATTTTATTATCCATTATGACTAATCGTTGGTCTGGTGGTGAAAGGTATAAGGCCCCAACCTCAAACATTACATAATATTGAGTTAAGTCAAGAATTAACATTGAGGATCTTTTCAGGTTTAGAGTTAGAAAATTAGGCCATAACTATTACATTACATCTCAAATATTAAAAAATAGACACCTTTTCTCTATACATTTTTTTTGACAAAAATAAAACTCCTTAAAATAAAACAAGAATTACTTTCTTGATATAAATCTCATTGAATTCTTCCTTTCTCTTACAGTTCCTTATACCCTATGAAAATCATTTTAAAAACTTGGGATGAGAAAAAATGATCAGTAAGGGAAATAAATTAAGGAAAGAAAACATTAGTCTATAAATACATAAAAATCAATGAAACCATAATTTTCAATCATAACACATAATATCTTTATAATATCTCAAGAAATCATAAGATTTATGAATAACACCCAGAAATCATAAATCATAAAGGTAAATTGTAGCATCCATAACATACTTACAATGTAGATTTCATAGCTACATAGGGAGTTACTTTTGGAATACCCATCACAGTATATTCCCTAAATATCTTAGGAGAAACATTAACATTTACCTCCTTCATGTTATTAAATGCATTTAAGAGCTATCTTGGGCTCACCCGAACTTAGTTTATCACGAAACCACATATATATGTAAATAATTCCCAAGAATCATAACATAATCAGAACACATGCAACAATCATAAAGGAAAGATAACATTTCCACATTGCAATCATAATATATCATTTCAAGATATTGACATAATCAATGCTTTATCAAAACAATTTTCAATAACAAAATACGTAAAAAGGTTATATGGTATTGATTTTACTTTTAAAAACATTGAGACTTGTTAAGGAAGCCAAAATAATACTCATGGCGACAGAAAGTTCGTTGTCGCCACATACATTAAAAATAAACACTCCCTTTTTCGTTTAGTAAAACACTTCATAGAAAAAGATTCTTTTTGAAAACCATTGAATTAAATTAAAATAAAAAGGATATAATTATACACCTTATAAAATAAGTTTTTTTATAAACCAAAATATGTCTCAATGAAAGGAGATTGAGACGAAGTCCCTTACAAAGATCATTTTGTAAATAAAATATATTGATTATGTGTATTCAATATAAGTACACATAATTAATGTATAAATACAATATAGGAAATCAAAAGTTATTTCTCACATAATCATATCACGACATAATCAAGAACTAGAAGTTTAACCCAAATAATGGAAATTGGGTTAATAAGTCCCCTTATGAAAATTCAACAGCCTAACGACGTCACTTTAAAATTCAGAAAATGGGTTGATGGGAGAGAAAAGGGTCTCTCATTACTTAGACATAAAATGTACAGAAATAGAAGAACATATCCCAACATAAGAAAATGGAAATTAAAAGACATAATATAAACGAAGTTTTTTGACTAAAAGAGGAGGGTGCAAGGTTCCCTTACCTTGAGTCTGACTCATCACGTATGTTCCTTGTTCTTCATGAATAATAAACTTAAGTTAATTTATACTTACTTAAGAACCTTTTTCAAGTTTATTATTCCTTTTATATCACTTATTATCACATTATAAACATTATATAATTATTTAATTTAATATCAATCATTTTTTCAATATTTGATACTTGAGTCAAAAATGAACTTGTTATAATTACAAGTTGTCCATGTGGTCAAAAGTCCATTATACCCAGAATTATATTCATGATTTAAATATCATATATATCAAGTATATATATGTATTTATAATAGTACATAACATTTGGAGATAAGAAATAAAATTCACCGTTCATGGAGACTGTAAGACGTACGTACGCATGAACACTACTTCCATTTCTTTTTCATATTTAAAGAAATGAAAAGTAAATGATACATAGGTATATTATAATTCCAGTATAATATCATATTTTATATATGTTACATAATTTTATTAACACCATAATTTATACGTTCAATTCATGTCATGAACGATTCATATCACTTTGAGGGGGCGGTAGTTTGCACTTCCTCAAATGAAATTATCGTATTTACACATTATGGAAAGCATAAAGGTATGATTTAAATAAAAAACATAAGCATATAGAAAATTTAAATATAATATATATCATATATAAATATAGTTCCATCATAATTGACACCATGAGAGGAGGTAGGGGAAAATTGAACAATCATCATTTTGTGAGGCAGTAGTTCACCGTACACAGAAAAAACATGTTCATATCCATTTGATAGAGGTGTGTGTAAGTGTAGTTATAGTACTTCTCATAAAAACATCCTAGTATATTGAGGATACTGGTGTTGTTATGTAATAAAAGAATAATAATAGAATAGGGAGTGAAGAAGTAAAATAATAGAAAAGAACTTTAGAGAAGACACTACCTCAAAAAATGTGTAAGTCCCTTTGATTTGAGCCAAAAGGCTTTCTTGAATTTCCTTATGCCTAAGGTAAGGATTC
The DNA here is from genome assembly GCA_963277665.1 of Viscum album. Lineage (NCBI taxonomy): Eukaryota > Viridiplantae > Streptophyta > Magnoliopsida > Santalales > Viscaceae > Viscum > Viscum album. Next base: position 388,609,931 of record OY728146.1, read on the forward strand.
TAGGAGGAATATAGAGATGTTGGGAGCTTATTTTTTTAGATTATGGATGAGACAAGAGGATTGAGAGGTGTGATTAAATGGGCAGGGTTGATTCCCTTTTATAAGAGGGAGGAGGGACACTTTAGGAAATTTTTAAAGTATTATTTTATTATAAAATGATTTTCGGTTTAGAAAGGTAACAAATTCATTTATTTCAAATATAATATGTTTTTGGGTAGAAAAAAACTCAACCAATAAGTTTTAGACAAGTCTACGTCACAACTGTAACCTTATCTTTTAGCTTTAACCCTTAGTTAACTAATTTAACTCTTACCATGTCTTCTTGTATATTCATATTATATGGTTAATATAGTTACCATAAAATGCCAATCGAACCTAAAGTGATTCATTAATGAAATTTTGAACATTATATAAGTCATTTAGCAGAATCTTAGATTTTTTAGGATTATTATATCATTTAATAGAATAGTATTTTTTTAAAAACTCATTTATATCAATTTTTATACTATTCATATCATGACTTTGTAAAAAAATCCATAACTTTATTATTTTGAAAAAACTTCATTATTTTAAAGATAAAAAGTTATAATCATCCATAAAATTAGATAATGGCATAATAAAGTTTTAAAATAAATTTATTTTAATATTTATAATCTCATTTATTTAAATCATTCATTAATAAGAAATCACTATATCATCATTGTGTCATAAATAAATTTATTTATTTGATATCTAAAAATTATAAATAAAATACCATGATGTATGAAATATTTTTAGATATATAATTAATATTTATATTCTAATAGATCACTTATATAACCCCATATAAAAATTGTTTTAATAAAAGATACATGTTTATGTTACATTTTTTTACTTTAAATTAATTCTTATAAAATGTCATTTTCACATCCAAGCGGCTCCATAAGGTCCCAAAATAGTCCAAAGGATGACCATGGTCAGACATATCTCATAAAATAGGATTATCACATGTGTTAGGGTAGTTTAATATTACTATAATATTATTTTTTATCCCTACTTACTTGATTTACCCTCTAACCATAGTAAATAAAATAATAACTGAAGTTATTATTCATAATGTTTAAAAATAAAATATACCTATTTACAAACTTTTAACCTCATTATTCCAAATATGGAATCCATTTTTACAAATTCAAAACATATAAGCTCTAGTAATTAATTTAAAATTAATTACTGTTGTCAAAACCAAAAAGTGGGTTTTTAAGAAGTAATAACTATCAAAAGATTGACATGTGTTTATATCCAATTTAGAAGGGAAATTACTTCCAATGACCAACATTGGATTAATTTATAAAAATATAATCCAATTACACTTTAAAACTAATTAAAATGAAAATCTAAATATATAAATAAATTAGATGAAAAGATAGTTTTGAATTAAAATACGGTATTTTTCACCATTCATTAAAAAATGAACTTTATCAGAAAAATACCAACATTGGATTAATTGACAAAAATAATCCTTTTTAAAAAGAAATAATACTCTTAACCTCTAAAATTTTTCCAACAAAACCCAAAGTTCATCAAAGACCATTCAATAAATAGCTATCCATAAAATTCTTCAAATTAATCCAAACTAAGATTTAAACCCAAATCTCTGAAGGATTTAATCACATAGTCTTCCAAGATAAATCTTAATATTTATCTCCAAATAACATCAGTTACTCTTAAAGTATCATATTGAAATGTAATTAACCTAATCACATATCCTCCATGATAAGTTAATCATTTCCATATATAACCCAAAATCAACTTATTCCTGATTCATAAGATCATCTAACTAAAAAGAATTAGTCATACTAATGAGGGAATTTACTTAGACCAGTTGTAGGTGATAAATACCACTCACACTTTGGTTGTGAGTTCGATTCCCGTAGCTTCGTCCGACACGATGGGTTTTCACAAGGTTTGCATGTTTCCCCTTTTCAAAAACTACATAATTTTATAACATTCCCAAAAAGAGATAAATTCATCAAAAATAACCATAAAATATTTTAACCACGAAGGTTATCTAATAACTTTCATTTTGTATCCCAAAATGTAATAACCGGTAATTGCCTCAAATTAAAGGATCATATAAACCCAAAGGGTTCTTTATAACTATATCCCAAAAAGAAAAGATAATTATTCCTTGAATAAAATTTTAATATATTAAACATCAGGGCTAATCATACTACAAAAAGTCTTCTAATGTAATCTCATCGTCAAAAGAGCCGTAATACTTTTAAGAATTTCAGCATCCTAAAATCTACTATAACTCTTTAATCCCTTATATGTTGACTTATTACTCATTCAACATTCTTCATGATCTATTAACCATTCCTTTCCAACTTATTCATAAATACTTATTTCCTACAAACAAAATCATGAATCATATCCTAAGATTTCAATAATAGGAAAACTTATGTTAAGAAATAATCCATACCTTTCATTGGTCATTGTCAGTTTCTTCACCCTCAATCGGAATGGCATTAGGTATTGGTAAACAAATATTTGTATGATCTTGGTGATCCCATTCCCTAAACATCTTCGTAGGACATGTGTTTTCATAATGACCATGCACACCATATTTAAAACATTCAATTGATCCCTCAAAAAGAACTTATTTCCATTTCCTAGAGTCAACCGGATGCTTCCTTTTTCCATGGAAGGTTCTTTCTTTATGACCTTCATTTCCACATCTATAGCATTTTTATGTCCCTTTGAAACATTTTCCTAGGTGTTTCTTTCCACATCTTTGGCACATAGATTTTTGAACACACTTACCTTTATGATTATTACCTGAACTTCCGTAGGGATTTTTTTCTCACAAATATGATGCCTTATAAAAATCAATAAGGTTCAGGTGGTCAACCATGACTCCAGATAGTTGGTTGAGAATAACCACAAGGGTTCTCATTGCAGATCCCATATCATCCAGTTGCTCGTTCAGAAAACCATCACAGTTTTCTTCACATCCACCGTTACTTTGGTGCCTGCTAGATCCAGCCATTTACTAAAAACAAAAAGGTCAGTGTGACTATATCAGTAAAATCATCATATAATACTAAGATATAATTATTCATGTTATCTTAAACTCATTCACTTTATCTAAAAAAACTATGACTCTTTCTGAAATCCTAACCATTATGGCAATGTCACTTATGATTAAAGAATACCCTAACCTATAAAGTTATCTAAACCGACCTTTGATACCAACTATAAGGACCTGACCTTAAAACATCACATAATCTTGAATTAAATAAATAATTCACATTGAGGATCTTTTCAGGTTTCGATTTTGAGAGAATTAGGACATAACTATTACATCTCAACGATTACAAAGTAGACACATCTACTCAGTTTCTATTTTTTTCACAAAATAAAAACTCTTGAACAAGAGTCATGTCTAGTTCCATGTTTTAGACAGCATGACATATCCTTGATCCCATCCTTGACCCTATTCCACTTTATGTCCTGTGAAAAACATTTCAAAAACTTGGGATGAGCATAAAAAGCTCAGTAAGGGATGCACAAATAAAAAAACTGTTAGTTTTTTCAAAACAACAAGTAAACCATGAATACTTAATCATAAGTAATACTTTTCACCTTTATGAAGTAGTAAATACTCTTCACTGAATAAAATATCATTGCTTACCCTTTTTAACCAAAATATCACCATAAAACCCATATAAAGAACACATAACATATAAAGGTAACTTGTGATATAAATATACTTAAATGGAATAACCATATGGTCGACTTCCACACATGTCACTAAATAGAATAGCCATACGGAAGACTTCCATACCCAATGCATTAGAGTTTATAACGTAACCACCCATCCTGGTATTCACGCCACCACCTGTCAATTGGTTTATCATGTAACCACCCATCAAATGTCCAAGTACCATTATAAAATCATAATACATAAAACAAATATAAAGGAAAGAAAACATTTCCACATTTCAATCTCAATATATCACTTAAATATATTGAAATAAAAAAATCCATTATCAAAACCAATTTCAATACCAAAATACATAAAAGATTATACGGTATTTATTTTCTTTTAAAAACATTATGGCTTGTTGGGGAACCCAAAGATCAAATAATACTCACGATGGCTGAAAGGTCGTTGTTACCGCGTACATTAAAAAGAAACATACTTTTTGTCATTTAGTAAAATTCTTCGTAGAGAAAAGATTCCTTCTGAATAAAAGTAAAAGTCAAAGGGGTTTATACATAGTATAAAATAAAGTTGTGTATAAATGAAAATATGCCTTAATGAAAGGAGATTGAGACGAAGTCCCTTACAAAGACGGTATCCTTAGATTAAGGATAAATCAATTATGTAATTATGTGTGAAAAATATAAATACACCCAATATAAGTGGATATTAAGTGTAAAAAAATCATAGGTCATCCACACATATTCATAGCACGACATAATCAAGAAGTAGAGGTTTAACCTAAAGAATTGAAATTGGGTTAAGAAGTTCCATTGCAAAAATTCGACAGCCTAACGGCGTCACTATAAAATTCAGAAAAAAAAGAGTTGATGAGAGAAAAAAGGGTATCTAATTAATTGGACATAAAATTTACAGCAATAAGGATATTAAAGAACATATCCCAACATTATAATATGTGAATTATTAGACATAACAAAAGAATCCTTTTAAAAAGAGGAGTGTGAAAGGTTCCCTTACCGATTTGGTAACTTACGAAACATACACCCCATGAAATAGGTACTATAAAATGTTGATGTAAATAACCATACATGAAAGTATATTACACAAAGAGTTGAATAATGGGCAGTACATACACCACTCAAAGGAGATAGTGACCAATATAGCATGAATCTCACGGGAATAAAAAGTGAGATAAAAACCCCTTACCTGATTGTAATAAATTGAGTCATATGACCAAAAGATAAAAAGCACCAAATTAATCACAGAATACCATGAATATAAATAGAATCATGATAATATATATCAAATGGTAGTACACAATACACCACATGAAATAAATAAGTGGCGAACAATGGAAATCTCATGGAATTAAAAGTGAAATAAGAAATCCCTTACCTCAAGTCCGACTTGTTCTCGTTCGTTCTTTATATTCCTGAATAATAAACTTTGGTCAATTTATAATTTCTTAAGGACTTCCTTTAATGTTTATTATTCAATTCATATCACATATTATCATGTTATAATAATTAGTTAATTATGTGAGTTCATATCATACGTTTTGTCGATGTTCGGTACATGAGTCAACAATGAACTTGTTTGAAGAGAATTGTCCATGTAGTTATAAGTAAATAATCTTTGGAATGGTATTAATGATTTAAATATCATATATATCCAGTATATTTAATAATATTCCATAATTTTTTGAGATAAGAAATGAATTGTACCGTTCATGGAGACGGTAGGCCGTACGTACGCATGAACGCTACTTTCATTTTTTTGTCATATTGATGGACTTTAAAACTAAATGAGACATATATATATTATAATTCCTGTATAATATATATTTTATATATGTAACATAAGTTCATTAATTACATTATTTATAAATTCCATGTTTGGCATGAACGAGTCACATCACTTGAGGGGTCGGTTGTCTGCACTTCCTCATATGAAATTATCGCATTTGCATAACATGAAAAGCATAAAGGTATGTTTTAAATATAAAATACATAAGCATATAGGAGACATAAATATAATATATATCATATATAAATATAGTTCCATCATAATGGACACCATGATAGGTGTTAAAAGAAGATTGAACGATCATCGTTTCGCGAGGCAGTAATTCGCCACCCACAAAAACAGTATGTTCTTTAACCATTAGACAGAGGTGTGTGTATGTGTAGGTAGAATCCTTATCATAACAAAATCATAGTATATTTAGGATACTAGTGTTATTATGGTATCAAATAATAAGAATATCGTGGTGAGTGAAGAAGGAAAATAAAAGAAATAAACTCGAGAGAAGACATTACCTCTAAATCGGGTAACTCTTTTTGATTTGAGCCAAAGGCTTTCTTAGAAATACTTCTGCCCAAAGTGAGGCTTCTAGGAGTGAGAGAGGGATGTGGAGAGATAATATGAGCATAGTTTGGGTGAGACAAGGTCTTTAGAGGTGTGGGTAAGGGGGTATAGGTGGGGGCCTTTTATAAGAGGGAGGAGGGTCACTTTTGGAAAGTCTTGAAATGTTACTTTATTATAAAATGATTTTAGGATTTTAAAGGTCCAAAAATGATATATTTTGAGGATAAGGTGATAAGGGTTAAAAATACACCCATAAAATAGGTTTTAGACAAGTATAAGTCTTATATTTTATCTTATCTTTTCCTTTTATTTAAATCGTTCTTTAATGAGGTAATCACTGCATCATCATGGTGTCATAAATAAATTTATTTATATAATGTCTAAAAATTATAAAAAAAATACCATGATGTATGAAATCTTTTTATATTTCTAATGATTATTTATAGTCTAAGAGATCATTTATGTAAACAAAATTAATTTTTTTTTACTTAGGTGTTACATAGTTTGGTTATATTTTCCTTTCTTTAAAAATAATATGATAAAAGGTCACTATCAATCAAAAGTGATTCCATGGGTTCCCTAAGTTGGAACAAGGAATCCCATGGTCATACATGACACAACCAAGAGGATTTTGAAACATGTTGGGGTCATTTTATATTATTATGATATTATTTTATTACCCTTAACTACCCGATTACTACTTAATCATGATAATTAAAGATAATGCCGTCGTTACTATTCATAATGTCCAAATACAAAAGAGTATTAATTAAATAATTTGGAACTTATGATTCCAAATATGGAATCCATTTTACCAAATTCCAAACACAGAAATTGCAGTAATTAATTTAAAAATAATTCCCGTTGTCACAACCAAAGACAGGTTTTTAAGAAGTAAAATTTATCAAAAGATTGACTTGTTTTTATATCCAATTGAAAAGTAAAATTACTTACAATGAAAAACATTGTATTAAGTGATAAAAACATAATTCAATTACACTTTAAAACAAATTAAAATTACAATATAACTATATAATTAAATTATATGAAAAAGCAGTTTTGAAGTAAAATGCAATATTTTTCACTATTCATTAAAAATGAACATTTGTCAGAAAAATACAAAAAATTTATCCAAAGTAAAATTGATATTCCAAATTCAAAAATTATTTCCATTTACCAAATTTAAAACATAGAAGTTTAATTAATTAATTTTATAATTAATTTCCCCTGTCAAAACAAATAGCTTGTTTTTGAGAAACAATATCTATCAAAAGATTGACACTTGTTTATGTCCAATTTCAAAGTAAAATTAATTCCAATGACCACCATTGAATTAAATGGTAAAAATATATTCTAATTAGACTTTAAAACCAATTAAAAATATAATCTATCCATATAAATAAATTAGATTAAAATGAGGTTTTGAATTAAAATACAACATTTTTCACTATTCATAAAAAAATGAACTTTATCGGAAAAATACCAAAAATTAACACAAATTAAATTTTGATGTCTTGATTCTAAAGATATATTTTATTTTTTATAACATATAAAATTGAAAAAAAGTATATTTAAAAAGTGTTCACCATCCAAAGGCAGTTAATCGACCTTTTAAAAATATTAGAATATTTATTCTTAAAATTGGATTCATTTGCATTTTAAGCCTCTATAATTTATTGGGTAATTGCTAAAATATTTAAAAAACATACATAATCATTTTTTAGTAAGTTATGTTCATTCCTGCCATTAAAACAGCTAGGCGTTAGCTACCATTTAAAATAATATTATTATATTATTAATGTGCAACGTAAGATTTCAAAGAAACTCATTGTTGCGTATTGGGTACGCCATCAAACATAGCATTACCTTTAAAGTAATATTAACATTTTATTCACAAATATTAATAAATATGAAGATTTTATATTCTTTATTTACCTGGGATGTTACATCCTTCCCCCTTTTGAGAATTGTGTCCTCGCAATTTTAAAATTGGGCTCAGAAACTTCATTGAAAGCCCCACATCAGAAAAGGAGTCAATAAAACTATCACTTTAATAGAAAGAAAGAGAAGTACAAAGGTCATCCGAGATAACAGATACAAGGATTCCATGAAAATATGTATATGGAAGAGAAAACAAAGGGTCAAGTTCTGATGGAGAGTGATAGAAAACATGTTTAGGAGAAATTTAACCACCAGAAAATCATAAACTTGTGATGGGTTAAACGGTGTTTGATTACCCAGTAGGAAAAGTTAACAGATAAGGTTTTTGTTTTAAGTTACTTTCCACTGAGGAATTTATTTTTGAGCTTAACTAAATCATAAGGAAACATACTTACTTGTCATGTATACTTTCATCTCTTACTAGATTTCTGACACAAACTCATATTTTCTCCAAACGATGAGTATTTAGGATGACTTGTTCACATTAAGAGCGCTATAATCAACTTCTAGAGAATCACCTAATACAAAAAAGATGAACTATATATTTACCATGTCTTTAGACCTTAACCAAAACCAAAATTGTTAGTACATGATCAAATAATCCCCAAAAGGATAATCCTTTTTAAAAAGAAATACTACTCTTAACCTCCAAAATTTGTCCAACAAAACCCAAAGTTCATCAAATACCATTCAATAAACATATATCCATAAAATTATTCAAAGTAATCCAAACTAAGATTTAAACCCAAATCTCTGAAGGATTTAATCACATAGTCTTCCAAGATAAATCTTAACATTTATCTCCAAATAACATCAGTTACTCTTATAGTATCATATTGAAAAGTAATTAACCTAATCACATATCCTCCATGATAGGTTAATCATTTCCATAGATTACCCAAAATCAACTTACTCCTGATTCATAAGATTATCTAACTAAAAAGAATTAGTCATACTAATGAGGGACTTCACGTAGCCCAATGGTAGGCAATAAATACCAGTCGCACTTTGGTTGTGGGTTCGATTCCCACAGCTTTGTCCGACGTGACAGGTTGTCACACGGTTTGCATGTTGCCCCTATTCAAAAACTACATAATTTTATAACATTCCCCAAAAGAGATAAATTCATCAAAAATAACCATAACATATTTTAACCACGAAGGTTATCTAATAACTTTCATTTTGTACCCCAAAATGTAATAAACGGTAATTGCCTCAAATTCAAGGATCAGATAAACCCAAACGGTTCTTTATAACTATATCCACAAAAGAAAAGATAATTATTCCTTGAATAAAATTTTCATATATTAAACATCAGGGCTAAACATACTATAAAAAGTCTTCTAATGTAATCTCATCATCAAAAGAGCATTAATACTTTTAATAATTTCACCATCCTAAAATCTACCATAACTCTTGAATCCCTTATATGTTGACTTATTACTCATTCAACATTATTCATGATCCATTAACCATTCCTTTCCAACTTATTCAGAATTACTTATTTCCTACAAATTAAAAGTCAAAGGGGTTTATACATAGTATAAAATAAAGTTGTGTATAAATGAAAATATGCCTCAATGAAAGGAGATTGAGATGAAGTCCCTTACAAAGATGGTATCCTTAGATTAAGGATAAATCAATTACGTAATTATGTGTGAAAAATATAAATACACCAAATATAAGTGGATATTAAGTGTAAAACAATAAGAGGTCATACACACATATTCATAGCACAACATAATCAATAAGTAGAGGTTTAACCCAAAGAATTGAAATTGGGCTAAGAAGTTCCCTTGCAAAAATTCGACAGCCTAACAACGTCACTTTAAAATTCAGAAAAAAAGAGTTGATGAGAGAAAAAAGGGAATCTCATTAATTGGACATAAAATTTACAGAAATAAGGATATATAAGAACATATCCCAACATAAGAAGATGTGAATTAAAAGACATAACAAAAGAAGCCTTTTAAAAAGAGGAGGGTGAAAGGTTCCCTTACCGATTTGGTAACTTACGAAACATACACCCCATGAAATAGGGACCATAAAATGTTGATGTAAATTCTGATACATGAAAGTATATTACACAAAGAGTTGAATAATGGGAAGTACATACACCAATCAAAGAAGATAGTGACCAATATAGCATGAATCTCATGGGAATAAAAAGTGAGATAAAAACCCCTTACCTCATTGTAATAAATCGAGTCGTATGACCAAAATATAATAAACACAAAATGAATCAAAGAATACCATGAATATAAATAGAATCATGATAATATATATCAAATGTCAGTACACAATACACCACATGAAATAAATAAGTGGCGAACAATGAAAATCTCACGGAATTAAAAGTGAGATAAGAAATCCCTTACCTCAAGTCTGACTTGTTCTCGTTCGTTCTTTATATTCCGGAATAATAAAATTTGTTCAATTTATAATTTCTTAAGGACTTACTTTAATTTTTATTATTAAATTCATATCACATATTGTCATGTTATAATAATTAGTTAATTATGTGAGTTCATATCATACGTTTTGTCGATGTTCGGTACATGAGTCAACAATGAACCTGTTTGAAGAGAATTGTCCATGTAGTTATAAGTACATCATCTCCGGAATGGTATTCATGATTTAAATATCATATATCTCCAGAATGGTATTCATAACACAATACACCACATGAAATAAATAAGTGGCGAACAATGAAAATCTCACGGAATTAAAAGTGAGATAATAAATCCCTTACCTCAAGTCTGACTTGTTCTTGTTCGTTCTTTATATTCCGGAATAATAAAATTTGTTCAATTTATAATTTCTTAAGGACTTCATTTAATGTTTATTATTAAATCCATATCACATATTTTCATGTTATAATAATTAGTTAATTATGTGAGTTCATATCATACGTTTTGTCGATGTTCGGTACATGAGTCAACAATGAACTTGTTTGAAGAGAATTGTCCATGTAGTTAAAAGTACATCATCTCCGGAGTGGTATTCATGATTTAAATATCATATATATCCCATATATTTAATAATATTCCATAATTTTTTGAGATAAGAAATGAAATGTACCGTTCATGGAGACGGTAGGCCGTACGTATACATGAACGCTACTTTCATTTTTTTATCATATTGATGGAATTTAAAACTAAATGAGACATAGATATATTATAATTACAGTATAATATATATGTTATATAGGTAACATAAGTTCATTAATTACATTATTTATAAATTTTATGTTTGGCATGAACGAGTCACATCACTTGAGGGGGCGGTTGTCCACACTTCCTCATATGAAATTATCGCATTTGCACAACATGAAAAGCATAAAGGTATGTTTTAAATATAAAATACAGAAGCATATAGGGGAAATAAATATAATATATATCATATATAAATATAGTTCCATCATAATGGCCACCATGAGAGGTGTTAAAATAAGATTGAACAATCATCGTTTTGTGAGGCAATAATTCGCCACCCACAGAAACAGTATGTTCTTTAACCATTAAACGGAGGTGTGTGTAAGTGTAGGTATAATACTTGTCATAAAAACATACTAGTATATTTAGGATACTGTTTTTATTATGGGATCAAATAATAATAAGATTATGGTTAGTGAAGAAGGAAAATAAAAGAAAGAAACTTGAGAGAAGACATTACCTCTAAATCGGGTAACTCTTTTTGATTTGAGCCAAAGGATTCCTTGGAAAGACTTATGCCCAAAGTGAGGCTTCTAGGAGTGAGAGAGGGATGTGGAGAGATAATAAGAGCAGATGTTGGATGATCCAAGGGCTTGATAGGTGTAGGTAAGGGGGTAGAGGTGGGTGCCTTTTATAAGAGGGAGGATGGTCACTTTTAGAAAGTCTTGAAATGTTACTTTATTATAAAATGATTTTTGGATTTTAAAGGTCCCAAAATGATATATTTTGAGGATAAGGTGATAAGGGTTCTAAATCCACCCATACAATAGGTTTTAGACCAGTGTAAGTCTTATATTTTACATTATATTTTAATTTTATTTAAATCATTCTTTAATGAGGTAATCACTGCATCATCATGGTGTCATAAATAAATTTATTTATTTAATGTCTAAAAATTATAAAAAAAATACCATGATGTAGAAAATATTTTTAGATTTACAATGAATATTTATAGTCTAATAGATAATTTATTTAAACAAAATTAAAATTGTTTTACTTAGGTGTTACATAGTTTGGTTATATTTTCCTTTCTTTAAAAATAATATGATAAAAGGTCACTATCACACAAAAGTGATTCCATGGGGTCCCTAAGTTGGAACAAGGAATCCCATGGTCAGAAATGACACAAAAAAGAGTATTTGGACACATTTTGGGGTCATTTTTTATTATTATGATATTATTTTATTACCCTTAACCACCCGATTACTAATTAATCATGATAATTAAAGATAATTGCCATCGTTACTATTCATAATGTCCAAAAACAAAAGAGTCTTAATTACATAATTTGGAACTTCTGATTCAAAATATGGGATCCATTTTACCAAATTCCAAACACTGAATTTTCAGTAATTAATTTAAAAATAATTCTCGTTGTCACAACCAAAGACGAGTTTTTAAGAAGTAAAATTTATCAAAAGATTGACTTGTTTTTATATCCAATTGAAAAGTGAAATTACTTCCAATGAACAACATTGTATTAAGTGATAAGAAAATAATTCAATTAAACTTTAAAACCAATTAAAAGGAAAATCTAACAATATAATTAAATTAGATGAAAAATAGTTTTGAAGTAAAATGCAACATTTTCACTATTCATTAAAAATGAACATTTGTCAGAAAAATACCAAAAATTTATCCAAATTAAATTTGATATTCCAAATTCAAAAATGATATCCATTTACTAAATTTAAAATATAGAAGTTTCATTAATTAATTTTATAATTAATTCCCGCAGTCAAAACAAATAGCGTGTTTTTGAGAAACAATATCTATCAAAAGATTGACACTTGTTTATATCCAATTTCAAAGTGAAATTAATTACAATGACCACAATTGAATTAAATGGTAAAAATATATTATAATTAAAATTTAAAACCAATTAAAAAGATAATATATCCATATAAATAAATTATATTAAAAGGAGGTTTTGAATTAAAATATAACATTTTCACTATTCATAAAAAGATGAACTTTATCGGAAAAATACCAAAAAATTACACAAGGTAAATTTTGATGTATTGATTCTAAAGATGAATTTTATTTTGTATAACATATAAAATTGACAAAAACTATATTTAAAAAGGGTTCTCCATCAAAAGGTGGTTAATCGACCTTTTAAAGAATATTAGAATATTTATTCTTAAAATTGGATTCATTTTCATTTTAAGCCTCTATCATTTATTGGGTAATTGCTAAAATATTTAAGAAACATATATAATCATTTTTTAGTAAGTTCTGTTCATTCCCGCCATTACAACGGCTAGGCGTTAACTAGCATTTAAAATAATATTATTATATTATTAGTGTGCAACGTAAGATTTCAAAGAAACTCGTTGTTGTGTATTGGGTATGCCATCGAACATAGAATTCCCTTTAAAGTAATATTAACATTTTATTCACAAATATTAATAAATATGAAAATTTCATGTTCTTTATTTACCTGGGATGTTACATCCTCATCCTCAATTGGAATGACATTAGGTACTGGTAAACATATATTTGTATGGTCCTACTGATCCCATTCTCGAACCTTCTTCGTAGGACATATATTTACGTAATAACCATGCACACCACATTTAAAACTTTTAATTGATCCCTCAGAAAGAACTTATTTTCCTTTCCTAGAGTCAAATCGACACTTCCTTTTTCCATGGTAGGTTATTGATTTATGACCTTCATTACCACATCTATAAAATCTTCCCATCCCATTGAATCATTTTCCTAGGTGTTTCTTTCTACATCCTTGAAACATAGGTTTTTGAATATAATTACCTTAATGATTATTAAATCAACTTCCATAGGGATTTATTTCTCGCATATATGATGCCTTACAAAAACCACCAAGGTTTAAGTGTTCATTTATGACTCCAGATAGTTGGTTAAGTATAACCACAAGAGTTCTAAATGCATCTCTTATTTCATTTGGTTTCTCATTCAGAAACCGTCACAGTTTCCTTCACATCCATTGTTTCTTTAGTGTCGGCTAGATCTATCCATTTACTCTAAATCCAAAAAGGTTAGTGTGAGTATATCAGTAAAATCATCATATACTATCTTATGAGGAGGTTAAACACTAAGATATACTTATTCATGTTATATTAAGCTCATTAAATTGATCTAAAATAACTATGACTCTTTCTAATATGCTAACCATTATGGTTATGTCACTTATGCTTAAATATCACTCTAACCTCTAAAGTTATCTAAACCTACCTCTGATACCAACTGTAAGGCCCCAGACTTAAAAATTACATAATCTTGAGTTAAGTCAAGAATTCACATTGAGTATCTTTTTAGGTTTAGAGTTTTAGAGAATCAGACCATAAATATTACGTTACATCTCAAATATTACAAATTAGACACTTCTTCTCTATCCAATTTTTTTTGACAAAAATAAAACTCCTTAAAATAAAATAAGAATTATTTTATTGATATAAATATTCTTTAATTCTTACTTTCTCTTACCCATCCTTATACCTTGTGAAAAACATTTTAAAAACTTGGTATGAGCAAAAAATCTCAGTAAGGGATATAAAATAAGGAAAGAAAACATTAGTCCATCAATACATAAAAATAAATAAAACCATACTTTTCAATAATAAAACATAATCTATTTAACATATCTCAATAAATCATAAGATTTATTAATAACACCCATAAATCAAAAATCATAAAGGTAACTTATAGCATTCATAACATACTTACATTGTAGATTTCACAGCTACATAGAGAGTTTTGTTTGGAATACCCATCACAGTATATTCCCTAAATATCTTAGTATAAACATTAATGTTTACCATTTTCACATTACCCAATGCATTGGAGAGATATCTCAAGCTCACCCTCCCTTAGTTTATCACAGAACCACTAGTATATGTAAATAATACCCAAAAACCATAACATAATCACAACACATACAACAAGCATAAAGGAAAGATAACATTTCCACATTGCAATCACAATATATCATTTTAAGATATTGACATAATAAATGATTTATCAAAACCATTTTCAATAACAAAATACGTAAAAAGGGTATATGGTATTGATATTTCTTTTAAAAACATTACAACTTGTTAAGGGAGCCAAAATAATACTCACAGTGGTAGAAAGGATGTTGTCGCCGCATACATTAAAAAGAAAAAAAATCCTTTTTTTTGTTTAGTAAAATGATTCATAGAAAACGATTCTTTTTTAAAACCATTGAATTAAATTAAAGAAAAAGGGTATAATTATACATAGTATAAATTAAGTTTGTGTATAAACCAAAATATGCCTCAATGAAAGGATATTGAGATGAAGTCCCTTACAAAGATCATTTTGTATATAAAATATATTGATTATGTGTATTAACTATAAGTACACATAATTAATGTATAAATAAAAGATATGACATAAAAATTTATTTCTCACATAATCATAGCACGACATAATCAAGAAGAAGAAGTTTAACCCAAATATTGGATACTTATTCACATGGATATTATAATAATCAAATAATCACATACAATATCAATAACCACTTTCATAATGATGGAATGCATAATTCCAGACTATCATAACCACATAGCCAAGGCCTCATTCCAAGACTACAAATAAGATTTTGTCAAGGCCTTGTTCCAAGACACTAGTTTGTCTCATGAGACCTACCGATGCATCGAGGAGCTATAGCGGGCTCCACCCGTCACATATTAAGTCCAATGCATTCCCATATGAAAAGGTTTAAATATTAAATAAACATTCGTATTAAAACTAGCATAAAAAATGTAAATACTTCATCCATAAACCATGAATGGTATAAAAATAACACATCCACAGTCAAACATATCACAAAACCTTCAATACAATATAGAAGTTTTGTATCATAATAAATCAACTTCAAATAAGCGTAAAATCCATCAAAGGATGTTGACATAGATGAAATCAAAACACTTTTTATAGAAATATCCCTTTTTATAACGGCGAAAAATAGCCGTACCTACCGTATAAGTTAAAAAAAACATTCGTACCTTAATTCTGTCGAAAAGGTTAAAAAGGACCTTGTTTGGAAAACGACAGAAAGATTCCTTTATAAACCTCTTATAAAAAGTAAAACAAGGGTATAAATGACTTTAACCCATATTCTAGTAAATAGTAAAAATGTGTTGAAATTCATTTTTAAGAAACATGGATGTGGATGATAAAGAGATCCCAGTAGATTATTACGTGTAAACAACCTCAGATAATGAAGAGATTGTGAAATAAACCCTTAACTTGTACTTTTCCTTGGTTGGGGGTAGGTTAAAAAAAACATTCGTACCTTAATTCTGTCGAAAAGGTTAAAAAGGACCTTGTTTGGAAAACGACGGAAAGATTCCTTTATAAACCTCTTATAAAAAGTAAAACAAGGGTATAAATGACTTTAACCCATATTCTAGTAAATAGTAAAAATGTTTTGAAATTCATTTTTAAGAAACATGGATGTGGATGATAAAGAGATCCCAGTAGATTATTACGTGTAAATAACCTCGGATAATGAAGAGATTGCGAAATAAACCCTTAACTTGTACTTTTCCATGGTTGGGGGTAGGTTAAAAAAAAATTCGTACCTTAATTCTGTCGAAAAGGTTAAAAAGGACCTTGTTTGTAAAACGACGGAAAGATTCCTTTATAAACCTCTTATAAAAAGTAAAACAAGGGTATAAATGACTTTAACCCATATTCTAGTAAATAGTAAAAATGTTTTGAAATTCATTTTTAAGAAACATGGATGTGGATGATAAAGAGATCCCAGTAGATTATTACGTGTAAACAACCTCGGATAATGAAGAGATTGCGAAATAAACCCTTAACTTGTACTTTTCCTTGGTTGGGGGTATGTTAACCTCATGTATAATGGTTAAATAATTGTTATTAAATTATACAAGAATCATATACATTAATATGATATCATATATGATCTTTTAACATTGATTTTTTAATAATATCTTAGTATTATCGTTGTTTCGGGTGTTAACTTACTCGTTTTCTTTTATATGTTTTGTTACGTAAGCCGTTTTTTTCATGGATAGGTTGTATCTTAATCATATCCAGAATGATATAAATTCCTTAGATACTATTATTAATCATCAAATGATAATTATACTTGAATGGATATGATGGAGAATGAATCTCATCCCGTTCGTGGAGACGGTAGTCCGTACGTACGCACGAGCGACAATATCATTCTTTTGATATTAAAATAATATATAATTGGATGGTATATCATATATACAGAATCATTATCATGTTATATTTATTATTTACATGATTTACACATCATTATTATACCCATCCAAATAATAATTTATTGAATAACAATTTCACCACGACGTGGAGACGGTAAGCCGTACGTACACACGTATGGTGACATGTCATTCAAAGGATGGATATAATACTAAATATGGTTGTGTGATATTTATAATAATATTAAAGTATATAGTAGATACTGTATTAATTATTTTAGAATGGGAATAACAAAGAAAGAAGAAGTGGAAGAAGAAATGAATTTGAAAAAGGGTGGTGAAATCATTACCTCTTCTTCAGGTTCTTCCTTTTGATTTGATCAAAAGGGCTCCTTAAGTTGGATTTCTGACTAAAGTAAGGCCTCTAGGATGAATTTAGGGATGTTGGGAGAGTATTTGGGCAGGGTTTGACCGAACCAAAAGGCTTTTAATGTGTGAGTTAATGATAAGGGGGAGTGCCCTTTTATAAGAGGGGTGAGGGGCACCTTTGGAAAAGCTAGAAATATTATTTTATAATAAATTCATATTCGGTTTCTAATGGCTCAAAAGTGGATTATTTAAATTTTAAGGTGGGGATAGGTCCAAAAACACTCAACCAATATAATTTATACAGGTTTGGGTTACTATATTAACCTTATCATTAAGTATTAACTCTTAGTTAATTAGTTTCACTTTTACAATGTCTCTTTGTATTTTTATATTATATGGTTAATAAACTTAATATATACATCTAAGAGACCCCCAAGTGGTCCATTAATGATACAAATATCATTATATAAGTCTCTTGGCCTAACCTTAGATTTTTAGGAATTTAATATCAATTAATAATATACTATTTGTTTAAAAAACTCTTTTATGTTAATTTTGACACTATTCAATAATTGATTTTTATGAAACTCATAACAGAATGATTACTTCGAAAAAAGTCAATTAAATAAATCCTAATATGTCATATTAACCTAGAAAATTAGTTTAATTCAATAAAAGTCTCCAATTATATTTATTTGGGTATTTATAATATCAATTATTTTAATTTTTCACTAATATTGTAATTACTGTATCATCATTGTGTCATAAATAAATTAAATTATTTAATGTCTAAAAATTATAAATAAAATATAATTATGTAGGAAATATTCTTATATTTCTAATGAATATTTATAGTTGAAAATCCAACATATATAACCCTTTGTAAAAATTGTTTTTCTAAAAGATATATGCTTTTGTCATTTTTGTATTTATTTTAACTTAATTAAAATAAAGTGTCCCTATCACTTACAAGTGGCACCATGGGGTCAGAAAATCAACCCAAAGATGCCCATGGTCGAACATGTATCAACCAATAAGGTTAGGACATGTTTTAGGGTAATTTTTTATTATTATAATATTATTTTTAACCCTTATTTACCGGATTTACCCTTTAACCATGGTAAATAAAATATTTACCGAAGTAATTATTCAAAATGTCTAAAAATAAAAGTTACCTATTTACACAATTTGAACATACTGATTCCAAATATGGAATCTATTTTTCCAAATTCAAAACACAGAAGTGGCAGAAATTAATTTAAAATTAATTCCCGCTGTCAAAACAAAAAGCGTGTTTTTAAGATATAATAACTATCAAAAGATTGATACTTGTTTATGTTCGGTTTAATTGTGAAATTATGTCCAATTACCAAAATTGTATTAAATGGTAAAAATATATTCTAAATATACTTTAAAACTAATAAAATTTATAGTTTATCACTATTAATTATTTTGATTAAAAAAGTTGTTTTTAAGTATTTTTCACTATTCATAAAAATTGGAAGTTCTCAGAAAAATACAAAAAATTCAACTTAGGATAATTTCAATATTTTGAATCCAAAAATGAATTCAATTTTTAAATATAAAATATATATAATTTCAAAAAGTATGTATTACTATTCATAACGGCTAGTTTGATTGGTTGTGGTGTGTTAGAACTCGATGTTGCATACAACACACGCTATCGCATTATTCCAAGAGAAGCGTACCGTAGAAGCTTGGGGTGTTACAGTTAAGAAGTTACCTTATGAATATTCGGCAGTCTCACAGTGTCACTTTAAAATTAATAAAATGAGTTGATGGGATAGAAAAGGGTCTCTCATCACTTGGAAGTAAAATATACAACAATAGAAGAACATATCCCAACATAATAAAATGGAAATTAAAATACATAACAAAAATAAGTTTTTTTTGACTAAAATAGGAGGGTGAAAGGTTCTCTTACCTTGAGTATGACTCACCATGTATGTTCCTTGTTCTTCATAATTAATAAACTTAAGTTAATTTATACATTTTTGAGAAATTTTTTAAATTTTATTATTCCTTTTATATTAATTATTACCATGTTATAAACATTACACAATTATTTAAGTTAATATCGATCATTTTGTCGATATTCGGTAGTTGAGTCAAAAATGAACTTGTTATAATTACAAATTGTTCATGTGGTCAAAATTCCATTATCTCTAGAATGATATTAATTATTTAAATATCATATATATCCATTATATATATGTATTTATAATAATACATAACATTTGGAGATAAGAAATGAAATGCACTGTTCATAGAGACATTAATCCATACATACGCATGAACGCTACTTTCATTTATTTTTCATATTTAAAGGAATGAAAACTAAATGATACTTAGGTATATTATAATTATATTATAATGTAATATTTTATATATGTTAAATAAGTTCATTAACTCCATCCTTTATACTTTTCATATATGGCATGAATGATTCATATCACTTTGAGGGGCGGTAGTCCGCACTTCCTCAAATGAAATTATCGTATTTACACATTATGGAAAGCATAAAAGTTTGATTTAAATAAAAAAAGAATCATAGAGACACTATAAATATAATATATTTCATATATAAATATAGTTACATCATAATGGCCACCATGAGTGGTAGTAGGAGAAAATTGAACAATCATCGTTTCATGAGGCAGTAGTTCGCCGTACACAGAAACACTATGTTCGTATCCATTAAATGGAGGTGTGTGTAAGTATAGTTAGAATAATTCTCATAAAAAAATCCTAGTAAATTTAGGATACTGGTGTTGTTATGTAATCAAATAATAATAATATAATAGGGAGTGAAGAAGTAAAATAATTGAAAAGAACTTTAGAGAAGACACTATCTCTAAAAACGTGTAAGTCCCTTTGATTTGAGCTAAAAGGATTTATTGAATTGACTTTTTCCTAAAGTAAGGCTTCTAGGAGGAATATAGGGATGTTGGGAGATTATTTGGGCATAGGTTGGATGAGCCAAGGGGCTTGAGAGGTGTGATTAAATGGGTAGGGGTGATGCCCTTTTATAAGAGGGAGGAGGGGAACTTTAGAAAAGTTTTAAAGTATTATTTTATTAGAAAATGATTTTAGGTTTCAAAAGGTCCCAAAGTCATTTATTTCAAAGATAAGATGCTCTTGGGTCGAAAAAATCTCAACCAATAGGTTTTATACAAGTATATGTAAAAAATCTAACCTTATCTTTTAGCTTTAACCCTTAGTTAACTAATTTAACTCTTACCATATCTTCTTGTATATTTATATTATATGGTTAATATAGTTACTATAAAATGCCAATCGAACCTCAAGTGGTTCATTAATGAAAATTTTGACATTATCTAAGTCATTTTTATGAATCTTACATTTTCAGGACTATTATATCATTTAATAGAATAATATTTTTTTAAAAACTCATTTATGTCAATTTTTATACTATTCATATCATGACTTTGTAAAAAAATCCATAACAACTTGATTATTTCAAAAAACTTCATTAATTCAAAGATAATAAGTAACAATACATAAAATTTATGTATGACATAAAAAGTTTTAAAATAAATTTATTTTAATATTTATAATCTCATTTATTTAAATCATTCATTAATAAGGAAACCACTATATCATCATTGTGTCATAAATAAATTTATTTATTTGATATATAAAAATTATAAATAAAATACGATGATGTAGGAAATGTTTTTTTATAATAAATATTTATA
This sequence comes from Viscum album, assembly GCA_963277665.1. Lineage (NCBI taxonomy): Eukaryota > Viridiplantae > Streptophyta > Magnoliopsida > Santalales > Viscaceae > Viscum > Viscum album. The sequence goes on from OY728146.1 coordinate 388,631,478, forward strand.
TTCGAAGAGATCAATTATAGAACCCCATATAAAAATTATTTTAATAAAAGATACATGTTTAGGTTACATTTTTATTTACTTTAAATTAATTCTTATAAAATGCCATTTTCACATCCAAGTGGCTCCATGGGGCCCCAAAATTGACCCAATGATGACCATGGTCGGAAATATCTCATAAAATAGGATTATGACATATTTTAGGGTGGTTTAATATTATTATAAAATTATTTTTTACCCTTATTACCAGATTTACCCTCTAACCATGGTAAATAAAATAATTACTAAAGTTACTATTCATAATGTCTAAAAATAAAAGGTACCTATTTACAAAATTTGAACATCCTGATTCAAAATATGAAATCCATTTTTCCATATTCAAAACAAATAATTTTCAGTAATTAATTTAAAATTAATTCCCGTTGTCAAAACCAAAAAGCGGGTTTTTAAGAAGTAATAACTCTCAAAAGATTGACATGTGTTTATATCTAATTTAAAAGTGAAATTACTTTCAATGATCAAAATTGGATTAAATGATAAAAATATAATCCTATTAAACTTTAAAACCAATTAACATGACAATATAACTATATAAATAAATTAGATGAAAAGGCAGTTTTGAATTAAAATGTGGTATTTTACACTATTCATTAAAAAATGAACTTTATTAGAAAAATACCAAAATTTTATCCAAAGTAAATTTTGATGTCTCAATTCAAATAAATAATTTTATTTTGTCAAGTAGAACATATAAAAGTTACAAAAAATATATTTAAAAAGGGTTTTCCCTCAAAAGGTGGTAAAACAACATTTTAAAAATATTAGAGTATTTCATGCTTAAAATAAGATTCATTCTTATTTTAAGCCTCTAAAATTTATTAGATAAATGTAAAGACATTTAAAAAATATTTATAATCATATTTTAGTTAGTTCTGTTCATTCCCGCCAATACAAAGAATATGCGTTAACTACCATTTAAAATAATAATAATAATATATTATTTTTAGGTATAACTCAAAGTTGTGAGCAATGTAAGATTTCAAAGAAACCCATTGTTGTATGTTGAGTATGATTATCCAACAATGTGTCCTCTTTAACATAAAATTAATATCTTATTCATAAATATTAATAGATATGAAAATGTATTATTCTATAAATACCTAGGTCATTACAAAAGGTTATGCTCAAAATCACCTGCGTACCCAAAGCTTTCTGTAACCCCCACTAGAAATTTTATCTAAAATGAGAATCCCTATCAGAAATGATAGCATGAGGGACCACATGTAGGCATATAATATCACGAACATATAGTCTCCCAAACTCATCCATTGAGAAGGTCTCTCTGATAGGTAAGCAATGAGCGACCTTCATGAGCCTGTTGACGATTACCCATAATACATGACTGCCTTGAGGGAATAAATGAATAATTATTTTTATAACATAAATAAAATAGATAAAAGAATAATTATTTTTATTGAAATATGGTTTATATATTTAAGAAAAATTTATATATATAAATATATATAAATATATATTTTTACAATCAATTTTTTTATATGTATGTAAATAATTGTAACTATGTATATATTTATTTATAAATGACACTATAATATGAAAAACATTAAAATTTACACCTCATAATATCTATATGAGTGTAAAAACTATGAATAAATTTAATCTCCACCAAAAAAAGATAAGAATACCCTCTTAAGAGAAACTTAAATCCCATCTAATATTAAAAATTAGGATATCCCAACTAAAAACTTAGTTTTAGAGGTATCCAGATCCTTTTTTGACCTTGAAAAAATAATAATTGGGGTTTTCATGATAAATACAGTGGAGATCTCTGCGGGTTCCAATCACAACATAAGCATCTGTTGAGCATGAAAAACCCAACTTTTAGTCTTAATTTACAAATAATATGAGTGGTACATGATGAATGACATCATGAACAACGTATTTAAATTGAACATTACTTTACTTGTTTAAACACCAAAACTGAAAGATGCGGATAATCACATGTAATTTATAATTAATTTATAAACAGATCAAGAATCACCAGAACCTATTATTCTTTCTTTATTGATGATTCGAATGACTCAATCTCATCATACCATCATTACGTTGCAGGATTCAAGTAAAAAATATCTCTTGTGATGATTCAAACATTAACCACAATCTCTAAACATTATCATAGAATCACTAAGTTTAACACAGTCGATCCTAATAGCTTGCATCGTTTATGGCTGATCGCAATAGAATTATCTTTGAGGATAATTAATTCTTGGCGTTCTCTCAATGGATTGAGATAGGAGGAGGAGAGAACACGTTCTATATCTCTAGAACTCTCTCTAGGGTTTGAGAGGGCTCCTCTCTATTTTTTGTTGAAAACAAATTTATTTTAGGAAAGAGACATGAATAGACATATATTAAGTTCAGGGTTTCTTATTTTCATATAAGACCCCTTACCAATTCTTTAATTCTTAGTGAACCCCATGTATTAATAATAACATAATCATTATTCTCTTGGCATGCACATCACCTAAGAATAAATAAATATCATTTATATCATTTCTAATCAGACCATTAAATTTGGTTTTCTTATCCTTCTCGACATTCACCTAACCTTGAATAATGACTATTTATTTGATAAATAAATATAACTTTATTATTCACTGATAAATATAAGAAATATAATATTTTATAAATCTTGTAAATAAATATTTATTATTATTTAACTCACATATTATTTTTAATAACTCATGATTAAATCTTGGTAATCAACCAAAACCAAATAATTATTAAACTATAAAGTAGAAATAATATTTATTCTAACTTGTTAAATTCAACATTAAATTTAACTGAGATTTTGTACACAATTAGTGTGCGACCCTCTAGGACAATTTTTTAATAACAATATGTAGAGACACCTAAAGTCCAAGATTAACATCTAGTAACACGCCAAAACACCCATAGAGAAAGAATTTAATTTCATAATCACATACAACCTTCTATGAATGCCCAATGTGTAATATAATCCCTTTATCATGATATCTATAATCAAACTATTTATATATTAGTGTCATCAACCTATGTGATCGACGTCTATTTCTTTGACTTTATAGAAATGAACTTTCGAACAAAACACCATGACCATGGATTTATCCAGACAGTTCCATTCCCATCAAATAAACTAAGATATCAACTTATGTTAAGAAACAAAAGGGATACATCCTTTATCACATTATCCAATAACACACAATATCACTCGTGACACAACCAACGTATCCTACTTTGTCATGAACATATATCATCATGGTTTTTGTCAATAAATCAAAGTATGCGACTTATAAAATTAATTAATGATAATTTTAAAGTCTATAGATCAATATATACATCCGAAAATAGGAACATATAATAACAAATATAAATATGGATTTCCTATTGGTGGGTCTCGCTATCATAATCTCTAGCTTTGGAAATTACCAAGGGTTCATGCCCTGAGAGAGTGCCTCAAATTCCTATGAGTCTCCACCCTCAGTAGCCTGTATCATTTGTGTCCCATCAAATGATATCATCTGACTATAAACGATATATTCCGGAATAATATTGTGGAACCTACATGTTCTCATTATAGTGGGTAACTACTATGACCTTTCATCATGAAAAATATTCTTAGGACATTATCACATACCATGTCATGCAAAGGAACTATCATGATATGATAGGAAACTTCATCAATATTCAAGACAATGAATACATGTAATAATGAAGTACCTAGAATTTTATTTTAGGGCACTAAATCCAATAGACTCCCACTTACATTTGATATAATAGTTAATAAATTTCAGTCCATTATCTCTCACATGATATTCATGCCTCTATTGATATAGATCCTTTATCAAGGAGTCCACCATGTTTTCTTCCAAGAATAATTTTCTTACTGAAACTTAACCTCATTGAGATAAATACCTTAGGAGATGAAACTTCTAATATATATGCTTAGTCCTTTGATGTGACATTGACTCTTTAAAAAGAGCCACTACTGTAGTGTTATAACAGTAAATTGTGATTGGGTCTTGACTTCTAGAAACCACATCAAGATCTTAAAAAAAGTTGTGAATCCAAACTGCCTCCATGGCTGCATCAGAATCCGTAGTATACTCAAAATCCACTGTCAAAACAAAAAAAACTAGCTACTTTAAAATATTCCAGATCACAACACTTCTATTGAGACTGAACACACATACTGACTGTGATTTTAGATTATTATGATATATCTGAAAGCTAGAATCTGTATAACCCCTAACGACTATATCTTCATCTCCTTCATACAATAGAAAAATATCCTTAGTTCACCTTAAATACTGAAGGATTGCCTTAACATCAGTCCAATGTTGTTCACCTGGATCATCTTGATATCTTACTACCATGATCAAAGCACAAGAATCATTAATCCTCATACATAACATAACATACATGATAAATCCTATCATAAAAGAATATGATACCTTATTCATTCTCTCTATTTTTAGCTATGTTTGAGGACACATCTTCTTGGAAAGATGTATACCATGTGACGTAGGAAATAGTCCCCTATTGTATTTTTCCATACTGAACCTATTCATTTTATGGTCAATGTATGTACTTTAACTTAGTCCAAGAAGCCTCTTTGATCTATCACGCATGATCTTGATCCCTAAAATGTAGGCTTCTTCACCTAATTCCTTCATGTAGAAACACTTTCTCAACCATGACTTAACCTATTGTAATGCTGGTATCTTATTTCCAATTAGTAATATGTCATCAATATATATTACTAAGAAAATGATCATACTCCCACCAAACCGCTTGTAAACACATGGATCAAATTCGTTCTTAATGAAACCAAATTCTTTTATAGCTTCATCGAATCAAATGTTCCTTGAACTAAATAATTGATTTAATCCATAAATCAATATTTAAAACTTTCATACCTTTTTGTAATTTCCTAGAGTCACAAACCCTTCTATTTTTTTCATATAAACATCTTCCGAAAGGTTCCTATTAAGGAAAACAGTTTTGACATCCATATGCCAAATCTCATAGTCATGGAAAGCTACTATGGTAAACTAAATTATGATGTATTTAAGAATGGTGACCTTAGAAAATATTACATTATAGTCTATGCTCTGACGTTTTCTAAATCCTTTATCCACAATCCATGATTTTTATGTTCTAACAAAACATTCCACGTCTAGATTTCTCTTGAATATCCATTTTCACCCAATAAGATTTACATTTTTTGGCAGATCGTCCAAAACCCACACATGGTTTTGGTACATGAAATCCATATCAAAATTCATGGATTGTTTCAATTTTTTAGATTTTGATCTCTTTACAATCTCCTTATATAATAGAGGGTCATTATTGTGAAATAATAGTAGGTCACCATTTATGTGACTAGAAAACCATATTTTTAGATTCTCTAACCTTTCTAGTATTCCTATGCAGTACTTGTGTTTTAGGAACAACTTATTCCATAGGAACCTATGGAATATATTCCTGTACCAAATATTGTGTATCTTGAACATCAACTTCATTGAAGTCAATTTTTATCCAATTATCCTTCTTGAGGATATGCTCCCTCTCAAGAAAGGCAACTTTTCTTACAACAAATAATTTATTTTCTAAAGGGTTGTACATATACCTTCCCATTATTTACTTATGATACCCTATAAAGATACACTTCATGCATCGAGGTTCCAGTTTTTTTTGAGATGGCCTTGACAAATACCTTACAACCCCATGCATAAATATGCGACAAAATGATTTTCTTTACACTCTATAACTCAAAGGGAATACTGTTTTCTACTTTAGTTGCTACTTGATTTTGTATGTATCCCGATGTATGTAATGCATATCACTAAAAGGATAATGGAAGGCTTGAATGACTAATCATTAAACTTACCATCTACAGTAAGGTATAGTTCCTCCTTTTAATAAAACCATTACACTGTGGTTTATAAGGTAGTGTGAGTTGAGATACAATCCTATACTCCCATATAAATTTGATAAACTCTTGTTTAAGATATTCATCACCACGATCTAGTCAAAATTTATTTATCTTCTTAAAAATCTGATTTATAACTTCATTCTTGAACACTTTTAACTTTTAAAAGCATTCAAACTTATACCTCATCGATGAGATGCAATCGTAACCAATATAGTCATCAGTAGAAGTCATAAAATATGATAATTTACCTATATATTCTACTTAAAAATGTATGTATATATCAACTTGTACCAATTCTAGAAGCTCTATGACCCTTTCACCTTAACCACCAAATTATGGTTTGATCATCTTTCCTTATAAACAAGAATAACATATTTAAAGTGATTTAATATCAAACGAGTCTAAGTAAAAATATTGATAGATATTCATAAAAGACTTATTGTTTACATGACCAATATGGGGATGCCATAGCTGGGTATGAAATGAGTCACGTGAATTCTATTCATTATCAATTGCCAGTATTTTTTTTGAAATTTAATACATAAAAATTGCTATTTAACTATTCCATACCATAACACATGCTATCTTTATAAAATTAGAAACTATTATTTCCAAAGTTGAAAATAAATCCATCTATGTCTAAATAAGAAATAGATATTATGTTCTTAGTAAAACTAGAAACATAATAGAAGTTCTTTAAAACCAAAATAATTCTCATTAGCAATGTGAGGTAGTAGTCTCTAATGGATAGAGCAACCAACCTCGACCCATTGGGATCCCGTAGATCCACCTCACCTCTTGAAACCTTATAAAATATACTTGGATCTTTTATCTAGATACAAGTGCGAGAACCAAATGAAATATCTAATACCAACTTGTAGATATAGAAAGATTACATTCGATAAAGAATTCACCTAATTATTTCCTTTTATTATTTGGTTGACCGAAACTCCTCTTTTAGTGGAATTTCTTTCCACATGAAAAACACACTACATTATGCTCCTTTAATTTCAACTGGATCTTCTTCTTCTTTGAAGTACAATGCTCTAGAGCCTTAGATTTGGAATGAGTCTTCTAAAACTTTTCCTTGTTATTTATTTTCTTATTCACCATAAGGACCTAGGTTTTTCACGCCCCATGTATTTACCAACTTGGTGAATAAGATTAACAATTTCTGAATGAGCCTTCTCACTATTTCTCATATTTTAATTCACAATGAAATGTGATAAGGTTTTAGGTAGTGAAGATAGAATGAAATCTTTATGAAACTCATTAGGGATCTTAAACCCTAATATAAATAAGCATTCTATTTAGCCAATCATCTTGACCATAGGAGGCCCAACTGGCACCAAATCTTTACGCTTTCATGTAAATAGTGCATTGGAGATCTCATATATCTCTGGTATCACCTTCTCCTGATAAAGATCATGAAGGTGAAAAATGATTATATATGTATCCATATCCTCATATTACTTTAGAAGCTCACTAGACATGGACGATATCATAAAACATTGGACATCCATTATGCCGTCCACATGGTTCAGGTAGAGAGACACTTCATCCTCATTAACCTCTTTAGAAAGTTACTTAAGAAGTGGGGTTTCTAGCACATATAATTTCCATTTATGATGTAATATAATGCATAAGCACCTATAACATTCCTAGAAATTTGAGTTGGTGAGAAGGTTTTCCTTCTCTAGTATGGATTGTAGTGATTTGGTCAAAGACACGTGGCTTTACATTTCTATACAATTCAAGATAATATTATTAGTACTTCCTTGATTACCAAATCATATTTATAAATTTACGTTTTATTAAATTTTTGTTAATCTACCACTATTTTTCTGAAACCTAATAGCTCTCACCATTAGTTTCAAAATATCCTATTGCATATATATTCTAGTGGAAAAGATCCATATTCCACTCCCCATTACCTGGACTTGGTCCTTAAAAGTTATTCAAAGGGGTTTAGGTAGGTGAAACTTTCCAAATACATTAACTCATAGTTCCTTAATCTATTGAGTGGACTCCCCAATATTAAAATCCAAGATAAATATTTCATCAATCCATGCCTCTCAATTAAACAAATTCTTACTTGGGTAATCAACCCTTGATGTGAACCAAGTTATGTCAACCCAATACTTCAATCTAAAAGTTTCTCAATAATTGAAAGCACCCCAACTTGGCCTGGTCAAGAACTTTGAACTATGGGTTTGAATCTATCTTAAGAAATGGAAGGATATATCAACTTAATATTTTAGTTGAGGTATTTTTATCCTTATGTTTAATAACCCAGTTTTATCTTATTACATGCCTTGTTAATATTAAATGGATTTTACATAAGTGATTAAATATGTATAATAAAATTTACATATAATCTAGTTTTATTTTAAACCAGATTGCATGATTGTTAATTCATTTATTAAGCGATCACGTAGCATCCACAAACATAAATAATCAACCATGAAACTGGAAAAAATAAAATATAAATGGCATGATCATAAGATCATCTAATGTTTAGTTTATCTAGATAATGATAAAATATTCCTTGATCCTAGGGGAAAACACTTTGAACCATAACTTGATTCATATTGTAGCATTCCACAATGAATCCTACATATTTCCTTGATTGGTTTTTCCTTATCTTTGGGACTTGTACCACCTCCTCTTATCTAGGAGCTCCATTCTTACATAGTATTTTACTCATATATAGGTGAGAGGATCCAATGGATTGGATAAGGGGTTTACATAAAAGAAACTGAGGGTACGCCGAACCTTACATAATATGAATAAGGGGATGACTCATAGAACATAATTTTAATTTAATGATAATAAATTAAAAGGAATCCAATAATATACATAGGTCTATTCTAATATGATGATCATCTACATTTTATGAAAAAATTACACATTTTCAATCTAGTTATCAATTAATTTGATTCCTTTTTAATTAAGATAAAATGAAACTAATTAATCAAATTAATTTAATTTATCTTAATTACATCCAAGCATACTTGAATTACCATCATCCATAATTTAAAGTAAATTAAAAATAATAATTTTATTTATAATTAATAAAGTACACAAGTGTACTTGAAGGTAACAGTATATACTCGTCCAAACTACCTGACACGATCCTTGTACTTACGAATTCCCTTTTCATTCAACACACATTACTTGATAGGTAATTACATGGACTGTATTGTCAAAAAAAATGAAACACAAAACACAAATGAATTACATTTCATGTGATGCTCTTGACACATACGAAGCATAATATAAGTAAATTCCATACACACCTTATAGTTTTAGAATTTAACATAGAAATTAATTTAATATATAATAAAAAATATTATTTCATGGAATGTATTATCAAATAAATGAAATATAGAACACATGTGAATAGTTTTGATTATATTATTAATTATTTTCTCCTTTTTAAATTAATCACACTATTTTCAGAAATTACACAACCTGTACTGGCTACATGGTGTGTGATCTCTTTTACCCATGTCTACGGCACATGCTTTGGGACTAAGAGTGTTTGTCTACCACAAATGTGTATGTGGTACATGATGTGAAATTATTACAACATGATGTATGGCCTCGAAGTTTCATGGTTTTTCAGTCCTCGTGTCATGTAGTAGATACACGACATGCTTGGAACCCCATGTTCTCCACTGCGAGAATGTGAAGACTACATGTGTATGTGATTTACATGATGTATAGTTCTTCAAACCACATGAATTCAAGTCTAGATATACATAGATATACTTTTATCATATCTGATATGATATCATCATCCTGATCTTATAACCATATGAGATACACAATAACTACACAATTACACAATGTGTAGTTGAGTACACTATGTGTAGTATTGTGAAATCCAACCAGAATGCTTGGAATATCCAAATAAAATTTTCAAATGTTTCTTTGTTTAAATTTAACCTATTTATTGGTTATGTGAGAGAGAATGAATAAAGGGAAGATAAAACGATGCTCAGATTCTAATAAAAAATTGATTTGAAGTAAATTAAATAAAAAACACATACTATTAAATCTACAATTAATAAATAATTATAAATTAACCATGTGAGTGCTTTGATACCACTTGTGGGTTCCAGGCATAATGGAAGCGCCTGTTGGGCATGGAAAAATTAGATTTTAGTCTTAAATTATGAATAATCTAAGCTATAAATGATGAATGATTTCATGATAAACATATTTAAAAAATAGATTAATTTACTTTTTTAAAATTCAGAACCAGAAGAGGAGGATCATCACATGTAATTTATAATTAATTTATAAGTCGATCTAGAATTATCTTAACATTTAATTCTTTCTTGGTTGATGATCTAGTTGAATTTATCTCATTGCACCATCATTTTATTATAGGATCCAAGTATATAATCCTTCTAGAGGAAATCCACACATGCACCACAATATCTAAATGTCACCATAGAATCTTTGCATGTTAGCACAATCCATCCCGATTGCTTGTGTTGTTCATGGTTGATCGCAAAAAATTATCTTCTAGGATGAAAAATTCTTGATGTTCTATCAATGGAGTGATAGAGGAGGATGAGAGAGAACATTCTAGATCTATATAGCTATCTCTAGGGTTTGAGATAGCTTATCTATATTTTTTTTCACAATTAATCTCTATTAGGAAAGTGATATAACTAGATATATATTAAGGAAAGTTTAGGGTTACCTATTTGCATATAACCCCCTGACCAATTACTTAATTCTTTGTGAACTCCATGTGTTAATAATAATATAATTATTATTCACTTGACACGTGCATTACCTAATAATAAATAAATATCATTTATATCATTTCTAATCAGATCATTAAACTCGGTTCGCTTATTCTCCTCAACATTTACCAAAACTTGAATAATAAAGATTTATTTAATAAATAAATATCACTTTATTAATTATTGATAAATAAAATAAATATTATATTTTCAAAATCCTTCAAATAATTTATTATTATTATTTAATTCAAATATTATTTCAAATAACTCATGATTAAATCATGGTGATCAACCAAACCAGAATAATTATTAAACTAAAAATCATTAATAATATTTATCCTAACTTGTTAAATTCAACATTGAATTTAACTGAGATTCTAGATACACTTAGTGTGTGACCTTCTAGGTATATTTATTAGTGGTAATAATTAGAGACATCTAAAGTTCAACATTATCATCCAAAAACATTCCAAGACACCCATAGAGAAAGAAGTTAATGCCTCAATGACATACATCATCCTACAAACACCCACAATATAATATAATACCATTTTCATGATATCTATAATCAAGTAGTTTTCATACTAGTTTCATCAACCTATGTGTTTGATATCTATTTCTTTGAATTTCAAAAAATGAACTTTCCCACATAATACCATGGATATGGATTTAATGAGGAAGTTCCATTCCCATCAAAGGGATTAAGATATCAACTTCTATCAAGGGAAGTAAGGGATAAATCCTTTCTCATATTATCCATTAATGTAATATGACTCATGACATACCCAATGTATCCTACTTCACCGTGAGGATATGTCGTCACTATATTCATCAATACATCAGAGTACACAACTTATGAAATTAATTAATGATGATTTTAAAGTATATGGATAAATACACACATCCATAGATAGGAATATCCAATAACACACACACACACAGATATATATATATATATATATATATATGTATTTCCTATTGGTGGGTATCACTCTCACAATCACTTGCTCTAGAAATTACCAAGGGTGCACACCATGAGATGGTGTCTCAAAGTCCCATGAGTCTCCACCCTTGTTAGCTTGTATCATTTTTGTCCCATAAAATGATATCATCTAAATATATAACATATATTTAAAAATACTTTTATGGAACCTATAGGTACATATCATAGCAAAGAACTGTTATGAGATTTCATTGTGACAGATATTCTTAGGATATTATCACATACTATGTCATATAGAGGAATAATCACAATACAATAAGAAATATCATTAATATTCAAGATAATTAATACATGTATCATAAAGTACCTAGAAGTTAGTTTTAAGGCATCAACTCCAACATTATCTTCATAGGCTTCAATATGTTATCTCATGGAGCGCAAATAGACACTCAGATCAAAAGTTTTGACTATTTGAAGTTCAATTAATGTTTTCAAATTATCATAATATATTAATTAATTTATTTAACCCCCAAATTGTTATTAAATATCTATTACTCAATACAAAATTTTAAATTTTTAACCATTATTAAATTTTAATTATTTTTAAACCATTTTCACTAAATATATTATATATTAAATTTAAATACATATTCAGTATTATATAAATAATATATATGAAAATATATTATATATATATGAAGATAAATATATTTATATTTTAAAATGTGATTTTTAATAATCTATTATTTTTTTATGGATGACACCTTGTATCAGTGATAAGAAAAGTACTGATAAAGTGAGCTTTTATCTGACCTAAAAAAGTATTGAAAAAGGATAAAAAATACATTGATAAATGGGGAGTTTATCAATGATAAAAAATGATGATAAAAGGTAAGAAAATAATTAATAAAGGAAGCCTTTATAAATGCTACAAAATTCTGATAAAAGGCAGCCTTTATCAATGATTTTTTAGAGCTGATAACGATCCCTTTTATCAAAAGTACCCCCTTTATCAACACTTTTTAGCACTAATAAAAGTAGCACTTAATATAAATAATTTTGTAGTAGTTCATGAAAAATATCAAGGAACATTGAACTCATGTTTGGTTATTTTAAGTTGAGAAATAAAAGTCAAGAATTTAATGAAAAACATAAAGGAAATCATTCACAAATTCAATAAGTTCATGATGAAAACAAATAAAATAGAAAAGATAACACATATTTAATGTTATTTGAACCAGTTTGGTCCTACATGAACAATAAAAAAACAACACAATATCCTATATTTTATTAATTTTTAAACAAAGTACAAGATACGAGAGAACAATAATGAAAAATAGAGAGTAAGAACATGCCATGAGCACAAATGCATGAAATAACCTAAAATAAACAAGAAATGATTACATGCTAGTCAAATTTTCCAACCAATTGGATCTTACTTCTAATATTTTAGGAAGTTATAGGATATGATTTTAGAAACATCAAAAACTGATGAGCAGGAAGCTCCTTGAAAGTAAAAACCAATGATATCCACTAAACTCTAGCTCTAGGATTAACAACATATATGAAAATCAAGAACACATAGGCACACTACTTTAATAGATGATAAACACTAGCTCTAATAATGATCTTCTCTTCCTTGAGTTCTCACTTTTCTTTGGTTTTAAATAAATTGTGAAATCATAATCATTACGCAACTGATCAACAAGGGTAATGATGAAGGATAAAAAACCATGGTTGTAAGGTAAAAACCAAATATAAGTGGACATTTGTGATGAAACCATCCCTAAAATCTCACATAAAATGGTATCCATGATGAAACATGTAAAGAAAATAGATAAAATATGTGGCATGATATGTTTTATGTGTTTAATTCATAAGAAAAAACAACTCACAGAATATTAAACCACAAAGTACATAGAGCACACAATATTATATCCCTAGACAAAGAGTTAATGGAAAATAAAATTCACATGAAATTAAAAAACGTGTGCATTAACCACATCATATTCAAATTCATATCATAGAAGAATAAAAAAAACAACCATAAAATATTAACCAAAGAAATCACATTTTTATAGAATAAAAAGGCTTACAGAAGATTAAACATAATGATAATAATAAACTAAAACAACAATCAACGTATCATGGTAGATCATAAACATGTAGAAGCATGGGAATACAAATAGAAACACTAATAATCAATTATTTTCATTTTTAAATCAATTAAATCTTATAAGTTCAACAAATCTACACTATTTATAAAATAAACTAAGGGTGATGTCCTTGCAATAAATTTTATTAAAGTGGAACCATATTTAGTATACCTAAACAATACCTAAATTTGAAAAAAATACAGTCTTAGTAAAACTATTAGTTGGGTTGTCATTGGTGTGTATCTTATTAATACACACTATTCCACTTTCAATAATTTCTCTAAAAAAATACAACCTCATATCAATATGCCTAGACTTGCCTATTTTTTCCCGATGTTGAGATGGTAAAATGGTCAAGAGGGGGTGGATTGACCTTTTATAAAATTTTAAATACTTATTAGAGTTAAGTTTAATTTACAATGAAAAATAAAATATAAAAACTAGTATTTTTATAGTAATTCATATTAAAGATATACTACATATACTCTTCACATTCTCAACATGCATGTATGAAACCTATTATTTAAGTGACATAATTTTTGAATTGGATTCACAACCCTTTACAACTGATTTTTTCATACATGGATTTACAAACTAATACACTTTCTTTTTCACACCTAGAGACACAACCCCTAACCTACCTTTTTCTCACTTGGAGGAATAACTTAGAATCTTCCTTTTAAAGTAGAGGAAGAACCAACCTTAACTTTTTTTAGACTAAGGCACAACTAAAATCCCCTGACTTTTACCAGACTAATCCATAATCATATGTACCTTTTATAGAAATAATATAACCTAACACTATGGTCATAATTTTGAATTCAAAATAATAAACAATATATCACACAAAAAATAAGATATTTAAATATAACCCCACAAAAACAAGTTGACCAATGAAATAATTGAATGTCGAGGCAACAAGAATCACTTCCGTAACATCCCATTACCAATCTGACAGGTATTCCTTTAGCTTTTTTGTGGATTTTTCTTTTCATTGACTAGGTAAAGTTGAGAATGAATTGGTAGGATACCTATAATGGTGAATTCATAGATTTTTTGGACTCTCTACTTTAACCAACCTTTTCTATAGGCTAACGGAGGGTTACACACCGTGTAACTGGGTTACACGACGTGTAATGGTTTTTGGAGGCAAGTTGTGAAAGGATTTTCATTGTGAAGGGTACACGACGTGAAGATACTTTCCACATTGAGAATGAATTAAAGATAAGTTTTTAATTTGGAGCGTCAGTTTTTAAATCAAGGTGACATGTTTTTTGGTGGTTTCAAATATTAATTATTTCACGACATGTTGTGGGATTACATGTCGTGTAATACCCTGACTATGGTTTTTTAAACTAGAAGTATGACTGATATCTCGTTTCCCATCCTCTTTATTTTCATTTCTCTTGACCAAAATCCTTCCCCAGATGACCTCGGAGCTTTTTAACCTTTTTAGATCCTATCGTTTGGCGTTCGATCGTCCCTGCACTTGCAGTTTCATTCCACAATAATCTTTGTCACTCATTATTCATATTTCTCTCTTTTCACTCCTTTGTGATTTCAATATATAATCTTGAAATTGAGGGATCTTTGAATCGTATTGTTGGATCTCATATCTAGGCTGTGTTTTGAGGCCTTCTACACCTTTGTTCTCATTGAAGTGTGCTGTTTTGAGTGTTGAGTTTCGGGAAAAGGTAGGTGATTCCATCCTATTTAGCCAAATCAACTAACTTGTAATTTGATTTATTTATTTCAACTGTTGATTTAGATTCAATTGCTTAAAATTGTTTTCAATTGATTCAATAATAAAATCCAATTCCTGTGAATTGGGATATTTGAAATGGTTTTGGCATGAGAATTGGGAAAACCCCCAATTCCATTAAATTGTGGTGTGTTTATGGAAATTAGTTGATTTAAATTGGAGTTTTTATGGAAAATAATTCAATTAAATTATTGAATTTAATTATGTAAATTAACCATGTGATTGATGTAATTGGTTTTGAATGGATTTCAAACTTGTGAAAATGGATTAAAAAGTTTTGATAGAAACCCAGTGGTTTTATCTTGTTAAATAGGCATGTTTTTGATTAAAAACAATGTTGGTTTTAAATAAAAAATTGGCATTGAAATGGAAGAATGGTATTTAATTGTATTTTAATCATTCTTAAAATAAATTTACCATCATTTATTGTGTAAGAGAACATGCAAGCCTTAGGTAGTTGGTGAGTTATTTGGACACACTCTACGCTATTACAATGTTCTAAAACATAAATGTAGCAGGTCACATCCTCGATGGGATAGTGATGAGTCTCCTTTGTCTAGTGTCAGAGGGATGTGTGTATACACATATTGTTGAGATCACTTAGAGAGTGAAAAGTCCTATAGCCTGAAGCTTTCATGCCTATTTGGTAGATGACCATGTTGCTCGCTTGTTTTATATTTGAGATATAAATGTATTTCAACATTTTAAAACTTATTTACATAACTTCTAAATTTATATAAACTATTTTATATAAATGTTTTATTCAATCCATTTTTTTATAAATATTCCATCACTTGTAAAGCCTTTTCTTAAAATATTTTTCCATCATTTGAACTGTATAGAATGATTTTTTTAAATATGATTTGAAAATACCAAACCTATTTATTTTAAAAATTGAAAAAATTTATTTGGTTAATATATTGTTTTTATCTAATATGGAATTATTTGTGAGACCCTACTAGGATTTTTAGTTCACACCCTACTTGTGCCTTTAGGTGTTTGTAGATTATCTCCTTCCAGGTTCAAGAAAGGAGAAAGAATATCTTGGAGGTGGATCTAGCTGTTGAACCTTGGACATGGTGAGTTGTGTCCTTAAGGACTTGGGGTGTTTTACCCTATTTTGGTACTTGGGTTGTAGTACTTTGGGCTTTGATGCCTTGTTTACTTCCAGTATATTACTCCCAGTGGAGTTTCTTTTGTATGCTTGTTTACTTTCTTATCTTTATTCCACTATGTTTTGTGGCAAATTTGTTCCCACTTGCATGTTTTATGATGTCAGGTGCTAGTTATCAACCCATGGGGATTGGGAACACCCTTCGGGATATATTAGGGCTAGATCAGTTATTAGGTTAACATGGTACCTGATATGGTTCGTGAAAAAATGGTATCAGAGGAGGCTGTTGAGCTTTTGTGTTAAATTCAATTTGCATTTGAAATCTTAT
Organism: Viscum album; assembly: GCA_963277665.1. Classification (NCBI taxonomy): domain Eukaryota; kingdom Viridiplantae; phylum Streptophyta; class Magnoliopsida; order Santalales; family Viscaceae; genus Viscum; species Viscum album. The sequence continues at coordinate 388,648,536 of OY728146.1, forward strand.
TGGGACTTAGGAGGTAGTTGCGATTGAGTACATGACCTGCTCTCACTGCAATGAACTGTAAGTCACCAGGGGTGATTAGGTAAGGGAATCTTATGGATAAGTTCTAGTAATTTCCTTATTTTGATTTGGATGAAGTGAAATCCAAATCTCATTATTCCACCTGTTGGAAATAATTCCCCTTATTGCTCAGTTTGAGTGTTAGTCTGAAGTCTTCCTTTTTGCCTACTGATGTTGTGTAGCATCATGATTTCGAGAAGACATGAAAACCAAATCCATATGAAAGATTTTGCTGAACCACAGTGAACAAATCCTTTAGTGAACCTAAATATAGTTGAGGTGATTGTGCGTACTATCCAAGCTCTGGGATAGGCACCACCTCCAGTTCCAATTTAGGCTCCAACTATGGATCCTAAGTGGGATGTTCTGTGAAATCATTCTCAATATTTCTTTCACTAGAAGCCACTATTTTTCAAAGGCTCCACTGATCCGAAACATGCTTAGGAATGGTTGGACACAATGGTGATGAAGAAGAAACATGAGGTATTAGAGTGGAAAGACTTGAATGTTCTTTTCACCAAAAAATTCTATCCAGAGTCTATGGTGTATGCCAAGGATATTGATTTTTTCAAGCTTGACCAGGCTGACAGAAATTTGAATGAGTATTCAAATCACAGTATAGACTCGTGGATTTTTCACCTGAGATTGTATCTAATGAGAGGATGAAGTCTTGATAGTTCGAGTTGTGACTTTGATCATATATCCATTCTTAGTTTTTCTTTCTAAATCTTCCCACTTATGCTGATGTAATGGATAAGACGATGATGGTCGATATGGACTTGGATGGTAAGTCAGGGTTATCAGGAGTTTATTTCTCTTCTAGTGGTAGTGTGGTTTAACTCAAATGAAAATGGAAGCGTGATGCTTCTCACAGTAGTTCTCAATGTAATTGTCATTATAGACCTCCTAAAACACCAGGAGGAAGTCCTTTGATTTGATATCAGTATAGAAATACATGAAATTCTAAGAGGGTTTTCATTGAGGCACCTGAGAACTGTAGCTCCCACAGACATCCAAGACACTTACAGAGATTCTATTATAACTTTTCTACTATGTATAGTAGAATAAGATCATCAGATCCTTCGAAAGCTATGGGGAAATTAGTTGATTCATGTATAAAATGGTTTCATCCACATGCATCCATAATAAAGCTACTTAACACAATGGAAGAGTCTCCAGAGGAAGAATACATGGGACCAGTCACTGTGAGAGGTACCATTACTGTAGATTCATCATTAGTGACTGATTTATTTGATACCGATGCGTCTCACTCATTTATTCCAACCCATATTGTTAATCTGCTTAATCTTCATATGCAGATTTTATCTTGTGCAATGTATATTACCACACCCCTTGGTACAAAGAGAGATCATGGTCTTTGTAGTCCTGCTTGTGTCTTCTATCTATCAAATGTCAAGCTTGCATGGAGTTTTCTGTTTCTTAACATGAAATATATTAACATCATATGTAATTCCGGACCCTAGAAGCCCAAATCTGGTGAATTATTTTAATAAATTTCCATGATTAAAAGGAATCAAATCCTAAAGGACCGATCAGTTTAGTAGTCTTGGAAAATATATTATATACACGAACTTTACATTATAATTCTGAACATAAAATACAACATAGATAATCCTTTGATAATACCATTATTCTCCTAGATTAACCCTACATATTAATCATAAAACACATCTTGGAATCCTGGGAAAATAAAACATGAGAAAGGGGTGAGTTCAAATGCTCAGCAAAGGTAAAAAATACAACAGAAGCTTTCATAAATAACCATAAACTTTTAAGGTGAGGTATAAAACTAAAACACAATACTTAAAAAAAAAATATTTATCATAATATAGAAATAATAAATAAAATAATTCCATTTAAACATTCACATGGATATTCTACTAGCTGTATAATCACATGTAATATCAATAACTAATCTCATAATGAGGGAATTCATAATTCCAGACATCATAACCAAATCGTCAAGGCCTTGTTCCAAGACCATACATAAGCAGGTAAGACGTTAGTGAAAACCCAAACTAGTTTGTCTCATGACAAATACCAATTCATCTAGGGGATTTCATTAACCGGTCCCCAACCCATAGGGATTTCATTAAGCGGTTCCCAACCCATCACTTACTAATTCCAATGCATTCCTCATATTAAAAGGGTGAAACATAACCAATATAAACATTCATATTAAAAATATCATACTAAATGTTAATACATTAACCATAAACCATGAATGATATAAAAATAGAACATCCATAGTCAAACATATCATAAAAACTTTAAAAAAATATGGAATATTGTGTCATAATAAATCAACCTCAATTAAGCATAAAATCCAACAAAGGATGCTGACATAGATGAAAATAATCTAACAAAATCATTAAAATTATTTGATAGAAATATCCCTTTTTTACTTTGAAAAATCACACAATTGTCAAAGAAAAAATTTCTTTTAAAAACAACCTTTTAAGTTTGTAAGGGAAGATTCAAAATGTTATGGTGTCATGATAGTGGAAATATCCACTTGCGCCGTATAAGTTAAAAAAGACATTCTTTCCTTAATTTTTCAAAAAGTTCATAAAGTACCTCGTTTAAAAAAATGATGGAAAAATTCCTTTCAAAACATTTCATAAAAACTAAAACATGGATAAAAATGGATTTAAAAAATTATCGATAGTGTTTTGAAATACATTTTTAAGAAACATGGATATGGATGATAAATGTATCCCAGCATATACTTATGTATAAACAACCTCAGATAATAATGAGATTGCAAAATTAACCCTTACATAAAACCTTAAAATGATTCATTTTTAAATTTTTTTTAATGAACTTAAAAATACACATAAAAATTTCTTTATATTCCTTTTATATCCATATAAATAGTTATGTAAAATAAAATCAAGAATATTGAAATGGAGAAAGGATTAATTCTTTAAACATTCAAAGTATCCCGTACCACTTTGAACATTTAAATCATAAGCCTGATATCTTCAAATGAATATTTATATACCATGAAGATAAATTTATTCATGATATGAAATATAATAGGGGAATTACATACACATCAGATAAGAAATAGGTGGTGAACATGGATTTTGTCTCACATAAATTAAAAGTGAGACGTAATCCCCTTACCTTATGTCCGATACTCTCCGTACATTTCTAAAACTTATATATAATGGTTTTAAACATATTTTCAACTTATAACGAAATTATAATAGTTTTTATTATATCATATATGATTCATTTATGACTTTATATTACCCATGTATTAATAATTCCATGTTAAAGCAACGTTTTGGGTGTTATCGGCTTTGTTTATCGTATGCATTTTGACTTGTTATTATTGATTGCATCACTTAGATCATGATTTACTTAAATAACATAAAACGTGATTTATATATAATATATATTCAGTATATAAATAAATAAATAAATATATAATATGGAAGGGAATACACCATTCTTGGAGATGGTAGGTCGTACGTACGCATGGAAGCTGTTTTCGTTTTCTTATCGTATTGAATGGAAGCAAGTAAATAACATATAGGTATATATATATATATTATAGTAGCATTATTGTTTCATATATTTCATAATTATTCATTATATATATTGTTATAATCATTCTTGAATGGTTAATATGGAAGATGAATCTTATCGCGTCGTGGAGATGGTAAGCCGTACGTATGCACGAGTGACAACATAATTTACTTAACGGTAAAGGGGTAAGGAAATGGATGGTATGTTAATTATACAGAATCAATATAATGTAATATTGATAATTTATATCCATCATATCATCATTATACCCATTTAAATTGTAATGCCTCGACCCCAGTTACCCAGAGTCTGTGCATTATTTTAATACATTGGCATGATTACAAGGAATCAAGTCCAGAAGGACCGATTAGTTTAGCTGTCTTGGAAAATAGATAACATACATGAATGTTACATTACACTTCATAACATACAAAACAACATAAATAATCCTTTATGAATTCCATTATTCCCTTGTCTTAACCCTACATATCAATCACAATACACTTCTTGGAATCCTGGGAAAAATAAAACATAGAAAGGGGTGAGCTCAGATGCTCAGTAAGGATAATAATACAGTGGAAACTTTCATAAATAAGCACAAAAATTTAAGGCAATGTGTAACTAAAATAAAAGCCTTTTAAACTTGAACTTCAGAATAATATGGCAGAAATAAAATTAAATAATTCCATTTACTTATTCACATGGACATTATACTAGTCGAATAATCACACGCAATATCACTAACCACTTTCATAATGAGGGAATGCATAATGCTAAACTTTAATTTCTTTGTCAAGGCCTCGTGCCAAGACCTAGGGGCTAACTGTAACTGGAACCCAACCCAGAGTTCCTATAATAACCAGACACCAACCCGGAGTGCCTCTAATAACCGGACACCAACCCGGAGTGCCTCTAATAACCAGACACCAACCCGGAGCATACTAGTCCTACACATTCATCTTAAGAAGAGGATGGAATATAACATAAACATTCGTATTAAATATAGAATACAGAATTCCAAAACATTAATCATAAACCATTAATGGCATAAAAATAACTTATCCATAGTCAAACATATTACAAAACCTTAAATATAATATAGATGATTTGTATCATAATAAATCAACTTCAAATAAGTTTAAATCCATCAAAGGATGTTGTCATAGATGAAAATGTTTTGTAAAACTCTTTGAGATAAATATCGCTTTTTCATGAAAACATTTAATAGTTACACAATTTAGAAAGGAAGGCATTTAAAGACATTTTTGAATCAAAGTGTCCCATACCACTTTGAAACTTTTTAAAGGAATTAACATTTTTAAAACATTCATGTCTATATAAATAAATCCATAAAAACCATTTTGAAAACATGGACATTAATGAGAATGATTTAGAAGATTAAATATTTAAAACATTTAAAATGATGTTTTAGTAAAAAGTCCCTTAAAAGAATTCCTTTGAAAACACTTTTATGAAACATGGAAATGGATAATAAATATGTCCCAATAGATACTCATGTAAAAAGAACCTTGGATAATAAAGAGATTGTGAAATTAACCCTTACCAATTTGGTAACTTACGAAACATAAACCCTCTAAAAGAGGTGTCATACAATGAATATGTAAATACACATAAATTAAAGTGTATTACACAAAGAATACAATTATGAGCAGTACATACACCACACAAAAGGTAATAGTGGTAATATGGCATGAATCTCACGGGAATAAGGAGTGAGATGAAAACCCCTTACCTTGTGTCCAACTTGACCCATTCGTTCTTTAACATCCTGAATAATAAACTAAAGTTAATTTCTAATTGCTTAAGAATATTTTTCAAGTTTATTATTCCTTTTATATCACTTATTACCATGTTATAAACATTATGTAATCATTTAAGTTAATAACGTTTGTTTTGTCAATATTTGGCACTTGAGTCAAAAATGAACACCTTATAGTTACAAGTTGTTCACATGGTCAAAATATCATTATATAAATAATGATATTCATGATGATGATATCATATATATCGTATATATCATATATATACATGTATTTATAATAGTACATATCATTTTGGGGTAAGAATGAAATGTACCGTTCATGGAGGCGGTAAGCCGTACGTACGCATGAACGCTACATTCATCTCTATATATTATTTTAATGGAATTAAAACATAATGATACATAGGTATATTATAATTAAAGTATAATATCATATATAATATCATTAACTCTATCCTTTATACGTCTCATATATGGTATTAACGAATCATACAACTTTGAGGGGGCGGTAGTCCGCACTTCCTCAAATGAAATCATCACATTTACTCATAATGGAAACCATTAAGGAATGCTATAAAAGATAAATACAGAAGCATGAAGAAACAAAAAACATAATATATATCATATATAAATACAGTTCCATCATAATGGCCACCATGAGAGGCGGTAGGATGTAATTGAACAATCATCGTTTCGTGAGGTGTTAGTTTTCCATCCACAGAAACATTATGTTCTTCACCCATTAGATGGAGGTGTGTGTAAGTGTAATTCAAATATATATCATAAAAAAATCCTAGTATATTGCGTATACTGGTTCTGTTATAAAATAAAGTAATAAAAATATTTTAGGGGTTGGAGAAGTAAAATAAAAGAAAAGAAATTAAGATAAATTGTTACCTTTAATTTGGGAAACTTCCTTTGGTTTGAACCAAAAGGACTCCTTGAAGTTCCTTATGCCTAAGGTAATGCTTCTAGGAGGAGTAGAGGGATGTAGGGAGCTTAATTTTTCAGAGTTTGGATGAGCCTAAAATCTTGAGATATGTGAGGAATTGGTTATAAGTGGTCTCTTTTTATAAGGGGGAGGAGGGGCTCTTTAGAAAAGTGTGAAAATATTATTTTATTATATAATGATATTCGGTTTATGAAGGTCCGAAAATCATTAGAGTCAAAGACAAGATAACTCACGGTCGAAATAAAATCATCCAATAAGAATTGGACATGTTTTGGATATTATTTTATTATTTATAATCTAATTTATTTAAATCATTTATAAATGAGGTAAATACTTCATCATTATATTGTCCTTAATAATTTAATTTATTAGATGTCTAAAAATTATAAAAAAAATACCATGATGTAGGAAATATTTTTATCTTTCTAATGAATATTTATAGTAAAAAATATTACTTATATAACACCATATAAAAATTAATTACTAAAAGGTTTTTGTTTATGTCAATTTTTCCTTTACATTAAAGTGTCATTATCATTCATAAGTGGCTCCATGGGGTCCCAAAATCAACCCAAATATGCCCATGGTCGGCCATTACTCATCCAATAAGTTTAGGACATATTTTAAGGCAATTTTGAATTATTAAAATATTATTTTTACCTTGAATTACCCTATTTACCTTTAACCGCAGCAAATAAAAGTAAAAAGTTACTGTTCATAAAAAATTATTTTTATCTTATTGAACCACATTTTACTCCATGATATTAACCGTGTTTCTCATATTTTCAAAATTCAACTCACAGAAGTGGTAAAATTAAGTTTTATGTGAATTTTCAACTTCTCCTAGGAGGTGGGTAAAATACAGTGAAATGTTCAATAAAATTTTTATATATCTAAAATTATTATAAATTGACTACAATTAATTACAATGAACTTATATAAGTATTATGTATCTATTTTGACATAAATTAATTTAAATAAAATAAATAATTATTTAAATAAAAGGTCATAGTGGTAATATGACATGAATCTCACGGGAATAAGGAGTGAGATGAAAACCCCTTACCTTGTTTCCGACTTGACCCGTTCGTTCTTTAACATCCTGAATAATAAACTAAAGTCCTTTTATATCACTTATTACCATGTTATAAACATTATGTAATCATTTAAGTTAATAACGTTCGTTTTGTCAATATTTGGCGGTTGAGTCAAAAATGAACACCTTATAGTTACAAGTTGTTCACATGGTCAAAAGATCATTATATCAAGAATGATATTCATGATGTAGATATCATATATATCATATTAATCATATATATACATGTATTTATAATAGTACATATCGTTTTTGGGTAAGAATGAAATGTACCGTTCATGGAGACGGTAAGCCGTACGTACGCATGAACGCTACATTCATCTCTATTTATTCTTTTAATGGACTTAAAACATAATTATACATAGGTATATTATAATTAAAGTATAATATCATATATAATATCATTAACTCCATCCTTTATACGTCCCACATATGGTATTAACGAGTCATATCACTTTGAGGGGGCGGTAGTCCGCACTTCCTCAAATGAAATCATCGCATTTACTCATAATGGAAACCATTAAGGAATGCTATAAAAGAAAAATAAAGAAGAATGAAGAAACCAAAAACATAATATATATCATATATAAATACAGTTCCATCATAATAGGCACCATGAGAGGTGGTAGGAGGTAATTGAACAATCATCGTTTTGTGAGGCGTTAGTTTTACATCCACTGAAACATTATGTTCTTCACCCATTATATGGAGGTGTGTGTAAGTGTAATCCAAATATAAATCATAACAACATCCTAGTATAAAGAGTATACTGGTTTTGTTATAAATTAAAGTAATAAAAAGAGTTTAGGGGTTGGAGAAGTAAAATAAAAGAAAAGAAATTAAGAGAAATTGTTATGTTTAATTTGGGAAACTTCCTTTGGTTTGAACCAAAAGGACTCCTTGAAGTGCCTTCTGCCTAAGGTAAGGCTTATAGGAGGAAGATAGGGATTTTGGGAGCTTAATTTGGCAGAGTTTGGACGAGACTAAAGGCTTGATATGTGTGAGGAATTGGTTAGAAGTGGTCTCATTTTATAAGGGGGAGGAGGGGCTCTTTAGGAAAGTGTGAAAATATTATTTTATTATATAATGATATTTGGTTTCTAAAGGTCAAAAAATCATTAGAGTCGAAGATAAGATGACTCATGGTCGAAATAAAATCATCCAAGAAGAATTGGACATGTTTTGGATATTATTTTAATATTTATAATCTAATTTATTTAAATCATTTATTAATGAGGTAAATACTTCATCATTATATTGTCCTTAATAATTTAATTTATTCGATGTCTAAAAATTATAAAAAAATAACTTGATGTAGGAAATATTTTTAGATTTCCAATGAATATTTATAGTCAAAAATATTACTTATATAACACCATATAAAAATTAATTATTAAAAGGTTTTTGTTTATGTCAATTTTTCCTTTACATTAAAGTGTCATTATCATTCATAATTGGATCCATGGGGTCCAAAAATCGACCCGAAGATTCCCATGGTTGGCCATTACTCATCCAATAAGGTTAGGACATGTTTCAAGGACATTTTGAATTATTAAAATATTCTTTTTACCTTGAATTACCTTATTTACCTTTAAGCCTGCAAATCATTTTTTCATTTTCTAAAGCCGGGTTAAAGGGGACCGGTACCCCAACGTACAACATGCACACATAGACGAAAATTAAACAAACCAGAACAACACAACCTTACATATCATAATATCCATAATCGTCTCCAAAACCCAAGCAGGATTCCGCCTCACCCGTAGCCGACTCCCACTCTGGGTCCCTCCAATAGTTGGCACTTTGAACCCTACTTCTAAGCTGCTCCAGAACAGGCCGTTGAGGTGAGGCATCGACGGCCACTCTTCCCTTTTTCAGAGCAATCACTACCTCCCCACTCCGCTTAGAAGCTGATCTGGTCCTCAACGGCGGCGGAAGGTGCGAGTAATCCTTCCGCACCCTTCTTCTTGTTTGAGTAGACATAGGCCCGCCGCTTGTATCCATCTTCTGAGTCCCTCTCTTGACAATATCACTGAAAGAAATCCCAGCTAGCTCACTCAGAGTTCCTGTTCCTCCCCTAAAGTTCTCCTCTCATCCACTATGTTTCTCCCTCCAAACAAAAACCGGGCATTCAAAATTATCCAGCCTCTGATCTCTATTGCTGATTTCCACTAAAGGGAGACATCCATCTTCATTCAGAGCCTTTTCCACAGCACTGGACAAGGCCGAATTCCCTTTACTATCATTGATCCTACTCTTGCCCCTCCTTCTCTTGGGCGAGGTGTTACTTCCATCCATGCATAACTCCTTGGCGAACTCCACTTGACCCCGATTCCCGATAGAAGTCTCATTTCTTGTTGGTTCCATACCCTCCTCCCCACCTCTGGAAACACTATTTAAAGACGGTTCAACATCACCATTACCAAGGCATTCAAACCTGTTGGATAAATCAACAAAAGGCTTGGAAATTGGATCTAAACCTCTAGCCCCTTCTGTGTAGGGAACCTGCAGGACAAGATTGGTACTCGCATCCCCCACAGTCTGAACCAAATCAGCTTCGCCTCCAGCAAGTAGCCAATCCACCGAATCCTTAGCACCTTGGTCCTCCTCCTCTAGTACCCTACTGACCTCAACCACCGGCCCATCCACCTTCAGTGCCTGGGAATCCAAATCTACCCCTTCTGTATTCATCTCCTCAACAACAGGGGCAAGAGTCTCCTCAACAGCCGCCTTGGTGGCCTCACCTAGCAGACTGTCCACTCCTACAGATTTGGAACCCTCCTCTTCGTTAACAGCCGCCTTGGAAGAGTTTCCCACCCTCAGATCCAAATCCTTTGGTCTTCTCCTAGCCTCTCCATCCCTTCTACTGGGAACATGTAGCCGGTCCTTCAAAGCTCCATTCCTACGGCAAAATTCCACTTCATGTCCCAGGCGGTGACAAGAAGAACATAAACCCATCCAGTTCTCGTAAACCACCTGCTGTCTACACCTGTACTCTTCCCCTCTGGTAATCTACACATGATCAAACGGCCGTCGAGAGGCATCCATCTCCACACAAACCCGGGGATTAACCGGATGGCACACAACATTAGTGCGACTATCAGAACACAAAAACCTTCCTACGAGGTTTCCAAGCATTTGAATAATAGCAGGGTTCTGGAAGGGAAGCGACAAATTAGGGAAACTTACCCAAACCGCTGTCGATGGTGAATCACGCTTCATGTGAAAGTTGAAAGACCATCGTAATAGAAGGAAGCGATACCCGTTGAAACTGCAAGGATCTATCGACCAAGCAGTAATGAGATCTTCCTCTGATTCGAACCGAATCATCATGTGGTTCCTGTCAAGCAGACCGACAATTTCCCTTTCCTGTAGCTCCCACGAACCGAAGATAAATCTGTCAAAGGCATCAACAGAAGGTCATCCATTTCTAAAGCGCGCAATCAAGGTAAGATTCAGAAGCGCAGAAGATTATGAGAACTCTGAAGTTGAGAGATGAAGGTTAGGTCGCCCATCGAACAGATATGACGCCTTAGGGCTCAAAGAGATTTTTGGGAAAGAAGGAAGAAAGTCTGGATTCTAAAAAGGTCTAAAAACACCTGGTCTCGCATCGGTCGGTGAATGTCCCATCCCCCCTAGCGGGGGGAAGGCCGACACCGTCGCCGTCGTCACCGCTCGCCCAGAAGCGCCAGGGTTTCGCTGTCGTCACCCCTCGCCCAGAAGCGCCAGGGTTTCACAAAAAATTATTTTTATCTTATTGAACCACATTTTACTCCTTGATATTAACCGTTTCTCTCATATTTTCAAAATTCAACTCATAGAAGCGGTAAAATTAAGTTTTATGTGAATTTTCAAATTCTCCTAGGAGGTGGGTAAAAGACAGTGAAAAGTTCAATAAAATTTTTATATATCTAAAAGTATTATAAACTGAATCCAATGGATTACAATGAACTTATATAAGTATTATGTTTCTATTTTGACATAAATTAATTTAAATAAAATAAATAATTATTTAAATAAAAAAATCGGTTTTAACAAATAACTCAGTGTTTTTCACTATTCATGAAAAATTGATGTTTCTCAGAAAAATACCAAAAATTCGGCATAAGCTATATTTGATATTATGAATTCAAAAATGATGTCCATTTTACCAAATTCAAAACATATAAGTTGCATTAATTAATTTAAAAATTAATTCCCATTGTCAAAACAAATAGCGTGTTTTTAAGAAATAATAACTATCAAAAGATTGACACTTGTTTATGTCTGGTTTAAATGTGAAATTACGTCCAATGACCAACATTATATGAAATGGTAAAAATATATTCTAAATATACCTTAAAACCACCCAAATTAATAATTTATCACTATTAATTATTTCGATTAAAAAAGTTGTTTTTAATTAAAATTTAGTTATTTTCACTATTCATAAAAATATGAAAGTTATCCGAAAAGCACCAAAATTTTACCCTAAGCTAATTTTGATATTCAGAATCCAAAAATGAAATCCATTTTTAAAGATAAAATTTATAAAATTTCAAAAAGTGGGTATCACTATTTATAACGGCTAGTTTGATTGGTTGTGGTGTGTTATAACTCGAAGTTGTGTACAACACACGCTACTTTATTATTCAAAGTGAAGTGTACCATGGAAGCTTGGGGTGTTACATTCTCCCCTCTTTAAATAAATTTCATTCTTGCAATTTGAAATTGTTCTTCGAAAATAAAAGGTTGAAAATAGAAAATATCTTTGTGGGAAAACCCACAACGAAAATTGGGTTAATAAAATTTAGTCTTAATAAGAGGAAAAGAGAAATGAAAGGGTCACCACCAAATTATGATCTCCATTAGAAGAATATTGGGGGAAATTAGGGACACATAATTGGAGAAAAACATAAATATTTATAGGGAGTGATTGAGGTCATCAATCATAAACAATTGTAGAATTGTGGGCCTCAAAGCCACCAATCTATGATGATTTAAAATACCATTGGTTCAACAAAACGTAAGGTATTAGGATAACAAATTTTTGGTTTTAATATCCCTTCCCTAAAGTTTAGTAATTAATTTATCCATAAAATAATAGGAAATATATATATATAGGTATATGTATATACTTGACAAGTAGAGTTTCATCCTTGAACTAATTCCTACTACAAACTCGTATTTCACTTTAAAAGATTTCATATATATATATATATATATATATTCTTTATCCAAATCGTATAGGGTTCAAAAAATAATGAATTTATAATTCATATATCAGAACCTTTAAAAAAAACTACATTATTCAATCCAGGACATCACGTGGGCTAGGGGTAGGTGATACACCCTTGTCCCCCTTCAGTTATGGGTTCAAGTCTTCCGGCCTTGCCGGACGCGACGGGTTGCCGCCCGACCTCCGGGTTGTCCTTTTTAAGGAAATCCAAAAATAATCTCAAACTAGACTTACCAAAAATATTTCTTCCCAAACTCACAGTCCAAAATTTATAAGGTAGGTAAACACAATGAAGATCTTTTTTTTCCATGTAATAGCATGTGAACACCTTTATCATGCATTCTTTTAAAATATGGTAACACCCTGAATTACCATAAAACTTTATTGATTAAATTCATGCTCCCTTATTCCTTATAAAATATTATATATATTCCATATATCTAATTTTTTTGAATATTCCAACAATGATGAAATAAACAAACCATTAATCAGTTCCAAGGTAGTCAAGAATATCTAATATAATTCATCCAAATCAACCATCTCTTATTCCAAATTTACTACCTTAGTATCAAGACCATATTAAGGATTACCTTTCCTTAAACCATGTATTTTAAAAAAAAGTTTAACTTACTGTTGAGTCACTTTTCATAGTACTATATAATCTCAAATCCTCAATGAAATAGTACTGCAGTAAAATCCTATTTATCTCCATAATTCATATAACCAGTACATTGTTGATACAACACTCAAATGAAATAATTCTTTAATAACAACATAAGAATACTAGTCATTCCTCTTCATCTGTGTTAGTATCATAACTTTATTATTATCCAATAGCATCATTTGGCGCGTACTCTGATGATTTGGACATTGGTTTGCATAGTGTACCAACTCCTTGCAGATGAAGCATTGTGCATTTGAAAACTTTTTCTTACCCTTGCAATCACGTACTCGGTGTCCTTTTTCTCCAAACTTATAACAAACTCCCATTCCCTTCAAGCATTTACCAAGGTGATTCATTCCACATTTATCACATATTGTAAAATCCTTCTTTCCCTTATTCCCTTTATCCATATTTCTTTCTACCATCATTTTCTTCTCTATCTTCCCTTCAAAGCCATAGGATTCAGAGAGTTCTTAACTGATATTTTGATACTATTTATTCATATGATGATAATATATGGGAGAATATTTCTTTTCTAAATGTTTTCTTAATACCATGAATGATATGACCCTTCTTACTCTTTGGATCATACGTATTGCTGGAGTTCTCATTCCTTCTATTAGGCGCCATTTCTAAACAATGGCATACACTAAGTTAGTTTATGAATCACAATTCATAATTCCAAACATGTAAAATACCTACCATAAATTGAATAGTTTATGGATATAATCCATAATCACAAAAATGTTTTCTTTGAGGAGGTATATACTCATAAACCCTTTATAGCGGTTTGTAAAGAAAATGAGAATTATACTAAACCACTACGGGAAAAATGAGCAATTGCGACGGGTTATTTGCGACGGGATTAAATCCCGTCGCAAATAGTCATGTTAAAAAAGTATTTGCGACGGGGGTACATCCCCGTCGCAAATAATGAGGCATTTGCGACGGGATTGCTTTCCCCGTCGCAAATAGTTTTCCCGCGATGCGCGCCAAATCGCGGGAAACGTATTTGCGACGGGGAAATATTCCCGTCGCAAATAGCCGGCGGCGGTAAATGGTATTTGCGACGGGAATATTCCCCCGTCGCAAATACTATGTCGGCAGAGGGTTATTTGCGACGGGACCCGTCGCAAATAACTATTTACCGGTTGACCGTAATAAATGTTGGCGAAGGTATTTGCGACGGGACCCGTCGCAAATAATACTATTTGCGACGGGAATCCCGTCGCAAATGGACCCGTCGCAACTAATCTAACCTATAAATACCCCCATCCGTTTTTTTCATTTCATTCTCATTCTTTATCTTCTCTCTCTCTCAGAATCATATTTCTAGAGTTTAGTTTTTCTCCAGTTTAAGTTTTTTCTCCGGAGCTGATATTAAAGTTTTGAAGAACGATCAGAACAGATCAATTTTCAAGGTATTTATCTTCATTTTAATTTTTTATTTATTTTTAATTTTTTATTAGTTTTTATTATTATTAATTAGTTGTAATTTAATTTTGTTTACATTGTTTTATTACTTAATAAATTTAAATTATTAGTATTGTTTATATGGTAATTAGGAATAATTAGTAATAATTTTTAATAATTAAGAATAAATATTAATAACTAGTAATAAATACCAATAATTAGGAATAAGAACATTATTACATTATTAGTTTATTTTATTATTAATATTAAAATAATATAATTTTTTATATATATACAGTTCTTTTTTCATCTGTGTGTTTGCTGTCTTCACATGTATTATTTGTATGTGGAGATAGAAAACGCACAGATGAAAAAAGAACTGTATATAAATTAGAAAATTATATTATTTTAATATTAATAATAAAATATATTAATAATGTTATTATTTGTAATTATTGGTAATTATTTCTAATTATTGATAATTATTCATTTTATTACTAATAATTATCAATAATTAAGAATAATTAGTAATAATTACCAATAATTAACAATAATTAGTATTAATTACCTATAATTAGTATTAATTACCATTAATTAGTATTAATTACCAATAATTAGTATTAATTACCAATAATTCGTAATAATTAGGAATAATTAACAATAATTACTAATAATTAGGAATAATTAACAATAATTACGAATAATTAACAATAATTAGTAATAATTAGGAATAATTAGGAATAATTAGTAATAATTAAGAATAATTAGGAATAATTAGTATTAATTAGGAATAATTAGTAATAATTACCAATAATTAGGAATAATTAGGAATAATTAGTATTAATTACAAATAATTAGTATTAATTACAAATAATTAGTCTTAATTACCAATAAGTAGTATTAATTACCAATAATTAGTATTAATTACCAATAAGTAGTATTAATTACCAATAATTAGTATTAATTACCAATAATTCGTAATAATTAGTATTAATTACCAATAATTCGTAATAATTAGGAATAATTAACAATAATTAGTAATAATTAGGAATAATTAACAATAATTAGGAATAATTAGTAATAATTAGGAATAATTAGGAATAATTAGTAATAATTAGGAATAATTAGGAATAATTAGTATTAATTAGGAATAATTAGTATTAATTACCAATAATTAGTATTAATTACCAATAATTAGTAATAATTACCAATAATTAGTTTTAATTACAAATAATTCGTATTAATTACAAATAATTAGTATTAATTAGGAATAATTAGTATTAATTACCAATAATTAGTATTAATTACCAATAATTAGTATTAATTACCAATAATTAGTATTAATTACCAATAATTAGTATTAATTACCAATAATTAGTAATAATTAGGAATAATTAACAATAATTAGTAATAATTAGGAATAATTAACAATAAGTAGGAATAATTACGAATAATTAGTATTAATTAGGAATAATTAGTAATAATTACCAATAATTAGTATTAATTACCAATAATTAGTATTAATTACCAATAATTAGTAATAATTAGGAATAATTAACAATAATTAGTAATAATTAGGAATAATTAACAATAATTAGTAATAATTAGGACTAATTAACAATAATTAGGAATAATTAGTATTAATTAGGAATAATTAGTAATAATTACCAATAATTAGTAATAATTACCAATAATTAGTAATAATTACCAATAATTAGTATTAATTAGGAATAATTAACAATAATTAGTAATAACTAGGAATAATTAACAATAATTAGTAATAATTAGGAATAATTAACAATAATTAGTAATAATTAGTATTAATTAGGAATAATTAACAATAATTAGTAATAATTAGTATTAATTAGGAATAATTAGTAATAATTACCAATAATTAGTATTAATTAGGAATAATTAGTAATAATTACCAATAATTAGTATTAATTACCAATAATTAGTAATAATTAGGAATAATTAACAATAATTAGTAATAATTAGGAATAATTAACAATAATTAGTAATAATTAGGACTAATTAACAATAATTAGGAATAATTAGTATTAATTAGGAATAATTAGTATTAATTAGGAATAATTAGTATTAATTACGAATAATTAGTAATAATTACCAATAATTAGTAATAATTACCAATAATTAGTAATAATTACCAATAATTAGTAATAATTAACAATAATTAGTAATAATTACCAATAATTAGTATTAATTACCAATAATTAGCAATAATTACCAATAATTAGCAATAATTACCAATAATTAGCAATAATTACCAATAATTAGTATTAATTACTAATAATTAGTAATAATTACGAATAATTAGAAATAATTAGAAATAATTACCAATAATTAGCAATAATTAGCAATAATTAGCAATAATTTGAAATAATTAGCAATAATTAGAAATAATTAGCAATAATTAGAAATAATTAGCAATAATTAGAAATAATTAGCAATAATTAGTAATAATTAGCAATAATTAGGAATAATTAGTAATAATTAGGAATAATTAGGAATAAGTAGGATTAATTAGGAATAAGTAGGATTAATTAGGAATAATTAGGATTAATTAGGAATAATTAGTAATAATTGCCAATAATGACCAATAATTGCCAATAATTACCAATAATTGCAAATAATTAGGAATAATTGCAAATAATTAGGAATAATTAGGAATAATCAGGAATACTCAGGAATACTCACGAATACTCACGAATACTCACGAATACTCACGTATAATCACGAATACTCACGAATAATCACGAATACTCACGAATACTCACAAATAATCAGGAATACTCACAAATAATCAGGAATACTCAGGAATACTCAGGAATACTCAAGAACACTTAGCAAAAAATTGACAATTGACGACCCTTTAAGATTTGAACATGTTAATAATAGAACAAAGTTTGTTCTGAATATTGATAATTTTAATATTTTTTAATTTTTTTTATTATTTTAATAATATTAATATTGTTTTTTCGTAAATATTGATAATATTTTTTTTATTACTAATAATTAGTAAACGAAATCTGCTTGGATAATGAAGGGAAAATTTATAACCATCTCCACAACGATGATTATCAAATTTCCTTTCATTATTCAAGCAGTTTTCCTTTTGCTAAGTATTGCTAAGTATTGCTAAATTAGTAATAAATAGTAATAATTAGCAATAAATTGTAATAATTAGTAATAAATTGTAATAATTAGTAATCCTTGCTTGAGTGTTTTTTCTAACAAATTATTCAAAACCAGTAATGCTTTTATATTTTATAGAAAAATATGGAACAGCGAGGTCGTCAACAGTCATTATTAGATGACCGCATATGGATAAATCAACGCAGAAATCCAAATGGTTCTGGTTTAAATCCAGTATATATAGAGGGTGTGGAGATTTTTTTATCATTTGCGGCATCAAATTCAGAATTTGTTTCAGAAGGAAAGATAAAATGCCCTTGCAGAAAATGTGCATTGAGAACGTTTGACACGTTTGACAAAGTGGGGGAACATCTCTTGCGTTTTGGTTTTCAAGCTGATTATGTTTTTTGGTATCAACACGGTGAACGCAGTTCCAGAGCAGCTGATACCAACTTGATTCCGGATCCATCCCAGTTTCAAGATTTAGTACATGATGTTGCAGGTTCATCTGTTCAACATACAGAAACTCCGGCTGATATAGCTTCAAATCCTGAGTTGGGACCGTCTGAATTTTATGAGTTGTTGAAGTCTGCTGAGGATGCATTATATCCTGGCTGCAAGATGAGCAAATTAGAAGCAGTTGCAAAATTTATGGCTATCAAATCAGATAACGGAATGTCAAACACATGTTTTGACCAGATATTTTCTTTGCTGAAAACACTGTTACCCGAAGGAAATGTTTTACCTGCAAATTACTATGAAAGTAAGAGGTTGGTTCGAAATTTGGGGCTTACTTGTCAGAAGATTCATGCATGTTCAAATGACTGCATTTTATATTCAGGGGAAAATGAGTCGTTGGATAGTTGTCCCACATGTGGGCAACAGAGATATAAAGAAGGACAACACGGGAAGTCTGGTTTGATTCCTGTAAAACAGTTGAGATATTTTCCGCTTACATCCAGACTTCAGCGTTTATTCATGTCTAAGAATACAGCGACAATGATGTCATGGCATAAAGAGAATATTTCAACCGATAAAAGCTTGAATCATCCAGCCGATGGTGATTCATGGAAACATTTTGATAGAGTGCATCCATCATTTGCTTTAGAAGCTAGAAATGTTCGACTGGGCCTTTCCACTGATGGTTTCTGTCCGTTTGGATCTTATGGTAGTCAATATTCATGTTGGCCTGTTTTTTTAACTCCGTATAATTTACCTCCATGGATGTTGATGAAGGAGCCATATATCTTTTTGACTTTACTAATTCCAGGACATCCGAAGAAAAATATTGATGTTTATTTGAAGCCATTGATTGATGAATTAAATTTATTGTGGAGTACTGGTGTCAGTACATATGATGTTGCAACGAAACAGAATTTCATACTGAGAGCAGCATTGATGTGGACAATAAGTGACTTCCCGGCTTATGGGATGTTATCTGGCTGGAGTACACATGGTCAGAAATCATGTCCTTACTGTATGGGAGAGAACAAAGCATTTATGCTCATTCATGGAAAGAAACCTTGTTATTTTGACTGTCATCGCAGATTTCTTCCAGCTGATCATCCTTTTCGCAGAAACAGATCTCATTTCAGAAAAGGAACAGTTGAAAGGGATGGACCTCCAAAAATGCTATCAGGTTCGGAGTTAAAATCGGTTGTATTTTCATTACCTCCCATCACTTTTGGTCCCACAATAAACCAACAGAAAATTTCTGGTTTTGGGAAAGAACACAATTGGATTAAACGTAGCATATTTTGGGATTTGCCATATTGGTCTGATTTGTTGGTCCGACACATGTTAGATGTCATGCATATTGAGAAGAACTGTTTTGATAATTTGTTTCATACAGTTTTGGATACGCCAGGAAAGAGCAAAGACAATGTAAATGCACGTTTAGATCTTGCCCAAATTTGCAGACGTCCAGAATTGGAACTATTTGAGAATGTCAGAACAGAAAGGTTACTGAAACCAAAAGCAGCTTATACACTGTCTAAAGAAAACCGTTTATTATTTTGTCAGTGGATTGCAGATTTGAGACTTCCAGATGGCTGTGCTTCCAATTTGGGTAGATGTGTAAAGAATGGTCATATTACTGGATTGAAAAGTCATGATTGTCATGTTATAATGGAGAGACTTCTACCAATTGGATTAAGAGGTCTGTTGAATTCTGTGATTTGGGATTCCATAACAGACATGTCTCATTTTTTTCGGGAAATTTGTGCGGCTACGGCAGATTATGATGCTCTAGGCAAACTTGAAAAAGATGTTGTTGTAATTATATGTAAACTGGAAAAAATATTCCCGCCGTCTTTCTTCGACTCAATGGAACATTTGATGTTACATTTGCCATATGAAGCCAAATGTGGAGGTCCGGTACAGTTTCGATGGATGTACCCATTTGAAAGATGCATGCAAAAATTGAAAAGAAAAGTACGCAACAAAGCATCTGTTGAAGGATCTATTGCAGAAGCTTATTTGCAAGAGGAAATATCTTTTTTCTGCTCCCATTATTTTGAATCTGAGTATCCTTCAAAACACAACCGAATGGGACGGAATGAGAGGAATATTGATGAAATCGACAATCAATTATCTGTTTTCAACCAGTCAGAGCTTGGTTTTGGTGGAGTTTCTGAACGCTGGCTTTCAGATGATGAACATCATAGAGCTCATACGTATGTTCTGCTCAACTGTGAAGAGATGACATCAGTTGTACTGTAAGTGTTTATATCACTTATTCTATCATTTATGTTACAGTAAATAACTTTGGTTTTTATAGGTTGTATGATAATCATATCAAGAAACAAATTCCACAAATTACAGCAGCTGCTCTCGAAGAACGGCGACTGAAAAATTTCTCTCAGTGGTTTCAAAAACTGGTAACATAAATTCTTTATCATTTAGCAACTCATTCAATGTATAGTTTACTATATTGATAATTATTTCACAAATCTTCAGGTGTCTCGACATGCTGATAAAATTGACAAACGGCTCTGTGTATTGAGTAACCCACCTTCCAAACTTGTTAAAACTTATAATGCATATGTGGTGAATGGATTTCGATTCCACACGCATGCATATGGGGAATCGAAAAAAACAATGAACAGTGGAGTTAGCTTGAGAGGATCTCATCATCGAGAAAATGAAGTTGACTTTTATGGCATGCTTGATGAAATCATTGAACTCTGTTATCTTGGACAACATTACATAACCATGTTCAAATGTCGGTGGTTGGATACAGAGAGAGGCGTGCGTGTTCATCCGACTCATGGAATCATCGATATTAAATGTAAAAGTGTTCTCGCAGTAAATGAACCATTCTTATTGGCTCAACAGGCATATCAAGTTTATTATGCAAAGTACTGTGCAACATCAAGAGACTTGACTGATTGGTGGAGTGTAATAAAAATCAAAATTCGAGACAATCAGTTTAGTCAAAGTGAATGTGCTTTCACTGATGTGCAAAGAATTGAAGTTTTTCAAGAAAGTACTCAAAATCAATCTTTTTTACAAAGAGATATGAGTATCGATGACGACACCCCACATTTAAGAGTCGGTGATGACGATGATGTTAATGATGTCACACATGAATTTGAAATGGTAAGAGATGAAGCAACTGCAACTCGAATGGATATCGATGATGTTGAGGAGGAATATGAAGATGACATTGACATATATGAAGATGATGATGAAGATGAACACTTATAGAATTCCATGGTATTTATATACAATCATAATATGTATATATATGTATATATAATAGTAATTATCAATTATTTGCTAATATTAACATTTTCTGTTTCAGATGGACGAGGCCACATTTCGTGAGTTGACGGAGGCTGACCTGCCTTTCGATGCGGATGAGTTGTTGGCAGATGACCCTCAGCCTGCAGGCGCTTCAGGGAGTACGCGGAGGGGGCGCGGTCTTGCACGATTGATGATTCCTGACCCCGTCCCCGAGCGACGTCCACGTCTTGGGTTTGATCCGCGCACCCGGAGGTGTGATAACCTGTGTAATAACTTGTGAATTTGACTAAGATTTCATTAATCTATTCACATAATAAATGTTTATTATTTTTTCAGTTTTTCGCATATAGCAGTCGGACAGGGCAGCGCTATTTTGCGCAACTATTTTTCTCAGCCGTGGACCACATGGGAGCAGATTCCCATTGATGTGCAGCAGGCCATGTTCGGCCATTGGTTGGTACGTACGTAAATAAATAATTTTTATTTTGAAAATTATTTCATTTCTAACTTGATATTTTGATTTATTTGTAGGGTTTATGGTATCCGATCGAGGATACCATGCGTGACGCCATCCACGAGGCATGGGAGGTGGCCATGCGTGATCGCCTTCGTCAGTTTTTGCACAATTTAAGAAAAGCTGCGATGAAGAAATCAGGAGTGTCAGATTTTGAGGAGTCATGTAGAGCACACCGACCAGAGTACATTTCATCCCATGTATGGGATGGATTATGTGCGCACTGGTTGAGTGGTGCCTTTCAGAGGAGATCATCGGTGGGGAGGCAGAATCGGGGGAGGCAGGAGGTGACTCATCGAGCTGGGAGTCGTTCTTTCAGTACTCATAGACAGCATCTGGTACGTACATTATTTATAAATATTTTATATAACTATAAATATTAACAGTTTATTTTTTATTCTTATAGGCTGTCGAGCACCCCGATATTACAGAGTACGACGTATATCGGAGGATGTATAGTGATCCTGCTACTGGGGAGCTTAGAGGTGATCGTCAGCATCACATCGTGGTCAGTATTATTTGTTTTCAAGTTTAAAAATTAACTGCATATAATATATTCACAATTTTAATTTTAAATTGCAACTGTAGGAGTCATATGAGGCCGCAGCGGCACAGGCCCGGCCTGAGAGTCAGGCCGAGTCATCAGATCAGACCACTGCCCGTCAGTTTGATGAGGCGGCATGGATGCAGGCCACCCAGTATGCCTTCGAGAAGGGCCGGGTAGTTGGTATCGGCTCTCGACTGACTCCCGGAGATTATTATGGCAGTGCTGCGATGTCGGCGTCCAGCTCGAGGGGAGCTCGTGCATCTTCTTCTACACAGTATGAGGAGCAGTTGCGATCTCAGACTGCACAGATAGAGAGTCTCCGACAGGAGCAGGAGCAGATACGTCAGCAGCATGAGGAGGAGCGTCGACGCCAGCAGCAGCTGTACGAGGAGCAGACGAGTCGGTGGCAGCAGCAGCATCAGGAGCAGATGGAGTACATGCGCCGACTCACTCATGCTTTAGGGATGGAGTTTCCTCCACCACCATCTGCAGATCCCCCACCTCCCCCCCCTCCTACAGATTAGAGTTTGTATTTCTGTTATAAAATTTGTGAAATCAAAATATTTTTTTTTTCTATTCGTAGTTTCTGTCTCATTATAAAATATTAATAATATTATATTTTTAAATAACAATATTAATATGAATAATAATAATATTTATATTTTATAATATTAAATTTTATATATATATTAAAATTTTATATATATATTAAAATTTTATAATATTATAATTTAATTATTTTTTGGTAATACTTGAATTATTTTAATATTTGAATGTAAAATAATTCTATTATTTTTATATTAATTAAAATAACTTATTAATATTTTTTTATTTATGAATTATAATTATAATATTATTATATTAATTAAATTATTTATTAGTATTCTATTATTTTTATTTTTGAATTATAATTCTACTATTATTATATTAATTAAAATAATTTATTATTTTCATTTGTAAATTATAATTCTATTATTATATTAATTAAAATAATTTATTAATAATTTTTTTTTATTTTTTTTATAGTATTTGCGACGGGATACTATGCCCGTCGCAAATACTAGTATTATTAATATTTTTTTATTTTTTTTTAAAAAGAGTATTTGCGACGGGTCCCGTCGCAAATACTATTCATAGTAATTGCGACGGGTCCCGGTTCCCGTCGCAAATACTAGTATTATTATTTTTTTTATTTTTTAAAAAAAAACGTTATTGCGACGGGCCCGTCGCAAAAACAATTTGCGACGGGAACCGTCGCAAAAGGTATTTGCGACGGGCCCGTCGCAATAACTGTTTAAAAAGTTTTTTACAAAAAACGGAATACTATTTGCGACGGGGAGAATGCCCGTCGCAAAAAAGGGCTTTAGCGACGGTCCCGTCGCAAATAAGTTTAGTTGCGACGGCGTTTTCCGCAACGGGCTATTTGCGACGGGACCCCGTCGCAAATGGCTATTTGCGACGGGATCCCGTCGCAAATAGCCCGTCGCAAATACCTGGTTTTCCAGTAGTGAACATATCCTCCGGGAGTGTCATAACCAAGAGTGCAGTAAGACCCGTTGTCGTTCACCAGTTCCTGTTTGAGTCTAGCTCAAAGCTGTGTTTTTAGGTTTTACCCCTAGTTACATCTGTTCCAGATCCGCCTCTATCTACTCGTATCCAGAAATGGATGTATTGCTAAAAAAACTCACAAAATATATACAATACCAAAATTCTATGAAGTTATTATATAATAATCCTCAAAGTCTATCTTAGGGTAATGTGCTCTAATCAGAGTTTATCTAAATCTAGTTTCCAAGGTTCTTGCTAAACATCCTCTAATACCAACTGTAATGCCCGACCCCAGTTACCCAGAGTCGGTGCATTATTTTAATACATTGTCATGATTACAAGGAATCAAGTCCTGAAGGACCGATCAGTTTAGCAGTTTTGGAAAATAGATTACATACATGAATGTTACATTACACTTCATAACTTATAAAACAACATAAATAATACTTTATGAATGCCATTATTCCCTTGTTTTAACCCTACAAATCAATCACAATACACTTCTTGGAATCCTGGGAAAATTAAAACATAGAAAGGTGTGAGCTCAGATGCTCAGTAAGGATAATAATACAGCGGAAACTTTCATAAATAAGCATAAACATTTAAGGCAATGTATAACTAAAACAAAATCCTTTTAAACTTGAACTTCAACATAATATAGCAGAAATAAAATGAAATAATGCCATTTAATTATTAACATGGACATTCTACTAGTCGAATAATCACATGAAATATCACTAACCACTTTTATAATTAGGGAATGCATAATGATGAACTTTAATTTCTTTGTCAAGGCCTCGTGCCAAGACCTAGGGGCTAACTGTAACCGGAACCCAACCCGGAGTGTATCTAATAACTAGAGACCAACCCAGAGTGCCTGTAATAACCAGATACCGACCCGAAGTGCCTCTAATAATCAGACACCAACCCGGAGCATACTAGTCCAACACATTCATCTTACGAAGAGGATGAAATATAACATAAACATTCATATTAAATATAGCATACAAAATTACAAAACATTAATCATAAACCATTAATAGCATAAAAATAACTTATCCATAATCAACCATATCACAAGACCTTAAATACAATATGGATGATTTGTATCATAATAAATCAACTTCAAATAATCTTAAATCCATGAAAGGATGTTGACATAGATGAAAATGTTTTGTAAAACTCTTTGAGATAAATATCCCTTT
This sequence comes from Viscum album, assembly GCA_963277665.1. NCBI lineage: Eukaryota > Viridiplantae > Streptophyta > Magnoliopsida > Santalales > Viscaceae > Viscum > Viscum album. The sequence goes on from OY728146.1 coordinate 388,673,994, forward strand.
TTCATGAAAACATTTAATAGTTACACAATTTAGAAAGGAAGACATTTAAAGATATTTTTTAATCAAAGTGTCCCATACCACTTTGAAACTTTTGAAAGGAATTAACATTTTTAAAACATTCATGTCCATATAAATAAATCCTTAAAAAAACCATTTTGAAAACATGAACATTAATGAGAATGATTTAGAAGAATAAATATTTAAAACATTTAAAATGATGTTTTAGTAAAAAGTCCCTGAAAATAATCCCTTTGAAAAAACTTTTATGAAAAATGGACATGGATAATAAATATGTCCCAGTATATACTTATGTAAAAAGAACCTCAGATAATAAAGAGATTGTGAAATTAACCCTTACCAATTTGGTAACTTATGAAACATACACCCTATGAAAGAAGTGCCATACAATGAATTTGTAAATACACATAAATTAAAGTGTATTACACAAATAATACAATTATGAGCAGTATATACACCACACAAAAGGTAATAGTGGTAATATGGCATGAATCTCACGGGAATAAGGAGTGAGATGAAAACCCCTTACCTTGTGTCCGACTTGACCCGTCCGTTCTTTAACATCCTGAATAATAAACTAAATTTAATTTATACTTGCTTAAGAACCTTTTTCAAGTTTATTATTCCTTTTATATCACTTATTACCATGTTATAAACATTATGTAATCATTTAAGTTAATAACGTTTGTTTTGTCAATATTTGGCACTTGAGTCAAAAATGAACACCTTATAGTTACAAGTTGTTCACATGGTCAAAATATCATTATATAAATAATGATATTCATGATGATGATATCATATATATCGTATATATCATATATATACATGTATTTATAATAGTACATATCATTTTGGGGTAAGAATGAAATGTACCGTTCATGGAGGCGGTAAGCCGTACGTACGCATGAACGCTACATTCATCTCTATATATTATTTTAATGGAATTAAAACATAATGATACATAGGTATATTATAATTAAAGTATAATATCATATATAATATCATTAACTCTATCCTTTATACGTCTCATATATGGTATTAACGAATCATACAACTTTGAGGGGGCGGTAGTCCGCACTTCCTCAAATGAAATCATCACATTTACTCATAATGGAAACCATTAAGGAATGCTATAAAAGATAAATACAGAAGCATGAAGAAACCAAAAACATAATATATATCATATATAAATACAGTTCCATCATAATGGCCACCATGAGAGGCGGTAGGATGTAATTGAACAATCATCGTTTCGTGAGGTGTTAGTTTTCCATCCACAGAAACATTATGTTCTTCACCCATTAGATGGAGGTGTGTGTAAGTGTAATTCAAATATATATCATAAAAAAATCCTAGTATATTGCGTATACTGGTTCTGTTATAAAAGAAAGTAATAAAAATATTTTAGGGGTTGGAGAAGTAAAATAAAAGAAAAGAAATTAAGATAAATTGTTACCTTTAATTTGGGAAACTTCCTTTGGTTTGAACCAAAAGGACTCCTTGAAGTTCCTTATGCCTAAGGTAATGCTTCTAGGAGGAGTAGAGGGATGTAGGGAGCTTAATTTTTCAGAGTTTGGATGAGCCTAAAATCTTGAGATATGTGAGGAATTGGTTATAAGTGGTCTCTTTTTATAAGGGGGAGGAGGGGCTCTTTAGAAAAGTGTGAAAATATTATTTTATTATATAATGATATTCGGTTTATGAAGGTCCGAAAATCATTAGAGTCAAAGACAAGATAACTCACGGTCGAAATAAAATCATCCAATAAGAATTGGACATGTTTTGGATATTATTTTATTATTTATAATCTAATTTATTTAAATCATTTATAAATGAGGTAAATACTTCATCATTATATTGTCCTTAATAATTTAATTTATTAGATGTCTAAAAATTATAAAAAAAATACCATGATGTAGGAAATATTTTTATCTTTCTAATGAATATTTATAGTAAAAAATATTACTTATATAACACCATATAAAAATTAATTACTAAAAGGTTTTTGTTTATGTCAATTTTTCCTTTACATTAAAGTGTCATTATCATTCATAAGTGGCTCCATGGGGTCCCAAAATCAACCCAAATATGCCCATGGTCGGACATTACTCATCCAATAAGTTTAGGACATGTTTTAAGGCAATTTTGAATTATTAAAATATTATTTTTACCTTGAATTACCCTATTTACCTTTAACCGCAGCAAATAAAAGTAAAAAGTTACTGTTCATAAAAAATTATTTTTATCTTATTGAACCACATTTTACTCCATGATATTAACCGTGTTTCTCATATTTTTAAAATTCAACTCACAGAAGTGGTAAAATTAAGTTTTATGTGAATTTTCAACTTCTCCTAGGAGGTGGGTAAAATACAGTGAAATGTTCAATAAAATTTTTATATATCTAAAATTATTATAAATTGACTACAATTAATTATAATGAACTTATATAAGTATTATGTATCTATTTTGACATAAATTAATTTAAATAAAATAAATAATTATTTCAATAAAAAAATCGATTTTAACCAATAACTTAGTGTTTTTCACTATTCATGAAAAATTGATGTTTCTCAGAAAAATACCAATTATTAGGCATAAGATATATTTGATATTATGAATTAAAAAATAATGTCTATTTTACCAAATTCAAAACATATAATTTGCATTAATTAATTTAAAAATTAATTCCTGTTGTCAAAACAAATAGCGTGTTTTTAAGAAATAATAACTATCAAAAGATTGACACTTGTTTATGTCTGGTTTAAATGTGAAATTATGTCCAATGACCAACATTGTATTAAATAGTAAAAATATATTCTAAATATACCTTAAAAACACTCAAATTCATAATTTATCACTATTAATTATTTCGATTAAAAAAGTTGTTTTTAATTAAAATTTAGTAATTTTCACTATTCATAAAAATATGAAAGTTATCCGAAAAGCACAAAAATTTCACCGTAAGGTAATTTTGATAATCAGAATCCCAAAATGAAATCCATTTTGAAAGATAAAATTTATAAAATTTCAAAAAGTGGATATTACTATTCATAACGGCTAGTTTGATTGGTTGTGGTGTGATATAACTCGAAGTTGCGTACAACACACGCTACTATATTATTCAAAGTGAAGTGTACTGTGGAAGCTTGGGGTGTTACATTCTACCCTACTTCAATAAATTGCATCCTCGCAATTTGAAATTGTTCTTCGAAAATAAAAGGTTGAAAATAGAAAATATCTTTGTGGGAAAACCCACATCGGAAATTGGGTTAATAAAATTTAGTCTTAATAAGAGGAAAAGAGAAATGAAAGGGTCACCACCAAATTATGATCTCGATTAGGAGAACATTGGGGGAAATTAGAGACACATAATTGGAGGAAAAACGTAAATATTTATAGGGAGTTATTGAGGTCATCAATCATAAACAATTGTAGAATTGTGGGCCTCAACGCCACCAATCTATGATGATTTAAAATACCATCGGTTCAACAAAATGTAAGGTATTAGGATAACAAATTTTTGGTTTTAAGATCCCTTCCCTAAAGTTTAGTAATTAATTTAACCATAAAATAAGAGGATATATATATATATATGTATGTATATATATAATTGACAAGTAGAGTTTCATCCTTCAACTAATTCCTACTAAAAACTCATCTTTCACTTTAAAAGATTTAAAAAAAATATATATATTCTATTTATCCTAATCGTATAGGGTTTCAAAAATAAGGAATTTATAATTCATATATCAGAACCTTTAAAAAAACTACATTATTCAATCCAGGACATCACGTGGGCTAGTGGTAGGTGATACACCCTTGTCGTCCTTCGGTTGTGGGTTCAAGTCTTCCGGACTTTCCGGACGCGACAGGTTGCCGCCCGACCTCCGGGTTGTCTTTTTTTATAGAAATCCAAAAATAATATCAAACTAGACTTATCAAAAATACTACTTCCCAAACTCATAGTCCATAATTTATAAGGTAGTTAAACACAATGGAGATCCTTTTTTTTCCACATAATAGCATGTGAACACCTTCATCATGTATTCTTTTAAAATATGGTAACACCCTAAATTACCATAAAACTTTATTAATTACATTCATGTACCTTATTCCTTATATAATATTAGATATATTCCTTATATCCAAAAACTTTGAATATTCCAACAATGATGAAATAAATAAACCATTAATCAGTTACAAGGTAGTCAAGAATATCCAATATAATTCATCCAAATCAACCATCTCTTATTCCAAAGTTTCTACCTTAGTATCAAGACCATGTTAAGGATTACCTTTCCTTCAACCATGTATTTTCAAAAAAAAGTTTAACTTACTGTTGAGTCACTTTTCATAGTACCATATAATCTCAAATCCTCAATGAAATAGTACTGCGGTAAAATCCTATTTATCTCCATAATTCATATAACCAGTAAATCGTTGATACAACACTCAAATGAAATAATTCTTTAGTAACAACATAATAACACTAGTCATTCCTCTTCATCTGTGTTATTATCATAACTTTATTATTATCCAATAACATCATTTGGTGCGTACTCTGATGATTTGGACATCGGTTTGCGTAGTGTCCCAACTCCTTGCAGATGAAGCATTGTACATTTAAAAACTTTTTCTTACCCTTGAAATCACGTACTTGGTGTCCTTTTTCTCCACACTTATAACAAACTCCCATTCCCTTCAAGCATTTACCAAGGTGATTCATTCCACATTTATCACATATTGGAAAATCCTTATTTCCCTTATTCCCTTTATACATATTTCTTTCTACCATCCTTTTCTTCTCTGGCTTCCCTTCAAAGCTATAGGATTCAGAGAGTTCTTTACTGATCTTTTGATACTATTTATTCAAATGATGATAATACATGGGAGACTATTTCCTTTCTAAATGTTGTCTTAATACCATGAATGATATGACCCTTCTTACTCTTTGGATCATACGTATTGCTGGAGTTCTCATTCCTTCTACTAGGCGCCATTTCTAAACAATGGCATACACTAAGTCAGTTTATGAATCACAATTCATAATTACAAACATGTGAAATACCTACCATAAATTGAATAGTTTATGGATATAATTCATAATCACAAAAATGTTTTCTTTGAGGAGGTATATACTCATAAACCCTTCATAGCGGTTTGTAAATAAAATGAGAATTATCCTAAGCATATCCCCCGGGAGTGTCGTAACCAAGAGTGCAGCAGGGCCCACTGTCATTCACCAGTTATCGTTTGAGTCTAGCTCAAAGCAGTGTTTTTAGGTTTTACCCCTAGTTACATCTATGCCAGAGCCACCTCTACCTGGTCGTATCCAGACATGGATGTATTGCTCAGAAAACTCACAAAATCTCAACAATACCAAAATTCTATGAAGTTCTTCTATAATAATCCTCAAAGTCTATCTTAGGGTAATGTGCTCTAATCAGAGTTTATCTAAATCTAGTTTCCAAGGTTATTGATAAACTTCCTCTGATACCAACTGTAACGCCCTGACCCTAGTTACCGAGAGTTAGTGCATTATTTTAATACATTGGCATGATTACAAGGAATCAAGTCCCAAAGGACCGATCAGTTTAACAGTCTTGGAAAATAGATTACATACATGAATGTTACATTACACTTCATAACATACAAAACAACATAAATAATCATTTATGAACGCCATTATTCCCTTGTCTTAACCCTGCATATCAATCACAATACACTTCTTGGAATCCTGGGAAAAATAAAACATAGAAAGGGGTGAGCTCAGATGTTCAGTAAGGATAATAATACAACAGAAACTTTTATAAATAAGCATAAACATTTAAGGCAATGTATAACTAAAAAAAAGCCTTTTAAACTTGAACTTAAGTATAATATGGCAGAAATAAAATGAAATAATTCCATTTACTTATTCACATGGACATTCTACTAGTCGAATAATCACATGCAATATCACTAACCACTTTCATAATGAGGGAGTGAATAATGCTGAACTTTAATTTCTTTGTCAAGGCCTCGTGCCAAGACCTAGGGGATAACTGTAACCGGAACCCAACTCGGAGTGCCTCTAATAACTGGACACCAACCCAGATTGCTTCTAATAACCGGACACCAACCCGGAGCATACTAGTCCAACACATTAATCTTACGAAGAGCATGAAATATAACATAAACATTCGTATTAAATCTAGCATACAGAATTACAAAACATCAATCATAAAGCATTAATGGCATAAAAATAACTTATCCATAGTCAAACATATCACAAAACCTTAAATACAAAATGGATGATTTTAATCATAATAAATCAACTTCAAATAAGCTTAAATCTATCAAAGGATATTGACATATATGAAAATGTTTTGTAAAACTCTTTGAGATAAATATACCTTTTTCATGAAAATATTTAATAGTGACACAATTTAGAAAGGAAGACATTTAAAGACATTTTTGAATGAAAGTGTCCCATACCATTTTGAAACTTTTGAAAGGAATTAACATATTTAAAACATTCATGTCCATATAAATAAATCCTTAAAAACCATTTTGAAAACATGGACATTAATGAGAATGATTTAGAAGAATAAATATTTAAAACATTAAAAAATTATGTTTTAGTAAAAAGTACCTTAAAATAATCCCTTTGAAAACACTTTTATGAGACATGGACATGGATAATAAATATGTCCCAGTAGATACTTATGTAAAAACAACCTCGGATAATAAAGAGACTATGAAATTAACCCTTACCAAATTGGTAACTTACGAAACATACACCCTATGAAAGAGGTGTCATACAATGAATATGTAAATACACATAAATTAAATTGTATTACACAAATAATACAATTATGAGCCATACATACACCACACAAAAGGTCATAGTGGTAATATGGAATGAATCTCACGGGAATAAGAAGTGAGATGAAAACCCCTTACCTTGTGTCCGACTTGACCCCTTCATTCTTTAACATCCTGAATAATAAACTAAAGTTAATTTCTACTTGATTAAGAACCCTTTTCAAGTTTATTATTCCTTTTATATCACTTATTACCATGTTATAAAGATTATGTAATCATTTAAGTTAATAACGTTTGTTTTGTCAATATTTGGCACTTGAGTCAAAAATGAACACCTTATAGTTACAAGTTGTTCACATGGTCAAAAGATAATTATATCAAGAATGATATTCATGATGTAGATATAATATATATCATATATATAATATATATACAAGTATTTATAATAGTACACATCATTTTGGGGTAAGAATGAAATGTACCGTTCATGGAGACGGTAAGCCGTACGTACGCATGAACGCTACATTCATCTCTATTTATTATTTTAATGGACTTAAAACATAATGATACATAGGTATATTAAAATTATAGTATAATATCATATATAATATCATTAACTCCATCCTTTACACGTCCCACATATGGTATTAACGAGTCATATCACTTTGAGGGGGTGGTAGTTTTTACTTCCTCAAATGAAATTATCACATTTACTCATAATGGAAACCATTAAGGAATGATATAAAAGAAAAATACTGAAGCATGAAGAAACCAAAAACATAATATATATCATATATAAATACAGTGCCATCATAATGGCCACCATGAGAGGCGGTAGGAGGTAATTGAATAATCATCGTTTTGTGAGGCGTTAGTTTGCCATCCGCAGAATCATTATGTTTTCCACCCATTAGATGGAGGTGTGTGTAAATGTAATTCAAATATATATCATAACAAAATAATAGTATATTGAGTATACTGGTGTTTTCATAATTAGGGAATGCATAATGCTGAACTTTAATTTCTTTGTCAAGGCCTCGTGCCAGGACCTAGGGGCTAACTGTAACCGGAACCCAACCCAGAGTTCCTTTAATAACCGGACACCAACCCGGAGTGCCTCTAATAACCGGACACTAACCCAGAGTGCCTCTAATAACCGGACACCAACCCGGAGCATACTAGTTCTACACATTCATCTTAAGAAGAGGATGGAATATAACATAAACATTCGTATTAAATATAGCATACAGAATTCCAAAACATTAATCATAAACCATTAATGGAATAAAAATAACTTATCCATAGTCAAACATATCACAAAACCTTAAATATAATATAGATGATTTGTATCATAATAAATCAACTTCAAATAAGTTTAAATCCATCAAAGGATGTTGTCATAGATGAAATTTTTTTGTAAAACTCTTTGATATAAATATCGCTTTTTCATGAAAACATTTAATAGTTACACAATTTAGAAAGGAAGGCATTTAAAGACATTTTTGAATCAAAGTGTCCCATACCACTTTGAAACTTTTGAAAGGAATTAACATTTTTAAAACATTCATGTCTATATAAATAAATCCTTAAAAACCATTTTGAAAACATGGACATTAATGAGAATGATTTAGAAGATTAAATATTTAAAACATTTAAAATGATGTTTTAGTAAAAAGTCCCTTAAAATAATCCCTTTGAAAACAATTTTATGAAACATGGACATGGATAATAAATATGTCCCAATAGATACTTATGTAAAAACAACCTTGGATAATAAAGAGATTGTGAAATTAACCCTTACCAATTTGGTAACTTACGAAACATAAACCCTATAAAAGAGGTGTCATACAATGAATATGTAAATACACATAAATTAAAGTGTATTACACAAATAATACAATTATGATCAGTACATACACCACACAAAAGGTAATAGTGGTAATATGGCATGAATCTCACGGGAATAAGGAGTGAGATGAAAGCCCCTTACCTTGTGTCCAACTTGACCCGTTCGTTCTTTAACATCCTGAATAATAAACTAAAGTTAATTTCTAATTGCTTAAGAACCTTTTTCAAGTTTATTATTCCTTTTATATCACTTATTACCATGTTATAAACATTATGTAATCATTTAAGTTAATAATGTTTGTTTTGTCAATATTTGGCACTTGAGTCAAAAATGAACACCTTATAGTTACAAGTTGTTCACATGGTCAAAATATCATTATATAAAGAATGATATTCATGATGATGATATCATATATATCGTATATATCATATATATACATGTATTTATAATAGTACATATCATTTTGGGGTAAGAATGAAATGTACCGTTCATGGAGGCGGTAAGCCGTACGTACGCATGAATGCTACATTCATCTCTATTTATTATTTTAATGGACTTAAAACATAATGATAAATAGGTATATTATAATTACAGTATAATATCATATATAATATCATTAACTCTATCCTTTATACGTCTCATATATGGTATTAACGAGTCATACCACTTTGAGGGGGCGGTAGTCCGCACTTCCTCAAATGAAATCATCACATTTACTGATAATGGAAACCATTAAGGAATGCTATAAAAGATAAATACAGAAGCATGAAGAAACCAAAAAAATAATATATATCATATATAAATACAGTTCCATCATAATGGCCACCATGAGAGGCGGTAGGAGGTAATTGAACAATCATCGTTTCGTGAGGCGTTAGTTTTCCATCCACAGAAACATTATGTTCTTCACCCATTAGATGGATGTGTGTGTAAGTGTAATTAACATATATATCATAAAAACATCCTAGTATATTGAGTATACTGGTTTTGTTATAAAATAAAGTAATAAAAAGATTTTAGGGGTTGGAGAAGTAAAATAAAAGAAAAGAAATTAAGAGAAATTGTTACCTTTAATTTGGGTAACTTCCTTTGGTTTGAACCAAAAGGACTCCTTGAAGTGCCTTCTGCCTAAGGTAAATCTTTTAGGAGGAGGAGACGGATGTAGGGAGCTTAATTTGGAAGATTTTGGATGAGCATAAAGGCTTGATATGTGCGAGGAATTGGTTAGAAGTGGTCTCTTTTTATAAGGAAGAGGAGGGGCTCTTTAGGAAAGTGTGAAATTATTATTTTATTATATAATGATATTCGGTTTCTAAAGGTCCAAAAATCATTAGAGTCAAAGATAAGATGACTCATGGTCGAAATAAAATCATCCAATAAGAATTGGACATGTGTTGGATATTATTTTAATTTATAATCTAATTTATTTAAATCATTTATTAAAGAGGTAAATACTGCATCATTATATTATCCTTCATAATTTAATTTATTTGATGTCTAAAAATTATAAAAAAATACCATGATGTAGGAAATATTTTTATATTTCTAATGAATATTTATAGTAAAAAATATTACTTATATAACACCATATAAAAATTAATTACTAAAAGGTTTTTGTTTATGTCAATTTTTCCTTTACATTAAATTAATTAATCTAAAGTGTCATTATCATTCATAAGTGACTCCATGGGGTCCCAAAATTAACCCAAAGATGCCCATGGTCATCCATTACTCATCAAATAAGGTTAGGACATGTGTTAAGGTAATTTTAAATTATTACAATATTCTTTTTACCTTGAATTTCCCTATTGACCTTTAACCGCGATAAATAAAAGTAAAAAGTTACTATTCACCAAAAATTATTTTTATCTTATTGAAGCACATTTTTCTCCTTGATATTAACCGTGTCTATCGGATTTTCAAAATTAAACTCACAGAAGCGGTAAAATTAAGTTTTATGTGAATTTTCAAATTCTCCTAGGAGGTGGGTAAAAGACAGTGAAAAGTTCAATAAATTTTTTATATATCCAAAATTATTATAAACTGACTCCAATGAATTACAATGAACTTATATAAGTATTATGTATCTATTTTTACATAAATTAATTTAAATAAAATAAATAATTATTTAAATAAAAAAAATCAGTTTTAACAAATAACTCAGTGTTTTTCACTAATCATAAAAAATTGTTGTTTCTCAAAAAAATACCAAAAATTCGACATAAGATATATTTTATATTATGAATTAAAAAATGATGTCTATTTTACCAAATTCAAAACATATAATTTGAATTAATTAATTTAAAAATTAATTCCCGTTGTCAAAACAAATAGCGTGTTTTTAAGAAATAATAACTATCAAATGATTAACACTTGTTTATGTCTGGTTTAAATGTGAAATTACGTCCAATGACCAACATTGTATTAAATGGTAAAAATATATTCTAAATATACCTTAAAACCAATCAAATTCATAAATTATCACTATTAATTATTTCGATTAAAAAAGTTGTTTTTAATTAAAATTTAGTAATTTTCACTATTCATTGAAATATGAGAGTTATCCGAAAAGCACCAAAATTTCACACTAAGATAATTTCTATATTCCGAATCCAAAAATGAAGTTCATTTTGAGAGATAAAATTTATAATATTTCAAAAAGTGGGTATTACTATTAATAACAGCTAGTTTGATTGGTTGTGGTGTGTTATAACTCGAAGTTGCGTACAACACACGCTACTGTATTTTTCAAAGTGAAGCATACCGTGGAAGGTTGGGGTGTTACATAAATAAATTATAGATGAAAAAAAGTTTACACCGCGACGTGGAGATGGCAAGCCGTATGCACGCACACACAGTGGTATTGTTTTTCGTAGGATGGATAAAAGGAGGAATATGGTTGTACCATAATCATAATCAAATATCAGAATATATTATATGATGGATTTATTAATTTAGTATTGAAACAACTTATGAAAAGAAAGTATAATAATAAAATAACTTTGAAAGAGTTGGTAAAATAATTACCACTTCTTCGAGTGTCTCCTTTTAATTTGCACAAAAGGACTCCTTAGGTTGGGTTTCTGCCCAAAGTATGACCTCTCTGATGAAGTGAGAGAAATTGGGATGATAAATGGTCATGTTTTTTCCAAAATAAAAGGATTTATAGGTTTGAAAAGAAGATAAGTAGAGGTACCTTTTTATAAGAGAGGGGAGGGACAATTTAGGAAACTTCAAAACTCTTAATTTATTCTAAATTGATTTTTGATTTTAGATAGCTCTAAAGTGAGTTATTTCAAGAATAAGATGATAATGGGTCAAAATATTATAAGAAAATAAATTTTATACATTCTTAGGTCACAAAATTAATCGTATCTTTTGGTTTTAACCCTTAGTAAATCAATTTAGCTATTTCCCTAACTATTTGTCTTTTTACACTATAGGGTTAATATGGTTACTATAAAATATCAAAAGAAACCCAATTGGATAATTTATGATATATTTAACAATATCCTAGTCAGTTGGTCCATATATAGATTTTTATGATTTTATATCATTTAATAAAATTCTATTTATTTTAAAATATCATTTATGTCAATTTTGACACTATTTATCACTTGATTTAAAAAAAACCATAACAACTTGATCACTTAAAAAAAACTATATTAACTCATAAATAACATGTCATAATCTTCCATAAAATTATTGGATGATAAAAAATATTTCCAATTATATTTATTTTAATATTATTAATAACATTTATTTGATTCTTCCTTTAATAAATCAATTACTCGATCATCATTTTGTCATAATTAAATTTAATTATTTAATGTATAAAAATTATAAATGAATTATAATGATATAGATAAAAATTTAAGATTTTTAATTACTATTTATAGTCAAATTTATCTTATGTATAACCCTATATTAAAAATAATTTAGTTATTAAAATTTGAATGACATTTTTAACTCTTTTTAAATAAAAAATAAAAAATATCCTAACCTTAAACAAGTGAATTAAAAAGGATCATATTTTCTACCTAATGTTTATTTTGGTCAAAAAACACTTATAAAATGAAATTTTGACAAGTTTTATGGTAATTTTATATTATTATAATATTATTTTTACCATTAATTACCCTATTTACCTTTAACCGTGGTAAATAAAAATCAAAAGTTACCATTCAACAATAATTATTTTGATTCTATTAGACCAAAATTTTCATATTTATTATAACCATGCATGTATTATTTTCAAAATTCAATTCACAAAAGTGGTAAAATTACATTTAATGCTAATCCCACAAATGTGGCTAGAAAGTGGGTAAAAGTGACGTTCAAAAGTTCAATAAATTTTTATATATAATTCTATTATAAAAATGATTCCAATGACCTAAATTGGATTAATATGGGTATTTTTTATATATTGTTTCTTTAAAATAAATTTAAATTAAATCATTTATTTAAATGAAAAAGTTGGTTTTTAATAACAATGCAATATTTTTTAACTATTCATCAAAAATTGAATGTTTTCAGAAAAATAACAAAAATTCACCCTAAGAAAATTTTGATATTATGAATTTAAAAATGATGTCTATTTTACCAAATTAAATTTCTAATAGTGTCTAAAATTAATTTTATTATTGTTCACAAAAGGCCATAAAAAGTTGTTCCTTTAAGAAAATAGTATTTCTAAATATATAACTATTTTACCAAAACTTATACATTTCATTATAAATATGTTTTATTTATGTGAAAAAATTATAAATAAAATTTAAAAATTATTTATTACTATTCATATTATTTTATTTAATAGATAAGTTATAAATATATCATTTAAATAATAATAATACTAAATTGTCATTTTTCAGAAACTCAATATTGCGTGTAACGCAAGCCAAGACCATGTTGCGTGCAATATAAGCTATTGAATTTCTTTAAAAAGATAGTGTACTGTGAAATATTTGGGTGTTAAATTCTCCCCTCCATAAATTACATCCTATCAATTTGAAATTTGAATTCAAAAATAAAAGGTTTATATTAGAAAATACCTTTATGGAAAATCCACATCAGAAATAGGGTTAATAAAAGTTCTAATTTAAAATAAAGAAAGGGAAGTAAAAAAGATACTAGAGATAACACATACTGGGGTTCCATGTAGGAAAAAATGGAAATGAAAGAAAAATCTAACCATTATGTTCTGATGGAGAGTGATAGAGAACCTGATTAAGAGAAAGTTAACAATCACAAAGCTCTAAATATGCAATGATCTAAGGGACCATTTGATTCATTGGAAAAAGTACTAGGATAGAATTTTTGGTTTCAACATCCTTTCCCTAAAGTTAAAGAATTAATTTACTTCATAGACTAATAACACAAGGAAGCATACTTACTTTCTAAGTAGATTTTCATCCTTTAACTAATTTCTACCATAAAATCATCTTTCTCTCCAAAATATAATAAAATTCAAAAATATTCTATTTATCTTAATCATATAGGGTTCAAAAAATGAATTTATACTTCATCTGTCATATAGTTTAAATAAAGAAAAATATTCCATAATAACCAGGACATTACATACGCTAGTGGTAGGTGATTCACCCTTATTTCCCTTCGATTGCAAGTTCAAGACTCACAACCTTTCCGGATGTGACGGGTTGTCGCTCGACCTATGGGTTTTACTTTTATTAAAACTATATTTTTATAAAATTATAAAAATAACCTTAAGAAATGTTTTAACCTTAAATAATACAATCCAATATTAAAATTAATTCATTCCAACCTTTAGACTTATCCAAAATACTTCTGTCCAAACTCACAATCCAAAAATTTACAATGAAGGTTACTAAATTTCTAAAATCAACATAACATAATGCATATCTTTTTTTGTCACATACCAAACACGTGAAGACCTTTATATTGTATTCTATTAAAATATGGAAATAACCTGAATTATCATATTATTGAATACGTTTTTGATTTTTTATTCCTTATTTAAAACATAGAATATTGGATATACATATTAAATCCAAAAAATGTTGTAAACTCCAACAATGATAGAATAAAAAAACCATTAATTAGTTCCAAGGTATTCAATAAATCCAATTTAATTTATCCAAATAAATCATTTATTTATTCAAAAATCATTATCTCAGTATCATAAACATAGTAAGGGTTATTTTTCCCTCAACCATATATTTTCCAAAAATTTAACTTGCTATTGAGTCAATTTTCTTGGTACTATACAATCCTAAATTCTTAATGAAATAGTAATGTAATAAAATCCTTATATATTACATAATTTTTATAAACAACACATTTCCAATAAAATATTAAAAGGACATAATTCTTGAATGGGAATATTAATCATTCCACTTTATTTTCGGCATTTACATAACTTAATAATTATCCAATAACATCATTTGGGGTATATTCCTTTAGCACATAAGACATTGATTCTTGTAGTGTACCATATCCTTGCAGTGGAAGCATTGCACATTAAAATTGTTTTTATTTCCCTTGCAATCATAAGCATCATGGCATTTCTCACCACACTTAAAGAAATATCCTTTTCCTTTTAAGTAGGAACTAGGGTGTTTCCTTCTATAATTATCACATGTGGGAAAATACTTTTTTCTTTTATTCCCTTTATATATCTTTTGACCTTCCATAATCTTATTTTATTTATTTTCTTTAAATCCATATGACTTGTAGAATTTTTTACAGATTTCCTTACCACATGATATTATGTCCTCATATGATGAGAATACTTGGCAGAATATTTCTCTTCGAAATGTTGGCCTAAGGCCATGAAAGATGTCATCCTTATTACTCTTTGGATCACATGCATTTATGAAGTTAACATTATTTATTTTAGGCGTCTTTTATAAACAATGTAATATACTAGATTAAATCATAAAATAGTATATAATCCCAAAACTAGTGAAACACTTAACATAGATCAAAAAATTTATGCATATATAATCTGATAATCATAAAAATGGTTTATTTGGGGTCATATTTACTCATAAATCCTTTATAATGGTTTGTAAAGAAAATTTGAATTATCATAGGCATATCTCCCAGGAGTGTCAAACCAGGTGTATAGTAAGGTCCATTTTCATGTACCAGGTTACCCCGAGTTGAGCTCATAACACCTTATCAGAGTTATTACTTCTAGGTACGTCTATGCTATAACCACATCCATTTGTAGTATCCATACATGGATGTATTTTCTAGAAATACCCACATAATATCTACATTACCAAAAATCTAGGATGTTTTTCTATGCTTATCCACAAAGTCTATCTTAGGGTTATGTTCATTAATATATATTCTCTAAATCTTATTTCTAAGGTTGTTGCTAAACTTATTTTGATGCCAACTGTAATGCCTCAACTCCAGAAGCTTGGAGCTAGTGAATTATTTTAATACATTTTCATGATTACAAGGAATCAAATCTCAAAGGACCAATCAGTTTAGTAGTCTTGGGAAATATATTACATACATGAACCTTACATTACAATTAAAAACATAAAATACAACATAGATAATCATTTTATAACACCATTATTCTCCTAGCTTAACCCAATATATTAATCATAAAACACTTCTTGGCATCCTGGGAAAATAAAACATGAGAAAGGGGTGATCTCAGATTCTCAATAAGGGAAAAAAGTAAAGAATAAGCTTTTATAAATAAGCATAAATTTTTAATGTGAGGTATAAAACTGAAACACACGCCTTTTAAACATAATATCTAGCCTAATATTGTAATAATAAATCAAATTATTCCATTTAAACATTCTCATGAATATTCTAATAGCTTTATAATCACATGTAATATCAATAACTAATCTCATAATGAGGGAATGCATAATGTGAGACATCATAACCATATCATCAAGGCCTCATGCCAAGACTATACATAAGTGGTAGAGATGTTAGTCAAAACCCAAACTAGTTTATCTCATGATAACTACCGATGAATCGAGGGGATTTCATTAATCAATCCCCAACCCATAGGGATTTCATTAAACGGTCCCAAACCTGTCACTTACTAAGTCCAATGCATTCCTCATATGAAAAGTGCGAAACATAAACAATATAAACATTTGTATTAAAACTAGCATACGAAATGTTAATACATTAACAATAAACCATGGGTGATATCAAAATAGAACATCAATAGCCAAACATATCATAAACCCTTCAATATAATATGAAATATTATATCATAAAAAATAAACCTTAATTAATCATAAAATAAAACGATGGATGTTGACATAAATGAAAATAATATAATAAAATCATTAAAATTATTTGAGAGAAATATCCATTTTTTACTTTAAAAAATCCACACAATTATCAACGAATGAATTTATTTTAAAAATAACCATGTAATATTGTAAGGTAATCTTCAAAACTTTAAGGCATCATGATGACAGAAATAGCTACTCACACCGTATAATTTAAAAAAGACATTCTTTACTTAATTTATCAAAAAGGTCATAAAGTACCTCATTTAAAAAAATGACAGAGAGATTCCTTTAAAAAGTTTCATAAAATTTCAAAAATGGGTATAAATGAATTTAAACAATTGTCGATAATGTTTTGAAACACATTTTAAAGAAACACAGACATGGATGGTAAATGTTTCCTAGTAGATACTCAGGTATAAAAAACCTCAGATAATAATGTGATTGGGAAATTAACCCTTACATAAAATATTAAAAAGATTCCCTTTTAAATTTTTTTTAATGAACATCAAAATATACATAAAATTTTCTTTATAATACTTTTATATCCATATAAATAGTTATGTAAAATAAAACCAAGAATATTAAAATGGATAAAGGATTAATTCTTTAAACATTCAAAGCATCCCATACCACTTTGAACATTTAAATCATAAGCCAGATATCTTCAAATGAATATTTAAATACCATGAATATAAATGTATTAATGATATAAATTATAATATGGGTATTATATACACCACACATAAGAAATAGGTGGTCAACATGAGTTTTATCTCACAAAAATTAAAAGTGAGACGAGATTCCCTTACCTTAGGTCCGATACTCGCTGTACGTGTACAAAGATCCTGTTTAATGGTTTTAAACATATTATTAAATTATAAAATAATCATAATAATTTGTATTATATCATATATTATTCATGTATGAATATATATTACATGTTTATTAATAATTCCATGTTAAAGCAACATTTCAGGTAGTATCTGCTTTGTTTATCGTACAAGTTTTGACTTGTTATTCTTGATTGTTGGAATTAGATCATGATTTAATTTCTTAAATAATATAAAATATTATTTATATATCATATATATTCAGTATATATATATATAATATGTAATGGAATACACCATTCATGGAGACGATAGGCCGTATGTACGCATGAACGTTGTTTCCGTTTTCTTATCATATTGATTGGAAGCAAGTAAATAACATATTTGTATATATTATTCCAGTAGAATTATTATTTAATATATTTTATACTTATTCATTATATATAATTTTATAATCATTCTTTAATGGTTAACATGGAAGATAAGTCTCATCGGGTCCTGGAGACGGTAAGCCGCACGTACGTACGAGCGACGATATCACTTCCTTAATGGTAAAGGGGTAAGAAAATTGATGGTATGTTAAGTATAAATAATAAATATCATGTCATATTTATTATTTATTTCCATTATATTCATCATTATACTTATTTAAATAAAGTATATAAGAAAAATAGTATACACCACGGCGTGGAGACAGTAAGCTGTATGCACGCACACATAGTTGTATTGTTTTTTGTAGGATGAGTAAATTAAAGAATATGGTTTTACCATAATCATAAAAACATATCAGAATATATTAGATATAAAATTTATTACTTTATTATGAAAACAACTTAGTAAAATGAATTATAATAATAAAATAACTTTGAAAGAGTTGGCAAAATAATTACCTGTTCTATGAGTGTCTCATTTTGATTTGCACAAAAGGACTCCCTAGGTTGGGTTTCTACCCAAAGTATGGCCTCTAGGATAAATTGAGGAAATTTGAGAGGATAAATGGGAAGGGTTTTGATGAAATAAATGGATTTATAGGTGTGAATAAAATATAAGGAGAGGTGCCCTTTTATAAAAGAGGGGACGAGCACTTTAGAAAACTCCAATAATATTAATTTATTATATATTGATTTTAGATTTCAAATATATCCAAAGTGAGTTATTTAGAGGATAATATGAGTATGGGTATAAATATTCTCAACCAATTAATTTTATACATGTTTAGTTCATAAAAATAACCCTATCTTTTGGCTTTAACCCTTAGTCAAACAATTTAACTGTTACCATGACTACTTGTCTTTTTTTACACTACATGGTTAATATAGTTACTATAAAATTTTAAAAAAACCCCAATTGGATAATTTATTACATATATAACATTATAATAGTTATTTTTTTGATATATATATTTTTATAAATTTTATATCATTTAATAAAATATTATTTAATTTAAAATCTCATTTATGTTAATTTTGACACTATTTATCACTTGACTTATCTAAAAAAATCATAACAATCTGATTACTTTGAAAAACTACATTAAATAATCCTTAACATGTCATATTAATCCATAAAATTTGTGTATGGCATCAAATATTTCAAATTAAATTTATTTTAACATTATTAATAATATTTATTTGATTATTCCTTTAATAAATTAATTACTGCATCATTATTGTGTCACAATTAAATTTAATTATTGAATGTATAAAAATTATAAATTAATTATAATGATGTATGTAAACATTTTATATTTATAATTACTATT
Organism: Viscum album; assembly: GCA_963277665.1. NCBI lineage: Eukaryota > Viridiplantae > Streptophyta > Magnoliopsida > Santalales > Viscaceae > Viscum > Viscum album. The sequence continues at coordinate 388,693,524 of OY728146.1, forward strand.
TATATTCTAATTTATCTTATATATAACCCTATATTAAAATTGATTTAATTATTAAAAGTTGAATATGACATTTTAACTCTTTTTTAAATAAAAAATAATAAATGTTCTAATCTTGGAAAAGTGTCTTAAAATGATCATATTTTCGAACTAAGTTTTATTTTGGTCTAAATAAACTTATCCAATGAAATTAGGGCAAGTGTTAGGTTAATTTTATATTATTATAATATTATTTTTACCTTCGATTACCCTATTTACCTTTAACCATTGTAAATAAAATTCAAAAGTTTCTATTCACCAAAAATTATTTTGATCTTATTAGAAATTTTTTTTCATAATGATTAAAAACATGTCTTTCCATTTTTCATAATTCAATTCATAGAAGCGGTAAAATTATGTTTAATTCTAATCCCGCAGATGTGGCTAGAAGATGGGTAAAAGAGACGTTCAAAAGTTCAATAATTTTTTATATCTAATTCTATTATAAAAATAATTAAAATGACATACATTAGATCAATATATGTATTATTTATCTATTTTTTCTTTAAAATAAATTTAAAGTAAAATAATTATTTAAATGAAAAAGTTGGTTTTTAACAAGAATGCAGTATTTTTTCACTGTTCATCAAAAATTGAAGGTTTTCAGAAAAATACAAAAAATTCACCCTAATATAATTTTGATATTATAAATTCAAAAATTATGTCTATTTTAACAAATTCAATTTCTAATAGTGTATAAAGTTAATTTTATTATTGTTCACAAAAGGCCATAAAAAGTAGTTCCTTTAAGAAAATAGTATTTCTAAACATATAACTATTTTAATGAAACTTATACATTTCATTATAAATTTGTTTTTATTTTTGTGAAAAAATTATATATAAAATTTAAAAATTATTCATTACTATTCATATTATTATATTTAATGGATAAGTTATAAATATACCATTTAAATAATTATAATACTAAAGTGTTGTTTCGCAGAAACTCAATCTTGCATGTGACGCATGCCAAATCGGTGTAGCATGCATTATAAGATATTTAAATTCTTTAAAAAGATAACGTACTGTGAAATATTGGGGTGTTACATCATATTTTAGATGGATTGGATCATTTCCAATAAAGCTCGGATTGATTTTTATTTTAGATGGGTCTACCTTAATACAACCAGTGGTGTGTCTCTTGTCTTTAAAAGAGATTGGGACCCAAGGTCGAGCTGGGCCAGAACTTCTTTTCCAATGTTTGGGAAGGTAATATCAATTTTTTATTTTGATCTAGAGTGGTAATATTTTTGTGGTGATCTCCATCCAGTTTTCATCGAGTTTCCTGATGCTTTCCCTTATGATTTCTATGGTTTGCTATCAGTAAGGGAGGTTGAGTTTTCCATTGAATTAATGCATGGCACTCAACCAGTTTCTATTCCCTCTTACCATATGGATCCAGCTGAAATAAAATAGTTGAAGTTCTAGTTGGATGATCGTCTTGAGAAAGGATTTATATGCCCCAGTGTGTCACCTTAGGTAGCGCCATTTCTCTTTGATAAGAAAATTGATGGTTCTCTTCACTTATGTGTGGATTACCAAAATATCAATCAAATTATAGTGACGAACAAGTATATATTGCCACGAATTGATGATCTATTTGATCAATTGAAAGGGGTGAAGTGGTTTTCAAATGTTGACCTCTGATCTGGTTACCATCAGTTGAGGATAAAAGAATCTAACATTCAGAAAACTACCTTTCGAAGTAGGTATGACTATTATGAGTACCTTGTTATGACCTTTGGTCAGAAAAATTCTCCTGTAGTTTTTATAGATCTAATGAATAGAAGTTTTCATGAGTATCTAGATACCTTTGTGGTAGTATTTTTGGATGACATCCTCGTTTACTCTAAATCTGAGGAGGATCGTGTGCATCACATGAGGGTAGTTCTAAGTCTGATGAGAAATCACTGATTCTACACCATGCTTTAAAAATGTGATTTATGGATTTAGGAAGTGAAATTATTGGGAAACATGGTGTTTGAATAGGTTATATCAGTTAATCTTGAGAAGGTAAAGGCTATTATGACTTGGGATCAACTACGAAATGTATTTGAGATTATAAGATTCTTAGCCTTAGCCAGATATTATTGTTATTTCATTAAGGACTTCTCAAATTTGGCTTATCCAATGAATTATATTAATAAGAAGGGGGTGATTTTTTATTGGAATGATAAATGAAAGAGTTATTTTGTTGAGTTGAAACATATTTTGACTACTGCACTGGTGTTGAATCTTCTAGAGACCGTTCAGGGCTATCTAGTCTTTTGTGATGCGTCGAGTTTAGGCTTGGGATGTGTTCTTATATAGGGTGATCACATAGTGGCTTATGGATCTAATCAGATTAGTCCACACTAGAAGAATTTTCCTACCCATGACCTTTAAATTTTAGATATGATGCACGTACTTAAGTGTTGGCGTCACTACCTTTTCAAAGAAAGGTTTACTATGTTTTCATACCACAAAATCTTTAGTTATATCTTCTCTAAAAAATATTTGAATATCTTCTAGTGTCATTGGGTGGAGTACCTGTAGTCTTTTGACTTTGACATCACCTATACCCCAGGGAGAATTAATCTCATTACAGATGTGTTGAGCAGGAAACTTCAAACCCAGTCAGTGAATGAATATCCAAAAGAGTGGAATTTTATGGCTCTCTTTGCACAATTGCATATTGGGGTTCAGGAGAAAGGGGATAAAGTTTCTTTAGCCAGTATTAAATTGATATCTTTTCTTCTCGAGATGATTCTTAAAGATCAAGAGATTGATGGTGAATTCTATATCATTAGAGACTCTCTTTATGGGGGTGATATATTTTCCCTATGGTCATTCTCTAATAAGGGTGTTCTACTCTATCATAATCACTTCGTTGTGCCATCAGAAGCAAGAAAGGCCATAATGGGGGATTGTCATAATTCCCCATGGGGTTTTCACCTAGGAACCACTAAGATGTTATGCGACATGCGATGATAGTTTTGGTGTCCAAGGATGAGATGGGGAATTATTGAGTTTGTCTCACATTTCTATATATGTTAGTAGGTGAAGGCTGATTATAAAAAACCTTTGGGTTTACTTCATCCTATTTCAATCCCTAGTTGGAAGTAGGATAAAATCTCAATGGACTTTATGGATGGGTTTCCTCGTACCTAGAGAAATAAGAATGCGATATTTCTAGTGATCGATAGGTTGACCAATTCGGCTCAATTAATTCCCATTTGAGATGAAACCAATGTTGTGGAGCTGGGAAATCTATACATGAAAAATATTTTACAATTTCACAAAGTTCTGTATATTATAGATTCTGATAGGGATACTTAGTTTACTTCTAACTTTTGGATATGACTTTAGGAGGCACTGATATCTCAGGTCCATTTGAGCATAGACTACCATCCATAGTCGGATGGACAGATAGAGAGATATATACAGATTCTAGAGGATATGCTTCACGCTTCTATTCTCAACTTCAGCGGGGCTTGGGATGATCACCTAGGTATGGTTAAGTTTTCTTATAACATTAGTTATTATTCCATGATCATAATGGCACATTTTGAGGCCTTTTATGGTCATCCTTGTAAATCTTCATTTTGTTGATTGGAGATTGGTGAAAGTTTATTGGTTGGACCAAGTTTGAAGTAAGAGACCAGAACATTGTTTCAAATGATTTTCTAGAGAATGTTGATAGAACAAAGTTGATATAAGTCTTATGCAGATCATTATTGTATAACTTTGGAGTTCTCAATTGGAGACCGGGTGTTCTTGAAAGTTTCACTCTAGTTGGGTCATCAACAGCTTGGGAAGCAAGGGAAGCTTGCTCCTCATTTCATGGGTCATTTAGAGGTTGTTGAAAAGGTGGGAAAAGTTACATACCATTTAGCACTTCCACCTTAGCTGATGTCAACACATGACATATTCCATGTATCATATATGATAAATTGTTAATCTGATCTATACCATGTTTTGAGTTGGAGTGATCTTGATATTGAACCTGATTTATCTATGACTGAGTGTCCAGTCAGGATTGTTGATTCTGAGACCAAGGTACTTTGTGGGAGGATGATACCTTTGGTTCATGTTCTATGAAAACATGGTTATGATAATCACGAGATGTTCGAATGTGAGGCATTGATAATAGAGTATTGTATTCACCTTTTTGGAATGGAAACTTCTTCATAGGCTTTTTGGGGATAGAAAATTTTTATGGTGGGGAGGTTGTAACATCCCGTTACCAATCTGACAGCTATACCTTTAACCTTATCATGGATTTTTATTTCTTTTTGACTAGGTTAGGCTGAGAATGAATTAGGTGTATACCTATAATGGTGAATTTATATATTTTTTGGACTCTCAACTTTAATCGACCTTTTCTGCAGGCTGTCGGAGGGTTACACGCCATGTAACTAGGTTACACGATGTGTAATGGTTTATAGAGGCAAGTTGGTAAAGGATTTACATTGTGAAGAGTACATTATTTGAATATCCTTTATATGTCATGAATGAATTAAAGACAGATTTTTAATTTGTAGATTCACTTTTTCAATCAAGGTGACATGTTTTTTGGAAGTTTCAAATATTAACTATTTCACAACGTGAAGTGGGATTACATATCATGTAATACCTCTACTATGGTTTCTTAAATGGACAACACAATTGAGATATATTTTCCCCTTATCTCAAATTTTGTTTCTCTTGATCCAAATACTTACCTAGGTGATCTTGGAGATTTCTAACCCTTATAGATCCTCTTGTTCAGCGTTTGATCATCATTGTGCTTGCACTGTGATTGCTAGGTAAGATTTATCCCCTATTCTTCACCTTAATCTCTTTCTCCTCCTTTGGAAGTTCAAGATATCATCCTAAAATTGATGAATATATACCCCATATTGTTGAATATCTTATCTAGGTTGTGTTTAAAGGTATTCTATTCCTTTTTTCTTATTGATGGGTGCTGTTGAGAGTGTTGAGTTTCTGAAAAAGGTAGGTGATTCCATTTTATTTATCCAAATTGATTAACTTTTAATTTTTCTGATTTATTTCAAGTGTTGATTTAAATTCATTTGATCAAAATTTCTTTCAATTGATTCAATAATAAAATCCAATTCTAGTAAATTGGGATATTTGAAATGGTTTTGGCCTGAGAATTAGGGAAACCCCCAATTCCATTGATTTGGGGTGTGTTTATGGAAATTGGTTGATTTAAATTGTTTAATTTAAATTGGAGTTTTGATGGAAATGAATTCAATTAATTTGTTGAATTTAATTGTGGAAATGAATTTTTAGATTGATGTAATTGGTTTTAAATGGATTTCAAACTTGTTAAAATGGATTAAAAAGTTTTGATAGAAACCCAGTGGTTTTATCTTGTTAAAGAGGCATGTTTTTGATTAAAACCCATTTTAGTTTTAAATGGAAAATTTTAATTAAAATGGAAGAATGGGATTTAATTTTATTTTAAGTAGTCTTCAAATAAATATCCCATCATTGATTTTATAAGAGCACATGTAAGCCTTAGGTAGTTGGTAATTTATATGGGCACACTATACTCAACTACAATATTCTAAAACATACATGCAATGAGTCTGATCCCCAATGGAATGGTGATGAGTAACCTTTGGCCAATGAATGGGGTATGTGTGTATACACATGTTTCTAAGATAACTTAGAGAGTGCAGAGTCCTATAGTCTAAAACTTTTGTGCCTATTTGGTATATGACTATGTTGCTTGCTTGTTTAATTTTTGAGATATAAATGTATACAAATGTTGTAAAACTGATTCAAATTACTTTTTAATTTATATAAACTATTATATATATATTTTATTTAATCCATTTTTTAGAAATATTCCATCACTTGAAAATCCTTTGCATAAAGTAATTTAGCATTATTTGAACTATATAGCATGATTTGTTTAAATATGATTTGAAAATACCAAACCTATTTATTTTAAAAATTAAAAGCATTTATTTGGTTAATATATTATTGGAATATGATATGGAATCCTTGGTGAGACCCTACTGAGATTTTTATCTCACACCCTACTCGTGCCTTCAGGTGTTTGTAGATTATCTCATTTTAGGTTCAAGCAAGGGGGAATGATCTCTTGGAGGTGGATCCAGCTGTTGAACCTAGGATATGGTGAGTTGTGTATTTAGGTACATGGGGTGTTTTACTCTATTTTGGTACTTGGGTTGTAGTACTTTGGGTTTTTATTCCTTGTTGAGTTCTGGTACATTACTCCCAGCCGAGTTTTTTTGTATACATATTGACTCGGTTATCTTTCTTCCACTATGTTTTGTGGAAAATTTATTCCCACTTGCTTGTTGTATGATGTGAGGTTCTAGTCGCTGACCCATGGGGATTGAGAATTCCCTTCAAGCTATGTCTGGGTTGACTTGGTTATCAGTTTACTAGGGTACCTAGTCTGGTTCGTGTTAAATTTAGCAATAAAGGTTTAGAATGATGAAGTATATCCAAGAGTGTTGTAGTGAAGATAAAACAAATAAGAAGCAAAATACAATTTGAATATCCTTGACAATTTCTTCAATCAATTTTTACTGGTTCTATCAAAATCTAAATTTAGATTTCTTTGTGCACAACAAGTCTTATAGTGATATTTTCATACACTATAACTTGAAGATTTTAATTGTTTCATTTTTTCTCAAACTAGTAGTTTCACATTTGAAACCAAAAAATTACTTCAAATTCATTCACTACTTATTTTAAAGATAATGATACATGTAAATTTATCCATAAATGAAAACAATAATATTCATTTGGATTGAATTGAGAATACCTTGATATTTTTTTAAAACAAAATAGATGTATAAATAAACATGTTATAACCTTTAAAATAATAGTGAATATTCTCATAATAATCAATATTAAATTACTTTTAATTCTCTCTAAAGAACATGGAAGATATACTCTTCAAATTTAGACTAGTTTAAATTTGAATCTCATAATTTAAAAATATACAAAATGAATATTTATACATGATTGTTCCCTTGTAGAGGGAAGTGGCTTGACCCATAGGGGTGAATGGATTTGCATGTTGTTTGGTTTCTTGAAATCCCATCTACATATAATAAATAAATTAAAAAAAATAAATATAAAATAAATATAGAATAAATAATTCTAAGACAAAAAGTAATACATACATGTATTAATAAAAATATAAAAATATAGTCAAAAAAGATAATATTTAGAGTTTTATATAAACAAAGTGTTGAGTTCATGATTCATTATATTTATTGTGTATGATTGATTTCCTTAATTTGTGTAAGGTTTATTATATAGTTTTCATATAATTCATTCTATAATTTATGATTTTTTCATTCTATGTATGAGTCAATATTCTTAACATAAGAGCCATTTTGAATTGTGTATGAGTCATTCAACACTTAATATTTTTTTTGAGAAAAATGATTTTGAAAAATATATAAAACCACAAGTTTTAACTGGACTTATAAGGCTATTCTTCATAAAGTTCACCTTGTTTGTAAGGTTCTATGCTTGTAAGGTACATAAAATTCCCTCATAAGGTTTAGATAGATCCTTTATAAAATTTTCATATACAGTCATATGGTTGAGACAAAATATTTCAAGGTTAATAAATCCACTAATACAGTTCAGAAAGTTAGTTATAAGGATGAGACATAAATTTATAAATTTCAAGAAATTAATCATAAAGTTTAGATAGACTGACCGTAAGTTTGAGACAAAGTCTCAAATAGATTTGAGTTTTTCTATGAAATCAATTCATAAGAAACATAATAAATTTGAAGACTTAAAAAATATAATAATAACTATAAAAATAAAGATAAATTAATTTTCTCTAAAATTAGTTCCTCTATATGTACTACAAGATTCAATTCTCAAGTTAGAGGGAATAAAGTGAGTTTTTTATAATTTACTAAAACAAAAACAAATAAATAAATGTATTTTGTAATGATAAAAACATTATTTAAATGCTCTTTCAATAATATACTAAATAATCTCCACATTTTTAATAATAATAAAATGAATATAATTGAAAAAATTATCTTCCTTTTTGAAATTATTAATTTTGAAAGGAATAAACTTATCTACCCTTTTTGAAATAAGTTTTTCAATAAAGATGTTTTCTTTTCCTTTTTGGAAACCTAGGAATACAAAAACTCAAATTAGTTTATTCTCAAATAAGAACAGAAAGAATCACCATATTTTAAAGTCTGTATGAGGATATATTTTAACATATTCAACATGTATTAAATCATATTAAAAAATTTAGATTAATTTTTGGCATTAGATGGTAATGATAGATGGTTTAGATGGGGGGGGGGTAGGGGAGTGAATAGACATCATTAAAATTTTAAAGAAAGATTAATTTAATTATTAAAGTTATTTACCAGAGTAAAATCTCATTCATAATAAGTCATAAAATTATATAGAAAATAATGAATGTACCTAGGTATTTTTTTATTAGTTTGGTTCAATGTGGACCTAATATACTCTTAAAACTATCTACTCATTGAGATATGCATTATTCACTAATGAGCTAATTTTTATTAGGAATCACAACCTTTTACAATCCAAATTTTTTTACAATAGGTACAACTAGACACCTAAATTTTGTGTGGGGAGTCACAACCTTTACAAAACTAACTCTAGATAATGGGATTCACAACTTGAAAAATCCTAAATTTATAATTTGAGAGTCATAAATAATAAGAGATAATGATTTTGGGATGGAAAATCATAAACTAATGCTAGAGTATAGGTGAGATTGATAGAAAGAATTAGAATAAACTCAGGAAGAACCTGGAAGTTGTAGAAAACCGATGAAGGACATGGATTAGTATTTGAGTAGTGGATTAGAATGTATCATTAAGGTAGCAATAATAACCATATAATTTTGGGTTCCCCTTGAGAGTTCGTCTAGACTATGAAACAATGATCACATAAGACTTCACAAATTTTCAAAATACTTGGAAATGTGAAAGTTCACAATAAATATTTGGTTTTCAGGAGAATGATGATATATATATATTTTAGGAATGCATAAACCTTCTATGAATAAGGTCCGTAAAAACTAAATATTCACAACTATCGATTAAAGTTATTAAAAATAATAAAAATAATAGTTCTAGGATTATCATTGAGAGAGAAATATGATACTTTAATTATCATTGATAATATCTTCATTTGAAATTCAAAAGCAGTCATTCAAAAAACGTTTTAGTAAATTCAAAATTATTTCCATAATAACAGGTTAATGGCTTCCAAAAAATATCACAAAAAGTTTCCATCTAAATTTCAAAAATTTAAAATTCAAAAATCTTAAAAACAAACTTGATTAGCTATAATTTTTTTTCTAGATATAAACAAAAATATAAGTAAAATAAATTAAATTATAATATATAAATTCAAATATTTGAAATATACGGTGTAAGTGTATATGTGAAACATGAACAAATTTAATATTTATTTAGATTTGATTAAAATACACTAAAAATTATTCACATGGTTTTCATATAATTAAAGTTAATTAATAGAATCAATAAAGTAATGAAAATATATAAAATAAACAAGTAGTAAATAGGAAATACCAAAAGAATCATAAAATTGAGCATGCTGTAATTTTAGGCTTTTTACAAAATGAGTAGAGCATTGGACTGACCGTGAATACAGAGTGACCATGGGGAATATACTGTGCAATTGATCAATGTCTTACCATGAAATCACATGCAGAGTGGTCGATCTACTTACCATGAAGGGAACTTTTGGTAAATATACCTACTACATGAAGGATCTCAACCTATCATAAGAAGAAATTAATTACCATATAGTAGATTAATTGTAGTAAGTTTAGTGATTTAAGGTATGTGTAGTCCATCACACTCTTAGATTACATGTACTATGCATATTTTAATCTCCGTACGATTTCACTACACTTCATGTAGAATTTGAGTTTGAGTTCTTTATATAGAAACCGAAAGAAAAAGAAATAGAAAAAACATAAGAACCACATCATATCTATAACACTGTTTATTTTGGAATATTATGATCTTGTTCCATCATTATATAAAGAGATGTTCTATATAAGAAATGTGTTTTTGGAGGATGTTTACTAAAAATAATTCATATACGTGGTGAGTCCTATTAACTGGAGAATTGCATGTTGAGACTTATTTAAATCTTACATGGAAGTTCATGAAGTCAGTGATATCTCATGCAGTTGGTGTTATGTCATACTAAAGTCACAATAGATCCATACTCACATAGTCAAATGAGTTCACAATTGGTATAGGTTTTTTCAAAATTTCAACATGTGGTCAGTGCATGGATTCATGGCAGGTTGAAAGATCATATACAAGCATTAAGTCATGCCCACATGTCCAATAATCATTATAGTAGGTATAAGAATATCTTATTGTAGATTAGGGGGGGGGGGAACATATGATCCAAGTTTATGGTTTTTATACTACATTATGTTCATACCATTGAGAAATCAAACTTAAAAAATAAACACTAAAAATTAATGAACAAATAAAAATTCAATAATAAATAACTTGAATGAAAATTAAAAAAGGAATAATAAGTATTTTATAAGGTTAAACAATGAATACCAAATTCATTAAAAACATTGTAGTAAAAATTTATGTGAGAAATTATCCATTAAAAATTAATAAAAAGTATACAATATAATTGATAAAATATTGTGAGGAATTGTAATATTCAAAATATAAATAAACAGAAAAAAACCTTAAGCTCTAATAAACTCCCTGGAAATTAAAATAAGACAACTCCCCATGAATTAAGTATTCTAAAAGATGATACAAATTGAAAAATTAAATAGTAATGTTCCCCATTAAATTCATATTTTATCCCTCTTTGAAAAAACAACAACTTCAAAATAATGTGAGCTTATTTTAAAAATGATGTGTGTAGAATTTAAAAACTGCTTGCTTAAAATAGTGATTACACAATCTATAAAATACTTTTAAATCCTTAATTATCCACAAAATCATGTTAATATATTTGAATAATTTTATAAAATTATCCAATAATTATTAAACTTGGTAGTAAACCAAAGAATGAAGTATATTTTCATTCTCAGTATCCATGAATATCAATTTATGTTAATGTTAGTAAAACATAAAATATATGAAGATTAATATTTATTACTGACAAGATCCAATATTATATTACAAAACTGACAAATTCTAAACTAATTGAGTTTATATGAAGTGGGACTCTAAAGGTGGAATGATTTTATCCTTCAATAAGGACCATGAACTCTATATGTACACATGCTAGCCATAAAAAAACTCTAGAAAATATCTTTATAACTTTTAATTTAAACTTTCATCATGCCAACTTCATACTTGATTTTCTCGAACATAAATACATCTAATGGATTTGTAAAAATATCTATAAGTTGATCATTAGTTATAACATATTCCAAACAGATTTTACCTTTTTAACATGGTTTCTAATAAAATTATATCTAAACTATAAATTATTTTTTCCTGAGTAAATGGTTATTTAAAATTTAAATAATAGTTGAATTTTCACATAAAATAGGTAACTTCTCATAAAAAATATCAAAATCATCCAAAATTTTCTTAATCTATAAATATTGAGCACAAAAACTTACTAAGGTTATGTATTCTGATTCTATAGTAAATAAAGCAACTGAAGGTTATTTTTAGTAACTCTAAGTGACTAAGTTTTTATTCAAAAGTGATGCCTTACACTTGAGCTTTTTAAATATATTTTACATTCATAAAAATTAAAATTTGTATACATTTTAAATTTGAAAAAATTTATATCAGGATAAAATAAAATATGGTTTAAAGAACCTTTAACATATTTTATTATTCTTTTAATATATTTTAAGTGACTTTACATAGGATCACTTTCAAATCTACCACAAATAAAAATTGGAAACATTAAATCTATTCAAGAAGTAGATAAATATAATAAAATACCAATCATACCACTATAAAGTTTATTATCTTCTGATATTCATATTTTTCAACATATAAATTACATAAATTACTCATGGGGATTCTTAAACTTTTACAATTATCTATTTAAAATATTTTAAAAATTTCCTTTGCATACATAAATTGATTTAGAATTATTCCATCATTCCTTTAAAAAAATTTAATTCTAAAGGAGAATTTTAATTCTCCCATAAGACTCATAACAAATTATGTTGTCATTAATTCTTAAAATGAATTACAAAAAGTATAATTTGAAGGTTTAAAAATAATATCATCAATATAAATTTGAATAATTAAATTTCTTTAATGATTTTATTTATAAAAAAAATTAGGCTAAACCATTCCTTTTATAAAATAATTTTGAAAAAGAAAATTTGATAATATTTTAAACCGATCTCTTGGAGACTAATTAAGTACATAAAGTGATTTATAAATATTTAGAACATAATTAAGAAAATTTTTATTTTAAAAACAAGGGGCTCTCTAAATTATTCTTCCTAAAAAATAAATCCATTTAAAAAAACACTTTTGATATCCATTTGAAATAATTTAAATCTATGAAATATAGTATATATAAAAAAATCATCTATATTATAACCTTGAAACCAATTTTTTTTGTCATAATATTTCTTATTCTTGGAAATATCTTAGCAAAATTAATCTGGATTTATTTCTAATAACATTTCCAAATTAACCAAGTTTATTACTAAAAATATATTTAGTTATAATTATATATTATTCATTAGGTAATTTAATTAAATTATGTATATTATTCATTTAAAATTTATCTAATACCTATTATAAATAAATAATACAATTAGAATAAACTTAGGATTCATCAATATTTTTAGGAAAAAGAATCATAAACGAAAGAAGAATGACATCACAATTTATTCAATGAATTTTCGATTTGAATTATTGAGTCAAAATTTTCAACCATTTATCTAAGGGGTGATCTTTACGAGTTTTACAAGACTTTTCATAATTGCGACTACCCCCTCAACATTTTAATTTTAATTTTGGAGTTTAACCTCTCTAAAATTAAAATCTTTAAACTATTCTTCAATTTGAACTAAATCATCATTATTTTATTTTAAAGTATTTTCAACAATTCTAATATGTATAGGTTCTTCAACCACTATAATTCTATTATTTTAAAATATATAGGCTTTAATATAGTTTTATTAATGCAAGAGACACCTTAATCATACATTATATCCAAATTATCTAAAGAATATTTGGTGTTAAGAATATAAAATTTACATCTAAATTCTCTAAAATTCCCAAATTTTGGTTTTCTTCATTTCTAATGTTCATAAGATATCTTATTTAAAAGTGATATTAAAATAAATCTATTAAATACATTGAAAAATATGTTTACAAATTATTTTGAAAAATATCTAGGTGTTTTAAAATCATTTAGCATTGTTCTATCCATTTCTTGTAAAATTCTATTTTTCCTATCCACAAAACCATTTTATTGGGGTGTCTTAGTGGATAAAAAATTATGATAATAACCATAATATTCAAATAAATTTTCAAATGTCAGATTTAAAAATTATCTACCCCTATCAATTGTAATAGATAAAATTAAAAATACCTTTTCATTTTTCATAAACTTATAATAAGCAAAAAATTTTACAATGGTTTCAAATTTATGATTTAGAAAATAAATCTATATATGTCGAATAAAATATTCAATAATGAAAAATACATACCTTTTACCATTGAGATGTATAAGTTGTAAAAACCATACCATTTTTAATTCCTTGATAGGTCATAAATAATATTTATGATGTTTCCCTTTCATACAAGAATCATAAATGAAATTTCCATCCATCCTTAATTCTATAATTTGTATAGCATTTTAGTGTTTGGAAAACTTTTACAGTAGCATAAATATATAATGATAAATCTTCACATGCCACAAAATTTTATTTGAATATATAGCACTTATTCACTTAACAATTTGTCCATTCAATTTAGTAAAACTAATAGAATAAATATAATCTTTTTCATTTGGTATAAAATATGACATATTCATCTTTAAAAACTATTCACTTATCATTTTGAAAATTTAAATGCATTACATCATCACATAATTGATATATATTAAGAAAATTTAATTTTAAACCTTCAATATATAATGATTTTGAAATAATAACAGATTTTAAAATTCCTACTTCTCTAAAAAATTGGCAATACCTTTTGAATTATCACCAAAATTAACATTAACTCCTTCACATTTTTTATATGATATAAAATTTATAGCATCACATATCATGTGATGAGAGAATCCACTATCCATGTATTGGGTTTCATTTCTAAAAATTTTATGACAAATATCATATAAGGTAAGATTTAATACAATTTTGGTACCCATGAAAACTTGGGTCCAATAAAGTTAGGGAAATAAGTTTTAAAAACCCAAATTGATTTAAAACAATTATTTAAAGGTAATATAGAGGATAAGTATTAAAAAATAACAGATTTACCTTGTTCAAGATGTTGTAGAAATCAAAACAAACACTCACTTTCATAATTTACATTCACAACACATTTAAATAAAGTAGTTGTAGATCTTATACCTTTTGAACCTTTAACAAATAATTTATTTTATATTTTTTGTAATTAACTATCATAGCCAAGATCAGTATTATATTTTTTATTACCATTTTTTAAACCTTTTCATTTATTGAATAAATCTAGAGAGATCTATCTTTAATATTTCAATTTCATTTTTCAACTTTTCATTTTCATAAAGAAAAACTTTTAATTTTCTTCCTTTAACATCATTATTTTTATAAAAATAATCCTTAAGTTTAAGATTTTCTTTTTGAAAAAACTCTAAATCTACCCAAATTTTGTCATTGTAATAAGAAGTTGTATTCTTTAACGTTTGATTTTCTTTAAGAGTGATCTTTTTTATTTAACAAGAATCTATTGATTAATTTTATGATAATTATATATTTATGAAATATTTATTATATCATTTTATAAGATTTCAATTTCATCATATAAATCATTAAATAAATGTTTTTCAGAATTATATTGATAAGAGTTAGAATCAGATTCACTTACCGGATTTGATGATACCATCAAGCACATATTTACCAATTCTTTTTTAGAACCAGATTCTTCCCTTGAATTTGAGTTCTCGGTAAAACTCCATACCACTACAAATGCTCTCTTATATTTTTTTTTCAATTTTTTTATCCTTGTTCATTCAGGTTTAATGTGTCATTTCCTCTCATTTTCATAATAAGTACCTTCCATAATATCATTACGAATAACATTACCTTTTCAGTTCCCTTTGTTATCATCACTTGGATAATAATTTATAGATATCCTAGAAAATCCATTTTTGTAAACTCCCTTATAAAATTTATAAAAATCATCACTATCATTTCCTTGTAGATCAACATATATAGAATAAGCATAAACATTAACAGACTTAAATTTATTACCTTTTTTCAGTTGATTTGTCTTCAACAATATTGTTGAGTTCTAATTTAGATTAAAGTAAATAGACAATCAATTCATTAATATCACATTGTTTAACATTTTTTCTTTCATCTATATCAACCTTCTTTGCATTCCATTTCTTAGGTAGAGCTCTAAGAACTCATTCTATAGGTATATTATTATCCAATGTTTCACCTAAAGCATTCATACCATTTATAGTGCTATTAAATTTATGGAACATTTGATTAAGTGTCTCATATTCACCCATTTTAAAATATTTATATTCCTCTCCAAGTATACCAAGTATAATATTTTTAACCTTATCAAATCCATAATGCGTGACTTGAAGTATTCTCAAAATTCCATGAACAATTTTTCATGATGAAATATGATTAAATACATTTCTTATAATTACACAACATAAAACATTCATTACCTTGTAGTTTAAGACATACACAATAACAACATTACCAGTGATGGTGTCTAGTTTTACCTCAAGTAGAGTTAAATGTTTACCATAATGGTCTAGTGTTCTATTCACAAATGTTTGAGGAAAGATTCCATCTAAGCATGCGAATATCCATAATCCATACCATTAAAAAATGGAGGTCTTTATGGTATCCAACCATCATTAGAATTTAAACCTTCCATCTCAATTTTTTCCTTAGATGGTTAAGTCTAGGATATGGTTAGAAAAAAATATAAAATAGTACTAATAATCCTTTAATTTTTTTTTATCTTTGATACCAATTGTTTGGTTCTAATGATAAGATTGATAAATGTATGGGGGGTGGGATGAATTTATCTCTTTATAAAATTTTAAATATTTATCATATTTAATTTCAATCAGTAGAAAAAAATAAAATATGAATACAAGTATTTTTATAGTAGTTTGGATCAAATATATCCCACATCTACTCATCAAACTCTTAGCATAAGAGCATAACACCCACTATTTAAGTGGTCTAACTTTTTATGGGAAGTCAAAACCCTTTACTACAAAATTTTTCATTCATATATTCATAACCTAATACACTATCTTTTATTCACTTGGAGGTAAAACCCATAACCTTCATTTTTATCACATGGAAACACAACTTAGAACCTTCCATTTAAAGAGGAGGAATAACCAACATTGTCTTTGTTCAGACCAAGGTACAACTGAAATCCACTCCCTTTACCAAATCAAGGAAAAACCAAACATACCTTTTATAGGGGTAGTATAACCCGACACTAAGTTTCTTCATTTGAATGATAAAACAAAAACCAAAATTCACACATACAAAAATAATTTATGGAAATAAATCACCATAGAAACCAGTTGGATAGTGAAATAATTTAATATCGAGGTTGTAAGGATCAATTCAGCAACATTTATTCATAAGTGGGATTCTGTTGAGGTAGTACAAACATTTACTGAATACCCAAATAAGTATTAAATTAAATATTTGTTCATAATATTAATATTTCATTCACAGTCTGGTAAATAACTATTTATTAAATATTTAATAAAATAAATATTTATGATCGATAAATCTTGAATAAAATCATTCCTTCATACTAAGAGTAATGTTTATTCCAATAATTAAGTTAAAATAGAATTTAATTGAGATTAATATAAATACTTTGTGTGTGATACTCTAGGATTCTTACTCATTGGTATTAGACAGGCTTTCCTAAAGTCCATGATTACTGTCTAGTAATGAATCATGACACATAAGAGAAAGAATTTAATGTCATAACATCCACAACCACATATGATCACTTTATGTGTAATATAATCCTTTTGTTATAATATCCCATCAAGAATATTGAATAGTCTTTTCTTTAATATATACACCTAATACGTCTTTCTTTGACTATCTAAAATAATCTTTTAATTACACCATGACCTTGGAATTTAATGAGATGATTTAATTTCAATCAAAGGATTGAGATATCAACTTCCATAAATATAGATGGTACAAATCTGTCCCTCGAGTTATTAATTAATAACACATCATTCGTGATGCACAAAATGAACCTAAATTTTCCATGAAATATTATCATTATGGTTTATGACATTACATCAAAGTGCATGATCCATGACATGCATTAATAATAATATTAAAGTCCGAGGTTGTGGTTTCAGGCACAAAAAAGTGATTATTAGGTCTGTTCACGAATCATAAAATGTCTGATTCAATGGATCATTTGTATATTGTAAAATATGTGAAAATATTGAATAATTTGTTTCCAATAAAATATAGACAAGAAGGTTTCTAGAACTAAGAGAATATCATTCTCTTATAGAATTTATAATTAATTTACTTAATTGAGAAGAATGGTTACCTCATTCATGGGATATTTCTTCATAGTAGATGTTTATTGTCTAAATTTTTTTAGTAATATATTGGGACACTTGCAAGATAAGAGTATATAATACCACTATCGGTGATCCACATGTTCTCTTTTAATCTTCGAATGACACCTATTAATCATCAGGTACTAGCATAGTCGATTGACCATCTTGCATTATTTATCTAGATAACTTCACATTTCTTCAATCTTGAAGAAGTTTTCTTCATCTTATCATTCTCGAGATGATGTGAGAGGGAAAAGGATAATTCTAGAGAGAAATGCATTGTGCACAAAAATTCTTGATTATCCTCTATTAGGAATTATAGGCAGTCTATTTATAGTCCCAGAGTTAGGGTTCTTATTTTAATTAATTGCATAAATGACCTTATTAAAATTTCAAATTCATGTATTACCCCATGTCATGTATTAAAAATAATAATAATATTTTATTCTATGGTTTTTACTAACTCGTGTACTGATAAATATATTTTATCATCTTGAAAAATATTATTTATCCCGAGATGAAATTTTGGTGAGATAATCCTCTCAACAATTATCGAATACCTGAATAAATATTTAATTAAGTATTTATTCATAAAATAAGTATTTCATTAAAAGTTTATAAAATAAATATTTATTAATCATTCAATAAAATAAATTTTTTCAATTGATAAATCCTGAATAAAAATATTCATTGGTCTTGAGAATAATTTTTATTCCAATAATTAAATTTAAATATAATTTAATTGAGATCAATAGAAACACTTAGTGTGAGACTATCGAGGATTATTTCACATTAGCATCATGTAGATCTTGTTAAAGTATAATATTACTATCTAGAAATGGGTCAAGACACCCAAGAGAATAAAGTTAATGTCACAATGTCGATAACCCCAACTGAGCACTCGTTATATAATAAAACCCTTTTGTCACAATATATTTTCAAGCAGGTTTCACACCCATTTCATCTACCCATATACTTGATATGTATTCCTTCTACTATCTGAAATAAACTCATCATTACACCATGTCCATATAATTTAATTCAATAGTTCTATTTTAATAAAAAGAGAAAATATATAAATTTCAATTAATATGGAAGTGACAAATCCTTACTCAACTTATTATATAATGACATGTAATTTGTGTCACACCTAATGTATCCAAATTCATCATGAACCATTATCTTTATAGTTTATGAAAATACATATAAGTGTTTCAGTCATGACATGAATTAATAATAATATTAAATTCTAAGGACCATTACACATGCTCCCATACACGAATATCTAATTAAATATAAATATGTATAATTATGAGTGGTGGGTCAATTCTTATATTCTCCCATCTTGGTGATTACAAGTGAAAAAATCACGAGAAAAATTTTCATTTTCTTATGATCACTCACACCTAATAGGAAACATGCTATGTGTCCTCTAATAAAATTATATCCTATTATAGAATTAGATTTAATAATATCATCATGTAATTTCAAGGTTCCCATCATAGTGGGTAATTGTTATTCCCTTTTAATGTGATGGACACTCTTAGACATTATTACATTAAAATCACAAATAAAAACGAATGTTATGTAATAATATATTTAAATTAATATTCAATTTTTAGAATATAATTGTAATCAAAAGTATATATATTTGGTTCTATAATAATGAATTTGAAAGACTCCCACATGGACTAGAGCCAACTACCAATGAATTTCAGTCTGATTGACCTCACATGAAGATCATGTTTATGCTAAGTTAATGCTTTGGTCAAGGGGTCCTCTATGTTGTCTTCCGAGGATAATCTAATCATTGTGTAACACCCAAAGAATCTATAATATTTTTTATTTTTAAATAAAATTAATATATTATATAATTTTAAATTAATGCAACACTGAGTTATCTTATGTTACACACAAGAGCTACATTCTTCAATAACTTGCATTATACGTAAGACTAAGTTTTACTAAAAAATATTATATTATTAAAATATTATTATAAGATATAACCTAGCCATTAAATATGAATTTATGAATAGTATTAAACATATTATAAAATTTATATATATTCCATATAATTTTAACAGTCATATTATGTGTTTTTTAGACATGATATAAGAACAAATCAATTTTTTTCACATAAAATAATTATTTTCAAAAAATGGTAATTTTACCACCTTTTAATTGAATACCCATTTTAAAAATACATTTTATTTTTTTATGAATTTTTATATGACAAAATAATCTTCTTATTTTATTTCAAAACATCAAAATTATCTTAGGGTGAATTTTTGGTATTTTTCCGAGAAGTTTCATTTTTTGTTGAATAGTGAAAAATACTGTATTGTAGTTAACAAAAACCTTTTTGTTTATATAATTATTATATTTTAATTTAAATTTTAAAGTAAAAATAGATAAATGATACATATATTAATCCAATTTAGTATATTTAAATCATTTTTATATTGAAATTTGATATGAAAACTTATTGAACTTCTGAATGTTTTCTTTTACCCGCTTTCTCGTCACGTCTACGGGATTTGCAATAAAATTAATTTAGCCACTTATGTGAATTTAATTTGAAAAAAATAAGGTTGTAATAATTATAATATTTATAGTCTAATATTATCAACTTAATTTATTTATATTATGAATAATAACTTTGGTAAATTTTTATTTACCACGGTTAAGGCTAAATCAGAAAATTAAAGTTACAAATCACATTATAATATTATAAAATTACCATAAAACATGTAATATTTTCATTAGATAAGTGGGTTTAGAAATAAATCAACCTTTTTACGAAATTATAACCTTTTTAATTCACTTGGGTAATAATATTATATTTTTTATATTTTATTTAAAGATAAGTTAATAATGTCATACGCATGTTTTTAATCAGTATTATATTTTTAATACATAGTTATACAGAATATTAATTCGAATATAAATAGTAATTTGAAATATAATAAATTTAAATTCATCATGATAATTTATTTTTAACTTTTAGAGAGGAAAACATGTAATTAAAAGCTTTCATAATAATGATATGGTAATTGTTTAACTAATGAAAATATCAAATAAATGATTTTAAAAGTATTAAAATAAATATAATTTTACATAATTAATGACATAAATTAATTTTATAAATAACTTAGACACTCTAGTGATATATTAGAATTGGTTTTTAGAAGTTATCATGTTTTTATTATATTTTTAAATAGACAAATAATGAAAAATATCAAAATTGAAATAAATGATACTTTAAAATAAAAAATATTTTATTAAATGATATCAAATTCATAAAAAACTAAAATTAGATAAAATAACTATAATAAGGTTAAATATATTAATAATTATCCATTTTTGGTTCTTTTGTATTTTTATAGTAACTATATTATCCCTAAAGATTAAAAATCCAAGTTGTTGCGATTAGAGTTAAAGGGTTTAACTACGAGTTAAAGCCAAAAGATAAGGTTAATTATGTGACCTAAACTTGTTTAAAAATAATTGGTCATGAGGATTTAAACCCATAATAATATTATAATCAAAATAAATCACTTTGGATCTATTTAAAATAAAAAATGAATTTATATTAATTTAATATTTTAAAGGATTCCAAAAGTACGCATCCTCTCTATTATAAAAAAATCATCCTCCCTCAGTCCCTCACACAAATTTAGGCCTTATATATCAACTAAAACCTTTAAATGTATCCCAATAACGTCTTTATACAAGTTTTATAGGTCTCGGTATTCCAAAAACACCAACCCTAGTGTCCCAATGAGGAGATCCAAAGGAGGTTCTCTAAAGAAGCGGTAATCCTCTTTACCGACTCCTTCATGATTATTTCTTCTTATAATTCTTATTATTGTGTTATTATAAAGTAATAAATACATTATATCAAATATTATTAGATGTTATCATCATTATGGAAAAATCATATTCCACCTTTCATACATCCAAGGAAAAACAAAATCACCACATGTGCGTACGTACGACCTGCCGTCTCCACACCGTGGTGTAATATAGTTTTCATCAAAACTTTATTTGGATGGGTATAATGATGGATATAATAGATATAAATAATAAATAATAAATTATATTTATTCTTTATGATTAATATACCATCTAATTCTATACCCTTTTACCATTAAGGTAATGATATCGTTGCTCGTGCGTACGTACGACCTACCATCTCCACCACACGATAAGATTTATCTTTCACATTAACTATTCAAGAATGATTATAAAAATGTATATAATGAATAAATATGAAATATAATACATAATAATTATAATTTAATAATATATATACATATATATCATTTACCTTCTTCCATTCAGTACGATAAGAAAATGGAAACAACATTCATACGTACATACGACTTACCGTCTCCATGAACCGTGTATTCTATTTCATATATCTATATTTTATATATATTTATATAATAAATATATGTAATATATAAGTAATTATTTACATTATTTAGGTAATTAAATCATGATCTAATTAATAGGACCAAGAATAAAAATTGAAAACTTGTATGATAAACAAAGCAGTTATTACCTAAAACATGGTTTTAACCTGGAATTGTTAATAAACTGGTAATATAAAGTCATAAATGAATCATATATGATATCATAAATATTATTATGATTATTTTATTGGTTAAAAATATGTTTAAAACCACTATATAATAGTTTTAGACACTTACGGAGGGAATCAGACCTAAGGTAAGGGTTAATTTCGCAATCTCATTATTATTCAGGATTGTTTATACATAAGTATATTATAGAGAATATGTATCATCCATGTACATGTTTTATAATTTTTTTCAAAATTGGTTTTAATATTATCATATAATTTGTTTAAGGTATTTTTACCTATATTTGACTTTTTATAAAATAGTTTGAATGGAATCGTTTTGTCATTTTCCAAACAAGGTACTTTGTGACCTTTATGACAGAAGGAATGTTTTTTTAGTTATGCTTCATGAGAGAATTTTTCCAACATCATGAAGCCTTAAAATTTTGAAGCTTCCATTATAGGATTATAAGGTTATTTTCAAAGGAAATTTTTTCTTTTATAATTTAGCAACTTTTAAATAAAAGATTTCAAAGTAATAGGGGTGTTTTTATCAAGATATTTTTATTGATTTTATTAGAGTATTTTAATCTATGTCAACATCCTTTGTTAGATCATATTTTTGGTTGAGGTTGATATATTATGATATCATTTAACACATTTATTTTAATGGTTTATGATTTAGTTTTATAGTGGATGTGCTATATTGATACCATTCATGGTTTATGGTTTAAGTATTCACATTTTGTATAGTAGTTTTAATATGAATGTTTAAGTTTATTATGTTTCAATACCCCTTTCACATAAGGAATGAATTGGACTTAGTATGTGATGGTCCAGACCCTCTATATCCCCTCGATGTATCCGTAGGTCTCATGAGATAAACTAGTTTGGGTTCTTACCAATTTATGTATGGTGTCTTGGCCAAATCCTTGACTTCATGTTTATGATGTCTGAAATTATGCATTCCCTTATTATGAGATAAGTTATTAATATTACATGTTATTATTTGACTATTAGAATATCCATGTGAATGATTATATGGAATTATTTGATTTATTTTTTCTATATTGTGTTCAATATAATTTTAAGTGGATTATTTTTCAATTATACACTTTGCCTTAAGGTTTTTTCTTATTTACTAATAATAGATTCAGTTGCATGCTTACCCTTACTGAGCATCTGAGCTCACCCCTTTCTTATGTTTTATTTTCCTAGGATTTCATGATGTTTATTATGATGATATGTAGGGTTAAGCTAAGATATTAATTGAATTATCAAAGGATCATCTATGTTTTATTTTATGTTTTGAGTTATAATGTAAGGTTTATGTATGTAATCTAATTTCCAAGACTAATAAAATGATAAGTCCTTTGGAATTTGAAACTTGTATCTATTATAATGTAATAAAGTATGGAACCAGATCTGGGATACTAGGGTTGGGGTGTTACACATTATGAATTCACCTCATTGAGAAAAATCCATTTATAGATTATAATTCCAAAGTATGTGATTCATATAATGATATGAGATGGCTCTTTTGTTAGAGCCACCATTGTAGTATTATCACATTATAGCGTGATAGGGTCTTTACTACTTGGTAGCATATTAAGCTACCGAAAAAAATGCATATCCAAATTTCTTCTATAGCTACCTAAGAAGTCTCAATATACTTCTAATATGCTGTAGGATCTATGACCATGACTTTCTTTGAGGCCTTCCAACCCACAACATCTTCATTGAGTGTGACTGAATAATACCTCATCTATGATTTTAGATCATCTTGATCTATATCGAAACTATCATCTGAAAATCCTCTGATTACTTACTCCTTATATCCTCTGTATACTAGGTACATATCATTACTTCATATCAGAAACTTAAAAGATAGTCTTGACTAATATCAAATTACGGTCACCTAGGTCATATTGATATCTTGCTACCGTACTTAAGGCATAGGCCACATATAGCCTAGAACAAAACATAACATAAATTACTGACCCAATCATCAATTAGTATGTAATACTTATCATTACATGTCTTTCCTCATGTGTATGAGGATACATTTTCTTGGAAATATTAATTCCATGTGACACCAGGATAAATCCCCTCTTAGATTATTCAATACCAAATCTATTCAGTCTCTTTTCAATATATATACCTTAACCTAGACCAAGTAACTTCTTAGGTCCATCATTATGGATCTTTATCCCAAGAATATATGATGATTCACCTAATTCATTAATGGAGAAACATGTATTTAACTAGGATTTAATAGACTATACAATTGATATCTCATTTCTAACAAGTAGTATGTCTTTTCTAAAAAGGGAATCCCTAGGTGTGTCCTTTTCAAAACCTCTATACAAGGGAACCCCCATTGAAGGGATAACTCTAGATAGATCCCCTTTCAAGAAGTATCTATTAACAATCAAGATGATAGAGTGTCCTGGAGGGTGAAAACTAGAATAGCGATGGTTTCACACATCAATCCATCAACACATATGAGTTGTGCCTCATATTGCCTACCCAGTTAGGAACCGGGTGACCTGATAGGATGAGTGGATCTTAGGGGAGGGAGAAGTTATCCCAACATATAGCTCCTAGGAATTGAACCCCAAACCTCCCAAATTATAGTGTTGTTATGCACCTTTCCTTAACCACTTTACCACCACCAAAGCGGTGAATAATAAGTAGTATATCATTTATATTAATTATTAATAAAATGGACACACTCCGACTAAACTGCTTATAAAAACAAGGATCACATTCATTATTTATAGTATAATTTTTTTTATAGATTTATAGAATTGAATGTTCCATGACCTAGATGACTTCTTTAATTAATAAATGGATATTTTCAATTTTCATATCTTGTTGGAATCCTTTTGAGTCACAAGCCCTTCAGGTTGTGTCATATAGACATCATCCTAAAGGTTATCATCAAGGAAATATATTTCAACATCCATTTTCAAAATATCATATTCATGGTAATCCATTATAGAAAGTCAAAATATTATTTATTTTATTTTTGAAATTCGTTAAAAGTTTTCATCGTAGTCTATGCCTTAATGTTGTTTGAATCCTTTTGCAACTATTCGTTCCTTATAAGTACGGAATTATCCTTCTAAGTCTAGTTTCTTATTCAATAACCATTTATAACCAATGATCTTTACAACCATTGGAGGATCTACTAAAATATAGACTTGGTTTTCTCACATGGAATCCATTTCATAATTCATAGATTCTTTCCATTTGGAGACATTTTTTCCACTTAATAATTCTTTTTAGGTTAAAGGATCATTATTATCAACTAATAATGAGTGAAAACCATCAGTGACTAGAAAAAATATCTTTTAGGTTCTCTAACCTCTCTTGTACTCTTATGTATTACTTGTTCTCTAGATTTTTTTCTTCAATGGGGATTTTAAAATGTGTTCCTATTCCAAATATTATGTATGTTAAGCCTAAGATCCATTGATGTATATACAAATCATACTATCACTTTATAGATATGGTATTTTTCAAGGAATATGGGACATATTTCAACCAAAACCTTTTAATATAAAGGGTTGTATAGGTAGTATCCCCTTATTTCATTAGGATATCCAATAAATATTCACTTAGTGCCTCAGGGTGAAAGTTTGTTTCCATAAATATCTTTAATAAATGATCCATATCCCCACACTCATACGTGCGAAAACATGAGTTTATTTCCATACCAAATTTCATATGGAATATTGTTTTCCACTTTAGTTGGTACTCTGTTTAGAATATGTGATGATTTCTATAATGCCTATCCCCAAAATGATAGTGGAATACTCACATGACTCAGTGTTGATCTCACCATGTTTAAAAAAGTGTACTTACTACTTATCTTACACCATTTCATTGTGGTATATAAGGATTAATGAGTTGGGATAAAATCCCAAACTCCTAAAAATAATCAATGAAGTCTTCATTAAGATAATTTATGCCATGGTCTGAGGGGAGTTTATTAATCTTCTTACCAAGAAAGTTCTCAACTACATTCTTAATTTCCTGGAATCTAACAAAGGAATTTAGCTTATACCTAATTAATTATAAATGTCCATGTCTATTAAAATCATCAATAGAAGTTATTAATTATGAGTACCCACCCATTTCTTCAACTATAAATGGTCCACACATATCGGTATGAACCAACTCAAGAAGCTCAGTGACCCTTTTTTCCTTTTGCACTAAATAGAGCTTTAGTAATTCTTCCTTATTGAAATGCATGACACACACTAAGTGATTTTAGTTTAGAAGAATATATATATCCATCTTGGTGTAATATGGTAATACGTTTTTGATTTACATGATCTAGCTAATGATTCCATAGTTGGGGGTGGTAGGAATCACGTGAATTAGTTTCGTTATCTATTTCCATTACCCAATTTTTGAAATCCCACACAAAAATTATATTGGACCGAACCTCCTTGGTCCTTTAATTTGTGAAAATCTAGTGTTTGAGGTGTTCTGGGAGGTCACAATAGCTCATTTCTAGAGTTTTCCAATTTTTCTAGTTTTATAATGGCGAGTTAAGAACGGTAGGTTTCCAGTAGTGAGTCTTCCAATGGTTACTCGACCAATGGTCAGTCGGGAATGGTAGGTCTCCATCGATGAGTATTCTAATGGTGAATAGACCAATGGTGAGTTAGAAATAGTATGTATCCAGTGGCGAGTCATCCAATAGTGAATCGACCAACGGTGGGTCAAGAACGGTGACTCGCTAACGGTGAGTATCATCGGTGACTCACAACGGTGACTCGTAATGGTGACTTGCTGACGGTGACTCATAATGGTGACTCATAATAGTGAATCACTAATGATGAGTTGTGTCAGTGAATCATTAAGGTGGGTCATGAAGGTGAGTTGTGATGATGAATCACCAAACGATAGCTCACCGAATGGTGACTCACTAAACGACTGCTCATTGAACGCTGAATCACCAAATAGTGACTCATTTATTGGTGACTCGCCATCAATAGCTTGTCACTGGTAGCTAAAACTAGTGAATCTTCTAGTAGTTAGTCATCCATTGGTGGCTCACCCACCGGTGACTCATGATGGTGACTCACCCAATGGTGATTCATTTTCACAGTTTCTTAAATTTCCAGTTTTATTTAATTTTTATAGTTTCACCCTTTAATTTTTTATGTCACATAAATTGGGTTTAAATCCTTGTTTAATTTTTTTTAATCTGCTTCAAAGCATATAAATTATATATTTAATTTTCTAACACTCTGGAGGCTTTAATTTATTTAAAATGCGTGGTCAAGATCCAATTTTAACGGGGAGTTCAAAACAGTTTCATATCCCTCGAGTCTCAGATCTAGTCCTTCAAAGACATACACCTTTC
Source organism: Viscum album (assembly GCA_963277665.1). NCBI lineage: Eukaryota > Viridiplantae > Streptophyta > Magnoliopsida > Santalales > Viscaceae > Viscum > Viscum album. The sequence goes on from OY728146.1 coordinate 388,721,324, forward strand.
CTTCATTACTGGTTTTTATTTTCTATTGATACCCAATCACCACATAACCTTTCTTCCCCTAGGAGCTATGTGTCTATTTTTCACCCTTGGATTGTGTTTCCTTATAGCCTTGCGCACCCCATGTTTGGCACAAGGACAAGGTGTTGATCGTCTGTTTCTTAAGGTAGGGATCCCTTCATCCCTCTTATTTTTATATCATGTAGGGTGGGTGTATGAATGTTTACCATGTGAGGGAAGTTGAATCCAAATTTAATAAATATAATTGAATCGTCTTTAAACCAATATATAGGGGATGGTAAAAAATTTATGGTTGCTCCCTTTTTATTGTTTATTGATATTTTGAGTTTTATGGGATGTATGACTAATAAAAATAATGGTCATTGGTGTTCTTTGTGTGCACATCTATGATTATTTTTTGTTGATCATGTGTTGAATGACTGTATTTATATACAATTGATTAACCACTTATACCCAGTTAAATAAATGGATGTCTCAGGATCAAAATTGCTCTGTGATAACCCCTGAATTATCAAAGTGGAATGAAAGAATGAGTGTTTGCTAAATATGAAAACACCCTACCTTGTTTGGTTTGGCTGTGTGTTGTGTGCGGTTTTATCCTGTCTTGTACCTTATGTGGTTTTGTGGTTCTAGGGTTTGGTGTACGACCACAAGGTGGGGTGGTACGAGTGGTGTAATGGAATCTTAGGTTGATAGATTGAATGATTGTGGAATGGGTGTTAAGTGTTTGAGAAATGAGTTTGTAGGTTTGAGTTGTGCTATTTTTATGATTTTGGGTATGATGGGTGCGGTGTTGTTATATAGTGGGGATATCAGGTTTTGTTGTGATGAGATGTGTTGTGGGGTTTGGAAGTGTGTTGGGGGTTTCTTGTTGAGAGGATGGATTGGGAATAATGACTTTGAATAATGATGGTTATAGTAGTTGGTATGGGTGTTAAATAGATTGAAAATATGTAGTGAGTTTCTTTACTGTGGTTTTTTCCCTCTATGTGGTTTATGAAATGTGGCTTGTTGCGTGCTATGGTTAGTAGTTTCCCAATTAGGTTTGGAATGAACAAATGGATTTCTTAATAAGGAATGATAATTGGTTAAATGATTTGGATGAGGGTATATTTTGAGTTGTGGGTTATTATGAATGGATTTCATTTATCAACTTCTGAAGTGACTATTGTTGGTGTTAATAAATACATTTAGATGTAGCAGAAAAGTTATCAGTATTATGGGGTGGTTGGTTGTTTGATTTAAAACCCATAGTTTGGGCTTCAGTGTTTGATACTATATATACATACCTATATTTGTTTCCTTATGATTTCTATACACACCCCTCCCTAGTTGAGCACTATGTGATGAGCACCCCCATTGTCATGGGGGAGGGTGTCTTTCACAAACATCTTTGTGGGAGGATGGATAGTTGTCCACCCACTCATCCCTAATTCATCTTCTAGGCTATTATAGCCCAATATTTTTTGGGAAGTTAGTGGTTTGTGAGTCCTAGGTGTGTGCAGGAAGGTTGTGGTTTCCCAAGTGTCTTTGGGATGATATGATTTTTGGTTTCCTCGGTATCTTCAGGATAAGATGTGGTGTTTTTTCCCTGGTGTTTTTGGATGGTATGTGGTATGTATCCCATGTGTCTGTGGGTAGGACATGGTTGTGAGGCCCAGGTGTGTGCGGTAAAGATGTGATGAGCTTTATTTTTCTAGGTTTTGGGACTATCTGTGAGGCCCAGGTGTGCGTGGGTGGGTGTGATGTTGTACGTTCAGAAGAGGTAGAAGTGCCATGACATTTTCCATTAGGGTGTGAGAGAAGTTAATCAGTAGAAATGTGGTGTAGGGTACCCTATCATTGATGTTCCCTATATTACTTTACTTGACTTTCATTATTTGGTGACCACACCTTTGGTGAGGTTGGGGTGGCTAGTATACCTTTTTATGTGCTATTGGTTTCTACTATTTTCTCCTAGGGGAATTGGAATACGTCTCCCACTTGTGAACGAGAGACCTTGGTTTTCCTACTAAGTATACTTGTATACTCACACTTTGTATATAAAACTATTTTCAGGTTTTTAGGAGGATTACATGGACTGCATTGGGCATTACTAGCTTGGAATTTTGAGTAGTTGTTGTGTCACTGATTAGATTTACTTTTTAGTATTTAATTTGGATATTTTCATTGTATTTTTAGCAGTGTTACTTTAAACATGCATGTGGTATGGATTTTGGTTTTTTCTTTTATATATTTCTTGGAGTTATTTTGAGGTTGATATATCTTATCTCCTAATCTTGGTTACTATAAAAAGGTAAATGCCTACCATTTTCCTGATATTCGTATACCCTTAGTGATGGTCGCCACCCCGAGGCCTACTGGAGGTGGGACTCAGGGGTCATTATCTCTCTTCCTTTATTACTAGCTTAGGAGGGGCATCTTTGGAGGGAGGGGGTCATGACAGAATGTAATCAGAGCACTGAAGGTTGAAATATAGGATGGTGTTTTGAGTTAGGCATAGTGATGATTGTATGGGATGGTAGGGTAACAGTGTCATGTGATCTTGGTGTGTGACATAGGTTGGGGAAGACCAGATTGGACATGAGATTTTAGGCCCCCCCCGTGATCTAATGCAAGGACTCTAATCGAACGAACGACCAAGTGAGGAAACACCATTTTCAGGGTAGAGACCCTAGGAAAGGTACATGCATCATAATTACTTATTTTCTTATTTTGATTAGATGTTTTGGGAAATTTAAATAAATAATAAGTTAAAAAATTGAATCTTAAATAAAAATCCATACTACTCGGGCTTAGTAATTTCTTGTTGACCTTTCATCTATAGCACTCGATATTCTTCCATAAGTGGATCAGGAAGTTGAGGCTTAACAGGTCAATCCAGTTGATCAGTGGAGGGTTTATCAAGCAGAGGAGGACAACCGGTGGAATAAGACACTATGTGCCTTCCACCTATAGACTCTGGGAAAGTACAAGGGAAGATTTTCGGATATGGATATGGAGAGATGAATTAAGAAGCTTGTGATCACCTTTAGTTTGATTCAGGATCCGATGGAGTACTAGGTTCCTTTGGTGGTAAGCCAGATGTAGGGAAATTTATGTTAGTTGTGGACATTATACCTTGGAGAGAGGAAAGAGGCTGATGTTTTGTGGGATGACTATGATAAGGAGTTTTGTGTGGAATTATTTCATCCACCCTAAAGGTTGAGAAAAGGCATGAGTTAATCTTCATACATCAAGGGAGTATGCCGGTATGAAATCTAGGGATCATGTTCAAGGATATCATTCGGTTTCCTCTAAATCTCTTTCTGGATGAGGAGTCGCATATGAGACACTTAGAGGAGGAACTTTGTTCTTCTCTCCAGTACATGGTTACTCCCTTTACCATATTGACGTACTTGGAGGTCTAGAAGAAGGAAGAGGTAGTTTAGAGGATGCACTCGTGAGGGGATTTACTATAAGAGGGGATTCAACCTAGTTCTTTTAAGGGAAAGGTTATCGGCAATAGGTCTCAGGCACCGGGGACTTGGAGGTTTTAAATGGTGGGGTGGAGACCTCAACAGTTTTCTGTTTCAACCTTCTAGTCCTCATGCCTGTCCTGTGGGACTGGGGTTGGTGTGTTTTATTTGTGGAGTCCATGGTAATATCCAATGTTAGTTCCCTTTAGCTGTTTCAGCTTAGTATGGTGGAGGTGGGAAATTCTAGTGCCCGCAACAACAATAGTTTTCTACAGGGAGGTTTCAAAAGCAGGGATGATAGGATTATACTCCACCAAGGGGAGACAGAGAAGGTAGAGGCTGACCACAGGTTTTTGATCAGGGACCTTGACCTAGGTGTGGTAGAGGATGAAATCACTAGTACAGGGGAAGAGGAGCTAGGCATGGTTTGTAGCACACCACAGAGGCAAAAATTATAGCAGGTCTATAAATCATTTGAGGTACGATCAGTTTGTTCAGTAATATTGCTTATGATTTTTTTGATTCCAGAGATTCACACTCCTTTGTTGCATCCAGTCTAGCCCATTCTCTAGGAATAGACGTAGAGAGGATTCCCATTCCCCTGGTGTTGAGCACACCTGTCGGAGTCCAGAACAACTTTTTTGCTGTGTGCCAGGGATGTAGGTTGATTATGGGACTAAATCAGTCACGTGAGGATATTTTCCTATTACAAATGAAACCTCACAATGTCATCCTTGTAATCGATTGGTTTTACTTTATGTATGCTGTTATCGACTGCTTATAGAGAATAGTCATGTTTTCAGATGTCGATGGCCAGCATGTGGCCTTCATTAATTAGTGAAGTTGTTAGGTGGGTAGTCAGCATGGGGAGCCTCTTCTTTCCTTGTTGGACGAGCTGTTAGTGGAATCAGTGGATGATGAGATGGGGGAGGTTCCCAGACTTGTTGGGGGAGTTTTTGGAAGTTTTTCCTAATGAGGTTGTGACTCTACCCCTTAACATGATGTTAAGTTTGGGATAGACTTACAACCCAGTGCTTCTCTGATTTTGATGGATCCTTTGCCGATGTCACCTTCAGAGATGCAGGAGTTGAGGATTTAGATTGATGACCTGATGAAGAAGGGTTTTATCCGACCTAGTGTTTCACCATGGGGTGCTCCATTCTTTTTTTTTAAAAAGGAAGATGGTGGTCTGAGCTTGTACATAGACCAAAAAAGATTGAATCAGTTAACAATCAAGAACCATTAACCTCTCCTGAGGATAGATGATATTTTTGACCAGCTTAGGGGAGCGAGTTGGTTCTCTAAGACCAATCTATGGTTTGGATATCACAAGTTGAGGGTGAAGGAGGGTGATATCCTGAATTCTGCTTTCAGATGCAGGCATCGACACTTCGACTTTGTAGTCATGCCTTTCGGTGTTACAAACTCACCATTCATGAACACGGGGCTTATGAATCTTCCATGAGTTATTGGACTTGTTCATCATCATATTCATCGATGAAATCTTGAACTACTTAAAGTCAGAGGAGGAGAATATCGCGCATCTTAGGACTATCTTGCAGGTCCTTCGATGACACTAGCTCTACAAAATGTTTTCCAAGTGAACGTTATGGATACAATAGGTGAATTTCCTTAAACATGTGGCATCGAAGTAGGGTGTATCAGTGGAACCATCAAAGGTCAAGGCATTTGTATCTAGAGAAACACACAATAATGTTGTATAGTTTCGAAGTTTTGTTGTTATGGAAAGATATTACCAGAGGTTTGTACCCAATTTCTCTTGATTTTCATCCCCATTGATAGCTCTAACTATAAATGACTAGTCTTTTCTATGGAGTGATAAGTTCCAAGAAGCGTTCAACTATATGAAGGGGAAGTTCGTTAGTGCTCTAGTGCTTTAGTTTCCAAAGGAAGGGGTGATGTTTGAGGTGTTTTGTGATGCTTCCTGTCTGGTCTTGGGATGCATGCTAATGCAATAGTGAGTAGTGATCTCTTTTGGGTATATGTAGTTATGTTCCTACAAACATAACTATGACACCCATTATATAGAGCTAGCAACAGTGTTATTTTCACTAAATTTTTGGTAGAATTATCTCATTGGGGAGCACTTTGTGGTCTTCACAGATCACAAGATCTTGCGGTATATCTTTTCCCAGAATGATATGAACTTTCCAAAGTGTAGGTGGATGGATTTTCTCTAGGATTATAACTTCAAAATCTCTTACACCTTAGTAATGGGAAATGTTTTGGATGATTCTTTAAGTAGGAAGTTATATAAGGAGGTAGTTAGGGAATCTGCAGATGCTTTAAAGGTGATGGAGGAGTAGGCCACCTTGCACTTAGAAGTAGGAATCGATAACAGCATAGGATTTCTATTTCAGATAACAATGTAGTATTATCTGATGTGGAAGGTAGAGGAGTCTCAGGGGGGGGGGGGACTTAGAGGCAAAGGTGATGCACGATCGTGTTGACCAGTGTGATGCTCCGAAAGGATGGTCAAAGGATGGTTAGAATCTGATTTTGTTCCGTGGAAGGCTATTTGTTCCAATGGTGATGTATAAGGGAGTCCTTCATGAGTTTCATAGATCACCTTTTTAGGTACACCCAAGAATTTATATAATGTATCGTGGCTTGAGGGAGCAATTTTGGTGGCCCGGGATGAAGCAGACAATGATAGAGTTTGTGGCGAAGTGTTTATTATGCCAGTAGGTGAAGGCTGAGCGTCGTGTATCCATTTTCTTATAGCCCCTAGATGTACCCAAATGGAAGTGGTATGAAATATCGATGTATTTTGTCACAGGATTACCAGAGGATCAATGAGGCTGTGATTCAATCTAGTTACTAGTGGACCAGCTAGAAAAATTGGGTTACCTCTTAGTGATTAAGGAGTTGGGTGTAGTGGATTCCTTAGTAGAGAGGTATGTGGATGGGGTTGTGCAACTGCATGGAGTTCTGAGATCCATTGTCTTGGATCGGGATACATGTTTTACCTCATGATTCTATATGGGATTGAAACATGATTTTGGAACTTAGTTACGACTCAACACTGCTTTCCACCATCATTAAGATGGGCAGATAGAGTAAACCATCCAGATGTTGGAGGACATGTTGTGAGCATGTGTCTTCAACTTTGGTGGATCTTAGGTATGAAACCTACTCTCGGTAGAGTTTTCTTAAAATAATAGCTATCACTCTTCCATTGGCATGGATATATTTGAAGCTTTGTATGGGAGACCATGTCATTCACCTTTGTTCTTTATGGAGGTTGGGGAGATAGCTATTCTTGACAATGAGATAATGCAGAGCATGAAATGAAAAGTTTAGCTACTTATTGAGAGGGTGAAGGCATTACAAGACCGACATAAGTCATATGAAAATCTCAGTAGGAGGATCTTGGAGTTCAAGATCAGGTACCATGTATTCCTTAAGGTTTCCCCTCAACATGGGAAAATGAGGTTTGGTAGAGGGAGAAATATTTCTTCTAGGTTCATCAGAACCTTTGAGGTGTTGGGGTGAGTTGGTGAGGTGCCATACTTATTGGAACTACCACCACAATTGGAGAAGGCCCATGAAGTCTTTCACGTCTCTTAGATTCATTGATATCTTCATGATGACTCCCTTGTCATTGGTTGGGGAGAGTTGGATGTCAAGGATGATACAAAATTTTTGGAGCAGCCAATATAGATCATGGATCATAGGGAGGTCTTTGTGGATGGACCATTCCCTTGGTTCATGTTTTGTGGAGGCATGGTGGACTGGAGGAGAATACTTGGGAAAGGGAGACACAAATGTGTTCCCAACACCCAGAGTTATTCTGGGTTTTTCTTTATTGTGTTTCCCTTTTTATTGTAATGCTTGGACCTTGTTTTTTGTGAGATGAGTTGTTTCCTTGTTTCACAACGTGTGATAAAGTCCTAACATTGTAAAGGGTAAGACCAAATTACTTATCAAGAAACATTAATTGAGATGAGATTAAACCCATGTAGGTGAGTTAGTGCCACCTAGAGCAGATAATATCTCGACATGAAGGAAGGAATTCCCTAATTCATATGTCTGGGTAGTGTGGATTTTGGTGTTTGTGTGATGTGTCTTGTGATTAGTTAGGGTAGTAGATGTGGTAGGAGGTGTTCTTGGATATTGAGGTTTTACTTCATCTTTCGAATAACACAATGTGTTTTATCATTGGGCCTTGGGATGTCCCAATCGTAGCAATATTTCAAGTATAGAAAGATCCTTTAGAGGTATCTTTCAGAGTTTATTTTCAGACCCATCTTTCTTCTGGGTTGGTTTTGAATTCTTGAGGGTGAGAATATTTTGAGATATATTTGATGTAATGTCTTGGACATCCCTAGTACATTTGTTTATGAAAATATAGTGTTTGAGGTGTTATGGTAGGTAATGATAGCTCATTTCAAGAGTCTTCTAGGTTTTCTAGTTTTCTAACGGTGATTTAGGAATGATAGGTCCCCAGTGGTGAGTATTCAAATGGTGACTCGACCAATGGTGAGTCAAGAAGGGTAGGTTACTAGTGGTGATCTTTCCAATGGTTAATTGACCAATGGTGAGTCATGAATGGTAAGTTTCTGGTGGTGAGTCATCAAATGGTGGCTCGACCAACTGTGAGTCAGGAATAGTGACTTGATGATGGTGAGTCATCCAATGGTGACTCGACAAATTGTGAGTCAGGAATAGTGACTTGATGATGGTGAGTCATGTTGGTGACTCATAATGGTGAATCGTAACAGTGAATCGCTGATGGTGAGTTGCATCGGTGACTTCAAATGGTGACTCACTGACAGTGAGTCATGTTGGGGAATCATGATGGTAGGTCATGATGGCGATTCATGATGGTGACTCCCCAAATGGTAGCTCAACAAATGATGACTCACTGAATCGTAGCTCATCGAACAATGACTCACCGAACCGTGACTCACCATCAGTATCTAGTCTCCAGTAGCTCACACTGGCAACTCATCTAGTGGTGATTCATCCACCGGTGACTCACCCACTAGTGACTCATGGATGTGACTCACCCAACAGTGAGTCATTTATATATTTTGTCAAATTTTTAGTTTTCTCTAGTTTTTCCAGTTTCTCCCTTTAACATTTTATTTGATGTAAATTGAGTTTAAAGCCATGTTTAAGTGTTTTTGAAGATGTTTAAATTGTTATAAATTTTATATTTAATTTACTGACACTCATGTGGCTTTAAGTTAGTCAAAACATGTGATCAATACCCACTTTTAATGGGGAGTTCAGAACAGTTTCATATCCCTTGAGTCTCAGATCTAGTCCTTGAAAGCTGGAAAACTTTCCTTCATTTATTCTTTCTCTTTTATATTGATACTCAGGTGTCCTAAAACCTTTCTTTCCTAAGGAGCTATGCGTTTGTGTTTCACCCTTGGACCGTATTTCCCTGGATCCTTGAACACTCCCTATTTGGATCAAGGAGGAGGTGTTGATTGTCTCTTTCTCGAGGTAGGGATCCCTTCGCCCCACTTATTTGTGTATCTTGTGGGGTGGGTGTATGCATGTTTCCCATATGAAGGAAGTTGAATCCAAATTTAATAAAGATAATTGAATCAGATTTAAACTAATAAACATGGGTTGGGAAAAAAGTGACACTTATTTCTATCATATTGTTTATTGATATTGTGAGTTGTATGGACTGCATTCATAATGAAAATCATAGACATTGGTGGTATTTTTGTGTGCACCTATGATGTATTGTGATATATTGTTATTGATCATCTGTTTAATGGTTGTATTTATATGCAATTGTTAACCACATATACCTAGTTAAATAAATGGATGCCTTAGGATCAAACTTGGTCTGTGATAACCCATGAATTATCAAAGTTGAATTAAAAAACGAGTGTTTGATAAATATGAATACACCCTACCTTGTTTGGTGTGACTATGTACTGTATGTGGTTCTATTATATCTTGTTCCTTGTGCAATTGTGTGGTGCTGGGGTTGAGAGCACAACCATAAGGTGGGATGGTACAAATGGCGTAATGGAATCTCATGTTGAGAGATTGAATGATTATGGAATGTATGGGAAATGTTTGAGCATTAGGGCTGCATGTTAGGGTTGTGCTATGCTTATACTACAGGGTATGATGGGTGTGGTGTTGTTATACAACGGGGCTGTCAGGTTTTGTTGTGATGGTATGTGTTGCGGGGTTTGGATATGTTTTGGGGGTTTCTTGTTGAGAGGATGGATTAGATGGAATGACTTTGAAGAATGATGATGGAAGTGGTTGGTATTGGTGTTAAAGGGAGTGGAAATATGAAGTGAGTTTCTTTACTGCTATTCTTTTTTCTCTGCATGGTTTATGGTATGTGTCTTATTTCATGATGTGGTTAGTAGTTTCCCAGGTAGGGATGGAATGAAAAAAATGGATTTCTTAATAAATAATGATAATTAGTTAAATGAGTTGGTAGGGGGTATGTTTCGAATTATTGCAAGTTGTGAATGGATTTCATTTATCGACTTCAGAAGTGACTATTTATGGTGTTAATAAATTCATTTAGAGGTAGCAGAAAAGTTGTAAGTATCATAGGGTGGTTGTTTGTTTGATTGAGAACCTATTGGTTGAGTTTGAGTGTTTGATACTACATATACATACATGTATTTCTTCCCCTATGATTTCTATATGCACCCCACCCTAGTTGAGCACTATGTTTTGAGCACCCCCATTTTCATAGGGGAGGGTGTCTTTCTCAAACATCCTAGTGGAAGGATGGATGGTCGACCACCTGCTCTTCCCTGCTCCCTCTTCTAGGTGGTGATAACCTAAGATTCTTCAACCAGGTAGTGGTTTGTGAGGCCCGGGTGTGTGCAGGAAGGTTCTAGTTTTTGAGGTATCTTTAGGATGAGATGAGTTGTTGTTTCCTAGGTGTATTCAGAATGAGATGTGTTGTGCTTTCCCAAGTGTTTTTCGGATGTGATGTGGTATGTAGCCTAGGTGTCTGTGGGTGGGATGTGGTTGTGAGGCCCAGGTGTGTGTGGGTGATATGTGATGATCTTTGTTTTCCCAAGTTGTGGGACTAGCTGTGAGGCCTAGGTGTGTGCGGGAAGGTTGTGATGTGGTACTTTCAGAAGAGTGGGAGTGCCAGGATGTTTTCTGTTAGGGTGTGAGAGTGACTAATCAATAGGAAAATAGTGTGGGGCACCCTATCGTCAATGTGGTCTATATTAATTTAATTAAATTGCATTATTTGGTGTGTATGCCTTTGTTGTGTTTGGAGTGGCTAGTATACCTTGTTAGGTGGTATTGGTTTCTGTTGTTTTCACACAAGGGAAATAGTACGCTTCTCCCACTTGTGCATATGAGGCCTTGGTTTTCCTACTGTGTATACTTTTATGGAAACCCTACATATATAAAACTATTTTCAGGTTTCTAGGAGGACTTTGTGGACCATTTTGGGAATTACTGGATCATACTTTGGGATAGTTTCTGCGCCGCTTATTATATTTACCTTTTTTGTATTTACTTTTGAGATCTTCATTGTATTTTTAGAAGTTTTACTTTAAACATGCATGTGGTATGGAATTTGGATTTTATTTAATATAAGTATTAGAGTTGTTTTGAGGTTGATATATCTTATCTCCCAGTCTTAGTTACTATAAAAAGGGTAATGCCACCCATTTTTGTGAGATTCATATACCCTTGGTGCTGGTCGCCACCTTGGGGACTACTGGTGACAGGACTCAGGGGTTCATTATATATGTTCCTTAATTTCTAGCTCCAGAGGGGCATATTTAGAGGGAGGGGGTGATGACATAAATACTGTTATTTAAATAATCTTTATAATAAATTATGATTTATTTATAAAATAAGCAACATTTATTCCCAAATTTGAAAATAAATCTATCTATATCAAATCTGGATATAGATATAATGTTTTTGGTGACCAAAGGAACACAATAAAAATATTTTAAAACAAATATCATTCTCATTATCAATGTTAGGTGATAGTCTCCAATAGCCATGAAAAAATATCTGGCTCTGTTGGCTACTCAAAGATCAACCTCACCTTGGGAAATATTTTAGAATATACTTAGTTCCTATATTTTAATACATATTTGAGGTCCACATACTATATATAAAAACCAATTTATAGAAATAGAAAAATTTCAATCAACAAAAAATGCACTAGAATCTTCCCTTTTTTTATTTTCCTGGGATTCTTTCTTCTTCCAGTGGCCCTTTTTTCCACATGAAAAATAGACAACATCATATTCCCTTACTTTCCCCTTGACATTTCCCTTCTTGGAAGGGAATCTCAAAGAATCTTTGGACTTATATCTCTTTACTATGACTTTACTTTTATTCACCATAAAGGCATAAGGTTTTTCATGCTTCATATCCTTGTCCACTTTGTGAAGTAAAGTGATAAGTTCTAATAGAGATTTCTCTATGATGTTCATATTGAAATTAATTAAAAATGTAGAGAATATCTAAGGGAGTGTTGAATGAGTGATATTGGTTCATAGTTCATTAGGTAATTTGAACCCTAGAACCTCTAGATGATCAATATAGCCAATGAGTTTGACTTTGTGAGGCCTAACTGGAATACCTTATTTAACATTACTCTGAAAGTGCACCTTGGATATCTCATACTGTTATTATCTCTCTCCTATTATAGACCATGGAGATTCATGAACATGATATAAGCATCCATGCATTCTTGTGACTTCATGTGTTCACTAGACATGGATAAAATAATTAAACACTAAACATCAAATATGTCTCTTAGGTGTTTATCATAGACGGTGAACACCTCATCATTCACTCCCTTTGAAAGTGGACCAGTCATTGAGGAATCTAGAGCATAATATTTCTATTTTTTTACAACACAAATTGTAGGTATCTGAACCATTCCTAGAAGTTACTTCCAATAATGCGATGAACTATCTCCAGAATATATCTCAAGGATAATGTGGTTGTTGAACTTCCAATTATTCTATAATTATAAAAGAGCATATTATCATTACTTAATTTGATTACAAACTATGCGATACATAATGAATTTTATTTTATTATTCCTCTTACTATTTTATCAAGTCTCAATAGCCCTCACCATTGAACTAGGAATATCCCATCACTATAAACATCTTAGTGGCATGGATGTATATTTCCCTTATTACAATCCAAATGGAGGCCATGAAAATTATAATAAAGTATTTATCTAGTCGGCCCTTCTAAAGAAAACTAGAATCTCCTTGGACTCCCCAATCTAGAAATCTGGATTTGGATTTCCTCAAAACTTACCTACAAATTTGAATTAGACAACTAGAGGCCATTAAAAATAATACATATTCTATTAAGTTGACCCACTATCTTAGTTAAGACTTCTCAATAATTAAAGATACCCCCAATAGAGGCTGAATTGACACTTTAATTGTGGTTTCATATTATTTAGATGATGGAAGGCTTAATGAATTTATATTAACTTGAGGGATTTATATTTATTATAGGTAATTTTTTTCTTATTTTATCATTTAAATGTATTTTCAATATTAATTTTATTTTTTTAAAGTGATTAATCATGTTTCAATAAAAAAATTACACATAATTCATTTATTTAGATTCCATATTTTCAAATTAGTCTATTTATTTATGTGATCATAGTCTTGCACCCATAAAATAAATCATTCATAAGACAAAAATAAAATAAATAAATAAATGAAATGATCACGAGCTTTATCTAATGGTTGATTTATTGAGTGGAAAATAAATTAACCCATGACTCTAAGGAAAAACTCCTTGTTCCAGTCTTGTCATGAGTCACAACATCATACATGTACACCTATGTGTCTCCAATGTTGGTTTCATATCAGTTGTATCTTATACCAACTCCACCTTAGCTTTATCTTGAACTGACTGCATACTCCTATAGATGGTACTTTTTTACATATGTTTCATAACTCAAACATTAGATATGGGAACCAAAGGATTGGTTAAATATAATTACATAAAACAACCATTGATACATAAGTCCTATATAATAAAAGAGGGAGGGATGACTCACAAGCCATAAAATTTAATTTAATAATAAATAATTGTAAAACAATGGAACAAAATAAAATTAAATATAACCAACACATACATAGGTTTTTTCAAAGCTCATGATCAATCATACACATGAAATAACTATACATTTAAAACAAATATCTAGTATTGATTTCAATCCATTATTTAATAAGATAAAAAACACATGAATTAATCTGATTAATTATCTTATTAATAAATTATTTCATTTTATCTTATTTAATCCAATCATCTTTAAATTTACATCCACTATGATTTTAAATAAAATAAATAATTTAATTTTATTTAAAACTTAAAAAAATAGCACATTGCTCCATACTTGGAAGCAACTCAGAAGTTACCTATCTGAACTAGTGAGTAGGGTTTTAATTGTATAAAATTCACTGATACAATATATTATGTTCAAGGAATGTTCCATAATTTCATGTTGGGTATAACCAAATTAATTTCATGTGGTTCACTTGAAAATTACATAGCCTATATAATTTAATGCAATAAGTATTTTGTATAAAATAACCATACATGATTCATAGTCTTGAATATTAAGTATAATTAATTAATCATTTAATATAATATAAATCCAAATGAAAATAGATTACTATCAACTTAATGATCCATAGAACTTGAGTTGATAAGGATTAATGAGAAATTTATTAAATTTAAAATTTATACATAAATAGGTAAAGTATATGGGGTGTATATACCAACCACACAACATGTACTTATCTTCACCGGATATCCACATTAAATGCCTATGGACTCAGTGTGTACTTATCATGAACATTTATGAAGTACATAGTGTTTATAGAGGACACACGTTGTGTAATTATAGTTACACAATTTCTAATATGTATGCATCCTATATTAAATACATGTTGTGTATTAATTATAGGACACCATTTGACCCCATATTTTCCATCTTAAATTTATGTGGACTACATGGTGTGTAGTCAAAATACACAGTGTGCCTTCTGAGAAAGCCGTGTTCCACCTTGGATGGTCTACAAGTGGTGATTTTGTTTCACATAGCATGTAATAATTACATGGTGACCCAGAATCCTCATGGGCATACTTGTGTAATGAACAAGGATACATGATGTGTAAATAAAAAGTACATGATGTGTATTCTTGTATTATCTATTCAAGATCCTTGGAAATTTTGTATCTTATCCTCAGATATAAAATTCATTAATCACTAATCAATCTTGGTAATATTTGTGAAAAATGAAGAAGAGGGAGAATATTTTTTGGTGATAGATCATGAAAAAATTATATCACGAAATGAATATTAACTTTTAAATGATCAATGATTAAAAATCAAATAAATAATTATAAATTAGAATGTAAACTTTATTTGATACCACTTGTTGGTTCTGAGAACAATAAAAGTTCTTGTTGCGGATGATACCAATTATACAAATTTCATATTAGATAGATTATTCACATATAGTAAAAGAAATGAACATCATGAACAACAAAATTATTCCAATCAAATAAAGACAAGAAGGTCTCCCAAACCAAGAGCAGATATTTTTTCACATTAAATTTATAATTAATTTAATTAATTATGTGAATGACTACCTCATTCCTAAGACCTTTTTTCCCAGTAGATTTTTATTGTTCGAAACCCTTACGAGATAATATGTTTTTTCACTTGTATGATCCAAGTGTAGAATGCATTTATCTATGATCCACATGTGTTCTTTAATCTTTGAATAGAGCCGATGATTCATCAGATGCTAGCATGGTCGATTGATTGTCTTTCATTATTCATCTATAATGCTTCACCTTTTTTCAATCTTGAAGAAGTTCTATTGATCTACTCATTCTTGATAGGATGTGAGAGAGAATAAGAGAATTATAGAGAGAAATATATTGTGCACAATGATTCTTGATTATTCTCTATTTGAAATTATAAGTGAAAAATTTATAGACCTGAGGTTAGGATTTGTATTTAAATTAATAGAAAAAGTTACCTTAATAAAATTTCAAACTCATGTATGGCCCCATTCCATGTATTAAAAATAATAATATTATTTTTATTCCACTACATGTACTAATTAACACAATGGTAAATATTATTTTACTGACTTGAAAATTAATATTTATCAACTGACACAAGCTCGATTTGGTCCTCCTCCATGTCATTTATCAAATACCTAAAGAAATATTTAATTAATTTTTTATTCATAAAATAAATATTTTATTCACTGTCAGAAAAATAAATATTTATTAAATATTCAATAAAATATATATTTGGGATCAATAAATCCTAAATAAAATTATTTCTCAGTGTTGGGAATAATATTTATTCCAATAATTAAATTAAAATATAATTTAATTGAGACAAACAAAAACACTTAGTGTGGGACTCTCTAGGATTCTTTTTCATTGGAAACAAGTTTTCTTGCCTAATGTCCAAAATTACTATCTAGAAAAGGGTCATGACACCCAAGCGAAAATAGTTAATATCACAACATTGAAAATCAAAAGCGAGTGTGCACTATAAAATATATTCTTTTTTTTCAAAATATCTCATTAAGAATGTTTCAAACCTATGTCATCAACCTATTTTCTTGATAAATATTTCATTTACTACATGAAATAAACTCATCATTGCACCATTAGAATGGGATTTAATGTGACTATTCTATTTCAATAAAAGTGTTGATATATCAACTTAAATTAATATGGAAGGGAAAAATCCTTGAATTATTCTTTAATAACATGTCATTCATGAAGTACCCAATGTACCCAACATCACCATGAATTTTTGTCATCATAGTTTATGGTAATACTTATATATTTTCGATTCATGACATGCATTAATAATAATCTTAAAGTATAAGGACCATTACCCATGATTTCATATTGGAATTTACATGAATAATTCATACTATAAAGTATGTTCTTATAATATTTCATATTAGATATCTCCAAGTGAAAACATAATGAGAAAGAGTCTCATATGATTATGATTACTTTCACTTGACTGTCAAAATTCTATGTGTCCTATCACAGAATATTATTCAACCGTAGAACTGGGTTTAAGAATATTTTCATGGAATTTAAAGGTTCTCATTATATTGGGTAACTTATATTCCATTTTAATATGATAAATATTTTAGGAAATTATTACATTAAGTTTACAAAGAACTATGAATGATATATAATAAGATATTTAAATTACTATTCACTTCTTAGAATGTACATGTAATCCAAAGTACAAACAGTTGGTTCTATAACACCAACTCCCAAAAACTTCCTCTTGGATTGGAGCCAACTAATAAATCATTTCAATCCACTTGAACTCATATGAAGGTCTTGTTTCTACTAAGTTATGTCTTTAGTAAAGCGGTCCACCACATTGTCTTTCATGGAGACTCTTCTCACTATGAATTCAAATCTCTAAGAAAAATACCCCAAGAGATGATAATTCTAAAGTATATGATTTATCTGTTGATGTGAATTTGAATCCTTTGTAAGATCCTACTGTAGTATTAGCACAATAGAGTGTGATAGGGTCTTTACTACTAGGTACCGCATCAAGATCTTGGGAAAAGTTGATCATCCAAACCGCTTCTTTGGAAACCTCAAAAACTGGAATATAGTCGAAATCTATTATAGAATTTATGAAAAAAAATTTTCTTTGAGATATTCTAACTCACAAAACCTACATTTTGTGTGAAGATATATTCCATCTATGATTTCATATTATATTTTTTTTTTGGAAAATAACATATGGATATCCTCTGATGAGTATTTACTTATTTCCTCCATAGACTAGGAACATATCCCTAGTTTATCTTAGATACATAAGGATAGTCTTGACTACCATCCGATGGTGGTCACCTCAGTCATCTTTATATAGTTTTACCTTACTTAAAGAGTTAGCTATGTCTATCCTAGTACATATCATAACACACATGACTCACCCAATCACCGATGTATATGGAATCCTTGACACCATGTCTTTTCTCATGTGTTTGAGGACACATTTTCTTGAAAATATGAATTTCATGTGACAATTGAAATAATATCCTCTTATATTTTTCCATACTAAATCTTTTCAATATCTTTTCAATATATATACATTTCCTAGACTGAGTATTCTCTTAGATATATCATGATGGATCTTGATCGTAAGTATATATGATTATTTTTTTAAGTCCTTCATAGAGAAACATGAATTTAATTAGGATTTAATAAGCTGTAATACTAGTATCTCATTTCTAATAATTATTATGTCATCGACAAAAACTATTAATAAAATGACCACGCACCAACTAAACCACTTATAAACACAATACTCACTTTAATTCTTTAGAAAACCAAATTATATTATGCCTTAATCAAATCTAATGTTTCATGACATGGATGCTTCCTTTAATCCATAAATGGATATTTGAAACTTTTATATCTTTTTGGTATCCATTGAAGTCTCAAATCCTTTTGGGTTGTTTCATATAGACATCTTTATAAAGGTTCTTATTAGAGAAGAATATTTGGGAATCCATTTTCAAAATATCATAGTCATGGAAAGAAACTAATTTTTTTTTAATTTTGATGAATTTTATCATTGGAACTCGTGAAAAGGTTTCATCGTCGTCTATTATTTGATGATGTTTAAACCCTTTTTCAACCTGTAATGCCTTATAAGTAATGACTTATGCATAAATGTACATTTTTTTCTTTAATACCCATTTACAACCAATGGGATCTACATCCACCAGATGATCTTCGAAAATATAGAATTAGTTTTGGAACATGGAATCCATTTGAAAATTTATAGCTTCTTTCCATTTGGAAACATCTGTGCCACTTACTTCTTACTTGTATGATAGAGGATCATTATTATTAACTAATAACGATTCACCATTCTTAGTGAATATAAAACCATATATTTTAGGTTCTATGACCTCTCTTGTACTCTTATATAGTTCTTGTTTCTCTAGAAAATTCTCTTCCATAAGGCTTTGTGGATTTTTCTCATGTGACAACTCTTATGTATCTTGATTCTGAACTTTATTGTAGTCTATATCACTCCCACTATCTCTTTTAGAGACATGATCCTTCTTAAAGAATGCGAGTACTATGTCAACCAAAACATTTTTATCTGAAGGGCTGTATAAGAAGTATCCCATTGTTTCCTTAGGATATCATATAAATATACACTTAGTGCCTCAGGGTGAAATTTTATTTCTAGAAATAGCCTTAAAAAATTCTTTGCATCCCCAAACTCATACATGGACAACATAAGTTTATTTCCATACCAAAGTTTATATGGAATATCATTTTCCAATTTAATTGGTAATTAGTTTACAATGTGTGTTACTATCTATAATGAGTTTCCCTAAAAGGATAATAGAATACTTCTATAACTCATCATTGATATCACCATGTATAATAAGGCATGGTTCCTCCTTTCACATACAAAATTCCATTATGGTGTATAAGGAGGAGTGATTTGGGATAAAATCCCAAACTCCTATAAATAATCAATGAAGACTTGATTAATATTTTCTCCACCATGCTATGAGTATAGTTTCTTAATCTTATTACAAAGATGGTGATAAACTTAATTTTTATATTCCTTTAATCTCTTGAAGGAATCTGACTTATACCTCATTAGGCAGACATTTCCATATCTACTAAAATAAAATATAAAAGTTATGAAGAATTACCAAACCTTGATTCCACTGGAAATAGTCCACACACATTGGTATAAACCAACTCAAGAATCTCAATGACCCTTTCAACTTTTCTAATGAAGATAGTTCTGGTCATTTTTTCTTATAAACATACATGACATACACCAAGTGGTTTTAATTCAAAAGAATCTAAATATACATCGTGGTGTAATATAGTTTGAAATTTTTCATTTACATAACCTAGTGGGTGATTCCATTGTTGGGTGTGGCATGAATCATGTGAATTAGTATTTTTATCAATTTACATTACTTGGTTCATGTAATCTAACACATAAGTACCATTTTTTAAATAAATTTTACCATAACATATTGCCAAAAGGTTCGAGATATAGGAAGAAACCTGCTCCCAATAAAATATTATAAAAAAGGATGAATAGTACAATGCAACTCAGAAATAGGAATCCTTGAAAATCCGTGTATACAAAACACCATCCATATCATTGCTAACCAAACTGTCACAATAGAAGGGCAGAACAAATGACCAACTAGAACCAACCTCTATAATGGCCCTTTTGGAGGGAGAATCAGCAACCTGGTTAGATTCTCGATAGACATGAGAAACATCAAGGCATAAGAATTCAGCGAGACTAAGACATGAGATCCAAGTAGACATCATCCTCCAAGGAACATTTTGATATCGTTCTTTCAAAATCAACACAGAAACAGACGAGTCCGACTCTAACCATACTCTACTCTAACCATAATGCACTGCATACCTGATAACCTTGATCATATCCCATAGTTCTGCTTCAATCGCATGAGCATACCCAAAATAATAGAAGAAACAACCTTTAACGAAGCCCCGATGAGTTTTGAAGACTCCACCACACCTAGCAAGACCCGGTGCACCAAAGGCCGCCCCATCCACATTCACTTTCAACCATTCTGAAATTGGTGGAATCCATCGAATGTACCTGACCATTCTGAGATTCCTTTCCTTGCCACTAACACCAAGAGTTTTCAAAAGTACACAGTCAGATACATCATTGTTCATGGATCCAGTTTGGTTCATCGAAGCAAGTTTAATGCTTCAATGTATCACCAGAACACCATCCCAGAATGAAGGCTTGACATTGTTAAAAACAATATTGTTCCTACATTTCCAGATATAGGAGAAAACCGAGACAATAGCAGTAATAAACAAGTATTTCACTTAATCACTAAAATCAATCTTAAAGGCTGAATTGAGCAGTGATTCAATAGAGAAGAAATCAAGGTATAAGTGGAATGTTGATTGCACATAATTCCATAAACGAACAGAAAATGAACACTGGATAAATAAGTGTGATAGAGATTCATCACTGTTAATGAAAAAATGACATACCGAAGCCAGATTGAGGCCTATGCGCTACAAAACACACTAAATGGGTAATCTCTTTTTCCAAATTCTCCAAATCAATAGAGCATCATTGGGGGGTATGTAGGGTTGATGAACACCTTCCAGCCATGTAGGGATTCTAGAAGGTATGACACACTGCAGATTATAATAATCCTGGCTGGAGAAGGAGACATTAAGAGAAGGTTTCCAGATTAATATATCAGTATCAACATAAGCATAGTTAATAATCTCTATATGAAGATTACTAGGAATGATATCATAAGTATAAATGTTTTCCTACAGATCAGAGATAGACATATTTCCCAGAGAAGATTGGATATTAATGGAATCCTTTATTGGGGAGGACAACCATGGTATGTTCCAGCAATTTATATGAGAACTAGGACATACCAACCATATATATTGAGACATGATGTTTGGATATGCACTCATTATTGAAGGAAACATATAGGAATTCATGTAAATACACTTACTGTTTTAAAGTCTATCGACAAACCTGCCAACTAGAAATTCAAGAGAAAATTCAGGCTTGGAAAGAAGCCTCGAAGTGAAGTTCTGAAAGAGCGCATTATTAAATATTCTGACATCCTTAATTCCCATTCCTCCCATATTAACTGGCTTTATACAGTCTTTCCAGGCAACAGTAACAAGTTTCCTCTGATGAGTTGAGCTAGTCCAAATGAAATTCCATATCATTCCACTCAATTCCTTAAGAAGAACTGCTGGCCATCTATAAATAGAAAAGGAGTAAACAAACATAGAAGTGATGAAAAAGTTGACAAGGAAAACTCTACCAGCCTGGGACATGGTCTTCCCTTTTCTAGATTGCCAATTAATTGATAATTTTCAGAGAAAAACCCTCTAAGTGGGCACGTTTCACCCATCCCCAAAACAAAGGAATTCCAAGATAATTAAAGGGAAGTGTACCTCTTTTGACACCAAGCCTTCGACCAACCTTGTTTTTTCTTCAAGATTATAATTCCTTCTCCAAATACAACAAAGGATTTATTCCTACTGATTAACTAGCCTGCTACCTCTTCATAATGTGACAAGATACTCTTAATGCAAGAAATTGTTTTCCTGTCAACCTTACAGAACAGAAGTATGTCATCAGCATAAAATAAATGTGAAGGAGCAAAGGAGTTCCTACTTTCCCTCATTATTTGATATATACTAATGTTGAAAAGGTAATGGAGACACACACTCAGATAATACTCATCCATAGAGAACAAAATCCTAGATAAAGGATTACCTTGCCAGACCCCTCTAGTGCATTGAAATAAACCCCTAGGGGATCCATTGTCAGGAATGGATAAACTAGCACTTTTCAATATGGAATAGACCAAACCAATGAATTTCTCTGAGAAGCCATGCATCTTAAGAATTGTGAAGATAAATTACCACATTATTGTGTCAAATTCCATTGATATATCTACCTTCAGTGCCATGTTACCAAGTGGAACTTTTCTTTTCATAATATTAATACATTCTGAAGCTGTAAAAAGGCAATTCTGAATATTTATCCCAAGTACAAAGCTAAACTGATTATAAGAGACAAGATTTTTAGCAACTTCACCTAACCAGATTGCCATGATTTTAATAATTACCTTAGGAATGGAATTCCCAATGGAAACAGGCCTGAAATCTTTGAGGTCCAAGGCATTATCCTTCTTAGGAATCATATCAATAAAATTAGAGTTCATCCCAAATGTCATAAATTAATGATAAAAGAATTATTTTATAGTATTGATCACTTCATTGTAGATGATATCCCAGTAGAACATAAAGAATTTATTTGTAAAGCCATCAGGGCCAGCAACACTGCCCATATTTAAGGAGAAAAGTGTATAATGTATTTCCTTTTGAGTAGGAGTATCAGTGAGATTTTTGTTCTGATTATCATCCACACTGGATTTAACACATCTAATAATCTTGTTTGAGTTGTTCTCCCCAGAATCAGAATATAACTTTTAAAAATAACATGTAACACCATTAGAAATGTCATTTTCAGATGTGAGCATGGTGTCATGAATATTTAAAGCCATGAGAGTTCTCTTAACCTTTTTCTCCCTATGCATGTAGTGAAAAAATCTTGAATTCCTATCCCCATCCTTAAGCCACTTAACATTTAACTAATTTCGATCCAGATTCTCCTTAAGAGTCAAGAGATTATCAAGCTTTAAGGAAGCTTGTATCTCTTCTTGAGATGGGGTTTCCTATTGCATATTCCCCTGCTGAAAACTTAACAAATGAGATTCAGAATCTTTAATATCATTCTCAAGGTTGGAGAAATAATTTTTACTCCACTCTTTGAGTATAGCTTTCACAATTTTCAGCATGGAAGTCAGAATGTGCAAAGAGCTACCTGTGACATCTGTGTTTCAATCCTCCAAGATTATTTCCCTACATCCAAGCACAAAAAACCAAGCATTATTGAACTTAAAGGTTAAAGGTGCTGACCTTAGGATACTAAAATAGAGGTCAACCAGAATGGGGTTATGATCCGAATGAAGTCTGGGAAGAGTCATGCCAGAAAATTCCATCATATCACCTCTATCATCCATCTGCACAAGAAACCTATCTAATATACTTTCCTGGCTCGCATTTAGATTGTATCTTCTCCAAGTAAAATCCGAACCTGAAATGGGAACTTCACTCAACCTACAATGATCAATGCAGGAAGAAAAGTCTTTGGATGAAGCTCTGAAAAAATTACCCCTATTTTTCTCCTTCGGACTCAAAATGGTAATAAAGTCTCTAAGAAGAATCCATCTAGTAGACATGTTGTCAGAAATGGTGATTAGGGTGTTCCATAATGACCTACTTCTAATGTACTAATTAAAAGCATACCCAAAAGTCACACAGATATAGTTGGACTGAAAACAACAAAATAAAGTTACTGAATGCTGATCATGTTGAAAAGAATCAGTGATAACACTATTGTGTTTTAGCACCCATAAAGATTCATTCTCATTCTCTTGCCGATTGGTTTTAGTAAGGGAGTATCCCAAGACACTCCAATTAAAGGCCATCCATATTTCAAATTTCATTCTTGGATTAGCAATACCCAATAACATGGGTTTATTGGTCATGATAATATGCTTCAAGGTTCTGACCGTGGGAGAATTACGAAGACCCTGGCAGTTCCAGAATATTATCTTCATTGATTAGAGGACCTCTGTCTAGTGCAGGGGCCAACATATCTTGGAGCTAATCATTCTTCAGGATCTGACTTATTCTAATCCAGTACTTCATTGGGTTCACCTCCATCCTTGAGAGGTTCAACTTCATCATCAGAAAGAGAGATAAACCTATTTTTCGAATCAATATGCATTGTTAACGTGGTATGAAAATTTATTCTTGAAACTTTAGATAAAGGTATTTGTGAGAATTCTTTTGCTGGGTCCTCAGTGGGCTATACCAACTTATTTCCTCCAAAGGGGGAGTCCTGTATAACTGAGTCATTTATGATCCGACCACCAGAGCCCTCAGTCACAGACAAATTATAATTCTCATGCCTTGTTGAGATCCCCTCAACGGGGTTGTTAGCAGCAACATCATGAATTGTTTCCTCCTGACCAGCAGGAAAATCATCCTCAGTGTCCAACTAAATATGCTGTTTTTTACTCCCTTCATTAACAGTGTCGACACCATCCACCTTCTCCTATGTGGGAGGATCCTGTGATGGGTTCTCTAAGATATAATTTCCATCCTCAGTAGTAGGGACAATATCACTATTGCGTTTCAGGGATGCACTCTGAGCATCCACCTTTTCAATCACTATTTGTCCATTGTTGACATTTATATCATGTTTTGAGGGGCCTTGATCAGTTGTCTTCCTTCTACAACTCCCAGTATCATTCTATCTAATATTATAAGAGGAGAAAATGTTATTCCTATTACATTCATAAAGTAAATGCCCAAATATTTGGCAATTGAAATAAAATTTTGGCTTCCTTTCATATCCTATTTCAAGGTTGATTCTATCATCCCTAATTGTGAAGACCACTTCTTCCACTGAAGTAGTAGAAATGTCTACTTCCACTATAATCCTAGCATAATGACCGAAGCTAGGGTTGTCTATTTGATTACCAAGCCTTATCAGAATCCCAACAGAGGAAGAAATATACCATAGGATTTTTGGGTGCCAATAAAGCCAACTTAAGTTATTAATATGTATCAATACCTGGGAAAAGGTGTTCTTGACCAAGCTGGGATCAAAACTACGATCCCATTCATGAATCCGAAGGAAGCTAGGATGCAGAGGAACAAATCCCAAACTCCATGAGTTCCTTTTTCATTCATCATAGGAAAAAACCACATGATAGAACCCCCTCCCCATGGCCGTCATCTTCCAGTCACTGGATCCCAAAATCTCCGCCAATCTGCTTGTGAGATCATGAAATTTCGAAGGCCATACCCCTTTTGGAATCACAACCTGAGCAATAATTGAAAATTTTCACAATTTTACCCTTTCCTCAACAGCTGATTGATTCGCCGATACATGCACAATCCGACCCTTCCGTATGATTCTTACTAAGCTACCCACTTCACAATCCATGGACGAGAAGCCTCCAGACTGTTCGGACACATCCGAAAAGCTCTTCCCATGATCAGAGGAAGCCTTGAGCAACGATTTCTCAGATCTTCGCTTCACACAGAGGATGAAGATATTAGAATGACCAATACAGTCTTTATCACCCAGATCGACCAACTCCTTTTCCCTGGAATTATCAATATTGTCACCCCGCTTAGGGTTTCCATCGCTTTCACCCTCAAGGGCACCCTTGAGAACCACCGTCCCAACTAGCTACCAACTTGATACCATAACATATACTTTCTTTATAAAATAAGCAAAATTTATTCCCAAATTTGAAAATAAATCCATTTTTATCATGTCTAGATACATATATATATATATATTTTTGTGACTAGAGGCACATTATAACAATGTTTTAAAACCAATATCATTCCCGTTGGAAATTTGAGGTGATAGTATTCAATATCCATGACATCAAGTTGGGATCCATTGGTTCTCATATATCTACCACACCCCTGATAATATTTCAGAATCTACTTGGTTCTTATATTTGAATACATATACAAGCTCTAGATGTTGTATCTAATGACCAATTTATATAAATAGATAAATTTCTCTTGATAATGAATGCATCAAAAGATTACCTATTATTCTTTTCCTAAGTATATATTTTTCTTCCAGTAGACCTTATTTCCACATGCAAAACAAAAAACATCCAATTACTTTGCTTTCCCCTTAACCATTCTATTATTAGAGGGGTGTTGTGAAGAAGATTTGAAGTTAGAGCTCTTCACCCAGTATTTCCTTTTATTCACCAAAATTATGGTAGAATTTTCATACATCATATCCTTAGTAACTTGGAAAAGTAAAGTGAGAAGATCTGGGAGAGAATTCAATATGTTTTTCATATTGAAATTAACAATGAAGCTGGAGAAGCTCCATGAGAGTGATGAACGAATGATATCAGTATATATTTCATCCAGTAGTTTAAACCCTATAGACTCTAGGTTCTCAATGTATCCAATAAGTTTGACTATGTGAGACCCATTTGGAAATCCTTCTCCATGATTAATCTTAAATATTGTGTTGGATATATCAAACCATTTCTATCTATCTATCTCCTAGTATAGACCACAGATATGAATGAACATTCTATATGAATATATGTCTTCATGTGACTTCATAAATTTACTAGACATGTATGAAAGCATTAAAAAATGAACACCAACCATTTCACTTAAGAATTTATCATATATAGTCAACTCCTCCCCACTCATCTCCTTAGAAGGTAGATCAATAATTGAGGATTCTAACATGTAATATTTATATTAATGCTGCAATACAACCAATAGTCATCTAAACTATTCCTAAATGTTACTACCAATTTGGAGATAGTCATTCTCTAAATTTTATTACAGGGCTAATGTAGTTTATAAATTTCCATTATTATAAAATTCTAAAAGAGGATATGATTAACAGTTCACTTGATTATACTTTATGTGAGACATAATTAAATTAATTTTATTAAGTTTCCCACTATTTTATCAAGTCCCAATGACCCTCACCATTGAAATTGGAAAATACCATCATTTTAGAAATTCTAGTTCCAAGGATCCATATTTCCCTTCTTATAATCCAGACAAAGTCTATGAAAATTATAAGAAATTATTTAGGTAGGTGGCCCTATCAACTATAAACTGACATCTTCTTAAACAATGGAGTGGACTCCCTAATCTAGAAATCCTAACTAGGATTTCCTCAACACTTGCCTCTAAATTTTCATTGGACATATGGAGGCCATTAAACCCAATAAAAATTTAGTTAAGCCAAACCACTATCTTAGTTAGGACTTCCTGATAGTTAAAAGTTCTCCCAATAGAGGCCAAACTGAAACTTTAACTATGGGTTCATATTAATTCAGGTGATGAAAGGCTTAATGAATTAATATTAATTTTAGGGTTTTTTATTTATTATGCATACATTTTTTCTTATTTTATCCATTACTTGTATTTTTAATATTAACTGGATTTTACTTAAGTGATTAATCATGTTTCAATAAAACATTGACACACAATAAATTTATTTTAATTCTAATTATTCAATTTATTTATCTGATTATGATCTTGCACCCATAAAATAAATCATCCCTAAGATAGAAATAAAATAAATAAATAAATGACATGATAATGAGATTGACGTAATGGTTGATTTATTAAGTTGATAATAAATCAACCTATTACCCTAAGAATAAACTCATTGTGCTGATCTTGGAATGAGTCACAGAATCCAACCTATACATATATGTTTCTCTCATGTTAGTTTCATCTCGCTTCTATATTAAATTTCCTCTGCCTTTTATCTGTCATGAAATGATTCCATGCACCTTCATATACTCCTTTTATTACATATGTTTTATAACTCTCACAGAGGTGAGAAGAACCAAATGATTGGTTAAGGGGAATTACATAAAACAACCTTGGACACGTAGGTCTAACATAATAAAATAGGTAGGGAGGACTCACGTTCCATTAAATTTACTTTAATAACAAATAATTTCAAAACCATGCAATAAAACTATTTTAAATATAACCAACACTTGAATAGGTCTGGTCAAAACTTAGGAATAGTCATACACATGTAACAACTATGTATTTAAAACAACTATATCAAATTCATTGAAATTATTTCTTTAATAATATAAAACACACATGAATTAATTGAATTAATCATATTATTATTAAATTAATTCATTTTATCTTATTTCATCTAATCATCATGAAATTACCATTTTCTTTGATTTTAAATAAAATAAGTAATTTAATTTAATTTAAAACTTAATAAAATATCACACATCTTCATATTTGGAAGAAAATCAACGATTAACTATAAAAACTACTCAGTATGGTTTTAATTGTAAACAATGTACTCATAGGACATATTGTGTACATGTCATGTGTCATAATTTGATGGCATGTATGTCCAATTTAATGCCACATGGTACACAATAAAATTATGTATCATGTGCAATTTAATGCCACACGGTTCAAATTTCTTGTGTCATAATTTAAGGTTTCATAATTTCATGGTGTGTATGTCCAATTTAATGCCACATGGTACACATGAAAATTACTTATCCTATGTAATTTAATGCGATGAGTATTTTGTATTCAATAACCACACCTGATTCATAGTCTCAAATATAATGTTGAATTAATTAAACATTTAATATAATATAAAACCAATTTAAGAGTGTGCACTATCAACATAATGACCCACATAACTCAAGTCCATAAGGTTTTAGGATTAATTAATTAAATTTAATATTTCCACATAAACAGGTAAAGTACACAGTGTGTACAAGCCAACCACATGACATGTAGTTCTCTTTACCAAATATCCATAGTACATTCCTAGGGACTCAAAGTGCACATCTAGAAAACATTTATGAAGTAAAAAACATGTATAGAGGATACACAATGCATACTTGTAGTTACACAATTTATAGTTTGTACGCATTGGGTGTTAAATACACATGGTGTATTAATTACACGATGCGGTTTGACCCCATGTTTTCTTTCTTGAAGACACACAAACTACATGAAATGTAGTCAAACTACATTTCATGTACTCTATTAAAGATACGTTCCACCACCTAGGGTTTATTAATTACACGTTGTGTGTACTCAATACACGATGACCCAAAATCCAAGTGGAATCCTTGTACAATGAACAAGGATATGTGATGCATAACCAAGAAGTACATGTTGAATATTTTTGTATTATCTATCCAGGATCCTTGGCACCTTTTTATGGGATATTTAGATATAAAATCTTTTAATCATCAAATAATCTTGGTAATATATGTGATAAATAATAAGGATAATATATTTTGACGGAAAATAAAAAACAAATTAAAACTTGAAATGAATATTAAATTTTAAATGTACAATAATAAAAAATCTAATAAGTATTTATAAATTTAAATGTCACCACTTTGATACCAATTGTAAATCTTGGGCATAACATAGGCTCTTATTAGAGTTGACCCCAATTCAATGAATGTTATATTTGATGGACCATTCATATATTGTAAAATATGTGAACATAATGACCAATTTTCTTCCAATCGAATATAGATAAAAAGGTCACTAGAATGAAGAGAAGATATTTTTCATATTAAATTTATGATTAATTTAATCAATTATGAATAATTATTACCTTATTCCTGATATATTTCTTTATAGTATATTTTGATCACTAGAAACCCTTTCTATAATCTATCATTATGCTTATAGGATCCAATCATATAATCCTTTTAGCAGTGATCCACTCGTGCTCCTTTGATCTCTGAATAAAATTGATGAATCACCGAGTGCTAGCGCGGTTGATTGATTGTCTTGCATTGTTATTTTAGATCGCTTCACCTTTCTTTGATTCTAAAGAAGTTCTCTTGATCTTCTTATTCTTGAGATGTTGTTAGAGGTATGAGAAAAATTCATGAGAGTAATCCATTGTACACAACGATTTTTGTTTATTCACTCTTAAAAATAATAAGCAGTCTATTTATAGACCTAGGGCCAGGGTTTGTATTTTAATTAATTTTATAAGTTCCGTTAATAAAATTTCAAACTCATATATGAACCCATTCCATCTATTATAAATAATAATATTATTTTTATTTCATGGTGTGCACTAACTAGAAAAATAATAAATATTATTTTATGATATTGAAAATTAATATTTATCACCAGACACAATGTTGATATGATCATACTCCTCAACATTTATCAAATACTTGAATAAATATTTAATTAATTTTTTATTCATCAAATTAATATTTCATTCACATTATGGAAAATACATATTTATTAAATATTCAGTAAAATATATTTTTGATCAAGAAATCCTGAATAAAATTATTCCTTGGTCTCGAGAATAATATTTATTTCAATAATTAAATTCAAATATAATTTAATTGAGATCAATGGAAAACCTTAGTGTGTGAACCTCCTAGATTCTGTCTCATTTTCGTTAGACATGATTTCTTAAATATCAATATCATTTTCTAGCAATGGGTTAAGGCACACAAGAGAAAAAAGTTAATGTCGCAACGTCGACAACCACACATGAGAAATCACTATGTAATATAATTCATTTGTCATAATATCTTATCAAGAAGTTTTCAAACTTGTGTCATCAACCTATATGCTTGGTAGATCTTTCTTTAACTATTTGAAATAAAATCATCATTACACCATGACCATGGAATTTAATGTGAGAGTTATATTCCAATAAAAGGGCCAAGATATCAACTTCTATTATTATTTAAGGGACAAATACTTCCCTGAATTATTATTTAATAACACATCATTCGTGACACACCCTATGTACCCATCTTCACCATTAACTGTTATCATCATGGTTCCCAATAGTACATCTAAGTGCATGATTCATGAAATGAATTAATAATAATCTTAAAGTCTAAGGAAAATTACACATAACCAAAGTCAATAATATTCAATGACTTATAAACATGAGGGATTCCTACTGGCGGGTTTGTTCATATATTCTTTCATTATGGAGATTACCAAGTGAAAAATTCATAATAAAAAGTCTCATTTACTTATGAGTACTCATTCCTAATAGTCAAAATTCTATGTCTCTTATCATAGAATGTTATTTGACCATAGAACAAGGTTTAAGAATATCATCATGGTATTTCAAGGTTCTCATCATAGCAGGGAACTGATCTGCCCATTTAATGTGATAGAAACTCTAGGAAATTATTACATAAAATTCATACAGAACTATGAATTATACGTAATAAGATATTTAAATTAATATTCAATTCTTAGAATACACATGTAATCCAAAGTGAGAACAATTGGTTCTAAAACACCAACTCCAATACCTCACCATTAGTTTCAGAGTATCCTACTACATAGATATTCTCGCAGTAAGGAACCATATTCCCCTTATGATAACCCTAACTTGGGTCTCAAAAGTTATTTAAAAGGTTTTAGGTAGGTATAAATTTCCATTTTCATTAACTCACACTTCAATAATCTATTGAGTATACTACCCAATCATTAAATCCTGGATAAATATTTCCTCAACCCATACATCTTAGTTACTCTATTCCCTATTTGGGTAGTCAATCCTTGATGTGAACTATGTTAATTCAACCTAAAAATACAACATAAAAGTTATTAAATAATTTAAAGGACCCTGAATTGGGTAGGTTAAACACTTTGAACTATGTATTTGACTCTAACTTAAGTAATTGAAATCTATACCAATTTAATATTTTAGTTGAGTCATTTTTATCATTATATGTAAAAACAAAGTTATATATTATCACATTCCTAGTCAATATTAAGTGTATTTTACTCAAGTAATTAACTATGTTTGAAAAAATTTATTTATAATCTGGTTTTATTTTATTCTAGCTGCTATGATAGTTAATTTATTTATTAAGTGATTAAATAAAATCCACAAACATAAATAATCACCCATGATACTAGAAAAAAATAAAATATAAGTGGAATGATCATGAGATTATCTAATGGTTAGTTTATTTAGTGAATGATAAACTAACCCTCAATTGTAACAGACCTAACCAAGTTAAAAAAGACATACAACTAGAGTAAAAAGCATAAGAAAAGAAATAAAATAAAAACCATGTAATCTAAGCCAAACGGGATAAAACAAAGATTATGAAAAATCTCCATGCGACCAGTCACCTCCAAACCACACTACTAAGAAGACAATTACAACAATAGATGACAATATACTACAAGATTCCCTTCCCTTTACATGTATCCTGCAATACAACATCTACAATTAGACAATGTCAAAATTAGGTCTTGAGAAAACATCCCAGCAGGACAACACCATAGAGTCTATAAAAGTTCAATTATCAAGAATTAAACAGTTCTATATTTTAAAACAAAAATGGTTTTACAGAGAATTTTCATAAATCCAATCCATTTGTAAATTTTTTTCCTTTGGTTTTCATAAAAGCCTTTCATATTTACAAATCATGAAATTTGAAAAGCAGAATTGATAACATTGGGATTTTAATCCATAAATCAAGATATAATAAGGTAAAAACATATCCATGAAATAACCTAACATGAGAAACTCTGTGATACAAACTCATATAAAAACTTATGAGAAACAATCCACGATAAAAACCCATCATGTGATGAATAAATCACAAATGAAAAATCTCTTTGTATTGGGACCTAGACTATAAGAATATGTACTAGACATAAAAGATAATAAAATAGAATATGTTGGTACTAATCAACACTGAGTCCTACCAAAGTCCATTGATATCCCAAAGGTTACCTCATAGTGGTTTCACACTCACTAAAGTTACCCACATCTATTTATTAATGCACCATAGGATCCCAATGTGCTAATTTTTAAAATAAATTCAAAACCATTCTCATAATTTGTAAAAATATTTCAAATCCAATATAATCTGATTTGATGTTTGAAAATCCATTTCTAAATCAAAACCACAACATAGTCATTACAAGAAAAACTTGGTGTAAAAAGCCAATTTTTAAAGAAAAATACCTTTAAAAACATTTATCTTTCCAAAAAATCCATTGAACCCACAAATCACTTTAATTAAATTAAAAAAATAAAGGAATTTATCAAGAATGATAAAAAATTCATGAAATTAAGCCATTTTATAGAAACATATACCTAAAAACGGTATAAACCTAGTTGAATTTATCAACAGTGATTAGAAACCAAGAGACTGACCTTTGAAAGAAAATGAACATCAAGAAAATGAAAAGGATTGATAAAAAACACTATCTGATCACAAATCTAAAATATAACCATGTCCAATGATGGTTCTGTGATCAACAGAACGAAGAACTAGAAGTAATTCTTACCCGAATAGGCACACCAAAACCAAAAAATTGATAAATCACTGAATGAATGATTGAGAAGGATCTAATATCTATAAAATCACATGGGGAGAGATTTGGATTGAGAGAGAGAGAGAGAGGCTACATGGTCAAATGAAATGAAAGCACTTGTACGATGCCCTCAAAAGCATAATTCTTGAGATGTACATGTAGTGTAATCCCATAACATAATGAGAATTCCAAAAAGGATAAAATCACTAAAAAATGCATCACCTTTTTATAAAAATATTATTTTATCCATTATATGATTTGAACTATTTTTACAAAGTGTAATATTTTTATACCCAGAACCAGATTCATGGAATATGCTTGATGATCATTACACGGTGTGTAATCATCCAATAGATAGGAAACATGCTAGTTCTGTACAAAATCTCAAAAACCACCTACGACATTCTCCAAACTTATGGAGAACTCTATAATTTTTTTGACACAATTTTACCCATACTATTGATTCAAACAAATACACATACCCAAACTTTAGATAATTTTCCCCAGTAAAGGCTCTCTATTCCTGAGAAACCCACTATACACCTAAGAAAAAAAGGGAAACCAAAAAAAATACCAGGAATACCTAAAGGAAAATAATGATGTGTTATAATCCCCCCACTATAAATGATTTTTGTCCCTAGAAAGTCCTCAAATTGTTGGATCTTTAAAAATAGAATTCCACTGCTTCTTCGTTAATTATTCCCACTCTCATGTCTCAAAACTATCCCATACATAGTGCAATAGTACCTATACCAGATGAATTGTTTAATGACACATTACCTTGTTCTATAAATCCATAATCTGAACTAGCTACTGAAACACAATGGTTTTAGGCTGAAGATCAACTTCCTTCCATCTGATCACATGGGAAGGATTCAGTATATGAATCCTCAGCTAAGAAACATGCAACATGCTATGGATATAATCCAAACCAGATGTTAAGTCCAACTAATATGACACCTTCCCTATCTATTCAATGATCTCAAAGGCCCCCTAAACCTAGGTGCCAACTTACCCTATTTACCCAACTAATGATGTCCCAAGAATGGTGAAACTCCAAGAAAGACTCGATCACCAACCTCACACTCCATCGGCTGCTGATGATAACTCACATAAGATATTTGAAGACTCCATGCGACGATCAATCTCCTCCAGATCAACTACACCATCACCAATGTCTCCTAAACAAGGATTTACCCAAACAAGTTCCACTATTTCAAATAATCCAAGAACAAGGGAGATCTATATGGATGCCCATGAAAAGCCTCAAATGGCGCCATATTAATCGAGGCTTGATTACTATTGTTATAGGAAAACCTAACCAGTGGGAAATTTTTGTACCAAATACACTGAAATCAAGCATATATGCCCAAATCATATCCTCAATTACTTGGATAACTCTCTCTATCTATCCATACATTTGCGAATGATAATTTGTGCTCAATTTAATCTATGAACCCATTAACTCCTATAATAATTTATAGAACCTATATGTAAACATCAAGTCTCTATAAGAAATATCTATAGGGAGAACCCCATAAATTATCACAATATCTCAGACATACAAGTCCCCAATCTACTCCACCTTATTAATCTCTATGTTAGGGAGGAAATACACTGATTTTTTGATTCGATCAATGATCACCCAAATAGAATCCTTCCCACTAGGATTCTATGGAAAACCAATGATTAAATCCATGGAAATATCATCCCACTTCTATACCGAAATGGGTAAGGGTTGTAAGAAACCTTCAGGTCTCTATTATTCAGCCTTGATTCTTTAGTAATTAAGACACTGTGATTCAAACTAGGCAATTGACTGTCTCATCCCCGATCACCAATATCGACATCTCAAGTCATGATACATCTTGGTACCCTATGGTACGTAGACCAACAAGACTGATTCCCACTTTCCATCAACTCCTACCTCAGGGAAAATAGAACAACCAACCTACTATGAAAGCACAAAGTGCCATTGGAAGATTGAGACCACACACTCAAGGATTCCTCACCAAAAAGGATTTTATCCAATCATGGGCACTCGGTGTATGTCACATACTTAAGCCTAAATCATTCTTTAAAAGATGATCCAAATTTATTAGAATCCATGAACACTTATCCACCAACCTCTTCTACTCCCAAACTAATATCAGTAAAAAAACTCATCAAAGACTACTCGTCAAACTATCCCTTCATGGATTGTGTTAGTAATCTTCTTCTTAATGCATAGACAACTGCATTAAACTTTCCATGGGTGTATAAAATATGAAAATCAAAAGTATAAAGGTACTCCACTAGCGTGTCTATTGAAATTTTAGATCCCTCCGAGGAAAAATATATTGCAGGATCTTATGATCAGAATACACAGTAAACTGCTACCCAAAGATAAAGTTTTTCGACATGTTGATTGCATGCATAACTACTACCAACTAAATATCATGGATATGGTAGTTCTTCTCATGAGGTGTAACTAGTGTGAGCCATAGGACACCACATATTTCTACTACATCAATAAGATCCCCAAACCATAGCAGAAGAAGTAAAAAAAACATCATAACACAAACCCAGTTCTGGAAGAATTAAAAATGGTGATGAATTCCAACACACCTTTATCTCCTCAAAATATCTCTAAAAATTTTCATCCCATTCAAACTTTAGACCCTTATGGGTTAATACAGTCATCGAAGAAGCAATCTTGGAGAAGTCCTGAACAAACTGCCTATGATAACCATCCAAACCTTAGAATATTTGGATCTCAAACAAATTTATCGGCCACTCCAAGGATATAACTACCTATACCTTTTTAGGGTCCACCGAGACTCCCCTCTTAGATATAACATTCCCTAGAAACTTTACTTCTTTATTCGAAGACTCTTATTTGGAAAGATTACCATAAAAACGATGTTCCCTCAAAGTTCTAAAAATGATTTCCAAATGGTCCTTGTAATCCTCCTCTAACATGAAGTAATCCAATATATCATCCATGAACACATCGAAAAAGGATTTCAAGAATTGATGATAGATCAAATTCATGAAATCTATAAACAATAAAGGACCATTAGTCATTACGAATGATATAACTAGAAACTCAAAATGCCCATACAAGATCCTAAATGATATCTTAGTTATATACTCTTCTCAAACAATCAAATGGTGGTACCATAACTGAAGGTCAATATTTAAAAACCAAATTTCCCCTTGAAGTTGGTCAAAAAGGTCATTAGTACCTATCAAAGGATATTTGTTTTAACGGTCAACCGATTAAACTTCCGATAGTAAATATAAAGTATGAGGCTCTCATTTTCCTTATTATCAAAGAGGATAGGTGAAACCTATGGTGGCATACATGGTTGAATATATCCATTAGACTCTAGGTTCTCGAGATGGAACATAAGTTCCACTAACTCATCTGGAACCATTCAATATGATAAAATAGAAATGGGAATCGTACCAGGGAGAAGTTCAATAGTAAACTTGATCTCTCTATAGGGTGGTAAACTAGAAAAATCATTTGGAAAGACCTCAGAGTATGCAATCCCCACTTCAAGAAGTAAACCAATCAAATAAGAGTCAAATGAATCAAGAAAAATCTCTAAAAAATGTCATGATATTACCCTAGAATAAGGAACAACAAGACTACCCCTTCCTGATTTAGAGTCCCACTCACACCAAAACACATGAGTGGCCCCATCAGAAGATAAGAACTATACCTGATAGTGATAAAAGTCTATCCGGTCCTTAATAGTAATCATCCAATCCATTCCAATAATCAAGTCAAATATTTCAATATCAAGAACTAAAAAGTCCCACTCCACTTCAAAGTTGGCTATCACCACCCGATATGTTGGATAATTGAAACCTTGTTCAGATCTCTTTACCAAAGGTGTGGAAAGTTCCAATAAGTATTGAATAAATTTTGAACATAATTTCAACACATAAAATGATTTTTATGATATAAAAGAATGACTATCACCTGTATTAATAAAATACAACACCATAGAATATGAAATAAACACCGTACCTTTAACAGTAGCTGGACCTTATTCAGATTCATCTTGCACATACTAGTAACATAAATAAATTTGGTATCAGATCCTCCTTGATATTTCTTAGAAATATGAACATCTCCCTTAACTTGAGGATATGACCAACCACCCTTGGAATCATCTACATGAACCCACAAGCCCTGGGTTAATGTGGATATTATATTACATCCCTAGTATATCTTGTCACTAAAACATTTTATATGGATAGATCATCTGCAAAGATGAAAAGTATTGAGAGCCTCCACACAATTAGGATTGTTATGGCCTCTCCATACACAATGGGAGTAGACAGCCTACTACTACCCAGAAGAATCCCCTAAAACCAAACCTGAAGGTTAATGAACACTCTTTTATTTCATTTTCTAGCCAAAAGATACATGTTGCCTAAGAATTTCACCAACCAAAGTTCCATACAAACCAGTATTTCTAGCTATATCTACTTCTACCAAAGTATCTTTGTCAACTACCTCCATAAAGGTCATAAGGCATGTGAGAATCAACATCAAACAAATACTAGGCCTCAGTCCCAACTCAAACCTTTGAACCTTTAGATACTTATTAGTGACAAGCATTGGACTAGATGCACCAGCTTAGAAAAATGAGTAGAATACCCCATAATAGTATTCCCACCTTCTAAAACTTTAGAAACTCTCTGGTATTCACTACATAAAACATATCATGATAGAACTGCTGATTGTATATTTTATTAAAGTATGTCCAGGTAAGATCCTCATTGTAAAGACCCACAAATTTCAAGGAAATTTTTTTTCTTAATTTTCTTTGGAATTTTACAAGAGCGCAGCTTCAGACGGCACCTGATTCCGAGGCCCGGTGTGCCCGGAATCAATTTCCGAAGTTTGGCTCGGGTACGTTCAGTGAACGGACGAGCGGGTTTTTCTATCTTTTGAACCGGTGCCCGGAATCGAATTCTGAGGGCACCGATGAAATCGCAGCGCCGATATTTGCTTAGAAACGCCTCTTCCGGAGTTGCGTTTGCTCAGACGTGGTTTTTAAATTTTGGGGCTTTAAGTCAGAAATAAAATAAAATTTGTGCGACAACTTTATTTTATTTCACTTAAGCTGCTTGGAAGCTGCTTGGAAGCCACTTGAACTGAGTTAAAGCGGATAGGGTGCTATCCGGAAATATCCTACCCCTTGTTAGGATATTTGTGAGGTGGGGCCCGCACGAGCCCCGCCGTTTCTTTCGCTAAGTAACGCACCCGCGAAAACCCGTCAAAGTAACTGAAAAGTCAACCAACGCGTTTTCTTTATTTCTTAACAGACCATTTAATTGGGCGGTTTATTTCGTGAATTAAATGGGCTGTTTCGCTCGTTGAATTAATTCAACGAACTGATGGGTCGTTACTTACGCTTTTGCGTTTGTTGGCATGTTTATAAAATAAGACCAACCTAAAAATCCTTTGAAAGGATTTGAGAGGACCTTTGTTTCTTCATCTCCCCTCCTCGCGAAGAACGCGAAGAACGCGAAGAACGCGAAGAACGCGAAGAATGCGAAGAACGCGAAGAACGCCGGCGACCGGAATTCGACGACGCACACCGTGATCTGCGACGTCGACGAGCTCTACCCGCGACGTTCTTCGGCGACGCCTCTTCTTCCACGGCCGATCCTCGTTCGACAATTAAGGTGAGAAACGAATCATTTATTTCTCCCTTTTTATTTTCAATAACAACGGATTTAATTAATTAAATCCGTTTTTTCTAGATCCGGAGATCGTCGGCGCGACGTTTTTCCCGCGGTGCGACGAACGTCCCTTCCGCGACGAGCAATTCCGCAACGACCTCACGTCCGACGACGACAAGGTAGGGGTTTATTTACTTGATGATTCTTTCCCGTGTTTATTCTTTTGAAATAAAGAACCCGATCACGGAACAATTTTAATTTATTTAAAATTGTTGATTGGTTTTTCCTTTTCCCCCGTTGAGTTTATGACTAACGCGGAGGGTGCGGGTCTAACGAACAAGACCGAGCAACCCTCCGCCGATCTTTTGTTGTGCGGATTTGGAGGACGACGACGAACCGTGCGTCAAGGGCGATCCGTTGATCCCGCAGCGAAGATCGGCCCCCGGGAGGAGCAACGGCGCAGACGGGAGGCAAAACGGGCCACCGGAGCAACTCCGGCGGCCCGCGGAAGACGGCGGCGCCCGGCGCGCCGCCGTGGAGGAGATCCGCCGCGGCTGAAGCCGCGGCGGCGGTGGCCGGTTCCACGGCCGCGCGGAACCGGGGAGGGACGCGACGGCCCGGCCGCGTCCGCGTGACAGGCGGCCCCCCGCGGGGCCGCGTTCCACTTGAGCCGCGGGTCAAACCCGCGGCGCCCCCTTCGACCGCTCGGCCGAAGCCGAGCCGGCCGGTCCGGTCGGCCGGGCCGCGCCCAGGCCGGACCGGACCTGGCCTAGCTGGGTCGGGCCGGGTCGGGCCGACCCGGTTCGGGCCGACCCGGTTCGGACCGACCCGGTTCGGGCCGACCCGGTTCGGCCGACCCAGGGGGGGTTCGGGCCGGGTCGCCCCGGGCCCAGAACCCCCGTTTTCAGGCCTTCTTCGGTCTTTCGCCCATATCTTGGGCCTGGGACCTCCGATTGACGAACCGTCAGCGGCTACGCGATCCTTGGATCGATACGGTCGTTTCGGTATATTATACTCAAGGTTTTGGAAGACTTTGGGTTCGGCCGGGTTGGTTCGTACACGAAACCAACCGGGCCCTCGGAGCGGAAACGCTCATAACTTGAGCTGCGGACGTCCGATCGACGTACCGTCAGCTGTGGTAGTTTCCTCTAAGTGAGACGGAACTTTTGGCATACTCCGCCCGAGGATCGGAGACAGGCGGAGTACGGTCGGGTTGGTTTTTCCCTAAAAACCAACCGGGCCCCTGGGACGAAAATGCCAATAACTCTCAGACCAGGCGTCCGATTGACGCGCCGTCTGTTGCGTTGAGATCCTGTTGTCGATACGGAACTTTTGGATACATCAACTTCGGACTACGTGTCAGTTGATGTATCAGCCTCTCGGCTCGTGGAGCGGACCCTCCTAAACGAGCTCGCTGCGTGCGGGAACCCTAGCGCTGGCTGTGACTTCGACGACAGAGCAGAGATCCTCCGTGGACTGCGATGACGGCAGAGCAGAGATCCTCCGTGGACTGCGACGACGGCAGAGCAGAGATCCTCCGTGGACTGCGGCGACGGCAGAGCAGAGATCCTTCGTGGACTGCGGCGACGACTGTGCAGAGATCCTCAGTGGACTGCGTCGACTACTGCACTCAGCGATCCTACGTGGATCAGTGCTGCAGGTTCTGTGTGAGCCCGATCCTATGTGGGTCCTTACTACCGGTTCTGTGTGAGCCACTGCCTACAGGTTCTGTGTGAGCCCGATCCTATGTGGGTCTTTTGCGGGGGTTAGTACCTATCGATCCTTCGTGGGTCCGACAACTTAGATGGATCAGTGATCATCTTTGACGTCATCTGAAAAAGTATACCTGGTTGAGCTGAATCTTATGTTACTCTCCTTTGTGGATTGTGTTGAACTATCCTATGTGGATTTACTGTTTACTCTCCTTGTGGATTTGAGTCTTGCTTTCCTGCGTGGATTGAGTTTTTCTTGAGCTCGTGAGCAGAGCTAGAATTGGGGACTTAGGTATATGTATGGGCATATACCTAAGTCGAGTTAGATGTTACTTCGTGATTGCATCTTTCTTTTGTGCTATATCCTTTGTGGATTTCGGGAGACCTTCGGGGGTCTCGGGGTCCTTACTGAGTAGCTTATACTCACCCCTGCACGGGCTATGCCCGCACCTTGTTGTGTTGGTTGCAGACGACGGACAGCGCTGATCGCGGTTGGGGCGTGGAGCAGGACGGTACCTGGAGGTGGACCACTGGGCGGGACGTGCTCGGAGCGGACGTGGGACCCGAGGAGCCTGGAGGCTATCTGTACCCACCCTTCAGGTGGGATTGCCAGTGGACGACACGAGGCCGCCGTCTTTTCTTCAGTTGCTGTTCTTTACTTTTTCAGTTGTACTTTACAGTTGGGCTTGTATTTCCGGCCCCCTTTACTTTTCTGCACTTTGTAGTTACTTTCCGCTTGCTGACTCTGGGGTGGTTGTTACTTTTAAAGGCAATGCCTTCCCTGTTTACCGGGATTTTACGCCTTGGTGCTAGTCGCCAGCCCCTGACCTATGGAAGGCGGGCTTGGGGTAGTCACGGCACGGGCCCCGAGGACGGGTCGTGACAAATTGGTATCAAAGGTGGTCGGTTCTACCGCAGACTCTGATCGTCTTTTCTTTCTATGTGAAGCAATAATGTTTAGTGTATTGAGTGTGGTTATCAGTTCAGGGAGCCCAGTGTTGGTGCGGCGGCCGACGTATCCGTACACCAGGACCCTGACTCCTGATTTCCGACTTAATGCATGAAAACATTGATTGCGTGTGTGTTCCAAGTTTTCTTTGTGATTACTTGTGTCAGCTCACCGGGTATACTGATCTGCTTTATGAAAGTCTCAAGTTTTCCTTGTGATTACTTGTGCCAGCTCACCAGGTATACTGTTCTGACTATGGTGCTCTTGTTCTCCTTTTCAGGATGGCCCCGCGACGACAGCCAGCTAGGGTTCCGAGTGTAGGGCGTGACGGCAGCCCACCGAGCGACGAGGCCTCGGGGCAGGGCCCTTTGCCAGTAGTGGCACCGGCGGTAGCTTTACCCGCCGAGCCACCGATGCTACCAGTACCAGACGCTGACGATGCACGTCGCCTCAGGGCACTGCCTGAGTTTCAGAGCCAGCGACCGCCCAGGTTTCGCGGTGAGGTGGACCCCCAGGCCGCCGAGGATTGGCTAGAGGCGGTGGTACGGATCTTTAGGCTAGTGAGGACACCAGCGGATCTCATGGTGATTCTCGCGGCGAGCCTCCTGCAGGCGGCGGCAGGACGATGGTGGAGCTTGATGCTCCAGGTTCACGATGAGGCATCCTTGCTCTGGGCGGACTTCGAGAGCCTCTTCCGCTCTGAGTTCGTCCCGGCCACCCTCTGAGCGGTGCACATCCAGGAGCTTCTCCAGCTGCGCCATGGCAGCATGACGGTCGCTCAGTACGCGGCGAGGTTCACTGACCTATCTCGCTACTCGAACGACATGGTACGGGACCCCTTCTTCCGGGCCCGGACCTTCGAGCAGGGCTTGCGACGGGAGATTCGGGCGTCGCTGATCTCCCTCAGCATTCCGACCCAGGCGGGAGTGTTGGAGCGAGCCCTCCTGATCGAGAGCTTCCTGGCAGAGCCTTCTTCAGCGGCGAGACCTAGCGTAGGGCGGCAGGTAGCTGAGTCTTCGGCAGCAGGTAGCCGATGGATGACTCTCGGGTCCAGGCAGACCAGACCCCCACGCAGACGGCCTCAGGACACTGGCTCAGCAGTGCGGGGCACACAGCGGAGTGCCAACCTTCCGAGAGGCAGGCTGTGCTACTCCTGCGGCGGGCAGGGTCACATGGCTCGTGACTGCCCGACTCGCCAACCAGAGGAACATCAGACGGTGGAGGGGCCACCCAGGAAGAGGCAGAGGGTCGACCGTGGCGGTCCGCAGGGAGGAGGCGGACGAGGCAGAGGAGCTGGCCGAGCAGCGGGTGGTGGGCGACGCTTCCAGGCTCTACCCCCACCACCACCAGGAGGGCCACCTCGACCACAGGGAGCTGGCGGGCAGGGACAGGCCCAGCTCTAGGCAGTGGAGGCCTACGACCCCGACATGCCAGAGATGATTCGAGGTACGATCTGTGTCTATTCCACCCTTGCTGCAGTACTTATAGACACAAGAGCGAGTCACTCTTTCATAGCCTCTGCCCTTGTTCGGAGCTCGGAGATTCCGACTGAGCCGTTGGCTCGATCCTTACGGCTAGAGACTCCTACGGGAGCAGACTCGACGATTACGCACTGGTACCGGCAGTGTGAGCTTACTCTAGGAGGCGAGAGCTTCGGCTGGGATCTCCTTGTAGTGGCGTCGAGGCCTTACGACGTCATCTTGGGCATGGATTGGCTATCCACGGTTCATGCCCAGATCGACTGTTTTAGGCGCAAGGTGCGATGTGTTCGCACCGACGGGAGCAGGTTTACCTTCACCGGCGTGAAGGGAACCTTTGCAGCACAGGATGGACTTCCGCGGAGGAGAGTGCAGCCCATCTCTCATCAGTTGGCTAGCCTCATCCTAGGAGCAGTGGACGTGCGGAGTCCAGTTTTTCCTGCAGTGGAGGACCAGTACGTGGACGTCTTTCCTGACGACGTTCCAGGGCTACCTCCTCGTAGAGAGGTAGACTTTTACATCGACTTGTACCCCGGGACAGTCCCGATATCTACTCCAGCATATCGGATGGCCCCCGCCGAGCTTCGAGAGCTGCAGGTACGGTTGGAGGACTTGCAGAGCAAGGGGTTTATCTGACCCAGTGTTTCACCCTGGGCTTCCCCGATTTTGTTCGCCAAGAAGGCGGACGGGAGCTTGCGACTGTGTGTCGACTATCGTCGCCTGAACCAGGTGACAGTGAGGAACAAGTATCTGCTGCCACGGATTGATGACCTCTTCGATCAGCTCAAGGGAGCGCGGTGGTTCTCGAATATAGACCTCCGGTCAGGCTA
Organism: Viscum album; assembly: GCA_963277665.1. Classification (NCBI taxonomy): domain Eukaryota; kingdom Viridiplantae; phylum Streptophyta; class Magnoliopsida; order Santalales; family Viscaceae; genus Viscum; species Viscum album. Next base: position 388,765,049 of record OY728146.1, read on the forward strand.
TCATCAGCTCAGAGTTCGAGACGAGGACGGGCAGAAGACGGCCTTCAGGTGTCGGTATGGCCATTATGAGTTCTTGGTTATGCCGTTCGGCGTAACCAATGCTCCAGCAGTGTTCATGAGCCTCATGAACAGGATCTTCCAGCCATACCTCGACCGATTTGTCGTGGTCTTCATTGACGACATTTTGGTATACTCGACGACTGAGGAGGAGCATGCCTACCACCTGCGAGATGTTCTAGACACACTCCGAGAGCACCAGCTTTATGGAAAGCTCTCAAAATGCCAGTTCTGGTTACGTGAGGTCCATTTCTTGGGGCACGTCATTTCTGAGGCGGGAGTTGCAGTGGACCCCGCGATGATCGAGGCAGTGCTAGCTTGGGAGCCACCCAAGAGCGTGACAGAGGTGCGGAGTTTCTTGGGCTTAGCCGGATACTATCGGAGATTTGTGCCGGACTTCTCCAGAGTTGCGACACCACTCTCAGCCTTGACAAAGAAGGGGAAACCCTTTGTGTGGTCAGACAGATGTCAGCAGAGCTTCCAGGAGCTGAGACAGAGATTGACCAGCGCACCTATCTTGAGGTTGCCTTAGGAGGGAGTTGGATACGTAGTTTACTGCGATGCATCAGGGACTGGACTCGGGTGCATCCTGATGCAGGAGCGGGCCGTGATCGCCTACGGATCACGTCAGTTGAGGCCGCATGAGCAGAACTACGCCACTCATGACCTGGAGTTAGCAGCAGTTGTCTTCGCTCTGAAGACTTGGCGGCATTATCTGATGGGCGAGTGCTTCACAGTCTTTTCTGACCACCAGAGTCTCAGGTATATCTTCTCTCAGAAGGACCTGAACCTGAGACAGCATAGATGGCTTGAGTTCCTCCAGGACTATGACTTTGAGATAGTCTATACTCCTGGGAAGGGGAACGTGGTAGCCGATGCCCTCAGCAGGAGGACGGGCATTCAGCTACTTGAGGAGGCGACGAAGCAGCTAGCCTCCTTGCAGATATCCTTCGTGGATAGAGACGGAGCAGCCTTTCTTCAGTCTCTCACAGTCTCTCCTCCACTTCTACGGCGGGTCAGAGAGGCTCAGCGTGGGGACGCTGACTGTGAGACCCGGCGTGCACTGATATCCTCAGGTCAGGCGCCTGATGGCTTCTCCCTTGGAGCAGAGCACGACATCCTTTTCAGAGGACATACCTTCGTACCAGTCGCTTTACGAGAGGAGGTGCTGAGAGAGTTTCACACTTCTCCCTTGGCGGTGCATCCCGGAGTGGCGAAGATGTACCAGGATCTTAGACGACAGCACTGGTGGCCGGGCATGAAGAAAGCTGTGGCAGAGTTCGTTTCACGATGCCTCACCTGCCAGCAGGTGAAGGCAGAGCATCAGGTACCAGCAGGCTTGGTACAGCCCTTGGAGGTCCCGGAGTGGAAGTGGGACGGCATATCTATGGACTTCGTGACTGGACTTCCACGCACTTCCAGAGGTCACGACTCCATTTGGGTGATTGTCGACTGACTCACCAAGTCGGCACACTTCTTACCCATCAGAGAGCAGGGCTCAGTGGAGAGCTTGGGACGTCTTTACGTCCAGGATATCGTACGGATTCACGGGGTGCCATCATCTATCGTCTCCGATCGAGATGCTCGTTTTACTTCCCGGCTTTGGAAGGGGTTGCAGGAGGCGTTCGGGACGCGGCTCCATCTGAGCACAGCCTTCCACCCTCAGAAGGATGGTCAGACGGAGAGGACCATACAGACACTTGAGGACATGCTCCGTGCATGTGTTCTCGACTTTGGTCGCAGCTGGGAGGACCACCTACCCTTGGTGGAGTTCGCGTACAACAACAGCTACCACTCCACCATCGGGATGGCACCATACGAGGCATTGTACGGCAGACCCTGCAGATCACCGTTGTGCTGGACAGACCCTGGGGAGTCAGCACTCGTGGGACCAGAGATGGTCCGACCCACGACAGAGAAGGTCCAGATCATCCAGGAGGGGATGAGGACAGCTCAGAGCCGGCAGAAGTCATATGCTGACAGGAGGCGGAGGCCACTGGAGTTCGAGGATGGCGACCATGTCTTTTTGCGTGTCTCACCTCGACGTGGTTTACGGAGATTTGGCCGAGGCGGCAAGTTGTCTCCACGCTTCATCGGGCCTTTCCAGGTCCTCAGCAGGATAGGAGAGGTGGCTTATCGCCTGGCTCTACCACCTCAGTTGCACCGGGTGCACGACGTCTTCCACGTGTCTCAGCTGAGGAGATACGTGCACGACCCGACGCACATCATCGACTTTGGGGAGCTGGACGTGGACGATGGGGCGACTTTTGCGGAGGTCCCAGTGGAGATCGAGGATCGACAGGAGCGGGTCCTATGTGGGCGGTCGATTTCTCTTGTGCGCGTCAGATGGCAGCACGGGAACCTCCAAGAGAGCACTTGGGAGCGGGAGGCTCAGATGCGTGCTCAGTACCCCCATTTGTCCCCTAGTTTTTGATGTATCTTTACGGGGACGTAAAGCCCTGAGGTGGGAGTAATGTAAAGACCCGTAAATTTCAAGGAAATTTTTTTTCTTAATTTTCTTTGGAATTTTAAAAGAGCGCAGCTTCAGACGGCACCTGATTCCGAGGCCCGGTGTGCCCGGAATCAATTTCCGAAGTTTGGCTCGGGTACGTTCAGTGAACGGACGAGCGGGTTTTTCTATCTTTTGAACCGGTGCCCGGAATCGAATTCTGAGGGCACCGATGAAATCGCAGCGCCGATATTTGCTTAGAAACGCCTCTTCCGGAGTTGCGTTTGCTCAGACGTGGTTTTTAAATTTTGGGGCTTTAAGTCAGAAATAAAATAAAATTTGTGCGACAACTTTATTTTATTTCACTTAAGCTGCTTGGAAGCTGCTTGGAAGCCACTTGAACTGAGTTAAAGCGGATAGGGTGCTATCCGGAAATATCCTACCCCTTGTTAGGATATTTGTGCGGTGGGGCCCGCACGAGCCCCGCCGTTTCTTTCGCTAAGTAACGCACCCGCGAAAACCCGTCAAAGTAACTGAAAAGTCAACCGACACGTTTTCTTTATTTCTTAACAGACCATTTAATTGGGCGGTTTATTTCGTGAATTAAATGGGCTGTTTCGCTCGTTGAATTAATTCAACGAACTGATGGGTCGTTACTTACGCTTTTGCGTTTGTTGGCATGTTTATAAAATAAGACCAACCAAAAAATCCTTTGAAAGGATTTGAGAGGACCTTTGTTTCTTCATCTCCCCTCCTCGCGAAGAACGCGAAGAACGCGAAGAACGCGAAGAACGCCGGCGACCGGAATTCGACGACGCACACCGTGATCTGCGACGTCGACGAGCTCTACCCGCGACGTTCTTCGGCGACGCCTCTTCTTCCACGACCGATCCTCGTTCGGCAATTAAGGTGAGAAACGAATCGTTTATTTCTCCCTTTTTATTTTCAATAACAACGGATTTAATTAATTAAATCCGTTTTTTCTAGATCCAGAGATCGTCGGCGCGACGTTTTTCCCGCGGTGCGACGAACGTCCCTTCCGCGACGAGCAATTCCGCAACGACCTCACGTCCGACGACGACAAGGTAGGGGTTTATTTACTTGATGATTCTTTCCCGTGTTTATTCTTTTGAAATAAATAACCCGATCACGGAACAATTTTAATTTATTTAAAATCGTTGATTGGTTTTTCCTTTTCCCCCGTTGAGTTTATGACTAACGCGGAGGGTGCGGGTCTAACGAACAAGACCCGGAAACCCTCCGCCGATCTTTTGTTGTGCGGATTTGGAGGACGACGACGAACCGTGCGGCAAGGGCGATCCGTTGATCCCGCAGCGAAGATCGGCCCCCGGGAGGAGCAACGGCGCAGACGGGAGGCAAAACGGGCCACCGGAGCAACTCCGGCGGCCCGCGGAAGACGGCGGCGCCCGGCGCGCCGCCGTGGAGGAGATCCGCCGCGGCTGAAGCCGCGGCGGCGGCGGCCGGTTCCGCGGCCGCGCGGAACCGGGGAGGGACGCGACGGCCCGGCCGCGTCCGCGTGACAGGCGGCCCCCCGCGGGGCCGCGTTCCACTTGAGCCGCGGGTCAAACCCGCGGCGCCCCCTTCGACCGCTCGGCCGAAGCCGAGCCGGCCGGTCCGGTCGGCCGGGCCGCGCCCAGGCCGGACCGGACCCGGCCTAGCTGGGTCGGGCCGGGTTGGGCCGACCCGGTTCGGACCGACCCGGTTCGGGCCGACCCGGTTCGGCCGACCCAGTGGGGGTTCGGGCCGGGTCGCCCCGGGCCCAGAACCCCCGTTTTCAGGCCTTCTTCGGTCTTTCGCCCATATCTTGGGCCTGGGACCTCCGATTGACGAACCGTCAGCGGCTACGCGATCCTTGGATCGATACGGTCGTTTAGGTATATTATACTCAAGGTTTTGGAAGACTTTGGGTTCGGCCGGGTTGGTTCGTACACGAAACCAACCGGGCCCTCGGAGCGGAAACGCTCATAACTTGAGCTGCGGACGTCCGATCGACGTACCGTCAGCTGTGGTAGTTTCCTCTAAGTGAGACGGAACTTTTGGCATACTCCGCCCGAGGATCGGAGACAGGCGGAGTACGGTCGGGTTGGTTTTGCCCTAAAAACCAACCGGGCCCCTGGGACGAAAATGCCAATAACTCTCAGACCGGGCGTCCGATTGACGCGCCGTCTGTTGCGTTGAGATCCTGTTGTCGATACGGAACTTTTGGATACATCAACTTCGGACTACGTGTCAGTTGATGTATCAGCCTCTCGGCTCGTGGAGCGGACCCTCCTAAACGAGCTCGCTGCGTGCGGGAACCCTAGCGCTGGCTGTGACTTCGACGATAGAGCAGAGATCCTCCGTGGACTGTGACGACGGCAGAGCAGAGATCCTCCGTGGACTGCGACGACGGCAGAGCAGAGATCCTCCGTGGACTGCGGCGACGGCAGAGCAGAGATCCTTCGTGGACTGCGGCGACGACTGTGCAGAGATCCTCAGTGGACTGCGTCGACTACTGCACTCAGCGATCCTACGTGGATCAGTGCTGCAGGTTCTGTGTGAGCCCGATCCTATGTGGGTCCTTACTACCGGTTCTGTGTGAGCCACTGCCTACAGGTTCTGTGTGAGCCCGATCCTATGTGGGTCTTTTGCGGGGGTTAGTACCTATCGATCCTTCGTGGGTCCGACGACTTAGATGGATCAGTGATCATCTTTGACGTCATCTGAAAAAGTATACCTGGTTGAGCTGAATCTTATGTTACTCTCCTTTGTGGATTGTGTTGAACTATCCTATGTGGATTTACTGTTTACTCTCCTTGTGGATTTGAGTCTTGCTTTCCTGCGTGGATTGAGTTGTTCTTGAGCTCGTGAGCAGAGCTAGAATTGGGGACTTAGGTATATGTATGGGCATATACCTAAGTCGAGTCAGATGTTACTTCGTGATTGCATCTTTCTTTTGTGCTATATCCTTTGTGGATTTCGGGAGACCTTCGGGGGTCTCGGGGTCCTTACTGAGTAGCTTATACTCACCCCTGCACGGGCTATGCCCGCACCTTGTTGTGTTGGTTGCAGACGACGGACAGCGCTGATCGCGGTTGGGGCGTGGAGCAGGACGGTACCTGGAGGTGGACCACTGGGCGGGACGTGCTCGGAGCGGACGTGGGACCCGAGGAGCCTGGAGGCTATCTGTACCCACCCTTCAGGTGGGATTGCCAGTGGACGACACGAGGCCGCCGTCTTTTCTTCAGTTGCTGTTCTTTACTTTTTCAGTTGTACTTTACAGTTGGGCTTGTATTTCCGGCCCCCTTTACTTTTCTGCACTTTGTAGTTACTTTCCGCTTGCTGACTCTGGGGTGGTTGTTACTTTTAAAGGCAATGCCTTCCCTGTTTACCGGGATTTTACGCCTTGGTGCTAGTCGCCAGCCCCTGGCCTATGGAAGGCGGGCTTGGGGTAGTCACGGCACGGGCCCTGAGGACGGGTCGTGACACTCATGAAACTTAGTTTTCAGAATTGAGTCTCACTATCTCTTTCTTGGTCCCTTGATCATGTACGTGAAAAAACCCACCTTAGAGTATCTAGGAGTCTTCAAGAAGTTGAAGATCCTATTAATCCACTCAATTGACTCTTTAGATTTCTAGGGTCCTTTTTCACCATGGAATATTGGTGGATACTACTTAGTAAATTTAAAGCTATAATCCACCACATGTCTTGGGTTCTTGACACCCACTTGAACTAGAGTCTAAAGAGTAAAAATCACTATTTCAATCAAGGAAGGATCTATTGGAGGATTCACCTTTAGAACCTATCTCAGAAATTCCTCTCTCATATTTTGAAGATATATTTTCAGAGGAATATTTAATTAAGAACAAGAAAATAACCAATTATATTTAGAGTATGTTCCAAAATCTTAGGACCAAATTTAATAATTCACATCAATGATTTAAAACACCAAGAATTTAAAGAAATTATGATTTCAAAAAAAAAATTAATTTAATAAAAATAGGTCATTTAAATAAAATTTCATTATAGTTTATTCAAAAAACCTCAAACTCCATGTCTCAAACCTGGTAAAATTCCCTAACCACCCATGGTAACTCATGTTCTATCAAGGAAGTGAGTTGGAAATGCCCCTTTTCTACACTTATTATCCAAATTCCAATGGTACTAACTTCTATCTTCCTAATATACTGAACCAAACTCTAGAAGTATTAAAACACTTCAGGCTGAGTATCCCTCTGATACTAATTTTAATAAACCACCCCAAGTCAACCAGACAATCCACCCGAGCCGGCCTATTACGGTGATGAGGTAAAAAAAGATAACATAAACCAAGTATCATATGAACCAAAAAAATACATATAACTTGAGTAAAAATCTCAAGAAAATAGATATAATAAAAACCTTGAAATCCAAGACGAACATGCTAAAAAAGAAAAAATAAAAAATCTCCATGTGACCATCAATCACTTATAAACAACCCTTCTATGAAGGTAATGACAACAAGAGAATCCAATATACTACAAGGTGCATTTCCATTTACATTTATCATGCAAGAAAAAATATATAATCTCCCAAAGAAAAAATTTGGGTGTGAGCACAAATCCATGCAGGACACCGATATAGAGTTTATACACAGTCTAATATAAAAAATGAAATAGTTCTAGATTTTAAAACAAAAATAGTTTTACAAAGAATTTTTATAAACCATGGGCATGTTATACCTTAAATAATAAATAGGATGGTATGACTCACATACGATAAATTTAATTTAATTATAATAAATTAAAAAGAAATCAATCACATATATAGGTCCGTTCTAAGTTCACGATCGTCCACATAACTTGAAACAAACAAACATTTGTAATCTATTTATCAATTAATTCATATCATACTTTAATTAAGGTAAAAATACATGAATTAATGAAATAAATTCAATTTATTTTAAATACATCCAAGAATACTTGAATTAACATCATCCCTAAGTTTAAAAAAATTAAAAAAAAATTAATTTTATTTATAATTAATAAAGTATTTTAGTGTACTTGGAGGCAAAAATATGTACTCATCCAAACTAATCGACATGATCCTTATACCTATGAATTCCATTAGAATCCAACACACATTTCATGATAGTTAATTACATGTAATGTACTATTAAACAAATTAAAGGTGGAACACATGTAAATTATATTGCATGTTATGCTCTTGACATGCACAAAGTACACTATATTAATAGTCCAAACACACCTTGTAGTTTTAGAATTTAATAGGAAAATTTTATTATATAATAAAAAATCCTATTATATGGAATGTATTATCAAATAAATGACACAAGGAACACATGTGAATAGGTTTAATTTTATAATGAATTATTCTCTCTATTTCAAATTAAGCACACTATTTTTAGCAGAATACATAACTAGTAATGGGTTACATGATTTGTGATCTTTCCTAAACATGTCCGTGACACACACTTAGGGACTAGGAGGGTTTTTCTTCCACATATACGTATGAGATACATGACATTTAATTCCTTCTACACAACTTTTGGCCTCAAAGTTTCATGGGATGTCAGTCCTCATGTTGTGTAGTAGGTACATGACATGCTTGTACCCCCTCCCATGTTAAACATCATGAGAATGCAAGGACTAAATGTTGGGTACATGAATTACATAATGTGTATTTCTTCAAATTTCATTCCTTATAGTCCATTTTTTATATATCCAATTTTATTTGATCAGATCCAATATCATCAGCCCGATTTGATAACCAAGCATGATAAATTATACATAAATGGTTTCACGACTTGTAGTTGAGTACATGATGTGTAGTATTGTGATATCTGGACAGAATTGTTGAAATATAAAAATGGTGCTTTCAAAATTTTCTTCATTTTAATTTAACCTATTTATTAGTTAGATGAGAAATAACGAAGAAAGGGTAGAGAAAAATATGTTTATATTCTAAGATCAAATAGATATAAAGTAAATTAAATTGTAAACACATACCATTCAATCAATAAATAATTTTAAATTAACCATGTGTCCTATGTAATACTACTTGTGGTTTCCAAGTTTTGAGAAAGTGCTTGATAGGCATGACCATCTCAAATTTTAGTCTTAATTTTGGAATAATACAAGTTGTTCATGAAGAATTTCATCATGATCGGTAGATTTAAATCATAGATTAATTGTTTTTTTAATCATTGGAACTAGAGGAGGAGGACCTTCTCATGTAATTTATAATTAATTTATAAGTAGATATGGAATTACCTAAACTTTTAATTATTTCTTGGTTAATGATCTGGTTGAATCTATCTCATCATACCGTCATTGCATTGTTGGATCCAAGTTTAGAATCCCTTTTACGAAAATCTACACATGCACCAAAATATCTGAACATCAACATAGAATCTCTAGGTGCTAGTACAATTGATCTCAATCACTTTCATAATTTGTGGTTGATTCTAATAGAATTATCTTCGAGGGAAAAAAATTCTGGGAATTCTATTGATGTCTTGAGAGTGGAAGAGGATAGATCATATTCTAGATCTCTAAAAATCATTCTATGTTTTGAGAAAGCTTCCCTCTATCCATTGGGCACACCGAATCTCTCTTAGGAAAAATATATAACCATACACACACACACACACAAACACCCACATATATATTAAAGAAATTTTATGGTTACCTATTTAAATAAAATCCCCCTTAGCAATTCCTAAATTCTTAGTGAATCCCATGTCTTAATAAAAATATATTTATTTTTCTCTTGACATGTGCATCACCTAAGAATAAATATATATCATTTATATCATTTCCAATAAGACCATTAAACTCGGTGCACTTATCCACCTTAATATTTACCAAACCTTGAGTAATGAAAATTAATTTATTAAATAAAGAAAACATCATTATTAATTGATAAATATAATAAATATTATATTTTTAAAACCTTTAAAGTAATTATTTATTATTATTTAACTCATATATGCTTTCAAATAACCCATGATTAAATATTGATGATCAACCAAGCCCGAATAATTATCAAACCACAATGCATGATTATTATTTATTATAACTTGTTAAATTTGGCATTGAATTTAAATGAGATTTTAGATATAATTAGCGTGTGACCCTATCAGATTCTTTCTCAGTGGTAATAGGTGGATATGCCTAAAGTACAATGTTAGCATCCGATAATATGCCAAGACACCTAGAAAGAAAGAATTTAATGTCCCAATGAAATACAACCTCCTATAAACACCCACCTTGTCATATAATCCCTTTATTGTGATATCTCTAATCAGTTATGTTGCATACTGGTGTCAAAAATCTATTTTCTTGATGTCTCCTTTTTCACTTTTCAAAAATAAACTTACCCACAAAACACCATGGCTATGGATTTATCTAGGTAGTTCCATTTCCATTAAGGGTATATGATATCAAATTCTATTAAGGTATATAAGGGATAAATTATTTCTCGTATTATCTATTAATGAAATATCATTCGTAATGCACCCAATGTATGCTAATTCACTATGAGCACATGTCATCATGGTTCTCATCAATACATAAAATTACACGACCTATAACATTCATTAATGATAATATTAAATTTAATGGATTAATACACACATATTCATGTAGGAATATCCAACGACACATATGTATGTGTATTTCCAAGTGGTGGGTCTGACTCTCATAATCTTCTACTCTAGAATTTACCAACGGTGCACACCATGAGAGGGTTCCTCAAAGTTGAAAGAGTCTCCACTCTTGATATACGGTATCATTTATATCTTATCAAATGATATCATCCAAGTATTGAACATAAATCCAAGAATAATTTTATGGAACATACTAGTTCTCATCATAACAGGGAATAACCATGACATTTCATAATGAAATATATTCTTAGAGCATTATCACATATTATGTCATACAGAGGAATAATCGTGATATATTAAGAAACATAATTAATATTCAAGATAATGAACACATGTAATCTTCAAGCACTTATAAGTTGGTTTTATGGCATCAACTCCAAGAATTTCTTCGTAGACTTTGATTTGATATCTCATGAAGCCCAAAGAGAAACCAAGATCAAAAGTTACGACAACTTGAAGTTCAAGTCATATTTTTAACTTGTCTTAATATATCAATTAATTTTTTATATCACTAAATTTTAATTAAATATCTATTACTCAATACTAATTTTTAAATTATCAATTAGGATTATTTTTTAATTAATTCTTAACCCATTTTCACTAAATATAATAGATATTAAGTGTAAATACATATTTAGTATTATATAAATCATATTTATGAAAGTATGTTATATATATCAATATAAGTATATTTATATTTTAAAATGTGTTTTTTAATAATTTTTTATTTTTTATGGAGTTTTACCTTTTATTAACACTAAGAAAAGGCTGATAAAGTAGGTTTTTATTATCCCTAAAAAAGGATTAATAAAGGCCGATATACACTAATAAATGGGGCCTTTATTAGTGATAAATATGATGATAAAACATAAGAAAAATATTTATAAATGAGACCTTTATAAATGATAAAAAAATTGATAATTTCCATCCTTTATCAGTTATTTTTTTAGCACAAATCAAGACCCCTTTTATCAGAAGTACCCCTTTATCAACAATTTTTTAGCACTGATAAATGGAAGAACATAATATAGAACTAAGAAACAAGGGTAATGGTGAAGGCCCGATAGTCAAGGACATCAATTAAAAAAAAAACACTAATTAGTGACCTTTTAATACGTTTCTAATTGATTTATCGAAGTTTCTCAAAAACATCGTTAAATGAGGTGTCGCTAAATTAGTGATGTTTATAATTGTCATGAATTTAGTGATCTTTATAGACGTCCTTAATTAGCGATGTTTATAAATATCTGTAATTTGAATACATTTATAAATGTCGTTATTTACCATCACCCCTTTTATTGACTTTTATAGAAAATGTTAGTTATGAAATATTTCTAAAGTAGCAAAATTCATTAATTTACCTATTTAGAAATGACTTTTTATCAACATTTTCTTGAAACTTCAAGAAATCTGGTGTCCTATAATTAGTTTTCGAGAAAACATCGATATTTTTTTTTGAAATTTATAATTTTGGAAAAATAAATTTGTTTGAAAATTACTATTTTTTTCAAATTTTTATTTTTTTATAATAGAAAATAAAATCCCCACCCCTCTCTTTTCCCTCCTGTACTACTTCCCCTCTCATACCTCACCTCACTCGCCTTGCCTGCCACCCCTACCTCACCTAGTACCAAGCTTCCCTCTAGTACTGCTTCCCCTCCCGTACCCCGCCTAGCCTGCCAACCAAGTAGTTCATATCAGCTGTCCCCCAGTACCACTTCTTGCGTCCCACCAAGTTACCTCGTACTACTGCACCCCCAAAAGTATTGCCCCACACACTGTGTATAAAATGGTAGCCAACGGTATTCGATAGTAGGACTTTCCACTCCCCACACAAATATTTGGTCAACTAACCCATTCTTGTTATTAATAAAACAACACATCTTTCTATATTTATATTTATAAAAATAGATTTCAATATTTAAAAAAATAATATATATATACACATTTATATTAATATAGATATATATTAACATATATATATGTTTATATTACATATATAGGTTTATATTTTATGTATATATATATGTTTATATCATATCATATTATCTATATGTTTATATTATATATATATATCTAGGTGTTTATATTATATATATATTTATATGTTTATATTATATATATATGTCTATATATATATATTATATTTTTATATTAATATATATGTTTATATGTTTATATTAATATATATATATTATATTAATATATATATATATTATATTAATATATATATATATGTTTATATTAATATATATATATGTATATATATATATATATTATATTACATTAATATATACGCATATATATATATATATATATTATGTTTACATTAATATATATGTTTATATGTGTGTGTGTGTGTGTATGTGTGAGTATATTTCAATGTATGTGTATATGTAACACCCCAAGGTTTTTAAAAATAAATTGAAATGCATGAAACTCTGTTTTAAGTAGATATTTATAATTAGCCTTTCAACATAATTTTTCTACTTCTATGTTTTGAATTTTGAAAAATAGTAATCTACAATTGTGTTCAGTAAGTTATTTGGAGTTTGATGGAACCAACTTGTTTTTTAGTGAATAGTAACATACCCTTATGAATAGTAATATGGCCCTAATGAATAGTAAATTGTATTACTATTTTATTTTTTAAGGCTTTAAGATAATGACACCTCGATTAATTTTTCAATGTTATATAAAAGCATTTATAGTTTTAAAATTGTTAATTTTTGAATAAAGTATTTTTTTTATTTAAAAAATTAAATTAATAATATTTAAAAAATTATTTTCAAAAAATGGAGTTCATTTTTGAATTCTACACGTTGAAAAATGGTAAGGGTGAATTTCTGGGATTTTTCTAAAATTCTTGAAATTTTGATGAATAGTGAAATACGATAAGATACCGTATAATCAAATTATCAGTTAAATATAATATTTATGACATCATAAGTGATGTAATACCACTTGGTTAGAACTCAAATTCCCATATTACTATTTTGGGTCACATGAATTAAGACTATTCAGTCTTGAGAAAAAATATTATAATAATGATTAAAATAATGAAAAATACCTCCTCTCCTCCACTATAAATAACACCCTCATTACCCTATTCCTCCCACACCTCTCAGGCCTTGATCCTTACCTAAGTTTTTTACAATAATCCTCCCAAGTCTCTTCCCCATGTCCTAGATCCTCTGGTCTCATCAAAAGGTCAAAACCAAAGGCCTTAAGAAGGATCTCAAGGAGAAGAGATCAAGGGGTAAATATCCTCTTTTGTTTTCTTTATTTTCTTTCATTTTGTGTTATTATTTTTAATTTTCTTTTTATTATTTTGGGATATGTCATTCCATACCCCCTTAACGCCTATATTATGTAATAATGATGAGATACCCCTTTCTTCTCATCAAAATATTTTATGAAATTTTTAGCGACGCCCTTAGGCTGCCGAATTTTCATAAGGGATTTTTCAACTTTGCTTTTATTTTGAGTTCCTTTATTTTATTCTTTTTTTCTTACCTCCCCTTATTCAATAGGCATGAATTATCTAGTATCTTGCATATTTTATATTTAATAATGTTTATGGAATACTCACCATTTCATTTCTTCTCCTCTCCCACTTATTCAATAAATTAAAACACCGTCTGTGATGTGTCGAATTACCGACATCATGGACGATATGATTTCAATATCTTTTACTTCCTTCAATACTGGTCATCAAACCATCTTTATGGTTGAACCAGATTATAATTTATGAATTATATCTTATATAAGGTTCTTAAATCATTTTATACCCATGTTATTAATTTATAAAACAAATGAGTTCATTACGATCGAAGAATCACCAAAATGACCTAAACAAATATCAATAATGATTTAACTTATGAATCATCCTCATGTAAGAATTCAAAATGAAAAAGGTATAATTTATTATTATGTAAATATTTAAATACCACTTCATTCCAATTCTGGAGTTCCAATTCCAATCGACAAGAGTATCCATCATGAATCGATCATGGAAAACATGTAAAGAACGCAGCCAAAACAATGGAAGGAACAAAATAATATTAATTAAAGGGTGAAATGATGTTATGATTGTTGGAACCATGTTACTCTATGAATTAATTGGATCATGTTTTGTGTTTTTTTTCAATCCTCAGAGGAAGTTACAAATGTGTGCAAGCAAAGGACTCATATAGGTCAAGAAGATAATAGTATTGAAGGTGGCACCATTTTCCAGTGTTTCCATATTTCGGGACCTCAAAACTGACAAAAGGGGAAAACAATGCTTTTTGGGAAAGGGAATTGTGTGTTAGATTTGTGTCATGCAAGTGACTTGCGCGCCGAGAAAGGACTTGCACGCCGGTGCTTAGGAGGATTGGAATGTTGCGCGCCATATGTTTTTGTAGATCAGAACTTCAAAATATGGCAAAGGAAAGAGGCTTGTGCAAGCAGTGGTTTGTTCGCGCAAGTGAGTAGCGTGACAGAGGCTAGGGCAGTTGGAGTTGTGCGCCAGAACTTGCGCGCTGAGAGGAGGCTTGTACGCCACCGCATAGGGTGTCCATTTTTCCCATAAATAGAGGACCACCCCTCCTCATTTGTAATGAAGTTAGAGACTTAGAGAAGTTCAGTACTCCCATCGCGCATGTGAAGTGGTCGTGCAAGTGGTGGTGGGTCGCACAAGTATAAGTTGTGTGATAGTTGTCCTTTGCGCGCTAAAACCGGTTTGGGTAAAAAGGAATGTTGGTCTCACATGTTTGAAGTTGTATAAGAGAGTTTCGTGCAAGTCGTTGAGGTGGACTTGCACACCAATTATAACTTACGCACCGTCTTTGAAACTTGCGCGCCGGCTTGGGGAAGCGTGCTAGGTGTTGTTGAAGTATGCTCGTATTTTTAAAGCTGCACAAAAGCTGGGAGATTGCCCCGTACCCTCAACGCAAAGTGAGATTCATCTATTGGTTAGAGTTGGAATTCAACAGAGCATCTACATACAATAGAGGATGCGTTATTTTTCAATGATGAAGATACCTTCACGTCTATAAACTGAGTGGGACTTCACCAAAGGCAGTGAGCTAGGGGGAGTCAATGGGAGTGACCCAAGGGACGCAGTGAGCTATCCCTGAACCTTTGTAAAGGTAGTGAGCCTAGGACAGAGTGACTGTGCCCGAACCATTGTAATCCACAACTAGTGAAGAATAGTGGAATTTGGTACGACCGACAACTTGTCAGCGTATGCTCCTTGGACGTAGACCTTAGTGGTGAACCAAGTGAAAAGTGTTGTGTCATATCTCTACATGTGATTGTTTGGTTTTTGTTCATATTAATTATACAATTTTAACAAGTTCCTACCAACGTGGGAACAAGATCCATCTCTTTAAAAGAAAAATTTGTCACCCTGATTCACCCCTCCCCTCCCAGGGTGTCCTGGGGTCCTACAAGTGGTATCTGAGGGGGGTTTCTTGTTGAATCTATCCTTTGTCTTTATGGAGAATGCAGTCAATGTCCGGGGAGTCCCTCTCTTTGATGGAAGTAATTTACAGATCTGGAAGAATAGAATGAGATCTCATCTAAGATCCCTTGGAATGGAAGTCCATTTTCCACTGTCCAAGGTATGCATGTTACTGATACAACAGTGTTAGCTATGACGGATGCTGATAGGAAAATTCTTGGTGCTGATACTAAAGTGAAGAATACTCTCACCACATCCCTTTATGATCAGATCTATCTAAAGGTAATGAGTTGCACCTTAGCAGAGTCCATGTGGGATAAAGTTGAAAATATTTTTGAAGGATATAGAAAAGTGAAGGAAGCAAAACTACAAGTCCTACACAAAAGTTTTGATGATCTAAAGATGCCTCCTAATGAGAATGTAGATTCATTCTTAAATCGAATTACTGAAGTTGTGGGAGCAATTAGAGGTCGTGGAGAAGAAATCAAAGACATTAATATCGTAAAGAAAATCTTGAGAAGACTTCCTCCTATGTACAATGCAAAGGTGTCAGCCCTTGAAGAAATAGATCTATCTAAACTATCTCTGGATGATATTTTAAGTAGTCTAGTGGCATATGAGATGAGAGTCAAACCCAAAGATTCCACGACTCGTGTAAGTAAAGAAATGACATTAAAAGACATGGAAAAAAATGAAAATTTCAGAAGATAATGGTGGTGAAGATGAAGAAGAAAAGGAAATTTTTTCTCTCATCACCAAGAATCTGAAGAAGGGAAAATGTAAATTCAAAGGTTAGTTACCTCTGGCATGTTTTCATTGTAGAAGAGTCGGGCACATTGCCTCTCAGTGCCAAAGAAAGTTTGACGATGATGAAAGTGAAGTAGAAGACATTGAGAATCCTCGGAAAAGGTTTTTCAAAAAGGGAGACTTCAAATCTGGGAATAAGATATAGAGGAAGAGTTTTGTCTGTGAAGAAGAAGATGATGATATTGAATTCTGTGATGAAGAAGAACCAGAATTTAAAACTGGGAACCATTCTTCCATGATGTCCACTATTGAAAAATCAGAAGATACTGGTGGAGAAAATTAGTTGAGAACTTCTACAGATCCCAAGTTGCAACTTAAGGATGCTGTTAGTAAGATCAAGATTAAATGTAAGAGTTGCAATAAGTGGAAATAAATTGTAGAAGAATCAATTGAATATGTTGATCAACTTGAAGCAGAAATTGAATGACTGGAATAATTGGTGAAATTACAGTCTAAAATACTTGAAAGGAATGATGATCTAGTGGATCTGAAGCTGAGAATTAAAGAGCAAGAAATGGTCATCAATGACCTCACCTCCAGACTAGAAGAAAAGTCCAATACTGCTAAGCGTCTTGAGGAGGAAGTTGTTACTATTAGGAGTAAACTTGAAAAAGATTCAATTTCAAAAGAATCAAGGAAGAAAATACAGTTTGGAAGGTTCTCAGATGCTGAGCTGTTGGAGAGAGAAAAACATGGCTCTAATAGAGTTGAAAAGATTTTAAATGATCAAAGACCTGCCTACATGGGAAATAGTGGTATCGGTTGTGACGTAGAATCGTCAAATGCTACAAATAAAGGTGACCAAAATAAAGGCAAGATGAAAGTGGGTGATGTGGGAAAGTCTTCTAAGGTGATGAAATAGAAACCCCCAATTCAATCTGAAATAAGAAAATAATATTTTCCTCGAGCCTCGTGGAAAACGGATCCCTCATACTATTATCCCATAGAAGAAGGTATGAGGATAAATTCAAGTGAGAAGACATTTCCTCTCATGAAGTGTCAGTTCTGTGGCTATTTGGGCCATACCATGTCATATTCCAAAGAAGCAAGGAGCTACTTGAACGAGGAAGATCTGAGAACTCAACAAAGAAGACCAATTTCATATCCTTTATCTTATAGAATAAATTGATTCTATGGTTACTGTTTTCATTGTTCTAACTTTGTCCATAAAGCTATATATTGCAGGCAGAGGTACAATAGGAGAAACTCATACAACTCTCAGAAACGAGCCAGTTCTCACCCTCCTGATGGTGTTGTTCTCACAAATAGTTTTTATCCTCTAGAAGAATATTATGGATATGAAGAATCAGATTATGTGGAGGAAAGTATTAAAAGTCCATCGGTATCCTATACTTAATCCAATATCTCATGGAAATAAAAGAATAATATTGATAAATCCAATCCTGCAGAAGTATCCCTCAAAGCTACAAAGAGCAGCAACACCCAGATTCTTGATAGTGGATACTCTTCCCATAGGAAGGGAAATGATGACCTTTTGTAGAACATTAAAAATAAGGTTTATGGAATAGTGAGGTTTGGTAATGATGGTTCTTTAAAGATCAAAGGCAGTGGGAATACTGCCCTCTCCAATGGAGAGCTAAAGAAGACTGAAGTTCTTTATGTGGACGGTCTACGTCACAATCTCCTCAGTGTGAGTCAACTCTATGATTCAGGTCTCGTAGTAAATTTTAATTAAAAAGGCTTCACTATAAAAAGAAAAATAAGGAATTATATTATGAAAGTCTATAGAACAGATTGAAACTTATATCAGGTTGACAACAAAGTGAACTCCTGCTATTTGTCTATTGAAGAAGAAAACAATTTGTGGAATCGAAGGCTGGGGAACATTAACCAAAAAGACATGGAAAAGATATCTAATCTGAAGATAGTCATGGATTTCCCCATTCTGAAGTGTGAGCATGAAAAGTCTTGTGATGCTTTTATTCGTGGGAAGATGGTCTGATGTTCATATCGACCAAAGAAGAAAAGAGAATCCCATCTTCTTGATCTTATTCATATAGATGTATGCGGGTCGATAAATGTTGCCGGAACTCATGGAGAAAGGTACTTTGTCCTTTTCATTGATGATTATAGTAGAATGTCATGTGTTATGGTCATTCACAGGAAACGACAAGTGCTTGACTGCTTGAAAACATATCAGAGAATATTTGAGAATGATACTGGACGAACAATCAAAGTGTTGCGATCTAACAATGGAGGGGAATAAACATCCATTTAGTTTGAGAACTACCTAGAAAAACATGGAACACTGCATGAGGTAGCTACTGTGAGAACCCCACAACAAAATGGAGTTGTTGAACATCGAAATTGACTGGTCAACAATATGGAAAAGAATATGATGATTGAGAGTGGTATCTCTCGCCATTACTGGAAGGAAGCTATTGAAGCTTCAGTGCACATTTAGAATCGAACATGGCTTTATATGGGAGAAACGAAGACACCATATGAATTGTGGCATGGAAGGAAGCCTTTATTGAAATAATTTTGTGTTTTCGGAAGCAAATGTTTCATCTGGAATAAAGAAGGAAATCAAGGGAAGTTTGGTGACAATGCTGATGAAGGAATTTTTCTTGGGTATCTAATGAACAACAAAGCCTACAAGTATTTCAACAAGTGATTCAGAAGGATTATGGAAAGCAGTGATATTAAGATAATTGGAGAGAAAACCACAAATGTTTCAAGGACGTCATAAGATGATGTGATAGAAAGTGAGAAAGAAAGTGAACATGGAGAAAATATAAATGCAGAAATAGAGGAAGCTGTACAAAACACTCAACAATCACATCATGATGTTGACTCAGAAGAAGAATCTGAAGAAGAAACTTTGGCTAGAGAGAATGCAATTGAACCTCACAAGAGAAATCGAAGAGCTTATATTGACCCATAAAACATATTTGGGGACAGGAGTGCACCCACTCAAACAAGGAGGATGAGAAATAACACACAATTTTCATTTCTGTAAGTTGTGGAGCCATCCTCATTTGAAGAAGCTGCAAATTATGAATCTTGGGTGAAATCCATGAATAGAGAGTTAGATCAAATTGACAAGAATCAGACATGGGATCTTTTCCAGAGACCTGAAGGTCACAATTTGATTGGTATAAAATGGATCTTCAAGAACAAGTTTGATGAACATGGATGTGTTATTTGAAACAAGGCTTGACTGGTATGTAAGGCATATTCCCATATTGAAGGTGTTGATGTTGAAGAAGCCTTTTATCCAGTGGATAGACTAGAGTCAATCAGGCTGTTCTTTTCCATGGATCTCCAAAGAGGATATAAGGTATATCAAATGGATGTCAAGAGAACATTATTAAGTGGTGTACTCGAAGAAGAAGTCTACATTGAACAACCAGTGGGTTTTCTTCTTGGTACTGTTGAAAAAAAGGTCTGCAAACTAATGAAAGCACTTTATGGATTGAAACTGGAACCATGGGCATGGTACTCCCAGCTGGACTCTTATCTCAAGAAGATGGAATTCAAAAGAGGAGGAGTAGATCAAAATCTATATGTGAAGAATTATCCAATAGACCAATTCATGGTTCTAGTCTATGTTGATGATATCATATATGGTGGAAGCAGACATAAATCAGTGGATGAATTTTCCAATCACATGAAATCAGAATTTGAAATGTCTATTATTGGGGAGCTCACATATTTCTTGGGGCTGTAGGTGATTCAAAAGAAGGGTTACACTTTCATTTCTCAGAAAAAATATGCAATAGAGATGTTGAAAAAGTTTAATATGCAAGACTAAAAACCAATATCAACTCCAATTGTAGTTGGAACCAAACTTGGAAAGCATGAGGATGGGGCATCTATAGACCCCACTATGTACAGGAGGATAATTGGGAGCCTACTGTACCTGACAGTGACACGACCAGATATTGTCTTTGCAACCTGTCTAGCAGCCCACTTTCAGATTAATCCAAAGGAGGAACATATGACAGTAGTAAAAAGAATCATGAGGTATATTCAAGTTACTCACAGTTGTAGGTTATACTTTGTTGCAGGAAGAGACCGTAAATTATCAGCATTTTCTAATGCTGACCGGGCTGGTGATGTAGTTGACAGAAATTCCACCAGTGGTGGAGAATTCTATATTGGGAATAAATGCATTGTCTGGTTGAGTAATAAATAAGAAAGTACTTCTCTTAGTACTACTGAAGCTGAATATATCTCTGCCACAAAGGCATGCACTCAACTGCTATGGATGAAGCAACAACTAACAAATATTGGTGATGAGGTGAAGCAACCAATGGTTATTTACTGTGATAACAAGAGTGAAATTGATCTTACGAAGAATCCTATTCATAATTATTGTACAAAACATATTGAAATCAGGTATCACTTTATCAAAGAAAAAGTTGATCAAGGAGTGATTAAAATGGACCATATGGGAATTGTTGAGCAAGTGGCAGATATCCTGACCAAGCCACTATCAGCGATAGTATTTGAGAAGCATCGGTTGAACCTTAGTGTTCGGCCACCTCCTAGTTCATAAGGAGGTTACAAAAATACCCTCTCCTCAGTTGTTAATTGTTTTTAATCTATTTATGGATGCAATGTAGGTTTGTGGGGGAGATACTATCCAGGGGGAGTGTGGTTTGAGCTGACCAATTAAAATTTACTGGTCTTTGGGTTTATTGTCAATGGGGGAGAAAGGAATAAAATCAGGCATGTAATGCTTCTGTGACAGTGTAAGAGATTTTTTTGGGCATCTTTGAGACTTCCAAAACACAGGAACCCAATTCAAGCTTCGTATTTTTTTTTCTAAACTGATCATTTCTCACGTAGACTTAGAGAGTTGGCTGAGTTGATTCTTGCGTTTTTGGTTTGCATGTGGATGGTGATATATTGAATTTATTTACTGATTGACAACAAACTCAAAGGGGGAGATTGTTGGAACCATGATCCTCTATGCATGAATTGGAGAATGTTTTTTATTTTTTGTCAATCCTCCGAGGAAGTTCAGAATGTGTGCTAGAAAAGGACTCGTACAGGTCAAGCAGATAACAATATTGAAGGTGGAACTATTTTCCAATGTTTTCCAAATTTCTGGACCTCAAAACCGACAAAAGGGGAAAATAATGCTTTTTAGGAAAGGGACTTGAATGCCAGATATGTGTCGCACAAGTGACTTGCGCGTCGAGAAAGGACTTGCACGCCGATGCTTAGGAGGATTGGAAAGTTGTGCGCCATATGTTTTTTTAGATCAGGACTTCAAAATATGGAAAAGGAAAGAGGGTTGCACAAGTAGTGGTTTGGTCACACAAGTGAGTAGCGCGACAGAGGCTAGGGTGGTTGGAGTTGCCTGCCGGAACTTGCGCGACGAGAGGAGGCTTGCATGCCACCACACATGGTGTCCATTTTGCCTATAAATATAGGACCAACCTCCTCATTTGTAACAAATTTAGAGACTTAGAGAAGTTCAATGCTCCCCTCGCGCAGGTGAAGTGGTCGCGCAAGTGGTGGTGGGTCGCGCAAGTATAAGTTGCACAACATTTTTCTTTTTCATGCCAAAACTGGTTTGGGGGAAAGGAATGTGGGTCGCACAAGTTTGAAGTTGTAGAAGATAGTGTCGCGTAGGTTGTTGAGGTGGACTTGCACACCAGTTATAACTTGCACGACGTCTATGAAACTTGCACGCCGGCTTGGGGAAGCGTGCCAGGTGTTGTTGAAGTATGCCTATCTTTTTGAAGCTACACTAAATCTAGGAGATTGCCCGGTACCCTCAGTGCAAAGTGAGATTCCTCTACTGGTTAGAGTTTGACTTCAACAGAGCATCTACTTACAATAGAGGATGCATTCTTTTGGAATGATGAAGAGACCTTCACGTCTATAAACTGAGTGGAACTTCACCAAAGGTAGTGAGCCAGGGGGAGTCAACAGGAGTGACCCGAGGGAAGCAATGAGCTATACCTGAACCTTTGTAAAGGCAGTGAGCTTGGGACAAAGTGACTGTGCCCGAACCATTGTAATCCACAACTAGTGAAGAATAATGGAATTTGGTACGACCGAAAACTTGTCGCCGTATGCTCCTTGGACATAGCCCTTAGTGGTGAACCAAGTTAAAAGTGCTATGTCATCTCTCTGTATGTTATTGTTTGCTTTCTATTCATATTCATCATACAGGTTTAACAAGTTCCCACCAACATGGGAACAAGATCCAACTCTTTAAAAGAAAAAGTTGTCACCCTGATTCACCTCTCCCCTCTCAGGGTGTCTCAGGGTCCTATAATGAAATGATCATATATGGTGTTATAAATATTAATATTTTTCCTTAAGATATTAATAACAATATTTTAACCATCATAAAGGAGTTTTAAAGGAGTTTGAAGTAAGAAAAACCTGAGGTAAATAAATTCTTAACCCGATTTCCATCCTTTGGGTTAACCTTATACTTCATTTTTTATGTGGTATTTAAATTTTTTGTCTGATGAATTATTATTATATTATTTTTAATTGTGTATATTTACAGATTATATACATATTCCATCCACTCTATGAAGTCTCACTTCAATTATATGATGTTTATAAGGGACTTTTCTCTTAAAAACCTCTTTTAAAATTCTGTTTTACAAAATTCAAAAGCAATGGTTTTATGAAATTATTATTATTTTATGATTGTGTTATGGTTCTTGGGAACTTTTTATAATGAAGTGTGAGACCTATATCACCCTCCAATGCATTGGGTATGTGTATGTTGGAGATCGGTTGTATGGTTACTCCAAGTGTAACTACGATGGTTACACAAATTTTAAAGTAGCTGTGAGGGTTACAAATTATAAGGTATCCAAAAGGGTTACAAGATTATGTAAGTAATTAACCAAGATACCTTTATGGTTCCATTTATGTTCTTATGTTTTGTTGGGATCTTATGGAAATATCATGTTACACAAAGTATATATGGGTGAAAAGTATGCCTTTCGAAAATGTTTTCATACATTACAAGTATTCATGCACTTTCCTAATTTTTATATACCTTACTAAGATTTTTGTTCTCATGCCAAGTTTTAATTGATTTTTACAGGTTATAAGGATGAGTGAGACAAAGAAGGAATCCAAGTAAAATGTTTGAAGAATTGTCAAATGAAATCATGTTATATTTAAAAGTTTTATATTTTGGAAGAACTGAATACTGTTTTTATGGTATCCACTCTATACTAATATGTAATGATATGAATGTATTATATCCCAATCCTATAAAGATATAAACTTGAAAAGATCCTCAATGTTAAAGGACATGACTTCTTAACTAAATTCAAGATTAAGTAATGTAATAAGGCCAGGTCCTTATAGTTAGTATCAAAGGATGGTTTATATAACTTTAGGGGTTAGGATTTTGTTAATATAATACCATAAATGTTTTCTTATTCTATGGTTAATTTGAAATGTTAAAAAATTAAAGATTACAATGTTTCTTTGACTAATATATGTTTGTTCATAATGGTTGTCTATAGAAGAAACAAGGAAGCTGAAGAGGAGAGACACCAACAGAATGACTTCCTTTCTAATCTATAGCCCAGAATTGTCGGTATTGGAAATGATTAGTTTATCATAGTAATGGATCAATAGGCATAGGAAATAAATGGCAGTGTCATCCATTAAAGAGAATGACTAGAGGTACCACAACAGAACATGATGATAGTGGAACATTTTATGTGACAACACCCTCCTGCTTTCAATGGATCTTCTGACCCAGTAGCAGATAAAGGATGTATTGAATCTCTTGAAAACATATTTTATGTTATGGGATGTTCCGATAATAAAAAGGAAAGTCTTTCCATTTATCATTTTGAAGGTGAAGCTGATTAGTGTTGGGATATGTTCAAGAATATTAGGGATAGAGAGGATGTTGATACCTTAAAGTGGGATGAATTTAAAATTATTTTCCTTGAAAAATATTTTCCTAAGGTGGTGACACTTAAGATGGAGAAGCAATTCCTCGAATTAATGAAAAATGAGGAATATTCAGTGGATGTGTATGAAGAGAACTTCACTCGAATGGTGGGGTATGCTCCAAATCTTATTCTGGATCTTGATAGAAAAATCAACCGCTTTTACTCAGGATTGAAGACACAATATTGAAGGGTGTTGGCCTCCCATGAATTCAAACATTATGATAAACTTCTCCAATGTTCTGAGATAGTAGAGATGGAGTTTTCTGATGATCACATGCATTTTGGAAATAGGGAGAAGAAGAGATTTTTATAGAAAGTGATGGGTAAGAATCAACCAAAGAAATTTGATGGTAAGAAAATCCAGTTTCCAGTTTTTGAAAAGTGTGGTAAAAAGCACCCTGAGGAATGTCTTTCCAAAACTAGAAAGTGTTTTGGATGTGGTAAGTTTGGAAATATGGCCTAATATTATAATTAAAATGATTCTAAGACTAATCCTGATAAGAAAACAGTTAAGTGTTTTAAATGTGGTGAGATGGGTCATTATGAAAATGCCTTCCCAAAGAGAGATCTGAATGACACAGAGAAGACAAACTATAATCAGAAAGGTGTAGTGAGATCCTTTAAGACTATGTAATCAAATGTTGGACCATCCAATGAAGTTGTATCAGGTACCTCATTTGTTTACTCAGATTTTTCTAAAATTTTGTTCTCTACAGGGTCTATACATTCCTTCATTTTAGAGAAATTTTCTGGTTAATTGAAAATATCACCTCAACGAATGATACTATAACATATTATTAAAACACCAGCATGAAATATTATAGCAAATAGAAATTATAAGAATAGTTCTATTATGGTCTGTGGAAAGAAATTACCCACAAACTTTGTTGTTTTTCCCCTAGTTGAGTTTGATGTTATTCTAGGAATGGATTGGATTTCTATTTATCATTCTAAGATTGACTGTAGAGTTAAAGAAGTTGTTTTTTATAAAGAGTTTCAGTTTGTATATAATAACAAACCCATAAAATTGATAACAAATCAGGAAGCTAAGAAACTATTAAAAGATAGAAATAAAATTTATCTTTCTTATATTATTGAAAATAGGGGAACTGTTCAGATTAATGATGTTCCAGTGGTAAATGAATACCTTGATGTTTTCTTGATGAGTTACATAGTATCATACCTGATCAAGAAGTCAAATTCACAATTGACTTAGTTTCTAATGCTAAGACAATTTCAAAACCCCCATATTTTATGTCTCAAATATAACTTCTCAAATTGAAAAATTAGTTGTAGGATTTTCTTGATAAAGGCTTCATTCATCCTAGAACTTCACAATGGGGTGATCCTATTTTGTTCGTTAAAAATAAATATATTTCCATGATAATTTTCCTTGATTTTAGAGATTCGAATAACATCACTATTAAAAACAAGTATCCTTTTCCTCATATTAATGACTTTTTTGATTAGCTCTAGGGAGCTCAGTACTTTTCCAAGATTGACTTGAGATCTGGATACCATCAGCTGAAGGTGAATGAGAATGACATCCTGAAAATAGCCTTTCGTACTAGATATGGTCATTATGAATTTGTTGTTATGCCATTTGGATTAGCTAATTCACCTTCTATATTCACGAATCTTATGAATAGAATATTTCATGGGTTCTTGGATAAGTTTTTTTTTGTGTTTATTGATGATAGTTTGTTATTTTCTAAAAATAAATAGGAGTATAAAAAACATATAAGGGTTGTTTTACTAACCTTAAAGAAAAAAAATGTATGGAAAATTCAGAAAGTGTGATTTTTGGTTACAATATATTTTTTTCTTAGGAACATTGTAAATAAATATGTAATAACAATTGATCCTATCAAAACAAAAGTTGTTGATGAATGGCCAAGACCCACAAATGTTACAGAGATTCGATGTTTTATTGGATTAGAAGGTTATTACCAACAGTTTGTTAAAAACTTTGCATGATTATCTATCCCACTAACAAAGTTAACATGAAAAAGGGTTAAATATATTTGGATAGAAGAATATGATGTTTGTTTTTAGAAACTGAAGAAGTGATTAGTGAATGATCTAGTTTTGGCCTTGCCTTCCCAAAATTGTGAGTTTTTCATCTACAATGATGATTCTTTAAAGGGACTTGGTTTTTTTGAAGAAGAATGATCAGGTAATTGATTGTGTATCAATAAAACTAAACCATCATGAGTTAAATGATCCCACACATGATTTGGAATTGGAAGTTGTAGTTTTTTCTTCGAAAATTTGGAGGATTCCTTTATACGGAGCTAAATGTCAAATATATACAGACCATAAAGGCCTGAAGTATATATTACGTCAGAAGGAATTAAACATATGGCAGAGAAGATGGCTTGAACTGATAAAGGATTATGATTTCATGATCAATTACCATCCAGGAAAATCAAACAATGTGGTGGATGAATTGAGTTAGAAACATCATGCATTATTAACCACATTATGTTTGGGACATGATTCCTTGATTAATGATTTGATGAATTTTTTACTATAAGTTGTTGGTGTAGGAAATACCATTTTTTTGTTTCTCTTTTCAGTGCAGTCATCATTATCAAACAGAACTAAACAAGCATAGAAGGAAGACCATGAGCTATAAAAAAATGTAGAATTGGTTAAAATGGGTAAGTTTCCAGAATTTAACCTTGATAAATATTGTGTTTTAAGATTTGGAAAAAGGTTGTGTATTCCTTGTGATTCCCAATTGAAGAAATAATTGTTGTGTGAAGCTCATAGTTCTCCATTTTCAGTTCGTCCTGGAAGTACTAAGATGTATAGAGACCTTCAAGAGTATTACTGGTGGGATGGAATGAAAAGGGATATTGCAGAATTTAGTGTGAAATGTTTGACATGTAAACAGGTTAAAGTAATGAGGTAGTTACCAAAGGGGTTGATTCAGCCTTTTCTAGTTCTAGACTGGAAATGGGAGATTCTATCCATGGAATTTGTGGTGGGACTACCTATAACTTCTCAAGGTAAAAATTCGATTTGGGTTGTTGTTGATCGGTTGAAAAAATCTGCACATTTCCTTTCTATTCGAGATACAATGTCATTGGATTAGCTTTCTTAATTTTACCTCAAATAGATTGTCATGTTACATGGAGTTACTCTTTCCATTGTATCTAACCGGGATCCCAGGTTTACTTGAAACTGTTGGAAGGGCCTTCATAAGTCATTGCGCACAAAATTAGATTTTAGTATATCTTTTCATCCTCAATCAGATGAGCATTCAGAATGAACGATTCAGAATTTGGAGGATATGTTTCAAGATTGTTCAATGAACTACCAGGGAAGTTGGGATGAGCATCTTTCTTTTGTTGAGTTTTCTTATAATAACAATTTTCAATCCAGTATACAAATGGCACCTTTTGAGGAATTGTACGGTAAGTGGTGTCGAACTACATCTTTTTGGGATGATGTTGGTGAAAGAAAGTTGATGGTGCCAGAATTAGTAGAGGAAGTGGATGAGAAAGTAAATATGATACAACAAAACATGAGGACATATTAGAGCAGGTAGAAAAGTTAGGCAGATAATAGAAGGAAAGACTTCTATCTCGAGGTAGGTGACCATGTTTTCCTTAAAATATCTCATTGGAAAAGTGTGATGCATTTTGTTAAGAAAGGAAAGCTAATCCCACAGTTTCTTGATCCTTTTGAAATCCAAGATAAAGTTGGTCCAGTTGTGTACCAAGTAGCTTTGACTCCAAGTTTTTATTAGGTACATAATTTTTTTCATGTTTCTATGTTGAGGAAGTATATGCTATATTCATCTCATGTATTGAGCCTAGAAGCAATTCAGATGGAAGAGAACATTTCTTATGAAGAGAAACCAATTCAGATTCTTGATCGAAGGGAACATGTATTTTGGAATAAGATAATCCACTGGGTTAAAGTTTTGTGGAGAAACCACATGGTTGAAGAAGCAAAATGGGAGTCTGAAAATGCTATGAGGGAAAAATACCCTCACTTGTTTAACAGGTAAATAAAATTGCAGGGACACAATTTCCAGAAGGTGGGGATAATGTAACACCTCATGTTTTTTAAAAATAAATTGAAATGCATGAAACTTTATTTTAAGTAGATATTTATAACTATCCCTTAAACATAATTTTTCTACTTCTATGTTTTGAATTTTAAAAAATAGTCATGTACAATTGTGTTCAGTAAGTTATTTGGAGTCTGAAGGAACCAGCTTGTTTTTTGATGATTAGAAACATACCTTATGAATAGTAATATGAATAGTAATATGATCCTAATGAATAGTAAATTTTATTATTATTTTATTTTCTTAAGGATTTAATATAATGACATATTGATTAATTTTTCCATGTAATATAAAAGCAGTTATAGTTTTAAAATGGTTAATTTTTGATTAAAGTATGATTTTATTTAAAAAGTAAATGAATAATATTTAAAAAAATTACTTTCAAAAAATGGAGTTCAGTTTTTAATTCTACACGTTGAAAAATGGTAAGGGTGATTTTTTGGTATTTTTCTGAAATTCTTGAATTTTTGATGAATAGTGAAATACGGTAAAATACCGTATATTCAAATTATCTGTTAAATACACTATTTATGACATCATAAGTGTTGTAAGATCACTTGGTTAGAACTCACATTCCATTATTACTATTTGTGGATGCATGAATCAAGACTATTCATAGTCTTGAGAAAAAATATTGTAATAATGGTTAAAATAATGAAGAATAGCTCCTCTCTTCCACTATAAATACCACCCTCATTCCCCTCTTCCTCCCACACCTATCAAGTATTTAGCCTTACCTAAGTTTTGCCCAATACACCTCCCAATGATCTTCCCCACGTCCTAGAGCTACTAGTCTCACCAAAAGGCCAAAACCAAAGGCTTAAGAAGGATCTCCAGGGTAAGAGATCAAGAGGTAAATATCCTCTTTTGTTTTCTTTCTTTTCTTCCATTTTATGTTCTTATTTTTAATTTCATTTATATTATGTTGGGATATGTCATTACATATCCCCATTACTACCCATATTATGTAATAATTATGAGAGACCCATTTTCTCTCATCAAAATATTTTATGAAATTTTAAGCAACGCCGTTAGGCTGCTGAATTTTTGTAAGGGATTTCTCAACTTTTATTTTTATTTTAAGTTGATTTATTTTCTTCTTATTTCCTCACCTAACCTTACACAAGAAGAATAAATGATCCATTATCTTACATATTATGGATTTAAACATGTTTATTGAATACTCACCATTAAATTTCCTCTGCTCTCCCACTTATTCAAGAAATTAAAACACCATCCGTGATGTGTCAAATTTCCGACATCGTGGATGATGTGATTTCAATTTCTTTTAATTTCTTCAAGAATGGTCATGAAACACTTTTTTTGGTTGAAAAAGATTATAATTTATGAATTATATCTTATATAAGGTTCTTAAATCATTTTATTCACATGTTATTAATTTACAAAACAAATGAGGTCATTACGATCGATGAATCACCAAAATGACCTAAACAATTACCAATAATGATTTAAATTATTAATCATCATCATGTAAGAATTAAAAATTATAAATGGTATAATTTATGGTTATGTAAATATCTATATACCACTACATTCTAATTTTTGAGTTCTACTTCCAATCGACAAGAGTATCCATCATGAACCGATCATGGAAAACATGTAAAGAACGCACCCAAAACAATGGAAGGAACAAAATACTAATAATTAAAGGGTGAAATGATGTTATGAATTGATCATATAAGGAGTTATAAACATCTATATGTTTCTGTAAGATATTAATAACACTCTTTTAACCATTATACAGGAGGTTTAAATGAGTTTTAAGTAAGACAAACTCGAGGTAAGAGAATTCCCAACCCGATTTCCATTCTTTGGGTTAACCTTATACTTCATTATTTATGTGGTATTTAAATCATTTGTGTGATTAATTATGAATATATTATGTTTAATTTTGTATATTTATAGAGTATATACATATTAAATCCGTTTTATTAAGTTTGACTTCAATTATATGATGTTTATAAGGGAATTTTCTCTTAAAAACCTCTTTTAAAATTCTCTTTTACAAAATTCAAATGCAATGGTTTTATGAAATTATTCTTGTTTTATGATTGTGTTATGGTACTTTGGCATTATTTATGATGAATGTTTAGACATATATATCCCTACAATTCATTGGTTATGTGTAAGTTGGAGGTCAACCATATGGTTACTCCAAGTGTTACTGCCATGGTTACATAAATTGTAAGGTATCCGTGAGGGTTGCAAATTGTAAGGTAGCTGAGAGGGTTACAAGATTATGTAAGTAATAACCCAAGATAATTTTAGGGTCATATTTATGTTCTTATGTTTTTTTGGGATATTGTAGAAATATCATGTAACACAAAGTAAGTATATATGGGTGAAAAGTATGCCTTTCGAAAATGTTTTCATATGTTACAAGTATTCATGGACTTTTCCTTCCTTTTATATCACTTACTGAGTTTTTTGTGCTCATACCATGTTTTAAATGATTTTTACAGGTTATAAGGATGATTAAGACAAATAATAAATCCACTTTAAATGTTTGAAAAATTTTCGTAGAAAATCATGTTATATTTTAAAGTTTTATATTTTAGAAGAAATGAATACTGTTTTTGTGGTATCAACTCTGTATTAATGTATAATGTTATGAATGTATTATGTCCCGATTCTCTAAAGATATAAACTTGAAAGGATACTAAATGTTAAAGGAAGTGATTTCTTTACTAAATTCAAGACTAAGCAATGCAATAAGGTCGGGTCCTTATAGTATATATATATATATATATGTATAATTAGCTACATTTTAAAACTCGGGTACAAATGTTACTAAAATAGTTACGTTTTCCTAAAAATGTTACTAAATTTAAAATGTTTAATTGTATTATGTTATGTTTATATATATATATATAAATACATTTTGGTATTTAAAATTTAATATTCTATATATATATATTATATTAATATATATGTTTATATGTTTATATTTTTATATTTTATGTTTATATATATATATATATATATGTTTTCATATATATATATACACTATATCATATTTATATACATGTTTATATTTTATATTAAATATATATATATTATATATATATATATATATTATATATATGTTTATGTTTTATGTTTATATATTATATATATGTTTATATTTTATGTTTATTTATATATTTATATTATATATATATATATTTATAATATATATATATCTCTGTGTGTGTGTTTATATTATATATATATTTGTTTATATATATATATATGTTCATATATATATATGGATAAATTATATGTTTATATTAATATACATATATACATATATATTTTTATATATAGTACGCGTGAGTGTAAATATATATGTGTATATATACATATATATAGTTATGATTATAATTATAAACTTAGATGCCCCCCGCATGCAGTTGGGGTGGTGGGGAGGGAGGGGTTTGTGGTACAGGTCACGGGGACGAGTCCCCAAGCCTACTTTTTTCTTAGGTTCTTTGTATGCATTGTGTGCTACCGTTGGAAGATTTAACCCACATTTTATAATTATAAACATATATGTATATATATATATAATTAGCCATGTTTTAAAACATTTGTAAAAATACCGCTAAAATAACTGCATTTTCTAAAAAACGTGACTAAATTTAAAATATATGTGTGTTTTTATATATAAATATATGTATATATTTATATATATGTGTGTGTATGTGTTTATATATATATATATGTGTCTATGTTTATATATATTAAGATACACAGATATATATATATATCTAAATATATAATTACATCGATGCGTGGAAACGAGCTATATAAATATATATATTTTTAGTGACACTTTAAAAAATGCTGATAATTTAACATCATTTTCCCCAACATTTTCTAAATTATAGTTTTTATGTAGTGTGTAAGCTAAAAATTGAATAAAAGTGGACATACATGATCAAACCATCCATAAAAACCCACATCAAACAGTAGCTATGATGAAACATGTGAAAAAAATAGATAAAAGAGGTGGTTAGAGATATAACGTGACTTTAATTCAAAGGGAAAAAGAAATCATGGAATATTAAACCACAAAGTAAAAAAAGTACATGAGGTAATATCCCTATTCAAATAGTTCATGGAAAATAAAACTCAAGTGAGATTAAACAGATGCATGAAATAGTCACATCAGATTCAAATTCATATCACAGAAGAATAAAAAACACAACCACAATAGATTAACTAAAGAAATATTTTTTTTCTAGAATAAAAATTTTAAGAAAATATTAAACATAATGAGAATAATAAACTAAAACAACAAGTAATGTATCATGTTTCATCATAAACATATAGAAGCATGAAAATAAAAATAGAAACACTAATAATCAATTATTTTCATTTTTAAATGAATTAAGTCATGTAAAATAAAAAAATCTACACCATTTACAAAAGAAACCAAGGGTTATGTCCTTGTAAAAAATGATATTGAAGTGGGACCATATTTAGTGTACCTAAAAAATAACTAAATTTGGACTAATCTATAGCCTTAGTCTAGATTTTAATTGGGGTTTCATCATTTTGTATCTTATTAACACACAGTATTACACTTTCAATAACTTCTCTAATAAAATGAAGCCTAATAAATTTATTCTTTGACTTAATTATTTGGTTCCGATGATAAGATGGACAAATGGTCAAGAGGGGGTGGATTGGTCACCTTATAAAATTTTAGATACTTATTAGAGTTAAATTTAATTTATAAAGGGGAAAAAATATTAACTCAAGTAATTTAGATCAAAGATATCCTATGTATACTTTTCACATTCTCAATGTGAGAGTATGGAACACACTATTTAAAATACCTTATTTTTAAAGGGGAGTCACAACCCTTCACAACTGAATTTTCACACATGTATTTACAACCCAATACACTATGTTTTCACACCTGGAGACACTGCCCCAAACCTATTTTTTTTTTTCACTCGGAGGCATAATATAGAATATTTCTTTTGAATTGGAGGAAGAACCAACCTTACATTTTTTAGGACTATGGAAAAAAAGAAATCCCCTTCCTTTTAAAAAAATAAGCTACAACCAGACACACCTTTTATGGGATAATATAACCTAACTCTAAGGTCCTTATTTTTAATGAAAAATTATAAACCACTTATCACACACATATAAATAAGATATGTAAATATAGAACCACATAAACCAATTGAATAGTGAAATACTTGAATGTCGAGGTAGTAAGGATCACTTTAATAGAAAAGGTTTAGAATGATGAAGTTTGTCAAAGAATATTGTAGTGATAATCTAAAAAATGAGAAGCATACTAAAATTTGAATATCCTTGATAGTTCCTTTAATAAATTTTTATCGGTTATGTAAAACTATATATGTAGACTTTCTTTATGCACAAAAAGTCTTATGTTGATTGTCGCGTGCATTATAACTTGAATATTTTAACCATTCCATTTCTTATTTCCTAGAAACAATAGTTGCACATGTTAAACCAATGAACCACTTCAATAAAATTCAATGATTATTTACAAGATAACGATATGAATTAATTTATCTATAATTTAAAACAATAATATTCACTTAGGTTGAATTTAAAATACCTTGATATTTTATAAAACAAAACTAATGTACAACTAAGAATGTTAGAACCTTTAAAAAAGCATTGAATATTCTCATAACAATTAATATTAAAGTTCTTTTAATAATCCCTAAAAATAATGTGAGATAGAATCTTCATATTTCAACTAGTTTAAATTTGAATCTCAAAAATTCCAAATATAAAACATGAATATTTATGCATTCGTGTTCCCTTATGGAGGGATGAGGATTGACCCACTAGAGTGTGTGGGTGTGTGTTGTTTGGTTTCATTAAATTTGGTATACATATAATAAATAAATTATAAAAATATATACATAATTAATTATAGAACAAATAATTATAATAGAAAATAAATAAAAACATGTAGTGAATTTTAATAAAAAAAGATTGTCAAAACAGAGAATATTTCGAGTTTTCAAAAAATAAAGTGTTTAACATATGGGCCATTCTATTTATTGTGTATGGTTAATTCTTTTAAATTGTGTAAGATTTTTTTTATTGTTTTCATATGAGTCATTCTATAGTTTGTGAAATTTTCTTTTTATATACTAGTCAATATTCCTAGCATAAGATCCATTCTGACTTGATTATGAGTCATTTTGACTTGCGCATGAGTCATTTGAACGTATAAGATTTTTTTTGAGATAACGAATTTTAAAAAATTTAGAAAAATAAAAAGGTTTAGTAAGAATTTTAAAGTTATTATTCATTTAGTTAATCTTGTTTATAAGGTTCTATAATTGTAAGGTACATACATTTCCCTCATAAGGTTCAGAATAAACCTATATAAATTTTGGACATATAGTCGTATCATTGAGAAAAAATATTATAGGGTCAAGACAACCTCTCATACAGTTTATACAATTAGTTGTAAAGAAAATACACAAATTACTAAATTTTAAACAATTAGTCATAAAGTTTATAAAAACTGACCATAAGGTTGAGATAAAGTCTCAAATTGATTGGAAATTATCTAAGAAATTATTTTATAAGAAACCTAAAAAACGTGAAGACTTAAAAAATATAATAACTACTAGAATAATAAATATAAATCACTTTTCTCTAAAATTATTTCCTCTATAAGTAATACACGCTATAATTCTCATGTTAGGTGGAATAATGTAAGGTTTTTATTGTTTATTGAAAAAGATAAATGTGTTTTGTAATTATCAAATCATGATTTAAATTAAGTGGTAAGGAACTACTCAATAATCTCCCTCTTTTTGATAATTACAAAACTCAATATAATTTTAAAAAATACCCATTATTGAATTTATCCAAAAAATTAAATAATAAACATATATCCCAATTTTTAAATAAAATTTTCAATAAAAAATTTTTCTTTACCATTTTGGAAACTTAGGTATAAACAAACTCAAACTATTTTATTCTCAAATAAAAATCGAAAGCATTACCATTTTTGTGAGTATGTATCAAGGTAGATTTTAATATATTCATTATCTATTAAATCATATTAAAAATTTCAGATTAATTTTAGGCCTCAGATAGTAACTAAATATGGTTTAGAGGGGATGTGGGTGAATAGAACACATTAAAATCTTAAAGAAAAAATTAATTTATTATCAAATTAATTTATTAGAGTTAATTATCATGAACAATAAGTAATAAATTGTAGTTTAAATGATTAATGAACACATGCATTTTTTTATAGTAGTTTAGTCCAATGTGGACCTAATATACTCTTACACCTCTCTACCACTTGAGATAGGCGTTATGCACCAATGATCTAAATTTTGATTGGGAATCATAACCCGTTACAATCTTAAGTTTTCTATAGGATGGAAAATTATAAACTGAATTTTTTGTGGGGAGTCACAACCCTTAAAAATATGACTTTAGACAATTGGAGTCACAACATAAACATTCCTAACTTTAGAATATGAGAGTCACAACTCAATAGAGATAATTAATTTGGGATATAAAATCATAAGCTAATGATAAATTATAGGTGTGGTAGATAAATGAAATTAGAGAAAACTCTATCAGAACCAATAAGTTTTATTCATATAAAACCGATGAATCACATGGATTTGTATTTGAGTTGTGGATCAAAATGTATCATTAAGTTAGTAATAGAATCCGTAGACATTTTCATTTACCTCGAGATTTCATCTATAAAATTAAACAATAATCAGATAGGACTTCATAGATTTTCACAACACTTGGAAATATGAAATTTCACAGTAAAGATTTTGTTCTCAAGATAATCATGGTATATATATATATCACAAGGAATGATAAAACCTCTTGTGAATAGGTTCTAAAAAAACTACATAAGCACAACTATTGAGTAAGGAAATTCAAAATAATAATAAAATTTCTAGGATTATCATTTATATAGAAATATATTTCTAGAGTTATCTTAGATAATATATTCATTTAAAATTCCAAATTATTTATTCAAAAAATGTTTGAATAAATTCAAAATTATCTCCATAATAATAGTTTAATGACTTACCAAACATCTCTCATAATGTTAAATTCTTAATTTCAAAAATTTGAAATTCAAAACATATAAAAACATTCTTTAAGGGATATAAATAGAGTTGTTAGATATAAACCGCAACTTAAATCAAATAAATCAACTCATAATATAAAATTCCAAATATTTGAAATATATTTTCAAGTTTATATACATAACACAACCAAATTTAATCTTTATTTAAATTTGATTAAAATACACTATTTTTTTATGGTTTCAGAATAATTAAATTGAATTAATAGAATCAATAAAATAATTAAAATAACTAAAACAAACATGTTATAAATAGGAAATATTAAAAGAATCATAAAATAGTGGATGATAAAATATTAGGATTTTTACAAAATAAGTAGAGTGTTGGACTAACCGTGAGTTCAGAGTGACTATGAGGAATATACCATATAGGTAATCAATGTATTACCATGAGAGTGCATGCTGTATGGTTGATCTACTTACTATGAAGGGAACTTGCAGCCAAATCCCCTACTGTATGAAGGAGCTCAACCCACCATAAGAAGGAATGTCTTACCATGTGGTTGATTTCTTAGAGTAAGTTGAGTGATGTAAGAGCTATGCAGTCCAGTATACTATGGCATCAAGTGTCATGTATGTTTTTTAATTTCCATATGACTTTACCATACTTCACATAGAATATTAGTTTGAGTTTGGAATGTAGAATTTTAAACTAAAATAAATATAAAAAACATAAGCGACACATTCATATCTATCACAATTCTTATTTATGAATGTTGAGATCCCATTCCATGTGTATATAGAGAGATGTTCTACCTGAGATGCATTTTTGGGGATGTGTACTGAAAATAATTCATGTGCGTGATGTGTTCTATTAACTTGAAAACCGCATGTTGATACTTTTAGGAATCTCACATGGTAGGTCATATAGTCAGTGAGCACTCATGAAGTTGGTGTTATCTCACACTGAAGTCATATTAGATCCATCCTCATGTGACCAGATGATTTTTTAGTCAGTATAGGTTCATTGAGTTTTTTTATATCTAACCAGTGCATGAATTCATAGCAGGTTTAAAGTTGATATTCCTGAATTAAGTCACGATCACATGGTTGATCATCCTTATAACAGGTATAAGAGTGTCTTTCAGTAGATTAAAAAGGCACAATTGATCCAAGTTTATGGGTGGAATATTATGATAGGTTCATACTGTTGAGAAATAAATCTTAAAATATAAACACTAAAAATTAATGAAAAAAAATACAAATTTAATAATAAATAAAATGATTAAAAATCAATCAAGGAATAAGAAAGATTTTATAAGGTGAAATAGTGACCACATAATCCACTAACAACATTAATGTACAAATTGATGCAAGAAAATATAAATATCCATTTAAAAAAATTAATAAACATAAGACAATATATTTAATAAAATATTTTGAGGGATGATACAATTCAAAATATAAACAAACAATAAAATAAACATTAAGCTCTAAAAAACTCCCCAATAATAAAAATAATGAAACTTCCCATAAATATAGGCATTTCGAAAGAAGATTCCAACTAAAAAAGTAAAGAGTAATCATCCCCATTAAATATAACTTCTATCCGTCTTAAAAAAAAATAAAAACTTCCAAACGATGTGGGCATTTTTAAAACTACCATGTGTATAATATAAAAGCCCCATGCTTAAAAAGTGATTAATCCATCTATAAAAGACCTTTAAATCCATAAGGTTACACAAAAACATGTTAATATATTCAAGTAGTTTTATAAAAGTAACTAATCGTGATTAAAAATGGAAGTAAACCAAATAATGAAGTATATTTTCATGCTCACTATCTATAATTATAGATTTATGTACAGGCCATTAAACCATAAAATATATGAAGGTTAAGATTGAATATTAACCATAGCCATCATAATATTAAAAAATTCTAAATTCTAAACTAATTGAGTTAAGACGAAGTGAGATTCTAAAGGTGGAATGATTTTAGCATCCTAGAAGGATGCTCAACTTTGTATGCAAACATGAAAGCCGTAAAAAGGCTCTATAAAATATATTTCTAGCTTCTAATTTAAGCTTCCATTTTTCAAAGTTTATACTTGATTTTATCAAACTTAAATAAATAAAATGGTTTATGAAAAGTATCTACAAGTTGATCATCAGTTGGAATATATTCCAAAAAAATTTCACCTTTTTGAACACAGTATCTAATAAAATTATATCTAAATTATATATGATTTTTTCATGAGTGATGTAGAGGATTATTGAAAGTTGAAATAATGGATGAATTATCACATAAAATAGGTAACTTGTAAAATAAAATATACAAATCAATAAAAATTTTCTTAATATGTAATATTGATTCAAAAAACTTATAGCAGTTATATATTATGTTTATGTAGTAGAAAAATCAACTAAAATTTGTTTTCTATAACACTAAGGAACTACGATTTTTCCTAGAAACTGAAACATACCACTTGTGCTTTTTGTATCGATTTTACATTCACTAAAATCAAAATATTAATATTTTTTAAATTTAAAGTGAGTTATATCAGGATAAAATAAACCAAGGTTTAAATAACCTTTATCATATTTTATGATTCCTTAATATATTTTTAGTGACCTTCCTTAGGGTCACATTAAAATAAAGCACAAGTACAAACTAAAAACATTAAATTTAGCTAATACGTAGTTAAATACAATAAAATACTATTCATACCTCTATAATGTTTACTATCTTATGAATTTTTATATTAATCAACATGAAGTAATCATGGGGATGCTTTAAATTTTTTAATTATATAGTTTAAATATTTCAACAAGTTCATTTGGATAAATTGATTGATTCCATCATTCCTTTGAAATATTTGAAGTCCAAGGGAGAGTTTTAACTATCCCATAGGTCTCTTATCAATTTCACCTCTTATTAATACTAAAAATTCATTAAAAGAATTATCATTTGTGGATACAAAAATAATATCACCAATATAAATTTCAACAATTAAAATTTTACAAGATTTTTTATTTATAAAAAAATAGGATAAATTTTTTCCTTTTATAAAACTATTTTTAAAAAGAAAATTTGATAAACTTTCAAAAAAATCTCTTATATCTTTTTTTGATTCCATAAAGTTATTTAAAAATATTTAAAACATGATTAAGAAAATTTTGATTTTAAAAACTAGGTGGATGTCTAGCATATACTTCCTCAGAATTAAATCTAATTATAAAATCACTTTTTACATCTATTTGAAATAATTTAAATCCATGAAAAGTAGAATATGAAAATAAATTTTTTATAGATTATAACCTTGTAACTAGGGAAAATGTTTCAAAATAATATATCCCTTATTTTTGGAAAAATCCTCATAAACTAACCACGACTTATATCTAAAACCATTTCCAAATTCATCAAATTTATTCCTACAAATCCATTTAGTGCTAATTAATTTTTAATCCTTTGGCAATTCAGATAAATTCTATATATTATACCTTGGAAATTGATTTAATTCCACTTCCATATAAATAATAAAATTTTAATCATCATAGTATTCATCAATGTTCTAGTAAAAAAATCTTAAATGAAAGATAAAAAATAATTTTTTTTTTAAATTAATTTCTCGTTCGAATTCTTGAATAAATACTACCAATAACTTTATATAAATGGTTATATTTATATGTTTAAAAGACTTTTCAAAAGGGTGAATCTCCACCTATCATTTTTATTTTCATTTTGGAGCTTACCCACTCCAAAATTAAAATATTTAAACTCCTTTTCAAGTTGATCAAAGTCATCATTATTTTCTTTCAAGGTATTTCCTTAAAATTTAATAGGTATAGAATATTCAACCACCATAGTTATATTATTATAATATCTATAGTATTTAATAGAGTTTAAGTGAAATAAAAATATACCTTCAATATATTTTATATCAAATTTATATAAGGAATATTTGGGGTTAAGAATATAAGATTTATAACCAAATAATCTAAAATACCTCACTTTTGGTTTTCTTCCTTTCTAAAGTTCATAATATGTATTCTTTAAAATAGGTCATACAATAATTCTATTAAACACATAGAAATATATATTTAAACCTTATTCCAAAAAATATCTTGGTGTTTGAAAATTATTTTGAATGTTTCTATATATTTCTTATAAAGTTATATTTTTCATCTCCACTACACAATTCCGATTTTGTATTTTAGGGGATGAAAAATTATGAGAATAACCATAATCTTCATTTAATTTTTCAAATTATAGATCTAAAAATTATCCAACCCTATCACTTTTAATAGATAAAATTAAAAATCCATTTTCATTTTTAATAAGATCACGATAAGTAGAAAATTTTAAAATTCTTTTTGATTTATGATTTAGAAAATAAATCCATATATACCTGGTAAAATCATAAATATTTACAAAGACATAAATTTTACCACTAAGACTAGTAGTTGATATTGTTACAAATAAATTAATATATATAGGTTTTAAAGGAAATACCTTTTTAATTTCCTTTATAGGTCTGAAATACTTTGTGATGTGTGTATTTCATACAAGAGTCACAAATGAAGGCACTGGACAACTTTAATTTTGGAATTTTTATAAACTTTTAGTATTTGGAAAACTTTTACAGTAGCATAAAGTTATAATGACCAAGCCTCATACTCACTTAAATGTTATATTACTATATAACACTTATACACTTAACATTTTGTCCAGTTAATTCAGTAAAATTTATAGAATTAATATTATCTTTTCGGTTTTCATAAAATATGAAAAATTCATATTTAAAAATTATAAACTTATCATTTTGAAAATTTTCATGCATCACATCATCAAATAATTGTGATATAGTATGAAAATTGTGTTTCAAAACTTCAATATATAATACTTTTAAAATAATAACATATTTTTAAATTATATATTCTTTAAAATTTTGGGAAATACCTTTTGAATTATCACAAATACTAACATCACCAACTTTACATTTTTTGAATGATAAGAGATTTCTAGTATCACCTATCACATGATGAGAAAATCAATATCCATGTACTGGGTTTCCTTTATCAAACTTTTAGGACAGATATCATATAATTCCATATTCAAGAAAATTTTGGTACCCATGTAAATTTGGGTCAAATCAATTTAGAGAAATAATCTTTCCAAACCCACACCGATTTTTTACCTTTATTCAAAGGAATTATAGAGCATAAGGATTTAGAAATAAAGATTTTCTGTGTCTAAGAGATTTTGGAAATATCAAAGAATTATCACTTTCATAATGTCCTTGGATTCCACTTTTAAAACAAGTGGTTATATATACACTACTTTTTGAGACTTAAATAAATAACATATTTTACATTTTTGGTAATTAATTACCATTACTAGGATCAATATTAGATATATTTATTATATTTATTATTACCTTTTAATTATAACTTTACCTTCCCTGAACAAATCTGTGCAGATCTGTCTTTAAACTTACAATTTCATTTTACATATTTTCATTTTCATTAATAACAAATTTAAATTTTATTTCTTCAGCATCACTATTTTTTGAAAGATAATTCTTATGTTTAAGAGTTTATTTTTTGAAAAAACTCTAAATTTGTAGAAAAACTATCATTGGGACTAGAATAAATATTCCTTGACATTTTACTTTCTTCAAGAGTGACCTTATTCTATTTAACACCATTCTTATAATTATTTTTATCTCCTTATATATTTATAAATTTTTTAGTATATCATTATATAATATTTAAATTTTATCATATAAATCATTAAATATATTTTTTAGAATCACACTGAGAAGATTTAGAATCTGATTCACTTACTTGGTTTGATGATTCCATAACAAGTACCTTCCAGAACATCATGGGGAATAATATTACTTTTTTGGTTCTCTTTGTGATCATCAAATGGATAATAATTTATAGGTATACTAGAATATCCTTTATTATTTTTGTAAAATACCTTAGAAACTTTATAAAA
This sequence comes from Viscum album, assembly GCA_963277665.1. Classification (NCBI taxonomy): domain Eukaryota; kingdom Viridiplantae; phylum Streptophyta; class Magnoliopsida; order Santalales; family Viscaceae; genus Viscum; species Viscum album. Next base: position 388,807,570 of record OY728146.1, read on the forward strand.
CTCATTAATTTTATTTCTTTGTAGCCTAAAATCTAAATAATAATTTGAAAAAATCATAGTTTTAAACGAAATGACTTTCTTTTAAGCTCATTCCTCTTAAAAAATATTGTTGACTTCCAAATCTAATTAAAGTAAAGATATAATCAATTCATCAAGAGTATATTATTTAATGTTTTTTACTTTTATATATATCAACCTTATTTTTATTCCATTTCTTAGGTTGATCTCTAAGAACTCTTTCAGTAAGTACACTATTATCCAATGTTTCAGCCAAATAGTTCATAAAATTTATTTTATTAGTAATTCTATGTAACATTTGATTTCATGTATCATATTTACCCATTTTAAAATCTTAATATTCAATTATAATGATATTATTTTTTGTAATTTTAGTCTTATTGGATCCAAAATGTGTGATTTTAAGTATTCTCTAAATTCCATGAATAATTTTGTACGCTGAGATATGATTTAATACATTTTTTCTAACTATAAAACATAAAATATAAAATACCTTGTTGTTTAAGACATATTACATAACAACATAACTAGTGATGGACTCTAGTTTAAGCTAAAGTATAGTCTAAAGTTTGACCATAATAGTTTAGTGTTCTATTCCTAAATGTTTGAGGTAGGCTTCCATCCAAGACTTCTGATATCCATAATCTGTACTGTTGAAAAATAATGATATTTATGGTATCCAACCTTAAATAGATTTTAAACCTACAATATTAGATTGATTTTTTCCTTATACGGTTAAGTCTAGGATATGGTTAGATAAAAATATAAAACAATGCTAATAATCCTTTCAAGGTATAATATTTGATACCTATAGTTTCATCCTGATGATAAGGTGGACAGATAATGGGGGGGGGGGGTGAGAATTGAATTATTTATTAAATTTTAAATACTTATTAGATTTAAGTTAAATTTTTAGAGGAAAATAAATTATAAACACAAGTATTTTTATAGTATTCCAGATCAAAGATATCCAACATATACTCTCTAAACTCTGAACATAAGAATGTGACTCCTACTATTTAAGTGACCGAAATTTTGATCGGGAGTCACAACCCTTTATAACTAACCTTATCACACCTAGATTCATAACCCATCACACTTTATTTTTTTACACATGGAGGCATAAAACATAACCTAAATTTTTCTCACCCAAATGCACAAACTGAAACCTGTCATTATATGTAGGAGAATAACTAAACACACCTTTCTTCAGGGAAATGCACAACCTAAATCCACTCCCTTTTATTGGACCAAGGTGAAACATGACATACCTTTTATAGGGTTCGTATAACATGAGACATAGGACCTTATTGTTAATGAAAAATCATAAACCAAAATCTACACACATAGAAATATGTTAGAGAAATACATCCCCATAGAAACCAGTTGGATAGTGAAAGACTTGAATGTAAAGTTAGTAGGGATCAATTCAGCACAATGGTTCATTATGATAAATTATATCTAAGAGTGTTGCATAGAAACCAACTAATGTGAATAATTAAATAATATTATAATAACTAAAATAATAAAAATAAATCTTATTTTTCAAAATCAATTCCTCTTCAAGCTGTACAAGCTTAAATGTTCCTATTAGAAGCAATAAAGTGAGGTTGTTATCATTTATCGAAACTAAGGACAAAAAAATAAATGTGTTTTTTAATTATATAACATTCTTTAAATGAAGTTTCCAGGATTCACTAAACACTACCATGTAATAATAAATTTTTATATAGATACAAATAAGATTGAGAATATGAGTGAACAATAATACAAAAATTACTTAAATTTAAATCAGATAACAAACCCAAGAGATGCACAACCAAAATGGATTCTTTTACTGCTATTTTCAATATTGAAACTCTGTGGTTAAGTGATACACTACTGATTTCTTATTCAACTTCCAAGATATTGGACTTTTACTTACATTAGAAACATAATCAGTTAAAGATTTTCTGTGATCAATATTTCCATCATTTTCAGAATTAATATATATATTCACAATATAATTATGCTCAATAAATATAGCATAACATATTGAAAGTGATGGAGTAGAATAAATGTACCTTAATATCCACCAAAGGGCATTCTATTGTTGAGTACCTATATTTCCCATGAAATTTATTAATTTATAAATAGAGAAAGAAACATATAGTCTAGTATATATTATGTCATACATTATTCTACCCACAACATTAGAATATGGAATTCTACTCATAAAATTAATATCAGTGGTGATAGTAAGAGAATGAGAAAATTAAAATTTAAAATATTTTTGAAAAAGGGACACTGATAGAATCTAAATAATCAAATATATATATTTTATTGACATTAAGAATATAAGCATCCTAAGAAAAATAAATATTTTTATGTTTTATATCAATTACTATTTCCATACCTAAAATCTAATGGTTTTGAATGTAGTGAATGTACCTATTGGGAAATGGATAACTCATATTTTTTTTTAATTTCAATCAATAATTTATGATGTAATTGTTGATAAACATATTTACCAATTAATTAAATATGATAAAGATTAACAATGAATGAAAAACAAAGAAGAGATGATATTTTTCATGATAAATTTATAATTAGTTTAAATTAATAATTAACTCAGTCTTGGGAATTATTTATCTATAGAATAGGTTGATTATCTAAATTCTATTCAGTTGCACTATCATTGTGCTATGAGGATACATGGAAAAAATACCTCTAGTAGTCATCCACATATTCTCTTTTGATCTCGAAGCATCGCCGATGGTAATCTGGGTTCTAAACAACCATACTAATCATATTGAATTATTCCCATTGTTTGGTACCATGATCCATTCAATTTGTAAGGATCACTTATTTGTTCCATCTGGATTGAGAGGAAGGAGGAATAATTTTACTTCTCCTATTTTTGTGAGAAACCCTAGTGATGCTCTTGGTAGAGAGAAATATTTAGGGGGGATAGGAGAGTTATTTTGCACAAAAAATTCCAAACCCTTAAAAAATGAAATAATGAGGTATATATAGATCAAATTATAGGTTTTGATATTAATTAATTTCACAAAGTCCCTTAATAATATATTAATCCCATAATATACTCCATTCCATGTAAAATAATAATAATATTATTTTATCTCATGACGCATGCTAAATCACAAAAGGATAAGTATTATTTCATAGTTTTGTAAATAAATATTTATCACTAGACCAAAAGATAAATATTCTTATCTTCATAAAATTTTATTAAATTCTCAAATAAATATTTTTAATAAATATCATTCAAACATTGAATAAAAAAATATTTATAATATTCATGATATTGTGAGCATATAATTATTTAAATAATTTCAATAAATAAATTATGAATAAATATTATTCCTTGGTCTATATAATAATATTTATTCCATTTATTAAATTAAAATAGAATTTAACTGATATCAATAAGAAGTCTAGGTGTGTGAACCTCTAGGATTCTTCCTCTGTAGTATAAGTTGGGCTCTATTAAAGTATAATATTATCATTTAGAAACTTATAAAGGTACCCAATAAGAATAAATTAATGTCTCAATGATTAAAAACACATATAAATGCTCCTTGTATAATATAATCCCTTTGCATTGATATCGTATCAATAAATTTTAATACCGACTTCATCAACCTATTTCCATGATATGTATTTATTTGACTTTCTTAAATGAACTCATCAAGACACCTTGGCCATGAAATAAAATGTAACAGTTCCATTTCAGTCAAAGGCTATGATATCAACTTCTATAAATATATAAGGGACAAATCCTTCCTTGACTTATTAATTAATAACATATCACCCATGATGCTCCCAACACACCCGAATTTGTTCTGAATATATGTCATCATGGTTTACGAAAATACATCTATGTATGAAACTCATTATATGAATTAATAATAATTTTAAATTATAAGTAACATTAAACACATTATCATATATTAATATCCAATGACACACACACACACACATATATATATATATAGAATTCTTGTTCATGGTTTTGTCTTCAAAAGCTACTATCTTGGAGACTAACAAATGTGGGATTCATGAGATGAAGTCTCATATGCTTATGAGTTATTTTACATGATGGTATAAATAATCTTTGTACCATCATATGAAGTCATATGACCGTAGGACTAAGTTTAAGAATATCATCCTAACATTTCAAGGTTCTCACCATAGCAGGGTGATAATTATGACCTTTTCAATGTGACAAATACTCTATAATAATTTCACAATATAGTATATAGAATAACAATAAATATGCGATAATAAGTTAATTAATATTCACATATTTTAATATATAAAGGTAATATATTGTAAAAAGTATTTTCTTATAGGAAAAAACTCCAACATATTCCCACTTTTATTAGAGACAAATGCAAATGAGTTATAGTTTTTTATCTCTCATGTTTTCTTCCATGGAAACATTTATTATTGCGAAATAACATCTCTATGAAATACCCATCAAGTGATAATATTTTAAGATTTTGTGTTTTATCCATTGATTTAACCTTGGATCCTTTGTAAGATCCACCACTTCCATGTTATCATTATATAGTGTGATAGGGTCTTTATTAATAGGAACCACATCATGCTCTCAAAAAAAGTTATATGTCCAAATTGCTTCATTAGCTACATAAAAAGGTAAAATATACTTATAATCCACTATAAAATTGATTAACACGGATTTCTTTGAGTTCTTCCATATTATAATATCTTCATTATGAGAGAAGATGTATCTCAATTATAATTTCTAATCATCTTGAATTTTTTATAGACTAGGATTTGTATATACAACAATGACTAGCTCACTATCTTCTTTACAAACTTTGAATATATCCCCATTATGGATAATATAATTAAGAATAGTCTTTAATTCCAACAAATGGAAGTCTCATTATCTAGATTGATATCTACCTACCACACATAAGGAATAAGAAACAGTTAGACTAGTACAGAGCATGATATACATGACTAACCATATCATACATGTTTATGGGATTATTTCTATCACATTTATCTCCTCATGTTTCTAAGGATATATATATTTAGAATGATGAATACTATGTGACATTGATAATAATCCCCTCTTAGATTATTCCACACTGAATATCTTTAGTAACTTGTCAATTCATGTACTTTGACATAGTCCAAGAAGCCTCCTGAATCTATCATGATGGATTTTTATCCCAAGAATATATGTTTATTCACCTAATTATTTAATATAGAATATTTTATTTAACCATGTCATAATAGAATATAATTATTTTATCTCATTTTTTCTATGTAGTATGTTTTCAATATACTCTATTAAGAAAACTATTTCACTCCCACTAGACCACTTGTAGACACAAAGCTCATATCCCATCTTTTTGAAACAAAATTATATTATAGATTAATTATAGAGAATTTTTCATGATCCATATGATTTATTTAATCTTTAAATGGATCTCTATTAATTTTATACCTTATTGGAATTATTTGGAGTCATAAACACTTCTCGTTAGGTCATATATATATCTTCCCGAAGGTTACCATTAAGGAAAGATGTTTTAAGATCCATTTTAAAAATATCATTACATGGTAAGCTATAATGGAAAGTATAACTATGATGGATTTTATCATTGAAACTTGGGAAGATGTTTTATCATTGTTTTCTCCTTAAAATTGTTTAATCCATTTTACAACCAATTCCACTTTATAGGTATCAACTTTACCATCCATGTCAATGTTTTTCATGAATACCCATTTCTAACCAATGGTCTTTATAACCACTAGAGGATCTACCAAAATCAAAAAATGGTTTTGGTACATGGAATCTATTTTAGAATTCATTTCTTCTTTCCAGTTGAAATATTATGTACCACTTATTTCTTATTTATAGGTTATAAGATCATTATTATCAACTAATAATGAGTCACCATATTTGGTGATTGTAAAACTATAATTTTCAGTTTCTATAACCACACTTGAACTCCTACAAAGTACTTTTTTCTTTAGAATATCCTCTTCTACAAGGATTTATGGAATATGTTCATGTGTCAACTCATGTGTATCTTGAGCCATGATTTAATTTAATTTAATATCGTTACCTCTATCTCTATTTTACATATGATCCATTTTAAGAAAGAAAGGAGTTCTGTTAACCAAAACATTTTTATCTGAGGGGTTATATAGGTAATATACTTTAGTTTCCTTTGGATATCATATAAAGATACATTTAGTGCCTCAATATACAAGTTTGTTTCCATAATTCACCTTAACAAACTCTTTGTAACCCCACACTAATATGTGTGATAATACAAGTTTACTTCCACAATAAATATGATGTGGAAGGATATTTTACACTTTATTTGGAACTTAATTGAGAATGTGTATTACTTTTTTAATTCATATCCCCAAAATGATAATGAAATTCCTTCATGAATCATCATTAATCTAACCATTTATATAAATTCATGGTTCCTCATTTCACTTACACTATAACAATATGATATATAATGAGGTGTGTGTTGATTTCATATCCCAAACTCCCATATATAATCAATGGATACTTGGTTTACATATTCTCCACCACATTCTGAGTGAATTTTATTTATCTTATTATTAATATAGTTCTAAATTTCATTATTATATTCCTTGAATTTATCAAGGGAATATGACTTATTCTTTATTATGTAGACATATCTATATATACTAAAGTCACTAGTAAAAGTTACGCAGTATGAGTATCCACCCCTTGATTCAACTGGAAATGATCCACTAACATCAGTAATAACTAATTCAATAATCCATGTGTTTCTTTTATATTTTTCACTAAATGGTGAGTTTTTCATTTTACCTTGGAAAAAATCTTGACATATTCTAAGTGGTTTTAGTTTAAAAGAATCTAAATATCTATCTTTTATAATTTATTTAATTTTTTTTCTTTTATATGACCTAAATAGAGATTCCTCCACTGGGTGTGATATGAGTGAGGAGAACTTGATAAATTATTGATTTTCACTACTTGGTTTGTGTAATTATACACATAAATACTGACATTTAAGTGTTCCTTACCATAATATATGATATATTTATAAAATAATAAATATTTATTCCCAATTTTGAATATAAATCAATCCAAATTAAGACCAAAAATAGAAATAATTTTTTTTGGTAATAGGGAAAACATAATAAAAATTATTTAGAATGATGATCATTCTAGTCAGAAAGGTGAGTTGGGATTCTCAAAAAGTTATTATGGTGATCTTGGATCTATTAGTGGATCATAGATTGAGCTCACCACATGAAACTTTTCTAAATCTTCTTGGTTCAAGTAATTGGATTCAAATGTTATAACCAAAATCTATATCTAATATAAAAATTATAGAAATAAATAAATTTTACCTGATAATAAACACACCTGAAACTTCCCCTTGATTCTTTTCCATAGTTTAGTTTTTCTTCTAGTGGCCCTTCTTAACACATGAAAATAGACAACATCCCACTCCCTTGTTTTACCTTTAATCCTATGGTTCTTTGTATAGAATTGAGAAGAATATTTATACTTAGAGTTTTTATTAGAGATCTTAAATTATAATTTCCTCATATTAACCATAATGACATAATTCATTTCATGCTTTGAATCCTTATCAACTTGTAGAAGCAGAGTGTTACGATATGTGAGAGACTTATCAATAGTGTTCATGTTATAATTCAAAAAAATCCTGATAATCTTTGAGTGAGTGTGGAAATAGTGATATCAATGCATAATTTCTTAGGTATTTTAAAACCTAAAACTTTTAGACACTCAATTTAGCTAATGAGTTTCACTACATGAGGTCAATCCGATGCACCTTCTCCATGTTTTCCCATGAGGAGTGCCTTGGAGATCTCAAACTATTCTTTTCCATCTCTCTCCTAATAAAGATTTCAAATATTTCTAAGCATGCTATAAGCATGCAAGTTCTCATGTGAATTCATGATTTCTCTAGACATGGATGATAACATCAAATACTGAACATCAAGTGCATCATTAAAGTGACTTTAATAGATAGTAAACTCCTCATCAATCACATATTTAGTAGGCATATAATGGATTATAGATTATAGCACATAAATATTTTGTTCATGGCATATTATAATTTACAAGAGCCCGTAACATTACTCGAAGTTACTTTTTGTAAGGATATTGTATTTCTCTAGAATTGATTATAGCCATAACATGGTTTATGGAATTTTCATTTTAATGAAATAATATAAAATTATATTATAAATAATTTAATTGATTACCAATTATTTGAGTCAAAAAAGTTTTACTTTTATTATCATTTCAAACTCTTTTATCATTTATAAATATCCTTCACTACTAGAATCACAATTTTCTTTCATGACAACATTCTTGTGGTAAAAATATATATTTCTATTCTCATAACCCAAACAATTTCCATATAAATTATAAGAAAGGTTTTAGGTAGGTGGACTTTCCAATTATAATGTTTTAACTCATTGATCCTTTGAGTAGACTCCCCAAAATTGAAATAATGATTCATATTTCCTAAAAGATTTCCTCCAAATTTTTATTGAATAAACTATGACCAATACCCTCAGTAGAAGTTTGGTTAAGCTAGACCATTATCCTTGTTAATATTTTTTGATAATTAAAAGTGTACCCAATTATGGAATTAACCACACTTTAACTATGAGAGAATATTAACTAAAATGATAGAAGGATTAGTCTTTCTTAATATTTTATTGAGGTATTGTTTTATTCTGTGAATTTTTTGGTTTAATAATTTTATATTACATGTGTATATTAAGAGGATTTTACTTAAGTGGATAACCATTTATTGTTTGAATATTTACACATAATCCTTTTATTATTTATTCCTTCTATTCATGATTGTTATTTAATTAATTTATTTATATGATCGCAAAATAATATCCATAAAATATAATAAATAACCATGAAAAATAAAAAATAAATATGTAGCATGATAATTAGATTTATCTATAGGTTTATTTATTAAGAAGACAATAAAAAAACCATTAACCCTTGGAAAAAAGCTATACGAGATGATATTCGTTCAAGTTGCACCATTCTACTTCTATTTTATATATCACTTTGGTTTATTTCACCTCATCTACATCTTGAAAAAAATTAAATCTCCTAGGATATATATATTACATATGCTTTACTCACTAATAAGAGAGGAGAACCAGTGGAGTGGTTTAACGAGGTTTATATAAAATAAACCATGGACATACAATTTCTTGCATAATAAAATGATGGGATGACACCCAAATCATCATTTTAATTAAATAATAATAATTTATAAAATACATGGAATAAATAAATTAAAATAAATCCAATCTATAACACCCCGACCTTCCACGGTACGTTTCTCTTTGAATAATACAGTAGCGTGTGTTGTACGCAACTTTGAGTTCTAACACACACCACGACCAAACAAAGTAGCCGTTATGAATAGTAATACCTACTTTTTAAAATTTTAGAAATTTTATCTCTCAAAATGGACTTCATTTTTGGATTCGGAGTATCGAATTTATCCTAAGGTGAAATTTTGGTACTTTTCGGATAACTTTAATATTTTGATGAATAGTGAAAATTACTAAATTTTAATTAAAAACAACTTTTTTAATTAAAATAATTAATAGTGATAAATTATGAATTTGAGTGGTTTTAAAGTATAATTAGAATATATTTTTACCATTTTATCCAATGGTGTTCATTATAATTAATTTCACTTTGAAATTGGACATAAACAATTGTCAATCTTTTGATATATATTGTTTTCTTAAAAACAAGCTATTTGTTGTGACAGTGAGAATTATTTATAAAATTAATTAATGAAACTTATATGTTTGGAATTTTATAAAATAGACATAATTTTTGAATTCATAATATCAATTATAGCTTAGGGTAAAATTTTGGCATTGTTCTGAAAAACTTCAATTTTTGATGAATAGTGAAACTACTAAGTGGTAGTTAAAAAAACTAAATTTTTCATAAAACTTAATTTTACCGATTCTGTGATTGGAATTTAGAAAATCCGAGAGACACGGTTAATATCAAGGAGTAAAATGTGGTTCAATGAGATGAAAATAATTTTTGGTGATTAATAACTTCTTTACTTTTATTTACCACGGTTAAAAGTAAATAGGCTCATTAAGGGTAAAAATGATATTAATATTACCCTAAAACTTGTACTAATTCTATTGGAAAAGTGTATCTCGGCCAAAAACAACCTTAGGAATAAAATATTATCATTTAGGTCCACTTGGAGTAGATTAGGACATTTATTATTATTTAATTCAAAGAAGAGTTAAAAGAGTTAAAATCAAAGTTTATTTACTATTTTTTTTAATATAGGGTTATACATAAGATAAATTAGATTGTAAATATTCATTAGAAAGATAAAATTATTTCATACATAATTATATTTTATTTATAATTTTTAGACATTAAATAATTTAATTTATTTATGACACAATGATAATGCAGTAATTACCAAATTAATGAAAAATTAGAATAATTGATATTATAAATACACAAATAAATATAATTTGAAATTTTTTTGTGTTAAAATAATTTTATAGGTTAATATGACATGTTAGGATTGATTTAAGTAACTTTTTTAGAATTAATCATTCTGTTATTATTTTTAAAAAAATCAATTATTGAATACTGTCAAAATTGACCTAAAAGAGTTTTTAAAACAAATATTATATTATCAATTGATATTAATTCCTAAAAATCTAAGGTTTGTCCAAGAGACTTATATAATGATATTTTTATCATTAATTGACCACTTGGGGGTCTCTTGGATGTATATAGTAAGATTATTAACCATATAATACAAAACTACAAAGAGACATTGTAAAAGTGAATCTAATTAACTAAGAGTTAATACTTAAATATAAGGTTAATATAATGACCCAAACCTATATAAATTCTATTGGTTGAGTGGTTTTCGACCCATACCCACCTTAAACTTTAAATAATCCACTTTGGATCCATTAGAAACCGAATATGAATTTATTATAAAATAATATTTCTAACTTTTCCAAAGGTGCCCCTCACCCCTCTTATAAAAGGGCACTCTCCCTTCTCATTAACTCACACCTTCAAAGCCTTTTGGTTCGGCAAAAATCTGCCCAAATACTCTCTAAACCTCCCTCAATTCATTATAGAGGCATTACTTTAGTCATAAATCCAACCTATGAGCCCTTTTGATCAAATCAAAAGAAAGAACCCGAAGAAGAGGTAACGATTTCACCACCCTTTTCCAAGTTCCTTTCTTCTTCCACTTCTTCCTTATTTGTTATTACCATTCTAAAATAATAACTCCAGTATCTTATATATACTGTGATTTTATTATAAATATGGTACCACCATATTCAGTATTCTATCTATCCTTTGAATAACATGTCACCATACGTGCGTACGTACGGCTTACCGTCTCCACGTCGTGGTGTAATTGTTATTCAATAAATTATTATTTGGATGGGTATAATAATGATGTGTAACTCATGTAAATAATAAATATGACATGATAAGGATTCATTATATATGATATAACATCCAATTATATATTATTTTAATATCAAAAGAATGATATTGTCCTTCATGCGTACGTAAGGACTACCGTCTCCACGAACGCGATAAGATTCATTCTCCATCGTATCCATTAAATTATAATTCTCATTTGATGATTAATAATAGTATCTAAGGACTTGATATCATTCTGGATATTATTAATATACAAACTATCCTTGACAAACACAACTTACATAACAAAACATATAAAATAAAACGAGTAAGTTAACACCCGAAACAACGATAATACTAAGATATTATTAACAAATCAATGTTAAAAGATCATATATGATATCATATTAATGTATGTGATTATTTTATAATTTAATAACAATTATTTCACCATTATACAAGATTTTAACCTACCCAACCAAGGAAAAGTTCAAGGTAAAGGGTTTTCATCTCACTACTTATTTCCGTGAGATTCATTCCATATTTCCACTATTACCTTTTCTGTTGTATATATACTGCCCATAATTGTATTCTTTGTGTAATACACTTTAATTTATGTGTATTTACATATTCATTGTATGGTACCTCTTTCATGGGTTGTATGTTTTGTATGTTACCAAATTGGTAAGGGTTTATTTTGCAATCTCTTCATTATCCGAGGTTGTTTATATGTAATATTCTACTGGGATCTCTTTATCATCCACATCCATATTTCTTAAAAATGAATTTCAAAACATTTTTACTATTTACTAGAATATGGGTTAAAGTAATTTATACCCTTGTTTTAATTTTTATAAGAGGTTTATAAAGGAATCTTTCCGTCGTTTTCCAAACAAGGTCCTTTTTAACCTTTTCGACAGAATTAAGGAAAGAATGTTTTTTTAACTTATACGGCAGGTACGACTATTTTCCGCCGTTATAAAATTGTCGAAGCTTACTTTAAAATCTTATAAGAATATTTTCAAAGAAAATGTTTTATTTTATAAATATATGGATCTTAAATGATTTAAAAATAAAAAGAGATATTTCTCTAAAAAGAGTTTTGATTTCATCTATGTCAACATCCTTTGATGGATTTTACGCTTATTTGAAGTTGATTTATTATGATACAAAACTTATATATTGTATTAAAGGTTTTGTGATATGTTTGACTGTGGATGTGTTATTTTTATACCATTCATGGTTTATGGATGAAGTATTTACATTTTGTATGCTAGTTTTAAAACGAATGTTTATGTAATGTTTAAACCTTTTCATATGGGAATGCATTGGACTTAATATGTGACGGGTGGAGCCCGCTATAGCTCCTAGATGCATGGGTAGGTCTCATGAGAAAAACAAGTTTCTTGGCCCAAGGCCTTGACAAAATCTTATTTGTAGTCTTGGCACGAGGCCTTGGTTATGTGGTTATGATAGTCTGGCATTATGCATTACATCATTATGAAAGTGGTTAATGATATTGCATGTGATTGTTTGATTAGTAGAATATCCATGTGAAAAATTAAATGGAATTATTTCATTTTATTTCTGCCATATTATGCTGAATTTCAAGTTTAAAAGGCTTTTGTTTTAGTTTTATACATTGCCTTAAATGTTTATGCTTATTTTTGAAAGTTTCCGCTGTATTTCTTACCCTTACTGAGCATAAGCCAAGGGAATAATGGCGTTCATAAAGATTATTTATGTTGTTTTGTACGTCTTAAAGTGCAAATTTGACTTTCATGTATGTGATCTATTTTTCCGAGACTGCTAAACTGATCGGTCCTTCGGGACTTGATTCCTTGTAATCGTGCCAATGTATTAAAATAATGCACTGAATCTGGGTAACTGGGGTTGGGGCGTTACACAATCTATACACAGGGTCGGTCAATCTCATGACCATCCTTGCATGCAACAAATATATGTTTAATAAATAGACATTCATTTTAATTATTCTTAATTACGATAAAAAATTATTGTATTAATTTATTAATTCATTTATCTTAATATCCATATAACCGTTCCTTGAGATTAAAATCCCTTATAATTTTATATAAATTAAATAATTTAATATTATTTGAAGTTAATTATGTGTGTGGTGTGTATATAGAGGCAATATGGTGTGTACCTATTCGAACAATCCAGCTTAGTCCTTAGCGTGTACTGTGCAATCACATGAAATATATCAAACATGAAAATGTTAAGTAATTACATGTAGTGTCTTGTTAATTATTGAAACATGAACACTTGTAAGTTATGCAGCATGTAATGCATTTAATTCGCATGGATTAGATGGTGTGTAATGACCATACATTATATATAGATAAAAAACCTTACATAAAAACTAATTAAAAAGTTGATATATATAAAATATCTCATATGATGTGTACTATACATGAGTGAAAAACATACACATGTTGACTTGGTTTAATGAATTAATTAATCAATTTTACTTTTCCCTGTAAATAATGGGATTCACGATGTGTAAAAGCCAACTACAAACCATTTTTGTTGCTTCTCTATTTATCCACGATACATTCTATGGAATGAGAATTTATATTGATGATGGAAATCAATTTGGTACACAATGTTTACTCCAAATATATGTTATGTGGCCATTGCGTTTCATGGTTCTCAGTCACACATTTCATGTATTAATACTCTATGCGTCTTTTAATATGAGTTTTTCATTACAAAAAAACCAGTGTCAAAATGATATGTATGCTTGTTACATGGAATGTAGTGTGTAAAAAAATGATCCGACCTATTCATGTCAACGCGCGTAATATAAATATGTTTTGTATTTATCCACATGACCAACCATTTATTTACAACTTGGTCCTGGTCTAGTGAATATAGGTATACAAACCACACCTCTAAGAACCATGTTGTATAGTCCCAAGTTTTCAATCCATAAATCTCAGCACCTATGGATGGGTTCTTCAGATATTATTCATATATTATCTACCTATTTTTGGTTATATGAGTGATAATTTAGAATAATAATATGTGATCTCAATGTTTTGATTTAATGAATGGTTTTTATTTAAATTAAAAACTAACATTTATGTGTAAATAAATAAATGTTTAATAAATAATTAAAAATTTAAATGAGAAAACTTTGATACCACTTGAAGGTTCTGAACATAGTGGAAGTTCCTATTGAACCATGAACAAATTGTATTTTTTAGTTTTAATGAATAATATGTGATGTACATAATGATAAACATCATGACTAATGAATTAAATCCAATAAAGGTTGAAAAATACTGTTAAAACCAAGAAGGAAGGGTCATTTTCATGTTAAATTTATAATTAAATAATTATTTGTAATTATTTATTCAAATAGTTGGTTGATCATTTTAATTATATTTGGCTATGACATCATTGTGTTATAAGGATCTAAGGATATAATCCCTCTAGCCTTGATCCACACATACACGTTTGATATCGAATCATCACCAATGGTACTTAAGGTGCTAGTGTGGTGATGGAGATTATCTTAGGTCAATCTATTTGGTCACTACCATGATCCCTTTAATTTGGAAGGACAATCTCTTGGTCTCTCTAACTTTAGAATAAGGTGGAATAATGTCACTTTTCTAATTGTTGGGACAAACCCTAGTGATATTCTCTGCAGAGAGAAATATATAGGGAAGAGAGGAGAGGTGTTGTGAAAAAACAATT
Organism: Viscum album; assembly: GCA_963277665.1. NCBI lineage: Eukaryota > Viridiplantae > Streptophyta > Magnoliopsida > Santalales > Viscaceae > Viscum > Viscum album. Next base: position 388,822,826 of record OY728146.1, read on the forward strand.
CCAACCCCTTCCCAAATGACTTAATGAGATATATATTGATCCAATACTAGAGTTTAATATTAATTAATTTAACAAATATTTTAATTATATATTAATCCTATAATAAACCCCATGCTATGAAAAATAATAATAATATTATTTTATCTCACGGTGTGCACTAACTCACACAATGATAAATATTATTTTATAGTCTCGTAAATAAATATTTATCACCAAATGAAAAGCACAGTCTTCTCATGATCCTCAAATTTCATTGAATTTTCTAACAAATATTTTAAATAAATATTATTCATTCACTTAATAAATCAATATTTATAATATTCATAGTCTTGGGAATAATATTTATTTTAATATTTTTGATAAATAAAATTTAAATAAATATAGTTTCCTGATCTATAAAATAATATTAATTCCAATAATTAAATTCATATAGAATTTAATTGAGAATAATGGAGACAATTGGTGTGTGACCCTCTAGGAATCTTCCTCTCCGGCATTAGACAGTTTTACCTAAAATCCAGTAGTATCTTCTATCTATACATAAAATCACCCAAGATAAAGAAGTTAATGTCTTAATAATGACAACCACTTATACAAGTTCACTATATAATATAATCCATTTGTCTCAATATCTCATCAATAAGGTTATATACTCCTATCATCATCCTATATTCTTGATATATATTTATTTGAATTCCCAAAATAAACTCATCAATACACCTTCAACATAGAATTTAATGCAAAAGTTCCATTTCAATCAAAGGTTTGAGTTATAAAATTCTATAAAGATTAAGAGAAAATTACTTCCTCAAATTATTCATTAAAAACATAACACTCATGATACACTTAACATACCAAACTTCAATGTGAAAATATGGTGTGATAGTTTGCAACAATACATATATGATCACAAATCATGACATTCATTAATAATAATCATAAAAAACACATATTTTTAGAGACAAATATCCAGTGAAATGTAATCATATGAAATTCCTATGGGTAGGTATGTCATCATAATATTCGATCTTGGTGATTACAAGGCATGAACTTAATGTGATGAAGTCTCATCCACTTATGATTATTCTCACATGATAGTCTTCATCATATATATCCCATCAGATAATATCACTATACCATTAGAATAAGTTTAAGAATATATTTATAGCATTTCATGGTTCCCATCATAGTGAGGAAATGATTATAACCTTTTCAATGCGATATACCCTCTAAAACATTATCTCATTATATTTACATAAAAGAAAAATCAATATATGATAATAAGTTAATTAATATTCACATATTTTAATATCTATGGGTCATCTAAAGTACAAATTAGTTGGTTTTAGGACACCATCACAGAAAAATGTACTCAGTATAACCAAGATCCTTCATTTCAAATACTTATTTTAATACTAAAAATCAGTTGAATGTTACTATAAATAAGTATCATATCTTTTTTTAAGAATCTAGAATACTTATAGTGGAAAACACATAGAAAATGATAAATAATTCAAGGAACTTGATGAACTACAAATGATGAAAAAAATAATGATTATGAACGATGAATAATGCAAGTCTATTAGTACCTCTTCTCTAACACCTAAAATACCAAAAGTGATTTATTGATATTTTGGAGTATTTTTTAATTGTTATTATGATCAATAGATAATGAAAAATGTTGCTTGGTGCCTCCATGATAGCACTAAAAATACTAATTGAAAAATTCAAATACTCATGGAGCATTTGTTGGTATCACTAGATAATTTCTATTTTTCATTCTTTAATACAATGAAAATATGACAATAAAAGAAAATTAATTGATCAAAAATTAGAATAATAATAAAGATGAGGTAATTATTATTTTAAATTAATTATAAATTACTTGTGAAAAAAATCCTCTCTAGGAATAATCTAGGGCTTGTTCATGAAGATCAATGGGTTTTATCCATGAAAACTAATGAAAAAAATTATTGTGCACATGCTCGACTACTTTTATTTTTCCTTGAGACCTTAAAGTGGTATAAAAGTGGGAATATAATAATTTATAAATAGTTATTATTTGGTTGATCGATTTAAAATCTAGTTAGAAAAATTCATTCATATTATTAATCCTAAATCCAAGATAATGTATTTTTTTTAGGTTTATAAGACTCAGAATAGACTAATAATAAATAAATAATGCATGAAGATCCAATCTGGAGGTACTGATGAATCTATTTGAATTAAATTATTTCTTAGCGTGTAATTGAGAAGTACATGTTGTGTACCCTTGGTCAACCGAACACCCAATCATGGGTAGAAATCTTTTTGGAACTTCATGTGGGTATTATAACATGGAATGTAAAGAAATATATTATATAATATTTATATATTTAAACAAATAAATATGAAAAGATAAAAATGATTTAATTATTTTATTATAGGAAATTAAATATAAACTCAACATATTTAATCCCGGATAAAATAATTTATTAGTTTAATATCATCATCTTACATTATGAAAAGGATTATTATTATAGCATTGAAGAACACTATTAATCATACACATATAATCAAAAAAGAAGATAAATATTATCAAGAAAAGTGATAATGGAAGATGAATATTTATATTATAACCCCCTCCCACAAAAGGTACCTCTCCAGGGACGACAATGAAAGAAGAGAGATAATGACTATTGATTACCACCTTTAGTAGGTCCCGAGTTGACGACAAGCACTGAGGGAATAAAAATATTACATTTGGGTGGAATTAACCTCTATAATAATATAATATTGGGATATAGGATAAACAACCACAAAGAAACTCTAGAACATAATATAAATGTAAACCCCAAACCATTCCAAAATGCATAAACAATGTCAACAAATACAAATAAAAGTCTCTAAGTAAATACCAAAATACATTCCTATAGAATAGACTTAATATAAAATCCAAATCCTAAGATAGTAATGTCCATACTGGTCCCCATAATGCTCCTTCAAACCTGAAACAATTTTAGATATATAGGGTGATAAAAAAAATGTATACTTAGTAGAATTATACCCAAGATCTCTAGTGAACATTTGAAAAGATCATACTAATGTTCTAGTGACCGAACAATAGGACTAACATGAACCAAAATAGGTCATCTAACCAATCCAAACCTCACTATGACATGGTCACTAAATCATGCATACAATATAGTAAGATAGTATTAAAAGAATACAATTAATTGGATCCCCATTACCACTTCAACATTGATTTAATGCTCTTATTCCCTAATATCAAATGTCCCACGCTCCCATCCCTTCCATACATATTTTATCACACATCCAATCATCTATGATGTGGGTCTAGATGCATCCCAACCTACCCCACCCTCACAAGGTCTAGCATATAGTACTAGCATCAATCATCATCACATCACATCCTCATCACATGACATCACAACCAATTCACATAATCAGGGTAGTAGGGTACCGTGAATGTGAAGGACATCAACCTCATTCCCTCTTCCTACCATGAATAACGCCCACCACATATCACACCCTCATCACCACTAGATAATATCTAACGCCAACCCATATCATAATAGTGTAATCATAAACATCAACCTTTATCATCACTACTTCTGAAGGATGATTGGGGAAGATTGGGTAGCTTAACATCTAAATCACTCATAACCTGGCTATTGGAAAAAACACCCAAAACCCAAAAAATTTGGGCATTGGTAAATTCATCCAACTCATATGGGGTACATGATAGATTGATAAAACACAATACCTAACCTATGGGTTCATATAAAATAAACTAGAATACACCACATCACCACCCCTACACATTAATATATAGAGATCAAGGATCCATGTAACATTCCTCTCATTCTTATTGGCTTGAGTTGAGGTGGAATTGCTACTAGGCCTTTGGAAACACCCCCAAGATGCAAAAGGCTGGAGATAAATTCTAAGGGATTTAATATAATTAGGGTATTATTTTTAATTTGAAAACAAAAACAACCATGACTAAGAATACCATAACCAGAACCACTAAATGATACATGATAACAATGTAATACAACTCAATTTAATACCAAAATATAACAATACCAAACTACACCATATCCAATATCAGAGTACCAAAGTAGAAGACTAAACCACAAATCCCTACATAATCCATGCTCTAACTCTAAAATCCATACCCAAGTATCATGAATCATCACTAAAGAAATGGGATACTTTTCCTTTAGTTGTGTCCCAATAAAAAATATCTATAAAAGAACCAATGTTCCAAAGTTGGGGGTGAGTAATGAAACTTAGTAGGTTTTTCCCAAATTAATTATCCACCCATTCTAATAGTATTGAACATGTTATGAAATTTATAGGAAAAATTTTATATAAAACACTTTAAAACATTTTAACAGTTTATATCAAAGATAAGAAGTTCCACACCAAAAAAATTTTCTAACCAAAAATGTTTTCAAGGAAGGACACAGAAAAACTCTTAAATTTTTTTTCTAAAATCCAATTTTTTCATAACCCATTCCATTACACATATCCAAACCTCTAACCATGCATAAAACCATAGACCACCCTATACTCGCAAGTGGTGATTCATCATTTTACCATGCCATCTCTTGGTAAACTATTTTGATGGGGGAAAGTCCATAACCTTATCCATACCACTTTTGATGGGGGAAAATTCATACCCGTATCTTTCCCATTTTTGTGGGGGAAATTTTATACCCTTACCCATCATAATTTTTATGGGGAAAACTTCATACCCTTATCTATCCCATATGTATATGACAGGATGAAAACCATTAATGTTAAAAACCATGAAAAACCAATCATTTCAATATATTTCAATAAGACATTTCATTTATTGAAAATATTTCTATAAAAACATTACCCTTAATAAAAAAAAATCCATATCTTAAAAAATCATTTTAAAATCATGAAGCAAAGCACTTTTTATAAAAACCAATTTCTAAAATTTTACAAAACATCACTAAAGAAGAGTTCTACCAATATTTTCACAACAATTTCAAAACTAAATACAATAAATTTAAACAATTTGAAACTATAGAATAATGTTATGATAATGGGAGTTGAGGGTGAAGCCACCTACCACATAAACTATAGTGAAAATGAATAATGACACAAATTATTTAACAAAAACCGGTTAAATATCAAAAAACCCACCTTAGATTTTGTTCCCTAAAATTTCCATAGCCAAATACCCTCATGATTAGAATCAAATAACATAAATCTATCCCAAAATGACTACATATATGAATCCAAGAGAGATAATAGGAATTTATCTATGAAAAAATAATAATAATATATACTTACCCAGCAATCCAACCTTTACACACCATGATTTTCCAACAGATCACCCCCAGATCGAAGGGAAGAGTCACCACAACCTTTGGGATGACAAAAAACTGAGTTAGGGTTATCAAAGAGGAAAAATGAGTGGTTTATAGGTAATACCTAGTGAGATCCACAATTTAAGGATTTAATTTTTAATTTTACACCATTTAGGAATACGGTTAAGAAAATCATTCAAAAACTGTGCCCCAACCACTGCCACCGAACACCATTTGCACAACTGTCTCACACGGTTAGAAAAACTACGTGCCAACCATGTTTACCCCACTATTCAAATGTTCATGGTTACTCTTGGGAGGACACACTATTTGTTCAAATCATGTGCCTAACTATATGCCTACCTAGTAGCCTCTGTCTCACTTTACACAGTTTTCTAAAATAGTTTCAAAATTTCTACTAACCGTGCTAAAACCATGCACCTCTATAATAGCCCCAAAACATTTCAACATTTCACAAAACCCCCCAAAATTAACCCATACAATTTACATAATTAAAATACTTTCTATTTCCTATCCACAACCCATACTAGCACATATATCAATGTAGCATCTGATTCTAGGTCAATGTGATCCCATCGAGTCACATGGTCAGGATCAGACTGATACTTTTTCAATTGAGATACATGAAATACATTACGAATTGAATTGAACCATGGTGGAAATTCCAACCAGTATGCCACCTTCAAAACCTATTAAAGTATCTCAAAAGGGACTATGTAACAATGAGATAACTTTCCCAACTTCCCAAAAATGATGATTCCCAAGCCTTGGAGAGATTCTCAAGAACACATGATCACTCACCTCGAAAGACAATGATCATTGACGACGATCCCGATATTATTTTTGATGACTATGATATAGAGACCCGACCCCAGAGATCCTGGAGCCGGTGCCCCCTGAACATGATGTGTGCTTTAGACATAAAACGAGCACTGATAAATTACACATCATGTCCCATACAGAGGATCGTGTGCGGTTCGGGTTCTGGGAAACCGTCAACTTCAAAAGCGATTCATCTTTTAACAACTGATACCTGAAAAATTTAAATCAAAATGTAGGGTGAGCATTTAAAACGCTCAGTAAGGGGTATATATATAAAAGAATAGTTTAACTCTTCGAAAACCATTCATTTTAAAAACATTTTTCTTAAGGAACTGTAAAACACAATATCAGAAATGCTCAATCAATATGAAACAAATGTATCATTTTCTCAGAAGAGTTGTAACTACGACCCGTAAATTCCTTAAGAATAATATTGACAGTCGAGAATAATGCGGAAGTAATCAGAGTTGCGCAAGGAGGGAACAACTTAAATTTTATATGCTGACTGTGATTATACCAAAAGAAAAACACAAATCATGGTCTGACTTATATTAGTGAAATATGAATTTTATGTAAGGGCAGTGGTCGTAAGAGGATAGGTACATTATCTAATAAAAAAATTGATACATAACTTGAACATGTGGCCACACATCTAACTTAGACAATCATGAACATATCACCAAGGTCCATCCCCAAGGTGTCATTAAAATTGTAATCTCTAGTGGTTACATCATTACCCACTGCAATGGGGCGCTATCTGGGCGCACCCTTAAAATTGTAATCTCTAGTGGTTACATCATTACCCAATGCAATGGGGTGCTATCAGGGCGCACCCTTAAAATTTGTCTTTGTTATTATGTGATCCACATCTTTCATAATATGTTTTATCAACCTGTATATTCAATATATCCCATACCACCTTGAATATCTCATTCGTTTTCACTTTACCCAAGGTGTCCCATACCACTTTGGGAATATGATTTCTTAGTTCATTTAGGGATATGTCATTAGTACGCATTTTGTTAAATAATAATAAGAGTAATGAGACACCATACCCCTTTTTTTATACATGAAATGGTAGATGATATTTGCAAAATAGGTTGACAGCTAAACAAAGGCATACATAGTTCCATAAAACACTCCTTTTACAAAAGCTCGTTATTAAAGTATATAGAATGATAATAAATGATGATTCTTTCTTTTTGAATGGAAGCTTAAATTCTTAAGGAAGCACTTGCGATCAAATACGATGACTAAAGCCCCTACATATGGTAAAACATAACCTGATTAATCTGCACATTCACCAAAATTTTAAAAAGAAAGAAAAGGGGTTTTATACTAAATAAATAAGGACAGTGAAAATTTCATGAGTGCTGAAGGAATCTTAATTTATTTAGTTAAGGAACATAAACAGTAACAGGATTTAATATTTGGGAAGTTATAAATACAAAAATATGTAATCACTTTGTTAAAAAAAATGAAAACATATCATAATCATACCTAAGCTCGTGGCCTAGATTGCATCCAAAATAGCATTCAAGAAACATGCATTCATCTCCTAAAATCATAACTGCCTCGTTTTGAAAAGGAGATGAATATTTATAAACATGTAGAAATATGTAGTCATATATGTATATAAGGTTCACAAAATGATATATGTTATGCATTGGTTCTATGTATAACCAGAGAAATATATCAACATGTCAGAATACGTAGTGATACATATATATATAGTTCACATAAATGATTCATGTTAAGATTTGGGTCCATATGCAACCAAAAGTATAAAAACATGTAGGAATATGTGGTTATATATATGTAAGGTTCACACAAACGATACAAATTATGCATCAGTTACATATGCAACCTCAACATCCATGTATCATCCAGTATATCCTCCACATAATCTTGGAAATAAAATCGAAGGGGGTTTGGGCACTATATCTTTTATTCATTTATTTTTTTAGAAATATATCAAACCGTATATACAACACATATAAAAAGTTTGTTTCAGGTTTATATCTATATTTTTTTTTGGGAAACAGGAGACGTCAAACATGAGAAAATATATATACATCCTTTTTAACACGGTGGAAAACGCCATTGACAGTATTACAACCCGGGGGTTGGCGTTATAAACATAAATATATAAGCAGTATATAGAAATATAGGTTTCATCAAACGAAGAAAAGAAAAGAAGAAACATGGAAATACCCTTACCTGCTTGAGGAGGGAGCCTGGAATGGTGGTGAGCTTGCTGGATTGCTGGGAGATCAAGGGTGAGAAAGAGGAGGAGGATCCGTCGTGAGTTCATGAGGTGTGAGGGTTTAAGTATAGCCCCGGTGAAAGAAGGGTGTCTCGGCCCATGGGTAGGCCGTCATGGGAGAAGGAAGAAGGCACAATGAGCTAGGAGGGGGAGTGTTCGGGGGTCAGTAGTGCAGTGCAAAGGGAGGGGCCTAGCGTCCTTGGTGCAGGCCTACAGGTGCAGGACCCCGATGCTGGGAAGAAGACGACGGGGTGACGCGGTAAGGGAAGGAATGGTCCGGATTGAAGATGGAAAGATCGTGCGGCTGAGGGAGAAGCAGGAAACAGATTAAACATTTTAAAAGGGATGGAGGGCCATGATTGAATCTCCGATGAGATCGGATGGCTACAGAGAAGCAGGGAGTTCGTGCGGTTAAAAACGGGCTGGACGGCTGAGATCGACGCGGGAGTTGATCGGACGGTCCCGGTCGCAGGGAGCTCGTCCCACATCGAAACAGAAGGATTTTGAGGCGTGATATAAATAACAAGCCATTCGGGGAGCGGTGCAATAACACAAACACACACGCACACGGGGCCTTACACACGGGTCCCCCCCGCGGGCCTTGGCCTAACCTCACGTAGCGCGAGCCGCGACCTTATACACGGGCCCGCACGCGACCTGGGTAACCTATGCTTGGCCCACCCCGAGCCTCTGGTCTGGATGACTCTCTACATGCGCATGCGCACCTGGGGACCCGATGGCGGTACCTTAGGTCCCTAGGGGGTCTCGGCCGTGGCCTTGAGGGCTTGTCCCATAAGGGATGCCCTTGGCTTGGCCGGGTCCCACATAAATTTTTATAAAAAAATTAGTTTTATTATATACTTAGCTCAAATTAGGGTGAAATGTTTGTAGGAATTGAGTAAAAACAAATAGTTTTAACTTAAAATCTTAAAACCAATTTCTAGTTTAGATAAAATATTTTAACTCTTGATATAGTTTTTAAAAGATATACCTTTTGTATAATACTATTATAATCATTAGTATATTTAAAATACTCTACTATTTGTTTTATAAAAATTCTTTTAAAGATCAAAAGTTTCCCAAAAATTACATATTTTAAGTGATCAAAAGATATAATAATAACCGAATTCCCTCAAAACATATTCTTCATAAAAAGAAAACCAAGTTTTCAACTACCTAGGTAATCATCGGGATTTTGTAAAAACGAGGAGACTTACTTCTAAGAATACTCTTTTTATTTTAAAATGAAGAATCTTTTATGAAAGAATGTTTTAAGAATAAAGTTTATGAGGGAATAAAAACCGAGTTCTCTTTTGAAGTAAACTTTATTAATGGAAACACAACGGTCGTTTTGAAAACCCAACAGATATATAAATATAACGGTCATAACTCAAAGAAATAATATAAATATAGGGGTGTGGGGTACTTCTTAAAACATAACACTTGAACCGGAAGGATGGCTCTCCTCATACCATTGGCGTTGAGCATGTGTGCCGTGGCCCTGGCTGTTATACTTTTCACGCTGATGGACCCTGAAGATGAGGATTATCCGATTTCTCGAGTTGTGGTTCTCAGTAGTCTTGCTGTGGCTGTGTTAGGTCTTGTGCATGGTGTTTTCAACTAGTTGGGTCTCGTTGTAAAGTAATGTTTTAATATATATCAGTTTACCTTATTCTACATGTTTTATTTTATCTCTAATTCCTTATTAGCAAAACGAAAAAAAAGAGACATCATTAAATGCATAACACTTCTTACTTAAACCAGTTCATAAAACATGGGGCGTCACATTATCCCCCCTTTAGAAAATTGCATCCTTGCAATTTATTTCACAACACTACAAGGTTCAGTAAAGTTCCTACCACCTCCACCAACGAATAGGATCAACAGGTGCATTTAGAGGGATCCCCATAGCGAAGGTCACCTCTTCCAGCTCCCTAATCCACATACACCTAAGAAAGGAGGGATTGCACTTATGTTCCGAGCCTTCAGGCCTCCAGAGGGAAGCTCGAACAGTACAAAGTTCTGAAATGTCTTTGCTGACCAATGTACAAAGAACTTGCCGAATTATGTCTCGGTCGAGGATATCAAAGCCATAGATATGGTCAAACAGGCTAAAGCTGAGAAGTTGGAGCATATAAGCTGCATAAAGATTTCCCTCTAACGCAGCCTCCTGGAATTTCACTCTGGCCATGAAGTTTCGGCCTAGGGTAAAACATAGAAAGATCCCTTCATGGTAGCTTCCTCATCGTTCACGTCCGGCTAGCTGAGCAGAGCCAATGCGGTAATAGATGGAGGCATTCCCCTGGTAGGTTCGGAGAATCTCCAGACCGTTTGTTATCTCAAACCATTTCTTGCACGTTCTTCGCAAATTTGCGAAGGGGTCATACTCGTCCTCACACGTTTTGATCGCAATAATTTCCAAAATTTCGGTGGGAAGAGATAACAGGTGGGTTTGTCCTTCTATCTGAAAGTTTTAAGACAAGATTTCAATCACTTGAAAATCATTCAAAGACAGAAATAAAGTAAGACAAGGAAGGGTAAAGACAACATTTCAATAAACATACGTTTATTATTAATAGTGCTTGAGTTTCCCTTACTCATTGACTAAACGAACTCCACAGAGAGAAGCAAAACTCCCTAACACCTCGAACCAAACACAGGCCAAGCATTCAGGAAAAAACTCATGAGGACACCTATGACGTCTTATGAGTCTAGCATGGGGGGCATGAAGTTGAGAGACATCTTCATACTCTTGTCGTCTGCAAGACAGTCAGGTGGACTCATATTCTAACCTTCCGAAGTGCAATAAATGACCCCAGAAGCCATAGTTTAAAATCTGACAAAGGTAGGCTGCTCGGAGGTCCCCGTCAGCAGCAGCTTCTTGAAAGGGGTTATCAAGCATAGTTCCAAAGCTCTCACCAGCCGTGAAAATCCGGAAAAGTCCCTCATGGTACCTTCCCCGACGTGCATAGGAGGGAAATTGGGTCATCATCATAAAGAGGTAATCCAATCCCAACCCTTGGTGTAGGATAAGCACTCGAGGTGAGTTGGATACATTGTAAAGGTGTTTGCATGTAATGCGGATATGGGCATAGTTTAAAAAGTCCTCACGGCTTGCTAAAGACACAATGGACTCTAGGGCCTCTGTGGGGAGAGATAAGATATTTGTGCCTTCGTTTTCCTTCTGAAATTTAAGAAAACCCAGTTTTTAATAAAATTTAAATACATATACATATATATTTTTTTTTCAGTTTCTGGCTTTCCAGAGTTATCCAAACCGAACCTCTGATACCAACTATAGAGACCCGACCCTAGAGATCCTGGAGCCGGTGCCCCTTGAACATGATGTGTGCTTTAAATATAAAACAACCACTGATAAATTACACATCATGTCCCATATAGAGGATCATGTGCGGTTCGGGTTCTGGGAAACCGTCAACTTCAGAAGCGATTCATCTTTTAACAACTGATACATGAAAAATTTAAATCAAAATGTAGGGTGAGCATTTAAAACGCTCAGTAAGGGGTATATATATAAAAGAACAGTTTAACTCTTCGAAAACCATTCATTTTAAAAACATTTTTCTTAAGGAACTGTAAAACACAATATCAGAAATGCTCAATCAATATGAAACAAATGTATCATTTTCTCATAAGAGTTGTAACTATGACCCATAAATTCCTTAAGAATAATATTGAAAGTTGAGAATAATGCAGAAGTAATCAGAGTTGCGCAAGGAGGGAACAAATTAAATTTTATATGCTGACTGTGATTATACCAAAAGAAAAACACAAATCATGGTCCAACTTATATTAGTGAAATATGAACTTTATGTAAGGGCAGTGGTCGTAAGAGGATAGGTACATTATCTTAAAAAAAACTTGATACATAACTTGAACATGTGGCCACACATCTAACTTAGACAATCATGAACATATCACCAAGGTCCATCCCCAAGGTGTCATTAAAATTGTAATCTCTAGTAGTTACATCATTACCCACTGTAATGGGGCGCTATCTGGGCGCACCCTTAAAATTGTAATCTCTAGTGGTTACATCATTACCTAATGCAATGGGGTGCTATCAGGGAGCACCCTTAAAATTTATCTTTGTTATTATGTGAGCCACATTGTTCATAATCTGTTTTATCAACCTGTATTTTCAAGATTTCCCATACCACCTTGAATATCTCATTCGTTTTCACTTTACCCAAGGTGTCCCATACCACTTTGGGTAATTTGATTTCTTAGTTCATTTAGGGATATGTCATTAGTACACATTTTGTTAGATAATAATAAGAGTAATGAGACACCATACCCCTTTTTTTTATACATGAAATGGTAGATGATATTTGCAAAATAGGTTGACAGCTAAACAAAGGCATAAATAGTTCCATAAAACACTCCTTTTACAAAAGCTCATTATTAAAGTATATAGAATGATAATAAATGATGATTCTTTCTTTTTAAATGGAATATTAAATTCTTAAGGAAGCACTTGCGATCAAATATGATGACTAAAGCCCCTACATATGGTAAAACATAACCTGATTAATCTGCACATTCACCAAAATTGTAAAAAGAAAGAAAAGGGGTTTTATACTAAATAAATAAGGCCAGTGAAAATTTCATGAGTGCTGAAGGACTCTTAATTTATTTAGTTAAGGAACATAAATAGTAAGAGGGTTTAATATTTGGGAAGTTATAAATACAAAAATATGTAATCACTTTGTTTTAAAAAAAAGAAAACATATCATAATTATACCTAAGCTCGTGGCCTAGATTGCATCCAAAATAGAATTCAAGAAACATGCATTCATATCCTAAAATCATAACTGCCTCGTTTTGAAAAGGAGAGGAACATTTATAAACATGTAGAAATATGTAGTCATATATGTATATAAGGTTCACAAAATGATATATGTTATGCATTGGTTCTATGTATAACCAGAGAAATATATCAACATGTCAGAATATGTAGTGATACATATATATATAGTTCACATAAATGATTCATGTTAAGCTTTGGGTCCATATGCAACCAAAAGTATAAAAACATGTAGGAATATGTGGTTATATATATGTAAGGTTCACACAAACGATACAAATTATGCATCGGTTACATATGCAACCTCAACATCCATGTATCATCCAGTATATCCTCCACATAATCTTGGAAATAAAATCGAAGGGGGTTTGGGTGCTATATCTTTTATTCATGTTTTTTTAGAAATATATCAACCCGTATATACAACACATATAAAAAGTTTGTTTTAGGTTTATATTTATATATTTTTTTTTGTGAAACAGGAGACGTCAAACATGAGAAAATATATATACATCCTTTGTAACACGGTGGAAAACGCCATTGATAGTATTACAACCCGGGGGTTTGCGTTATAAACATAAATATATAAGAAGTATATAGAAATATAGGTTTCATCAAACGAAGAAAAGAAAAGAAGAAACATGGAAATACCCTTACCTGCTTGAGGAGGGAGCCTGGAACGGTGGTGAGATTGCTGGATTGCTGGGAGATCAAGGGTGAGAAAGAGGTGGAGGAGCCGTCATGAGTTCATGAGGTGTGAGGGTTTAAGTACAACCTCGGTGCAATAAGGGTGTCTCAGCCCATGGGTAGGCCGTCGTGGGAGAAGGACGAAGGCACAGTGAGCTAGGAGGGGGAGTGTTCGGGGGTCAGCGGTGCAGTGCGAAGGGAGGGGCCTGGCGTCCTTGGTGAAGGCCTACAGGTGCAGGACCCCGATGCTGGGAAGAAGACGACGGGGCGACGCGGTAAGGGAAGGAATGGTCCGGATTGAAGATGGCGAGATCGTGCGGCTGAGGGAGAAGCAGGAAACAGATTAAACATTTTAAAAGGGATGGAGGTCCATGATTGAATCTCCGATGAGATCGGATGGCTACAGAGAAGCAGGGAGGTCGCGCGGTTAAAAACGGGCAGGACGACTGAGATCGACGCGGGATTTGATCGGACGGTCCCGGTCGTAGGGAGATCATCCCACATCGAAACGGAAGGATTTTGAGGCACGATATAAATAACAAGCCATTCGGGGAGCGGTGCAATAGCACAAACACAAACGCACACGGGGCCTTACACACGGGTCCCCCCTCGCGGGCCTTGGCCCAACCTCACGCAGCGCGAGCCGCGACCTTATACACGGGCCCGCACACGACCTGGGTAACCTATGCTCGGCCCACCCCAAGCCTCTGGTCTGGCTGACTCTCTACATGCGCATGCGCACCTGGGGACCCGATGGCGGTACCTTAGGTCCCTAGGGGGTCTCGGCCGTGGCCTTGAGGGCTTGTCCCATAAGGGATGCCCTTGGCTTGGCCGGGTCCCACATAAATTTTTATAAAAAAATTAGTTTTATTATATACTTAGCTAAAATTAGGGTGAAATGTTTGTAGAAATTGAGTAAAAAAAATAGTTTTAACTTAAAATCATAAAACAAATTTCTAGTTTAGATAAAATATTTTAACTCTTGATATAGTTTTTAAAAGATATACCTTTTGTATAATACTATTATAATCATTAGTATATTTAAAATAGTCTACTATTTGTTTTATAAAAATTCTTTTAAAGATCAAAAGTTTCCCAAAAATTACATATTTTAAGAGATCAAAAGATATAATTATTACGAATTCCCTTAAAACATATTCTTCATAAAAAGAAAACCAAGTTTTCAACTACCTAGGTAATCATAGGGATTTTGTAAAAACAAGGAGACTTACTTCTAAGAATACTCTTTTTATTTTAAAACGAAGAATATTTTATGAAAGAATGTTTTAAGAATAAAGTTTATGAGGGAATAAAAACCTAGTTCTCTTTTGAAGTAAACTTTATTAATGGAAACACAACGGTCGTTTTGAAAACCCAATGGATATATAAATATAACGGTCATAACTCAAAGAACTAATATAAATACAGGGGTGTGGGGTACTTCTTAAAACAGAACACTTTAACCGAAAGGATGGCTCTCCTCATACCATTGGCGTTGATCATGTGTGCCGTGGCCCTGGCTGTTATACTTTTCACGCTGATGGACCCTGAAGATGAGGATTATCCAATTGCTCGAGTTGTGGTTCTCAGTAGTCTTGCTGTGGCTGTGTTAGGTCTTGTGCATGGTGTTTTCAACTAGTTGGGTCTCGTTGTAAAGTAATGTTTTAATATATATCAGTTTACCTTATTCTCCATGTTTTATTTTATCTCTAATTCCTTATTAGCAAAATGAAAAAAAAGAGACGTCATTAAATGCATAACACTTCTTACTTAAACCAGTTCATAAAACCTGGGGCTTCACATATGATCTATCTCCATTATCTTTCTAATCAACTTAATATTATCTATTATCTCTGAAAAAGGATAAGTCAAATAGTGAAGACTCATTTGTCTCCAATAAAAAAGTGAATAATGACAAGGATTACCATAAAATGCTTAAAAAGGATCCATATGTATTGAGGCATGATAAATGTTCATATATGATAAATCTACTAATGATACATTCTCTTCCCATGATCCACCAAAATCCATTACATGGGGAAAAATAATGTATTCCAATGTTTGTATCATTATTTCAGATTTTCCATCCATATAAGGATGATATTCCACACTCATGGTAAACTAATTCTTAGGTTATTACTACAAGGATTTTCAGAAACATGATGTAAACCTCAAATCTCGGTCTGATACTATTGAAACTATTATTCCTTGTATCTTTACCGCTTATTGGATATATATTTTAGACAAGTCCTCCACCATATGTGATTCACGAATAAGGATGAAATGATTCGACTTTGTGGGACGATCCTCTATCACCCATATGGAATCATGTTTTTG
Source organism: Viscum album (assembly GCA_963277665.1). Taxonomy (NCBI): domain Eukaryota; kingdom Viridiplantae; phylum Streptophyta; class Magnoliopsida; order Santalales; family Viscaceae; genus Viscum; species Viscum album. The sequence goes on from OY728146.1 coordinate 388,839,138, forward strand.
TACTGTCTTTGGAAGACCTGTTACAAAATCTATGTCTATCTACTCACATTTAAAAATTGGAATAGATAAATACAATAGCATATCTTCTGGTCAATGAAACGTTTTCTTAACCTACTGATATGAGAGGTATTTGGAAAAAAACTTAGCCACCTTCCTTTTCATGACAACCCACTAAAACTTTTCTTTTAGTTCCTTATACATTTTATGTATTCCAAGATAAACAACCCATCTTGAATGGTGGTATGCATGAAGAAGTTGTTCCTAAAAATAAAAAGGTATGACCATACAAACTTAAAACCACAAAAGAGAAATCCCATTTAGTTTCCATCCATCAATGATCTCCCCACCATTGATTTTTTACGTCATTAAAACACATTCTCAATCGGATGTCTATGCCTATTTAACCATCTTAACCAAATAAAGAACCAAAGAAACTGGAAATAAAACAACTATACTACCTCGATCTAAACAATAAAAGTACACGCCATCTATCACCGATATCAACTACCACTGATCTAAAGCCTCTTTTTCTAACTGGCTATATGAATATCTAATTAATGCATCCACAACTAAATTTACTTTACTCGATGTATACATCAAGTCAAATTAAAATATTTAGAGATACTCCATCAATCTTATTTGTATCAGATTCAAATATCTCTATGATAAAATACGTTTCAAGCTATTATAATCTGTAAACACTGTAAATTTATCACCAAAGAGGTAATGATGCCAAGTCTTCGAAGCACGGACTACAAAATATAACTGAAATCATGTGTTTGGTAGTTCTTCTCATGAAATTGTAACTATCATGAATCATAAGAAGTAACATGATCTACATACATTAGTACACAACCCAACCCATATCTCAAAGCATCATAATAAACTGCATACCCTTATCTTGATTCTGGAAAAATCAATATTGGTGATGGCATAATGTGGACTTTTATCTATTCAAAAACTTTTGAAAATTTTCATTCTATTGAAATGGAGCATTTTTCCTTTTCAAATATATCATTGGTAAATCTAGTCATGAAAAATCATGAAAAAAGTGTCAGTAATAACCATCTAATCCAAGGAAGATGCGCATCGCAAAGACATTATTTGGAAGTTTCCAAGAGATAAAAACCTATATATTTTATGGATACATAGATAAACCACTTGCAGAGAGAAAATGAGATACAAAATATACCTAATCTATCCAAAAATCACACTTTTATAATTTTGAATACAAACGATGATCCCGTAAGATACCCAACACAGTCGCCATGTGTTTCTCATGCTCAATCCGAGTCCTTAAATACACCATTATGTCATCCAAAAAAAACTAACACAAAATAATACAGATATATTTGAAATATTAGATTAATAAAATCCATAAATACTACTAGTGAATTTTTAGGACCAAAAGGCATTAATAAGTACTCATAATGACTATATATACTCCTAAAATCTCTCTTTGAAATATCCTATTTTCGAAACCGTAATTGGTGATATCTTGATCACAATTAAACCATAATGAACCACTAAGATACACTAAATTAATAAAAATGATCATCAATGTGTGGAAGTGGATACCAATTATTTATCATAACTTGGTAAAGCTTATGATAATCCACACACAACTGAAGAGTTCTATCTGAATTTTTGAAAAAAAGGATCGGTTATTCCTAGAGAGTCATGCTAGGACAAATGAACCCTTTACCTTCCAGATCTTCAAAAAACACTTTCAATTACATTAATTATATTGGTTCCATTATATAATAAGGAAGGTAAATAGGGATGGTCCTATGAAGGAGGTTAATCGTAAACTCTAATTATATTATGGGTGGAAACCTGGAGAAATTTTCAACGAAAACATATTGAAACTAATAAAGATCTACATAAAACCACCTTTATTGATCTCTTCCATATATGACAAATTCAAAGATTCCAACTAGTATAATACCATTCAAACTACTAGTTCAAAAAAGCTTATTTCAGTTACCTTTAGATCGTGATCTCCTTTAAATATATGCTTGACACCACCATCAATCGTAAAACTAACCATTGCCATATAAAAATTAATGTGATTATTGAATGTTGTCAACCAATATATACCCAAGATTATTTTATATAAATCCATATTAACAATAATGAAATCCTATATCAACTTAGCTCCATTGATATTTATAGAATATGATTTACCCATAAAGGATCAACATTCTCTTTGAACAGGAGGAGTTTGAAGTTTAAAAATAGAAGGCATCATCTCAATATGAAAACCCATTAAATCAACAACACAATAAGAAATAAATGAATGAAATGCACCCATATTAAACAAAGATTTAATAAGGTTAGAATTCAAAATAATAATACCTCTCACAATTGATGTTCTAAATTGACCATCCACAATAACATGCTCTGCTCTATATAACTGATTTCTCACTACACTTTTTCTTTATTTCCCTGTTGAGATTTACCTTGTCTGGGAGTCATGGTATCCCTAGAATCACCCTGGGTAGCTCAGTTTTTCTGATGAGAGATATTTTTCTACCCTCATCCTATCGAAACATATGAGGTCTGTGAAACAAGATACGTGTCCTAAACACCCGACCTCAGAGCATTGTGTTAATAGAACTGAAGATTCCCTATTTGATTTCAATTATGGAATTGTCTAGGTGGTGCCGCACAATATCACTTTATGTCATCAAACTATCCATATTGGAAACATCCAACTTTACTCTTGGTATTATGAGAAAGATATACTAATCTACCAGTTTATTTTAAGTCATCACAGTACCTTGGAAATAGGTTTCCCTCTTCTACATGTTCCTATAATTAGAGTTCCCACTATTTCCTATAGGTAACAACATGATCCCAACACCTATAGCTCCTGATCTTTCCATTTATTCCACAATTTTTATATTTACCATCTCTGTATAATCCTTTATATAAGGAATATAATTCTTCGAGTGAATCTCTTACCTTAGCCTCGATTCAAAAAATTTGTGCCTTCGAGGATGCACCAGTAGAAAATTTGGGTGAGAGGAGGATTAAATTCATAAATTTAGTAGTATAACATATCACCAAGATATTCTTCTTCTTAAAGATGAAATAGTATGTTTTTCTGGTAATTATCAACATGTGAGGATATTATTTCTTGTTAAAAATTCTTAAATATACTCACATACATTACCTTGGACTAATTTAGACTGAACAACTAAATCCTACCATTTTCATTAAAGATCCTCCAACATATACGTTGATAACTTGACTTTCAGATCTACTGGTGTGCTAATGAAATTTAAGATTTGATTCATCCTATTCACCCACCCCTCTTCCTTCTCTATTTCAGAATCACTCTGAAAGATAAGTGGATTCTACTTCTAGAACTGAACAGAATGATCCACTTGTCTTGGTTCATCCCTTATGTTCCCTCTGTCCACAACCTTAAATTCTTGGACATAACTTTGAACCTATTGTTATTTTACTTGTGGATCAAGTGCAACCACATTCTTAGCATTCCATTCCAATTGGTTTCTATGATGCCTACCTAGTTCCATTTTCTATAAACACAACAAAATTCCACAAGTCTCACTCTCTAGTAATTAAAGTCTTAAAAATTTCAAATTTAAAATATCAAAACTATCAAAACATGGATTTACCAAACTTCCACACTTTCCATTTTCAACCTATTTTTAAAAAGTACCCATTATTTTGAAAATTGCACTATTTTCAAAATTCCTATGTCATGTCATTTTCAAAATCTGTGATTTGAAAATAATTTTAACATTTTTCAAAAATATTTGAAAATAATTTCAAAATTTTCCAAAAACAAAAACGTTTTCTCTCAATCATAAATCATTACTCAAAAATGAAATATGAACTCTAAGTGGGAATTCATTTCTATTAATGCATTCCATGCTCTTCTCATTGGATAAACCCATAACAATGAGATTACAAATCCTATAAGTGCCTCGAAGAAACTTGTCTACCCAAATCCCTGGTAACTTATAGTTCAACATAAATAGGTTTTCAATGACTTTTTTATGCTCTACATTTCAAGTCCTTAAAATCATAATCCTTTATACCATTCCAACTTAAGGACTAATAAAGAATTATCTTTCCAAATCCAAGATCAAAAAACCAATACCATTTGTCCCAAAATTATTTTGAATGACCAAGAATGATACCATTTACAAGTCAAGAACCAAACAACACGATACCATTTGAAACACACTTCCCCTCCTCATTGGATTGAGTTGATGTAGAATTGTTACTAGGCTTTAGGAGACATCCCTAAGATGCCAAATACTAGAAATAAATGCAAAGGGATTCAATACAATTGGGGGATGATTTTAACATTGAAAATAAAAACAACCACAACCAAGCATAACATAACCAAACCCACTACACGTTGCATGATAAAAATATAATAAACTCAAAGTAATATCAAAAGACAACAATAAAAAACTATACCATGACCGATATCAGCATACCAAAGTGGAAAAACAAACAAAAAATATCAAATACTCTAATGACATAACAACATAGTACCCAACATGCTCCATAATCCAACTCCATAATCCAATCCCAAGTATCACGATGCATCACTAAAGAAATTCAATACTTTTCCTTACTTGTGTACTGATAAACAATATCTCCAAAAGAATGAAGGTTCCAAAGTAGGGGGTTAGTAATGAAACTTCATAGGTTTTCCCCAAACAAATTACCTACTCATGCCACTAGGATAGAACATGTTATCACATTTATATAAAATAATTTATATCAAACACTTTAAAACATTTTAATAGTTTATATCAAATATATGTAGATTCACACCAAAATAATTTTGAAACCAAAAACGTTTTCAAGGAAATCAACCAAACAACTCATGAAAATCATGTCTTAAACTCAATTTTTTTGATAACCCATTCCATTACACATATCCGCACCACCAACCTTGCATGAAACCATGTACCTCCCTATACTCGTGAGTGGTGAGTCATCCTTTCACCAAGCTATCACTTGGTGAACCATTTTGATGGGGGGAAGCTCATACCCTTATCCATACCTACTTTTGCGGGGAAAATTTTAACTCTTATATATCCAATTTTGACGGGGGAAAGTTCCTAACCTTATCCATCCCACTTTTTATGGTGGAAACTTCATTCCCTTATCTTTCTCATATGCACATGAACACACGAAAACCATTAATGAAAAAACCAATCAAAACTATAAGGCCCCAGCCTTAAACCTTACTTAATCTTGAGTTATTACAAGATTACACATTGAGGATCTTTTCGGGTTTAGAGTTTTAGAGAATTAGATCATAAATCTTGCTTTACATTCCATATATAAACAAAGTGGTTACATAAAGATAGTATTATTCATTCCTATCAATGGAAACATATTTAAAATAAACATGGATTCTTTCTTGACACTTCCTTAACACTATCATCATATCATGTACCTTTCCCTTGACCTGTGAAAAACATTTCAAAAAAACTTGGGATGAGCATAAAAAGCTCAGTAAGGGATATAAAAATTTGGAAAGGAAACATGGGTACATATATACATAAGGATTAGATCATACATTACCCATAAAACATAAGCACTTTAACATACCTCATCAAATCATGAATAAATCATAAAAATCATAAGACATAAAGGTAACTTGAGGAATTCATAACATTCTTACGTAGGGAGTAACCCTCTTGGTTACGTTTGGAATACCCATCACAGTATATTCCCTAAATCTCTTCTGAGAAACCTTAACGTTTCACTCCTTTGCGTTACCCAATGCATTGGAGAGCTATATCGGGCTCACCCGCCCTTAGTTTATCACGGAACCACCCGTCTTCATAATAATGCCCAAGAACCTCAACATAATCGTATCACATAAAACATGCATAAAGGAAACATAACATTTCCACCTTTCAATCAAAAGATATCAATACAACACATTGATATAAAAACATTTTGAAAACCATTTTCAATACCAAAATAAAAGAAAATTAAAACATGGTATTTATTTTTCTTTTAAAAAGAAGGTATGGCTTGTAGAGGAAGCCGAAACTCAAATAACGGTCATGGCGGCGGAGAAGTCATTGTCGCCGCATACATACGAAAAAAAAATTCCCTTTTGTTGTTTAGTAAAACACTTCGTAAAAGTCAAAGGGGTTTATACACCGTATAAAAGAAGGTTGTGTATAAAACAAAATATGCCTCAATGAAAGGAGATTGAGACGAAGTCCCATACCTCGAGTCCGACTTGACTCGATCATTCTTTAATGTCCTGAATAATAAACTTGAGTTAATTTATACTTGCTTAAGAACCTTTTTCAAGTTCATTATTCCTTTTATATCACTTATTGCCATGTCATGAACACTATGTAATTATTTAAGTTAATAACGGTCGTTTTAACGATCATTGGTACTTGAGTAAAAAATAAACCCTTTATAATTACATGTTGTTAATGTATCCATTATATCCAGAATGGTATTAATGATGTAGATATCATATATGTCATAAATATCCAGTACATGCATGCATTTATAATATTACATAATCATTTAGAGGTAAGAAATGAAATGCACCGTTCATGGAGACGGTAAGCCGTACGTACGCATGAACGCTACTTTCATTTATATTTCGTATTTTATAGAATGGAATCATAATTATATAAAGGTATATTATAATTCCAGTATAATATCATATGTAATATCATAGTTCCATCCTTTATACGTCCCACATATGGTATTTAACGAATCAAATCACTTTGAGGGGGCGGTAGTCCGCACTTCCTTAAATGAAGATATCGCGTTCACCCATAATGGAAACCATAAAGGTATGACCAAAAAGGAAAATACAGAAGCTTAAGGAAAACATAAAAATATTACATATCATATATAAATATAGTTACATATTAATGTCCACCTTTTAAGGTGTTAAAAGAATGTTGAACAATCATCGTTTCGGGAGGCATAAATTCACCATCCACGGAAACAGTATGTTCGTTAACCATTAGATGTAGGTGTGTGTAAGTGTAGATCAAATAATTCTTATAACAACATCCTAGTATATTTAGGATACTAGAGTTGTTACAAAAGAAAATAATAAAAAGAGTTTAGGGGGTTGGAGAAGCAAAATAAAACAAATGGACTCAAGTGGAGACTTTACATTAAAATCGGGTAACTCCCTTTGGTTTGAGCTCAAAGGTTTCTTTGGGAAGACTTCCTCCCAAAGTGAGGCTTCAAGGAGTAATAGAGGGAAGTGGAGAGACAAAATGTACAGGGGTTGGCCGAGCCAAATTCTTTGGGAGTGTGGGAAAAGAGGTAGAGGTGGGGGCCTTTTATAAGAGGAGAGGAGGGGCACTTTTGGAAATCATGAAACTATTATTTTATTTTCAAAAGTGTTTCGAATTTCTAAGGTCCCACATTGGTATATTTCAAATATAAGATGATAAGTCTTAGAAATATTTCCATCCAATAGTTTTTGGACAAGTGTAGGTCTTAGATTTTATATTATCTTTTAATTTTATTTAAACTGTTCATTAATGAGGTCATCGTTGCATCATCATGATGTCATAATTAAATTAATTTATTTAATGTCTAAAAATTATAACAAAAAATATACTGATGTAGGAAATCTTTTTATCTTTCCAAATAGTATTTATAGGCAAAAATAAGATTAGTATAACCCCTTCTAAAAATTGTTTTAGTAAAACAATTTATGTTACCGTCATTTTCACCTTTATTTAAAAAAAAGTGATTAAAGTCATTATCTCACCCAAGAGGCTCCATAGGGTCCCCTAAATAGACCCATGTGTTGTCTTGGTCGGCCATGACTCATCCAATAGGGGTAGGACAAGTTTCATGGTGTCTTCATATTTTTATAATATCATTTTTACCTTAAATTACACTAATTACCTCTAATCGCGATTAAAAACTTAATAAGTTACTATTCACCAAAAAATTATTTTAATCTCATTGAACCACATTTTACTTCTTAATTACAACCATGTATTTCATATTTTTGAAATTCAAAACACAATTATGTCAAAATTTCATTTAAATGGAAAAATCAGTTTTTATAAGTACCACTTAGTGGTTTCACTATTCATCAAAAATTGAAGTTTTTCAGAAAATTACCAAAAATTCACCCTAAGCTATATTTGATATTCCGGATTCAAAAATGAAGTCTATTTTAAAAAATTCAAAACATATAAGTCACATTAATTAATTTAATAATTAATTCCCGCTGTCAGAGCAAATAGCGTGTTTTTATAAAACAATAAGTATCAAAAGATTGACACCATTTTAAGTCTAATTTCAAAGTGAAATTGATTCCAATGACCACCATTGGATTAAATGGTAAAAATATATTCTAATTACACTTCAAAACCAATTAAAAAGATAATCTAATCATATAAATAAATTAGATTAAAAAGCAGTTTTGATGTAAACTGCATTATTTTTCACTATTCATTAAAAAATGAACATTGTTAGAAAAATACAAAAAATTCACACAAAGTAAATTTTGATATCCCAATCATAAAGAATAAGTTTATTTTGACAAACATAGCTTATAAAATTTTCAAAAGATAGATTTAAAAATGGTTTGCCATCAAAAGGCAGTAAAACAATCTTTTAAAAATATTAGTGTATTCCATGATTAAGATTGGATTTATTTTCATTTTAAGCCTATAAAACACTATCTAGTTCATTAATAGACATAGATAAAAATATATATTATTAATTACTTACTTGGGATGTTACATCCTTCCCCCCTTTAGAAAATTGCGTCCCCGCAATTTATTTACTTATCAAATAAATGGGGGTACTTATCCCTCATTGCATTTTCAGATTCCCATGTTGCCTCTTCCATCATGTGGTTTTTCCACAAAACCTTTACCTGATTAATCACCTTATTCCGTAACACTTGCTCCCTATGGTCAAGAATCTGGACTGGTTTTTCCTCATAAGATAGGTTCTCTTCCAACTGAACTACCTCTGGACTCCAAACATGAGATGGATCTGGCATATACTTTCTCAACATCAAAACGTGAAAAACATTCTGTACCTGAGATAAACTCGGAGGTAAAGCCACTCGGTATGCAATTGATCCAACTCTCTCCAGAATTTCATATGGTCCAATAAACCTTGGACTCAGCTTTCCTTTCTTACTAAATCTCATCACACTTTTCCATGGAGAAACCTTGAGAAAAACATGATCACCTACCTCAAAAGAGAGATCCTTCCTCCTGTTGTCCGCATAACTCTTCTGCCTGCTCTGAGCTGTTCTCATGTGTTTCTGAATCAGCTGAACTTTTTCTGCCATCTATTCTACCAATTCTGGTCCCATCAACTTCCTTTCACCCACTTCATCCCAGAAAGCTGGAGTTCGACACCGCTTCCCATATAACACCTCAAATGGTGCCATCTGTATACTGGAATGAAAACTCTTATTATGTGAAAATTCAACCAAAGAAAGATGTTGGTCCCAACTTCCCTGATAATCCATAGAGCAAGAACGTAGCATATCCTCCAAGGTCTGAATTGTTCGTTCTGACTTCCCATCTGATTGAGGGTGAAAAGCTGTACTAAAATTTAATTCAGTACCCAACGACTTCTGAAAGCCTTTCCAAAAGTTAGAAGTGAACCTGGGATCATGGTCAGATACAATGGAGAGAGGAAATCCATGTAACCTGACTACCTCTTTAAGATACAAATGGGAAAGTTGATCAAGAGATAAAGTATCTCGTATAGAAAGGAAATGAGCAGACTTGGTCAAGCGATCAACAATAACCCAGATTGCATTATTACCTCAAGATGTATTCGGTAATACCACAACAAAGTCCATGGATATATTCTCCCATTTCCACTCTGGCACTAGTAAAGGTTGAAGAATCCCTTTCGGTAACTGTCCCTCTGCTTTAACCTATTGACATGTCAAACACTTCACAGTAAAATCAGCAATATCTCTTTTCATTCCATCCCCCCAGTAATACTCCCGTAGATCTCTGTACATCTTAGTACTGCCAGGACGAACTGAAAACGGAGAACTATGAGCTTCACATAAAAAATCTCTTTTTAACTGTGAATCACAAGGCACACACAACCTCTTCCCAAATCTCAAAATGCAATCATTATCAATGTTGAATTCATGCAACTTACCTTTCTGAATCAGCTCTACCTTTTTCTGCAACTCACTGTCTTGCTTCTGTGCTCGCTTGATTCTATCTGATAGAGATGATCTCACTAATACCTGAAACAAAACAGAATAACTTCCTGCACCAACAACTTCTATGCCAAAGTTCATCAAATCCTTAACCAAAGGATCACGTTCCAAACGCAACATTGCTAATGAAGCATTACTTTTTCGACTCAAAGCATCATCCACTTTATTTGCTTTTTCCGGATGGTAATGAATTGTACAATCATAATCCTTGATTAATTCTAGCCATCTCCTTTGTCTCATTTTCAATTCTTTCTGAGTGAATATATACTTTAAACTTTTGTGATCGGTATATATTTTACACTTTACTCCATACAAATGATGCCTCCAAATTTTTAAAGCAAAAACAACAGCAGCTAATTCCAAATCATGTGTAGGGTAATTTAACTCATGAGTTTTCTACTGTCGTGAAGAATAAGCAATTACCTAATCATTCTGAATTAGGACACAACCAATTACTTTCAATGAAGCATCACTGTATATAACAAACTCACCATTCCTAGAAGGTAGTGCCAAAACTGGAGCATTCATGAATCTTCTTTTCAATTCCTGAAAACAATCATCACATTATTTTGTCCAGATAAACTTAACACCCTTCCGAGTTAGCTTAGTCATTGGACTAGATAACCGTGAAAAATTTCTAACAAACCTTCGGTAATAGCCTGCCAAACCAAGGAAGCTAGGAATCTCAGTTACATTTGTGGGTCTTGGCCAGTCTTCCACAACTTTTGTTTTTGCAGGATCAACAGTTATCCCATCTTTAGAAACAATGTGACCAAGGAAAGAAATTTGATGCAACCAAAACTCACACTTGCTGAATTTCCCATACAATTTCTTTTCTTTTATGGTTTTCAAGATAACCCTTAAATGTCTTTCATGATCCTCTTTACTTTTAGAAAACACCAAAATATCATCAAAAAACACAACCACCATTTATCACCTGATTCAACTGAGTCACCACTATAGTAAACTGATCAATTCTGATTCCGACCATCTCTGGTTGCTGATTCGGAAAGTCATTCCACTCTGTATGCCTTCATAGAAAAGCTGCTCTATTTCCATTATGAAAAACAATTCTTAACACAGACATATCTTTGTTGAAGCAACATGGTAATCTGTAAATGCTATATCATTTCAATTTGACCATAAAAAGAATATTTTTGGATAATCAGTTAAAAGAATTCTAACTCCTAAAGTTATCTAAACCGACCTCTGATACCAACTATAAGGCCCCAGCCTTAAACCTTACATAATCTTGAGTTATCACAAGATTACACGTTGAGGATCTTTTCAGGTTTAGAGTTTTAGAGAATTAGATCATAAAACTTGATTTACATTCCACATATAAACAAAGTGGTTACATAAAGATAGTATTCTTAATTCCCATCAATGGAAACATATTTAAAATAAACATGGATTGTTTCTTGACACTTCCTTGATACTATCATCATATCATGTACCTTTCCCTTGACCTGTGAAAAATATTTCAAAAAAACTTGGGATGAGCATAAAAAGCTCAGTAAGGGATATAAAAATATGGAAAGGAAACATGGGTACATATATACATAAGGATGAGATCATACATTACCCATAAAACATAAGAACTTTAACATACCTCATCAAATCATGAATAAATCATAAAAATCATAAGACATAAAGGTAACTTGAGGCATTCATAACATTCTTACGTAGGGAGTAACCCTCTTGGTTACGTTTGGAATACCCATCACAGTATATTCCCTAAATCTCTTCGGAGAAACCTTAACGTTTCACTCCTTCGCGTTACCCAATGCATTGGAGAGCTATATCGGGCTCACTCGCCCTTAGTTTATCATGGAACCACCCGTCTTCATAATAATGCCCAAGAACCTCAACATAATCATATCACATAAAACATGCATAAAGGAAACAAAACATTTCCACCTTTCAATCACGAGATATCAATACAACACATTGATATAAAAACATTATGAAAACCATTTTCAATACCAAAATAAAAGAAAATTAAAACATGGTATTTATTTTTCTTTTAAAAAGAAGGTATGGCTTGTAGAGGAAGCCGAAACTCAAATAACGGTCACGGTGGCGGGGAAGTCGTTTTCGCCGCATACGTACGACAAAAACATTCCTTTTTGTCATTTAGTAAAACAATTCGTAAAAGTCAAAGGGGTTTATACACCGTATAAAAGAAGGTTGTGTATAAAACAAAATATGCCTCAATGAAAGGAGATTGAGACGAAGTCCCATACCTCGGGTCCGACTTGACTCGATCATTCTTTAATGTCCTGAATAATAAACTTGAGTTAATTTATACTTTCTTAAGAACCTTTTTTAAGTTCATTATTCCTTTTATATCACTTATTGCCATGTCATGAACACTATGTAATTATTTAAGTTAATAACGGTCGTTTTAACGATCATTGGTACTTGAGTAAAAAATAAACCCTTTATAATTACATGTTGTTAATTTATCCATTATATCCAAAATGGTATTCATGATTTAGATATCATATATGTCATAAATATCCAGTACATGCATGCATTTATAATATTACATAATCATTTATAGGTAAGAAATGAAATGCACCGTTCATGGAGACGGTAAGTCGTACGTACGCATGAATGCTACTTTCATTTCTATTTCATATTTTATAGAATGGAATCATAATGATATAAAGGTATATTATAATTCCAGTATAATATCATATATAATATCATATTTCCATCCTTTATACGTCCCACATATGGTATTTAACGAATCAAATCACTTTGAGGGGGCGGTAGTCCGCACTTCCTTAAATGAAGATATCGTGTTCACCCATAATGGAAACCATAAAGGTATGACCAAAAAGGAAAATACAGAAGCTTAAGGAAAACATAAACATATTACATATCATATATAAATATAGTGACATATTAATGGCCACCTTTGAAGGTGTTAAAAGAATGTCGAACAATCATCGTTTTGGGAGGCATAAATTCACCATCCACGGAAACAGTATGTTCGTTAACTATTAGATGTAGGTGTGTGTAAGTGTAGATCAAATACTTATTATAACAACATCCTAGTATATTTAGGATACTGTAGTTGTTACAAAAGAAAAGAATAAAAAGAGTTTAGGGGGTTGGAGAAGCAAAATAAAACAAACGGACTCAAGTGAAGACTTTACCTTAAAATCGGGTAACTCCCTTTGGTTTGAGCTCAAAGGCTTCCTCGGGAAGACTTCTGCCCAAAGTGAGGCTTCAAGGAGTAAGATAGGGAAGTGGAGAGACAAAATGGGCAGGGTTTGGCCGAGCCAAAGGCTTTGGGAGTGTGGGAAAAGAGGTAGAGGTGGGGGCCTTTTATAAGAGGATAGGAGGGGCACTTTTGGAAATCATGAAACTATTATTTTATTTTCAAAAGTGTTTAGAATTTATAAGGTCCCACATTGATATATTTCGAAGATAAGATGATAAGGCTTCGAAATATTCCCATCCAATAGTTTTTGGACAAGTGTAGGTCTTAGATTTTATATTATCTTTTAATTTTATTTAAAATGTTCATTAATGAGGTCATCGTTGCATCATCATGATGTCATAATTAAATTAATTTATTTAATGTCTAAAAATTATAAAAAAAATATAATGATGTAGTAAATCTTTTTATATTTCCAAATATCATTTATAGGCAAAAATATGATTAGTATAACCCCTTCTAAAAATTGTTTTAGTAAAACAATTTATGTTAGTGTCATTTTCACCTTTATTTAAAAAAAGGCATTAAAGTCATTATCTCACCCAAGAGCCTCCATAGGGTCCCCTAAATCGACCCATGTGTTGTCTGGGTCGGCCATGACTCATCCAATAGTGGTAGGAAAAGTGTCATGGTGTTTTCATATTTTTATAATATCATTTTTACCTTAAATTACACTAATTACCTCTAATCGTGATTAAAAACTTAATAAGTTACTATTCACCAAAAAATTATTTTAATCTCATTGATCCACATTTTACTTCTTAATGACGACCATGTATGTCGTATTTTTGAAATTCAAAACACAATGATGGCAAAATTTCATTTAAACGGAAAAATCAGTTTTTATAAGTACCACTTAGTGGTTTCACTATTCATAAAAAATTGACGTTTTTCAGAAAATTACCAAAAATTCACCCTAAGATATATTTGATATTCCGAATTCAAAAATTAAGTCTATTTTACAAAATTCAAAACATATAAGTCACATTAATTAATTTAATAATTAAATCCCGCTGTCAGAGCAAATAGCGTGTTTTTATAAAACAATAAGTATCAAAAGATTGACACCAGTTTAAGTCTAATTTCAAAGTGAAATTCATTCCAATGACCACCATTGGATTAAATGGTAAAAATATATTCTAATTACACTTCAAAACCAATTCAAAAGATAATCTAATCATATAAATAAATTAGATTAAAAAGCAGTTTTGATGTAAAATGCAGTATTTTTCACTATTCATTAAAAAATGAACATTGTCAGAAAAATACCAAAAATTCACACAAAGTAAATTTTGATTTCCCAATCATAAATAATAAGTTTATTTTGACAAACATAGCTTATAAAATTGTCAAAAGATAGATTTAAAAATGGTTTTCCATCAAAAGGCAGTAAAATAATCTTTTAAAAATATTAGTGTATTCCATGCTTAAGATTGGATTTATTTTTGTTTTAAGCCTCTAAAACACTATCTAGTTCATTAATAGACATAGATAAAAATATATATTATTCATTACTTACTTGGGATGTAACAAAAACCAATCATTTCAATCCATTTTTATAAAACAATACTATTATTGAAAAACTTTCTATCAAATCATTTCAATAAATGAAAACTAATCCATATATTAAAAAATCATTTTAAAATCATGAAATAAAGGACTTTGCGTAACCAATTTCCACAATTTTCCAAACCATCACTAAAGAAGGATTCTACCAAGATTTGAACAATAATTTTATAATAAAATTAAATAAATTTAAAAAATTTGAAACTAATACTTCAATTTATAATTAGAGGAGTTGAGGGTGAATGCACCTACCTTAAAAACGATGGTGAAAACAATTAATGACATGAATTCTTCAACAAAACTGAGTTGAATCTCAAAACAACCACCATAAATATTGTTCTATAACATCAACATAGAAAAATACCATTGTTATTGGCATAAAATATCATAGATCTATCACCAAATTTCTAGATATATTTGTCCAAGATAGGGAAGAATAACATATATTAGGGAAAATACCAAGAAAAGAGACTTACCAAGAAATCCATCCATATACACACTAAGATTTTCCAACGAATCGCTTCTGGACTGAAGGAAATAGTCTCCATATCCTTTTCGAGGAGAGAAAATTGAGTTAGGGTCATAACAGAGTAAAAATGAATGGTTGATAGGTAATAATAAGTGAGATCCACAATTTAAGGTTCTAATTTTTAACCATGCATGGTTTAGGCACACGGTTAGGAAAACTGTGTGAAAACTATGCACCACCCACTACCTCTAAACACCCTTCACACGATTGGCTCATATGGTTAGACAAATTGTGCACCAATCATGTTTTTACCTCTATTCTAGTTTTCACGGTTACTCCTTGGTGGCTACACGGTTTGGCCAAACCGTGATCCTAACTGTGCGCCTACCTAGTATCCTCTATTTAACTTTTTAAGGTTTCCGAAAGGAGTTATATGGTTTATACTAACCGTTCTCAAACCATGAACTGCTATAAAATCCCCAAAATATATCAAAATTACTTTAAACCCTCCTAAAATTTACCTAAACACTTTACATACTTAAAATACATAAGGAAAGGGATACCTACTTGAAACTAGGGGTGCTAAAATCCCCTACCTCAATAGGGATTTCTGATTTTCTGTTCCTAAAAAGGAAAAGGAGAAACAACCCAAAAACCAAAAATATACTAAGAAATATCAGATCAATTACAAACACACTAGGGAATCATCAAAATTGTATCCCAAACTCACCCCTATTAAAATTTTATCACCATTGTGAATCACTGAAATAAGAATGAAAGGAAACAAGGATATAAAGAATCAAAACCCTTTCATATTTCTAACAATAAACCTCTAGAATCTAAGGATCAAAGTAAAAGAAAAGGTGTTGTAAAGTCCTAAAAAAATTCTTAGGTTTCAGATAGGGTTTGAGGGAAATGATAGAATAAAAAATAATCTAGATAATACCTAATATTTATAAAAAATCCATAACTTTCCACATTCACATTTTAAATCTCATATTCATGATGTGAATTTTCATAAGGCCCTCTATTTCAACCCTTGAACTCCTAAAACTCAAAAAATAATGAACCTCCATCAATTTTCATGGCGTCTCAATCATTATTTAATTCATCTTGTGATTTTCCATTCACGTTTTGAGTTTATTAGGTACAAAACCCCCATCAAAACTCAATTCGTGAATTGATAGCCTCTTAAACCTGAATAAACCTCTCATTATGTGAATATATTTTCATGTTGGGAACTTTATACTGTAGCATAATTGAATCTAAAAACTCTTTCAAAACCTACTTGATCCTCCTCCAAACACCTAAAAATCATAAACAAACAAAGTAATGACATAAGAAGGCTGAAACCATTACATTAAATACCTTTAAAATGATTACCATCCTTGAGAATCATAACCAAACCCAATAAAAAAGGGTAGGGTATAAAACAACCACCATGTGAGATATCTCTTAAGGATGTTGTTACACCTCCAAACACTACCACCATCCAAACACATTGATCCAAGGTAATACATCGATAAAACACTCCACACAACCACATCAATATTTAACCACTGGGAAGAACACCAAATCATCTCATACCAACCACAATCCACCTCACTTGCACATAACCATCCTCACTACCATTTTTACCTTTTCATAAACCAATCCAAAAACCTCCTTCAGTGATATAGTGAAAGGTGGAGATAGAACCATGGCTAAGGATGGATGAGTGGAATCTTCTACTCCAAAAAGGAAAGGTAGGAAGGATTACTCCTATCTGCCTCGACCATTGTGCACCAGATTCTCCTTTAAGTAGGATCATGGGGTGACCCTGGCTTTTAAAAAAGGCAGTATGTCCAAGAAAGAGGGTCTTGGGCGAATCACTTTGGATGATGTGAGGCTGGACTATAATGGTGATTTCATGAGGCGTTTAAATTCAGCTTCTGAATAGGGAGCGATCACCATGGAGGAGGGATCCTGTGTTGGTTGCGATGATGGGTTTGGAGATTATGGTTTTTAGTTTTTGTTGGCTGCCTTGGGTGTTTGTTTGTGTTTTTGGTTTTGGATGTGTTTTGTGGGATTGAAAGTGACTTTGGGTTTCTCAGTATTCCTAAAAGTGTTTGGAAAATAAAAAAAAAATATTTCATAGTAACACATCTTGATTAAGAAGGGTTTTTTCCTTATTCATACACTCTAATCTATAACACACATCACTGAAAAGAGAAAAAAGAACTTCTAATAAATTAGAAAGGTTTAGACATAAAATCACAAAAGCAATATGATGTAAGTAAAAACTCAAAAAACTATAAGAGCTGGGCATAAATTTGCATCTCAGACTCCTAGGTACTCTCCTTAAGGCCACCATGACTCCATAGTACACAAACTGAGGAGATGGTTTTTCCATGCAACACTTTCTATCGATGGTCCTGGATCTATATTGGTCACTCCATGAATGTCGCATCATACTTGATATATAACTCTACCTAGTAAATGTTATGGTCTTAATTAT
Organism: Viscum album; assembly: GCA_963277665.1. Taxonomy (NCBI): domain Eukaryota; kingdom Viridiplantae; phylum Streptophyta; class Magnoliopsida; order Santalales; family Viscaceae; genus Viscum; species Viscum album. Next base: position 388,857,127 of record OY728146.1, read on the forward strand.
GAAGATATTGGTGAATATGAGACATGTGGAAGACACCATGGATCATTTCTAACCGTGGTGGTAGTTCCAACCAATATTCCATCATGTAAACATGACCCAACACCTCAAAAGGTCCGATGACCTCGAGAGAAATCTTATTCTATATACCAAACCTATGCTTCACCTGATGAGAGGAAACCATCAGGAACACATGGTATCCAGCCTCAAACTCTAGGAAACCATACAAATGATCAACATATGCCTTATGACAGTCTGGGACCACCCTCATCTTCTCTTGGATGAACCAGATCATCCCTGTCATGATTTGCAGCACATCAGGACCAAGAACCACAAACTCCCAAACTTCCATCCAACACAATGTAAAATGACACAACAACTTAGAAAACACCTAAAATTTCCAAAAGAAGCGTGATATATATTTTTATAGGAAAACTCAACATAATGTGGGTACCTTACCCTTGATCAACCAATGTCCAATATGCAAGATCGAAACATTTCCTCCAGTGTTTGGATGGTATGTTCTATCTACCCATCTGTATGGGGGTGAAAAATAGTGCAAAAGCTTAATGAGAATCCAAAGGCATGCTGTAAACCCTTTAGAAGCAATAGATAAATCAAGGATCTTGATAAAAGATTATTATCCATGGTACCTCATGAATCTTGACCACTTCATCCATATACAGAATCGCCAATACATCCATGACACTAAATTCCTCGATCTCCGAAAAATGAGATGACTAAATCAGTCAATCCATTATCACCAAAACTATATCAAAACTTCATGAGATCAAGGTAAACCAATGATGGAATCTATTTATATTCCATCCCATTTCTTCTTGATAACTTTCAAGGTCTAAAATAAACCTCCATGAACATGGTTTTCTACTTTCACTTGCTAAAAATCCATAAACCTCACCACAAAACCAAATACTATCCATTCCATCCTTAGCCACCAAATACTTATTCTCAAGACAAGATAAATCTTGGTAATTTAGGGATATATAACTAAATGTAACGTATGAAACTCATAGAGAAATCCCTATCCTATTTACAATGAAAAAAACCTCCCCTAGAACAACATCCAATTCTGATCATCCTATGACCATCCCTCAAGAGCACCACCATGACCAACATGGTTACAAATAACCTCTACCTCTGAGTTCACCCACTGATACTCCTCCACATGCTTCATTAAGGATGAATCCATAGTCATATGATAAATAAAACCTCGACCACTACTCAATCCCAGTTAGGATACATCAATACAAGCTTCACCATCCATTTTTGAACATCTATAGACTCTCGAACCACATATCTTCTGGAATTATGGATGAGTACATAAGAAGCAACATTATACTTTTCCAAGGTGTTAGAGATCTCAAAATAATAATATTGGAGAAAATCCATGCACATCCACTATTATAGATTTAAATCCCAATGAGAGTAGATATATTTTAGGCTATTGTGGTCTTTAAAAACCACAAATCACACATCAATGATTTAATTCCACCAAAGATTCAGTGGAAAAACTATTTCCAAATTCAGATAATGGGTGGTATAGTTATGATCATGGGGGACCAACTAACTTGACCCATAATAGATGTATGACCTCTGATTCATCAAGAAGAATCCTAATACTTGGTGGGATGGATGATACAAAACCTCAAACATCACACCCTTATTAGGAAACAGATTCACTGTAACACCGATCAACTTCTCTTTTAGGTAACTGAATGTTACATGAAGCTGATCAGTCCTCATGAAGTCTTGGTATTTCATAGTCAAAGATCTTAGTGGGTCTATAATCCAAGATAAGTCATCCAAAAAGCTATGATAATATCCTATAAGACCAAGGAAACTATAAACCTGTTCCATGTTCTTGTGTTCTTCCCAAGAAACAACTTTCTCATTCTTCGATGGGTCCATGAACTCACCCTTTCTAGACAATATATTTCCACAGAAATTCAACTCTTGCCTCCAGAAATTTCCCTTGGAAAAATTTCCATAGAGTAGATGGTGTGAGGGGACCTATAACACTTCTTTTTGATGATCAATATGTTACTTATTTGAATTCGATTAGGTTATGATTTCATCAATGAACATGATGAAAAAATGGTCCAGGAAGAAATAGAATATGGAGTTCATTAGCCCCATGAACACAAATGGTATATTCCTAAACACTAAATGACATAAATATGAACTCAAAGTTCCCATACCTCTACCTGAAAATAGTATTTGGGATGTTTTCATAATTCAACCTCATCTAGTTATATTCAGACCACAATTCAATATTCAAAAACCAACTAGATCCCTTTATCTAGTTGAATATATCTTTGATCCTCAGAAGGGGGTAATAGTTATTGATCATCACATGACTCAACCTCTTGTATTCCACAAACAACCTCAAACTAGCATTCAAATTATTGGAGAAAAACCCTAGAGAACTAAAGGAAGCCACACTGGGTTGGATGAAACCCTTATATATTTAATCATCAACCCAAAGCCTAAAATCATGAAACGATATAGGCATCATCCAATTGGAATCTATCGAAATCAGAGAGATTCTTGGTGAAAACCCTATACCATGATTAACAATACATCGAAGGGGTAGTATCATAAAATCATTCAATAAACCATCCATGAACTCCTCAACAACCCTGGAAACATCCTTGAACTAATATTAAACTTAAATATTCAATAACTAAAACAAAATAGGCTCCACTCAACTGCCACCCTTACGATAACTCCACTCACTAAAGAATTCCACTCACTGACCATCTACATAGGGAAATAAAACTCACATCTAGAAGAAGTATATGAATTCACGCATGGAATATAATAAATCCATTTTAAGGACAATATCATATGGATATACATTCAACAACAAGAAATTTCTCACTTACTGGTGCTATCCCATCACTTGTTGACATCCTCGACACACACCTAACAAAGTGGACTGACCTCCAGTTGGCATATATAACACAAGGGCACTAGAATTATATCCAAATATAGCACCAAGTTACAAATAAATATAATTGAAACAAAGGAGTGTGAGTATATTTAATAAATAAAGGCATAAACAAGGGTATATGATAAAATGATCGTATGGTGGATAACATCTGTCCTTGATGGCACTACCGCATCCATCACATGCATAAGACCACACATGAATCCTACACATATATACTATTGGAATCCATGATCATGATCATAACTAGGTTCTTGAGGATGGAAACTATCACAAGCCTACCGCCTTTTAACTCCACTAGCTATTGGCTGCTGAATAAGCATTAATGATCCCAACTGCTGAACTGTCTTAGTGGAAATAGTTATTACTCCCAAAAAAATGGGCCTGACTACCCATTAGAAAATGGACTCCCTAAGTGGTAAAACATAAAGACTAGTGTTGTTCATGTCACCAATATACCTATTAAAAAATTGGGAATCAACTGGTAGGTTCTTAGAAGTCACCTACCCTATAAGTATATGAAGGGATCTTATGAGGATGATTCCCCATTAGTTGAAACCCTGACTACCTAAACATACATGACCCACTATATAAATATATTCTCGTAGATAATCCCTTTTAACCACTCTCTTAAAGATCACCTACTAGAGAAAACATACAACTGATAACCACCACCTTCTTATGCACCTCTAGGTATGCAGAAAGCTTAAACATGGTGACTGTATATTTAATTGTCAGGCATAATGTTTCCTCTTGAAACTGTGCTCCAAATTTCTCATCTAGAAATACATTAGGGAAAAAATGGATTTGGTCGTTGTAAATGATCCCAATCTCCGAAACACTCAAACTCCCCAGCTGAAGGGAGAAACATTTCTACTTCTTTGATACCTTCATCTTTGATTACCGGAATTCCAAATGTAAATCCTTCTAAAAGTTTTTCCAAAATACATATGACTCCTTATGGTCTCCAAGATATAATGTCCACCACTAATGCGTAGCTCCCCAAATCTGATTAACTACCAACAACCCACATGACTCATATCAAGCTCAAATCAGACTGAAGTAATTCTCAACCTTCTATAACCAGTGGTATCCCTCTAGACCAGAGATTCCCCCATAATACTTCCCCAAGATCTATCTATGAAGGGAAAGAAAATAAACCTACCATATCTCATACTCCTATGTTGGGTCGACCCTCTGATGATCAAATATTTCAACCTTCTGAACCTATACTACATAAGCTACTCATAGAATATGATCAAGATCCAATATTGAAAATAAATAAGTAGTAAGCCTGATATCATGGAATCCTATCAAAGTTTATTAAATTTATTAATTTTTATTTTCCAAGATCACCCAATCTATACATAAAGACAATTAACCATCATGTGTGTGCCTCTCCACCCTAGAAATAGGATCACCTAAATTGGATCTTCAATAAGTTCAGTGTGCTTTCATCGGATCATAGGGGGCCCTAAAATCCCATGTCTTAGTTGGTCTCCCAGACCTATGTCATGAATTAAGATAAACTAAAACCATTTCCCTACCAAACCATGCAATCCTCACAGTGTCCAAATCCTTAATTTATCCTATATCTCAACCAAAACCTTTGATAACACTTTATCATGACTACTATCCCTCTAAAGGTACCCCTCATAGGTCGATGATGAAGTAAGAGATATAATGATCCCTTAGTTCCACCATAAACATGCCCCGAGTTAGTGGTAATAACCAAGGGTATAAAAGTCACACATGTGGGAGGAATTAACCTCTATAATAATATATGATCGGGAGATAGGACAAAAAAACACCACGAAAATCTAAAAGATAATATAAATTTAAACCCAACACTATATCACAATGAATGAACATTGTTAACAAATAGAAATAAAATTTTCATACCAAAAGTAAGTCCTATAGTAAGGACCTAATATCAAATCAAAATCCCAAGCTAGTAATTTCCATCTCAGTTCCCTGAATCCTCTTGGAAAACTAATTTTGTTTATATACGTAGGGTGGGAATAACATGTATACTCAATAGGATCATATCCATGATTTCAAGGGCACAAGTTAAAAGAGAATACTAATGTCCCAATGAATAAACAACTGAACCAACATGTAATTAAAAAGGCCAACTAACAAATCCAGGCATCACCATGGCACACAAACTAAATCATGCATCTAATATAGATACATAGTTTCAAAAGGACACAAAGCATAGGTTCTCCACAACCAATTCACTACTAATTTAACACTCTCATCCCCAACATAAAAAGTATCATTATCTCATACCTTACATACATATCACATCACATATCTAGTCATATCTGATGTGGGCTAGGATGCAAACCTACCTACCCCACCATTGAAAGTTTTAACATCTGGTGCGAGCATTACTCATCATCACATAACATACACATCACATCACATCATAACCAAATCATATAACTAGGGCAGTAGGGTATCGTGATTTTAAAAGACATCAATCTCATTCCCTTCTTCTATAATGAATGACCCCACCACATATCACATCCAAATCACCACTAGGTAATGTCCAACACTAACCCATATCATCACAGGGTAATTGTTGGATCGAATAGTAGATATAAAAGTCTATTAGATGGAACAATACAAGAGGGGGGGTGAATTGTATGTTTAAAAACCTTTGAGTTTTAGTAACAAAGAGATTAGTTTAAATGAACTTAAACTAATACAAATACAAATACCCTCAATTGTATTGAATGAAAAAGGTATGATGTATTGTAATACTAATGTTATGTAAAACAATTGTATTCAAGATGAACACAATAATCAGAGTAATACAGATATGAATGATTCTACCTTAAAGCGTATAGAACCAATCAATACAATATGTAATGGAATGATTGTAATTGAAACAATTACAATTGAATATGTAAGGAAGAAAGGAAACAATACAAATCCCTTTCTAATACAAGTAACAGTGGAAATGTAAAAGTAATACAATTCTTTTAACCCAAATAGAAAGTTTATCCTTTCACCTAGGATAAAAGGTCTGTCTCACCAACACCTTGGTGAGCCCTCGATACGATGATCGACACGTCTGTCTGCCTATCCCTGGCAGCCCTCGATACGATGATCGGCACGTCTGTCTGCCTATCCCCGGCAGCCCTCGATACGATGATCGGCACGTCTGTCTGCCTATCCCCGGCAGCCGTCGATACGATGATCGGCACGTCTGTCTGCCTATCCCCGGCAGCCCTCGATTTTGCAGGTAATCGGCACCTCTGTCTTTCAATTACTTGAAAGCCCTCGATACGATGATCGGTCGCACAAAGCTGATGAGAGAAGTCACAGTGTCTCTCTCTAGAATCTTCGTAGTTCACAGAGTCTCTTCATTCGTTCTCTTTGTTCATCGTTGTGTTCTCAGCTTCAAATGACCTCCTATTTATAGGCCTCGGGTTCCAACGGTCATATTGCCTCCAACGGTCATATTGAAACAGAAAGCACGACATCGTTTTGATTAGTTTGTAACTAAATTAATGACATCGTTTTGTTAGGACAAGAGATATATAGAAATGTAAAACATGAGTACGATTCATATGCAGAGAGAGTTTTTGACAAAGTACCAAAACAAATAATGATCATCTGAATAGCAGAGTCAGTACGATACGATTGACAGAGTCAGTACGATACGATTGACAGAGTCAATACGATACGATTGACAGAGTCAGTACGATACGTTTTGGTCGTTACGATCAACATCGTACGATACGATAAACATGATAAAAGACAATAAACATATGATAGAATACATTTGTGATTTCCAAAACATGATATAGAAGTCAAAAGAAGACTTTTGACTTAACAATCTCCCCCTTTTTGGAAAGCACAAATACACAAAGTAAATGAAACAAGAAATACTTATCTCCCCCTGAGTTTAAAAAACTCTTCTGAATAAGAAAATTGAATACAACTAACTCCCCCTTAGGTATTGACTTTCCTAAGGATTGTATTCGTAGATTTTCCTTAAGAGCATTGTAATGCATTCTCCCCCTTTGTAAAACAATCTTTGCTTTGTAAATATTCTCCCCCTTTGTGATTTACAAAAAGAAAGGAGTAATCTCGAATTGTCTGAAAGAGTTAGTGAAGTAATACAAGACAATGGATAAAAGAGAAAGAAATATAAGAGTTATTACAAAACAAACAAGTTCCAAAAGAAATAAATACAACAATCATTTGTTTTCTCTTTCCTTCTCTTTCTTTATAAGCTCATGAAGCACAGCTTTCATCTTCTTGATCTCCTTCTTGTCTTCAGAAATTGATTCACCCTGAGTTTTGAGAAGCTCCTGTTGATCCGCAAAAATATGATCTTGATTTCTGATGGTTTCCTCCTGGACTCTGATTACTTCTTCAAGAGTATCAATTCTGATTTGCAGAGTCTTGTTATCCTTGGACAACACAGAATTTTGATTCTTAAGTAAAACCATTTCATCTTTGAAAGATGAAACCTTCGAGAATTCAGATTGGAAAACATTCATCCTATCTTGCAAGTCTTTTACTGAAGGAACATCGGCTCTTTGAGAAGATAAAAGGTTCAGCCTTTCAACCGTTTCTTTATCAAGCTTGTTGAAAGCAATTGCTAGCTCATTTGATAACCTCCTTATATCTTCAATAGCTATTTCATGATCATTGATTGAGCTCTCTGTTTTGTATGACCACTTGGTCATCTTATTGCAAGATTTCTTATGAGCAACTGAACTTTCCAAAAGAACTTTCAGATCGGCTTCTACTGACAAAACTTTCTTTCTCAATTCTTTTACAGAGCCAAACTTTTTTCTTTGATTTTCAGTAATAAAATCAATCTTCCCTTCCAGCCTCGGGAAATAAGGAATTGTTTTCTCCACCCTTCTCAAAACATGAACAATGTAATCACTCTTCTTGAGAGAGATTGTATGCTCTGAATCAGTATCTTCATCGTACGATGCTAGTTCATACGATCTGCTTGAATCAACAACTGGCTGTTTCCCTTTTTCTTTCTGCTTTCTTTCTTCTTCTACTTTGTCACTAATGACAACTACTTTATCAGACTGAGAAGATTGAGCATCTTGCTTTTCTCGAGATGACATCCTGTCCGGAGATCTTTCCTGATCGGCATGAGGAGTTTGTTGAACACCTTCGCTCAGCTTTTGAAGCGATTCCTCTCTACTTTTCTTTGAACTTTGAAGAAATTCTAACAGAAAATCTCCTTCTTCTACTTCCACTTCTTCTATCACTTGTTTTCCTTTTTCTTTCTCAGGCAGAATCTGTACGATGGGCTCTTGGTGCACTTCCACAGTTAGTTGAGCACTAGCATCTTCAACTGCTTTCAAGACTTTATAGATATCAAAGTCCTGAGCCTTTCTTTTCAAAAGAGTCTTCTTTTTCTTTTCAGCTTGAAGGGTTTCTTCTACCCTTATTCTTTCTGCAAAGGCCTCAGCAGGGTCAAGACCAAACTTCGGATCACCTTCCTTTCTCTGTTCCTTGTCCTTTCTCCATTTGGCTACAACTTCCTTACTGTACCTTGGCTTCTTCTTTGGTTTTGAACTAGTTTGAGGATCAGACTTTCGAGTCACACCGGTGGATTGATTGTCCTTGGCTGGCATAGGTGCCGATTGATTTTGAGCCAATTCAGCTTCTACATCTCTGACAAAAAGTTTTGAATTTGAATCAAAACAAACATTCAGCTTTTTCATCGTACTCTTATTAATCAAAGATGGCCTCAAATCCATAGGTTCTCCTTTCAAAGGAATATTACAAAACTTCATACTCTCAAGAATGAATTTCGTAAGGATGGCTGGATACATTATTATCTGGGATTTAATCCCTCCTTTCTTGACATTCTTGATGGTTTCAAAAACATATCCCATGAGATTTACTTTCCTCATATTCACAAGATAGTCGAGCATAAAGACATCAGAAACATTAAGGGTTTCTCTATCCCCTTTCCTTGGGATAAGAAAACCTTGCATCCATAAAGTAACAAACCGATTGTCCGGTGAAAGATGAGAAACTTTCCTCTTTTCCTCATTAATAACAAACAAAGTTTTTTCAGCACTTTCTCTATTAAACGTACCAACTTCCTCTGGTAGTTTGTGAGATGGACAGAATGCATCGCCTTCTATAGAAACATTTAGAAAATGTGCCGCTTGTTTCACAGACATAGATAACTTTCTATCGTACACAACGAAGTTTATAGTCATATCTTTGTCGAAAGAAACGGTTTTGTAAAACTGACAAACTTCATCAAAAGGAACTGGATCTTGAATATCAGGCTTTTCCACACAGAGATGTTCCCATCCTTGAAACAGAATGATCCTCTTGATTGTAGAATCGTACAAATCGAAAAAGTCTCGGGATACTAACCTTTCTCTGTGAAAGTCTTTCTCTGTAAAAGTCTTTGAAGACATTTCGGCAGTAGTATTAGCAGAAGATTGAGACATAAAGGTTCTGCCGATGAGAAGATCATACGATTGTTTACAGCTGGTGGAGCAGAGCTTCGCCTCAAATCCTGAAACTTCAATGTGGGTTTGGGGAGGGGAGGGGGGTATTTATAGGCAATAAAGAGATGACCGTTGATATTCTACGGTCAAGATTAGATAATACCAGATCAATGGTTAGGATTAAAGCAAAAAAAATTTTAAAAAATGAAAAGAAACCTGTCGGAGAACATAAGGTGATTGCTGGTTTTGGTATGAATCAAAAGTAAACACAATCGTAAGGAGAAAAAAATATGATGCCGATGGAAAACAAAGTCATTACTATGATCGGACCATACGATAGAAAATAATCTTGTTACCATGAACTGACAGTACGATGGAAAACAATCTCAATACTATCATCGGTTGATACAAAACTATTTGAATGGTACGATGGAAAAGAATTTCAATACTATCATCGGTCGATTCAAAAACTATTGAATGGTACGATGGAAAAGAATTTCAATACTATCATCGGTCGATTCAAAAACTATTGAATGGTACGATGGAAAAGAATTTCAATACTATCATCGGTCGATTCAAAAACTATTGAATGGTACGATGGAAAAGAATTTCAATACTATCATCGGTCGATTCAAAAACTATTGAATGGTACGATGGAAAAGAATTTCAATACCATTATCGGACGATACAAAATTTTTGAACGATACGATGGAAAAGAATTTCAATACGATACAGAAAAATTGAAATGGTCAATACGATAAACAGGAAAACTAAAATGAAACGTTAAAACTGTCAATACGATAAACAGAAAGAGAAACATATAAATAGAGTAAATAGTTAAAGATCAGAAACATAAAATAAACATAGACAGAAAGAAATGTCCTCCCCCTTTCTACGAGGAGTTTCTTACTATTAGGAGAGATGTAAAACAGGAAGTAGATATGAATGATTATTTTAATGTAATCATTCCTAGCTTCTGTTTTATAAACTCAAATCTATCGGAAGGTAAAGGTTTTGTAAAAATATCAGCAAGTTGTTCTTGCGTTCCGATGAATTGTAAAACAATATCTCCTTTTACAAAAAAACATTTGAAACAATATTACATATACCAACAATCATTCCTTGAGAATTATCTCTGAAGGTAACTTTTCCACCTTTTGTTTTGATAACCTTTTCAAAGAAATCTTTATTTCCAGTCATATGTCGAGAACAACCACTATCCATGTACCAAATGTTCTTATTGATACACTTCTCGTTTCCCTGAAAAAGAAACAATTACATTTTTGGAATCCAAACTTGTTTGGATCCAGAAGGGTTAGATAAAAGAATTTTAGGAATCCACATTTGTTTAGCAAAATGAGCTTTATGAAATCCTAAGGATTGAGTTTTGTTAAGAGAACAATCTCTTCTCCAATGTCCACCACATTGACACTTGGAACAGAAAATGGTTTTTTGAGGAACAAAATAGTTATTACTAAAAACAGGTTTGGAATAAGTATAACCAAGACCAGAACGATTTCTCAACGGTCTAATTTGAGAATACATCCTATCAAAGTTTTCTTTTCCATGAGTAAAGTTTAACAAACACTTTTTCAAAGATAAAATCTCTGACTTTAGTTTTAAAACCAAATTCTTGTTTTCTAAAACATTTTGAATTAGAACTAGAGTTAGACTCTAAAATATTTTTCTTTGAAATAGCAGTTTCAAGATCCTTAGAAAGTTTATCCTTTTCAGATTTGACTTTCTCAAGGGTTTTCAAAATACTTTCAAAATCAGAAGTTTTCCCATCAAGATCTTTAGAAAGATCTGATACTTATTTAGTCAAAATAGAAATTCTAGAATTTGCTTTTTCAAATCTCTTTTTGAGTTTAGAATTTTCATTTTCAAGTAACTTAGAAAATCTAGAAACTTCTTCAAAAGAAGGTAATGTATCATCTTCTGATGATGAGGGTTCATCATTTGAAGATTCATAATATCTATTATCAACATAATTTGTATTTAAAGAGACATTTGTAACAGATTCAGCATTATGTACCTTAGCCATGAGACAATGATCTTCAATTGGTAGTCTGGCTAGAAGTCCAATATTCCTTTGTCCTGACGTCTCATATTCTGAAGAATCATCTGAGGAATCACTACCACTTGCACTCCATGTATCATTTGCTTTCAAGCCTTTCTTTGTCTTATAAAACCTTTTCTTGTTTCTTTCAGAGTGTTTCTCTTTTCTATCTTTCCTCTTTAGTAAAGGACAATCAGGCCTTATATGTCCTGCTTTCTTGCATTCATAACAAGTTACCTCTGAATCTTTCTTATCTTTCCTGTCTTTCTTTTTGAATCTATATTGAAAATCTTTCTTTCCCAAAATCTTGTTCATCCTCCGAGCAAGATTGGCTAACTCATTGTCTGAAAGATTACAATCACTTGAATCAGATACAACAACTTTCTTGGATTTAGACCTTGTAACCCTTTCAGGTGTTTTAGCTTTAGATGCAAAAGCTACACTTCCATTCCCATTTTTCTTCTTATTGAAATCAGCATCTCTCTTCATTCTTGTCTCATGCTGTAGAAGAGTTCCAAAGAGTTCATCAAGAGTAATCTGGGAAACTTTTCTATTTTCATCAATAGCTGTTCTTTTTGACTCCCATTCATTTGGCATAATATCTATAATCTTATCAACAAGAGCTTCATCATCAAGACCTTTTTCTCCCATAGATTGTAAGCTGTTGACAATTGTCATAAACCTTTGTTGCACTTTACATACTGGCTCTCCATAAGGAAAAACAAACCCATGATACTCTGCTCGAAGCATTTCTCTCCTTGTTTCTATAACCTTGGATGTACCAAAATGAGTGACTTCTAATTTCTTCCAAATACAGTTGGCTGCTTCACATGAAGATATCTGACTATATATATTCCTGGTCATAGAACATAATAAAGTATTGCGTACCTTGTAATTCAGTTGATATTCTTGCTTCTCTTGGTTGGTAAAAGTACTGACTTCTTTGTCAGGAATTTTGTAACCCCCAGTAAGCATAATAAAATTGTCTACACTAGTATTGATGACGAAAGTCTTCATACGATCTCTCCAATACTCATAATCATTCCCATCGAAAATTGGTGGTCTAGAAGGATTCAGATTATCTATTGATCCGATATTCATTCCTGCCATCTAATATAACAAAAAAAACTTTTCCACTCCACACGTTAGTGTAGTAAGTATTCAAGAAAGTAATAAGAAATAAAGCTAATAATACAAATCAGTGGAAAACCTCCTCTGATACCAATTGTTGGATCGAATAGTAGATATAAAAGTCTATTAGATGGAACAATACAAGAGGGGGGGTGAATTGTATGTTTAAAAACCTTTGAGTTTTAGTAACAAAGAGATTAGTTTAAATGAACTTAAACTAATACAAATACAAATACCCTCAATTGTATTGAATGAAAAAGGTATGATGTATTGTAATACTAATGTTATGTAAAACAATTGTATTCAAGATGAACACAATAATCAGAGTAATACAGATATGAATGATTCTACCTTAAAGCGTATAGAACCAATCAATACAATATGTAATGGAATGATTGTAATTGAAACAATTACAATTGAATATGTAAGGAAGAAAGGAAACAATACAAATCCCTTTCTAATACAAGTAACAGCGGAAATGTAAAAGTAATACAATTCTTTTAACCCAAAGAGAAGGGTTATCCTTTCACCTAGGATAAAAGGTCTGTCTCACCAACACCTTGGTGAGCCCTCGATACGATGAACGACACGTCTGTCTGCCTATCCCTGGCAGCCCTCGATACGATGATCGGCACGTCTGTCTGCCTATCCCCGGCAGCCCTCGATACGATGATCGGCACGTCTGTCTGCCTATCCCCGGCAGCCCTCGATACGATGATCAGCACGTCTGTCTGCCTATCCCCGGCAGCCCTCGATTTTGCAGGTAATCGGCACCTCTGTCTTTCAATTACTTGAAAGCCCTCGATACGATGATCGGTCGCACAAAGCTGATGAGAGAAGTCACAGTGTCTCTCTCTAGAATCTTCGTAGTTCACAGAGTCTCTTCATTCGTTCTCTTTGTTCATCGTTGTGTTCTCAGCTTCAAATGACCTCCTATTTATAGGCCTCGGGTTCCAACGGTCATATTGCCTCCAACGGTCATATTGAAACAGAAAGCACGACATCGTTTTGATTAGTTTATAACTAACTCAACGACATCGTTTTGTTAGGACAAGAGATATATAGAAATGTAAAACATGAGTACGATTCATATGCAGAGAGAGTTTTTGACAAAGTACCAAAACAAATAATGATCATCTGAATAGCAGAGTCAGTACGATACAATTGACAGAGTCAGTACGATACGATTGACAGAGTCAATACGATACGATTGACAGAGTCAGTACGATACGTTTTAGTCGTTACGATCAACATCGTACGATACGATAAACATGATAAAAGACAATAAACATATGATAGAATACATTTGTGATTTCCAAAACATGATATAGAAGTCAAAAGAAGACTTTTGAATTAACAGTAATATCCAAAACTAAGTCATATCTTCTCTACTGCAGAAGTAAGAGTGGGAAAGATGGGGTATACAGCTATCCATATCCCAACTAACCTAGATGTTAGGGAAAACATTAGGAACCCAAAGCATTTGGGAATTTTTACTGTTATCCAAATCTATTTGGGTGCGTATAGAAATAACATAAAAATAAATGATAGATAAATAAGAGATGATACCCAACCCATAGTTCCTAATTAATTGAACTAGCATATAAAAAATCAACACCACTACACCAGATAAAATTCATCATGACCACTGTCACCAATACATGAATAACACCACATAATCACCACACATATTAAAAAATTCCCACTTTAAATTACATATACCACAATTTTTAAAATTTAATGATTTTCCACTAAATCCAACTCACTAATCCATTTCATTCACATTGAAATAGAAAATTCATTTATCATTAAATTATTTAATATAATTACCACACATTAATTACATCCATTCTTATTTATTTACTAACCCATGTCATTTCATTCATAATCATAATTTATTTTATGGTTAATAAAGTAACAAAAAAACAACCCTATAAAACTTCATGCCCATATAAAATTAACCATTTCCACAACACCACATCATTCAAGACAACTTATCACAAAAACCACCTATCTTAAACACCACACAAAAAAAAACACCACACTTCACAACCACTACAAAACCAAGCCACCTCACATCACTACCATTTCATATCTACACACATCACATCCCATGCCAACAAACCATCACATCAATACCCCACACATTTAAAAATTAATATGGTCACCAAAATCACTACACAAAAACCCACATCACACTTGAAAAAACATCAAACCCAACCACACAAAAACTTCTACAATTTAGGTTCAAGGGATTAGATTGCTTTAGTTCATTAATTACAATGGTTATTATCATTCAAATTCTAGATTTACTTGGGAAACCGATTCATTATACATATATATGTTCTTATCCTTTTATTAAGTGCGTGATAAAATAATCAATAAATCTATGGTCTCATATAGATATCAACCAGAATAAAAGAAAGCCTCAAAATATTGGTGATTTTTAGAAATAATAACAAGAATGCATAAACTCATCAAAAATATCATAAAAGTAGTAAAATATATGATTCCTACCTAGTCAAATCAATTATAGATTATGTAAATTCAATATCTATATTAATATGACCCTTACTATCAACCCAATGGAAGTAAAATTCCAGAAATCCCAAAAAATGCACATAAATATAAATATAATGAGGATCCCCTACCCTAAAAGAGATTTTTTATTCTCCGCACTCAATAGGGAGAAGGAGAAACAAATATAAAATTATAACTTCTCTAAGAAACCTTGGATTAACCTGCACCACACCAAGGGATTATCAAAATATTTTTCCAGACTTACCCCAACCAAAACATCATCAACACTATGAATACTCGAAAGAATAACAGAAGGAAACAAGAGAATAAAAAGGGGAAACCACCCCAGATTACTAATGATCAAACTTTTGAATCAAATGATCAAAGTTGGAGAAAAGAGGTTGGAAGATCCTATAAATCACCTAGGGTTCTCCCAAGGATCATTGGAAATGAGGGAAGAATAAAACAATCAGGGTGAGGCCTGATATTTATAAACATGATTAAACTCACCGCATTCACATCGTGAATCTCGCATTCATGTCATGTATTTTTGTGAGGACCTTCATTTCAAGATGGGAAATCCTAAAACTCAAAACATGATAAACATACACTAATTTTTATGGTGCCATATCCTTAATTTAATTCAAATTGTGGTTTTTTTCACATTGCGATTTCATTAGGCCCAAATCTCCCATATGAAACTCAATCCATGATTCTCTAGCCTCCTTGTCGTGAATCAACCACTCATGATGTGAATACATATTCACATTTTTGACTACATATCGCATCAAAATTACAACTCAAAACTTCATTGAATCCTCCTTGAGCCTCCTTCAAACACCTCTAAATCATAAACCGGTAACGTAACAGTTTAAGAAGGCATGTACCGTTACACTTTGGATGAAAATAAAATATATAGAATGTGAAAACTAGTACAAATCACAAAATATTAGGTTTTTATGAGAATCATTATTTAGTTTATCTATTTTATTTTTTGATTTTATATATAGTACTTATAAAAATATTTTATTACTTATATTTTTAAAAGAAATAAATATTTTTTTTCAAAAGTATGATTTATATGTGCAAATAATTATTTATTATTAAATTAATAGTTAAGTAACGAGGATATATAATCACTCATAGAAAAGAAAAATGGTTTCTTCGTTCTAAATATTTTATTTTTTGAATATTATTATTTATTGAATTTAATTAAATATATTTATAAATTTTAGAGAATTATTTCAGTTAATTTGATAAATTAAATTTTAGTAATGATTAGTAGAAAAAGAAAATTACATAAAATAAATAAAAATTGAATTATAAGTAACAAGAATTTAATGATTCATATTCAATTAAATATGTTAAACATTAATAAATTATTTTATTATATTTTATATGTTTTTATCTAAAAAATAATTTTCTTTTATTTTTAGTAACAAATTAATGAAATATATTATTTATAAATATAAAAAAATTAATAATAATCTATTCATTGATTATAAATTGTCTATAAATGACGATAAAAACATTTAAAATTAAAAAGAGATATTTTTTCAAATATTTATTTTTATATGAGTAAAGTTTATTTAAAAATTAAGGTAATGACTATTTAAGTATAATTTTAATGAAATATATTGATCATATATTAAAAAATAAAATAACATTCATGTAATGGTTTTTAGTTGGCATGAAATAATAATAAATTCATTTTATTCCTAAAATTATTTTTCTAAAAATTACTCCCCCCTAATTATGCATTTTCATATTAAAATTATTTTTTTATCAATTTTAGAATTTTAATTTGATAAAACTAACTTTATTTTTTGATTTACCCTACTAAAATTATTTTAGGGTGAATTTTTGGATTTTTTTATAAAAAGTTGGATTTTTGGATTTGTAGTAAAAATACAATTTTGAAAAATACCCTAACTTTTATAACATCATTACTCTATAAAAATTACTTAATTTTTTTTAAAAACTTATATCTAACCAAATATTTATTTAATAAATAAAATAATTTATAGAAAAATATTATTTTTAGAAACCTATGTTTTATATTTTGGAACCTAAGTAATTTTTTTTCTAATTAAACACTATTTTGGTCATTTTCCTTTAATTAAGTACACACATGATGAATTTAGATTTTGGATTGATTTTGAAATAAAATTATCATTATTTATTTAATAATAAACCAATAAGTCTAATATTAATTAAAAAATTGACAATATTTATCCTAAATAAGTATAAACTCATTTTTATGGTTAAAAATACATGTTTTCTAAAAACTATTTTTATTAAGTTTTACATACTGATATTAAAATTATTTTTTTATCATTTTTAGGAATTTAATAAAATAAAATGGATTCTATATTTGAAATAAGTATAATTAATATTAGTTAATATTTTCATTTCAATTTTTGGGAAAAATATAAGTTACGAAGGTAAAAATTAGTCACCTTATTAATGGTTAAAATGAGGTAAAAATGTTAAATCAAGAGGTAAACTCTCTAAATATCACAAAATACTATCTCTAAATGGGTTTATAAGGGATTTATAGACCCTAACCAATATTTTATTATGAAATTATTAAATTTTGACCCACTTTAATCAATTATAAAATTTTAGTTTTTATTTAAAAATTAATATTTATAAAAATTCCACCCCTTTCACCTATAAAAGGACCCTTTGACACCCCACTTACCCTCAAAGAAAAATATTATTATATCATCCAAGATCCAAAAAAACTCTTTCAGAAAAATATTATCCATGTTCAATAGGTTTTATTCTCATCAAAATATCACTTTTCAAAATCTTAATCCAATTAGAAAAGTGCTCTTCAGAAGGAGTAAGGAGTTTAGAACAATTCTAACCAAGAAGGAATCTAAGGTATGAGTTTTCCATCTCAATTTCCCTTATTTGAGACATGTTTTTTTATTATAAACCTATTTTATTTTATATAGTTCATATAATTCTTATTTTATATATTATATAATGATCTAATATTTATTTATTGTTTCCAAAGTTCATTTTAAAGTTTTATATTTCAAGAGGTCTTAATTAAAATTTCACACAAGAGGTAAGGTTTTTTGGCCTCTCAATTTCCTTTTAATTAGGTTATAAACTTTCTTCCTAGAATATGATTTTAAAGGTTTATTTTATTCTTCAATTTATTTATTACATATGGTATTTTATCTTTATCTATGCGGAAATTAAATCTTTACATCAAAATATTCTTCTTTAATGAATTTCATTTTATATAAAAACATTATGTTGTCAAATAAAATTTATATATTTTATAATGCATCCTTTTCATCCATATACATATTAATTCACACAAAAAATGTATTATTTTGTTATCATTGTACCGAAATATGTATTATATTATATATTCCTCATATTTTATGTTATCTCTTTTCGGAAAGAAAAATTTCAAATATTTTTTCGATGTAGGTTTTGTTTTGAAACTACTTAAAATATAAAAATGAGTTTCTTTTCATGATTATACATTTATATATCAAAATCCAAATTTATTTACATTAAATTTATTTATTTTCAATGTTAAAATATTATTGATTCTTCGCAAATTATTTTTTATAAATATTCCTTTCAATTTTTCGAAAATTAATTTTGAAAGTGATTCAGAACTTTGACTTTTATGGAAATGATAAAAATGATTTCAGAAAACTCTTTTTCCTAAATTCACATACATTTTTATTTATATATATAAATTTTATACGTCTTATAGAGTAATATTTATGATCATTATTGAAATTATTTTATGCTCCATTTTGGAGATTGAATTTCGGGTATCCATTGATATACTCTTGATGTTGTGTTATGAAATTCCATTTGGAAATGACATGAAACCCAATTTATTTTTATGGGTTTTTGATGATATGATGAATTATTTATTTTAGGTGGTACACATATTTCTAGTATATCATTATTTTATTAGCGGGGTCCTATATATCCCTTCTATGAATTGGTTAAATATCCATATATCATGAGATAAATATGGGAAATGAGTTGTAATTCTTGATCCACTATGGGAAAAAGTTGTGACGCTCGATCCACTATAGGAAATAATTCATGTCACATGGTCCACAATGTTATGGTAAATAAGTAATGATTCATAATACACTATGTTATTATAGTATTGGTAGCCAATATTAATATATTATATTATTTTCTATACCTATGACTATGCCACATTCTGCATCCCTCATTTATATGTTATGTTAAGGTTTTTTGTAATGTAACATTTCTATGTTATGCTCTATATATAATGTTTATTATCTAATTTATTATTTTTCTTAAGACATGTTATGTGTTAGAACCTTTTTGAGGATTATATATCCTTCTATATTGTCTTATAGAAAACTTTTATGGTTCCACAATCATTTTAATCAGATATTTCTCCCATGTTTATGCTTATGTTCTAAAAATTTATGACTTATCTATAATACGATACCCAGTAATGGGTAAACCATTTAGGGGGATTGTATTAGTGGTTTATTTTTACAACTTACATTAACTTTAAGTTAACTTCTATTCCCTTTTTATGTTCTTTATCCATGAAATTATTAAAAATAACCAACTAGATTATGTTGTAATGTAATCAAGAAAGCAATGAAAAGATATTTTTACAAGATTCAACCCCAATGAGAGAACCTACCCCTTATTGTTCTCAAGGTGTATAAGTCATATTTTTCCACTATATTTGGTTATAAATTAAAATTATTTGAGAAGGGTTAAAAATTCATCCAAAAATTCATCACACATTTATGTCTCTTGATAAGATGTTTATATTGGTTCCCACTGATTGAAATATATGGAATTTTCATTGAGACTTTATAATTGTAAACAAATTTTTATCCAAACTTTAACCTATAGACTTTAATACATTTAAATTTTATATTTGATGATTCTATAATTTTCAGTCTTTTGAAATTAGTGATCTCCTTCTTTAACCCAGTGTATATTCTAAGGAATTTTGGTCAACATCTTGATAAATTTGTTCACTCAGAATGACCAGTGTTTCAAAAAATTTCCATTTAATAGACTCAAAACCTTTATTGTTTTATTTAATCCAATAAATCCAAGTGTCATGGAAATGAATTTGAAATTTACACTCACTTAGAGTATTTGTTTAAAAACCCTCAACAATTTCCAATTATATCCAAATTTGACTTTTTCTAATCCTATTCACATCTCAACATCAACAATATTTAATAATCATATAATTTGTCTTGAATAATAAATAAACCTTAATTAATATCACACATCAAATTTCCTTCACATTATTCTCATAATGGTTTTTTTCTTCACAATGTTTATGTGAATTCACTAAACTAATTGTAGAAAATGTACTTCCATGTGCATTAATTTTCCATTCTTCCAGTTCCACCTCCAATTCTTTAGAAATCATCCTTATGTAGCCTCTATTAATTCAAACAACCAAGATTGTAATATTATATTTTAATGTTCCAAATCCATTTCACTTACATTGTGTTCAAACTTTTTCTTGTTACACCTACTTCTTGATCAAATTAACTTATGATCATCATAATTTTCAATCAAATTTTATTGAATCACTATTGGTCTTCCACAAAAGTGATAGTATTTCAATGAAAATATAGTGAAAAATCATATAACTATATTTCTTGAGAATCATTCTATAAAACTAAAACTCTCCAGTTCTTCAAGATCTTCTGGTCAACCTATCTTCTAGTCAGATTTTGTGATGGTATTTTGACAACCTCATAATTCCCCACTAGTAAATAATCACCATCCATTCGACTGATCAATTAATTTGAATCCTCATCATTCAATGATTTTATGAAATACTCCTACACTGGTTCTCAAAATATATAATATTTTATATCCCAAATCAAAATATTTTTCAAAATTTAGTTGATGATAAATAAAACAACTTTATAATCCTAGGTGAACTTCACACACTTTTGATTTATTATAAACACAACTTTTTTCAAAACTCAAAACTTAATAATTTTATATGAAACCGCAATATTTCTCAATGAGAAAAATATTGACACTACATTATTGTGTAAATATTTTTTTGAAGGAATTCCAGCTCTTGCTGAAAATAATTTTTTTTCCTAGGAATTTTGACTTAGTCCCCCACTATTTATCCCCATCACCCTCATTAATTTTCAACACCTTATTTTTAAGAACTCCAGCCTTTGACCATTAGATGATTGAAGAGTTTAAACTCTTTATTTCGATAAAGGGTTTCACCAATGTACCCCTATGAAAAAAATAATTCAATGAAAAGTAGGGGAAATTCCCATAACTTATATTAAATAATAAGGGAAGGATGTACATGATTTTTTGATCATAATTTGTTAAATATATTCTATGATATCGCTTTAGTAAATTTTTTATTAATTTTATCCTTTATTAAAATATGACCTTACTTTACTTCATTAGAAGAAACTCTCTCCTTGATGAAATGAAACCTGATGTTAATATGTCTTGATCTGGTGTGCTGTAATGTGTTCTTTTCTAAGTTCAATTTCAATTTTATTATCACTTAAATTTTTTTTTGGATTTTCAACATTCAATTTTAATCCTTCCTGCCAAAATTTCATCCACAACATTTGAGTGCAAGAATCAGTGGCATCCAGAGATTCAGGTTCCACTATAATCAATGTCACTATAGTGACCCAAGATTTCCATACATATATATTACATCTTAATAGATTAATATCCAATATATTTTAGAAATAAATGCCAAAGGACCGTAAAGGATCAGTTTCATTGGAGACTATATAGTAAATATACTTATTTCTTGAATGATATTTAACATCTCCCATAAAGATCTTCCCGAATAGTAATCGTCTTAGACATAATTTATTTATAACTTAGGGAATTAAACATAGGAAGGGTGATCATAGATGCTCAATTAGGGTAAACAAGGGAGATATTAATAATTATTTAAGCATAACATGAGAATAATGGTATGGGAATATGAGCTTAACATTTGAAAAACATACTCTACATATCATAGATCATAATCCTGAGTCATGAAAGAAATCTTTCCAGTTCATAATACATGAATTATAAAGGAATCAAAGTAAATGAGGCATTGAAGCATAACATAGACGTAGGAATATGTTAAAAACATAATCTTATAACATTGTTAACATGTATAAAAAGAATCAAGTACAATCATTAAGTTAAGGACCTGAAATCCATCCCACACATAAACTTATGGAAATGAAACCAAGTCTATACATAATCTTATGGATATGAAAACTAGGTCCTGGCATAATCTAATGGACATGAAAACTAGTTCCACACATAAAATTGTGAACATGAAATCAAGTTCATACATAACATATTTACCTCATGAGTCATCCATCTTTACCCAATGAACTAGAGAGATATATAATTCTAGACACACTCTTCATATAATCAGAAACCTATTCATATGTATTCCACAAGATCATAAGAGCAATCATCATAACATAACCCATGGAAAAGAAAACAAATTTCATTAACATTTCATCATCATAGTCATAAACCATACATATAAGGAATAAATATGATATTATTCGATCATATCCATCATAGAGAATATATAACATCGAATTATGTTATTATATATTATTTTTTGAAAATATCACTTGAATATTTCTTTAGGAAAATAAACTTTTCATTTTAAAATCACATATTTAAAATCTAAAAATTTCAAAAATATTACAAAAAAAAATGTATTTAAAAATAATATCATAAATTTGTAAAGGAATATTAAAATAATTGAGTATTCATGATAGTGACAAATTCTATTCATTCTTTATACATTAAAATAGACATTTCTTTCACATTTTCAGTAAAAAGTTAAAAGTACAACATTTGGAAAGCAATAAGAAGATTCATTTTAATTGTTTTTATAAAAAATAAAACATGGGAAAAAATGAATATTAAAAATCATTGGATAATTGTAAATATATTATTGAAAACATATTTAGAAAACATAGACATGGAAGAAAATTGATTTTCGACTGAAGAGAGAAATAAAGTTAGATTTCCTTAAAAATATTTTTTTTGGTCTCATGAGTACTTATAGTGAGGAAAATGGATGGAAAAGATGTAATATTAATAAATAAAATGATGAAAATAAAATATAAATGTATTTATATGATAATGATAATACAGTTTTCTTAATGTAGATTTAAGAATAAATAATCCTAATTGAAATGGAAATGAGACATAAATCCCTACAGAAAGTCTTTTATCACGTCTTACATGCTAAAAACTCCTATATAATAAATAAATATTTATTATAAATCCACTAAATAACCATAATTACATATATAATACCATATATGATGTATTTATGACATCTCATCAGCAATTTATTAATAAAGTTTTATTAAAAATCATTGTTTTAGTTGATAACTGCTTCATTTTTAATAAATGTTTCTGTTCAGAAACCCCATTCCTAATAATTTGACCATGGTTCCATAATATATATAATTTTAATCATGATAAAAATAGTATATATATATATATATATTTATCTATAAAAGGCAGAGATAGAAAAATGATCTATAATGTTTATGGAGACGGTAGGCCATACGTATGCATGGACTTTGTTTTTTACTTTTTGAATGATGGAATGAAAGAAAGGTAATTAATAATTCAACATTACATGATCATTTTTCTATAATATAAAACTTATATAATCATTAAATATATCTTTATTACCATATTTCTAAATTGGAATACAAAAAATAATCGCATTCCTCCATGGAGGTAGTAGTCTAAACGTACGCATGAACGATTTTATTATTTACCAACTGATTTGAAGTTTATAATTTAGATATGAAATTTTAATTTTATAAGTATAATTATTTCATAAATATCATATATAAATATTTAACCCATCATAAAAACCATCCATGAATGATGGTGATGAAAGATGATTTGTATCGCTACATGGAGATTGTAAACCGCACGTAAGCATGATGGACACTTTCACTTCCCATATAATATAAAATTGGGTGAATAAAAGTGGTTTCTCTATCATAATAAAATTTAATTATATTTCGAAAACTGATATTATTATTTTATTAATAATATAAAATATTTATACTAGGTAGAAGATAAAAATTGATTGAGGTCGGGTGAGACGATTACCTCTTCCTCCACATGCCTCCTTTAGATCCATTATTAAGCACCCTTAGAATTATATTTTAAGAATAATATCAAATATAATTCATAATTGGGGATTTTCTAAGATATTTGGGTTGGTTTTAGATTATATATATTTCTCAAAGTGGTGTGACAAAGATAAAGGAGGGGTTCCCTTTTCTGAATGATGAGAGGGGCACTCTTGGTTTTTTTTTAAAGATTAAAATATAATAAAGTCATTATCAAGAAACATGCTTCCAAAGGGAATAAAATTTTAATATAATATATTATTTGGTTTAAATACTATCAAAATTTATATTTTTATAGGTTTAAGTGGTGTTTTAAACCTTATCATTTGGTTTAACTGCTTAGTTAAACTATTTTAACCTTTACCTTAGGAACATATTTTTCACTCTTAAAGGGTTATAATTTTACTTATAAGTTAAAAATTAGATCATAAATGGAAAAGGGATGATAATTTAAAACATTTAACAACCTAAATTTTCTCTTTAAGTTTTTTAAATTTTTTAAATAATTTAGTAAAACATTATTTTTTTCATAAAATTTTATTAATGTCATTTTTGACACTACTCATATAATTAGACTTTAAACACAACCTGAGAAAAATGAATTTAAATAAAACCCCTTAAAACACATATATTATGTTATATTTATCTAAAAAATTCATGTAACACAACATTTCATCAAAATTTTATTACTTTTACTATTTTTAAAATTATTTATTTTATTTTTCAATTAATTAAATAAATACTATATCGATGTTGCGTAAGTTTTTAGGGTAATTATTCAATCACTAAAAATTAAAAATAAATTCCTATAATAAATAAAATTAATTTTTTATAAAAAATAAACATTTAGGACCAAACATACCCTCATTTTACTCTTATGTTAAAATTTTAATGTTACTAAAGTTAATAGTTTTATATTTTTGACTTTATCTTTTACTTAAAATAATAAAATGATGAAAATAAAAGAAATATTAAAATAAGTGACTAAATATTCAATTATTTTATGTACATGGAATATATACACCAAAAAAATAGGAATAAGTCAATTTTTATATAACTTTTATATCCTTATATCAAAGTTTTAACCCTATTTTACCCGTTTTACCCTTATGAAGGTGATTTTTTTACCGTGGTTACTACTCATATTTAACAAAAAATAAAAGGTACCTATTTAAAAAATTTATAAATAATTAATTTAAATATGGAATCCATTTTTCATGATTTAATTTCTATATGTGGAAAAAATTAATTTAAGTTAAAAATTTATAAGACAACATAAAAATAGTTTTTTTAGAAAAATGCATTTTAAGTATAATTTTCTTCAAAATTCCACAATAAAATTGACTCCAATGAACTTAATTGGATTATTAACAACATAATTCAACTAAATCTGGTTTTAATATTTTTAAAAACAAAATTTAACTGTGTAAATTCTTTAAATGAAAATATAATTTTCAATAAAAACTCGTATTTTTTGTACCATTCATCAAAGAATTGATTTTTTCAGAAAATTATTAAAAATTTACTCTAAGATAAATTTTAAATTTTAAATTTTAAAATGAATCATAACATGAATTTTATAAAAACAATTTAATTTTTATTTCCAATGAATTAATCAACACATTTTTTTTGAATATAAAATTTATATATATTTCATAATGTGATTATTTATATTCATACTCACCAATTAAATGACTAGGTTATATCTTTAATATTTAAATAATAATATTTAATGGTTTATTTAAGATTGGTTTTGCATGGTGTAGATTCTATAATACATAATGTTCATATTTTAAAATATCAGGGTGTTACATTCTCTTCCTGTTTAATAAATTTGTACCTTACAATTTGAACTAGTTCTTGGTAATCAAGGGTTTGAAATTTGAAATTTACATTGTTGAAAACCCAAATCGTAAAAATGGTTCATCAAAATTTCTCTTAAAAATAGGGAAAGTGAAATATAAATGTCACATGGAATAACAAAAACATGGTTTCAAAATAGGAGAATTTTTGTGGGAAGTAGAAATATGGCCGTGAAAGAGAAATGAAGGTAAAAGTATAAAATTTTATTTCAATGTACTTTTTATAAAGTTTAGTGATTATTTTACTTTTAATATAAATAACTTGATAAAATGTACTTACTTGATTTCTTTATATTTCATGAGCATAATTTCATCCTGTAGTTGTGCTTTAATTAATTAAACATCATCTATTACTCTAAAAAATGAATATTCAGGATAAAATTTTCATTTCAAAAGGACTAAAATTAACTTTTATTAGATCATAAAATACATAGAGGAATTAAAATATATTCCATATATCTATAGTTTTCATCAAAACCAAAATGGTCATCATATGTTATCCAATATATATTAATATCTAAAACCTAAAAAATAACACCCAAAGTTCAACTTAATCCAATACATAAAATATTAACCTTAGGACTCCACCAAAATATGAATAACCAATATTGAAACCATTAGATTAGAATGATTTGATCTCATATCCTTCCATGACTAAATTAACAATTTTATTGAAATAATTTTAATCACTCGTAAAGCCTCAAAAAAATTATATATACCCTAATCATATATTCTACAAAATATGCTAATTATTTCTAGAAAATAATGTCATAATAAAACCATATATTATTCAAAAATAGAATTCAACCTTTATTACTGAAATAAACTTTATCTTATCCAAAAATATTTTATTGGTAGTTGGGGTTCATCCTTGAATCGATAGATGATCATAGTTTGGGTTAAAATATCAAATATGATTTCATTATTCTATAAATTTATATGGAATCTGTCTAGATAGATATAATAATTGCTTAGAATCACATAAAATTTTAATAAAGTTTGAATAATAATTACTTTTGAAGGATTTGTTTTAAACTAAATAAATATCAATTTTTCTTTTAGGGATGATGATAAAAGTAGAATCATACCTTGAAATTATTATAAAAGCTTCCTTGTATGTACCAATGGATTCATCATCTTTTTAATTTAGATCAAGGAATTACTTCTCTATTTTGATGTAGAATATGAGGGATGTACTTGTTAAAAAATATCCTCTTAAACCAATCCCATTCCATGGATTCAATTTCATCCTATTGTCTCATATACTTAATTATATTTCACTATTTATTCAATTTACCTTTCAAATTATAAAAAATGTGAACAAATTTTTCATGGTCTATGTAATGAAGAATATTAAATATTTTTTATATCATGTTGATCTATTTCCCAGAAACTAATGGATAAAAAGACATAATAAAGGAGGATGAATGTTTCAACATAAAATATTCAATGGCATGTTTCTCCCTCCTTGGTGAATTCAAAAGTTCAACATGACCCGTGTTACCACTCATAGCTCGTGAGAGTTGTGTGAGAATAATCACAAAATATTTCATCCCAACCACTAAGAAATTTAGATTCTTATAAGGATGATTGTTTTATTGGTAATCACATTCTTTGTTCACATGATTCCTTCAGGTTTGAGCCATCGAATAAAACCAAAAACTACAGTGTGAGAAACAATTGTCATAGTGAGAAATCATATAATCCTAAAAAACCATTAATAGGATGTCAAAATTTTGACACCTTATTTTTAGTCCATGACACCTTATTTTGACCAATGCCATCCTGGGTTATAATCTATTCAAATCCTTCATAATGGTTTATATTGAAAATGTGATTTAACCCATATAATTCCCCTAGGGGTGTTAAACCATGTGAATAGTAAGGGTATACTCACCGTGAACCAAAATTATGGCCGAAATATACTTAACCAACTCTACATGATAATATGCATTTATATATACATTTTGGATGCATTAATTTAAAGTTTATTCCTATTTTATTTGATTATTAATTGGGTTTCGGTTTCTTTTCAAAGGAATTTTTAATTTTGAACTGAAAGGAAGAAATTTTTAAAAGTAGAAAACACAGGATTTACAAATCATTTACAACATGGGTGACCTACAGTCCTCCTTTACAAAACTCTTGGAGAGACACATATAGGACCCTAGAACTCCCATGAGAAGGGAGGGGTGAATCATGGTGTCATTTTTTCTTTAAAAATTATGTATCTTATTCTCATATTGGTAGGAAATTGAAAAATATGTCTATTAGAATTGTGCATTTATTAAGCATTAATATATAGAGAGACAAACCATCAATTTTACTTGGCTCACCAATAAGTGGTAGTCCAAGGAGCATACATCGATAGTGTTTTGGTTGTACCTAAATCGAATATTCTTAACTATTTATTATGGAGTAAAGAAGATAATACATAGTCACTTTGTCCTAGGAACACTAACTTTACAAGAATTTTAGGGATAACACACCACCACCATCAGATCACTTCCATCGAATCACCCTATCTCACTACCTCAGGTGAATTCTTACTCAGTTTAATGACTGGAAGGTCACTTCAGTATATTGGTCATTTAATTATTTGTCCCAAATTAGTACGAGACTCTGGTTTTACTGAAGTCTCAAGTGGATGAACTTAAAATCACTGTTCACTTAAACCAAATGTTCAACACTAATATTCATGAATCTCCAAGCCTTCAAAAGACCCCCTTTATGTTTCAAATAAATTCTAGTGTTCATAAACCCACACACTTATGCAATGCTCCCAAACTTCACAAAGCTCACAACCTTTACCGAACACTAATTCTTCAAGAAAATCCTAGTCTTCACAAATTTCCCTTTTCCAAAAAGATTTGACATCAATTAAGACTTAACCATCCATTTAATGATGCTCAACATTGCAAAGAATTAATGATTTACAAAGCTCCCCAACACTATGAATTCAATTTTTTTTATAAATTTCTCAAAATCTCATTGTGTTTTAAAATTAGGGGTATCCACCTATTTATATACTTTTCCCTTCGCAAATATCCGAAGCTCTAAATGGCTGTTTCACAAACCTCCACATTCATGTTTTTAAATCTTCTTATCATAAATATTCTCAAGTAAAACTTTTCCTATTCATGAAGATTCTTATAATCATGTAGATTTACCATCACCCCATCACACATTCATGAACCTTTAGACCTTTGCGACATCAGATGAATTCATGAAGCTCCATACCTTCACGAAACTCCAATATTTAAAAAATATAAGAATTTAACTTATTTTTGAATATATTATCCTAGAAATCAACAATTTACAAACGTTATCTCTTCATCTCTATTTTTGGATAAAAAATTTGGAAAATTCTAGAAAATGATGCCACATTCAACACTAAATCCATATGAACCGTATGACCACTTGACATGAAAATTCTCCGATCAACCCCAGTGTGGTTTGACAAAACAATACACTTTGTTTATAGAATTTAAAAATCCATTGTTCCGGAAATCCCCTACTTTGGGTTTTTCGGTTATCTATAAGTAAATTCAATAAAAACATGAGCCTTGATAAAGAACCTAATAGGTGTGAAAAAACTTAACCATCACTCTATGTATTTGTGATCAAATCTCAGTCCATAAAAAAAGAGTGGAAAAGGATAATTTAATGCCACCATATACCACCAACAAATTCTGTAAACCAATCCTAAAAACCAACACTCGATGAATTTAACTTATGTCTCCATTGGGAAATAAAACCAATGAAATTGAATTTGTATTGAATGTTCCCAAAAAAAAACTCCCCTAGATAATATCTCTCCCATAAACCTGCATCACATCCACAAATACATTAAAAGAATTTAAAAAACTAGGGAAATGGGACAAACTTTAACATCCTTAGGAACTAGGAGGTGGCTGAACATCGAGGTTAAAATAATATTTCTCAAACATTGGTGCTGCTAAAGTATTTTTCTGAATGTAATCTCCTTGGTCATCAATTCTGATATGCTCTATTTTAATCACACCTAGTTAAAATTTTTCTTTGATAAAGTGATATCTGATATCAATAATTTTGGTATGATAGTGTTGAACTAGATTCTTTGTGAGATCAATCAAACTTTTATTGTTACATTGTATCACCATAAACTATTCAAACTCATCAACAATATCATTAAGTTGTCTCATTATCCATAATAGTTGAGTTAAATTCTTCATCACAAATATATACTCTATGTCATCTATACTAAGAGAAGCGCTTTCATGTTTCTTTCTCAACTTGGCCAAACATTTATTACCTTTGAAGGATGGACCAACACTTGTAGACTTTCGATCCACCACATCTCCAACACTATAAGAATATGAAAATTATGATAATTCATTATCCCTTTTTATTTTAGAGTATAATCCAAAATTATAAGTACCTTGAATATACCTCATGATTCTTTTAATATCTATAAAATGATCTTTCTTCATATTAATTTGGAAGAGATCCTCTAATCATGCTTCAAAGATGATATTCTTCCATGTTTCATTCAAGTATAATAAGCTTCCATTGATCCTTATATACATGGTGGGATCCACATATTTCCCATCCTCATTCCTTCCACGTTTTTTCCCAACCACAATTAGATTTGATATTGGTTTAGAGTTATGCTTGTTGAATTTATTCAGCAGCTCTCTTGTATATTTTTATTGATAAATAAAGTTATAATACTACTTTTTAACCACATACAACACCAAAAAGTATGTTATTTGACCAATCATAGACATTTAAAATTTTAATTTCATGTGATTAGAAAATTATTCCACTAATCCCTACCTACTTCTTTAAAAAAAATATCATCTACGTACACAAGAACCATAAATTAATCTTCCTAAGAATAATTAATGTAGAGATTATGGTAGAAAAATCATATTTTAAATTATAAATTCTTAAGATAATAATAAAGTTCATAATACCTTTCTCGTGGTGCCTACTTTAGACCATTTATATCCTAATTTAATTTATAAACATTCATCTCATCATTTCCAATAAAAAATCCTATATTTTGTTCAATAAATATTTCTTCTTTAATAAATCCATTTAAGAATCTAGTTTTTACATCCATCTGATAAACTTTGTACCCACTTTTAATTTCCATTGAAAGGAAGAGCCTAATCAACACCAGTCTAGCAAATGGAGAAAAATTTTCTTTAACATAAATGACTTCCCGGTGCATAGACTTTACACACCAAACTTGCCTTGTTTTTGATCATATTTCCATGCACATAGGATTTGTTTTTAAAGATACAAATAGTTCTAATCACATTGTGATTTTTGGGTCTCTTTTTAAGACCACATTCTCAGTTCATGTCAATCTAATCCAGTTCTTAATTCCTGGCCTTAACCCATGTTTCATCCTTTATCGCTTCCTCAAATGAGGTTGGTTCCGAAATAGATAGGAAGGTTGAATGTGCTTTATTCCTCATTATCCTAGTTTATGTAGGTGTAGTCTAACCCCTAATGATATTGTATTGGTCAATTTGTTCTCTTCCATTTCTCCAATGTGTTTTTATGAAGTTTCTTTAGAAATGGTTTTCTCTTATGATTCTTCTTCCTAATCATCATTATTTTTTAAACCATGAATATTTTACCAGCCTTCCACTATTTTTGCATTTGAATCTATCCATTTTCCAATTTCTTCTTCATCTTAAATAATATCAACATATAGTATCCTTGACGTATATATGGTATTATCCCCAATGATATTGAAATTATTTAATTCCAAAATCTTTCTAATATGATTATTGTAACATTTTAAGGCATTAATATTCCTTGAACATCCAAGGAATAATCCATTATCTCCAACATCACCATACTTTCCTTGATTAACTTATTTATTTCATACGACACATTTAATTTGAAAAACATGAGCATAATTTATAGAGGGATTCCTTAAATACCATATCTCATATGCTGTCCTAGTTTTTCCTATAAAAATCCCTCTTTGATTTTGAGTGTACATCACTAATTGAACAACCACTTTCCACTAATGATGATAAACATGACTCTCCATCAGCATAGTTCTATCCATTTTTCTCACCTTTTGATTTCTTTCTTCAATGATTCATTTTGTTGAGGGGTTCACATTACATACACCTCATGATTTATCCCATTTTGAGGTAATTTTAAAATTCAATGGATTTTTATTCTCTTCTATTGTCAGATTGTAGAATATTGATTGTGTGTTCAGTTTCATTCTCTACTATTTAAAGATAAATCTTCATGAAATCAATCACTTTACATTTATTCTATATATACATCACTCCATTATACTCTAATAATCAATAAAAAATGAATTACTTCTATCTATATGTTCCAACCCCATTAATTAGAACACATATGTCTATGTGGATGATATCAAGAAGATCTGATTCCCTTTTGTTCATTGGCTGATGTGAACTATCAAACATCATTCCTCACATGTATGCATCACATTTATTTTATCTATCACACTTTAGATTGGGAATATTGACAAAAATATTAAGATTATATATGTATTCGATGCTCTATTGATTAGTGTTACCCAACCTTTGGATCCAATTTTTTTTTCTTCCTCAACTGTTAAGAAATAATTGTTTTCTTTACTGTCAACCTGATAAGTTTCCTTCTTTTCTATATCCTTTCACGAGATAATTACCTATGTTTCCTTTGATAGTGAACACCTTCTAATTAAATGTCACTACTAGATTTTAGTAATAGAGTTGACTCACACTTTGGATATTGTGACACAAACCATATATGTAAAGAAAATCAGTTTTTCTTAGCTCATCATTTTCTAGTTCTGCATTTCCACTACCTTTGATCTTTAAAACACCATAGTTTCCAAATATCACTATTCTATAAACCCTTTTATTAGAATTATTTAATAAATCTACATATACTGTCATGTGGGAAGTGTATTCACTTTCAAGAATCTAGGTGCTACCATTATTTGTTTATTTTTGAGCTATTTCTACGAGGTTGGATTTCTTGATTTTCTTCTTTTACTTCAATGAGATACTTGATTAAGTAGAGGATAAAGATGTACTTTACCATATATTTTCAATATGAAAGGGTTCATA
Organism: Viscum album; assembly: GCA_963277665.1. Lineage (NCBI taxonomy): Eukaryota > Viridiplantae > Streptophyta > Magnoliopsida > Santalales > Viscaceae > Viscum > Viscum album. The sequence goes on from OY728146.1 coordinate 388,890,422, forward strand.
ATTCTTATATTATTATTCTTGAGGAGAGTACCTATTTAGTCGTGTAATTCTGCTTGGTTGATAGGAATTTACTTTCCTTTGGGTTTTGTAGTTATTGTTCCCACCTTGGCTCTGTCTATAATGAACAATATTATGGCCATAGTTAAGATAGAGAAAAAAATATCCATAGAAACTATATATTCTATATGGTGAATGATATGGTCTCATTATCCTTTTTTTACTTCCAGGTGCTTCCCCATTTAGATAGCTCCTTGTACTTCATAGTAAGAGATGGTATGGACTAGAAATCCACAAAATTGACATTTCATAAGGGGGAATATCTTCTCACTTCCATTCCTCTACATGTCCTATTATTTTGTAGAGGTATTTTACTGATTATCCACTTTGGATACTTGAGGATTATTTTCATCTCTCATTTATATTTGGTTTGAATCTTTCTTTGTTAGGACATTAGGCACCTTTGTGATATGTCCAACTTTCTCCATCCCTTTATTTTGGATCAACCAGTTTCCATCCTTTGATATTATGCATCATAGCCAATTAAACTTTTTTCTATACTGTGAATATATTATCATTCAAGGACTTATCTAATCCTTTAGAACCACATTTCACTCTTTTTAATAGCTCCAAATATAACTTTTTTCCAATTATAACTTCTTCATATCTCTAGATTTTTATTTAGTTTCCAATTTAGTACTTGAAGTATAAACTTATTTTTCAAGTTCCAAAACTAGCTCAACCTTTTTCTGTAGTATTGATGTATGGTCATTGATTAATTTTCCCTACCTTTAAATACTTAAATTAAACTCCAAAACCTATTCTAGGTTTTCAAGGGTTATTAAATGTTCTTCTGCTCCTCCTTTTAGTCAACTAATTTCTACTTCAAGATGATCAACATAATATGATGAATCTTTTAGCAAAACTCCCATATTTTTTGTTTTTAGTTTTTGGAATTTAAATCACATTAAGAAAACCCTCAAGTTACACCTTGAGATCAATAACACCAATAAAATAATTATCTTAATCTTTTATAGGCCCTACGTTTTCAACTATATCCACCATGGATGCTTTGTGTTTAGATTTAAACTCTAGTTCTACATCCCCCCAAAAGTCATTATATTATTATTATTCTTTATAGAGTAATATGTTTCTGTAAAATTTATTTCCCAATTTGAATTATCACTTTTGAGAGAATATTTTTTACGTATTCTGAATGATTATTGATTCAATTTATAAATCATCAAACTTACTTGATCACCAAGCAGAAATACACCCTACTCTACCACATGAAAAACAAGTCAATGAAATCTTGAATTCAAATCCACATTTTCCTCTGCTAAATTTCTTGGTGAAAAGAGAAATAAGTTCATATTACTCATCAAATCCATTATTAATAACTTAAAAAACCTCATGTTTTTCCATGGTTTTGAATTCCATTTCCTTTCTTACTCAAGTTGAATAATACTCTAGTTTGAATATCATTTCATAAGCCACCAAACTTATTAATGGATTATCAAGAGAAATATTAGACAAATATATTCCCTCAAGGGATAATTTTTTTTATTATATAGATGTGGGAGCCATCTCAAAATTTTATTCATAATTTTAATATAATTTATTTTTCCCCAAGTTCTCGAATATCTCTAATAACTTCACTTATGCGATTAAAAAAGCTATCTGAATTTTCATCTTAATGCATTTTCAGATCATCAAACTTATTGTACAAGACTTAAATTTTGGGCAATATTACTTTTTTATCACCTTCACATATATTTTACACTTTCACCCACATGTATTTGGCTGTATTGAAACACATCACCTTCAAATAGATTTGATCAAACAATAATGTAATGATATAATTTTGAGATTTGGCATCTATATTAAGAATTTTTATTTCTATTTCACTCTTAGAAATACCTGTCACATTAGTGACCTGAATACCATGAGTTACAACATAAATAACTTACATACCAAGGGATAGAAAATGAGATCTTATTATATTCTTCCAAATATAGAAGTTACTTCAATCAAAGAGGGAAACTCCCATAAAATTCACCGAATTCTATATAAAAAAATAGAGGGAATATTTTACACCAAAAAACTATACTCTATAATTCCACTTATAGGACCCTAGAATTCCCATAGAGGGGAGGGGTGAATCAGGTTGTCAAATTTTTATTTTAAAATGACGTATCTTGTTCACATATTGGTAATAAATTTTTAAACATGTATGATGTAATTGTGCAGTTATTAAACATTCATATGAAAAGAGACAACACAACAATTTTACTTGGTTCACTAATAAGTGGAAAGCCATTGATAATATGCCAACAATGTGTCAGTCCTTCTTAAATCCACTGCGCTTAACTGTTTATTATGGAGTACAGAATATTAGACAGAGAGAATCTATGCCTGGAACACTATCTTTACTAGAATTTTAGGGTCAAAACATTGCTTCCCAAGGACCACTTCCTTAGATTCCCCCTTACTCATTGAATCAAGTGAATTCTTACTCAGTTTATGACTTGATGGTTGATTCAGTAGATTAGGCATTTAAATGTTTGTCCCTGATTGACACGAGTCTCTTATTGCACCATAGTCCTGATTTGATTCACGTAAACAAGATGTTCAACACTACTGTCTACAAAGATCCTAGACTTTGCAAATCCCACTTCACATTTTAAAAGAATACCCGAATTTGAAAAACCACTCACCATATTGAAGCTCCCGACCTTCATGAAGCTCACATCAATTGTGGAACATGAACTCTTCCTGAAAATCCCTATCTTCGTGAAACTCACTTTTCTAAAAGCTTTGGAATCATTTAAGACTTAACCAGTACTTTTGAGTTTCTCAAGATATAAAAAACTTCCTTATTCATGAAGCTCACAACCTCCATGAATTTAGATAGATTTATCTTTTTCTCAAATTATCTTCATTTTTTCAAATGAGGGGTGGCCTCCTATTTATAGAATTTTCCCTTTGTGAAGATCCCAAAATCTGAGTGTCCATTTTAAAAACCTCTAAATTCATGTTCGTGAATCTATTAGTCTTCATGAGGCTCTAGTGAAATTTACCCACTCCCAAATATTTTCTTAATTTATTAGATTTACCATCACCCCATCATGAATTCATGAAACTTTAAACCTTTGTGACACTAGATTCCTCTATAAAGATCAATACCTTCCTGAAACTCCAATCGTCATGAAATCCATGACGTTACTATATTTTTGATGATTTAGTCAAAGAAATCGACATTTCACATGGATTGTCCCTTCCCCCTAATTTTGGGCTCAAAACTTTTGCAAACACTGGTAAATTAATCCACCTTCAACACTGAATCCATATTCTCCATAAGATCACTTTCCTTTCAAAATACTTGATAAAACCTAGTGTGGATTTACAACAAACACAAAATACACTCTATTTATAGGTATGAAAAATCATTGGTTCCAACACCACGAACCAACCTGTGAAGTCTTTACCTGATGCGAATCTCTTACACAATGTTTACCTAAATTAAATGATGTGATAATTTCAAAATTAGAATCCCACTAAAAGTGAATCTAATACACATATTATAATTTACATTATGTTTGATGTTTAATGTCCAACCAAGTCAAAGATATAACTCTGGAGATCCTGTGAGATTCAAGAATTTTGGATGAGATTTGGATCTAGAGTATAGTATGTGTAAATATTACACATCATGTAAATATTGAGAGATAAATCTATTTAAAGTAAATTGATGATGTGATTGCTTTACACTTCAAGTATCTTTTGGACAATTTGTCTTCTGGAGACACTACCAATCATAGGGAGTTTAGAGACCCCACCTTTTCTCTCATTTTTCTTTTGCCGTTTTTATTCATTTTTCATCCAATATTGTTTTTAATTTATCACTTTGATTTTTTTGTTGAATCCTTTTGAGTTTTTAACTGTTATTTATCCATTATACATATATTTTTGTTTTTTTTCTATTTCAATTATTTCTTTTGATACCGTTTTCCATTCTTCATCAACTCTTACTATTCCTAAATTGTTTTTTTATTCTAAGTAGGTGTTTGATTAAATTTACATTTTTTTAATTTTTTATCTTGATTATCTGTTTTTCTAAATTTTGGATTTATTATTTCTCACCCCTTTCATGATTATGCTAAGAAAGTTTTATTTTCCTTTCTTTTAGTCAATACCATTATACATGGATAATATTCATAGGGTTAGGGGTCAAGAGTAAGGGTTTTTCTGAGTATAATGATTCTATATATTGAACCTTGGTAACCCTACAACTAGTAATTAGGTTAAAAACAAATTTTCATTACATTTTATTGAACTGACTAGACCATAAGAGGTGCAATTGAACGAACCTGACCTAATTAGAGTTGAGTCAGTTATGAAAATCTGCCTATGCCACTTTTTACTGTAGAAGCTAAGTGTAATGAATCTATGTTTTTAGATATACCCAGACCAAGAGAGAGTTTCAACATAGGTGAATCTAATTGGTTTGACCAAAACTAATTGGCGACCCTTTCACTACTTCATGAATTAAGATATTGGACAAATCTAAGCTATATTTTGGATTATCTTTTCCCTGCAGCCCTGAAGTTGTCCATGATCCCATCTTTGTTATCCAAATTAAATCCAAACTATTCTAAAAAAAATTAAATATTAAAGAGTTAAAATAGAAATAATTTCAAAGGGTTTTGTTAAAATGGTTTCTTGCTTTCCAGTGATCTCAATGGGTTCGATTCCACACTTCCTCTTTACTACACCGAGCAGTAAGTATAGTCTTCGACTATAAATTTCTAATAAGATCAGTGCCCATTTTTATTAAATGAAATGTGTGGATGCATCAAATTTTAGGGCCATTTCTTGGGAACATTGTTTCTTTGGCATAATGAATTTTGAACGAACCTTGGATTACCTCACCCATTTTTTCCTTTTTTTACTTCCCATTTTCCATTTATAGTTTCATACACATGGAATATAACCTGTATCATTATTCTTTCAATTAGGGAATGTGACATGGATCCTTGTCTCACTAAAGGATTCTAGATGCACAATAATTTATTCTTTTTTATCCTAATATTGATAGAATAATTACCACACACCACCAATTCAAAATGGATGAGTGAAATGATCTTGTAACCCCGCAACTTTTGAACCCACAATATGTGCCACTTGAAAATCGAGATGAGAGACCAACACTGTTGGAGATAATCATAGTGGAATATGAATTACTGGCCATTAGTAGTGTTATGACCAATACTTTACTCCCACCAATTCAAGCACACTCTTTTGAAATCAATCCTGGACTCATTCACATGATTCAAAATATGGGGTAATTCCGTGGGGTTAATACCAAAGACCCCCATGAGCACATTTCAAATTTCTTATAGGTATGCAATAACTTTACAACAAGGGCATATCATCAAATTTCATTCAGATGAGAGTTTTCTAATTATCCTTGAGTGATAGAGCCAAGGATTGGCTAAAAATTCAATCAAGCAATTCCATTATGACTTGGGATAATTTAACCAAGAAATTCATCAATAAATATTTCTCACCCATATAAATGTACAAGTTAAGAAATAAAATTTAAAACTTCTACTAGAAAGATGGAGAATAAGCCTTGGAATCCAAGGATAGATTCAATGAACTAACCCATAAGTTACCCCATCATATAATACATGAGTGGATATAATTTAAAACATTATAATAGAGACTCTTGCCTATTTTCCGTCCTACTATATATGTTTCTGATAAAGGTGAGATCATGGTAAATATGCCTCAAGTTAGTAGATCCATTATTGAAAAAATTTCTCATAATGACAGTCTGTGGAAAAGTGATAGAGGACCACATCATCTTGGAATCAATAAGGTGGAAGAGATTACCCACCTGATAGCCCAAGTTGAGGCCTTAACCAAGTAGCTTGATTTATTTCAGCTAGCTTCTACACCGTCGCCAATCCTAAAACTTTGATGGAACTATAATATTGTGATATGTACAGAGTCCTGCAGTCATGCTGAGATTTTAGGGAAGGTATAGTGGAACCCTAATTCCAAGATTGTAATTATATCAATTAAAATTAAAAAAATACGCAATATCACTAGTAAAGATTTCAGTAGTGACTGGACCAGCATCCGAAACAACAGAACCAAGGTTATTCTCAATAAAGGAGTGGATGGATGACACCAAGGATTCAGTGACCACCTGGGTAGCCACCACAAGGTCCAACTCCTTGAACACAAAGAAAATTCGAATAAGATTTTCCCATAACTTAGTAGATTCCACCATATCAGTTAAAAAAGTATCAACACACTCAGTTAAGACCACCACACCATGTCGAACCTCTACAATACAATCTTGAAAACGTTATCACTACCTTTGTAATGTCCCAAACCTGAAAGACACTAAACCTATAATCTGATATGAGTCATCACATTACCTCAAGCACCCCTCCCCATATGCTAGAGGTTGCCGACTAGCGGCGAGGGTCTAATAAGTCATGTGGGGAGACTATACCCTCTTTATCAGAGTAAGACAAAATAGAAGACAATATAAATAGAAAAAACAATATGAATAAACAATAATCATGCATAACTGAGAATTTACCATAAAGGGTTACAAACCAAAAATAAAATACAATAATGGAATTCCATTCTAGTAGTGAATGTGAATAAAATCCAAAATTAAAAAAACCTCCCAAATCTACAAATGGGTCCCGATTCTAAGTTTGGGTCCTTATCCCTGTACATCCCGAGCCCAACTCAACATAATATTGTAGGGTCGTTTCCCTTATCCTAACCTGCAACTAAGAGATCTTCTTGGGTACCCAACAATGGCCCGAACATGGTGTGAGTACAAAACTCAGTATCCACCACCAACGGTGTCTACAAAACATCCAATCTAATAGATAGTGCATGAAAGAATAGAATAAATGGAAAGTACAAAAATTACAACTTATGTGACATTAGATATTACAAGTTCATTTAGTTAATTCATATCATTTATCCCATATTCATTTTTGATACCATGTTCATTACATAAGCCATCTTGGTTAAATATTCCATGGGTTAGGAATAATATCATCTACACAATGGTCTAAGGCAATCAATCAAAATACATAGGGGAAACAAAAAAAATCCCTATCTCACTAGGGATCCACATATCACATTAACACATTATCCTTACCTCGAAGCCTCAGTCCAAGTGGAATGTAACCATTAGGGGAATGGAGCTCAGTCCCCTTCCCTAACCCATGCATTTGGGGGTGCAGCTTAGAGCCTCTGTCTAACTTTACCCGTGGGCGTATAACCTCAAGTCAATACCCCACTCTACCAAGACATGTGCACATTCTTATTTATAAAATCACCAAAACCATACATAACACAACCAATCATATTCAATGCCATTGGATATCACAATACATAACACAACCAAGCATATTCAATGCCATTGGATATCAAAATACATAACACAACTAAGAACATTCAATTCCATTGGATATCACAATACATAACACAACCAATCATATTAAATTCCATTGGATATCACAATACACAACACAACATGGTAATTAATACTATTCCATAACCTATTAATACATTTTCCATTTACCATTCATGTCCATTTATCCAAATCCCCATTCCAATTCCTTAACCCATTAGGAGCGTTCAACAACCCCTATGCCTTAGCCAAATTTATCATTGACCATTCCTTAACCCATTTAGCACATTTATCATTTCACAACCATTTTTACCCACTTATTCATTTCAAGTACAATTCTTATATCACATAACATAATCCCCTTTTTTCATTCAATCATTTAGGTACACCTCCTAAATCTCAAGTATTAACCCATTCCAAAAATTCATCCATCCCCATATTACATCCCATTAACACCTTCCCCATTTCTTATTACATTATCCAATTACAAGTCACCATTTAACATTCCCTAATCCCGTTAGGAAATTCAAACCAAATTCCGCCAAATAATTTATGTAATCCCATTCGACCCATTTTTCGGTTTCCATGCCATGTCAAACCCTTTATTCCTCTTCACCCTAGGCTCCTCTATTATCATTTAATTTACAACTTAATCAAACATTAAAACATGTTCTACATTGGCCTCACACTTTACTCCACAATCCATCACTTGACCCTACCACTCTCTAGGTCCAGGATTTCCGGTACACCCCATGGGTGGCCCAAAAATTGTCATGTCATCCTCAACGCATTCCACATGAATCGTGAGGGTTTAAATTGGTCACTTAGATCCCCCTTTTTATCAAAAAATCCTATATAACCAAGAAAATAATTATGTAAATGAAGAACATAATCTTCCATACACAAATCTAAAATAAATCTATGGGATAATACTTATAGATCACCTACCTCGAATTTGGTGATGAATGCAATTTTAACCATGATCTTAGATCTATATTGAAGAACCCCTTGTTGCTCTAACCTAGGTTACACTGGAAAAAAAGTGTTTTAGAGCTTCAAAAGAAGATGGTAGAAACCCAAATCCCTAATCCAAAAAAGAGAAGGGAGGAGTGGATTAGACTTACCTGGAGCTTTGATCCGCAACCAAAAAAATCCAAAATAGCCAAGAATCAATTTATAAACGCATGTTTAAAGCTTTGGTCATCCAAGTTTGTCACTAGGGTTGAGATGGGATGAATGGATGAAAATCCTGAGTTGGGGTTTAAAAAACATGGAGTCGAAATTTTGTAAATTTTCCAACTTTTCTGGGCCGCACGGTTTTTCAAACCGTGCACAAACCGTGTGGAACCTACTTCCAAAAAATGACCCCCTTCAAACGATTTCTTGGGAAATCCACACAACTTTCTTACCCGTGTGCCAACCGTGTATAATAATCTATCCCAGGATGCACGGTTAATGAGGATACTCTGCACGGTTTTCACTAATCGTGCACAAACCATGAGACATGCCCAGGAACTCCCCTTTCCTTCCCCTTTTGTGTCCCGAACCCCTAGGACACCCCTGAGCCTTCCCATGAGCTTGGGAAACACTTACTTATCCAAAATAATAGTCCAAACCAAAAATTAATCAAAAACATACCTTGAGAAGATCTCAGATCTTACAACCTCCCCTCCTTATAATGCCTCATCCTAGAGCCGCTCTTCCGAGCATCACTAAATTCCATGATGAGGGATCATGCCACAAGGCCTAACTATCCATTACCACTTTCCAAGTTCCTGTGTGCACATCACAAGGCCACCAACCACAAACCAAGGGCACATAATTTCTTCTCAAGGATTCCTCACCACAACCCACAAGATAAACCATAAAAAACTCCTCAAGGATGCATCCACTTCAACCATTCACACTAATTAATGGGAGAAACTTAGGAGAGAAAACCTACTCACAACACCAAGAAAACTTAACACAAAATATCACATCATCATAGTGGCACTAATAGAAACCTCAAAGGCCTGATCCTCTATAAAAATCTTGACCCAAATCACTTGGCATCATTTTCGTATATTTCCCAAACTCTATCGGTGCAAACTCGGTATCACCTAGAGGAGAACACACGATCCTTCCAACCACGTTTCCTGAAGATTTAATTCCACAACCATATGAACAAACACCACTCAACACTTCCAGGTACTCAACCAACTAAAATCATTCCAATGCTCTCTACATGGCTAACTCACCTGAATAGTGACCGCTCGAGTCCTTCCAACCTGAAATCCTGCTCACGTCATCAACTAACAATTTATCCAGTATGGTTCTCTACCACATTTTCATCTACTTGTAACCTCACCCATAGATGTATGACCACTAGAACTCAAATCAAATATCCCATCACTAAACTTTTTCCAACTCACCGTGACCAAGAATCCATAGGGGCATTACCCTACCTTGGAATCTAGCCACACCGTTAAAACCACTGGGAAGAAATCCCAAGACTATCAATTCAAGTTCTAAGATCACCCTAACCTCACTCATGTACAGATTCAATTCGAAAGGAACTTTATGCTATAACATGAACCCTGAGGTGGGTCACTCTCACATCAACCATTCAAGTTTACCATCTCAGGATGAACCAAATTTGACTAGCTTTCCCCAGAATACCCACCTTTCACTGAGGTCATTTCTTGAATTGAAGTAGAATTCCATAATCACGGCACTAACACCCTGTAGAACTCCATCAACTTCACCCTTGGCATGTCACCACATCACATGGACAAGGTTCACTCAACTTCACGACATTAAAAAACCACACAAGGGAAAATTACCTGAATATACCCCAAATATTTTTTGGAGTTATAGGACCCCAACTTCTCTTTCCACAACATATTGTCATATCCAACCACACCCTCCTATGAATCAGCATAGGCCACACAAGATTCACTTAGAACCACCCTGATCTCAATACAACACTTAGATCATTTTCCACCACATTCAAGTCCCACATTACCTACCTAAGGGACCTAACAAGAACCTTATAGGTTCCTCATTGGAATCTCGGTGCCACTACATCAACTCGATGTTCTCCTCTATGCACCCAGGACTAACGTATCACTCCCCACATTAGGAGTGTCATTACCATTGCTCACCATGAGGGATTCAAACCACTGCATCTTATAACCAATCAAAAACCAAACCCCAAACTTAGATATATGCATTCAATCTTTTCCCAAAACAAGAAAACAAACATCACTTAGTTCCCTTTCCCGGCTTTCGTGGATGGAACTCATGACGTTGGTCGTCATTTGTTAAATCCTGAGGACCTCACCCAAAATCATAGAGGGTACTCATTCCATCCTCAAGATCCACATAGACTATTTCCATACACATAAACTCCATGATATCCCTCATCCAACCAAACACCTTCATGTCTCTTAGCATGATCAATAACTTCTCAACATACCTGGGATGATTTCAAGATGTTGGGCATGCTCGTCTCAAGATGAGGTATGCTAAAAAGTTGTCAAAGAACTCCAACACCAACTTATCCATTTCCAATTTTAACTATGGGACATCAAGAGCAGTCAAGGATCTTAGGTCCCCTGTCAAATGCATCTCATCAACACTTACCCACCACTGATCAAGTGTAATTTCCACCCAAGTTTAACCATCACTCCATGAACAAATCACCAAATAGCTGTAAACCAATATTTCATGTGGAACTATTTCCACCACACCACTCAAATTCTTCCGTTTCACTCCTGACGGCTAACAACCAAAGAAAAATAGTCTACCACACCAATCAAACCAACGGTTTCACAAAACAACCTTAACTTTAATTTAACCCATCACAAACTTAGTCGCCTAACCATGTCTATTAGTCAGCTAGTCTCATCGACCCTGAGGCGGCCTATGCATCTCACCCAACAACCAAACCTTTCCTACTAATAGGTTCATCAATGTGACCACCCTCACCAAGGTGTCACCTTCGAGTGAAAGTTTATAACCATACTTTAGCCACCCTTGTCTTTTCTGCTCAAATAAATTTCTAGACCTCCATTTATCCTCACCAAAATAGGTGAGTTAGGAATTCATGATATAAAACCCTTCAAAACAAATATTACCTCTTATAAAAAACATAGGGTTCCCCTTATGAAGGAACCAAGCACAACTATACGATCAACCTTCCCACTTAGTCCTCGAGGCCAATCATACACCATTGAACACTCTGAGTCCCACTTTCAATTCTAGACATTTACATGTGAGAGACACACCAAAGGACACTAGAGACTCTATCTGACCTCTATCATCGGTCACCTTGAAGGTTGAGTGATACCAAATCCCTAGAATGGATTCATAACCAAGAAAATCCATTGGGCCTCTCTCCAAACCATACTTATCTTGACATGAACAAAGCAATTCGCATGAATGGAACTGTCACTCCCATTCCGATGATCACTATGATTATCATACCAAACAAACATATACTCTAGGTTCCGCAACAAAGGTGTACACATTCATCAGCACTACGAGAAAGCATACTCTCCCGGATTTGAGACACAACTCACAAGGTCTCTACTTACAAGGTCACCAAGACTCAGGAATCATCCCTAGGGTCCATCATGTACTCCATACGGTCACACACCATGAGAGTTCCCTCACCCACATCACCGAACAATGACTCACAACCCAAGGTACACAACCCTACCATGGGTTCCCTAAACACACCACCTAGGCTACATTATAAACAGAAAGGCCTCATAATCTAATCCCAAAGTCTCAATTTGGGTACTCTCACATCCCCAACCTACACATAAAAGGGTCAAACTGAAAATGCAAAGGACACCCACCTTTGAACTCAATCACTCTCATTTTTAATTTATCTTTCACCCAATGATTTAAAGAATGGCCAAAAAGATTTACCCATAGATGAAAAAGGTCTCACACTATCAACACCTCTTCGACCCATTTTTTTCTTTCACATCATGGTCCTTTCCTCTCAAACACGTTTCCCATTTCACAACATGTTAAAATCATCATTTTAACTCATTTACACCTTTCATTAGAAAAAATTAATTAACAATTTTACCATCATCATGCAACCCTTTTTTCCTTTAAACACCAAAAAAACCATTACAACTAATCGCAAACCCAAAATTTTAATCAAGTCACAACATTTCTTTATAAATAATATTACTTAACTATTAATTTTCATTATTTTCATCCACTTGCTTCCATTACCATTATTAGGCATCATTTTATTCATATTTATCAAATAAGTAAAATGAATTCTACTCCCTACACCCTGAAAATCCATCCCATGTGTGTGTCCATAATGATGCATGCGACCTATATCCTTAGGTGCCTAAAATGATGCATGAATGCACAACCTAATTCCATTTCTGCGTGAGAAAAATATCATAAATCAGTCAAATCACACAACACGTGCATCACCAAATAGTGAAATGTCATTCAAATTTAACAACACACATTAAGAACAACAATTCCCACCCAGGTTGACTTGGGTTTTCCCTTGTACATGGGTTAGCTACTCCCAAGCATGGGCTCTTTACCAAGGCCCAACACATCCTAATCTCCTGCCTACCATCCCCAAATAGTAATATGGAGAAAACAACTCCTATGATACCACTTTATAACATCCCTAACCCAGAAACCAATAAACTGATGCCCCAAGCCGGGTCGTCAAATGACCTTAAGCGCGCCTCCCCGTACGACAGAGGTTTCCGACTAGCGGTGAGGATCTAATAAGTCACGTGGAAAGACCATAACCTCTTTATCATAGCAATCCACAATAGATCACAATATAAATAGCATAAAAAATATGATAACCAATTAACACGTATAACCAGGAATTTTTCAAAAAGGGGTATAAACCAAAAATAAAATACAATAATGTCATGCCATTATACTAGTGCAAGTGGATAAAACCAAAAATAAAACAAATGACCCAAATCCCAAAATGGGTCTCGACTCTATGTCTGGGTCCTTCTCCCTGTACATCCCAAGCCTAACTTAGCATCCTTGTGTAGGGTCCTTCGCTTTGTCCTGACCTGCAACCAAGAGATCTACTCATATACCCAATAGCGGCCCGAGCAGGGTGTGAGTACAAAATTGAGTAGTCCACCACTAATGGATTATAAAAAATATCCATTCTAATATATAGTGCATGTAATAATAGAATAAATGATAAGTAAAAAAAGTACAAATCCGGTTCTATTAGATATTACAAGTTCATTTAGTTAATTCCTAGCATTTATCTTAATTTCATTTATTATACCATCCTCATTACACAATCCATATTGATCAAATATTCTATGGTTTATGCATAATATCATCTACAAAAATGTATAAGGAAATAAATCACAATGAATATGTGAAACAAAACAAGTCCCTATCTCACTAAGGATCGAGATATCACATGAACACATTATCCTCACCTTGAAGCCTCAGTCCGGGTGAAATGAAACCGTTAGGGAAATAGAGATCCATCCCCTTCCCTAACTGGTTCATTTGAGGGTGGAGTTTAGAGCCTTAGTCTAACTCGACTTGTGGGCGTAGAACCTGAAGTCAATACCCCACTCTACCAAGACATGTGCACATGCTTATTTATCAAATCACCACAACCATACATAACACAACCAAGCATATTCAATTCCATTGGATATCACAATACATAACCCAACCAATCATATTAAATTCCATTGGATATCACAATACATAAAATAAACAAGTGTATCCAATGGAATTTTATATCAAAATACATAACAAAACCAAGCATATTCAATTCCATTGGATATCACAATACATAATACAACATAAACACTAATACTATTCCATAACCCCCATTAATACATTTACCATTTACCATTCGTGTCCATTTATCCAAATTCTCATTCATGTGCCTTAACCCATTAAGTGTGTTCAATAACACCTATGCCTTATAAAAATTCATTATTGACCATTCATTAACCCATTTAGACCATTTATCATTTCACAAGGATTTACCAACTAATGAATTTCAAGTACAATTCTAATATCACATAACACAATCTTCTTATTACATTCAATCATTTAGGTGAACCACCTAATTCTCAAGTATTAACCCACTCCACAAATTCATCCAGCACCATATTATATCCCATTAAAACATTCCCCATTTCGCATTCCATTATCCAATTACAAGTCACCATTTAACATTCCCTAATCCCCTAAGAAAATTCCAACCCAATTCTATAAAATAATTGATGTAATCCCATTCGACCCATTTTAGCATCTCCATGTAACGTCAAAACCTTTATACCTTGTCACACTAGGAACCTATGTTATCATTCCATTTAGAACATAATCAACCATTAAAAAATGTTCTAAATGGGCCTCTCACTTTACTCAGAAATCCCTTACTTGACCCTACCACTCTCTAGGTCTAGGATTTCTAACACACCCCATGGGTGGTCCTAAAATCGCCACGTCATCCTCAATGCATCCCATGGGGATCGCGAGGGTTTCAATTGGTCAATTAGACACCCCTTTTTATCAAAAATTCTATCTAAACCAAAAAACAATTAGGTAAATGAATAACACACTATTCCATGAACAAATATAAAATAAAACTATGGGATAATTATTATAGACCACCTACCTCGAATATAGTGATAAATACACTCTTAACCACAACCTTAGATCTAGATTCAAGCAACCCTTAAAGATCCAACCTAGGTTCCCCTAGAAAAAAAAGGGGTATAGATATCTGGAAGAATATGGGAGACTTACTCAGAGCTTAGATTCACGTCCAACGATGTACAAAACGACCTAGAATAGAAGGAGAAACACCTATTGGAATCTTGGGTTGTCCAAGTTCGTCACTAGGGTTGAGTGGGGAGGAATGGAGGAAAATCCTGAGTTGGGGTTTAAAAACCTAGAGTTGCAATTTTGTAAATTTTTCAATTTTTCTGGGCGACACATTTTACCCGCACGGTTTCCCAAACCATGCGCAAATCGTGTAGAATCTACTACCCAAAAATCACCCCCTTCACACAGTTTACTGGGAAGTCGAAACGACTTACTTAATCGTGCACCAACTGTGTGTAAGGATATTTCCAAGGATACATGGTTACCCGGGATGCTCCGCACGGTTGTCCATAGCCATGTGCAACCGTGAAACATTCCCAGGAACTCCCCTTTTATTCCCCTTTCGTGTCCTGAACCCCCAAGACACCCCCGAGCCTTTACATGGATTTGGGAAACAGTTACTTAGACAAAAGAATAGTCCAAAACAAAACTTATACAAAAATACCTTAAGAAGATCTGGGATCTTAAAACCTTCATTAAGAAATAAGTTCAAAGGATTAAAACCCAAGATATGGAAATAAAAAACCATAAGGCGACCCCATCTAATCATTTTTTTCCATTTTCTAAAAGCTGGTTTAAGGGTGGCCGGTACCCATTAAAAAATTCACCACTTCCAATTCACCACTCCACAACAACCATTTCAAATTAAAATTTCAAACATCAAATTGACAACTTCATACCATCCGCATACCATCTAGCATTACCAAATTCAAAATTCAAAAAAAAAGGGATCATCATGACCAGCCTCGGTTCTTGAGCTCCGTACTCCATGCATCCTCACCCCTCCATCCTTGAGATTTCCTCGGGATATGGTATCCATGAGCCGTGAACCTGACACCGTGAACACCATCGAACTGTCGACCATACACCACCTTCTCTGGAAACCCTCACCGTAGCACCACCATCAACCCACCACCTTTGGTGCCAATTAATAGGGCCTACAGCCCAGAAACCTGAGAACCACCATCTCCGTCATGTCTTCCTGCCATCACCGTCTCTCACGACACCAAATTCACCACTTCACAACAAAAGACAACAAGATCCATGGATTCCCACCAAGGGAAACCCCATTTCCACCACCCCAACCTTTTAATAAGATGACAACGGGCCTCAAACCACTCACCACCGCAGAGCAAGGGACGACCTCCAAGCGCTGAGAGAATCACCACAGTATGTAAATGCACTATCAAAAAAACACTTGAATGCTCTGAAGAGTGTGCTGGATCTGGTCTTACACATGCGGATCAAACCAGTAGTGACAAAGAATTCCAAAGTGCAACGTCTCTGCAAGAGGGGAAATCCACTAAACTGCCGTAGAGAACAACCGAGGAACCGCAGTAAATCCACCACTGGAATGAGGCGGAGGCGGGGAAATCCCAAGCGCTGGTAACTTCAAGCACTCCAACAGAGACCCAAGATAAATCCTTCAAAACTGAAAAAAACAAAGAAAACAAGAAACAAAACCTCCCCTCCCCGGGCCAGTCCAGATCTATCACCCCCCTCCATGGAAAGAAACCTCATCCGCACCAGCTGAGTCCTGACGACCGATTCGCACATACGACGACCTCGGCGCGCCAAGCCGGCAAAGCCTTCATGAAAATACAGAAGGAGGAGATTCAACAAAAGGTGGCTAGGGAGGGAAGGATTTCCCATAAGGCAACCCGACACAACCAAGAATATCAAATAGGGAAGATCTCTAAGACTTTATCTGATCGACTACTAGGTACTTTTCCCAATAACATCGAATCTTATCCAAAGGTGGAGGATAAATATATAGTTGTTAGAAGTGGAAATATGCTAGACTTTATAAATCCATGAAGAGATGGAAAAAATAAGTTAGAAGAATATGATAAATCTAATCAAGAGAGAACTTAGGATATAGAATCAACTGAAAAAGATCCCATATAGTTAATGCTTGAATAGGAAAATGTATATGTGGCACCTCCACCATACAAGACACCTATACCCGTTTTTGAATGGATGAAACAAGCTAATAATGGGGGATAATATAAAACAATTCATTGAAATGTTTAAAAAAATGTACAAAAAAATAACATTTTCTGAATTAATTTCTCAAGTACTGGATTATTCAAGATTATTTAAAGATTTTATCTCAATTAAAGGGAAAATAAAGGACTTAAGGAGTTGTCTCCCTAAATTAATAATGCTTTGTCATTGTCCAGCATAAGCTACCCCAAAAAATATGAGACCTTGAATGTTTCTCAATTCCTTTCACTAAAGGGACATTCAATTTTGAGAGAGCATTATGTGATCTAGGAACATGTATAAATATCATTCCAATGAGTGTCTTCAAGAAGATGGGGCTTGGTGAACTAAAACCTTTAATGGTGGCACTCCAAATTTCTGACCGATCATTCAATCATCCTCAGATATTTCTCAAGGATGTCTTAGTAAAAGTTAAAAAATTCATTTTCCCTATTGATTTCAGTATTCTGGACATGGAAGAAGAATGAGATATTCCACTCATTCTAGGTATAAAAATTTTCTCCACTAGGAAGTAACCTATTTATGTTTACTAAGGAATATTGATTATAATGTTTCGTGAAGAACCGGTTGTGTTCGATTTGGTAAAGGCCACTAATAAAAGAAATGATTCATTAAATTTTCAAGACATATCTACTACTAATAAAAAAGATGATCATGTAACCAGTAAGGATAGAAATAAGAAACTAACTCATGTTGAAAAGGGATATAATTTTCACAAGAACACAAATTACACTCTACCTGTCAAAAGGAATGCCATCCCACCGTTCATCCCTTCTGTTTTCAAGAATCATTTTATAAGGGGTATCTCCTCAGAGTTGTGGTAGTCTACATTGAAATGAGTCTATATCATGATGATAAATAAACTATTAAATGGGTGGTAACCTAGGTTAGGTTTAATAGGCTATAATATGTTATTTTAGTCTTTAAAAAAGTTTATTGCTGCTGGAATCTTGTTAAGAGGACCTGGTTCAATAATAAAAACACAATTATAAATAAAAATTGTGAAATCCTTCCACAACATGTAAATATAAAAGGTTATAAAAGTTAAAAAAAACTAAAAATTAAACTTCTTGTAAACATTACACGATTTGTAAATTTTAGGACATTTTAATCTTATGAACTCTAGATTCACATATATCCCCCCAATTTTTCTCTTCATAGTTATGAGACCCCTGCTCCTAACCACTGCTCCTCCTCCCTCACCATCTCTCCCTCCTTCTTTCTCACTGACTTTCATATGCCTATATCCTTTCCTCTCAATACCTTATCACCTGATCTTCCACTTTCCGTCTCCCTATCATTGCAACATATCCCACTATAAAACCACCCACACATTGACAGCCAAATAAATGCTCGAATGGAATGAGACACCTAAGGAAACCTAGTGGTGGAAGGCCACTCCTGATCCACCCCCACTGAGTCTTCCACCTCATATTTTTATTCCACCTCTACCTATGTTTCCACCTCTACCTATGTTTCCACCTCTGATGATTCGTAGTCGGCATCAATTAGGTTTCAGGGTGCTGCACGTCCACTCCTCCACCCCCGCCTGCATTTTTCAACACTAGATCACCAAGTCATGTTGGACCATCTTTAGGAGAATCCCATGAGGACCAAAAAGACCTTATACCTCACTATGCTTAATAAGATCCAAATTAATCAGGTGATCCCTAACCTCATCGACTAACTCAACCTCTCACCCATCACCCAGGTGCGTGGGGATACTTTATGGGAGCTCTTCCTTGAGTTCCTCACAACCATTGTGCTAGCCATCAACTCTGTAAGGTTCATACTTGATGGTAGGCCATGGGAGCTCACCCTTGGAGACTTTACTTTTAGCCTCAACATAAACTCCACTAACTTCATCACCTCCCATGTATCATTGACCTTATAGATTAAGCCTAATAAGGTAGATGCTGCATGACTTTGAGTGAGTTTCTCTAGATATTTGTAGATACCTTAGGATCATCATGATATGAAGAGAACCCAACTCCACGGTTCTACTCTTATGATCCTTCATCGAGACCTTGCTCACACCTAGATAGATAAAGGTAATATTCACGAGAATGTTAGAAATATCATGGTCACCATACTTGCTTTAGCCATGGGTGGTCTACCATCAACATATCTAGAAAATTCAGTGATTTATACCAGACCTAATCTAGGAGTACATAAGGTATATTGATGGGAGGATCTTTTTCTATGCATGTAGCCAATAATCTTGATGGCTTTGATGCTGGTAGGCCTCATGGATCCCTCTGTTAGATGAAGAGTGTTGGCCACCTTATTCTTCATAATATGGGGTTGATGAAGAATGGATTCAACATCTAATGAGGGGAGATGACATATGTTGAGGATGATAATGAGGCATCAACCCATTATATAGGTAATCCATCCTTTCTTGCTCATGTTCCTAAACCCCCTAATGCTACCGATACCACCACCGCCACATAATACTCCTCCCTTATTTCCATTACCATCTCACCTGCTATCACTCCCATTATTCCTACTTTTACAACCACCACCACTTCCCCCAATGATTCTACATCCCACTTACCCATTCCTGTAGACCTCTTCCCATTTTTCAGGGCTATCCTGGAGAACCAGTGTTAAATTTTTCATTGGTTCTATATTCTATACAATAACCCTTATCATTTCATCTCCCCTACCCCTCCTTTATCCTCTGATTCATCTTCCAACCCACACACACTTGCTACTCCAGCTTATTTATCCATTCCCACACCACATACGACACAAACCGTACTACCTCCTAAGCTTACATACTATGGTTTACAGTAGGAGTACCTATCAGAGCAGGCTAGATGGGGAATGTGCCTTTCCATTCCATCTCCATCTAAGGTTTCCTTCATCGACATAGCCTCCAAACACATGGCCTCTATATGGATAAAAACCTCACCTTTTCCTCCCTAAACCGAGCTAGATACTTGCATCATGACACCCACTACAATGGTTGATCAACCGACCTCATCTTCCATTGATGAAATCGATAGGATGTTCCACCTATTGGCACCTAATGTTCAAGAGGGTAATATTAATGTTTATATCAATGATATTTATTTTACTATCTAGTTATATGCCAATCCCAACCCTTTTTAATCTGTTTGGGTTTCCATTTATGTCCTAATTATATTCCATTTACACTGTTGTATCATTAATTATATATATGGATGGGATATATTTTTTTCTTCACTACTGGTGGTATTATTTACTTTTTACTATTTCATTACTTTAGCCACGTCTAGCTCTACTTCATATTATATGGTCACTGATGAGTGTGTTAAGAAATATTCTAGACTCCCAATTAAGATAATTCAGTGTGTCATTGACCAATAGTGACAAGTTGAGGATCCCTATCTTGAGTTCTGTTCTCAGAAGGGCCCCCCACCATGATTATCATGAATTAAATTATTATTAGATGAGATTCATGCTTGATACTCTCTTGATCGGGTTAATCCTGCCACAAATCCCCATGATCTTGACGACACAACTTTGGTTCTTATAAGAGGTAGATAACCTCTGAGTAGATGGAAAATAGTAACTGATTCTTTTTATATATGTCTAGATGATGACGTCTTTGTTAGTGCTTTATGGGAGGTAACACATATTTTGGTTTATTTTATTTCAGTCATGTTCTTAGGATCATTATTTTCCTTTTTCTTGTTTTTTTGTTCATAGGTCATCCCAAAATTCACTTTACTCTCTTTGAATTTATCTAAGATGGTGTTCATTATTTTCAACTATATGCATGTTACATTTTTATGATTCCATATTTTTTAACCCTGTGGACCAATGTTTTATTTAGTTCTCGTATTTTTCTCTAAATATTTATGCATGTTTTCCAATTTTAAATCACTATCCACCAAGTTTTCCCTAGGGAATTACAGTCAATACATGAATCTTTTGATTCCCTAATTTTAATTTAAAATTGTCATTTAATTTTTTTCTATGCATCTATTTTTACCTCTCCCAAGATTATTTTTATAATAGTGTGGAAACTATCTCATTTTAAAGGCAGGGGAGTCTTTCGTGAGCTTTATTATCAATGAACTTGGGTTATTTTCTGTTTTCACCTATCTGGGAGAAATGTTCCATTAAAAGCATGATTTAAACTTGAAATCTCATTAAAACCATTTTAATAAAAGAAGAAGTTAGGTTGGAGATTTTTGAAACCCATTTGTACTCATGTTTTGAATTTTTAGAATGAATTATGAAGATATTACATTAATTATAATTATATATTATTGAAATTAATTTTTAATTATTCATTACTATATACTATTCCTTTAGTGATTTCTAGTTATTTAATACACCCATTCTTGATATGATTCTAGAATTATACTATCACATTATTTCCTAATCATATTGCTTGAGAGATACGTAGGGCATATAAACCTAACAAAATTTTCTTTGAGTTCTTATTGTGGATATGATTGAACAAATAAAATTTTGAAATTATTGAGGAAATATTTGCAAGAAACTATTTTCAAAGACCCACTTATACATATTTTATTCTTTATTCCACTATATCCATAAAAAACCTTGTTAGGATGAATCTATTTCAAGGTGATTATCCATTCCTACCATGATCTTCATACAATACATGATTATACTATGAACAAATGTAGTGGAGTTTTCACTACTGATGGACACAAGATGTTAGCATTGAGGATACATACAATTTCACTTTCACCAGATTAATATGATGTGTCGTATGTTTAATTTTAGGATTTTATATGGTCGCCTCATTCATTTGAAAAAAGAAATATAAAAAAGAGAAAATGATATTGGGTTCACTACTACAAAACAGGTTTTTAACAGCACTAGAAATAGCCTTTATCAGTGCTAGAAAAGCACTGACGATGTGAGTGACATTAAAATCCCAAGAATTTTTTCAAAGCTGATAAATGTTACCTTCATCAGAGCTTCTTAAAGAGATTCTAAAAGATTTATTTATTAGTGATATAGAATCACTGATAAAAGGACATACTACAGTATGTTGTAATAGCACACTACAACACCACTGTAGTGTGATTTTATAACACATCGCAAGACTTGAATCACCAGAAGAACCATAAATACACCTGATATATCCACAAAAATATGTCCCAATACAGAATTTAAATAAAATGAAATTTACAACACAAATACCAGAAAAAAGAATTATATTAAAGACATTTCAAATATTATTTTGTGTTGTTACCAAAATAAAAATTACTACATATATTCAAAAAAATACTAACTGTCTATGTTACCACAATTTATATTGAATTTCTTTATCAAACTGCCAATACTATATGAGCATATTTGAACAAACCATGTCAACTAGAATAAAATAATCCATCTGTATAAGAAGAAAATTATTATAAGATTATTACTAAGAAGAAATAAATTAAACATAAATATGAAAAAATTCATTAATTATATGGACCATAATTTTAGTTTGAAAACATGAGGATTACCTTTGTGATTGAGCATAGGTAGCTTCATTGTTCTTCCTAAAAAGGAAGAGGAGGTAACTTGAAAGAAAGTGATAAATGCACCACTGCATGGGTAAAAATATTTTAAGGGAAAAGAAGCATGAAAGTTGGAAAGAGAACCCAAACTTGAACAAAATAATATAATTTTATAAGAAAATAAATATTATGAGAGTAATCGTGAAAATAAATGAATTAAACATAAATATGAACCAATACATTAATTATATGGAAAATGATTTTACTGTGAAAAAATAAAGATTCCCGAACACAATAAAATCAAGTTAGCAAGTTACCCAAAATTCCCTTTTATTTGGGATCAATCAAGTTTCAAATTCACATGTCACTAACAAAACAAATTTATAAACACAATTCATACCAATCAAAGTACACATAATGTGCCACAACTTGCACACCCAAGCTCCATTTGAAAATATAAGCACACAAAATAATTTCACAAACACGCCTCACACCTATTATGTATGTTAAAAATCAATTTAATTTTTTTTCTAAAATAACCCCTAGAGGTATCGTAAGGATATACATAAAAAACCCACTTCCACATGAAATGCTACTTTTAAAATCAAACTCACCAAATAAACGTATCAAACATAATTTGCAAGAAATATATAATTTAACAAATCTATTAACTAATTTATAGAACACTTTAAAATTAGAAAAACTTTTTTTACACCAATTCATAACCAAGTCCATATAAAGTCCCCTTTTCTACAAATTTGTACACAACCTGAAATCATTTTCAAAACATGTCTTCCATCCTTTAAAACAATTTACAATTCACATTCAAAAAATGGTACAATATGTTAAATATGGAAAAGTGTGCCAATTTCATTTAAGAACTTACTTCCAAACCTATATGTATTTATGAACCTTTAAAAAAATGATTTCCACCTTTTAAACAACCCATAAAACCCTTCCACGAAACACCACACTAAAACACACACACACAACATTGCCATTTTCTATTAGAAAAACCCAAATCCAACACAAAGCATGCTAAAACATTTTAAAACACATTTCGCATCACTCACATAATTTAATAAACCATTTCCACATCTCAAATTTCATTTCTAAAACAAATTTTTCCTTATTTAAACACTTCACAACGCATACCCAAAAGTGCACAAAAAGACTAACATGCCCAAAATGATCAATTACCATCAAAAATCATTTTTCAACACATGCACACCTTAAGCACACACAAAAACAAAATTTGGAACTACGAAAACAATTAATCGAACACTACCATTGAATTTTCAAAATAAGGCCTATATAGAACCATAAAAATTTCTCTTTAGAAAATTGATATTCAACACAAATACATGTAAACAAATTTCCAAAACATATTCTCACCATAAAATTAAACTATAGAGCATTAAAAAATTAACCAAGAGATAAAATCAAATTACCTAAAATTGTTAGGGCATGGAACAACCTACCCCAGGTAGAGAAATTTCAAGAAATTAATGCGAAACCCCACCCACTTTCCAAACACAATCTAAAACTAGATGTCAGGTGAGATTTTTGTGCAACTGGAGCGCCATAAATAGTCAAGGGGTGTGATTCGAGTTTCGATTCACTAAGGAGGAGCTTCAAAAGTGGGTGGCTTTTTTGTAAATATCCTGATATCACAACGATCTCGCAAATGGTTAGGGTTTTTAAAATATAACTGGACACTTTTATCAGAATTTATAAATAAGCACTTATAAATCTTCATTTTATTAGCACTTTATTTAGAAGTGATAAATCCCCATCTTTATCAGCGCTATTTCCATGTTGATAAAGATTCTTTTATGAGCGCTTATTAATGAAGCACTATTATAGGATTTATAATTATTAATATAAAAAATTAATTTTTTTAAATACTTAATAAATATATATTAATATTAATATAAAGGTTTGGGATGAAGCCTCATTTTATTTTTAATTCTAAGAAAAGACCTCTTTCAACTGGGTAGTGGGAGTGCCATACAAATCCCGAAGGCCCAGTCGGCATTTATCCCACAACATGGCCCGTAGGCCCAAATTTTTGGCGCAAGGCCCATTATGTGAATAATACTACTACAGTACCACCTTCTATAGTACCACATAGTACCCACCACTGCTACAGTACCCTGTCACCGCTACAGTGACCTTCCGCCACTATAGTAACCTACCGCTGCTACAGTGCCCGTCATTGCTACAATGCCACCACTACTATAATGCGCTACAGTACTACTACAGTGCCCTATATCCACTGGGTTATGAAGCCCCATTTTTTATGTCAGATTACGGGGTTCTTACCATTAAGGCAAACCCCAACTACTAAATATTAATATAGTAACTATATTCCTTTTTAAATATATTTATTATAATTTTATAATTATTTATTTCTAATTATAGAAATACTTTTAAAAAATATTATCTATATCATTATATATATTTATATAATTATATATATATATATTTAATAAATATATATATAGTAAATATGTTCATTATTTATGTAAATTTATTATAAATTTAATAATTATTTAAATATACATAATTATTTATTTATAATTATATAAATACTTTTAATTTTTTTATTTATAATTATAAATATATAATTGTATAAATATAGTGACTGTACATATATAAATATATATATTTATAAATAATTTTTACAAATATATTTTTGACATTATTAAGAAATATATCCTGTTAAGTGCAAGAATCTATGTTAAAATTGATGAAATTTAATAAATTAAGAATAAGTACACTTTAACAATATTGAAAAAATTGATAAGTTTGGTGTCTGTGAATTGTATACAAAAATGTATTAATTACATATATGTAAAATAAATAAAAAAAATTTGATCTATGTTAAATTGAAATATCAAACAATATTCAATTATATGTTGAGCACTATACATTATAGTTAATATTTTTATTTCATTTTAATTTTTAATAATAAAACATTATTTAATAAACATATGAATTTTTAAGGTAAAAAATATAAATATTTTTTATATATAAATCTTATTTGTATACATTAATATAAATATATATATTTAATATATACAATTTAATAACATTAATTATCATCATTATCTAATTAATAAAATGTTTAATAATTTATAATGTATAATCAATCGATTCATTTTTATCAAGAATTATTTAATTAATAAAATTTGTATTTTTTTTAATAAAAACATTATTTATTTAATTCTTTCATTTTATTTATATAAATATTAATCATCACTTAAAATAAAGTGCTGATAAAGGATACCTTGTATCTGCACTAAAATTAAAGTGCTGATTAAGGATACCCTATATCAGTGCTAAAAATAAAGTGATGATTAAAGATACCCTTTATCAGTGCGAAAAATAACATGTTGATAAAGAACATCTTTATTAGCATGAAAAATAAAGCACTGATAAAGGTTTTATTTTACCATTGCTAAAAAAGACGCACTGATAAAAGGTTAAATTTATTTGTACTTTATTTAGCATTGATAAATATTCCATTTATCTGCATTTTGTTATAGCACTGATAATTACCATCACTGTTAAATCCATGTTTCGTAGTAGTGGTTGTGTATTAGGAAGCTCAATGGTCACCACTACCATAACGATAAATCCTTTGATGGATCATGTGCAATTAGAGGATGGATGTGAGACCAGACATCGTTATGATTTACAAAAATAAAAAAAAAGTAAGGATCATGGTACATTCTTGACGATATCTTGAAAAATTCATGGACCCATGTGAGAAGTTGTAGCATGTACACACTTTTTCTAGGATTAGTTACTTCATTTCATAGTTGATGCTTTTCATGAATTATACTTTAGTGATTACCCTCCTCTAGAGCATTATTTTTATCACTTTCCCACCTACCCTTAACCTCAGAATCATTTGAAGCTTATTTCTGAACCCCTCATGATTAATTTTGTATTTTTATTTACGATGTAGGGATGATAGAACAAATTCATTCCTATGGTTAGGAACATTTATTCAAGGTTTGGTCATAAATTTTGATTCATTTTACCTTGAGTTATGGTTTAAAATTTATTATGAGGAAAATTGACAAAAAGGTATAACATTTAAGGAATATTTATGAAACTATAATTAATGGAATAAAGAATGTGGATAAATAACTGAACTATGAGGCATGGATAATTTTTTCTCCAGGATTGATTCTGGAGGACAGAATTTTTCTTCCCAAACTTTGTTTTATTTTCTTAGTTATAATACTTGTATCATATTTTAAATATTATTTCATTTGTAATCCCTATTGATATGAATTTGTTTCTTGAGGACATTCAATTTTTAAAGTGTTGGGGAATTTGATAAGATAAATTTTTAAAGAACTTTTTGATGTATTTACATTAAATTTATTCATATTTTATTCAATAATGCATAGGGTTTTGGTTTGTTTTCCCAGGAATTAGAAATTTTTTAATCAAAGGAAAAAATGCTAAAAAGTGGAAAAAACATTTTTATGCTGTTTACAACATACAGAATATGTAGTTATCATTCAAAACATGCCAACAAATCCAATAACCAACCCATAAAGTCTTTTAATTATTTGAATCTATTATATGATAGGCACATAAATTATAGGCCACTTGAATTTCAAAAACATAATTCCTATGAAAGTGAATCCAATACATGACGTTCATAATTTACACGATTTATGATATTTGAGATCCAACCTAATAAAATATTTATGTGCAGAGATCATGTGGGGTTGACTATTTTTGGAGGAGACTATGGATATAGAGTATATGATATATAAAGCTTACACATCATGTAAACATCAATACATGAACCCATTTATAGAAAACACATGATGTGAATGATTTACACATCATGTATCTTTAAATATGTTTTTATTCTGGAACCGCCGCCGGGCACATGAATTTTGGAGACGAGTGTTTTATCTCATTTTTATTTTTTCATTTTTAATTTTTCATCCAAACTTAGTTTTAATTCATTAATTGCATTGTTTTTTGAGTCCTGTTTAGTTGTTAACCTTTATTCATCTGTTCTTCATTTTTTGCGATTCTATTTCAATTTCAATGCTTAATTCTGACACTGTTTACTATTCTTGATCAAAACTTGTTTTTTCTTTATTGTTTCTTTATTCCGAGTAAGTATTTGATTGGATTTATGTTTATTTATAATTTTTTATCTTTATAATTTTTTTTAAATTTAGGATTACTTATTTTTTATATCTTTGATGAATATAAAAAGAATTTTTTATATTATTTTTATTTTGATCAATATCTTCATGTGTATATAATTATCTTAAGGTTAGGAGTCAATATTAGAGGGGCTTTAGAGCCTAAAGAATCTATAGACTGAACCCTAGTAACCCTAAAACTAGTAATTATGTTAAAAAAACTGTTTATCACATTCTCTTCTACAACCTTGATAATGGGAGGTGCAACTGAATGAACCTGACCTAATTGGAGTTGAGTAGGTTATGACCATTATCCAGGGACACTTTGTTCCTTGGAAGCTAAGTGCAATGCATCTTTTTTGTTATCTATACTTGGACCACAAGATATTCATAGAATAGGTAGATCTAATTGGTCTGACCAAAACCAATTGGTGACCCTTTCACTTCTTTTCAGCCTAAGCCTCAGGACTATTTCAGTATAGATTTAGGATTATCATTTTCTAAATCATTAAAATTGACCCTGATAACTTCTTAGTTATCTGAATTAAATCCAAACTAGCTAGTTCTAAAAAAACCAAATCCTGAATAGTGAACGTGATGAATCATTTCAAATGGGGTTTTTTTGAATAGTTAATTTCCTTCTAGTGATCCCAATGGGTTTGAACTCGCACTACTTCTTTAATACACCCTAGTATTTGGTGAATTTTGTGATTATAAATTTATAATCTAATCAATGCCTAAGTGTATTTAACGATGCATGCGAGTGCATCATTACCCCAAGATGCATCTATACCAAAACCATTCCAAATTTTATAATCAAAACTGGAATATATTACTAGGAAAAATACATAATCTCTTCCTTACTAAAACAATATTATTTATCATATTCTTAGAATTACCCTAAGGGTTTTAATCAAATTTTTATAAAAATAATTTCTAAAGATTGAAAAATACTATCCTTTGATGCCAAATATAGTGACACAATATTTTCCAACATAGATATTATATCTTAATATATGAATATACAATATATATTATACATACATACCTGAGTATTATAAAGGTTTAGTTTCTTTAGAGGATAGATATGAAATTTTCTTAATTCTTGAAATATCTTCAACGTATTCCATAATTATATTACCGTATAGTAATCATATTTTAAATACCCTACTTAATTTTTTTTTATTAAAACAGGGAAAGGAAAGATAAGAAATGTTGGGATCATTGCTCAGTAAGTGTAAAAAAAGGAGATATCAAAGATCACTTAAGAATTACATCAAAATAAGGGTATGATAACGTGGTCTTAACATTTGAAAACCATACCCTGTATATCATAGATCATATTCCTGAGTCATGGGATACAAAATTATAGAACATCATACACGAATCATAAAGGTATCAAGGAACATGATAAATAAAATCATAACATAGACATAGGAATATGAAAAAAACACAATCTTATAACATTGTGAACATCTATAAAGCGAAAAAGGTTCAATCATTATGTTAAGTACCTGAAATCAGGAACTCCAATAAATTTATGTACATGAAACTAGACCCACTCACTATCTTATGGACAAGAAAACTAGGTTCATTTATAATTTTATGGACATGAAAACACGATCCCTGCATAAACTTGTTAATATGAAATCAGGTTCATGCATAACATATTTATCTCATGAGCCATCCATATTTACCCAATACATAAGAGGGATATATTATTCTGGTCCCACCCATCACATTATCATAAACCCATTAAAAATTATTCAATAATATCTTAAAATAATTCACCATAACTTTAATCGTGAAGAATAAAATGGATTTCATTGATATTTCATCATCATCACCATAAAATATCTAGAGAAAGAATAAGGACATTATCATTGGATCATATCCAAATTAAATAATTAGTAACGTCAAAGGAAATTATCATAAATGAAAACATATTTAAAATAACACTTGAATATTTTTTTGATGGAAATAACCTTTTCATTTTAAAATGAATTCTTTAAAATAAAAAAATTTCCAGAATATTTTGGAAAACATTATCATTAAAAATAACCTTAGAAACTTGTAAAGGAAGATTAAAATAATTGAGTATTCATAGTGGTGGGAAATTCTATTCATGTTTTATATGTTAAAAAAATATTCCTTTTACATTTTCTATTAAATTTCAAAAGTAACATGTTCAGTAAACAAAAAAAAAGATTTAATTTAAAACATTATATAAAAATTAAAACACGAGTGAAAATTAATTTAATGGATTATTATACAATAGTAAAAACATTATTGAAAACATTTTTAGAAAACATGGGCATAGAAGAAAATGGATTTTCAACCAAAGAGAGAAATAAAGTCAGATTTCCTTTAAAATATTTTAAAGTATCATGAGTACTTAGAGAGAGTAAAATTAAAGAAAAATATGTAATCTCCATAAATTACTCCCAAAGAATAAAAATAAAAGTTATTTATCAGATAAGAACAATATAATTTACTTAATGGAAATTCAATCATAAAAAATACCAATTGAAATGGGATTGTAACATAAATTACTTACATTAAGTCTTTTCTCCCTCCGTAAATGTTCAAACATATTTTATAATAAATATAAATTTATTATAAATCTATTATAGAACCATATTTATATATATCATACCATATATGATTAACTTATAATTTTTTATGGTTTAATAATATAAATAATAATAATCATTATAAAAATTTCATATATATTCATTATATGTACATATATATTTATATTCATCCATAAAGGATAGAAATAGAAAAAATAATTACACCATTCCTAGAGATGGTATAATGTACGTACAAATGATGATGGTTTTTTCCTTTCGATGGATGGAATGATAAATAATATTTCACCTATATAGGATACTTTTTATATTATATAAATCTTATATATTCATTGAATACATTTTTATTATCATCCATTTAAATTGGAAATAAAAAAATAACATCGCTTTGTGGAGGTGGTAGTTCACACTTTTGCTTAAGCGACATTATCATTTTATAATGGATTGAAAGGTAAGAAGATAGATATGATATTATAATTAGAGAAGAATAATTATTTCCAAAACATCATATTTAAATATTTAACCCATCATAATAATCATCCATGAATGATTGTGAAGAAAAATGAATTGTGATTCTATGTAGTGACGGTAAGCCGTACATACGCATGAACGATACTTCCACTTCCCATATAATAGAAAATAGGGAAAATAGAGTTGGTTTCATTATCATAATAACATTTAATTATATTTATTATGCTTTATTTTTTATTTTATAAACAATATCAAAGATTTTTTGGAGTTAGAAGAGTAAAAAAATTGAAAGAGGTCACGTAAGATTATCAACTCTTCTTTAGAAGGCCTCCTTTATATCCCTTATTAAGGTCCCTTGTAATGTTATTTTAGGAATACCAGAACCTATAATTCATATCAATGGAAGTTTAAAAGATAGTTCGTTCTTGGTTTTTTGATCAAGATAGATGAAAGTATAATAAAGAAGAGAAAGGAGTTGTGCTCTTTTGTAAGTGAGGAGAGGGGAATTTTTGATATTTCTCAAAATATTTGTATATAATAAAGTCATTATCAATAAAAATGCTTCAAAATGGATAGAGATTAAAATATAAGGTATTATTTAATCTAAATACCATCCACCAATAAAAATTGGATAGGTTTAAGTGATTTTTTAAACTTTATCTTTTTGTTTAACCCCTTAGTTAACCATTTTAAACCTTAACCACGTTAATGTATTTTTCACTCTTAAAGGGTTATAATTTTAATTAGATGTTAGAAATTTGATTATAAATGACCAAGGTATGATAATTTAGACCATTTATCAACCTACTTTACTCTTTCAATTTTTTTTATTATTTTGAAATAATTTAATGAAATTTTATTTTTCATAAAATATTAATAATATCATTTTGGCACTATTCACAAAATTTGTATTTGAACAAAACATGATAGAAATTTAATTATAATAAAAACATTTCATACATATATAATATTTTATATTTATATATAAAATTTATGTAAAACAATAATTCACCTAAGTTGTTTTACTTTTAATATCATTAAAATCATTTATTTTATTTTATTTTAATTAAATTAATACAACATCTTTGTTGTTTAAGAATTTATGGTAATTATTGAATCCCTAATAGTTTAAAATAAATTAATATAATAAATAAAATTAATTTATCTTTCAAATAAAAAATTATCAATAAATATAACCTTTTTTTCCTTTATGATAAAATATTGATGTTTTTAAAGTCATGAGTTTGACATTTTTGACTTTATCTTTTACGTAAACTAATATAAAGGTCATAATTAGTGAAATATGGAACCAAGTGGCCATATATTTAAAACTTAGATATAAATGGATGAACTCCAATGAAAAATATGACTAAAATTTTATGATGGTTACTAATCATGTTGAATAAAAATAAAAGGTACCTATTTAAAAAAATTGGACCTCTTGATTCCAAATATGGAACCCATTTTTCAAGATTCAATTTTTTAAGTTGTAGAAATTAATTTAAGATAAAAATGCAGAATGCAACAACAAATTGTTTTTTCATAAAAATACCAATTTAAATATAAAAATATTTTTATACCAAATTAAATAATAAAATTGACTCCAATTTACATAATAGTCTTATTCATAAAATAGGAGAACCAATTTTACTTTTAAACATTTTTAAAAAAATACACCTTTGTAAATTCTTGAATCAAAAAGATAGTTTCCAATAAAAATAAATTTTTTTAATATATATCAAAAAATAAATCATTTCATAAAATTCTTAAAAATTCACTCTAACATAATTTTGATGTGTAGATTTTAAAAAAGAATATAATTTTTTGAAATAAATTTTCTAAAAGTGTCAAAAATTAAATATAATATTTTCACACAACAAGCAATTAAAATCATGTTTGAAATTTTTCTGAAGCATAAGATGATGTTACTAAAAAAATTGATTGCTTATTTATTAAAAATTAATCAATACATTTGTATTGAGTTGAAGCTTTATAAAAATATTTAATAATTTATTTATTCCTATTTATAACCTCCAATTCAATGAAGAGGTTATAATAGTCCTATTTAAATAATAATATTTCATGGTTTATTTAAGCTCGATATTGGATTAATTATATGCTATCTCACATAATGTTCTTATTTTTAAAATACTTGGGTGTTATAGTTACTTAGTTTTATTTCTAACTATAAAATCAAAAAAATATTTCTCCAAAAAAGAAATGTTCCTTCAAATTTTAATTTTTAGTCATTGAAATCACCATCCCAATCAGAGACCATGAACCTAAGTAAGTTCCACTCATTACTTGTTTGATACATCAAGACAAAGTTTGATGTTACTTCAACAAACCACTAAATGATTTTAGCAACCATCAAGTTTGATTCCATTGTATCACTTTGATATCTACCACATAATGTGACTACATACCAAGCATCCATCCATGATTCAGTGAGATAGAGTAAAATTCATATGACCTTTCAGAAGTATTTTTGATTACAATTATTATGGGATTCATGTTTTATCATATTTTCACCAACAAATATTAGAGCAAAAAATTCCATTGAATTTTCCATTTAAAAATTCCTCAAAATATCCTTGGAATAATTTTCTATAGTAATTAATACATGGATTTACTTTTATAAAATCTATAGCTTGAAAAATAAATTCATCTTCCCTAGCAATGACATATCAAACTAATTTTTTCTTTTCTCTCAGAACTCCTTAAAAGAATTATCAGTTTCACTATAAAATATTATATCATTAACATAGAAAATTAATATCAGTGTTACTAAACTTTTCTTCTATACATGTTAGTTTTTATTAATTTTCCTTTATAAAAGTTCAATATCTTCAAACCACTATCTAGTTTAGATTACTTTTCATAGGAAGCCTACTTCAATACATAAAAGGATTTATTGAGTCTACAAAACATGCCAACATACTCATCATGTATAAATCCATCTAGTCTTCTAAAATAAATATTTTTTTCAACCTACCTATTCAAGAATTCTGATTTTACATCCATATGATAAACCGTGTAATTATAATGAGAAAAAATATACAAAAATATTCAATTGGTCACAAGACTTTCCACATGGGAAAATGTTCATGAAAAATAAATACCTTATATCTATGAATATACTTTATAAACCAACATTGATTTATTTCATGAAACTTCTCCCTTTTCATTGAGCTTATTCCTAAACACCCATTTATTTACTATAATATTCCATCCTTATTTTCTGAGAGAAAGTTCCCCGATTCCATTCTTATCAATTTGATCTTACTCAAAATTCTAGGAATTTGACCATTATTTGTGATAAAATAATTATGATACAGAATGAGGCTTAATTGGAGAGATAAGTGTCATTTTCTTTTCCATTCACAACTTTTTTCTTGTCGAAACCAGAGCTTTGTTTGTTCAAATGATATTATTTGGTTCAACATGTTTCTATAATGTCCTGAATTTATTTTTTATTTCTAATGAACCCATATTCATCACTAGATTCATCAGAAAAATTTTGTTTGATATTAGACTTATGAATTTCTTACTCCTCAGAAGTTATTTTAGAGGATCTTTAGACATTTTTTATAGGTTCACCAGTTCCACCTCCCCCTTCATGTTCTGAAATAATATTATTTTCAATTACATTAACATCACATGATTCCATTTTCTGTGTAATTATTTCTTCTAACACCTGTATCTTCTTCCATTGGTTTTGTAACCTAGGAAAATTCTTCCTTTAGAATTTTCATCAAAATTTACTAAGTTTATGTTTTTGGTATTCATTAAGAAATGATTTCAAAACAATGTAAAATATTTTTCCATTTGTTACTAAATTGTGGTCGTCATTTTAACAAAACTCATGTTTTTTCTTTTTGTAACCCCATTTTACCGTGTGGTGTATAGAGCACTGTACAAATGCTTACTTTTTTTATTTGAAAGATAATCTTAAAAATAGTTACATGTAAACTCCTTTGCAATATATATTTTTATCTTCCATATAGGTGCACCAAGTTCCTTTTCTGCAGCTATTTTGTAAAACTTGAACATTTTTATGGTACCAAATTTATGATTAATAAAAAATACTAGTCAATAGGGTGAAGTTGTTTACAAATATGTTAAAATATAAATCACCATTTTTGGATTTATGCTTCATCGGTCCACATACATCATAATATATAAGTCTAAGAGGTTTGATAGATTGGATCTCTACCCTTTTATTATTTCATTCAGTTGTATTCCCTTTTTGAGGAGATTTAGAAATGGTGGTTCTTTATCTTTTTAGAATAGTTAAATCTATAACATGTTCTTCCTTTAAGAATTTTCTACCATTTTGTTGACTAGGATAACCATGTATTCTATTCCTCCACTAATTTTAAAATTTATCACTTAGATAACATGAGTCACTTTGGTCTCCAACCAGAAACAGATTTCCCTCAGTTTTCACTCCTTCAAAATTTGTTCTTCCATTTTATAAGTATTATATGATACAATAATTATTTCATAAAATAACTTTGTTTCCATCATCAAACTACTAACTCATGCTTTGTAATCTATGTTTATGTTCACCAAAAAACACTTCCTTTAACATTAACTTATGATCATATATCAAAGATGTTATTATGGATTTGATTTTCCAGGAAATATAAATTACAAAGGTAATAAATCACCTATTATGTTCTTATACGTTTCTCAAGATTTTATAATCACCTATCATATGCGAAGATAAACTAATTTCAACTATTTAGGGTTTATATTTCTGGATATATTTCTAGAATACATAAACTGCGAGGTAATTTTCATCACTGCTTTTGATACATTATAATTTTATCTTCTAATGTATGGATCGTTTCTTAGAAGATTTGTCATACAATATTCTGCTGAGTGCCCTGTATGATCACATATTCTATATGTTTCATTCATCTAGTCAAAATTATTTTTATTGAGGAATTCATAACTTTTGATTCAACATTCCATGCGATATTACCTCTCAAATTCAAGTTGGATTTTACCATCTTCAAAAGTTTCTCCCCCTAAAATCATGATTTATTCTAGTAGTCAATATATTTTCCCCATAATTATAGACTTTTTGTGTATTGTTTCTGTATGATCAGAAATATCCTTTGAACCACCATCTTCTAGATTGATAAAAGTTATGATTAAATAATTATTATGGTGATTTATTGATAGATATTACTTCTTTTTTTCTTTTAGTGTGGATGATATTGATTTTATATGTTTTTTCAGAATTTTGTTCACTGCCACTTTCCTCGTCAATCCATACTTTCTCTTTTTTAGAACATGACATTGTTAGTATAAATCAATTTAGCTTCATATTTTATTGGAATAACTTTTACCTATTTTTTTGTAAAATATTTTTCAATAGACTATAAAGATTTAGATTTACGTTTTTTTAACTTGTTTAAGTCATCATTAAATGACTTAAAAGTTATTTCAACTTCAATATATTTATATTATGTCTTTCACAATTTATCTTCCATTTTAGCTAGCTTCAGAACTTTATTTTGTTTTTTTTTCTTATCAATCACAATAAATTTTAGGTTATTGATTTCATCAATATATTCCTTATCCTTTTTAAAAAAATATTCTTCACATTCAATATTATTCTCGAATTTATTTTTTAATTAGTGAATTTCTTTCTTGAGTTTGGTATTTTTCTCATGACATGCATCAAGTTTCGTTTTCATCATGTCTTCCAAGTAGGTTACATAACATTATTCCTATTATTAACTTGAGGTTTTCTTATGTTTCAAATGATCCATGAAGTTATTTAATTTCTATATAACTTCTTTGTTAAATGATTCAACTTCTAATGGGTCATATTACAAATTTTTTCTCAAAAAACAAATATTCTTTTTTGAGGTAAAAATTTTATTTTATTTTTCTATTTTACAGGCTTCTATTATATTCTTATTCCACTTATTCTTCTATGTATTTTCATCGGGTTCAACAAAATATTCATCATTATAATTATTTTTTGTGAAATTAATGACAAAGTTCACAACTCAATAACACTTGAAACATTTTAATGAATGATTTCTTATATTGTTAATTTTCTAAAATTTAGATAGATAAGAGACATTAACCTCTTATTTTCTTTATTCTTCTAATATTTATCTTCTGATTCATTAGAATGTTTATCTTCTTGTATATTGAGATTCCTATTGGGTTAATATCCATTTATTCATTATCATTTTTATTAAAATCTGGTGTCACATGATACTAGGATAATTTGAAGTTCATCTAGATATAAATCATCTCTATCCTCCCACGTTGAGACTTTAACATCAAATCTGTCTAAGAAATTTCTCGTTAAAATTTCATAATAATTGAGTCTGTCAAAGTGTTTCAAAATCCCTTAATATTAAAAAAATTTTATTGACTCTTGTGACTTAATTAAATAGGGTTTTATGATTGTCCGTCTTTAATTTCTCTTAACGAATTCTTTGGATTTGAAGTTTTTCTTCCTTTACTTTGGAATTACCTTTAAATATACTTTATTGCTTGTCCCAAGTTTCCTTATCTAATTGAATTTCACTCACTTTTTTGTAAACTTTTTTCTAAAAAAGACGTGAAAATACCATATCTGAACTTTCAATCAACTTCTATGTTCCCTTTCCCCCAAAATTCTTTTGTGAATCCTTTTCTCGAGGTGGAAAACCAATTATAGAAACATCCTCCACATCCATGATAATATATAGGAGATATGACAACATCCTATTCTTTAATTGATGAATGTTTTTGACATTAAAGTTAGGGATATTATTATTTTTAATATAATTTATTTTCTCCATATTCAAAAACATAATCCAATAGAGGGAAATTTCGATGATACCACATGTGATACTTAGGAATGGGTGAACCACTAAGATGGGGGTATTTGAATTAGTGGATATTTTTTTTTAAAATTATATTAACTTTAAGTTAACATCCTTGAGTTATTAAGGTCTCGATCTACTAAAGTAATAAAACTCATGCTATCCTATATTATAAAAATTAAATAAGAAAAAAAGCACATATATTTTCACAAGGTTCATCCTCAATGAGAGAACCTAATACTTTTTGAACTCTGGATGTCTAAGTCATAGATTTAACACTTTAATCAATTATCAATTACAATGGTTTGAGAAGAGATAAACCTTCACCCAAAAGTGTATTCTACAATTATATCTCCCAAAAAGATCATTATTTTGCTCAACCTTCATAAGTTTAGGCATCTATAACTTATATCTTCAGGTTATGTACCTTTTGGTCTTATGAAATCAATGATCTACTTCTTCAAGCTAGTTTATTTTATGATTAATATAGGTAGGCCTATTGATAAATGTATTCACTCATAATGCTCTGTATCATCTATAAACTTCATTAAATTAGGTCCTTTAATTTGTAGTTATATTTACTGTAATAAATACAAAGAGAATGAGTATCCATTTAAAAATCCTGGGCACTTAAAGTATTTAGATAATAAACCTCAATAAATTTTGATGATATTTTAATTTTACATCATCAAATCCTAAACAACGTTCAACATCATCATTCATTAATGATTCCATCAAACTTGTCTTGAATCACAAACTTTCATTGACAAATATTTCACTTTGAACATCCAACTCGTCATCATGAGAATCGTTTTTACCTGACAATGTTTTTGTGAAGTGACTCAAAAACTTATATTGAATATACTTTTATTTAATTTACTCTTCCCTTTATTTAGTTATTCCTCTTATTCCACACAACTCATCCTTTTTCAGACACTATTATTTTAAATATATTTGATAATAAAATTTTGTTTCCTATGGTATAAATACTTTTCTAATACCTCCACTCAATTTTTTGATTACAACATACAATTCATAATAAAATAAACTTTTTACCATTATAGCATTTTTTGAACTCAACTTGAATCACTATTGGTCTTCCACCAAATTGATTTTATTCCAATGAATGAACAATGAAATGTTGTCTGACTGAACTTTCAGATCATCCTCATTTAAAAATATAAGTATCCATTATTTCATAATAAAAAATTCAACACCTCTTCTAGTTGTATTTTGTTATGGTATTTCAAAAACATTATAGTATCCTAAATCTAATTCATCTCTATCCAATAGACTAATCAATTAACTTAAAGCCACATAATCTATTGAATGTTTGAATGCCTTCGGTCTTATTTTTCATAACTAAATTTTTTTACATCCCAACTCAAAAAATGTTATTCTAATTGGTTTGATGAAAAATAAAAAACCTTCATAATACTTAGGAAACTTTAAATAATTTTTCACTTACATATCATTTGATATTACTCCTTTTTTCCCACTTAGTTGGGAAATTATGTACAATACTAGGTCTAGAAAGAAGTTTTATGTAAAGATTTTTATGAGAGTTTCTGAACCAAAAATGTGTAATAAGATATTTACTTTTCTAATATCTATATACAATAAACCATTGGATTCTAGGATGGTGATATTTTTTTAATGTTTATATTTTATAAAAAATATAATATATATGCCTATTTAACATGGGTCATCTTTGGTGTATATTATTGTAATACACCATGGTTTGTCCCCATATAAATCATTAAATCCATGCTGTCAAAGTGCATGGTGTGTAATTAAAACACACACTTTATATTTACTTCCATTTGAGAAACACAACATCATGTGTAGTACATGTTGTGTAGTAGGATATAAACATAGTTTAATAAATGATTATCAATGTGAATTACGTGCCCAGTCCCTAAGAATGTTGATGGGATCATAATGGCATGTTTTCAACTTTGAGAGGGGGTAAATCAATATTTGAATAATTTTACACAAATTTAAACTTTTATCCCTTGTCAACTTGTTTTGTGAATGTATGTCTCTCTCTCCACTGATCTCTATTCATATAGATTTAAATAATAAACCAACACAATAAAATCACTTAGGTTTGTTAATGATGTTTTCGTCCATTTAGCATAACTATTTCCCAATGTGTGGCGGATATTATCCCACTCACATATAGGTTCCTTCTTATTATCAAAAGAATAAAATCCAAGCGTATGACCTTGGAATCATATTCTCGTCACTTTTTTGGTACAAAGAAAGTAATGTATTACTGTCCAATAATATCTAAGAATACTGGAGTTTTCCTTATCCTTATGACACATGATAAAAAATCATCTCTAGTATTATTTTGAAAATAATGGTCTAATATTTTTCCTCATAATAAAATAGTCTTTAATGCCACCAAGGGCTGCAAAGTTCTAGTTCATAATTTTATAGCAGAATACTATAGGATAGATTTATCCATATCTTTAGTCAAGATATAATTTCTAGCAGGAAATGCCAGGCTTCTCTCTAATTCTTCTTATTAAACACATAATAAATATCTTCTGTATGTATTACTATATCATATTTACTTTTATAATCAGTATCTATAACTCAAAGTAGTATAAAATTATTCTCTTTTTTCTTCTTATTTTTCCTCAACATGAGGAATATGAAATATAGTTACAAAATCAAATTATCTCCCATTTCTCTTTTAATTTTCTTCTCTTTTATATCCACTTTTTCAAAAAGTTATGTATTTTAATTTTTTATAATATTTTGTTACTTAATCTCCTAATGTATAATATCTTTAAAAATTAGTATCTTTATTTTTTTCCATCTTAGAGTTTTACTTTTATTTGATGCACATAAAGTCTTAGCTTAAAATTCCCATAAATATCTCCAAAATTCTCATCACTTTATTTTCTTCACAATTATATGGAAAAATTCATCTTATTATTCCTTGATTTCATGGAATCACATTCCACTTAATTTTCTTTTTTCTATCATGTGATTATAGTTTGGATCTATCATATTGAAATATAGAAATATCATAAAGTCCCATACCTTATGTTTTCATATGGATGTATATAACCTAAAAATTATTTTCATGTACCATATGAATATCTCCTATATACCTTATAAACTCAATTATATTATTTGGTCATCACTACATGTAATCTATAAACTTTATATTCATAGGATACTATCATATTCACAATTCAAGTGCTTATGACATGGAATCCATATTCATTCCCATTCAATGCTCATTCACTTTCATTATTCCTTACCACTACTTAAATCCAAACTACTTCATAGCATACTGATATTTTCATCTTTGAATAT
Organism: Viscum album; assembly: GCA_963277665.1. Taxonomy (NCBI): domain Eukaryota; kingdom Viridiplantae; phylum Streptophyta; class Magnoliopsida; order Santalales; family Viscaceae; genus Viscum; species Viscum album. Next base: position 388,931,645 of record OY728146.1, read on the forward strand.
TTGCATAGGTATCATAAAATTTAACACTCCAATTCTTCAAAATTTATTCTTATGGAATTCTATAGTTTTTCATTATGACATTTGATATTTTTTCCTTATAAAGTACCACCTCAATTTCAAAATATTTGATGAATGTTATGGTTTTTGTATCCTATTAAATACTATATTATATGAAATGAGCTATAACATGCACTTCTATATTATATACAATTTTCATCATAAATATGAACTTCTCATACACATATATTACATGTCTTGCATCATATGTATGCCTTTATTATGATATCTTTCATATAAAATTTTGCATACAAAGTTCATCTTCATTTCATATAAACTCTAGTATCATATGAGAACATATTTTCTAGCATTACCACCATATCTTACATTTGAGTCTGTTGTCATATGAGATCATGTATCATATGAGAATCACTTCTTATTGATTCTCCATAGAAATATCATATGAATATACTCTATCATATGAAAAAATCTATCATATGGGATCTATTTATTATGTTAAAATTGTTTTAATATCTCTATAATTCATCAAATACTCAAATAAATTCTTCAACCTACTCTATTACCTTCTCATCCAACCCAAATAAACATTAAACCTCGTATAAAACCTTAAAAGGTTGTTCTCAATAGATTTAGAAACATTAAGATCCTTTGGATGGTTTCTCCACTTATCAAGAAAATTTTTAACTCTATAAAAAAAGATTCTTTAATATCCCATTCTGATAGCTTCTTAAACATCCATTCTAAACTATTATAGACAATTATTTTCACATAATAAAAAATGTTCATGATTTATTTAAAGTTCGAATAAAAAATCAGGATAAATTTTATTCTATATATGATTAGATATATATGTATAATAATTTCCAATGGAAATGCCTAATTAATTCCAATTCAGTTTTTCAAGTTTCCAGTGACAACATCTCCCACTCTAAATATTCGAGTGTGTCTTCATATCCACATATAGTAAAAATCTTTTCTTGGGTACTCCATCCTTTTTAATTTTCCATATGATTGGGTACCAAAATCAACTTATAAGATGTATAATAATATTTTTGGGAACTTTGAAATACTTTTAATTCATTGAACACCAATATATTGAAAACATGTTACTAGACTTAATTCTGTTAATCATTATTGACCAAAAAAATCACTGCTTCTTATTTTTTCAGTACTAATGGTAGAAAATGACATGTCAATATGTTTTTTTCTCAAGCCTCTTTTTAATTTAATAATTCTATTTCATTATCTCCTCCATATTGAAAATAAATAAAAAATTTATGAGTTAGGATAATATAAATTCATATATAAGAATTGTTCCATCAATAATTCCACTATATGTTTATGTGATATTTTATTAGTGTAGAATACAAAAGGGTTTGATTTAGACAAAAAAATATCCATTAATAAACCAAATATGAGACAGACTAATTTTAATTACCTTGAAATATTTCAAAGATATTTATAGGTGTTGTGGTTGAAATAAAAATGATTCCAATTGATATATTTATTCTAATTGGAATCATAACCTGATATCCTACAATCATCTCAATACAGAAGACAAAAAAATTAGAAACTCATGTATATATTTTTATAAATCACATGTGAGATCTCATTAGATTCTATAATTTAAAATAATTGTTTAAATAAATTTATCCCCATTAACATATTAATAGATTCTTGAAATTCAAGGATGAGAGAGTATCAAAACATATATTTTTAATGATATTTTTTTAAATCCCCTTCTAGAACTTTTATTTTAATGAATTATGAACTTCTATTAGCTTCTAATGACTTCAATCCACCTTTATCCCCATCAAAGGATGGAATCATATTCTCTTACTCAAGGTAGATCTTTTCTTCAGATTTTTATTAGTGTTCAAATTAATAAATCAAACCAAGATAGTAACTTTTATCAAATATAGAATAACTATTGCAACATACCTTTATTCATTAGTTATAATATTGGTAACTTAGCCCACATTCAATTTCTTATAATGAAATTACAAAAAAACAAAACAATAATAATATGGGAATAAGGTGTAACTCCTTTCTCATCAATGTGAACAACTAGGTTGAGTATTATTTCTCAATAAGTTTTCTCTTTCCATTTTAACTATTGGTCTAAGAGAATTATACATGCATGTATTTTTTGACCTATAAGTAGTCTTATTTATCATGTATACTTTTTTTGCATCATTATGTGAAATATTATTTTTAATATGATCCATCAATGAACATGCATCACTTGGCGCTGCATTTATATTTTGGGAAATTTGCTCTTGAGCTAGTGTGATTTTTAGACAATCTTTTGAGTTATGTCCTGCTTACTTTCTCCTCTCACACATCAGTTTCGAATTCCTTTACTCATCATTTATTGATAAACTTTATTTAAATTAGGATTCCTCATCTTCAAGTCGAATATTCTTCCTTCCTTTATCATTTTCATTCTATTATTCATTATACAATTGTTTTTTATTTTCTAATTGGACTTGCTAAATTAAAAAAATTTTATTAAAAAACTAGCTCAACTTTATTAGCTTTAATACATGGTATCTTTTGCATGATATTTTCTAATTCAGTTCATGTTTTCTTTTCTTGAACAGATTTTTCCTTTATTTTTAGCTTTATTTTAACAAAACATATATCTATACCTGGGTTTTAAAGGTATATTAAATATTCCTTCATTCCATAAAAGAAATATTATTCCTTTTGATATATCTATTTTCTTTCTCTTCTTGGGTTTCTTTTAATATATTTATTATACTATTTTATCTGTAAGGATGAATCACCTTTCTCCTTCATAAAATTTAAGGAAATATTCTTTCCAATAATTTTTTCTTGAATATTTAACAAGGTTAAATTTATTCCTCTAATTATATTTTATAGCATTTTATTTAATAGTCCTCTTGACTCCATATTTGTTGATATTAAAAAGAATATATATTTATATTGAAAACTTTTACTTCATTTTCTATATAATTTATGAGCACTTTGAAATCTATTTTATGTAAACATATTTTTACCTTTATCTTATGGATTTATATTCTTCTAAACATTTATCTCTATTAATGTTTGATATTCTTTTCTAATAGGTGTTAAAAAATTATTCCAACATTAAATTAACATGTGGTAAACTTATTTTAGATAAAAAATAGACCCCAAACCTTGATATATTTCTCTTCACAATAGTCTAGTCAGTTTTTTGTATTATATTTTTGTGAATTTTCATTCACTGTATGGGATTATTTTGGGAAACACCAATATCTAATCATTATTGTATCCACCATAGATATAGTTGTATAATTTTATTTATTTTTTCCCATCCAATTTTTTTATATATTTAAAATTTAAATATTCACACTTTTCAAATACATATTTAGAAAAATCATTGAATTTTGAAATGGATGAAACATTTCCTTTTTTTTATTCTTGATATTGTTCACCAGATGATCTTAAAATATATTTTGGACAAATTAAGGTCATTTTTCACTAAAAACCACCCAAGAATTTAGTTTTTTATGACTTTATTTTTATTATGTCTTAATGTCGCATATTTTGTTGTTTCTAGAGTCACAAAATTAACTTCATGCTCTAATAAATTTATGTTGAGGAAGTTTTTCTCTTAATATATTGACTTAAATATTTATTCACAGGTCTTTCTCGTATTCTGGACTAGATATTCATAAATTTGATTCCCTTATTGAAGGAAAATTTCAAGTTAATTTTTTTACTTTTGATTGTTTTTTTTAATATTAATTCATTACTATTGATTTTATTCTAATTTATGGATTTTTTTGTTAATTTTTTTTGTGGATTTTCATTCCTCATAAACTGTAATAAGCCAATCACTAAATAAGTTTGAGAAATTTTTTCCAATTAATATTAATTGATTCTTCTTATCTAAATTTCTTAGAAATTTTTATATAGGTCTCAACTCTATCTCAAAATGGGTTCTCTATGTTTTATAATTTATCTTCATGTGCAATGATATTTTACTAAATACTTTTGAAAATATTACAAATATAAATGATTATTTATTTGGGAACAATATGAAATATACGTTTTAATGAAACAACTAATTAATAATTTAATCTATCAGTAATATGATCAATTTCATGAGATATTTTATCTTCTTCATGAAAATTTTGAGAATAAATTTTCACTTACTTATTCATCACTTAAATGCATTGAAACACATAAGGTAGAACAGTTTCCAATTTTTTTTGTGGTAGTTTAAACTACTAGAAATACTTCTACAATGTTATATCAATTATCATTAGAATCATATCATTTATAATCAATATACTCTCTATATTTACACTTGAGAGATATCTTATCATAACTGAAAAATACAAGTGGATACTTATTGACAATTATTATAGAAATAATTCCATTTTGATGACATTTAAAAAGTGGAAAGTCCTATTTATTTAGTAAGGATTTTCTTAACTTTTTGAACCCCCTTTATTCTAGTTACTCATTTTATTTTTTGATGACTATTCTACATTTTCATTGAAAAGAAATTCAAAAGCATCCTACAAATTTCAATTCATAATTCCTTTGAAAGGGAAAACATAAGTACTAAAAAAACATCAAATATGAAAATCATTTAGAGGTGTGATGAAATTTGATACCAATTGATAAGATCATAATGGGATATTCCCTATTTTGAGAGGAGTTAAATAAATGTTGGAAAACTTTTGCACCAAATTAAACTTTTATCCTTGTTGCCACTTCACCTATTCAATGAATAGATCTGTATCTATCTATTTATCTCTAATTCGGTCCATATGAATGTAGATATAAACAGTAAATAAACCTAAAAAGAACATTTGGGTTTGTTAATAAGGTTCACCTCTATTTCGGTTGACTATATCCGTAGTGTATTCTGGTTATTATCCCACTATCACATCACTTTCTTATTATTATCAAAATAAGCAAAGATATGAGTTTGGAATAGGACTGTTTATCCTAGAATTGACCATTTAAAAAGTAAGAAATGACTTGTTGTTTCGTAATCTCTATAAAATACAAGATTCAACCTACACCATATGAAGTGTGATTATAAACTCAACTCTTATCTTCTCTTGAAATAAATGTCCTGATCTCATTTCTTAGTATGAAGTAATCTTTATCACTACCTCAGTTAAAGAAATCAGTGTGTCATATCATACACATAGAAATAGGGATGAACTATTCTCCTTTATTATTATACATAATAATACTGTAGGATAGATCTATCAATTTCTTTAGCATATAAATAATGAACAGCGGTAAAGGATGGTCTTATCTACACTTCTTCTTACTTGGTGAATAATAAGGATATTTTGAATGAAATAATGTATTAACTTTACTTTTATACTTATAATCTATAAATCAAATCCGTATCAATTCGTTCTTATTGTTCTTTATCTTCTTCCTTGACATTTATAACGATCGATATGGTTATGACATCACACTCTTTTTCATTTTTTATTTCTTTTTCTTATCTGCTATATCCACCATGTCACATGAGTGACGTATTTTGAATTTCCATAATCTTCGCCTATCTAGGCTCTTGAATTCTTGAATTTTTAAAACTCGGAATCTTCATTTATTTTTCTCTCATGAAATTTCCCTATTATTAGATACACATAAAGTCTCAGATTAAACCTTTCATAAATATTTCCATAATTCTTAGAAATTATCCTTTTTTTAATTATTTTAAAAATTCCACTTATGATTCCACAATTTCATAGATTCTAATTCCACTGTGTTTCTTTTTTTTCAATCACTTGATTACATCATGGATCCTTTATCTTAGTATAAAAAAGGCATGTAACTTATATCACTTTAAGGTTAGATTCATCCTATGAATTCATTTTAATATACCTTAAAAAATATTATGTGCACCTTATGAACTCAATTGTACCTTATGATCTTGACTACATGTATATATGAACTAAATATTCACAGGATAGTATCATATATGTTATTCAAGTTCATATGAAATAGAATACCCATTTATTCTCATTCCCTGACCATTCATTTTCTTTATTCTTCATCACCTATTAAATCAAAAATACTTCATGGCATCAACATATTCTCATTTTTGATTCTCCACACAAGAATCAATACATTTAAGTATCCAAATATTTAGAATTTATCCTTCTAGAAATATGTAGTATTTCATTTTGATATTCTATCTTTACTTCTTACGAAGTTCCACCATGATTTGATAACAATGAAAGAATATAATAATTTTTATATCTTATGAAATGACATATATTAATAAATGGACTATAATATGTACTTATTTCATTTTATACATTTTCCTCATACTCATGAAAATATTATAAAACTATATTACATATGAATTTTTATGATATCTTTTATGTGAAGTTTATCTTCCATTCATACAAAATTTTGTATCTTATGGGAATATTCTTTCTTATAAAGATGCTTAATCTTACACAATGTTCTACAATCATTTTAGATAATGTACTATACAAGAAGCTATTATTACATAATCACCACAACCATATTATATAAAGATGATGTATTATTTTAGAAAAACCTTTCATACATTATTTTTTATCATAAGAAAACTACTACAACATATGTATAATTCCTCAAATACTAATAAAACTTCTTCAAACTATTATAAGACCTTATAAACCAAATCAAATATATTTCAAAGAATATCCAAATCCTTAAGAATGTTCTCATAAACTTTACAATTTTAAGACCGTTAGGATGGTTGATCGACTTATGAAGATAGATTTATTCCCCTAAAAACTAGATCTTTCAATATCTCATTGATCTAGATTCTCGACCATAACTTTTAAACTATCGAAGGCCATGATTTTCTTACAACCACAAAAGTCTATGATTTATTTAAAGACCAATTCAATAATCATCACAAATTATTTTCCATGTATAAATAGATAACCTGGAATAATTATATCCAATTGTAGAACCCACTTAATTCTAGTTCACTTTACCACATTACTAGTGAAAATATATCTAAACTATAAGATTCAAGTTTATCTTCAACACTGCATGCAGCAGTCACTTTTTCTTTTGAACTATAGGCTTCTTTTTCATCAACATGCTTGGTAACTCGAATCAACTTACAAGATATACAAATTATCATCAATATTATTGGAATATTCAAACTACTTCCAATCCATTAAACATCAACGTATTTGAAACTTGTAACTGGACTTAACACATTTTATTCTTTTTGTAAACAAATACAAAATAAAAACATATAGGTTTTATCACATATAATGGGGATGGGTAAAAAAATATTACACATCCTGTATCTCGGTGTACACAAAATATTACTCGATCCAAATCTTACAAGGTATATATTGAGAGAATAATGATAGAAGAGTCAAATACACGTATTATTACAAGTAAAATAAAAGTACATGACATTTAACTAGTTTTACATGTAATGACTTAAACTTAACCATCCCAATTTACACGATTTATAGAAAATATTTCATTTATTACATTACCATAACCATCAAATTTTGTTGTTTTAGAAAATTATAAAGATAAATTTTATAACACAATAATATTTTATGATTTTCTTTCAAATAAATTTAATTTCTTTGATAGATTTGATTACGCAAAACATTGAGTTTAAATGAACCACAAAATACTGTTAAAATATTATTTAATGTGACAGATATAACTAAGATGTTAAATTGGTTGGTTTGAATAGGAATAAGTAAATTGTGAAAGTTATATGGTTTTCACAAGAATAAAACAAATTCATTGGTTATAAATTGATTATAAATGTAAATAGAAATCATTTGAAGCTAAAAGAAATTTTACTTTGAAAACCCATTTTTATGCGCATAATGTATTTTTATCTTAATAAATTTAATTAATTAATATTGCTGAATTGTTTTAATGAAATTTATATTTTATATGTTCAATAAATTTTTTTATCACTAACCAAATATTTTTCTCAGCATGAGATAAGAATAAATCCAATTTTATGCTTAAAAACGATATTGTTATAAAAAGCAGTTTGATCACATTTTGAACTCTTATTTTAAAATTATTTTTAACAATTATAGAAAATGTATTTAACAAATGAATTTCTATTTTTAAATAATCTTTTAAAAATTATCTTGGAGTTAATGTTTTGTAATTTTCAAGAAAGATTAATTTTTTGATGAATAATGAAAAATGCTAATTTTTATTGAAAACTGCCTTTTCGTTTAAAGAATTTACAAAGTTAAATTCTGTTTAATTTTTTTTAAAAATATAATTAGTACAATTGTATAATTATTAATTTTATTTATTTTATTGGGATCAATTTTATGTTTAATTTTGATACAACAAATTTTAATGATTATAATAAAATCTTATTTAGAAAAAAAGTTTATCATCTTGCCTATGTTTTTAAATTTTAATTAAATTCAACCAAATATAAGAGTTGAATATAGTAAAATGGATTAAATATTTTTAATAATCATAATTAATATTATATAATTAGGGAAACTTATTTTTTTGTAATAATGAATAGTAAAAACAGTTGAAATTAATTACAAAAGTTAAGGTTAAAACAGGTTTTTCGGGGGGGGGGGGGGGGTTAAACTAAAATATAATGTTATGATTTGTGATTAAAATATAAAAACACTATTTTATGAAAATATTTATACCTTATATTATAAAAAATTATAATCTATGTCTCTTTAGAAAAATGTTTCTTAAGAACGACTTTATCATTTTGTATTCTTTTGGGAAATTTTCATGTGGTTTCCATGTAGATACTCTCCCCCTCTTATAAAAGAACCCCTCCTCTCCTCTCATATCCACACATAAAGAACATTTTAGTTTAGAAAATAACTATAAAAATCCATTACTGACTTCCATTCCCATGTTCTATAAGACTTTTTTAATTAATAAACCTTCCTGATAAGTCTTTAGGTGTAAACCCAAAGAGGTTCTCCAAATAAGAGGTGTAATCCTTAATCATGAATTTTCATTTAATTTCTTATTCTAACAACTTAAAATATTTTTCAACCATGGAGATATAATAAAATCAGTATCTTATATAAATATAGATGTTATTATGTTACTAGAATAATTAACATCTGTCTCATCTTCCATCAAATGGGAAATGAAACTGTTGATCGTGTGTATGGTGGAATACCGCCTCACGAACCAATGTAATTTGTTTTCTATAACAACCTATCATGGATAAAAATAATTATGTATTTAAAGTATATATTATATATATGTGAAATAATTTTACTTTTTTAAATATAATACCATATATGCCTTCTTACCTTCCAATCTGTTGAAAAATGACAATGTTGCTCATACATACGAGTAGACTACCACCACCACAAATCTATGTGATATATTTTTCAAATTATTTTGACATGGATGGTAATAAGTATATGTTTAATAAAAAAATATGATATATATTATTTCAAAATGATTTTAGAAATTTTAATTAATATTTATTTTTCTTTCCTTCTATAAGGCCCCGACATTAAATATTATATAATATAGTAAATTATTTTAGAATTCACTTACTTATATTACCAATGATATTTTTTGTTTATAGTATTAAACAATTAGGAAATAATTAATAAATATAAAACCAAAATCATAAAAAGTGTTTAAAACTAAAATATTATCCATTTATTCTATAATAAAAATGTTTTTAATAAAACATGAAATATTTTCATGGAAAATATTCACAGTATTTAACTTGTATTCTTATTTTCTCTTACCCATCCTTAAAAACTGTGATTTTTTAATTTATACTTGTTATGATCGCTAAAAGATCATTAAGGGACACAAAAATAAATATATAAACCATTATTCCATGAATACTTATAAAAATATGAAATCATTTTAACAAAGATATGCTTCTCACCCTTAAAGTGTGATATGCTGACTTTGTGAAACAATGAAATTTACATAAAAAATAGAGAACATTAATAAAAACATAAAGGTAAATTTTAGAATTAATTACTTAATATTGTAACCCTTATGACTACTATGTGATTTTTAACCCTCTCAACTACCTTACAATGTAACCTTCACAACTACATTACAATGTTACCCTCACAGCTACCTTATGTTTTAACCATTGAAGTCCCATACTTCATCTCAAAAAAATCCCCAAAACTATAACATAATCATAAAACATGAACACTTTCTTCATAAAAACATTTTTCGGGGGAAATCAGTAATTTTAAAAGAATACTGTGAAAACACAATGGAAATAATTCTCACTTTATATAAACACATAATATAGTAAATAAAACAAAAAAAATTAATATTTCATGAAAATGGGATAATATTCTCATATAGTATAAGTTAAGAAGAAACATTTTTTTTGAATTTTGTAAAAGGTGACATTAAAGAGGATTTTTAAAAGGAAATCCCCTTACCATGGGTTCGTCTTAATTAAAATGTATTATAACCTTCTGTATAATGGTTTAAAGAGTGATATTAATATATTTCACAAATATATTAATTTTAGAATACATTTTATGATATTTTCATAGCATCTTTCAACCCATTTATCAATAATATTTTGTTATTTCCATTGTTCTGGGTGCGTTCTTTTCATGGTTTCCATGATTGGTTTATTATGGATTTTATTTTAAAATTGAAGAAAAACTCCTGAAGTGGAATTAAAAGGTGTTTATTTGTTTAATTTTTTTTAAAACATACCATATATCTTTTGTTTTTATGATATGGTGATTATTCATTAGATAAAACTTTAATGATTTTTTTTAAATTTATTTTGGAAGTTTTTACAGCCATCACTAACTTATATCATTTTATTTTATATCATGATTATATATTGGTTTTAGAACATTATATAAATTATAATATATATAATAAAAACTGATTTAACCATAACAATTGTTTTATTACAATCATTTAATGTAGTAAATGAAAAAGATAAAGTATCATCAACAATGGTGGTAAATTGACACATCACGGACGATGCTCTCATTTTTAGAATAAAAGGGATATGAGAAGTAGTTTGATGACGGATTTTTATATCAAAATGATAAAATTATATTATATGTAAGGATATATAGTTTTCATTCAACTTTTATAAGGGGATGTGAGGAGAGAATAAGAAAAGATAATAAATTTGAAAGAAAATAAAAGAAAAATAAAGAGGAATTTACCTCTTGAATTTGTCTCCTTGAGAAGATCCTTGAGAATCTCTTTTAGGCACTTGGTTTTGGCCTTTTAGTGATAGAATATGGTCTTGGACATAGGAAAGAGGCTTGGGAAGGTAATTGTGTAAAAATTAAGTAATCTACAAAGCTTTTAGGTGTGAGGAGAAGAGGTGGGGAGGGTGGTATTTATAGTGGAGGGGAGGAGTCTTTTCGAATTATTTTATTCATTAGTTTATTATTTTGGTAGAAGAATATGAATAGTTTGCTCATTATCACTACATATATTTAAATAATGAAGTATAGTTCTATATTATGAGATTACAACATACATAACTCATCTATGACTCAATAAATTATGTATTTAGCTTATATTATAAATTATTGTATTTCACTATTCACAAAAATTTATCTATTTCAAAGGAAATCCCAAATACATACCGTAAACATTTTTCAATGTGTAGAATTAAAAAATGGAATCCATATTAAGGAAATAGTTATCTAAATATGATAAATTTAACTTTTAATTAAAATGCCCATTTATTTGAAAAAACCAAATTTAAAATTATAACTGATTTTAGAACACTATGAAAAATTAATTGGTTTGATAAAGTTATCTTATAATTATAATAAATCAAAATATTAATTTATGAATATATTTTATAAGAGAAATTTTATTTTAAATCATTTTATTGAATATAAAATTGTAAATTTACATTTATGTTTCACAAAAATACCAACACTTAATTTATCATTTTCAAAACATTTGTTTACTCATTCCCTAATTTAAATATATCATATTTTCACTTATATGATACATACAATTTTATTTACACTTTCATATATTATGTTACCATTCTATTAGTATTGATTTTTTAATTACTATAAAATTCACTAATTTTATTATAAATTTATAAAAAATTTAACTATTTAATTACAGAATGAAAAAAATATATTTTATAAGTATCTCGATTGTTATATTATCCCCAACTTCTAGAAATTACATCCTCATAATTTTTATTTACTTATTAAGCAAGTGAGGATAACTTTCTATCATAGCTTTTTCTGATTACCATGTTGCTTCTTCAACCATGTTGATTCTCCACAAAACCTTAACATAGGGAATTACCTTATTCTATAATACTTTATTTCTATGATCAAGAATCCAAACCAGATTATACTCATAATAAAGGTTCTCTTCTAGTTGAATTTCTTTTGGGCTCAAAACATGAGATGAATTTGGCACATACTTTCTTAATATTGAAACATGAAAAAAAATTGTGTACCTAAGATAAAATTGGAGGAAATGTTACTTGGTAGGCCACATGTCCAAATTTATTCATGATTTAAAATAGTCTAATAAGTCATTGACTTAACATTACTTTCTTCCAAAACCCAAAAAACTTTTCTAAGGAGTGTTTCATTAAAACATGATCACCTACCCTGAAAGAAAACTTTTTCCTCCTATTATCTGCACAGATTTTTTATCCCCTCTAAGAGGTCCTCATATATTTTTAGATCATCTTTAATTTCTCATCTACTTCTTATACTAATTCTGATCTTGAAAAATTCATTTCTCCATCTTTTTCCCAAACCGATGCAGTTCAACACCTTTTTCCATATAATGTCACGCCCCAGATCCTGAGTACCCGAAGCCGGTGCCATACAGAGGATCGAATTAGGTTCAGGCTCTTGGAAACCATCTACTACTGAAATGTTTCTTCTGCTAAAAGATTTAACCTGAAATTTTTTAAATGCTATACCCAGAATAACTTTTTAAAGCCTTCTTTAAACCGTTCATAAAAAAATCTTCTTAAAGAAAAGCTGTAACACATTTGACATGTCATAATAAAAGTGCTTAATTTGAATCAAGATAGCAGAATTACCAGGACACATGATTCAAACATAGGCATGCTGAATAAATGAAATTCTAAACATGTTTGTGATGAGAATATGTAAGCAAAAATTAAATAGCTAAGGGTAACGAATAATCAGATTTGCGCATAAAATAATAACTTTAATTTCATACACTGAATACTAAATCACTAAGTTATAAAAATATGTCATTCCATAAATATACAGGACATCCTGAAACATTTTATCAAAGACTTGTCCAAGATGTCTAATAATTTAAGGCCTCGGCTGAAAATCCATAAGCTCTGTTAACCAAATATTCTACTAGTTGAATATTTTTCTGGTCAATTATATTTCATGGTCATAATGAGGGAAGTGCATATGTCAAATCATGTCAAGGCCTCGTTCGAAGACCTAGGGGCTAATTGTAACTGAACCCCAACCCGGAGAGCCTCTGTAATTGGATTCCAACCCAGAGTGCCTCTAATAACCGGACACCAACCCGGAGTGCCTCTGTAACTGGACACCAACCCATATGGTCTACTGTAACCGGAACCTAACCTGAAGTTCTTACTTTTACCAGTCCCCAAACCAGAACATACTAGGTCCAACACATTCCTCATACCTCTAAATCAAAGTGCATATACCTCTTTGATTTATTAATTACTTTTCATTCCCAGTACATATTACTTGGCTTCATAATTCACATTATTCAAAGTGTCCCATACCATATTGAATAATTAAATTCTTATCTCATAAATTATTAATAATAAATTGTTTTATTATCACATAAAATAATAACTTTACAACTATTAAATAGTAATAAACTTTTAATTCATTAAATTACATGCCCATTATTCATGCTCAATTCATGCGATGATAGATGGAAATGACGTTGGACTAAGTTATAATGTGTCAGTTATCATTTAGTTAATAAATTTCTCAGCGACATGCACAATATAGTAAATGTTATTTTGAAATGTGATATTGATTTAAAACACACAACTAATGAATATATGGGGTTACCACATAAAATTAAAGATCCTTAATTTTCATAATCTATGATTTATGGAAATAAATATTTGTAGTTTTAAATGACTAATTTTGAAATAAGACAGATGTCATTTGTACACAAAGCATGCGTTGATACATAGTCATGTATTATTAAATGGACTTGCCTTATGTTGCATAGAATATAGGGCCAATTGTTTTGTAGTGAATCATTTGTTTTTTGTAAATAATATATTAAATTAAACATATCAAAAACATACTTTAACCACCAAATTTTATTTAGTCCAAGTTAATTCGGATTATGATTATAACTTATAGGTGCATATACATAACTATATATATATACATACATAAAATATGTACATGTTGCACCCTTACTTTATTTAAAGATTGTAAATCATCTTTAATATCATAAAATAGAATTATATTGAATTATGTACGTTTGTCTAATTATACCCCAAGTGTTCAACGAAAAAATAATTATAAATTAAAATAACCCTTATCTCATGTACACATAACAAGACATATTTATGTATATATACATACATACACACAAATATAAAAACTGTAATGTGGACAAATTACACCCTTATGTATACATATACTGAAAACTAAGGTTTTTTATATAATATATATACATATTTAAGAACACATATAATCAAGTATTAAATTTTCTTTACAAAATGACTCCATGCATTTTGGATTTTCATTAACTCAACTTTGGAAAATCTTTATCCCGGACATATGATGTTTATTCAAATCTGAGGGTTGTGTATATTACACTTATATATTTTCATATATACACATATATGTATATAACTATATATGTGTTTAAGGCAAAAGAAACAAAATAAATTAATTTGCATGGGATGTCCATGCTTAGGGTTATTAATACATTGTAATTCAAGATCCTGCCACTTTAATGAATTAATTTCTAACCATATGATGATGTATATTAATTTAAAAGTATTTGTATATATATTTTAATACAACTTAAACACTGAAATCAAGACAAAGGCTAATCCCTTACAAATCATATGATTTAGAAATAAATTTTTAGTACAAGAACATAGTTCATATATGCGTTTTAAAATAGAGATATATGAAATTACATAAATATATATATTTATATGAATACATATTTTCTGTAAGTTATATAATAAAAAATAAATATAATCCTTATAAATAAAAGTTTGGAAAACTATAATAAACCATTATTGAAATATTTAACCTCAAACAGTGAAGGGATGTAACTTATATCACAAATGTATATACAAATATATACAAAAATTAAAACCACACAAGCAATGAAAAATATCTCTTACTTGAAACATAGTTTTAAGAAATTAAACATAATTTAAATAAATGAAAAATCTTATTGAAATTATAATGGAATTTCAAAGATATTATAAGCAAGTCCCTTGCATCTTTTATGTTATCCGAACCCAAAAACCGGAAGGCCTGGATTCAACACAGAATAATTTTTAAACTAAAATGCATGGTTATACTTTCATGAGTATATATATATATACTTACATACTCTTAAAGATACAACATAAGGAAATTATAAATCCCTTACATGGCTTAGATGACAGGCTCAGATCAGAGAGGGCTTGCTAGAGATTTGAGGAAGAGAACCGAAGAGGTTAAGGGTGCCAAGTATTTTTTATCAGTGCTTTCAATTATGGGTTTTATAAACAAATTACCCACTGTTATAAACAGTCGAACCAGAATAAACTTTCTATGAAATCTCCCAATCAATAAAAAGTAGGGCCAACTCATGTGGAAACAGAGAATTGCAATGGTAAATTTTTTTTATAAAATTTTGATTACGAGCCTACAAGAAGACCAACAACTATTCGTAAAACAATTATAATAATTCTAACATAGGACTGGATTAATAGAATAGGCGGACCAAGATTGACAAGGAATATGGACGTTGGAGAAGATAAAGATGTGGCGAATGAACCCTACAAAGGCCGAGACCCTTCTTCCTGGTTGGGCAATGTCGGACCTAATGACATGAACCTGAAGCACGACGCACCCCCGAGCATGGACCTACTCAGATAGCACACCTGTCTCCCTCGACATCGCCTCACGCTCACCTGACCTGCTGAAACCCTAAGGATCAGACCCTCGCGACACGCCTACCACTTTATGAACTTGACGACACCGATTGAAAACCCCGGACGCGGTTGCCTCCTCCTCTCTATGTCATGACATAGCCCCCCACAGATCTTCATGTTTCTTCCTTTTTTTATCTTTCTTTTATTTTTTTTTGTTTTTGGTTCATTGTGCCTAACCCATATCCAGGTTCCCTCCCAAATCCCTTACAGGATTTTGTTCTTTTTTAATTTATTTTCTTCTTTTCTTATTGTTATTATAATATTGTTATTATTTTTATTTATCTCATTTTAATATATCCTTTTATTTTATATTTTTTTTCACCATTTTTTTGTGCCACTAATTTCCCCAAAACCCCTTTTCACTTTTACTTTTTTTATATTTTTTTCAAATCATGTCACACTTCACTATTCATAATCCATCATTTCACTTTTTCTTTTCTGGGTTTCTTATACACGTTTTTACACTCTTTTTTATATATTTTTATGCTGGTTTTTATTTTGGAAATAATCACATCACTTTTATTTCTAGCAAATCATGTATCTTATATATATATATATATATTCATTTTTATTTTATGTATTTATATATAAAATCAAAATGTATAAATTATATGTATATGTATACAAATTTTAATTTTTAAAACACATAAATAAGTGTGTATTTATAGTAATAAAATTATTTTATATATTTATAGTTTATAAATCTTATAAAAGGAAAACATAGTATATTTTTATATACAATATATATATGTTATTGTAAAAATAATAGCAATAATTTTCTGAGAAAATTCCTTACCATTTATTA
The DNA here is from genome assembly GCA_963277665.1 of Viscum album. Classification (NCBI taxonomy): domain Eukaryota; kingdom Viridiplantae; phylum Streptophyta; class Magnoliopsida; order Santalales; family Viscaceae; genus Viscum; species Viscum album. Next base: position 388,948,618 of record OY728146.1, read on the forward strand.
TTGTTATTATTATCATATCATTATAATTATTTATTTAATTAATGATTATAATATTTGTGTAATATATTTTGTGTTTTACTTTAATATAAAAAAAGTTATACTACATAGTTATAACTTTGTTAAAAAAATTTCATAACAATAATACAAAGTTTAATTATTTTTATTTACTAAATTGATATGTTATAAATATTATTTCATGATACTATACATTATAATTAATTTATTTTTTCTTAATATGTTGATATGTATTAAAAGAACTGTCATTTTGAAAATAATATAAATCAAAGTGATAAAATTTCATTTCGATTAAAAGAAATCACATGGTTTTATTAAAATACTGCATAATGTTATTTATTTAACTTATAATTAGTTTATTAAACAAAATAATTCTTTTTTTGAAACTCGGGGTGTTACATTATTCCCCCCTACAAAGAATTGCATCCTCACAATTCTAAAATGTACATACACAACCTCAACAACACCAGACATAGGTCACTATCGAGGTCCCTCTACCAGGAACACCACCGATGGTAGGGTGATGATAACCTCAGGTGGATTCCTAATGTAGTATTCATCTGCTTGATTTCCCTGGCCCAGACACACTGTGAACAACTAGGTTCAAAACTATGCCTAAAGCACTCAACCTTCCATAAAAAGGCACAAGAGTTGTGGAGGTTAGAAAGTTATGAGGGGAATAAATCCCTATAAGTCCCACAAACCACATCGTTCTTGAAAATATCTGTAGAGACCCGAAGCTTGACGTACATGGACATTACATTACATTTGCGGAATACTTAGTACATAACAAAAACACACACTAAAGGATCGTAATAGTTTAGTGTCTTTGGAAACTCGGAACGTAATCTTCTAATCGTGGTGAAAGTTCTTCAATATCTCCCATAAAGGTCATCCCTTTTTCTACCTAAAACCTTTCTTTATATCCTGGGGAAAAGAAAACATAAAAGGGTGAGCTCAAATGCTCAGTAAGGGTAAACAAAAGAAAAATCAATCACATCATATACATAGCTTTTGGAAATCTTAACCTGCAAAAGAGCTCATAATATCATAACATGGGATATATCATAGAAGTGAAATGTAATCCCAATAATCATAACATAAAACATGAAACTTTGTGGCATACACACATAATCATAGAAAATCATTTCTTGTTAGTCAAGACTCATTGCCAAGACTATCTTAGTAGACAAAGTCCCTTTCTGAATCGAGTAACCCTCGTTTCAGTCCTGTTTCACAGAACCGGTATAACCTACCATTTCAGCCATGTCTATCTCATGAGATATAAAATCTTTACCCAATGCATTGGAGGGAGATATAGGTCCCACCCATCTTATAATGAATCCTTTCTTATGTGTGCCACATAATCATAAAACATACATCATCGCATAACACATGTAACAAAAATGAGATTCTTGAAACATCATGACATCATAAATAAATTCATATAAGATAAAGGAATTCATAAACATAATTCCATCACAACATAGTCAAATCAATGTAAAAATATGGATAGAAACAGAACCCTTTATTATCTTAGATGGAAAATAATTTTGATAAAACACTTGAATTGAATTCTTGAGGAAAATATCCTTTCTTCTTCAAAATCAATTTCTTTTCACAAAACATCATGCAATTTTAAAAGAAAGAGATTTTATTGAAAATAGTCATGAAATCTTTTAGAGGAAGCTTCATGGAAATAAGGCTTTATAAAACAGTAGAAATCCGTTCGTGCCGTATAAGTTAAAAAAAAAACATTCTTTGTACTTTTGTCGAAAAAGTCAAAATGTACCTCGTACGATAAACGACAAAAGATTCCTTTCATATCTTTTACTAAAAACTAACCAAAGGGTAAAATTGGATTTAAACCATTGTAGTTGGATGGAAATAATATTACATATTGAGTAAACATGGATGTGGATGATAAAATAAACCCCAGTAAATACTTACGAAAAAACAATCTCAGATAAAAATGAGATTGTGATATTTCCCTTACCTTAGGTCCAATTTGCTTCGTATGTGTCCGAACCTCCTGTATAATGATTTAAATAATGTCATTGACTTATTACAGAATCATATTCATTGTTATGATATCATATATGGTTCACTTATGACATTATATTACCCATTCTTTTGTAAATTCCATGTTAAAGAAGCGTTTTGGGTAAAATCGTTTCATTTATCGTAGGTGTTTTGACTTGTTGTTCTTGACATCATTATTACTTAAATCATGATTTACTTACTTCCAGAATATAAAATATGATTTATATATCATATATATTCAGTATATATATATATATATAATATATAGATAAATAAAATGAAAAACACCGTTCATGGAGACGGTAGTCCGTACGTACGCATGAACGCTGTTTTTCTTTCCTTATTGTCTTGAAATGGAAGTAAGTAGATGAAATACATATGTATATATATACATAAATCCAGTAGCATTATAATGTCATATATTTCATTATTATTTCTTATATATACATTATATTCATTCTTAAATGGTTAACATGGAGAATGAATCTCATCGCGTCGTGGAGACGGTAGTCCGTACGTACGCACGAGCGATGATATCATTTCTATAAATATTGAATTGAATTGGAGTGGATTATACAATATATCAGAATAAATATGATGTTGTAATAACTATGTATAGTTATTCTTTACACCATTATACCCATCCATGTAAGGTGGTGGTGGAAAATAGATTACACCACGGCGTGGAGACAGTATTCCGTACGTACGCACGCGCGGTGATTTCTTTTTTTCCGTAGGATGGATAGATGGTGAAATAGGGTTGTTTCATACTTATAATAACATATCAGTATATGAGTGATACTGATGTTATTACTTCATAATGAAACAACCTAAGAAGAAGAAGTGGAAGAAGAAATAAAGATGAAAGAATTGGTAACGGTAATTACCTCTTCTTTGAAGTTCCTCTTTGAGACCTCCTCTTAGGGCACTAAAATTGGTCTTTGAGGAAGACCAGAACCTCTAGGATGTTTCTAGGTAAGTGGAGAAGAGATTTTGTCAGGGGTTGTCCGAGCTTGAGTGCTCAAATTGGTGTGAGGAGGAGGGGGAGGAGGTGTCCTTTTATAAGGGAGGAGAGGGGCACCTTAGGAATATCTCAAAATATTATTTTATATTAAAGTCAAAATCGGTTTATAATGGTTCCAAAGGGTCTTATTTCGAAGATAAGGTGGGGAGGGGTCGAAATCCTATCAACCAATAGAATTTAGACAAGTTTAGGATATTATTTTAACCTTATCAATTAAATTTAACTCTAAGTTAAATAATTTAACTTTTACCATGTCTTTTTGTTTTCTTTCACTATATGGTTAATAAACTTACTATAACATGCCAAACGAACCCCAAATTGTTTATTATTAATATATATATCCTTATCTAAGTCATTTGGCCGAACCTTAGATTTTTAGGAATACAATAACAATTAATAATATAATATTTGATTTAAAAACTATTTTGTGTCAATTTTGACACTATTTGATATATGATTTTTGTGAAAGTCATAACAGAATTAAATGTTCGAACCAAGTTGATTAAATCAACATTAATATATCATAGTAACCTAGAAAATTAGTGGAATTTATAAAAAATCTCAAATTACATTTATTTTGGTGTTTATAACATCAATTATGTCAATATTTCATTAATAAGATAATTACTGCATCATCGTTGTGTCATAAATAAAATAAATTATTTTATGTCTAAAAATTACAAATAAACTACCATCATGTAGGAAATCTTTTTAGCTTTCTAATGAATATTTAAAATCGAATTTATCTTATGTATAACCCCATATTAAAAATGATTTACTTATTAAACTTTGATTTTAACTATTTTAACCTATCTTTAAATAAATTAATAATAAATGTCCTAATCTAATCCAAGTGGGCCTAAATGGTCATATTTTATTCCTAAGTTTGTTTTTGGTCGAATTACACTTGTCCAATAGAATTAGGACATGTGTTAGGGTAATAGTAATATCATATTTACCCTTAGTTACCCTATTTACTATTAACCACGGTAAAAAAAGTAAAAAGTTACTATTCACCAAAAAATTATTTTCATCTCATTGAACCACATTTTAGTCCTTGATATTAACCGTGTCTCTCGGATTTTTGAAATTCCATTCACAGAAGCGGCAAAATTAAGTTTTATGAAAAATTCAGTTTTTTTAACTACCACTTAGTAGTTTCACTATTCATCAAAAATTGATGTTTTTCAGAACAATGCCAAAATTTCATCCTAAGCTATATTTCATATTCCGAATTCAAAAATGAAATCTATTTTACCAAATTCATAACATAGAAGTTGCATTAATTAATTTTATAATTAAATCCCGCTGTTAAAATAAATAGCGTGTTTTTAGGAAACAATATATATCAAAAGATTGACACTTGATTATGTCTTGTTTAAATGTGAAATTACAACCAATGACCAACATTGTATTAAATTGTAAAAATATATTCTAAATATACTTTAAAACCACTCAAATTAATAATTTATCACTATTAATTATTTCAATTAAAAAAGTTGTTTTTAATTATAATTTGGTAATTTTTCACTATTCATCAGAATATGAAAGTTATCCGAAAAGTACCAAAATTTCACCTTAGGCTAAATTCGATACTCCGAATCCAAGAATGAAGTTCATTTTGAAAAATAAGATTTACAGAATTTTAAAATGTGGTTATTACTATTCATAACGGCTAGTTTTAATAATATTTTAATAGCACATCGTTGTTTAGTGAAACTCGGTATTGCGTATTACACACGCTATTGAGGAAGGTCGCGATTGCGTGTAATGCAAGGCAAGACAAGGATGCGTGTTGTGCAAGCTCCTTTTGGTGTAGCGTACAACACAAGACATTAATAAAATTAAAAAGAATATTTCTTTATAAAATCTTGGGCTGTTACAATATCATTGTCGTAGAGTTCTCCGTACATAATAAAACTCTAGACCTGGAATAGGTAGGCCGCTCGATGGTCACCATCCAAAGAAGCTTCTAGGAATTTACCTACAGCTTAGTAGTTATCAGCCAAAGTTAAAGATAGAAAAAGGGATTTATGATAATTCCCTATTTTCCTATATGCAGAAAATTGTGTATCTGTAATACGGTTTATAGAACATATGGCCTCCTTGTTAAAGATGGAGAATGTTTGGACGATTCGATACCCGATGGAGTAGTTTATAAGTCATATGTAGGTTGGCCAAAGGCTTGTTATCTTTGGAGCATGTCTTGTCAATTATAGTCTCTAACAGCACGGTAGGTAGTGATAAAATATTGGTTTGTGAACTCATATCTTCTATCTGAAAAATTTTCAGAAGTCAACCTTTAGTTTGGAAATTCTAGTTTAAGCAGAGCCGTTTGTTTAATATAAAATCATATCAAAACAGGGTATACGACATCATTAATTAGACATGATTTATAAAAATCAAGAAATTACGTAATCATTTTCTCCCTCTCACAAAACACTAGTATGGATTTCCTGACATCCTCTAAGATGAATCCTCATATATTATAACGATGTTGGGTATTTCCCTAGTTCTCAGACAAATGGATCCTCAATGCGGTTGTGAATTCTTCTATCTCCTTGGTCTAGATGCAATGTGTGAAAGTAGGATCAACCGCATGTAGAAATCTAGAATTCAGATTTAGAGAAGCATGTCGGGTATCAGGTTGATTGACATTAGCATGAACGTAATACTGATAATGCAAATGAGTATTCTCATTCTCAAGGGCTTCAAAGTCCATAACTCGACCACGAAGACCGTAGGTCAAGATTTGACATAGATACACTGCCCGAAGGTCGCCCCCTTGTGCGGCCTCCTCAATGTACTCAATAGAAAATACATTATTGGCTAGGGTAAAACATTTAATGATACCCTCGAAGTATTTCCCTTGTCGTACATAGAATGGGAGTTGAGCATTCATCGTGAGGTAATGGATGAAACCTGCTCCATGGTGAAGTTGGAGTAAATGAGGAGAGTTGGATACTCGATAGAGGGTTTTACATGATAAATGAATATTTTCAAAAGTCTTATAGTTTTCTATGCATGATTTTCCCATTATGGTCTCTAATACTTCTGTTGGAAGATACAAAAGACTAGCACTTTGGTTTTCAATAAAGAAATTAGGAAAACATCATTCTCAGTATTTGCTTATGTTAATTTTCATTGTTCAGTTCTGGTTTTCTAGAGTTATCCAAACTGAATCCTCTGATACCAACTGTCACGCCCCATTTCCTGAGTACCCGGAGCCGGTGCCATATAGAGGATCAAATTCGGTTCAGGCTCTTGGAAACCAGCTACTGATGAAATTTTTCTTCTACTAAAAGCTGTAACGTGAATTTTTTTAATAAAAAACGTAGGGTGAGCATATGAATGCCCAGTAAGGGGTTTAAAAATAATATACTATACCCAAAATAACTTTTGAAAACATTATTTAAACCACTCATAAAATAATCTTCTTAAAGAAAATATGTAACACATGTGACATGTCATAATAAAAGTGTTTAATTAGAAACATGCTAGCAGAATTACCTGGACACATGATTCGATCATAGACCTGTTGAATAAAAGAAATTATAAACATGTATGTCATGAGAATATGTAAGAAAAAATTAAAATTCTAAGGGAAATGAATAATCACAGATGCGCATAAAATAATAACTTCAATTTCATACACTGAATACTAAATCACTAAGTTCTAAACATATGTCCTACCATAGATATACAGGGCTTCCTGAAACATTTTATCAAGGACTTGGCCAAGATGTCTAATGATTTAAGGCCTCGGTCGAAAATCCATAAGCTCTTTTAACCCAATATTCTACTAGTGAATATTTTTATGGTTAATTAAATTACATGGTCATAATAAGGGAAGTGAATATGCCAGACCGTGTCAAGGCCTCGTGCTAAGACCTAGGGGATAACTGTAACCGGACCCCAACCCAGAGAGCCTCTGTAACCGGACTCCAACCCAGAGTGCCTCTAATAACCAGACACCAACCCGGAGTGTCTCTGTAACTGGATACCAACCCGGAGGGTCTCCTGTAACTGGATCCCAACCCAGAGGGCTTACTTTTACCTGTTCCCACCCCGGAACATACTAGGCCCATTGAATTCTTCATACCTCTAAATCAAGGTGCATATACTACTTTTATTGGTTAATTACTTATCATTCCTAATACATATTACTTGGCTTCATAATTCACATTATTCAAAGTGTCCCATACCACCTTGAATAATAAAATGCTTATCTCATAAATTATTAATAATAAATTGTTTGATTATCACATAAAATAATAACTTTAAAACTCTAACATAGTAATAAACTTTTAATTCATTAAATTACATGCTCAATTCATGTGATAATAGATGGAAATGATGTTGGACTAAGTTATAATGTGTCAGTTATCATTTAGGTAATAAATTTCTCAGCGACATGCACAATATAGTAAATGTTATTTTCACATGTGATATTGATTTAAAACACACATGTAATGAATGTATGGGGTTACCAAATAAAATGACAAATCCTTAATTTTTATAATCCTAGATCTATGGAAATAAATATTTGTAGTTTTAAATGACTAATTTTTAAATAAGGCAGATGTCATTTGTACACAAAGAATGTGCTGATGAATAGTCATGTCTTATTAAATGGCCTTGCCTTATGCTGCATAGCATATAGGGACAATTGTTTTTTAGTATATCATTTGTTTTCCATAAAGAATATATTAAATTAAAAATATCAAAAACATACTTTAACCACCGAAGTTTATTTAGTCCAAGTTAATTCGGATTTTGATTATAACTTATAGGTGCATACACATTACTATATATATATACACATACATAAAATATGTACATGTCACACCCTTACTTTATTTAGATATTGTAAATCATCTTTAATATCATAAATTAGAATTAGATTTAATTATGTATGTGTGTCTGATTATACTCCAATTGTACAATAGAAAAATAATTATAAATTAAAATAACCCTTATCTCATGTACACAAAATAAGACATATTTGTGTATATATAAATATACACACACACATATAACAACTGTAATGTTTCCAAATTAGACCCTTATGTATACATATACTAAAAACTAAGGTTATTTATAATATATATATATATATATATATATTTAAGAACACACATAATCAAGTATTAAAGTTTCTTCACAAAATGAATCCATGCATTTTGGATTTTCATTAAATCAACCTTGGAAAATATTTATCCCAAACATATGATGTTTATTCAAATCTGAGGGTTGGGTATATTACACTTATATATCTTCATATATACACATATATGTATATAACCGTCTATGTGTTTAAGGAAAAAGAAACAAAATAAATTAATTTGCATGGGATGTCCATGCTTAGGGTTATTAATACATTGTAATTCAAGATCTGGAAACTTTAAAGAATTAATTTCTAAGCATATGATGATGTATATTAATTTACAAGTATATGTATATATATTTTCATTAAACTTAAACACCTAAATCAAGAAAAAGGATAAACCCTTACAAATCATATGATTTAGTAATAAATTTTTAGTATTAGAACATAGTTCATATATGTGTTTTAAAATATAGATATATGAACTTTCATAAATATATATATTTATATGTATACATATTTTCCGCAAGGTATATAATCAAAAATAAATAGAATCCTTATAAATAAAAGTTAGGAAAATTATAATAAACCATTATTGAAATATTTAACCTCAAACCGTGAGGTGATGTATCTTATATCACAAATGTATATACAAATATATACAAAACTTAAAACCACACAAGCAATGAAAAATAACCCTTAATCCAAACATAGTTTTAAGAAATTAAACATATTTTAAATAAATGAAAAATATTTTTGAAATAATAATGGAATTGAAAAGATATTATAAGAAATTCCCTTGCATCTTTTATGTTATCCAAACCCAAAATCCCAAAGGCCTGGATTCAACACAGAAGAATTTTTAAACTAAACTGTAGGGTTATACTTTCATGATTATATCTACATATATATATACTTACATACTCTTAAAGAGACAAAATAAGGAAATTATAAATCCATTACTTTGCTTGGATGACAGGCTCATACCAGAGAGGGCTTACTGGAGATTTGAGGAAGAGAACCAAAGAGGTTAAGGGTGCCAAGTATTTTTTATTCGCGCTTTCAATTAAGGGTTTTATAAACAAAATACCCACTATTATAAATAGTGGAACCAGAATAAACTTGTTGTGAAATCTCCCAATAAAAAAAAATAGGGCCAACTCGTGAGGAAACAGAGAATTGAAATAGTGAAAAAAACATTATAAAATTCTGATTGAGACCCTATAAGAAGACCAAAAATTGTTCATAAAAAAATTATAATAATTTTAAGACAGGATCAGATTAACAGAAGCGAAGAACCAAGATTGAAAAGAAATAGGGACATTGGAGAAGATAATGACACAACTCACAAACCCTACAAAAACCGAGACCCTCCTTCCTGGTTGCGTGACATCTGACCCAACGACCTGAACCCGAAGCGCAATGCACCCCCGAGCATAGACCTGCTCGGACAGCATGCCTATCTCCCTCAACATCACCTCACGCTCACCCGACCTACTGAAACCCTAAAGATCAGACCCCCATGACGCTCCTCCCGCTTCACAAAACCGATGGCAATGAATGAAAACCCTGGACGTGGCCGACCTCCTCCTCTCTATGTGAAGTCATAGCCCCCCATGGGTCTTCATGTTTCTTCCTTTTTTTATCATTATTTTGTTTATTTTGTTTTTTTCCGTTGCGCCTAACCCATATCCGGGTTCCCTCCCAAATACCTTATGGGATTTACTTATTTTTTATTTGTTTTATTCTTTTCTTATTGTTATTATAATATTGTTATTATTTTTATTTATCTCATTTTAATATATCCTTTTATTTTATCTTTTTTCTTGTCACAAATTTTTTTGTGCATCTAATTTCCCCAAAACCCCTTTTCACTTTTATTTTTTTGATATTTGTGTAAAGCATGTCACACTTCACTATTCATAATTTATCATTTCACTTTTTCTTTTTTTGCTTTGTTATACATGTTTTCACACTTTTTTATATATATTTTTATTGTGGTTTTTATTTTGGACATAATCATGTCACTTTTCTTTCTAGAAAATCATGTATCTTATATATATATATATTCGTTTTTATTTTATATATTTATATATAAAATCAAAACATATAAATTATATGTATATGTATACAAATTATATTTTTGAAAACACATAAATAAGTGTGTTTTTATGGTAATAAAATTATTTTTTATATATATAGTTTATAAATATTATAAAAAGAAAACATAGTATATTTTTATATACAATATATATATATATTATTGTAAAAATAATAATAATTATTTTCTGAGAAAATAACTTACCATTTATTTTTGTTATTATTTTTATTATATCATTATAATTATTTATTTAATTAATGACTATAATATATGTGTAATATATTTTGTATTTAACTTTAATATAAAAAAGTTATACTATATAGTTATAACTTTATTAAACAAATTTTATAACAATAATATAAAATTAAATTTTTTTTATTTACTAAATTGATATGTTATAAATACTATTTCATGATACTACACATTATAATTAATTTATTGTTTCTTAATATGTCGATATGTATTAAAACAAAAATGTCATTTTGAAAATAATATAAATCAAAGTGTTAAAATTTCATTTCGGTTAAAATAAATCGTATGGTTTTATTAAAATACTTCATAATATTATTTATTTAACTTATAATTAGTTTATTAATTAAAATAATTATTTTTTTGAAACTCGGTGTGTTACATATAATGCCTCAAAATGTTCCATCTTTGTACTGGAATGAAAATTATTGTTATAATAAAACTTGACTAGAGAAATATGATGATCCCAAATTTCCTAGAAATCCGTTGAACAAGCACATAACATGTGTTCAAAGATCCAAATTTTTTGCCCAGTTTGTCCATCAGATTGAGGATGAAAGACTATGTTGAAATTTATTCTAGTTCCCATTAACTTCTAAATTCCTTTCCAAAAGTTATATGTGAACCTAGGGTCACAGTTAGATTCAATGGAGAGAAGAAATCCATGTAACCTGACTATCACATTGAGGTACAATTGAGAAATTTTATCCAAATACATATTATCTTGAATAGGAAGAAGATGTGAATATTTAATTAGTCAATCAAAATTAACCCAAATTTAATTGTTACATCGATAAGTATTTGGTAATCCCACCATGAAATCCATGGATATATTTTCCCATTTCCACTATGGCATTAGAAAAGGCTGAAGAATCCCCTTTGTTAGTTTTCACTCTACTTTAAGTCATTAATAATTAAGAAAAATAATTGTAAAATTAGTAATATATCTTTTCATTCCATCCCACCAATAATAAGCCCGGAGGTCTTTGTACATCTTAGCGCTGCTAGGATAAATTAAAAATGGAGAACTATGAGTGTCACTTAACAACTCTTTCTTTAACAATGAATCTGATGACACACATAATCTCTTACCAAATTTCAAAATAAATTTTTTAACAACATTACTTTTGGAAAACTAACCATTTCTAACTAATTATACCTTTTTCTATAACTCAAGATCTTCCTTACAAAATTGTTTTATTATTTTTGATAGAGACAACTACACAAACACCAGAAACAAATTAGAAAAATTTCCTGCACCAACAAATTCCAAGCCAAAATTTATCCAATCATTAATTAAGGGGTCATTTTCCCAACATAACATTGTTAATGATGCATTATATTTTGAATTCAAGGCATATATTACTTTGTTTTTTTATCTGGATGGTAATTGATCATGAAATCATATTCCTTTATTGGTTCAAGCCATATTTTATGCCTCTTGTTCAAATAATTTTTGTTAAATTTATATTTTAAAATTTTATGGTCCTTATATAATTCACATTTGGATCCCTATAAATGATACTAATAAATTTTCAAAGTGAAAAAAACAACTTCTAATTACAAATAATTTGTGGGGAAATTTAATTTTGGAACCGAGAATGTTCATTGCTAGAAATGGAGTATGCTTTCTATTTTTTTTCAATCCACATTATTTTGATCAAGGAGCTCACAAAGAATGTGGTGTTATGATTGAGGCTAAAAGTAGTATCAAAGGTGGCCCAATTTCTCAATGTTTTCCAAAGTTTTGGGCCCCAAAATCGGGAGTTTATTTTTTATAAAGGAATAGATTTGACAAAGGAAGAAAATTGTGAACCACATAGTATGCATAATGGTGAACTGTGAACCGTATTGCAGGAATGGTTTGCTAAATGAAAAATTGTTCACTGTAAAGACTTGCGGTTCGCGGGAAGTCACAATGCAACACCCCAAGTTTTTCTAAAAAAAATATAAATGCATGGAACTTTGTTTTAAAGTAGATATTTGTAACTAGCCTTTAAAACATAACTTTTCCTCTTCTATGTTTTGAATTTCAAGAAATTGTTATCTACAATTGTGTTCAGTATGTTATTTGTAGTATATTGGAACCAACTTATTTTTTGGTGAATAGTAAAATACCCTTATGAATAGAAATATGACCCTAATGAATTGTAAATTGTATTATTATTTTATTTTATTAAGTCTTTAAGATAATTACATCTTGATTAATTTTTTAATGTGATATAAAAGAAGTTATAGTTTTTAAATAATTAATTTTTGAATTAAGTATGATTTTATTTAAAAATTAAATTAACAATATTTTGAAAATTATTTTTAAAAATAGGATTAATTTTTGAATTCTACACATCGATAAATGGTTGGGGTAAATTTTGGGAATTTTTCTAAAATAGTTGATTTTTTGGTGAATAGTAAAAAAATACTGTTTTTAGTTTCGGTGTGTTAATGACATCATCAATGATGTAATAATGATATCATAAATCTGGTCACCTTGTGTATAGTTAAATAAGATGTGAGGTGTACCAAGTGGATTATACCATGGGCAAATACCCTCAGAAAGCCCATGGTTTTGCAAGTACCACTCATGAGGTGTCCCTTGGAAATTATTAAAATATTCCCTTACATTTCCTATAAATACCAACCCATTTCTTCATTAAATTCATTACCAATTCCTCCTCAACAAATCTCTAGCCTCCTTACCTTCCTAGTAGTCCTCTCAAGTTTTCCCCAAGCCCCCAAGGTTCCAACATTCAAGTTCTAAGGGTTACACTACATGGTATGAAAATTATCAATTTCTTTATTTTTCCATTCATGTTCTCTTTTTTGTGGTATAACTTTCAAGTTTCTATTCCTTGTTCTTGTTTCCTTCTAATTATTGATCTACTCTATATTATGATTCATTTCTCGATGGGTGACCCTTGTCCCCTCTCTTTTAAATATTTTCTTTGCGTAGCAGTTAGGCTGCCGAATTTTTGTAAGGGATTTCCATATTATTATTTTATTTTGAGTTCTATTATTTTCTTATTCTTTATTTAACAACTGGGCCCCGGTGACAGCATAACCACCTCTCCATAATATGGTCATCGGGTCCTTCCCCTCCAGGTACTACCAGTTGCCCCGCAGACACGTGGTCCCCACCCTGGGGCCCACCGACATGCCTGAATGAGTCATTTCACTAATGATAGGCCCAACATGCCAACACATGTCATTCCTAGTTTAATTTGTCCTCACTTACACACACCATGAGAATATTTCCATAAGGTCACCCATCCTGATCACAACTCAAGGACAAGCACACTTAACTGTGGAGTTCTAATCGGGTAGGCTCCTGAAAAGGAAGGTGCACCTTGTTGACATGAGTTATATCATTTAGTCATTTAACTATTTATTATTTGGGGTGTTACAATCACCCCTCTTTAGAGTACAACGTCCACGTTGTGGGCCCTACATCTCAACCCAGGCAGTGCGCTGCACTTAAGGCTGGGTACCACCTCTGATACCAAATGTAACAACTGGGCCCCATTGACAGCACAACCGCCCCACCATAACACGGTCGTCGGGTCCTGGCCCGCCATGTACTACCAGTTGCGCCGCAGACATGTGGTCCCCACCCTAGGGCCCACCCACTTGCCTGTATGGGTCATCTGACTAATGAAAGTCCCAACAGGCCAACACATGTCATTTCTAGCGTGCTTTGTCCTCACTCACACACAACCTGTGAATCTTCCCAGAAGGTCACCCATCCTGATCACTACTCCAGGCCAAGCATGCTTAACTGTGAAGTTCTAATCGGGTTGGCTCCTAAAAATTATGGTGCACCTGGTTGACATGAGTGATATCATTTTGTCATTTAACCATTTATCATTTGGGGTGTTACACTTTATTCATCTCTTCTTACCCAAGAGGAATGAAATCTCCATAAATAATGTATATTATGGATGTTCTCATGTTCATGGAAAATTCAACATCATTATTTTTCTCCTCTCCCCCTTATTCATGGAATAAAAACATTGTCCGTGATGTGTCGAACTACCGACATCATGGATAATGTGATTTCAATTTTTATTAAATATTTCAAGTCTGGTTATGAAACCATTTTTATGGTTAAACCAAGTTATATTATATGTATTATTTCTCATCCATGGTTTGGGAATTATTTTGTAATCATGGTTTTAATTTATAAAACGAAATGAGGTCGTTATTATCGAAGAACCACTAAAATGATCTAAACGAACATAATTAATGTTTTAACTTATGAATCATCCTCATGTAAGAATTAAAAATGATAAATGGTATAATTTATGTTACTAAATATATGTAATACTACTCCATTCCAATTCTGAAGTTTCACTTCAAAATGATAAGAACGTCCACCATGAACCAATCATATAAATCATGTAAATAACTCACCAAAAAACGGTGCAAGGAGAAAAATACTAACAATTAAATGGTGAAATGATGTTGTTAAATGATCATATAAGATGTTATAAACATGAAAATATTTCTTTAAAATACTAATAACACTCTTTTAACCGTTATACAGGGGGTTTAAACAAGTTTAAAGTAAGACAAACCCGAGGTAAGGGAATTCTTAACCCGATATCCATTCTTTGGGTTAACCTTATACTTCATTATTTATGTGTTATTTAATTTTGTTTTGTGATGGGTTATATTTATATTATGTTTTATTATGTTTATTTACAGTATATATACATACTCCATCCACTCTATTTAGTATCTCTTCAATTTTATGATATTTATAATGGGATTTTTTTTAAAAATCCTCTTTTTAAATTTGGTTTTACGAAATTCGAAAGCAATGTTTTTATGGAATTATTCATGTTGTATGATTATGTTTTGGTTCTTGTGAATTATTTATGATTAAGGTTATGACCTATATTTACCTCTAATGCACTGGGTATGTGTAAGTTGGAGGTCGACCATATGGTTACTCTAAGTGTAACTGCGATGGTTACAGAAACTAAGGTATCCATGAGGGTTACAAATTATAAGGTAGCCAAGAATGGTTACAAGATTATGTAAGTGATGCTCCAAGACACATATATGATTATATTTATGTTCTCATGTTTTGTGTTGATATTGTGTAAATATCATGTTACAAAATGTAAGTATATATGGGTGACAAGCATGTCTTTTTTAAATGCTTTCATATGTTATGAGTATTCATGGACTAATGTGATCTTTTATTCATTTCCATCCCTTATTGGGATTTTGTGCTCATCACAAGTTTTTAAATGATTTTCACAAATTAATGAATGTGTAAGACAAGGAATAAAGTCATGTTAAATTTTGAAGCATTGTCAATGAGTCATGTTTAAGTTTTAATGTTTTATATTTTGAAAAAAATGGAAACTGTTTCTATGGTATCCACTCTATAATAATATGTAATGTTATGAATACATTGTACCAATTCTCTAAAGATATAAACTTGAAAATATATTAAATGTAAAAGGAAGTGTTTTCTTGACTAAATTCAAGATTTTGTATCTAATAAGGTCTGGTCCTTATACAGAAAGTATGTGGAAGGCATGACAGTTCGTGGGATAACATGTCATTCATGAAAATGAGGCAGACAGTTTCCTAGAAGAGACTATTCATGGTATGTATTTTCGTTGGCAAAAATGAGGTGGAGATTGGTTTGTGGAAGAGTTCGTCCGCTGCAAAGGAAAAAAGAGTACACAGATCACATTGGAAAAAATAGTTTGTGGGAGATGTGTGATACACGGTAAATATGGTTCCGTGTCGAATATTTGGAAAATCTTGGTTTAACGAATTATGAGGATCTATTTTCCTATATAATTAACACTAATCCATTCATTAAGGTGTGGATCGGAGATTAAAAATCCAAGAAGAATTTTAAAAAATCTAGAAGTAGTTCATGGGAAGAAAACCCTGTAAAGAATTTAATTAAAAATCTAAAATAATTTGGTGAAGTCTAAAACAGTTGATGGAAGACAATATGCGAAGGAAGAAGGCTATTTCAAGGAAGATAGTTCACACATGAGGGGTTAGTCCGTAGATAAGAAGAAGTACGTGAAAGTGGTTTGAAAAGGAAGTATGCATATGTGGTTTTCAAAGGCTGTAATGGGATGCAGTTTTCAAAGATAGTAAGCGGTCCCAGTTTATAGAGTCATTATATAGAAGTGGTGCGTTGAGCACTTTAGTAAGAGGAGGAAGAAGGCCTGTTCATAGAGGAAAAGTTTGTAAATGAAGAGTAAGTGGAAAAGTAGATGAGATATTGTAGGGTAAAACATGACCTCAGCAGAGTATCTATCTATAGTTAAGGATGCATGATTTAATGCCAACCTATTAAAGGGACCTTCAAGTTGATAAATTGAGTTCAGATTCATCCCAATGTAGTGAGAAAAGGGGAATAATCAGAAGTGAAATGAGATACATTGTATGCTATACATAAAACCTTATAAAGTTAGGGTGCCTAGAATAGAGTGACTGTGCTAAACTTTTTTACTCCACAACTAGTGAATATTAGTGGACTTTGTACTATTGATAAACTTTTAGTGTATGCTCCTTGTACGTAGCCGTTAGTGGTGAACAATGTAAAATTCTTGTGTCTTTTCTTAGTATGTGGTTGTTTGTTTCCTGCACTTTCTCATCAGGCAGGTTTAATGGGTTTTTACCAAAGTGGGAACAAGATCCCTCAGTTTAAAAATAAAGTTGACACCCTAATTTACCCCTACTCTCTCAGTTTGTTTTGGGGTCCTTCATTTCACTCATGTGAGTCTAGTTTTATTGAATCATAAGTAATTACATGCTCATTCTACATCAGAACAAGACCAATTACCTACAATAAAGCATCACTATAGATGAAAAAATATCCATTTCTAGAAGCCAGAGACAAAACCACAACATTTAACAATATCTTCTTTAGTTCCTAAATGAAAATATCACATTCTTCTATCTAAATAAATTTAACCCCATTTTGTGTTAACTTAGTTAGTGGGAAAGATAACAATTTAATGTTTTTAATGAACCATTGATAATAACATACTAATCCAAGAAAAATAATAATATATTTAACATTTGTAGGTCTTGACCATTCATCAACCTATTTTTTTGTGAGATGAATTATTATTCCATCCTTATTTACAATTTTCATAAGAAAAGAAATATATTACAACCAGAAATTACATTTTCTAAATTTACCTTATAAATTTTTTAAGTGTTTTCAACACAATCCTTAGATGTTTATCATGATCCTCATAACTCTTTGAATAAACCAAAATATCATTAATAAAAACAATAACAAACTTATCCAAATATTCAAGGAAGATTCTATTCATAATATCCATAAACATAGTAGGAGAAGTTTTCAAAACAAAGGGAATAAAAAACAAATCATATTTTCTATATCTAATTCAGAACGCTATCTTTAGAATGTTATAATCCTTAACCTTCAGTTGATGGTACCCAGATCCCATTTCAATCTTGGAAAAATACTGATATCCTTAGAGATTATTAAAAAAGTCATCTATATGGTGTATTTGATACTTATTCTTAATATTAATGTAATTAAAATATCTATATTCAATGAAAAGTCTCATGGAATCAACTTTGTTTTTAGGGAACAAAATAGGATCAGCCTATAGTAAAGTGATAGGATGAATAAATCCTTTATCAAGAAACTCTTGTAACTGATTTTTTAATTCAATATGTTGTACTTTAGCCATTCGATAAGGGGTTTTTGAAATTGGCTTAGTATCATGAACTAATTAAATAGTAAATTCAACTTCATGATCATGTATTAAAATAGGAAACTCATTAGAAAAAACATACAAGTATTAATTTACCACTAGAACATGATTGATCTGATCAGTTCCCTTGTCTTAAAAAATATGAGCAAGAGAAATTTTATTTCCATACCTTAACAGTTTCTTAGCTTCCTACTATGTTATCAATGTCATGGGTTCATTCCTGTATATAAACTGAAACTCTTTTTAAAAAACAACTTATTTATCTATACAATCAATATTATAATGATAAACAGAAAGCCAATCCATATGTAGAATGACATCAAAAACTACTAAGGAAAAAACAACAATGCTTGTAGGTAATGTCTTTCCATAGACAAAAATTGGAAGATTATTATAATTCCTTTTTTCTATAATATTTCCCCCAGTGTTTTAACCATAAGATCTGGTTTCATTTCTTGAGGTAAAATTTCATATTTACCAGAAAATTTCTTTGAAATAAAGGAATGTGTCGAACCCCTATCAAGAAAAAAATTAACAAAATATGAGTAAAAAAAGTACATGATTACACTTTATTGGAAGGCCCAACATCTGCTGACGTAGTCGAAAAGGATCTCACTACACCTTTCTACTTATAATTTAGCTGCTTTACCCCATTCAAATATTTCTTTGGGTAGGTATTTTCATAATCCCCCATCTTGACAAATTTTAATGTCTTAACAATTTTCTTTTTTCAGTTAAGTATAACATCACCAATTTCTTTTTCAATGAAACCACAAGCCATGTGTACAAAATTATAGAATTAAAAATACTTTCAAGATTTTTAAGGGATTACCTAAGGTTCTTTTTATGACACCTCCCACAAAATTGAAACTAGACTTTCTTTAATTCATATTTATCTAATTACTTCTTACCCATTACTTTCTATGAGAACATTTTCTTCTAATTGTTTTCAAATTACATGTAATCATAATAAAACTCAATTTCTACCCACCCATCACATAAAACATGTCTATCATAAATTTTGAATTACCGATAATTGAATTCCATTCAATATATTATCTTTAATTATACGTAAAAATGATTGATTTTATTATTAATATCTCAAATAATATTTGGAGGATACCTTGACAATCAGGTGAAGTTTTCTCCATACACAACCACTAAATATTCTTTATTTTGTTTCAAGTCAATGAATTAATTTTTCATCATAATTAGAACCACCTTAAGAAAATTTATTTAAAGGAAAATATTCTTAAATTAATTCAATTACAAGACATATATCTCATCACTATCCTTGATATTCTTGACCATTGATCACCACTAGTTGGATTTAACTTGAAAATGAAAAATAGAAATAGTAACCTTTTTATTATTATAGGACCCCATAATATCAAATATATTTTTATGTGCTTTAATACACACTTTATCCACCACAGGGTTAGATGATCCAAATAAATAAGGAGGGTGTTACCACATAAAATGTTCCACTATCATCATATTATTTTGTGGTTACTTTGGTTTTTCTCTTCCATGGATTCCACCACCATTTACAGCCCACATCAACTAATCCATTAATATCACAAACTACTCAACACTAATTCCCACAATTATTTATTGCATATTCGGAAAGATATTATTCTCTCGGTGCCTTAACTACTAGAAAACAGATCTATACCCATGGGTTTTACAAAACTGAGGGCATAGTTATTTTATGGGAACCTATACCGACGGTTTTGGGAGAACTGTGGGTATAGGTATAGTATGAGACATTATACCCATGGTTTTTGAAAAACTGTGGGTATAGGGTAGTTCTTTTGAGACCTATACCTATGTTTTAACAAAAACTGTGGGTATAGGATTTTCTTCTAAAGACATATACACATAGTTTTACAAAACCAAGGGTATAGATTTCCTGCTTTATGGCGCGAAAAAAAATTCACGGGGAACATATTTTTTTGCAGGAACACCAATTCCCATAGTTTTTTACGTATAGACACAATTTATATAAATATATATAACTAAATATATATATATATATATACATATGAATAATACAAATGGGATAGTGGTTAGTCTTGGGAGGAAAAAATGAGTGGCCTAGGGATCGAATCCCACAACCTTATTTTTTTGTCAAATCTATACCCCCGGATTTAAAACTGTGGTTATAGGTGAATGACATAGTGGAATGGTTAGTGAAATGGTTGACTGGACCTATACCCATGGTTTCCTAAACCGTGGGTATAGATCAGGGTCTATCTAGATTCCTCGTGAGCCCATGGTTCATAAAACTCTGGGTATAGGTAATTTTTCCAGCATTGCTTCCACCTTTAGCATCCCTATTTCTTCTATGGAAAACCATTATAAAAAGACATTTTTAGAGGAAAAAACATGTTAATATTAAAATTCTATATCATTTCAACATAAAAATATGGTATTAATCATTTATGGTATTCTATTATCACAATCCTAACCCCTAAATTTTATATAAATAATGTACTAATACCAACTATAAGGTCCTGACCTTAAAAATTTCATAATCTAGTAAATTAATCTAGAATTAAATTCCTTAAATTACCATTGATATTTAAAGTTTAGTGTCTTAGAAAATTATAAATAAATTCATAAATATCATCCCACAAGCATAAAAAGTTGGTACTATAAAAAAATATCCATTTCTTCCACAATAGAAAATTTTTAAATAAAACACGAAATCTTTTCATGAAAAGTCTTCACAATATTCATCTTGGAGTCTTATTTTCTCTAAAACATTATTAAATCATGTGATTTTATAAAACTTGGTATGAGAACAAAAATCTTATTAAGGGACATAAAAAGAAATAAATAAATCGTTAGTCCATGAATATTTATAAACATGAGAAATCATTTTCACAAAGATACACCTCTCACCCCTAAAGTATCATATACTTTGTGAAAACATGATATATGCATAAAAAATAGAGAACATAAATAAGATATTAAAGGAAAATTATGGAATTACTTACTTAATATTGAAACCCCTGTGACTACGATATCATTTGTAACCATTACAACTACCTTATATTGTAACCCTCCGAGCTGTCTTACAATGTTACCCTCACGACTACCTTATGGCGTAACCATCATAGTTACACTTGGAGTAACCATATAGTAGATAACCAACATAAAAATACCCAATGAATTAGAGGTAGATGTTGGACCCAAATTTCAACATAAACAATTAACATGAACCAAAACATAATTATAAAATCAGAACACTTTATTCATAATCACATTTCTTGAGGAAAATAAATTATTTTAGAAGAATAATGCACAAATTAAAAGGAAATACTTTTCAATAAAAATTAAAATTTAATCTTGTAAACAAGAAATAAAAACATTAAGGTTTCAATAAAATGGGATAATCTCTTCATTCTTTATAAGTTAAGAAGAAATATTCTTTTTTCATTTTTTTATAAAGATATGTTAAAGTGGATTTTTAAAAATAAATTTCCTTACCTCAGGTTCATCTTACTTAAAATGTGCTCAAACATCCTGTATAATGGTTTAATGAGTGTTATTAATATATCAAAATATAACATTCAAATTTATATTACCATATATAATATTTTTATAAAAACTTTACACCCATTTATCAATAATATTATGTTATTTACACTATTTTGGGTGCGTTCTTTTCATGGTTTCCCTGATTGATTGATTATGAATTTTATTTTCGAATAAAATAAAAACTTTAGAATTGTAATGAAGTGGGGTTAATATGTTTATAGAATTTTAAAAGATACCATATGTCATTTGTTTTTATGATATGATAATGATTCATTAAATAAAACATTAATGAAAATTATTTAATTTATTTTAGCGGTTTTTACCACTATCCCAAAATTATATCAATTTATTTAATATCATGATTATATATTGGTTATAGAATATTATATAACTTATAATATGTATAATAAAATATTATTTAACCATAATAATGACTTTATTACAAGTCTGGATGGTGGTAAATGAAATTTAAAAATTATTGTTCATGATAGTAGTAAATCGACACATCACTGACGATGTTCCCATTTTTAGATAAAATGGGAGAGGAGAAAGAGTGTGATGATGAATATTTCCATAAACATAGTAAAATTATAGTATATGTAAAATAATAGAGTTTTAGTTCTACTTGTATAAGGGTTAGTGATGAGATAATAAGAAAATAAAAGAAATTGAAAAGGAAAAGAACGAAAAAGAAAGAGGAATTTACATCTTGAATTATTCTCCTTGTGAACCTCATTAAGGCACATGGTTTTGGACTTTTGGTGAGACAAAAAGGTCTTGGACATGGGGAATATTCTTGGTAAGG
Source organism: Viscum album (assembly GCA_963277665.1). Classification (NCBI taxonomy): domain Eukaryota; kingdom Viridiplantae; phylum Streptophyta; class Magnoliopsida; order Santalales; family Viscaceae; genus Viscum; species Viscum album. The sequence goes on from OY728146.1 coordinate 388,971,238, forward strand.
TAATTATGTCTAAATTAATAAATATAATTTTTTAGGTGCCACGAAAAGAGGTGGTGAGGGGTGATATTTATAGTGGAGGAGATGGGTGTTTTCTCATTACTTTATTCATTAGTTTATTATTTTGGCCCAAGAATCTGAATAGTTTGGGAATTATCCCTAAATATATTCAAATAATGAAGGAGTGTTAAATATTATGGGCTTAAATCATCTATATATCATCTATGTCTCAATAAATCATGTATTTTTCTTATATCATAAATTACCATATTTCACTATTCACAAAAATTCAACTACTTCAGAAAAATCCAAAAAATTCACCCTAACCATTTTATGTTGTGTAGAACTGAAAAATTAACTCCATTTTAAGGAAATAGTTTTCTAAATATAGGAAATTTAATTTTTAATTAAAATGATCATTTAATCAAAAAATTCGAATTTTAAAATTATAACTGATTTTAGAGAACTTTTAAAAATTAATTAATGTCTCATAAAATCATATTATAATTATAAGACAACAAAATATTAATTTATGTAACTATTTTATGAAGATAAATTTTGTTGTAAATAATTTTATTAGTTTTAAAATTTTAAATAATCATTTATGTTTCAAAAAAATACCGACACTTAATTTACCCTTTTTACAACATTTATTTACTTATTTCATGATATAAATATATCATATTTTCAGTTATAAGATACATAAATTTTATTTATAACCCCATAGGTAAGTTTAACATTCCATTATTATATATTCCTTAATTTCTATTAAAATAAATTATTTAATTATAAATTTATAATGAATTTAACTATTTAATCCCAGAATGAAAATAAATTATTTTACAAGTACCCGGGTCATTACAGCTTCCATCTGATAAGAAAATTAAAATGAAATTGATGCGTACATATGACAACCATCACCATGAACAATGTACTTTAGTTTTTTATATATAACTTTTATTGATGACTATAAATATATATATAATGAATATATATGATATTTATATCCTTATTAAAATAATGAATATAAGGGAACCATAATAATAGTAAAAGGGCCAGAACTACTGAATCAAAACATACATGAAAAAAAAGTAGTTATTACCTGAAACAATGATTTTAAAAAAGAATTACTGATAAATAGGTGATAAAATGGTACATGTAAATCATAAATAGTTTTATATATATTAGTATGTTTCTGGAATTCACATATAATAATATAATATTTATTATATAAGAAGTTCAAATGTGTACATAGAAATTCATGAGTTGAGGTAAGATATTTTTTTCTAACTTTTATTTCAGTGGGACACATGCCATATCCAGCACGTTTTTCTCTTTTCTAGAGTATATATTACTGAGGAATATATTTTTATTGTTATTATTATGAAAATCACGGTATATTAATATCCATATAAGGTTATTTATTTCATGGGGCCTATGATAAAAATGTTACAAAAATGGTAAATGTTTTATGTTATAATCTCGTCATTTATTGAGATTGTTTACTATTATGTTTTTTTATGCATAAAAATTTTGATCCATCTCACAAGATACTCATGATTTTTTTCTAGTATAGTTATTTTTTGAAGAATACAAACTTCACTTTCATTTTACTCTCTTCAATAACTCAAGATACAAAAATAATATTTTTGTATGGAAAAATGGATTTTATTCTATATTCGGTCTAAAGTAATTTCTATCCCATTTCCCATGTTTTCAAAAATTATAACACCCCAAGACTCTATGATACATTCTCTTTAAAATAAATTCAGTCTCTTTTACATATTGCAATAAATGAAACTTTTCGTTCCTCAATTTTAGTAAGTGAAAATTATATTTTAATAAAACTACAATACAATGAAAATTCACATATTTCAAAGCAAAAAGATTCTAATTTTTTAGGTTGAATTTAAATTTTGATCATATTTGGTCAAAATAAGGTTAAAATGATAATTTAAAATTTCCATTAGAATTAAGCTTTTATGAATAATAAAAAAAGTAGCATTCAATAATTACTCATTTTATTTATAATAAATTATTATAGTATTATTAATTAAGAATTTATAAAATATAAATTTTATAAAAATAAATATAAGAACATTTTTTTGTAAAAAGGGATATTTTTCCGAAAATATTTGTTTTCCAAAAAACTATTTTTGTCTAAAAATGAAAAATGTCTATCTATTTGAATTAATTAAAATAATATTTGATGATTAATAATTTAATTTAAATTTATAGATTATATATCTAAATATATGAATTTAAAACCATATAATAATTATTACTAAACATAGAGTTAATATTGGATCATCTTATGTTTGAAAAATTTATTTTTTGAAAAACCGTTTCCCACACGATTTGTAGGTTCATCTTAAAGTCAAATTTCTCCATTTTTTTGAATTTAATTAAGTAAAATAGATTAAGTATTTTCAATAATAATAATAATAAATCTTGTATAATAAGGTCAACTAAATTTTTCATCATATTTAATAGTAATAATATTAAAAATTAATTACCACAATTACGGTTAAAATGGGTTTACTAGGGGTTAAACTAACAAGGTATGGGTTAAAATGACAAAAAATATGAATAATTTTTATTTTGTGGAAATATTTAGTCCTTATATTATCTAATGTTCTAGAATAGTCCATTTTGAAGCATTGTGGAATGTGAAAAAGATGAGAATGTTTTATTCTTTTAAAAAATTTCAAGTGTGTCCTCTTACTCAATCACAGAAGTGAAGTCCCTCCACTCACTAATTAAAACTTCTAAAGATATTTTTATCAATAAAACCCTTCCAAAATCTGTCTCCAACATCCTTATATAGATTCTAGAGGTTTTGTTTTTCGGAAAAGACCATCCCTAGTGTCTTTGGGAGGAGATCCATAAGAGGTTTTTCTAAGAGAAGGTAATCTCCTTAATAAAGATATTTCTTTTTATTTATTCTTTTACAACATTAAATTTTGTATTAAAACTTGAAATTTACAAATATGTTATTATTTTTAATTAATAAAATTTATCCATCTAATTCGTCAAAAAATTGAAAACAAATCCATTCCTCGTTTGTATGACGAGTTATTGACTGATGGAACTTATTTTCTATCACTGAATCACATAGATATTGATAATGATGAAAATAATGAATTTATATTATAAATATTACATGATATTATTTTTTAAAATTAATATTAAATCTGATTTCACACCATTTCACCCTTTAAGGGAATGATATCGTCGCTCGTGCGTACATACAACTGACCATCTTCACGAAGAGATTCAATTAATTTTCTATGTCCAAAATTCATGAATGATTATAAAATTATGTATAATTAGTAAATATTATATGTATAACCTTAACATAATTTTTGAGATGATTGATATGTATCATATGAACAAGATCTATAAATTTTAGGATGAAAAGTGCATGAGAAAATAAATAAATTAACACTATACATGTTGAAAATAATGAAATATTATTAAAAAATAGTTTGAAAATTTTATAATAGGATTATATATGATATTATAAATAAGAAAATTATAAATTAATAACATGATTAAAACCATTATACTGGAGGTTAAAGAAAATTTAACCAAAGGGAAGAGTGAGTTAAAGGATTTTATCTCAATTTCCATTCCATTGAGTCATATTTGTTAATATCCACCATTCACTTTTATGTGGTGTATATATTTCTCATTGTTGTATTTAAAATGAATAAATATTTTTCCATGATGGTTAATGTTTCAAATTAAGTTAATTATTTCAAATTTTTAAAATTTAAATGTTACCAAATAGGTAAGAAACTATTTTACAATCTCACTTTTTTTTTTGAGATTTCCTTTCCTTTAATTGAAGGAATCTTATCATTTATCCTTCATAAGCTCCGAACAGGTTTTTATCTATTGAATACTTAAGGATTTTCAATATTTCATTCGAACGTTTTCTCACTTTGTTACTTCGATCAAACAAAGAAATGTTTAAATGAAAAAGTTGTTTTATTTTATTATTTTTATTCCATATATTTATTTTCCAAAATTATTTTACAAAAAAAAAATTATTTACACAAATAATTTATTAACGATATTTTAATTAATCCATTAATTTTAATTTTTTTAAAAGATTTTTTTTAAAGATACATTAAAAAAAACATCAAAAGGAATGTTTTAAACTTATACGCTGATAAAAGTCATCCTCGCTATCATAACCATTTTATGAAATGTAACTTATTCTATATTTTTATATAGGGTTTTCAATGAAAAACATTTTATGAATGTTTGTATTAATATTTCAGTTTTATTCCCTTTATTCTTCCAGAGAAATGATTTTTTTTCAAAAACATATATTCTATACAAACCAATAGTCCCTCATAATATCTCAATCAATTTTTTGATTGTTAATTTATCATTAATAAAACCACTTTGTTGTTATAGTTTTTCATTATACATTATATTTATATTAAATATCAATAATTTTTTACATCATTGATATGACTATTTCATAAACCATATATAATATTTATATATGGTGTTTAGTTTGAAAGTTATTTTATTATCTTTGGAAATATTGATAAATTCATATTATTTACTCAATAAATATACGTATTGATAAGGAATATTAATCTTGAATTAAACCAATTGTTAAATATATAAATAATTCTTTAAATATCTTGTGATGTTTGGGGCCCAAAATTTTTTATCCCCTCGATGCATCATTGGGTTTCATGAGAAAAATCAGTTGGCCAAATTTAATGTGTTTATACTCATAGTTCTAAACAAAATTCTGAGACTTCTTCACAATAGTGGTATCATGATACTTGAGATCATGATGTCCAATATTAAGAATTAAATTCATTGTGAATTGATTTATTTTATCCCATGTGATTGCTTCATTTATTTTATCCATGGATGAATTTTTTTCTCAAGTTATTGATTAAAAGGAAATCGTGTTTATTGATTTACCTTTCAATAATGATTATGCCTTATTGAATTTGGATAGTAAAGCTATTAATTAAATGGAATGTGTGTTCAATTATTTTTATTTTCATATTGAGTATGCCTTATTTATACCCGATAGATTACATTGTACCCAACCCTTACTGAACATTTGATCTCACCCTAATTTTGTTTTCTTTCCCTAGGATATGAAGAATATATAATTGAATAAGTTCTCGGATGCCGAATTTTTTCCATTACTGTTTTTTATTTTCTATTCCAAATATAAAATGGGTGTCATATATGTATCTGGTTCTCCAAAAATACGAAATAAATTAGTCCTTAGGGATTTGACCCCTTTTATCCATGCTACTGTAATAAACTAGACACACACTCTTGGTTACTGGAGTCATAGCTTTTATAGTTGGTATCTAAGAAAATTTAGAAAAAACATTGGGAACTAGATTAATAGAAACATATATTAGGGAATATAACGACGTAGTATACTTTCAGTAAAAGTATAAAAGAGAATACTAATGTTTTGGTGAGGTGTATATTATGTGGTTTTTTCTAATAATAAATCATTATATGGATACTACAAATAGATGTCATTTTGACACAGATTAATTAAGGGGTAGTCACCCCAAAAAGAGTTGGTCATGTATATATTGAACATCATTCTAGTTAGCATTGAGTATCCCCTTATTGTGAACCTGATTTGACACTCTTGGGTGATATTATTAGGATAAATCACATTTTATATACAAAAAATTATGATGGATATGAAAATAAAGATATCACTAAATAAATCAATATTAGGATTCTAAGATTAAAAATGAATATATTTTAAATTTATGTTAAGTGTTACACCATATTTATAATTATACATTATGATTTAAAATTACTAACTTTATAAGATAATCTAATATATTCCATTATTTATAAATGATTCCAATAATAAATAAATGTATCATTACTCCTGGGAAATGTAGAGATTTCCCTATTGAGTAACCCGATAAAGATATAATTGGAACTAAGAAGATTGTGGATATATTAGGGAAGATTTATATGGTTATGGGAAATTACCCTACCTTAATAGTGTAACCTATTATTCTTTAATGTGATTATCCTCTATTGGATTTCTTCATACAACAGAATCCCTTATCATTTAGTGAGAATACTAATCTAGTGGTAGGTTCATAATGGATTAATCCCCTTGAGAAGACATTTCTAGCATTATGATGGGTTGAAAAGAATATTGTTCTACTTGTAGTGTATTTTATCAAAGGTGATACTGGTCAATCATGGTTGTTGATCCGTAATACTAGTTAGGAATAGGAGATAAAACATATGGAATAGAAATATTTTAAAGATACATTCTTCAAAAAATATTTACCTTGAGGGAAACCAACTAAAATGAAGAGAAAGTTCCTTAAATTAAAGAAGAAGGAAGAATAAAGTATTACAATGTTTGAGGATACCTTTACAAGATTCTCCAGTTATGTTATATATTACATATGCAATAAAAAATTCTATATTTATCATTTAATTGAATGGATTAAGAAAAGTCTCTAAAGGGTGCTGGTCTATCAATTTTTTTATCATATGATGAAGCAATTTTATACTTCATGAAAATAGAGAATGAATTCTCTAGATCCCATATATTTAAGGGGATTCAATAGAAGAATAGTTATTCTGAACCATAAGAAAAATGTAATGTTTCAAAAAATAAGATGGAAATGAAGTGGTTTCCATCATGTGAAAATTTTGTAAAGCAATATCTTGGTAATGATTGAAGGGAAAGGGATTTTGTTACAAGTGAACTGATAAGAGTCATCTAGATTATGAATGTAAGGGGAAGAAAAAAATAAATTATTTCCAGTGCTTAAATTATAATTAAATAGGACATTATTTACACCAATTCCCCATGTATTAAGGGAACATATCCAAGAAGAGGCCAAAGAGAGATGGTAAATATTATGCAATTACTACAGTTGAGGTGGAAGTACCCAATAATGTGGCGGAAGCTACTCTCTACATAGTCTAAAATTTATCCATTGATTTATTTGATTTTGGGTCTTCACACTCTTTTATATATTTTATGTTTTGCAAGAAAATTATATATTTCCTTAGAACTTTAAAATGCAAGTTGTTATTCAAAACTCCTAGATGAATTATCAGTGTAATAAGGATGTGTCAGCAAATACCCATTATTACACATAAATGCGATTTATTTATGGAATTTATTATCTTACATATGATTTAATTCGATATAATACTCATTATTTAATGGATTTTAAAATACATGAAAAATTTTATTGTAAGGAAGAAGAGATTTTGATTCATGATAAAGGTGTAGAATTCCTTATCTTTTGAATAGAGGATTCATCATTTCAGTTATGTCTAGAACAAACCCTAATAGTTCTTTTGATTGAGATTCTTTAGAAAGCAGAGAAAAAAATCTATGGATGGGAAATGTAATCTTACAATTGACGATGAATCTATTATTCAGGAATACAATGATATATACCACAAGGAATTACCTAGACACCCACCCATGTGTAAAGTTGATTTTTCCATTAATTTATTCCCTGATGCATGACCAATATCAAATAATCCCTACAGAATGGACACTTTATAATAAGTGGAGTTTAAAAAACAACTAGAGGTGTTGTGTGATTAGGGGATTATTCACTATAGTGTTTCACTATTTGGAGCCAATTCTCTCTTTTTTAAGAATAATGATAGATCCATAAGGCTATGCATCATGTATAAGAAAATAAATGCTATTACTATAAATAAGAAGTATCCTCTTCATCCCATTGAGGAATTTTTTGATCAGTTTTGTGGAGTTCAATGTTTTTCAAATATTGAACTTCATTTTGGGTATCATAAACTTTGATTAAGTAAGTAATACATTAAAAATACAACATTATTAAGAAGGAATGAACATTTCAAGTTTATAGTAATTCTTTTTGGATTCAGTAATTTACCCTCTATTTTTATAGGCATAATGAATAGAGTATTCAACGAATATCATAATGATTTTGTTGTGGAATTCATTACAGATATCTTGGTGTTTTCTAAATGTGATGAGGACAAATATAATCATTTGTGAAACATTATTGAGAATCTTATAAGAAATTATTTATATGGGAAATTTAGAAAGTGTGAATTATTGATTTCGGAATTTTCTTTTATAGGCTATGTTGTCTCTATGGATGGAATCTTAGTTTATGCTATGAAGAAAAAGGACGTTAAAGAATTTATTATACCAATTAACACAATTTAGGTAAAAATTTTCATTTTTTATAAGGACACTATCAGCTATTGGTTCAAATATTTTCCTAATTATCTACCCCATTAATCAAGCCTACATAGAAAGAGATTAAGTTCAAAAAAATAAAGGAACGAAAAAACTATTAGAAAAATTGAAGAGGAGATTGGTTAATTCCCCAATTTTGAGTCTACCATAAAGAAATGACGAGTTTATGATATATAATGATGCATTAAATAAAGTATTTGGTATTTTACTAATGAAAATTGATAAAGTTATTGTATATTCATCAAGGTTGCTGAAGACACATGAATACAATTATCCAACCCATGATCTTGAGTTGGCAGCAATAATCATTACATTAAATATTTTGATACATTATATATATGGTAAAATATCTGAGGTATAAGGAGGCCATAAGAGCCTAAAATACTTATTTTCATAGAAAGATCTCAAAATGAAGAAACAAAGATATCTTAAGCTACTCAAATATTGTTATTTCTCAATATAAAACCACTTAAGGAAGGAAAACAAGGCAGTGGATTCATTGAGTAATTAATATCATGTAGTTATGATCAAAATATATATATAAATAAATGTTATATTCATGGATCTAATAAATATAGATAAGGTAATTATTAAGGAAGTGGAGACATCATGTCTTTTTAAAAATATTGTGAAAATGACTTTATCAGATAAGATAAAAAGAAAAGAATCTGATGATGAGAAGTTTCAGAAGAAAATTAATGTTCTGAATATTGGGTAATTTTATTATATTGTTTGTGAAGATGATGTTTAGAAATTTTCTAAGATATTATGTGTTCCATCTATAACGGAGATAAAAAGATAAATTTTAGATGATGCTCATAGCTCAAATTTCTCTATACTCCTCGGTAGCACCAAGATGTAAAAGGATTTGTGTAGCGACCCCAAACCCATAATTCCAGAGATGGTGCCTACTAATGTTACATTATAATTGATAAAATATCTAGATCCTAAAGGACTAATCAGTTTTTTATTAGTGGTAAACTAGATACATATATGAGTCTTTTATTATAAATGAATAAATAAATCAAAACATAATTGTTTTCTTCAATTTTTTAAAAATAAATTTATTCTTATTATCCTATACTTGAATATATTTCTTAGTATACTTCATAGAATCATGGGGAAATAAAAAAATAACAGTAATATAAAATGATCAGTAAGGGTTAAATACAGTGGAATCAATAATGAATAAATGAGCATAATTATTATGGAAATGTAAATAACAGAACACATATGTCATGTAATTAATAAACTAAGAAGAAAGTTAATAAATAACATGGAAAGGTAAGTAACTAAAACCACACGCCCTTTAATAAATAAAATAAGAATGAAATGAATCCATTAATTTTTCATAGTGAAAATCCTTTTGATATTTATAACTGGATACTGAATGACGACAATGGATAATTATGGAACATCTTATTTCGACGACACATGATAGATTTACCATCATGATCAATCCAATAGATGGTTTAAAATGTGCTGGGAGAAAACCTATTAGATGAGCCCATCCAAATACAATGTCCCATTAGACTATTGATTCATCAAGGGGCTTTCATTAACTAGTTCCTAACCCATGTATTACATGTATAAATCATTCCTCATATATCGACTAATAAATTTAATTTACGAATAATATGAATTATAAAATATCCATTTTTAGTAGAGGATAAAAATTTATAAATATTTCCCCTGTTCATAAAATAAATTTCAATGTAACCACTATATATAAAAATGTTATATGGTTTTTGAAATAATCATATCCATGATAAATGTAAAGGGTATATAGGGGAAATTTAATGTTCAGTTATCAAAGGAAACTGAATAACTTAAGGGAAAGTTAATAACTATGAAAATGATTCCAGGAGGTTAATTTCAATACTATCCTAAGTGAAAATAAAAATAATCCATCCATAGGAATAATAATGATGTTATATATAAAACATATAACCATTTGGGTAATAATAAGGTTCATTTCCTTGGATAAATTGAAATACTATAAAAATATATTTAAAACAATTTACGAGAAAAATATACTTTTTGTTTTAAAAATAGTTGAAAAAAACTATTTGAAAATATATTTAAAAATAAAAATTTTAATGGGTGATAATTAATTTGATAAATCAATTCAAAATGGCTGAAAATATTTTTTAAAACATTTTAAAATAAATGGGTTTGGGACAAAACATATTTTTGACTAACGAGAGAAATGAATTCGAATTTTATAGAAAAATATATTAGTAATATTAAGTGCCAAATAGTAAAAAATGGTACTATCACTTTAAAAAGATCATGAATTACTAGACTAGAAGATAATGAGATGTTTTATTAATCAATTATTGTATAGTTTCTTTTAATGTACATTCTATAATAAATAATCTCGATTAGAATGAGATTGTGAAATAAACCCTTAAAATTATCATAAAATCAAAGTGAGAATTAATAAATGAATATATTATGTGCATATATAGTAAACACACCTAAAGTTATTTTAAATACATCAATAGGTAGTCAAAATTCATTATACACATAATCATATAATTATAATGACAATGAGGAAGTAATATAACCCAATGAAAAAGAGTTGTGTTATGAAATATTTTTCCAAATTAGTAACTTTAAGTTCATATCACCTTAGATGAAATAGTTCAAATTAAAACTAAAAAACAATAAATAATTAAGTAATCAGCATATTAATTGTCATAGGGGAACTATATACACCATATAAAATAATCTAGGGGCATAACATTACAATATGCCTCAATGAAATGAAATTTTGTTGAAATTTCTTACATTACACTTCCTTTTGGTTGAACACCATTTAAAATAATATATAAAGGTATTAAAAATGTTATTGAATTACACTAGAACCATATTAATATTTATAGTGTCATATATTATCCTTTTATGACATAATATCACCCACTTGTTAATAATCATTTTTTATTTTCATTATTTTGGGCGTTAATTTCCTTGTTTTTTGAGTGTGTTTTGATTTTTTATTTTTGGTACCTATTATAGTAATCATTATTTAATTATATCTATAGTCAAAACCCTGATATATATATTATATATTCAGTATATATGTATTTAGAGTAATCTATAAAATTTAGTGTTAGGAAATAAAATACACCATTCATGGAGAGGGTAAGCCAAACGTTTGCATGAACACTGTTTCCAATTTATTTTCATATTGAGAGAAATAAAATAAAATGTCATATATATATATATAGAGATATTATCATTCTATTTTCATTCTTATTCCATATATATCTTTTTTTATTAAAACTATCCTTAACAGATTCTATATAAAGTGTGAATGAATCACATCAATTCGTGAGGCGGTAGTTCATCATACACATGAACAACATTAGGGTATATAGAAGATACTTATGTTATTTTATAATCATGATATAATAATAAAATAATGATATGTATAATAAAATAATATTATAATTATTTTAGAAAAACATTACCACTTCTTTGGGAAAGCACTTTAGTTTTTGTATAATTCTTTCCTAAGTTGTCTTTATAACCAAAATAAGGCTTATAATATTAGTAGGGGAAATTTGGAGAGTTATTTGTGTTGGTATTGGTTTAAAAAAATTAGTTTTAAAGGTGTTATGAATGGGGTTGGGGGAGGTCTTTCATAAGTGGGGTGAGTGGAAAACATGTAAATTTTTGAAATAGGGAATTCGACCCATGTTGGTTCCATATCAAGTGGATCCAATAAGGAAAAAACTATATCATATAAGGTATAATGTCTAAATACAGACATAATTTTTTTTTGGAATAGTTTCTTCGTAATTTGGATTTTTAAGTTTAAAGGTTATTCCCATGGTAAACTCATTTTTCTCTTAATCACTGTAATTAATTTTAACTTCTTTCACCAATAATTTTGGTAAAAAATTAATTTGAACTTATTAGAAAATAGAAATTATTATGAATAAAAATATTGAATCTATTTTCTCCGAATTAAAATAAATAAGTTGCAAAAAATAATTTAAAATTAATAGTTCTCAGAAAAACTCTGTCTAGTGTGTAACCCAAGATATCAAAGAATGTTATTTTTTTGTGTAACACAAGCTAACTAAGTGTTGCATGCATTCTAAGATATATCATAGATTAAATTTCTTTAATGTGTTAAATATATTGTATAGTATTAGGATTTTATATTCCTTTCTATGCTTTGTGTTTCATGTTATACATTCTATTGAAAATAATCTTATCCTTTTAGAGTTTCGGGGTGTTATATTCTCTCCAATATAAATAAATTGTACCCTGGAAATTTAATCTTGATCTTGGTAAACTGGGTTTTAATGTTTGCAAATTCCATTATTAAAAATATCACATTTTAAAAGTACTAATAAAATATCCTCTCAATAATAGAGAAAGGGAATTACAATGGTCATATGAAATAACATATAACTAGGTTTTTTTATAGGAGAACATTTGTGGAAAGTGAAAATATGGAGATAGAGGAAAATAATAAATAATAGTAGATAGATACTAAGCTCATTGATATAAAACAAGTGAATTATCAATATAAATTTTATGGACTCAAATACAAAAATCTAATAGGCATGAAAAGGTTATTGATGTCATTAGAAAAGATGGTAATATGATTAAATTTTATATCAATATCATTATCAAAATGTTGAGGAATTATTTTAGTATTTAAGAATATGAGGAAATATAATTACTTGATAAGTTTATATTTCATAAGATCAACTTCATCCTTTTTTTTGTTCTTTGATTAAATTCATCTATTATTCTAAGAAATAAATATCAAAAAATGATTTTTTTTTATACTCGAACGACTAAAATTTATTGTTAATGGATCATAAGATTTGTAAGTGGGGGAAAATTATTTTTTCCTATATCTTACTATTTTCCAAAACCAATATAGTTAATACATTAATATAAAAACATCAGAAGTAATACTACCGGTTCATCATTAGTATTTATTAATCAAAATGTTTAGCTAAAAACAATTAAATATTTACCAAGACATCACGTAGGCCAATGGTAGGTTCCAAACCCTTATCCTCTTTTGTTCATGGGTTTAAGCCCCACCGCCTCATAGGATGTGATGAGTTTCCACCCTATATGTGGGTTGTCCTTTTTCTAAACTACATTAATATATTTCTTATAATGTTTCTAAAATTTGTGATAGGGATCCTTGAAATGAAACTAATAATTAAATAGTATGTTTACTAGGGTTTTTTAATACAAACTATTTTTTTTCATAAATTCTTATAATATTATTTTTCCTATTATTAAAATGACCATATAAATTATAATGGTTATAAATACCTTTAAAATGTTTTTTATAAAATATAAAGGCATTATTACTTATATAGAATTTACACTAAAATATATACCCACACTAAATTTCTCCCAAAATGTTCTTAATCTTGGTTGAATCCCATAAGTTAAATCCCAAAAATAGTGGTCTTAGGCTTTTAATATATTATCAATACTAAACTTATAAACCCCTGATGGTAGCTATAACTCTTAAGTCAGTTAATTCACTAATTATCCTAAAATTTAACACAATAATTATTTGTTTCATGATTTTTATAACCAATATACTATTGCCAAAAAAATTCAATAATTTATATCTCAAATAACTATACATAAACAATTTATCAATTTTATTTCCTCTTAGGACCTTCCATGGTATTGGGGTTACCCCATAGAATAGGGCATTCACTAAAGAAATAAATATGTTCCCCACATTTAAGTCAATGAATTATAAATATATCCTTAGGATGATGTTTGTTTCCTTCTATCATACTATTCATTTCTCCTCATCAATTCTTTGCTTTGTGCCCTTATTTTCCACTCATCATGAATTTCCCCATTCCACTGAGAAACTTTCCTGGGTTTCCCCTTCAAAATTTATTACATAATTGGAATCAATCCACCTTTTATCCATTGTCTTCACCACTAAAGATATTATAAAATTTAATATTTCACTTCTTTGGGGTGTTCAAGAGTTGGTAATGGTATATGTTGTTTATCATATATTTTGAATTTTGATTCGGTATAAAAACAATATATGTTACTCAAATAAACATCTGATTTGGTTTTTCATTTTCACCAACTTGTACTTCATATTCAATGTTAACATGGTTCCTTTAGGTTATAACCATCGACTATAACAAGAAAGTATAGTGTGAACAATAAAAATCATAGCGAGAAAAAAGCTTAATCATTTATTGGATATCTAAATCTTGACACCATATTTTCAATCTAAAACACATTAATTATAAACTATTTTATTCATTATAATAAAATATTCAAATCCTTTAAAATGGTTTATAAATAAAATGTGAATTATCCTAATCATATTTGCTAGAAGTGTCAAACTAGGGGCACGATAAGGCCTATTTTTGTGTACTGGGTTACACTCGAGTCAATCCTGATATTCCATTTTTAGAGTTATTACCTCTAGGTACATCTATGCCTAAACCATGTCCACTTGTAGTATCCAAACATGGATGTATTTCTATGAATACCCACATAATCACTACCTTTCAAAATATTTTAAATTTTGTTCTATACTTATCCTCAAATTATATCCTACAATTATGTTCCCTAATCTTTTATTTCTAAATTTAGTTCCCAAGGTTTCTACTAAACTTGATCTAATAACAAATGTAGTGATCTCGACCTCAAAATCCCAAAACCGGTGCCTACCACAATTACATTGGCTTAAATAAAATATTAAGATCCTAATGGAATGAATGGTTTAGTAGTCTTGTAAAACTAAATACATATATGAGTCATGTATTACAAATTCATACATAAATGACAACATTATTTTTTTTATTTTTTGAGAATAACTTTATTCCATCTAGCATATAATTTCATATATCTCTAAGTAAACTTCATGGAATCCTAGGTAAAGGGAAAAAAATAAGTGGGGAGGTCAAATGATCAGTAAGGGTTAAATAAAAAGGAATAAATAATTAATCAATGATTATAATCAATATGAAAAGGTAAACAATTGAGAACACATGCCACATAATCCATAAACAGAGGAGAAAGTGCCTAAATAATATAGAAAGGTAAATAACAAAATCCAAATTCCATTTAATAAATAAATTAATTATGAAATGAATCTATATATTTTTTAAAGTTAATATATGTTGGATAGAAATAACTTAATATTGAATAAAGGCAACGATTAATTATCATACGTTATGTTTCCCAAGAACATGATTATGGTACCATCAAGATCTTTCCTCTAGACGGTTTGAAACATAATGGGTGAAAATCCATTAGTTGAGGCTAGCCTAATAATTAATCACATGAGGCTATGGATGCATCAAGGGGCTTATATTATCTGGTCCCCAACCCTTGTCTTTCTTGTCCAAAGCATTCCTAACATATCAAATAATCTATTAAATTAATAAAAAATGTTCTTTATTAAGTATCTATAATAAGTAAAGGATACAAATGTATCAATATATCTCTAGCGAATAAAATAAATTTTAATGTAAAAACCATTTGTAAAAATGGAACATAGTTTAGGAAATAATCATATCCATGATAAATTATATGTATAGTTAAGGTAAATTTAATATTTAGTGATCATATTACAATGAATTACTCAATGAGATGTTAATGAATATGAAAATTATTGAAGTAACTGAACTTCAATAATATTCTTGGTCAAAATAATCATAAAAATCCAAAGGAATAATAAATATGGTATCATTAAAAAGTATACCCATTGGTGTAAGAATAAATTCAATTTTCATTGATGAATACAAATACCATAAAAAGATATTTAAAAACATTCTTAAAGAACATATTATTTCTGTTTTAAAATTTTTATGAAAAGACAGTTCATTGAAACTAAATTTTAAGAACATAATTTTTTTTTCAAGGGTAAATATTTCTTTGATAAATAAATTTTAAAAGGTTAAAAATATATTTTAAAACATTTATATAAAACATGGTTTTGGGTGAAAATAGATTTCTGACTAAAGAGAGAAATGATGTCGGATTTTATTAAAACATATTCTCAGTAATATTAAGTTCCAAATGGAAAAAATGGAACGATCACTTCAAAAATATCATTAATAACTCAGGGATAAAAAATTTAAAGGTTTTATTAAATAATTATCATATAATATCTTTTAATGTAAATTCAAGAATAAATAATCTCAATTAGAATGAGATGTGAAATAAACCCTTAAAATGATCATTACGTTGAAGTGATAATTAATAAATTAATCAATTATGTGTATATAATATTAATCTACATAAAATAAGTATAAATACATTTGTATTTAGTCAAAAATAATTATACACATAATCATATAATATTAACTACAATTAGGAACTAATATTACATAATTAAAAGTAATTGAGTTATGAAAATTCATTACAACATGGTAAATTTACTTTAAAAGACTGTTAGGTGAAATAATTCAAATTGAAACTCCAAATACCATTAATAAAATATTCTTAATTATATTAAATGTTATAGGGGTAATATATAATCAATATAAAATAAGCTTGGTTCATAACATTATAATATGCCGTAATGAAATGAAATTGAGACAAAATCCATTACCTTAAACTTTATTTTGGTTGAATTCCTTTTAGCCGCATATATAATGGTTTTCTGCACATTATTAACTTATAAAATAACCGTATTAATATTTATAATATCATATATTATCCTATTGTAACATCTTATCACCTGTTTGTTAATAATCTTTTGTTATTTTCATTGTTTTGGGTGTTAAGATCCTTGTTTTTCTAGTATGTTTTGACTAGTTATTTTTTAGTCCTCATACTCATATGGTTATTTAATTATGTAGAGAATATAAAAAATTATTTAAATATAAAATAGTTTCAGTATATATTTATTTATATTAAACCATAAAATTTGTTGATAGGAAATGAAATTCACTATTCATGGAAATGGTAGGTTGTACGTATGCAAGAACGTTGTTTCCATTTTCTTGTTATATTGAAAGAAAGAAAATTAAATGATATATATATATTTATATTATAATTTAAGTATAATTATTATTCCATATATATAAAACATGATTATTGAAACTATCATTAATATATTCTACATAAAGTGTGAACAAATCACATCAGTTCACGAGGCTGTAGTTCACTGTATACATAAACGACGTTATCATATTGCCACAAAATAAAAACAATGAAGATATGGGTTATATAATAAATAAGTAAGTATAAATGAATCATAAATATACTATATAAATACTATTTACATCATTATTACCGTCCTTGAATGGTGGTAATGGAAAAATAAATGATATCAGTTCGCAAGGCGGTAGTCCGCGGTACACATGAATAATTATTTCATAACCCATTTGATAGAAGTGTGGGAATTTATAGGTCATATGATTAAAATTAAAAAATATAAGTATATTTAGGTTACTTATATTATTATATAGTCATGATATAAAAATAATTTAAGGATGTGGAGAAGAAAATGTGATAAAATAGCTTTAAGAAAGACATTACCACTTCTTCATGAATCCTTCTTAGTTTTTCACTAATGCCTTACTAAGTTGTATTTATGAAAAATATAAGGATAATATGATTAGTAGAGGAAATATGGAGAGTCATTTTTTAAGGTATTGGTTGAACCAATGTGGTTTGATAGGTGCGATGATGGGGGAAATGGGAAGGCCTTTAAGAAGATGGGTGAGTGGAAAACTTTTTAATTTTTGAAAGGGGGAATTTCACCCATGTTTTTTGAATGCAAATTAGCTAATATAATTAACCAAAAAATATAATATAAGGTATAATGTATAAATATTTTTATATAATGGGATTTAGATAAGTTTTTTTGTCATATGATTCCTTATGTTTAAAGTTTAGTCCCTTGGAAAACTCATTTTTCTCTTAATCATTATAATTATTTTTCACTTTTTTCACTTATAATATTGGTAAATTTTTTTTATATTATTAGACATTATTATATTTATTATTAAAAATATTTAAAAAATTATTCGTAATTCAACAATTAGAAGTGGAAAAAACTAACTTAAAATTGATCCTGCAGACGGGATGAGAAAGCGTGTTTTTAAAGTAAAAATTTTCAAAAGTTTACAATGTTTTTGTATCCAATTTAAATATTAAATTAATTAAAATAATATCAATTATATTAATAAATTTATTATTGAACTATTTTTACTTTAAAACCAACAAAAAATAATTTAACCTTGTAATTATTTAGATAAAAAAGAAGTTTTTAATTATAATTTAGTATTTTTTAGCATTCATTAAAAAATGAAATTTCTGGAAAAAAATAAAACAATTCACCATAATAATATTTTGAAATTATAATTTAAAATATGAAATTTATTTTTTATATTAAAATTTATAAAATTTTCCAAATTTAGTTTTAAAACAAGTGCACAATTAAAAGGCTGCAAAACTGCCTTAAAAAACACAACTTTTTTTTCTTAAAATTGGATTTATTTATAATATTATTCCTATCAAATTTAATCGATGAATGTAACAAAATTATGTTGAATATATAATATATAAATCTCAAAAATATAATTCAATAATATTAATTAATTAAATTTTTTAGGATAAATTTCTTTTGGTGCATAATAATAGTTTTTTATAAAAACATTTTCTTTATATTTAATTGGTTTTTTATATTCAGTTCTAATTTATTTGCATTAGTGAATTAGACCATATATTTTTATAAGTTAGTTAATTCTATTTAAAATTTAAAATTTAATGTCATGGAGATAATTTTCATTTTAAATAATAATATTAATAGTTTTTTTATAAAAATTACTCATGTGTTTAACACAATTTATCAAAGAAATTCATTGTTGTGTGTGACACAAGCTAACCTAGTGTTGCATGAATTCAAATTTATAAAATAGATTTAATTTGTTTTAAATATTAAATATATTATAAAGTATCAGTATGTTACATTTTCTTTCTACACTTGGTATTTCATTCCATATATGGTATTGAATAAAATGTTATTCTTTTAGAATTTTAGAGTTCTAAAATTTGACAGAAAATTTGTGCTGGGATAGCATGAAGTCAAAAATTTCAAATTATATATCTATTTGTTTGATTTTTTAACAATTTAAAGATGATAGAAATATCTTATAGTTATGATGAAACCTCTTCCTATTCATGTGGGTTGATAGGATGACATTACTATAGATTTTTTCCCAAGACTACTAAAGACTACTAGAAAGAATGATGCAACTTGTTTTATTGTTTATTACCTAACCAAATATTTACATTTCATTTAAATAAGAGAATATTTTCCTCTTAATTACATCAAAAGTATTTATATTAATGAAGTTTCAATACTTCATGGTGCAACAATTTGAATTGTTTCTAATCATGATTCCTATTTTACATTAAAATTCTGGAAGAGTCTTTATAAGGCTGTTGATACCCAGATTCTTTTGAGCACCAACAAACCTGTTCAAAATGATGGATTGTCCGAAAGGTATATAAAAAATGGAATATTTTTTTAGGTCCTTTCACTTTAATTTAAAGGTATGTATGATAATTATTTTCCTTTAATAGGGTGTTCCTATAACAATAGGTTCTATTGAAGTATTCAATTGGTTCGATATAAAGAATTATATGGAAAGATATTTCATACTCAAACTTGTTGGGAATGAGTTATTGAAATAAAACTTATAGGATCAAAACTTATTGAATAGACAAAAAAGCTATAAACAATTCAATATCATATTAAACCAACTTAAAGAAGTAAATATAGTTATTCTGAAAATTGGAGGAAGCATTTGGAAATTTAATTGAGAGATACCATTTTCATCAAATTATATCCCTGTAAGGGTGTAATAAGGTTTCTTAATAAGGGAAATCTAATCCCAATGTACATAAAAACTTTTAAAATTTGGAAAGGATTTGAGATATAGCTTACAAGTTGGCAATGCCACTAATCCTCTCTAAAGTACATTATGTGTTCCATATATAATTATTAAATGTGTACATTCTAGACCCATCCGATGTGATAACTTACAAATAAATTTAATTTTATGATGAACTATCTTATTATTAAGAGCCCATTTGATTCTAGATACTATATAGAAAGTATTGAATAATTATATTACTTGACTAGTAAAGGTATATTGGAGAAGTCATATAATAGAAGAAAAAGTGTAGAAACCAGAGGACATAATGAATAAAAAACCCCATTTTGTTTATAAGGTAATATAAATAGAATTTTGAGGTTGAAATTTTTGTAGGAAGTAAGAATGTAACACCGAGATACTTTATGATATATTCCCTTTTAAATAAATTCAACATCTTTTATATCTTACGATATATGAAACCTTATGATCCTCAATTTTATTATTTGAACATTTTATTTGAATAAAACAATAATACTATGAAAATTTTAATATTTCATGCACACAAATTCTAATGTTTTAGTATGAATATCAAATTTTAACATACATGGTCAAAATCAGCCTAAAATGTTTTTTTGAAATTCTCACTTAGAAATAAGCTTTTATGAATAATAAAAATGCATTATTTTATATTTAATCCTTTTATTTATAATAATGTATTACTATATGTTCAATTAAAATTTAATTAAATGGTATTTTGATAGAAATAAAGGTAAGGACATTTGGAGGCAAAAGGGATATTTTTCAAAAAATTGTTTTTTTCAGAAATATATATTTTTGTTTAAAAAAGAATAATTTTTATATATTTTAATAAATTATAATTAAATTAGATAATTAATTATTAAATTGAAATGTATATATTATATATCTAAATATATGAATTTTGAATCCATCTAATGATGATTAGCAGTCATTAATGTAAAATCTCATTACATGAATTTATGTGTTTTACCCATTGATTTGAGTACCCAATAGTTAGATCTCGTTGGGGGTTGTTTTTGGAATTTGAGAAGACTTTTTTGAAAGTTTCTGGTCTATTTAATAGTTTTATAATGGTTTTTTCATGGTTAGTTAAAGTGTCAAACCTAGGTTTCAAGGTTTTCACATGGTTGAACAATGTATAAAACCTGTAGCACAATTTACGCATAGTTAAACTAATTGTGCAGCTTGGTCACATGGTTTGTGCTTGGTAAAAATATTTATGCAACCTAAGTGTTCAACATTGCATGGTTAAGGCACAAGGTTAGTACTAACTTTGTGACTTGTCCAAGGAAACCATGTAGACAATAATTATAGTTCTCAAAATTGAAATTAATGTCCCGAAACACCTATAGTCAAACCCAAACTCCTAACACTTGATAATAATATGATTCTTAGGCTTTTGGAATCCCTCAAGAGGCATTTTGGATCCCCAAACCTCATATATTAGTTTATTTATTTTCCAATCAAAGAAAATATCTTCTCTTTTAGTGATTTCTTATCTTCTTGATCTTTGACCTCCCTTCTTCACTTGATTTATTTTTCCTAAAGTTTGTGAAACCCTTGAGCTTTGTTGGATCATGATTGATTGATGCAGAATTGTAGATCTAGGATCTTCTCTATCATGATTCAATATCCATATCCTTAGATCTGGTGATCTATATCAGAGGAAATACAACTCTGATTTGTTGTTATGGGATTCGTTAATTTCCACATAGGTGTTTCTATCCTTTTTCTTCATTTTGTGATTAATTTTTTCTTGATAAATTCATGGATTTGTGTTTCTTAATTTATAACACATGTTCTATGATTTCTTTTCATTTAATTCACATAAAAGATTATTTTACCCTATCCTCTTTGAATTGAATATTCCAGGAATTAAATGGAAATGAATTTCATTTCTCTCACCCATTTATTCATTAATAAATTCCATGTTTTTTGGATTTATTTTCAAATAACCTTTAAAGGTAATTTTGGAGATATTGAGGGATTTGGCCTGAATTTTGATTTATTAAATGAAATTCATTGATTTAAAAAAAATTAATTGAACTATTTGAAGTTTTAAATTTTGTTTTAAATTTTTAAATATATTAAATGACCAATAATACCCTTTAAATTATTTTAACTTTATTTTGGAATTGGTGTTCTTGGTTTATTTGAAAGAAATGATTTATCCCCATGGAAAGAGGGTGAAAACTCATGTTTGTAAATATGTTCAATACTTTTTTAAATTGCAATACTTACTTTGAATGATTTAATGTTATTTTAAAATATAAGTTTTTTAAAGGCCCGTTTGGAATTTTAATGATAATTTGTGAAAGGTAACAGGTTTTTTACCCTTTTTAGTATCAAATTGTATAAATTGTTTTGAATTGAAATTAACAATTCTTGGTGGACCGACTTGAACATTTTGGTAATTATACCATGTGATAATCCCTTAATTGTGACATGTTTTATTCTTATACATCCTTTTATTTTGGGGTTTAAAAAGGGATTATTTACTTTGAAAGAGTTTGGGGGTGAGAAAGAGATGTTTATTATAAGGATCCCTTGATTCTCTTAACTTTTTTTTATCTCAACCCTTATTTTTAATAGTCATGGGAACCTGGATACTCAGATGAGATGGCCAAGATATATTATTTACTTGAGAGATTTTGTACTCCTATTTTAGAATATTTTAATTTCCTTATGAAGTAAATGCATAAATTATTTTCTAGAATCCCATTGGTCTTTTTATCTAACACATTTCTTATTCCTTTTTGTGTTTTCAACCCATTATTATGTTATAGTAGGTGTTTGTTCTCTAATATTTCATGTTGGGTTTGTGCATGGGTGACCAAGGGTGGGTGACTTGGGACATGGTGGGTGGTCATGGACCACCATGAGGTGGGTTTTGGCTGTTATGCTCCACTTTCATGTTTCTTAGTGTATCCTTATACTATGATATGTATGTGTTCTTTGATATATATCGGATTATGTTTCCACATTATAATATATTATTATAATTATTTAAAGGATAAATCATCTCCAACAATTATTTTTTGATATATAAGTGCTTTTTATCATCTTATGTAGATCATAAATTCTCTTCGGGTTGGGGAATATCTGATCGGGTACTAGTTTAGATGGTATTCTAGGTTGGTTCATTACAAATGGTATTAATGGGGGTCTTTCCTTAAAGTGAAATACTTTACTTTGAAATAATTGTTCTATTTGGGGGGATTCATGGTATAAAAGAGATTAATATTGTGTTGGGACTCAAGAGGTAGACCATGAGTGGAAGCTTAACCACCCCCCTTCCTGGCGATACCTTACTTACAAGGGATGTTAGGACAAGAGTATTTCTATTTAGTTATTTATTTTATAATGATAAATGGTATTTAGATTCCCAATGATACTATATTTTATTTGGGGAATCTCTTATGATTTTTAGAACCAGAATGGAATGATAACCACAGTGAAACCATATTTTCAAATTATGGTAACCTGTGAGGAATCAGTGGGTTGATTTGAAAAACCATCCATGAATAGTTATGAGGTTGTTTTGTGTTTTACCCGCCCATATAACAAAGCCATGTGTAGTTCTAACATTGTTTTAAAGTTGAAACCTTATCCATTTTCTTATAAGTGACTTCACTTATGTGAGGTTGGTAATGTGGGTTATGGATATGGGTTGTTTCATGCTCTTATTTTATTGTTTCAGATTTAATCCTTTGTTAATAATTTTAGATCCTTTGTGAAAATCAATTTTGTATTAAAATATGTTTTGGTATGTTCTTTGAGAAATTTTTTCAATGATGAAAAATGGAGTTTTATGAAATGTTTGTTTTAGAAAAATAATTCTCAAATACTATTATGTGATGTGGAAAAAAATGATTTAATAATAAATTATGGGTTTTAATGTATTTAAATGGAAAGGGTTTTTTAATTCACAAAAGTGGTTAATGATTTTGAAACCATGGAATATTTTAAAATTGATTGTAATGGGTTTTTGAAATTGTGATTGATTTATAACAAGGCTAATCTTTTTTGAGTGGAAATAGTAATGTTTTATTAATGGTGAAATCTTATGTGTTTTAAAATTGGTAATGTTTTGATTGAAATGGATTGTGGATTTGTTTTTAAGATTATTTGCTCTTTTTGAGTGTTCTTTAAATCCTGAGTTGATATACTTGTGTTTTCTGATGTTTGGAAATGTCTCCCAAAAATTGCTTCAAGAAAGATTGAATATTGGTCTAACAGTCCGTTCCTTTGGTTAGTTCTTCTAGTTTTATATAATTGTAATCCCTTATCAATGACTCTACCCAAAATACATATTAAGTGGTGGAGCCAAAAACTTTCCGGCCTTTGAAACCCATCCTTAAATTTCTATATTTTTGTCTAAGTTCTTAGAAACATGAACAAGGTTCTCTTAAGGTAGTAAAGTGACTTGAAAAAGTTGAGGATATTTTTTTATTATCTTAAGACTCCCAATACTCTTAAGGTTAATTCTATTCACTCTTTATTTGAGTTTCCTAGTCAAAAGTGGTGGAAAGTTGTGATTATCCCTTGTCAATATGTATTAATGTCCTGGGAATTATTTATGTCAATATTTATTTGATCATAGTATCCCGAGGAAGTGAAGAATGAGAATATTTATGAGCTCTTGTGTTTAATTCAATATTATCTATTAGTTTTGAAGTATTTTAATATTTTCTCATGTTTGGTATGTTTTATACATGGTCTTGTTTGTATTGAATTGAGTAAGGTTGTATTTTTTAGAAAAGGTGTTCACCTAAATCTTGTAACTACAATGCCTATGGATGGGCTAATATCTTATCTATAGATGATTTAAAGGGTATTTTTAGCTAAAATGGAAATAAAAATAGAACATGAATAGCTAAATGAAACATTTCCAATTAAGGATGTTTTGTCTCATTGGGAAAAGAAGATCCATATAGTGTATTTTCAGTGTGGATAAACTGGTTTTCCCAAGAGGTTGTGTTCAAAATCTATAAATGTTTGTAGATGATGTTGTAGTTGAGGTCACCTTGATAGGTTTTGTATGTTGTTATACTAAAAATAGAAATTTGGTTTGAAATATCATCTCTTGGCTGTGGGTAAGTATATTCCTCATGATAATAGGGCTCCAGCCATAGGCCTTGGAGTGAAGATTTTCAAAAAGTGGAGGATCTTTTGGTTGTCAGGTTTTAGATTCTATTTGTGAATGGTAAATGTTGATAGAGCATTTTGTTTCTGACATGGAAGCATAAAATGTTTGATTTTTTTACTTTGTGTGGATTGTCTATTTTTAGAAACATTTTTTTGGGATCTTTGTGATGGTATCCTATAGAACATGGTTTGTGTCAGTTTTGGATTACTGATGTAATAGTGGTTTCGTTTTCTTGATATATTGATTATCGTTTCTTGTGTACTCATATTTTGACTTGGTGGTTAGAGATATATTTTGATATGCCAAATAATCTCCCTAGTGAGAGTGTAGTGGCCTTCTATGCACTGACCTGGATGTTTTATCTCTTTCTATTTGGACTAGGATAGACCTTTGGAATCTAATAAGGTAACTAGGATGATGCAGACTTTTGGTAGACCAAGAACCTAATATTGCTAGCATTTTTTTGATGAGCTCATTGCAGTATGAGACTCAGTTTTGAAAAATCTTTTGTTTCTATTGAGTACTTAACAATGGTATAAATAATTTTTAGTTATTTTAATTTATTATGGATGCTTTATCTTAGATGTTTCTCCTTAGATAACAATTTAAGTATCTTATTTTGGTATAAGGGATGTAATATTCTTATGTAACACCATTTTGGACAGTCTTTAAATGGGGGGGGGAGACCTATGCTAGGTCTCCAGTATTTAGATGATTTGGAGACGTGTGATGATGTTGGTGTGCTAATAATGTATTTTTTTTTGTGTTGTTAGACTTTTGGTGATTCTCACTTGTGGACCATGGACCGCTGACCACACAAGATAAGTATGGAAGTTCTTTTTGTGTTATCATATTCTATATTTTAGAATGAAAGGTTTTAGGGGTTATGAAGTTCTATGGTGGGATGGTTGTAACATACCATTACTTTTATTTATATTTTTTGACCTGCTGATTTGAACATGCAATTATTGGATCTCTTTGTTGGATACTTTCGGTATCTTACCGGACCTTTTTTTGAAGGTTTTGGGGCTTTTAATGGGTTTCACATGATTAGACAAAGTTTACAACCTAGGTTTCATGGTTTTCCCATGGTTAAACTAATTTTATAACCTTCTTCATGATTTTTACGTGGTTTTTTCATGGTTAAAATATGTGTGCATTCTGGTCACATGGTTTTCACATGGTTAAACTAAGTGTATAGCCTAAGTGTGCAACATTGCATGTTTAAGGAGAACGATTAGTACTAATCATGAGAATTGGCCCAAGAAACCATGAGAATGGTAATTAAAGCTATAGAATTTATTATTAAAGTCCCAAAACCATATAATCATCCCCAAACTCCTTAAACTTGGTCATAATCTAATCCTTAGGCTTTTTGGATCCCTACATAGTCCTTTTGGCTCACCAAAATTCATCTCTTAGTGGGATGAAGTGCTAATTCAATTGGATATATTCACTTTCAGTGAGTATTTATCTTCTTGATCTTGATCTCCCTTCTTATCCAAATTTCTTCTTCTTAAAGGTTGTGAAAGAATTTCATTTTTTTGGATCCTGATTGATTGATATGGAATTATATATAGAGGATCTTCTATATCTTCTTTCAAGATATATCTTCTTAGATCCAGTGATCTCCATTGGAGGTGACCCATCTTATATTTTTTTTTTGTGGTTGGATTCCTTAATTTCTATTTAGTTGTTTCTATGATTTCCCTTCATTTTGTGATTCATTGTTTCTTGATAAATTCATGGATGTGTGTTTCTTGATTTCTAACACATTTTCTATGATTTTTGTTCATTTAATTCTTCATAAAGGCTCCTTTTACCCCATCATATTTTAATTTAATATTCCCTAAACTAAATGGCTATGAATTTGACTTCTCTCACCTTTTTGTGAATTTATAAATGCCATGTTTTTTTGGATTTATTTTAAAAGACCTTTTAATGGGTGTTTTGGATAAATTGATGGCTTTGGCCCGAGTTTTGATTTATTAACTGAAATTCAATGATTTGAATTAAATGAATTGATGTTTTAAAAATAGTTTTAAATGCTTGAATTTATAAAATTACTGAGAAACTCCTTTAAATGATTTTACCCTTTTTTAGAATTGGTGTTATTGGGTTATTTGAAATAAATGAATTATCTTCATAAAAAGAGGGTTTGAACTTATGTTTTTAAATGAATTCAATTATTTTTAGAATTATAATACCCATTTTGAATGATTTAATATTTATTTGAAATAAATTTTTATTTTAATTACCCATTTTTCGCTTTAAAAATGAATTATAAAGGGAACGAGTATTTTTACCCTTTTGAATATAAAATTGTATAAAAGGTTTTGAATTGAAATTGGTGATTCCTAATGTGATGATTGAAGCTTCATGATAATTCTCCCATTTTATAATCCCTTAATTGTAACATGTTTGATTCTTGTACTTCTCATTGTTGTGAGGGTTTAAAAGGGATTAAATACTTTGAGAGAGTTTGGGGGTGAGAGTGAGATGTTGACGATAAGGATCCCATGATCCTCATAACTTGTTTATTTCACCCATTATTTTGACTAGTCATGGGAACATGTATAATTAGATGAGATGACCTAGATATATGATGAAATAGAAGACTCAAAAGCATCTTGTGGATCTATAAAAAACATGAAGTGTTCATGCTATGAACTTGTGCCCAGGAAAGTGGGTGTTCACAGAATTGGTTTACTTTAGACATGTGAGACTAGATATAATATTGACAATTGGTCTTGTGGTAATTTGATTAGCTATTTTGAGTTGGAATCACTATCATACCTAGGTTGTTCCCATGACATCCATATATTTGATCTCAATACATCATATGTCTACAAATACTATTTGTCATCAGAGTTGCCTTGCCTACTTTATTTATTGTTATTATGCATGGTGACTCTATTTTATTGACACTTTTAAATATTTCCATATTAGGTCCATATTATCATATTTTATTTATTATATGACTTTATCTTGTGAAATGGTATGTTTTATAGTTTTAGTTTTATAAATGATTTTTGAATTCTTACAACTCTATTTTTAAACTAATCCTAAAAATATATTCTATCTACTCTTAATTTAGAGTTTTGGATTTACCTTGTAAATTAACTGCATAAAATCATTGATAGAATCCTACTGGGTTCTTTAGCTCACACCCTGCTTGTACCTTTTGGTATTTTCTGTAATTTAATATCTTATAACATGTTTTTGTGCTATGATATTCCTTTGTGGGTTCGTGCTTGGGTGACTTGGGGATGGTGAATTGGTACATGGTTTGTGTTCATGGACTACCACTAGGCAGGTTTTAGTTATTATGTTCCATGTTCAGTTTTCTTAGTTTCTCTTTGTACTATGATATATATATATATATATATTTATTGAAATATATCTGATTATGTTTCCACATTGTACTCTATTATTGTAATCTTTTGAGGGTGAAATCATTGCTAATAGTTATTTTTTGATGTCCAGGTGCTTATTATTGACCCGTTGAGATTGGGAATGCTCTTTAGTTTAGTGGAGAATTGTCTTGTGTACTGGTTTAGATGGTATTCTGGGTAGGTTAGTTACAATATAGTAAATGTAAGATCGTCATATGCTTGAAAAATTCATTTCTTGAAAATCCATTTTCAAAATGATTTCTCGGTTTATCTTTAAATTTAAAATTTCAACTTATTTGAATTTAATTGGGTGAAATAGACTCTATATTTTTAATCATAATAATTATTATTATGTAATAATTTGAACTTAATTTTTTGTTATAATGAAAAGTAAAAATATAAAAAATCAAATAACATTGTTGAGGTTAAAATGAGTTTATTGAGGGGTTAAACTATATAAAAAAGGGTTAAAATAACCAAAATAATTGTTTAATTTCTATTTTATGGATATATTTTGGCTTTATATCTTGTAGGGATTAATAATGTTAAATTTTTAAGCCTTATGTCATGTGAAATATGTGGGTATGATTTATTCTTTTCAAAAATTACAAGTGTGTCCTCCTCAATTAAAAAAGTTCACTACCTCCTATGAATTGATCACACATATCAAGACATTTAAATTGACTAAAACCTAAAAACATATATCCCCAAAATATTTAGACACATTCTATAAGTGATAGTTTTTCAAAAAAACCAACCTAATTGTCCCTAAGAACAGATCCAAAGGATGTTTCTCAAAGAGACGATAATTGTCTCATCGAAACACTTTCTTTATATTTATTCTTTTAAAAAAATCAAATATGTATTAAATAATAAAATAAAATAACACCATTATCTCATATATACTTATATTTTATTATGTTTATGTAATAATATTTATCCATCATCTTCTTCATAAAATGGGAAACAAAGCCATCACTCATGTGTACGATTGATTATTGCCTCGCGAACCGAGGTAATTTGTTTTCCATCACCGACAGATATGGATAGTAATAATGACAGAAATAATGAATTTATATGATACATATGGAATTATATGAGTTATATAAAAATAATTTACCAACTAGTTCCTTACCATTTCACCTATTAAGAGAATGATATCGTCACTCTTGTGCACCAACGACATACCGTCTCCATGAAGCGATGTGATTCATTTTTCATGTTGAAGTTTTAATAAAGGTTCTAAAAAATGTATCTAACAAGTAAATTTGATATATTTAATCGTAATATCCTTATTTATATGATGAATCCATATCTCATTCACAATAATCAAAACTTTTATGAAAAAATAGTAAAGAGAAAACAAGGCAATTAACGCCTTAAACAATGAAAACAATGAAATATTATTAACAAACAGGTGGTAGAATTTTACAAGAGCATCATATATGATATTATAAATTTTAAAATGGTATTTTCATAAATTAATAACAAGTTTCAAAACATTATACATGAAGTTAAATCATGTTTAACCAAATGGAAGTGTGAGGTATTGGATTTCTTCTTAATTTCCATTCCATTGCGACATATTTCTTAATCAGAACCTATTCACTTTTATGTTGTGTATATAATACCCCTTTGATGTATATAACATTAATAATTATTTATTCAGGATGTTTAATGTTTCAATTCAATTTTAATATTTAAAATAGTAATAATTTAAAATCTATCAAAGAGGTTAGAAATTATTTTACAATCTCGCTTTTTTGAGAGTTCTTTTACTTTCTTTGAACGAATCATATAATTTATCCTTAATATGATACAACCATTTTTTATCTTATGTATATTTAATGATATTAAATTTTTTATTCCATATTTTCTTCTATTTGGTAACTGGATCAATATAATAAAATTTTAAAATAAAAAAAATTATTTCACTTTAAATCGGATTTATTTTTCTTTCATACAAATATTTTCCAAATTTTCATTACAAAATTACTTTAATTTAAAAAAATAATTTATTAATTATATATTAATATATCCTTAAATTTTAAAAAGGGTTTTAAAGGAATATTTAAACTATTTTTTAAAATATATTTATTGTTTTTTTCTGAAAAAAAAGTCAAGAAGAATATTTTTTAACGTATATGTTGCTAACAAACATCCCCATCGCTATAACCATTTTAAAAAATTTATCTTATTCTAAATGTTTTCAATGGTTTTTAAAATAAAAATATTTTATGAAAAAATGTTTTAATTTTTCAATTCTTTTCAATTTATTCTTCCAAAGTTTTTGATTTTGTTATAAAAACCTATATTTCCGATGAGATGATGATCACCCCTCATTTCTTGATTAATTTTATGATTGTTAATTTGCCTTTGAAGATAATCTATTTTTTTGTGATAATTTTTTATTTATCACTAAACTTCTCTTAAATATCCATATTCCTTGTATCATAGATATGATTATTCTGTAAATCATATATCATTTGTACGTATAGTGATTACTTTGAAAGTTATGTGACTTACAAGGTAAATATTGATAAATTTGTATGATTTAATCAATACAGATACTTGTTGATAAAGAATATTAATCATGAATTAAATCAATTATTTGGTTTATGAGGAATTGTTTGGTCATGTAGTGATGGGTGGAGATATAATTATATAGCCCCTCAATGAAAGAGTAGGTCTCATGAGAAAAATAAGTTGGCCAAATTAAATGAGTTTTTACCGATAGTTCTAAATTATACTCTATAAGGTATTCATAGTAGAGATATCATGATTATTGAGATCATGAAATCCAATGTTAATCATTTCATTCATTTTGAATTCAGTTTTTATTATTCATGTGATTATTTCATGATATTATCCAGGGATGATTTTTTCTCAATTTATTGATTAAATTGAATACGTGTTTAGTTAATTACCATTCCATTTTGATTATTACTTATCCAAATATGATAGTCAAGTTATTTGTTAAATGGAATGTGTGTTTAGTTATTTATTTTTCCATATTGATTATGCGTTATCGATTCATGATATCTTCTATTTTATGTAACCCTTTATGAGCCTTTCAGCTCTCCTTTATTTTGTTTCCTTTAGAAAATATATAAAGAAGAAATAATTTAATGGGTTCAAGGAAATTGAGTGTTTTCCATTACTATGTTTTATATTATAGTCCCATTGTAAAATGTGCTTCATGTGTTTGTTTGGTTGTCTAAAACTGATAAATGAATATTTTCTTTGAGATTTTAACCCATATATCCATGCCATTGTAAATAAGTAGACACCAGATCTAGGTTACTAGTATAGAGACCTATTTTTTTTCCTTTCTATACTTTAGAATATTTCTATGTATATTTCTAGAGCTAGGTTCTCAAACAACATGTGATTTTGAGGGCAATTTTTCCCAAAATTAATTTTATAAAAATATTAAGTATATTTTATACAATTAACGCGAAGGAAAAAATATATATCTCAAATGGTAACTCGAAATATAAATATGAGGACATAATTGTGTCCAGATCATGGCATTTACCCTTGGAGGGACATCACATTTGTTGGTGCATACATTCTATAGAAAATGTTATTGGGGACATAACTGTAAATAGAATAATTAAATAAAATTATTCTATTTGTAAATTAGTTTGGATAAATTCTTAATGGGGACATAGATTGGAAATCTAAGACCCACTTTGAGTTCATAGTGCGATTTTTACCCTTGGAGCGACCTCATGTGAGAGGGCACATGAAGTTCAGATTCTGCGACTGTTGGTGGGAGACCTCCTAAAATCTACAAATAGGTGTTTATGGTTTTGAGATAGGGTTTGGATAATTTCTCCCATCACTGGAGGTAAAATTTTCCCTCTTATTCAATTATAAAACCGATATTAGATCTTTGGAAGATTGCAACGACGCTGCGGATCCTAGTAGATCAGAGTATGAAAAATCCAATGGATCAAAAAAAATCTATCTAGGATTCTTCTTTTGGATTATGCATCCCCAATTGAAGTTCTAAGTTTCCAAAATTGTTTATTTATAATTTTTTTATACTTTGGAATATCTTGTTGATAGCCTTACTAACACATCCATCGACTGATCGATTTTTGGATCCCTCATTATTCGTTTTGTTCACCAATTCTTCATGTTCTATATCATTAAACTTTTCGACACATTGAAATGACATCTAAACGTTTAGAAGATCATAGATCTGTGTAATTATTGATACAAGGAGTATAGATCTATTACTCTATCATGTTTTGAGAATCTAAGGAGGTGCTATGGTCTAGGGAAGTATGAACCTACCTTTCAATATATTGAAATATCAACGAACCATTGAGAAAATCACGAGTTTGCGTAGATTAGGACTAATGGTTTTCTAGATTTGGTATCATTTCCAGTTTTTGGGAACTAGAGGAGCCATGATGGTTCGCATAATGGACAAAAAGAATGTGATGGTTGGCTGTGGTGGATGTGGGAGCCAGGGGGTCCTGGTGGTGCATGGTGTGCGATGTGCTGAGGTGGCTGATATAGGCTGAAATGTGTAGGATGGGACAGGCCAGAGCGGATCAGTTTGGGATAGAGAAGGCTGGGCCGTGGTAGGCTGGAGTGAGGCGAATCATTAGGCGACGACTTTAAACCTCAGTAACTCCTAAATAGAGTATGAATTTGACGTGCCATCTATGGCGACATGATCATACTTTCAAGAAGGACCTTTTGATACAAGTTTGGGAATTTATGGTTTCTGGTTCATGTCTTGGTTTCACAAAATCCCAATGTATGATAATAATAATATAATTATAATTATTGAGTAATTTTGTATCAGACATAACCTCTAATTATGAAATCCATCTGAAAAACCTTCACTGTCATTTTAATCTTGTATTTTTGGTAGATGTTTAAAGAACAATTTTATGTGTTTATATTGAAATTGATGTGTGGCCCCATGAAGCCCAGTTTGGGCGTGTTGTGGTGAAATGTGACTTTTTCCCTTGGTATCCATTTTTTACAAATGAATAGTTAAGCCCGTATGTTTTCCAAGAGAATATCAATGGTGTGATCCATATATCTTATTTTGGGATCGAGAAATGGGCCCTACGAGGCTCTATTTTTACACAACATTGTGAAATG
The DNA here is from genome assembly GCA_963277665.1 of Viscum album. Classification (NCBI taxonomy): domain Eukaryota; kingdom Viridiplantae; phylum Streptophyta; class Magnoliopsida; order Santalales; family Viscaceae; genus Viscum; species Viscum album. Next base: position 389,005,075 of record OY728146.1, read on the forward strand.
TTGTTTCTTTACCGAGTTTCCAATTCGGATGAATGTATAGTATAAATTTTGGGCTTTTCCACAAGGACGACATTGGTGTGAAATTTTTGGTTATCTGGGGCCATTTAGAGATGCATGTCAATAGAATTATGTTTTCAACCTTCAGATCAGTAATGAGATTCATGTGATCGTCAGCCTTTTGGCCAAATATGCCATGTACTCTGGGATTCCACTAGCATACCTAGGGGTACTTGTATACAGTTTAATACCTGAGTATGTCTAGGAACATAGCTAGATGACAAGGCAAGGTCATATCATGTGGGACCAATACACGCTGTGTGCCATACTTTAGGTCTTATACCTATCATATCTTCTTTATTTGGACTCAGATTTTGGCCCCTGAGTAGACTATCCTGAGTATTTTTTCATGTAGAACATGATGGTTCCATATTTAGTGTATTTGGAGATATTATGTGATATTTTTTAGGCATTATTAATATCCAATCCAACACTCTATGATGAATTTGATCAGGCAGAATCATCACATGCCTTTTCTGGGTGATGATCGCTCTAACATAATAGGTTTTGGATCCCTAAGGAGTAGAGTGTTGACCCCCCATCAGCATGGGCACATTTCCTCTACAACTAAATCTAGGTGTGGATCCCCCAGATGAACTAGGAAATAGATCCCTGATGAACAGAGTGTTGATTCCTCATCGGCCTGGGTGCATCTCCTCTACTACTACTTCTGGGTGTTGATCCCCCAGATGTAATAGGGCGCGGATCCCTGATGACCCAAGTGTCGACCCCCATCAACACGGGTGCATGTCCTTAGTATATACTTTATGGGAAGTAACCTATAGGGTATGACCTTCAGTGGGGATGGTCAGTGAGTCCCCTTCAAATTTTGGGTGTCGATACACTTGACATACTGGGGCATAGATCCCTGATGAATAAAGCATCACACTCTAGTTGGGCTAAGCATTGGTCCTCAATGACACTAGAGTGGAACCCTCTAGATGGGATGGGCACGGTTCCTCGATGACACTAGAGTGGAACCCTCAAGTTGGGTTGAGCATGGGTCTTCAATGACACTTGATAGGAGCACTATAGCTAGGCTATGCATGAGTCCTTAGCATTGAGAGACAACCTCTTAACTATGATAACTATTTCTGAGACATGGTTTGACATACCTTTAGACTCACAAGAATGAGGGAAAATTTTCCCAACAAGATGTATCCTTATGATGTGACCTAAAACCATGAGGGAAAGTCATATCCACCCAAAATAGATAGTATCAAGGTGTGGTGATTGAGTCCCTTTGATTTGTGTGTTTAGGTAAGACTTTAGGGATGCATGGCATCATTGGTGGATACTTCTGGAATTTTTTTGCGACTCTTTTTCTAGGAGGATCTATGATATGGATATCCCATTACTGTCTCATTTGGGATTCTGTGACTGATCATATATATATATATATATATATATATCTTGTTTCAGTACCCACTCCTTGGGTTTTGGTTACTCTCCTTCCAGGAGAGGTAAAGACACACTGGGTATCCCATATTATTTTCGTATCTAGCTTCTCATGGTTGGATGAGTCCAATATCCTATTATAGTTAGCAAAGTATCGATGATAAGTTCATATTCTCCCCATTCTGGGATCCTTGTTTTCGGATGAGCTTACTTTTACTCTCTTGTTGGGTTGAGTTGTACTCTTTTACCGTACCTTTTTTTATCTACGATTTTACTCTTCTGTGTATCTCTTACCACTCCACCTTCACCATTTGTTGGGAATCCTACTAAGTATTTTTATACTCACCCCTTCATGGGATTTAGCTTTATGTGTCGTGCCTTATGCATATGATATACATGTCGATCATGACTATAGAGGAGCTTAGGGATATGGAGTTCTTGGAAAACGTACGATAGTCATTGCTTGGGATCCAAGATTCGAGATATCTTAGCTATTTTATTTTTCAAGTTTTTGTCATGTTGGGACACTTTTCTGGTTGGAAATGTATTTTTCCATTTTCCTTTCCGTTTACTTTACTGTACTTGTACTGTTTTATCGGTCCATGCATGCTTGGTTTATTTATAGCAGTGTTGCATCTATTTTTAATTTCCCATCTTCACTTTTTCATTGATATGGATGTGTGCGTGTGTATAGGTACTTAGGAAAAGGAATACCCAACTTTTTTGTGGATTCAATGCCTGTCTCCACCCCAAGACTATGGAGGCAAGCATGGGTTAGTTGCAACTTGAGCCCCAACATGGGTCAGGTCGTGAAATATTGGTATCAAAGTTGGTTAGACCCATACAGATTAGACATAACCATTCAGGACAAAGAGTCTAGCGATGGTCAGATTATTGACATAACCATTCACCAGGGCCCTGATTACCCGTTTGTCGACTCAAAATGCAGAGACATTTTTTTGCTAGGATCAAAGGTACATGAAACGTATATGATTGAGTCTTTGACTATAATTCTTGAGTCTTCTCCCCATTTTAGTTGTTAATATATATATATATATGATTATTTTAATTCCATACTCCATAATAACATTCAGGATGCCTCCACAACGAAATCCATTCAGGATACTAGCTCATGTTCACGATGAAGGCCCTATGAGTGATGAGGAATCAGTTCAGGGTCCATAATATGATCCCCTTCATCTAGGTGGGTTGGAAACAACACCTCCAATGAGGTTATGTGGTGATATATATCCTTCGGTATTGGAGTTTTGGATGGAGTTGGTGGTCCACATCTTCAGGCTTGTTCAGACCCATACAGATTAGACAGTGGCTTTGGAAGCAAGGTGTTTTGATAGAACAACTGGACATTGGTGGAGCTTGATTAATCAGATACATGATAAGTCAAAACTCTCATGGGATGACTTCTATTAGTTGTTCCATGAGGAGCACTACCCCTCCTACTTATTCTCTGTTTGGATTCAAGAGCTTCCAGAGCTTCATCTAGGAGGGATGAAGGTGGATGAGTAATCGGCTAGGTTCATAGACATGAATCGTTAGTATCTAGACATGGTTTGTGATGGATAATTTTTATAATAGAATTTTGAGTTGATAATCCACAAAGAGATCCATGTTAGAATAGTGTCCTTGTTCATCCCTACCTATGCTGTGGTGTTGGTGTGGGTACGAGTGATAGATAACTTTCTTTCAAATAGATGCAAGATAACTGGGACTAGCAGTGGAAGCTACAGAGATGATATGTCTATGGAAACTAGAAGATTATATTTTAGAGGGTCTCAGTGTAAAAGGCATCCCCATGATAAAAAAAATGCACATGGTCAGGGACAACATAGAGAAATGGGAGAGATCGGGGAGGGTTGTTGCAATTCTTGTGATGGGTGAGGTTACATGGCATGTCACTACTTGAAAAAACACACTGAGCATTCCAGGAAGGTAATAGATAGACCATCATAGTAGAAAAAGTTCATTGATTAGGGATACCCCAGGTGATGATACTTTAGTCCCTAGGGAGGGGGTGCTTGAAGAGGAGCAGGATGATCTGTGGGTGGTGGACGATGTTATGAGGTCCTTCCACCACTACCAATGGGCGGCCCACATCAGGCTCGGGGAACTAGCAGATGAGGACACAAACAGATGAAAAATTTGGGTGTCTACAATCCGAAAAATCATGATATGATAATGGGTACAACCTATATCTTTTCTAATTTTTTTTTCAGTAGAACTTGTTAGACACTATGTGTGGTACTCTTCCCTCACTGCTTCTTACATGAGGTTTTACCAGGGTGACACAGGGCGTCAGAGTTACCCTGTGTCCGTATTGTTCAATGTACCCCATAATGCACAAGGAATAGGGGTCCTTCCCCCAATGAGATGAAGTTTTGTGATATGAGAAAAACCATGATGGTGAGCCTATGCCGCCCAAAGCGTATAGTATTGAGTTATGGTGGATGAGTCCCTCTGAATTGTTCATTTTATGGTTTGGTTATGTAGTGGAGTGTAGGATTAGGTCCTGGCATTACCAGGGGAGTTTTTTTCTATTTGACCTCCTTTTTCTTGGGATACCGCTAGTGGGTGTGGCAGAGTGTCGGGTTTGGGGTTACTGTCCTTCCATGAGAGGTGAAGACACATGAGATATGTAACGACTCAAACTTTCATTAATGGAAATCCCTCTAGATCTAATTAAATGTATATTTATATAAAATGTTTATATAAAATGTCAAATTATTTGTTTTTATGTTATTAATTATGACCGTTGCTAATATATACATTGAACAGTGATAACATGATTAGTATAAATATAGGGCTTTAACAAATCCAATTTAGTCAGACAAAGGAAGCGATGGCCTCATCCAGTAGACGTGCCCCATACGAAGTCCATTTGTCAGAGCTCGGAAATGAGGTGGCGTCATTGGGCTTTGTTCATGACCAAGACCAATATGATCTTGAATATGTTAAGCTCGAGCAGTACTTCCTACGAGAGAAGTTAAATTTTATAGAGATTACCACCTGAGCAATGTTATCCGAGCCACCCCAAGAGTCTATCACCATCGCACACCTTACTCTTCGGTCTTATGCAGGTGTTATAAGGGGTTATGTAACAAGACCTTATCACTATGGTTATTTACATTATTTTTGTATATAATAATGAGTATACTTTCATCTTATTATTGTTACCTTGTAAATAGTTTTTAATGATCAAATAGTATTTTTAGTTAACGTTCAACTAAGAAATATATTTTGATGAATTATTGGATTTTTAAATTCAATAATATTTTAATAAGTTTTTATTTTTATTATTAAATTAATTTTTATTAAATATAAATGATCATATAATTTTATGAATGTGATTGAAATTTTTATTAAGGTTTGAAATCCATTTGTCTCAAAACCTGTAAGTTATCGATAAATATATTTTTTTTTCTTAAAAGTGAAAATTAACATATTTAGAAAATTATTTAGATAAAATAAATATTATTTCTGGAATTAATATGTCAAAATTATCCAATGGTGAATTTTTCATAATTTTCTGAGACAGTCAAATTTTTGGGTAAAAATTAAATACCATTTAAATATATAATGTGTTTTATGACATCATAATGACCCAATAGTGATGTAAAAAAAATACTATAAGCTTTATGTTCGGCCAATATATATTGTACCATTAAAATAATGTGGTTTTGGGTTTGTTTGACTTATTTTAAAAAGCATTAATGGACCCTTCAAGACTTATTAAACATCTTGTCCTTTTAAATTGTTTTCATTGGGAGTGTGACTCACCTACACATAAGAAACCCCATTATTTAAATAATTTAGGACTTTTGCCTTGTAAAATATTTTTTTCCAATTACCTTTTCCAAAAACCATGGTCAAAAACGATGGGATGGTTTTGGGTTTGGATTAGTTTAATGTGAGTTGTCCCAAACCTAAATAATAAAGAATTCCATCACCTTTCCTATATAAACCCACCCAAGATCCCACTTCCTCCTTCTTCAAATCCTTTGGAGTTTGTCTAAAATTTTCCATACTCTCTCTATAATACTCCCAAGGTACCCCAAGATCCCAATAAGCCTCTCTCAAGCCTCTCTCAAGCCTTTGGAAGCACACTTCCATGTAAGAGTTTTTCTTCTTTTCTCATTTTTGTCCAATATTCTTTAAATTGTTATGCACTTTTAATTTCAATTATAAATGTTGGGGTATGGTTTCACACCTCCACCATACTTTTCTCTTTATGTTTGAATGATTTGAGACTCATTTATCTCTCATTAAATTCCTCCCATGTACACCCGTTACTATGTTGAAATTCTGAAAGGAATTCCTCTCTCCTCTTTTACATTCATGCAATTATTGTGTATCCTGACTCTAAATTCTATTACAATTGTTGGGAAATGTATCTATATGACCCCCTTACTTTCAATTTCATGAAATATTATGAGAAATCCCTTTCTCTCTCATCAAACATTTTTATGAATTCTTACGTCACGCCGTTACGCTGCCGAAATTGCACCGTTCTTCCAAGCCAAAGTCATTGTGTATTGAATACCATACCCATTTCTCTATCCAGGGTATTAACCTTTATACACATTTACTTATTGTTTAAATAGTTTTATGTATTTATTCCACATTAAATTATCTTGGAATAAATGATAATGTTTTTGAATCCATGTTATATGATCCATGTGGAACACTTATGCATGAAATGAAATGTTTAAGAAGGGTGCGACTTTATAGAGCTCCAATGCATTGGGTAAAGTATAGTATCATGATACGTCATGTAAAATGGGAGTTTACTCATGCTAATTCAAGTGCAATGATGTTTTACTCATGATTCATGTGCAATTAGGATTTACTCATGCTCCATGTGCAATGAGCCTTGGCTCATGCTAATTCCATGTTAAGTGTTATTGCCACATTTCCTTGTTATGATTATAATGATTTATCATGGATCTATGTTTATTCTTATATTGTGCTCTAATTATATTCCTATTGTCAAAAATTTATTGTATTCCTCTTGTTACTCCATGTTTATTCCATTACTGGGCTTTATAGCTCACCCTTTTCTTATGCATGTCCTCAGGTTATCCCATGAAATGCTAAGTACGAGGGAATGTAGTGGTCATGTAAAGTATGTTTTCAATAAAGATATTGTATTCCATGTTTTAAGTATTTATGTAATTATCCTAAGACCTAAAGTCACTATACCTCTTTATCTTATATGTTGTATCAAGTGAATTTAATGTAATAAATTATGTTTAATTGTGTAATAAATGATCAGGGTTGTCATAGTTGGTATTAGAGGATAGGTATAGTTTTTTTTGGGATTAGGATTAGAAAACCCTAGTTAAGCCTTAGGGACAAGACTAAGTATAATAAAAAAATCCCTAAGTTTTGGTGAGTATTGAGTATGTGGTTTATCAAGAAAATACATCCCTATCTGGATATGAGCAGGTAGAGGCGGATCTGGTACAGATGTATCCTAGGGGTAAAACCCGAAAACTTCGCTTTGAGCTAAACTCGAACAAGAACTAGCGAACGACAACATTCCTTGCTTCACTCTTAGTTACAACACTCCTGGGGGATATGCTTTGGTAAATTCACAATCTTAGTATGAACCATTATTATGGGACAAAAAATTCCCTAATTATATATGTTAGAAAGTAGATCATGGATAACATAAATTGAATCCAATAGATTCATATGTTTAGAAAATAAAAGTTATTTATAAGTCATCAGTTTTTCCCTTGTATTACCCTTTATGTGTTACCCCTAACTTTCGTTTTATTCCAGCCAATGGCCGATAATAGGAGGACTCGTGGTAACAACCGATGTGAAGATCAATGTAATGATTGTACTAATGAGATTCCCTATCCAATGGGATCGGGAATCGTGAACTTTGTCACAATTATCTCTTAGATAACTTAAGATTTGAATAGAAACATGGGTCAAGAGTCAAACCCTCTAAGAAAGAACAAGTCTCTATCGAGAGATTCATGAGACAAAGGCCTCCTACTTTTAATGGATCAACTGATCCCTCAATTGCTGAACAATAAATCAACTCCATTGAAAATATCTTCTCCATCCTTCAATGTTCTAAATAAGAGAAGGTTATCCTGGCTTCTTATCGTATGGAGGGTGAAGCTGATCAATGGTGGACGTTGATAAAAAATTCGAAGCCTGAGGAGGATATTGAGGCGTTGGAATGGAAGGATTTCTGAAATATGTTTTTCGATAAATATTTTCTATGCACCCTTCAGATTAAGGTGGAAAGGGACATCCTTGCCCTACAACAAAAAGATAAAGAATCTGTTAGAGAATATGAGGCAAAATTCACAAGGCTTGCATGATACGCTTCCAGGTTTTTCTTTGCCCATGAATACAAGGTTGACCGCTTCTTTGGTGGGATGAAACCTAGCCTGTGGAAAGCGTTGGAAATCCACGACTTCGACAGCTATGAGGAAATTGTCCGATGTGCCCTCAAGGTTGAAATAGAGACCAGAGAATCTCAGGGGTATCATGGGGATAAGAAGCATAAGGTGGACTTCAATGATGGTAGTCCGATTGATAAATCCAACGGTGCTAAGAAGATCCGACACCCCACATGCCAAAGGTGCGGAAAGAAGCACCCTGGAAATTTCCTGAAGGGGACGAGGAAATGATTTAGGTGTGGAAGAGAAGGGCATCTAGCTATTAATTGTCATCAAGAAAGACCATTGGATGCGACAAAGGAGAGGAATGCTCCGTTCGAACCTCAACGCGTGGTTCATTGCTACAATTGCAAAGAACTAGGGCATATTGCAAATCAGTTCCCTAATCCAAGGGTTTTGGGAGGAAACCACCCATATCCAAGGTAGGAAGGGCGAGGTTTTTCCATCACTACTGCTGAAGTGAACCCCGAAAGAAAGTGGTGATAGGTACGCTAGTTATTCATTAAATAATAGCAAACATAATTTTTGATTCAAGTTTTTGCATTCTTTTATATCTTGAATGTTTAGTAGAACAATCCCAACCCCACCACAAATCATGGAAGTGAAGAAGTCAGTGAGTATGGAAAACGGGGAAATCATTGCATCCCATGAATATAACTCATCCCCCATCATAATCTGTGGATTAAACTTCTCAGAGAACCTCGTCATACTCCCTATGGTATAATTTGATGCAATTATTAGCATGGATTTTCTTTATTTATATATATCCAACATAAATTTCCATGAAAGGGAAATCACTCTCCATTTGGAGAATCAACCCCCTGATTATTTACAAGTCAAAGGAGGAAGACAAATACTCTTTAGCTCCATCGTCTCAAGGGTGGATATTACTGCCCTATGAGGACATGTATCTGGCTCAGATGATTGATTCTAAGGAGGCATCCATCCTAGACTACATGCCTATTGCGAGGGAATTCGCTGAAGTGTTTCCTGAGGAATTGTCTGGACATCCTCCTAGAAGAGATGTTGAATTCTCAATTGATATTATACCTAGGTAATTGAAAATATCCCGTACTCCATATTAAATGGTTATTGTGGAGCATGAGGAGCTAAATAAATTACTATAGGAGAATCTGGATAAATGGTTTATACGCTCAAGTGCTTCACCATGGGGTGCACCATTCCTCTTCGTCAAGAAGAAGGATGGATCAATGCACCTTTTCATCGATTATCATGAGCTCAACAAAATAACGATAAAGAACAAGTATCCTCTCCCATGAATTTATGACTTGTTCGATCATCTGTTTGGATCACAATATTTCTCCAAGGTGGATTTGCGGTCAGGATATTATCAAGTAAGGGTGAATAAGGAATATATCCTCAAAAATACTTTTTTTACAAGATACGGGCACTATGAATTCATAGTAATGTCTTTCAGACTCACTAATGCTCCATAAATCTTCATGTAATTTATGAATAGAGTCTTTAGAGGTTACCTCGAAAAATTTGTGGTAGTCTTTATTGATGATATTCTGATATACTCCAAAACCAAGGAGGATCATGAGGATCATCTAATAACTGTACTAGAGACCTTGTAAAAGGAGAAGCTCTATGCAAAGCACAGAAGGTGTGAGTTCTATTTGAAGGAGGGCACATTCTTGGGCCATATCATCACAAGAAATGGGATATCTATGGATCCCTCCAAAAGATATGCAATTGGGCAGTGGACGAGGCCAACATCGGTAAGGAATATCCGTAGCTTCTTGGTGTTAGATGGATATTATCGACGATTTGTGAGAAATTTCTCAAGATTGTCCAACCCTCTTACCAAGATAACTCAGAAGGGATAAAGTTTTCTTGGAGTTATTAATGTGAAGAAAGATTCAAGGAGTTGAAAAGGAGGCTTATCACTGTGCCCGTGCTTACTTTACCCACAAGTTGAGAACTTTTTTTGGTATTCAGTTATGCTTCGAAGAAGGGTCTGAGATGTGTGTTGATGCAAAATGACAAATTCATTGCCTATGCTTCAAGGCAATTAAAATTTCATTAATAGAACTATCCAACACATGACCTAGAGTTGGATTTGGTGATATTCTCTTTGAAAATTTGGCGACATTATCTCTTTGGGGAGAAGTGTGAAATATATACGGACCAAAAAAGCCACAAGTATATATTCACATAGAAAGAGTTGAACATGAGCCAATGAAGATGGTTAGAGCTGATCAAAGACTACGACTACTCAATCCATTACCACCCTGGGAAAGCAAACAAGGTGGCAAATTCCCTAAGTAGAAAGGACCCATCGATTCTATCATTTTTGAGAATTGAAAAGGATCCAATCTTCTTAGATTTTATGAAGATGGACATGGGAATCATAAATAAGGGAACATCATCAATCCTTTCACAAATTATTGATCAACTGTCACTTTTGTAAAGGTTAAAAGATTCTAAAAAATATGATGTGTGAATTTAGGAAAGAGTGGAAGCTATCGAAAAAGGGAAATCCTCAGAGTTTAATGTTAATGAAGTAGGAATTCTGAGATTTGGGAGAATACTATGTGTTCCATCAAGTCTAGAGCTGAAGAAGGAACTTTTGGAAGATTCACATAGTTAAAATTTCTATATTCACCTAGGTATCACAAAAATGTATTGAGATCTCCAAGAGCATTTTTAGTGGGATAATATGAAGAAGGAGATCGCTGAATAAACATCAAAGATCCTAGTGTGTCAGCAAGTGAATTTAGAGAGGCATAAGTCTAAGGGGATGATGAAACCACGGCCCATACAATAATGGAAATGGGAGAACATCACCATGGACATTGTGACTAGACTCTTGAAGACATCTAAAGGAAACAGTAAAATCTGGGTTGTTGGGAATCATCTTACAAATTCTACACACGTCTTTGCAATTAAGGAGGTTTTGTCACTGGATCAGCTGGCACATATATATATATCAGGGGAGTCGTAAGGCTGCATGGAGTACCACTATCTATTGCGTCCGATCGAGATCCAATATCCACCTCTATGTTTTAGAAGATTCTTCAAGATGCTCTAAATACTGAACTGAACTTTAGTATGGCCTATCATCCTCCAACTGATGGCCAAACCTAGAAGACTATCCAAAGACTTGAGGACATGTTGAGTGCGTGCTCAATGGACTTTAAAGGAGGATGAGATCAAAATCTTTCTCTGGTTGAATTCTCTTATAATAACAGTTTCCACTCGATCATCCAAATGCCACCATATGAATCCCTTTATGGGAAAAGGTGCAGAACACCAGCGTATTGGGATGAGGTTGGTAAGAATAAGCTGATTGGACCAGAAATGGTCTATGAAATGGTGGAGAAGGTGAAAACCATTCAGCACTATATCAAGGCAGACCAGAGTCAACAGAAGAGTTACGTAGATAACCGTTGACGAGACCACGAGTTTAACGTTAGAGACATGGTATTTCTACGCATATCTCCGTGGGAGAAGGTCATGAGGTTTAGAAATCAAGGGAAGTCAAGTCCAAGGTACATCGACCCCTTCGAGATTTTTGATCATGTCGGGGTTGTGTCCTATCGACTAGAACATACACCTACCATGGCCAAGGTACAAGATGTCTTTCCTGTATCCCTATTAAGGAAGTACATACCAGACCCTTCACATGTACTCTCTTTATAGGTGGTACAGTTAGAAGATGATCTTTCTTATGAGAAGAAACCAGTGAAAATCATAGATCATAGAGAACAAGTTCTACAAAATAAGACAATTCCCCTCGTCAAGGTGTTGTGGCGAAACCAAAAGATTGAATAAGTGACATGGGAACCAGTATAAATGATTAATGAGAGTTATCCACATCTATTTTAGTGTGAGAAAATAAAATTTTGATGGTGAAATTTTTTTAAGTGGGAAGATTGTAATGACATAAACAATCATTAATAGAAATCCCTCTTGATCTAATTAAATGTCTCTTTATGTAAAATGTTTATATAAAATGTCAAATTCTTTGGTTTTATGTTAGGAATTGTGACCATTGCTAATATAGCCATTGAATAGTGATCACATGATTAGTATAAATATAGGGCTTTAACAAATTCACTTTACTCAGAAAAAGGAAGCAATGACCTCATCTAGTAGACGTTCCCCATACGAGGATCATTTTCCAAATCTCAAAAAGGAGGTGGCATCCTTTGGCTTTGCTCTTGACCAAGCCCAAGCTGATCTTGAATATGTTAAGCTTGAGCATGACTGCCTACGAGAAAATTGGAAGTTGATAGAGATTACCACCCGAGCAATGTTATCCGAGCCACCCCAAGAGTCTGTCACCATCACACACCTTACTCTTCGGTCTTATTTGGGTGTTATAAGGGGTTATGTAACAAGACCTTAGAACTATGGTTATGTACATTTTTTTATATAATAATGAATATACTTCCATATTATTATTGTTTCCTTGTAAATTGTTTTTAAAGAACAAATAGTATTTTTAGTTACGGTTCACCTACGAAATCTATTTTGATGATTTAATGGATTTTTGAATTAAATAATATTTTAATAAAATATTATTGTTATTATTAATTTAATTTTTATTAAATATAATTGATCGTATAATTTTATGAATGCAATTGTAATTTTTATTAAGGTTTGAAACCATTTTTTTCAAAACCTGTGAATTTTCGATAAATATCAATTTTTATTTTAAATGTGAAAATTAAAATATTTAGCAATTTATTTAGATAAAATAAATATTATTTCTAGAATCAGGGCATCGAAATTATCCAATGGCTAATTTTTTATAATTTTTTGATACAGTCAAATATTTGGGTAAAAATTAAATACCGTTTAAATATATAATGTGTTTTATGACATCATAATGACCCAATATTGATGTAATAAAATACTATAAGTTTTATGTTCGGCCAATATATGCATTAACATTAAAATAATGTGGTTTTGGGTTTTTTTTGACTTATTTTAGAAAGCATTAATGGACCCTTCATGACTTATTAAACGACTTCTCTTTGTAAATTATTTTCCTTGGGAGTGCGACTCACCTCCACATAAGAAACCCCATTATTTTAAAAAGTTCGGCCTTTGGCCTTATAAAATATTGTTTTCCACTTCCCTTTTCCAAAAAACATGTGAAAAACCATTGGCTGGTTTTTGGTTTTTAATGGTTTAATGTAAGGTGTCCCAAACCTAAATAATAAAGAATTCCCTCACCTTTCATATATAAACCCACTCAAGCTCCCACTTACGCCTCACTCAAAGCCTTTGGAGTTCATACAACCTCCACCCTACTCTCTCTAGAATCATCCCAAGGTGCCCCAATCTCCCAAGAATCCTCTCTCAAGCCTCTCTCAAGCCTTAGTACGCACACTTCCTAGTAAGGTTTTTTCTTCCTTTCTCATTTTTGTCCAATATTATTTAAATTGTTATTACCTTTTAATTTCAATTATAAATGTTTAGGTATGCTTTATCACCTCCCCCATACTGTTATATTTATGTTTTAATGATGGTAGACCCCTTTTTTCTCTCATTAAATGTGTCCCATGTACACCCATTACTATGCCGAAATTCCGAAAGGAACTTCTCTCTCTTATTTTTCATTCAAGCAATTATTTTGTATCATAACTCTGAATTACATTAAAATTGTTGGGACATGTATCTATATGAACCCCTTACTGCCCATTTCATTTACGTATGATGATACACCCATTTATCTCTCATCAACCATTTTTATGAATTCTTACATCACGCCGTTACGCTGCAGGAACTACACCGTTCTTCCAAGCCAAAGTCATTGTGTAGTGAAAACCATGCCCATTTCTCTATCAAGGGTATTCAACTTTATTGACATTTAATTATTGTTTAAATAGTTTCATATATGTATTCCACATTCTTTTATCGTGGAATAAATGATGATGTTTTATGAATCCATGTTATATGATTCACGTGGCACACTTATGCATGAAATGAAATGTTTAAGAAGGGTGCGCCCTTATAGTGCTCCAATGCATTGGGTAAAGTATAGTATCATGATACATCATGCGCAATGGGTGTTTACTCATGATAATTCAAGGGCAATGAGGGTTTACTCATGCTTCATGTGAAATGAGGATTTACTCATGCTCCATGTGCAATGAGCCTTGGATCTTGCTAATTCCAGGTTAAGTGTTGTTGACACATTTTAATGTTATGATTATCATGCTTTACCATGCCTTTATGTTTATTATTCAATTATGCTCCAATGACATTACTATTGTCTAACATGTATTGTATTCCTCATGTTACTCCATTTTTATCCCTTTACTGGGCTTTGTAGCTTACCCTTTTCTTATGTATGTCCTTAGGTTATCTCATGCAATGCTAAGTATGAGGGAATGTAGTGGTCATGTAAAATAAGTTTTCAATAAAGATGTTGTATTTCATGTTTTAAGTTATTATGTAATGATCCTAATCCCCAAAGACACTAGACCTCTTGATCTTCTATGTTGTATCAAGTGAAGTTTATGTAATAAATTATGTTTAATTGTGTAATAAAAGATCAGGGTCATCATAGGATATGCCACATTCTTTCCAGGTCTTTATTTCTTGTGGTTTGATGCGTTTACTCAACTACCTTGTTCATGGGTACCTTTGGATGCTCAATGTTCAAATACATGTCATGGTGGTTAAAAATACACTACTGGGTCCAAAGTTTTCTTATGACTTTTCCATTTTTTATGTTTTGAAAATCACAAACACATCTTTTTAATGATAGTTTTTTCTATAAGGATGATTATATCCTAAAACTTTTTATACCTTACCCCTCGTCATCAACATCTTACCAAATGTTTTCTTAACCTAGTATAACCATTTTCTTTAAGTCAAAATTTTAAAGATAAATCAGATCTTTATTTGTAAATATGATTTCTCTATAACTATGAATCTGATTTCTTCTAAAACCAGGCTATGATTTCCTATGAAATCCTACTCCAATTTCATTCTAAATTGGAATCTAATTTCTCCAAAAATTAGACTATGATTTCCTGTGAAATTGGAATCTGATTTCCTCATAAATGAGTCTCTGATTTCTCCTGAAATTAGACTCCTATTTCCTCAAAAAACAAACTATGTTTTCCTCAAAAATCAAACTTTTATTTCTCTTAAAATGGACGTTGATTTCCTCTTAAATCAGACTCCAGTTCCCTCTAAATTAAGACTACGATTTTCCTAGAAATTAGACTCTGATTTTCTCAAAAATTAGACTCTGATTTCTTCAAAAATCAGAATCTAACTTTTAATATTTTCATAATCTGATTTTTTTTTTCTTAAAGTTACCAAATTTTCTTAATGTAACATTAAATTTTATTATATCAAACATATGAAAATTCTTCCCATAGGTTTTTATATAAAATTTTATTCTCAAATATCATACAAAATAACAGTTGTATTAATCAAGGGACCTTTATCCAAGGTTTTTGGATACCCTTTTATTTGGGTTAAAAGATTTTATTTCACTTATATTACTTGTTTAATTATAGGTTCTTTAAATTATGCTATATTTTTTTTAAAAATAGAAAATTTAACTTTATTACACTTTCTCCTTTCTAAAAACTTTTATTTGATATTCTATACCATTTAGGGTAGAATATTACGTATGTATAACTATGTACTTATTTCATTATATTATATTTATATTTAGAACTTGGGCCCTTCTGATCTCTTTGCTAAAGATAATAGAGGGTTTTTTAATCCTGTTTGTTTAACTTTTTTAAAAAAAGTATAGTTAAGTTTAAAAATTAATGTTTTTAAACATACAATTAACCCCCCTCATGTTATTGAGTATCTATATCTCATATTTTGATCCTAAAATTTATATTAGAGTAGGTATCTGAGATACTAATACATATACATAGAGTCAAAAGTTATATTTTCTTTTCATAGTTCACTTAAACTTTTTTACTTTTGCAAGTATTTATTTTTATAAACTATTTGTATATAAATACATACTATACTAACGTTTGGAGTAGAAAAGTTTTTGTTTTGAAATATGGTAGGAATTAATGTTAGATCTATTGGAAATATAAATCCAACAAGACCCCAAATTTTTTATGGTAATGATTATGAGTTTTGGAGAGATCAAATGAATAAATTAGTTATTAATACTGGAGATAAAAACTTTGTTATGCTTATTGGTGATTATAAGATTCCAGACAAGGAAGTCAGAACGTTTACCTACCAAGAGAAAAAATAATATCAACTTAATTATAAGGTATGCAATACTTTATTATGTTCTATGGCCAGTAATATATATATTCAAATATATACATGTGAGATAGTAAATTTTATTTGTAAGAAACACGAAGTAATACATTTCATAACATCGAAAGTTATTGAAACTAGAAGAGCTATTATTAGAGATGATTATCATTATTTTTTGTCCTTATAGAGAACCAGTATTAAATATTCATCAGAGTTGCATGAATATTGTGAATATCTTACATTTAATGGGAGAAAAAGGATTAGGTAAGGAAATTCTTGTTTAAAGGATTGTTGACATCATGCTGAATGAGCGGAAATAAAAAAGAATAGCTATTGACGAATCTAGGAAATTTAGAACAGTTACTCTTGATGACATATTTGGGACTCTCTTGCAATATGATAATAGATTGTATAGATGTGATGATAATATTAAGAAGAGGAATGGGAGTGTTGCTTTCACTACTAGTTTAAATCACATGAAATCCAAGACTCGTGAGAATGTTTCTAGGACAATAAAAACTAAGAAAGTGATTACTCAAGGAACAATTTATTAATCTAGAAAATCTTTCTTGATGTATGAATAAGATTGTTGTAAAAATTATTTTGAAAAAAGGTACAAAAAGAAAGATGGGAAATATATGAAATATTTAGAAGTTACATGTTAAATATGCCAGAAATATGGATATATCAGACTTGATTGTCTTAGGTTAAAACTAATGGACAAGAAAGATAGAAACTTTGAGAGGAATCAGAAAATATATTACAATCCTAAAGAAAAGTTAGTATTGAAGGAAAATTATTCTTTGAGTGAATGTGGTAGAGACTCATCTAATGAATATTTAGATATTGAATATCTTAGAAAAAATAATATTGGTCTTATCACCATAATGCCTACATAGAATAATGGTCTTGTAGATAAGGTGCACACTGATCAATCTTTAACCAATATATATTTAACTGATAATTATCCTAATAAATAAAATTATGAATCTTCTAATAAATAATATACCTAATCAGAATATAACTATTTACCGTATTTTTAATAAGTCTCTAGGTTTTCAGAATTACATGAGAATAAAAATATTAAGATTAATAAGAAACTTGACAAGGAAAATTCTAGAATCAATATATGGAAAAAAGAAGTATCAAGTATTTTTAAACATCTTGATGAAACATCTTTTGAATTTTTTTGTATTTAAAAAAACCTTTAGAAAGATAATTCTCAAAAAGGATAAATTTTATAAGGATATAAAAAAGGTTATTTCTAAGAAAAATGTTTTAGAGGCAAACTCAAATTCTAAGACTAATAACTATAAAGATAAGAATTTAGTCATAAAAATAAAATATGAAATATTTTCCTTAAAGATTTTTTTTTCAAACTTTACACATGAAAATGAAGGTTTTGATAAAATGTATTCACAAATTCTTCCTCTAAGGAATAATTATAGATTTTATTGTTTTCATTCAAAACCTATTTTTAGTTACAACTATTTTGTACCCCAAAGTGATCCTTTTTTACTAACTGCTAATGAAATGGACATTGGGAGAAAAGCTATTCTTTTAATGAAACTCAATCCAAAGGTTTTCATAAATCACATTTTTCTAAGAAAATGTAGATACCTAAGATTTAATTTTCTAAAATTTCTAGATCCAAGAAAGTTTGGATTCAGAAAGTATAATTGTTTCATTTTTAGGGAAATAAAGAATGTACAAAAAAAAAATACATGGTACCTGGATAGTTGATGTTCCTAGAACATGACTAGAAAAAAAAATTTCTTCAAAAAGATTATTAAAATGAAAGGTGGAAGAGTCACTTTCATAGACAATGCTCAAGGATAAATTATTAGTATAGGTAATATTGTTCTTCTTGGAAAAGAAACAATATATAATGTTTTATTTGTTAAAGGTCTTAAGAACGACCTTATAAAAATAAGATAATTATATAAGGAAGGTTACCTTGTGAATTTTAGGAATGATAAATTCTTAGTGCATAATTCCAAGGATGAGTTCATTCTCTATACCCATCGGCATGAGAAAGTTTATACACTTAACTTAGAAGACCTTAGGATCCATGACTTACATGACTTAATGAAATGGAAGACCAATATTGGTTATGGAATAGAAGATTAGGACACTATAACCTTAGGAACTTATGAAACTTTCTAAGAAAAGACTTGTTAAAAATCTACCAGATCATAGATTTTATTTTTCAAAAGTCTTTGATCCTTATTAATATATAAAGGCATATAAGTAAATATTTAAAGTAATTAGTGAAGTCCCTACTTACGATTCATTACAAATAGTGAATATGGATCTTTTTAGATCAACAAAAAAT
This sequence comes from Viscum album, assembly GCA_963277665.1. Taxonomy (NCBI): domain Eukaryota; kingdom Viridiplantae; phylum Streptophyta; class Magnoliopsida; order Santalales; family Viscaceae; genus Viscum; species Viscum album. Next base: position 389,023,537 of record OY728146.1, read on the forward strand.
GGATTAATTGTAGTAAAATACTATATATTTGTTTTAGTTGATGATTACACTAGATTTACATGGGTCTACTTTCCAGAAGGAAAATTTGAAGGATTTTCTTTTTTCAAATATTTTTCTGCTAAATTTAAAAATGAGAAATACCTTCCATTGATAATAAATTATAGTGATCATGAAGGAGAATTGAAAAATTCATATTTTGAAATTTTGTAGTAAGAAAGGAATTACTCATGACTTCTCAGCTCATAGAACTCCTCATCAAAATGGTGTCGTTGAAAGAATAAACCAAATTTATCAAGATATTTCTAGAACCATGATGAGTGAATACTTAATTGAGAAAAGCTTTTTGGGATGAAGCTATAAGTTATGATTATTATACTATAGATCAAGTTTCAATAAGTCTATTTCTTAATATAACAGCTTATGAGTTATACACTGGTCGAAAACCAAGAGTTTCAAACATCAAAGTATTTGTATAGAAAGTATTTTTTTGAATAAAAAATATAACTTACATAAATTTACACGCAAATATGATGAAGGAATTTTCTTAGGCTATTCCACTACTTCTAAGGCTTATTGAGTTTCTAATAAAAAATGTTCTATTTTTGGGGAAACAATACATGTTAAATTTGATGAAACTAATCCCTTTGTATCAAAACAACCACAACCAACATCTTCAGATGTGTTCTCAAAAACTGATTATCAACCATTGATGGAAGATTCTTCTGTTCAGTAAAATACTCATGAAAATATTTCTGATGTATTCACTCCAGAATATTTTTTACCCTATGTTGATGACTAGGATTTACAAAATCCAATTCAGTTATTTCTTAAGAATCATTCCAGTGATAGTATCATTGGTGATGTAGATCAAACTATAAGAACTCTAAGTTCTTTAATAAACGAATTAGAGAATCTAAAATTTATTTCCCAATTAGAATCTAAATTTTTTGAAGAATCTTTGGGTGATTATGATTGGATTAAAGCTATGCAAGATGAACTAAATGAATTTTAATGGAATAATGCATGGACCTTGGTTGAAAGACCTAAATAAACTTATGTAATCGGAGTAAAGTGGGTCTTTATAAATAAATGTGATGAAAATGGAATCATTGTAATAAATAAAGAATGATTAGTTGCTAAATGCTATAATCAACAAGAAGGAAAAGACTATGAAGAAACCTATTCTCCAGTAGAAAGACATGAATCTATTTGAATTATTCTAGACTTTTTAGAATTCTTTAATTTCAAATATTTTCAAATGGATGTGAAGTTATATTTCTTTAATAGATATCTTCAAGGGAAATTTTATAATGAAAAACCACATGGTTGGGAAGACACAAAACATCCTGATAATATTTTCAAACTTACCGAAGCTTTATATGGTCTTAAATAAGCCACTAGAGCATAATATGATATAATTAATGGATTTTTATTCAAAAAGAATTATATTAAGGGAACTACTAATCCAACCATTTTTATAGAGAAAGAAAAGATTTTTTTTAAATTTATATTGATGACATTATATTCAGATCAACTCATCAATCCTTAACTGATTCATTTGTGAATCTTATGAAATATGATTTTGAAATGAGAATGATGGGTGAGTTAAATTTTTTTATTGATTTTCAAATTTCTCAAAAAAAAAGAAAGAACTTATATATCTCAATATGAGTATATTAAAGATCTTCTTAAAGAGTATGGATATGACAACAATAAAAATATAAGTACTCCAGACCGTACCTCAAACACTCTTGATCTTGATGAAGCTGGGAAACTAGTAGATCAAACATTTTTTAGAGGTATGATAAGAAGTCTAATATACTTAATAGGAAGTTGAAAATTTTTAATGTTTTCAGTATTCTTATGTGCAATATATCAATCTAATCGGAAAAATACAATTTAAAATTATGAAAATAATTTTCGCTACTTAAAGGGAACTATGGACTTAAGAATTTTCTATTCTTCTGTAAATGAATTATTTTTAAAAAGTTTTTCAAATGTTTAAATTGGTGGTTGTAGAATGGATAGGAAAATTAAATTTGGAACTTTTCATTTCTTAGGAGATTCAATAGTTTCTTGTTCAAGTAAAAAATAACATTCTGTTTCACTTTCCACAACTGAAGATGAATATGTGGCAGTTGGAAGTTGTTGTGCTCAAGTGATGTAGATTCAAAACACACTCACATATTATGGAATGAGTTTTAAGAAAACTCATGTACTATGTGATATCATTAGTTCCATATCCTTAAGAAAAAACCCTGCACATCACTCTTGGAAAAAATACATAGATATTAGGCATCACTTTCTTAGGGATCACACACTTAAAGGAGATATTATTTTACAATTTATCAGAATGCAAGAACACATTGCTGATATTTTTACAAAATCATTACCGTCCAAAAGATTTGAATACATTAAACCAAATTTAATAATGATAAATGTGGGGTAATCACTCAAATATAATTTTTGTCGAAACAGTCTCCTAATATTAAGATGCTCCTTTTCATAGGGGGAGTACATTTTTTTCCTTTATTTATTTTAGAACCTAATAATGGTTTTTTGGAACCTAATAAAAGTTTCCAAATCCTAATAAATTTTTTCGGAACCTATGTTTTCTAAAAGAAACCTCATCAATTCAAACAAATCTTTCTGAGAACTCCAGAAGGTATGTTTTCATACTTATATTATCTTAATTATATTATTGTTTGTTGGTATTTCAAACTTGATAAGATTTTATCGGATTCATTTTTCCTTAAATCCAATTACATACGAAAAACATAAAAAGATCAGAATATAAATTCTTCTTCGCCATTAATATCAACTGTTAGATCATATCAATATAATCTTAACCATTAGATTGACCTGAGAATTTGAACACTCACCATGAAGCCTATATAAAGGGCCCCCTTTGCGTCCCACATCAATTTACCTACATTTTTGCGCCTGAGCATTTTATCCCTTTAAAGTTGGTGATTTGATTGTTGTATCCATACTTTAAGCTCCAAATATCGCTCGAAGTTTCTTTCCATACTCCGATGTCTTCGCGTAAGGAAATCAAAGACTCGTTAATCTTTAGAGAAAAGTTAGTTCATAAAAACTTCTCTGCTAAGTAGGATTATCTCATAAGTAAAATCATCCTACTCAATGGATGGGAATTATTTTTAGTATCAAAGGAAAATGATTAAGTTCCAGTTTGTCCAGATCTTATAAATTAATTTTATTATATAGTTTAGTTGTTTGAAAAATAACAAAAATACAAGGTTTAGTTAAAGTGTTCGGGAAATACCTACTCTTTATCCTACAATAAAGCCACAAGTCTTCTGGATATACCTTAACATGGAGAGGCATGATTTTTTTCACATAGGTTTCCAGAAAGAGAAGGTTCTTTTGATAAATTTTAGGCAATGGAATGCTTAGGACTTTAGGGAGTGAAGAAACCTAATATCTATAATCTCTTAGAAAACATCATAATAATATGCCTTTGTATGCAAGGACCCCTGATTTTTAGAAGAAGGGGAAAAGGACACCCTTAAGATGTAAAACATCTTAATAATGAATTTTATAGTTAATCGAATAAAAATTAACTTGATGAAGTATATATTCCTCCCCATCAGCAACATAAAGAATGGAATAACCAAATCATAGATTTAAATGTATCAATCCATCTTATCTAAACTCATTATTATCTACCATGAAACTTGGAATGATTATTTAAAGTAGATGCCTAAGACTTATATAATTTATTGTTGAGTGATGGCACCATAGGTGAATGATGTTTCGGTTATCTGATAAGACATCTGAGTTTGTTGATATTATTGGAAAGAAAGACCAAGTTCAAGAGATCTCCAAATATGAATCCAAGGAAAAGAAGTCCCAAGAAGTAGAACCCTAGAAACCAGCTCCAGACTCTGAACCTGCATCTGTACCTCCTAAGCTTGAAAAACTGATTACCTTCTCAGAAGAAGTAGTTCCTTATAGAGATATCCACATAGAAAAAGAAAATAATAAGACCCTATTTTTGGAATAGACCATGCTGAGGCTAAGGCCTTAAAAATTCAAACAGCTGAAGAGCTAGAGAGATAAGAAAAAGAGAATATGCATAATAGGAAGATTTTAGAAGAAAAAATTATCCAAGCCGTAACAAAAGACAATAATAAGGTTTCTGAAAAAATTCAAGTACCAGAATATTTCTTTCACAAACTTGAAGTCCCTTCAGCACCAACGAATTTTAAGACTCCAGTACCAGATAAAGGCAATAAATCTATTTTAGTTCCAACTCTGATAGTTGAAGAAAAATACCAAGAACAATAAGAAACCAATGAATACTAGAAAAGTGAATATGAGATCCAAATTGTTTATGTGGCTATAAACTAAAATCACTCAGACACATTATCAATAAGTACTTCCCATGATTCCTCCACCAAGAAAATTTCAAAATAAAAATATTTTTAGAAGGATGATGATGCCCATGAGGAAGTCAATAAAATTTTATTATATTATGAAAGTGATAATGAAGATATTGTACAACATTTTGAAGGAAAATATGATGATGTTGTTGAAAAAGATAATGATAAAGAAGTTGATGATAATGATGAAATAATAGAACAAGATTATGATGGAGAGAAAAAAACTCATAGAATTGAGAAGTCGATATCTAATGAAGAGAAAGGAAAGAAAGTGGTTGTTGATGAACCATAGATTTTTTTTTGAAAAAACAAAAAAGGATGTTGTTGGTATATCTAAGAAGAAAGATGATGAGAAAATTTAAGTTACCTCACCGAGAGCATTTTAAATTTATGAATCTTTCTCTTCAATAGGTGAAGATAATATGATTTTGTCCCTTAAGGTGATTATAAACTCTATTCCATTCATTCCAAGTATATAATCAAGGTGTCAAATAATCCCAAAATTATATAATCATAAGATAGAATCAACAAACCTTCTTTTGGATAAATTCATCCAACTATAAACTAAGTTCAAGATCTTCTTCAACAACTATGATTCTTATATAAAGTCATGAAAACAGATAACCAAATCTTTGAAATATTTCATCGATGATCTCAATATATTTGATTAATTTATTTAATTAGTCAAGGATTCCTTTGATAAGTCTGATGGAAACCTAAAGAATCTATCAAAAAGTTTTTCAGAGAAAATATTGGAAGAAAAATATTTCCGTCAACAGAATGATAAAGATCTCAATGTAACATTGATCTCCATTTCCATCAGTATAAATAGTGGAAGGAAATCAAGGAAGAACTGGTTGAGAAACATAAAACTCAGAAAGAGTTGATTAAGTCTCAAGATGAAATAGTTATGTCTCAAAAAGAAAGGATAAAAAACCTTGGGAAGAAAAACCAGGATTAACAAGATTTGCTCAAGACGTTTCAAGAAGATCACAAGGAGTTAAAGAAGATGAAATGAAAACTAAAAAAGAAAATTCCAAAAAAGAAGAATAAGGGTTATTAATTTTTCCAAATCCAATCTTTTTTTATGTTTTTTTGTGATGATTTAGTTATCTAATGAATTTTTTTATTTTCATTGTTTCAAATTGTATGTTTCATAACCTTTTAGTTATAATATATATATATATATATATTCCCATTCCTCTTTTAAAATCACAAAGGGGGAGAAAAAAATGTTCAAAAAGAATATTTGACAAAGGGGGATGTTTATGAAAGGGGGATTTTACTTAAAGAATAAATCCTTAAGTAAAGGGGGAATCCTTTCTTTAATAAAGACAAACAAACTCAAAGATTAGAATACGATATTTTTAGAGATTTCATTACCTAAGGAGAAGTTAGTCAAATTATTATGAGTCATAAAAAAAGGGAGATAAATACTTCTTTTAAGTTCAAAAAATGAAAACCTGATATATTTATATTCTTTTATGAAATTGTTTTTGTGCTTTCCAAAAAATGGGGAGACAGTTTAGTCAAATGCTTACTTATGACTTTTCCATTCTTTTATGTATTGAAAATCACAAATAGATCTTCTTAAAGATAGTTTTTATTTCACTAAGTATGACTATATTCTATAACATGTTATACTCTTCCTCTGGTATTTATTGTCTTACCTAATTTTTTCTTAACCAATTTTAACCAATTTATTTAAGTCAAAATTTCATTAAGATAAATCAGATCCTTATTTTTAAATCTTATTTCCTTAGAATTTTGAATTCAATTTCCCCTGAAATCAAACTTTGATCATGACACATGATTTCATGGGTACCATCAATGGTTGGGGGTAGTTGTATATGTGGGATATCATCCATCTTCATGGGTACCCTCAATGATTGTCTCCAATCATGATGCTTGACTTACATCATAATTGTGGAGAGGCTTAGAAAAGGCATTCAGGACCCAACTACGGATGAGTACATCCTCACCCCAGACTGATGGGAATACTGAGCGCATTATCTAGGTAATGAAGGATAGGATGAGGGATTGCGTGTTGGTTTTTGATTTAGGAGGAATGATATACCTGAGGATTATCGGGCATTTTGAGATTTTGAATAGGATTAACGAGGTTTCCTACCACCTTGCCCTACCCTCAGAATTTGAGCGGGTGCACGAAGGTTTCCATGTACCATAGATGATGATATACGTGCATGATCCTCATTATGTCATCATCAGAAGGGGATTTTATGTGGACAAATCATACTTTTGTTTGTCATGCTATGGTAACATAAAAAACATGCAAGAGAGTCCCTAGGAATGTGAGAGCCCAGAGAGAAATCAGTATCCCAAGTTGTTTCTCTGGTTTTGCTTTTCGAGGATGAAAATATTAAAAGAGGGAATGATATAGAGGCTTGATGTTTTCTTTTTAAGACATTGAACTATTTCTATATATATTTCATGAGACAGGCACTGAGATGACATGTGATTCCAATGCCCGGTGTGTCTGAAATTAATTTTATAAAAATATTATTTTAATTTTATACTATTCACATGAAGAAAATGAGATATATCTAAAATGGTAGATCAAATTAGAAATTTGAGGCCATAGTTGAGTCTAGAGTGTGGAGTTTAACCTAGGTTGGACATAACGTTTTTTTGGTGCGGGCCTTCTGTAGAAAAAGTATCAGGGACCTAATTGTAAATAATATAATTAAATAAAATTACCTCGTTTGGAAACTACCTCAGCTAAATTATGAACGGGGACTTAGATTGAAAATATGAGACCATATTTGAGTTTGTAGTGTGGTGTTTACCCTTGGTGTGACCTCTAGTAAGAGTATGTAAGAGGTTTGGATTCCGCGACCATTGGTGGGAGACCTGCTAAAATATATAAATATATGGTTATGGTTTTGAGCTAGGGTTCAACTAATTTATTCCTTCATTGGTGGAAACCCTCATCCTCTCCTTACTTAGGAAAATCGATGTTAGATATTTGGAGAATTGCGACGATGCTACAGATCTAATCAGATTTGATCTTGAAAAATGAAATAGATCCAAAAAAATCATGGTAGGATTCTTCTATCGGATTCCATATCCCCGATTAATGTTGTGATTTTCTATAATTGTTTCTTTATTGTCTTCATTACATTAGAACGTCATATTTGTGGCGATACCAATACGGAAATTTACCCATCTATTTTTGGATCCCTCATTCCTCGTGTTATTCACCCATTCTTCATGTTATTCATCAATAAACTTTTTGACATTTTGAAATGACATCCAAACATAGAGCAGAGCATGGATTTTGGTAGTCCATGATATAAGGATTATAGATCTATGATAATTTCATATTTCTTGTGAAGGAGGAGGCACTGAGGTCCACAGAATCATCAACTTACTTGTTGATACGCTGAAACTTCAAGTAATCCTCAAGAAAAGCATGAGTCTGTGTAGAGTGGGACTTAATGTTTCCAGATCTGGTATTGTTTCCATTTTTTGAGCATTAGAGGAGTGCAGGTGGCCTATAGAAGGGACCACTAGTGCGCGATGGTTGGTGGCAACATGTGGCAGCCATGGAAAGTGGCACAATGGTGGATGTAGGAGCTGGTAGGGGGCGACTAGGTGGCACAAGGCATGTGACATGTAGAGCCGGCCCGAGGGGGCCGATGGGAGAAGGACAGGCTAGAGCAGGCCGAACCAAGGCAGATCTTTGGCTGCCGACTTCAAATATCCTTAACTTCTAAACTGAGTGTCCATTTTATGTGCAGTTTGCGAGGGCATGATATTACGTTCGAGATAGAGCTTTTTAGGCTAGTTTGGGAATTTTAATATTCAAGATGATGGCTCGGTTGCATGAAACTCTAATTTATAATAAAAATAATAGTTTAATTATTATTATTGAAGAATTTTTGTACCCGACATAACCTATGCTTATAATGTAAAGTTGATGCACTATCAGTGGAATCTCAATCCTAAATTTTACACAGACATTTCAAGACCAATTTTGGGTGTTTAAATCGATATTAATGGGTCGGCCCCATGACGCCCAGTTCAACCGTGTTGTAGTGAAATGTGACTTTTTTACTAGGTGTCCATTTTGGACAAATAAATAGTCTATCTCATACTTTTTTCCATGATATTTGAAATGATGCAATATATATATATATATATATATATATATATATCTTATTTTAGGTTCAATAATTGGGCCCTATGAGACACTATTTGTGAAAAATGCTGTGAAATGTTATTTCTTGAATGGGTTTCTAATTTGGGTGAATGAATACTCGATCCATTACAATTATTTAAAATTATTACAATGGTGTGATCTGTTTGGTTATACAAGTCCGTTTGTTAAGGATAGTTGGTAGAAATATGTTTTTGCACTTCAGATCGACAATGAGCATCATGTGATCATTATCCTTTTGGCCGATTTGTTGGGTATTATGGGAGTTTATTGGCTTGGCTAGGTGTACATGTATATTGTTTAGTAACCGAGTGAGGATGTTAACATGGCTAGACAATGAGGTGGGGTAACATCATGTGGTCCCCACACACGCCGTGTACCATACATTGAGTTTTCTAACTCTAATATCTCCTTCTTTTAGACTTGGATTTTGGCCCGCGAGAAACATATCCAGAGAGTTTTACTGTGTAGAATGCGGTTATGCCCATGGTAGTGACCTTCAAGATACAATATGAGCTTTTACCGGAAAGATGCCTATCTGAGGTGACACTCAAGGATGGCTATGATCAAGAAGAATCATCATATGCCTAATTCTAGGTGATGACCCCCCTGACGTACTAGGTCATGGATCCCCGATGACTAGAGTGCTGAACCCCCATCGACATGGGTGTCGATCCTCTACAGATAATTCTGGGGGTTGATCCCCCCTAAAAGACAAGGGCATGGATCCTCGATGACTAGAGTTTTCCCCCCCCCAAAGGCATGGGCATAGGTCCTTTACAACTACTCTTTTGTCTTGATCTCCCTGATGTACTAGGGTGAGGATCCCCGATGAACAGAGTATTGAGCCCCCATTTTCATGGGTGTGGGTCCTTAGAAGTTAATTGATTGGCAGTACCCTCAAACATATACCCTTCAATGTTGCTGGGAAGTGGGTCCCTATCAACTTCCGGGCATTGATCCCCCTGACATACTAGGGAGCAGATCCCTGATGACTGGAGTGGAAGCATCCAATCGGGCTGAGCATGAATCCTTAATGACAGTAGAGTGGCACATTTTAGCTGGGAAGGGCATGGGTGCTCGATGACAATAGAGTAGAACCCTCCATCTGGGCTAGGCGTGGGTCCTTGATGACATTATAGTGGCACCCTTCAGCCGGGCTGGACATGGGTCCTCAACCGCAAGACACGACCTCTCGGCTATGCAGATTAGTGACGAGACATGGTTTGATGCAGAGTTGGACTCCTGATAAAGAGGGGCTATTTTCCCACAAAGATGCATCCTTAAGATGTGACCTAAAACCATGAGGGAGAGTCAGAGCTGACCAAAGAGGATAATATTAAGTTGTGGTGATTGAGTCACTTTGACTTGCTTGTTCAGGGCAGGCATGAGGGAATCATGGCGTATTTTGTGGATACTTTTGGAACTATTAGAGACTATTTTTCTAGGCTGGAATGTGAGATGGAGACCCTATTACTCTCTCGTTTGGGATTCTTTGAAAGAGCATAAATATAGATATACTCCTTGGGCTTTGGTTACTCTCCTTCTAGGAGAGGAGAAGATTCACATGGTAGGCCACATGATTTACTTGTCTAGCTTCTCATGGTTGGACTAGTCTACTCTGCTGCTATTGGTAGAGAAGACTCGATGATTAGTTAATATTCTCAACCTTTCAAGATCCTTGTGTTTGGATGAGCATGCTTTCACTCTCTTATTGGGTTGAGATGTAATCTTTTACGGTACCTCATTGTATATAATATTTTCCTCGTCATTATGTCTCTAACTGCTCCCCGTCACCTTTTTGGGGGAATCCTACTAAGTAAATGTATACTCACCCATGCATGGGATTTACCCACATGTGTCATGCCCTATGAATATGAGACAAATGTTGATCATGACTTCATAGAATATTAGGGATATGGGGTGCTTGGACCATGTATGGTGGTCATAGCTTGAGATCCAAGAGTAGGGCTCTCTCACTTATTTTAATTTTCTAGTTTTTGTAAGGTTAGGACACTTTTATGGTTGGGCATGTATTTTTTCCCTCCTCCTTTATATTTACTTTAACATACTTTTACTATTTTAGAGGTCTATGCAGGATTGGTTTATTTATAGTAGTGCTGCATCTTTTGTTCCTTTCCCCAATGCATTATTTCATTGATATGGGCGTGTGCCTATGTAAAGGTACTTAAATGAAGGCCTCCTAGATTTTTTGTGACTTTGGTGCTTGTTTCCACCCCCTGGACCATGGAGGGGGGGCTTGGGGTTGTTACAGCTCCAGACCCGGTGTGGTTCAGTTCGTGATAATTGTAGTCAGTGTTGTTACAAAAAATGTTTTAAAGAATGTTTTTATTATTCTTCAATGATTGTTTAAAGTAATTTTAACCATTGTTTGCTTTTTTACAAAAAAATTGAAAATGAAACTTATTTTCATTTCAAAATGATTACATTTTGGATTTTTTTACTGATAATGGGAAAGGAATCATTATTTTAACATATATGACTTGAACAATATTTCCCTCTACCATGACCACTCAATGATTTAAATGTTCATCTTTATGTTTCCAAGGTTATTTTCAAAGATTTTTTTTAAATTTTCTTTAATTTTTTTATTTTAATGAATTGATTTCAAAATGAAAAGTATATTTTCCTCATTAATGATTTAATGATATTTTTATGGGATTCTATTCACCACCACCAACAAAGTTTGGTGTTTCTTTTATTTTACTCGGGTTATAATCCAATGGTATCATCCTTATTTTTAATATGAATGGTTTATGATTATGATAATGTGATGCTTGTGAAACCTATTAATTTTCCATGGTTTATGCTATGCTAGATTGATGAAAATTTTTTGAGACCTAATTTGTTTTTAGAGGATATGGTTTGATGATATGAGGAATTTTTAATGGTTTTAGGTCACACAAATGTATGAATTTCATTATGTGACAGGTGGTCCCATAATTATATATTCCTACAATTCATTGGGTAATACATCTTATCTCATGAGATAGCTATGGGATATAAGTCGATGTGCTTGATCCACTATGGTAAAGAAGTCAATTTGATTGATCTGTTCTGGGAAACAAGTTGATGTGTTTGATATACATTGGGAAACAAGTCAATTTTCTCGATCCACTATGGGATATATGCTGTGATTCTTAATTTGTTATGATATGGGAAATAGGTTGGGATGGTTCATCTATAATGAATTGATGGTCTTGGTTGTTTACCTTGACATATGAACTACTTTATATGCTTTCGATGGTGACACTATAACAACCCAATGTTTATAAATGATATTTTTTTCTTGAAATAAATGGTTATTATGTTATATTATATAATATGATATACACACATCATATAAAGATACTGACATCAATTTATTACATTGATAAATATGGTAACATTAATCAACCACTAAACCCATGAAAAATAAAAAAAATACAATGGGATAAAAAATATAAATTAATATAATTTTAATGATTATATTTGTATTTCCCTAATTCTCTAGAATTATCACCCCTCGATCAACACTATAGAAAATAAATATAATTTTAGTAAACCAATCATAATTTCAGAAAATGGAAATTTAGAACCTTTATAGGAATTGAGGTGAATAGGGAAGGAATGAATGAATTAGTATTTATAGAAGGAAATGTGATTGTTGGAATAGAAATGTGACCATTGGAATAATAACCTGATTGTTGGGAATAGTAACATGACTTTTGGGAATAACAACCTGATTGTTGGAATAGTAATTTGACCTAAAAGTAATAAAATTTATTGAAAATATTATTTTTCATGATTAATTTAGGTAAATATATATATATTATAATTCTAAAAGACAAATATTAATGTTTAAAACTCAAAGAACACATAAGCACATTTTTAGTAAACTTTATTTTAAGTTACTTCATAAAAATCATAATTTGTATATTAAAAATTAAAATAACTTATGTTAGAAAATTATTTTTATAAACCAAATTTAGTTTTTTGAAATCATAAATTCGAATTTATCCAAGGGTGGGTTTTTGGTAATTTTATAAAATACTTAAATTTTTAGGTGAATTGTAAAACTACAGTTTTTTGTAATCAGTGTATCTTAAATTGCGTCATTCATTTTGTTTCGATGAACGAGTAATTCCTATAAATTAATGATCAACCAAAAAATATTTAATTTCATAAATGAGTCTTTAAAATATAATAAACTTGTTTTCTAAACCTCAAAATTACTTTCCAAAGTCTATAGTCAAAAGTATTTATTTAAAAATAATTTCTTTTTCATTTTTTCCACATAACATTTTAATAAACTATTGAACTAGAATTATAAAGTGGTATAAATTCCTATATTCATTATTTTTTATTTATATAAAATTTATTATATAAAAATATTACTTTTATAAGGTTTAACTTTGATATGGTATTTTATTTATTATTTTATTCTAAAAATACAACTCTCCTCTATTACAAATAACCCCTCTCCATCCCCTTAGAAAAATGCTCATCCCATAATTTTCAAATCCAAATATCTACCAAAATTCTCTCTTAAAACTCTTAGAAAACATAGAGTCATTTGGGACAAATATTAATCCAATCCCCTAGGGATTCTAGTTCCGTACATTGGAAATATCACTAAGAAGTGGGTACACTACCACAAATTTGGGCAAGGGATGCACCAACTTTTATCAGCGCTCATCAGAAAGCACCGATAAATGGGGGAAACTTATCAGTTTTAGCTAAAAGTGCTGATAAAACTACACTATATCAGCACTAAAAAATCACTGATAATTTTTTTAATAAAAAATATTATTAATTTATATAAAATTATTATATTTATATTTAAACATAATGTTTGTTTGAATACATTAAATAAAAAATGCATGTTTATAATTAATATATATTTTTTAATAATTCAAATATGTATATAATACATTTTATTAAATAATAAATATATTTATTATATTTATATATTTATATGTTTATAATTATATATAAGTACTTTTGAAATATATATATATATACTTTTAAAATTGTATATTTATAATTATATTTATCATATTTATTATATTTGTATGTTTAAAAAATACACATATATTTATATTTAAATAAATATATGTTTTCAATAAACTGGTCAATTGATGCGTGAATATAATTGAAATTCATATATATGTTATGCATTCATCACGAATGATCATTTATACATTATACCCTCATTATTATTTATGTTGGCCATATATATAATGACCTATTTTTTATGATCTATATTTTACTCGGTGTACATGATTCATGTTCCCATGAAGCTATTATGTTCTCATAAATACTTAAAATCATGATAAATATATTTAAATAATAAATGTATTTACCATATTTATAATTATAAATATTTAGTTATATATAAATACCTTTTAAAATATATTTACAAAAATATAACTATATATATATATATTTAAATGATTATAAAATTATAATACATTTTTTAAATGATAAATATATATTTATTATATTTAAAACTATATACGAATACCTTTTAAATATATTTATTTTCAATTATAATTATAAATATGTATTTAATGAATATATATATATACATATATACATATATACACATATACATATATACATATATACATATATACATATATAAATATATACATATATAAATATATACAAATATTTATACATATATATACAAATATTTATACATATATACAAATATTTGTTCATATATACAAATATTATTACCTATATACAAAGATTTATATTTACAAGTATGAATAATATATATATAAATATATGTAAATAAGTATAAAATTTTAATAAATATATTTATTATATTAATAAGGATAATTATAAATAAATATATATTTATTTATAGTCGTATATATATATATATTTAAATACTTATAAAATTAATATGAATATATTAATTATATATATATTTTTATAATTTTATAATTATTGAAATAAATATATATTTATATTGGATTAATTATATAATTATAATTAATATATTTATTTTATTTTCATTATTATTATATATATATATATATTTATATTTATGACTAAAAATAAATACATATTTATTTATAAATATAATTATAAATATAATGAATATATTTATTATAAATATATTTATTATAATTTTATAATTAATTAAATATATATATATATAGATAATCATGAAATTATAAAAAATATATATAATTAATATATTTATTTTAATTTCATCAGAAATTATATATATATATATATTTATATTTATGACTATATAAAATTAGTATATTTACTTATAAAATTTTTAATATATTTAAAATTATATTTATTTAATTACAAATATTTATTTAATTACAAATATTTATTTAATTACAAATATTTATTTAAAAAATATATTTATTATAATTTTATAATTATTTAAATAAATAAATAAATAAATATATATATATTTAGATAATTATGAAATACTTATGAAATAAATATACATTTATTATAAATATATATTTATTACATATATATTTTAATTATAAAGAAATAAATATTTATTATATAACGAAATATATATATATTTATAGTTATTATTATAAATAAATAAATTTATATTTATTATACATATAATTTTATAGATATACATAAAATTATAAATAATTTATTATCATTATTGTCTTATTAGTGCTATTTTAGTGTTGATAAAGATATGTATAGACCCGTAAATTCCATTAATTTTTTTTTCTTAAATTCATGGGATTTTTATGAGTCCACAAAAATTTACGGTGCTTGATTCTGCGACTCGGTGTGCCCAAAATAAATTTCTAAAGTTTTGTTCAGGTATATTCAGCAAACGTACAAGCGGAATTTTGTAACTTTTGAACTGGTGCTCGGAATTGAAATCCGAGGGAACCGTTGAACTTGCAGCGTCGGTGATTGCTTAGTGGGATCTTCACTGTAGTTGCATTCAAATGGGAATCGAAGTTAGATTTTGGGGTTTTTAAATAAATTAAATAAAAATAAGGTGATAACTTATTTTTATTTTGTGGTGGTCAAAACCTCCAAGAAGAGGTTAGAGGTGAGGGCCACCACACCACAACCTCCCATGAGAGGTTATGGTGGTGGGGCCCACCTGCACATAACCTACCTTGGGAGGATATCCTTGGTGGGGCCCACATGAGCTCAAAACCACCTTTAACCCCCCATTTATGTGGGAGAAAAATCTCCACCTTCATCCATTAATTTCATGTGGCAACCTTCATAATTAATTAATTGAACTCTTCCATTTAATTAATTGGCATCTTTTGAATTATTTTGAATTCAAGACAACAATTAAATAATAGAAAAATCTATTATTTTATTTTGGTTGGCATCTATTCAATTGGTAGAGCTTTGAGAGAGAACTTGGAGAACACTTGGAGAATTATCTCTCAATGAAGAATGCGTAGAATGCCTCTTCATCGTCCACCTAAGAACGGCGAACTATTTATTCGATCTTCAACCGAGCCAAAAGAGAAGGAGCCGATCACGAATAATGCCAATGATGCTTCTTCCTCAGTCTCCTACCCCGGATGCTTCCCAACGTCAACGAAATGACGACCGCCTTTTCCGTGACTTCGTCAAAGATTATCTTCATACGAGGTAGAGGGATTTGAATTGATTTTGTACCCATTCTACGTTGTTGAATTTATGGAATGTGAATTACCGAATGATGAAACCATAATGAGGAGGGCTTGGACCGCACGAACCCTTCCCAAACCTCCCCCTTTTTTCTATCACACTTTTTGACGATGGTGGCGGCACAACGGTGCTTCCGGAAGAATGGACCGTGGTTGAGAAATGCAACCGACTTCGGGCCGACCGCGTAGAAAACAAGCAGCGCAAGGGCCACTAGGTCAATGGAGGGGTGAGGCACCTTCGCGCCGTGCGGGTGGAAGGGCCACGACGAAGAGGGTCACGACGGTCGGACGGTGAGCGCGGTGCCGTCGCACCGCCCAGAGGAGATGGAGGCCGTGTCTAGGCCAGGCCGCAGAGGAGGGGGCGCGGCGCCGTTGCACTACACGGTGTAGCAGAGAGCCGCGACCAGAGTGGGCCGTGGTGAAGGAGCAGGGGCGCGGCGCCACTGCGCTGCGCCGGCGGTGCGGAACCGACTGGACGCTTGGTCAACCGGACAATGCGGGACCCCTCGGGCCCCACGGGTTACATGAACCGGTGCCTAGCTCCGGTTCTGAATGGAAGGCAGGGGGCGCGGCCCCCCCCCCACAGAGTGGCCAGCCGGGCTACGCGGGCCAACCCGGCCGCCGGGCCGCCATCGGGCAGGGCCGCCCCCTCTGGCCGGGTTGCCTTCAGGCCAGGCCTCCCCTTCGGGTTGGGCCACTATCTCAGGCCGGGCCACCCCTCGGGCCGGGCCACTCCCTTCAGGGCCGGGTCGGACCTACAGACCGGGTTGGACCCCTGTCCGGGCCCGATTAGCCCAAAAACACATTTTCACCCGTATCTTGGGCTATGGGTGTCCGATCGATGAACCACCTTTGGTGATAGAAATCTTAGAGCGAGACAGTTATTTTGGAATATACCACTTGAGGATTGGACATAGTTGGGATATGGTCGGGTTGGTTTGAACCTAAAAATGAACCAGGACCCTGGAACAGAAATGCTAATAACTCACAGACCGGGCGTCCGATTGATGCACCATCTATTGCGTTGAGACCCCTATGACGAGGAAGAACTTTGAGATGCTTTCACATGGGACTTCGTGACAGTTGGAGTATTAAGTAGTAGCTCGTGGAGGGGATCCTCTCCGAGACGTGCGAGCGGAGTACGAAGACCTAGTAGCTAGCTGATACCTTACGACTGCTGACCTTTTGACGCGGAGTGTTTCGACTAGCCCAATGGGGAGCACCTCTGTGTGACGCAGCAGAACCATAGTGGGGAGCACCTCTGTGTGACGCGGATGACCCACGGTACTCGACAGAAGGAGTACCTCAGCAGGCTATGAGGGGAAGCACCTCTGTGTGAGTGCGTCAGACCCACAGTGTGGAGCACCTCTGTGTGACGCAGCAGACCCACGATACTCGACATGAGGAGTACCATAACAATCCTTGAAGGTGGGAAGCACCTCTGTGTGATGCAACAGGCCAACAATACTCGATAGAGGAGGAGTACACCATCAGATGAGGTTTCAAAAGTGTGACTGTGGATATTACTTGCTACTACCCCTAGAATAAAATCATGGTTTGAGATGATTCAATGATATTTGTATTTTCCAAATGATTGAGATGGGTTACAAGATTACTTAGGTATATGTATGGGAATATACCTAATTAATGGTTATCTGTTGATTTCATACTTGTGGTTTATCCTTGTTGGACTTAGTGCGACCTTGTGGGTCTCATGGTCACTACTGAGTATTTTTATACTCACCCCTGCACGGGCTATGCCCGCACCTCATTGTGTTGGATTCCGACAATGGACAACATTGACTAAGGCAGAGAGAGAGTAGCAGGACTGGACAGTACACAGAGGTGGACCACACGGCGTGATGGTACACAGAGGAGCTGGATGGATGTGGAGCGCTGAGGAGTCTATCTGTACCTACCCTTCAGGCAGGGATTCCCAGTGGATGATCCGACAGCTATTTACTTTCTTCAGTTGTACTGTACTTTTCCGTTTCCTTGTACTTTTCTGTTGGGATTGTATTTCTGGCCCCTTTACTTTTTAGTATTCTTCTGTATACATCTTTTTTTAGTGTTTTACTTCCAGCATACTCTATTGTGTGTGTTTCAGTTTATAAAGGCAATGCCTTCCCAGTTTTGGGATTTATTCCTTTGGTGCTAGTTACCAATCCCTAGCCTATGGAAGGCGGGATTGGGGTAGTCATGATACGGGCCCTAGGGGATGGGTCGTGAATAGATAGGCCTTTAAAAGCACTAACGAAGCGCTCATAAAGGTCTATCTTTATCAGCGCTAAAAAAACTGATAAAGGGTTTCTTTATCTCCGCTTTCTAATTTAGCGCTGATGAATGCTTCCTTTATCAGTGATTTTTAGCTAGCACAACTAAATTCTTCCCCCGGTTTTATAAAAATACCCTAACTCTCTTCTCCTTCTTTTGCACGTCTCAATTTATCGTAGAAGCCTTACCATGTTTCTGCTCCTCATCTTCCTACTCCTCCACTACTGCCATGAATCCTCATCCCCACTGCCACCTATCCTCCTCCTCCTCCTCCACTATCATTGCCTCCTCCTCGTCCTCCTCCGATACTGCCACCAACTAATCCACATACTCTTCATTGAGAATCCCTCGTCTGCCGCCCCCATGAAGCCCTGCTCTTCCACTGTGTGAGACCTCATCCAACCTCCCTCCACGAAGCTCTCCTACACTTCCGGATGAAGCTCCAATACATTTTTAAATCTCAGTATGTTTTGATCTACCTTACACATTGCCTTATGAGTACCCTTATAGATTTCTTTATGAGTTCCCTTAGTGACAACTCATGGAATTTAGAGGGATTTTGCATGAATGAACTTGTTTCATCCCCCTTTCAAGAATAAAAAAGGTTTCGGGATACTGAAATATTTACGTTTCAACTTTTTAATTATAAATTTCATTACAAGTGTAGTTTAATTGAAATGTTAATGGGTAGGTGACATAAAAATGGTAATATATAGATTATATTTGTTTTTAAGGATGTCTAAAATTAAGAAATAATCATGAGTTATTATGAAATCAGTAGTGTATATTTTCTCAATCTTGTTTCTGTGTTGAGAATGTTTCACATAAGGATGGAAGAATGTGTATGTCACTGTTTAAGTAATATGGTGGTATGTATCCATGGTAGTAACATGTTTAATGCATATTATTTTCATCATTTCAAGCATTAAGCCTGAAATTTAATCATGGGAATTTTTCATTTTATAATCTGGAAGCATGTTTTAGTGATATTATTCAATTACAATTTAATTTATTTTAAAGAATTTGAGGTATTTATTTTTTGGTTCTATTTTATTATTTCTTTTATAAGGTGTTGATATATATTTTTAGGTAACCTGTTTTCCTAAAACTATAATTTGATAATCAAAAGGCTAATTAATATGGATTTTACTCTTTATTGAGTATATTCCTATAATTTCTATGATAATTCATTGAAATCTATGTGAAGGGATCAGTGTTAGTGATATTTCCTCTTATATTGATTATGTGTTATTTATCTGATTGAATTGATATGGTCACTTTCCCTAAACGGTTTATATTTTAAATAAGGTATTGGGAAATATATTTAGAAATCCAGAATTTGGTGATGATGTTGTATTGAACACACTTAATGATTAAAAAAATAATTATAAAATGGGGATTTATTATTGTGTTTTATTATTGGGTTTGTTGTGCTTGGTTGTGTTTCCTTTATTGTGGGTTGTGTAGACTCAGTTGGTAATTATTATGGTTGGTTTTGGAGTTGGAATGTGTTATGATGTAGGTGTGGTGGCCGGTTTCCTTAATAATCCTTATAAGTTTTTATTATTTATATGGAAGTCATGAATAAATGATTTTGTGGATGGAGTTATGGGTGAACTATAATGCTTAATATATTGGGGTGTTATTGTTGGTGGTATAGGAAGGAGTTGATTTTTTTGGTTGTTGTAGATTATTTTAAGTGGTAATGAGTTTTGGTGTTCCATTTGTTTTTTTATGGTTGGAATGAGGTGATGTAGTTTATATGAAATAGGTGATATGTTTTTATGATTAATTCAGAGTGGTGAAGTGGTTATGTGATATGTTCTGTGGATGAGATGAATAGGAATAGTGGAAGGATCAATCTTAGGTAGTACATGATTCAAGAATCAAGTGTAAGATGGTTGCTAGCTTCATAGATATGTGACTTAATGTTCAAAAGTATCATGGCCAAGTGACACTTATGTATTTATCTATCACTTATTCAATCCTCAGTAGTATTATGTGGACTAAACTACAAGATTAATATTATTTATTCTCGAGAGACATGATAAAATCTTTATAGATTTATATTTTATAAAATGTTTGTTATTTTTTATTCATGTATCCTTTGTAAAGTATATCTTGGGATTTATGTCTTTGTGGAAATTATTAAGTGGATATTTTAAAATTATAAATGTTTTGAAATGCTTCTTACAAAAAATATATGTGTTCAAAGAACATTTTTTTTGGTTTTAATAACCTTAAAATGATTTAAACACTTTTCATGTAATTAGGTTGTGTTCTAAGTGTTTGTCAACTCACCTGATTTCATTTCATAAAGGTGTATGAATATTTTTAATGCACATGGAATACTAGTTTCATTTTAATAAGGGGTGTGTGAAGTTTTAAATGAAAATTTGTAAAATATAAAGGGTTTTATCTCATTTTAAATGATTAATATTATTGGGTCATGAAGTTTCCTCGATTGTTTTATAAAAAAGGAATTGGTGTTTTGAGAAATAGAGTTTAAAACTAATTGGTTTATTTTAAAAAGGGTGTGTTATTTTAAATAGGAATTTGTGTAATTGAGTGGTTTTTTTAATAAGATTTCAACTATGATTTTATAAACAGTTTTTAAATGATACTTAAAGTCTATAAATTTTTTAACCATGTTTAATTTTTATATCAACACTTTGTGTATTTATTTTGTTTAATATTAATATTACTGAATCAAATAGGATGTATATAAATAATGAATGGATGGATGAAAATTATTTGAAAAAAGATTATGAAGACGGAGTTAAAGAGTTCATCAAGTTTGCAAAAGATCTTTCATATGACCCTTCTCAAATCCTTTGTCTGTGTTTATGTTGTTATCATTCTAGAGATGTTAGTCTAGAGGAGTTGGAAGAACACTTGATGTGTCACGGAATTGATCGAAGTTAAAAATGTTTGAATAAACATCGAGAAAAAGAAAATGTAGCTAATTGATGGGATATAACTGCCTTTTGTGGATCATCTCATATGATTACAAGAGTGGAAAATGATGAAGATGTGTATCGAGGATGTTATTACAGACATGGGTGATGATGAATATGTTATTGAGAAAATGACAGGAGTAGTTAAAGATGAACTTCGAGATTTCCCAAAATTGTTTGAGTAGTTAAAGAGTTATGCAAAGATGCTATAGTATGTGGGTTTCAGTAAATACATCAAATTGTTAGCTATACTGATGCTGTATAATTTTGAAAGCAAGAAATAGATGGGGCGATTCCAGTTTTATGGAATTAGTTTCTCTCTTGAATTAAATGCACCCAGAAGATAATGAGCTCTCGAGCTGAACATACGGCACTAAAAGAATGCTACGGTTGATGGGGATGATCTCTAAAATAATACACACCAACCCGAATGACTATATATTATTTACCAAAGACCATAAATCACTTAGATAATTACCAAAGTGTGTTTCTTCTTGATAAATGAAATATGAATATGGTCCTACAAAAGTTGTATGACACTTTTCAATAATTATAAGGTTTATTAACCTATACAGTAGTGAAGATACTTCATGGTAGTTGACGTGGAATGTATATAGAAGAAACAAATCTGGGAAACTACATCACCGGGAAGAATGTACTCAGTAGAAGAGAATTGATCATGATTATCTTGATATAGGAAATGAGATGAGAAACCTTCACCTTGTGTTATCTATATATAGAGTGAATCCTTTTGATTTTCTAAGAATCACTCAAAGTACATGGTAGATTATATTGGTAAATTATATCTTTCTACTATAGTTATGCATGAAACGAAAACACAACATTATATTTGTGCTTATATCAGGACCGAAAAAATTGGGTAAAGATATTAATGTTTATTTGGATCCATTGATTGAGGATTTGAAATTATTGTTTGATTCTGGTGTTGCGTTGTATTATGCTTACAGAAATGAAGATTTCATGTTGATATTCATGTTTTAAGGTATGATAAATGAATTTCCTACTTGTGGAAATTTAATAAGATATAGCATTAAAGGAACACATGAGTGTCCCATATATGAACAATGTACAAAGTCAATTCGGTTGAAATATTCTTCTAAAACTCTGTTTCTAGGACACCGATGATTTATAACCCACCCACATAAGTATTGATATTTGATGAAATCATTCAATGGTGGTTCAGAATAATGTACACAAAATATCGCCACTAACAGGTGATAAAATGTTTGAGAAAGTAAAAGTTGTAGACACTAATTTTGGTAAACTATTTTCAAAAAAAATTACAAAAACAAAAGGATGAAATTTAGGCTATGTTGGACATGGTTGACATGAGAATACGAGAATACTTGGCACCATCAAAGGGTAAAAAACGAAATTTTCTTCCTTCACCCGCTGACACACTTTCCTGGTAAGAGAGATATTGTAACGACCCAAAGTATTTCAATAAAAAATTCCTTTCTTATATCTATGTCATAAAAATACAAAATAATGATCTACTAAGTGATAAGTGACCTTTAAACATAATTTTGTCATTCCTATGTTTGGAATTTTAAAAATCCGACATACACGGTTGTGTTCAAGACAGTTTTTGGAGTCTAATGAAACAAAAATAATTTTTGGTGAATAGTAACCCAACCTTATGAATATTAACCTACCCTTATGAATATTAATATGAACCTTATGAATAGTAAATAAGAGTAACATTACCTATGAATAATAAAATAATATTTAGACATCTTAGTGACAATTTGACCTTAGTAAACGTTTTTGGTATTTTATAAGTCATAAATAATTAATTATAATTAACTAATTAATTTAAAAGAATATTTATTTTCCTGTAATGTATTCATAAATTATTGAATCAATGTCTAATAGTTTTTAGATAATTCTATAAGACCCTATGTAATTTTTGAAAGAGCCACAAAATCAGTTTTAATTTTAAAAACTGTTTTTAAGTAAATTATGATTTTAATGAAATATTAAATTAATAATATTTAGAAAATTATTTTTGAAAAATGGACTTCATTTCAGGATTATACACGTCGAAAAATTTTTGGGGTAAATTTTTGGGAATTTTCTGAGATACTGGAATTTTTGATGAATAGTGGAATCCGATAATTCACAATAAAAGCTAAATAATGTATTAATTGAGTCATTGCTGATGTTATGCTGATGTAAGCCCACTTGGTTCAGGATTACATTATAAAATTACTATTATTGGTCATCAAAGACTTACTATTCCTTGTCTTTGGTGAAATTAATAAACTAATCAATTTTATATTAAGGAAACCCCTCTCCCCTCCACTATAAAATCCACCCTTCACTCCCTCTTTTCCTCACACCTCTCAAGCTCCAATCCTTCTCTAAACTCTGCCCAAACACCTTCCCTAACTAATCCCCCACGTCCAAATGCTGCTGGTCTCATCAAAAGACCAAGCCTAGCTTCCTTAAAAAGGATCTCAAGAAGAGGATTTTAAAGGTAATTTCTCTCTCTCTTCTCATTTAATTTCCTTTCAAGTTCAAGTCCCTTTCTTGATCTCTCTCTACCTATATTCATCCAAATTGTTCTGTAAATCCAGTATTATATATATACTGTAATATTATGATCCTAATGTTATATTATATCACCCCAAACCCTTTCCCTCTTCCATTTATTTTATTAATGAGAACGTTGTTCATGTGGTGATAATTTATCACCTTCAAAAACAACATGCTCTCTTCTTCCATTTCTACCTTCAATCTGGTCATGAAACCATTTTATGGTTGAACCAGAATATTTTATATGTATTATTTTCTATTTTAAGTTCTGGAAATAACCTATGGCCTTTTTACTAAGTTTAATGTTAAAACGAGTTCGTTGTAATCCAAAAACCGCACAAATTAACCCAAATAATCTTCATTTAATTATTATCTAATGATTCGTCCACATGGATCTAATATAACTCACCATAAAATTATTAAAGCTTCTGTAATATCATTAATTACATGTAATATTAGTTCTGTATGTTTACCCATGATCTACCCAAACATCAATTTAAGAATACAAGTGGACCGCTCAAGAAAACCATAAAAACGAACATCCCCGAACAATGTTTTTAAACTCTATAAGTCATCCAAAGGAACATAATATGAAATAATGAAACCAGAATGAACCCTATTAATATCTAAAAGGTTCTGGAATTTCTAATTAATGAATATAATGTCATTATACAGGACATTAAAGAGAAGGAGGAATTCGAGTACAAGGTAAGGGGAAATCTCGAACCCAATTTTCTTCCTTCGGGTTCTCCCTCTTTCAATCCATTTTTGATATGGTTACTCCTCAAAGATCATTTTTTCATCATTTACTTTACTTTTCTGGGATATAAATGTTTGTCACTGGTTTTTATGTCCATAAAAATGTTTTCTAAAAGAACTCTTCTTTCAAGATCTCACCTTTTACCTCTCATTCAAGGTTGATGGTTCTTGTATCAAGTATGTTGTTCCCTCTTTCTTTTGGGAACCCAAAGCTTATGAATGTGTTATTATGAGATGAAACCCATTCCATTCCATGGGTTATTTATGTACATGTTTTATATGTGTTCTATGTGGAAATCATGATAATGATAATGTTATGATGTGACGGGTGCTCCAGGAATTATATAGCACAATATGAATGTTTAAATGTGATGGGTGCGCCTGGAATTATACAGCGCTCCAATGCATTGGGTAAAGTAATGAATCTCATGAGTAAATGTGAAATGATGTGTGAACATTATTCTAGCTTTGTTCAAAAGCATGTGTGGTAGTTAACCACTAAGACATGATGTTTCATTTTTATGCATTGCCACATTTCAAGTTTATTGTTTATGCTCCTCTCATGTTCATGATCTTTTGCCTATGTCATGATTATGCTCACCCCATGATGTATTGTTTGAAGGACCCCGGGACACCCTGAGAGGGGAGGGGCGAATCAGGGTGGCAACTTTTTCTTCTTAAAGTTGTGGATCTTGTTCCCACGTTGGCAGGAACTTCTTAAACCTGTATGAAGGATATGATCAGCAATTAAACATTCACATGCAGAGCGATGACACAACAATTTTTACTTGGTTCACCACTAAGGGCTACGTCCAAGGAGAATACGCCGACAGATTGTCGGTCGTACCTAAATCCACTATGCTTCACTAGCTGCGGATACAAAAGTTCGGGTACAGACACTCTGTCCCAGACTCACTGCCTTTACATAAGGTTTAGGGATAGCTCACTGCTTCCCTCGGGTCACTCCCGTTGACTCCCCCTGGCTCACTGCCGTTGGTGAAGTCTCACTCAGTTTATAGACGTGAAGGTCTCTTCAATAAATTTGCATTGAAGTCTTTGCCTCTGCTCAGCACGAGACTCTGCTTGCATCGATGTCCGGAAGAGATGCACTAGAACGCGCAGAACCACTGAACTGGATAACCAAAACGTGCAGACAAACCTTACTGAGAAATATGCGAAACATCAACCATTTGCGCGCAAAATCATCCTATTGCGCGCAACATTTTCTTTTGGCGCGGAAAAATATTTCGCGCAAAAATCCCCTTTTTCGCGCAACTCCAAATATTTCGCGCAAGCTCCTTTACGCGATCCTTTTTCGCGCATCAGACCTCGGATCTTCTCTAAGTCTTCCAACCTTCCGAATGAAGGGGGTCACCTCATATTTATAGGCGACTGAGACCACTGCGCGCAAAATCCCCTTCGGCGCGGAAAACCTCTCATCTGGCGCTTAATCTTTCGCCCAGCTTAATTATTTCGCGCACAACCCTTATTTTCCGCGCAGCCCATGCCTTTGCCATTTTTCACCGAACTGATTTCGAAACACTATTTGCGCGAAAAAACTTGATCCCCTATTTCGCGCATCCCGCTGTTTTTTCGCGCCTAACATAAGTATTTCGCGCAAGTCTCTAAAATTTCGCGCACCACTTCCTTTTTCTGCGAACCTCCTTTTGCAGACAATCCATGTCTTCATTTTCCGATTTTGAGGCCCAAAAATTTGGCAAACACTGGGAAACAGCGCCACCTTCAAAACTGTTGTCTGCTTGAACTGTATGATCACTTTGCTGGAACACATTCGGAACTTCCACTGAGGATTGACAACAAACACAAACCATACACCAAATCATGCTTTGAAGAAACTGGTTCCAACAATCTCCCCCTTTGGGTTTGTTGGCAATCAGAATAAATTCAATAGATCTCCAACCATGAGCAAATCCAAAATGCAAGAATCAACTCAGCCAACACTCTAAGTCTACGTGAGCAATGCTCGGTGTAGAAAACAAGAGAGGAAGCTTGAATTGGGTCTTAGTGTTTTGAAAATCTCCATGACGCCCGATTTTATCCTTATTAAACTTCTCATCACAATCTTACACTTCCATCACAGAAGAATTTCTTGCCGTAAATTTCTTGCCGTGAATTTCTTGCCTTGAATTCTCTTGCCGTGAATTTATTCCTTTCTCCCCCATTGACAATAAAACCAAAGACCGAAAAGTTTGTTCAACGTTCAGCTCAAGACATACTCTCCCTGGATAGTATCTCCCCCATAAACCTGCATCATAGCCATAAGAAGATAAAAAAAGTTAAAACAAACGGGGAGAGGGGAGTTTCGAAACCTCCTTATGCAGCAGGAGGTGGTTGAACTCCTAGGTTCAACCGATGCTTTTCAAACACAGATGCTGACAATGGCTTTGTCAGGATATCAACTACCTGCTTATCAGTTCCCACATGGTCCAGTCTAATCACCCCTTTTTCAACCTTTTCTTTGATGAAATGATACCGTATTTCAATATGTTTTGTACGAGAATGCTGAACCGGATTTTTCGTGAGATCAATTGCGCTTTTGTTATCACAGTAGATCACCATTGGCTGATTTACCTCATCACCAATATCTGTTAATTGTTGCTTCATCCATAGCAGTTGAGTGCATGACTTTGTGGCAGATATATACTCAGCTTCCGCAGTACTAAGAGAAGTACTTTCTTGTTTCTTGCTCAACCAGCCAACACAATTATTTCCGATAAAGAATGCTCCACCACTGGTGGACTTTCTGTCCACAACATCGCCAGCCCAGTCAGCATCAGAAAATGCGGATAATTCACTATCCCTTCCTACAGAAAAGTATAATCCATACTTGTAAGTACCTTGAATATACCTCATGATTCTTTTCACTGCTGTCATGTGTTCCTCTTTTGGATTACTCTGAAAGCGGGCAGAAAGACATGTGGCAAAGACAATATCTGGCCGTGTCGCTGTCAGGTACAATAGACTCCCAATAATTCTCCTGTACAGGGTGGGATCTACAGATTTCCCATCCTCATGCTTCCCAAGTTTGGTTCTAACTGTAATCAGAGTTGACATTGGTTTGGAGTCTTGCATGTTAAACTTCTTCAGCAGCTCTCTTGAATACTTTTCCTGAGAGATAAAAGTGTAGTCTTTCCTCTGAGTCACTTGCAGTCCCAAGAAATATGTGAGCTCCCCAATCATTGACATTTCAAATTCTGATTTCATATGATTGGAAAATTCATCCACTGATTTCTGTTTGCTGCCACCAAATATAATGTCATCGACGTAAACAAGAACCATGAACTGATCTTTTGGAGAATTCTTCACATAGAGATTGTGATCAACTCCTCCTCTTTTGAATTCCAGCTTTTTGAGATACGAATCTAGTCTAGAATACCATGCCCTTGGTGCCTGTTTTAATCCATAAAGTGCTTTCTTTAGCTTGCAGACCTTTGATTCATCAACACCAAGAAGAAAACCCACTGGTTGTTCAATGTAGACTTCTTCTTCGAGTACACCATTTAAGAATGCTGTCTTGACATCCATTTGATATACTTTATATCCTCTTTGGAGAGCCATGGAAAGGAATAGCCTGATTGACTCCAATCTAGCCACTGGAGCAAAGGTTTCTTCAACATCAACACCTTCAATCTGAGAATACCCTTTACATACCAGTCGAGCCTTGTTTCTGATAACATTGCCATGCTCATCAAACTTGTTCTTGAAAATCCATTTGGTGCCAATCACATTGTGACTTTTGGGTCTCTGGACCAAATCCCACGTCTGATTTTTGTCAATCTGATCTAACTCTTCATTCATGGCTTTCACCCAGGATTCATCCATTGCAGCTTCTTCAAATGAGGTTGGCTCTACAATTGATAGAAATGCAGAAGGTGTGTTATTTCTCATCCTCCTTGTTTGAGTGGGTGCATTCATGTCCCCAATTATGTTGGATGAATCAATCTCAGCTCTTCGGTTTCTCCTGAGAGATTCAGTAGCATTCTTTTCAGCTATAGGGTCTTCTTCTGATTCTTCTTCTGAGTCAACATCATGATGTGACTGCTGAGAGTTTTGAACAACTTCCTCTATCTCTGTGTTTGTGTTTTCTTCACGTTCACTTTCTTCCTGATTGTCCATCACATCCGCATATGGCGTCCTTGAAGCATTTGTGGTTTTCTCTTCAATTATCTTAACATCACTGCTTACCACAATCTTCCCCAAGCGTTTATTGAAACACTTGTAAGCTTTACTGTTCATTGGATACCCAAGAAAAATTCCTTCATCAGCATTGTCACCATACTTTCCTTGGTTTCCTTCTTTATTCCGGATGAAACATTTGCTTCCAAAAACCCGAAAGTATTTCAAGGAAGGCTTCCTTCCATGCCATAATTCGTACGGTGTCTTCGTTTCTCCCATGTAGAGCCCTGTTCGATTCTGAATGTGAACTGCAGCTTCAACAGCCTCCTTCCAGTAATGGCGAGAGATACCACTCTCAATCAACATAGTCCTGGCCATATTGTTGACCTGTCGATTTCGACGCTCAACAACTCCATTTTGTTGTGGAGTTCTCACAGCAGCTACCTCATGCTGTATTCCATGTTTCTCTAGATAGTTTTCAAACTCAATGGATGTGTATTCCCCTCCATTGTCCGATCGTAGGACTTTTATTGACCGTCCAGTGTCATTCTCGGCAATTCGGCGATAAGTTTTCATGCAATCAAGTACTTGTCGCTTCCTGTGAATCACCATTACACAAGCCATTCTACTATAATCATCAATGAAAAGGACGAAGTACCTCTCTCCATAGGTTCCAGCAACATTTATTGGGCCACATACATCAGTGTGAATGAGATCAAGAAGATGTGATGCCCTTTTCTTCTTTGGACGATACGAATTACAGACCAGCTTCCCACGAATACAGGCATCACAAGATTTTTCCCGTTCGCGTTTTAGAATGGGAATATCCATGACTATCTTCAGCTTAGATATCTTTTCCATGTCTTGTTGGTTAATGTGCCCCAGCCTTCGATGCCATAAATTGTTTTCTTCGTCAACAGATAAGTAACAAGAGTTCACTTTGCTGTCAACCTGATATAAGTTTCCATCTGTTCTACAACCTTTCATAAGAGAATTCCCTGTTTTTCCTTTTATAGTACAGCCTTTTTGATTGAAGGTTACTATGAGCCCTGAGTCACAGAGTTGACTTACACTGAGGAGAT
This sequence comes from Viscum album, assembly GCA_963277665.1. Lineage (NCBI taxonomy): Eukaryota > Viridiplantae > Streptophyta > Magnoliopsida > Santalales > Viscaceae > Viscum > Viscum album. The sequence continues at coordinate 389,053,555 of OY728146.1, forward strand.
TATGGCGTAGACCGTCCACATAAAGAACTTCAGTCTTTTTCAGCTCTCCGTTGGCGAGAGCAGTATTCCCACTTCCTTTAATCTTCAAAGCACCATCGTTACCAAACCGTACTGTTCCATCAACCTTCTTTTCAATGTTCTTCAGAAGGTCAGCATTTCCTGTCATATGGGAAGAACATCCACTATCAAGAATCCAGGTGATGCTACTCTTTGTAGCTTTGAGGGCTACTTCTGCAAGATTGGATTTCTCGATTTTCTTCTTTTCTTTCCATGAGATATTGGATTGAGCATAAGACACTGATGGCCTTTTAAAACTTTCTTCCACATAATCTGAGTCTTCATACCCATAATCTTCTTCCAGAAGAGAAAAACTATTTGTGAGAACAACATCATCAGGAGGATGAACCCTGTCCCGTCTTTGGGTGTTGTATGAATTTCTCTTGTCATACCGCTGCCTGCAAAACATAGATTTATGGCCAAAGTTAGAACAATTAAAACAGTAACCATAGAAGATATTTCTTCTATAAGATGGAGGATATGAAATCGGTCTCCTTTGTTGATTCCCCAGATCTTCTCCATTAAAGTAACTCCTTGCCTCTTCGCAATATGACATAGTATGGCCCAGATAGCCACAGAATTGACACTTCATGTGAGGGAATGCCTTCACACCTGAATTTCTCCTCATACCTTCATCCCTGTGAGAGTAGTTGAACTGCCTATCATTTCTAAATGTTTGATGGTAATTGTCAGTTATCCTTCTAGTTTGGATTGAGGGTTCCTTTTTCAGCACTTCAGAAAATGTTTCAACATGTTCAACCTTCGTTTTGTCTTTCTTTTGAATTTCTTTATTTCCAGCAGTTGATGTCTCAGCTTCACATCCAATTCCACGCTTTCCCATGCAGGCGGGTCTTTGAACGCTCAAGATTTTTTCAACTCCATCAGAACCACATTTGGCTCTTGCCAATAATTCAGCATCTGAGAATCTTCTAGGTTGTATTTTCTTCCTTGATTCTTTTGAAAAAGATTCGGTCTCAAGTTTACTCCTAAGAGTAACAATTTCCTCTTCAAGATCCTCAGTAGTCTTGGACTTTTCTTCCAGTCTTGAGGTGAGGTCATTGATGACCTTTCCCTGCTCTTCAATTCTTATCTTAAGATCCAATACATCATCATTGCTTTCAATGATTTTAGACTGAACTTTCACAAACTCTTCCAGACGTTCAATTTCAGCTTCAAGTTCATCAACATATTCTGATGACTCTTTGACCATTTCCTTCCACTTATTACATTTCTTACATTTACTCTCAATCTTGGAGAAAGCATCCTTAATTTGAACCTTTGGATTATCAAGGGCAGTACTCTGATTATCTATGCCTTTATTGATTGAAGAATCTGACATTTCAGTGGTAGCCATCATGGAAGCATGTTTTTCAGTTTTAAATTCTGGTTCTTCTTCCTCACAGAATTCAATATCATCATCTTCTTCCTCACAGACAAAGCTCTTCCTCTGCATTTTCTTTCCAGATTTGAAATCACCCTTTTTGAAAAACCTTTTCCGAGGCTTTTCAATGTCTTCAGCTTCGCTCTCATCATTATCCAACTTTCTTTGGCACTGAGAGTCAATGTGCCCAACTCTTCCACAACGGAAACATGCAAGAGGTAACTTACCTCTAAATTTACCTTTACCCTTTTTCAGCTTCTTCGCGATGAGGGAAAGAATTTCTTTTTCTTCGTCATCATCACCACTACTATCTTCTGAAATTTTCAGTTTGTCCATGGCTTTGAATGCCATTTCTTTTCTCACGCGAGTCGTGGCATCTTCAGGTTTGACTCTCATCTCATATGCCACTAAACTACTTAACAAATCATCCAGAGAAAGTTTGGATAGATCTCTTTCTTCGAGGGCTGACACCTTTGCATTGTACATGGGAGGAAGTCTTCTCAATATTTTCTTAACGATATCAATGTCTTTGATTTCTTCTCCAAGACCTCGAATTGCTCCCACTACTTCAGTAATTCGATTAAAAAATGAATCTGCATTTTCATTGGGATGCATCTTTAGGTCGTCAAACCTGTTATGTAAAACCTGAAGTTTTGCCTCCTTTACCTTGGTATCTCCTTCATAAATGTTTTCAAGTTTATCCCACATAGACTTTGCTGAAGTGCAACTCATCACCTTTAGATATATCTGATCAGAAAGAGCTGCGGTGAGTGCATTTTGAGCTTTAGCATCTGCATCAAGAATTTTCCTGTCTGTGTCAGTCATAGCCAGTCCTGTTTGATCAGTGACTTGTATTCCTTGCACAATAGAAAACAAAACTTCCATTCCAAGAGATCGTAGATGAGATCGCATCCTATTCTTCCAGATCTGAAAATTATTTCCATCAAAGAGAGGGACTCCCCTCACATTGGCTGCATTCTCCATGGCGACAAAGGATAGATTCAAGACCAGCAACCTCCCTCTGATACCACTTGAAGGACCCCGGGACACCCTGAGAGGGGAGGGGTGAATCAGGGTGGCAACTTTTTCTTCTTAAAGTTGTGGATCTTGTTCCCACGTTGGCAGGAACTTCTTAAACCTGTATGAAGGATATGATCAGCAATTAAACATTCACATGCAGAGAGATGACACAACAATTTTTACTTGGTTCACCACTAAGGGCTACGTCTAAGGAGCATACGCCGACAGATTGTCGGTCGTACCTAAATCCACTATGCTTCACTAGCTGCGGATACAAAAGTTCGGGTACAGACACTCTGTCCCAGGCTCACTGCCTTTACATAAGGTTTAGGGATAGCTCACTGCTTCCCTCGGGTCACTCCCGTTGACTCCCCCTGGCTCACTGCCGTTGGTGAAGTCTCACTCAGTTTATAGACGTGAAGGTCTCTTCAATAAATTTGCATTGAAGTCTTTGCCTCTGCTCAGCACGAGACTCTGCTTGCATCGAAGTCCGGAAGAGATGCACTAGAACGCACAGAACCACTGAACTGGATAACCAAAACGTGCAGACAAACCTTACTGAGAAATATGCGAAACATCAACCATTTGCGCGCAAAATCATCCTATTGCGCGCAACATTTTCTTTTGGCGCGGAAAAATATTTCGCGCAAAAATCCCCTTTTTCGCGCAACTCCAAATATTTCGCGCAAGCTCCTTTACGCGATCCTTTTTCGCGCATCAGACCTCAGATCTTCTCTAAGTCTTCCAACCTTCCGAATGAAGGGGGTCACCTCATATTTATAGGCGACTGAGACCACTGCACGCAAAATCCCCTTCGGCGCGGAAAACCTCTCATCTGGCGCGTAATCTTTCGCCCAGCTTAATTATTTCGCGCACAACCCTTATTTTCCGCGCAGCCCATGCCTTTGCCATTTTTCACCGAACTGATTTCGAAACACTATTTGCGCGAAAAAACTTGATCCCCTATTTCGCGCATCCCGCTGTTTTTTCGCGCCTAACATAAGTATTTCGCGCAAGTCTCTAAAATTTCGCGCACCACTTCCTTTTTCTGCGAACCTCCTTTTGCAGACAATCCATGTCTTCATTTTCCGATTTTGAGGCCCAAAAATTTGGCAAACACTGGGAAACAGCGCCACCTTCAAAACTGTTGTCTGCTTGAACTGTATGATCACTTTGCTGGAACACATTCGGAACTTCCACTGAGGATTGACAACAAACACAAACCATACACCAAATCATGCTTTGAAGAACCTGGTTCCAACATTGTTCTTATCTATCCTCTTACTGGGCTTTTAGCACACCCCTTTTTATGTATATCCTCAGGTGGCTACATGTGCTAAGGAGAGGAAAATTGCCAATAATAAGCAATAGAAGAAGAAATTAAATGAATGTTTATGCTTAAAGTTGTATTTTTAATGTATGTTCCTAGTTTTCCCAAGACACTAAACCTCTGGATCCTCCATGTGTAATACTAATATTTTTTTTATCTTTGAAATGATGTAATAGTGATGTAAGAAAAGGCCGGGTCACTATAGATATCAATTTTTAAACTTCTTTAATGATGTAAAGGTTTCATAGGGGTATTCATTGAATATCAAGAACATCGTGTGAATGAACAATTTGAAGTTAAAGTGTCTGAAATCACACAACTACCATGTTTTGATTAAAAATATAATTCCTATAGATTTGTGTTGATTTTTTACCAAGAATTGCTTTAATACATTAACTAAACTCTATTTCTTCTTCAAATCTATATGCATAAAAGTTATAGACTCGGTGAAATTTTAGAATATAGAAAGTTAAATTGCCGTCTGTAACGTCCCTGACTCAGAAGCCACTAAACCGGTGCTCTGAGCTGGGTCACCACATGACCTCAAGCATGCATCCCCGCATGCTAGAGGTCTTAGAATAGTGGCGATAGTTTAATAAGTCCCATGGGGAGACTATACCCTCTTTACCAGAGTAAGTCACAAAAAAACACAATGAAAATAATAGAACCAATAAGAAACAACCAATCAACATGCATAACCAAATGTTTCCCAAACGGGGTACAATACAAATCAAATACTACAATACCATTCCACACTAGTAGTGAAAGTGAATAAAAACCAAAAATAAAATAAATGACAACAACTCCAAATAGGTCCCAAATCTAAGTCTGGATCCTTCTCCATGTACATCAAAATCCCAACTCAACCTCTAAGTGTAGGGCCTTTTCTCTCATCCTAACCTACAAATAAGTGATCTTCTTGGGTACCCAATGGTGGCCCAAAAATTGTGTGAGTACAAAACTCAGTAGGCCACCACCAACAGTGTCTACAAAATATCCAGTCTAATGGACATTGCATGCAAGAACAAAACTAAATGGTAAGTAAACAAGAAAAATTAAAGTGACATAAGTTAAAAAGTTCATTTAATTTATTCCTAGAAGTTATACCAACCACATTCCTTAAACAATCTTCATCACTCAAACCATTTAATCACATGATACCTTGGTTAGGCATAAATATCATCTACATAGGGGTCTAAGGTAATAAATCACAATGTACAGGGGAAACAAATCAAGTCCCTATCTCACTAGGGATCCACATATCACATAAACACATTCTCCTCACCTCGAATCCTCAATCCAGGTGGAATGAAACCATTAGAGGAATAGAGCCTCCATCCCCCAAGAATTGGGGGGGGGGGAGTTTAGAGCCTCAGTCTAACTCGACCCATGGGCGTAGAACCTCAATTCAATACCCACCACTACCAAGAAATTTTCACATGCTTATTTATGAAATCACCACAACTATACCATAACACAACCAAGCATATTAAATGCCATTGGTTATCACAATTCATAACTACAACATAGGAATTAATACTATGTCATACCCCATTAAGACATTTACCATTTACAATTCATATCCATTTATCCAAGTTCCCATTCCTGTGGCTAAACCCATTATGTTTATTCAATAACCCCTATGACTTATCCAAGTTCATCATTGACCATTCAATAACCCATTTGGCCCATTTATCATTTCCCAATCATTTACTCACTTATGCATTAAAGTACAATTCTCATATCAAATAACACAACCCACTTTTATTACATTCAATCATTTAGGTGAACCACCTAATTCTCTAGTATTAAACCATTAAACAAATTCATACATTCCCTTGTTACATATCATTAACATATTCCTCATTCCCCATTCCATTACACAATTACAAGTTCACAATTTAATATACCCTGATTCCCCTAGGCATTTTAACCAAAATTTCATGAAGCAATCGACATAATCTCTTTCAACTCAATTACCCATTTTCATGTCATTCCAATAACATCTCATACTATTATAAATCTAGGAATATTTATCATCATTCCATTTACTCCCTAATAAACCATTGAGAATTTTCTACTTGGGCTTCACACTTTACATGGAAATCCTTCACTTAACCTTACCACTCTCTAGGTTCAGGATTTCTGGAACACCCCATATGTGGACCTAAAATGGTCAAGTCAGCCTCAACACATCCCACGGGGATCGTGAGGGTTTAAATTGGTCACTTAGAAACCCATTTTATCACAAACTTCAACAGAACGAAGAACACAAAAAGCAGAAAATAAGAACACCAATTTCCATGCACAAATTCCAAATAAGACTATGGGATAAAAAGTATACCAACTACCTATTATTCGATGATGAACATGCTCTTAGTCGTGGCCTTCAATCTGAATTGAAACACCCCTTGAAGCCAAATCCTAAACCTCACCCGAAAAAGAGGGTTTTAGTGATTCAGAAGAAGATGGGAGAAACCACAAGCCCTAATCCAAAAAGAGAGGGGTGGAGAGGATTAGACTTACCTAGAGAATCGATCAAAAAACTGACAGCGCTCCAAATGGAAATAATCGAAAGAACACCACCACATGGAAGTTTGGGTCAGAATAGTTTGCCACTAGGGTTGTAGAGGATGCAATGGAGAAAAAACCTGAGTTGGGGTTTTAAATCCCAGGATAGAAATTTTGTAAATTTTACAACTTTTATGGGCCACACAGTTTACCCGCAGAGTTTTCAAAACATACACAAAACATGCAATAGCTACTATTCAAATACACCCATTTCGCATGGTTTCCTGGGGTCACACACAGTTTTCCAAAACCGTGGTCAGACCGTGCGAAGGCTACTATTTGAGAATGGCTGGTCCGCATGGTCTATCCGCACGGTCTATCCGTACAGTTTCCCCTAACCATGCGTATACCATGCACCTAGCACAACTTGTCTTGATTGCTATTCTCTTCACACCTCGAGTCCCCAGGGCACACCCGAGCCTTCACATAAACTTTGTAAAACACTTATTTAGCCAAAAATATAGACTCAAACCATAACATAAAAAAACATACCTTAAAAAAATCTAGGATTTTACAACCACCCCACATTATAACAGATCGTCCTTGATTTTCTCTCTCGAGCATCACTAACTTCTATTACAAGGAATCATGTCACAAGGTCTACCTATCCAATATCACTTTCCATCTTTCTGGTTGTACATCACAATTCCTTCCGAACACGAATCAAGGGAAAAAACATTCCCCACAAGCCTTCCTCACTGCTACCACAACACAAGATGAAATTCCTCAAGGTTCCCTCTACTTTAACCATTATCACCACGAGAACTTCATGGAAAAAACATAGGTGACAAAGCCAGACTCACAACAAATGGAAAATTAACACACAACATCCCATCGTCATGGGGAAACCAATCGACACCTCATCGGCCCAATCCTCTGCACAAATCATGACCCAAATCACTTGGCATCATTTTTCTATTCACCCAACTCTAATAGTGACCATACCCAATATAACGCAGATGTAAACAAATGACCCTTAAAACCACATTTTTAAAGATCTCAATCCAAAACTATACATCAAAATGCAACTCAAAGGTCTTGGCTACTCGACCAGTTAAACCATGAAAAAGATCTCTACCAAGGCTAACTCACCTAAATGGTGACCACTCAAGTACTTCCAACCCGAATCTATGACCACATCATCAACCGACTATTTATTTGCTTTGGTTCTATACACCATTTTTGTTTACATGGAACCTCCACCATCGATGAAGGACAACCAGGACTCAACCCATCCTTCCCATTTCCTAACACGTTCCAACTTACCGACCCATGCATCCATAAGATAATTAACCTACCTTCTCTTACCACAACCAGTTTTCATACCATCCACGCCCTCCTAAGATTCAACTCAGATCTCACAAGATTCTCTTGGAACCACCTTGAGCTCAAGCCAATACTTGGCTCAATTTTCACCACATCCAAGTCCACATGCCTCTCCGAGGAACCTGAGATGCACCTCACAGGCTCCTCATTGGCACCCCGATGCCACTACATTGACTCGACATTCCCCTATCTACACCCGGAACTGATGTATCACACCCCACCTTAAGAGTGTTGTTACCATTGCTCACCATGGGGGATTCCAACAACCACATCTTAAAACCAATCACAAACCAAACCCCAAACGCAGATGTGGTCATCCAACCTTTTTCCTAAAACAAGAAGACCAATGTCACCCAGTTCCCATTCCCGAATTTTGTGAATGGCACCCATGATGTTGTCTTCATTCAGTCTACCCCAAGGACCACCCCCAAAACCATAGGGGGTGAATATTCCCTCTTCAAGATCTACATAGACTATTTCCATTCGTGTAAACTCCATGGTGTCGCTCATCCACCCCAAAATATTTATGTCTCTTGGTGTGGGATAGAGATTCTCAATATACCTAGGAAGATGTCAAGATGTTGGGCATGCATGTCACTAGCTGAGGTATGCTAAGAAGTCATGAAAGAACACCACCGCCAACTTATCCATTTATGATGTCAAGATATGGGACACCATGACCTGCTAGGGATCTCGAGCTTCCCTACCAAATGTTTCACATCAACACTTAACCATCACCACTCATATGTGATTGCCAACCTGGTTCAACCATCACTCCGTAACCAAACCATTCATACAAACAAGTTCTGCCACATGAACACCCTTACCTTGGTTCTCACCATCGAGTGAATACATGTAACCCCATTCCTACCACCTTCGTCTCTTCCACTCAAAACTAACCTCAATCTTCTAATAATAGTCATACAAACAGGTGAGTCAGGAATCCATAAGATAAAATATTTTGAAACAAACCTTATATCCTCTTACAAGAACTCGGGTTCCCTTATGAAGGAACTGGGTCTAACTATACCATTTACTAAAACTTGGTGGTACTCAATAAGCATTAACACCACCTCTAAAGCATCTTCCACGATTCATATTCTGAGGAACCTTCACTGGAGTAGTACAACCAACCCTCAACCTTCCCACTCATCCTTCTACGCCAAATCCAAACCATACAACACCCCGAGTTCCACTATCAAAGTCCAAAACATCTACTTGCGTGAAACACACTCAAAATCACTAGAATCCCTATCCGACCTCTATCATAGGTCACATTAAATGTTGAGCGATACCAACTCCCTAAACTGAAGTCACAACTAGGAGAATCCATTAATCATCTTCTCCAAACCATGCTTATCATGACACGAACAAAGCAATGATTGTGAATGGAACTCTCACTCCCCTTCCGATGCACACTATTCTTAGCACAAAAACAACCATATACTCTAGGTTCCCTTCAAGTGGTGCACACATTCACCAAAACTATGAATAAAACATCCTCTCCAGGATTCGAGAAAAAATTTCAAGGTCTCTACTCACAAGGTTACCAAGTCCTAGGCACCATCATTAGGATCCAACATGTACTTTAGATGATCATGAACCATGATAGTTCTTTCACTCACATTACTGAACAATTCCTCACAACCCAAAGGCCAGAACCCTATGGGTTTTCCCTCAACACACCACTTAGTTCATATCATAACCAGCAAGGCCTCACAATCCAAGCCCAAATTATCTACTAGGGCACTCTCACTTCCCCAACCCACACATACAAGATTCAAACTGACAACACCAAAGATATCCACCTTTTCAACCGAACATTCTCATTCCAAACTTGTCATTTACTAAACACTTCAAAGAATGACCAACAGAATTTTGCCACAGATGGAAAGATTCCACACGATCAGCCTTAAAAAAACCATTTTTCACACTTTACCCCAATGGTCATTATCACACTTAGAAAACTACCCCTTACCATACCTACTATAGTCATGGTCAACATGGGGTAACCAACTCACTTAATCACAATTCTTTCACCAAAACCCCTTCAAACCCATTATTCTTTGACAACACAATCCCTTCCCCTCAGGCACATCTCCCATTTCAAATCTTGTTTAATTCTTCTTTTTAACTCATTTACACCTTTCATTAGGAAAATTTGTTAACAATTTTAGCATCATTATGCAATATTTATCCTTTAGACACTGAGTTATCTTTTTACAATTTATCACAAACTAAAATTTTAACCCCATTTATAACATTTATTTGTACATGATATTCCTTAACAATCATTCAACCACTTACTTTACCATTATTAGGAATCATTTTCTTCAGATTTATCAAGGAAGTAAATTTCATTCTACTCTCCATACTCCGCACACCCAACTTCTGTGTGTGTCTATAATGATGCATGCCACCTATACATAGGTTCCTAAAATAATGCATGAATAAAAAACCCCATGAAACTCAGTAAATGAGAAAAATATCATAAATTAATCAAATCACACAACATTTGCATCACCCAATGGTGAAATATCATTCAACTTTAACAATACACATCAAGAACAACAATTTCCACAAAGGGTGACTTGGGGTTTCCCTCATACATGAGTTAGATACTCCCAAGCATGAGCTCATTACCAAGTTCCAACACATCCTAATCTCCCATCTACCCTCCCCAAATATTAAGAATGAGAAAATAACTCTTTTGAAACCACTTTTTAATGACCCCGACTCAGAAGCCACTAAACCGGTTCACTGAGTCGAGTCATCATATGACCTCAAACGCATCTCCCTATACGGCAGAAGTTGCCGACTAGTGGCGAGGGTCTAATAAGTCATGGGGGGAGACTATACCCTATTTAATAGAGTAAGTCACAAAAAATACAATGAAAATAACTGAAGCAATAAGAAACAACCAATCAACATGCATAACCAAACGTTTCACAAACAGGGTACAATACAAATAAAATACTATAATGCCATGCCACACTAGTATTTCTAGTGATTAAAACCCAAAAATAAAATAAAAGTGTACAAATCCAAATGGGTCTTGACTCTAAGTCTGGATCATTCTCCATGTACATCCCAGCCCAACTCAACATCTTAGTGTACGACCATTACCCTCATCTTGATATGCAATCGAGAGATCTGCTCGGGTTCCCAATGGCAGCCCGGGCAGGGTGTGAGTACAAAAATCAGCAGGCCACCACCAATAATGTCTAAAAAATATCCAATCTAAATGATAGTGAATGCAAGTAAAAAAATAAATGGTAAGAAAACACGGGACAGTTCGGGTGCCATAAGTTAACAAGTTCATTTAATTTATTCTTAGAATTTATCCCAATTACATTCCTTACAAAATCTTCATTACTCAAACCATTTAATCACATGTTCCCTGGTTTAGGCCTAAATATCATCTACACGAAGGTATAAGGAAATTAATCATAATGCATAGGGGAAAAAATCAAGTCCAATCTCAATAGGGATCCACATATCAAATAAACACATTCTCCTCACCTCAAAGCCTCAGTCCTGGTAAAATGAAACCATTAGGGGAATAGAGCCTCCATCCCCTTCCCTTACCTATGCATTTTGGGATGGAGTTTAGAGCCTCAGTCTAACATGACCTGTGGGTATAGAACCTCAGGTCAATACCCCACACTACTAAGTCTTGTGCACATGCTTATTTATCAAATCACCACAACAATTCCATTACACAACCAAGAATATTCAATTCCATTATTTAGCACAATTCATAACAACAACATGGGAATTAATACTATTCCATAACTTATTAATACATTTACCATTTAAAATTCATATCCATTTTTCCAAGTCCCAATTCTCGTGCCTTAACCCCTTAAGTTTATTCAACAATCCCTAAGCCTTATACAAATTCATCATTGACCATTCATTAACCTGTTTTGCACATTTATCATTTCCCAATCATTTACTAATTTATGCATTCAAGTACAATTCTCATATCACATAACACAAACCCTTTTTTTTACATTTAATCATTTAGGTGCACCACCTCATTCTCATTTATTAAACCATTACAAAAATTAATCCATTACCCTATTACATATCATTAACATATTCATCATTCCTATTTCCATTACCCAATTAAAAGTTCACCATTTAACATGCCCTAATCTCCCTAGGCATTTCTAACCGAAATTTCATGAAACAATTGACATAATCTCTTTCAACTCAATTACCCATTTTTAAATAATTACAATAACATCTCAAGCTATTATTTCCCTAGGAATATTTATAATTATTCCATTTAGAACCTAATCAACCATTGAACATGTTTTAAATGAGCTTCACACTTTACTCGACAATCCTTCTCTTAACCCTACCACACTCAAGGTTCAGGATTTCCGGCGCCCTCGATGGGTGGCCTTAAAATGGTCAAGTCATCCTAAAAACATCCCACGATAATTTTGAGGGTTTCTATTGGTAAATTAGACACCTATTTTTATCACACACATCAATGGAACTAAGAACAAAAAAAGGGAAAACAAGAACACCATCTTTCATGCAAAAATTTAAAATAAGACTATGGGATAATACTTCTAGACCACCTACCACATATCTGAAGATGAACACACTCTTAGTTGTGGCCTTAAATATAGATTCAAACACCCCTTGAAGCCTCATACAAAACCTCACTCAAATAAGATGGTTTTAGAGATTCAGAAGAAGATGGAAGAAACCACAAGCCCTAATCTGAAGAAGAGAGGGGTGGAGAGAGGATTAGACATACCCGGAGATTCGATCCACAACCGAAGACACTCCAAATGGCCAAGAATAGAAAGAAAACCAACTATTGGATTATTGTGTTGGAATGGTTCTTCACTATGGTTGCAGGGGATGAAATGCAGAAAAATCCCAAGTTGGGGTTTTAAATCCCAGGATGGAAATTTTGGAAATTTTCTAACTTTTCTGGGTCGCACTGTCACGAACCGAATTTGGTCGCCATCAAACCGGAACCAAACTTGGCTCATGGAAAGGCCCAAATGGCATTACCTATCCCCAAGGGATGTTACAAGTGCATGGGTATCATAAAAATTCATTTGGGAACGATTTACCCGAGTTTGGATTCATAAAATAACAAAAAACAAATAATAATCCAAATCTGAAAAATTATGCCAAACAAGACTTAATAAAATTAAGAACTGAGTATATGAGTTTAAAAAATACACAATAGGTCCAAATGTGTATAAAAGTAGTATAAAAACATCCCAAGAGACTCCACACGACAAGGGGTCATCACCCATGAGCCGTCTCCACAACACCACGCCATTGAGAGAAACAAGAAACCCGAACTGCCATCACCCAAGGCCTTGCCTTTGCCTGTGTCAAACATGATCATGTCTACATACACCCAAATGTGTAAGTATGGTGTGAGACTAAGCCCAATAGGATATCACCCAAGTATTCCAAGTGATAGGCATTATAAAATAAAAATCTTGCGAGTGTTATAAACAGAAAATGGTAACATTTAATTCTAAAAGTGAAACTTTGAAAATAAAATAACATTCAATGGAGATAACTTTAAAGAATGAGTGAATTTTAATAAAACATGTAAGATAATGATTTTCACATCCCAAAATACCTTAAGGCAAAGATAAATGCCAAAAAGGCCACGAGCATCATGCATAAGAACACCCCTAGGTACTAGTTAGTTGTGAGCCCCAAGTACCTCGTACCTCCGTGAAAGTAACCATAATAAAATTCGTTATTGTGCACGAGCCACTAGTAGAGAGAATACCCATAACATAGTGGTCTCCAATCATCTCCATTATAGTTTTTTCAGTGTTATCCATATCATACTTTCTAAGTGAACCATGGTCAAAACCCCTCCGTTCACTAGCATACTAGTACACGTTAGCCCACCTAGTTACCCGGGTTTCCCATCTCGTGCTCAAATAGTAACCACTAGCTAAAAAAATTAATTTTCACATATAAATATCAGTTCTGGTCACACACATTCAAAATGGTAGCTACAAATTCTTTTCATATTTTTATATAACTCAATAAACCACTTATAATTTTCATAAAACAATTTCAAGAAAAGTAATCAAATTTTTCACATAAAATTCATCTAAAATCCAACATTTAAAACCCAATTGAGACCAATATTATACCAAACCAGAAATTACAGCATCAAAACATTTTTATAAATCCAATCCATGAATTATAAAACAACACCAAGAGGCACAACATGGGTTGCACATGTAAAATACCCATTTTCACACAAAATTTGCACTTATAAATCAAATGCTTTAAAAATGCTACCCAAATGAATTTTAGTAATCAAAATAATGAAGGAGGAACATAATGGGGACATAAATATAGAAATCCAAACTCATTCAACAATACCTACATATGGAATCACCTACAAAAAGAGTCAAGAACCGCAAATCCTAGTGCGGAACTTCAACCGCACCACCACCGCACCACAAGGGAGTAAGATCAAACCTAAAACCAGAGTATTGGACCAAGAAACTCAAAATGAAACCATAGGTATGAAGACCTAGTGTCTAGAAATTTTTTGATTCATGAAATATAGGAGAAAGCTTAAGGAAAAGGAAGGAACTTAGAAGGATAATCACTCACTTGAGAAATCTGGACGATTTTAGAAACCAGAGGCGTTTGGCCCCAATTATCGACTGATACGATCTCCAAATAGGTGGAAAGGAAGCTGGAGGTGCGGATAGGTACCGTGGGAGCATGTTAGATGTGGAATCACCGAAAAAGGATAAAAAATGAATATTTCATGAAAGAATTAAATAAACATTTTGAAATTGGAAATGGGCTTTTGGGTTGGCCCAATACCTAATTTGATCACCCAAATCCAAGATACTAATGAATTTTTAAGGGGACCAAATTTCTTTGGTGGTTTTAATAGTTAAATGAAGGTCATTTTGAAAGTTTAATGGGTGAAAATGGTTGAAAAAAGAAGGAGTTATTAAAGAAAAAAAATTTACTTTCAAAACTGGAAGTGGGCTCTTGGGTTGGCCTCATTTTTGAAAACCCACCATTTCCTTCAAAAATGCATGGAAAACCCAAAAAAAAAATAAAGGATGTAAATTAAATGAAAAATACCTTTAAAAATATGTCATGTATGTGAAAATTATCCCCACCATGACAGAATTTCTACGCCGGAAAGTCTACATGAAGCTTGATAGGAAAACAAGAACGAGTACTCTTCCCCAACCCATGACTTTCGCTCCCATGTCTCATGTGTATCATTACCATGCTTTCATAGTTCCCAGACTAATGGAACAAACTTTCCTCAAAGTATCTTCTCTTGGGAGTCCACTATTTTCACCGGCCTCTCAACAATAGACAAGCCAGGCTCTATCTCCAGTTCTTCCCAACTCAACACATGGGACAAATCCAGGTTGTATTTCTTCAACTGAGAGACGTGGAAAACATGATGGATGGACATCAATTAAGAAGGTAAGTCCAACCTGTGTTCCACCTTTCCAATACACTCGGTGATCTCAAAGGGCCTGACATACCGCGGGATCAGCTTACTTTGCTTCCCCAATCGATGATAGCTTAGACGAGGGGCCACTTTCAAGAATACCCTGTCACCCACAGAAACCTCTAGGTCTCGACACCACCAGTCTGTATAAGATTTATGACAACTCTGAGCTATCAATAAGAAATTCCTAATCAACTTGACCTTCCCAAAAGTCTCCTGTACAAGGCTTGGACCCAACAGTGAAGTCTCTCCTACCTCAGCCCAACATAGGGGGGACCGACATGGCCGAACATAGAGTGCCTCAAAAGGGGCCATTCAAATAGAGGATTTGTAACTTTTATTATAAGAAATCTCAACCAATACCAAATGGTTATCCCAAGAACCTCCATAGTCGAGGACACATTTATGAATAATTTCCTCCAAAATCTGATTCTCCCACTCTATCTGACCATCCGTCTGAGGGTGGTATGCCATGATCATCTTAATCTAAGACCCCAAGGCCTTCTGAAGGCCTTCCCAAAATTGAGAAGTGAATCGAGGGTCTCTATTTGAGACAACTGCTTATGGTACACCATGGAGTCTCACAACTTCCTGAAGATACAAATGGCCCAACTCATCTACATTATTTATATCTTTTATCAGAATGAAGTGGGTTGATTTGGTCAGACGATCAATCACCACCCAAATGGAATTCTTACCCCGAGGTGTATGAGGTAATCCAACAATGAAGTCCATGGCGAACTTGTCCCACTTCCAGGTAGGAATGGGTTGTGGTTGGAGAAAACTTGAAGGCCTTTGGTGCTCTGCTTTCACCTGTTGGCATGTGTAGCATCTCGAAACAAAGTCTACTATGTCCCGTCTCATACCAGGACACCAAAACAGCCGACAGACATCATAATACATCTTAGTAGCACCTGGATGGACAACCCACTGAGGCTGGTGGCTATTCTTCATCACCACCTTTCGCAGAGATAAAGGTACTACTGAATGGCCCTTGAAGCACATGATACCCTCAGGAGATGACGACCAAATAGAGGATGTTTCCCCACCATGAAGAAACTACTTCAACCGCTAACAAAGATCATAATTGTGTTGTTCCCACTAAATCAACTCCAACAGAGAAAGAGTCAACTGGATTCTCTCCATGAATGCCCCTCCATTGTGTTCTCTGGTCTCCACATGGATTTGAGAAAATATCCCCATCAAATTCCACTCATCACTGGACTTCCTCAAAACCTGCACTGGAACCCTTCTGCTCAAGGCGTCGGCAACTACATTACCCTTTCCTGGGGTATAGACAATGTCAAAGGCAAACCCCTATAAGTACTCAATCCAGAGACGCTGGCTCAAGTTGAGGGCCTTCTGCGAGAAGATATAAGACAATCTTTTATGATAAGAGTAGACCAGAAACTTCCCCCCAAAGAGGTAGTGACGCCATGTCTTCAAAGAATGCATCACCTCTGCCAACTCCAAGTCATGGTTTGGGTAGTTCCTTTCATGTGGTCCAAGTTGGCGAGATCCATATGTGACCACATGATCATCATTCATAAGCATTCACCCAAGACCCATACCTAGAGCATCACAATAAACCACATAGCCCTTCTTAGACTCTGGTAAAATCAGTACAGGTGCGGTGGTCAATCGCCGCTTCAACTCCTCAAAGGATTCCTGACACTGTGGGCTCCATTCAAACTTTACCCCTTTCCAGGTGAGTGCGGTCATGGGGGTGGTGAGCCGCAAGAATTCCCAGAAAAATCACCTGTAATAACCTGCCAGACCAAGAAAACTCCTAATCTCAAACACATTTCTCGGTTGTTCCCATGAAATAACCACACTAATCTTCTCAGGATCCACTGAAACCCCATGTTCTGAGAAGAAATTCCCCAAGAACTTCACTTCCCTAATCCTAAATGTGAACTTTGAGAGTTTGGAATACAGGTGATGGTCCCACAAGGTGATCAGAATGACCTGTAGGTGGTGCTCATGCTCCTCCTTAGATCCAGAATAAACTAGGATGTCATCCACAAATACCACTACAAATGAGTCAAGATATTGGTGGAAAACCCTATTCATGAGTGCCATGAAAACTACCGGGGAATTAGTCAATCCGAAAGGAATTAATAGATACTCGAAGTGACCATACCTTATTTGGAAAGCCGTCTTCGAAATGTATGCTTCTCTTAACCTGAGCTGGTGGTATCCCGAACGCAAGTCGATTTTGGAGAACCACTTTTCCCCCTTCTGTTGGTCAAAAAAATCGTCAATACTAGGCAAAGGGTATTTATTCATGATGGTCACTTTATTCAATTTTCGATAATCGATGCACAACTGGAGGGTTCCATCGGCCTTCTTCTCGAATAAGACTGGGGCGGCCCGAGGAGAGACGCTCGGGAGAATGAATCATTTGGATTCCAAATCATCCAACTGTATCTTCAATTCCCTCAATTCGGTGGGGGCCATGCGATATGAGGGAAGAGATATAGGCTGTGTTCCCGGAGCCATCCCAATCGTGAACTCCACGACCCGCTCTGGGGGTAAGCCTGAGAAATCATCTAGGAAGAGTTCTGGGAACTCATCCACTACATGATGTAACTCGCCCTGAGAGACACCACCACCATTCTTCAGTGCGAGCAACGACAACTGATAAGAAATATTCCTCAACTCAGGGAGTGGAGGTCCTGCGCGACGCGACTGAGGATCCCATTATCCATGAAATAACTGAGGACTCCCATTTAGTTCCATAAAGCTAACTCGACGCCTATAGCAATCAATATGCGCTTGGAAGCGCACCAGCCATTCTATGATGAGGATCACATCGAATAAGTCCATATAAAGGACCAAGAAATACCACTCCATCTCTAATACTGACACAGAGAGTGTACACGACGGGCACCTAAGCCCCTCCTCTTTTTTCTTACCCAGCGGTGTTATTAACCCCAACGCAACAGATAAAAGCTCGGTTGGAAGGCTCAAAAAGCTCACAAGATGGAAAGATATAAAAGAAACTGAAGCACGAGTATCAAATTAAACTACAACTATATGGGATGCAATCAAAATGGTACCTCGAGCAGTCAAAGGTCCTGCATCAGATCCCTCTGGTGTCTGATCAACAAAATGAAAATGTCTGGTCCCTGCCAGAGAACGGCCACCCGCCTGTGGCTCTGCCCTAAATTGGCTCTGCCCAAAAGATGATCCAGCCTTCCGCCAAGACCATCGAACCGAGATCCCCCTTTCTTCATGTGCTTGTACTACACTGGAACTCCCCTAGGAAGAACATATCCTGCCCCACTTTGAAGTGGACGTACTATCCCAAAAAAGCGCTGCACATGTCCCATACCTCCACACTGAAAACTGGTCTTCGGAGGATGAGGTCATGCTGGATGGATATTCCCTGTATTCCCACACTGGTGGCACACAACAGTCCTCGCATATGAAGCCACTGATGAAAACTGTCTAGAAGAGTGGCATGAACTGCCACCTCCCCTCTTTCCTTGCTCTTCCTGCTTCCTCTTCTTTTCAGCAGAGCTACCAGTGCCCATAGTAGATACCCCTCCAAAGATCCCAGAATTCCTTTTTTGATCAATCTCTACCATGAAATCACAATCGACCACCTCAGCATAAGTTCCCAACTTGAATAAGAAGACCTGTGAGTAAATTTCTGGTTGCAGTCCCTTCTCACATTTTTGAGCTATCAAGTATTCACTTGAAACAATCTTAGGCGCGTACCACACTAATTCAGAAAAACGGTTAGCATAATCCATTACTGAACGATGTCCCTAGGAAAGATCCATGAATTATCGAGATCTGTAATAGGATAGAACTTATGGAAAATACTGCTCGTTGAAGATGGCCTTAAAATCTCTCCAGCCCATGTTTTCATGCTTCCCAGATTGAAGCACTGACTCCCACCACCTACAGTTGGGGCCCTCTAGCTAAAATGAGGCACATTTCACCTATACCTCCTCAGGTGTGTCTAAGAACTCGAACATATGCTCTATCTTCACAAGCCATTCCTCTGCCTCTTGAGGTTCCGAGCTACCTCCAAAACAAGGAGGTTTATTTTTCATGAACTCCTAGGCCTTATCCTTCATGGGCCCAAACTCATCTTCTCTGGCTGGAGTACGATCCAAAACCCCTCCTTGTCCTATATCCTGGAAATCTCGGACCACGACTTCTATCATCCTTTGATCGAGTGGTGTATGAGAACTCTCCTCAGCTTCCTCCCGTGGGTGCGGGGGAGCTTTCCAGGGAGGCATGTTGCTACAAAAGGCAATAGTCACAAGAAAAAAAAATCAGTACAATAGTTTTGAAAATTTGAGGAATAACATAAGATATAAATAAGCTAAACACATTACAACAGTAAAATAAACAATTACTTCACCACCCTCGATGTCCATGTGCAGTCTGCAGCCCACACGTCTCACCTGGAAGTGAAGAGAAAAAAATAATTCAGACATCCCAAGGTGACTCATGGTCTATCATGAGGGGTACAGACCATGCACCCTACTCATGACCAAAACTACGAGCCCCGACAGTCCTATCTTATGTCTATCCAGAATCATCCAAAAATAATAATATAACTAAAAAACTATAACCTCTTCTGATACCATTTTGTCAGGAACCCAATTTGGTAGCCATCAGACTGCACCAAACCTGGCTCATGGCATGGCCCGAAGGGAGTTCCTTATCCCTACGGGCTGGCACAAGAGCCCGGGTATCATAAAAATTCCTTTGGGAATGATTTACCTGAGTTTGGATTCATAAAATAACCAAAAACAAACAATAATCCAAATCTAAAAAATTATGCCAAACAAGACTTAATAAAATTCAGAATTGAGTATATGGGTTTGAACAATACACAAGAGGTACAAAGGTGTATCAAATTAGTATAAAAACATCCCAAGAGACTCCACATGACAAGGGGTCATCACCCACAAGACGTCTCCACAACACCACACCATTGAGAGAAACTAGCAACCCGAACCGCCATCGCCCAAGGCCTTGCCTTTGCTTGTGTCAAAAATGATCAAGTTTACTTACACCCAAAGGTGTAAGTAGGGTGTGAGACTAAGTACAATAGTATATCACCCATGGATTCCAAGTTATAGTCATTATAAAATAAAAATTTTGTGAGTGTTATAAACAAAAAATGGTATCATTTATTTCTACAAGTGAAACTTTGAAAAGAAAATAACTTTCAATGGGTATAACTTTAAATAATGAGTTAATTTTAATAAAACATGCAAGATACTGGTTTTCACATCCCAAAATACCATAAGGCAATGATACATTCCAAAAAGTCAATGATCACCAAGCATATGAACACCCCTAGGTACTAGTTAGTTGTGGCCCCTAAGTACCTCGTACCTCGGTGAAATTAACCATAATAAAATTAATTCTCGTGCACGAGCCACTAGTAGGGAGCATACCCATAACCTAGTGGTCTCCAATCATCTCCATTGTAGTTCTTTAGTGTTATCCATGTCATACTTGCTAAGTGAACCATGGTCAAAACCCCTCCATTCACTAGCGTACTTGTACACGTTAGCCCACCTAGTTACCTGGATTTTCCATCTTGTGCTCAAATAGTTACCACATGATACCAAAATAAATTTTCACATATAAAGATCAGTTATCTTGACACACATTAAAAACAGTATCTACACATTCTTTTCACCTTTTTATAACTCAATAAACCACTAATATTTTCCATAAAACAATTTCATGAAAAGTAATCAAATTTTGCACATTAAATTAATCTAAAATCCCACATTTAAAACCCAAGGAAGACCAATATTATACCAAACCAGAAATTCCAGCATCAAAACATTTTTATAAATCCAATCCATGAATTATAAAACAACACCAAGAGGCACAACATGGGTTGGACATGTAAAACACCAATTTTCACACAAAATTGGAACTTATAAATCAAATGCTTTAAAAATGCTACCCAAATCAATTTTCACAATCCATTAATGAAGGAGGAACATAATGGAAACATAAATACAGATATCCAACTCATTCTACAATACCTACGTATGGAATCACCTACCAAAAGAGTCAAGAACTGCAAATCCTAGTGCGGAACATCAACTGAACCACCACCGCACCACAAGGGAGTGAGACCAAACCTAAAACCAGAGTATTGGACCAAGAAACTCAAAATTAAACCCTAGGTACGAAGCCCTATCTTATGGACATTTGTGTATTAATTAAAAAAAGTATAAAGCTTAAGGAAAATAAAGGAACTTAGAAGGATAGTCACTTACTTGAGAAATCTGGACGATTTTAGCAACCAGAGAAGCTTGGCCTCAATTCTCGATAGATAAGATCTCCAAATAGATGTAAACTAAGCTGGGAGTGTGGATAGGTATAGTGGGAGAAGGTTAGAGGTGGAATCTCCAAAAAAGGATAAAAATGAATATTTCATGAAAGAATTAAGAAAACATTTTAAAACTGGAAATGGGCTTCCGGGTTGGCCCAATAACTAATTTGATCACCCAAATCCATGATGCTAATGAATTTTTAAGGGGACCAAATATCTTTGGTGGTTTTAATATTTAGATTAATGTAATTTTGGAAGTTTAATGGGTGAAAATGTTTTAAAAACGACTGAGTTATTAAAGAAAAAAAATTTACTTTCAAAACTAGAAGTGGACTCTCGGGTTGGCCCAAATTTTGAAAACCCACCATTTCCTTAAAAAATGCTTGGAAAACCCCCCCAAACAAGAATGCATGTAAATTAAATGAAAATTACCTTTACAAATATTTCATTTATGTGACACGCATGGTTTAACAGCACGATTTTCCAAACCATGTGCAAACCATGTGGAAGCTACTGTCCGAAGGCACTCATTTCACACATTTTCCCGGGATCCTACACGATTTACCCTAACCATGCTCAAACTGTGCATAGGCTACTGTCTGAGGATGGATGGTCTGCACGGTCCATCTGCACGGTTTCCCCTAATCGTGCACAGACCGTGTGCCTAGCACTGCTTGGCATGATTTCTCTTCTCTTCCCACCCCGAGCCCCCGTGGCGCACCCGATTTTTCACATGAACATCAGGAAACACTTACTTAGCCAAAAAGAGAGACTCAAACCATAACATAAAGAAAAAATAACTTAAGAAAATCCAGGATCTTACACCATCATATAATGTGAATTGGAAATGTTCTTCCTGCCAAAATTCTTTGATATGATGGTTCACTTGGTGAGAGAGATTAGACTATTTAGTCCTTTACACTTTAGTTAGATGCACCACATTGAATGCTATATAAAGATTTTGGAAAGGTATGTCAAAAATCAAAGTTGGATAAAAGGTTGTATTGTGGATAAAAATATTATTGAGGAAGCTATTGAATTCTATACCGAATACCTGTCCATTGTTGAAATAATTGGTCTACTGAAATCTTATCACAGTAGGCGACATGAGGGTGAAGGAATTTTTGGAACATATTTTGTCAGAACCAATATTACAGATCAAGAGCAGGCCCACTTTTATGTTTTTAAAAATATTTTGTAGGTTGGATGGAATATGGATATCAAATACATATAATAAAAAAAATTTAGGATGGTTTTACTACCATATTTTAAAAGAGTTTGATAAAAATATGAATTAAATTTTAGAATGACTTCATTTTCCAGCTGAATGACCAATTGTGTGAGTGTTATCTTACAATGGTTATGTAATTAATGGTTATATGTTCTATAAAAATGAGCGTGATGAAGACAGGACCATGAAAAATAGTGCAGCCCCACTCGTGGCTAAAGTGATGGATGTTTCTAGTATTAAGGATAGAAATCCAATTTACACTAATATGTCATACTTTGGTATCATTGAAAAAATATGGGAGTTGGATTATGCGACATTCCAAGTACCAATTTTTCAATTCAAGTGGGTTGATAATATGAGTTCTATTAAAAGAGATGAATTGGGATTCGTGAAAGTTGATTTCAGTAAGGAAGGGTACAAAGGTGAACTATTTATAATGGCATCACAAGCAGTACAAGTATTTTTTATGTTACATATCACACAAACTGAAAGTGGTCAATTGTTCTGTTATCGACCAAAACAGCTGAAGGGTGAGATTAAAATTTAACTACGAAATAACCTTTTATTTGGAAATCTCAATAATTTCTCATCGGTCCCAATGTAAATAGAGTTTTGTATGTCACATGAGACCACAATTAAGGGATTTGGATCATCGATAGAGGGGAAAAATCCCTTAAAAATTTAGAAAAGAAAAAGAGAGTTGAATAACCAGGTTACAATTTTTTTTGTAATATACACCATGTTACCTCATGTTATTATCAATTTTTGCTACATTTATGTACTCTAAATTAAATGGTAAACTAATTCTGTAGATAATGACTTCTGCAGGTGCTGATTCTCCTAATATCGAGGAACAACAGGTCTCTCAACCTCCTGCTACTCGTAATGCAAATAATGATTGTGATTTATATCTTGCAACAACCACACATCTCCTTGTGTCAAGGGATATAGTGCTCAATATTCAAAAGGGAATTCTACACAATAGACCACTTCCAACAGGTCATGTGTGAGTGTCGATCACTATATCCAATGAAAGACCATCTAAAAACCATCTAAAGTATTGATCAAATGATAAAAAAGATATATCAAAAGCACAATTACACCACTCGTTCAATATACACATTTAATAGAATTAAAGGTTCATGTGGATACAAAGATAAAAGATAGTCACAAACAAATAGTTTATTTTGAAGAAAATAAGTACAGAGAGAAAGATAATAAATTCATTAGTGCTGACAGTGCAACTGAAATTCTAAACTATGATTGGCTAGGCAGCTTTGTTGTAAATGTATACATGAGGTATGTTGTCATGATTTCATTTTACAAAAGCTGATATACCATGTTAATTATGACAAAATATATTTCAAATTTTTGGCAAGAATATATATGAAAAACAATTTAATGGATTTTCACATGAAAAAAATTTCAGACTTGTTAGTCCTCAAATCACCTCTACAATAGAAAAATAAATAGATACCACAAAAATGTTGAAATACTAGCAGATCTGATCTAATCGTTTGAAAGAAAAAATTTCAGATGATAGATTATATTTAATTCCAACGATGAAGGGGTAAGACTCTATAATTTAATCACATCAAATATATTTTCATTTCTTTCATTACATATTTTTTTTTGTATTTTTAGGAATCATTGGATGCTCATTGAGGTAAATTTGGATACTCCAAAAGTTTATTTCTTGGATTCAATGCATGAATATCCAACAAATCATCCACACATGATTTTTTCTTCAATTTTTAATACAAAACATTCAACATTTTATAACTAAACATCAAGTTATATAATTTATATTATCATTTTAATTGGGTTTCTGTTATGATAGGGCAGTGCATCACTATCGTCTGAAAAAAGGAATGAGGCTAGGGGCTAAGGACAAGGATGAAGGCACGTACTATCCCTGGATTAGTATTAGGGTATATATAGTAATATTTCACTATCCAAACACATATAGAATCAACTTACTTATTATCCTCAACATTTCTTTAGTGTCTTAAACAAACCAATGGAAAATATTACGATTATTATTTTTGTAAATTTATGAAAGAGATCATTTTCTATGAACACACTAGCACCCCTAAAGAGGTATTTTTGAAGATAACTACTATTTCATTTAAAATATTTACTAATCTTGTGTATATATATTTTTACTGCACTACCATGTTTTTTGAAAAAATTCATATTCACAAGATGATATAGATATGCATAGAGATGAATGAGAAGCATTCTTGATGAAAGAATGTAAACAAATAGCATGAAAATGTGACTTCCAAATATAGGGTATAAATTCCTAATGTTAATATGACCTTATAACATATTTACTCTCATGTTATCATTATATGATCATTGATATCTCCCTTGTTTACACTTATTTAAATCTATGATCAACCTTTATTATGTTTCATATCATTAGTTTTTAACTCAAACTACATGGTTCTAGTTTGAAATGACATTTTAGAAAAAAAAGAACTGACATATTGAAAACCAAGAAAAAATATTCGGATTGTTTTTATGCTCTTTTAAGACAATATATAAGAAATTAATAATGTATAGGAATCAAATGAACCTGAATAGGATGCACGGTGTGACCGATACAACTCAAAGGGTCTCTTTTTATTTATAATTGACATCTATATAAGTAAAAAAACAATTGACATAATGAGAACCAATAATATGAATTTCGATTGTTTTTATACTCTAGGAAAATGATCTATATGTCATTTGTGATGTGTTGGAACTAGTCTCATCTCAATAGGACACACAATGTGGTCGGTATGACTCAAAGTGTACCTTTTTTTTATGGAAAATTGACATTAATTTATGTAAAAAAGAAGAAATGATATAATGAAAACAAAGAAAACACATTTAGATTGTGTTTATACATTTGAAAAAAAAATCAATGAGTCATTTTTGATGTGTGGGAATCAGATTCAACTCAATACAACATATGATGTGACTGGTATACTTCAAAATGTCTATTTTTTATTTAAAATAGACATTAATTTAAGTGAAAACAACAAGTGACATACTGAGAACCAAGAAAATTCATTCAGATTATTTTGATACATTTGGAAAAAAACACATGAGTAATTATTGACATGTATGAATAAACTGCACCTCAATTAGACACACAGTGTTCCCGGAATCACTCAGGGTTCCTTTTTTTATTTATAATTGACATTAATATAAGCAAGAACAACAATTGACAAACTGAAAATCTAGAAAGAAAATTCAGATTGTGTTGATATTTTAGGAAAACATTCTATAAGTCATTTGTGATGTGTATGGATCAGCCACACCTCAATGTGATGCAAAATGTGTCCGATAAAACTCAAAGTGTTTCTTATTATTTAAAATTGACAAATTTAAGTAAAAACAACAAGTGACATACTGAAAACTGAGAAAACACATTCATATTATTTTAGTACTTTTCAAAAAATATCATTGAGTTATTTGTGACATATAGGAATGAAAATAACCTCAATATGACACACGATGTGACCAGTATAATTCAAAGTGCCTCTTTTTATTTAAAATTGACATAAATTTAAGTAAAAAAACAAGTGACATACTAAAAACTGAGAAAAATATTTCATATTGTTTTTATATTTTATAAAAAGAATCTATTAGTCATTTGTGACATGTAGTGATTATCCTCACTTCAATAAAACACACAACATGGCCGGAACAACTCAAAGTGTATTTTTTTAAAATATAAATTAATTTTAGTGAAAACAACAAGTGACATACTGAAAACTGAGAAAACACATTAAGATTTTTTTTATACTTTAGGGAAAAAATCTATTAGTCATTTTTGATTTTTTTTGGATTAACCACACCTCAATATGATGTACGGTTTAGCCAGTATGAATAAAAGTGTCTATTATCAGTTTACAATTGAAATTTTAGTTCAAAACCTATCACTCACTAAAAACCAAGAAAACACGCTCTGATTGTCTTGATAATTTAGGAAAATAATTTATATGTCATCTGTGATTTTTATAAAGCAGTCTCACGTCAAACCGATTAAAGATGTGACCTGTATGAATCAAAATGCGTGTTTCCAGTTTGGAATGAAATTTTAGTAAAAAAACAAAACTAACATACTAAAAACTAGGGAGAAGCATTCATATTGTTTTGATACTTTAGGAAAATGTTCCATCGGAATTTTTTTATAGGTAGGAATCATCCACTCCTCAATAAGCTATGTGGTGTGGCAAGTGTAACTCCAAATTTTTCATTATTTAAAATTGAAATTAATTTAATAAAAGAAAATGAAACATTCTAAAAACCAATAAAACAAATTTGGATTGTTTTTATATTTTAGTAAAATGATCCATAACTCAGTTATAATGTGTTCGAATCAACCCTACCTCAATAAGCCACATAGTGTAAATGGTGTAACTTCAAATGTTTCATTTTTACGAAATATTGAATTTTAATAATGTGTTATTTAATATTAATGTTTATTTTATTTATTTATTGTATTACTAACATATTTTTTTCTATTATATAGGTGGGATATGTTTCTCAGGTTGAGGTTATTTGTTCAGAAAATGATACCATGGGAGAAGATTTTTGAGAGGGGATCACATGCGTTAAAATAAGAAATCTGAATGTTTTAGTATGTTTTTCGGGGAATTGTAAATGTAATTATATAAAAATTTTTGTTTGAAATATAAATAGTAGTGTTTATTTTTTTATATACCATTGGTGGATAGATTTATATTCATGATGTGAATTAAATGTATATAATTGGTTTGCTTTTGGGTGTGTTGTGTTTGGTGTACAGGTTTGATTATTTTTTCTACTGTGTGTGCTATTATATAAACAAGGAACTTACTGGTGGGTAGCTCTTTATCAACACTAAAGTTGCATTAGTAAAGGGGTCCCATTATCTATGATAAATTATCATTAATAAAGGGGTCCCTTTATCAGTGCTAAAAAGCAATGATGAAGCATTCCTTTATTAGTGCTAAAAAAGCACTTATAAAGAGGGTCCTTTATTAGCTCTTTTTTATCACAGATAAAGGAACCCCTTTGTCAGCACTTTTTTATCACTGATAAATGGGACCCCATTCATCATCTCTATGAATAATAGTGCTTTTTAGTTCTTTTAAAGGCCATTTTGCATGCTATTAAGGGCTATATGTGTAGTATTAGTTTCTTTTCATCAACCCTTCTTTGCGTTTTCATGTTCTCTTTTTTTATTTCTAGGGACATTTCTAAAAAAATCATCTAATAATAATTATATATAATATTTTAACATTATATTAATTCTTTCAACTAGTACAAAAATTATATTTTTTTGGTTTTTATATTTTTTACCACTCTTTCTCCTCCTTTGGAAAACATTTCTAATATTGATTGGTTAACCGACAACGTGGACGTTTCCAACTTATTCCATATCACCAACCATATGGATGGTTATACTACATTATTTATAATATATAAATTAATAAATATATGTATAATATGATTATTTAATTAACATTAGTTATGTATAAATAACCTCAAACAAAAATTGATAAATTAAAGGAAAATTGGATTTTTTTTAAAAAAAACATGATATAAAAATATTTCCCTTTTAATTTGGTAATTAATAAATACAATCAAATGATATTATTGATAAATAATATTAAAAATGATAATAATTTACTATTGGATGAATTTTTAATGAAAATAATTTTATTATTTAGGATATTGAAATGGAACAAAATAAAAAAAGGTTTAAGGTTTGAAGACTCTCAAACCCAAACAATTTTTTTGGGGTCTCTCATATTTCACATTGATTTTAGTATTAATGTTCCTTTAATGTCCAAAATATATCCTTTTAATTTTATTTCTATTTTCTTTTAGAGATATACATGTTTCTACCCTTATAAATTTTTTTATAATCCATTTTAAATCCCTTTTCAATATGACTTTAATTTCCAAAACATATATTGATTCATCTTGAGTTATCCATTATTTCAAAGAATAAAATGATCTTTTATACCAAAGTATGATCTCTAATATTCATTTGAGAATCCTAAAGTTAATTTAAATAAGTATTATGTGTAAAATCTTATACAAAACCCATTTCATTACGTGGGTTATTTCATGACCTTGATTATTATCCTTTCATGTGGCATGCATGATTATAAGAATTTCATGATGTGATTGGTGTGAATATAATTATATATCCCTCAAATTAATTGGGTAATGTGATATATCACATGGAATAATGCATATTATGTGTAAAAAGGTTGTTTTCATTGTTCATAATGATGATGTTATGGTATATGGAAATGGAACAATGGTATATAGGGGTAATAAATCCAAAATTGGAACATTAGGATTTGAATCGATCGTCACCTGGTGTACGACAACGTGCCTTGCTGCACAACTGATTTGACACTCTGGGGGTGTATAGTTTGAAAATTACAAAACTCTTTAAAACAAATCATGAATTATTTTAATATATGATGACCATGAATGACCTAGGTTAAACATATGGTGTCATAAACTAAAAATAAGGTGGCATGATTTAGGTATATAATAAATGATTTCTCCTGACTATGTCATTTCCCACAATGATTATTGTTACTCACACAATGTTTTTTTGGTTCCAGTCGATGGCTATAAGTAGAATAAATCCTGATAACAAGGAATATGATGGACTCATATTAATAATATGATAAAATAAGAAGAAATTTACCCCATAGAGTTGGATGAGTTGAAGAGATTATTTTTTCAATAGTTACTTTCATCATTTTACCTGTATAAAAATAGATAAGTAATTCCCTGAGTCGAAGAAAAATGTTTATAAATCCTTTGGTACCTTTGAGGAAAACTTTATAATACTTTTGAGGCAGGATTCAGGTATTATCATCCAACCTAAAAGTAAGGTTGATCGATTCTTTAGTGTCTTAAAGACAAGTATTTGAAGGGAATTATCCATAGGAGGCTTTAGTTGAAATAAAAAAAATAATTTTATGTGCTATCAATATAGAAATAGAAATTGGACTTATCCACCAATCCCATGGTTTTGATAAGAAAAGGAACACCAAGTCGCATGAAAACTCAAATAAACAACTTCGTGGAAGGAAATTATAGCCATATCTATATATGATATAAATGTGGGAAGAAACATCATGGTTACATCTTTAAAGGAAATAAGAGGTTATTTAAATGTTGAAGGGTGGTTCCTGAAGCCCATGAATTTTAAAATGTAATGAATGGGCCAGTTAAAATAATGAAAGTGAAGAGGACAACCATTAATTCACCCCCAAGACCTAATACATTAAAAGAAAATAGTTTTGGAATTATTTCAACCGATTCATGAATCATATAGTTTATGATGATTATAGATATCAAAAACCTCTTAAGATTAAAGATAAAGGAAAATCTCATGCAATCCGAACTACCGAAGTGGGTTATAATAATGACTTAGTTAAAGGTACACTTAGTATCCTATATAAAGATGTTAATTTCTTATTTTATTATGTATCTAAACACTATTTTATGTTAGTGTAATTTTCAAGTGGAATTGAGTTACCCACCAAATTATTAGATATTGGGTTAGAGGTGAAAAGTCTTAATGGTACGGTGGACATATCTCAGGTTTATAGTACATCTCTGATTAATGTTTGTGGGAAAGTTCTTCCTATAAATATTATGATTCTCCCTTCGGTTGAATTTTATTTTATTCTAGGAATAAATTTTAATTATTTATATAGATCCCATGTCAATTTTCGAGTAGGGGAAGTTGATTTTATTATTTCAAATAAACCCATGATCATTTATCAATGTGAGGATGAATACAAACATTCAATGGAAATTAATTCTATCTTGTGTTATTGATTACCATCAGTGAAAGATATTTTTATCATATGGTTAGGGATAAGGTTGAAATTAAAGACATGCGTGTTATTGAGAAGTCAATTAATGTATTTATAGAAGAATTTTCTGGTGTTTCTATGATTCGTAATGTTTATTTCTCAATAGGACTCATACTGGTGCTACACCTATTTCAAATATTTCATGTATAATTACCATTATTAAGGTTGTAGGAATTAAATAATAAACTCTACTAAGATATTTAAAAAGCATTTATTTTTCCATTTGTTTCACCTTGGGGATCTCCCATTCTTTATTTAGGGTAAAGATGGATCGATACAACACCGCATTGATTAATGAAAGTTAAATAAGGTCACAATGAGTAACAACTATCCTCTACAATTTGTTGATTATTTTTTTGATCAACTATATAGATAACAATAGTTTTACAAGATAGAAATTTGTCATGGATATCCTCAATTGAGGGTCAACAATGAGGATATACCCATGAAATTTTTTATAAGGTATGGACACTATTGTTATATAGTGATTCCATTTGGTCTTTATAATTACAAATATATCTTCATGGATTTAATTAATAAAGTATTTTGATATTTATCTAATTAGTTTTGGTTGTGTTTATGTATGATATTTTTATATATTCAAAGGACAATGAAGAGAATGAATATCACCTGAGAATTATACTGAATACCATGGGGAAGGAGAAGTTCTATGAACAATTTATCTGGTGTTAATTATTGATAAAAAAGTTTCCTTTTTGGGTCATATAATATAAAGATATGGTATATCTATGGATACATCAAAGAAAGAAGTCATTGAATGTTTTCCCAGATCAACCACTCCGATTGAGATCCAATTTTACATTGTTTTTTTGGATTTTATTGTTGGTTTGTGGATAATATCTCATGAATATATAATCCACTCACAAAGTTAAATCTAAATGGATCCAAGTTAATTTAGAAAAATTGATGTGAAGAAAATTTCAAGGAACTAAAGGGAAGTATATTCAAAACACCTATTATTACATTACCCTATAGGGGATAACGGTTTGTAATGTGTAGTGATGCATTAAATAAGGGTTTGGTATGAATTATCATGACGAATGATATGATTATTTCTTAGGCCTCATGATAATTAAAGTCACATGAGAAAAATTTCCCAACTCATAATTTTGGGATAATTGGGTTGATTTTTTCATTAAATATACAAAGGAATTATATTTATGGAGGAAGGTGTGACATATATACACATCATAATAGTTTAAAGTATATTTTCACATAGAAATTGTTGAATATTGTACTGAGGAGATTTCTGGATATAATGAAATATTATGACTTCCAAATACATTATAACCTTGGTAAAGTTAACATGGTGGATTATTTTTTGTGTTTAAAGGATCATGATTGATTATCTATGATGAGGATCACACAATATATTTTTATTTTGGATTTTAAGAGGATGGATTAAAAAATAGTGAAGGAATGGGAGAAATATTATATTTATGAATTGATTTTTCAACCATCTAGCCAGATGAATATTAAAGAGGCATAGAAGGAATGTGTAAATCAATAGAAAGTGGTTAGAAATGTTGCTAAGTTTAAACTTGAAAATGATGGAATAATAGGGTTTAGGAACCACGTATGTGTTCCATCCATACCATATTTGAAGAAAGAGATATTAGAGGAAGCTCATAGGTCTTTTTTATATGTTAATCTTGTAATTATAAAGATGTATAGAGATTTAAAAGAGTATTTATGGTGGAATGGAATGAAGAGATATATTATACAGTTTTTATTTTGGTGTTTGGTATATTTGAAAGTTAAGGTCATGAGAAAATATTTTATGTGCATGTTTTAACTATTAATCTTACCTTAATGTAAATTTCAAAACATCACCATTTATATTTTAATTTGTCTCCCCAAAACATATAAAGGCCATAATTCTATTTGGTTTGTAGTCAATCACCATAATAAGTCACCAGACATAATTTATATAATATAATACATATCTCGAGACCATATTTTTTGAATATATTAATTAAGTGGTAATGTTACATGGAGTACCACATTATATTGTATCTAACTAGGATATGAGGTTTACCTTGATGTTTGGAAATGTCTATAGAAAGACCTCAATAAAAAGTTGATTTTCATCACTATGTATCAGCCTCAGATATATGGTCAATCTGATTGAACCATTAAAACCACATAATATATGCTAAGATATTTTTTTTGTGGATTTAAAATTTTATTGGGATAAACACCTTCCTATAGTTGAGTCTTCTTATAATAATAGCTTTCACTCGAGTATTCAGATGTATCCTTATTATTCTTTCTATAGAAAGAAGTTTAGAACTCCAAAATAATATAATGAATGTGGGGAAATAAATTTATTGGAACCTAACCAAGTTGAATAAATATAATATAATGTTAGTTCTATTCAATAAAACATAAGAGAATATCAAAGTTGATGTAAAATTTATGCTGACAATTGTCGATGTGATATAGAATTTGAAGTAGGTGAGAAGTTTTTTCTATGAATTTTACTATGGAAGAAGGTTAGGAGATTTAGAAAAAAGGTAAATCTAAGATCTATTTATATTATCCTTTTCAAGAGCTTGATTAAGTAGGGATGATTTATTACCTCTTGTAACTCCCACAAAACCTCACACAAGTTTATCATGTGTTCCATGTATGTCTCTAGAGGATGTTCATATCGGAACCTTTCGATGTACTAAATAGAGTGATCATAAAAATAGAGAATGAAATGTCCAATAATTAATAATTAGTAGAGATATTTGTATTTTATAGATAAAGTTCTGTGAAACATGAACACTTACTTGGTCAAAGATTTTTTGCAAAATGAAAAATTTAAGGAAGTTATATGGGAACTTGAGGATATGGTGAGGCAAAAGTATCCTCAATTTTTTGTATCTGAATAAATCATTTTGAGAGTGAAATTAATTTAATGGGGTAAAATTTAAGATCTTGATATTTTATGAACTATTTTTACAATAAATTTAATTTCTTTGATAGCTTGTGTTACACACAACACTGAGTTTAAATGAAACATGTTAAACTACTAAAATTTTATATAATGTGATAGATATAACATAGATATTAATTGGAAGGGTATGAATAAGAATAAATAAATTTTAAAAATTATATGGTTTACACCTGAATAAAATAAATTCATTGGTTTCAATTGGTTACAAATGAAAATTAAAATTGTTAGAAAGTAAGATAAATGTTTTCCTTAAAAACTACTTTTTATGCACACAATATGTTTTTATATTAATAAATTAAATTAATCAACATTGGTGAATTAATTTAATAAAATATATAAAATATATATTCAATAATGATTTTATCATTCACCTAATACTTGTTTTGATGGAATGAGATAATAATTAAGCCATTTTCTGCTTAAAAATGTCATTATTCTAAAAAGCGGTTTTGTGAAATTTTCAAAACTATTTTAAAATTATTTTTTCCAATTTTATATTTTTTTTAACAAAATCAACTTAATTTTTTTAATAAATATATGATAATTTTCTTAGAGTGAATTTTTTATAATTTTTTGAAAGATTAATTTTTTAATGAATAGATATAAATGCCGATTTTTATTGAAACGACCTCTTCGTTTATTAAATTTACTAAGTTAATTTTTGTTTTAAAATAGTTTAAATAAATATTAGTTTAATTATAATATTATTAATCAAATTTAGGTCCTTATAATCAATTTTATGTTAAATTTTGATATGGAAATAGTTTTATACTGAAAAAAACCGTTTCGTTTGAAAACAATTTTTTCCATGTTTATAGCTTTGTTTTTAAATTAAATTCTCCCAATTATATGAATTGAATTTGAAAAATAGGATATCATATTTTTAAAAGTAAAAATTAAAATTATATAATAAGGTAAAATTAATTTTTTTTATAATGAATAAAAAATATAGAAATAAATAATTATCGCAGTAAAGGATAAAATGACTTTACTAGATGGTCAAACCAAAAGATAAGGGTAATTTTTCCAATTGAACATTTCAAAATCCTGTTTTTTGGACATATTTTGACCATATGTTTTCCAAAATTTGAATATATATCTATTTGGAATCATTTTTCTTTGGAAATACTTTATCATTTTGTATTATTTTGGAAACATTCCAAGTGAGACCTCTCTACCACTTATAAAAGGACTCCTCATATCCCCCAACCAGCACTTAAAGACCATTTTGGTTTAGAAAATACCTACCGAAATAAATTAATTACCCACATTACCATTTTATAAGGGAATTTTTTAATACTAAATCCTCCTAAGAATGATTTTGGTTTAAACCTAAAGTAGTTCTCTAAATATGAGGTATAATCTTTAACCATGCATTTTTATTTAATTTCATCATTTAACTAATTAAAATTATCTTAAAACAAGATGATATATAAACATTAATATATCCAATATATTTATATTTCGTTATGTTAATGGAATAACATACATCTATCCACACTTTATCAAAAGGTAAACAGAGCTCTAAATCTTGGGTATGGTAGACTACCAGCTTGGGAACTGATGTAATTCATTTTCCATCACTACCTCTCACTACCAGATATAATGATGGATTTAATATATATATATATATGATATTTATGACATAATTATAATTCTTTAATTATAATATAACATCCACATTATTACCTTCCAATGTGTTGAAAAACAATAACGTCGCTCATGCTTATGAGTGGACTACTGCCTCCATGAAGAGATATGATACATTTTTCATATTATTTCGATATAGATGGTAATAATGATTCATTTAATATATATATATGACTTATATGATATAAAAATAATTATGGAAGGGTGAATTAAAATTTACCTTTTATTTTTTTTTCGTCTTTTGAGAAAATGAAAACAAGGTTTATGGGACATACAACTTATAATATCTATGAATAATGCTTTTGTTTTTTCGATATATAAATTTTATGGATTACTATAGATATTTATATAAATAATATATTTGATATTTGTATCATTATTCACATTATTATATGATTTAACCATAATCAAATTATAAGGACCAAAACTATCAAAGGAAAACATACATGAAAAATAATGGGGTTATTACCTAAAATATTGATTTTAACAAGGAATTATCAATGAATGAGTGATAAAAGGGTTAATGTAAGTAATATATTGTATGAAATATTTTATTATTGTTATATAATAAATGTATAAGTATCCTATATTTATTATATATGAAGGTAAAATGTGTATTAATACAACCAATAAATGAGATAAGGGATTTTCTTTTCACTTTTATTACTGTGGGACATATTCTATATTGAAAAATGTTTCCTTTTTTGTGGTGTATATAATAATAATTGATATTTTTTTGATAAATTTTATGGAAATTATGTTATATTAATATCCATATCCATATATTTATTTCAAATTTATTATGATCTAAAAGACACTAAAGTGGCAATGGTTTATGTTTAAATCTCATTGTTTATGAGGATTGTTTCTGATTAAGTTTCTAATGATGAAATATTATGAAATATTTCTCAATAAAATCATTAATTTGATTTTTCTTTTGTTATTTAATGATAATAAATACTTCCCTGTCATTTTACTTTCTTTAAAAACTCAAGAGGCTGAAAAAATATTTTTAAGGGAAAATGAATATATTTTTTTATTCGGTAAAAAATAATTTCTCTTACATGTACATGTTTTATAAAAATGTTTTAAGTAATGTTTTGACTATTATATAATGGTTGTTTAAATAAACATTTAATCTTGTTTTAATTTTTAAAATATTTGTGTAAATAATTTTTTTTCCCAATGAGGTACTTTTTATTTTATACCAAAATTGTGAAAGAAATATTTGTTTTAACAGGCACAGTATGAATGCTATTTTCCACTATCATGATAAATCAATGAATTAAATATTACACTAAAAATTTTGAAGGTTATTTTAAAAGAAATTTTTTTATTTAATATTTGATAAATTTTTATATTTTAATGAATTTATTTGAAATTGAAAAAATTATTTTAATCAGGAATACTTTAATGATAATTTCATGAACGTTTTATTAACTAATGAAGAAAAATTTTAGTGGTGATTATGTTTTACTAGGAATATGATCCAATTGTTCCATAATTATTATTTCTTAGTTTGGTTGATGATTATGTTGATGAGATGATTATGAAACCCATTTTTTTTCTTTATGTTATGCTATTATGGATTGATGAAATGTGTATGATATCGTATTTCATTGCACGAATTATGAGATGATGATATGATGAATGCTTAATGATTTTATGAAACACATATGTATGATTTTCTTTATGTGAATAATGGTAAAAATATTATCTAGACCACCAATGAATTATGTAATGTATTATATATCATGAGATAATTTTGGGAAAAAATGATGTTATTGATCTGACATGAGAAATATATTGATTTGATTGATCCATTATGTAAATAAAGGTAATGTGCCTCATCCACTACAAGATGTAGGTATCAATGAATGAGTCTTTATGATATGGGAAATAAGTTGAGATGCCTAATCCACTATTATTTGGTGGTCTCAGTAGTTAAAATTGAGATATGAAATGGTTTCTATACTTCTGATGGTGCCTCATTTATATGACATGAACTTATGGTTCATGATTGATTTATAAGGATTTATCACTTTAATGATACATGTTTTCTGAATTGATAATGTTTTATGCTATGAATCATGTTTATGGTCCGTGGTAGTTTGAGTATGAAGTTTTTATGTTTTATTCATGATCCCATACCATTTTTATTATATTATTATTTCATTTTATCATCGATACAACTATCTCATGTTTACCCTTATTGAATATCTGAGCTCACCCGTTCTTATGCTTCCATTCCCTAGGTAAGGAAGAAAGGTTTCAAGAAGGGAATGTTTATTAAGAGTATTAAATGTGGATATATTTGTGGAACATTTTGAATATATTTAATGAAATAGGAATAATTTATATATATTATCCAAATATGCTAAAAATTTATGATACACAGATGATTATTTGTGAAATGTATTGAATATTC
Source organism: Viscum album (assembly GCA_963277665.1). Lineage (NCBI taxonomy): Eukaryota > Viridiplantae > Streptophyta > Magnoliopsida > Santalales > Viscaceae > Viscum > Viscum album. Next base: position 389,091,247 of record OY728146.1, read on the forward strand.
ATTTAAAAAGATGTAATATTTATTTTTGAAAAGACTGGGTCATTATACCTTACATAACCAAACCCATACTTTCCCTACTGAATGGAAATTTTCCACACTCACTAAAAATATTGATATGATAAACCTACATTATTCAAGTACAAAATCTTATAACTCTAACTTTGACTTCATAATCATTACCTCTAATCCATATGTCCTTTAAAATAATATGAAAACATGGACATGCTCTTAAACCCTAGTAAAGGGTATAAAATAATTATAAAACCCATTATTCCACTGAAATAGTTGAAAAACATTGAAAAACTATTTATTTAAAACATGGATCCTTAAGATCATATAAAAATTTCTTTTAATCATGAAATAAACTTATTTGTCCCAAATGGTTTTGTAAACCAAACTCAAAATTGAGCATTAAGAAATGAAATGACTTAAAAAATTCCTTAAAAAATGATTTTTTAATATTTAGAAGAGTATAAAATTTAATTAAAATAAAAACCTTTATGCTTTTAAAGATAGAAAAATTACATTTTATCTTAATATAAACTTATTTTACCATGAAATCCAAAAATTTACATTTAAAACCCACAAGAAAGAATAAGAAAACCATGAAATCAAATTGGGACATTTTCTTAGTATCACACTTAGAAATTAGCCTTATATTCACCCTTATAGTATAATAAATTCATTAATTAATTATAATATTATTTATCTGTAGAATAAATAATTACCCAATGCATTAAAGAGATATATATCCTTGGATCACCCATTATCATATACAATATTGAAGTTGATGTGACTATGATCTGTAATCCCAGATCTAGTACTAGAAAAATATTCTTTAAATATTAATCCTAGTTTAATGTGAGATGTATAAAAATAAAATGATTTATATTTTAATAATATAAAATTAAATATCAAAATTAATCACATTGTAATGACCTGTGTTTTTGTTCCAAGTAAAATTCCAAGTGAATTTAAATTTTAGTGTTTAGTGGATGGGGAGTTCTTTGAACCGAGATTTGGGAGAAAATTATGAGTTTAAACACTTCAAAGTTTTAATTTTATACTTGGATAAAGGCTCAAGGGGTCCCTCGGGTGTCTCATTATGATTTTGGACTTCCAGGTCTTGAAAATCACTAGTTTGGGTTGTCTGAATAGGGCACATAATTTGTCTGAAAACATGCGATACCCAACTGTAAACTATGTTATATGTATATAAGAATGGTTTGATATAACCATATGTTAGGTAGTGTATGGGCATGTGGTAGGTATGAGGTTTTTAGTAGGAGTCATCACATGGTCTGCAAACGATTAGTTCTAAATAGGTAATAACCATGCACTATTCATCACACGGTTGGCACGTGGTTAGGGAAAACTATTCAGGACAAATTTGCAAGGTGGGGTTTCTAGGCAGTGGGTGACACACAGTTGGAACATGGTTTGGAAAACTGTGTGGCCAAGATATGTGAACCAGTTTTGTGGGTGAATTTACCCTTTTCCCTTAATTTTTTTTAAAACTCATTTACCTTTCTTTCCTCCTTCTCTAGCTTACACAACTCCCTCTATAGTGGGTTTCTCCTCTCTAACCTAGGGATGATGGGATCTCCTCTGTCTGAAGTCCATATAGAGCACCATTAGTTCCTATGGTTTCCTCCTAGTAATCTCTTCATTACTTTTGAATCCCTCTTTGTTTAATCTTTTCTCAACCAAGTTATCTTGGTGTGGAATCATTTTCCCTATTTTATTTCAAATGTATGTTTTTACAATCTCTTCCAAATTAGACCAAATAAAAGCTTAATATGGATGATTAGGTCATACTATGTATGTGTTAGGTGTTTTATGGATTTCCCCCCAATTTCAATTGAATTATAAATGTTTTATTTGTGCTGCATACCAGCCTTCACCACACCCTAGTATAAAATTTAGTTCTTTGTTTTTAATTGGTTTACACATGAAGTATTACTCTCATTGAATGTTTTAGTAGTTTGAGGATGTAAACCTCAAACATGGACACCCCTTGGGCATGGAAACTTATTTTTCCCTTTTTTAATTAATTAATTAAAATCCAAAAATGCCTTCAAAATTTTCATCTATGGTTAATAATGGGATTTAACCATTTTAGACACTTTCACATGTTAGAATGACACATTCTAAGTGATATGTTGAATCTTTATAAATTTTTTTATTATGATTGGAAATTAACTAAATGCATAATTTTAAAGAGATGAGTTATGACTATTTAATTTTACACTTAATTATATTAAATGAATTGTTTATAACAATGTGAGGTTTTTATAATAAGATCCCTAGGTTGAGGTGCATTGTCTTAGAAATTAAAAATTTATGATTTGTTGTTTTTAGCGTGCTTGGACATATCTCTCTAGTCCTTATTCTATACTTGATGTAATTTTTTGGAATCGAATGTTTTGAACATGACCTTTATTTGATATTGTTAAATGGAGTTCCCATACTTTTTTTATAAATGTTTAATGAACCAAATAATCTTCTAAGTACTTGGACTATCTTATTAATTAAATGTCTTGGACCGCCTCTAACTAAATAACTGATAAAGGAGGATCCTCATAAGGGTTTGTATTTATTAATAAATGGGTAACCCATATAGGTAATTTTAATTGTTGACCATGGTACCTTTAAAATAAATCTTTGAGACTTTTAAATGAATATATGGGTTTTGGAAGATTCAAAAGAATGTCATTATTTGAATGGTTTAATCATGATTTTTGTTTTATTTAAAGGGTTTGTTTGATATGTATGAAATGGATTGATATAATGGATTAACTTTCTTGGTCATTTAAAATGTTCTAAATGTTATGAATTGATTATACTAAATTACATGCTTCAGGATGGTTTTCATGCCTTGAATGAATCAAATGGTTTAAAATAAACTGAATTGTAAAGGGTAGATAGGCCACCTTGATCTTGCATTCATAGTACATGCTATAATTATAATGTGATGACCTTAGTGATAATTGTTGATTGATGAATGTAAAGAATGATAGGTAATGCCTAATAGATTTTATTGTTATTATTATATTATTACCCATTTATATAGGCAGTGGAATGATGGTAATGATTTTGTTGAGCATGAAGGTATCACAGTCCCTTACATTGTGTGTGGATTATGATTTCTGACAACATTGGTGCTATTGGATGGTGGGAATGACACACCAGATCCCTTTCTGAGTGTTTCTATGATGGTACACTTAAGACATCTAGTGTTGATGTGATGGAACACTCACTATATCACATGAATATCTAGTTGTTTCCCACTCATTATGAGATATAGGGTTCGTAACCTATTGTTTGAGCATATAGGATCATTCAGACTGATTATGGATGACTGAATTATGCCCCAGTCCACCCAACACCTAATATTCATGGTATGTTTCTACTTAAGTCTGTATTTACTTGGTTCATATAAGTAGATGAAATATAGAAATAATATATATATATTTATATAATTTATTACTATATATATAATTACTAATCAGACATTATTCTTGGGCATGAGCCAAATTAGATAGAGCCTCCAAGTGTCCTTTAGGAACCTGACTGGGCTATTGTTTATTTCTTCATTTTTTTATTATATATACCTTAACACTTATTTACTTTATATTAATGAAATTGTTTTATCTATAGAAACCATGTATGGTATCCTATTGGTATTTATATCTAACACCCTTCTTGGGCCTCCATTTCACTAGGGTACCTGAGTAAATATCATGTTCGAAGGACCATGGATTCTTTCTTGTACCTGGGAGTGAAGAGACCAGGATTGAGCTAGAGATCAGGATGCTCATGTAGTCCAGCCACATGGATTTTCATTTCTTTTATTTATTTATTTCTTTTATTGTATCTTTGTTTTGTCTACTGTTTTAGTTTTGTATCAGCATCTGGACACAAATAAATCTTTTTTTACATTAGCATTTCCATCATCTTATATCCAATTTATATTATTCTTCTATTTCTTTGTCTTATATTTATTACCACTTCTAGGGTTTCGTGTTCTTTATTATCTGATATACAAATGTGCTACTCTGATCATGAGGGTATAATCTCCCTACTATCACCTCCTTATACCCTCACCGCTTTTCGGTAACCTCTGGAAAGCGAGGGACATGCTTGAGGCCATGTGACCCACCAGTTCGGCTATAGTCTTAGTTGAAAATCAGGTCGGGATGTTACAATGTGGTATAATAGGATGGTTTTTCCTTTTTCTTACAATTTTCGGTTGATAGAAAGGAGACTAGAAATGTTTTAGCACTTGGTAAATAGACTTTTCTTGGAGTGGTCACCCCACTCACGGGGAAAAGTACAAGTGTCCAGGGATAGGATTGTTGTTCATGTTGTTTTCTATTATAATTGAATATTATTTCACCTTTATTGACTAGTGTACTTTATACTTCTTTTTGGTTTATGATATTTATGGTATTTTAGCCTTGCCCTGGTATGGAAATGAAGTAGCATTACATGAATCATTATAGGCATGTTGGTATTCACATTCCATGATTATTCCATGCCATGTAGTTGTATATTCATGATTTCTTACTGATTTTGATTGTGTTCCTTGACTGTTATGTCATGTGTAAGTACTCTATTTTTGAATCAGGTATGGATCCTTTAATTGTTTTTTTTCAAATTTACTTTTATTGACCTAATATGGTTTCCTAATGAGTTTGTGAAGGTCTTGGGGGGGGGGGGGTGTCTAAGGATTTTTTGGATACCAAAACTTGTATTTTTTTTGGGAAAATGGTTTTTTGCATGGTTTTTTAACCACATGTGGTAGGATTCATTGTTAGTTTTAACCATATGAGGTTGGAAAATGAATAGTTGGGGGCACATAATTTGATCTAACCATATGATGTGGGTCGTACGACCCTGCGGAAATGTTTGTAATTTTGATGGTGGAATTTCACATGGTTGACACATTGTTTCCCAAACCTTTTAGCCTAACTATGTGCGTTACCCTTACCAACATCAGAGAATTCATGGTTGGTTCACATTTTGTAAAAATTTGGGTCCAAACCGTGGGAAGCGTAATTTTTGGGTTAATACAATGTTTTTACATTAAAAAATACAATTAATCCAACCCCTCCTCTCATTGTTCATTCTAGCAGACAACATCCCCCTATTCAGCCTTCCTTAACCCTAAAATCTATATATTCTATATTTTGAGATTGATCATCCATCTTGAGTCCAAATCCACTATTGTTCATCTCGTTGGATCCACACCGGAAAGTTATTAATTCATTTTTAATATTTCGTCATTCATCTTCAAATTAATGAAACTATTTAGATACAGGATCATATGCCATAATTTTAAGGTATTGATCTTTTATTCAGATATACTCCAATCCTGGATGAACTATTGGCCGATACTGGAAGAGGAGATTTATACGAGTGTGAGGTAAGTGGTGTATAACTCATCCTGTGACTTTATTTATTTTGGAAAATGCTATCCAAGTGCTCCGATTTCATCGAACATCATCTGTCTAATTAATATATATTTTTAATAGTAATTAGAACCATGTTCTAAGACCCATTCCATAAATTATTTTCAACATTGGTTGTTACATCCACAACCCCAACCACCCCAAGTAGGGATACTACTATGTTTATTACTATTGTGTTCTTCTACACCTAAATGGATTATTATGACTTGTATGCCCCACCATTTTGGTGTGATTTATATTTTCCTTTCTAATGGTACTTCCTTCCACATTAAATGACTATTTAATTGGTTATATTAGCACTACTTGAATCTCTTAAGGTAAGTGCCTAAATTTGTTTAATCAAAGTTAAAGGAAATGGGAAGTATATCATATGTATATCACTTGGCCTAGTTTATATTAAATGAAATGAATTTAGTTTATTATCCATAACACATACTTATAATGTTATGAAAGGTAATTTAGAAAACGAACGGATTTAATATTAAATGACTATAAAGGTTACATGCCCCTTGGCCTTTTCAGACTAATGAAAGGCAAGGATTCAACCGAATTACTTATTAAATGACACGACCATCACTTAACACAATTAATTAAATGAATCTTATGTAGGGTGGATAATTATATATAAAAACATTTACATACTTATAGAAGTGGTTTGACTCTAGATTTCCTTTCATTTCTAAGGGGATTCCTTTAGAACTTGAGGATGTCATTCTAATTCAAGGATGCGGATTGCCATGGTTGAGACCCTCCTAGGAACTGGATTCTTATCTACCATTGGACACCTCATTTACATTACAGGATACGTTAGATATTATCCTTATATCTAGAATGGATTCTATGGATATGGGGTACCTTGGTTACATCCTTGGTCCTAACCATCACTTATCCTTTTTCTGACGTTGGATGAATTCCTTAGACTCAATTAGTTCATCACTATTGTGGAATTAATTAGACGATACTCTTGGGATTACACTTATCCTTGTTGCCAAGCTGCACTTACTACAATGTTGATGACCCTTGAGGTCTTGGTTTCTTGGGTTATTTACTTGGAACCCTTTCAATATTAATATCAATATATTTTTCCTTGCTACATCTTGGAACCTTCACTAGTAATAACATGAGGCGATATCAATGCTAGATATGCCTAACGTGACTTAATTATATAAACTAGAACAAAAATTAATTAATAAACTGATTAAATTTTCATTCATGAGCTAAGGGATGAAGTAGGTACTTGGGTATTTATGTTACTATACAACTTTACTTTTATACATGCATTCTTGCACACTATTTCAGTTTATATTACATGTAAAAGAAGTTATATACACCATTTCTAGAAGCTTAATGAGATTTATATCACTCCCTATTCGAGAACCATTAGTACTCGACCAGATTCTTTGTATGTAGGTGCTGAAAAATGGAATTGTGTCGCTTCATAAACTTGATTTCTTGTTGTTTAGGATGGAGCTGGTAGCAGATGACCGAGTTAGAGATTGGTATATTGGGGATAGTTTTTGGTTTATTTTTTATAATATTCTATATCATGATTTTCTACTTATTTTTATCAATGTCTTCCAGATTTATAGTAACATGACATATATCATCAGCAGTTGTTTTATATTTTGATCAGTTGTTCAGTTGTTTATGATTCATGTCTGTTTCTTCCATGTGTTCTACTTACTTATATTACTTCCGTTATATATTTAGTATTTTTATATGTTATTTGATGCGATACACTCTGGTAATGAGGGAGTAGTCCCCCCACAAACACACCCTTGGCCCTCGCTGCTAGTTGGAAGCTTCTGGTATTTGGTAGGATGCATTTAAGGCTATGTGGCCAAACAGGCTTAGAGAACTCCTAAGTGGAATTCGGGTCTAGGACGTCATATCATAGATTTTTATTTAGCATGCCTATTAGTATAACTTTCTTAGGTGATTATATTCCATGTGAACTAGTTATTTAACATGTTTCTCTTGGTTTAATACTTATTATGACATGATTATGATTATTTTCACTGAAAAAATGGTTGCATGGGATGAATGTAATTGGTTTCGATTTAAATGGGTTCCAGTTTTCAGTTATAATGTGTTTGGGCGCTTTATGATTTTGAAAAGGTAACCCTTGTATCTGGACCATCCTTGACAACTGTATATATGTTTAGAGACTATTTATGAAATGTAAAAGTTGATAAAGTTAAAAATTCAAAATGAATTGGTTTTAATTATATGGTATAAAATCTACGGTCTATAAATTTTATGGGTGTTTTATAGATTAGGAGATAGAAACCCATATAACTTAACCATTATTTATATAACTAGGATATATTTCCAAATGGTTATAAATTTAATTTTTTTAATTTTTATCTGAGATTTTTTGGTTTCCTCTTTAATGGCATGTGACTGTCGCATGGACATGACGATCCATGTGATTACCTTCTAAAATTCACATATGGGTCCAAGTAGGTCAGTTGGGGAATTTTTTTTATAATATAATATGATATGGTAGTTTTGAAACTATAATAACTAAGAAACTTCTATTTGGTTGCATTCTCATGGACCAAGGTTGGTTTATAGGGACCCTCTTAGGCCGCTTTATCTATTACCAAGAGCTTTGTTTTATAATTGGAACTTGATGTAATATTTTAAATAGTTTTAATGTTCAAATACTATAAGTAAATCAATGTATTTACCTTAAAATGAAACCCTAGGTGGCATCCTTAGTTTAAATCCCCCTATTAAGGGTCATTTAAAATTATTATTGAGTAACCTTGGAATGTAAACATGATCATTTTCCATAAACATTTTTATTTTTAGGAATGGTTTAAATGATAGGAAATGGGCCTTGTCAAATATGTTTGGTGTGACCTAATGATAAGGTCAACATCTATGATTTTTAAGGGGCTATCCCGAGGTAGGAAGTGTAATGCTCCACACATTACATACATAGATATTACATTAAAATTTAATAATATTCATTAGAAAATATAAAAATCCCTGACAAGACCATATATTTATAGTGTCTTTAGAAATTGGGAAATATAAACTACTAATTCATAAGACATCCACATTGTGTTCAGCTTATTCCTTCATAACTAGAACACTTTTTGACATATCTTACTTAATACCCATCTCCATGACTTGGGAAAAAGAAACATAAGAAAGGGTGAGATAAGATGCTCATTAGGGGTAAATAAGAGTGATATAAATTATACCATAATAATAAGATCTAAGAACATAATATTTGAAAATATTATACTGCATATGAATGATCTGGATATCATGTCATGGGATAAATCATAAAATTTCACACAAAACTAATGTAAATATTCCCAAAAGTTATAATATAAGGCATGGAATTTTTGGCATACACATAATCATATAAAATCATTTCATATTGGTCAAAGATCATTTACAATACCATCATAGTAGAAAAAGTCCATTACTGAACCATGATCACTCCTCATTCCTTCCATGTATTACTAAACCAAGATCATTTACCACTCTATCCATAACTATCTCATGAGATATAAATCTTTATCAAATGAATTGGTGGGAGATATAGGTCCCAACCATCACATAATGAAATCATCTTTATGTGTGCCACAAAAAAATAAATCATTGATTATAGAATAACCCAAGGGATAAATTTGGTTTCTTAAACATCATTTCATCATAAAATAATCCACGTAAAATAAATTGATTTGATAAATATCATTCCAATATAAACATAATAAAACCATAGAGATATTTTATTGAAACCACAAAACTATTAAATAATTCCATCTAAGATAGAAAATAATTTTGATAGAACACTTGAAATTAATTCTTTAGAAAAATATCCTTTGTTCTTCAAAAATGAATTCTTTCCTTAAAATGACATGAAATTAAAAAAAATAATTTAATTGAAAATAAACATGGAATATTTTAAAGTAATCTTCATGTAAATAAGGATTTATGAAAATGTAAAAATTCGTTCATTCTTTATAAGTTAAAAGAAACTATTCTTCTCATACTTTTTTTTGGATATTTAAAAAGTACCTCATACCAAAAATGAAAAAATATTCCTTTCATACCATTTAATAAAAATTCACCAATGGGTAAATTTTGATTTAAACAATTATAGAAATATATAAATAATATTTTGAAATATATACTTAGGAAACAAGGACATGGATGATAAATATACCCTGTATATAAAAATCTCAGATAATAATGAGATTACAAAATTATGACTTACGTTAGGTACAATATCATTTGTATGTAGATGAACCTTTTTTATAATTATTCAAATAATGTCATTAAATTTTTATGGAATCATATTAATTTTTATGATATCATATATGATAATATTATCATCTATTTGTTAGTAACGTTTCATTATTACTCATTATTCGGGTATAAATGACTTCATTTTCTTATGCATTATTTGTTGAATAAGTTCCGATTATTATTCATATGTTATAATTATATAATTTCATTATTATGTTAAAATAATATACGTATATTATATTTATTCATTATATATATTTATTTTTAAATGGATGTCATGTAGAATGAATCACATCACATCGTGGAGACGGTAGGTTGTACGTACACACAAGAGATGATATCATTCCCATAATTGATGAATGGTATTGAAGTGGATGGTGTATAATACTTCAAAAATAAATATAATGGTATAATAATAATATATAGTTATTATTTCCTTCATTATACCCATCCAAGTACGGTGGTGGTGAAAAAACGATTACACCACGATGTGGAGATGGTAAGTCGTACGTACACATGCATGGTGATTTCATTTTTCATAGGATGGATAAAAGGTGGAATATGGTAGTTTCATAATCATAATAACTCGTTATATAAGTGATACTAAGGATATTACTATATAATGAAACAAATCATGAAGAGTTTGTATAAGAAGATATAAGTTTGAAAGAATCAGTTGGGGATATTACCTCATATTCGACGTGTTTCCTCTAAATATCCTTTTAAAGCACTAGAGTTAGTCTTTGGAGAAGAAAAAAACCTCTATAATGTTATTAGTGAAGATTATAATAGAAAATGGTAAGTGATATTCGATCATTAAGGGTCAATGATTCAGTGAAGATATGAGGGAGTAAGTTCCCTTTAATAATTGAGGTGAGGGGTACTTTTGGAAACTCCAAAAAATATTTATCTATAATAAAATCAAACCACATCCAAAAACCTCTAAGGTTTTCCAATTTTTAGTATGAGATGAGATATTGTTTTAAATTCATCAACCAATAAATTTTATACACGTTTTTCTATGAATTTAAACCTTATCTTTTTAATCAATACTTTGTTATTCTAATTAATTTTTAACTAGGGTAAAAAATAATTTAATATTAAAAGGGTTCAATATTTACTTATTTGATGTCGATTAGGAAATAAATAAATACCTTAGAACATTTTAGACCGTATAAGAAATATTATATATTTGTGAAAAATGTTTTATAAATTTTAAATTATATAATAAAACATTATTTTGATAAACAATCAATAGTGTCAATTTTCAAACTATTCAATTCATTTATTTTAAAAAATATTAAAGTAAATGTATAAAATTGAACCAAATATTTTATTATAATCTTATGTTGTCAAGGAAGTCTAGAAAATTCATCTTAATTATTAATTATACAAAAATTATATTTATTTTTTTATTTTAATAACATTTATTTGTTATCTCCATTAATAAAATAATTACAACATTAGTTTTGTGTAATTATTTATTACAATTATTTGATGAATAAAAATTTAAAATAAAATACAATGATGAAAAAAATATACTATATTTCAAAATATTACCTACATTTGAATATATCTTCTGTAAAATCCAATATTAAACGTGTTACATTTATTAAAATATGAATGAAACAACTTTAACATCACTTTAAAGACAATAATAGAAGTGTCAAAATTTATTCTATAAGGATCATTTTCACAACCTATCCCAAAGGGGACCATGATATGAATCCCAAATCCCACCTCCAATAGGACAGGGGACGGAGACTAGAACCATGTAGACATATCACTAACATGGGAGGCATTGCCTTTTTACCTGTACGTACACACACATCTCCAAACCCACAAATGATGAAATGTAAAAAAACTAAGTAAAAATGCATGGAAACCACTATATCCCACAACTAGAGTACATTAGTTAATGTTATGGAATTTAAAAAGGTCCAGAATACAATCCCACCAAAAAGAAAGTCTAAAAACAAGTTCTTGAAAGTCATCCGCAGAAAACCCTACCAGAAGGCAAGGTACTTGGGCTGCTGTTTGAAGCTATCAGAACACCACGGTCTATCTGATCACACAAGTTTATATCCAGCCCTATTCCACCCTGGACTCTGTCAAAAGGTCGATCATCTACATAAGACCTGATCCTTTTGGGAAAATTCCATGGAGGTGTGAGTATAAAATACTAAGTAGGACACCCCGAACCAAAAAATAATACATAAAATAAAGGGTCCATTCATATCTACACAAGTATATGTCTACAACATATGACAAGAATATCTAGATTTACCCAAAGCAAGACACAAAATCAAGAGATAATCCACAACTACCACAATATAAACAATAGGGATTCAGTCCAAAAATTCCACAAAACCCTCATCGGGGAGAACACACACTTGAGTCTGATAGCACTGATGATGTCCATCTGATATGTACAGTTCATCAAAAACCATCATGATAGAGATATGATAAAATATCTAAAGATATAAGATTCATAAGATGTGGATCATAGCTAGGGAAATGGGGTGATACCAACACCTCTGAGTTAACCCACAAATTAGAGGATCGATGCCCAGTGAAGTTGGTCACATCAATACTGAAGACTCTACCTATTACACGAAGTAGGAATAGTGGAACCGCTTTTGGCCTCTCAAGGGATTACAATAACTCTCTCATGGAAATATGGGTTAAGGGACCGTACTCCTATGAGTAAGAAATTATACTGAGACCTTTAGGGAAACAATAAAGGGAACAAACACTAACAAAACTCACCCAAGATATGGTGGACCAGGGAATCAATTCATGTATAAAAGAGAGGGGGCATGGTGAGTAGTATTCACTCTCCGCACCCCTTGACCCCAAGTGCTGCCCATGTCAGTGGATATATTTCCATGTTAAAACCCACCATTGGTTTCATAAAGACTATCCCATTGCATGGGTCTCAACGCCACTGACTACGTGTAAAAAGAAACCCCATTTAAAACTTATGGATGTTTTACTAAAAGGATATGACCTTGTCCATTCGACCCGAACCAACCCAGTCTGGCCTGATGGGCACGGTTTGGCCCAACCCGTTGGTCTCTCTTACTGCTGGGCTACCTAGAAGAACCACTTTCCCTTGTTCGTCCCACTAGTCTTGCTCCGCACCAGCCTGACTGGCTTGCTCGCTCAGCTTTCCTATCCCCCGATGGGCTTGCCTGGCATGTCGCTCAGCCCGCATGGCCTCCCGCATGACCGAGCACACCCCGTAGAATTTCATCTTCCCACAGACTCTATGCATCCCACAGTCCCCATAAGGTTCTCCCCCTCCGATGGTCCTCTCCAGCCTCCGCATTCTGTGGTCCCCATGTGGTCCCGCCACCGCTTCCTTGCGGCTCAACCAGCTCCACATTCCGCCCCACCTCCTATGACTACCGTTGCTTCTTTCCACCACTCTACGCCCCCGCATGTCCCCTCTGACTACTATCCCGTCAAACCACTACTATACATTTCCTACCACCACCTCTGGCCACTATTTCACCTAGCTAAACTACCCTGCCGGACTGACATTGGTGGTCTTTTCCACATGCCACTAGGCCACCTTAGGTTCCTGGATTTCTAAATAGTTAAATATCATATTTTTTCTAGTACCTATGTTCATAGATCTACCCTATGATATTGATTCTCATTGAATTTGGGGGAGTAACCCAGAGATGTTGAGTCACGGACACAAGGTCCCAATGATGATGAACATGGAGAGTAGAAGGAGAAAGGCACTAGAACAACCAATGAACAGACCTCATACATTGTTCATGTTAGCCTCTATTTGTTCTAATTATAAGGATTGATGAAGTTAAAAAATTCCATATAATTTAATTATAACATCAACACTCTTATCAATTCCATTTAATTTAATTGATCCATGTTAATCCTATATTAATAACAATATGGAAAATCATAAAAAAACATTTCCTACTGTGAGTTTGGATTGATCTTTGAGGAAGAACAGTTGCATTTCTATCATTACCGAGATCCTCCAACTCCATTGGCAAGACGATCCATGATCCTCCGGATCTGTAATTTCCATTTGACAAGAGGGTTCCTTGCCACACCTTAGTGGAATTCCAGGGTTATGGTGATAAACCTAAATTTCTTGACAAATTATATTTTAAAGAAAATATCCCACTATGAATAAAAATATTTTTAATAAAAATATTTTAATACACATTACGTCCAAAAAATAATTTTCACACTCAACCTATACTAACCAATTTTTTGCCTCACCTAAGGTAAACTCCCTTTTTTGAATGTAATGGTGCCCATAGGTTTCTGATTCGGGCACCTATTTAGATGTTATTTAACTTTTTTACAAAAAATTCTTACCAATGCTATTTAATGTTTAACATTTTTTAAACATGAATTCTGGGAACACTGGGCCTTAGAATCACATGACGCCTTAGTGTATGGTATTGAAATAATTCCATATAATATTTAAAATAATACAAGAAAAAATATGGGATATTTCTTTCACCCCATTTTAGGGTTTTACATACCCAAAAATCTAAAAAAAACTACTTAAAAAGATGTGGGTACTATGCGCGGATATGAGCCAACCGCTCCGACGTGCTCTCCCGGAGATTTTTGTGCTTCCACCCGACAAAAACCAAGGGAATCACTAGCCCATAAAGGATCTTATCCTTCCGATCCTCGATCTACATTGGGTACTTAGAAATTGTCGCTCCATCCTTGGTGTCAAGTTCACCCCAGTTGATGACGTGTGATGGGTCATGCATGTACCACCTCATCTGTGACACAGGGAAGACATCATGTACCTAGTGAAACTATGAGGGTAGATCTTGGTGATACTCTAACTCACCAACTCTACGTAATATCTGAAAAGGGTCAATAAACCTTAGAGATAACTTGCCTCCCCAACCAAATATCCACAACCCACATCGAGGTGAGACCCAAAGGAACACATGGTCTCCATCAATGAACTACAAAAATATTCATATCTTGTTGGAATATAACTTCTTCCATATCTATGTTACCTTCATCCACTCTTTGATGTTCCATAACTTCTCAGTAGTAGCTCATACCAACTCTGGGCCCATGAGTGCTGACTCTCCTGGTTCAGTCTAGAAAAGTAGTGACCTGTAGGGTCTTTTATATAAAGCATAAAATGGTTCCATACTAATGGTGGAGTGGTAGATGTTTTTGTATGAAAACTCCACCAGTATTAGGTGATCCTACCAACTACAACTGATGTCCATGATGCAAGCCCACTTCATTTCCTCCAGAACCTGAATGGTCCTCTCAATTTGGCCATCTGTTTGGGGATGAAATTTTGTGCTCAAGCATAAATGAGTCCAAAATTTATCTTGCAATCCCTTACAAAACCATAATGTGTAATGATAATCATGATCTGAAACGATTGTCAATGGCACTCCATGAAGGTGAACTATCTCCTGTATGTAGAGGCACCCCAATCTCCCTACAAAACTCTGCTCCCAAATAGGTTGGATGTGGGAATTTTTGTTGATATGTTCAACGATCAACCTGATGGTATCATGTCCCCTAGACGTGTGTGGTAAACCAATAAAAAATGGAATCAATATCCCATCCCACTTCCACTCTGGCAGATCAATGTGTTGATCTAAAGCTGTTGGAACCTGGTGACCAACCATCACCTACTAGCACATAAGGAATAGGTAAATGAACTATGCCACTACCTTCTTCATCCCTGACCTCCAAAACTAATGTCTAAGGTCCACAAAAATATTTTCTACACTAGGATGTACTTCCAAGGTTGATGTCTGAAAATACCTCAAAACCTCCGCCCGCAACTTCACTGGTAAAACTATGCATCCTATGAAAATAATGAAGTCCTCACTACATTTTCAATATCCATTTGGATCATTCCCTATGGATAATTGAGAACGTATAGTCTCACAATCGGTATCCCCACGTTGTGCCTCCCTGACTTACTGTAAGAGTGTAGGGGTTAAAACCATCGACTACAATGAGGACAACAACTATGATGACTCATCCATCAACTGTGAGTTTGATCTAATGCTAATAACATCTTCCACCATGTTCTCCTTCCTAGGAGTATAGACAGTATCAAAGTCATAATCCAAGAGGAAATCTTTCCAAAACATCTATCTCAAGTTTAGATCATTCTAAGAGAATATATAATTGAGACTCTTGTGATCAAGATAGATGATAAACCACTCACCCATCATGTAGTGTCACTACATCATCAATACGAAGACTACCTCTTCCAACTTAGGATCATGGGTTGTGCAGTTCTACTCATGTGGACTTAACTTGCATGAACCATATGAAATAACGACTTGCCTCTACATCAGGATAAAACCATGCTCGATTCCTATTGCATCGTAGAACACTACATACTTGACACCCTCCTTAGGAAATATCAAGGTTAAATCACTCATCAAAATATGTCTTGAAAACTGGAAATCCTACTAGTACTTCTCTTTCCACATGAAAGGCTTCCCCTTTTGGGTCAAAGATATCATATGTGTTGATATCCTAGCGAAATTAGGTATGAATCTCCACTAATATCTTTCTAGCCCTATGAAGCTCTGTACCACAATCATGCTCCTAGGTGGCTCCCAATCCAAAACTACCTCAACCTTGGCCGACTACACTACTACTCTATCTACTGAGTTAACATGTCCCATAAATGGGACTTCCTGAATCTAGAACTATCACTTCGATAGTTTTCCATAAATCTAGTTCTCTCATAGTACGTTCAAAACCACCATTAAGTGTCTTGCATGATCCTCCTCATATGTCAAGTATACAAGGATAAAAGCAATGAATACTACCATAAATTGGTCTATGTAGGGCTAGAAGATTTGGTTTATGAGTCCCATGAACACTATGAGGGAATTCGTCACACCAAAGTGCATCACCGGGTAATCATAATGAACATAGCGACATCTCAAATTCCTCATTGGTATATCCTCATCCTTTAATCGCAGATATTGATAGCTTGATCGAATGTCAACCATAAAAAACCATCGTTACTCTATGAACTGGTCAAAGAGGCCATCAAAACTTGATAGTAGATACGTTTTTTTCATGGTCACCTAGTTTAGGTGTAGGTAATCTACACACAAACTAAATATCCCATCTGCCTTTTTAGAAAACAACACTGGGGCCAACCTGGGTGAAACACTGGGTATCATGAAACCCTTCCTATGAAAATCCCCCAACTTCTCCCCCAGCTCCAGAAGATCTGTGAGAGACATATGATTTGATGGTGTGGATATTGATGCCATCCTGGGGTGTAAGTCTATGAAAATGTTGATCTCTAAATGGGGAGGTAATCCTAGAATATCTTATGGGAATAAGTCCTCATACTCTACCACTACTGTTGGGAATTGGAAACTCATAACATCTGGTGCATCGAGGGTCAGGCTAGCTAAGTGACGAGTGATCAACTACACCCTCGTATGAATGAGTCCCTCCTATGCTTCCAGGGTTTCCTTTTCATCGATAAAGTAAAACCAGGTTCCATCACTGTATACACACCACACACTTCACCTAAAATAGTCAATCTAGGTATGGATCAACGATAAATGACCCATACCAAGTATGACATCATAAGGCCTCAATGCTGCCACTATGAGGTTTTAACCAAAACTATCACCTATAAGGGTAAGGTCACACTCTCGGCATAGATGTTTGATCATCAAGTATACTCCCATTGGTGTCTCTGTGCATAAGGGTCAAGTCAATGGTTCTACTAGAATTTGTAGGTCTCATAAAAGATATGTGGAGAGAAAGTATTGAATAGAACCTGTGTCTATCAATACTGTAGCTAAAGTAGAAAAAACACAAATCATATCTCGAATCATCCCTGGAGCACCTGGATATAAACTTCGACCACATGTAGCTATCCCCACCCCTATTCTCCAGCTTCTAGAGCCAGACGCAGACCTCCTGGGGGTGGTAGGGGGTATCATGTCGAAACATCAACCTCTTCCCACTGCTCTCCTTGCTCCTATGCCACATACACCACCATGCATACCTACCTTCTTCTGCCTCTACCTCTACCTCGGTGGTCCATCCACTTTCTCCCTATCATAAGAACCACAGTTTGGATAATATCAAGTGATATGTACCTTTCCATCACATGAGTAGCACCACATCCTTCTAGGCTGACTGAATCCACACTGTGAACCCTGAACTCAACATCCTATGTCCTAGGACTTCCTATAGAAATGTATCACACGTTTGGATCCCTGAGGATGACGTCAGCTCCCTACTGATGAGGTCTGTACACCTACATATCCTTTTCCAACTGCTATTGAATATCTCTGCTCAGCCAGGAAGCTCTCTACCATAAAGGCCTTCTCAAGAACCCTGGATAATTAAGAATTGTCATAGGGATAACATTGGATCAGATGTCTCTGAGAAGACCTCTCTTGAAGGTCTGAATCTTGAAGTACTGATCCCAAAACTTGTTGAAAGACTACCTATAAAGGTTGGTGAATCTCTATGAATAATCAGCTACTATCATAATGCTTTTCTAGAGCCAAAGAAGCTCCTTTATATGCATAGATCTCAACATTACTGGTGAGAAATTATATTAAAAGAGGAACTTGGACTCTTTCCATGGGAGTGTTGCCTTTATGTGAGTCTAGGTAGCCAAAATCCACCATCACCCTATTAAGCACTGTAGTATACTCACTGCTAGGACCACCATATGATCTGTGGGTGTCGTAACTAGATGGAAAACTCTGGTGACTGCCTCAAGACAATACGTATCCACTTGATGGTTGAGCTCACCTTAGAAATTGAGAGGTCCCTATCTCTAAAACTCATGAAGAATGCTCAGTCTGCCCTCCTCGTCTGCAGAAATACAGCTACCATGAGTAGATCTACAATTTCTGGTATAGCTGGGTCACCATCTGAAGGTAACATCTTGGAAACTGGTCCATATACTAAAGCCTCTTCATTGAGCGAGTGATCTTCATGATTGAGCTACTGAATATTTGTTGGTATGCATCGCAGAGGCATCCTCTAAAGAAACAATATATACTGCAACCAATGAGTATATCTAAATAGATGAATCAATAAAGACATGGAAATCATAACCCGTTGATATTTAATTCTTGTAGAATTATTTTCCCTACAACAAGTGTTATCATGTATTGAGTCAAAAAATAATGTTTTCATAGTCCTGGTGTATGGATGCATCGACCACCACACCAACACTAGAGTCCTTAAACTGAAATCCAAACTCAAAACACTTAATATTTTTCCCCAAACTAATATCATAGATTGTTGATCCTATGTTATAACGGACCACCGTTGATACCACTCTGTCAGAACCCATCCTAGAGGGGCCTAGACCACAACTCTCCATGACCACCTCTAATAGGCCAGGGGCTGATAACTAGCACTTAGTAGGAATATCACTAACATGGGGGGGGGATTTCTTAGTACCTGTATGCACACACACATCTACATGCCTAAAAATGATGAAAAGTAAAAACACTAAGTAAAGAATGCATAAAAACCACTATAACCCACAATAAGAGTTCAATAGTAAAAGTGATAGAAATTAAACAAGACCCAACTGCAAGCCCACCAAAAAGAATCCTTGTAAACAAGTTCTTGAAACCCACCCTTAGAAAACCCTACATGAAATCAAAGTGCTGGGGATACTGTTTGATATCGTAGGGACACCACGGTCTTTCTGATCTCACAAAGCTCCATCCAGTCTTGGTCCACCCTAGAATCTATCAAAAGGTCACTCATATTTATAAGACACAACACCTATAGAAAAATACCGTGCATGGGTGAGTATAAAAATACTCATAAGGACACCTCAAAACCATAAAGTAATGCACAAAAGAAAAGGTAAAATCATCTCTACAGAAGTATATATCTTCAAAATATAAAAGAAATCCACATATACCCAGACCAAGATACACATTTGAGAGATAAGGAAAATCTATCACATACCAAAATTAGGGATTTGATCCAAAGATTCCATGAAGAACTCATATGGGAGTTCACACTAATGAGTCTGATAGCAATGATGGTGTCCATCCAAGAAGTATTGTTCACCCAAAACCTTAATGAGACAGATATGCTGAAATATCTGAAGAGAAAAGATCCATCAGATGAGGATCATAGCCATGAACATGAGGTGATACCAATAACTCAATCTGGATTGACTCGATAAGTAGAGGATCGACGCTTGGTGAAGTTGGTCACTTTAATACCTAAGACTCTACCTAGGGAATAGATAAGGAATAAATGATCCACTCTGGGCCAGTTATGGAATTGCAACAACTCTATAATGGAAATACTACTAAAGGGATAAAAGTCCTATGATTATGAAATGATACTGACAAACCTTTTTGGAAACAATAGAGGGAACAAACTGTAATGAAACTCATCCCAATTATGGTGGATGAGGGAATCAATTCACATTGAAAAGAGAGGGTGTACAGTGAGTAATAGTTACACCTGACGCACCCCTTAACCCCGAGTACTATCCATGTAAACAAACCATGTCACTTGAAATATCTCAAATTTAAAACCTACCATTTGTCTCATATGGACCGCCGCATCACAAGGGTTCCAAATCCACTGAAGGTGTGTCCAAAAGATGCTCAGTTTAAAAGTTATGGTTGTTTTATAAAAACGATCAGACCTAGTCTAGTCTACTGGGTCCGGTCTTGCCCGTTCCATTGGGGACGCTTCCCGATGGTCCGCCTTGTGCAACACAGTTCCCCTGGTCTTACATTTCTATCCTTCTTTGCACCATCCTACATGGCCTTCTCCCTCGGCCTATCTAGCCTAATTGCTCAGACCACCTGACCTCCCGCTCAGCTCGCCTGGCCTCCCACAAGGCCCACCTCGCCCATCGCGCCCTGTGGCCTCTCTGCATCCTACAGTCCCCAGCTATTCCACCACCTCTGTTTTCCTTCTCCATTCTCCATATCCCATAGACCCCATGCATGCCTGCCACTATGTCCCCGTGGATCCACAAGATGCAATGTCCCCTCCGACTACTATCACCTCCAACTGCCGCTCCACACTACCCCACACCTCCTCCGGCCACTGGACCTCCACTGCTTCACCTCATCGGATCTTCATGCCAGAACCACAATGGTGGTCCTTTCCATGGGTCAGCAGGCCACCTTTGGTGCCCGTATTTCGGAATGGTTGAGGATATGGGTTTTTTGTGTTTTTAACTTCACAGATCTGGCCTCTCATATCTATTCACCTCATATTCGGGGGTCCAATCATGTTAAGAGACCCCCCGTGATGTCGATCCTTGGACATAGGGGACCAACATTGATGAATATGGAGAATGGAGGGAGAAAAGCACAAGAATACCCAAGTAATGGATCTCGACCTTTGTTAGTACCAGCCTCGATTCATTCTCACTACAAGGATGAACAAAGAGATACAATTCCATCTAATTTAATCTAACCAATGATGTGTGTTTCAATTCTTGTTCGTTGAATTGATCCGATTGTCCTAGTTAAGAATGAGATGGAAAATTCAGAAACAGACATCTTACCTTGAGTTTGGATTGATCATTGACGAAGAACAATTCCGCTGTCATCATTGATGAGATCCTCCAACTCCATTTGCATTCCGTTCACGATCCGCTCGATCCATTAACACTGTTTTTCGAGAGGGTTCCTCACCAGGACTCCGAGAAACTCCAAGGTTATAGTGATAACCCTAAATATCCATACAAATGTTATTTTAAAAAAACCTTTCAATTTTGAATAAAAATATTTTATATTCAAATTTTTTTATTCCCGTTGCGTCAAAAAACTAATTTTTACAACTGATGTTAGGCCTCACCCAGGGAAAACTCACTACTCTGAACATAATGATTTATTCTGATTTCTAATCGGGACTGCCATTTAGAAGTTATTCAACTTTTTTAGGAATAATTTTTATGGATGATATTTAAATTTTAATATTTTTCATATATTTATTCTGGGCACACCATGCCTTGGAATCGCACGCCGTCTCAGCGCCTGGTCTCGGAATAATTCATTATAATATGAAAAATAATAAAGAGAAAAATCCGGTAAATTACACTCCAAATGATCAATAACTCAAACCTTGGATTATTATGGTCAATATTCACTCAAAAAATAATATTTTTTCAAGTGTTTGTGTCTTTTAATGGTTATTATCATTTTAATAAAAAGTATTTTGTTGACTTTACATCAATTAAATAATTTCTTCATCATCAATTTATAAGCCTTTAAAGTGATTATTTATTTCATAAAAATTATAAATAAATTACAATGATAAAGAAAAATATTTTATATTTCAAATGAGTATCTATAATAAAATTTATCTTATGTATAACCTTATATTAGAAACGATTATTTATTTGAATTTATGTGAGAAATATTTTACTTTTCCTTAAAAAAAATGTCTTAATATCATCCAAGTGGATTCCAAAGGATACCATTTCTACCCAAGGATAATTTTTCTAAAAAACTCATAAATTTATATTAGGAAAAGTGTTGGGCTAATTTTATAAAAATATTTTTCCCCAAATTACCAGATTTACCCTTTTATAGTATTAATAAAAATTAGAAATTTTTCTATTTAAAATGAAAAAAATTGATGAAAAATATTTAGATAATATGGACCTAATGATTCTAAATATAGAATACATTTTATCTAAATTGAATGTATTGATGTTGCAGTAATTAATTTAAAATTAATCTCATTGTTGAATTGAGAAAATGGGGTTTTAAAAGTAAAAACATTATAAATGATTGAAATGTTTAAAAAAAAAATTCAATGTAAAATTAATACCAATGGCCTAAATTATATTAAATGATAAATATATATTTTATTTATACATTACAACCATATAATAATATTACTTAAATATATACTTTATTTTGATGTAAAAAGTTTTTTTCGATTAATATTTTGTGTATTTTTACTATTCCTCAAAACAAGAAAGATATCTGAAAAATATTAAAAATTAATTAAATGTAAATTTTTATATCCCAATTAAAAATAATAATTTGATGTATTCATATTTAAATTATTAATGTGTCAAAATATTTATTTTAAAATGATTCTCTATTAAAAGGCGGTAAAATTACCCTTTTGAAAATATATGTTTTTATACATCAAATAAGCATTATTCATACCCTATGAATAAAATATATATTGGATGAATATAAAAAATATTTCATTAAATATATATAAAATATATTTCATTAAATTCATTTACTAATAGTAATTCACTCAATTTTTAAAAAAATATATAATTGATTTATATTTTTCATAATTAACTTGTAGCCAAATAATTCACCATACATTTATCATAATTTAGTTATATTTATTACCACTATCCTAACTACTAGGTTATAATGGTCATTTTATACTAAGGCCATCTCGCAGTTGGCTTAAACTCATGGTTGTGTGCACTACAAGCTATTGAAGAATTATTTAAAGAAATATTTCATAAAAACATCCAGGGGTTACATTCTACCCTCCATAAAATGAATTTCTACCTGAAAAATCATCATTTATAAATGAATAGATTAGTATACCTTTACATCATTATATCTTTAAGTTCTCACTTAGCTTCAACAAGTTGGTGGTTCCACCATAAAACTTTAACCATGTGAGTGGTCTTATTTCATAGAACATTTTCTCTACGACCCAGAATCTATATCGGTTGTTCTTCAAAAGAATGATCTTTTTCCAGTGATACAACTTCTAAGTTTAGTATATGTGAGGGATAAAATATATACTTTATTAGAATAGATACATGGAACACATCATGAACTTGATAGAGATTCAGAGGAAGCACTAATCAAAATAATTGATATACCCAGGGATCAACTTGCCCTTATTTAAAAATATCATTACTCTCTTCTAGGGAGATATTCACTGAAACACTGTGTCACCAAATTCAAACTCTAGTTGCTTTCATAGGCTGTCATCACAACTTCTTTGTGACTTTGAGTTGCTCTAAAATGTTCTTGAATATAACTGACCTTTTTTGCTTTTTCACCAAATGGATCTTGTCTTAATTGATTTTTTCCCCCAACATCATCAAAAAAACTTAGAGTTCTTCACTTCTTTCTATAAAGGGATTCATAAGGATCCATCAAAATAATAGAGTGAATGCTATTGTGGTAAAAACATTCCACTAAAGGTAGGTGTTTATCCCAAAAACATTTTAAATCCATAGAGAAATCTCTAAACATTTCTTCTAGAGTTTGAATTTCCCTCTCATGATGAATGACTATCTATGGATGATAAGTAGTGCTGAAACACAACTATATATCTAGATCTTACTAAAGACTTTTCTATAAATTTGAGGTAAACCTCAGATCCTGAACATATATAATCGAAAGTGGTACTCCATGAAATATTATCAAATACCTTACATATATCCTGGTAAGTTGATCTTGATAGAAATCCCTTGTAATTTAAATAAAGTGTGTGGAATTCGTATGGTGATCAACTATAACTCATATAGGATTATGGACTTTAGATGTTTTGGGAAGTCTGAAAACCATGTCTATAGTGATATTTTTCCATTTCCATTCTGGAATGTGCAATGTTTGTAACATCCCCTTAGACTTCAATCTTTTAACCTTAACATTCTAACAAACCGAGTACTGAGAGACATATTCTACAACCTATCCTTTCATCCAATTACACCAAATATATTCTTTCATGTCTCTATACATCTTTGTGTTTATAGGATGAATAGAGAATGAAGAAATATAATCCTCATCCAATAGGTCCTTATTTAATTATGGTATAGGAGGAATACAAGCTTGGTTTCTGAACCTTATTATTCCATCAAAATCAAAGTTGAATTCAGGAAGATTTCTCACATTATTTTACCTATACATATTCCATTTTCACCTCATTAATATTCACTTGTATAGATAGTCAAACATTAGTTTGTGAAAGATAATATTTATCCCCTTCCTTTAAAATTTCAAGACCCATCCTTTACAAATCCAAAAATATTGGATATTTTCTGATCCTCATCATGGTTAGGCTATTATGGTCTTTTGGACTGAAAGCATCTTCCAACTTGTTCTATTTCCCATGGTGGTAATGTATTGAAGATTTATAATCCTTAATCAACTCCAACCATATTCATTGAAACATATTCAACTTCATTTATGTGAAAATATAATTTAATGTCTCATGATCAATATAAATATTACACCTTTTACCATAAAGATAATGCCTCCATATATTTAGCACAAAGATTACAAAAACTAACCCTAAATCATGAGTTGGGTAATTTTTCTCATGGAGTTTCAATTTTTCCAAGGCATAAGTTATCACCATATCATTTTTCAGGAGAACACAACCCAAAACCTTTTTGGATGCATCAATGTACATCACACAACTTTCTCCACTACAAGGAAATGTGAGGATAAGAGCATTGGATAATTTTTTTAGTTACTTGAAATTCTTTTCTCATTCTTCAAACCACATAAAATTAACTCATTTTCGGGTCAACATGGTGAGTGGATTAGATAATGGTAAAAAATCATTCAAAAAATATCTATAATATCCAGCCAAACCAAGAAAACATTAGATCTTAGTTACCATTTTTTGTGTCATATAAATTTTAATAACTTCTGTTTTTTCAGGATCCACAGATATCCCCTCTCTTGAGATTATGTGACCCAAAAATGAAACTTTATGAAGTCAAAATTCACACATGGTAAATTTTTCATAATGATTATCCTTTATGAGGGTATTCAGTAAAATTATCAAGGTATTTTCTTGATCATCCTTGATATCGGAATAGACAAGAATACCATCTATAAATACTAAAACAAAATGATCAAGATAGTCTCTAAAGACTCTATTAATTAGATCCATGATGATACCAGTGTCATTAGTAAGGCCAAAAAGCATCAGTATAAATTCATAGTGTCTATACCATGTATGTAATGATCTCTTTAGAATGTCATCCTTATTGACCCTTAATTTATGATATCCTAAGTGAAGTTCTATGCTAGAAAAATTTTGAGCTCCAAGTAGTTGGTCAAATAAGTCATCAATGCAGGGAAGAGGATATTTGTTCTTGATAGTGATCTTATTAAGTTCCTAGTAATCAATACAGAGTCCCATTGGTCTAAATATATTCTTAACAAACAAAATAGGTGTACCCCAAGGTGGTGCACTAGTGTGTATGAATCCCTTTTCAATATTCTCTTGGATTTTCTTCTTAAATTATAGTAACTCAATTGGGGATATTCTATATGGGGTATTTGAAATAGGCATAACACCCGATAGGAGTTCTATTAAAAAATCAACATTAAAATTGGGTTGAAGACCTAGAAATTCTTCTAGAAATACATCATTAAACTCTCATACAATGGGTGTATTCTTAATTTTATATTCCTCTGTAACTATTTGAGTTTTATAACCTTCATTTATAGGAATCAAGACCCATAAGATGTGAAAAATTTATATTGTATGATCAAATTCATCCTTCTATCGATACATGATCATAGATTAATCCAAAATATGAAATGCAACTTCACTTCCTTAGAAATTTATATGTGATTCATATAGAGAAATCCAATCCATAAAAAGAATCACATCAAATTACACTATAGGAAGGATGACAAGATTTTCATGAAGAAATTTCCCACAAACTTCAACCAGATTTGAATTATAAACTTTTGATGCGATTTTTGTATCTTTATGAGTTCTCACAAGTATTTGAACATCTAATTTTTGTGGTAATATAGAGATAAACCTATAAAATTATTCATAAAAAAGGGTTGGTGGATCCAAAATCATATAATACATTTTCTACTTTAGAGTGGACGATAAGTGTAACTTTCACCACTTCATTATCATACTCTAAATCACAGACTGTGCTTTCATGTGACTTTCTGTTATCTTTGTCCTTAATAGTTTTATGAAGTTGATCATCATCAATAATCCTTGGATAAGGGAATTGATTTGCATAATTCCCCATTTTTATTCACTTGTTACATTGATGTTTAGGAGGTGAATTATGTGTAGACTATTCTTTATTAGGATCAGTAGACATATTTTTCAAATCACTTTGGAATTCAACTACCCAATGAACTTATATTCCTCAGTTAAAACATTTTCTAGTCATTTTAAGACAATTTCCTCCACGTTTCTTTGCAAAATTTGAGCATAAGGGAAAACTCGTCTTATTTTTAGTGTGATCTTTATATTTTAACATAAATACCATTTTTCTCTTCTTATAAAACATATAGGACAGATAAAATACTCCAACATCAATGACAACAATGATAGCACATCAAACGATTTTCTCATAGCTATTGAATCCCTTTATGACTAATGCCCTTCAAAGACTTGGTTTTGATCCACTAATGAATCAATAAATTTTACTCTTAGGTTGGATAATAATTATAGAAGCGGAACCTGTAAGTACTGCAAAATTTTCTTTATAGGTACCAATATTTGCATCATCCTTTTACATAAGTTCAATGAACACCTTATATATCTTTGATTGAATAATACAAGGAATGTAATTATTGAAAAATAAGTTCTTGAAATTATATCGTTCCGTGGGTAAAATTTCACATATTTATCTCATTTTCTTGATAATATTCCATTATTGATCAACTTCACCTAACAAATGATAGATATACATGATGAATTTTATATGTTGTGAACATTAGATAACTAAAAATATATTTTTAGTGGTACTAATCCATTGTTCATGCATTAGTGTATTAGAAGACACACTGCAAGGAGTTGGACACTGCCTCATGAAGAACTCAATAGAATTCTATTCCCTCCTTTGTTTGTTTGGAAGTACTTTGTAATTCATATCTTGAGAATGTTGTGTGAGCATAAAAACAATTCTTTTTTTATTCTAGATCTCATAATATTCAGTTCCTCTAGAGGACAATCATTCCACTGCCCGTTGCATTCTGCATTAACACAGTTCATCTAAATTCAAGCCATTAACTAAAACCATGAATAATAGTATGAGAAACACTAACCATAATAAGAAAATCACAAAAAAAAGAAAAAAATTTAAATTTATGAAATTTTAGGTTTTATCATAGGTCATTCATGATCATTTATAAAAACTTGGATTATAACCTAACTTCAGCATATCCTTAGGGTTATTTATATGGTTTTCTCATCCTAGTTTCCAAAGGTTAACTATACCATTCCTCTGATACTAACTATATCAACCCATATTTAATATATATAAGTATTACTTCAAAATTAAAAAATATTCATTAAATAATATAACCAATCCATGAATGGACTATATAGGTATAGCGTCATTAGAAACTGAGAAACTTAAACAACTGCTTCATAATACATCTACATTTTCTCCCACTTATTCCTACATAACCAGATCACTTTTTTTGACATATCTTAATTAGTTCCCTCTTTCATGACCCCAGGAAATGAAAAATAATAAAGGGTGAGTTCTAATGGTCAATAAGGGTAAAAAAGGAAGATATAAATTATATCATAATCATAGGACATAAGAACAAAAAATTTGAAAATCTTGTCCTACATATGAAAGATCAGGATATCATGTCATGGGATAAATCATAAATGTTCATAAATAATCAATTAACGTATTCCCAAAAGTCATAAAATAACATAAATAATTTTTGGAATACACATAAGCATAAAAAATCGTTTCATATTGGTCAAGAATCATTTCCAAGACCATCATTGTGAACAAAGTTCATTACTGAACTAAGATCACTCCTCATTATAGCATAATATTATTGAACCAAGATCATTTCTCATTCAAGTCCTATCTATATCCCAAGATATAAAAAATTACTCATTGCATTGGAGAGAGATATAGGTCCCACCGATCTCATAATTTAATGATTCTTACATGTTCCACAAAAAACATAAATCATTCATCATTGAATAACCCAAAGAATAAAATGGGTTTCTTAAACATCATTCCATAATAAGATAATCCATGTAAAAAAATGGATTTCAGAAATAGAATTTAAACATAAAAATAATCAAACCATATAGATAGTATAATTGAACTATAAAACTATTTATTTAATCCATCTTAGATGGAAAATAATTTTTATAGATCACATGGAATTAATTCATGAGTAAAATATCCTTTATTATTTAAAAAGGGTTTCTTTGCTAAAAATTCCATGTAATTTGAAAAGAAAATAATTTAATTGAAAATAAGCTTTAAATCTTATAAATTGTGCTTCATGGAAATAAGGTGTTATGAAAATGTGAAAATATGTTAATGTTGTATAAGTTAAAAGAAGGCATTCTTCTTGCACTTTTTTCCGAATGTCAAAAAGTACCTCGTACTGAAAACGAAAAAAATACTCCTTTAATACTATTCAATAAATTCAACAAAGGGTAAATTTGAAATCAATCATTTTTAGAAGGATAGAAATAATATTTTGGAATATATATTTTAGAAACATGGATGTGGATGATAAATATACCCTATATAAACAATATCGAATAATAATGGGATTCCAAAATTATCCCTTACTATAAGTTTGATATACTTTACATGTATCCAAACCTCTTGTATAATTATTCAAATAATTTAATTGACTTATTACATAATCATATCCATTTTTATGATATCATATATAATCATTTTATGAAACCTATGTTAATAACATTTCATTATTACTTCCTATTCGGGTATAAACGTCCTCCTTTTCTTATGCAAGTATTGTTGAATAAGTTTCAATTATTTTTTTATGTTATAGAAATATCATTTCCATAATTATATTAATACAATATATATCATATTTGTTCATTCTATACATTTATTTTTAAATGGATATCCTATTGAATGAATTACATCACATCGTGGAGACAGTTGGTCGTACGTACACATGAGTGACTATATCATTCCCATAATTTTTGAATGGTATCGAGGTGGATAGTTTATAATATTTCATAATCAATATAATGTAATAATGATGATGTATAATTTTTATTTTTTTCATTATACCAAATCAAGTAAGGTGGTGGTGAAAAATAGAATACACCGTATCGCGAAGACGGTAAGCTGTACATACACACACGTGGTGATTTTGTTTTTCATTGGATGGATAGAAGGTAGAATATGGTTGTTTCATAATAATAATAATTATAAAATATCAGTATATAAGTGATAAAATATTTCTTTACTTTATAATTAAACAACTCATGAATATGAATTAAAATAAGAATGAAGTTTGAAAGAATCAATGAAGGATATTACCTCTTCTTCGACGTGCTTCCTCGAAATCACCACTTAAAGCACTAGAGTTGGTGTTTAGAGAAGGAAAAAACATATAAAATGTTATTATAGAAGATGATAATGTAAAATGGTAGGGGATATCTGATCTTTAATGCTCAATAAGTTGTGAATAAATGAGGGAGGATGTGCTCTTTTATAATTGAGGTAAGGGGTACTTTTGTAAAATACCAGAAATATGAATTTGTAATAAAGTTAATACACACCCAAAAACATTAAAAATGTACCAATTTAGAATATTATATTATATAGGATTGTAACATCATCAACTGATAAATTTTTGGAAAGTTGTTTTACCAATATTTAAGACCTATAATTATTTTTATATATATATTTAAAATTGTTATATTATTTTTAAATAATTAATTAAAACATTATTTTGATAAATAGTCTATAGTGTCAATTTTTACACTAATCAATTCATTGAATTTTAAAAATGTTAAAATTACAAGATACCTTAGAAAAAAATATGTTATTATATTCCTAAGCTGTCAATTTCCTTCGAAAAATTAATTTTACATATTTATTATCCAAAATTATATTTATTTTAATATTTTAATAACATTTATTTGTTATCTACAATAATAAAATAATTATGACATCATTATTGTGTAATTAATTATCACATTTATTTGTTGAATAAAAAATAAAAATAAAATAATATGATGAATATAAATCTAATATATTTTACCATAATACTTATAGTTGAATATAGATTCATTAAAATCTAACATTAAAAATTTCATAATTATTAAAACATGAATGTGACAACTTTAACATCACTTTAAATTAAATAATAAAGTGTCATAATCTCTTATATAAGGCTCCAAATGGTCAATAACTCGACCCTTGGATGATTATGGACAAATAATACTCAACCAATCATATTTATTCATGTTCTTGTGTATTTAAATGGTTATTATCATTTTAATAAAAATTATTTTATTGATTTTTCATCAATTAAATCATTTATACATCATCAATTTATACGACTTTATGTTAAATATTTATTTCCTAGAAATTAAATTTAAATTTACATGATAAATAAAAACATTTATTATTTAAAATTAGTATTTGTAATAGAGTTTATCTTCTATATATCCTTATATTAAAAATTATTTATTTATTAAAATCTGAGTGAAACATATTTAAATTTTCCTTAAATAAAACAAATTAAATGTCCTAATGTAATCCATGTGGACTCCACAGGATAATATTTTGAACCAAGGATGATTTAGGTAAAAACAACTTATCCAATTGTACTAGGACAAGTGTAAGTCTAATTTTATAAATTTAGTTTTACCCTAAATTACCCGATCTACCCTTTATTGTATTAATGAAAATTACGGAAGTTACTATTCAAAATTCCAAAAAATAAAAGAAATATATTTACATTATTTTAACTAATGATTCCAAATATGAAATCCATTTTTTTAAAATAAAAAGCATAGAAGTTTTGGTAATTAATTTAAAATTAATCTCATTGTCTAAAAGTGAAAATGAGTTTATAACTCTTAACACTTTACAAAAGATTGAAATGTTTGAACATCTAAATTCAATGTAAAATTAATGAAAATGACCTAAATTATATTAAATGATAAAAAATATATTATATTTATAATTTTAACCAATTTGATAATATAATTTAACCATATAAATTATTTTGATGAAAAAATATGTATTGAATTAAAATTAAGTCTATTTTTACTATTCATCAAAACATTAAAAGTTATCAGAAGAATATAAAAAATTCATTCAAAGTAAAATTTTATATAACTATTCTAAATAATAGGTTTATTTTATCATATAGAAATTATTATTGTGTAAATAGTTTAATTAAAAAAGGGTTTTCTATTAAAAAGAGCTAAAATTGCCCTTTTGAAAATATTGTTTTTATACATCAAATATGGTTTATTGATACCCTATGACTAAAATATATATTTTATGAAAATAATATTTTTATTAAATATATAAAAAATATATTTCCATAAATTCATTTACTAATTGTAATTAACTAAATTTAACAATAGAAATATATAATTGATTTTAAATTTTAATAAATAGTTGGTAGCTAAAGAATTCACCATACATTTTCACAAGTTAGTTATATTTATTTATGATATACTAATATATAGGTTATAATGGTAATTTTATAGTAAGGTCATGCTAATATTTTTTTAGACTCATGATTTCTTATAGTGGAATCTATTGAAGAATTATTTAAAGAAAATATTTCATAAGAACACCCTGATGTTATCAGTTGCACCCTTACAGCTTAAATTACATAATAATGGTTGTGAATTTACTAACATTGGTTTTTTTGGGGTATAATTTTTCCTTGTTAGACTATTAACTCTTATATTAAACCCTTATTTTAAAGGGTGGTCTTTGTATCCTTGTCCCTTGTTACAGTCACGAGTACCGAGTAATGCTCGGTTTCAACAGGTTAAAGATGCCCAGGGCATGGTTAGCCGCTTCATTGGTCTCAAGACCCTATCTTCCACCTCAGTGATAGAGTAATTGATGATTCATCCTCCATGTTAATGGTTGTATGAAGCATCTTGAAAGGTAATTTTAAATAATGGAGACTTGGTAAGGAAACCCTAAAAACTAGGGAAACCTTAATCTCATGTTATCTTAATAAAAATCCAAATAAACTTTATCAAAAAAGTCATTGAACTTCCATAGTCATAAAAATATTTCTTACTAAATTTCTAAATCCAAAATTCATGACCACCTTGATCTCATATACTCCCAAAAATTAACTCTTGCTTTTCCCCCTAAAATAATATTTTCACTTGGGAAAAAATCACACACATTCCTATCTATACCATAATCCATAAAATATAGTAGAAATATTCCATAATAACATTAATAACCATATCATCGAATTACTTTTAAATCCTATGATTATCTATACTGTTTGCCTTATTTTTTTGAAATAAAATAAACTTTTGTCCCATAACTATAATTACCACAATATCAAATAATACACTGGATTTAAGGATTATCTATACCTTAATAATTATTTCTTCATAAAACCCAACGAATGTCTCCAAATATATCATTAATCACATGAAAATCTGATCACATAAGACTATAAAATGGTTCCCATGACTTTGAATTCATGACCAGTGTTAAAATTATCAACCTAAGATGATATCTATAAATCTCAAATTAAACTCGATTTATAAAATCGAAACATATAAAATTATCTAAACACTTATTCGATACTAAATTTAATTACCAAAACTTTACCATTAAATATTTACATAATTTGTAGAAAATATTTTATTACTTACATTCCCATGAAATTTAAGGTTTAATGTTTTATAAAATTTGGGAAAACCCTCACATGAAAAACCCATACTTTTGTTATTTAATGTTCATTTTTAAACTAAGATGAAATCTCTTAATGATTCACGTACATCTCTCAAGGTTAAAACCTCATAAAAAACATTGAATTCATACTAATTCTTACTTATCCTTAATCCCTGGAAAAATAATTTGAAAACAAAGTATGAGAAAATAAATATTTGTAAGGGGCATAAATGGAAGAGAAAACACATTATGCAACTGAAATACTTGAAATATTTTGAGGAAGTATTATTTTAAACATAAATACATGAGATCATATAAATAATACTTCCAAACATGAAACCCACTTCTTTGTTCAAAATAGTTTCATAAATAAGACTTATAATAAATTATAAGGAAATGAAAATTCATTGAAATTCTTTGTGTGAATATCCCTTAGATGGATTATAGTGAGGGTTTTGGGGGGAGTGAATAAAAAATATTATTTATTGAATTATTTTCTTTTAATTAAACCTATTTAAATTATTATGGTTCTCATCCAATAAATTATATCTCTCTGTATAACCTCATATGTTGAAATAATATTAGAGGACAAAACTCATGATATTTACAAGGTTCAATACCAAGAAATCATCCATGACTTGTCAGTTAGAATCCCACAAAAGGATTATAAACTATAATATTTTCATTAATTTAGATGGTTGTGTTTGAAACTAGTGATATCCCATAGTAATCGATCCTCAAGTTGGTCTTGGTTTATAATCCTATTAACTAACTCTTATTACTTTCTTGTTTAGAAACCCCAACCATATTCTCTACTATTTTTAGTTATACATCCTAATAAGACATTAATTAAGTATTGATACTCATATATAAAGATATCCAGTAACTCTTGGTTTATTCTGTACTAACTATAAATAATCTTCCTTTACAAGTGTACTGAATTTGGTCCACTCATGTATAACTTCAAGTATGTACGTATGGTATGATTTAGTACATGAACGTATAACTTGAAAAAATTTTATACCATGGAAGGATTTGAATCTTATCAAACTAATAAATAATTGGACATCTAATTAATCTCTTAAAATATCAACTGAATTTATCATATTTTCTTTCATTCAGATAATGGGGTATCTGTTTCCTCAATGTTCTTCAATTCTCACAAATTGGATACTTCATCAAACCATAAGTATTTCATGTGAATGTAAAATATTTTATTTGTGAAACTTATTTTACTTATCCACTATATATTTTTTCATATTTATTATCATGCACATCACATGATCATACCATAGAATATATGTCTCATCATGTAAATTTGCTTCAAATATTTAGAGCTTCATGTTCCAATTCATTACAAATAAATCCAAAGTATTTAATTATACTTAATACAAAAAGGAAATGTGATATATTCTTCAAGTATGTATAAAATATTTTATTTCACTTAGAATATCAACTTCTAAGTACTCTCTTCAAATAATAACAATATTTATTTAATATTTTAGCTTTGTAAAGGATGGATGGTTTTCATAGGAATAGATATTCTCACACTTGATGATTTATATAGTGTTGAAAATTATTTATAGAAGAAAACTGAATTAATAAAAGATTTGCCTCCTGATCATTTTTTTACACTTCTTCTTCTCACATTATCCATGAGTAAAACATGTATTTATAGAAATAAATAAAAGTGATTATTAAAAGATAATATAAAAAATTATGGGAAACCATTTATCTATTGAAATTTCAAAAACTACATCACCTCTGTGTCATGTACTACATTGATGTAAGATTTAACCATGTTAAATACCTCACACAAAATATTTATAAATTAGAAAATGTCTAGAAAATAGTAAATTCATTCACAAACAGAAACCACATTAGTTGAATATGCATTTGTAAAGAATCTTTGAAAATAATCTTCACATATAGGATTCATTTAGGAATCACAATATCATTTATATAAGAGTTTCAAAAATTTATTTATATAGTGTGAAATGATTTATACTTTAGAATTTTTTTTCATTATGTGATCTCTAAATCATATTTTCATTGGATCTATAAATAAGAGTTTTGTGCCTTTGAAGTATGTAACATAACCTTCCCAAAAATGACGTAGATTATACACATGCTAGTATACTATTATCCCTTTTCATATCAGTCTCACATATTATTGTTCGTGATTTGTGGAATTCTTTAATTATTGGATTTTCAATTTTTCATCGATCATTGGATTATATCACATGGTTTTTAAGTTCATATGTGTATAAAAACAAAATAATAATTATAAAAATATTGAAATTAATGAGAACGATTATCAAATGGCTTATATCAAATGAATTAGGTGGATGGTGTAATTTTTTTTATCATCTTATATAGAAAACAATTCCCCACATAGCAGCTATCCCATATTAGTTTTGGTCATGGTGGCCTCCTTTTAATAATGATGGTCATTCTTCACATGCTTTGATGATGTAAACAACATTAGATCCTTTACATATTCATACATATGGATCACATTACACATGTCCCAAAATTGGGCCACTCCAAATATTACATTTATTCTCACAAATTCACACACACTTACCTATGCCCATGTATTTTTCTCAACATGAATCTTAATTCTATAGGACCTGAATGACCTTTGATCAAGGCCAACATTACTTGAGAGGGTCTTTTTGGGTTTGTCCAGTCTGGCTAGCTTGGGCAACTTTTTGTGAATTGAGACTCCACATTTGGTAAAATAAATATTAAGTGTAAAATAATTATAATCAAAGGTGACTATATAAAATTCCTTCCCAAAATTCCTCTTAAATATCCTAAATAACTCTTTATATGGGATCATCAAAAAATGAGTTTTTTCATAATTATTAATAAATATTCACTATTAAACACTCCAAACTCGATTATTTTCATGTTATTCATAAATGTAATCCTTATAAACATCATTATTAGATGCTTTAAACATTAATACTGGCTTTATAATTATATGGATAAAACATGGAATTAATATCAAGTGTAAAAACCAATTTAAAATTTTCTTTAATATTCCAATGAAAATAATACTACCAGTTAGTTACCTAAATTGTTATGGTGTAAATCATCATGGAAGCACAAAAATAAACTTATGGAATTACATGGATACTTTATCAATCAAGACATAAAATTAAAACTCATGAATCCTTAACAACCCTCCATGTATCATCTTCTCCTCATTTAGATATTCCTTATACATTGAATTTATGATATACTAACAATAAATACAACCCTCATTTTCACCCACTCACTTATGGTTTTCCATATCCCCCTTTGAATTTGTTTTTAATACTATCTTACTTTATAAATTCAATTTTTTATCATAGTTATTGACAATAAATACAATGGTATAATATGGGTCTTCTCATTTCATAAATCCCCAACACATTCCATAATGAAAAACCATTACTCTTCAAATCATTTAAAGCCCCAAAGTTAACCAATTATGTGAAAAAGATGATATCACATTTTTTAATTAGAAAATATTATTTACCTATAAAAATATATTCCTTTATGAGGAAACCCTTTAATGAAAATTAGAGTGTTTAATCATAGTGATCACTGGTGTACATAATGAATTCTACCACATGATACCATTATCAAAATCAATAAAATATATTCATTTATAGGGAAATAAAGGCAAGTTAATCAAGAAATAACATACACTTATCTCCAAAAACTCATAAATAAAATTCAGGTCCTAAATATCTATCCCTTTACATCTTATATTACTCATAATCCATTACCCCCTTGAAAAATAGTTTAATATAATTAACAAAGTTATTCAAGTATAAAAGTTATACATCTACTTTATCTTACACCCCTTAAGGGATTCCATCTATTCACCATCATGAAAATTAATGTACTACATGATGGTCACCTCTTCTCAATAAATTACTTGAATGTTAGTTCTGGTCAAAAAGAATAGGAGAATAATGAGGGACTAAAACTTTCCATAGAAGAAGCACTAAGGCCATGAATTTCCTTAAAACCTAGATTTTTCATTTCTTACTCTATTAAAAACCTTCATAGGTTTCTTCCACATAGAATTTCTATTAACTATCTACTTTTATGGAATGGTTTGTTCAAAATATTCATGTATGAAATTATAAACTAAAGGAAATTTTCTTTTATTTACTATGTTTTTATAAAATAATTCTAGAGTAGTTATAATTTTCATAAAACTAGTGGTATTATGTCCAGTTTTCGTTTTGTACTTTCACATAACCTTCCATGAAATTACAAATCTCACAATTTGTATGAAATTTCCTATATTTGTTTTATTATATCAGCACTTTTTTCCTTTATCCTCACCATTTTTTTTAATTTTCTCTTATTTTAGCCTATTTTAAATGGTTTAAAAATTAAACATTCTTTCATAACCAGACTTCTATTCTTGGAGTTATGAAAATATTTATTTTTATCTTTACTTTTCCCCTTTATAAAAAATCCTCGACCTCAGTATCTATAATATCTTAAATCAATCCAATCTTATCATTTATTTCTTGAATGGATTCTTTATCTAACATTAATATGCTTCTATTAATTTCAATTTCCATGGCCTATTTAAACAGATCCATTATATTGTATTTCTTACCATAGTTGAAACATCTTTTTAAAGTGTGTGCGACACCCTTTTCTCCCTTATTAAAAAATATCTTATGACGAATGTGATAAAAAAATTTCTTCTTTTTTCCCACCGCAAGGATGACTGGACTTTTTTATAATTTAATTTATTAACTGATCTACTTACCCTTAATGTAGTAATTCTATAATTATTAAGAAAATTATGCCAAAAAAATGATATGAGGCCCAAACTTACAAGTATACAAACAGTGGAAAAAAATATATGTTTCTTCATTTAGGAAACCATATAGATAACTTTTAAACATTGTTTATTTTAGAAATTGTTCATCTTCTTCTATGATTTTTTTGATGGATAAGAATTATTTCACTTATTTACATCCACCTTTGATGAAATGGTGGGATTATTATGTCTATCATCCTACCATATATGTCTATTTTTCAATTTGAATCATAAAATAGAGAAGGTAACTACATTAGTTAATCTATATCTAGATGTTCAATGGGTAACATAATTATATGATATTGACATGGTTCCTTCATCAAATGATTTTAAAATTTCTTCACCATAAATATGAGTCTTATTAGAGACATGAATTTCATTAGAACATTTCATAGATACATAATTATTTTCAAATTTCTATAAAAGGTTAATAATATTTGTTTCAAGATATTTTAATTTTAATTCAAGTACAATATATTTCTTGTTGAGAGAATGATTTTCTTTCTCAAATGATCTCGAAATATCTTACAATATAAGTTTAACTTATTTATTTTTTCTTCATGAACTTTTATTTATTATTATAATTAATTACTGTGTTATTTAATTATATTTTATTCTACCTTTAGTTGAGTATCTTTACCTTCAAAAAAAAAATATTTTTTTTTCCATTTTTCAATTGTATGGAAATTTTTCACAAATAATGTTTCAATGAACTATTTCTCACAAATATTCATTTTCAATTATTCTTAAACAAAGAGACATGTCATCTAATAATGTGATATTTATTTCTATCTTACCCCAACAAGGTTAGTGAGAGAAATTAAATTTTTGAAATTATGACATTTTTCATTCTTTTAATCTTTAATTTTTTTAGCTATTCTTTATAAAATGAAAGTCCCCAAATAGTACTGAAAATATAATTCACCAATTCTATGGGAAATTTCATTAGATGTTATATAAGTTCAGAAAGAAGATAAAAAAAATATAAAATAAAGAATATTTTCATAAAGGGATAAAATATTTGAGTATTTATATGTAAATAACATAAAATATCTACAAATATAAATTTAGACATAGATAATCTCAATTCAAAGTTATATTGGAAATGAAGCCCTAACAAATATCATAACTTGCTGAGAGAGATTATATTTATAATGAGATTATGAGAAAGAATTGTAAATCCAAATAAGCTAAGTGGTAATGAAATATAGATAAATTATTTGTTATAATATATATAATCGTAGAATAACATAATTAATGATGAAAGGATATAACTAAATGAAAGGAAATTGAGATACTAATATCCTTACATTGAGTCCCAACTTCACTTATATATAATATAACCTATTAAAAAAAATAAAATTATAAAAATTATTTTAATTTTTCAAAAAAAGTTTCTTGTTTTTTTCCTCATTACTATCCATTTTACCAGACCTGTTCTCATATTTCATTAATTTACAAAATATGTACTATTAAAATTGGTCATTTTAATGTTGATTGATTTAAAATATCCATAAAATCTTTGGCATAATTATAATTACTATATAGTATTTTAAAAAGGTTTTATAATATAAATTATTTTCAAGTAATTATATCTACAAAATTCTATATGAAAAAAATTCAATTTGTTATGAAATTGTTTCCATTCAAATCATCATCCCAAATAAGCCCGATTTTTATAGGTAAAAATGGCTATGATTGTTTTATTTTAATTTCATTATTAGGATGAATATTTTACAATTGATGAATAATAATAATTATATTATAATATATTAATTCTTTTTTCAATCAAGAAACTAATTTTTAATAATAATCTTGAAACATGAATATTTATGAAAACATAGTCGTTTACTTAGGTAGTGTAAAACTAACATAGAATGTTGTATTTTTTTAATGTGTTTAAAAGTAGCGAATATACATTAAATATTTGAGATTAATAAAAAATGATATTATAATTATAATTATATTTTAGGTTTTATTTTAGTGATAAATTATCATTTTAAAAAAATTATGAGTAGAGTTTAATAGAAAAGACACTATTTTGGAAAAAGTTGTATTTTGATGTAGTAACACATTATGAAAAAGAGTCAAGTGAGTAGTAATGAGTGATATATCATCATTTAAAGATGAAAAGGATTCCAATACATTGATATTTTAATCATGTTAGTAAAATAATATAAACTTTAAGGGATTTTTAATATAAATAATGATAAATTGGAAAGGAGAAAGAGTCTTAAAAACCCTTACCTTTCTCTTCAAACCGCCTCCTATAGATTGACTCTAAAGACTTAGAGAGTGGAAATATTATCTGTAAATAGCCTTATTAATGTGTAAAGAGGTTTTTATATAGGTATTTTTGTAAAATTTGGAAATAAAACTAAACGTTATATGTGTTTTGGAAAGGTTAGAATGAGTCCCCTTTGGAGGAAATATTTGATGGGTTTTTCACAAATATCATGTCTTTATGGGACAAGAATGTAATTTTAAATCCTAAATGGGTAATATATGACATGATTAACCTTTAAAATTCAAACTTGGCTTATTATATGATTTTATTATTTTTTATTAATTTATAAATCATTATTAACATTAAATACTTTTTGTAGTCATTGTTTGGGTTATTTTTATAATATAAATTTAACAATATATTAATAAATATGTAATTAAGGTTTAATAATTTAAATAATTTATTACTAACTAAATTTATTTCATAAAAATATTTAATAATATAATCCATCTAAATAGTATCACTTTTAATATTTTTAAAACCATTTACTTCTATTTTTCTACTATTGGCACAAGCATTGAGTTGGCGCTGTGTAAGAGTTTTATATAAGTATCATATTAATTAATATTAGAAATAAATTATTAATTTAAATATAGTTTTTAATTTAAAAATATAATCATTTAAAAACGTTCATAACACTATTTATTCTCATTTACATCAGGATAAAATTTTTAAGATATGAATTTTGACTTTTCTTAAATTACGCAAGTGATGGTTAAACAATCAGATAATTATGTGTTTTATAATGTTAAAATTGACAAATATACATAAAAATAAATTATTTTTGATAATTTTTATCCTTTAATTCAATAATATTCTTATACCTTCAATCACATTATCTCAAAGACCCAAAATTTGACTTTTCTAATGCTCAACAGACACTGCGTCATCACGAGTAATTATTTTCATATTTATTCTGGCATAAAAATTAATTGATATTAATAAAATAAAATTTCAATAAAATTTCAAGTATATAAAGATTTATTATATATTCTATATATCTCATAAATTTGTATTTCATATTTTTATCATGATTATATAATAAAAAACATGATATTCATTGGAATTATACTTCTAGCTATTCATCAAAAAAAGAAACATGATCAGAAAAATCCAATGATTTTCTTTAAGATAATTTCAATATGCTAATAGAAAAAGTGAAGTATATTTTATCAAAATAAAATTCAATATTTATACATTTTATTTTCAAATTATACTATATAATCATGGAAAAACAATTTATGTAGAATAAAAACTAGTCTTTTTTTCAAATAAAAAATGATATTAATTTTTCATACATTAATAAAATTATTTATATGATTATAATAATAGAAAAGGTCAATATAAAACCACATAGTTAACATAAATATCCATTTATAAAATATAAAATAATTAAATAATTCTTTAAATAGATAATAATTAGAAATTATTTTATGAAAACATATTTAACCCTTTAATAAATCATATTTTTACTCATGAAGTATATATAATAATTTAAATTTTATAATGTATTTAAAATTTGATTACATAATATATTTTATGGAATGTAAGAAATATTTATATGTTTTAAAATACATATTTCTTGAATAAATGAAAATTAATAGAATAAATATTAATTAAACATTTTTTTTAAAATATTTAGGTTTCCAAAATACAAGTCATGTAGTAGGTAATTTCAAACCAAAGGACATGCTTAGTGATTTTTGGTATGTTCTATGTAAATTAAATGATTTTAATTAATTTATTTATTTTTTGGACATACATGATGTGTATGGTAGTTGTAAAAACAATATACTTCATGTGTATAGCTAGTGGTACATGTTGTATATATTCAAGGAATGTTGTGTGGTCATACATGCTGTGAAGACTACACAACTTGACCCAAAAGATAAACCATCATGTAAAATCCTGATATACCATGTTGTAATACGTCTAGTGTAAGTACTAAATAAATGAAAATGACTGGACACATCATTTTTCACACACTGTGTTGTGTGATGGTAAAAACTGTGTATGTAATAAACACTTTAAACGGGGTTTCTCCATAATAAAAGGTTAAACATAGTATCACCTCAAGTACATGTCTTTTTCTTAATTAATTTTAAATTAAATTAAATTTATTTAAAATTAAAAAGGATGAAAACCTTATGGTATATTTGGAAAGGCAATTAAGAAAAATAAAATAAATAAATAGTAGGGTGATTAATTTTTTAATTCATGAAATTTATCTTAAATAAAGAAAGAATTGAAATGAATTCTAAAAAGTCTTATGCATAATTGTTTCATGTTGTGAATGATCATGAGAATGATTGGCATGTGTATGTGTTGGGTATATATTTTCTTTAATTAATTATTTTATTTTTTTTGATAAATTAATTGTTACATTAAATTTGAGGATTTTGGTGTCACATTTTTCTTCCTTATTGTGTTTCTGTCCTTCTTTTCATTGTTTATTTTTTTAACCCTTATCCTCTTGTATCTCTTAACTATGAGTGAGTAAGAAATTATAATCAATATATCTCTCAGCATAAAGAGATGGTTTATGAAACATAATGAGGGGAAACCAACTAAACAAATACAATGTTTAATAGATGGATTCAACAACTTGAGCCAAACACCAGATCAAGGAGTTTTTCCCTAGGGTCAAGGTTTGTTTATCTACCACTTTTAAGACAAAAGTGATATAAATATCATGATAATATCACGTATTTTTTTTATTTTTTTTAAGTTTGTGGTTATTTGTATTTGTGATTCATGTTTATATAATGATTAATGTTATCATATAATTTAATTAGATAACCGACATGTAAGATAGAATAAAATAAAGTTATTATGTATAAATTATTTTATTAGATATGTTTAATTAAATATGTAAAATACATATAATGTTAACAATAATATGAAAGGGAAAAAAAATAATATTTATGCACAAATTAAAAAAATCCCATAAGGATATATTATTTCAGGTAAAATGCTCCATTAATTGAGTTAGATTGTAACCATTGACCAAAGTGTTCGTCTGACCCCCCATTATGATACTTTCATTTATCAGGGTGTGCTAATGAATGTTTTAGGTGGAATTGATGAAGTTAACATTTTTATTTGTTGCTATGACATGACTTTAAGTAACTAGAGAGAATGTTTTAAGTAAATACAAATATGAATTTGGGTTTGGGAGTCCACTATATGGATTAAGAAACCCTAATTTAAGGCAGTTAGCACTATAT
This sequence comes from Viscum album, assembly GCA_963277665.1. NCBI lineage: Eukaryota > Viridiplantae > Streptophyta > Magnoliopsida > Santalales > Viscaceae > Viscum > Viscum album. The sequence goes on from OY728146.1 coordinate 389,134,973, forward strand.
CCTACCAAAAAACATCATGTAATTCGACCAGGCCCTCATTTGGGTTATGATAAGGGGAATATGGATCCTTAACACTAAAATTTCCATAAGAAAAATTATTTCAAGTGTAATGGTGAGGTATATATTTTTTTTAAAATAATGGGAGGTTAATAAAATAAATCTATTACATTAAAATTGGAAGTTAAGATATATTACTAAAATTTTATTTCCTCTATTATTGTAAATGATATTCCGTAGAACCATAATCCTAGATCTAGTTCTAAAAACTTATTTTATTCATACTAGCTTTGATGCTAACCAAAGTTACAGAAAATTAACAATTTATAACTACAATATGAATAATAAATATTGATTCCCTTACTTACCTAATAAATTTTAGTTTTAGAGTTTTAAACAATAAGGGAAAAACCATTAACTAAAAAATGCATATCCTTCCCATTAAATGGGAATTTTTCCCGAAAAACCAAGGATTCCTTACATTATAATAATTCTTCAATGTCTTCCCAAAAATTATACAATCATGAAACCCTTATAGGCATACAATATGTATTAATCTTCATTATAACATGGGGTTTAAGATACTGATCTTTAATGAGGTTTGTTTTTGTATTAATTATAGTTGAAATACTTTGAAAATAATTAATAAAATCCATCCCAAGAGTAGGGAACGTATCAAGAGTTTACGATGTCTTCAATACATGAAAATATGGGAAAAATGAATCCCTGTTGGGAATGAAAAAAAATTAGTATTAACTGCATACAAGATCATGTACCATAGAGGAGGGAGATTTCATGGTTTTTAAACCAATAAAGGGGTGGGTGGAAACCTTACAACCTTGGACAGAGCCAACCACACGACCTTTACATGGTTTAAAAAACTGTATGGGATCCCCGGAAAATCAAGTGACCCATGCCTGTATTGGAAATAATAGACCACATAGTTTGTGTATGCATTGAAAAAACATGTGGCCTATCCATGAAATGCTTTAATTTTTTCAAATTGATAATTTTAACCTTCTAACCTTTATAGTATTTCACATAATTATTTTCTTTTTTTATTACCCAACAACCTTGTGTGAGAACCAGAGGTTCCCCTTTCTTCCAAATTTTAAATTTCTTTAATTATAGAGAATTTTAAGTTCTTTTTAGTGTGAATATAAACCCCAGTAAATTCTATGAGTCCGAATTCTTCCATTTTTTAGAATAACATTTATTGGTTATTTTACCTTCTTTTAAAAATTATGAAGCCTATTTCCAAGGTGATCTTTTCTTTATATTTTTTTTTGGCTATTTTGGATTTAATCAAAGGATGAGTTTAGATGAGTAGTCATCTACGAGCTTGAAGTAGGTGGTCTATAAGCTTTATCCCATAATGTTGATGTTATTATTGTGTATGTGGTTATTCCATAATGTTTCCTTTATATGAAATGTTTTATTGATTATGATAAGTTATTTGAGATTTTAATTGAAGGGTGAAACCTTAATGGACTCCATCGAGTTCGTTAAGGATTGCGAGACTGGGCCAATGTTCATCCATAGGTTTTAAAATTCCTTGATAATTATTAAAAAAATTATTAAATTGAAAATGGATTTTTAATATGTTAAATTGTTTTATAAACATTCAATGTTGTATTTATATGAGTGAATGATAAAAGAGTTGAATTTTGTAATGGAGCTAAATGAATTGAATCCGATGGACAATGAAAATTTTGGTAAATGAAAAGGTGAACCCTTTTTATTTTAGATAAAAAGGACATTAATGATAATCCTTGTAAAGATTTGAATTATGTTATGGTTTGGATGATGGATTGAGGTTCCACATCTTTGGGTTGTGCTTGATATATGCTCTATTCTCCACTGATTCATTACATGTTTGGATTTTGGTCAGATTTTCTAAGATACTTTGTTTTGGACAAGGTATACGTACCTAGAAAGATAATACATGGTAGAATGGTTTTAGTGGAATTAATTAATGAATTACCTTATGAATTAAACAATTAAACCCATAAAGTGGATATTCAAGTTGAAAAACATGGACGAAAATATGTTTGTTGGATTTAGCTGTTACTTGGAACCTGAGATAAGGTGTGGCTAAATGGAATACTATTAATGATGAAATTTTTTTATTTACTATGTTATCTATTATTTACCACAATTTTACATACACTTTTATTATAATGAATATTTATTTAGACACTTTTGGTGTCGGTCTACTAATTTTTTCTCACACCCTACTTAGGGAATCAATGATACCTAAGAAAAACTCATGTTTGTAGGTTTAGATAAGGGATATGGCCCCAATATATATGGTTGGCTTGGGCTGGATGTTGAGTGTAGGGACAATATTTGATGTTAGAAATAGAATTGAGATATTTTTTATTTTTCTTTATTTTGGGTTTCATTTGGAACATAACACTATTATGATATGGAATATCTATTACATTGGTTTGTTGATACTTCCCTAGTCAGGAATGTGTAATGTTATTTAAGGTTATTGCTTATTATTGGATGCTATATTTTTTTATTTCTAATATTGGGTTACTCTCATATAGAGGGCATATTATCCCCATGTATCTCATTGTACCCTCATTGTTTTTTGGTATCATACAACGTATGGGGAGGTGTGATTGAGGTTATGTAATGAACTGGCTATGAAAACTAGTTTAGAGTCACCTGGATTGGAACGTTACAAAGTTATATATGAGTGGGTTTAATTTCAATTTTCTAATAGTTGGTAAAGGATTAAAAGATACTGTTAAGTATTTGGACATGGTAATGAGCCTGTTAATGGGATGAGATAACCCATTTATCAGGGAAAATTCCATGTTTCTTAGGGAGGTTTTTCAGTTCTAAAAGTTCTCCTATTATAATTGAAATGTTATTTTACCTTGAGTGAATAGATTTATGTGTGATGTTATTGATTTTGAGGTTTTACTCACAATATGTAATGGAATTAGATTGTGTATTCATGAATTAATTTAGGAACTCAGGGATTTATGAGACATGAATCATGTTAGTAACACATGGAAGATCATGTGGGTTATTTGAAATGAATGAAAACTTTTTTTCTTGATGGTTTTGAAGAAATGTTCTTAATAAACTGGATTAAATTATTTTAAATTTATATAAGTTAAATTGAAGTGGTTAATTTTGTGACTAATTACTAAGATTTAACTATTTATAAATTTAATGACATTAAAACTATCTCTAAGGAAAATTTTGAAATTTTGATGTTTGGTTTACCTTGTGGTAGACAGAGCCCGAGGCAATGATGGCTGGGAGTAGTGATAGTGTTATCTTTATATCTATTTGGATAGTGTCTGTAGAATATATTATTATGGATAATAGTGAAAAAATACCTTATATAATTGTGAAATAAATTTCTATTTTCCTTGAAACATGTGTTTGTAATTGTAGATAAAATCCACCGTGATGACGTTTACTAGTTTGGATACTAGAGGGAATTGATGAGAATGAAACTCTAGAAGTTGTAAAAGAACCCCCGTAGTTTATGAGTAATAGGGGTATGTTATTTTTTTTGTGAGAACTTATCTTTCTTTATTCTATTTATAGAAAGAGATCCTAGGGGGTGAGTTCCAATTATGTTTGAGCAGACAAGAGAGTTCCAACCTTAACATCATCTGACATTTGTTAAAGAGGGGGGACGCAAGGTACTAGATATTTTCATTGAGTCCATATAGATGATTATGGAACATTTAGTGAATCTTTTATAAAATAGGGTCAAATTGGAAACTTATATGTTATCAGTGCCATCAAAGTGCTGGTGGGATATTTATGTTCATAATGTATAGTTAGAGAATTGGATTTGAAGGAATTAATATAAATGTCTTGGTGTATTTGTACCTAGAGACCTCGAGGAAATAAAGAGTTGTAGAGTTTATGAACATGATATTGTGAAAAATGTTGGTAATGTATTTTATTTCTTACAACACTAACTTGTAGCATTCTTTACCATCACTATTTGGAGATAAGAAGATAGTGGAGAGACATTTTTACGTTCGGATTAAATGTGAGATCAAGTCCCCAGTGAATATCTTTTATTTGAATAAGTTTTTTGAGATGATGAATTATGATTTAATTTATGAGGGGAACCTAAAAGAGTCCTCAAGTGGTGGCTGGGGGGTTTTTTCTAGATGATATGGTGATGATTCAACAAATAGTATAAAGGGTCGTTATTATAATTTTCACCAACATGGTTGCATGCAGAGTATCCAAAGAAGAGGATCGGTATCTTAGGGAAATGATTGGGTGTCATTCTGCTTGTGTGGTAACCATGGTCACATGTGTGTTTAGTGTCCTCAACCACCAATGGAGTGTCGATCTTACAACAGTATTGGTGATGTATAGATGTTTTTAGAAACTCTCAGAAGATGGATGATGATAGAGGAACTAGGATGATTCATAGCACTGGAAGGGGATATGCTACCCCATTTCAATCTGGATGTTGGAGTACAATGGACCTAACTAATTTGGGAAGTGGAAGAGAAGATTCATGAAAAAATCAATATCCACAGAGTAGTGTAGTGCATGGGACCCTGGAAAGAGAAAAGGGTAAATGAGTAGGTCAGCTGCATGCAGTTCAGTTGACACCCGATGGTCGTGAGGCCATACGATCAACCTTTCAAGGTATGAATATTATATATTCCATGATTTCTATAAATTTATTTAGTATTACAACATTAATTTATTTTATATTTTTTCAAGTTGTACAGGGTTTGGTCTGGGTGGTAGATTATATGTCAGTGCTTATGTCAATCTATACACCGTTAGGGGTGAGAACAGAGGGTATTCTACTTTACAATGAGTGTGTCCTTGAGATTTTCGGGCGTGACCTCCATTGGGACATGCTTATACTCAGGAAGTCATTTTTTGACCTGATATTGGGAATTAAATATTTGGTTTTATATCAATACCAAATTTATCGTTACCACTAGAGAGTGAATTCGATATCTCTTGAGGGTGACATTTGTGTTTACCATAGAGAGTGGGATATCCAGGATAAATATACAAGGATAGTTTTTCAACAGCTGAGTGAACTCAAAACCTAGGTGGATATTCTTGTTCTTGATGATGGGGGAATGGAGAAAAATATCTTCCTTCCTATGGTAGATAAATTTTTGGATGTTTTTACTGAGGAGTTTTCATATTTTTTACCTGAATGATAAATTGTGTATATTATTGAGCTAAGTTCTAGAGTTGATCCATTTTTTATTCAAGTTTATCAAATAACACTAGAAAATATTCATGAGTTTAAGAATCTGATGGAGCAGTTGGAAGATAAATTATTTATTCATCCGAGTATATCACCTCAGGGTTCTTCGATTTTGTTTTTCCAAGAAGGCTTACTAAAGAATCGGTTTGTGTGTAGATTTTTGAAAATAGATCTGAAAAATGATTTAGAATTAGTATCCTATTTTATGTATCGATGATATTTTTCAGTATCTAAAGTGTGACTCTATATTATCTATGATCGATTTGAGATCCAGTTATAATCAGCTGAGGGCAAGACCCTCTCATTTGACATGAACTTCTTTAAATAAAGGTATGGCTTATATACGTTCATTGATATGATCCTTAGAATGATAAATGTTATGTATGTGTTTCTATATTTGATAAAAAAGATATTTATACAGTATTCAGATTAGTTTTTGGTTGTATTTGTTGATGAAATCTTGGTCTACTCTTAGAATCATAAATATCATGCTAAAAACCTTGATATTATCCTGATTAAACTGAGAGAGAATCATCTTTATTCCAATGATTATAAGTGTTAATTCTGGATTGACAAGGTTCATTTCTTAGGTCACGTCTTCTTTGATTATGTTGGGTCAGTGGACCATAATAAGGTTTGATTTGTTATTTATTGAGTGTTTATCAAGAATGTTTTTGATATCTAAAGCCTTTTAGAATTATGGTATTACTACCAATGTTTCCTCAAATAATTTTCTTGCTTGGATGAACTGATATTATTCCTAAATAAAAAGGATTTGAAATTGTAGTTGTATGAGTCATGTGAGAATCCTTTCCAAGATCTGAAGACGCATTCGACCGCAACACAGATTCTGATTGTCTCTGATCAGGATGGAGAGTATACTTTATTTTTTCATGCATTCAATATCAATATTGCATTAGAGTTGGTGTTGGGAGATTGGGTCATAGCGTATAGATCATGATTTTTGTGGCCACATGAACAAAAATACATATAAAAAATATTTAGTTAGTTATAATGGTTTATACCATGAAGTGTTTGTAGAATTGTTTCTTGGTTGATTGGTTTTTTGTTTATAATGATCTTAAAATCCTCAAATATATCTTTTCCCACTTTGATTTGAATCCCCAGCAGTTAATATGGGTTGATTATATGATATCTTTTGATTTTCATCTATCTTGTACACCTAAGAAGCAAAACAATGTTGCTGATGGTTTAAGATGAAAGAGACAAACATAGGAAGTCTTGGAGGTGAGTTCAGAGTGGGAAATTATGGCCCTATTTACTGAGATTCATATAAGTGTTCTGGAGGAGCATGATCATATGCCCCTCATGTCTTTATCAGTTGATCCCTCTCTTATCATCCAAGTTAAGGGAATAAAGTATGTGGATCCAGAGTGTCTAGAATTGTCATACAACTTTGATGGTGGGGAGATACCTTCTAATCATACTATAAATGATGATGATCTCATCCATTTTCATGGGTATATGATTATACCTATTTGCATATGGGAGGATATGCTGCATAATATTCATTCCACTTTGTAGATGGTGCACTCTGGATTGAAAAAATGAATCATAACCTTTGTCAAAAGTATTGGTGGCCAAGAATGAAGAAGGAGATCATAGGTTTTATTACATGATTATATACCTATTAGCTGGTGAAGGATGTGAATTAATGTCATGCTAGTCTGATATAACCATTTCACATTCTAAGATGGATGTGGGATAGTGTTTGATATATTTTTTGGTTGGTCTTTTGAGGACTCCACAGAATAGTGACATGATATGGGTGATTATAGATTGGTTGAAAAATTTATAGTTATATTATTAATGTGAGATAATTTCACTATTTATAGGTTACGTGACTTTTATATTCAAGATATTATGAATTTTCTTGGGGTTCATAAAAGTATTGTTTGAGAACATGATCCGTGGTCCACTTCTTATTTATTGAGAGTTTTCGAAATGTTTATTGGAACTCATGTGTTTTTGAGTAAATATTTTCACCTCTAAATAAAGTAAACTATAATATTATATCAAGGTGTTAGAAGAAATATTGAGGGAATGCATCCTAGATTTTTGTGGATATTAGGATAATAACATAGAGCATATTGATTTCAATAAAAAATTTATCCGGAGAGTATTCATATGAAACCATAGGAATAATTCTATAGCATGACTATTAGATCAAAATTATGCTGGATGGATGTGGGAGAATCAGAGCTGTTGGGATCGAGTCTTGCCTATGAGACATCAGAAGAAGTTCGATTGATCTAGAAGCATATGGATACGACATTTTCACACCTCAAATATGAATTAATAATTTTCCATAATAATTTAATTATATTTTTTTGTGTTCTTGAGTTTTGGGCTTGTATATGATTTAAATTTCATTTTTAGGATCTTTAAGCATAGGTGAATGGTTAACACATGGTCTGTAGAAACCATGTGAAGAACATGGGTGGTTATTTTTATTTTATAGTAGAGTTGAATAGACGATTGGAGCATGGTTCCCCTAACTATGCTGCTTTCCCATGCAGGGTTTCCATGTTCTCCTATAGTGGTGCACAATTAGTTCACAATTTGGCCAATTAAGAAACCAAACCATGCGAAGTGTACTTAAAAAGAAAAAAATAAATATAAAAATAATAATAAAACTAAAATAGTGGGCTATCCTCTCCCTATTTTATTCAAATCCCTCCACCTCCCCTCTCTTTCTCATGGATGACAACCTCTTCCCCTCTCCTCTCCATACATGTTCACCATCCCCCTCTTAAATCCCTCTTTTAAAAAGAGATATCTTCAGAATTAATGGGGTTTTTTGGTTGGTTATTCATGGTATGAACTAAAGATCTCTCCTTTATTGATTTTTTATTTTTCCCTCTCACTATAAACCCATATGATTCATATGAACATTAGTTTGTGGGTTTATTTTTTGGATCCTTCCTCCATTGTCAGGGCAGGAAATGGGTCTCTCGAGTCTGCTTCAGTTGTGTTTCAGCATCCACAGCCAACAGTGAAGCATTTTGGTTCACTTTATTTCATTTATAATGTTTGTGTTGGTTTTCTTCCTCTAGTTTTATTTGCTTCAATTTTTTCGGGACATTTTGGTTAATTCTTTTCTAATTATTTTTTATTGCATTTCGGTCTTCCTTAAAGTGGTTTTGAGTTTTAAGATTCAAAGGCATCTGATATATGTATACATTGGTAGGCCTATATATATATATATGAACATTCTGTATTTATATATATTCAATCACGACATTATTAATATATATATATATTGGGGTTAGGTGTTCATATATATATATGAAAAATGTATCCGTGTGTAAATGTAAAGTGGTATATGCATGTTTAATAATATATAAAAGGACCCCTTGTACATATTACTTTCCATGCGAATATATACATATAGGATAGGTGTCCTTATATACATGTGAACATTCCTTTTCATGTATGCAAAAAAAGGGAAGATTCTGGTTTCTATTGTCAAAGTTCCTTGAGTTTGAGTTAGGTTCCCACTCTTTAACCCTTTAATTTGAGTTTAATAATTTCTTGATTAATTTAAAAATATATTTGAATTGTTACATAGAAATTATATTCCATGAAAAGTGAAAATTTATTCATGGTAATTTATTTTCACTCACTACCCCTGTTTTACATAAGATTTAAATGTGGACTTATTATGCTTAAGTAAGTTTTGAATCCAGTTTGTAAATGTTCAATGAAGTAATTATTAAATTGTTTTTCTAAATGATTTTGGAAGTCAAAATCATGGGGAATTAGTTTTTTTCAAAAGTTAAAGTTTTCTTTTTAAAATAATGAGGCCCATTTGGCACTTTGAGAATGTTTTATGGATGTGTAAAAACCATTATTTAGGCATGAACTTTGATTTAAAAATTTTATGTGTTTGTTAAATATGTGATTTTTGATATGTTACTAGTGATGTGTCTTGTGTATTATTTTTAATGTTTGGATAGGATTTACTCTTTATGTTTATATTGGCATAAATCACATGGGAACCTAGAAACATAGGGGGAAGTCTTGGTCTAGTAGAGTAGTTAGATCGGCAGGGAAGAGGCCCATTTTTCCCAGGATGGATTGATGCTAAAACACTAATTAAACAAGGATTATGATGATTTTATACCACTATAATTTGAGATTTGATTCCCCTCTAGTGACATGTGAGTGATGATGTTGTGGGTTTGGTATGCATTTTTCACTGATGTATGAGGATCCTAGGACCCCAGTAACCCTAGGTAATTATGGATTGGCTATGGTGATTTCTATCATTTACCCCTATACTGCTTTTTACGACACTATTTTATAACATGTTTGAAATAATAAACCCTAATTTTTTAGTCCCCTATTTTTTAGAACCTGATGATTTTTTTCTTACTATGACTCTTATTTATTACCTTGATCCCTCTTATTGATAATTCTTGGAAATATCTAATCCTTTAGAAACTAATTTGGTAATATAATGGAAAGTGCGTTTTTTCTAAAAAATCGAAGCCTGTTATTTGTTTCTGAAAAGAACGGGAAAACCCTATTTTTATATGTCTTATTTTTAAACTGGAATGAATTGGTTCTATTTTTATAGGTAAGGCATAGAGAATAGTTTATTCGGGCAAGGATACTAAGTTTCAATACTCACCCCTATATTTTCATCTTTTTTTATCTTTTGTTGATTCTTACATCTAGGACTTAGTCCCCATGTAGCGACATTGTTTTAGCGGTTTTTGGTGACATATAAGGTCACATGGAGGTATGCGTGGTTATATTTTTTTTTCCGTTGCTAGTGTTTTTTATTATTCAATTAATATTTTTTTTCTTCTCTTTTGTGAGATAAATTATTACCAATGGTATTATCTTGAGACATGGAACTAGTTTCCAGCACAGGAGGACCAGGAATGCCTCTTGGGACTTGTTGTGGGACAAATTGGGTGAATAGTGTTGGGTTTAGTTTTGTTGGTTCACGGAAAAATGGTATCCGAGAAGGTAAGAACTTTTTATTTGGGTATGTATAGTAGTTTAGAGATATGATTTTCTAAAATTAGAAGGTTATTCATGAGTGGGATCTTCATCACCACCTATTAGAAAGGATGCATGAATTTACAGTGTTGTCTGGGATGGTTCTACCTCAAAATATGATATTGTATCTCATAAGTTTTCTTTGATTTGGTTTTTTATAGAGTGTTTTGTTTGGATTTGATAATTTTTGGACTATTTTTACAAAATCCAAGCCTTGGAGTGGTAGTTTTGGAAGAATTAAAAAGTTTATGTGGTTACTATGAATAGTCTACAAAAAAATACACAAACCATGAAACTCCCTATGAAGATATCTGTTGTTCTCACCCAGTTGGTACATGGCCTACCAAACCGTGAACCCAAGCCATGTGTAGCAGTTGTTCTTTTTGGATTTTGGGACCTTTTACCCACTGAGTGGTTGGTTGCTTTTATTTTTTTAAGGTTTTATTAGGATGGTTTTGGGGTAATTTTATTTAGATTTTGTAAAATATGTTTGTTTTGAAAAATGGTGATTGGTTTATTAGAAATGGTACTTTCTTAATGAAATATTAAACTATTTTTGAAAATAAAATGGCTTCTTTTGGGAGAAAATTATTATTTTTTGTGAATATAGAATCATTTAAAAAACGTTTTGAGGGGTTTGAAATGTTTTTGAAATGTGGGATATAAGTTTTTTGGGAATTTGGGAATGTTTCGTTTTTAAATGATAAGGGGTGGCTTTGAAAATTTATTTGGCATGATTTAAAGAGAGGGTTGGAATGTAATTTTCCTATTTGACCCTTGTTATTTCCATGTATACTCACATGTATGGACATACAAATTCATTAAATGGAGGGTTATTGGTCTATCTGGGTGAGTGATTATTCTAGAACAGGTTTATATATATATATATATTATATATTTGTGTGAGGATTTATTGAAAACCAATAAGGGTTGATTTATTTTTATGGATTATATATTTTTTTTTCTAAAAATGGGTTTCAAAAAGGGGGATTTAAATTTTCTAAAAACTGTGGGGCATGTAGTGATACATTTTTATGTTTGGAGTTTTCTTTTTTTTTGGACTTTTTTCTTTTGATGTCTTGGAATTATTATTGAGTGTTTTTGAAATGAGTTGTTGATTTGTGATTTAGATGTGGATTTTTGTTTTTTGATGTGATTTGATTTGGGTTTGTGCATCTATTTTTTGTATTATGTCCTAAAAAACTCTTATCGAGGTGTGTGTGGTTGGTATTTTAGGTTATTTCCTTAGTAGTCCTAGTGAAGTTCAGTTTTTGAAATTGGTGTTGGTCATTGTTTAGTGGTCCGATCTTGTCAACCATTAAGTGGTTGGACTCTTTGAGGAAATTCTGAATAAATGTTTCCTCAGGTATTCCCAATGATGAATCTACCTAGACTCAAAATTGAGCAGTGGAGCCAGAACCATTTGTATCTTTAAACCACACTTGTGTAATTTTTGTTTGTCTCCCAACATCATTGTTTGAAAAACATAATAATACCTCATTTTTAGTTGTCTTATTAGAAACTTTTTCATTTATTGTGGCTGCTTGGGTCACCTTAATGGGGTTCTATAAGTTGTGCTATTGAAAGAGAACGTTTAAGACATAGATCTTTAGGCCATTACTATGGAGAATTATAATATTCAAGGCATTAGGGATCTCACCATTGGTCTCATAGTTAATATTTTCAATGAGCGGAGGAGTTTCCACATGTGGTGGATGTGAAACCAATAAGTTTTATCTGATGTTAGAGTGGAAGCTCTTTAATTTTCTTTCTTATATGGATTTATGTATTTAAATATTAATGTTGGGAGATCATGGTAGCCTAATTTTATTGGAATTTTGTTGTTTTTTCATGTTGAATATTAAATCTTAAGTAGTTAGTATTTCATAAAATCAGTTTTAGTTTTCAGGTGCTCCCTATTTGGAGATGAATATGACAAGGGAAATTATGAAATTTTGATTTTCCACTTGTACTATTCGAGTATTTGAGGTTAAAACCCATTATTATTCGTAGGTGGTTTCATTAACAATTCCTTTACGTGAAACCAGTTTTCTATTCAGTTCCTTAATGGTGGGGAGACCCACTGTGGGTCTTGTTGATTCCATCTCTTAAGGTGGTTGGGTGTGACATGAGAAGTTAAGAGGTGACCCTGATGTTAGATTTTTTTAATGGTATTATGAGTTGTTTCAGTTTGGGGAATTATTTTTTGGACAAAAATACAAAATAGAGGGTATACCACCATAGGAAAATCCATAGTGAACCTAGTATGCCATCTTTTATGTTTTCTGTTTGTGATTTTTTTTCAACAGCATGTTTCTTTGTTTTTACCCTACCCAACACTAGTCATAGTAGTTGGTTGGCCTATATAGTGGGTCATGTGATAGATTCTCATGGAGATCCTGAATATACCATGATGACATCCTTTCACGATTTCTGTTCTAGAGATTGGGGGTTTTCATGTCCTTAGGTTGTGTTTGGTGATTTGAACCTCTTTCGTTGAATATTTGGTCAGATGAATCATGTTTTTTGGGCCTCATTTATTCTCTCTTTTGGTGTGTGTCCATTTATTTTAGATTGAATTATTTATGCTCATTTTTATTTTATATTATTCTATAAGGATGAGTATTTGGTCTTTAATCCAAGGTTGGTCAAGGTTTTATTTCAACTAATAGCCTGTCTTTTTATCTCAATCAACAGAATCTTTGGGACTTTAAATGGGTAGAAAGTGTAATGGTGGGGATAATTATGGAACCCAAACAATGAATTATTAATTTTATCTAATAATTTAATTATATTTAGTCACATTCTTGAGTTTTGGGATGGTCTAAGTTTTATATTTAATTTTTTTTATTTTTCAGCACAGGCATACAGTTAGAAAATAGTAAGTCGAAACCATGTGCAATCCATGTGGGGGTGTCTTTTTTTTACTAGAGCTGACCACATGGGTAGTGTTTGGTTTCCTAACTTTATATCTTGCCCGTGTGGGGTGTTCACAGACTCCTATATAGGCACATAGTTGTTACATGGTTTTGGGAAACCGTGCACAATGTTTGACCATAATAAGAAAAAATAGAATAAAATAAAAACAAACCTAAACTAAAGGTCCATACCTTACCCATTTCATCTGAATCTCTCCCTACTCCTATATCTCTCTTGTACACTCTGACCCATTTTCCCTCTCCTTTGTTAGGGCTTGAAACAGTTCTATAGGGCATGTTTTATGTGCATTTTGGAATCCATCACTGAACGCAAAGATTTATAATTCATTTTAGTTCATCACCAATGTTTGGGTAAGTTTTTTTCTACCAATTGTGTTGTTCAAAAATTTTTGGGTTATTTTTTTTTGATTTTTTGATTTCTATTATTGTTTAGTACATCTTGGTCTTCCCTGAAGTGGTCTTGATCCACCTGATTTGAAGGTGAATTTCATACGTATGCATGGGTAGAAATATATATATATATATATATATATATATATCTGTATGTATGTATAATTTCTCCCTTCATATATATATTAACTCATAGAGGTATGAATATAGAAATATATAGGGTCAAGGTGTTCTTATATATATATTTGAAAAATGAAAACATGTGTATGTGTATAGGGGTATATACATGTGTAAGAATATATGTAAGGACCCTATTGTATAAATTCAAGGCCGTATGGATATATGAATAGGGTATAAGTGTTCTTATTTATATATATGTACAATAATATGCATGTAAGTAGAAAAAGGGAAGATTCTGGTTGCTGTTGTCAAAAGAGAATTGATTTTTAGGTAGGTTCCCAATTCCGATCCCTTTAATATGAATTCCATAATTTCTTGATTTTTTAAAAACATGTTTCCATTATTATATATAAATTATATGATATAGAGATTGTATTTTGATTCTCATAAATGAATTTTCACTCACTACCGATATTTTACTGAAGCCTCCAATGGGAAATTCCTTTGTTTATGTATGTTTTCAAGCCTATTTATAAATGTGTAGTGACTTAATTTTTTAAGTAGTTTTATCAATGGTTTTATAATTCAAAATTTTTGTGAATTAGTGTTTATAATGTTAAAGTGTAGCATTTAAATTAATAGGGCCCGTTTGGCACTTTGAGAATGTTTTATAGAAGTGGATAACCACTATTGAGGCATTCCCCTTGATTTAGAAATTTTAACTATGTGTGAAATGTTTGATTTTTGATATGTATCCAGTGAAGAGGTTTGTTCATTGTGTTGATTGTATGAATAGGGTTTACTCTTGATGTTGAAATTGGCATAGATCATATGGGAGCCCATGTACCTATGGGGGATATTATGTCTAGTATACTAGGAGGATCAATAATGTCGGGGCCCGATTTCTCTAACCGAATTGATATTACCAAACTAACTAAAAATGATGATAATGGTTGGAGAACACTAAACCTTGGGATGTGATTCTCCTCTAGTGGATTGTGCACAAGGAAACTGTGGATTTTTAACATATTTATCACTGAGGTATGAGGATCCTATTACCCCTAAAACCACACCTACTTAGGGATTTATCAAGATGATTTATATCAATTACCCCTATAATTTTTTATAGTAGTATTTTAGAACATTTTTAAAATAATAAAAAACACATTTCATTTCTTTTGTTTTCTGGAACCAGATGATTTTTTTATTGCTGTGACTATTGTTTTATTATATTATTCCAACTTGTAAAAGATTTAGTAGAAACCTCTCATACATTTGAAACTAATTTAGAAATTAAATTGAATGTTTTTTTTCTTAAAAATGGTATTTTATTAAATTTTTATGAATATAAAAGAAAAAAATATTTTTATATGTCTTATTTTCAAACTATAATGACTTTGTTTATTTTTATAGGTAAATAATAGGTAATTTTTTTATCCAAGAACACCTACTGGGTTTTAATACTCATGAATATAGTTCTACCTTTTTTTAACATATGGTGCTTCTTCTAACTTGGACTCAGTCGCTGGGGAGAGACTTTGGTTTAGTGGTTGGTAGTGACTCACATGGTTATATAGAGGAATGTGTAGTAGTATTTCATTATATTACTAGTGATTAATTTTTTTATTCAACTTATATTCCTTCTTTGGAAATATTTTGGAATAAATAATTCGTAATGGTTTTATATTGATTCTCGAAACTATTTGACCATTTTGAAGTATTCAGAAATCCTATTGGTTGTTATCATGGGATGACTTGGGTGACCAATTTAGGGTTCACCTGGGTTGGTTCAGAAAATACCTTGGGTAGAATAAAGTCCTCCACTGATTAATGTTGTCAAACTATTGAGTTTATAGTGGTTGAATTTGTCTTTATTCTAGTGTCTCAGAGATTGGGTCATCATTGGATTCAAAAATAGTGCATGTTTGAGCCATGTTTTGTTGGAAATTTGAATTGTGCAGTGGATCCGACCAGGTGTGTATCGATTGCCTCTTCCATGGTGGTATGGTTCTCTACGGAATGTTTTTCATGTGTCACAAATTTGGTAGTATCTCCATGAACCATCTCATATTATTGATTTTGATGATGTTGAGTTTGATATTGATAAATACATTGAGTGGAATCCTATTAATATTTTCCTTCACAAAAATAGAAATCTTTGGTGTAAGACCATTTCTTTTGTCTGAGTGGTGTAAAAAAACATTTATGTTCAGGAGGGCACTTGGGAGAGTAAGGCTGATATGTAGGACCGGTGGTACGATGTTTTTAACTTGTTGTCATAGAGATGATTGGGTGAAGGCCAAGGATGGGTTTTTATAATGTGGGGAGGTTATAAGATCCCAAAATTTGATGAGGCATGTTTCTGTTTTAATTCTAATTTAAATACTTTGAAGATAATTAACAAAATGCTTCCAAAGAGTATGAAATGTATCAATAGTATCTCAGGGGTTCAGGACAAGAAAAGTGGGAATCATGTGTTCGTACAGTTCATGGTGCATGATGAGTATTAATAGTGTTATAAGACTATGAACTCTAGAGGAGAAATCTTTCATGGGATATAAACCATGAAAGGGGAGGGTGGAAAAAATTCATCTTTGGAAAGATTGAATTTCATGACCTACACATGACATGAAAAACCGTGTTGGCTCCCCATCAAAATGTGCATCCAATGCCTCCATTATATAGTGGTGACCAAATGGTTGGTGAAAGGTTTTTCAGACCATGTGGCCTGACCATGTGGCTATTTTAAAGAAGAAAATTGTTGATTTTCCCATCCAAATCCTTATATGATTTCACCTGATTTTATTACTCATTTAATTTTACAATAGCCTTGTGTGCAATCAAAAATTTACCCTCTCCTATAAAGATCAATGTTCTTCAATACTAGTATATTTGAAGTAACGTCCAGTCCAATTTGATGCTCTGGGTAACTCTATGAGATATCTTTCTTCAAATTTCTAAAAGAACAAAGGTCAATTCTTTTTTCTTCTTAGGAATCTTATAAACCTTATTTCCATGGAGTTCATCACATTTTTTTATGACTGTTTTATCTTGATCCAAAGTCCATGTTTGGATGATTAGTTTTCTATGAGCTTGAAGAAGTTGGTCTTCAACATTTTTCCCATAGTATTGATGTTATTATTATGTATGTGTTTGTTCCATCACACTATCTTATTCTTTATTGTGTCCTTGATTTTTAAAAGTGATTAGGGATTTTAATTAAAGTGTGAAGCTATCACAAACCCCATAATATTCATTAATGATTGCAAGACTAGGTGTATGGAAACTCATGGGGTGTGAAAATTCCTTGATAATGGTGAAATGAAATAGAACATGAAGAAAACAAAAGGTTTAATATGTTAAATTGTTTAATAACATTAAATTATTGAGTTATATGAGTAAATTACAAAAGAATCAAATTATGTAATGGGGTTAAAGGTGATGAATATTATGTATTTTGAAAATATTGGTAAATAAAACGGTTCACACTTTTTGTTATTATCAATGAAAATGACCTTGACGATGAACCTTATAAACATATTAATAATCATATGGTTTGGATTATGGTTTAAAAGATAGGCATGGGATGAAACTAGTTTTATGGGTTCAAGTGTTACCTGGAAACCAAGGGAAGGTACGGTTAAATATGATATTATATAGTAATGAAATATATTTAATTTACTACCATGTCTATTGTTTCAAAGAAATTTACATACAATTTAATTAAACTGGATATTGATTGACATACCATTGGTGGTGGCCTAATGATTTCTAGTCACACCTAGATCGGGCTACCGATGGTACTTGAGAAGACCTCATTTTTGTAGGTTTAGATAAGGGTAGGGTCTATGTGATGGATAATTGAATTTTGATGGAGTTTGGATAAGGGAACCAGACATGATGTTTAAAACCAACATGGTATAGTGTCTGTTTTTATTTATTTTGTGTTTTCCATTGGCACCTAACATTGTTATGATATGAAATATTATATGGGTTGGTTTTCTGGTAATTCCCCTGTTGGTAAAGTGTTTTGTTATTTATTTTTATTGATTACTATTGCATGATATTTATTTATCTTTATTTATACTATAGTTTTACTTTGTTAAAGAGGGTATAGTCTCTTGATGTGTCACATTAGAACCTCGTCTCTAGTCGATAGCCTATAACATAAGGGTTGTCATACCTAAAATCATTCAATGAACCAGATCGAGAAACCAGATCAGTGGAACCCAGGTCAAGATTTTAAATGAGGAAATTGAAACATAAGAAGGGTGATTATAATGATAAGTGAGGGTAAAACTAAGATAAAACCAATTTAATATCATAAGTGAGTATAATATAAATTTTTGGTCATAAGAACATGGTCATGGTTTTAGAAAAAATAATAAAAAAATCATACTCAATAAAACATGGATCATAAGTCTTGAATTATAACATAAATATTTTGAGATAAATAAGTAGATATCATAGGATCAGGTGTCAATAAATGTGCAAAAAATATAGAACATGACATCATAATCAAAATACAAGGTTCACAATTAAGATAACATAACATAGTGGATAGAATCCAATAGTAAATTGGTTTTACTCCCTAGTACCTTAAATATTACCTCTGGAGATATAAAAAAATCCCAATGCAAAAGAGGTCTATTTAATTTATATCCCAACCATAATATAATAATATATACATGAATATATGTTTTACCCAAAAATAATAATAATTTTATCATAGAATAGTTAACTTGTACTAAAAAAAGGAGTTTCATAATGATTTCCAGAAAACATGATCACAATCCACCCAAAGAAAGAAAATTGATTGTGTAAATAGATAATATTTCTAGTGAAGCATATTAATGATGAAAGGATATTGAATAAATTGAAAACACATTTAATAAGAATATTAATTACTTAACACTTTTGAATTGTATAATTTAATAGGAGGTTGGGAATTGGATTATTTAATACCACAAATCCAATATCCAAAAAAACATTATAAGATATTTTTGGGTGATAAATGATACATATATCTAAATTATAAAGATATATCCGAGACCGAGAGGAAAATGAAATTGAAATAAAATAAATCATATTTAGAAATCTCATATAAGAAGGTTGTGAAAACAAACATTAAAGTCAATTAAATTAACCATTTCAAGGGGGGTGAATAGTATATATTTAAAACCATAATTTTAAAATAATTATAAATATTTAAAC
Organism: Viscum album; assembly: GCA_963277665.1. Lineage (NCBI taxonomy): Eukaryota > Viridiplantae > Streptophyta > Magnoliopsida > Santalales > Viscaceae > Viscum > Viscum album. The sequence continues at coordinate 389,153,903 of OY728146.1, forward strand.
CTAGAAAATAAATGAAGCTAACTATCAAAAATGTAGAGTGAAAGATAAAAATATACATAAGTGGAATGTAACAATTTATTTAACATATGATGAAATTAATTTTTTTTTAAATTAAAATTTCAATAAAAAAATGGGGATTAAAATTACTTTGGAAAAAATTGAAATTTTAAAAAAAATACTCACTAGGAAAAATGGTTAAAAAATTAGAAATATGCATTCATGCATTAAATATTAAAAAAGTTATTTTTTCAAACTTTTGTGAAGGAATTAAAAAATGACATGTTTAGAAGACATTAACAAGGTTCATTTTAAAAAATTTCAAATAAAGTATAGTATATTGTAATAGGATCTTAAATAATTTTTTATTTATAAAAATACAAATTATTTGAATAATTCAAATAATAAGGTCATAGAAGTGAAGGATTCTTGATTATAAATAAAAGAAATGTTTTGTTTCAATTACATGAAACCTTTTGGTTAAATTTTGATGAAAATGGAAATAAAAAATTAATAAGACATGTATATCACAAAAATAACTAGAGAATAAGGGAGCAAATGGGTTCTAAGAGAAAAATAACATCCAATTCCCATAAATGGAAACTTTAATATAACAAATATTGAAAACAAAGTGAGATTGGAAAATAATCCCTTACAACTTTTAAAACATTAGGATATATGGTCCATGAAAGATAGATCATTAAAAGGAAATATAAATACCATTAATAAAGAGTAAATCATGATTTAATATTTTAAAGAGGTCATATATACACTATATAAATATTATAGGTATATATTATGAAACATTTCTCAATGAATGAATTTTTGGTGGGAATCTCCTTAAGAACATCATAATTGTTAAAGTAAGAATCCTTTGGAAATGGGTATATGAGAAATATATTTAAATCCATATAAAATAAATAATAATTATAATACAATAGAATAATATGGTGTAATAAACCAAGGTAATAAAGATGAATTTTTTGAATAATGTTTGTCGCACGATGAATGTAAATTAAGTTCGAATAACCCATTACAAGTTAAGTGACATATTAATAAAAGGAAAAGGAAGTGATAGAGTTTAAATTAAAGTGAAATTATAAATAATATAAATTTATTTAAGATATAAAAATTCAATGGGATGTTATTTATATCATATAAAAGTAAATAGGTTCTTAATAAGAGATACATCTTAAGAAAATGAAATTTAAACAAAGAACGCTTACCTTAGATTCCCATTTATTCAGGCATCATAAAACCTCATATATAATAAAATAATAATAATTAATAATTTATTTCATATAATTATTCATATTTAAAAATTTTTATATTAATTTATTATATATTTATTTCTAATTTTTAGTCAATGCTGATTATTAGTGTTTTTATTTTTAATAGTTCCTTTTCTATTTTGTTGTAACAGTTTCAATTAAAATTGCATGTTTGTTAGTTTATAATATATACAATTGAATAGTTATATATTATTTATAATTACAGTTTCACAAAATTTATACATCTAAATATATTTTCCAAAATATATTTAAATTATGATAGATGTCTCAATAGGCATAGTTTGGGCAGTTAAAATCACTATAATGTTTTATTATTGATATAATTAATAGATTAGAAAATATTTAATTAAATAATATTAATAATTCCTTAAATATATTATTTATTCATTAAATAAAGTTTTATAACAATACATGAGGGTAAATGTTAAAAAATAACACATCATCTATAGAGGTGGTGAATTGACCATAATACGGGTGACACTTTCATTTTTCCAATGGATGAGAGGAAGGTATATAATGGTTAATACATTAATCTAATACATTTAATTATAATAACAATACTTATATTTTTTTATTGGGATAGTTATAATATTTTTTATGAGGTAGAAAAATAATTGAAGTAATATAAATTAAAAGGTGTAACTAAGATTTCTTACCTTGTTCCTTGGAAAAACTCATTTTATAATTGGATTTGGAAATTGAAGGGTTTTCTTTTGATGGGACTAAAAAATATATGAAGTTAAAAATATTGTTGGGGAATTATTTTGGATGATCTTTTACTAGATAATATGATTTATGTGTGGGGATAAGTGTAGTGGTAATGGTTCCAATTTATAAGTGGTTGGGGTGGTATTTTTGCAAATACCATCTCCTAATTTAAAAAAGGATACAATATGAAAGAAAATTTGTTCTAAAATTTATAATTACAAATCATAATATATTTTAGGGTCATTAAATCTATCATGAAACCATTTAGAAATTATTTTTTGATAATTTCAGACATTACCTCAAGATTTAATGATTTTAATTATTTTTAATGATTGCTATGGTGACTACTTTTTTCCTCGGTAAATTTATTATCCAAACATGTTGAATAATATTTATTATGGTTATTAAAATTTTAAAATTCATTTTATTTAATTAATTTCCAATTTTTATTAAAATTAACTTCAATATAAGTACACATAACATAATAAAAACAATTAAAAAAAATGCATTGTAAGCATAAAAATACTTATTTTGTCCAAAGATTAGGAATAACATTAATATCCATGATATTTATTATTTTATGATTAAATAAATTATTGTTATTTTGTTTTCAAATTATAAAAAATATTATATACATATTATAAATATTTAATTAATGAAAAAATCATAAAAATATGTTTTATTAGAATTAAATATAATTTAAGATCCAAAATACCAGTGATGAGTTTATATATAAAACATGTTTTTTAACTAAATTAGTTTACTACTTAAATTCATCATTTTTTGAGAAATACATTTCATACAATTTTATTTCAATATTATATCACGATGATGTCATAAAATTTAACGGTATTTATAAAAAGTGTATTTTCACTATTCATCTAGAAATAAATCTTTTCGAAAAATATTAAAATTTTATTATAAGATAATCTTGATATGATGTATTCAAAAAATTAAGTTAATTTTATACAGTAAAAATTATAAAAGTTTGGAATTTCACATTTAAATCAGAAAATAAAATATAATTAAAACAATTTCTATTAAAAAAACAAAATTTTAAGTGTTTTTAATCTTACTTCATAACGATTACCAATTAAATTGGTGTTAATGAATTTTATTGACCATTGTAATATTATTTAGAATATTTTTTTAAAATGGAACATTTTATTTTATGATAAGAAATACACATCACTTAAAAATAGTAATTTAGTTTTCCCTCTTTTTTAACTTTAAAATATTTGAGTCACACCTCATTAAAATTTATTTATATATTTATCCCATATGTTTTCATTCAATAATTAGTGTTAGAACAAATCAAGTCGTTATTTAAAAATAATATGAATAATATATAAGGAATTAGAATATATATTTTTTGTAATAAATCATTTCAATTAATTATTTTCTTTTTATTTAGTTGAGGTTTTACTTTTCATGTATTTTTCTTAATGATGTAAAACATAAACTTAAAATAATGTATTAATGTTCACATTTATTTATAATAAAATACAATATTTTTTGTTTTAGTTTGTTGTTTCATATGATAAAATAAATTTAACCCAGCATTGTTTTAAATTAAACATATATACTAAAATATCAGAGTGTTATATTGTACCATGTTAAAAACATTTATTCCACTAAAATTTTATTTCAGTCACTTAATAAAATATATGAGGTTATTATTTATATATTTGTGATCTGTGATATAATTTTAAATGAGCAATTAAACTTTCTATATTTAGTAAGAGAGAAAAACTCATACGTATATATTTATATTTTCATTAGCCACAAATTTTTTTGCCAAATATAATTGGTTATAATACTTAAGAGTTTCTTGATACCTAAATTTACGATATTAATTTTCATGATCTTGTACTCAACCCATTACTAAAACCAAATTGGTTTGGGTAAAATTTGAGAAACATGAAAAATCAATAATAAGTGTCTTATGCTTTAACACCTTAATTTTAACCTAAGATGCATTCTTTTAAACAATTATATAATTGGATTGTATAATTTACCCCTACAATTTAACTTAGCTTTCCATAAGTTTCACCCTCTCAAAATGAGTAACCTTGTCCCAGAAATAACTAAACTCCAAATTCATGGAAAACAATGCTCAAATAATTTAAGATTAACATTTATACCCAAACAATATGAAATAAATTATCAATCATTATTACCATAATCATAAATACTCCAAAAATATATCAATAATTTTACAAAATTACTTTCATTTCCTTGATAATAAATTATATTTATTTCCCCATGTTTATCTCAAATTTTATTACCAAAATCATTTAACACTTTGTACCATTTAATAATTAATAACATTCCATCAAATCGCATACCATACATAAGGTATATATTTACATAAATATTTTATTCTTCCAAAAAAACCAATAAAAATAGACAAAATATCATTAACCACATTTATATTTAATATCAAAAAAATCCCAAATGGGCATCCACACCTTTAAACTTATGATCAACCTTACAATTATTATCCCATTATGGTATCAAAAACTATAAAATTATTCTCATAGGATAACAACATAAACTATAAAATTATACAATCTAAAATTTTATACAAATTGAGGTACCCTAGACCCGTACTCTCATATCTAGTGCTAAAAACATTATATTTTAATAATGGGTTTGATATTTATTAAAGTAATTGAAACATAAAAACATATAATTATAATATAAATAAAAAACATTGATTCACATACATACCCATAAACTTTAATGTTTAGTGTTTTATAGAATTAGGGAAAAAAATTTAAGTAACAAAACCAAGATCATTCACATAAAATTGAAATATTTATCACTAAACAAAGGACTCCTTGATTTATAATAAGTGTTCAAATTCTCCAAAAAATTTAAAAATCATGAATATCATCTAGAAGAATCATGAAAATTTTTTATTCAAAACATAAGGAAATGGAATCATAATAAGGGTAAAATCGAACAATTAAAGAGGGTAAACATATGAAATAAAAATTAAATGTCATACTTTAGCCTAAGTTATTCATATTTTATTGATAATATATTCAGTGTATGATAAAAAATCATAAGGAAATACTACCCAATAAAACATGAGTCACATTTCATGAAGCATAAGATAAATATTTTTTAGTAAATAAGTATATGTAATTAGATAATAGAATCATAAGAACATAAAAACAATATAAAACATCAATTAATAAGGATAATTCGATGCCCATTTATAACAAAACATAACATAGTGGGTTGAGTCCCAGAGTGGATGGGGTTTACTCTACATCCCCCACATATAATATGATCAAATATAAAACATTAATCAATGTATTGGAGGATTATATAAATCTGGATCCACACATTAATTTATTATATATTAATTAATATGTGTACAATATAAGAAAACAATCGTAATTTAATCCTAATATAGTTAACAACTGAGAATGAAATATATTTCATAATTCTTTCACTAAAACATGATCATTTTCAATCTGGAGAATAAAATTGAATGGTATCACAATAGAATATATTCTATGAATTATAATAACTATTAGAGGATTTATACATATATGAAAAAATATTTTTTTAATGATGGGTTATAAATCACTTATGAATGGTATCACAATATAATGGATCAATAATTGGATCATTTGATACCACAAGTTTATTATACTAAAATAAAAACATTATAAAATCATTTATATTGTGATAAAAGATACTTGACTCAAAATAAGATATATATATTCGTGTTTGGGAATAAAATGGAAGATAAATAATAAAATGATTTTTTAAAGATTTAGTAACTTTATTGTAAAAACTAGCATTTAAAGAATCCATTTCATGTGGGTGAAAAGGGTAAGTTGAAAAACATAGTTTTTAAATAGTTATAAGTATTTAATCCTTGAAAATAAATTATGTTAAATAAAAAATATGTTATGGAAGATAAAAATAAACATAAATGGAATTAAATCTCCTTATTTAATAATTGTAAATGTCAACCATTATTTTCAAAATGAAAAGTTCATAAATAAATTGGAATGTAGATTAATTTGGAAATTTATAAAAAAACATAAGAAGATTTATAATTTGAAAAAATGGTTGTAAAATATGGAATAACATTCATGCAATAACTATTAAATGTGAAATTCTTTTGACACTTTTTAAAAACAATTCAAAAAATGGTCTATATGGGAAAATTAAAAAAATATTCATTTTATAACATTTTAAATAAATAAGTAAATAGTAGACAATGAAAATAAAATAAATTTAACTATAGAAAATAACATTCTTGAAAAAATATTACAAATGTGGACATGGAGGAGAAAGACTCCCATATATAAATTAAAGATAATGCTAAATTCACTTATTGTGAACCTTTTGGTTAAAATGTGAACCAAAGGGAAATGGAATAGTAAAAAGTGATTTAAAACCCAAAAATAACAATATAATAAGGAAATAAATTATTTTTATATAAAATGAACATACAATTACCTAAAATAGGAACATTGACATAAAAATTATAGAAAAAAAAGTGAGATAGGAAAAGAAACCCTTATAAATTTTATAACACTTGAATCAATATCCCAAGAATGAGGTATCATGAATTGTTAATTTAAATACCATTAATAAATTGAAAATTTTTCTATAATATTTCAAAAATGATATATATATATACACACCATATAATTAAATTTGGTTTATATTACAAAGAATGAGTTAAAGAAGGAAATTTGAGATGGGAAACCTCTTACAGACATTATAATTTTTGAAGCAAGAATCATATGGAAATGAATTTATGAGAAATAAATTTAAATCTATATAAAATGGTGATAAAAAATAATAATAAAATAATATTTTTGAATAAATAAAACACTAAAAGGTGTTTTTTGAGAATAAAGGTTGTAACTCAAAGAAAGTAAATTATGTTAACAACAACCCTTACAACTTAGGTAACATATGAATTGATGAACAAGGAAAATGGAAAGATTATGTGAAAAGGAAACACATAAGTTTATAAAATCATTTGAGATATAAGATATAAACCGGTTAGTATTTACACCATATAAATTTAAATTAGAGAATAATATGATACATGTCTAAAAAATTAAAATTTAGATAGAGAAGCCTAACCTTCGATCCCTATATAGTTAAATGTGTATTACCACCAACATAATAAAAAAACTAGTTAATAATATATTTCCTAAAATTATTCATATATTTATATGTTTTATATTAATCTTTTATATTCATTTATTATATAATTTTTAATTTTTCTTAATTTTAACTGATCATTAGTGTTAGTATTTTTAACCGTTTCTTTTCTAATTTGGTATAACAATTTTGGTCATCATTTCATATATATGATTTCATCATATATATGATTATAGAGTAACATATTATATATCCTTACTTTATAAAACAAGATATAAATCTTAATATACTGTAAAAAATTGATTTAAATTTTGGAAGGAGCCTTAGTATGCTTGTTTTGGGTTGTTAAAGGCAATATGATATTTTATTTTTAATATAAATAATATAATAGAAAATTTACCATTTAATATAAATAATATAATAGATAGTGGTTATTATATTAATATAATAACATTTAAATAAACTAATAATGACAATTTAATTATATTATGTTTTTTATAACATATATTTTGGAGTTATAATAAGAATAAAAGGAGTGTAAATGAAAAGTAACGATTATGAGTTCTTAACTTAATCTCTTGGGAAACTCCCTCACCAATTTGATTAAAACATTAAAGGATGGAATTGTTATGATATAAGAACATCTAATATTCTTATTAAATTCTTTATATTTTTTAGATCATTATTTATCTATGAATAATTAGGTGTGAGTATAAGTGGGGTGGTGAAGAGTTAATTTTATAGGTGAGAGGGGTGGTATTTTTTATATTCAAATTTACTAATATAAAAAAGGATGACATATTCAACAAAAATGGATTAAAAATATATAATTAGTGAATATATGATATTTTATATCCATTAAATCACTCATATTCCCATTTATAGATGATGTTTTGCAATATTTTTAGACTTTACTTATTTATTTCACACTTCTACCACATATTATCATTTACTCTCATGACTATTTTTACCATTCGTAACTTATTTTTATTCCATAAAATTATGTTTAACTTATTAAAAAAAAATTATTATGAATATTAAAATTAGGAAATAAATTTTACTTAATTTAATTTAACGATTTGATATAAATTAACGTCAATATTCTGCTGAAAAATGAAATAGAAATAATTTTCTAAAATGTTTTCATTTTAAGCATAACATACCAATTTAGAATAAATATTATGAATAAAATTAGTAACCACTGTATCTGTTGATTTATTTTAAAATAATTATTAGTTATTTTATATTCAAACTAAGCTGAAACCTAATGCAATGTGAATAATTTATTAAAGGAAATGAACCAATAATAGTTTTTAGAAGAATAAAATATAATTTCTGTTCGAAAATGTCAATAATGTGGTTATAAATTCAATATATTACTATTAAATGAAATATTTTACTTCATAAATACATATTTGGTTGATTATTGGATTTCATGATTTTTCATGTCATGGTTTTATCCATTTTATGTCATAAATGTATAGTATTTGAAAAAACTATAATTTATACTATTCACCTAAAAACAGACCTTTTTAGGAAAATATCAAAAATTAATCCTAATATAATTTTAACATTATGAATCAAATAATTAATTTCAATTTATTAAATCCAAACTCAATAATTTAAGGATTTGTCTTTTAAATGAAATTAAATAGTCAAATGTAATCTAATTTTATTTTAATTTTTTTTAATTTCGATGTTTTTAATATTATTTCATATCAATTACTAATTAAATGTGTGTTATTTTTTAACAATGAATATTTTACTATAATAATCCCTTAAAACCTATAAATATAATTTTAGATAAATAATTCACATCAATTATAAAACCATTCTTTACATAATTTTCCTATTTTTAAACTTTAAATGATTTTAATCACAAAACATTAATTTTTTTATTTAACCATTAAATATAAATTAATTTATTGGTATAATAACTAATAAAATAATTTTTTAAAAGAAACAATAACAATATTCAAATAATTATTATACACATTTTTATTAGAAGTTTTTTTAATTAATTATTATCATTTTGTTTACTCGAGGTTTTACTCTTTCTTATTATTTCCTTAATTATGTTTCAAATTTTATTATCATCATGTGTTAAAGTTCATATTTAATTTCAATAATATATATTGTGGGTTGTTTTAGTTTTGTTCTACATGTGATAAAATCTATTAAACATAGTATTTATTTAAAGGGAAACACTTACTAAAATCTAGGGGTGTAACACAAAATGGAAAGTAAAACCATGAGATCACTATAATAATTTTTAGAAACAAAAATGGACTAAGTAATAAAAAATTCCCTGATTTATAAAACTTTTTTTTATATTAAAATTATACATGAATATTCTCTATTTTGTGTTGGTATCCCTTATTTCTATTTAGTCATCTCAACAAGAAATTTAGGGTGAAAAGGGTTCTTTTAAGAGATACATGGGGAATGATTCAAATATTGATTTCATTATCTTATTAGTTGTATCTAAAGATATGTAAATGAAACATAAATACATGGATGTATAAATAACTATAACTCATCTTTAAGAATATAAAAAGGAAAAAATGAGGATAACTATAAATTATATTTTCACTGCTTTGTAAAAGTGTGTACTAGAAGATGTGTACCTAACTAGTGATCTTGAATTCAATTTATTAATGTAAATTTATCAGTTAATGTAATTGGGCTTCCATATGGATAATAAATCATCCATTAATGTCTTATATTCATCCATACCTACCCAATTATCTATAATGGTTAAGAATTTCATTATGAAAAATAAAGAGAATCCACTCTTGATTCTTTTGAACATGCTTCACTTAGTAGATAAGGATTGGTTGGGACATAGTTCTTCACCCTTTGTAGTTCATTATATGAAAGATAATGTTGAAAATCCAATTATACGTTTCAATTCATTGAAGACTTTACAATATCCTTCAATGGGAAAAAATATTCACATGGATGGAAATGAACATGAAGTTATGCACATCACATGTTGAAATAATGTTTATTAAAATAGGAACAAAAATGAATTATGGAAGAATCAAGAATAAAATTATAATTTAAGAATATTCATTATTATTTTTTATATTTCTATATTACTTATTGGGTGTTAAATATCATATTTTTTAGATATATATTTTTTTCAAATAAAAGAACCATTTATGTTTATAAATATTACAATAAATTAGTTGAATTCTCTAAGTAGCTGAAATAGGCTGAAACCTAATCCAACAAACAAAAAAAGTTGAATGTATATTTTTATGTGGATTTATTCTCGTAAAAATATTTTTATTTAGTTTTTCCAAAATAATTTATCCCAATTTATAGTTGTTTATATGATGATAAGTTATTTCATATTTGAAATTAATGTTTTTATGGAATTTAACACTAAATATTTTAGTAATACCTGAATCATAGATGTTCGATATCAATGATCAATGATTAATATGATAAATAAGACTCATAAATGGTTATGAAAAAATAATTAGTTTTTAGGTAAAACTAAAATAAATTTTCAACTATATACCCATAAGGGTGTTTATAATGTTAGAATATATAAATATTAGGTATTTTACAAACTTGTTATGTTTTAAAAGAAGAAACCTTTAGAAGTTAAAGTAATCTATAAATCCTATAGAGTTAGTTAAATATGATATGTATGAAATATTATAAGGAGAATTTTTAGTAAATTTAATTAATTCATTTCATTACTTAAATATATTTTAAGAATGAAAAATGTAAATAATGAATACACTTGGTAAAAGTTATAAGATTCTTTAAGTGGGATTGTTAGAGAATATCATAATAATGAATTCATCGATCATTTAAATGTAAAGTAAAGGCACTATTATACATAAATTACCTTATTATAATTAGAGAGATGATGGTAGTATGTAAGGGATTGATATGAAGTGTTTTATATATTTTAAGTCTTTTATAATTTCTTTCATGATATTTTTCACAAATAGAAACATAAAAACTAACTATATGTTAAACATATTGACTCATGGACATAATATAGGTTATAATATGATGGGAATCTATTATTTCATAGATGCAACTTTTTGATATAAATTATTTGTTAAATGTAGCATTATATATAAAATTATTCAAGGAAAACACTATGTGTATCTTAGTTAATTGTTTTACATGTACTCAGGATATACCATTTATAATATAGATTGATATTTTTCATGATAGTGTTTGTTTCAATAATTGGGAATAAATTCTCTTTTGTGATAGTGGGAGAAATCCATGATTTAATGAATACACAGATCTAGATGAAAATGAGTTGGTATAGAAACACTAAGCTCCATAATGATAATTAAGAGGAGTTTCTCTAGAGACACATACTATGTAAAAATGTTAAAACCAAATAGGTGGTTTGATATCTATAAAGATATGTAATATATTATTTGAAAATGATAATGAATCCAATATGGAATTTGTAAATTAAAAAATTATAGGATAAAAAAGTTCATAAGTTTTCAAATATAAATTACATATACCAAAATATAATTCTATATTTTTTTGTTTCTTTAGTTGATGTATAAATAGTAATGGGTATTCAAGAAGAAACTGGACATGGATGGTATTAGTGGGTACCAGTACAACTCAATTAGATACCGAAGTTTCATTAAATTTGTAGACATAACCAATAAAAAAATATTTTTTGGTTGCTATGAAAAAATCTATCATACATATACTAGTTATAAAATATTTTTATGATCAATATATTGGGATATTGGTTGTCAAGACCACCTTCCTTGAAGTAAGAACTTTATACTATGTCTATATGAAGCATCTATAATGGGTTGGTGACACTAAAGAATTCCAGAAAGGTATGCAAGTTATAGAGATCCATTTATGGATTGATTCATGCATCATGGTCACATAAAATTCATTTTCTTGAATACATCATAGAATTTAGTTTTATAAAGAAATAAATTTTTTCTTGTGTATATAAGAGGCATGTGGGAGTGCTATAGTTTTTGATGTCAGATATGTTATTTACATATAAAAAATGTTTAGACTTATAGTAAATTTATACAAAGGAATATTTCACCAATAATTATTTAAAGTAGCAAACCAAGTTCTAGATAAGAATATATAAATAATTAAATCTAAGGGATTTTTGACTCTAGTCCCAGTAGATATATTGAGAAGGTATTAAAATATTTCAAGGTGGAACAATTCAAGGATGAATTATTATATATGTCATATCGTATATAATATTTCAATGTTTATGTATAGAAGTGCATGATAAGATTTTTATGATGAACAGAATCAAATATACCTAAGAGTAATTTGGAATCAATCACACATTCCATGATACGTTCTAATGTTTGGAATTTATTATGTGTAAATTATAATAGGAATATATCAAATATTACCATGGGAAGTGTACTTGGTCATAGTAATAACTATCTTGCTATGCATATGAAAGAAAATTCGAGGAGTTCCTAGTAATGATAGGTGGTAACACTTATTTTTAAGAGGATACAAAACAAGATTGCCAAGAAGAGAAGTTTATATAAGCTATTGGTTTCCATATCTATATAGAACGAGTACGATAAAACTTTTGACGTAAAGTAAGAATTTGTTTAATAATGATTTGTTATGGATTTTGGAGAAATACAAAGATAATAAAGTAGTATCATATTATAATAATATTATTATGATGGTATTAGAAAATATTTCATGTTCGGATTGTGGATAAAATGTTAATACTTGTTTATATAACATATTGAATTATTTTTTAGAGGGATGGAGTCACAGTAAGAAAAATAGATTTAAGATAATGTGGAATGACTAAAAATTACAACCACATACTGGTAGATTCTTGTTTGTCATGTAAAATCCAAAAAAATAGTTACTAGTTGACTCTAATGAATTTGGGAATCTATTGGAATCAGTTTCCTAAGAACCAACTAAATTTTTACATTCAATTACTAGAATATATGAGGGCCCAAATATTAATAAATATATGATCACATGATGATTATTCTTCTATGTTATATTATTAGGATGATATCATTATATTATTTAACACATCAAAATTTTATATTATTTCAATACTATAATGAGAAGATGAAATTTCCATAATTTTTTTGTTATAGATATATCCTATGATCTAGATTTCATATATCTAATAAAAAAATATGATGTTTTACTATTATTTTCTGGATTATCATAATTATATGAGGCTTCTTCTTATGAAATTTCACAATTTGTAATTTCAACGAGAAAATTTATTATTATATACCCAACAATTATAATTCTACTTGTTTTTTGTGTCACTAGATATTCCTACATATGAAATTTTATATTGGTCCTTAGACATGAAATTATAATTAATATATATCAAGAATCATGTAATTTAATGTATTTATGAAAAATATAATGAAAGATGATCACATAGAGGTATGATACGTGAGGTGTATCATTTGTGATATTACATTAATTGAATAATTCATGAAAGTTTTTATCCCTTTTGTGTTATGGAAGATGAATTTTTCCTGTTTGAATGAAATTGTTTTCTCTGATTTAATACATGGCCATGGTAGATCATTTTAGGGATTCAAAGAGTGAAAATCAGTCATATAGGTTAATAATATAATGTATGAAACCTTATGGATAGGTTATCTAGATAAATGTATTATATTACACAATAATATTTCATATGGGGTTGTTGTTGTTATGATATTAACCAATTTCTCTATGGGTGTCTTGAGTTGTTAGACTCTAATTTTATAATTTAGGAAATATTACCTAAGGCACTGGATAAATAGAAATATAGGGTAAAAAAGTAAGTGTATTCAGACTCTCAGTTAAATTCTATTTGAATTCAATATTTAGAAGAAATATTATTCTCAACAAATAGTTTGTTATTTAGTCGAAATAATTTGATCACATAAATTCAATCACCAACAATTCGATTCTAGAATACACATGAGTTGAATATTAAAAATATATTATTTGTGGGAAAAAATATACAATATTTATTTATATATTATTTATTTTATCTTGGTAATAAATAATTAATTTAATATTAAATAGATATTTTTTAGTTACATAAATATTAAAAAAATATTAGTTCACAAGTGTATTGATTATCATATTTATCTATTAAATTAATAATATAAATAAATTTATCATTAAAAATAAATAGTTATTATTTGATGTTTAATAAATGTCGTGGATGATTGATGGAAATAGATGAGGGCCTAATGGAAATAATATATTTTATTTACGTCATTTTATTAAATATTAATTTATTTATTTATGAAATTTTATTAAAATATCTATTGGTTAGGACGTGTCATGGAATATTTTCATAAACCGACCTAGGATAACACCAAAACCAAGCACCTGAGTTGGCCTAAGACATTCCATTGGGGCATCCCTAGCCCCCCTGGTCGGGGAAGAGTGTCAATGGAACAAAATAGAATTCTTGGAGTTTATTTTTCTTATTAAATAACATTAACTAAGAAGTTTAATTCTTTCATAAATTTTGGCATGACCTATCTATAATATGTCTTGACCAAATCTGAAAAAAATTATATTTGAAAGAATAGGGTGTGTTTAATGCATAACCATAACAACTAAAAAAGCTATACATAAAAGTGGTACCTTGATAGGATCCAGAATACAGAAGGATAAAAGGGCGAATAAAAAATTGACACAAAAGAAATACCCAAATACCCAACATCATCTCCATGTGACCTCTAGGGTCACCATACATATATCCATCCATAAAACCGACTATCTCTTTGAGTGAGATAAACCTGCAAATGGTAAAAAACATGGGCCTATCAACACTGAGTGGAAAAAGTTGGGCGTGATTTTAAAACAACTCATTATGTAATAACCATAGAACCCATTCATTTACTTAATCCCAGAAGACCATAAAAAGTAGTTAGAAAATTGAAGTATAAAATAAGATTTTAAATATTGAAGGAAACAACTAGGAGTTTTCTAAGAAACTAAACTTTAAATTAAAATTAATTTTAATAAAAAATCTAAAAACCTTTCTTAACCATCACCTTTTAAAATTAACATTTATAATATACTTTAAAAATAAACACCTAACTCACACTAAAATAGTTTAAAGTTAAATAAAAATTAGGGAACAATTTAAAAGGGAATCCAATGGCCATATCATAAAACAACCATAATACAATACGTAAGTAAGGAAAAATAATTAAGTGGGAAATAATAATATGTACATAATATTAGAAAATTCCTAAATATTTCGTGAGGAAACCCTAGACCTACTTAGTTAAGAACTATATGCATTCGTACTAATGAATTCCAATATCTATAACCAATTGTATTCCCTCAACTATCCTCACATGTAACGACTCCCATACTTCCATGTATTGTTTTGGAGTATTACATGGATTATTTTTTGTACTAAGAATGGATAAAACTTGTGATTCCAAGACACCGTGTTCCCGTAATTATTTTTTGAAATTTTTTAGATATATTAATTTAATCCTCATGAAGTTTTCCTAAATAAGTTTATTAACTTATAAATATTAGAACAAATTAGAAATTTGGGCCTGCTGTTGAGTGTAAGTGTACGTTTTACCCTAGGAACTATATAACTCTAGAGCATGTCGACCATTCGGGTTGGGTAGGGTTATGGGTGGATGTTTTAACAAATTAATTTAATATTTTTTTAATTAATTACACAAATCTATATTTTTTGTATAAATATTATATTATAGGGAATTTTATGTTAATTCACATAACCAAACAAATGGGAAGGATCCATAGGAGAGCGTTTGAGGAAATTCCATTGGCGACCGATGACGAGATCATGGATCATTGGATGTTGTCTTAAGGAACCCAATGATCTTTCCAATGACAAAAAAATTGAATAATTATTCCCCAGTAATTGATATAAATCAATTTAAGAATATATATTATTTTTATTCTTCCCCTTTTTTCAATTTTTATGAAGAACTCAAATAAGTCGACCAACAGATTGATTCACAGATCATTCATTTTTCTAGTACGGGTTTTTTTGTAAGGATTATAGGGAGAATTGATTATTTTGTAATAATTATTCATTTCTTGTTCTAATGGTAGTGTATTGAGTTCAAAAAAACATGTAATAATTTCATTCATCCTTTTTTTGATTCTTGGATTTCCCCCATCATTTTTCTTTCATCACAGGAAATCCATTTTGCCCCGCAGTTAGAAAAATGCCCATAAATCAATTGTCACACACCCTTTTATTAGTGAAATTGATTAATACCATAGATCCGGGTAGGTTTTTGTGATACATAAATATTTTATGAGGGATATAATGTTCCAGGTTCGAACTGTAGGAATTCTTACACGGGTTTTGATGAACGACATAATTGTGGTTTTAGGTGGTGCTTCCAAAAGAATCAGATCTAAAAATCTAGCCAACTAATAATGAAAGTAGATGATCAACCTTGTTTATATGATTCCTACTGAGATAGATGGTAGAGATGATGGAAATGGTGGGGCATCATAAGAAAAGGAAGAACTACAGGCTCTAGAAAATCCAATAGAACAAGATGTGTAATCTAGGATGACATGTCTTGTGGGACCCTTGCTGCGACTCTATGGTTTCCATGAGAAAGTTAAATATAACATAGACTATGGAACCTATCATACAACATGTGACCCTTAACTGATGACTTAGCATATACCTAGGATGGTACACATGCATGGGCACAACTATCTATACACAGACACGACCAATTGGACAGAGACATGGACATGAGCCGCGATACACAAGAAAAACTCGGTACTGAATGGACACAACATATACTACCAGTACATGACAAGTACTCCTTCAACAATGGATTATATCCCTTTTCATATTCATATTATAAGTATTCTGTTAGGTATTTTTCCATTTATCCTTTCCTTGAGGGAAAGCATGGAATCATTTCCCACACGTAGTATGGTGATCCCTTTAGTTGGAATTCTCAGATAGAGTTATTGAAATCATTTTGTGAGGAATTTAGTGAGATCATATATTATCATATTACCCAAGGTGAGGTTCTTGATATTTTTCATGGAAAACACTATGTGGGTTTCAATTATATTCTTAGTAGGTTTTTTAGATTGAGTGGTTGGTATAGCCTTGGCCTTGTGCGTGATACTCATCTATGTATCATTATATTCAAACATCAAGTGTATACTTTTTAAGGAGGGAACCAATGAGAAGTATATATGAAAAAGACACCATTAATTCTATTAAACTCTTGGAGTGTGTTCTCATGGATGGGTGCTATGTGAAACCTTTAAGGTTGATTCCTAGACAGAAAATATGGTTATGACTTTACGATTTGACATTGTGTCTTTGTTAACTATATGTGGAAATTTTTGTTATATGTGATGCATAAATATACCTATAACGTGATAACTACTATTCTGTTTGTTTTATGTTTAGTGATTTTTGGGTGTCCTTCTTGTTATTTTTCTACCTGTCCTTACATCGGATTTGATAGCTTGTTTTTTGTCTTATGAAGACAATCGACCTATTGATCGAGTCCTAGAGGTACCAGGACCTAGATCAGGTATAGCTTAGTGAGGAAGACTGATAAAGTTATATTTTGATGATTAATTGACAATAGTTGTGCTGTTTAGTTTTAAGTTGGAGTTATTTTTAGACTCTTTATGGTGGGAATGTATTGAACACTTTTTTTCCAGTATTTTTTGTTGTTCTTTGATTGTGGGATCTAGATTTATGCATGCCTAGTTTATAAGATGTTTTTTATTTCTGTATTTTTTGGGCTAGAATATGTGTACCTACGTACATGTGTCTTAGTGTAAGGCCTCCCATGTGAGTGATATGAGTACTCGATGGTAGTCGCTATCCCATGGCATATTGGAGGTGGGCTTGGTATAGTCACGACATGGGATCTATTGGGATGGGTCATGATAGAGTGGTATCATAGGCAAATTTTTCCAGCTTAGGAAAGAAGTATATGAGATTGGTTTGGGGAAATAGTGTTAAGTGTACTGAGTATGGATTTCAGGCCTGGGAGTCCAGTGTTGGTGTGATGTCCAATATATCCAAACACAAGGACTGTGATATCCTAGTTTTTTGACTCAGTACATGTGAATATTGGTTGTAGGGAATAAATTGAGTTAGCTCTATAGATACACTCATTGAATGTGATACATCTTTTATTTTTAGAATGCATCATCTATGTATGCTGGCTAGGATTCAGAATCGAGATCACGCGAATGATCCCCTATGTGATGAGACATTGATAAATGACATGTTCTAGAGGTTTTACCTCCACATGGTTCACTAGTCATTCTACCACTTATCGAGCTACAGAAGGTACCAGAAGTACCCGTACATGAGGTGCATAGGCTGATCAAGCTTCATGAGTTTCATTGGTAGTAACCCCTCAGGTTATAAGGAAAGGCTAACCCATAGGTGGTTGAGGGCTGTCTTGAACCAGTGATTCATGTATTTTATATTTTCAGGACATCTAATTGTCATCTCGTGTTCTTTCCAGTGAGCCTTATCCTTATATATATAGGGTGATGATGGGGTTCAATGACCCAGTCATTTGATGTGGCAACTCTAGTATGATCAATGTTCAAGAACCATTCTTTAGATTAGTTTTCTCCAGCTATATTGAGGGTTTTGCACATACAAGAGCTTCAATAACTTTAGACAGTGACTGAGAATTCATCAGGGTTCACCAACCTCTCTAGATACATGATATATATGGTAGATGATCAGTTATTTTGAGATCAAACCTTTAAAAGAGGTCTGTATAGAGATATCCATGAATATATTATATCTCTATGAATTTTTACTTATGATAGGATGATAGAGTGTCCTTTGGTGGTTGAGAGTTTCCTGGCCAAGAAGAAACAAATAGTTGATTCCGAAAATGGGAACACTTGAACAATGACTTCAACAACATGGAGTTGATGTCATAGTCCTGGATTCAGATGTATGAGAAATTTTAGGTGGTAATCCTAGGATATTGGGTCTATGGTTCAGGGTTCACATGATTGGTATAGTCATCCCAAGGATAGGGGATTCTAGTCTTGTGATGGTAGGGGAAATCTTGCATCAGATTGTCTGACCTGGCGTACATCTGACAGAGATATAGTGGATGGGCCACCTAAGAATAGGTTGTGGTAGGAGAATATATGTCATTATAGTGGAGAACATATAAGAGGAGTTGAGAGAGAATGTGGATGTGGTATACATTTTGACTTCTTTCCACCACTATCCCTAGGTTGTCCACATGAAACTTAGGGAGATGGTGGTTAGGGGAATAAGAAACTGCAAGCGGTCAAGTATTATGTCCAGGATGCAGTAGGGATGATATGTGGTATGATTTGTGTCTTTTATTTATTAGATTCAATATATATAGACACAAGTGTGAGTGATTTTTTTTATTTTCACTTATCTAGTTTGAGACTTAGAGATATTGAATGAGGACGTGGATCGAACCCTATGTTTGGACACTTCTACTGGGGATGACTTAGAAATCACACACCTCTTCCGACAGTGTTACCTGAATCTTAGAGGAAAGGGATTCATTTGTAATATCTTTGAATTAGTGATGAGGTCTTATGATTTCTTCTTAGCTATATACTGGTTATATATACTACATTCCCATATAGACTATTTTATATGAATGATACGGTGTGTCCACCATGTTGGGATGATGTTTTCCTTTGTGGGTGAAAAGGAATACTAGGAAGCGTAGGATAGAATCATTCATAGGAGGGTAAAACAAATTACTCATCATCTGGATTTCATATCCCTCGGTATAGTGGATCTCATGAGTTTCAATTTCCTAAAGTGGTGGTGGAGTACAGGGACATATTTCTTGAGGACATTCTAGGATGACCTCTTTATTTGGAGATAACGTTCTGCGTTGATTGACACCCAAAAAATACCCCGATATATTCACCACCATATCATATGACTTCTTTAGAGATTTTTGATCTTAGGGTATAGTTGGAGGACTTATAGAGGGGGGGGGGGACTTTATCAAACCCCGAATTTCACCCTGGGAAACCCTAATATTATTCGTCAAGATGGTGGAAGGGAGCTTGAGGTAGTGTGGGGACTATCACCACCTAAACTTGGTGACCATAAAGAACATGTATCCACAACCATGGATCAATGAAATATTTTATCAGTTTAGAGGGGCACAATGGATCTCGAAGATTGACCTATGATTAGTTTATGAACAGTGGCGAGTATTATATGAGGATATAATGAAGACAACATTCATATGTCACTATGGTCACTATGAGTACTCTGTTATTCCCTTGGGAATGAAGAATTCCAATGCAGTGTTATTGGGACTGATGAAATAGATATTTCAGCATTTATTAGACCAGTTCATGGTAGTCTGCATTGATTATATCCTATTGTATTTAGAAACTGAGTATGACCGTGCAAGACACTTGAGGACGGTTTTGGACATACTCCAAGAGAAAAAATTTAAATGAAACTCTAAAAGTTCTAGTGGTAAATTTAGGAGGTCAACATTCTAGGACATGTTATCCTAGAAAATGGTGTAGAAGTGGACCTAGTAATGGTCGAGGAAGTTTAACCATGGGATCCACCCAAGAGTGTGATGAATTTGTGGAGCTTCCTTGGGATATAAGGCTACTATCATAGAATCACTCCTATTTTCTAGGTGATATCAGCTGCGTTGATAGATTTTCTTGAAATGGGTAGCCATTAATTTGGACAGGGAGGTTCTTGCATGTTTTTTAGGATTTGAGTCTGAGATTGAGGAGGACTCCCATCTTGATATTTCTAGAGGAAGGTTTTGAGTATGTAGTGTTTTTTGATGCACCAAGGACTAGGATTGGTTGAATTTTGATGTAGAGGAAGACAATGGTTGCCTATTTTTCACGTAAATTGAGTCTAAATTAGAAGAACTACATGGCGCATGATGTTGAGTTAGAACTTTTAGTCTTGGTACAAAATATATGGTGACACTACCTTTTGGTTCAGTTGTTTGTCATCTATTCTGACCTAAATTGTCTCAAATATATCTTCCCTTAAAAGGATATTAAATTGTGACATAGGTGAGGGCTAGATTTCCTCTATGATTATGAATTCAAAATTTTCTATACTTAGGGAAATGGGACCGTGTTAGAAGATTCCCTCAGTAGGAGTTATTGTTCAATGATTCTGTGTGAGGCGTTAGAGAAGTTTTTATCATTTCAGATATCCATTATGGTCAGGGATGGAGTATCTTACCTCAAGTCGATGGTTTTTACCCCCCCACACTTTGATAGAAAGTCAGGGTGGCACAACTTTGGGATATCTATTGCGAGAACCTACATACTCGTTATCCATTGGATATGCTTCTATTAAATTTTATAGAGTGAGAATCATGTCATTATTTTTTGAGGATTGACGATTGTAATAATGATTTTGTAGGAGGAGGTTCTAATTTAAATACATACACTTCCTATGGTTGTACATCCAAGTGTGGAAATGATCTAGAAGGATATCAGGTGTCATTTTTGGTGGTGATGAATGAAGAAGGGAGTTGTATAGATCAACCCCTTTAGGTTCCATAATGTAAGCGAGATTTGATATCCATGGACTTTGTGATGGGGTCACCATGTAATTTCTAGGGACATGATGCCCTTTCGGTGATCTTAGACTGAATATAAAAGTTTCCAAAATTTCTAGCCATCCAAGAGTAGAGTTTTATGGAGAGTATATGGAGTCTGTATGTGTAGGAGACAATTTGAATCCTCAGAGTACCCTCAATAGATTGTTTCTGACTGTGATTATTACTCCACATCTCAGTCTTGGAAGGGATTTCAAGAGG
This sequence comes from Viscum album, assembly GCA_963277665.1. Taxonomy (NCBI): domain Eukaryota; kingdom Viridiplantae; phylum Streptophyta; class Magnoliopsida; order Santalales; family Viscaceae; genus Viscum; species Viscum album. Next base: position 389,175,885 of record OY728146.1, read on the forward strand.
CTTTTGGGACTCAATTGTGTTTGAGAATAAATTTTCACTCTGAAACTAATGGCCAAACTTAGTAGAACATTTATGTATTAGATGATATGCTATGGGATTTAATGTTAGAGTTTATCCATATTTTGGAAGATCATCCACTATTGGCAGAGTTTGTGTAAATCAACAACTAACATTCAATCATCGGTATGCCATCATCCAAGGCCTTGTATAGATGAAACTATAGGTCATCCCAATGTTGGACTGACCTAGGATATTTGAAACTTATGGGACCAAAGTTTGTGTAAGATACTACAGAGATGGTAGAGGTCATTCAGAAGTAAATGTGGACTTCACACATGAAATCATAAGCCCTATGATGACTGATTATGGATACCTTTGGTGTTTAATTAGGGAGACCATTTGTTCCTTTGAGTTTCACCTCAATGTGGATTTCATAGAATTACCAGAGGCAACAAGACATCTACAAGATTCATTGGCCCTTTCTAGATACTACATAGAGTTTGAGAGGTTTTGTACCACCATGCCCTACTATGATAGTTAAACAAGGAACACGATGTCTTCCTTATGTCATAGAAGATGAGCTACATGCATGATCCATCACATGTCATCAATTGGGGTAACATGAACATTAAATATTGATCTACCTTAAATGAGTACCTAGTAGAGTTCTTGGATCAGTAAGAGTAGATACATTATGGGAAATACATCCCCCTTGTGCATGTTTAGTGGCCACACAAGAATCTTTAAGAGATAACCTTATAACGGAAGACACATATGCATGATCTATACCCACATCTCTTTGTGTAGCCATTTTTTTTGGATTTATTGGACATAAATCTCCAAGGTGGGGAAAACGTAACAACATCTCTTTTTTGATGTATTGTTTTGGAATATTGTACGGATTATTTTCAGAGCTATGTGTGAAGATGGTGTGAGATTTTATGGACTGATGTGACTAAAATTAATTTTTGAAATATGTTAAATATATAAAAAACTGGTGTACATTGTTAACCTAAAAAATTAGAATAACTTCTAAACAAAGGAATGTTTAGAAAATATGATTGTTTCATTTAGTTTAGAGCATCGGTTTACCCTATGGGTGACATAAACATAGAGTGTGTTGGGCGTTCGGGTTGGGTGATATCGTGGGAAGATATTTTAATAAATTAATATAATGAATGAATTAATTTAATTAATTACGACAACATAGAATTTTTCCCTAAATATGATTTTATGGCAACTTTTCATGGTTAGCTTTACAACCATTCAAATTGGAAAGAGGTAGTTGTGAGTGTTGAAGGAGATTATGTGGGTGAGCAATGACTAGATTTTGGATCATCAATCGATGTGTAACGGAACCCAAAGATCTTTCCAATTAAAATGAAACTGAATCATTATTCACAAGAAATTAATCCTAATAAATTCAGATATATGTTTTCTATACAATTCACTCATTTTTATTTCTATGATGAAAAATATCAACCAACCAATGGATTGATTTTTAGATCAATCATGTTGCGGGTATGGGTTTATCTACTATGATTATCGGAAGAATTGTTTATTTTATTATGGTTCTTCATTAGTTATTCTAATGGAAATGTATCTTGTCCAATAGAACATGGAAGAGGTTCATTCCTAATTTTCTTATTTCTTGGATTTCTCCCAACATTATTCATTCATTGTGGACAAATCATTTGGCCCTCATTTCGATGAATACCAGTAAATCAATCGTTGCCCACCCTGTTTTTCGGAAAATTGATTAATTACATAGATTATGGAATCTATTGATGACACATCGAGCTGCGATGATATAGATGATGGAAAAACTTTGAATCGAAGGAATTCTTTCTTCGGTTTGGATGACTGATAGAGGTGAAACGTTGGGTAGTGTTTCCTGGTAAATCTGAACCCAGAATCCGGAAATGGAAGTGGGAGACTGACCCTAGATATGTGATCCCCAATGGAACTGATGTTGAAAATGGTGGAAAAAATAGTGTGGAATATACAGAAGAAGAACCATGGGTTCTGGAAAATTCTACAGAACATAGTTTTTAATTTGGGATTACACAACATGTGGGACCCTTGGTTTTCGACTAGCATTTAAATGGGAATGATAAATATTACCAAGAATGTGATCCTTTTCATATGGAGCGTGACCCTTTTCAGATGGATTGTGATCCTTACCTGTTGGATCATTGTGTACTTGGGATGGTACATGGGACATGCACAAGAATCTATACATGAACACAACCATCCAGACAAGGACATGACTATGAGTATAGTAGCTCCGACAGGCTGTATACTCAAGCATAGAAACATATATCATAATGGACGGCGATAAAAGATAAAGACCTAGAGTTGAAGTGACAAACTTTGTACTACCAAAACATATTTTTTACTATTTTAAATAAATCTTAGATCCCTTACTGTCTGCATCCAGGAAATGATTATTAGGGAGTATTCCCACGATACATTACTTGAGAGTTCATATAGAATCTCATCCAACACATAGAAATGTGATCAATTTAGTGGCAATTTAAGGATTGAGATGTTATAATCTTTCTGTGTGGCTCAGAGTGAGATCCTATATCAATATCTTTACAAAGGTGTGGTTCTTGGTATTTTCCTGACCAACACAACATGGGATTCAATCCTCTACTTAGCAGGTTATTCCAGATTGAGTTATTGGTATAGCCCATGGCCTTGGCTGTGATCCTCACCCATGTGTTGTCATCTTAGGACTTCCAGTGTATATCTCTTAGAGCGAGACTCTATTAGAATTAAATATCACTCACTCCAAATAAGTTTTTAATTTTAAAACACTTATTAGGGAAAAATTGATAAATCATAGTTCAAGAACCAAAGCAAAAAACTGAACCATTAAAGTATAATTCCAGAATTCCACTTTTATCATCTCTAAATAGTTTCCCTGGGATAGTGTTTACATGAGTATCGAGTTCCTCCATCAGAAGATCATCAAACGTTAACATCATCCTGTCCTAGGATTGGATGTTCTCTTCAATACTAATCTTCCCCTTATTGAATACTCTTATATGACTCAGGTTCTGCTTATCAATATATGTACCCTTCACCTCCTTAGGATTCACCCTTAGAGGCTTTAACATCACCCTTTCAATCGCTTCACTAGGAGCATTAATGTTCACAATATTTTCAACAATTACCTCTTTCAAACTCATGATCATTTCTAAAGGCTGATCAGGTATAGCATCGGCCTCCTACTAGAAACTAACTATCTTATTGGCCTTATAATTCTTTACAGATCTAGTCTCCATTGGCTATGGTAAATATGAGTAATTCTTCCATTCTTTGTAGGTTCCCCTCATGCTCTTACTTCTCCTCGGACATGGGTACCTTTGACCCTAATCCTATGTATCACCTACAAAGTGTCTAGAACATTAATCACTATAAACTAACCATCTATTCATTTGAACCATCTATGAGAGTCATGGGACCTCCCTTTTCCACCCTTTTCGTCTCCAAATCAAAAATATTCCCACTTTCACCTTTGGGACCATCAAGAAGAGGGACCGAAACACCAGTAGTGATCTCCACACCCAATCTTGTTTTCACTAGTGAAAATTTTGAACTATTTCTAGTCCCTGAACATATGCCTTAGTGTAACTAGTAGGACACTCCTATTCCAAAACATAGATCTCTTGACCTAGATTATTAGTAACTTCCATACCTTCCGTCAATCTACTGGATACATCAATCACTAGTGGATTTAGGTACCATGATCTACACTTCACATCTATTGTAGATGGTCCCTTACCACTTCCCTCACCCATATTCGTTGTGGGATACTAAGACCCACATCGATAGTTATCCATCAAGTGTCCCAAATTATTAAAGGCAGAACAGATGCAAGGACAATATTCATAAAACAAATTATTTTTTGCACCGATACTCCTCACCTATTGTAATCCAAACATGATCAGATGACACTCTAGACACATCCATTTCCACACATACATAGGGTTTAATAGGATGAAAAATAGACTCAGTGTGACTATCCAAGGACTTATATCTACCAACTAAATTTTTGAGCATTCTAATAGCTAAGGGATTTTGAAAAGGTAAAGGTAAATTGGGGAAACTCACCCAAATCGCAATTGTGGGAGGATCTTATTTTAAGTGGAAATAATATGACCATGCAAATAAATAGAACTGATATCTATTAATTATACAAGGGACACTTGAATAGGCTCTGATTAAATCGAATTTTGAAGAAAAACATATCATAATGTGCTTATTGTCGACCATAAAAATAGTAGCCCTCTTTTGTAAAACTAACGATCTGAATACATAACTATCAAAGAAATAAACATATGAGAGATGCTTCTTAAACCTCGCAATCAATGTAAGCTTTAGGAGAAACATGATTTAAGTAAATTCCTTGAACAATATCATGATGTTATGGAATCCATTAAACAAATTTGGTACTTTCAAACACAAAAAAGATTCAGGAAAAGGGGAATTTGATCTGGGTTAGAAAAGGGGACTAAAGGAAAACCCACTCCCTTCATAGATGTCATAGGTCCCTCCCCCGCTTGTGGGGGGGGGGGGTAGTGGCCTCCACTATGATAAATAGGGAGATAATATCATGGCTTCCCTACAACAAAAACCTCATCCGAATATCCAATTGATAATCCAGTTGGTCAATACTCAATATCACTTGATAATTACATCTCATAAGGACACCATTAGTGATATTTTTATCATAGATCGTGTTCTTCTAGACGAGTTCTATGTGGGACCTTCGAGAATGATTCCTATATTGGCATTATAGTTGTTACTTTACCTTGAGAAAGTGTGTATTTTTTTAGTATATTTTAATAGTCTTATTATATGTGATTTAGAAATGTACATATTAAGAGATGAATATTATTCTTATTACTATATGATTAGTGAATTCATAATGTCCAACTGGGTATTGTTATACTCACCCTTGCATTGGATTTTCCTTCCCATGTCATGTCCTATGAAGACTATTGACCTTTTGATGGATTACCCAGGGAACAAAGATTTGGTGGAGCTTAGTGTGATGGCGTGACCAACGTGTGTTCTAGTGGTTACCTTTAAAACATTCCAAATCTATACTTTTAGGTTTTAATTGTTTTTATACTATTTGTGGTGAGCTTGTATTTGGACCTTTTTTCTTTCTAGTACTTTTTGTCATACTTTGATGGTGGGATCTAGATTTATACATGCATTTTATATTAGTAATTTTAAATTTCATAATTTTATGGGATTATATATGTGTTCATGTTTGAATATTTATTAGGATAAGGCCTCCTATGTGAGTGATATGCGTACTGGATTCTAGGTGCAAGTCCCATGCCCATTAGAGGCAGTCTTGGGGTAATCACTACACGGGCCACATTGGGACGGTTTGTGACATAATCGGGGAACCCCCCTCTATAATATTTATACCCTATAGGATTTATTCTATTTAAACGAGGCTAGATAGTTTCTGTCTGTCATCCCATAATAATATTCATAAGAAAACATGGTGATAAAATGGGTGGTAGATGTGGCAGGAATCAAATAAATTATATCAATCAAGAATACACACTAGAAAATCACATTTCTCAACCCATATCACAACACCCATTAATGTGAAAATATCATTAAAATCAACAATAACATCACAATTATTTGAAAGGAGGGGATTCCATGGATTTTAAAATTTATATGAAAATCCATTTCAAGGTACTAACTACGGATTAAATTTTAAAACAAATAATTTTAGTTGTAAGAAAATAGACTTATTTAAAATTACATTTTAGATTCGAAAAGAAGTGTTAGAACAGTTTCAAAATGTAACAAAAGGCCCCTTCAACTATGTTTTAGGAAACACACTTTTGAAAGATCTATTAGAATGTATTTTTATAATTAGTGAACAGTTTGAGAACCCATGTTTATAATGAAGAAATTCTGATGATGTTTCCATATATGTACTTGTAAACACACACACAAGCACATATATATATATATATGCGTAATTAGATATGTAAATATCCATATAGTATTATAAAATTTACTAGGAATTACAGGTGATCACAAGTAATGCCACAAATCAAGTCACACATTAGGGAATATAAATTTCCATGTCAAACCATGAAAAACTAAAAAATGGAAGTGGAACAAATAAATAATAATCCAAATTTGATGATAAAAATGTATAAAATAATAAATTATGATCATCATTTAAAACAATTGAAATCATTTTATAAGGCCACATAGTTATTTGAAAAAACACATAGAATACATATGTTTTTAACGGAAAATCATAAACATAAAAGCGTATGTAAAACCTTTTTTTAATAAAAACAATTACTAAAAATGAATTAAAAAACAATTTATGAATTAAAAAATAGGTTGAATTTTATAAAAATAATTTGGAATTATTCAAGAATCTCATAGTTTGATTTAGAACGGAAAATGATAGAAACACCTACCTTGTACATGTTTTGATGTTATAAAACCCCTGAATACATGAAGAACAAGGCCTAAAGGATCCACTGAACACCCTGACATCAATATATAAAATAAATTATCTCAAAATTACACATTAGGGTTTGGGTAAAGATAGTTATCCACAAAAGGAAGATAAAATAAGAAGAAACTAAAGGATAAGGGAAAAAGAGAAATCACCTTGATGAACCAAACTCATATTTGTAATTATTTAATTAGTTAAAAATTGGAATAGAAATAATTTAAATCCAGATAGATAGGTCATGTTGTGTACCATAACTTTTACCAACCGTGCACCTCTCACTATAGTTCACCAAGAGACCGCATTATTAATTTACACGATTTTCAAAACCGTGTGGCAATCATGAAAAATTAATCTTTGAAGTTTTAAGAACTAATCACATGTCTAATTATAACTATGTCGACTAACCATGTGCCCTGATCTAAATTCCGAAATTTTAATTTTTTTAGATACTCAACTTTATACTCGAAGAAAAAAGCATAAACTCCTAAATAAATAAAATAAAAAAGAAATAAATGGTTGGGGTGTGAAAATTATCTCAAACATAACAATTTATTACCATATAAAGTCACATAATAAAAAATTTATAGTGATAATGACATGAAAATATGGAGAATCCTAAATTGAAGTCTTTAAAATAATTCAAAATCAACTAAAAACACAAAAATCCGTATGAATAGTAACTTCAAAAGTCACAAATGAAAAAATAATCTATAATTAAAATGATGATATCTTAAATGTTCTTCCCCAAAATTTAATGACTATACTAACATGGTGGTTCATCAGACAAAGCGCTCTAAAGATCCACTATTAAGAAATATAGAAGATATTAACCAAAAGACCATTATTAAATAAACTGATAAAGAGACAATGCATAATTTACTATGGAACTTACCACTTTCCTAAAATAACAAGGTACAAAATCATCCAAGAAGAAACTCACATATTAATAAAAAGCAAGGACCATAGATGAAAAAGTACAGGAAGAAAATATATTAAGGGTTACCTCATAAGATCAAGAGAAAACTCCATCAAGCTTCCATAATTATAAATTAATTATTATTCTTCTTATTCTAGGATATGGACCCATAATAATTTTTAGTATGTTCCAGTCATCTAAAGTGATGAAACGTCTATAGGGAACTTTAGAAATAGGGATTGTAATACAAAATCTAGCCATACTGAAATATCAAGAGCGAATGGTTCCTTTCAAAATAAGGAATAATGAAGGAAATATACACCACATAAGTAGTTTCTTCCAACTTACACTTCCCACTAAATTTCTCATTAGAACAAAAAGAAAAAGGCCCACCACTGATCATGGGTTTCCCCATGAAAATAAGAATGGATCAAAATGCCCCATCAACTTGATCTCTAAACAATGCAATTCCAGATGATGTTCCATGACCACTAATATTAGTGAGAAGTCCCTTCAAATAGAGATGATCCTTTAACTAATCGATCAACACCTTCACCAGAGAATTGGGAGAGAGATAAATAAAGTGGGAATATAATATTTTACCATCTGTTGGACCTAAAACATATTTATTATCTATACTATACACTTAAATATCATTTTCTTAGGAAGAAATAACTAAAATATAGTGATATTAAAGAATTAACACATCATTACATCTTATAACATGGGTGGAACGGTCAATTTTTATAGATCTAGATATATTCCGTTGAGTTCATATGAGATAACTCTCACCCTCAAGGATTTTAGAGTTCCTAGGGACCTAAATATTTCTTTAATCTCCTCTGACTACTCCATAACATCTTGTGATCCTTAATCACTAGGAAAAATAAGTAACGTTTAAGAAGAGTCTAACTCTAGCACACTACCTAAAGTCTGGGTAGAGTCCAATACTGGAATAAAGACATCGAAACTATGGGAGAATGACTTCTTATGATCCTATGAGACCTTTCTAGGTGGTATACACTAAATATAATAAAATCTAAGGATTATTAAATAATTAATCAAATTAAAATCACACCTTCCAAGGAATGAAATTTCAACTAAAAACATCAATTAAATAAAACCAAGTCACAACACCACTCAAAAATACATAATAAGAAACAAAATAAAAAGGTATATTTTTAATACCACTTTAAAATTTCTCACCTCAATTTTAAATCCTCAAAATCCCACATTAAAACTTCTTTAAAATTCCACCAATTTATTTAATGACTTAACTCACCAACCTTTAAACCTCAAACCCATTTTTAATCCCCTCATTTGAATTCAAAAAATATAAATTTTATTACAAGCCACCATTTAAATTATTAAAACCATTATTCATATAAAAAACTACTCCTTAGAAAATAAAATTTACACTATAAAATCCCCTTTATAAAATTTCAAAAACAAAATAATTTCTATTTTTGAAACTAACACACAACAATGAAAACTCGATCAATAATAAAAAATGACACCAAATCCATTTTACGGGGTACTGGTGGTTGTGCACGACTTGGGAACATGATTTAGTAGCCCATGTGCTAATAAGGAAACTACCAAATAAAGACAGACCAAACCAAGTACTGGGGATCACTATGATTTTCTAGGATGTGTGAGTTCACCAGGTAATTATAGTTCATATCACATTTTGAACACTCAAAACATATAAATTATGAGAACCCTTCTCTTTATTATATACTCAAACATGATTTGTTACATAAAACATTAACTTTATAGAACATATAAGATCGAGAGGTCTAGTGTCTTTGTGGATTTGTAACATTATATAAAAACTTAAAAATCCTAGAAGACAACATCTTATTGAAAATTTCCATTACATGACCACTACATTCCCTCGTACTTAGCATTGCATTGGATAACCTGAGGACATGCATAAGAAAAGGGTGATCTATAAAGCCTAGTAAGGGATTAAAAATGGAATAACATGAGGAATATAATATATTTTAGACAATAGGAATATAAAGGGAGCACAAGAGAAACATGAACACAAAGTAATGATAAATTATGATAATCATAACATGGAAATGTTGCAACAACACTTAACATGGAATTAGCATGAGCCAAGGCTCATTGCACATGGAGCATGAGTAAAACCTCATTGAAAATGAAGCATGAGTAAACCCATGTTGCAATTGAATTAGAATGAATAAACACCCATTGCGCATGTCGAATCATGATACTATACTTCACCCAATGCATTGGAGTGCTATCAGGGTGCGCCCTTCATAATCATTTCATTTCATGCACAAGTGTGCCACCAGGATCATGAAACATGGATTCAATAAACATCATCATTTATTACATGATAAAGGAGTGTGTAATTCATACATGAAACTATTTAAACAATATGTAAATGTTAATAATTTTTATTACCCTTGATAGAGAAGTGGGCATGGTATTTACTACATAATGACTTTGGCTTGGAAAATCACGGTGCAATTTTGGCAGCGTAACATCGTGACATAAGAACTCCGAAAGATGGTTGTTGAGAGAGAATGGGGTGAATCATCATATGTACAAAAATTGACAGTAAGGGGGGTCATATAGATACATGTCCCAAATATTTTAATGGAATTTATATTCATAATACAAAAGAATTTCTTAAATGTAAATGAGGAGAGAGAAGTTTCTTTCGGAATTTTGACATAGTAATGGGTGTACATGGGAGGAATTTAATAAGAGATAAAGGGGTATATAATCATTCAAACATAAATATTAATGTGTGGGGGAGGTGAAATATCATACCCCAACATTTATAATTTAAAATAAAATGGTATAAAAAATATTAGGAAACCTGGATAAAAAGAGAAAGGTAGGAATCCATTACCTGGAAGTGTGATCCCAAAGGCTTGATTGCGGCTTCTTGGGAGGTTGGGGAGACTTGGGAGGATTATAGAGAGAGGATGGAAGAGTTTGTATGAAATACAAAGGATTTTAGTGGAGAGGAATTGGGAGCATGGGTGGGTTTATATAGGAAAGGATAGTGAATTCTTTATTATTTAGGTTTGGGACACCACACATTAAACTAATCAAAACCAGAAACCGGCCCATAGTTATTTCCCATGATTTTTTCCAAAGGGGAGTGGAAAACAATATTTTATAATTAAATTGACCTAACATCTTAAAATACTATGTTTTTTTATGTGGAGGTGAGTCACACTCTCAAGAAAAACAATTTTAAAAAGAAAAATGTTTTATAAGCCTTGAAGGGTCCACTAAATCTTTGTAAAATAAACCAAATAAACCCAAAATTACATTATTTTAATGGTAAAACATATATTGACCGAAAATAATGTTTATAGTTTTTTATTACATCACTATTGGGTCATTATGATATCATAAAACACATTATATATTTAAACGGTATTTAATTTTTTCCCAAAAATATGACTATCTAAGAAAATTATGAAAAAATCACCATTGGATAATTTAGATGTCCTGATTCCAAAAATAATATTAATTTTATCTAAATAATGTTCTATATATGTTAATTTTTACTTTTAAAATAAAAACTAACATTTATCAAAATATCATGGGTTTTGAGAAAAAATGCTTTCAAACCTTAATAAATGTTTTAAATTAATTCATAAAATTATACGATCATTTATATTTAATAAAAAGTAATTTAATAATCACAATATTTTATTTAAATAATATTTAATTAAAAAATACATTAATTCATCAAAATATTTTTCTTAGTTGAATGTTAACAAAAAAAATACTATTTCCGCTTTAAAAACTATTTACAAAGTAAAAATAATAAAAAGAATGTATATTATCTATACAAGAATAATGTACATAATAGTGGTACTAGGGTATTATTACATAACCCCTTAAAACACTCTCATAAGACCTTAGGGTAAGGTGCATGATCGTGACAGAATCTTGGGGGGGGGGGGCTTGGATAACATCGCTCGAGTGGTAATCTCTATCAACTTCCGCTTCTCCCGTAGGTAGTTCCGCTCAAGATTAACGTATTGATGCACAACTTAGGCTTGATTAAGAGTAAATCCCAATGATTCCACCACCATTATTATCTCAGATAAATGGGATTTGTATGGGTAAAATCTACTAGATGAGGCCATGACTTCCTTTGTCCGAGTAAATTGGATTTGTTAAAGCTCTATATTTATACTAATCATGTGATCACTTTTCAACGACCATATTAGAAACAATCACAATTCTTAATGTAATTTTAAAATCCAAAACATAGAACCAAATAAGTGAATACGTTTTACATAACCATAATAATGCATTTAAATAGACCAAGAGAAATTTTCATTAAGGAATTTCTGGGTTGTTACATAAATGCATAAAATAGTAAAAAATTATAGAAATGATAATTCCTAATACAAAACCCAACATCCCATGGAATTTTGAGGCTCCAAAGGAATTAGATATTTCAGGACTCTTCTCGCTCAAAACTTTTATGTTTTAATAGTATAATATCCAATATAATAGACATCCCAAATAACAAAGGGTGATTTGGAACCTCTGAAATCATAAGGACCTTGGCTATGATGCCATATTTTCATGAACTAACCCAATATAACCTCTGAACTGAGCAGCTGGTACATATCATAACATACCTAAGGTGAATTCAAGATACCTTGGACTAAGGATGACTATATAGGGAATCAATTGATATCTTTAGGGATTAATTTACACAACAAATGAAATTAAATGGGCATAAAAATTATTTGAAAAATTTAGGGATGATCAGTCCATATATTAGATATCCATACAAAATCAAAAAAATGGAAACAAGATATATGAAAAACTAAAGAGGGAAAAACCGACCTGAAAAACCTATACAATTGAAAATAACTATATAATAATAGCAATACGAAAAGTGATATATAATAAAAAAGTCCATTATGGATGATAAAACTATAATACAATATAAAACTAAAAATAAATAACATCATCTCTATGTGAAATCTACAGCCATCATTGATCAATCCATAAAACCAACATCCTCCTAGCCCAAAGATGAACCTCAACCTGAAAAATACAACATCCCTATAGACATTGAGTGGAACAGGAAGGATGTGAGAATAAAATATCTTTGTAGGTAAGTATAATAAAATACATAAAATTCCTTTACCAATGCGGCAAAAAAATTAGTTTGAAAATATATGTAGAAAATTCGATATTTTTTTTTGAAGGAAACAACAATGAATTTTCCTAGAAACTGATATTTAAACTAAAAACATTTTAAAATAAGCATTTTGAAAACCTTATTAACTATCCCATAAAAAACATCAAAATACTCTTAAAAAAAATTAAACTCACTCTAAAACAATTCGAAGTGAATTAATAACAGAATCGTGATTTAAAAGAAAAACCAATGGTCATATTATATAATAAAAATAATGATATTAGGAATTAAGGAAAAAAACCATTATCTTTAAAATATTACGATATAAAAATTTTTGGGAAATTGAAAAATATATTATGAGTAGAATTTATACTTACTTCGTTCAGAATTATATGTAGGCCCAATGATGAATTATAATGTCTATGACCAACATTTTCCCCACAATTACCCTCTATAATGTCACTCACTTATAGAATTTCCATAAAATTATCAATTTAGTACATATATTTAGGTCTATAGAGTTTTAGTCTATCATCTATCACTATAATATCTAAGATACCATGATGATAAAAAGAGTAGGATATTAGGTATCGATCAAATTGAACATATCAGTAATAAATAAAGATAATCCAAACCCATTAATCAATCAATCTCCACAGACCCATCCATTTTAATCCACTCGTTAAATCAAAAAATAACCCCAAAACACAACCATAAAAAGGGGATTCCATGAAGGATCATGTTTATACGGAACACCATTTCAAGGAATCGACCAATAATTTTCATGTAAAATTTGTAATACTTTTTGTATTAAAACACTCTTATTTTAAATTATATTTTAGAATCCAAAGTAACTTTCCAAAAACATTACCAATGTAACAAATAATCCTTTAAAATATGTTTTTTGAAATACACATTTGAGACATATTTTTGGGGGAATTTGGAAATCTAGTTACAACAAAAGAACCCATGTTTAAAAGAAAGGCGCTCTATGAAATTTAATTATATATAAATGAACAAATTTATATGTACACATATGTGGAAATATATATATATGTGCATATCAATAAAAAATATATAAATATTTCAATGATTTAAAAAGTATAAGTTCATGGTGACCCTTGAAGTCAGACATCATGGTATATAAATTTCCAGGTACGACCATAGAAACCTCAGGAATTGATTCAACCTGTGAAAAATATAGTGAAACTTCAAATATCAATTTTTATAAAAATTTAATGGTCAATCATCATTAAAAACACTTGGAATTTTTTAGAAAGTCTATTTAGAACTTTTGATTAATACCCAATATACAAATAATTATTACATTAATAAATAAGTGTTTTAAACTAATTTATAAATTTAAAAATAAGTGGAATTTAATAAAAATGAATTTTGATGTCTTAATTAATCTAATGGTGTGATTTAGAAGGAAATTAAGGAAACACTTACATAAAACATTTGTGAATGCTATGAAATCCTTGAATATGGATGGAATAAGGACTAAGAAATCATATACACACCATGACATAAAATGAAATAGTAAATTAGGTATAAATCCATCCTTAGGGTTAAGAAGATGAATGATATAACCAACAATAATGAGTAAAATAAGGAGAAATAAATGGAGAAGTTAAAAGGATACCTCACCTTGATGAACCAAACTCAATACACACCATTTATTTTCCATGTAAGGGTGAATAATTGAGGTAGAGGTGTGTATTAGGGAATAAGGCTCAAATAGTTTAGGGGATAACTATTTTAGTATTTTATTTTAGAAGTGGAAAATTAGAAAATATATAATTTAAATCCACCTAGACTGTTCACATGGTCTGTCCATATAGTTTACAAAATTCTCCATAAACCATGTGCATCTCAGAGGAGTGCACTTCAAGACCACACAACAGGTGCACCTAGTTTGGAAAACCATGTTGAAACCACTTAAAATGAAATTTCAAGATTAAAGATTTAATTTTATTGTTTACTTAGGGTTAATACTAACAATGTTGGCTAACCATTCACCTTGTAATACATTTCAAAATTTTAAATTTTTAATGGAGACTTATCTTGGAACATGATAGGAAAAGTATTAATGCATGAAAAAGAATATTAAGGATATAAAAGGGAATGGGTTGTTAATTCTATCTAAAATAAAACTTTATACCCATGTAAAGTCATAAAATCCAAAACAGAGAATGCTGTTAATCTGAATAAATAAAAGCATGTAAACTGATATAAAATTATCTAAAAACCCCAAACACCGCTTAACTCTTTTCACGAAAAGTCACACCTAATAAATCAAAGGAGGAATTATAAATTTGATAACCAAAATGGGTCTACCCAGCATTTAAGTATTCTATTTCCATGGTGGATCCTCAAACCAAACACTCAAAAGGTCAACTACCAAACATATAAGAGGTTCTGAAAAAATAAACTGAAACGGATCACCCGATTCAGACTCAATCCATAATTTTCATAAGACAGTTCCATATATCCATAAGAATAATATAAAAAATCCTATAAAAATCAACATAAAAAACAATTATTATCAAAAAATTGTAAAATGATAAAAAACATAGTGGAATGACTCTTAAGGGGTACTTCAAAAATATCAATTGGAACTTGCATTGAAATTCAAGAGTTATTGTGGTATTCTGATTTTTTCAATTTATATCCCAACCCATAAAACATATGAATATATTGCAATAGAATTAATAAATGAAAGGCCTTGAAGAACCAGAGAAGGAGGGAATGGAATGCCCAAATTGGCCACACTAAAAAACAGACAAGAAAAACATTCCTTTCAAAAGAAGAAGAAACATAACAAGTTAAATCCTATAAATAGGGTTACTAGAATTTATAATTATCATTGGATGAAGAAATATCATTAATAAAAAATAAAATCGGGACAATAATCATGATGGGTCACCCTATGAAAACCAACATGGTCATTAAATCCCCAACCACTAGATCTCTAGACAAGGTGTGTTTGGATGAAAGGATATGGACAATGATATATGGGTGAAGGACCTATATATAGATATAATCATTTAAATAATTCATCAATACTATCTCGAGAGAGTTTGGAGTTAGTTAATATATGTGGTCAACATACAACATCACTTTATAATTAATTTAATGAATCCCTATAAGCTATAATATCCTATTGACTTTTAGTTTCTATAGACAAAAGAACAGAAAGAGAATGAACTTAGATAACTACCAGATCATTTTTCTTGTAAAATGGGTGGATCAAAAAATTTCTACCAATTTAGACACAATACCTCAAATGATATTGATACAACTCTCACCCCTAATGAATTTTAGAGTTTTCAAGGAGATGAAGATTTTATAAATTTCCTATAACCACTTGGAAACATTTTAAATACCTTGATCACCATAAAAAATAGGATATGGTCAAGAGGAGTCTAACTATTCCACTCTGATTAGAATATGGGTAGATTCTATAGCTAAATGAAATACATTGGAACTTTAGGAGCATATTTCTAATGTTCATTTTTGACATTTATATATGGAATACTCTAAATGTGATAAAAAATAAGGATGAATCAACTACCAAAAATATAAAATCGTTACACATCTAGAAATATAATTTAAACACAAAAAAACATTTTCATAAAATCAATTGACAACACCACTCTAGAATACATAACAAAAAACCAAATCAGTAGCTCTCTTTTGTAATATCCCTTCAAAATTTCCCACTTTAATTTAAAAGCCAAAAATTCCCTCTTAATTTTTTTTAAAAAAATTAACTGGTTCAATTAATGAAATAATTCACACACATTTAAATATCAAAGCCATTTTAAATTATTAAATTTAAATTAAAAACCTAAATTCCATTTCGAAACCTCCATCATAATTTTGAAGACCCTTTTCAAATCCAAAATTCTCACCCATCCTTCAAAAACCCAATTTCTACCACAAAATACCCTATATAAAATTTTCAAATTAGAAATCATTTATCCTTTAAAAAAAATTCATGACTACCAAAAACTTCTCAATAGTTTGGAATAATGATAATGAATTTTGGAGTGGGACATGTTGTTGTATATGACTTGGCCACATGATTTAGTAGACCACTTTCCAATCATGAAACTGCAACAAAAATTCCCACCAAACCCTGTTTCTGGACCTTAAATAGTTTTCTCTTCTATGTGACCTCATCGGTTGATGCTAATGTAACTCCCTTTATCATCCCTCAAAACATAAAAATCCATTACAAAATCCAATATAATAGAAAAAAAAAATCAAGAATAAAAACCTGATATCCTATAATAACATGAAGAATTGAATGAGTATGAGCTTGATAGAATCTACACATTCTAACCTATGATGTTCTGACAGTTCTATTTCCAATTTAAAAAACATAAAAAATAATAAAAGGTTCTATAAAACAAAGGACCTCTTAATAATATAGACACTGATACCATTTTTTCTGGAACCCACTAATGTTAACACTTGAATAGGGCACCCAATCTGACTCATGGGATACCTTTGAGGAATACCCAGTCTTCATGGGATGTTGGTGAGAATTAATGGAATCAATTGAAATTGTCAGTGATGATTTGTCCCAGCAAGAAAAATTAACTATTCTTAAAATTTATTTTCTAAATTACATTATTAACCCACAATATAAAGGAAATCCCTCAAATATTAGGCAAATATACATAGGATATAACGAAAAAACTTTCATTTACAACATGCATAACCCTAAAAAATTAAAATAACTATTCAACAGTATCACTACTGAGAAAATAACATAAATACATAAGGATGATGTGTATGAAAAAAAATTCAATATAAAATAAAACACTAAATACCAAACATCATATCCGTGTGACCTCCAAGTATACAATCTATCCATCTACAATGTTGATTTTCTCATAGAGCGTTGCCAAAGTTGAAACTAAAGCTGAAAATAGATCATGTCTACCAATGTTGAGTAGAAGAACTATGGTATGAAAATAATATATCTCAATTGATAATAATTATAGAATAGACACATTTCCTTTACCTAAGAATACCATAGACACTAGTTTGAATATACAACTTTAAAATGTTGTTCTTAATCTTTTGAAGGAAAAAAGAGAAATATTAAAATATTAATCTTTAATCTAATTTTTTATGAATAATTTAGGAACATTTATTAAACACCCCTTTCTAATAAACACCTTTGTAATCCACTATTAAAATAAATACCCAACTTACAATAAAATAGGATAAGGTAAAATAAAATTTGGAACATAATGTAAATTTAAAACCACTAGGTATATAAAATGAGAACTATAACATGATCAGACAATAAGAAAAAAAATCAATAACCATGTTACATTAATATGTATAAAATCATTGAAAATGTCTAATCATCACATGGGGATACTCTGCGTTTACTCGATTCAAAACAATATATAGGCCTATCGATGCATTCCAATGTATATTACCAACCAATTTCCCTCAATGTTCATCATTGGTGGAACTCGTACATGGAATTTCCTCAACATAGTCGATCTAGTCCATCTAATCAAGGATATGTGGCATCTATTTCTCATCCCCCACTAATAATCCTATGATCCACAATGAGAATAAAAATTTGTGATGAGGTTTCCATCATATCAAACATATCAATTAAGAATTTTCATAATCCAAATACACTGGTAAACCCATCTCCCTAAACCCATTAATGTGAAACCCATCATTAAAATCAACTATAACACCACAAAATAACTAGAAAATATATGTTTCCATGAAGGTTCATGTTTATATTAAAAACAATTTATATTTATAGATCAGGTCATAGAATTTAAAACTAATAATCATATCTATAAGAAAAAACTACTTTCAAATTTCAATTTAAAATCCAAAGTAATAATAAAACAAACTTCCTAATGTACCAAATTGTCCATTAAACAATGTTTTAGGTAATATACTTTTTAATTCTATTTTAGAATGCATTTTGGAAATCAAGGGCCAATTTGGGAGCCCATGTTTAAAAGAAAGGTATTCTATGAAATTTACACAAAAATCTATGTACACTTTTATACATAAACTTATGCACACATACTCACTCACACACACATATATGTATATCTCTAAATATCATTCCAATATATATAAAAATTCATATTAATTATAAGGAATCAAATTAATGTTTATAATTAAATTCACACATCATGGAATAATAATTTCCAAGGAATGCCATCAAAATCACAAAAATTGAATCAAACCAAATAAATCACAACTAAACTTTAAAGGTGAACTTGTAAAAATTATTAATTCACAATCATAATTTTAAACACTATAATTATTTTTAATAGTCCATTAAAATAGTTTTACAAACACAAATTCTATATACATTTTAATAAGAAATCATAAGGATTTGTTGGATTTGAAAAACTAATTTTTCATTAATCCTCGGTCTAAAAAATCATTATAAACAAAATTATAAATTTAATAATAATAGAAATTCGTTAAAAATGAATCTATGAAGATTCAATAATATCATGGGGTTCTTTAGAAATGAAATTTATGGAAACACATACTTTGAATATTTGTGAATGAAATAAAACCCTCAAATATAGAAGGATATATGCCTGATGAATCAACCACACATCCTAAAATAACTTTAAAAAGAAGTTATTTTGAAATCCATCCTTAGGGTTACACCAAATTGAAACATAACTAAGAAATATTATAAAAATAATAAGAAACAAAAGGAGTAGGGAAAATGAGACCTCACCCTGAAGAACATAACTCATATCACGAAGAAACTCCAAAGATTCATCATGTATGGTTGAGAAATAAATGTATAGCAGTATAAATGGTTCTAGGTCTCAAATTATAAAGGATATAACCCATCTGAGGTTCTATTTATAGGGTAAAAAATGTAAACTATAAAGTTTAAATCCACTAGGATAATTTTAATGGTTTGAAAACATAGTTTTCCAAACCATGCTTCAACCATGATACCCTGAAATGGGTGACCATAAAGACTCTATTTTTGGTACACATGGTTTAAAAGATCATTATGAAACCATAAAAATGGAATTTTCAAGGTTACATAGCTAATCCCATGGTTTCTGCATGGTTTGTTATTAACCGTAGGGGTTAACTATGTGATTTTTATTACATTCCAAAACCTTAACATTTTCCTAGAAACCCAGCCCAAAAATCATGCAGAAAATAATAAACTGATAAATAAAGTAAATAATAATTAAATCAAAGGTTGGGGTTTGAATGATATAGTAATAATAATATTTTTTTTCATATGTGTGAATATATTAAAAAAAATATTTATTGAATAGACTCAAAAAAATTGTAAAATATGAATGCCTAACTATATATTCCATCTTATATCAATTCCATTTGATTTGAGAATTGTTGGGCACAAAATTTCCTCTAAAAATAGTTCTCTCATGACTAGGATAACCTCTCTATAACACTATCACGAACTATAGATAATCCGCCTCACCCTACCAAGATCGAGAGAATAAGTGAAAAAATTCTTATAATTCTGGTATAATTATTGTTGTGATCGATGGAGAATGAAAAAAGTAACATAGAACATCTATGCCAAACTAGAATACCAATTGTGAAATTTCAATATTTATTGGTATTGTGAGGATACAACTCTAGGAATTCTATTTTAGATTCTTCACTACAATGGGGAGATGTCAAGAGTAGAAACATAATTGATTAAAAACTAGTAGAGTTATAAATATGTTGTAATTAATGTTTTAAATTAATTATAAATAATACACAAAAAGAACCTGTATATTAATAGTCCAGGACTTATACATCAAGTTAAATAGATTTTATCCAATTAAAAAAACTAATAACATTGTTGGTCATGGGATTGACCACTTTAGATATGATCCAAAAACATTAATATAATTAATATAAATATTTAAGTATATTGTGTTGTTCTAGATCTATTTAAAATAAATATAGGAATCAAAATTACTTACAAAAAAATTATTTGGTAGCATTAATGAATAGTATTTCTCAAACAATTTCATAATGGTATTATTTAAACCATACAAATAATTGTTATTTAAATAAAACTTGTTTGATTTAAGTTAATAGAATAAACTATCCAAAGCATTCATATAAATTTTTTCATTAGGATCACCAAGAAATACATAAATTTTAACATCAAGATTATAAATGTTAAGATTAATGTAAGCCAAAAAACCATTTAGAAGTCTAATATAATACTTTTTTTTACCAAAAAAGAGAAAATATCTTGGCAGTCAATCGCTTCTCTTTGAATGAATCCCTTGAAAATAACTATAGCCTTATATTTTATTGTATTTTATATAATATTATCTTCTCTCTTTTTTTAATATCCATTTTTATCAAATGAACTAAGTATCAAGTGGGTTTTGGACAACAAACATGGTGTGTTAATTCTAAAGGGAATTCATTACCTTATGCATGGAAGTGATCTAATATAGAATCCTGAATACCTGATTATCTAAATTAAATTAATTAAATAAAATATATCATTACAATACAATCAAAATACCTCTTAGATTTATAATTTTATATTAGTAGGATTAATTTTTATCTAACCAAACTCATGTGTTTTTAACTAGTGGGCAATTTATTTTTTTACACTATGAGTGAAAATGTTTAATCCATACAAAATCATCAATAACTCCTTAAAAATATCCACATAATAAAATATTCAAGATATTGTATATATTTATTATCTTAACAACCGGGGGATGAAATCATATGAAGGGGGTGATCTTTTATGCTC
The DNA here is from genome assembly GCA_963277665.1 of Viscum album. NCBI lineage: Eukaryota > Viridiplantae > Streptophyta > Magnoliopsida > Santalales > Viscaceae > Viscum > Viscum album. The sequence goes on from OY728146.1 coordinate 389,197,273, forward strand.
ATTAAGGTTAAATATTTGCATTAGCAGCCAAATATTATATGTGAGCATAATTTGAGCATATTGGTATAACCAGGCAATATAAAAAACCTATAGATAATAAAGAAAGGATCAAAGATCATTGAATAAGGTTATGCTTATCATAATACATTGATCAAAATAGTGTGGAAACATGATTCAATAAACATGAGCCATGCAAGAAAAATCATAGGAATTCGGATGGGAAATATAACATTCCCTTGAAACCTAGAATGATATAAAAATTTGGATGATACACAATCATAAGGAAATTATAACATTTTGAAAAACAAAATCCACATATCAGGTTGGGAACAAATAATCCCACACTTCATGTTGTTAATGAACAAAATTTGCATGCTTCTTGTTATGAAGATAAAAAATGAACATGTGTCATGTTGTGAATAAATAAAACATACACTCTTCATATCATGAAAACAAAAAAATTTTACACGTATTATGTGAAAAAATTACACACTTAATGCCCTTGTCTCAGGAGATATAATTCCTTGACCATTGCATTGGAGGGAGATATAGGACCACACCTGTAAATTATCCAAACATATCGTGGCACTTCATGAAAATTCATTATATACATAATAATTATCCCACTAAAAGAAAAACGGGTTTCCAAACATTTCTTGATGGTATAAAAAAATTGAAATCAAGAAAATAAATGGTAGATACTAGAACTTTAATCATTGAGAAAAAGTATTTCATAATAACATTTATTGGGTGGTTCTTAAAAAACATCGAATAAAATAATAATTTTGTAAGGATATGGCCTTGGTCAACATAAAACATCACCAAAAATAGCTCTCCCTAAGACCCCAAGTGCACCTCCCAAAATGGTAGAGGCTGTTGAAGAATGGTGAGAGTCTAAAAGATGTAGTGGGGAGAGTATACTCTCTTGTTAGAGTGCAATCTCAAATAAAAATAACAAAACTAATTCACATGGATGATCATCAGAGTACATATAATAAATAAATTTAAAGAAGATAATGTAATGATAAATGATATGTACCATACTATCATAAAAACTCACAAGCATGAAGAACATACAAAAGATAGTCACCCACTGGGAGAACCCCATATACAAATTATAAAACTGAAAATAAAATACAACATGCACTATTTCCAACACCAATACTAATCAAACACCCAATATATTTAATGATTGAGCTACTCCAGCATGATCTTGTGGCTCCACATGAGTGTATTTTGTTATTTGAGAAATAATAGGACTCATAACTATCCAATGTGAAACCTGTTATACGACATAAAAGCATAAATCAGGTTGTTATGAACAATAAGGTGCCCATATAAGGGGGTTGAAATAAATCTTAGTAGTTTTACCCAATCCTGAACCTATAAAATCCTATCATAAAAAGTGAATACATAAAATAAAGCACCTGGATTGCCCAAACACCTAAAAACATGCATGTTCATCGGTTCTACATAATAGATACAAGATTTATAAAAGACTTAGGAATGAAGGCTAGACCTTTGGGTGTAACGATAAGCATCCACATGAATGAAGCCCATTTTTCGGGCTATAAGACTCTGTAGGCCTGATCCGAACATTCAATAAAATATACCCTACACACATCATAGAACATTCATGCCCTAGAAGTCTTGCATAATGACTCTAGATCCATCATACAACCATCATATACACCACCCTATGGGATCCATCCGTATATAATTTATGGATGCACGAAAAATGGATCCAAACACAATGTCATGAGTGAAACAACATCCAGAAAAAAGATCTATCATAGTTGAATACTAAACTGGATGGGTGAACTAATTGAGATCATCTATTATCTCCCTAAGCCCATATAACAATAGCTAGCTACTGTTGGAGAAATACTGCTCAAAACTGAGGGCCAACACCTAATCCAAAATATCACAAGGGCCTCCTTCTCCAACAGTAATCCTGATAAAAAACCATCTCAAATGTCAAAACCAAAGTGAATACAAACATGGGGCAATCAAACATCAAATCCGCTATATAAATACAATAACTTGCAGTAGCAATCAACTTTTTGATAATAGGAACACGGCTTCACTAAGAACCGTGGATATCATCATCTAAATAAAACAAAAAACATGGGCGCTACATGACCCACCTTAAGGTCAAATAAAACATAGGGTTCCCAAAATACCCGAGGTCATAGCATAAATAGATGTCCAACTAGGAACTCCCATACTACAATGAAGTTATCAGACCACACACTTTTATAGATCCAAAGTGGCCCAAAGGTCATGATTAGATAAGAAATCGCCTACGAGGGGATCCTCTAGCTCATCCAATAAGTGGGTGCACTCATAGTGTGAAAAAATCCCAAACAAACCTTAGTGGACTCTAGATGATCCCAAATCAACAAAATATTTCAAATGGGGAATCCAAAAGCACAATAATTTCAACTGGGCATTTTACTATTGTCCTTGTGACCACCTCAAAAAAAGACTCTATATAAGGTCGTTTAGAACATGCCAAAACATTCCATATGAACATTTTAAATAGTTGACCACAATAAAAACTAATCACTGGATCAGAAATTGGCCCCCAAGGGAATTCAAAAGTGTTCCTTAGTACCATATGTAAAGATCAATGACACCCAACCATAACCTCCATCCCATGGAACCAACCCATGCCAAAGGCTCCAATAGCTTTGGAACATAAACCCAGGAGCTAAAGTTCAATGGCTCTAACATTGAGAAACCGAACCCAACACACATGGATAAGCCAAGATCTCCTCAAAGACAATAATCAATTCCACCTTCAAGGATACACTCAAAAGTAACTAAAAAAAAACTGGGTGATATCCGAAATCTATTCCAAATAAATATCTCACACGCCAGTAAGGCATTTCATCTCACAACCCATACCCACTAAAGGATTCCGAATCCTAACCATAAAAAATCCTCCCTCTGAACTCTCATATTAAAAAATAATATAGATGGACCTTAAAATCCTAAAAGATCCCTTTATCACATTAAATGGTGAAAAAAACTCATAACGGACTACTCAATAGTATAGTTCTGACATTGGGAGAAAAAACACCCCAAAACCCCCATGTTGTAAAAAGTACACAACATTTAATTCAGATTACATGACATGTACTCTCAATTCTTCACTTGGACATGTAATTCTACATGGTCGGAGAAGGCATGGGGTATTACGATTCACTACTACATGACCATGTACCCCTCACATGGGGTGTCTTCCCAAGTACCTTGCCAAATGGACATGTCCCACTGTAGGGTGTGTAGCTAGAGTTCACGACGTGTACTTCAGAAACTCTATCAGCCCATGTACTCTGCCACGTGGATAGGTATATGTCCAAGTACAAATACATGGATTGTACTAAAATTACATTAAATTTAATTCAAAAAATTTCATCTTACCCAATATAGAATAATACTAAGTATGTTTTTGTAAAACCACACTCTATATACATGGGTTTTCTAAAATTAGAAGTGTATAAAATGCCTCAAAAAAATCTATTTCATCACAAATTCCACATATCGACTGACTGGGGGTCCTAGAAAATCTATAAATTAGATTATAACATAAAAATAACTAGTCTATGGATATTTTCATCTCAAAATGTAAAATGATCCTTCCACTAGGTTGAAATCGCTTAATCTTTGGTATAATCCTCAATCTGCAGCTACCGTACGATGATCTAGAACTAATCATGCTCCATAGTAGTGCCCCCTCTCCTCCCTCTCCCTCTCTTCTCTCAGTATCCCTATCTTAGACACATGAAGGTAAGACTATGTTGGATTTCATGGGGAACCAAATTGTATAATGAGAAAATAAAAATGATAAAGGAATAATGATGAAAAGAAAAAGAAAAAAAAGAAAAAGAGAAAAAGAAATAGAAATGGGGCACATGCCCGATCTCGATGCCTGACATAAGGTTATATCATGCATAGGAAAGATCTCCCATTATAGAATCTGCCATGTTTATAGAATATCAATTTGACAATCTATTTAAAAGATGTGACTGAATGAACATACATAAACAAATTTGTATTTAAATAATTAAATTTTTAATATTCCAAAAATCCTTGATTTCCCCAAAAATATTATCCAAAGTATATCGCACTATTATGGCACCAATAGAGTTGTTAGAAAAATTTTATGAGATCAATTTATTGACTAATTTACAATTTTTCTTTGAATAATCATAGGAATAAATGGTACAATTTTACTGATATATTCATTACATGTGATGATATGGGTCATCAAACCCCCCACATATGATTCTCACACCTGAGATGCCATTATGGATATTCTATATCCATGATATCACCCATACAGTAGAGGAACCAAAAATATTTTGACCATCTAATGATCTGTATTATAGACTCCCCAACTCTATCCTAACATAAGAGATATTAAACCAATAATGATATGATCATTCCAACCATAGGAATATCATCATCATCTTCCCACTACCTAATAAAAACCCACCAAGGACATGGTACATGTATCATCGAACACAATAGATAGGCATGGACAAACCCCTCACACCCGAGCACTAACACGATAACCTACAACCAACATGCTAAAAAATGTGGAAAATATGGATGACGAATTCCTAAAAGCCTATGGTGCACTCCCCACTTTAAGAATCAACATAAACCTATCCAAAACAAGAACCAATACAAATGATTACCTACTACATGTCCCAAAAAACTAGGAAAATGTTCCTAAATCACTAGCCATTCTCTTAAGGCATGTTAGTTTGAACAAACCAGATGACCCTCAACACTCCCCTTATAAAATAAGGAATCTCCCTCTTTCCACAGTCAACCACATGATCACCATCCACTCAGACATCAATTCATAACTACTAGAATCATACCATGATCCCACCATACTTCCCATAGTGCCAAAACAATGTGCAGTTCCAAGAAACAAACCAAACTACCCTCTTAATACATCCCAGATACATAAAGAACTCCCAACCCTACACTTATCAAACACAAGGAAGCTTGACTCCTAACCAAATCTTGGTGGTATAATACCTCAAAAAATTCACCCAAGGAGAACAACCATGTACACCTCATTAATTAATGATAGCAGAAACACATTCCTAACCACACGACCAGATAGGGAACACATGATAAGAACAAATACATCATAAAGAACACAATCCTAGAATTTCATGTGAAGCACCAACATAGGGACACTCAATCCCAATCCAAAGATCGTTTGGGAATCATTTTACTCATAGATCAATCAACAGGGAAATTAAAACCCACTACCAAACCACTAGGGTTTCCATACAATCCTTGAGAAAGGGATTGAATCTATAACATTGAAAATTTTTTCAGCACATGAACCAAATTACCTAACACGAGGAGAATATTTTTTTACATATAGTTCTGTTGAGTAGAATGGGACTATATACTTGTATGAGAAAGCACTATATGGGAATTTTCCAGAACTTTAAAAAAACAAACTAAAATTTTCATTAAAAATAGTACAAATAAAAATATATTATGTGAATCCTATAAAACATAGAGGATACTTGAAAACTGGCCTCCTACCCCACAGTCCATTATCCAAAAACCCGAATAAACCATAATTCCAAAAAATCAAGTGCATCACACTATGTGAAATTTTTCAACTGTAAATATGAATATGAAAAACAACAATCTCGTTCCATGGAAACTTGGAATTAAGATCTGAAATATTGATCAGGAGACACCATTATGATTTCTATCAAAAGTCCTAAAACATTTCTAGAAAACCCATATTCTAACTCCCCAAATAATAAAACCAATTTGATTTTATACTATTTTTTTAAAAAAAAATCTCATGTTGAACTGAGACATCACCCAATATTTCTTTCCATAAGTCATCATGTCTGCCTCCACAAATTTTTAATGTTGCCGATCAGTGAAGAGGGTCTAAATAATGCCATGGGAAGACTATAACCTTTGCTCCGAGTGAAAAAATAGTAGAAATTAACCAAACTCATACATATGGATGAACATCAGAGTATTAAGAATAAATAAACTAAAATTTTGGAAGTCAATGAAAGATAAAATGTAGTAAATAATCATACATGCTCACAAGCAAGAAAAATATACAACAAATAGCACCCCATCAAAATAACCACATGAAAAAATAAATAAAGGAAAATGATATACAATAGCCTCTACCACCAATACCATTCCAAACCACATAATCATTCTCTATGAAACTTAAGCTTCTCTAGCATGATTTTGAGACACCGCAAAGAAGCTCCACTTAGTCAAGGAACACTAGGCCTCAGGCTTTTCTAACACACAACCTACGCTCCAACCTAAAAGTAAAATTTATATTTTCATGCACACTGAGGTTCTCGTACATGGGGTGAGAAATAAATATCAACAGCCCACCCCCAATGTTGAACCTATAAAATGATATCATAACAAGTGAATGAGAAAATGATATTAATATACTAACTGAAATATTACCACAACTAGAATAAAAGAAAAAATTATAAAATAAAGAGGGAAAACAAAAACACAAAAGAATCCAACTATGAGTTCTGGCCTAACACTAAAGGTAAATGTACCCTCACTCTGGCCCATTCTAGAGGATTTACAACATGTGGTTCACTAAACCACATGATAGCCATCACATCCAACAGATCTACCTATGATCTCCAGGAGGTCTAAATGAAGTAGTCATGAATGTAAGACCCTAGGGATTAACCATATGAATCCACATGAATAATTGACATCTACTAAGATATAAGACTGTGATGACCTAATTTGAACTGGAGATAGAATCTACCCTCCACATGTCAAAGATATGTCATGTACCTGAAGTATTGTAGAATGAATTAGGATCCACTATGGAACCATTAGATACACCTCCCTATGGGATCCATCCACATGGAACTGATTGTTGAACTACAAAAGGTATCTATAAACAAGGTCATGAGTATAACAACATCCAAGAAAAATAACTCTATCCAGGTAGAACAGTCACCTAGAGGACATCACTCAAACAAATCTTCTATTAGCTCTATAATATCTTCTAATAACAACCATCCAATAGATGAGATAACTAGATCAAAATTCAAGGCTAATTCCCTATCCCAAATATCCCAAGGGTCTCCTCCTCCAAACATAGTCCATAGAGGAATCTTTCGAAAACATGATTACCAAATGAAAACAGAACTTGAGACTATCCTACCTCGAACCCAATATCCAAACAACATATGTAGTAGAACCAATCAACTTTATACTAAAAATAACACATCCTATATCAGTACCCTTGGTCTCATAATCCATGTAAATATCCAACAATGGATTTCCATGACATACCTTATTGTCGAAACAAATTCTGTGCTCCCACAGTCTCTGAGTTTACAACATAAAGGGACGTCCAAATGGTCCTCAATGAACTCCAGTTGATCCTAGATCAACAAAATTCCCAAAAAGTGACATACATAAAAACAATAATTCCAATATTAAATTTTAATATGGTCCTCATTATGTGATAAAAATAGTATACTACACAAGGGCTCATCAACACAAGCCAAAACATTCTACACAACTATTCTCAATAGCTGACCATGTAAACTATTAATTACTTTATTTGAAACCAGACCACTAGGGAATTATCAAGAGTCACCACGAATCATATCAAAAGCTAAAAAAACCCAAACATAACCCCCATTCCAATCTTCAAACCCATACCAAAGGTTCTAATAGACTTTTCCTCAAACCTATGAGATAAACCTCAACTAATCTAATATCAAGAAACCAGTCCTAACACATACTAAAAAATAAAGATCTTACAAAAGATACTACTTAATAAAGAAATATGTGATCTATAAAAAAGAACCTAGAAAAGAACTAGACATCATCCACAATCCTTGTCAGCTAATAATCTCATACTTTCTCATGGGCCTCAAAACGGACTTCCCAAAGCATTGGAGGATTGTGAATCCAAAGTTTGAATGAATCCTCATGATGAACTATCATATATCGAAACACTATCTTAACACCCTCCAAATATTTAAATGATCACACCATCATGATATATGATAAAAAAATTTCAAAATGTACTACTCACCTATCTAATTTAGACTTCAAGGAACAAAACTCACCCCCATCTAGAAAAAGTATACATTGGTTACATTATTGTACATTATGTTTACTCTCAATTTTTCATCGGGCGATGTACATATATATGGATGAAGTAGACAAATGGTCTTTTTTTACTACTACATGGACAAGTAATACATGTGGTACTACGATGTACTACTACACAACTATATACCCATTATATGGGTTGTCTACCCAAGCACATGGACACATGTCCATGTCCCACTACATGGCATGTACCTAGAGTATGTGGCTTCTACTTCACCAAACTTTTTCTTCCTATGTACTCTACCACATATACTGATAAATGTAAAAATTATACTACATTCAATTTACTTCTATGAATTTCAAATTCACTAAATAGGAAGAACATACAATGTGTATTCATAAAACCACATTCTTTGTACATGGGTTTCCCTGAACTAGAAGCCCCAAAAATTCACTTAAACAATAAATTTCTATAAAAAAGACACCTATCGACCCATTAGGGGTCCCCAAAAACCCATAAATGAGATAAAAATTTAAAAATAACTATGCTCTGGGAATCTGCGACATAAAATGTAAAATAGTCATACCCCTTGGAAGAAACCCAGAATCTTCTGTCTAATCCGTAATCCGTAGTTGTCGTATGACGATTTGAAGCCACTAAATCTCTTTAACGGTACCCCATACTCTATCTATTTCTATATTAGACACTTATCAAACTATTAGCCTTATTAAGGGAAGAAAAAGTGGGTGTGTTTGGGAAACCAAACTTGAAATGTGGGAAATTAAATGGAAAATGACAAAGGATAAAAAGAAAAAGGAAAAAAAGAAAAGCAATCCGGGATTGATCCCATTGTCCAATGAATGGTTATGACACACCTAAGGAAACCCCCAATTTTATAATCTAAATAAGAGACATAATTTCATAATAAAAATAATTTTAAAGGATACGATAGAAAAAACACACAAAAATAAGTTAATATTTATCTAATTAAATATTAAATATTCAACAAAAATATGAACTGCTCGAATTTCCACCAACCTCTAATACTTGGGTAAGCACCTTTTTTTGGTACTAACAGAGTGGTCATAAAAATTATATAAGATCATATTATAGGAAAATTTATCATTTTACCTTGAATAATATGAGGATAATCATGTTAAAATTTCACCTGATTTTTACAACACAAGACCATACAGGTCATCATAACCTTTAAAAATAAGTACGAAAATTGAAGAAAAAAAACTGAAGAAGTTTTAATAATTTTTTTTTCATTATCATAAAGGATAAATTTACAGGTGACATTCAAAATCCATTTTTGAAAATGTGATGAGAGAAAATTTGAAATGACATTTCATTTAAATTTAATCTGAAAACATTGATCCTTGAAAATGACATCAATATTTCAAAAAGGTAATGTCAAATTATTATGAAAATATATACCTTTAGAAAAAGAATATTTAAAATTGGATCATTGAAAAATTCATATAGGTTTAAAAAATATGATGTGAAAACTTTGGAAATTATATACATGAAAAATGAAACTTCAATAATAGATCCTTCAAATAACCTAAAAATTATCAAAAAGAAATGTGTAGTGGATGATAAAAAATTTTATTTTGAGAGGATAAAAACATTATGAATATTTTAAAATGACTTCATTAAAAACCCACATAATATAATATTTATTAAAATATATATTTTAGAAGATGAGAAAAGAGATATGAAGGAAACATGAGTAAACACATATTTAGGTATTAGAATAAGAATAAAAATAAATTTTTGTGATTAATATACTTGTATATTGACTAAAAACCATATTTTAATGAAATGATATTTTCTAGAAAATATTTATCTTTTATGAGAAATAATCTCCTAAATAAAATATATTTTATTGAAAAAAATCATTTTCACTAGAAATAAAAGAGGAAATATCTTTTGAAATTTGGAATATAAGGATTTATCAAACATATAAGGATACGACTCATGGAATAACATTTTAACTAAAATATTGGAAATTTGAGTTAATAAAATCCAATATAGATTTTATAATTCCTCAAGAAAGATATATTTAGAAAGGGGTTACATGGTAAAAAATTAAATATTAAGGAAAAATAGTTTTTTCCACAGAATACAATAAAATGGTATAATGTAACCAAATTATATATAATAAGTTCAAGAAAAATAAAAACTAAATGAACAAGAAGTGAGTTTCCAAATTCTCTTAAAATAATTCTAACATAATAATTAGAGGGATACCATGAAATTAAAATTAAATTATCATAAAATTATAGATATTAATTTTATTTGAATTAAATAGTTCTATGAATTCACAATATAAATATAATTATGGGGGACAATATCAAACATGCCTCATCAATTTGAAAATGTGACAGAGAAACCCTTACCTTGAATTCCTTCTTAGCTGATCACACTCTAATCTCATGTTTAAAAAAAATAACCATATTTCTCTCCTATTTTAGAGAATTATTATTTTATTAAAGAATTTGTAAAACTTAATTACAACTATTCCACCCATGTGTGTCAGTTAGTTATTATCTATTTTCAATATTGTGTGTGAGTAATCATGATACTTTTGAACTAGTTTCAAAATATTTCTATTTTTATTAATTGTTATACCAAATGTTATCTTTACTCACTAATATAAAGTAAAAAAACTGATTTATTATTATATTTAATAAATTAATTATTTCATTCTATTCGGGTTTTGGTTTTAATAATTAATGATGAATTTAGTGATGAACTTATTTGGATGATTCTTATTGAAGGACGAGTATTTTATTAAATAATTAGTTAAACTTATATATTTCTATTCTAAAAAAACCATTATGTACTTATTTATATCATATATTACTAGAAATTAATTTCCCATATTCATCCATGTGATAAATTTATAGCATTTTAATGTTGGTGTTTAGAGAAACCCAAAAAAAGTATTTAATAATTAGTGGATGTTTATGAAGTGATTTAATTGTAATATCATTGTAAAAAAAGATTAATGACTTTAAATAGTGTTTATTACCATCATATATTAGAATTAAGAAGGATAAAATGAATATTATAAGTTATAGGATGTTACTTTAGGATACATATAAAATTATTTTGTTCTCTTAGAACTCTTTTTGGATGATTGGATTTAAAGTAACTATTTATTGAACATATTTTAAATAGGTTTTCCAATTTAATATTCATAAAAACATTTATATTTACATAAAAATTATATTTATCCATTAAATTAATTCCCATGAACATCCATTAAAGGTGGTAGGGAAAATAAAATTAGAAATCAATCATTCCACATAGGTTGTAGTTCACATGTATGTGTTGAAGATGATTTCATTTTCCATAGAATGGAGAAAATGAGTAATATAGTTAAAATATTTTATAAATATTACACTTATATATTAAATTTCCTATTTATACCATACTAAAAATTTTCTAAGGAAAAAAACAGGTCATATTATGGAGGCGGTAGTCGGCACAACATTCATTAAAAAGTTTCATTTATCTTAATAGAAAATGGATAACGGTGTGTAATGATATTATCATAATTATAATAAAATAAAAATATAAAAATTAAACTTATTTTATCATTTTAATATAGTTTATTGGAAATATATTTGGAAGGAGTTCACCTAAATATAGAAACGAGAAAGAAGAGGTTATAAATTTATACCTCACGAAGTGAATTATCTTCTATGTGAAGGAGGTTATGTCTTTTAGGGATGGTATTTTGTAGAGAACAGAACTGATTTAAGGTAAATAAGAAATTATTATATGAGTTTTTGAAATATTTTTGGCTGATGTATGTTGTCTATGGTATGTGTTCATTGAAGAGAGGTGTTCCCCTTTTGTAAGATAAAAGACATGGATTTTTTTTTGAATACAAAAAAGTTTCAATAAAAGGAATTAAGTATAAAAAACATGAAAAATATTTATATATAAAAAATAGAATAAGTGATAAGGTCAATAATTACCACAAACACACATTAGGACACATTTTTTAAACATTATTGAGGTCTTTTACACTTATATTTTTTACCGTTCCCATTTAAGATTTTTTTGTGTTAACTATTTTTTACCAAAGGTAATTTATCCTCTACGACTAAAAATAAAATGGAAACTTTTATAAAATTTAGACATTTTGATTCCAAATTTTAATCCAATTTTTAATATTAAATTTATAACAATTTTAAAAAATATTTTTAAAATAATAAATAAATAATGTATTAAAAACAATTTTTTGGAGAAAAATATAACTTAAGGTCTCAAATGAAAATTTTGGTTTATAAATTAAAACCATTTTTTTGAAATTATAAATTAAATTATAAAATACAGATTTTTTATAAAAAAATGTATCATGAATTTCCAATTTATACTTATGTACTAATAATTTCATCAAATTCATGTTATTTGTAAAAATGGTATTTTTTATTATTCACCTGAAAATAAATCTTTTTAGAATATTCCAAAATATTTATAATATCTTAATATTTTTTAATAGATATATAAATAAAGTTTATTTTTCTAGTTTTAACATCAAAAAATATATAATTTTTTTTATGAAATTATTCATTACTATGGAAAACCATTTTTAGAGTAAACTAACATTTTAAAACACTAGTGATTCTTATTATTAATTATTATAAAAAAATAATTTTTTTTAAAACAAATAGATTCATGAATTGGTCACCCAATTCATGCCCCGATGAAATTTATTAAATCTAAAGGGTTACAATACAAGCTCGAGGTGCAAACAGTTAACACCAACCAAAAAATTAAGAGAGGAATATGAGATATATCAAGGAAAATAATTCACCTCATGGTAACAGAAAGAGAACTAGTGAAATCCCTCGGTCCTTAAGCCGAATCATCAGGAGTTAATGTCCGCATGACTTTGTCCTTGCCCAGAAACATCAGCAGGAGGACATCCGATGTCAACTTCAAGGATTTTGAGGCTCTCCCCCAATGCTGCTCTACTTTCATAGATTTCTGTTTGCATATTTCCAGTAGCCCGTGCATCTATATTTGTGTTTAAACAGTCCAATGTATCTCCAAAGATGGATCTTGCAATATGGAGTTCATCCAAAATTCAGATTTTTCCTATTGGAAAAAAAGGAACAGTCTGATCCATCTTCCCCTATAGGCAACATAAACAGAAAATAACGCAGCAAATCCACAAAGAGAGTAAACAGAAGTCGGGATCCTCCAGTAAGCAGTCTAGGCCAGATCAAAGACTACAAAAAAAGAGCAAGAAATGTGCCATTTTTCCATATCTTCCTTTCCATAGCTAATTTTTAACAAGCATACCACATAGAAACACTTAAAAGGAACTATAAAGCATCCAAAATGTCATGCTGTAGAAGATCAAAAGAAAGAAGACCAAGAATCATCTCTAGAACCACTATAAGATGAAAAGATGCAGGCTAGAAAGATGAATCAGAACCAGAAATCCAATCAGCATCCAAATATAATCACTATACATCATCCATAAGCACATGTGTTGTTCATTTTAGAAAGAGGGAAACTCAGTTCCATATCCCTCCAAACAACATATCTATTGCATAGCTCTCAGGAGCAGTGGAATAGACTTCAAAAAAATGGGGGAAAAAATCCTCAATAAACATTGTATCAGGATACAAACAGGCTCTCTTTTGTTCCAAAGAGAATCTCAGACATCAATCAAAGAAGAAAAACCAACAAACAGTGCATCCCCGTTGCATTCCATATCAGAAAATCCAGATTCACATTAGGTATCATGACAGCAAAGGATTTAAGAAATAAAAGAGAATGCTTTAGAGAAATATCTAAAACAGATCCATCAAGATAGTAGGAAATTTCAAATCCAGTCTTCATAGAGAAAAAAATCATCCAGTAGAAATGCAAGAACAAAGGTGGATCAAAGTTGGAAGTTAGACTTCCAAAACATGATCAATTTAAGAAATCTTTCTGGATTCTTTCATTGAAGATTTCCTACTCTGCAGACAAATAGTCTCTCTTAGTGATCTCTCCCCTCCTAAATTAATTGTATAGGGTTTCATCACTGAGTCCTGCCGAAGAATCAGGAGCTTCACAAGCTAGCATATTATGTTTATCAACCCTTTCAGCTTGTTGCTACTTCTGTACATGTTGATTTGCAATAGGGGAAGACACATTATTTCTAGCAATGTCCAAGGAACGAGTGACAATAGTCCTCTCCACATGTGAAAAATCCCTGCGTTTTCTAGTTTTTTTAGATTGGGTGTAATAAACCCATCTGCATCCACTATTGGTTTCTTACCTTTCCTGGCCATGTCCCTTAGGTATTTCTCCTCAATATTAGTAGATTTATCTTCCTCATCACTTTGTGAGAGACTATCTTCAGATGCATCACACCTCTCCTTTTTCCTTATCTTCCCGAGTTCCTTCTTTTGTTTTCGCTATCGACCTATCTTCAAGTAAGGGTGAGGGACAATGATGGACATTTGCATTCACCACAGTGGGTGAAATCTCCTTCTCACCCTTATCTAGAGAAGAGTTTACATTAGAATTCATGGGGACATCCTTGGAAATAGGAGTCACAATATCATCAGTAGGGAATGATTTAGGAGGATCCAAGGTAATTTTAGAATTAGATTTTTCCACCCAAACTGCTTTGCTACGGGGTTGAGGTGGTTCAAATTCTTTTGACTCACAATCCTCCAGAGTATGACCCACTTTTTAGCAGCAATTACAATAAGGTGGAACATTTTCAAATATCACATCTTGAGGATAACCTTTATCACCATTCTGGATCCAAAATCTTGAAGGCAATGCTTGTGATATATCAATCTCGGTGCAGATCCTAGCAACTGAGGGACGAGATAAGTTCAAGGTAGTAGAATCTAATCTAATCGGAGTTCCAAATAGACTTGCAATGGAAGTTAGAGCACGCTGCTTAAAGAGATGTAGAGGCAAACCTGGGAAACCGATCCAAATTGATACAATAGGGGGCTCAGAACCTATTTCAAAATTTGGAGACCACTTGAAGACCTTCATAGAGGCCCCCCCCCAAAAGACCATGAACCACGAATCCAAAATCGGTAATAGTCATTTTCCAAGGAGAACCGAAACACAACATTCAGAGAGTTCACAAGTCCAATATGAAAGTTTGTAAAACCTATGTTCTCAAGAGTTTTGCGTAAGAAGAATAGAGAAGGGTGATTTTTGATAAAACGTCCTACAAGAACAAATCGTAAGTCTGAAGCAAGATCGTGTACCTCATCCTTGGAGAACTCAATCGCCGATAGACCTCTATGTTTATAGGTTTTTGGAGCAATAATGCCGGAGGCCTTCGATTCTGTGCGTGGGATTCTACCTGAGACCACATCTGCGAATGATCTCTCATCTTGGAACCCTTGATCAGCAAGGTTAGGGTTAACATGCCTATCATCTGAGAGTGTCGCCTTCATCCCGTCAAAACCACCATATTATAAAACGATAATAATACAAGAGTTATTCAGTGAATATCATATTTTATTGACATAAAAATTTATCAATAATTACCCTATTTTACTTTAATAAAAATTATTATTTATAGAAAGATATACTTTTAAACACAATAATGAATTAATTAAATTTTTATTAAATAATGTTTATATATAAATATATATTAATGTATTTTGTAATTCAGTTACTAATTTTTTTCACTAATAAATAAATTTTATTTTTTTAGTTACCTAAACATATCATGAATTCAATTTTTTCGGGGGTTAATTGTGGTGATATCTATCCAAAATATTTGACTTAATTAGGGGAAAACTTATATTAAAATCTCACATCATTAGATTCCCCCTTTAAATAAATTTAATCCTTATAATTCTAACTATTCCTAACTAATTGAAGTAGGCGAGGGTATTCTCGTTATATTTCTCATTTGGGATGTAAATTCTAAATTAAAATCTACCCTTCTTACTTCGGCTATACAAATTTACTTGTATTTCCACAAACAACATTAATCCTTCACACAATCATATAACCGAATATGTTTATAACCTAATCATATATTCTTAAACAAAAACCTCTCTTAAACCATTTTAATAACCAAGACATTAATCCTCAATGATAAAATAAATTCCTTTAAAAATTATTTCTATTTAAACCTAAAATTTATTAATAACTTGTTAATAGTTTCACCAAAAAGTTTATATATTTATATATCATGATTACAAAAATGAGATAGACATCCCCAAAAATATCATGGATCAATTTTTAATTAAATCATTAATCAATTACGAGGTTATCAATACTATATGACTAACATATCTCAAAATCAGTCAACACTTTATTACCTCAACATGAGGAATAAATTAATCCTAATATTTTTCCACACCTTAATGTTGTTCTCGCCAATATTTTTCCCCAAAATATAAGTTTGTCATCAAATAAATCTTCAAGTATGTTGATATGAGTTAAAATACATTAATAACTACTAAAGAACAATCCTTATATATATCACATAATCCTTATATATTTTAGAATATAAAAAAACATTATTAATAAATAATTTTTTTAATGAATATTGTTTAGTGTGTGAAGAATTAGTTTTTATTAATATATCATCCACACCACCTTAGGTAAGATTATGATACTCAAATTTTTTACCATGAAAAGATATTTTAATATTCTCAACCATTTATGATACATTATTTGGTTAAAAGGCATAGTGATTTCTAGATACATAACTTTATTAGTTTCAATTTAATTATCATATTTCAACAAAACACTATAACAAAAAATTATTATCAATAAAATCAAATCAAATGATCATTAACAAACTCAATAGTAATATGTATTTTATAAGTACACCATCATTTAATCTATTTATATATTAAATAACATCTTATTTTATTTATGTTAGATTATCATGTACTTATTAACCAAATTGTTTAATGGAATTTGAAAAATAATTCTATATAATGGTTGATAAAGAGATTGTGATTGACCAAGGAATATGAACCAAGAATTTGAAACTAGGTGTGTAGTTTAGCCTCTCTGACACACACTTGGTGAAGATTGATTTATTACCCAAAATTCCATTTTAAGGGTAGTTACTCTTAGTTACATTTGTTCTTGATCCTTCACCACATTTTATTATGCAGAAATGGATGTTATTTCTAAAAATGTGTCATAATGGCTTCATTAACAAAATATTAATATGTTATCCTTTACTTGTACATAACCCTTATACTTATCCATAGAGTTTTAATAAAGTAATTTTATCTTAATCCACAAAATATAAAACCATATAACCTAAAAGTTATTATATACCTTTTAAATTAGTATCAACCATAAATTACCAACCTATGATGAAGTTTATAACTCCCAATTTACCCTCAATTGATATCATCATGTTATCTAATGTTATCTAAAGTCTACTCTGATACCATCTATAGAGGACTACATAATTGACCATCATACTTTTATGTCTTAATGAGATTATTTAATTATAATACATTACAATGATGTTTTAGGTTTATACTTTTATAGAATTAGAGCCATAAATAAACTGTAAAAATTAATTCCCTTCTAAATAATATCAATTTTATTTTATTACATTTTGAGCATGACTACATAATTTATATCATGTATTCGAAATTTCCAACAAATGTGATGAATGAGAGTATAATCATAGGAATATGGATTAGAAATGTTGTAATTACATTAAACCTAGAATAAAATGGAATCTAAGAAAATCATAAGCATGGAGAAATTATTACATTGTGAAAAATAGAATATCCATGTTTTATACAGTGTAAAAAATCACCACACTATATGACTTAAAAATAAAATTCCCATTCTTCATGTTGTGAATAATTGAAATTTCATCAAATCATATTGTGAACATAAAAATGATCACACTTCATTCTGTGACAAAATAATGCTCATGATTTATTGTAACTTCTCGGCTCATGATCCACTTGACTAGTGCTCGAAGATGGTTCACCACAAGACCTAAGGCATGCCTTATCATATGGCAGATGGTGCTGACTATTAGCCGGGGTCTATGGTGGTACAATGAGGAGACAGTACACCTATAGTATAGTGAACCAAAAAAATATAAATAAACAATCACCATCCACATTAGATTATTGAGAAAAAAATAAATAGGTATAAATATCTCAAAAAATAATTAGAAATATATGTAGATAAATATTACATGACTGCTTTTCAAATAAAATGATTTGAAGCCTAAAAAACCATGACACACATACAAATGAACATAGACTAGGCCCCTTAGATGACATGATGGAATAAAATAAAATCCATGAAAAAGAGATTTACTATATATACTAGCTGAAACTCATCGAGTCTCTTGATACAATCTTAGATATTTATACCAATTAAGAAAAAATCAACTTGAGATTTTTTTCCCAAAAACTACATGTGTAATAAAGATGTTACGAATTGATGGGTATGTATGTGCAGAATCATCCTGATAAGGGTGGATTTATGACTCAGCAGGCCATCAAAAATGGCGTCTAATGCTGATACTGGTTAGATAAATAGTTTATATAGATAAGCTTTCTTATAAATAAAAAGTACAAATAAGGAGATACATTCTACAAATAAAGGGGATTTTCATTTATCATTTTACTCATGAAATAAAATAATTCCAATGAATATATCTTTTTTTTATTTTATTAGTTTGCATAATATTATTCCATCATCTCAACCATTCATCAATATTAATCAAGTCTGAAACCAAGACCATCACCCAAACCATGTACAAAGCTATCAGAAATGATATAGAGTGTTATATGAAATATCATAAACTCTGGATTAGGATCACCATGTCATTAATTTTAAACCAAGTATTAGGATCTAAATGCATGAAATCCTAGACAAGGGATGACGATCTACAGATCCGATAACCTAAATTAGGTATGATGATTTCCATGTACAACATCCTAAATGATGGATAAGGATCTCTATGTGTAACATCCCGAACCATTACATAATTTATAAAAATACCATGGCTAAACCTCTTATCCACTCAATAAAAATGAAAAAGGTACTCAACAAAACTTTTTTAAACCATTATCATCTACCAAGGACCTACTGATCTGTAACACCAAAACATGGCTCAAAATGATGAACATATTTACCATATTAATAAACTTCTTCAAACACTCGTTTGAGTGGGATAGACATCACACAACCATTTTAAAATATTTCAAATCCACCAATAGAACACAAGTATTCCTATTTAACACCCAAGTAAAGGGCAAAACATTAATTTCCATCAAAACCTTTAAAGTATCCATTAAAGAATTATAATCAAATGGGAAACTACACACACTCATTTCACATCAAAATTGATATTCATTTAAAACCCACCTTGTAAATTAGTTATAGTTCAAAACCCAACTTTAAAACCATATCCACTTCAAGAAAACATTTTTACTCATTAAAATCTAAAATATGATCGATATAAAACACATATAGTTACACCCATTTTTAAATCCTCGTAGGAATTTAACAAAATATTAACACTTGAAAAGAACCCATTTTATCATCTTTTAAGTCATAAGTAATTTATTTCACATTTATACCAACTCTCCTTTTATAAATGGTATTGATCTAACCAACAATCCGAACTGGTTTAAGCCCATAATCCACATACGCAACAATTCAAAACCATATCTACCAATTTTAAGAGTCTGAACACCCCAAGGGAAATATTAGGTTTGATCTCACAATCTCTAATGGATCTGAAAAGATATGTGGAAATTCAAAGACATCAATCTAATATTTAAGCTAATTTTTTAATCCATATAATAAACACATAACACAATTGAACTAATTCACATACTACATAAATTAAAAAGACTAGGTGTAATGTTCTTAGGCCAACTACCTCATCAATGAAGCTTTCCAAAAATTTCCAAATGAGCTTTCTCGACCACCCGAGCTCAAAAATAACACCAAGAATTGAAAATTATTTAATTAATAAAAATTATAAATAATTAATTAATTAAACCTAAATATATCATAGTAAGAAAAAACACACCGAGTACTCTCCCCTTATCAAAACATCATGAAACTGACACAGGTTGTCTATAAAAGACTCCTAACACAAGTCTAAGGCACATTCCTAAGAAGAAATACCATCATAATATTTAATATATTTAATTGTTTTAGGGGAAACCAAATAAAATTCATGATGAATTCATACCTTAATGAAAGCCCAGGAAAAAATGTGTTGATGTTGTATTAACATCTTCCCTATAAAGGTTGCCCAAAATCCACCTAAGAAATAGATGATTCAACCATGCTACAGTGGAATCATAAACCAAACATAAATCGAGGAACTCTAAAATTAGAGGGGAGGAAGAATGAAGAGATAAATGGATGTCAAAGGGTAATTCTAACATATTAAGGTGAAAATATTTCTATTAACAAAGTTCTATATCAAGGGTTGGAGAATTAAAAATTGTTTAAGATCACCCCTGCTTTGAATGTGCCTAAAGGATCAAGGTTAGGGAAGAGTGGGAAAAAATATGAGGGTTTAAATTGGTTGTTTTTCCCATTTTAATTAAATTATGGGAAACTATATTGGTTTTCCAAATATTTTTCCAAATTATACATCAACCATGCACCCTTAAATGGGCATTAAAAATTTTGAAACATGGTTAGACAAGCCATGTGGAAATTGTGGTGTTTTCACTCCATACCCTTTATAACAAGGCACATGGTTTGTTTAAAACCGTGCGCCTTTACTCAGGCTCTCCACCACATCACCCAATTTATTTTTTAGATCAAAATATTTACCCAAATTATTCTATAAATATATAAATTAACCATTACCAGTTCAAAATGAACTGAAAATACCATATGCATCTTCGTGTTACATGATTTCTCCTAAAATATTCACAAAAAACCTTGCACCCAACTAGAAAAACTCAAAAACTGCTAAACCTAAACCCAACTATTCGAAGGATCACCTAAACTCTCCAACTACAATATGAGCCTCATTCATATTTTAAAATCTTTACATTGATGCATTACCACATTTAGAGTTCTATTTTGAGTCTTGTTTCAAACTTTAACCCATCTAGTAAATGATAATGAAAATTCATTATGGAAAATTCAAATTATACATACATAGGATCTTACAAATTCCCCACCATAATAATTATCATACTCAAGATTTCTTATTGGTAATCCATACACACAACCCAACCTACACCGATTATTATTTATACCGAACGACATCATTCAAATTCATAATTATTGGTACACAACCAAGGGATGACCGTCAAATAAAGGTACTAAACTGAAAAAAACTCAATCCAATTACCATTTTCAAAACCAATACACTGGGATGAATTTTACCCTATGCCATATAACCAAAAAATTGATTTCATCATTTCCCGATCACTTTCCAAAGCCATGGTGCTCCCAAACATAATATTCATCTTACAATACCTAACTTTCATTTCATGTGACCTCCTCCACAGAAAATACCTATATGACCTCATGATCACGCACCCACAATATGTCTAACATGGTTTGAAACATACTGATCCCAACACCCATGACAATGAAAATCAAATTTGGAATTCATCCTTATCGTCAAAAATTAACTCGGGTGAACGAATACCCAAAATCCGTGCCCAAATTAATAATAAACCTTCCTTTCCTCAAATTTTGGGTTTCTTTCTAAAACACATCCTTTATTTCAAATATGAACTTCCAGATGTGGTTTAAAATTTACCAAATTTGTTTCATATACTAACCCACGTTGGGTTATCATTGGCTAACTCATCTTTAAAATTCTTGACTCAAATTTGAAACACATTACTAACTCACATTTCTTTCATGCCTAGATGAAATTCCATGACCAACCGAACACAACCCCTATATTCCATACCTTTATCCAAGTTATAATCTATAGTCAGATCCTCAATCGACCCAAGAACATATTTATTCCCTACAACACCACCAATGCCCCTCTCACAGAAGCACAATTAAATTATTTTTTAATGATATTGGGTTCATATATAATGCTCATTTAAATCATCCAATACAAACGATTTCATATTATCATTACGTAGGGAATTTATGGATGAACCTAATTAGTTCTTCACTAGAATCACAGTTCCATAATGACTAATCCATGAGTATTTTTATAGAACTTCAACCCTTCTTTCATGATGGTCTCACCTCTATGACCAACACGTCACTTCCCACACATGTTTATCTTGGCGACACCCCACTCAAGAAACCCCAACTACCATGACACATATTACATTCAATCCAATCCAAAGAATTGAACATGACAATATCACTCCCTCCAGAGAAATTAATGATACATCGGAAATAAATAGTTCCTAGTTTCTGAGAATTGTACTCACAATATTCTCTGACATCTGGTGCATCACAAGGACAATATTCATAGATGAATAATGATGCACTTGTCACTATATAGATTCACTAAAAAATATCTCAATGTAAAATATCTATGGATCCACCTCATTGATATGAAAACTATATTCAGATAGCTTTGTTTATGAATAATACTATCTCAACATAATCAAGATGATTTTGATATTTTAGTCACGATCCTCTATAGATAAAAAGTACAGTAATATTTCTTCAATGAATTCCACCACATAACCTCAACTATCTCATTGTACCCACATCGATTATAATCCTACTCATAGATTACTAGTTAACTCAAGAACCTTGGGTGTATTCTCCTATAATGTATGATCCAAAAAAACATAGAGTGTAACCATATTCTCTTGAATCTAGTATTCCATTAACACTTAACTATTACAAGATCTTGTGTAGCCAAACCACGAAATAGATTTAATACTCTAGCGAGTCACATCCTATAAAAAGTTGGCTCACATTTCTTAGCCACTAGCCATGCCATTCCTAAATACCTAACTCACCCAACAAAGAGAAACCTTCATGGTTCCCAAAACCAAAGGAAACTCACCAACCCAAAACCATTTTAACAAATAATTAAGTACTTAGCATAATTAAAAATCTTTTATAAGTGTATTTTTACACTCCCCATGTGTTTAAATATGAATATAGAGTAAATTGGTCCAGGTTACTAGCTGGTTCAACCCTCAAAACACCACATGATCTATTGAAGAAACATCACCCCAATTTCTTTTCATATAATGGAATCCATATATTTCCATGTGCCTCATACCAAAATCCATTGTTAAGGATGTCCTAATCAACCTGCAACACATTCTCTCTTTTTATCAAGCACGAAAGTTATATCTCACTAGTTCAATCACTACCCAATTGAAAACCACACATATGGAACTAGATATTTTCGAGAAACTCCTATAACACCAATCCTACTCATAACCATCAAGAACATCTTGTCCACAGAACTGTTACTTGGGATTGGCACCTGAACAAACCTTTCCCTCTAGAAACAAATGATAAGGATGTAGAAATTACCAAAAAGTGCTCCCTCTCAAAATAAAAAAGCTTCCAATGTAACTAAACCCCATATTTGGTTGCACCCATCATGTACCATTCTTCAAATCCCAAAAAATCCACATGTTCTTCCTAAAACCTAAGGCACTCACAACCCAGCCGAACCATGTCATGGGTCACCCCCAAAACTCAACTAGCAATAACTCTTTAAACCAGAGTCATGTGAAGAAGATCACTAGGCTTTAACACCTATCCCCAATGGAAAATTATCTAGAAAATTCCATAGGTCCAACCAACTAGGTCTATTCCAACCCACAAAGGTCCACAACTCATAAGAAATCCCATGGTATCTACATGACCAAAAAAAAATCTCTAGGTTCTCACATATGAAATAATTCACATGCTTAACAAGACACCCATAACTGTAGATCCTTTCAGCTATGATCATCAACACATCAAACTGCCCCCCCTGGAAGACTCTTATACACCACCAAACTCAAAAAAATCACCCACAAGTGTCCAATAATTACAAACCTATGTCAAGGTGACCCACTAAGGTAACAACATATTTTATACAAAATGAGCACGTCAATATCATTGTCATTGACTGTATACCCATGGGTCATTATAGCCTATTATTAGAAATAGATCCATCTAAAAGATGGTCTAACAAACTATAATTTCACCGAGTATTTATATAGAAAAATTTCATATGATATTAAAAAATTGATTATCTTTCATTAGTAAAATCACACACTCAAAGGTCTATATAATGTGTATCCTAATTTCCAATTATGACAAATGAGACACGACATTCCTCTACACACCAAGAGTCATAATTGAATGACATGCCTCTTTAAAATGGCTGAGGATCCAAAAATTCACCACAAACTATAAAATCCAAACAACTCATGCATTTATTTAATTGAATATCAAATACAACAGTAACATCAAAAATATGAAGAACAATCCCAACCCAGGTAACTTAGACTTCCTTTAGTAAAAAGTGTTTGTAACACATTATATTGATATCCAAAACATGACCCAACACATTACTATATCTACAGTCTACAAGATACCAAATATTAAAATAATAGGTAATTTTTTTTCTTCTGATAACACTTTGTAACATCTCGACTTATGTTCAACTAAATTCATGCTCTCAACTGGTTCATCATAAGGCCTCTGGTGCACCTACTCATATGCTAGAGGATTTTGAATAGTATAAGGGGTATGAGGTGGTATATTGAGGAGACTATACCCCTATATCACAGTGTATAATATAAATATAACTGGGAAATCACCATATACATCAGAGTGTGTAAAAATAATAATAATTCATCAAAATCTAAAAAATAACTGGAAACAAAAGAAGATAAATAAACAAAAGGAATGTGTAGATATTGAAATGTAGTAGGGGCTAAACATACATAATAAACATATAACTAACCAACCATTATTCCAGTTACATTCCATTCTAGAATAAAATAAAAACTTTTAAAATGGGATTTTCTGTATCTAGAAAATTAACCTTATCCTGTCTCCTGATACCATCAGATCTATCTAGCTCGATAATGAAAAACTCAACCCTGGGCCTCAATCCAAACATATGTATGAAATAAAAGTGTGAGTTATTCCTGGTTACCGATGTGTACTGGTTCTATAAGAAGGGCGTGAGGATAATTAATTAGGCCGTAAACAATGGTGTCTAATATAGATACCATTTAGAGAAACAATGCATGCAGATAAACAATGGGATAAATGAATAGTAAATAAAAGAAGATACATACTGTAAATAATGAAAGGGTCATATCATTTTTCATTTAACCCATGAAGCCTAAAACATCACTCCAAGGTAGCTATCTCAGGTTCTTATGCTATTAGCACGGAAATTATCAGTATGAAATCTCAACCACACATCAATATTTTTCATTCTTGGAGCCCCAATCCCACACCCAAACCTTTTACACAAAAATTAGTATTGATAAAGATTATCATTACCAACTAATTAAATAATGTATGAGGATCTCCAGGTATTCCATCCTAATTTAGGTATGAGGATGTTCTTGTCTAACATCATAAAATAGGGATGGTGATTTCCGTGTATGAAATCCTAAACTAGGGTTGTGTATCACCATATCCCACATACTAAACCAAGGATAAGGATCACCATGTACAACATCCTAATCCAATAAATCATTTACTAAAATTAAAAGGCTAAAATTTTTTTCCATTCAATACATAAAATATGAAACCAAAAAAACCTTTTTAAACCTCTATAAATTTCCAAATATACAACTACCTTTAACAATGAAGCATGGCTGAAAATTAAAATCCTTTTTAATATGTCGAAATACAATTCCATACATAATTTGGAAAATGAGTGATATCAAAAATCTATTTTAAAATATTTTGAAGCCAGCCTCAAAAGTCTAGAATTTCTATTTAACAACAATATGAAGGACTAAACAATCCTTTCAATAAAAACCACTAAAGTGGAAATTAATTCATTTTAATAAAAGGGTAAACCACACATAATCATTTTAAATCAACTTTTTAAATTCATTTAAAACCACATTTTAAAAATCTCATGGAGATAAAAACCTCATTTAAAAACCATATCCACTTAAAAATATCATTTTTAGCTATGGAAAACATAAATATGATCAATATCCAACACTAAAGGTTATAACCATTTCGAAATCCTCATAGTCATTTCGTAAAATCCTATCAATTGAAATAACCTATTTTATCCTCTTAAAATTTATAAACCAATTATTTCCATGTTTTACCCACTATCCATTTAATCATTATGTAGAGTCAACCAATGATACTAACCATGTTAATCCACCAATTCACATTCATTACTATTCAAAATCCCAATCTATGAATTTTAATAATTAGCACACCTTAAGGGTAACCTTAGGTTTCATATCACAATCACCAATTGATTCGACAAGATTTATAGAAATTCCAAGACATCCATCTAACGTGTAAGAAAAATTCTTAATCCAAAAAAGAAATTTATAAGAAATTTATTTAATGGACATTCGATATGAACATGTAAATAACATAAAAAGACTATGAGTAAAGATCTTAGACCATACACATCATTAAATAAGTTCTCCAAATATTTACAAATGGGCTATTCTAGACCAACCAAGGTCAAACCACAAACCGAGACAGAATAATTAATTAATTATTACAATTGTAAATTAATTATTAATTAAGACCAAACTTGGAATAATGTTGAAAAACTCACCAGGTGCTCACCTCTAATAAAAAATCCACACAACTGACATTAGTGGCCCACAACAGACTCCCGTAATAATTATTGGGAAGATCTAAAAGAGGTGATACCATTATGACAATTCATTATGTTAATTTTATACATGAAACCTTATAAAATTCACCACAAATATATAAATTAACAAAAAACCACACATCAATATATGTAAGTCATATCTGGATCACCTCAAATAATCTAACAAAAATACATATGAGAAATGAATGATTCCACTATTCTATTTTACGATCATAAAAAACCTTAACTAAATAATTGAAAAATCAGTTGGGAGTAAGAAAAAAGATATAAGTTTTTGTCATAGGGTGACAATATCCTCAAAAACCCAAGGATCCCCATAAAAAAATCCCTAATCAACGGATAAATAAATATCTACGATTTGGGAGAACCTGTGTTGTAAAATAACCTAATGAGGGAGGAGGTGGGGAAAGTGGCTAAAACATACAATGGGTAGATTGATCATTTACCCCATTCAATGAAATTTTGGGCAGTCACATGGTTTAATGGTTCAATTTTATAAAATATGTTCAAACCAAGACCCCTTCATAGGGCATTAAAAATGACTCACATGGTTAGGAAAACCAAGTGTCTTTTATACTATGAGTACTGCCTCACATATTTAGAAAGGTACATGGTTTTTCTGAAAACATGTGCAGACCATGGGTTATACCTCAAGATATTCCCCCAACTCATATAGTCTCTCATTTGGCTCATATGGTTTGCCCCAATATATGTGATAATATGAAACTAAAACATGTTCAGTTTGAAAATAATGGAAAATTACCTAAGTATTAAGGTGTTTCATGATTTATCCTAAATCATGGACACCAAACCGTGTGCCCTACCTAGAAATCATCAAATCCCCAAAATCTAACCCAAGTATCTCATTGATCACCCAAAATCTTGGGATTCCTTCCTAATATAATTACCCATATAAGAAAACTTCCTTAAGTTGTTTCAAATCATGGAGCACTGTATTGATTATCGCTTCAAAATTGGACCAATCTAGTCAAAAAATTGAAATTCCCGAGCAATTTTCCACTCGAACTTACAAAGGATATTATATTCTTGTTCTAAAAAAAAGTATATTTTCAAAGTCCTTATCTAATGAGATATTAATCTTTTATAAATTAATTAGAAATCGATATTGGACCCCACACATTAATCATCCAAAAACATGGTTCCACATGATAAATTCATTATACACATCATAAAAAACCCATGGAAATTATTAAGAGTTTCATTTCATTTCCAGATGGTATCGAGATTTTTTTTGTGAAGCATTTAAATTAAAGAAACACACCTTTAGTTTAACAATAAATGAGTACTTCATTAGAAAATTTAGTTTGTGGTTTATGAAAATTAATTTTAATTGAAAAATAATTTTAAAGATAAAATGGAAAATAGAAGTGATACTATTTAAGTGTTTTTATGAAACATTTGTTTTATAATTTTCATAATAGATAAATTTCAGAATCACATTCTAAAGTAATATTTTGAAATGTGTAGTGAAAAAAATTAACATTCCTTTACTTGTAAATGTAATATTAATCAATTAATGTATAATTAGGACATCGTGATTTTAAAAATATAATGTAAAAATATTTTGAAAACAATTACATTTTTTAGAAAATAATATTTAAAATAGAGCCATGAAAAAGGCATAAATTTTTTAAAAAATATTAATTTTTATTAAGAAAACTATTAATTTTTATTAACATATCATATAAATTACATAAATGTTATGAAATAAAAAATTTTGAGAGGAAGATAAAAAAATTTATTTTTAAAAGATAGAAAACATTTTAATATTTTGAAATGATATTTTTGAAAACCCAAATTGTAAAAGAGGTAGTTAAACTTGAATTTTAATAGAAGAGAAAGGAATTATAGAGGCCACATACGTAAAAATATATGTGGGTTTCAAAATAAGAAAGGAATAATATTTTTGGTAATTATAAACTTGGAAACAGAGGATAAACAATCTTTATAGGAGATGTAATTTTTTTCTTTAAAATGAGGCACTTTTAAGAGAAAGAAATTCATAGATAAAACAATTCTAGGTTAGGGAAATAAATTTATTTATAGAGAAAAATAATATATCTTATGAAATAGTAAATAAAAAGATTTATAAAACATATAATAATTATGCTCAAGGAATGATATTTTAACTCATGGAAAGAAATTTTAATGAATAAAATTCTTAACAAACGTTGTAAGTCACAAATCAAAGGATATTTTTAATGGTTTGATGTGATTGAAATTTTAATCCCTAGAGAAATTAAAAATTAACACATAATAAAATCAAAGGGTATAATTTAACCATCTCATATGAAATAATTTCAAAAACAACATTCGCAAATCAATAAATGAGAATTCAGTTTTCAAAAAACAATTATAGTAATAGTAAGGTATGAATAAGAGGGTAATAAATAATATTAAATTTATGTTTAAAGAATTGAGTGATATTAGATTTAATTTTAATTAATAGTGTAGTGAATACACCATATAAAATAATTTTTTTGTGCAATGTCATACATGTCTCATGGATTTGAAAATTTTATAAAGAATCCCATACCTTAAATTCTTACATTGTTCATCACACAGTAACAACCTGTATAAAAACATATCTATATTAATAAACCCTTTTAAAAAAATATTTATGCATATAAACATTGATAAAATTCATTTAAAATTATTCCCCACATTTTTATTAGTTAGTTGTTATCTATTTTTTAATATCGTGTGTGAGTAATCATGATCTTTTTGAACTAGTTTCAAAAAAGTTCTGTTATTATTAATTATTCTCCAAAATTTCATTATTCATATATAATATGAGGTAATTTATTTTATTTATTATTAAATGTCATAACATTTTAATTTAATTTTATAATATTTTTGGTTATGACCATTATTGATGAATTCAGTGATGAGAATGTTTCGATGATTCTTAGAGAAAATGCGTGTTTCCTTGAATTGCGAGTTGAATTTATACATTACTACTATAGAATAAAATAAAATAAATAATTATTTATTTATTTATATCATATATTTACATAAATTAAATTCCCTTATTCATCCTTGATATAAATTTTCTTGAATTTTTCATGTAGGTATTTAAATCAACCTAAACCAGAAAATTCCATAATTAATGGATGATTATGAAGTAATTTATATGTAATAAAATTAATCCAGAATCATAATGATTTTATTTATTGTCTGTTTTTTATATAATATATATTCAAAGTGTTATAATAATATAGTAACCTATAAAAAGTTATTTCATAATTTGAATAAATCATTTTTTCTCATTTCTTTTGGATGTTTGAATTTTCCATGATTGTTTAATACTCAAATAGCTAATAGGTTTTTAGAATTTTCATTATAAAAACATAATATTATCATAAAAATAATATTTATCTAATAATACAATTCTTATGACCATCCATAAAAATCAGTGATGAAAATTGAAATATAAATCAATCATTCTATAGAGGTGGTATTTTACACATACACATGGATGATGATTTCAATTTTTATAAAATTTATAAAAGGACTACTGTGGGTTCACATTTAATAATATAATATATTTAATAAAGGGCAGTTAAAATTTTTATTTTTCTTAATATAAATGAGAGAAAGGTGGTTAATGATTTTAATACAATTATAATAACATAGAACCATACTTATTATACTTATTTTTTCATTTTAAGATGGTTTAATTTTATTTTAGTATGAAAGAGGGAATATAATGTAATAAAATTAGAAACAAAAGGCTAAAAATTTAGACCTCACTGCTTGAATATATCCTTTGCAAAGGTGGTTAAGCCTTTTAGGGATTTTTTTGATAATAAAGTGACCTCATTAAGGTGTATATTAATTTTTATGATATGATTAGGTAGAGTTTGTTAGGAAATTAGTGTTTTTTGGTGTGAGTGGATGTGAGGTGATGAGTTCATCTTTTATAATAGAAAAATGATGGTTTTATTATAAATACCTAAAAGGTTACTATAATAGAAACCACTATAAAAGAAAATGTCACTAATATTGATAAATACTAGATATTATAAGTTATTAGGTGGATAAAGTCCCACAAAACACATTAGAAAATGTGTTTTAAAGTTGTTTTTGGTATTTAACCATGAGATTTTTACTTTTACTATTTTTATTTTTACATTGGAAACTAGTTTTTACCTATTGTATCTTATCATTTTAGACAGAGAATAAAATGAATTTTTTGATAATTTGGAAGTAATGATTCGATATTTTAAATCCATTTTATAATATTAAATTTATAATAGAGATAAAAATTTATTTGAAAATAATAAATATATAAGGTTTTAATAATTGTTTTAAAAATAATATAAATTATGTTTTAAAATGTAAAATATGTGTTAATAAATTTTACAAAACCAATAGAAAATCATTAATTCAATTAATGTAAATACCTGAAAAAAATAATTACATATTATAGTGTCATTGAAGTAGAATTCACATTCTTATAATCTTATGGATATTTTTGGTTTTTAGATTTATAGAATTAGGCCAGGATTCATAAATAACAACTTAGATATTACAGAGTAGAAACATCTACTCTATATCCATTTTATAACATATAAAATTTTTAAAATATAACATGACTTCTATTCATGATAAAAATTCATTATTTTAAAATTGAATTCTTATATTCAATTACCAATCAATAATCCTTATGAAAAACATTTTAAGACAAGGGATGAGAATAAAAATATAAATAAGATACATAAAATGAATGTAATAAACTGTAAATCCATAAATTCTGAAAATAATTTTCCTTTTTAAAAATTAACATTGGGTTCAAAATAAACATTTTCTTACCCAATAAATCATATTTTCTGTCCAATTATTCTCTCGAATCATTTCTTAAGAAATCATACCTACAATATTAGTCCCATATAGGTTTCCTTGAAAGTATTAAAAAATCATGACAATTGGTTCATAATGTTATTCTCTTTCCCTTAAGAAGTGACATAATGTTTACTTTATACATAAACTAAATAAATTAACTTTAGAATACATGAGATTACTCTAAAAAGACAAGATGGATAAATAAATCATATATGTTACCTATGGAACTATTTTCGTATCATACTTAGTTATGTAGTAACCCTTATGGCTGAAAATGAAATAACCCTCACAATTATACCATAAATAACCCCATGGTAATACATGGAGTAAAAAATAATTGTTACATTTGGAATAAACATCATGATATAATTATAAAAAAACATTACCCATTCATTAAAAGAATATAATGGACCCACCTAGATTTGTTTTTAATGGAACCACTTGTCGTTATATAAAGTTCCCTTGAACCATAACATAATAATAAAAGAAGAATGAATTAACTATAGAAATATTACATGTGGAAAATTACTTATTAAAAAATAAAACTTTACCCATTCTACAGAATTTTTTTTTGAATTAACCGTGAATTATTGTAAATAAAAATAATAATTTTTTATTTTTCATGTAGGCGGGAAAATCCTATCATGCCATATACATTAAGAAAAATAGTCCTTAAATTTTTTGAATATGGTCATAAAGGTAACTATTCCACCATATCTAGAATATTAATTATGAAATAATTATAATTTTTATACGTAAATTTTAATTTGAAATGTAACAATAAAACGTGGCTATGAAAAATTAACTACGCCACAACCATAGAGACAGTAGGACCTACATACATATGAGTGACATTACATTTCCTAAAGACCATTAATGATAGAGGTTAAGCATTATTTTATATTCTCATAATGATTTTAATATATTTTTTATAATATTAATTCTTTAAATATACTTATATTTATCATCTATGTGATGTGGTGATAAAAAATTAATCATGTTGCTTCATGGAGTTTGTAGTATACACATATGCACAAACAATGTTATCATATTCCCATGTAGGGAAAGGTAGGAATATAAATGATTCATTTACTACTAATAATGGTATAAATTACATTAATATCATATATTATCATTAATTATATCATTATAACTAGTCTTTAGAGATGGTGATGTAAAGTTAATTACATCGATTTGCAAGGCAATATTCTCCCATACACACGAATGATGAATTATTTTCTAATTTTATGGATGAATAGATGGATATAGGTCATTAAACTAAAATAATAACATCTAAGTATATGTAATATGATTTATTTATTATTTAATAATGGTTTAATAAGTTTTAAGGGATTTGTAATCGGGAACAAATCTACAACATATAGATAAAATCTATACCACATCTTTGGAAAATGCAATTTTCATAACATCTTAAGACATGAAAGATTGGTGTTGTGCCTAAAAAAGTCCCCTATAATATGGTTAGAGAATATAGTAATTGATTTGGTCAGGTATTGGATGAACTTAATGGTCTTTTATGAGTGAATAAATGAGAAGAGGAGGTGCCGTATTACAAGAGAGGGGAGTGTCACTCTTGACATTTCCCAAAATATTAAATAAATATTAATCAATTATCAATTTAAAATTGAGAAAAAGGGAGTTATTTCAAATATAAGATGTTTATGGTTCCAAAACACTCATTCAATACAAATTAGTATTGTTTTGATAATATTTTCACCCTTAACTTTTGATTTTAACCAATATTTAACACCTTTAAGTCTTACCACGACAACATGGATTTTTATGCATTGAGGGTTAATATAATATCTATAAAGTAAAAAATACCAATAATTGGTTAGTGGTTGATAATTTAAACCATATAATAATAAATTTGTCAAATTTAATATTTTTTGGAATTTTAAATGATTTGATAAAATAATTTTTGTTATAAAATATCAATAATTTAAATATTTATTAGTCTTACTTACTTTGACTATAATAATATCAATATGAGACTTATAATTTGAAAAAAACTATTTTAATTCAACTTTAATATAAAATTTTCATCTATTAAATGCATGGATCACTTCAATTATCTCAAAATATATTTATTTTAATATTTTCAATATAACTCATTTGAATTTTCCATTAGTTGAATAATTTATGCATGTACAATGTGAAACCATTGAAGGTAATTATTTATTCCATAAAAATTAAAAAATTGACATGATGAAGATAAATAATTTTTAAGTAAAATACAACTTCATGATAACACCATATTAAAAATATTTCACTTATTAAAAACAAGAGTGTGACATGTTTGACATTTCTTCAGATAAAATAATATAAAGGACATAATCTTATCAATGTGGCCACAAAATGTTATAAATATTTCCCTTGGATAATTATTGTTGATTTATAAACGTCCAATAAGACTTATAAAAGTGTTTAGTTAATTTTATGGTCCTTTTCTTTTTTTATTTTAATCTTAAATTACCAGATTTGGCATTTATCATGGTAAACAAAATTAATAAAGTTACATTTTATATTGAACAAAAATATAAGGGACCAATTTATAAAATTTATAAAAATTAAATCAAAATATGAAATCATTTTTCCAAAATTCAAATCATAGAAGTTTAATAATCTAATAAAAAATTAAACTGAAAAAAACACAATGAAAAATTGTTTTTCAGAAAATGGGATTTTAAATTAAAATCCATAATTAGAATAAATAAATAATGAAAAACAAAAATGAAAAAAACATTCTAACATTATTTTTATGTGATGAATTCAAAAATGATATTAATTTTTCAAAAATTTAAATACTATAATTTTAAAATTAATATTTTAAATTAAATATTATAATAAATGTGTTTAAAAAACTAATTGTTTTTTGATTTTAAGAATTAATTAATATATTTATTGTGAATATAACTATTTTATTGAAGAATACTAATAAATATGAAAAAAAATTATTCTATTATTATCTTGGTTGTTACATTATACATATTTTGGAAAATGTATCCCCACAATTCGATTCACTTATTAAACAATTGGGGATACCTATCGCATAAAGAATTTTCAGATTCCCATGTTGTTTATTCAACCATATTGTTTCTACCCAAAACCTTAACCTGATGAATTACCTTGTTCTGCAATACTTTCTCTCTATGATCAATAATCTCTATAAGATTTTACCCATAATAATTTTTATCTTCCAACTTATATATATCTAGGATCAAAGAATTAGTTGAATCTTTCACTTAATTTTTTAATATCGAAATGTGAAAAACATTATGTACCTGGGATAAACTCAGAGGTAAGGGAACGTGGTTTAAAACTGATCTAACATTCTTAAGGATTTTATTTGTTCTAATTAACCATGTAAACAACATTTCATCCTTACCCAACCACAGAATACCTTTTGTTGGTGATATTTTAAGATAAAAAGAATCACCTACCTCAAATGAAGAATATTTCATCATATAGTCTTCATGGATTTTCAACTTTCTATGAGTTTTTGTCATATGTTTTTGAATCATTTTTTCCTTCTTAGACACTTTCTCTTCCAATTATAATCCCAAAAAACTTCCTTTCAGCTACATAACCCCAAAATGCTATGGTTTGACACTGATTTCTATATAATTCCTTAGAAGATGGCATATATATTGGAATGAAAAGTGTTAGTATAAGAAAACATATCTAAATAAGGATGATAATCCAAAATTTCAAGGTAATCTGTTGAACAATAATGAATCATGTATTCCAAAATATGAATTGTTCATTATGCTTGTCTTTCTAACTAAGGAGGAAAGGTTGTGCAAAAATTTAATTCATTTCCCAATAAATTCCAAAGGACTCTATATAAAATAGAAGTGAACGTGGGTTCATGGTTAGATAAAATAGATATAGGAACTCCACATATCATGAATATCTATTTCTGCTAAAGTGTTTGGATTTCATTTAAAGTAAGAGTATCTCGAATGGGGAGGAAATGTAAATATTTAGTCAACAAATCAGTAGTATCCAAAAATTGAATACTTACCACAAGAAGCATTTGGTTATCCCAACCTGAAACCCATGGATATATTTTTCAACTTCCACCTTAGAAATAGTAAAGGATAAAGAACCCCATTACTTAATCCCCATTCTTATTTATCTTATATAAAAGGAAATATTTTCATGCTAAAGTCAGAAATATATCTTTTTGTTACATCCCAAAAGTAATACTATAGAAGTTCTCTATTTATCCTAGTGCTTTCAGGATGAAAAGAAAATGGTGAAATATGAGCTTCATTTAAAAACTCCAATTGAAACTGGAAATCACATGGCCCACATAATATCTTTAGAAATATAAAGAAAAATTATTTATCAAAACTAAATTTTAGAAACTTAACCTTATTAACCACTTCTATATTTTTCTATAAATCATGAAATTCCTTTTTATATTTATTTTTTATGTCTGACATAGTCTATTATATTGATACCTTAATAAAAACAAATGAAGTACCTACACCCACAACATATAGGGATACATTTATCAAAATGTTTACCAAACTGTTTTGTTTCAAATGATGTACAGTTAATGCAGCAATATTTTTCCAACTAAAAGCATCAATTACTTTTCTTTCATTTCTAGGATGGTAAGGGATCATGCAATAATAAAGGTTAATCAGTTCCATCCATCATATCTTCTTCATTTTAAACTCTTTATAAGTGATTATATACTTAATAATTTTATTATTATTATATATTTCACACTAATATTCATATAACTGATGCCTAATTTTATTTAAATAAAATACCACAATAAATAATTCCAAATCACGTGTTAGAGAATTTTAATCATGATGTTTTAGTTTCCATGAATCATAATCAATTGACCATGTCCCTTTAATGAAGTATCACATAGATGAAAAAATAACTATATACATAAGGTAGGGAAAAACTTTAGCATTCACTAATCTAAATTTTAATTCCTAAACATGATCATCACATTATTTGGTTTAGGTAAATTTATCTACATTATAGGTAAAATTAGTCAGTGGTATTGATAATAATGAATGTTTTTCATGAAACCATGGGTAATATCCTACCAATAGATGAAAAAATTGAATCACAATATGATTTGTAGGCGTTGTGTAGTAATCAAACATTTTTTTGAGGGGCTTAACTATGATGAAATATTTATTTACAAATTTTCCAAGGAAAGAAATCTGTTGGGACAAAAAATAACATTTTTTAATTTTCCTTATAACTTATTTTATTTTAGGGTTTGAAGAACAATCATTTGATATATTTCATGTTCCACATAATTTTTGGAATAGATAAAAACATCATCATTAAAAATAACCACAAATCCAAATATTAATGGAATACTATATTCATAAGATCCATTAATATAGTAGTGAAATTTGTCCACCCAAAGGGCATAAATTCAAACTCATAATGAACATATATAGTCCAAAATTATTTTTTAGAAAAACCATCCTCCTTCATCATAAATTAATTATACCTAGATCTCAGGATGATCATGAAAAAATGATGACCTCCTTAGAGTTTATCATAAAAATCATTGATTTAAGGTAACATATACTTTTTATTCATAATAATACTATTCATATATCTCTAAAAAATTGAAATAATCATATGAACATTTTTATATTTAATAAATAAAATAGGACAGCCCCATTATGAAGTGATATGATGAAATAATCCTTTATCCTCATACCATTTCATTTGATTTTTCATGTAAAGAAGTTATACATGATTTATTCGATAATTTGGATTCAAAATTTTATTAGCATCTTGAATTAAGTTAATAGTAAATTAAAATTACTGATTAGGTTTAACCCCGAACAACTCATCATGAAAAACTTCTATGTATTCACTTAAAATTGGAAAATCATTAATTTGTATAGTTCCATTTTTTTGAAAATACATGATATTTGTTTTTTTAATATTTTTAAAGATTCTAATATTCCTAATAAGTTATCAAAGGTATCCATGCATTAATTCTTGTATATAAAATAAAACTATTCCAAAAAAGAAACGTATTTATCTCTATAATCTATATTATCATGGTAGACAAAAAGACAGTACATACATAGTATAACATCAAACTATACTAGGGTAAAGAAAAAAAATAATTCTGGTAAAGTCTTCACAAAAAAATGAAATGAATGTTATTATAATTATTTTACTTAATGATTCATATATTATTTTTACCATAAGTTAGGGTTCTATTTCTTGTGATGGAATTTAAAATTGACCAAAAAATTTATTGTAAATGAATGAATGTGTCAAGGACATATAAAATAAGACATCAACATATTATGAATAAATGTTTTTTTACATGATAACACTTTATATGATGGAATACTTATAATTTTATTCCAAAGGACCTTACCACATATTTATGCATATAGTCTTGCTGCTTCCCATTATCTAGGACCTTATTTGGGAAATTATGTGTATAATTACCCATATCACCACATTTAAAAATATTTACTATATTATTATCCAAATTGAATATAACCCTACCAAGATGTTTTTAATTACAATTATAGACCATATGTCTTGAATTACCATATAATAAGAACTTACCATATTTGATAAGTTGTTCCTTAGGGTTTTTACATTAATTTCTAAATTTTGAAACATTATTTTCTTACCTTTATATTTATTTGATTTATGATTACCCATTTTCTATAATCTAGACCTATTATTCGCATTATTTTCATGAAATACACAATCATTAGAAAACTACACTTATACCATCTTATCACTTCGAACAAGTTTATCATATATTTAGAATTTATAGTAATCCAATACATTTCCATATCATCTATTTAATATTGAGGAAAAAAGATTAATTTTACTAGCATGATTTCAGTTAAAATACGATGAATACCATCATAATCAAGTATATTTTTCTTCATACATAGCCAAAAAATCATCCTCATTTTTTTATTTCATTGAATTTATTCTTTATCCTAAGGCTAAATGCTTCAGGAAAATATTTTTCAAGGAAAGGATTCTTATATTCAGCCCCTTCAAAGGCATTAATATCTTCTATTTCCTTGTAATTCTTGACTATTGATCACCAATGGTCGGCCTCAACTTAAATATTAAAAATTCCAAGAGTAATATTTTGACTATTTGAACACCCCATGACATTTGATATCTTTTCCTAGGATTTAATCCACCCCTCAGCTACCACTGGTTTAGTAGATCCCCTACATGTAGGAGGGTGCTGTTTTATAAAATGTTTTTCTATCTTCATGATATTCTATGGTAGATCAAGATGATATATTTATTAATAAAAAATCAATATATATCAAATTTACAAAGGTATATTAATAAAAAAAAACTTGAGTTCCAATTACAACAATTTCATGTTGCTGATTTGGATGGGCATCATCCTCTCAGTGCCTTCAAACATCAGCTTCCATATTTCTTATTTGGAAAACCATTCTGAATAGATATAGTTTAGATAAAACAGTTTGATAATATTCAAATTATATATAATTTTAAATTAAATATTAATTAAAACCTTTTAATGATATTCTATTAACTTTATCCTAACCACAAATGTTATATAAACCTACATATGATACCAACTGTAATGATCCCAGATTAAGATTTACATGTTCTTTGAACTAGAATTAATTTTATTACAATCCCATGAATCTTTTTGGTTTATATTTCTATACAATTAGTTAATAAATCATACATAAAAAATCAAATATTAAAAATAGAAACTTTTACCCAATATCTCTTTTTTCACAATATGAAACTTTTAAACAAATCATGATTTCATTTGCAGATAAGTCATCATGAATTTTAACTAGAATTATTATTTTTAGTTACCCATACTTAAAACATATTGAATAGATTTTAAAACTTGGGATGAACATAAAGAGCTCAGTATGGGAGAAAAAAAGATAGAAATAAACCATTAGTCCATAAATTCTTATATAAACTATATTTTTTCAAGATAAAGTATAGGTTTAAAATAGTTATTTTCTTATGTATGAAATAACCTTTTCTGTATATATGTTTTCATAAAACATCCATATTAAATCATAGAGTCAATATCAAACCAATATAGATTTCTTTAAAAATATGATAAACTCGTGAAAGTGTTTCCACAAAGTTCTAATCATTACCTGTAATAAGTATCATTTACTTTCATTTAAACATGAACTCTATAACATAACATAAAAAACATGATATTACTATAAAAACATAGAAAGAAGATAAATCATATAGGTAATTTATGGAATAATTTTATTATC
Source organism: Viscum album (assembly GCA_963277665.1). NCBI lineage: Eukaryota > Viridiplantae > Streptophyta > Magnoliopsida > Santalales > Viscaceae > Viscum > Viscum album. Next base: position 389,237,348 of record OY728146.1, read on the forward strand.
TTAATTACATATTGATAAAATCCCATGACTATTCATTAATTAACCAGCATTGTTATACTTTAAATAACCCTCACAATTATACTTGGAGTAACCATCACATTTATATTTGAAATAAATATAATGGTCAACTACAACATAAACATACCCAATGCAATGGAGGGAGATAAAAGACCCATCCAAATATATTTTATCATAGAACCACCCTTTATCATAAAAAATTCCCAAGAACTATAACATAATCATAAAACATGGATGATTTCATTATAAAAACATTAATTGGGGAAAAAATTATTTAAAAAGAAGACTGTCCTCATAAAATGGAAATAATAAAATTCCAAAAAACTATGTGAGATTTTAATCTAATTTTCAATGAAAATATTAGTCATGAGAGTGGGAAAATCCACTCATGTTAAGTAAGTAAATATAAACATTCCATCATTCTTTTTACTAGAAAAGTCACAAAGTACCTCGTTTAGAAAATGAAAAAAATATTTCTTTCATAAATATTTTTAAAAAGTAAAATGTGGGTAAATATGATTTCAAAAAATCATATAATAATTAAAAGACAACTTTGAATCATTTAAAAAAAGTAAATTGATTATGGAATAAAAAGTGAGTTTTTTGGAGAACTTAAAAAGTTGATTTTTAAAATAAAGTCCCTTACCATAAGTCTAACTCATCACATACATTATTTATCTTCTTAAATATTAAGTATAGGTTAATCTATATTTTATTAGGAACAATATATATTTAATTATTATTTTTATATAAATTATTTTTAGTGTTATATTCAATTATTTAATAAATTAATCTATTTGAAATATATTTTATGAAATTCGATTCAAAAGTCCGAAATGACTTCGGTAAATTATTTATGGTCATAGTTTTTAAGATCATACCATCAATGGTATAAGAATCTGGAAACAATTATCATTTTTATTAACTAATTATACATTTAAATCCACCAATTAAATATGGTTGTGAAAAATTTATTGAGTTACAATCATTGAGATGGTATGCCATACTTAAACATGAACAACGTTTCCATTTTTCAGTGATCAGAAAAAATAGATTTTATGAATTATTTTTTATTTAATGAATTTTAATTATATCATATATAGCATATTATTTATTTAAATATACATATATATATATATATCATCTATGTGACATGATGATCAAAAAAGAGTCACATCACATCGTGGAGGTGCTAGTCCACACGTATACATGAACAACATTGTCATTTTTCTATGTTTGGAAGGCTAAGAATTAAAATTATATATTGATTTTTTTAAAATTATTAATAATTAATCAATATCATATATAAATTTTAATTCTATCATTATAACTAGTTTTGAGAGATGGTGTTTGAAAAAAAATTTAATCAGTTCAAGAGGCAATAGTCCACCGTACACGCAAATTGTGAATTTTTTTCCCATTTTATCTAATATGAGATGAATATTGGTAATGAAACTAAAACTTTGAAATCTTAATATATTTTAAATACTTGATTTTTTTTCATGGTTGATGATGGTTTTTGGGATGTGGAAGAAACAGAAAAACTAAAACATATAGATGAAACTATACATCTTTTTTAGAAAACCTATTTTTATTAACACCTTAAGACCTCAAAGATTGGTATTATGCCAAAATAATGACATAAAAAATATGGTTAAAAATTATAGGTAGGTATTTTGGAACTTTTTGGTAGAACAAAAAGGGTTTTAAGTGTGAAGAAATGATAAGAAGTTATACATTCTTATAAGACAGGGGGGACTCTTGAAATTTCTCAAAATAATAAAGGAATATATTTTAGTTTTCAATTTAAAATAGATAAAAAGTGAGTTATTTAGAGTATAATATAATCAGGGGTCACAAAATACTCATAAAAAAATAATTAGACCTATTTTGACTATACTACAACCCATATTGTTCTATTTTAACCCTTATTTAACCCCTTTAACTCTTTCCATGACAACATAATTTTGAATTATTTTTGTTTTAATATAATATGTACAAAATAAAAATAACAATAATTGGATGATGATTAATATTTTAAAACTTATAATAATATCTTTGATTAATTTATTATTTTTTGTAAATTTTTATCATTTAAAAAATTATTATTTATTATAAAATATCAATAAGATGAATTTTTATTACTATTCATTACATGGAAATTAATAATATCAATATAACACTTATAATACTATTTTTTTATGAAACCCCAAACATGTCAAGATAATATTAATAATTATTTTATCCCATTGATAATATCAAATTATATTTATTTTAACATTTTTAATATCATTTATGTGATTTTTCTAATAGTTGAATAATTACTCCATAAATATTATGCAAGAATATATGGTAACTCTTTCTTCCATAAAAATAAAAAACAAATAACCATGATGATGAAAAATATATTATATTTCAAAATACTATTTATAGTTAAACATATCCACTGGATAACATTGTATAAAAAATATTACAGTTATAAAAAACAAGAGTGTGACATGTTTGAAATTTCTTTAAATAAAATAGTATAAAGGTCATAATCTTATCCATGTGGCCCAAAAAGGTAATATATTTGAAACATGGATGATTTAATTTAATATATATCCACAAAATATTAGTTAAGAATGTTTTTAGTTCATTTGATGGGTGTTATCATTCAATTTGTAACCTATTATAACTGATTTACCCTTTACCATGGTAATAAATATTAATTGTTACTATTGATATTTTCCAAAAATAAAATGGAATTATTTAATAAATATGGTCTCGCTAATTAACAATATTATAAAACTTTTTCAAAATTCAAAACTAAATAATTGTATAATGTAATTTAAAATTAAACTGATAAAACAAAAAGAAAAACAATTTTATGAAAAAATCAATTTTTAAATTTAATTTTATCTACACTAAATTCAAGTATAAAATGACTTTCCAAAAAAAAAAATTGGTTTAATTTAAAAAAAAAATGATCTAATTTAAAATTCTAACTAATTCAGAAGATGGTTTTACATAATAAATAAAATATAAATTCTCTAAAATCCAGTATTTTTCATCATTCATGGGAAAATCAATATGTTCAGAAAACTATCAAAAAATGATTCAATGATTAATTTGACATGATAAATTAAAAAATAAAAATAAAATTTTCAAATTAAAATAATTTAATTTTGAAATTAGTCTTTTCAATATAACCTTGTATTAAATGCGTTTAATAAAACCATTTCTTTTTTGCTTTTAATAATTACTAAATATTTTCACAAACAATATAACTATTTAATTCAAAAATATAAATAAATATGATAAAAAATTTCTATTAGTACCATGGTTTTTGAACTTATAAAATAGGAATTTTTTTCTATAAAATATTTACCGAGCTTAAAATTCATACATATTATATAATAATGTAAAAAAGTCTTGTTATTTGTAAAAATTTCATTTTACACTATTCATCGAAAAATAAATATTCTTAGAAAAAATTAAAAAATTATTCCTAAGTTAATATATTTATGATAATTTTAGAAATTAATTTTTTTTAATTTTACACTATAAATTATATAGAATTCACTTTTAAATAGAGTTATATATCATAATAAACAATTAGTTTTAAAGTGAAAGAGGTTTCTATAACACTTATTGCTATTATTATTAATTTTTATAAAACACTAATAAAGATAGAATAAAAAATGAATATTATAATTTATTAAGATTATCATTTAACAATAATGAAATCATTATCCTTGTATAAAAACCATAGCGCATAAAAAGATATATTCTTAAAAACAATAATGAATTGAGTAATTTTTTTTAATAAAACATCCTTAGCATTTAAATATATGTTGATATATTTTGTAAATTGGTTACTCTTATTAATACATAGTAGTTTATCCATAAGTTTTAAATGTTTAAAACATATCACAGATTCATTCTACTTAGTTTTCTCATTTGGAGAAGTATATCACACACATTTGATTTAATTAGAAGAAAAAATATATTAAAATATTGGGAATTATATTCTCTTCACTTAAATAAACCGCATCCTCATAATTTTAATTACTCATAAAAAATTAAAGTAGCTGATTTTATTCTTTACATATTCATCATTCGTGATATAAATTCTATTATGACATCTACCATACATTCTTAGGCAATAAAAATTTTCGAATCTTTCTCCAATTAACATTTATCTTTCTTACAATCATGTAACCCAATATGTATATAGACAAATATTTTATTCTCCATGACATTCCTCTCCCAAAACAATTTTAATCTTAAACAAATTAAACCAATTTGAGACTATATATTCCTCCATGAATTAACTCATTTTAATCCTCAAATATATTAATCACTATTTAATATAGTCACACACTATCTTATATATATATATCTAGATAACAAAAATTATAAAGCCTCCAATAAAAATATCATGGGTAACTTTTTTATTAAATAAATAATCGACACTATCTAAATCAATTTTTTCTATATCAAAAAACCCTTTATTACCTCAACATCAAGCATATATTAAACCCAAGAGTTACCCATATTTCTATCATGTAATATCTAATAGTTATACCAAAATATAACGTTTTTATAAAATAACTTGTCAAGGTTATTAATAAAATTTAATATATTTTCATAGTTATGGAAGAAAAATTCTTATATTTTTAATATAATCCTTATAAATTTTCTAATATTCCAAAATATCATCAATAAATATCACTTTACAATGAAAATATCCACGTGTATCATGAATTAATTTCTATTATGATATCATCCTCACTACCTTAGGTAATACTTTGATACTCAGCTATTCTATCGTAATAGAAATTTTCAAAGATTCTCAACAATTTATGATAACTTATTCAGATATAAGATATATTTGTTTCTGGATAACACAACTTTTTAACTTTTTTCAATGACTTTGTGGCTACCAAGTACAAAAACTAATAATGGTTATAAATAAAATTAAAGTATATGATTACATGAAAACTCAATCAAAATATGTATCATCTAATTACACCTTCATTGAATCCTTTTATACATTCAATTAAATCTAATTTACTTTAATTTCGGATCTATTTTACTTTTTATCATGACCACTTAAATTAATTAGGAAATAAATCCTTCACAATGGGTTTTAAAAATAATTTGATTGATAAAAAATATCTCCTAGGAGTGTCAAACTAGGTGCACTATTAAAAGTTTTCATCGTGCATTGGGTGATGATTGCATTAATACTAAAGAAACCAATTTTTGGGATGTTACCCCAAGGTACATCTGTGCTAGAGCCTCCAACCACTTGTAGTATCCATAAAAAAAGATACAATTTTAGGAACACCAAGTAATCTATACTTTACCACAAACATTAATATGTTATATGATACTTAGACATATCCCTTAGTCATATAAACAGGGTGTTAAAAAAATATTTCTTATCCTAATCTCCAATATTTTAGATCATCCAACCTAATATTTTATCTATACCTTTGAAATTATAATTAACCATAAATTATCACAAATTGATGAAATTTATAATTCACATTTTATGGTCAACCAATATCATCTTAATTTATAAAATTATACAAACAATATTTTTATACAGAATATAGTATCCCAAAGACATGACCATCTAAATTACAGGACATAAAGAAACATTACATTTGAATAGAATCCCAAGACCTTTTAGTTTGTATATAATTCTATCAATTGATTAAATAGAAAAACTCAAAACTAATTAATTAATTGAAATTTTAATTTTTCTTGTTTAAGAGAAACATATTAATCCAAAAAGTTATTGAGAATTTACAAGAAATAATATACCGTAAAAATATTCGACATGTTAAATTATTTTATTATCTTTTAACATGTTGGTGGAAACATTTTAAATGGGTGAGATCAGAAGACCAGTAAGAGTAAACATAATAATTAATATTAAAATATTATCAGTGTGCCTAAGTTGATCATATGGGATGATATGTAAAAAAATATACTCAATAAAAAATTGATTATAAATCTTGGAATAATTTATAGTATATCACTATATATAAATCAAATGAGTGTGGAAACATGAGTCATTAAACATTATCCATTAGAATATTATAATAGGAAAATGGATTGGAAATGTAACATAGCCATGAAACCTGGAATAAAAAATATTTTTAGAACATTCTTAGGTATAGAGAAATTATAATACAATAATCAAATAAAATTTCCACACTTACCATCCATGTACAGTGAAATGCAATTTATAATTAATTTTATGGGTATATAGGACTCAACCCATAAATCTCCCAAACATATGGAAAAAAGTTATTTTTTATTAAATATTTCATAAATGACCTAGATAAATAAAAATGGATTTTATAACATTTCTAGACGATATCAAACAAATTGAAATAAATAATGTTAATATTACATTAATAGAATTCAATTACAAAAAAAGTGTGTTTCATTATAATTTTTAGTGGTAAGATCATGTAAAGTAGCTTCCAAGGAAATAAAACATTAAAAAATAACGGTGAAAATAGAAGTGAAACTATTAAATTGTTTTAATTTTTTTATCATTATCAAAAAACATGAAGTCAAGTGTCACAATCAAAGGATATTTTTGAAAAGGTGAAGTTAAAATATTTGAAAACCCGTTTCTTTATAAGTAACATTAAAAAATTAAACCTTGAAAATGGCAACATGATTTAAAAAAATTGGAATAGAAAACATTTTGAAAACATTTACCCTTTTTTAAAAATTTATATTTTCGAAAGAAATATTAGTTACTGTTAATTAGTGAGATATATCATAATTTTATTTAATTATATGAAGAGGATAACCTATATGAAGTTACTTCATAGTTTGATTAAATCATAGTTTAATTTACCACAGTTCTTTATTACTTATACTATTAATAGGTTTTCTAATTAATCATTACATTAGAGTAATAATTTCATAAAAGTAATATTTATTTATTATATATATTATTATGCACATCCCTAAAATGTAGTGATGAAAATGAAAATGGAAATCAGTCTTTCCATGATGGTGTTAGTCCACACATACACATGGATGCGGATTTAATTTCCCATAGAACATGGAAAATTAGTAATAAGGATTATAATTTTGGAATAAAAAATTAGTTATAATAATTATAGTTATATATTAAATTTAATTTTTAGATAATCCTTGAATATAGGGGAAGTAAAATGAACAAGTTACTTCGTGGAGGCGGTTGACTACAGATCACATGCTTAATAATTTTATTTTTCTCAATAGAAAAGAGAGAATGGTGGCTAATTATTTTATAATAATTGTAAGGACCTATAATTATAAAATTTAAACTGATGATTTAATTTTAATATGGTGTAATACTATTTTAGGAAAAAATTGTGAAAATAATGAAATAGATGGTTGAAATAGGTGGTTAGAAATTTATACCCCAGTACTTGAGTTATCTCTTTTGCAAAGGGGGATATGATCGTATGGAATGAAATTTTGAGAAAAATAACTTCTTAAAGGCATCTAGTAATTTTTAGGAGAGGTTGGGTAGAGTTTGGATAAAATAAGTGTGTTGGGGTGTGCGGGGAAATAAGGAAAATAACGACCTTTTTATTTGTAAAAATGACTGGAATTTTTATAAATACCAAAATGCTTTCTATAATTGGAAGTAAATTGAAAAAAAGTAGATTTTTTTTGATTAATAACGGATTTTATATGTTAAAAGGTAGAAAAAATGCATCAAAAGTACTTTCCTTTACATGTTTCAAACAAGTTTCAGGTCTTTTACTCTTTTATTTTTATGTTTTCCATTTTTTATTTTATCGTGGTATCATAATTTCACCTGAGTCAACTTATCCATTAATACCCAAAATAAAACGGTATTATTTACCTAATTAATTCCTACTAAGTACATATTTTTAATCCACTTAATACTATTAAATTTTTAAAAGTTCAAAATAAATTTTTAAAAAATAAAGATATACTGTAATAAAACATTTTAAAAATAAATATATAAATTAAGTTCTAAAATTTTAAATATGGAAAAATCAATATTTTTTTTAAAAATAATAAATTCACTTATAAAATTGAAATTATTTGTAACTAAAAATTTTCTTGAAATTCCAATTTACACTTATAAAATTATAATGTCATAAAATTAATTTTATTTGTAAAACAATATTTTGACCGATTCAACTAAAAATAAATCTACTTAGAAAAGGCTCAAAATTTAGTACTATGTTTAATGTTTTATGATGAATCCAAAATGATGTTTAATTTTTCAATTTAACATTCTAAAATATATATTTTTAATTATTATATAAAATTATAAAATAAAACTATTTTTTATAGGAAAATAAAATTTTAAAATATTAGCTATTCTTATTCTTAATATATATAAAATCTTTATAATGAAAGAATTAATCAATCAACATTATATTTTATTCACCTATTTATTATCCAATAATAATTTTAGTTTCCTTTAATAAAAAAATTAAACATAGAAAAACACTGATTATTAAACTTAATAATTATTTAAGTAATTTTTTATAAAATAATTTTTTTTATAAATATACATCAATTTATTTCATAATTCAATTGATCTAATTTTTACATACTAACAAAAATATAAAATTTTAATTCTTTAAACATATCACAATTTGTATTCATTTAAGTGTTGCATGGGGAAGAATCTGCCTTGAATATTTTACCTAATCAGGGTAATCATATATTAAAATCCCATTTAATTACATAAAATTATTGGAATCACTATTATTAACAACCTATTTATATGTCTGGTGATATATAATACTAAGATATTGTAAAATATAAAATGAAAAAGAAGCTATATCAACAATAGAATATTGAGATAGAGGTCTGATCATCCTCCTAACACAATCATCGGTAAACTAACAATCCATAATATTATATTGTGATTTATTGTTTGAGGAACTATCAATAATTGATTTATAATGAATATCCTATTGAGGATTTGGTTTAGGATCCTTAAAAGGATACTCAATTTCAACATGATATTCAATTTAAACATCATTAGTTTGGAGTATATTACCGCTTTCATCTATGTCATGTTTCTCCTTTGGAGTAACTGAATCATGATTCATCGTTTCCAAGGTTATAATACATTTTAGGAGGCCAAGTTTTTAACCCTTTGTTTATAACCTTTCACCACCTTAGGATGACCTATGAAAATGAAGTTTATTAACATAAGTTTGAGAATATCCTTCCTAATATGGATAGATGCATTATATCTAAGTACCACTAGATGTTTATATTACATTGTTTGGTTGCTCAATAGTTCTTTTTTAAGTCTTAAAATGATTATAATTGGATGATAATTAGTTGATAAGACTGACTTACATGGTGGCATCCTTGAACCAGAATGATTTGGGCATACCAAATCATGAAATCATGCATCAAAACTATTCCAAAATAGAGTGATTCGTACTCCTTTATATATTATTTTGTTTTTGGAGTCTCAATGATAGATCTCTGCCAAATAATTCCCCCATCCTCCTAAAATTGAGAAACAAATTATCAATAGTACTCCAAACCACCATTGGTTCTCATGGATTTATGATTCCTCCTAGTTTTATTATTATTAGATAACATATCGGTTATAAAAAAATTTGATAGATACGACTTATTAATCAAAATATATATCCGAAACTTCTCAAAACAATCATCTATAATGGTTAAAAGTATGATACACCATCATGGGAAGTAGTCCTATATGGTCTCCTTGAACTAGAGTAGACATCCTCTATTGGGTGGATAGCCTTAAAACATGATCTATAGAGGTTTAATATACTAGAATTAATATGAACAAAATACTCATGAAATGGTAAGTTACATTCTGTAACATGTGATAAAATCCCCCACTTACAAAAATCATAAATTTCAATAATAGTCCCATGACCAAAACTCTTAGGCCAAGTATAATGTTTTCATTGATAGTAGTATAAGAACTTCCATACTTCATAATATGAATCCTTATTCATAAAAAATAAAATCCATTAACAAGTGATTAGTTAATGAATATATGGGAAAATTTAGAGATATTAAGGAAATATAATTCATATTTGAAGGTAAAATCATTTTTTACTATATCTGCTATTGAAATGATTTTTCAATAAAATTTAATAGTGCATCTTTCTCCATGTAAGATTAAAACATAGGGGAAATCTTACTCCATAAATATTGAGTGACTTCAAATGTACCTATATCTCTTATTTTTTCCAAGAATATCCTCACATTCATATACCTTAGTCAATTTTAAAAGAAAAATCTACCAGGATATATATATAAAAAGAAACCTGTGGTATGGACCAATTCATTACTCATGTAATGTTCAGGCATAGGAAAGACCTCAGTGCTATCAAAACCAATATTTATGTAACATCCCAAGTAAGTAATGAATAATAGTTAGTTTTATCTATGTCTATTAATGATTAAGATAGTGTTTTAGAGGCTTAAAATGAAAATAAATACAATCTTATGCATGGAATACACTAATATTCTTAAGAGATTGTTTTACTGCCTTTTGATGGAAAAACCTTTTTAAATCTATCTTTTGACAATTTTATAATCTATGTTTGTCAAAATAAACTTATTATTTATGATTGGGACATCAAAATATACTTTGTGTGAATTTTTGGTGTTTTTCCGATAAAGTTCATTTTTTAATGAATAGTGAAAAATGTTGTATTTTAATTCAGAACCTCTTTTTAATATAATTTATTTATATGATTAGATTATATTTTCAATTGGTTTTGAAGTGAAATTAGAATATATTTTTACAATTTTATCCAATGGTGGTCATTTGAATCAATTTCACTTTGAAATTGGACTTAAACTAGTGTCAATCTTTTGATACTTATTGTTTTATAAAAACACGCTATTTGTCATGAATGCGAGAATTAGTTATTAAATTAATTAATGAAACTTACATGTTTTGAATTTTGTAAAATAGATATCATTTTTGAATTCGGAATATCAAATATAGCTTAGGGTGAAGTTTTGGTATCTTTCTGAAAAACTTCAATTTTTGATGAATAGTGAAACCACTAAGTGGTAGTTAAAGAAACTGATTTTTCGTTTAAATGAAACTTTTACACTTCTGTGATTTGATTTTCAAAAATCCGACATACATGGTTGTCATTAAGAAGTCAAATGTGGTTCAATGAGATTAAAATAATTTTTTGGTGAATAGTAACTTTTAAGTTCTTAATCGCGATTAGTGGTAATTAGTGTAGGTTAAGGTAAAAATAATGTTTTAATAATATGAGATGAGATTGAAACATGTAATACCATCTTTGGATGTGTCATGGACGACCAAGAAAATCCATGGGTCAACTTGGAGACCCCATGGAGCCACGTTGGTTGGGAAATGACATAAATAATTTTTTATTTAATGTTAAAGAAAAAATGACACAAACCTGAGATGTTTTACTAAAACAATTTTTAAATGGGGTTATGAAAGTAATATTTTTGATTATAAATAGTCATTTTAAAGATAAAGATGTTTCCTACATCATAGTATTTTTTTTATAATTTTTAGACTTTAAATATATTAAATTATTTATGACATCATGATGATGCAGCGATTACCTCATTAATAAAGGATTTAAATAAAATGAAAAGATAATGTAAAATCTATGACCTAAACATGTAGAAAACCTATTGGATGGGTATATTTCGAACCCTTATCACCTTATCCTAGAATTATATCAATGTGGGACCTTTTGAATCTGAAACTCATTTTAAAATAATGTAACATTCTTTTACTTTCCAAGAGTGCCCCTCCTCTCCTCTTATAAAAGGCCCCCCACCTCTACCTCCTTACCCAGACTCCCAAAGCCTTTGTCTCGGCCAACCCCTGCCCATTTTGTCTCTCCACATCCCTCTATTACTCCTTGAAGCCTCACTTTGGGAAGAAGTCTTCCCAAGGAAGCCTCTGAGCTCAAATCTAAGAGAGTTACCCGATTTTAAGGTAATGTCTTCTTTTGAGTCCTTTTGTTTTATTTTGCTTCTCCAACCCCCTAAAATATTTTTATTATTTTATATTGTAACAAATACAGTATCCTAAATATACTAGGATGTTTTTATAAGAAGTATTTGAGATACAATTACACACACCTACATCTAATGGTTAAAGAACATACTGTTTCCCTGGATGGTGAATTTATGTCTCCCGAAACGATGATTGTTCAACATTCTTTTAAAACCTTCAAAGGTGGACATTAAGATATCACTATATTTATATATGATATATAATATGTTTATGTTTTCCTTAAGCCTATGTATTTTTCATTTTGGGTATACCTTTATGGTTACCATTATGGGTAAACGCGATATCTTCATTTGAGGAAGTGCGGACTACCGCCCCCTCAAAGTGAGTTGATTCATTAAATACCATATGTGGGACGTATAAAGGATGGAACTATGATATTATATATGATATTACACTGGAATTATAATATACCTTTATATCATTATGATTCTATTCTATAAAATACGAAATAGAAATGAAAGTAGCATTCATGCGTACGTACGGATTACCGTCTCCATGAACGGTGCATTTCATTTCTTACCTCTAAATGATTATGTAATATTATAAATCCATGAATGTACTGGATATATATGACATATATGATATCCACATCATTAATACCATTATGGATATAATGGATACATGAACAACATGTAATTATAAAGGGTTTATTTTTGACTCAAGTACCAATGATCGATAAAACGACCGTTATTAACTTAAATAATTACATAGTGTTCATGACATGGAAATAAGTGATATAAAAGGAATAATGAACTTGAAAAAGGTTCTTAAATAAGTAGAAATTAACTCAAGTTTATTATTCAGGAGATTAAAGAAAGACCGAGTCAAGTCGGACCCGAGGTATGGGACTTCGTCTCAATCTCCTTTCATTGAGGCATAGTTTGTTTTATAAAAAACCTTCTTTTATACGGTGTATAAACCCCTTTGACTTTTACGTTTATTCAAAAGGAATTTTTTTTATACGAAGCATTTACTAAACGAAAAAAGGGAATGTTTTTGTCGTACGTATGCGGCGACAATGACTTCTCCGCTGCCGTGACCATTATTTGAGTTTCGTCTTCCTCTACAGGCTATACCTTTTTTTAAATAGAAAAATAAATAAAATGTTATACTTTTATTTTATTTTGGTATTGAAAATGGTTTTCATAATGTTTTTATATCAATGTGTTGTATTGATATCTTGTGGTTGAAAGGTGGAAATATTATGTTTCCTTTATGCATGTTTTATGTGATACGATTGTGTTGAGGTTCTTGGGAATTATTATGAAGACGGGTGGTTCTGTGATAAACTAAGGGCGGGTGAGCCCGATATAGATCTCCAATGCATTGGGTAATGCGAAGGAGTGAAACATTAAGGTTTCTCCGAAGTGATTCAGGGAATATACTGTGATGGGTATTCCAAACGTAAACAAGAGGGTTACTCCCTACGTAAGAATGTTATGAATGCCTCAAGTTACCTTTATGTCTTATGATTTCTATGATTTATTCATGATTTGATGAGGTATGTTAAAGTGATTATGTTTTATGGGTAAAGTATGATTTAATTCTTATGTATATATGTACCCATGTTTCCTTTCTATATTTTTATATCCCTTACTGAGCTTTTTATGCTCATCCCATGTTTTTTGAAATGTTTTTCACAGGTCAAGGAAAAGGTACATGATATGATGATAGTGTCAAGGAAGTGTCAAGAAAGAATCCATGTTTTATTCTAAATATGTTTCCATAGATGGGAAAGAAGAATACTATCTTTATGTAACCACTTTGTTTATATGTGGAATGTAATGCAAGTTTTATGATCTAATTCTCTAAAACTTTAAACCCGAAAAGATCCTCAATGTGTAATCTTGTAATGACTCAAGATTACACAAGGTTTAAGGATGGGGCCTTATAGTTGGTATCAAAGGTCTGGTTAGACAACATTATGAGTTAGAAACTTATTAAATGATTATATATAAATATATTTTTTATTGTCAAATTGAAGTGATATAGTATTTGAAGATTACCATGTTGCTTCATCTAAGACATGTTTGTTCAGAATGGTTTTCCACAGAGGAAACAGGGAAGCAGTGCTGGGAAGGCATACAGAAGGAAATAACCTTCCGAATCAGTATCCTAAGATGGTCGGAATTGGAACTGAACAGTTTGTTGCAGTAATGGCGCAGTTGACTCAAGCGATAAATGGTGGTGGTATCCATACACAAGATTAGCCAGATCAACCGCAGAGGAACATGTCAGTGGTGAAACATTTCATGAGGCAACATCCCCCATCATTCAGAGGATCATCTAAACCTGTGTTATCTGAAGGGTGGATTAAAGCACTGGAGAAGATTTTCGATGTCATGGGGTGTTCAGACAATCAAAAGGTTAGTCTTGCTATTTACCGTTTGTAGGGTGAGGAAGATCAGTGGTGGTCTATGGTTAAAAATATCAGGGATGTCGATGAGATTGATGCTCTTGACTGGGATGAATTCAAAGGTATGTTTCTTGAGAAGTATTTTCCTAAGGCTGTTCGACTTAGGATGGAAAAGAAATTCTTGGAATTGAGGCAAGAGGAAGACTCAGTGGCTACCTATGAAGAAAGGTTCACTCGATTGGCAAGGTATGCTCCAAATTTTATCCGAGAACTTGATAGTAAAATCAATCATTTTTACTCAGGATTAAAGCCAAAATATCGAAGGGCATTAGCTTCTTGTGAGTTTAAAAGTTATGAAAATCTTGTTCGATGTTTTGAGAAGGTGGAAATGGAGTTTTCCGATGATCAAGTGTTCTATAACAACCAACAGAAGAAGAGACCGAGGTTCCAGGAGAAAGGTAATAATTCTTCAAAAAAGTCTGATGGTAAGAAAACTAAGTTTCCAGTTTGTGATAAATGTGGCAAAAGTCATGCTGGGGAATGTCTTCTGAATTCTGGAAAGTGCTACGGATGTGGTAAGATGGGACATAAGGCTCGTGATTGCACTGAAAAGGATCAAGGTGAAGGTAAGACCAAATTTGATTTATAGTTAGTGAAATGTTATAAGTTCAATGAGATGGGTCACTATGCAAACGAGTGTCTGAAAAAGAGTTTGAGTGATGGGAAGTAGTTAGACTACAAGCAGAAAGGGGTGGTGAAATACTTTGCAACTACTTCAACAGATGTCGGGCCATCAAATGAAGTTGTATCAGGTACTTTGTTTGTTTCTTAAGATTATGCCAGTGTGTTGTTTGATTCGGGGTCTACACATTATTTCATATCTGAAAACTTTTCTAGTAAAATGGGAATACCATCTCAAGAAATGACTCCTAAACTTTTGGTAAAAACACTTGGGGGAAATGATGAGGCAAAAAGAATTTATAAGAATCTTCCTATCCTTATCTGTGGAAAGAACCTACTTGCAAACCTTATTGTTCTACCTCTAGTAGAGTTTGATGTTATCCTGGGTATGGATTGGCTCTCTATTTACCATGCGAAGATTGAATGTAGAGGTAAAGAATTTTCTTTTCAGAAAGACTTTCAGTTTGTGTACAAGAATGAACCCTTACTCTTGATAACTTATCAAGAGGCCGAGATACTTGTAAAAGATGGAAATGAATGTTACCTTGCACACATCGTTGAAAATAAAGGAACTGTTCAGATTAATGATGTGCCAGTGTTAAATGAGTATCCTGATGTTTTTCCTGATGAGTTTCCTGGAATAATACCAGATCGGGAAGTTGAGTTTACTGTTGACTTAGTTCCTGATGCTAAGCCAATTTCAAAACCCCCTTATCGAATGGCTCAAATTGAACTTTTAGAGTTGAAGGAGCAATTGCAAGATTTATTAGAGAAAGGTTTCATTCGACCTAGCACATCACCATGGGGTGCTTTTGTTTTATTTGTTAAAAAGGAAGATGGTTCAATGAGACTTTGCATTGATTATAGAGCCTTGAATAACATCACTGTTAAGAACAAATATCATTTGCCTCATATCGATGATTTGTTTGATCAACTCTAGGGAGCACAGTATTTTCCAAAGATTGACTTGAGATCGGGGTACCATCAGCTGAAGGTAAAGGAAGCAGACTTTCCGAAGACTGTGTTTCGTACAAGAGATGGCCATTATGAATTTGTAGTAATGCCTTTTGGGCTAACCAATGCACCTGCTGTATTCAAGGACTTAATGAATAGAATTTTCCATGAGTTTTTGGATAAGTTTGTGGTGGTTTTCATTGATGATATTTTGGTGTTTTCTAAAAGTAAAGAGGAGCATGAAAGACATTTAAGGGTTATCTTTCAAACCTTAAAAGAAAAGAAATTGTATGGGAAATTCAGCAAGTATGAGTTTCGGTTGCAACAAATTTCTTTCCTTGGTCACATTGTTTCTAAATATGGGATAATTGTTGATCCTGCAAAAACAAAAGTTGTGGAAGACTGGCCAAGACCCACAAATGAAACTGAGTTTCGTAGCTTCCTTGGTTTGGTAGGATATTACCGAAGGTTTGTTATAAAATTTTCATGGTTATCTAGTCCAATGACTAAGCTAACTCGGAAGGGTGTTAAGTTTATCTGGACAAAAGAATGTGATGATTGTTTTCAGGAATTGAAAAGAAGATTGGTGAATGCTCCAGTTTTGGCACTATCTTCCAGGAATGGTGAGTTTGTTATATACAGTGATGCTTCATTGAAAGGACTTGGTTGCATCCTAATGCAGAATGATCTGGTAATTTCTTATGCTTCACGACAGTTGAAAACTAATGAGGTAAATTAACCTAAACATGATTTGGAATTAGCTGTGGTTGTTTTCGCTTTAAAAATTTGGAGGTATCATTTGTATGGAGTAAAGTGTGAAATATATACTGATCAGAAAAGTTTAAAGTATATATTCACTCAGAAAGAGTTAAACATGAGACAGAGGAGATGGTTGGAATTAATCAAGGATTATGATTGTACAATTCATTACCATCCGGGAAAACCAAATAAAGTGGCTGATGCTTTGAGTCGAAAAATTAATGCTTCATTAACAATGTTGCGTTTGGAACGTGATTCTTTGGTTAAGGATTTGATGAACTTTGGCATAGAAGTTGTTGGTGCAGGAAGTTCTTCTGTTTTGTTTCAGGTATCAGTGAGATCATCTCTATCAGATAGAATCAAGCAAGCACAGAAGCAAGATAGTGAGTTGCAGAAAAAGGTAGAGCTGGTTCAGAAAGGTAAGTTGCCTGAATTCAACATTAATAATGATTGTGTTTTGAGATTTGGGAAGATATTGTGTGTGCCTTGTGATTCACAGTTGAAGAGAGAGTTGTTATGTGAAGCTCATAGTTCTCCGTTTTCAGTTTATCCTGGAAATACTAAGATGTACAGAGATCTGCGGGAGTATTACTGATGGGATGGAATGAAAAGAGATATTGCTGATTTTACTGTGAAGTGTTTGACATGTCAACAGGTTAAAGCAGAGCGGCAGTTACCGAAATGGATGCTTCAGCCTTTACCAGTGCCAGAGTGGAAATGGGAGAATATATCCATGGAATTTATTGTGGGATTACCGAAGACATCTCGAGGTAATAATGAAATCTGGGTTATTGTTGATCGCTTGACTAAATCTGCTCATTTCCTTGCTATACGAGATACTTTTTCCCTAGATCAACTTTCACGATTGTATCTTAAAGAGATAGTCAGGTTGCATGGAGTTCCCCTCTCCATTTTATCTGATCGTGATCCCAGGTTCCCTTCTAACTTTTGGAAAGGCCTTCAGAAGTTGTTGGGTACTGAATTAAATTTTAGTACAACTTTTCATCCTCAATTAGATGGGAAGTCAGAACGAACAATTCAGACCTTGGAGGATATGCTACGAGCTTGTTCGATGGATTATCCGGGAAGTTGGGACCAACATCTTTCTTTGGTTGAATTTTCATATAATAACAGTTTTCATTCCAGTATACAGATGGAACCATTTGAGGCGTTATATGGGAAGCGATGTCAAACTCTGGCTTTCTGGGATGAAGTGGGTGAAAGGAAGTTGATGGGACCAGAATTGGTGGAAGAGTTGGCAGAAAAAGTTTAGCTGATACAGAAAAACATGAGAATAGCTCAAAGCAGGCAGAAGAGTTATGCAGATAACCAGAGGAAGGATCTATCTTTCGAGGTAGGTGATCATATTTTTCTCAAGTTTTCTCCATGGAAAAGTGTGATGAGATTTGGTAAGAAAGGAAAGCTGAGTCCAAGGTTCATTGGACCATATGAAATTCTGGATAGAGTTGGATCATTTTCTAACCAAGTGGCTTTACCTCTGAGTTTATCTTAGGTATACAATGTTTTTCACGTTTCGATGCTGGGAAAGTACATGCCAGATCCATTACATTTTTTGAGTCCAGAGGTAGTTCAGCTGGAAGAGAACCTATCTTATGAGGAACAACCAGTCCCGATTCTTGACCACAGGGAGCAAGTGTTACGAAATAAGGTGATTAATCAGGTAAAGGTTTTGTGAAAAAACCACATGATGGAAGAGGCAACATAGGAATCTGAAAATGCAATGAGGGATAAGTAACCCCATTTATTCGATAAGTAAATAAATTTCGGGGACACAATTTTCTAATGGGGGGAAGGATGTAACATCCCAAGTAAGTAATGAATAATATATATGTTTATCTGTGTCTATTAATGATTAAGATAGTGTTTTAGAGGCTTAAAATGAAAATAAATACAATCTTATGCATAGAATACACTAATACTCTTAAGAGATTGTTTTACTACCTTTTGCTGGAAAACCCTTTTTAAATCTATCTTTTGACAATTTTATAAGCTATGTTTGTCAAAATAAAGTTATTATTTATGATTGGGACATCAAAATATACTTTGTGTGAATTTTTGGTATTTTTCCGATAAAGTTCATTTTTTAATGAATAGTGAAAACTGTTGTATTTTAATTGAAAACCTCTTTTTAATATAATTTTTTATATGATTAGATTATCTTTTGAATTGGTTTTGAAGTGAAATTAGAATATATTTTTACCATTTTATCCAATGGTGGTCATTGGAATCAATTTCACTTTGAAATTGGACTTAAACTAGTGTCAATCTTTTAATACTTATTATTTCATAAAAACAAGCTATTTGTCATAACATCGGGAATTAGTTATTAAATTAATTAATGAAACTTAAATGTTTTGAATATTGTAAAATAGAAATCATTTTTGAATTCATAATATCAAATATAGCTTAGGGTGATGTTTTGGTATCTTTCTGAAAAACTTCAATTTTTGATGAATAGTGAAACCACTAAGTGGTAGTTAAAGAAACTGATTTTTCGTTTAAATGAAACTTTGCCACTTCTGTGAATTGATTTTCAAAAATCAGACATACATGGTTGTCATTAAGAAGTAAAATGTGGTTCAATGAGATTAAAATAATTTTTTGGTGAATAGTAACTTTTAAGTTCTTAATCGCGATTAGTGGTAATTAGTGTAGTTTAAGTAAAAAATAATGTTTTAATAATATGAGATGAGCTTGAAACATGTTCTACCCTCATTGGATGTGTCATGGCCGACCAAGACAATCCTTGGGTCAACTTGGGGACCCCATGGAGCCACTTTGGTGGGGAAATGACATAAATAATTTTTTATTTAATGTTAATGTAAAAATGACACAAACATGAGATGTTTTACTAAAACAATTTTTACATGGGGTTATACAAGTCATATTTTTGATTATAAGCAGTCATTGGAAAGATAAAAAGATTTCCGACATCATATTATTATTTTTTATAATTTTAAGGCTTTAAATAAATTAAATTATTTATGACATCATGATGATGCAACGATTACGTCATTAATAAAGGATTTAAATAAAATGAAACGATAATGTAAAATATATGACCTACACATGTCCAAAACCTAATGGATGGGTATATTTCGAACCCTTACCACCTTATCCTAGAATTATATCAATGTGGGACCTTTTGAATCTGAAAATTATTTTAAAATAATGTAACATTCTTTTACTTTCCAAGAGTGCCCCTCCTCTCCTCTTATAAAAGGCCCCCACCTCTACCTCCTTACCCACACACCCAAAGCCTTTGGCTCGGCCAAACCCTGCCCATTTTGGCTCTACACATCCATCTCTTACTCCTAAAAGCCTCACATTCGGCAGAAGTCTTCCCAAGGAATCCTTTGAGCTCAAATCTAAGAGAGTTACCCGATTTTAAGGTAATGTCTTCTTTTGAGGCCTTTTGTATTATTTTTATTCTCCAACCCCCTAAACTCTTTTTATTATTTTCTTTTGTAACAACTACATTATCCTCAATATACTAGGATGTTGTTATAAGAAGGATTCGAGCTACACTTACACACACCTACATCTAATGGTTAAAGAACATACTGTTTCCGTGGATGGTGAATTTATGCCTCCCGAAACGATGATTGTTAAACATTTTTTTAACACCTTCAAAGGTGGCCATTAAGATGTCACTATATTTATATATGATATATAATATTCTTATGTTTTCCTTAAGCTTCTGTATTTTTCATTTTGTTCATACCTTTATGGTTTCCATTATGGGTAAACACGATATCTTCATTTAAGGAAGTGCGGACTACCGCCCCCTCAAAGTGATTTGATTCGTTAAATACCATATGTGGGATGTATAAAGGATGGAGTTATGATATTATATATGATATTATACTGAAATTATATTATTCCTTTATATCATTACGATTCCATTCTATAAAATACGAAATAGAAATGAAAGTCGCGTTCATGCGTACGTACGGCTTACCGTCTCCATGAACGGTGCATTTAATTTCTTACCTCTAAATGATTATGTAATATTATAAATGCATCCATGTACTGGATATATATGACATATATGATATATATACATCATGAATACCATTCTGGATATAATGGATACATGAACAACTTGTAATTATAAAGGGTTTATTTTTGACTCAAGTACCAATGATCGATAAAACGACCGTTATTAACTTAAATAATTACATAGTGTTCATGACATGACAATAAGTGATATAAAAGGAATAATGAATTTGAAAAAGGTTCTTAAACAAGTATAAATTAACCCAAGTTTATTATTCAGGAGATTAAAGAACGACCAAGTCAAGTCGGACCCGAGGCATGGGACTTTGTCTCAATCTCCTTTCATCGAGGCATATTTTGTTTTATACACAACCTTCTTTTATACGGTATATAAACCCCTTTGACTTTTATGTTTATTCAAAATGAAAATTTTTTATACGAAACGTTTACTAAACGACAAAAGGAAATGTTTCTGTCGTACATATGCGGCGACAACGACTTCTCCGCCGCCGTGACCATTATTTGAGTTTCAGCTTGCACTACAAACCATACCTTTTTTTTAAAAGAAAAATAAATACAATGTTATACTTTTCTTTTATTTTGGTATTGAAAATGTTTTTTATAATGTTTTTATATCAATGTGTTGTATTGATATCTTGTGATTGAAAGGTGGAAATGTTATGTTTCCTTTATGCATGTTTTATGTGATACGATTGTTTTGAGGTTCATGGGCATTATTATGAAGACGGGTGGTTCCGTGATAAACTAAGGGCGGGTGAGCCCGATATAGCTCTCCAATGCATTGGGTAATGCGAAGGAGTGAAACATTAATGTTTCTCCGAAGAGATTTAGGGAATATAATGTGATGGGTATTCCAAACATAACCAAGAGGGTTACTCCCTACGTAAGAATGTTATAAATGCCTAAAGTTACCTTTATGTCTTATGATTTATATGATTTATTCATGATTTGATGAGGTATGTTATAGTTCTTATGTTTTATGGGTAAAGTATGATTTCATTCTTATGTATATATGTACCCATGTTTCCTTTCCATATTTTTATATCCCTTACTGAGCTTTTTATTCTTATCCCAATTTTTTTTGAAATGTTTTTCACAGGTCAAGGAAAAGGTACATGATATGATTATAGTGTTAAGTAAGTGTCAAGAAAGAATCCATGTTTTATTTTAAATATGTTTCCATTGAAGGGAAACAAGAATACTATCTTTATGTAACGAGTTTGTTTATATGTGGAATGTAATGCAAGTTTTATGATCTAATTTTCTAAAACTCTAAACCCGAAAAGATCCTCAATTCGTAATCTTGTAATAACTCAATATTAAGTAAGGCTTAAGGCTGTGGCCTTATAATTGGAATAAAGGGAATGTTCACTTACTTCATTTGAATTATATATAGATTTATATTTTTTTGGAATTTTTGAATGATTTTTCCATGTTTTACATAATGGTAGCTGGAAACTGTTTTATTATTATAGAGTATTACACTCAATGGGATGGGGGAGTGGTGAATTAATGTATATAAGTTAAAAAAACATTCTTTATTGGGGATCTTGTACTCCAACCTTAAATAATAGTCCATTTTCTCTATATATTTTCCTAAAAATGAGCAATAAAAATAGTAATTAACATGAGGGATTTTAATTGGTTTACAAAAATTGGGAAACATCCAAGGATTATGCTATAAATGTTCTTGTGCACAAAATTCACTAAAATATCATGGGTTTATAGGTACAAGTTTAGAGAGATCACACTAATACTCATATTTCACTATCCTAAACAATTAGAAAACTCACTTGACTATTTCAAAAAGGAACTCATGGGTTCACTTATTGAATTCCTTTTTCTTGTACATAAAAAGATAATACCAGGACAACACTAGAATTGTGTTTCTATCTAGAACATAAAAATTTGACTTCTATTGAGAGAATGAAACTCCTAGAAACCAATATTTTTTGACCTTAAACCTTCAAGATGAGATCTAGAGTAAAATTTTTTCGTATTCCCTTATTAATAAAAAAATACAATATAGATCTATATTTTGCACATGTATCTTATTCCATTTTTAAATTCATCACTTTTTGTTTTTTTCTTTAGGGATTGAATTAAATGCTTAAAGGCCCTGAAAAAATTATTTTAATCACTTTTTAGTGGTGGATAAAACATTCATCAAATAAAAGATCATATTCTATGAGTTTTTCCATGTGAGAAAATTTTAACGCTGAAATAGCTAACAATAGCCGTGGAGTATAAAATTGGCTATTTTTTCAAAACATACCTTGATCTAGGGGTGTAGATTTGGACTTAAGATGTCTTACATAGGTTGTATTACTTTGATCTTGGAAATATGAATTGAAAATAGAGTGTCTCCTCATTGATCCAAGGTTTACACCAAAATCACTACATCTTATGAAATTTAATGGTCTGACCTGATTCTCTATGTTTCACTCAATTTCCACCAATCAATTATGACCTTATCTAATATTGCAATGGTGTCTTGTAATGATTGTTATGGATATAATAACTGATATTCCACAAAAGGGATCATCATGGGTGTGGTTCCTTCCTATTTTGAAATTTTGGGAATTCTTCTATTCAACACTCCATTGTATATGGGCGCAACCCTTCTAGGATGACCACCAACTTCACGAATCCCACCAACCGGGGTAGGTTGTAGGCCATTTTAAATTTTTACTTCACAAAAAATTATAAAATAACTCAATTGACTTCCTAGAAATTTTTATTCAACAATATTACAAAATGTCATAATAAAAAAAAACCTTATAATATATTATTTATAATAATATCCCCCTTTGGGTATGTGGAAAATAATCCAAATTCTACATGTGTTATACATTATATATTTTAAAAGTTCAGCTTCCATGATGTGTATCAATAATTCAATAGTAAAAAATTAAATTCTTAGGTGATCCTTGATCAGTGTGAGAAACTATAATTTATTGAATGTTTTTCATTAACACATTGCTTGGATTCATTCAACAACCACACATCTCTTCTATTACTATGTTATTGACATACTCTACCCCTTTTCAATACTCCATAATGATTTTCACTTTTCCCTTAATCTTTCCCCAATCAAAAAAACATTTACATTTCTCCTCCTTTTGTAATGAACACAATGTTATTAATTTTTTAAAAATTTCATATTATAGAAATATAAATCCTACAATTTGAGGTCGAAAAACATACTTAGCTCATTAGAGGAACTATGGTGAGGGAATGTTCCTTCCTAGAATAAATTAAGAGAATGGATATGATTTGACCCTATAAAAAATGATTATTTTCAAAAACAACTTTGTGTTGTGCCTTTTTTAGGATATAATCTTGTTGATCTTGCACCTTATCCTTTATAAAAAGGAATTTGATCTTCAAATGACTTGTCCTTGAGTGATGAATTTGATTTTTTCGAATAGTGACCACACTAAAATTGACATAAATTATTATAATAGGTTAATCACTTCAACAATGAAGTAATCATGTTTTAATTTCATCCCTTATAATTTAATGAATTATTTAGTGTCAGAAATGTACTTGGTCTCTATGATTATCAACTATATACAATATAACTTATTTCTATACCATAATATAAATTAGTTTAAAAAATAAAAATCACTTCATGAAGTTGACTTTCAGTCATCCACTAAATCAGCCAAATCTACAAAAGTAAATAAGAATAATTTTTTCGTAGAATCGTTATGTTAGAACAACCTATACGTAGTCATGTGTACAATATATCAAAGTATTAATTTTATAGAATTGATATAGATTAATTTTGGATAAATTTGAAAATGAGTGGATTGAAAAGTAGTAAATAAAATATCTGGTCCCATGGTAGTATATTAGAGTAAACACCCAATGATATATTGAAATGAATTAATATCAACCTTGTTACCATGTTCATCTTTTCATAATTTTTATCCTGAACCTATTGGTGGTTCCATGGGTATTGAATTATCGATCTGAAATATTCTTAATCCCACCATGGAATATTTATTTTCTGAGATAAATATATAACATATTATTTTTATTACCTTTTGGAATATAAAAATGATATTTAACTAATAAGAGATATCTTGATTTCATACCTCATGAGATCTCATAATTCCTTATATTGGTTGTTATTTGAGTCCCAAAAAAATATGTCATCCTCATAAATAAGAACAATTTATTATTGATTAATCTTCTTCTTGATGTATAAATTATGATCAACCCCTGCATAATGAAAAACAATATTCTTTATATATTTATATGACAAAGAGAACCATTATTTTGGTGTTTGTTCAAGGCCATAAAAATACTTATCTAGTCGATATACTTTTTCTTCATCTTAGACAATTTCAAACTCACATGGTTTCTCAATATACATTTCCAAATGAAGGATACCATTCAATAAAGAATATTTGATATAAAAAGTATTCGTTGAAACTAATTTAATATAACACATAAAAATATAATAAGATGGTTTCATTCCTAGATAACATAAAAAATGTCTCACCAATGCTAATTCCTTCAATTTGGGAGTACCCCTGACACACATGCCTTGATTTTTTACCAATTACTTTTCAATTTTCGTTATGTTTATTTCAAAAAATCAGCTTGGTTCATATAACATTATATCTAGTTGGATGTGGAATAACATACCTTGTACTATTTTCATCTATTTAATCGTTTAATTATTTTATAGATTTGACCCAAAACTCATCATTTACAATATAAGAAAATTATTTTTTGATTCAAAAACTATAATAAGAATACCAACCAATAATATTTAATTTTTATAGTTTAAATGAACTTTGTAGAGTCTACAATAATTTTACTTTCAGTTATTTGAACCCTATCCATTAATCTACTTGAAAATGCTAGTATTTTTGTACCTAAATCACAATATAATTATTAATTAGTGTTTTATCCATTCTAAGAAACCCCCTAAAGCTAATGCTTATTTTCTGCTTTTAATTAATTTTTTTGATGTGAAATAAGATCATATCCTGTTTCCATTTTTTAGTTTTCAATGACCACAACATCATTTATCTATGAAGTCACTTATTATTGAACTTTAAAAATTTAATCCTTGATGAGTATACAATATACACACTATCAAAACCGTGATCATCATCCTTTCAACTCTTCTACTTGTTGATATAAAACATGTATTTTCAATTTCCTAGAAGTAATTGAGTGTAGGTTTCTTTCCATACCCAATTTTATAAGGATTTATCCCTTTGTTTTCAAATAGAAATTTTCTATTGAATATGTAAAATAAAAAAAGAATGACATCCTTCTATAAGTATTATCTGGTACATGTTTTTGATTATGCGATTTTTTATTTCCACTACCCCATTTTCTAGGGTATTTTGATTATTGAAAGTTGAAATATAATTCCACACATCTGAAAATACTCCTCAACATTACGATTTATAAATTTAATCCCATTGTTATTTTGTAATTTCTATATATTCACATTAAGAATCTTATTAGATCTCTTCTAAAATAGATTGATATAATTTTAAACCTCAAAATTTTGTTTGATTGGAATAGTCCATGTCATTATGCTAATATAATCAACAAACGAAACATAATGGCCTTTTAAATCCAATTTTTTGGGGTGTGATCGACCACATACATCCTTGTGAACTAGATAGAGAAAATTTTATGCCATCAATAACTTTGAATTATAGATGTTTTTAATGATAAACCTTTTTTACATGAATCACACATTTTTCTGTGATCATATATTAGATGGTGATTTTCAAATTCCCCTATATTATTTTCAAAATTCTTAAAAAATGTTTGGATCAAATGGAAAATATTCTTATACTCTAACCTCTTATCATCCACTTTGAACAACATACCTAAATTTTCCTATCCGAAAGGTATAAATTTCTTAGGGTTCTTATACTATATAGAATGATTGAAACATTTTTAGCAATTATAGTACATAACATTTTTTTGAAATCCACCACATGTATAGGGTTACAGAATAGGCCAACATTGAGAAGATTATGAATTTTTCTATTAACAAAATAATGTTAGTCAACCTAAGTTTTCCACCTGATATTTTGAATTTTTCAGAACCAATAATCAATGGACACTTATCTTTTCCAAACTAGAAGCCACCAAATTTATTTTGATTTATATTCAAAATGGGATATATATTTCTCGTTATGTGTGATTTGTATCCATAGTCTAATATACATGAAATTTACATATCCATTTCCAACATAGAATTTTTCGAAATATTAGATTTTTCAGAACTTTATTTCTACACCAATGTTTTTGATGAATAATCCACCTCAATAACAGATCCATGAACTATTATTTATTTACAATAGTGATTTTTTATAGTTTATATTCTTCTATATTAAGATTCATGTTTTTTATTTTTTCTACTTTGAGTCATTCTTTTGAATTTTATATACCCTTGATGAAAAATTTATTCCATTATGTTCAAGACCTTCAATAATAGTAATAATATACATTAAAAATAAAGGAATTAATGTATATTTTTGTTAATTTTTTGGATTAGTGTTACACCTAGAATGAACTCATGGGAATAGAGAACATATATTAAGCGTTTTCTATCTTTACACATCAGAAATATCTGGCTGTTGATGTATTTTATATTTTATTTGACCACTTTATTTTATGTCATTTCTACGTTATGAACACATAACTTTTTTTAAGGATTACGATTTTTGTTTTGAAATTGACACAAATCTATTATTATTTTAAACATGGTTCACTATATATTTGAATTTATATATTAAACTTTTATCTTGATAATAGGTGTATGATCCTCCTTAGAAATTATTTTTATAGACTTGTGTTGATGTCTTTGAATTCACCATCATCATGTCTGGTGTCAATAATGATTTTAGATACTCACAATCTCAACGCCAATTCATAAATTCTCCTTTATAATCCTTTAATATTTCAACTATTTCTTTTATAGTTTTATCAATACCATCAATTATTCAGGTATTTCTGTACATATATGTTTTAGTTCAACTTATTTTCCTAAATCTGCAGAAATTCCAAATTTCAGTCTTCCTGTTATAGACATTATATTTTACTTTTATTCTACTTATTTTTTTTGTAAAGATTTGAATCATACATTACAACACTATATTGTTTAGTCTTTTCTCTCCAAATATCCATATATTTAAGAGATACGACATGTTTTTCTTAAATATAGACCCTTCCCACAACTCCTTTGTTTTAATCATCATGATAATTAGTTGTTTTATTTTTAATGGAAATCAACACACCTTTATCCTTAAAATATTCATCTTATTTTAAGTCATTTTCTCAATAAATATCTTCTTCTTTAGAATTTTTTTTTGAATTTTGAATTAGCTTAATTGATAATTTTATATACCTTTTACGTATTTTGGTATCTCATTAGGATGTATATATCCATCATTATTTTCTTGATATTGATAGTCCATAGGATAATTATCTTCAATGTGTCCCACCGTTAAAAATTTGAATCAATTATGAGGAAGCATAACCTTAAACCTTCATCATCCTCTATTAATAGTAGAATACATGAATGAAATAACCCCATTAAAAGTTTCAGTTTCTAGATTATCATTTGTAAACAGATTATTGATGGAGTTAATAAACACCTCTTGTGTATTCTCATTCATTATTGACTCATTTATTCAATTATTATATCATATTAAATAAGATTACAATGAAAAATTTCTAGTGAAATATCAATTTAATTCATTTTCAAAATCTTTTTATTTGGTCAAAAAATTCTCTAACGTTTCCTCTAAAACATTCAAATATCATTCAAAAATATTTATAAGATTTCAATACATAATAAGAGATGTTTTCTTATGAAATTATATTTGTTATAATTTAATTGTATAGATCACTTAATAAGTAATTTATAGCTTTAGAACATGCATCCGGTCATTAATTATATCTATCCATCAAGAATCAACTCTCTATATTAGTAGTTATTCCATAAAGTGATACTATATAGATGTCTCTACCCGTAGAAATAAAATAATGTTATATCTATATTTTTTATAACTCAAAATTTATTCCTTTAAATATAAAAATACCCTTGTGGGTTATAATCATTTTCATACTTCCATGAAAGATCAAATAATAAAAATATCTGTGATTCCACTTATTAGGTACTTATATAGTATGAAACCCTAATGGGGTGGAGTGTGGGGGGGGGGGGGGGGGTGAATAAGGGATCAATGTTTTTACCAAATCTTCCTTGAATGAGAATATTATTCTCTCACAATGAGGAATAATTTTATTTCTCTCTTTATTTATTCTCAATGATACAATAAATGATTAAATGACATGTGATATTTTACTAGGTTCACCCACACTAGATGATGTCCAAGGAATATGCGTATAAATGTGCATTTTCACCAAATTCATTAAATTCTCACTATATTATATGTATTAGTTTGGTGTCGTCTCATTGATCCTCTCAGTTTACTACCAAAAAAAGTTATAGAAAGCCGTATCCTTCTTCATTAAGAAAATCACTACTATGATTATTGATATTCAAATTATTCTTTAAATGAGGATAATACAAGCATACAGTAAGAAATATTTTTCTATTAAAATCACAGGAAGTAAAATTCTAATGAAATGAAACACCTTAAGAAGAATATTCTTTTTTCTTCTACCCTAGAGATGAAATCTAAAATTAAACTCTATTATTATTCACTTTTTAATAATCAAAATCAAGTAACAAATTTTTATTTTAACCATTATTTCTTATTCTCCTTTATAATCGATCATTTTATTTTTAATTTAATAATACATTAAATACATAATTTAATGGCCTTAAAAAACTAATTTTCAACTAATTACTCAATTGGGGTTACAACTTCTATAAAAGCCAAGATCCAATGCTACACATTTTTATAAAAATGTCATTTTGAACATATAAATAGATTTCAACACACCGTAGTGCAAAACATTTTTCCATTTTACCATAACACACCCAAAATAATGAGCATATACTTCCACTAAATCCATTTATCATAGTAGTCCTATTTTTGAAACATGATGTTGAGAATAGTCATAGAGTATATCTATTTAGCACATAGGTACACACTTGGATCACCAATCCTTATGTGGTGGAATTGTTTACACTGGTTGGACATTTAGCACTAATGGTTCACTTAACGTTGAAGGACACCTCAAAAGTGGGCATGATCACTATGATTTCCAATATTTTATTGGGGCACTGATATTGCACTATGTGGACATCCTTTGGAATAGTCCCTTATTAGTTTAACATTTCAGCTGATCTTCTCTTCAAAACTACCAGGAATATTTGAGATAATTCATGGGAGGATATTTCCCTTGAGTGTAATATCTATATGATAGGTATTATGGGTTGGGATCCATTTTTTTAGGCTATAGAGGAAAATTACAATTGGGTGGGAATAATTCCACCAAAATCATTGTGATGTTGTGATTAAAGGAAGGAAATTCATGCCCTATATTGTGGATGTGAAATTTTTAGAGATATACAACCCTATAAAGTTCTTCTTTGGTTGAACCCAAGTATCCCTTTTGAAATTGAGGACTGATGATCATTTATTAAAAATTTTTTAGTCATTTATCTACTATTCCAACAATATCACATTGGAAATGAACTACATATATTGGTTAGTTTAGATACACCATTGCTGGGGGACTATTTAGTTATATTCACATCCTACATGAGTGGTAATGGAACGTTGGTACCCGATCAGGCCTCATAATCACATTCATATGTGGGTAATTGGATCAACAATTTATGGTTGGTCTGCATAAATTAGGTAGAGTTTGGATATGAGATGAGGTGTGGGGAGGAGTGGAAAGTCGTGATTAAATTCAAGTATGTTTTTTTTATAGGATATATATGATCTACCCATGAGAAATTTTGTTGATGGTTTTTAAATTCTTGTGACATTATTAGAATAAATAATTTTGTTTGAATATGATATATAATTTATTTCTGTTGTAATTTTCTATAATATTTTACTACTACGATACAAGGATATAATATACCCATGGTAGCAATAAAGACCCTCATTGATAATAGCTAGCCTATAGTGTATTCAGTGGAGGACCTAATATCATGTGACACTTTATTCTAGTTACCATTATGTGAATTGGATCATGACAGTATATGGTGTACTTAGAGATATTTTTCTTAATCTTTGGGATATTGTTGACATGAAATTAAAATAGTTGAAACATGTGATACATTCCATGTAATATTCCTAACCAGCACTAACACAAGATGAATTTCAAGTTCACTGGGAGTTGGGCTTTCTATTCATGGTTTTCATCATTATAGTGGAGTTGGTTATTTCAAAATGTAGTTATTGTGTCACAATTTTATGATTTATTTACTTTGGATCATGGAAAATATTGAAAGACTCATGATTCTATACTTGATATTATAAATATATGATCACATGATATGTGCATATTTTTTCAATTTTTATACTTAAAAAAATAAAAATAGGTTCAGTTATTTTATATATTAATAGTATCATAGTTAGTATTTTACCAAATAACTTATTATAGAAATTATACATAGCTAAACCTAATGGGTACAAGTGGTTATATAATGGAAAATAGTTTTTGGTTGTTTAATGTGTTAAGAACAATATGTATGCATTTTCGTGAATAAATTATTTTCACAGTTCTTCTTAATCAAACAACATGGTTATGATTTACTTGATATGAATTGTCATAAGGAGATGTCGTTATGTGCATGTGGGTACGACCATGATCCTAGAAGGTGTAGTATGGTATGTGGATTCCTAATGAGGATTTGTGATTGAGAGTGGGTAGTTTAGTTGAGTATGAAATGTATATTATGTATATTTATCTCTAGAGTGAGTGTGTTGGACATTGAGATAACATGTTTTTTATGATATTGGAGTATGTATGATACGTTTTGACCTTGGACCTTTGTGAGATGTGATTTATGTGTTTTCTGTGAGAGACTTGTGAATATGAGATGTGACTCTGGATATTGGTGAGTAGGTGTAATGATTGGGTGTCAATTTTATGTCCTCAAATAGTTTGAGATGAGTTTAATGTACTATAATAACTTTAGAAAGGGGTCATCCTAGGATTTTTGGTGCCTTCAGATATGATAATTATGGGTTGATATTTTTTTGATATTTATTCATGGAGGTGAAATAAAGTATGTGGTATATGAATCAGTATCCCTTAGATATTGTGGATGTAAACGCTTTCTTATTGCATGTGTCTTGATTGGTATGATGAACAAGAGATGCATGTTTAGGTATTTAAATGGGTAAGAAATAATGGGACTACTGAGGTGAGAAATATATTGTGGATTTTATATCCTGGTTTGTTCTTGGGTTATTATTGTCCTTAAAATAATGGAAGGCTTGCCATGTTGACTAAATAAGTAGGGAAACTATGACTAGTAAGTGGAGAATGTATGTGATGCAAAATTAGCTAGTGGATTGGGTGAAAAAAACCTAAGATTGAGGTGATATGAATCAAGATGTTATGATTTAGTTGTATGATAGGGTAAAATGATGCTGCATTCTTACTTGGATATTCTATTTTTCAATAATAGTAGCTATTGAGAACCATTCTGATATTAGTTTAAAGATACTATCTTACTATGGGATAAGATAGTGAGATTTTCTTATCCAACATTGTGGGTGGATTTCTATGACCTAATATTATCATAGGGTAGAATTGATTGGTATTGATTAAATACATATGGTCCTTGGTTATATTTGAGACATGTTGATGGGATGATTTTGGGACATCTATGGGATATGGAGATAGTGTTGTTTGAGTTATGTGACTCTCGAGATAAGATCACGATGGAGGGGTGGTAGAAGTGTAGTGATATTTTGGATGAAATGAGATGTTTTTCTTATATAAGAGATGATTTGTGACTTTTTTTTAATGGTGAATTATAGTGATATGACTAATGGGTCTTTGGAAACCCTATGGGTCGAGTATATTGATGTGATTTATAAGTAATTATAAGATATTCCAAGATTTAGTGAGTGTGAACTAATGTGATTATGAATTTCTAGTAAGACCTTGTAGAGGCCTGTAACTATATGGAATGTGAGAGTCAAATGGTGGTGAGAATGTTTATGTACATTGAGTTAGATTTGTTCAGAATTGGTTTTTGAAGATGGATTTTTGGTATTATTGTAAAATGGTTCTGTGAGACTATACAGTATCATAAGACTCTCAAAATGAGCTCAATATGTGGAAAAATTCATGGAATTTGAATGGGGATTTTGAGTGAAAGTGTTGGGATAATTATGTATATGAGTAAGGATCATGACTATGGGTTTATGATGAGGGAAATTCTATTTTGAATAGAACACACTGGATATTATAATTTTGGGAACAATTTTTGAATTATTCATGGTGAATTTCAAGTGTAACATGTCAAAGAATGCAATCCATAGTTTATTTTTATTTTCTCATAGAAACTGGATAGAAGAGACCATACTAATTGTATAAAATAATAAATATATTGATGTGGGTATCAATATATGATAATCATGTTTACTTTGTATGTTTAGTAATTAAAAAAATATAGATGTGTGTTGGTAATTAAATTATATTATTGGGTGTATATTGTGAGAGATAGATTGGTTGGGTGACCAAGGCTTTGTAATGTTAGTAATCATGGGGAATTATCATGTGATGTTAATTAGTGTCAAAATTCAATCTATAGATATAGTGTTCGAAGGAATACAATAGATTTTAATGAGAATGGGTAACTTATAATTGGGAGAAAAATCGAGTGACTGAATGTGTTTAGTAGACCAGTGACATCAATCACTGATATATGATGTCTATTATTTGAGGATTCAAGAATCTCTCATGTAGAAGATACTTATCATGGAGTTAGTGGAAATAATCACAACCACGATTCATGAAATAATGGGGTTTTAGAAGTGGTTGGTGTAGTGAATTACTAGCCTAGGAATACACTCACAATTGAGCATGATAGTTTATATAGAGTCAAACCACAAAGTTTTTTGAGGGAATATTGGGGTTATGTGGAATCATTGTGAGAGGCATATATGGGTTTGGGTTTTGGAGATAGTTTGGGTGTGATGAAAAAATAAGCATAACCGATGAGATGTATAGAACATAAGCCATGAATCAAGTATTGGTGACTAACATAGTTTATAGGGGATTATTGGATAATCCTCTATGGTATGTAAAGCATTAGGTTGAATACATTGTAACTCCCCATTTCTCTACAGGATAGTGAAGAACCTAGGAAATTTTAATTTTGACCCCAGAGTAGGGGATTCATTGAGACTAGGGATTTGTAACAACATTCTAAAGCATATATGTACGCTATAATGTATTTTTGGATGTGTTCAGGGGGATGAAAGTTGTTTTAGTGTATTAGGTGGGAATTGGAGCATGTTTGGGGTTACATGATCGATATTTTTTATTCTATAGATGTATCATCAAATTGTGATTGGTGAGGGTTAGACCATCATGAGGATTTAACTGAGGATTAATGCCATTGTCATGTCAAGAACGATTATATGTAGGTAGAAGGTCACACCTTGTCCAATGTTTTTCATAGAATGGTTGATTTTGTGTAATATTTTTCCACAATGTTAAATACCATATATGTGAGGATCATTCCATTTCAGAACCATATAGGAAAAATGTCACACTGTGTACAATGTTTTTTCTGGAATGGTTGATTTTGTGTGCTATTTTTCCACAATGTAAAATACCATATATGTTAGGATCATTCTATTCCAGTCACATCATTACGTTATATAATTAATCAGATGTTGAATTTATTATTTTTTAGTAAGCCTATGATTTTCATTTGTGATATTTTTTAAGAGATAATTTTTTACTATAACAGCTATGACACTCCATTGAATTCCTTCCCAAGGAGAGGTTTTGAAGTATGAATCATGAGGTTCGTTCATGTGAGTGAGGTCACTGGGATGAATATTCCCCAAAGTATCAAGAGAGTGTTATGGTGACTTATCCATGATATTTTTGGTTCTCTCTTATAAATACCTACACTTTTCATATATAAATATTATATCTTGTTAGATGAATATTCAATACATAAAATTATGACCCATGTAATAATTTTATAGGTATATAGTCTTGGGAGACATGGATACATAAAAAACTCATTCAAAATATATCTACCTCATATCCTAATTACCTATTCACAAGTTTCTCCATTCTTATAAACATCAGACTTAAAAATCATTCTTTATATCATGGGGAAGGGAAAAAATAAAGGGTGAGCTCAGATACTCAGTAAGGGTAATAACAGGGAATATCAATAATAACTTATGAATAACCGTAGCATAAGGGTATGCGAAAATGAGCTTATCATTTGAAAAAAATACCCATTATATCATAGATCATAATATTTAATAATGTCAAAATGTTTGGAAGTTTATAAGTAATGAATCATAAATAATTCAAAGATCATGAGACTTGAAAGCATAATATTGGCATATAAGATATATTTTTGGCATACCCATAAGCATACAAAATTATTTCTTTAGTATATTATCACTAACAAAAACATAATTACAGACTATCTTTACTCCGCATTCTAT
This sequence comes from Viscum album, assembly GCA_963277665.1. Taxonomy (NCBI): domain Eukaryota; kingdom Viridiplantae; phylum Streptophyta; class Magnoliopsida; order Santalales; family Viscaceae; genus Viscum; species Viscum album. The sequence goes on from OY728146.1 coordinate 389,272,872, forward strand.
TATATCATTAGTAAACTTTTACCCCGAAGACTATTATAGTGGAAAATCCCCTTACTAAAATGGGTTCACTCCCCATTAGAGTTCTTATTATCTAATGAGATATCCATGTTTACAGAATGAATTAGAGGGATATATAATTTTGGGAAAATTTATCATATAATGAAAATCATAAATATGTGTTCCACAAGATCGAAATAAACTCTTCATATCATAAACTGTGGAAATGAAACTGGTTTCATAAACATTTCAGTATTTCATTATAGTATAACTCATGGAAAATAAATGGTTTTGATAGGCATCTTATAACCATAATAATATAAAATATAGTGAAATAAGAAGGACAGTGTCATTAGATCCTATACCCTATAAATCTTAGGTATCTTTCCAATGTTTCATCTAAGATGAAAAATTCCCCAAAGAGATTATTTGTAATATTTCTTAAGAAAATTATGTTTTCACTTTTAAATAACTTTTAAAATATCTAATTACTTACCAAATATTAAAAAAATAATTTCTTTGAAAATAATACTGTGAAATTTTAAATGAATCTTCAAAGGAATAAGATTTCATGATGGTAGGAAATTCTGTTCATGCTGTGTACATTAAGAAAATATTTTATTTCACAAATTTTATAAATAGTGAAAAGTAACTCATTTATAAAAAGACAAGAATATACATTTTAAAACACTTTTTAAAAAGTATAAAAAGGGAAAAATGAATTTGAACAATCATTACATAATAGTAAAAATATTCTTGAAATCATTTTCAGAAAACATGGACAGTGAAGAAAAATAATTTTCGACCAATGGTAGGAGTAAAGTCAAAATTATTTAAAAATAGTTTTTTGGTCCCTTTAGCACATAGAGTGATAAAAATGAAAGGGAAACATGTTATCTTTATATATTACAATAGGATCCTAATATTTATTAAATTATTGAGATAAATGTCTTCAAATTTCATCATAAAATAAATAATCAAAAATAATTTCGATAAAAAATGAGATTGTAACATAAATGCATTATTTATTTAGTTATATTTTTATCGAAGCATAATGAAATAGATAACCAAATATAGATTTTTAGTTAAACATAAATTTCTATAAATAATCATTAAATACATATCTCAACTCTAAATACACCACACAATGTATAGAAGTGGTTAATATGACATATGATTCACATTAATATAACAGAGACAAGAAAGCCTTACCTAAAATTTTAATTACATTAAAAGTAATCTATTTTTATATATAGTAAATTTAAATTTATTATAATTCTATAAAATTTATTAAAAAAACTTCAAATATCATATATGATACACTTATAAAATTTTAACTCCCATTTATTAATAATTTCTTAGTAAAATAATCATTTATGGGTGTTAACTGCTTCAATTTTCATGAGAGTTTTTGTATGGTATTTCTAGACCGTGTAATTTTATCATGTTAAAATAATACGCATAACACTAAACATGATATAAATATAATATATAGTAATTATATATATATTGAGTAATATGTAAAAGATATGGGTAGAAATAAGAATTATAATATTCATGGAGATGGTAGCTTATAAGTATCCATGAACATTGGTTTTATTTTTTGATGGGTAGAATGAAATAAAGGTAAAGAATAATTAATCATTTTATGATAATTATTTTACCTTATATAAAAATATATATATTAATGTAATACATTATTCTATAATTTCTGAAATATATATAGAGGATGTTTATGAAGAAATAAAATTAAAAACTCTTGGTTAAGAGTTATATTTTTTTTTTGAGAAAACGCTTTGGAATTACACCTAAATCCTTGAAAGGATGGTATTTTTAAAATAATATAATATCTATGATGTGGTGAAGGAATATAATATGGTATTATGATTGGTATTATCCAAGTTATAGGGGTGAAAGATTATTAAGATAAGGGACTGGGTTCCCTTTTATTAGTGAGGGGATGGGAACTCTTAAAATTACCTAAAGTATTAAAATAATTAGGTATAATTATCCTAGAAAAGTTAATAAAATTTTATAATTAGAATATAATATGAGTAAGAGTATAAAAACGTTAATCCAACACAAATTTGAAATGTTTTGGTTATGTTTTCACCCTTGTATCTTAGTTTTAATCCTCAGTCAACCATTTTGTTTAGTTATCGTGATATGAATGTGTTTTCTCTTTGGTGTCAACAATGTTACCTTAAAAAGATAGGTGACCCATCAATGGACCATGGTTGATATTCTTATCCATATACCATATAATTTTCTAAATATATTTTTCTATTTTTTATATTATTTAATAAAATATTATTTATTTTAAAATATCTTAATTACAATTTTTAGAAGTACATGAATTATTATAATATAATATATTTCAATCTCATGTAAAGTGGTTAAAAAATTTATTTGAATCAAATATATGGAATTTATAGTCTTAACATGATCATTTAATAAAATATTAATTGGTTTCAATATCATTAATAATCTTATCAATTGGTTTAAGTCCTTGGTTAACAAATTTTAATCTGAACTATTGTAATGATATTATTAATATTAAAGTAGTATAATTTAAATTATAATGTAATAATTGGATCATAAATTATAATGAATATTTTTTGACTAATAATAATCCTAATTGTATTATTTCATTATTCTTAATAATTTTAAATATTTTATTAAATTTTATTTATCATAAAATAATATTAATGTCATTTTAATAAATATTCGCATAATTTGACATTGAAAAAAATAAATGAAATGGAATTAGTATATAAAGATTTAAAACATATATAATATGTTATATTAATATTTAAAATTTAAGGGACACATTAACTCAACTAAATAATATTACTTTTAGAGTTTCTTAAAATCATTTACAAGATTTCTCTAATACTTTAAAATGAACTTTGTTGACATTGCTTAAGAATTTATGGTAAATATAAAATCATGAATAAATAAAAATAAAATTTAATAAAAAATTTATTCTTCTTGGAAATAGAAATTTATAATTGAACATATGTTTTTAATCCCAATAAAAAATTTTATAGATATTATAAGCAAGAATGTGACATTTTTACTTAATCTTTTACTTAAATAATGTAGAGAAGAAAAATAAATTACAACTAGGAACAAAATTTAATATTTCTAAATTTGGATTATTATACAAGATATATAATAATAAAATGAATTAAATTAAAGTGTTTAAATGAATTATAATCTATATCACATTTGTTTTGACTATAATTAACCAATTTTAGATTTACCGTAGAAACAAAAATTTCCCAAAGTTACTGTTTATATTGAAAAAATACTATGTTTTCCTTATTAACTAATATAAATTATTTCGATAAAAAATACAAAATCCATTTAATAAAATTTAATTATTATAAGTGGTGCAATTTAATTTAATATTAAACTATTCAATGTACGATGAAAAATGATTTAAAAAAAATCAGTTTAAAGTATAAAAATTTAAGTATACCAAATTCAACCCCAAAAATTTATTATAGTGAATTTAATTATATTATTAATATTATAAGTTAATTAATTTTACAATAAAACCTTATATTAAATATTTCTTTCTATATTCTGGAAAAAAATCCAGTTTATAATAAAAATTAGTCTTTTTCCTTAATCATTGAAATATAAAATGTTTCAAAAAATTATAAAAAAATCAGTCTAAGATAATATTAAAGTGATGCTTTAAAAAATTATATTTTTTCATTAAAAAATTATAAATGTTTAAATAATTAATTATAATATTATCTCATTAAAATCAATAAAAAAATATTTTTGAAGAAAAAGTATTTTGAAGAATAAAATGTGTACTAAATATTGGGTGCTTATTTTCTATAAACATATTAACTAATTTTTATTGATTAGGATATTTATATGTTTATATAATTAGGTAATATTTATTCATATGGGATAATTTAATGACTATTTTATAACATTCATACAATAATGTTATTTTGGTGTTAATTTAATCTTTACGTTGAATGTTGTATATGCTATTGAAAATAGTGTTTTTTAATAATATCAAGGTGTTAAATTTCAATAGGTTGAGTGTGATTACATGATTAGTGGGATCACAACATGATTATTTTCTCAATGCGGAGGGTCACTCAATAGGGGTTTGGTCATGGGTGGGTTGTCATTCTGTGATATTTAGAGTCATTCCATTACTAGAGCCTAAGTTGGGTGTAATCCTATAATTCTTAGGGTTACAATATGTCATTCCCCTTATCCCTTTAATAAAACCCATGGAAAAAAATATATTTTATAGGTCAAACTCTATCAAGATTTAAGGATAATGGGTATCAGAAGAGATCCATTTTTTATATGTTATACTGTTCCTTCCCTTCTTTCTCCCCTCTTTAATGAAGAATGGGTCTTGAATTATTCACTAATGTTTTGAGGTATTATTTTATTTATTTTCCCTTTCATTCAACTTTCTAATTATTTCCTTTTCATTTTTAATCATCTAGAATGTGGTTTATTTGTAATTCCACTGAAGCATGATTGAATTATTTTAAGATTATGGGCTATCTTCAAGGATGGAGGTCATTCTATGATGATGAATTTTTGTTGTATTCCACTATTTCAGTTACGATACATAACTATTTGAACTTTTCTAGGGTTTAATCCTTTTTAAAATGGAATTGGGTCCTGATTGGATGTTGTGTAATGTTGATTTTGTTCAAAGGGCTTCCATGAGCATGCCATAGGAAGTTGTAATGACATTTCATGAGGATTTTACCACGAGAATAACCCATGAAAGTTTTGGAGATTATTCATATTCAGTTAAAAATTGAATAATTAATTATAAAATGTTATAATAATTTTTTAATATATTTTGGTCAGATAAAGGATCCTAGGAGTATGGCCTATCTTGGAAGAGTCATGGTTGGTTTTGGAAATTCTATAATTTTTTTTGGGTAAGCAGTTCCTAAATATCTCCCTATGGTTTATAATTTTCTTTATTTACATATGAATATTATATTCCTAATTTAATTTGATAAAAAGTAAAATGGAAATAAAAATTTTTCTTTATGCTCCATGAGTAAAAAAGAATATTTTTGCCACGATGGACCTGTGAATACTAAAATGCTAGAATGGTTTCCTATTTAAATGGACTTTAACATAGTGATGTGATATATCTTATATGAACTATAGAGGGAGTTTCTTTGGAGGTAGGTGTTTCATAAATTTATCTCTAAGTTTTATTAATTATTAATTTGAATGTAATATGTTATCCTTCCAATTATGTGTGATAATCCTTAAATTGAAAATAAATTTATTCATTTATATTCCATGAGTAAAATGGACATGTCTTTGTCCATGATGTACCATTCAGAACTATCTTACTGACATGGTTACAAATATAAATGGCATTTAACCTTGGGATGTGAGTCATTATATATGATCTATACATGGGTACAAACTGAATGAATGAACATAGTGGACCTTTAGAAAGGTTCAGTCATCTTTATTCAAGTAGTTAAGTGTGATGAATTTGGTATGTTTAGACTGGGGGTATGCAAAATGATTTTTTAAAGTTACCTTATATCATGTGGTCTAGTCTATTAGAGTGCATGAAATGTGTTTTTCTTTATTTAGTATGAAATTAATAGAATGTTTTAATCAAAGAAATTATTTTGTGGTTGGTTTTGTGTGATAGGATTAACCTTTCTGGAATTTGGGAAGTGATATGAGATTTTTTACATATATCTAATTTTATAGATATATTTTATATCCATTATGGTAGATATTAATATCATCTGATCATAATTTTTTTTAGACACATTAATCCCATAGAGAGACAAGACATACTATAGAGTTGGGATTGTGATAGTGGAATCTGGGTTGGGATTCAAAACCATGATGTGACCTAGGGGACCATAGTGGGTGCTCAAGTTTTTGTTGGATCCAAGATGGATTGGAATATAATGTGATATCTCATAGGTAACATAAAACGATTTTATTGTCGAGTATTAGTTGTTCCCTTATCGGGCCAACCAAGAAATTTTATGTGACACATGGGTGCATATCCAACCCCTTTAAAAGTTATATATGATATATTATGTTCTCAACAGTTTTGATGCCTATTGGTATATTCTATATGATATTTTAGGGTGGTATGACTCCCCAGGGTGAATTCAATATGAGGTTTTGGGTAGATTCGATGCCCCCAGTTATATGGTATATGATGTTCTTGGGAGGGGTTTCATCCCCGGGGTGTATTATATATTATATGGTTTCTTGGCAGGGTGTCACCCCCCATGGAATATCATATATGAGATGGTTCAAGGGTAGATAATGATTTCTCCTTAGTGTATGATAAATGATATGGTTCCAATCTAGAGATCCATTTCCCGTACATGTTTTTATATGATATTTTTATGGGGTGTGATTTCATTCTCCAATGAGTTTTTGATATATGAGACTATTTTGGTCTTATAACCATGGAATGAGCACTTTCATATCATGTTAAATTTACCAATGGATTGGATCTTACATCAAATCAATTAAGATTTAATTTCCTTGGATTTTGAGAATATTGTCCACTAATGTGGAGAGATATCCTTTCGTGTAGCAGCTAATTATCTAAACCAAAATTCAGCTACATGATAATCTATGTACTTAAATAGTAAAGGCATATGAACACACTCCTTTAATAGATAGGGAACTGTTTGAACGAGTGATAATATTATATTTATTTGGTGCTATTTTTTTGAATTGAATATAGAGAATCATGATCAATACAAAACTAAGAATAGAGTTTAATGATGAAACCTTGATATCCGAGGATATAAGGTAATGGCTGAATAAAAGGAGTAAAAATGTGATCAAATTAGCCATAACAACCCATATCTGATGATAATTGTGATCAAACACATAAAAGGAAAATAAAATAAAATAGATAAAGACATATTCAAATAAATCTCATGGATGTTTAAAAAATGAAACAATGAAATATTAAACAAACTAATTTTTTCCAGAATAAATATAGTCCAAAAATATTAAAGAATATGATGATAATAAAATAAAACAAAAAAAATTTACCATGGTCATGTAAGAGTATGCATATAAAAACATAGACACCGATAATAAATTACTTTCATTTCAAAATCAATTAAATCATGAGAAATTATCCTATTTTTAAATGAAAATAAAAATATAATTTTAAATTCAAAAGGTTCAAATAATGATATTGATTTTACAAATTAATATGCTAAAAATAATTTTTTGTTTTATATAAAAATTGAGTTATATTCTTACTAAAAATGTTTTTAAACACTATTTGAATTATCAGCTTTTTGTCTTTTTTTATTGAAACATCAACCACTTTAAAGACATGGAATGATATCAAAATAAAGAAAAATGTGTTTTTGTGATCCAATATTTTATTTAAAAATAATACATAGATTTTATTTTTATAATGATATATATATACAAGTTATGTAAATATAAAAATAAGGACCCTTAAAAATGTACTATGGTAAGAGAAAGCACTTCTATGAGATAAAAAAATTCTAAGGAAAAATTGGTCTATGAGATCAAATATTTTCATTGGTGAGGTTGAATACCCCAATATGAAACTTTGAGCCATTGTTTCACATTGATTTAGTCATGTTCCTTAGTCATCAAATGTTAATAATTAATATAGAGGTATGAAATATAGCCATTATAAAATTTTTCATAAATAAAATGATTAATGGTATAATTATGAAAATGAAAAATTTATTTTAAAAACCATAACCATCATTTAATTAAATATAAAGGGAAGAAGTATAAAAAATGGAATAAAAAAATAATTAAAAACCCATGAAACATCACAATAAAAAGGTATAATATAAGCTATTATCTATCCCATATATCAAATATTCTATAATATCAAAAGATAACACATTGATACATATCTACTTTTATATAGATTCTATGAAAAATCACTAATGAACAAGGTAAATTTTTTATTGTATATATAATGGAAAACAATGTCTATACGCACTCCAAGATGGGTGAATGGGTGAGTAATGGGATATCTATTTTGAATTTTCTAAACCATTCCCATGAATTTCCTTTAATGATTTATTCTAATCCATGAAACATATTCTATTTTGAAATAATTAAATATATATATAAAATAAGTTAATAAAAACACACATCCATATGAATAAGTATAGACCCTTTCCAGTTCAACGATAAATTAGAAAAAACAATTAAATTCATTTATTATCGTAATTATGGGAAATAATAATCAGTATACAACATAATAACATTTTATAATCATGAAATCACCCATAATGGTCCATCATCTAATCCAGTGTCCTTGATTAACAACCCTCCTTAATAATACTACCAATCTAATTTTACCCAAACTAATCATCTATTTTTCAATACACACTAGTTGTTTCTCTTATCTAAGATTCATTTACTTTGTTTCAAACTATTTTGATTAAAACTATTTTTTCAAAAAAAATTTAGGGATTACATCCTCCCTAAATTATGAATCCTCAATATAATTCATTCCTTGACACAAATTTTTTTATCCATTACATTGAACATATATTTAACAAATACATTATATTTTTTTCCACATATTTCTCTCTAAAATATAATATTATTCGGTGATTTTTTCCCATCAATGTTATGATTAATACTATAAGTCATAATATATAAACTAATACATAAGATGCTCCACTGTGACACTTTCCTTTCACACTTCCAAGATGAAACTTATAACTTGTACAATTCATGATTTCTTCCAAACTCAGATTCCCGCATTTAAATAAAAAACTACATAATAGTAATAATAATATTTAAATATTTGTAAATAATTAATAATAAAATGAATATACTTGAATTACAATAAGATATTTATATTATTATTTGAAAAATGGAATAAATAAGTTAATAATTTTTCCTCCTCTAAATAAATTTAGGAACACATAATTAATAATAAACTTTAAATTATGATGTAAATACCTGATAAAACACACACTAAAATTATTTAATCCATGGTGTGGATAGATTCAAAGAAATAGGGTTAGGTCATTGAAGTGGAAATAAATTATTTAAATAAGTTCCATGTATGAGACTTATTTAAAAACATCTATAACAACAACATTACATGTTCAAAATGGATATTAAATATAATATAATTTTCCTAAAGAATATAAGGATTAATTATAATTATATTTTTCATATCATAATTTTTTACTAATAGATAACGATTCGTTAATTTTCCAATAATTATTCAAATATAACTAGAGTGTATTTATTAGGATGTTGTTTTTTATTTGGATGTATTTTCTTTTAATTTTTTTAATATTTTAGAAAACTCAAAATTTAATGTTCCTTTATAAATATTTACTAATTTAAAATATGTAACATTATATAATGGGGTCATCTATTTTTCAAAATAAAATGTTATGATAAATATTCCCATTTTATACAGTTTAATTTCTATGTTATGTTGAAATATACATAATAATCATTATACCACAGAAGCAAGGTCAGTCAATTGAAAGTAGTTAGTGTTGAGTAAATAAGGTTTTCCTTATGAATTTTCCATTACTTTATATATTGCGGAGATTTTTGAGTCATTAAGGGTTCCTTATGACTTTACCATTACTCTTGTTTTGAAAATCACAAACACCTAATCTTAAAGAAAATTTCATTTTAAACTTTGTTTTAATTCTATAAGGAAAAATTTTCTTCCCCAAGTAAATATATCCATACCATGTTTATCATTATTCATATCATAATCTTTCTAACTTTAAAATTCGGTTTGAAACTAAAACCTTGAAATCTTATAATTACCTGGATATGAAGCATTCTGTTTTAGAATACCTATTATGTTTACAAAATTTCTGAGTTCTGACTCCGAATTATTAATACGAATTTTGGTTACGAACTTTTTGAGTTCTGACTCTGAATTCAGAATATGAATGCTGGTTACGAACTTTCCACATTCTGACTCTGAATTCTGAATACGAATTCTGGTTACGAACTTTCTATGTTCTGACTCCGAATTCTGAATACAAATTCTGGTTATGAACTTTCTGAGTTCTGACTCTGAGTTCTCTGAATAAAGACTCCAAAAACTTATGAGTTCTAACTCTGAATTCCTATGAACTCTGACTCCAAACTTTGTATGTTCTGGTTTGGAATTCTTATGAATCGAGACTCCGAATTTCCCTGAAAATCAGACTCTGGAAATCTATAGTGTTCATGTTCCGAATTTCGTGAAAACAGAATCCGAATAACTTTGTGTTATAGAATCTGAATTCAATTTTGGTTAGACTCTGAACTTTCATATTTCCTTACATTCTGAATATAAGATTTTAGTAGTGTAACCATATTTTTCTTATGCTTGTTTTGTGATAGAACGATTTCGTTCTTTCAATTACTCACTAACCATTGTTTTAGTGACACGTGTATAGGTCCCTCAAAAATTCAAAGAAAAAATATGACCCTTGGAGGATGGAGATGACTGTTGAAGCCGTGCCTATAAACAGGAGCTCATTTGAAAGAGTTCACAACATTTATACAACAAGTGGATAAATATTGAGATTACATGCTGCTGTAGTGATTTCTAGAGATAGATACTTTCACTGATTTGTGTGTACTGAACTTCTGGTTCAGATTTTCTTTATGCGACTCCAAATGTTGCTGAGTACATTCGAGGGTTTCCAGGGATAGGAAGACAGAGGTGCTGACTACCTTGAAGTTGAGGGCTTCTTTGCTAAGGAAGACAGAGGTCCTGACTAACTTAAAGTTGATGGATTGCGGGGATAGTAAGACAAACACTGATCTTTATATTGAGGGCTTACCCTAGTTTGGGTAAGATAGACTTTCTTGAATGTATAAATCAGGGCGCCTTTATCCAAGGTTGTTGTATACCCTTCTCTTTGGGTTAAAAGACTTTCTACTGTTACTTGTTTTATTACAAGTTTTCTACTGCATTTTTATTATTGAGGAAAGTATAACTGTATTATACTTCATTGTACTTGTACTCAGATTTAGTTAGATTATATACGATTTAATGTAGAATATTCATCATTATAATCATTCATTATGTTTCATTTCCAGAATCACTTCTCTGGAATTGTTTTCTCAGAATCATATTTCTTGATTCAAGCAAATGTGTAGAACTAGAGGTTTTGTGAATTACCTTATTTAAATTTTTTAAATATAACCATTTTTAAAAGTTCTAAAGGAATTTCTAAACGTATACAATTCATCCCCTCTTGTATTTTGAGAATCATTAGATACCCTATAAAGTATCTCTATTATTTCGATCCTAAAATTGGTATTATATAGTATATTATGCTCAGAAATACCATTTCAACAGTTAGAAAATTAATTGCTATTAATTGTTTTGGATGTTCAATAATAATTTCAATAGATTAATTTTTTTTATAAAATATTCAATGCTAAAAAAATAAATTTATTGAAAATTCATGTGAAACAAAAAATATAGTTTATAATTTAATACATATTTATAAATAATAAACCATTCTAAAATAAATGGATATAATAATTTCTTACCGGTGTAATAATTTTTAACGAATTCATTGAATAAAATTAGTCTCAAAGTGAATGCTTAATAATGAAAATGAAATATGAAAGTGTATTATTTTTAAATTTACTGGTCCTGAATGGACCAACTATGTTAATTTTTCTTCTATAATGGTAATTATCATCATATTTAGTATAAAAGTTAATATATTCTACAAAATTGTCAATCAATTAATCTTTTTTTAAGTTATGAATCCGGATATTTAATTATATTATTTTATTCATGAATTTATTTATATTATTTAAGATCACCAAAACCGATAAAACCCATGTAGTTGAGTTCATTGAAAAAGATATATGAGAGCTTCCATAAAACATTGAATAGAAATGATCCACAACCCATCCCTTAAATGAAACCATTATTCTCTTTCCAAAAAGCAGATCGATAACATACTTCATGAATAGATAAGATGAAAAAAGAAGGATTAAATCCGTTGATTCATTGATTTTACATTTAAAAGTGAATATTTTTAAATTTTAATGTAATAATAGAATATTAAATAGATATTTAAAAGGTTTACCAGATTTTTTTCAAGAGGTTCATTGAAATAACTAATGTGCATTTTCAATGGAAATCAGACTACACATATATTCTCCAAACATCATGACATTTCTCCTTTTACAATATCAAATATGTACATTATTAACAAAATTATAAATGAAATTAATATAAGTGTCATGGATATATATTTTATGAAATTAAACTATATGTACTATACAGACTCGTTTCCTAGTGAAACAATTAAAACCAAATATTTGGGGAATTACTTGCTTCCCTTAGCCAACAATATTTCTCAAATAAATTATCTAAATAAATTAAATTTTAATATCACATTAAATGTTATTTAAATGGGAATTTTAATCCACTAAAATATAAAAAATAAAGGATGTTATTTTACCTAATGATGATCGACCAATGTCTTATACTACTCTGTAGAAATCCTTCAGGGATCTTCTCATACATTCATGTCACTTATAAAGATGTGTCATTAAAATCATTACACAAACTCAACTTTTAATATTTTAATTTATTCATTATGTTATGGATGTGAAATGTTATCATGAACATTAATACGAAAAATTAATTACGAACAAAATACCTAAAATTCATTAGATTATTAACATAATAAATAAGAGTGTTTAAATTAATCATTTATGAATACATTAATCAGATAATACCATTACATGGTTAAAAAATTGTTTTTTCATGATAATTGAATATGTCACTTATCAATAAAAGTAATTGTTAGGATTCCAAATCACATGCTATGTTCTACAGTATCTTACTGTGATGGAATGTTACATACTCAATATGTATTCAAAATATATCAAAACATACAATTATCTTTATGTCAATGAAATTAAAAATGTATTGAGTATTACTGTTTTCCTTCTTTTATTATTATATTTTTTAGATGAAATATTAATTCAGTAATTCTTATAAAAATTTCAATAATTAATGTTATCACATTGAAATACTTATTGATAATTATACCATTCTAATAACCCCTTAAAGGAGATTAAGTCACGATTTGATTTTTAGATGGTTACATTATAGATAACTCACCTGATACTCTAATAACATTTATAGAATATATAATTGTATATGAGTCCAAATTAAGGTAAATAAAAATTTCACCAAAAGATAAATTACTAGTACATGATGAATTAAAATCTATAAAATAGTTATAGAATGGTTATCGGGTAAAGATGATGCACTCTCTTTCATAAAAGAAAAGTTTCTATCTTATAATATATGTTTACTCTTTTTATCCTAATTATAATGGATATTATATATCAATTTTGTTCTCTTTCTACTAAGAGAATAATGTCTATCAAATTATGTAGAGTTGCTAACATCTTTTAATCTACCTGATCAGGAAATTTATATGAAAAATATCATGAAAAATAGAAATTCAATTAAAATAATATAACACACTATTTATTGTAAAATAATCATATCGTATATGTATAATTTTCCTTTCACACCTAGTATATCTGACCCCCAAGTATATACTTATAGATTTTAAAAAATCTAAATTATAAAAAAATTTCATAACCCAAACCATTCTAATATAGTCACCAATCGAATTAACCCATTGAACACTAGTTTTTGTCACTTTTTATATCATTTTTTACCATAATTAAATAAAAAATAAAATATTAATAGGTTTAATTAATTCTCAGTTGATATGTAAGTTGATCATGGAACCATTTAATGTGTTTAAGAATAACATATTTCAATCCATTATACTTAACTTTTTAATTCTCATAAGGATTGATTCACGTATCTAGCTATTAATATTTTATCGTACAAACACATTATTAAGTTTTATCTCATGAATATTTAAATTTTTCTTAGGATAAACTTTTATGGTTCATTGATCACTTGAAAATTCAGAAAATGTTTCTTTTGTGTTTCAACTATTTATATGCCTTTTGAATTTTTTTGTCTCTGCTCAAGATGGGAAATATTTGTTTTCCCTTGAGAAACTAATTTCTAATCCTGATCCTTCATCTATTCTTTTAATAAACCACTTCAAACCTTATCCTGATAAATCCAATTTAATAAATTTTTATTTTTGAAACCTGAAAAAATAATAGATATTTTCTTATTTATTATCAAAATTAAGAATATTATAAGATATAGTCTAATGTTTTTCCACCATTAATTAAATATAATTTTAGAATGAATACATTTAAATGTATGAATCACTGGAGGAAAATTTGATGAATTTAAATACTAAAGGATTTTTTTGTATCAAACAACACCTATTCAGAGCATTAAAAATCATTATGAACTTCATTCATAAGATGAAGATAATATATTTAAAGTAAAACCATGTATAGTGTAAATGAATAATATGTACACTAAACCAATGATATCAAATTAATCTATTATAAATCAAAGTGGTTTAATGATGACTATAAATGAACAACTAAAGGACTCTTACATAGATTTTTATCCATGGATTGACCAAATAACCTAATTCTTGGGTTGGATTCTTCTTTTGACCATGGTATGTAAGTATCGCATTACAACTAAGGATGTAGAAAGAAGTGATGGTTAGAGAATTATAAGTAGAATAGAAATTTATTACACACTATTAAAATGGATAATACTATAACATTCGGTTTCATTTTGGGTTGGAAAAAATCAGAGTAAATTTGGAGCTGTTTTTGGATATGATTGGTGGCTTGGATTGTTTCAAAAGTGATCAAGTGAGTGTTAGATCATGGTTTGGGCTTCCATGCTATACATATTTTATACAGGATGTAAGTCACACTATAACCAATGTGTGTTGTTATTTAGTGTATTATGGTGTGTGATATTTAGTCTGTTGGAGTATATGGGTTTTGATATATAAGGGATATTATATTTAAGTAACATGTTTTTAATAAAATAGAAAATTACCTATGTAAAATGGTTAAATTTTAGAAGGGTACACAAATGAATTTATAAGGGTTGTGTGTGGATATGGATATAGATAAGGATTTACTATTGATACAGAAATAAGTAAGTGTTTTATATAAATAATGAATTAAGTAAGGGTATTCTATCCCTAAAAGATTTTATTATTTTAACAAGTATCAAGATACCTTGTGATATGTAAGGGTTACCCTGAGATACATAATGCATAAATCTGTGTCACTCTATGATAAAAAAGTGTAATTACAATGGTAATGTCATAAATACATAATGGTTTATTTTTAATATGTGAATGGGTTACTCTGTTATATAAGTGTTAGAAATATTTAATGTGCATAATATGTAATATTTTATCCTATGATACATATGGTTTACTATGAAACTTAATAGTTTGTAAAATTGTTAAATTCATGTATATATAAGGGTTACTTTTTTGATTCATAAAGGTATAGAAATTAAATTGATACATTAGAGTTACTTGATAAGTATGAGTTCTATTTTTTATAAAATAGTGTATAATGGAAATAATTCCATGAGGATGATGGCGAAAACACGGGGGTTGGTTGATGGGAAATTTCTCATAGTAGTAGGTAGGTTTCATCATCAGGGGTCCTCTAAAGATGGTGGAATTAGGAAAATCCATGGGGATCATTATACATTAATGGGAAGGGTTACATAATAATGTGACACTGGGTATTATTATTTGGTTCTTGGAACTTGTATATGAGAATTTTTTCACAACATGACTAGAAGGGATACACTAGCAGAGACTTCTTGCATAATGTTATTCCATGATCCATGTGGGTCATATTTTGATGATGTATTTTCTAATTGGGTTTAAAATGTAGGGAAATATGATCTTTAGGGTTTTTTAAAATTGGGAACCTTTCCAAGATTCTTTATTTTTTATGTGTGAAACAAAGGGAGGTTCATTCTCCATTCCCTAACTCATCTCCCTTTTAACTTATTTGATTATTGAGAATGTAATTCGGTATACATTTTCATTCATTGAGTATTTTTTTCTTTCTTTATTGTTTCTTATCTTACTTTATTTTATAATTTTTATTGTCTCTTCAATATAGGGTTGGAGAAAACATTCGACTAGGTCTTGGTGAAATTTTACAACTGTTATGAGACTTTGGTGTTGTGTGGCTATATGAGATTCCTAGAGTATAGACACACAATGTTTGTTTGTGAATTCATAGTGTTATTTTGATGAATTTTTTTATTTATGGATTTAAAATTGTTTTGGTGAAAATTATGAAAGTATTAAATAATAATTTATGGATTTGCTGTGAAAATACTCTTCTTTGATACTGAGGGTGGTTCAAACCCAACATTTAAAAGTTTAGACTTTAGTACATAACCAATGGAGTAATTAATTGTGTATTCCTGAAGAATAGTTATAGAATTAATTACTGATTAATTTTTATATTAATTATAATTACTTTTATAGTTTATTAAAGTATAATTAACGGGGTAAGGGAATTTTGTCTCTAGGATATGCCTTATGAATATTAAACAATCATATGTGATAGTGAAAGTGATTTTCTTAAAAGTAATAACTCCAAATGTGATAGGTGGTCCATAATAATCTTTCTAACATTTATGCGTTACATTTTTCATCATGTGATATGTGGCGTCACTAAATTCATGAGATCAAACATAATCTAAAAATGAATTAATTCCATTAAATCATATTGAGAAGAATGGAAGTGTTTGTTTCTATGATAGAACCTTCAACACTTATCTTGATGCTTCAGTCACCGATGCTCACAGACATGACCCTAAATGTGTGCTATGTGATATATTGACCCTAAAGGGGAGTGAATTTACTGGTGGGAAAAATATATTTACAATTTTGTTTCTTTGATACCTTATTAGTTTGGGAGTTTGATGGGTTGGGAATATATGAATTTGGGTTAGGTTATAAGGAACCCTAAGTTACTAAATATCCTTTAGGATAGTTAATTTTAGTGGAATGTTTTTAACTAATGGGTTTATCATGGGAAGAATTTATGTGTCATTTTGGATTGAGGAAATTTACTAATATTGTATAGTAAAGTGAGATTAATGTATTTAAATTCTCTTATATTTGTCTTATATGGTGTTTCCAATATCACTGAACATTACATGATGCAATCATGGAATTAACTAGGGAAGTTATTTCTATTTAGTGATAAGATTTGATATAAGAATTAAGGAATGCACTCTATGGGGTGTCCAAAACTAGAGTGACCCAAGGGACCATGGTTGGGGCCCAAGGTTTTAGTTGACTATAAATTGAATTAATGGCTACGATATATATTGTTATCTAGGTGGTCCTTTTGTCTCCCTAAATATTATGATATTTGAGATTGTTTTAGGGAGGTGTTCCATTCATCCAAGGTATTTAAATGAGAGGTAGTTCGAGTTCTATTTACCTAGGGTGTATGATATAGAACAAGGTTCCTGGGTGTGGCACTGTTCCCCCAATGTGTTTATATGTATGTTAGTTTTATAGAGGCTCGGTATTTATACTGGGTGTATTATAAAATAGATAGTTCTAGGGATGTGTTATATTACACCTTTTATGTTTATATATGATATGGTTCTATAAGGGTTTTATTTACCTTAATTGTATTATATATGAGGTGGTTCTTGAGATGGATGTTATCTACCTTTGGTGTGTGAGATATTTGATTATTCTCGGGAATGAAACTAATTATCCCCCGTAGTCTTTATGTATAATAAAGTTTTGAATAGTATTGTTATTTACTTATAGTGTGTGATATTTGAGATAGTTTCAGGGATGGGACCTATGTCTCTAATGGTTTTTATATATGAGATGGTTTTATAAATATGTATTATTTCCCCTCAGTGTACGATATATATGATGGTTTTAGGGAGGGGAGATATTACCTCTGGGTGTATGTATATATATTTGTTATGTTTCCATGGGGTGTATCTACTACCCATGGAAGTTGAGGTATCATGATCATGGACATATGATACTATCTTAAGCTTGTATGTTCATACCTAGGTGACAATGATAGTACACTTGGTCATAGAAATTTTTTTTTTATATAGTTTATTATTTATTTTAATGGGACTATCACATTGTACATGTGATGTATATCTTGGATATGCTTTGGAAACCATTTTTGGTGGATTAATGAGTTGTAATCACACCATATTCAAGTGGTTGTGACACACTGGTACCCAGGTAGACATTATGATCATAAGTAATGTTCAGGAAGATCACCAATATTAGATAATTGAGATGGAAATATTCGATGAAGTTATGATATGAGAATAGGTTGGGACATAGGACCATGTTAGGCTTATTTTCTATTTTTCATATTTTGATCCATGTTTTATATATTCTTCCCACAAATGATGTAGTTGTTTCCTGTCTGACTCATGGGACCTATGAACATTTTATACTATTATATAATGTGTTATGTTGTTAAGTTTTTACTTGAAAAACTATTTTGATTAATTTTACACTATTAGGATTTAGGATAACTAAGTTAATAATATTTATATGAAATTTAAAACTGTTATATGAGGGATAGTCTCCAAATGTGTTCACCATTGACCTTTTATTGTTTTCCATAGCTTCTATCATATAGGGTGGTGTGCCTATGGTCACATAGTGGTATAATCCATTAACTATATAGTTAGAAAGGTTGTGATAGTACAAAGTGTTATAAGATCTTTCTTTATTTTTCATAACTATTTTGGATATGGTATACTAGAGATAAAAATAGTCATAACATTGGTTTGAAATATGATCATCTAGTTATTTAGGAATCATTATAGGGATACGTCATTTACATGCTTGTTGATGTGACCATGATCCTTGAGGGGTATTTTGTTATAAAAATTCCATACAAATGTTATGACACTACAATTTTCAGTTGACTTGAGTATGATATGCATGATTAGTATATATATTAGTACTATAAAGGGGTTTTATCGACTCGTTGGTTTTATAGGGATACATCATTTACATGCTTGTTGATGTGACCATGATCCTTGAGGGGTATTTTGTTATAAAAATTCCTTACAAAGGTTATGACACTAAAATTTTTCGTTGACTTGAGTATGATATGCTTGATTAGTATATATATTAGTACTATAAAGGAGTTGTATCGACTCATTGGTTTTATAGTGGTATATGAAATGAGATCATGTATTTTTCTTCATGAGATGGTAAGCATGGGTAAATTCTTAAATTTATGATATCACAACATGAGAGGTGAGGATGAATATTGAGTATATTCATAGAGATTCCTTAGGTATTATAGATATTTTAAATAGGGTATTTCCTGTGCTGTAATAGATTTGACCTACATTAGAAATATGATCAGCTAGTTATTTAGGATAACAATCCTAGAATTTGTGAGAAAAACATGGATGAGATGTGTGGTTAATTGGGGGATTGGACAGATGATTGTAGGATAGATGACATGTTACAATAGATGGAAATATTTTACTAGTATGAAAAGGTACCCTTGTGGCGTGTGCCTGCTTAGGTATGTTTTAATTTTCTTATAGGGAATTCTTAGAATAATCATGATATTAGTTAAATGGAAACAATATTTGTATGAAAAAATAGTGTGAGATTTTTCTTAACCTATGTAGTAAGTGGATTTGTGCCACTTAAGCTTGGCCCGAGGAAGGTGAGTTTTTTATTCTAGATAAGCGCACATGGTTTGGTGAAATGTGGTACATATATATGGGTGAATATTAGGAAATATTTTACATAGGGAGATGGTTTTTTGTAAATTAGACGACTCTAGGTGTGAGTTAATGAGGAATGATGAAAATGAATGACAACCTCATTTGATGTTTTCATTGTAGAAGAATGTTTCATTTTGGGGAGTATATGTTTGATCCCTTTAGACATGTATGTGGTATAGCCCCCTAAGGGGGGAAAATATGTTATTATGCGGTCCATAAGTACTTAGTTCAATACGTACGTGGAGTTAGGCCATTAGTTGTTGATAAGATCATTGAATAATCACTAGTTATTGGTGGTCAAATATTAAATAATGATATAAAGGCGTGAGACACCTTGTTGCGATTGATAAATATAATGTACTATGTGTTGATCCTTAAGGCTATAATATGATTTTGGAATACCATAGGTCTACTATATGTCATTTTTTCTATTAGAAATCAGTGGTAATCAGTGCATCAAGATATGAGTGATGTGTGATACATTATCTCTAAATATTGATAATGACCTAACCTAGGTTATGAAAATAGTAGTTAGTCCTGAATGATTTTCTCACTTATGCGATGATTTTAGGACTCCCATAATATGTTGAATTTGGTATGATGACTATTCGGTGTTTTGTAACATTTAAGAGTAGAGTAGATTAGTTTCATGACTATAGAATCGAGGGAGTGTCTTAACAATGGTGTGTTGAGCAGAAACATGATTATGAGTTTGGAGCAGAACATGGTAGGGATCATTGATGGTTAGAAAATGAGATTCAAATGGTTATTAAAATGTTTAGGGAACATTAGTTAGATCCATAAAACCAATACATATAGTTGTGGATAGTTGTTTCATGGGGCACCGTCTTATCATTGGATTCTAGAGCACGGATTGAGATTTGAACATATTATAAGAATATTGAAAAGGTGAACATGTTTGGTTAATAATTTATGTTAGGTTGGATTGTGCATAAAGATTAGTGATGTGGAATTTTTTTAATAGAAGCATTCTATAGATGATCTAAGTGTGTGATACTTATTTTGAGTAGCTTTTTTTGAGTGTTTGGAGTAATGTGTTAGTAGAAACAACTTAGTGGTGGTTTATGTTTTTTGAAATTTCTCAAATAAAAGATCTGGAATTATTTATAGTAAATAGAAACAACCAAGATGTGTTTACTAATCGACGTGGGTGAGGAAAGGTTAGTAAAATTAGTAAATAATGGTAGATAGACACGAGATGACTTTCATGTGGTATGACTTAGTGTTTATTTTAAGAAACAAATTGTGGTGTGACTAGATAAAATGAATATTGGTAGTTGTGGACAACACACCAATATATAAAATGAGATTTTGACTTGTTTTATGGATGTAGTCTCCAATGTTTTACTGTTGAATTCTAATAAGAAATTTTTAGTGATGAAGTATTGTAACACCATGTGAGGCATGGTTTCATATTGACTATTTATGTTAACCTATGGTGTATACTGTTTTTAATAATTTATGAATTCCATTGTAAGTGGGGAATCATAGTGTCTTTTTTGAAAACTTTTATGTCCATAATGCATGGTTTGATGTGATTTTCACCAATGGAGAAGGTTTGTGTGTAGATTTTTCATGAAAATAATATATGACAAACATAGAATTTTGATTAAGCATCAGGTATTGGTGACTATGATGGTTTATAGAAGATTCACATGAAAAATTATCTAGGATGAGAAGCATTATAGGGGGTTTATAGTGACATAGATGTTTATTAGTCAGTGAAAATCTGATAAAATATGAATATTTATTCCTAATTTAGTGGAAATTTTGAGACTGGGGTTTAAAACGAAGAATCATGGAGTTTAAACTTCCATTGTTGGTATTTTTAGATATGGGTAGAGACTAAGGATGTGTCTTAGGTGCTCATTTTTGTATTAGAGAATTGTTTTGGTGGACTTGATATAAATATTTTTCTACGAGAAGTAAACCACACTATAACAAGTTGGTGTTATGGTACGATGTATTTTTTGTATGATATTTGAAGAGTTATAGTTTGTCGGTTGTGATGAATAAGGGTTTTTATATATAATGGCCCTGATGTTTGTAAAAGGGAAATTTCTCTTCTTTGAGTGTTATAAGGAATAAAGGTGTACAAATAAATTAGTAAGGGTTTCATGTAGAAAAGGCAATATATAATTGTTTCTTATATCCAGGAAAATATTTAAGGGGTTCATAAGAAGAAAGAAATACATAAGGGTTTTCCAAACACTGAATAATGGGAAATTATCAATGTATAAAACTTGACTTTAACAAATAAGGTTAATCCTATGATAAATAAGGGTTAAATTTAGGTCACTCAGTGAAATATAAGATTCTCAAATTTTTTAAAGTATATAATATGTAATCGTTGATCAAAACAATATATAAGGGTTACTTTGATATGTAATAGTTAGAAAATGGTAAAGTATTGATCCATAATATGTAACCTTACAAAACATATGGGTTAATATAATATGTAATGGTTTGGAAAAGTAATAATATATTGGATACATAGGTTTAATTTTATTATATTAAGAGGTCTATAAATTACATTGATATATAAGGGTGGTATGTATGAGTTATTTGATAGAAAAAAGTAATATAATTTTCCAAATTGTATGTGATAGACTAGATTCCATGGGGATGAGGGCCATGTCATGATGGTTCTTAAGGGGAAAGATCATGCTATAGTGTGTAGCATATTCCATAAAGGTTTCTTAGAATGAAGTAGAATTGGGAAGATATAGGTGGTTCATAGAACTATTAAGGGAAGGTTTGTAGCACTCGAATATTTTATATGTATTTCCTTTTAAATAAAACTGGATGTATTTGATAGGTTGCCTTAGATACTACACAAAGTCTATATGAACCAGAATATATCGAATTGTTATAACCTAAAAATTAAACTGGAATGTTTGAATATTAATAACATTTTTTTGAAATATATATAAATGTAATTATTAATGAAAATTTATTGATTAATTTATAATCAATATGTACTCAATTTTTCAGTAAAGTCAATTTACACTTCAAAAATATGGTTTCTTAAAAAATGGTTTTAATAAAATTATTGTATGATAAATATAAGTATAATTTATAAAATAAATAAAATATCTATTTTATTAAGTGAATATTTATTTTGAGAATCAACAGGTCAATATTAACTTATGGTGAATTTTTACGTTTTTTTGAAAATGATTTAATTATCAATGAATACTGAAAATAATTATTTTTATAAAAAATATAATTTATTTTCAAATAAAGGTCCCATTATGTTTTGAATTTTATCATAAATTAACATAAGTAGAATTTAATTATAAAAAATATAATTAATTATATAAGAGTCATAATTGTACTTGATTTTGATACAAGTTCTTTTTTTGGGAGTAAAAACACAATTTTCTAAAAATTATTTTCTTATACAAAATGTGTTTCTACCTTAATGAATTAAATTTATAACAATTTATTAATTTTTTAAAGAATTTATAGATTATTTATTATTAATATATATTTTAATATTCATTTTATGTATTTTACCAAAAAAGGAATATAAGTAAGTTAAATTTTATGGGTAATGATTTATTATTTTAAAACCAGTTTTGGTTACGGGTTACATGCTTATTTAAAGTTATGTTCATAAGATAATGAAAATTGAATCTTTTAAAATGGATTAATTATTTTGGAAAATCATATTTAATAAAATTTAACTGGGTCATATAATTTTTTGCTTATAGGGAATAATAAATGTAATAAAATTTTGATACCACAGTTAAGGTTAAAAATGGACTAAAGGGGGTGGGTGGTTTAAGAATATAATAAGGTTGTTATTTCCCCGTAAAAATTAAAATTAATATTTATTTAATATATTTGAAAATTATAATATCCAAAATTAGAATCTGTAGCCATTAATATATGAAATTGACCTTATATCATTGAACAAATTTTAGAAATTCCATGTGTGGCCCTATCATCTCTTATAAAAGGTAACCTCTTCCCCCTATTCACACAATTAAAAATTATATATTTTAAAATAACTTATCCAAAAATATTATATAATTACTCCCTTCATACTAGATATCCTATTTTTTATATAATAGCAATCATTTAAGGTTTAAGGTGTAATCCAAAGTAGGTCTCTCATTGAAGAGGTATAGATCTTAAACAAGCTATTTTAATTTTATTTTTTTAATAATTCATCTAAAAAATTGTATCCATTAAAACTTGGATAATAAAATATAATAATATAATGGATTTTTAATAAGGGTATGTAAAATGTATTAACCACCTCTTCTCAATAAAATAGGAGATGAATGTATCGGTTATGCCTATGTTTAGACTACCTCCTCCATATAATGATACAAATAAATTTCCACCAAGATCCTTCATAACAGGTTACTATGATCTATTTTATATTTTTATTCTATTTATGTTATAATATTTTTTTTTGAATTAATGAATACCTTTCTTTCATGCCATGTATCAAAAAAATTGGAAACATCAGCCGTGTAAATATAAGGATTACAATCTCTACATAGTGATGTAATTCATTTATCCTGCATGCTTTAAGTGAGTAGTAATAGTTATTTATATGGTGAATATATTTGAAATTTATTTCATTATTAACACATTGGAAATGAAGGAAATATAATCAATTTAAAAATAATATAACCACCAAACCAAAACAAACATAAGAAATGATGAATTTATCACTAAAAATCATGATTATAATGAAATGTTTTTAATGAATGGGTGGGAATATGTTATATTATAAATGTAATTTTATATTTTTTTATAGATGTATAATAAAGTTTATATTTATTATATAAAATGTTAGAGTGGTTAAAAATCTAGATGAACTTGAGTTAAGGGTTTTATGTTATAATCTCATTTTAACTTGGATTGTTTAGGGTTAAATCTAGAAAGGATGAAATTGTATGATCTATGTATCCTAAATAATATTTATTTCATTTTATAATGGTTATTTTTTGATATTTATTGTCTTCTATTATTTTTACTCTCTTTAATCACTCAAGTCCTCAAAAGATTGATTTTAAGGAAAATAAACCTTGTTTTTCCCTTCGATCGAGAATCATATCTTCCAAGTCCATATTTTCATTAAAATAGATTAAAGATTTCTGTTTTAATATTCTCTAAGAATTATTTAATTTCACTTTTTCTAAAATTTTAATTCCCCCACAATTGTTTAAATGGAACCTTCATATCATTTTGAAAATGTGGTACTTTTGACTTTTAACCAAAAATTTGGAAGGATTGTTTTAGAATACACCGCATGATGAAGTTATCCACCATAAAAAATAATATTTTCCTTAATCACTATATTATAGTTTTACTTTTTCTATTATATGAAAATGTTTTCCTTAATATTGTTTTTTTTAAATATTTATATGATAAATAAGTGGTTTTAAATAAAAGGTTATTTTACTAAAGAAATATTTTAGAGATATTTTAAAGGTATCTTATCAATAAAAATATATTTTGACATTAATTTTAATATTATAGGTATATGATAAATTATTTGAATCATTATTCATTTCATATATGGTTAATTATTATAATAATGAAATGTTTAAGAAACCCATATGTTTTCTACAAATTATGGATTGATGATATGATGAATGTTTTGTGATCTTGCGACACACATATTATAAAAAACTAGATAAGGATAGAACAAATTATTTAAATCTTGAATTATATAGTTATATTCATTATAAATATATCAACTAATTTTTAAAAATAAAAAAATAGATTTATTGAACTCGTTTTTATATGGTTTTATTTAAAATTTTAATTTTTTAACTATAAAATTTTATTTTTAAAAAAATAATTACATTTTTTATCCATCATTTCAAATTTATCATAGGATTAATTTTTGAGAATTTTATGAAAATATTGATTTTTTAGGGAATAGGGAAAAATATTGATATTTATTGAAAAATATTTTTTATTCTAATGTATTCACAAGGTAAAAATTTGTTTTGAATTTTTTTTAAATTTTTATTTGTCAATTATAACATATAATAATTAAATTTTTGTTTTTTTAAATGTATTTTATAGTTAAATTTTTAGAATACATTTTCTATTTTAAAAAATAATTTTTCCAAAAACTTTTTTTCATTGCGTTTTTCCTATTTAATTATGAAAATTATTTCTGTTGAATTTTGAAAAATTTGTTTCAATATTTGTAAACATGAGATCCAAATTTATTAAATAGATTCATTTTCTTTATGAACAATATGAATACTAACTATTGTAATTTTTTTGTACCACTATAAAGAGTAAATCAGGTAATTTAGGTTACAAATAAAATGACCTAAAAAATTCCTAAATTATATTGGATCATTATACCTCAACCATAATCATCTAAACATCAAATATATGACTATTTGGTGCCACTTGGATTAGATTGTGACCTTTATAGTATTTTATTTAATGAAATTTCAAACATACCACACTATTTTTAATAAATGTAAAATTTTTAATAAGGTATTATACACAGAATATGTTCAACTATAAATATTAATTGGAAGGATAAATTTTTTTATTCTTCATTGTGTTATTTTTTAAATTTTAGTTTATAAAAAATTATCTTAAATATTGACACAATACTGATAACGTAGTTAATAAATCAATGGAAAAATTAAACAAATGATATTGAAAATCCCAAAAAAATAATTTTTGATAAATAATGTGGAAAATTAATTTTAAATATTACCTTGATTTTTTAGGGATGTATCAATTTTTATAATCATAAGTGTTATATTTATTTTATTTAATTCAATATAATGAATAGTTCTTAAAATTTTCATTGTGTATGTTTTGTAGTAATTAATAATATATTAAATGAAATAAGATTACTAAAAATATATAATTATTAAAATAGATTAAGATATGGTTTAAAATATAAACCATGGTCAATATATGGTTCATTTTTCATTTTATAGCAACTATATTGATCCTCACATAGTAAAAATATCTATTATCACGGTAAATGTTTAGGGGGGTTAACTAGGCTTTAAAACCAAAGGATTAGGGTAGAAAAATAATAATGTTTTTTATAATCATTATTTTATGTGTCTATTTTGATTGAGAATTATATTATATTAAAAATAAATCACTTTCGATACATTTTAATGGAAATTAATTTAATATTTTGAGAAATGCCAAGAGTGCCCCTCCCCTCTCTGATAAAAGGGAACATCTTCTTTGCATTTTTCACACATAAGTACCATTTATGATGATTATATCCCAAAAAAATACCTTCTTAGAATTACTATTCTAATTTCATGTTAATTATTTAATTTATAACAACACCTTTATTGGTATTAAGGTGTTTTGAAAAGTATGTTTTTGGAAAGAAGATTTATCATTTTTAATCAAGTGTTACTATATTATTATTTCTTCCCCATCTCTATAATATTTTTCAACAATTAAAATCAATAAAAATAGTACCACAAATATACTGAGAGTTTGTTATTTTAATAACATAACCAATATCCATCATCCCTTCCATCAAAAAGTAAATGAAACAATCATTTGTTTGTACGGTGGACAACTACAACATGAGCCGATGTAATTCATTTTCGATAATCATCTCTCAAGAATAGTTATAATAGAATATTTAATATTTATATATGATTTTAATGAAATACATATCATTATTATCATACAATATTATATTTACCTCTTTACCTTTCTAAAAACAAGGCAATTGATAGCGTCGTTCATGCGTACGTGTGTACTACCACCTCCACAAAGAGATGCAATTCATTTTTCCTCCAAACATCACCAAAATGACATATATAAGTATATTTAAAGTATTAATATGATATTTTATATATTATTATTATCATTCTATAAAGATAAAATTATACTTACCATCGTTCCATATTGATCATTGAAAGATGGAAAGGTTACTAATGTGTACGTATTCCCTACCGTCTCTATGATTGTAATGTAGTTCATTTTTATTATCCATATATAATGGATGGATGTAAACGTATATGTTATGATTAAAAATGAATATTATGTCTTCATTATTATTCTTTATATGATGCAATAATGAACCCTTTATACATAATTTACTTATCATACCCATTTTGGACCAATGAAACAAATATTTTCAAAATATATGATGTGAGTATACTTAATTAAATATTTAAATATATAATGTTAAAAGATAAAAAAAAAGAAATAATAAATGTGTATTTTTATATAAATAAGTAATTATCCTATGTTTATTATTTAGTAATATAAAAAATGTACATGATGTGACAGACTCAAGGTAAGATATTTTCCTCTTAAAAATCCTATTTTAAACTTCCACATTAATTTTTTAACAAAAGTAAAATAGGAATGACGTATAACTTATAAGGATTGGAATATTTTTTTACAATATTTTCCTTTTTATGTGTGTATTTTATTTAAAATGTTATTTTAAAATATGAAGGTTATTTTTCCTCAAGGAATGAATTTTTAATGGAAGATATTTTATGATTATATTATTTTTATTGTAAAATTTTTATGAGGAAAAGTGGTTATATTATTAACCAATGATGGGTGGTTCTATAATAAACCATGGATGTGTGGTTATGTGATAATAACTAATTCATTGGGTACACTAGATATGTATGTTGACCGTATTATTTATTTTATTTGTAAAGGAGAAATGAAAAAAATGATGTCCCAAGTTACTTAATTAACTTTTATAAACAAAAAATGAGTTTTCAAGGTAATATTTTTATTTTAAAAATTTATGATAATGGTAATTTGTAAATTATTATTCCATTTCCAAGGTAAAAATTGGAGTTTATGATTAAACTTTTTATGGGCTTTCATTAGACTAATTATTTTCTTTCTTTTATGTCCCTTACAAATTTTTTCTACTCATCACATTTTTTAATTTTTTTTCAAGGGTTTAAGGAAGATTAGATAGAAAAATGAGGTTAATATGAAAATTATGAATATTTATGATTAAAAAACCCATATTTCTCTAAAAATGTATTTTTTGGGTCGGAAAATTTAATTCTGAGTATAGGTTTCAACATCTAGTGTATATGATTAATTTGTAAGTTTTTTTACTCATCCTATATAACTATAATCCAAGAAATATCATCAGTATTTTAATAAATTTAATTCTATTTAGAAGCCACTAGAATATGTATTACATATAGATGGGTCCTTAAATTTGGTATCATAAGAAGGTTTAGATAAATTTACAGGATTTGTTAAAATTTATAGATTACCCATACTGGGTTTTAAATTATGGTGAAGTTGAAAAAATATTTTATATGAGTATTTTCCTATTTCTTCACCTAAAATATATTTTTTTCGGTATGGTTATCCACATATAGAATAAGGGAGATGAAGTAGAAAGGCATTGAGAAGAAGATATCCTTTCGAATCAGCATCCTAGAATAATTTGAATAGTAATAGAACAATTTGTTGTAGAAATGGCTCTACTAACACATCATATAAATCATGGTTTAAGCCATTCTATAGAGAATCCATATCTACAAAAGAGGAATAATATGATAATAGAGAAATATGTGTGATTATATCCTGTATATTTCTATTGAACCTATGATCTAGTGGAAGCTGAAAGATAGACCAATTCTCTAGAAAAGATATTTGAATTATTGGGGTGTTCATAAATTCAAAAGTTGAAACTTGTTATTTATCATTTTATTGGAGAATCTTATCGATTGTGGCGTATTTATTAGAATAAAATAGTGAATGATCATATTGATTCATTGGAATGTGATGATTTTAATAATATTTCTCTTGATAAAAATTTTTCTCAGACTGTTCACCATATAATAGAGAAACAATTCCTATAAATTATGTAGAAACTATAAGATTATATTAAAGAGTATGAATCGAATTGTATAATACTATCCATGCATGCCCCAATTTATATTTTGGACATTGATAGTACAAATAAAGATTTTACTAATTTTGGAAACAAATTTTATTGAGAGAATTTGATTCATGAGAATTAAAATCTTGGAAGAAATTGTTCATTTTATTGAGAAATTTTAGATGGAGATTACTGAGACATATGTGCCTTATGATGAAAGGAGTAATAAGAGGTCATGTTTTCATATATTATGGAAGCATTTTCAAAATAAAATTTCATGTAAGAAAATAAAATTACCATCTTGTTATATGTTTGGTAGAATAACCTAGGGGAATTTGTCATGAATAAATTCTATATGGAAATGTTGGTCACATTGCTTATTACTACATAGAAAATGAGTGAGAAAATAATGAAATAGTGGTTGTAAAATGATTTTATTGGGCTTTCAAATGAATTGGTTTCATATATGTAACTAGTGTTTTCAAAATTTTCTAATAAACTATTTTTCTTTGGATCTTCACATTCATTCATTTCTGAGAAATTCACAAGTAAATTCGAAATATCACCTAATTAAAGTATGATAAAAATTTTCATGAAAACATCAGGTGGAAATATTAAATTGAAAATGAGTTATATGAATTTTTATATTATTATCTATGGAATGGTATTGATGCAAAATATTATTGAACTTCCTCGAGTAGAGTTTTTATAGAGACCATGTCTTATCATTCATGAATATTACATAATATTTTATGAATTTTCTTTACATTACAAAAAACAAAAACCAAAGGGCCTAAATATTTTATTTTTTTGGAAACATGGAACACAATATTCAAATATTGTTAATTGTCTTAAATGATTATCACAAATAACATCCAATTTAGTACTCTTCATTTAAGTAACATATAAAAAACATTTCTTCAAAACTTTTGGAAAGGAAAAATAAGAAAGGGTGAGATCATATTCTTTTAAGGTTAAATGGAAGAGATATCATTCTACGATCATATAAAATTAGAAGATAATCATAAGGGTACAGGATAATGATCATAAATTAGTTTTCATACCCAACCATTATTAGATAATAAACCCGACTCGTGGCATAAATATTCGCAATTTATAAGCCATAAATCATGAGGGAAGAAAAGAACATTTTTGATGAGATCATAACATTGGAATAAGACATGGAATTTGTGGTTTGCATATAAAAATAGAAAATAATTTTTATATTACTAAAGAATCACTATGAAGACCTTCATAGTCGAGAAATTCCATTAATAAACTGGGGTTCCACCACATTCTGGCCCTATTTTATAGATTTAGGTCCATGAGAAATTCCACCCCCACTTACTAAACCAAGTGCACTACTTCTTCCAGACACCTCTTACTGAATGAGTTCAGTTCAAATTGTAGTCCTGTCTACCTCATGGGAGAAAATTATTTACCCAATTTATTAGAGGGAGATATTATAACGACCCATACTTTACATACATTTTTATTACTTCATAATTGAAGCACACTTATTACAACATATAACAAAACCAGGAAAGGACCGTATAGGTATAGAGTCTTTAGAAACTGGGAAACATAAACAACTGGTTCATAAAGCATCTACTTTGCCTCCCAAATATTTCATCATATCTAGAGTCCCTTTTTGGCACATCCTACTTAATAACCTTCTTCCTTACCTGCTGAAATAAAACATACAAAAGGGTGAGCTGAAATGCTCAGTAAGGGTAAACAAAAGAAAAATCAATCACATCATGAACATAACATTTTTGAAATCTTAACCTGCAAAAGAAATCATAATTTCATACCATGGGATAAATCATAGAAGTGAAATGTAATCCCAACAATCATAACATAAAACATTGAACTTTGTGGCATACACATATAATCATATAGAATCATTTCTTATTAGTCAAGACTCATTTCCAAGACTATCTTAGTGGACAACGTCCATTTCTAAACCGAGTTCACTCCTCCTTTCAGTCCTGTTTCACTGAACCGGTTTACCCTGCCGTTCCAGCTATGCCTATCTGATGATATATAAAATCTTTACCCAATGCATTGGAGGGAGATATAGGTCCCACCAATCTCATAATGATACCATTCTTATGTGTGCCACAAAATCATAATCCATACATCATAGCATAACCCATGTACTAAAAATGGGAATCTTAAAAATCATGACATCATAAAAAAATTCATATAATATAAAGGAATTCATAAAAATAATTCCATCACAACATAATCAAATCAATTTAATAATAGGGATAAAAACAGAACCCTTTATTATCTTAGATGGAAAATAAATTTGATAAAACACGTGAACTCCATTCTTGAGGAAAATATCCTTTCTACTTCAAAAACACTTTTCCTTTATTAATATGTCATACAATTATAAACTAAAAGAAGTTGATTAAAAATAAACTTGAAAACTTG
This sequence comes from Viscum album, assembly GCA_963277665.1. Taxonomy (NCBI): domain Eukaryota; kingdom Viridiplantae; phylum Streptophyta; class Magnoliopsida; order Santalales; family Viscaceae; genus Viscum; species Viscum album. Next base: position 389,304,938 of record OY728146.1, read on the forward strand.
TAAAGGAATATTCTTGGAAATATTGTTTTAAAAATCCATTCATGCCGTATAAGTTAAAAAAAACATTCTTCTCGTACTTTTGTCGGAAAAGTCAAAAAGTACCTCGTACGAAATACAACAAAAGATTCCTTTCATATCTTTTAATAAAAACTCACCGAAGGGTAAAATTGGATTTAAAAAATTTTAGGTGGATGGAAATAATATTACATATTTAGGAAACATGGATGTGGATGATAAAATACACCCTAGTAAATTTCAAAGTATAAACAATCTCGGATAAAAATGAGATTGTGATATTTCCCTTACCTTAGGTCCGATATGCTTTGTCCGTGTCCGAACCTCATGTATAATGATTTAAACAATGTTATTGACTTATTACATAATCATACTTATTTTTATGATATCATATATGGTCATATTCTTAGCTTCTTATTAGTAATATTTCATTACTACTTGTTTATTCGGGTGTTTATTACTTTTTGTTCTTATGCATGTTTTGTCGAATAAATTCTTATACTTATTTTTAGGTTATAGATACCTTATTTACATAATGGTATTAGTGTACTATACATCATATTTATTCATTCAATTAATTTATATAATCATTATGCAATGAAGATCATGTAGAATGAGTCGCATCACATCATGGAGACGGTATTCCGTACGTACGCACGAGCAATGATATCAATCCCATGATCGTGTAATTGTATTGGAGTATATGTATACTATTTAAGAATCAATATCACTTTACAATAGTCATATATAGTCATTATTTACACCATTATACCCATCCAAGTAAGGTGTTGGTGGAAAATATATTACACCACGGCGTGGAGACGGTATTCCGTACGTACGCACGCGCGGTGATTTCATTTTCTGTAGGATGGATAGATGGTGAAATAGGGTTGTTTCATACTTATAATAACATATCAGTATATGAGTGATACTAATGTTATTTCTTCATAATGAAACAACTAAATAAGAATAAGTGGAATAGGAAATAATGTTGAAATAATTGGTAACGGACATTACCTCTTCTTTGAAACGCCTCTTTGAGACCTCCTTTTAGGGAACTAAAATTGGTCTTTGGATAAGACCAGGACCTCTAGGATATATCTAGGGAAGTGGAAAGGAGAAATTGGCAGGGTTCGGCCGAGTTTGACGGCTCAATGTGGTTTGAGGAAGAGGGGGAGGAGGTGCCCTTTTTTAAGGGAGGAGAGGGGCTCCTTTGGAAAAACTAAAAATATTATTTTATTATAAAGTCATGTTTGGTTTTAAATAGCTCCAAATTCATTTATTTCTAATCTAAGGTGGTTATGGGTCGAAATCCTCTCATCCAATAGAATTTAGACAAGGTTAGGTTCATATTTTAACCTTATCATTTAGATTTATCAATAAGTTAAATAATTTTAGTTTTACCGTGTCTTCTTGTATTCTTATACTATAAGGATAATAAACTCTCTATAACAAGACAAACGAACCCGAAGTTGTTTATTATTAATATATATAACCTTATCTAGGTCATTTATCTGAACCATATATTTTTATGAATAAAATAACAATTAATAATATAATACTTGTTTCAAAAACTATTTTATGTCAATTTTGACACTATTTAGTAATTGATTTTTGTGAAAATCATAATAGAATTATTAGTTCTAAAAAAGTTAATTAAATCAATAATAACATGTCATATTAACCTAAAAAAATTAGTGAAATTCATAAAAAGTCTCAAGTTACATTTATTTGGGTATTTATAACATCAATTATGTCAATATTTCATTAATAAGATAATTACTGCATCATCTTTGTGTCATAAATAAATTAACTTATTTAAAGTCTAAAAATTAAAAATAAAATATCATTATGTAGGAAATATTATTATATTTCTAATGAATATTTATAGTCGAATTTATCTTTTGTATAACCTTATATTAAAAATGATATACTTATTAAACTTTGATTTTAACTATTTTAACCCTTCTTTAAATAAATTAATAATAAATGTCCTAATCTAATCCAAGTGGGCCTAAAAGGTCATATTTTATTCCTAAGGTAGTTTTTGGTCGAATTACACTTATCTAATAGAATTAGAACATGTGTTAGGATAATAATAATATAATTTTTACCCTTAATTACCCTATTTACTTTTAACCGTGGTAAATAAAAGTAAAAAGTTAGCATTCACCAAAAATTATTTTCATCTCATTGAACCACATTTTACTTACTTACATAAACCGCATCTGTTGGATTTTTGAAATTCCACTCACAGAAGCGTTAAAATTAAGTTTTATGAAAAATTCATATTTTTAACTACCACTTAGTGGTTTCACTATTCATCAAAAAATGAAAGCTTCTAGAAAAATACCAAAAATTAGGCCAAAGATATATTTGATATTATGAACTAAAAAATGATGTCTATTTTAACAAATTCAAAACATATCAGTTTCATTAATTAATTTAAAAATTAATTCCCGTCGTCAAAACATATAGCGTGTTCTTAAGAGATAATAACTATCAAAAGATTGACATTTGTTTATGTCTGGTTTAAATGTGAAATTACATCCAATGAACAAAATTGTATTAAATTGTAAAAATATACCCTAAATATTCTTTAAAACCACTCAAATTAATAATTTATCACTATTAATTATTTCGATTAAAAAGGTTGTTTTTAATTAAATTTTTTTAATTTTCACTATTCATCAGAAAATGAAAGTTATCCGAAAATTACCAAAATTTCACCCTAAGCTAATTTCCATAGTACGAATCCAAAAATAAAGTCCATTTTGAAAACTAAAATTTACAAAATTTTAAAAAGTGGGTATTACTATTCATAAAGGCTAGTTTTAATAATATTTTAGTAGCATATCGTTGTTTAGTGAAACTCGGTATTGCGTACTTCACACGCTATCGAGGAAGGTCGCGGCTGTGTGTAATGCAAGGAAATTCAATGATGCTTGTTGTGAAAGATCCTTTTGGTGTAGCGTACAACTCAAGACCTTAATGAAATTAAAAAGAATATTTTTCCTAAAATCTTAGGATGTTACATTCTAACCCCCTTAAAATGAATTTTTCCCTCGAAATTCGTTAGGGTTATAAATGGTTTAATACTGGAAAGTTTCTTTAAAATAAACTGACTTCATAAAAATAAATACGAAAACCAATATTTAAAAACAAAAGTATGAAACGTAAAGGTTACCCAAATAAACTAATCACTGGGTCTCCACATAGGTGAAAATATGGATATGGAAGAGAAATCTAACCATCATGTTCTGATAGAGAGTGGTAGAGAACACGGATATGAAAAAGCCAAAAATCACATAGCCATAGATTTGTGATGATCTAAGGTACCATCTAATTCATCCGATATAAGGTCACTAAGACAACATTTTTGGTTTTCAAGATCATTTCCCTAAAGATGATGAATTAAAAGAAATACTTAAATGATTTTGGTAAAATCTCACTGTTTTTCGTGAATTGAACAATTTTCACTTCATCCCTTAATGAAATGAAGTTGAATTTGTCATTCGTGATGTGTTAGAAGATCATGTGATAGAATGATGGGTCATTCCATCTGTCTGAAACAAAATGTTAGAAAAGTTATCAAAAAATACATAAGTCCATCTATAGTGAGATTAATAATATGTGGTACCTAAAATGGACTTATACTTCATATATCATACTGCATAATATAATAAAACGAGTTTATACTAAACATGGTCTTCTTGTAGGGCAGTGGTAGGCGATAAAGGCCAGTCACACTTCGGTTGTGGGTTTGATTCCCACAGCCTTGTCCGACGCGATGGGATATCGCCCATCCTGAAGGTTGTCCTTTTTCTAAAGCTATATTACTATAACATCCCATCAATAATATCGAAAAAAGTTCTATCCTTAAACCATACTAACTTATGTCCACCATAATCCATTCCAATATTTAGGCTTATCTAAAATACTTCGGTCCACGCTCATAGTATAAAGAAAATGATTACTTGAAATGTCACATAACAATCACGTGAATGCCATCATTTATCCTCAATATATCATAAGATATATCTTGTTGGTCAAATTAAATACATGTGAATAACTTAATCATGTATTCTCTTGAATAATGAATACCCATTAATTGAACCATAGTGAAAACATGAATGCAGTTAAAAGTTAACACTTTCCACATACCAAAATCCTCAATATTCTATAAACTCAAACCATGATATCACTTAGTCCTTATATCAATCATGAGATCATGAATACTGTCAAACATTTCATTTTCTCCTTATCCCTTAAATATGCACATATCATCTGCTTTCCAAAATATTTGAATCACTTTTCATGGTTACCGGTACCTTAAAATTATTGAAAACCACAATAGAATAATACAAAAATATTCTAATACACAATAAAAGTACCTCAACAACATTATTCTTGAATACCAATACATAAACACTTCAATCCATCCTCTTAAATTATTGTCCTGGAATAATTCCTACCTTGATTTAGAAGTAACTTTTTAGGTCAGGTCATTGAGTTGGGTAATGCCCATGTTCGCCACAAATAATACATTGAACTCCATAACGTTCTGTCACTCTATGACACTTTTCTCCACATAGATAACATCAGTCCCACCATTTTAGGTAATCCTCAAGGTTCTTCTTACCTTCTTTAGAAATCTCAATCTTTCTTTCTTTATGCTCCTCAACATGCAAACATGCATAACAGTCTATCTTCCTATTCTTTGATGAATTAGGAATACCACTAAATTTCACCTTGTTAATCATATATCGCAATGACTGATTCAGAATAATCACAATACCTTTATCTCTAGGCATTACACAATTTTTTTTTCTTATAGTCACCAATTTGTACATTAGATTCAATGTTAAGAGAATTCTTTCTGGTTACCTCTATTAACTAAAACACAAAAAGAATTATGTGAGAGGCAAAAATCATGCTAGAGAAAACAACATAGTAAAGGGGGAGTACCCTCAATCTCTAACATCTTAGGTTAAATTCTAAATCATTAGTGCAATTCTTGGACTATAACCTATACTTATACTTAACCTTAGGAACATCCCTAGACATACCATAGAAATATCTATAGGGATCTCACAAAAGTTATCGCATCCTAGTTTCCAAAGTTTAACTAAACCTTTACTCTGATACCAACATTAGAGACCCAATGCTTAATGTACATGGACATTACATTACTTTTGCGGAATACTTAGTACATAACAAAAACACACACACAAGGACCGTAATAGTTTAGTGTCTTTGGAAACTCGGAATATAATCTTCTAATAATGGTGAAAGATCTTCAACATCTCCCATAAAGATCTTCTTATTTTTTTTTACCTAAAACCTTTCTTTATATCCTGGGGAAAAGAATGAAAAAAAGGGTGAGCTCAAATGCTCAGTAAGGGTAAAGAAAAGAAAAATCAATCACATCATGAACATAATATTTTTGAAATCTTAACCTGCAAAATAAGTCATAATTTCATTCCATGGGATAAATCATAGAAGTGAAATGTAATCCACATAATCATAACATAAAACATGGAACTTTGTGGCATACTCACATAATCATAGATAATCATTTCTTATTAGTCAAGACTCATTTCCAAGACTATCTTAGTGGACAAAGTCCATTTCTGAACTGAGTTCACTCCTCGTTTCAGTCCTGTTTCACTGAACCGGTTTAACCTACCGTTCCATCCATGTCTATCTCATGAGATATAAAATCTTTACCCAATACATTGGAGGGAGATATGGGTCCCACCCATCTCATAATGATACCATTCTTATGTGTGCCACAAAATTGTAAACCATACATCATTGCATAACCCATGTAATAAAAATGGGAATCTTAAACATCGTGACATCATAAAACAATTCATATAATATAAAGGAATTCATAAAAATAATTCCATCACAATATAATCAAATCAATTTAATAATAGGGATAAAAACAAAAGCCTTTATTATCTTAGATGGAAAATAATTTTGATAAAACACTTGAACTCCGTTCTTGAGGAAAATATCCTTTCTACTTCAAAAACACTTTTCCTTTCTTAATATGTCATAAAATTCTAAACTAAAAGAAGTTGATTAAAAATAAACTTGGAAACTTGTAAAGGAAGATTCTTGGAAATATTTTTTTAAAAATCCTTTCATGCCGTATAAGTTAAAAAAACAATCTTCTCGTACTTTTTTCGGAAAAGTCAAAATGTACCTCGTACGAAAAATGACAAAAGATTGCTTTCATATCTTTTACTAAAAACTCACCAAAGGGTAAAATTGGATTTAAACAATTGTAGGTGGATGGAAATAATATTACATATTGAGGAAACATGGATGTGGATGATAAAATACACCCTTGTAAATTTCAAAGTATAAACAATCTCGGATAAAAATGAGATTGTGATATTTCCCTTACCTTATGTCCGATATGCTTTGTATGTGTCCAAACCTCCTGTATAATGATTTAAATAATTTTATTGACTTATTCCAGAATCATAATTATTTTTATGATATCATATATGGTCATATTCTTAGCTTCTTATTAGTAATATTTCATTACTTCTTGTTTATTCGGGTGTTTATTACTTTTTGTTCTTATGCATGTTTTGTCGAATAAATTCTTATCATTAGTTTTAGGTTATAGATAAATTATTTCCAGAATGGTATTAGTGTAATATATATCATATTTATTCATTCAATTCATTTATATAATCATTATGCAATGAAGAGCATGTAGAACGAGTCGCATCACATCGTGGAGACGGTATTCCGTACGTACGCATGAGCGCTGATATCATTCCCATGATCATGTAATTGTATTGGAGTATATGTATACTATTTATGAATCAATATCACTTTAAAATAGTCATATATAGTCATTATTTACACCATTATACCCATCCAAGTAAGGTGGTGGTGGAAAATAGATTACACCATGGCGTGGAGACGGTATTCCGTACGTACGCACGCACGGTGATTTCATTTTCCGTAGGATGGATAGATGGTGAAATATGGTTGTTTGATACTTATAATAACATATCCTTATATGAGTGATACTGATGTTATTACTTCATAATGGAACAACTAAAGAAGAAGAAGTGGAAGAAGAAATAAAGTTGAAATAATTGGTAACATACATTACCTCTTCTTTGAAACGCCACTTTGAGACCTCCTTTTAGGGCACTAAAATTGGTCTTTGAAGAACACCAGGACCTCTATGATGTCTCTAGGGAAGTGGAGAGGAGAAATTGGCAGGGTTTGGCTGAGCGTGAAGGCCCAAAGTGGTGTGAGGAAGAGGGGGAGGATGTGCCCTTTTATAAGGGAGGAGAGGGGCTCCTTTGGAAAAACTAAATATATTATTTTATTATAAAGTCAAGATCGGTTTTAAATAGCTCCAAATTGATTTATTTCGAAGATAAGGTTGGGATGGGTCGAAAGCCTCTCATCCAAGAGAATTTAGACAAGTTTAAGTTCCTATTTTGACCTTATCATTTAGATTTATCATTAAGTTAAATAATTTTACTTTTACCGTGTCTTCTAGTGTTCTTATTCTATAAGGTTAATAAACTCACTATAATAAGAAAAACGAACCCCAAGTTGTTTATTATTAATATATATATCCTTATTTAAGTCATTTGTCCGAACCTTATATTTTGAGGAATAAAATAACAATTAATAATATAATATTTGATTTAAAAACTATTTTATGTCAATTTTGAATTATTAGTTCAAAAAAAGTTAATTAAATCAATAAAAACATGTCATATTAACCTAAAAAATTAGTTTAATTCATAAAAAGTCTCAAATGACATTTATTTTGGTATTTATAACATCAATTATGTCAATATTTCATTAATAAGATAATTACTGCATCATCTTTGTGTCATAAATAAATTAACTTATTTAAAGTCTAAAAATTAAAAATAAAATATCATTATGTAGGAAATATTTTTATCTTTCTAATTAATATTTATAGTCGAATTTATCTTATGTATTACCCTATATTAAAAATGATATACTTATTAAACATTGATTTTAACTATTTTAACCATTCTTTAAATAAATTAATAATAAATGTCCTAATCTAATCCAAGTGGGCCTAAATGGTCATATATTATTCCTAAGGTTTTTTTTGGTCGAATTACACTTATCAAATAGAATTAGGACATGTGTTCGGGTAATAATAATATCATTTTTACCCTTAATTACCCTATTTACTTTTAACCGTGGTAAATAAAAGAAAAAAGTTAATATTCACCAAAAATTATTTTCATCTCATTGAACCACATTTTACTTACTGACATCAACCATATCTCTCAGATTTTTGAAATTCCACTCACAGAAGCGGTAAAATTATGTTTTATGAAAAATTCATTTTTTTAACTACCACTTAGTGAAACTATTAATCAAAAAATGAAAGTTTCCAGAAAAATACCAAAAATTAGTCCTAAGCTATATTTAATATTATGAACTCAAAAATTATGTCTATTTTTAAAAATTCAAAACATATCAGTTTCATTATTTAATTTAAAAATTAATTCCCGTCGTCAAAACATATAGTGTGTTCTTAAGAGATAATAACTATCAAAAGATTGACACTTGTTTATGTCTGGTTTAAATGTGAAATTACATACAATGACCAACATTGTATTAAATTGTAAAAATTTACTCTAAATATACTTTAAAACCACTCAAATTAATAATTTATCACTATTAATTATTTCGATTAAAAAGGTTGTTTTTAATTAAAATTTAGTAATATTCACTATTCATCTGAAAATGAAAGTTATCCGAAAAGTACCAAAATTTCACCCTAAGCTAATTTCAATATTCCAAATCCAAAAATGAAGTCCATTTTGAAAAATAGAATTTACAAAATTTCAAAAAGTGGTTATTACTATTCATAACAGCTAGTTTTAATAATATTTTAATAGCATATCGTTGTTTAGTGAAACTCGGTATTGCGTACTACACACGCTGTCGAGGAAGGTCGTGATTGTGTGTAATGCAAGGAAAGTCAATGATGCGTGTTGTTCAAGCTTCTTTTGGTGTAGCGTACAACACAAGACATTAATGAAATTAAAAAGAATATTTTTCATAAAATCTCAGGGTGTTACAGATATAGGTCCCACTAATCGCATAATGAAATCATACACATGGTTTTAAAATTTCACTAACACGAATTATATCATAACCAATGAAATTTTATGGGTATTATACACATTTCATTATATCATAACCTTGATAATAGGAGAAATTTTATAATCAATAAATCATAAAATAAACTATTAAAAGAAGCAGGTTCCATAATCTTTTTGTCATGGTATAACCCATGGATGAGAAACATGATTGATTTATATCATTCCATAAAAACACAAACCATTCATAGAAATAATATGAACAAAATCCTTGAGTCATAGCTTCTCCATGTCGTAGGTAACACCAACAGATTTCATTTTAGATAGAATATAATTTTTAAATTTCATTTAAAATATTTCTTATGGAAATTATCCATTCCAAGGGGAAAAATATTTTAAAAACATTAATTTTTTGGAAATAATTTTATTTGAAGATATTCATGAATGTACATAAATTAATCCTTAAATCAATTATTGGTTAGGAATTTAGTAAATTTTGTTGATGTCGTATATGATAAAATGAAAGTTCCTTTCACATTTTAAGTAAAATAAAAATGGGAAATATTTAGAAACAAACATGATGATTCCATTCAATTTTTTTAAAATAAAAAATGGTTAATAATATATTTTTATAAAATAATAATTTTTTGGAAAGAATATAGGTTCGTTATATACATACGTCTCAAAGAAGTAAAATTAAGACAAAAATCCATTTTAGATTTTTAAAATTTGTAACCGTAAACCCCATTATAGAGAGATAATAAATGGATATATAAATACCAATAATATTAATTTTTGGCATCATATAATACATTTTTGGGTAGTATATAAACCATATAAAATAAACACATAGTGAATATGTCTTGTGTCCCATAAGTAATAAATGTGAGATGGAAATACCTTAATGTTTGAGTCACTTTTGAATCAAAATCCCACCAAATGAATAACTTCAATATAAAAATTTATTACCATTAATTGAGGTATATTCATGATATATAAATTCATTGGTATGTATATAGACCACCAGAAAAAATAAGTGATGAATATGGAAAAAGATTCTTATAAATTATTGTGAAACTAGAAATTCCATTAACTTAAGTATTGACATATGTAGTACTCCTAAAAAATTCTATATACTAATTATAAATATATTACAAAACCATATTTACTAATATCATATCATATATGATATTATTATGAACTTCTATTACCCATTTGTTAAAAATTCAATGTTAAAGTCATGTTTTGGGTAATTACCATTTTTTCGTATATGTTTTGATTTTCATATTTTTGGTCCTATTACTTTGATCATGGTTCCACCATTCCTAGAATTAAAACAATGATATAAATATAATATATATCCATTATATATTTATTTATAGTAATCTTTTATATTTATTGATAAGAAATGATGTACACAGTTCATGGACATGGTAGACTTTACGTACGTATTGATATTTTTTTCCTTTTATTATTGTATTGAATGAAATAAAAGTGAATGATATATATTATCCGTCAAGAATCAAATTTATTTCATGTATATTACAAATTGTTTTTAAAACCATCTTTAATGCATTCCATGTATTGCGGGAATGAATTGAATCACTTTGTAAGGAAGTTGTCTATTATCCACACAAACGTTGTTATCGTATTCCCAAAATCTAGAAATAAAGATGGTATATTTGATATAAAATTTATAGAATCATAATGACATAATAAATATTATATATATCATATATAAACTATATATATATCATTATTGGAAACCTTGAAAAGTGTTAATGAAAAAACTAATGACATCGGTTCACAAGGCAGTAGTTCTCTTTACACCTGAACGATGATCCCATAACCCATTTGATACAATCGTGTGAGGTTTTAGGTTATACCCTTAACATAAAAAATATAAGTATATGGAAGATAATAAATATATTATAAAATCATAGTATAATAATAATTTAATGAGGGGGAGAAATATATAAAATAAAAATTCTCTTTAATGGTCGTTACATATTCTTCAGGTATCCTCATTAGGTTTTCACTATAGCCATCATTGGTTGGTTTTTTGTCCAAAAAAAATATTATAGGATGAGGGGAGGGAATTTTCAAAGTTATTTGGGTAGATCATGGTCAATCAAAATCTATTGAGAGTTGTAAAGAAGTAGGGATAATGAGTTCCCTTTTATAGTTGAGGAGGAGTGAAATTCTTATAAAAACTCAAAAGTAATCTATATTGGGAGGTAAATATTACCTAAAGTGGAAGAAAATATGATAATTAAAGGAGTGATGGGATTATATGGCTGATAAAAAATCCAAGACATAATAAACACATTTTTAAACATTTAATTCCTTAGATTTTATGTATCTCTCATTTAATTGTTTTGGATTTTAACTACAATAACTAGTTTTTTATCCTTGATAATATATCTTTAAAGACAAAATTAAAATGAAACCAATTAGATTATTTGAACCCAATGATTATAGATATTCTATATAATTCATAAAATATAAATCCTATGTGTTTAGAAGATTGATATCAACCTAAGTGCATGTAACATGTAGAAACACGACTTTACCATTAACCACACTGAATATGCTTTTTCTATTTAATGGTCAATATAGTCATTATATTAAAACAATTGGTCCATGAATGGACCATAGTTTATATTTATGAAAATTTTGAAATTAATTAGAAGATGACCTGATTTTAATTAATTTTAAATCTTTTAATTACGTGACCTTATTAATAAAATTTAGTTTTTTATGAAAAACTGTATTTCTCATAATTTGTTGAAAAATAATTATTTTCATAAAATTATCATAAATTCATTTTATGATTATTTTGAAAATATAATTTCCAAAATCAATTTAAAATTTAAAAACTAATACTCTAAAATTATAAAATTAATCTTTTAAATATAAACTTAAAATAAATGTGTTTAATAAAACTATTTTTTATTTTAAAAATTACATAATAGATTTATAATGAATATAAATATTTAATTTACTAATACTAATAAATATAAAAGAAAATAATTGTATCATTATCTAATTTCTAACATTGTCCCACATTTTGGATGTTTTATACCTATAATTTTATTCACTAATTAAACAATTCGGGATACCATTCCCTTATAACAATTTAAGATTCCCATGATTCCACTTCTACCATATTATTTTTTTTAAAATCATCAAACCTCTGAATTTCATTGTTTTTCCATAATCTCCCTCCATGATAAATAATCTGAATTGAATTTTTCTTATAAGAAAGTTTATTATCTGACAGAACTATCTGAAGGATCAAATCATGAGATGAATCTGTCACATAATTTCTTATCATCGAAAGATAAAATCATTATGTTCCTAGGGTAAACACAGATGAAAGGAAACTTTGATAGAATTTGATCCCATATTCCCTTAGATTCCAAATGTCCTAATGATCTAAGAAAACTAATTTCCCTTATTACCCAAAGGCATAACATTTTTTTTGTATATATTTTAAGAAAAACATGATCACCTAACTAGAATAGAAGATATCTCCTCTTATTATTTTCAAAACTTTTTTTATTTCTCTTAACTGTCCTCATTTATTTATAAACCATTTTACCCCTCTCATCCACTTATGCCTCCAATTATGGTATCATAAACTTCCATTAACCTAAAACTTCCAAAAATAATGGAGTTCTACACCGCTTTCCATACAATTCTTCAGAATGCAACATCTTTATACTGGAATGAAAAATTTTATTTTAAGAAAACTCAACTAGAGAAATATGATGATATCAAATTCCCTAGTAATACTTTGAGAAATTAAAAATGTCTTTTATTGTTTGAATTATTCATTCTAACTATCCTTTAAAATTAGGTTTAAATACAATTTTCGAATTTAATTTAGTTCCCAAATACTTTTAAGGGAATTTCCAAAATTAGAAGTAAAAATATGATCACAGAAAGATACAATAGAGAGAAGAACTCCATGTTATCGAAATATATCCTTAAGATAACATTTAGGAAGTGGATGTAAATAAGAATTATGTTATATAAGAAAAAAATATATAATTTTAGTCATTCAATCAATAATAAACCAAATTAATTTTTTTACATCAATAATTATTTGGTAGTTGCTGAATGAAATCCTTGGATATATTTTCCCATTTTAACCTTGGTATTAGAAAATGAAAAATAATCCTCTTTGTTAATTAAACTTCTACTATAATGTTTTTAAAAGTAAAATGTTTCATGGTAAAATCAGAAATAAAACCTTTCATTCCATCTCACTAGTAGTACTTATGATGGTATCTATACATATTAGGACCGCCGGGATAAATAGAAAATGAGGAACTATGATCTTAATTTAACTATTCCCTCTTAAACTAGGAATCCTAAGGCTCACACATCTATTTCTAAATCTAAAAACAAATTATTTATCAATATTAAATTTAGGAAACTTACCCTTATTAACTAATTATAACTTATCTATTACTCATGGTATTCTTTCAGATCTTGTATAATTATATCTAACAGAGACAATTTCACAGACACCTAAAACATAATAGAGGAAGTTACATCACCCACATCTTCTAGTCTAAAATTAATCAAATCATTAACCAAGGGTTCATGTTCCAAACATACCATGGTTATTGTAGAATTATTTTTCTAACTCCAAGTATAACATACTTTTTTCCATTTCTAGGGTGGTAATGGATCATGAAATCATAATACATTAGTAGTTAAAGCTCTTTTATCACTTTATTTTAAACCTTTTCTATGTGAATATACACTTAAAATTTATATTAGTAGTATATATTTCAAACTTGGATCCATATAAATGATTCCCAAAAATTCTTAATAGAACCACAATATCCATTTCGAAATAATTTGTTGCCTAATTAAACTAATGTGGATTCTATTTCCTTGAATCGTAATCAATTATGTAATTGTTCTTCATCAGAACAAAAACAAGTTGTTCCATTGAAGCATCATTTTGTATGAAAAAATCCCCATTTATCAATATTAGAGTAGAAAGTGGAGCATTTACCATTATATATTTTTTCTAATTCTTGCAAATAATCATCCAGTTGTTTTGTCCTGAGAAATTTAACTCATTTTTGTTTTGATTTAGTTAATGGGATAGATAACTGTGTAAAACATTTAACAAACCACCAGTAATTTCCTACTAATACAACAAAAGTTTGAATCTCAGAAACATTTTTAGGTCTTGTTCAATGACTATCCAATTTTATTTTGGAAATATTAACAATTATACCATCTTTATTTTCAATGTTGCCAATGAAATAAATCTGTTAAAACCAAAAATCACATTTTCTAAATTTTCCATATTATTTATTTTCATTTGTGGGTTGATGAATATTCATTAGATATTTTACTTGATCCTCATAAATTTTGGATTAAACCAAAATACAATTAATTAAAACAACCAAAAACATATCCAAATATTCATGGAATACTCTATTTATAAGAGACATAAATATACTGGGGGAATTTTTCATCCCCAAAGGGTATAAATACAAAATCATAATTACCATATCTAGTCTAGAATACTATCTTTAGAATTTCATCCTTCTTCAAATTTGAGGGATGGTACTCCAATCTCAAGATGATTTTTTAAAAATGCAGATCTCAGTAGAGTTAGTCAAATAAGTGAACAATATGACGCAACAAATAATTATTTTTAATAGTAATTCTATTTATAGCTGTATAATTAATGAAAAGCCTTATTAAACCATAATTATTTTTAAAAAATGATATGGGACTACCCCATTGTGAAGTACTAGGATGAATTAAACATTTATTAAGAAAATTTTACAACTAATTTTTCAATTCCATAAGTTCTAATTGAGACATTGAATAAAGGGATTATGAAATTATTTTAGCATCATGAAATAAGTAAATTTAAAATTTAACTTCCAATCCCGGTAAAATAAGAGAAAAATTATTAGGGAAAAAATATAAGTATTCTTTTACCATTAATACATTATTAATCCGAAAATTTTCCATGTTTCGAACACTATATATAAGATAAATGACATTTCCGTATTTTAATAGTTTCTCATATTCCAGATAAGTTATCACAGATTTGGGTTCAATGTTGTATGTGAAATGAAAATGTTGCAAAAAATAATCATCTTTATCACAACAATATATCTTATCATGATAAACAGAAATCCAATACATACCAAGAATAACATCAAACTATACAAGTGGAAAAAAAATAAAATGTTCCTGTAAATGCTTTCCGAATACAGTGATAGGAAGATTCATATAATTTATTTATCCTTAATACTTCCCCATGGCGTCGTTACCAAACATTATTATTCCATTGATATATTATAACTTTCAAATTTACCATAAAATTAATCAAGATATAAATAAAATATTGATTTCATATCTAAAACACATTTGGAAAATTTGAATAAAAAAAATGTACCTAATATTACATTTCTTGATTTCCTGAAATCTGCTAACGTAGTTGAGAATAATTTCACTACAACTTTATATTTATAGTATAGAATCATGACCTCATTTGGTTCCTTCATTAGGAAGGTATGTTTATCATGAACAACCTATCCACATTAAAAATACATTAATGTATTCATAGAAATATTTGTAATCACCACTACCATGATATTTTACAATGCAATTATGGGCCATAAATCTATCATCATCATTATTTTATAATTATTTGAAGGAGATAAAATAAGAGGCCAAAGATCCTAAGAACATAGAAAATCGAGTACTAGGGGGTTTTATAATAGTGAAGTCTAAGGGAGTCCCCAAAAATTTAGTTCACACCCTTAGAGTTCAAGGATGTGACATTAGGAAGGAAATTTACATCAGAGCCAAGCGTAGAAAGAGAAGCAAGGTAGTCCACAACTTTATTACCCTCTCTCTATGTATGCGTAACCTAGATTTTTCTACCCATGATCTATATTAATCTCCTAATGGTGTACTTGACCGACCATGGGATGGAGACTCTAATCAGCGTGGAGTCATAGATAATCCTTGAGTCAGTTTCTGCATGGGAGATTTCAATATTGTTCTGATTACAAAGATTGAGCTCAGTGAGAAGGGCCTTGGACTCTATTTGAAGATAATTTCCATTTTTTCAGTGGGCCGTGAATGCAAGGATCACACTCCCTCCCAAATTACAAAACACTCCACCTGCTTGCATGGTACATGTGATGCAAGATTCATCTTGGTTTAGATTAATACCATTTCCTAGAGGACTCCATCCTACTCCCTGCCCTTGCATTCTATCCATGGGTGGATCCAAGTTGGGAAATCCTATAACATCCATAGGGAGTGGTATTCCTTCCAGTTCTTGAGCAGCGAGACCATATTATTAAGAACTAATTTTATTCTCACAATTATAGACCGCCATATAGATTTTATCCCCTCAAATCTTTCCTTATTAAGGGACTTCTAGAGGCTCCCACACCTAGAGATGAGGACCAAAGAATGCACCATACTCTCTGACATTTATTCGGTGTTACATGGAGCCACCACTCAATGATTTAAGTTCCCCAAAGCTCATTAGAGGATACCACTGTAAAGGCACCAAATAATTTACACACAACCTTGGCCCACTCTCCATCAAAGAAGATATGATTTGTAATCTCCTTAGTTTTGTTTCTACTGCACTTACACCATGATGAAATTCTTATTACCATTTTCTTGATGCTATCATTAGAGGGAATCACCATGTTCCTTAATCTCTATAGCAGGAAATTGTATTCATTTGGGATTATACATCACCACATTAAATCATTACAGGTTTCTAGATGAACCTAAGCGGTTTAAATACTACAAATGTTCTTCATGTTGAACATCTGAGAATGAGATGAGGTAAGAAGAAACAAATTAGGCTCCAAATAGATGAGGATAGAGTTAGAAATTTCTTTCTGGGTCTTATCCAGAAAAACATTAAAGAAAGTTAGGGATAATCTTCCCACATTGAATGTAATCATAGGGGCCATACAACCCGAGAAACCAATCATATTACCCTCCCAGTTTCTCTTCCAGAAGAAGATGTTTCCAGATCCTACAATCAAGTGGGAGTGCTAATGAAGGATCTAGATTAGTAGACATATCTGATGACAAAAGGGGTGATCCCTATATTCTTTAATTTTCAATAAAACTGATGTATTTGTGTTCTCTGATCCTCCCCCAGAAGGTCTGATTCTACACGATCACCCAAGATAGCTTGACATGCTTGCACTGTACAATTCACTCGATGCATCTGACATTTATGCCCCCCTCATGATTAGGAAAGGCCATTTGGACCCATGAGACCTTGTGCCTCTTCCCTCCCAATAATTCATCCCAAATAAATCTAGCCAAGACCCCATCGATAACTTTGATAACCCCTTTTGGAACTTACGTAGAAGCCATTTCATGCTCTGGGATGGCAGCCAAAACATTATTTTTGAGAGCTATACACCCAAAAAAAGATAAAAAGTGGTTTCTCTAGTTGAGAACACGGCCCATGATCCTACTCACAACCTGATTAAAGTCTTTAATGCATTGCCTTACTGAGGAAATTGGAGATCCCAGGTACTCTATAGGTATGGAACCATGCTGCATTTCCATTCGACTTTACAGGGCCATATCCCAACCCACCACACACTTGTTGGAAATTTATAGGTTGCATTTGGAATGGCTTATCAGCTGAAAACTCCATTGAAAATACTCCTTCAGGATCATCTTAATCATCTCCACATATCTCTTCCCTGAATTTGAGAAAATAATCGCATTATCTGCTAACATCAAGTGGGAAATGTGAGGAGGGTTCCTTTTTATTAAGAATAAAAGTAATATACCATTATAGATTCCTCTATTCAAGAGCCTACGAAGAGTGTCATGCAATAGAATGAAGATACTTCTGGGGAAATCAGGTCACCTTGTCTTAAGATGTGGGTGTCCTCGAAAAAGCCATGGATTATCCCCATGAAAGAGTCAACCATCCATGAAGAACTAAAGCATCCGAAAATAATGTATGAGAACTTCGGAGACATACCCATTCAAGATATGACCCTATTGATAAAGACATATTCCAATCTATTATATTCCTTGATAATGTCCTGTTAAATGACCATGTTGGAGCCATGGGTCTTGTTATTCATGTCCCTTAATATTTCCTATGCCAGGGTGATCTCCCCTGATTTTGATCTCCCCTCCCAACACCGTGTTGCTCTATAGAAATATTCTAGGGAAGATACATGTCCATCCTCATGTTGATGATGCTCGTTAGATCCTTGTAGAAGAAAATTTCACACGCTCACAATGTAATAATGGAGAAGAGAGGGGGGAGATTTCTCTTTCGAAATAGAACTAGAGTCATGGCGCTAACAACTCGTGAGAGATCTACTCCTCTAAAAACATCCAGAATAGAAGAGGAAAATTATTACTTAACAATATCCTATGAGGCTCTGTAAAACAAACATGTGAAAAAATCCGGTCCCAGTCCACTATCTGGATCAAGACTCATAATGGCTGCATGGACCTCTGGCTCATCGGGAATCACTTCCAAGTAGGCATTGTCCTAAGATGAAACACTATTGGCAATTACATCCCACAAATCAATACCTCTGCTCAGATACCCACCAGCCATTATTGAGTTTGGACCAGCAAGAAAATCTTCGAAAAACGAGAAATCCATACCACCCAAAATCTCAATATCATTCGTGTAAGATCCATACTCATGCATAATATTAGGTTTGATATACCTTATCTTCTATCTAATGAAAGCATGGAAGAAATCTATGTTTTTTTCTCCCTCATGCAGCCACTTTATCCTTGTTTTTTCCAGATCCATACATTCATGTTTAATAATATTCACTTCTAGATAATTATTCTTGGATGAAAAATCTTCAAAAGTTAAGTCATCTGAAGCTTCTTCATGGTAACTTTCCAGGAACTCGATAACTTATTTGAGATCATACATCTCTTATTCAATAAGGGGACGATCCCCTTACCATTTCTGTAACCTCCTTTTAAGCTACCTGAGTTTGTTGTAAATATAAACCCGGTGGTGTCCTTGGACCAGCTCCCCCCATAGAGTCCATACGAGTTGGTAAAACATGGAATGACTCATCCATTGATCACAGAAACTAAACTATTCCTGATAATCATGCATGGGTACCAATGATAACCAAAATGGTGAGTGATCTCATATCCCTCAGACGTGGTGATTGACCATGTTATTCAGGAAAGTGGTGAAAACAGGTAAGTTATCATGACATTGGTCCAACCAGCTCCAACATAGTCTATTTCCTCTTTGGTCATTACACCACTTGAATTGATCCCTGGTGTATCCCATATCCATAAGGCCATTTCTTTCCATGAACTGAAGAATGCACGTGCTAGCTCAACGTGGAAATTCCGCATGACCCTTTTTCTCAAATGGTTTAGTAATGATGTTGAAGTCTCCCCCAAATATCCAAGGATCATCTCCTGGATCAAAATCACTTAGCTCTTGCCACATAATTTCTTTTCTCACATTGTCATAGATTCCATAAACAAAGGAAACAAAGAAAGTGTGTTGTCCCTTTTTCACATTGTCTTAATAAACTGGTCCCTGACCATATCCATAGCCACCGTAACGTCTCTATTCCAGAATATCCAAATATGTTGGTTGGTTGGAGTCTATTGCAAGGATGCATGCATTTTAATCTTGTGTGTGAACTCGTGAATTTTTCTTGTGTTATATTGTGTTCTAAAACCCCAAAATGCGAGATTTTTGTTTCTTGATCTCTAAATACATGAAGTCTGTTTTAACCCTTTCTCTGAAACCATGAGAATTCCATATTACAATTGGAATAATTGATTCAACTCTGGATATATTTGGCCCTAAGCATGTTGGTATCAACCATAAAGGAGTACCACTCCTGAATCTAAATCCATTATAACCCCACCATTGAACTTGTGTAAACCCTAGAACCAAGATCCATGAGGAAATGGGGAGAAAAATATATGTTCGAGTGAAACTTAATAGTATTCTATATTACCAATCAAGAAGGTGACATGGGAATTGGGTGATTTCCTTTCTCCCATGATGTCTCGAAGAGTGACACCTTAGGCCTAGAAGATCCTTCCACAACCTTATCATCGGCCCCTACCACCAAGGGAGAGGGATCAACTGAATTACCTCCAAACTCATGAAACCCTAAAACAATGGGGGCCACCTCTAGAACCGGAGAGATCAACATCATGGGATCCAATGTGCCAGAGGGAGACCATACGAAAAACACTAGTATCCCACCCTTTGAGAGATGCAAGATGGGATTAAAGATCCATTAATCTATCATTTCCACCCAAGAAGGGGGATCCCTTTGAGGCTAGAAGGTGGTATCCATACAACACGAAGCAACAATTTCCAAAGAGAAGGAACAATGGATACACTCATAGAATACTAAAACTTAGGGGAGAATCCTCTACTAGAGAAACCGATTGGAAGTGGGAGGGTCTAGACAACCCTCGGACTGGAACAACAAGCCTCTGGATAGACCTAACCGCTTGATGGGGGGAACCTTGGTGTCACCGCTTACAAGCTTTCAGGGAATTAACTTTGAAGAGGTAAGAGGAATATAACATAGAATAAATAGGGTGCACCAAATATTGAAACCACAACACTAATCCCTGGAATGTCAAATATAGCTTATCCCGGATGGGACCTGACTGGTCTAGCTCCAAAAAGATGAGGGGAACTGAGAGATCCACACCATAGTAGGTGCTCTCGTCCTCATAGAGGAATCCTCGTAGGGAATCTCTTATTGTTTTTAGAAGATCCCCATTCTGAAAGGGTAGAGGGAGCCCAGGTAAGATAAAACAAACTTCCGCCTGTGAACTCTCTGTGCCTTTATATGCCTACAAAAGCCACCTCTCTAGACTAAACTGCCATCAACCGACGCAGGGGTGGTTCTCTACACTAGGAATGGAAAAATAATCTTTCGAGGAGAAGACCATGGAAAAATATAGTTGGTGAACCACATAAATATGAGTCGGGGCCAGCAACACCTAGGAGTCCACCCAACATATGAATAATTGAAGAGGTGGCTTATCCCCTAAAAAATGAGCCATAAGAGTATATCTAAAGACAGAAACAACCTTTTGAAACTTCACCACTAAAAGTTCCACTGAAATGCCAAAGCCGTCCCGTGAAACCCATGGAGCCATCGAATGATCCTTTAGGAAACAAAGTTGCAGGGAGATACAAAGTGAGCCGCACAACGCATCCTTGAAAAAGGAATCCAGCCTTTGAATACTAGGAGGAGGTCCACCAGCCTCCAAAGGCCAAGAATGTCCACGAATAGTGAGCCTCGTGGTGGTATCGACGGTTGAAGACATAGAAGAATCTTACTGGAAGCTCCCCTCTGGAGGAGTAATAGTCCAATTTTTTTTAAAATTAGACGGTGCGTGAGGTGAATAGTTTTTCCCAGCAAGAGCCATCATTTCTTTCATGAGCAATATATCTATACATGAAACACTGGGATCACTTCCAATATTAAATAAGAAATTCCCTAGGGTTATTTTTATCACACCTTCCACAAAATAAATACTACATTTTCTTACCTTTACATTTATTTGATTGATTCATAACCAATTCATTCCATTTGGAACTTTTCTAATTTTTTTTTCATAAAATAAATTATCATAAAAAACTCTATTTATACACTCTCAAATCATAAAAAAAGTTACGCAAAACATTATAATTCTCATGAATCCAATTTCTTTTGATATATTTTCTTCAATATTGGGTAAAAATTATGTATTTAACTATCAATATCCCAAATAAAATATGGAGCGTACCTTACCTATTGAGAGAAGTTTTATTTTTATAGGTCCACTAAATATTCCAAATTTTGTTTCAATTCTATGAATGAATATTCCATCCTGATTCAGTCCTCTTTAAAAACAAATTCATGGAAAATAATTTTAAATTGAGCCTATTACAAGGAATAAATATCGTATATTTACCTAAAATTATTGACCTCATACCACAACTTGTCATCTTCACATTTAAAATGATAAATTGGAAGAATAATCATTTTATTATCTGAGCATCCCATGGAATATAAAATCTTTTCTCAGGACTTAATCCATCCCTTATATTCCACTAGGTTAGAAGATCCACTAAATGTTAGAGGGTGTTTCATTATTAAATGTTCCACAACAGAAAGTTTCCTCTATTATAGATATTGATGATCTCTTGCATGGATTACAACACCATTTATATCTTGAATAAAATTGTCTATTACTAGAAAAACTGTTTAGTTCCAATTTGAACTATTTTGTGTTTCTGATTTGGAAGGATATCATCATATCAGTGTCTTTCAACTTCAGATTACTTATTTCCACTTTGGAAAACCATTATGAATAGAAATAACTTTGATACTGTATCCCTGTAATATTAAAATTCAATATTATCTTATATTAAACCTTTTTAATGGTATTCTACAAACATTATCACAACCTCAAAATTTATCTTAACCTTCCTCTGATACCAACTTTAACGAGATATCCTTAAGCATTACACATTCTTATTTCATTGAACTAGAATTAAAATTATAATAATTCTTAGGATAATTTTTATTTATAGTTATAGATAATTTGGTCATAACTCATACATAAAAAACTCATATATTTCAATAGAGGAACTTTTACTCAATATCAATTTTTTTTCAATTTGAAATTATTAAAACAAAACATGATTTCTATTCAAAATAAATCATCACAACTTTAAATGTGACTTCTTATTTTCGATTATGTATCCTTGATCCCAAAGAATTTTTTCTAAAACTTGGGATGAATATAAAAATATCAGCATGATACACAAAAAGAAATAAACAAACCATTAGTCCAAAAAAATTTAATTTTTTTTTATTTTTCAAAATAACCTTTTGGTTCATAATAAAATAATTATTACATAATAAATCTCATTTTCATCCCAAATATTTTCATAACACAATTAATAAAAAATATTAATGGAAACATAAAACCCACATAATTTTCCTTCAAAATATTATAATCAGAAGATTTTTTTTCATGAAGCTATACTCTTTACACTTAATAATTAACATATACTTTCTCTTGAACCTAAACACAATAACTTACCTTGAGAAAACATGATATTACTATAAAGACATAGATGGTATAAATATATCATATAGGTAACTTGGGGAATCATTTTATTATCATACTTACTTATGGATTAACCCATATGGATATACCAGAAATGACGCCCATGTTTATACTTGAAATAACACTTACAGTTATACTTGGAGTAACCATCAGAATTTCATTTGGAATAACCATCATGAAAAAATTGAAACATAAACATACCGAATACATTGGAAGGATATAACATGCCCACCCAAAATTGGATTATAACAGAACCACTTTTATAATAAATGTTTATCAAGAACCATAACATAATCATAAAACATGATTGTTTTAATTATGAAAATATTACATGAGAAAAATGACATATTTAAATATAAAATTGAACATATCCAATGTATTTTTTATAAAAATAACAATTTAATATTATAAGGAAATATTAAAGGAAAATATTAGTCAAGATGGTGGGAAAATCCTCTCTTTTCGAATAGGTTAAAAGAAACATTCCATAAGTGTTTTTATTTGAATAGTCTCAAATTACCTCAATTGGAAAAAAAAAGATTCCTTTAAATAATTTTTTTAAATTAATACATGTGTTAAAATAAATTTAAAAATTAATTGAGGAATAATAAAAACCTTATTTAAATGTTTTTTTGGAAAACAATTAATAGAATATAGAAGAAAAAAAGGTTTTAATGGAAACTTTAAAACAAGATTTTTAATATAGAGTCTTATACCTTATATCTCACTCATCCCAAACAATCTATTAATTTATAAATAATAATCACAGGTTATTTTATAATTTCCTATGAAAAATTTCCTAGTTTAATAATTCTTTTATATCACTTAGTTAAGTGTTATATAGTATTTATTAATTAATTAATTTCACTTAAAATATTTTGATGATATTCAGGGGATAAGTCCAAATGAATTTGGTAATTTGAATATGGTCATAGAGGTCTTTATTACACCATATGATAAATAACAATATCATCATAATTATCATATTAATACATAAATTTTACTTTTAAATCTATCCATTGAATATGGTTATGAAAATCTTTACAATCAAGGACAAGATAGGTTGTATATACACATGATAAACGTTTCCATTTTTCGACAATCATTGTATAAAGAATTTATGTATTATAATAAATTTTAATAATTATCATAATATATTAAATATCAAATTACTTCTTTAAATATACTTATATACATCATCCATGTGATGTGGCAATAAAAAATGAATCACATCGATTTGTATAGATGGTAGTGCACACGTATGAAAGAATGTCATTAATTTTTTTGTGCACGAATGGTAAGAATGTAAATGATATATGTTATTTTATGAATGATAATTGTTCCATTAATATAACATATAAATTTTTATTACATCAATATTACTAGTCAAAATTACATCGATTCACAAGGTGGTAGTCCGCCGTACAGAAAAACTATGAATTATTTTTTGATTTGATGGAAGATGAGGACGATATTGGTCAAAAAACCATGATAATAACATATTTGTATATATAGAACTCTATATTTATTTTTTTATCATGGTTTAAGAACGTTTTAGGGATGTGGAAGAAGAAAAAAATCTAAAACATGTAGACAAAAACTATACCTCTTCCCTGGAAACCACCTTTTATTAACTCCTTATGGTCTATAAGATTTGTATTATGCCTAAAAACAATTCCATAATGCAGGTAGTTATTCTATGAAGGCATTATGTAAGGAATTATCTGAACCAAATTGGTTTGGAAGTGTGATGATATAAGAATAATAGGTGCTATTTTTTAATAGAGTAGAAGGGAACTCATGACATATTTCAATAGATTAAATTAATAAAAATTAATATTTATTTAAAAATGTATCAAAAAGTGATTTATTTATAATATAATTGTATTAAGGGCCTATGTAAGATTATTAAATAAAAATTAGACATGTTTTGAATATATATATCGTTATAGTTTTGTTGGATTTAACCCCTTTAACTCATACCTTGACAACATGAATTATTACTAATTGAGGGTTAATATAATAGCAATTAAATTTAAAAAATCATAGAATTAAAATTTAGTAAATATTTAAAAAATTATCAAACAAATTTGTAGAAATTTATTATTTTTGGTATTTTTATACCATTTAATAAATTATTATCTAATATAAAATATCAATAATCTAAATATTTATAAATATTTAGTACATTGATGTTAATAGTATCAATATAAAACATATAATTAAAAAAATTATTTTAATCCATCCAAAATATATAATTTTAATCTTTAAAATTTGTGTATCACATTAATTATCTCAAATTATTTTTATTTTAATATTCATAAAATAATTCATTTTATTTTTCTAAATATTAAATAATTACCACATTAGTTTTGTGAAAGCTTTTAAGGTAATTATTTACTCTATAAAAATGAAAAAGAAATCGCCATGTTGAAGTTAAATATTTTATATTTCATAACATTATTTAGATTTAAATATATCCTCTGGATAACAATATTTTTGAAATATTACACTCATTAAAAATAATTGTTTGATTCGTTTGACATTTCTTAAAATAAAAATATTTAAAGTGAATAATATTATCCTAGTGGCTAAAAAAGTTCATAAATTAGACACTTGGGTTATTATGGTCTATATATACCAATAAGATTCTATTTTGGAATACTTATATGTCCTTTCATTTGCATTATCATATTGTTTTTACCTAAATTATCTGATATAACCATTACCGTGGTAAAAAAATTTAATAAATTTACTATTCAAATTGACCTAAAATAAAATGGGCCTATTTACAATATTTGGACCCAAATATTTAAAATATGAAAGAACATTATCAAAATTACTTATTGTGAAATTATTTATTTTAATTTAAAAATAATCTAATAAAATATAATTAAGAATAATATTTTTGAGAAATTCACTTTTTAAATATAAAATTTTTGATACTAAATTAAATAATAAAATATATTTTAAAAACCTTATTATGATTAATATAAATTAAACTAAACTAATAGTAATTTAAAGAAAATAAAAAACCTAATTTTACCTTCTATATAAAATAAAATTTCCAATAAGAACCAGTATTTTCACTATTCACTGATAATCATTATTTTTTTTAAAATCAACCAAAGATTATTTTCACATGATTAATTCAAAATGAAATTAATTGTTTCAAATAATTTTTTTTTGTTTTGAAATTAATATATTCAATATAACCTTATAAAAAATAAGTTTAATAAAACTATTTCATTTTTCGGATTTTAAAAATTACTTAATATATTTATAATTAATATAACTATTTAATTAAAGAATACTAAAAAATTTGAAAACAATTATTCTATTAGTAACTAGGCTTATAGTCTTATAAAATACATATTATTTTTAAAAATGATTTGTCAAATTTAAAATTCATACTTATAAGTTAATAAGGCCATAAAGGTTAGGTTATTTGTAAAAACAACATTTTACATTATTCTCTTAAAAATCAATATTTTTCGAAAAATATCAAAAATTTATTCTATTTTAATATTTTTTGTTATAAATTTTGAAATGATGATTATTTTTTAATTTAACGTTATAAAATATATAAATTTAAATTTTATATAAAATTACAAACCAAAAGGGAATATGAGTTTTAAAGGAAAATAAGTTTTTATAATACTAGAAATTCTTACTCTTAATTTATATAAAGCACCCATAAAGATAGTATTCATAGATCTGTATAATATTTTATTTAGAACATCATTTAACAACAATAAACTCAGTATCCTTTAATAAATTGAATGGATCCTAAAACTACATTTTCATAAATTAAATAATAAATTAAGTAATTTTTTTATTAAATATCCTTTATATATAAATAGATGTTGATATATTATTTAATTCACTTACTCCTATTCATGCCTAAAAATTTAACATCTAGTGTTTATTTATCTAAACATGACATAGCATTATTTTAGTTTTTTTGTTTTTAATTAATAAGAAGAAAACATATATTAAAATATCCAATCATTACATTCTCCCCAATTAAATAAATTTCATCCTCCCAAATTAATTAACCATAACTAATCATAGTAGGTGAGTGTATTCTTATCATTTTCATCATTTAGGGTATACCTTCTAATATAAAAACAACTATACTTTCTTATGCTATACAAAAGTTATGTATCTTTCTTCAAGTAACATTGATCATTCATACAATCATGTAACCTAGTATGTATATAACATAATTTTATATTCTATATAACATACTTATCTCAAAAACCAATTTAATCAACCGAAAATTGAACCATAGTAAGAATATATATTTCTCTAAAATTTAACTCTTTTTAACACAGAAATGTATAGATCACCAGTTAATAAAGTCACACACTAGTCTTCATATATATCGTGTTCCAAAAAATAAGATAATATTCACCAAAATGTTCATGGGTCACATTTTCTTGTAAAAAATAATCAATACTGTCTATATCTCTTTTCTCAAAATTAATAAACCAATTATTATATCCACATCAATCATATATTAAACCTAATAGTTATCCATACCTCAATCATGTATACTCCAATGTTATGTTGAAAATATATCCTTCTCATAAAATCACTTCTCATAGTTATTAATAACATTTAATATATGTTCATAAGTAATAATAAAAAATTATAATATGTTAAAAATAATCCTGATAACTATTATAATATATTAGAATATCATCAATAAATAACACTTTCTAATTAAAATATACTAGAGTATCAAGAATTAATTTATATTAAGATATATTCCTCACTACCAAAGGTAAGAATCATTTTCTCATCATTTCTGTCATTATTAGAATTTATTATGATTATCAACTATTTATGATACAATATAAAGTTATAAGACATATTGGTTTCTATATACATATATTTTCAACTTAATTTCTATGAACCTATTTCTACTAAATAGTAAAACCCATAATGGTTTTCAATAAAATAAATGTAAATGATCACATGAAAAATGAATCGAAATATATATTATTTAAGTACAAATTTATACAACCATCTTATATATTTAGTTCAATGTAATTTAATCTATGTCAGGTTCTCTTTTACTTATTATCATAATACCTTAAAGTAATTTGGAAATAAATCTGTCATAATGGTTTATAAAAAGAATGTGATTGGCCAGAACGTATCCCTCAGAGTGTCAAATTCAGTGCATAGTTACATCTCATTTTTGTCCATTGCATGATGATTGAGTTAACCCCAACAACTCCCTTTTCATGGTAGTTACCCCTAGGTACATCTGTAATAGAGCCTACATCCATTTATAATATTTATAAGAGTATTTTATTTATTTGAAAACTAGGTAATATCGACAATATAAGAACTTTAGGTTGTTATCCAAGATAGGCATATCCCTTAGACTTGTCCCAAGGGTTTTCACTAATTCATTCTTATATACATATCAACAAATTTTCTTCAAATGACCTATTGTTTTTTGTATTCCTTGGAAATTATAATTAACTATTACTTATCAAACATTTTTAAAATTTATAACATGCAGTTTTAATCAACCAATATCATCCTAAAACATATAAATATCCAAACCCATCTCTAATATCAACTATAATAGCCCAAATACATGACAATCTAAATTACATGACATTAGGTAATTATTTATTTAAAATACATTCCATGACCTTTGAAATTTTAATTTTTTATAATTTGTACAATAAAATTACTACCAAATCACAAAATATTTTTATTAATAGGTATTTTAATTTTTCCACTCTGAGGGAAACTTATTTATCCACAATGAGTCTTGAAAATTTCCAACCAAATATCAATGTATGAAACACTGATAGATACTAAATAATTTTAATATCTTCATATCCTGCGGGATGGAAAAAATATAATGTTGTGATATTTGATTCTCCGTAAAAGTAAACATATGCATTAATTGTGAAATATTATAAGTGGGAATTACTTAATCACATGTGTATAAACAAGGTACATAAGATAATAATAGGCAATAAATAATGGACCATAAATCAAATATAATTCTTTTTATATCATAATAAATGAATATAAAGAGTGCGGAAACATGAATCAATAAACATAATTTCTGGGAGAATAATAATATGTGCATGTATTGGATATATAACACACTCTTGAAACATATAATGAAAAAAAAAATTTAATATACTTAAGAAGAGTTAAATGCTAATACTGTGAATAAACAAAATGTCCACACATAACATCATTATACCATGAGATATAAATACATTACCTAGGATTTAGTTGTCCACTTAGGGCCCCACCTATAAAATAACAAAAACATATAGATACAATTGAAAAAAATTCATTAAACACAGCTTAAATAACACATATTAATTAATATGGGTTTCAAAATATTTCTATATAGTATCACTAAAATTTATTATAATAATTTTAATAGAACATTCAAAAAATTCATTCACGGAAAAAGAGTATTAGATTATAATATATAGTGTGTGGTTTATTTATAGTAACTTTTAAAGAAGTAAAACCTCTAAAGATAAAGATGAAAATTAAAGAGAGCCCACTAATGATTTTTTATAAAACATTTTTTTCATTATAAAAAAAGATAATGTTATCGGTCATAGTCTAAAGTGATTTCTGAAAAGGTCATGTGATTTTTTTAAATATTTTCTTTTAAAATAAAAGTTAAAAAATTGAACGAAGAAAATTACATCAATATTTCAAATATTTGATTTGAAAACATGTTTAAAAAATTATAATTTTAGAGAACAATATTTAAAATGGATCCTTGAAAAATACATAATGGTATAAAAATAGAGGGGGTGAAAAAATTAAAAAAAAATTAATATTTTCAAAAATAAACTTCATTACTCAATCCTCAGAATGACATAAAGGTTATTAAAAATTAACTTGTAGTGAAAGGTCGGACATTTGATTATGGAAGGATGGAAATAAATTTGAATTTTTTGAATTTGATTTTTTTGAAAACCCTCATCATAAAAAATTTAGTGAAGCTTTCATTTTAAATTAAGATAATATTAATATTGGGGACACATGTTCATACACATATTTAAAAAAATAAATAAATGAATTTTTTTTTTGTAATAATGAGCATAGAAAGGGATGGAAAACCCATGTTTTAAGGAGATAATATTTGTTTTCATTAAAATGATTCAATTTTATGAGAATGATATTAATTGATAAAAAAATATATGAGTTAAAAATTTTCCCCTAATAGAAAGGATTATATTAATTATTAAATATGATATTGAATTAATTTTCAAAAAAATAGAATGCCTCTTAGGTGATAATATTTGAACTCAAAGATAATAAATTTGAGTTATTAATATCGCTTATAGATTTTAAAATTTAAGAATCAAGTGATATTAAAAAATATATTATTTGGATAAAATTTAAACCCTAAAAATAGAAAAATTATCTCATAATATATTCAATGGCTTGAATGAACTCAAGTTGTAAAAAATATGTTAAACAATAATAATCATTACTCAATGAATGAGATTTGAGTTTCCGAAAAAACTTATTCTAAAGAAAATGAAAGGATAATAGGGTTATTATTAAATTGAAATTAAACTATCATGATATGGGGAAGAATCATTAAATAATGATTAAATATGGTAGCAAATACACCTTATAAAATAAATTATGGTGCACAATATCAAACTTTTTTCGTGAATTTGAATATGAGGAAAAGAAACCCTTAAATTGAATTTCTACTTAGTTGATGAAAATTTAAACTCAAGTTTAATAAATACTAAAATATAAAAAAACCATTTCATAACCTTATTTATGTATATATACTATAAAAAAATTATTTACAATATGTCTATACATGTGTTTTAAAATTTTTATGTTTTTTTTCAATATCGAGTGTGAGTAATCTTGATCATTTTGAACATGTATCATAATACCTGTCTTGTACTTAATTCTTTTATAAAATCAAATCATTCCAAAAAAATATGGTACTTGAATTTATTTGTTACGTATTTTATAATGTTATAATTTTATTTTGTTTGAGTTTTGGTTATGATATCTAATAACGAATTCAATGATGATATTGTTTTAGTGATTTATAGAGAATGAAGGGTGTTTTCTTAAATAACGATTTACATTTTTATATTACTACTAAATAACAAAGTATATATAATTATTTACTTATTTATATCATATATTACTCAAATCTAAATTACTATATCTATCAATTATCAAAATTTATATCATTTTTCTAGAAGGTGGTTAAGGAACCCCAAACTAGAACGTACCATAATTAATAGATGATTACGAAGTGATTTAGTTGTATTATCATTATAACAGAAGCATAATGATCTTATTTAGTGTTTATTAGTGTGATGTATCATAATTTTATTGTATTATAAGAAGGTTATAACATATTTTATGTTAATCCATTCAATTAATAATTCTATTTTTTACTCTTAGATCGCTCTTTTGGACGGTTGAATTTACCAGAATTGTTTATTCCTCATATTGTTATTTGGGTTTCCAATTTATCATTACATTAAAATTATAATTTCATAAGAATAATATTTGTCTTTTATACACATTATTATAACCATCCATTGAATCCTATAATGAATATAAAAATTGAATTCATCCATTTTGTGAAGAATGTAGTCCACACAAACACATGGATGGTGATTTTATTTTCAATATAACAGGGAAAAAGAGTAATATGGGTTATCATTTCAGAATATTTTTTAATATTAACTATATTTATTTATTAATTTCACTATTAGTATCATTATTGAATGGTGTTGAAGGAAAATTAACATGTTACTTTCTGGAAGCGTTAGTCCATAAAATACATGGTTGACTGTTTCTCCTTTTTTAATTGACTAGAGGGAAAGGTGGCTAATTATTTTAAAATAATTATAATAAAAAAAATTATACCAATGATAAAAATGTAATTATTTTAATATTGTTCAATATAATTTTTAAAAAAACATGTTCATATAAATAAATAGAAACGATAAACATGTGGTTAGAAATTGATACCTCATTACTTGAGATATCTCCTCTATAAAGGGTTCTAAGCCTATAAGTAATTAAATTTCGAGAATAATATAACCTCTTAAAGTTGTACATGATTTTTTTGGAGAGGTTTGTGTAGATTTTGGGATAAAATACATGGGTCGGGGTGTGGGGGAAGTAAGGAAAGGATTGACCCTTTTATACGAGAAAAAATGATGATTTTTTATAAATACCAAAATGTTTTCAACAAATGGAAGTCAATAACAAAGAATATGGAACCAAAAAATACAAATATTATGATTATGGGTTTTAATATGAGGTAAAAAATATCTTTATTTGGGTTTAAATGATTAATTATGACTTATTGAATACCATTTTTTGTTATGGAGGTATCAGGGGGTGTTCGAGGATTTATCAGAGCCCAAAACCCAAATTTTTAATGAAAATAGATAGGCTTCATGGTTAGTAGAAAACATGTGGGGCATGATACATAGTTATTAATAATCATGTGAGGCTGGAAAATGCGGTTCTATATGTTTCTATGTTTTAGGAAACTATGTGGATAGAAGTGATCACACATGAAAGGCACCTACAATTTTTATTAGATCCAAAATGCACGGTTTATGCACGATTAGTAATGTCTTGAACAATGACTATATGGGTTCCCCCTTTGGATTTCATATAGATAATGGTTGGATCATGGTTGGGAAACCATGAGTAAAGACCATGCATCCAGTATATTTGGGTAAATGACAATTTTTCTCTCGAAAATATATTAAAAAGAAATCATTATTTAGAGACTCGTTGTTTCATGCATTTCAATTTATTTTTAAAACCTTGGGGTGTTACATGTTACCCCAACCAAGATCACCCATGGGGTGTGCCTTTTTTTAACCCTGTATAACTACCCATTGTTTTTTATGAGATTTCTATTTTATAGGTAGTCCAATTGAAAAGGAATTGAGTAGAATTAATTTATGTAGAGATTGTATATATCCTATTCCACTTGTTCACATGCAATTCCTTGAAATAATTGATTAAATGATTTTTAATGGAATTGGTATATGAGTGGGTAAACTCAATGAATTTAATTGATTGTGAATTGATCTCTTAGGGGGTATACTAATAGAACTTGAATGGTTTTGAATTGATGAATGGATTGAGATGTGAATTGATATGATAATTGATTCCTTGGTTAGTATACCGTCGATTATGATTCTATATAGATTCTAAGGACATTTCACCCTAGGGTATTGATTTTGGTATAAGATACCTTAAAAAAGTACGATCCATTTATTTTGATTGCATAATATTCCAAGGGAATTTTCACCCCTTAGATATGGCTTACATGACTAAAATTTTACATGCTCTATAGACATGATCCTTGGAATCCACCGATTCTATTACCGATCTTCCATCGAGATGCCCCTGGGACTCGATCAGGATTCCATGGTATTCTATAACTTGGATACACCCCAATTGGGGCTAAAACTACTAATTATATAACTCATCTATGGTAAATATGACCTGTTTGATTACACAACTCAGTCATGATAGATATGATATACAGGTTATACAAAAATGTTGTGGTGATATTGTGTATATCACATGGATGTGGTAGTTACCTCGGTTTAATAAACATCTTCCTTATTATAGGATATTGACATTTGTTTTTTAGGGAGCCTTGTATGGTTATATATGATCACATGTTGTTTACTTTTTCAATAGGTGTTTTCACTTTTGATACTTTAAATCCTATTCTATAATTCAGTATAATTTAGCTTATAATTCACATCTATAACTTTTTATATACACATTGGGTTGTGACTTACTGGGATTGTATCTCACACCCTATTCAGATCACTATGGGTTTCTCAGATATACTATTTGTATTGATGTTGGGATTGGGGTAAGCATCCATAGTATGATATTTGAATTTGTTCCATGATTAAGAGAAAGGAAGCATGCGAGTGGTATGAGGATCATCTGGCTATTTGGATACAACGTTTTTTTTATTTTTTTGGAATTTTTATACATGTATTTTATTGATGATTTTATACCTATTTTTTCTGCTCTATAGATACATGATTGGCTCAGCATTTTATATGAGATTACTTTTGGCATTGTTTTATATATCAGTATTTTGGATGTTTTTTCTAGTGTCTAATTGATTTACTATATCCACTATTGAAATGAATATTTTTTACCGCTGTGTTAAACTATGTCAAGAAGGAATATTATCCCTAATGACCCAACCTATACCCTAACTTATTGTTGGAAGCCTATAGAATTTTGGGATATTCACTGGAGTCCATGTGGCCAACCGAGATCGGGGAACCATTCAATGGAATCCAGTTTGGGTTTTTTATAAATTTGTATTTGATCGATTTTCATTTCTGGTTTCATTTAAATTGTTGATGCAATATAAAATGTATAGGAAGGAATTATAATTTATTGATGAGTTGTTTTTAGGAGTAGCTAACCAATGTACATGAAATACATAAATTTCCTCGAATGGAAATCATTTTACAATGGATTTTATTCTTACAGTTGATTTGATTCCACTTTTGGGTGATGCACATCAATTGTGATATTATCATTAATATAGGTGTGGGTTTTTTTGAAACTCGGTGAGATAAGGGTATTCCACCTCATGCATCATGTAGTGAACTTTATAAAAATCACATGCCACTCATAATTCCATACCCTATA
Source organism: Viscum album (assembly GCA_963277665.1). NCBI lineage: Eukaryota > Viridiplantae > Streptophyta > Magnoliopsida > Santalales > Viscaceae > Viscum > Viscum album. The sequence goes on from OY728146.1 coordinate 389,339,968, forward strand.
TGATGAATTTTTGTTTTTATGATGTTTTCATGTTTTCCATGATAGATATACCTTCTTTTGTGATAGAACATGTGCAGGGAATTGAGATACGTGGTTGGTAATCCAAGTGACTAATATATCTTTAGTAGTTTTTTCCCTTATTATGATACAGTAATCCCCCTATGAATCCAATTGTGGAACGTTGAGTCATAGAACATGAGCCACATAGAGTGGATCATGTTATGTTAAATATTAGGTGCACACCATATTTTAATTCATAAAGTGTTTGTGACCTTATGGTTTAGGAATAGTGGACTCTTCAGTTCAAATATTTGAAAATTGAATGTTGATGTAAATTTTAAATGGCGGTGAACTCAAATAGAACTTGAAATTGGAAAAAGGATAATTGAAATTGTCCTTAATTTTGAGTGAGATTTAGGTAGTGTATGTAGTGACATTTATGAATGTTTCTTTTTACCAATTCTAGATTTAGGCAAAAGCTATGTTGTAAGACCTAGTTATAGGAATGTCTTGAACTTTCTTATGCTTTTACCAGTGAGCTTTGATATCATTCCTTTCTGAGGTGTGTGTTTGTAAGTGTAGAGACATGCCACCATGATGAAATCCAATCGCACACCAAGGTGGTATTGACAACCATGCTCTAGATGTGGGGGGAAAAGGCTATACGTGGATCATCCTATAGTTATATATACTACACCAGTAGTTTTACCAGATACAGGTGTTGAGGCATAGTTATGGATGGGGGTTTTCCACTTCATGAAGTCTTTTCAAGGATTATTGCAACCTACCATCTTTATGGATGATTTGAAACCTATGTTCTAGAAAGAACATCCTAGCATGTTTTTGGTGGATAGAGGTGCATAGTATATTGACTAGTGGCTAGGGACTATGATATAGATTTTTAATCATATAAAGATACCCCCTGAGAAGAGCGAGAAACTCTCAACTTATTTGTTTCCTAGAGTAGAATGGTGTGGTAGGATGTTTTGAACCAGTATGAAGTGCTACATGATATGGTTTGGTGAGACTTCCAAACTAGATTATATGACATTTTTTTTCATCAGTTTATGAGAGAATAGTGGGCTAGTGAATTCATGATTTTGTAGCAGTGTTCTATGTCAGTTATGGATTATTCAAAATTCTGTAAATAGACACAGTGTTTCTCACTGATATACCTTACATATTAGATTTTGTTAGGAGAAACATCAAGGAAGGTACCTAAATTGCTATTAAATCAAAGGTAAAAATATTTAAGTTGATGAATATAATTTATATATTTAATCATGATTTAATTACAAAGAAACAATTTAGTGAAGAAGGGGGATGAGAAGAGAAGTGTAGTCTCTCTAACTAGTTATTCAACATCTTTAGGAAGGAATTGTCATTTTGAGGATTCTCATGAGATGGGTAATAGACAAGATGTGAGTACTGATAGCGCAATTTTTGATCATCAGTGTGGACTATGGATCCACATGAAAAAATATCATGATAAAGATCTAGTTAAGTATCGTTCTTATGACAAGATGGGCCACATGAAACATTTTTGTAGTACCTTTTCAATATAGTTATTGGAAAAGATTCAACACTAACACTATTTTTGAGAGTGAGTTTCACAGCTCTGCCGCTGGCATGGAGCTGGAGTAGTACTAGTCAATCTGGCCTAGGTTGTGGTGGGCATGAAAGATCTATCTAGTCACCCTTTGTACAAAAATAGCAGAGTTGGATTTCCCCACGTAGTGAGGTTTTGTCAAAGTATTTTGGTTCAATCACTATATATTATATACATCCTACCATGAGGATAAAGATATTTTATCATATGTGGTGAGTGGGGTGAATTTAGTAGCCTCAACTCATAAATCATTTCTTTTTTACGCTGGTGCATCATAATGTTTAATATCTGTACCTGTTGTAGAGGGACTTGGCCTTGTGGTTAAGTTTTTTGAGAGAATTATGAAAATAGACACACATTTGGGGATCCTAACGGGGGATGTACATCAATCTAGTGAGTCCACCATTGAATTTTGTGGGTGTCACATAGTATGGAATATTTTTTCCCTTGAGATGACTGAGATTGACATCATACATGGGATGTAATTCAAAGTGTCTTATCAAGACCATGATGATTTCTATAAATGGTGGAGACATTCGCATGTCCATATGGTTTTATTTTTAATCACAATGGTGACTAGGATGTCTAGGTGAGAAGATAAAGACCCCAACATTGTGGGTTGGGAAGTGTGAAAAACCAGACTACAAGTTTGTACCTAGATAACCTAGGAGGTAATCATATAAACTTTCCTACAATGGTTTTTCATTTATGGTCTATCTTCCAAGATGAAGTTTTTGGTTTACATCCTAATAGATAAGAAGAGTTCTCCACCAGTATAGTTATAGAAGATACACCTGTATCCATTCCTTTTTATGGGATTGAAACAATATAGAGAAAGCTAGAGGATATGGAGACAAAGGTGATTATTTGACCTTGTATTTCTCCAAGGGGATCGGTGGTCCTTTTTGCAAAGATGTTATATGGTACCCTTAGGCTAAAAATGTATTAGAGAAAATTGAACCAGATGATAGCTAAGAACAAACATCCTTATCTATATATAGATGAATTGTTTGATCAGCTTCAAGATACTTCAATGCTTATGAAAATTCATTTGAGATAAATATACCATTATGTGAATTTTTGATAGGTAAACATACCTAATGAATTCTCATTCCTTGCAGCTGGACACTGTGACTGAGAAGAGATGTTGACATGTTGACTAATAAGGGCATGATTCATGTTTCAATAGATACATATGAGATATCCTTTTGGGACCAGAAAGGGTGTTTGAATTCAACACCAGTCCTTGTTCTTCTAGATATGGGTAGGAGAAACACTTTTTACTATGACACATCATGTATTTTGCTAGGATAACTGTTGATGCTGGGAGATATGGTCTTGGAATATGGGTCTCTACATATGAGGAAACATTAGAGAAACTATAAGACACCCGAGCATGCTTTAGCTACAGTTGTAAATTCTTAGTGCTGTTAGAGACGTTAATTTTTAGGGGAGAGTTTTGTGGTGTAAACAGACAAAAAAATCCTCAAGTACATATTTACATACTGTGACTGAATATGGGGCAGTGAAGGTGGGATGCATAACTATAGTATTTTGACTTTGACCTTTTATATACACCTTGAAATGGAAATGCTGTAACCAATGAAATGAGTAGGGGGGCTAAGATATAAGAAATTCAAGAACCTAGTAGTGAGTGGAAAACAATGAATTTGTTCCCTCAGATACACTTTGAGGTTCAGAATAGTGAGGAAAAACTTTTCATTCATCCATAACAGGGACCTTACACTTTTGGGTAGAGTTAGGTTGAGAAATCTATAATATTCTAAGGGCATAGTCCAATGGGATAGTGTGGCAGTTGAGGACCCAAACACTGGTTAGACTATAGGTGAGGATGAGATCCTGAATATCCATCGAAATGTACAGGTTCTAGTGGACATATGTGAGGAGATGATACATGAGTTTCAGGAAACATTAGGGGATGTGCCTAATGGATATTACATTAATTTAGTATAAAACATCTCACACTTAGTAGAGTTGTTGACATGTTCACTATGAAGGGCATGATGCATGTTTGGATAGATACATATGAGATAACCCTTTTGTAACTGAAAGGGAGTCTGACTTCAACATCAGTCCCTGTTCTTCTAGATATGGGTAGGAAAAACACTTTTTGTTATGAAACATCATGTATTGAGATAAGAGAATTGTTAATGCTGGGAGATAGGGTCATGGAATATGGGTCTCGACATATGAGCCACATTAGAGAAACTACAAGACACACGATCTTTATTTAGCTACAGTTGTAAATTCTTAGTGCGGTTAGAGACGTTAATTCATATGAGATATTTTTGTGGTGTAAACATACCAAAATTTCCCAAGTACCTATTTACATACTCTGACTGAATATGGGTCAGTGAAGGTGGGTTGAGGAACTATAATGTTTTGACATTGACCTTGCCTTTACGCCTTGAAAGGGAAATGTTGTAACCAATGAAATGAGTAGGGTGGCTAAGATATAGGAAATTTAAGATCCCAGTAGTGAGTGGAAAACAATTAATTTGTTCCCTGAGATGCCCTTCAAGGTTCAGGATAGTCAGAAAAAACTTCTCTTTCATCCATAACAGGGACCTTACCCTTTTGGGTAGAGTTAGGTTAAAAAAACTATAATATTATAAGGGCCTAGTCCAATGGGAGATTGTCGCAGGTGAGGACCCAAACACTGGTTGGACTATAGGTTAGGATGAGATCCTGAATATCCATGGAAATGTATAGGTTCTAGTGGACATATGTGAGGAGATGATACATGAGTTTCAGGACACATTTGGGAATGTTCCTCATAGTTTTATCATGTTTTATCATGGATTACATCATCATTACTAGTGGAAGGGTATAAAGCATGATGTAGCTGGTCTTCATTGATATTTTCCACCTATCATGAGGTAAAGACAAAACATCAAGGATGAACCAAACTTTTACAAAAAAATTTCTATTATCGAGTAGAAATGGGAAGAAGTCACGATAGATTTCATGTTCGGTTTGACAAGGCTTCTTTAGTATAGAAAAACTATATTTGTTGTTGAAGAAAGGATCATGATGTTTTTTCATTTCCTATTGATCAAGGAGACCTTTAGTGTGGATGATTTTGGAGGGTTTATATCTATGAGATAGTATGACTATATTAGTTCCCTCATAATATCCTTTTGGATAGGTACGCCTTATTTATGTCTCATTTATTTTTGTGTTTACAAAGGGTGATGGGAGCATTAGTGCTTCTAAGAACAACATACCACTCTATGACTAATGTCCACTCAGTATGTATGATGAAGGTGCTTAAGGACTTGCTTCGAAAATACTTCCGGAATTTTAGGGGATCTTAGGAGAGGGATATACAACTTGTTGAGTTCTCGTATAGTAGTAACAATCTGGATACAATACAAATAAAAACTTATGATGTTTTTTATTGTAGGCTATGTCAATATACATTTTTCTAGTGATATTTTTTCCAATCAACTTTACTGGGACTACGTTTCATGCAGGATACTTCTCAGTAGGTCTAGTGGATCAGCTAGTGGATGCCTAACACATTGACTTAACCGGAATCTTTTATGAACAACTGTAGAAGACCTACAGAGTTTGAGGTTTGGGGTAAATTATTTTTTCATATCTCACTGAGATTGGGACACATATAGATTAAATGATAGGGTAAGATTCTTCCCTAATATCTTAGTCCATTCAAGATTATGGAGAGAGTCGTGCAGGTAAGAGATTAGTTGTTATTATCTCAGAAGTACCTAGCCATGAATGACGTATTACATGAACATCAGAAATGATGTTATAATTAAAACCCACCTTATTCCCTACATATAGATAAGGTGGAGCTGTAGGTATATTTTTTGTTTGAGGATAATTTTATTAGTATTGTTGAAAGTAGAATGAATGTTCTTTGATGACACTCAATTCCTCTAGTATGGGTGCTATGACCGCATGGCCATTGACATGATGATATGTGAGAGTGAGAGGCCTATGTACGTGCCCAGTGTTTAGAGTTATTATTAGATTAATCTTAAACAACCTTAGGATGGTAATTTGGGGGTGAATGTATTTAAGTTGGGAATATTACAGGATTTTAAGTTTTCCAATGATTTTCACATATATTTTTTCAGTTTAAATGATTAATTACAATCTATGTGACAAATGATTGAGGTCACTAGGGTATCAAGGGTGTATGGGGCATGTTTGGATTCTAGAAACAATATTTTTTGAAAAAATAGGCAAGCCACACGGTTATTAGTAACTATGAAGGGAAGGTCGCTTGGTTATTACTAATCATGTAAGGCTGGATAATAGGGTGTTACATGCTGCACGTTTTAGGAAACAATGTGGATAGAAGTGCATTCTCATTCAAGGCACCTAATATTTTTAGAAGATCGAAAATGAAAATATTGGACATGGTTTGTCAAACCGTTTATAGTGACCATGTGAGTTCCCCCATAGCATTGTAGTGGCCACATGCCTGGCACACAGTTTGGTCAACCATGTGACCAAAACTTCCGACCTAGATATTTCAGGTAAAATGACATGTTTTTTTATTAAATATCTATGAAAACTAATTTATAGTTCACTCCACTCCCATGGAAAATAACCTATGCTTAATAGCTCATTTTGTAGCCAATTACTAGTATTTATCGCTGAATCTTCATCCAATCTCTGAATCAAACATGGTTGGTCTATTTAGATCTACAAAGATAAGTAATACAACCCTATTGAGTGATTCTATATTTGATTTCGTATCAAATTGACAATTTATCTGAATGAAAATAATGCATATTTCCATGTTCTTCATTCGTACTTCATTTTCCTCATGATCCAAGATGAATAAGGAGATGGCCTTGGATGAGAACTCCATTACAGACATTTAGTAGGTAATATATAATTTTCCCAAGTGAATTGATGCTTTATTGAGGTAGTTGAAATTATTCTTCCTAAGATACATTCTGAAATGAACCAAAAAATAATTGAATAATGAAATTGAACATAGTGTAACATGATGGGGATGCCCTTTATATCCTATAGATTTCTTATAGTTTGTTTCCCCAATCGAGGTCACCCTTGGGGTGCGACTTTGACATGCATTTTCTGAACAACCCAAGGGTTTGTGTACGAGTATTAATTTTTATAAGAATCCCAATTACTAATGAATTGAATTGAATTAACTTATATGGAGATGATATAACACCTTTATAATGTGTTGACATTTGATTCCTTTATTTAATTGATTAACTGGGTTTTAATGGAATTGATATACGAGTGGGTAAACACTTTGAATGTAATTTAATGTGAATTTTTATTTGGGGGGTACACTTAGGGAACTTTAATACTTATGAATTGATTAATGGAATGAGATGTGAATTTTTTTGGTAGTGGATGCCTTAGTTGGTATACCATGAATCTTGGTTCCATTTAGATTAAATATAAGTTTCACCTATGGGCTATGATTTTGGTAAAATATTCCTTGTATCTTTATGTTCCTAGGACCTTGATTATATAGGATACCAAGGGAATTTATACCATTGGGATTCATTTTGTTGGACACCTATTGGTCATGGTCTGTTCATATAATACATGGACTCCACCAGTGTTGTTATTCATTTTCTATTGACATCCTCCTAGGACTCAATGTGGGTTTCGTAGTCTTATATACATTGGATCATTCCCCATGCGTTCTGACACTTATGAATATATGGTCCAACCATTTTAAATATAAAAAGTTTAATTATACAAACTAGTCATGAAGAATATGATATACAAGTTGTAGAAAAAGTCCACTGTGATATGATATATTGTGTATATTGTATGGACATGGTATTTAACTCCCTTTACTTTACTACTTCCTTATTATCGGATCTTGACACTTATTATACACAGAGCCTTTTATGGGCATAGAATATTACATTTTTATTTCTTTTTTCCATTAGTATTTTAATTTTAGTACATTCATACCAGTCATATCATTCATTATTAGTATTCTTATATTGTAAAACTAGTACTTGTGGACTACTTGGATTGTATATCACACCTAGTTCAGGCCACCATTGGGTTCCCATAATGACTATTTTTGATGCAGGTAGGGATTTTGGAAAGCCCCCATAATATGATGCTTGAATTTGTGAGACGATTACGAGTAAAGAAACAAAAGACCGAACATATCCTTATGATGATATTTGAGGTTTTTCTTCTTATTCTTTTTGTATTTAGAAATATGTTTTGTAATAATTATTATAAACAAATTTTGGATGGTTTGTATAACACATGACTTGATCATCATTTCCTATGAGACTACTTCTGACATTGTTATAGAAATGTGTCTTAAAAATGTTTTTCTGTTGTGTGATTGATTTAAATCTTCCATTATAGATATTTATGTTTCTACCACTATGTTACACATTTAAAATAGGAAATTTTCCCCCCAAATAAATACACTAGGCCCTATCTACTAGTTAAATGCCTCAGGCATTTGGAGAGATGTACATAATTTCATTAAGAAAATAGGCTTGAGGCACTATTTAGTGGAATCCATGTTTGTAAAATTATATAAAAATGGATATTAGATGTGATAAGGCTAATAAATTCTTAGAAAAAACATTACTAAACATGTATTAAAAATTTACTCTTTTATATATAAATTTTCTGTTTTAGCTTTTAACATGGTTACATGTTTTTACAGAGGGAGAATTATTCTTTATGAAAAAAATTAAATCACACTCTATGAATAATTTAGACCAACTAATTAATTTTATTAAATCCACCTAATAATATGATATTTATAAAAGTGAAAAAATAATTTTACAATAATAAATGTATAATGTACTAAAAAAAATTTTTCTAGAAAAAATGCACCTTATGTTCTACACTGTGAAATATAAGTTTCTAAAATAATATCTTTTATTTGAAAATTTAATTTAAAAAAATTTCACATAAAAATGTTTTTTGAATTTCTAATTTATACTTACAGACTAATAATTCCATAAAAGTCATGTTATTTTTAAAAATAGTACTTTTCCTGATTCAACTAAAAATAAATATTATATTGTATTAACATATTTATTTACCAATAATATTCTTTTTTTTCTTTAATTATAAATTTTTTTATAAAATAATTTTTTTATATAAATATATCATAATTTATTTCACACTTCAGTTACTCTTATTTATACTTACTAATTAAAAGATCAATTTTTAATTTTCTAAACAAATCAAATTTCATTTTAGTTCATTTTTTCATATGGAGAAATATATGTATGATATTTTACTTAATTAGGGTAAAATATATATTAAAATATTGATTTTTGAAATCCAATTATTCGAATTACTACAATTAAAAACATACTTATAATTTTGGAGATAAAAATATGATGACACTGTGAAATATAAAATAAAAAAAGATATATCTTCATTGGAAGACTGAGATGGAGGTATGATCACTCTTCTAGAACAATCTATGGTAAGATGATATTGCCTACTATCATTAGGAGGTTCAGTATTTGAGGAACTATCAAATAAAAATTTAAAAATAATTTCATGTTGAAGAGTATTAGGAGGAGTCTCAACAAAAAACTCAATTTCAATAGGAGGTTCGATTTTAACATCCTTAGTTTGGGCTAAATTACTACTTTTATAAAAAAATGTCTTTTATTAAAGGTATGAATCATTTGTTTTTGGTTTAACTTCTTTATTTTCTATTAGTAAAATTTCCCGAATACCTTTGGGAGGTTTAGAGGGAGTTCGAGGATTACTCAAAGCTTGATGTTTTGAGAATTCGAAAAACAGAGTGGGAAGAACAGTTAATGCATGATTAGTACTAACTGTGTGGGGAACTATTTGTGAAGGAGAGGGAACAAAATTTGTTTTCAAATATTTGAGCCAAGGTGCACACCCGTGTGGGATTCTAGAGGTCTGTAATAGAGGTATTTTAATGGTATTTCCCATGTTTATCCAAACCAATTATCTAGACCATGTGATTGGAATTCAAAGGTGGTGGGTGGAACACGGTTGGTGCACAGTTTGGCTAACTGCGCCTCTAAACTGTGTGACCAACAATTTTTTGTGTAAAAGGCAATTTTTTCCTTAATGGGTTTTAATACCTCAAACCTCTCCTTCCTCTATTTTCCAATGATGTGATATCCTCTGAATTTTCCACAATGATCTCCCCATGTATTCCTCATAGGTTTCATGATAAAGCCTTCTTTCAAATCTAATTCAAACACCATTTGTAAAATTGGATCCTAATTGTTAGTATACCTAGTCATCTTTCTAAATTTCAACTTTTATATTTCCATCTCTTGTACTATTTTGGTGAAAGCTAATTCACCCAATATTCAGGGCATTAGTATTTTTATCTGATTTCTTCTATTTTACATAAAACTCGAAGCTGATATGGGATCAGTAATCATCCACAACCCTAATTTAAGTGGCCTAGTTATTTTACATATAATTCATTATATTTTTGTAGCTTCACTATTATTCATGCACACTGGACATTACCACATGTTTCTATTAAATGTTTCATTCCTTCCTATATAAATATATATATATGTGACTATACTTACGTGGACCCTTACTATGTTTTTAAAGGATGTCAACCTCATCTATTTCTACCCATTTAGGTGTGACAAATGAATTTACCTCACATAAATAAATTTTTAGTTGACCAAAACACCTTTTAAGTATTTGGATTACTTTTAAGATGTATTTATTGTTCCTTATAAATTAAATGGACTAATTTAATTAAATATTATTGGGTTAAATGAATATGACACATTTCATATATTATAAATTTGAGATGTATAAGTTGTGTATAACGACCTGATCTTTTATGAGTAAAATTACCATTTCTTTTAATATCTTATAGAAAACACATGCACTATTTTTATTCATTTTTTTATTATTGTGTTTAAATTATTATTAAGTATCATTACCATTGATAATGTAGCTTTTGAATAATGATCAGATTACTGATATAAATATATGGTTATTAAGAAATAATCCTTTCAGCATAGACAAAGAATAGGACAGAATCATCTGGTAGACTCGGGCCATTTGAAGCTCATTTGTCTAAGCTCATAAAGGAGGAATCATCACTGGTCTTTACTCATGACCATGTCCAAGACGAGCTTTAGCACTTTAAGCTTGAACAAGGTCTCCTATATAATAATTTTGAGTCTAAATATTTCTACCCAAGCGATGTTATCTGAGCTACCCAAGAGTCTACCACCATCATACACCTTACTCTTAGGCCTTATGTGGGTGTTATAAGAAGTTATGTAATAAGGTATTGTTACTTTTTTTGTAATAACTTTTTATAAATAAAAGTCGTAATATATCGATTCCTTTATGAAAATAGTCTTTCTTAAAAAAAATTGAATTAGATAAATTGTCTTTTCAGGAAAAAATGGTTATTTGGAGAAATATATAAATTATATTAAACTATATTTTTTATTAATAATACTATGAAAAAATTCTTATAAATGATTATTATATCATTTCCTTGTTTGTAAATGATTAGGTAATCAGTTTGATAGAAGATATATTTTTTATATGAGAAAACTGAAAATATATTCTTAAATAATTTTATTTGTGGAATTAATGAATTTTTTAAATAATTAATATTTTAATAAAATATTATCATCAAATTAATTTTATGAATAATAAATTAGTTTCCAATTTTTATGAATTCAAATGTAATTTTAATTAATGTTTGAAAAATATTTCTGTCAAAAAAAGTGAATTTTCAATAAATGTTTGTTTTCATTTTAAAATTAAAAATACTCATATTTAAGAAATTATTTAGATAAAATAAATGTTATTGTTGTAATTTGGATTTCGAAATTTTCCAATGGTGAATTTTTCATAATTTTCTGATAGATTCAAATTTTTTGGGTAAATATTAAATACAGTATAAATAAAATTTGTATTTTATGACATCATAAAGACCCCAAATGATGTTATAAAAATAATAATGGGCATTATCACCTAGTATATGTCTTTACCATTAAAATAATTTAATTTTAGATTTGTTTTATTATTTTATAAAGCCTTAGTGAACCGTCCAAAATATATAATATATTTTTATTATTTTAAAGTTATTTCATTAATATACTGACTCACCTCTACATAAGAAAGGGTAATATTTTAATATGATTGAACATTGGCCTCATAAAATAATTTTACACAATACTATTTGAAAAAACCATGGGAAGGTTTTTGGTTTTGAGTATTTAATTATATATATTCTAAAAACTATGTTTGTGGAATAGTAACTAATTCCCCTCACATTTCCAATATAAAATCACCCAATCTCCCACCTCTATTCACTAGAAAACCTTTTATAATGTCCCTAATCTTCCATCCTCTCTCTATTATCCTCCCAAGACACCAAAATGTCTCATGATTCCCCTCTTCAAGATCATGAAGCCACACACTGAAGTAGGGGATTCCTTCCTTTCCTAATTTTATCCACATTTCATTATGTCATAATACAATTTTTCTTTAAATTAAAAATGTAGGGATAAGAATTGGAACCTCCAAAATACATCCCTCGTTATTTTTTAATGATGAGATACCATTTTACCTATCATTAATTCCTTCTGCGTACACCCATCCACATGCCGAAATTTTGTAAGAGATTTCTCTTTTCTTATTTTTATTCAAGTATTTATATCATATTATGCGTCTAAATACCCTTTCATATGTTGGGATATTATTTTAAATTATCCAAACTCTTTATATTTCATGTTTAAATGATGAGGGGTCCTTTCTCTCACATCAACCCAAATTATGAATTTCCATTTGACGACATTATGCTTCCAGAATTGCACAATGATTTTCCAAGCCAAAATCATTATGTAGTGAATACCATACCCATTTATCTATCAAGGTTGTTAACCTTTATGAACATATACCTATTAAATGGCAATTACATTTATTTATTTCACATTCCTTAATCATGTAATTACTTATTATGTTGAATGATTCCATATTATATGATCCATGTGGCACAATTATGCATGAAATGAAATGTTTATGAAGGGTGTGCCCTGATAGCGCTCCAATGCATTTAGTAATGTTTAGAATAAAGAAAATCCTTTTGGAATGAGGGTCTATTCATGATTGTACATGTTAAATGAGGGTTTACTCATTCTAATTCACGTGAAATGAGGATTCACTAATTATAATCCATGTGCAATGAGCCTTGGCCCATGCTAATAGCATGTTGTATGTTGTTTCCACATTTCCATGTTATGAAAATCATGCTATATCACGATTTTATGTTCACATTTCTATTATGATCCAATGAGATACCTATTTCTTAACAAGTATTGTATTCTTCATGTCATTATTTGATTACTCTCCCGCTAGGATTTATAGCTCACCCCTTTCTCATGTATGTACTCAGGTTATCCCATGCAGTGTTAAGTACGAAGAAATGAGTCATTCATGTCAAGGAATTTTAAAATAAAGATATTTTATTTAATGATTTAGTTGTTATGTATTGTTAGTAATTTCTCAAGACACTATACCTCTTGATTCTCAGGGTTATATTATGTAAAAGTTTATGTAATAAATCCTGTTTAAGTGTGTAATAAAGAGTATGTTTGTTATAGTTGGTATAAGAGGATAGATTTAGTTATTTTTTGGATTAGGGCTATAAATATCTAGTGAAATGATTAGGGATAAGGTAGAGTATATGAAAATAATATCAAAATTTTTCTGAATATAGAGTAAGTGGTTTATCAAGAAAATACATTCCTATCTAGATATGAACAAGTAGAGGAGGATCTAGAACAAATGTATCTAGGGGTAAAACCTAAAAACACAACTTTGAGCTAGACTCAAATGAGTACTAGTGCATGAAAATGGGCCTTGTTGCACTCTTGGTTCTATATTCCCAGTGGATATTCTTTGGTAAATTCATAAGGCTAGTATAAACCATTATTAAGGGAATAAACAAATCCCTTAAAAACATATATTGGGAAGTAGATCATGGATAACATAGATTAAAGCCTATAAATCCAGAAGTTATGAAAATTAGTGTAATTTTAAAGTTATCCATTTTTTTCATTGTATTCTCCTTTACATGTTTAACTATCTAACCCCTAAATTTAATTTTATTCTATCCAAATCTAGGTAATAGGAGGACATAAGATAACAACTGATATAAATATCAATGTGACGAATGTTCTAATGAGTTTTCCAAACCGATGGGAGAGAAAATAACAAATATTTTCATGATAATATCTCAGTTAAATCATTTTTTAAATATAAATATAGGTTAATTGAAATGTCCAACCCCCATAATAATGAACAATTTGCAATTGAGATCTTCATGATACAAATTCCTCATACATTTAATGGATCATCCAATCCCTCAATCACCGAAAAATTTATCAACTCCATTGAGAAGATATTATCCATAATTTAATGTTATTAATAAGATAATGCTCTTATGGATACATGTCGTATGGAGGGAGGAGATGATAAACAGTGGAAATTGATAATAACTATGAAGCCTGAGGAATAGATCGAGGCATTGGAATGGATGGATTTCCAGAAAATGTTTTTTGATAAATATTTTCCTCTAACCCTTTGAATTAAGATTGAAATTGTCTTCCTTTCCCTCAAGAAAAATGATGATGAATCCATCAAAGTGTGTGAGGAAAAATTCACAAGGCTCTCACAATATGCCTCCGTCATTTTCATTACCCATAAATGAATGGTTGAACGCTTCTTTGGTGGGATGACACCTAGCCTATTGAAAACCCTAGTGATCCATGACTTTGGTAGCTATGAATAAATTTTCCGACGTGCCCTCAATGTCGAAATGAAGATCGAGGAATCTCAAGGTTAACATGGGGATAAGAAGTGGAAAGTGAACTTTAATTCCAGCACTCTGAAGGATAAATCCAATGGTGATATGAAATTTCAGCACCCAACTTGCCATAGGTGTGGAGAGAAGCAGCCTAGAAGTCGCTTGAATAGGATAATGAAATACTTTAGGTGTGGAAGTGAAGGGAACTTGTCCATTGACTATTGACAAGAAAAACCTGCTACTACAAAAGACGATAGGAACAATACATTTGAATCTCAATGCATTGTTAATTGCAAAAAATACAAAGAACTAGGGGACCTTGTGAACCAGTTCCCCAAGCTAAGGGTTTTTGGGGGCAACGAACAACCTCCAAGGAATAAAGGGTATGCTTTCTCCATGACTACTACTAAAGTGAATCACAACAGTGAAGCGGTGACAGGTACTCAAGTTATTAATTTAATGATATTAAACACACCTTTTTAATATCATTATATATATTATTTTATTTCCCAAATGTTTAGTAATACAAATAAAAAACCACCAAATAACAAGGCATTATAGATGATGGTGATTACAAAATATGGGGAAATTATTGCATCCCTTGAATACAAATCCTCCCTTGTCACAATTTGTGGATTGGGATTCCTGTTGAACCTTATCATGCTACCTTTGGTGGAATTTTATGCAATTCATAGAAGGGATTGGTTTTCCATATATAGATCCAAGATAAATTGTTGTGATAGGCAAATCACTATACATATGGCGAATCGACCACTTATTTTGTACAAGTTAATGGAGAAGGATGAATCTTCAATTGAACTATAACCTCAAGCATGTATATTACTACCCTATGAGAATAAATATCTAGATTAGATGAATGATTCTATGGAATGAACCATCCTCAAAGAACTACCTATTGTGAGGGTATTCACTGATGTGTTTCCAAGTAATTTCATGGTATTCATCATAGATGAGTTGTTGAATTATCGAATGATCTTATACCCAGTGAATTTATAATATTCAAGACTCCATATAGAATGGATATTGTGTAGATTGAGGAGCTAAAGAAACAACTATTAAAGAATCTGGATAAATGGTTTATATTCCCATGTGTTTCACCATGGGGTGAACCAGTCCTTTTCATTATGAAGAAGGCTAGGTTAATGCACCTTTGCAATGATTATCGCGAGCTCAAAAAAATCAAAATAATGAATAATTATCCTCTTCCACGAATTGATTTCTTATTGGATCAGCTACATGGAGCACAATAATTTTACATGGTGGATATATGGTCCTGAGATTACTAAGTAAGGGTGAAAAGGGGGATATACCCAGGACAACTTTTTTATACAAGGTATGTTCACTATGAGCACCTAGTAATTCCTTTCGGACTCACTAATGCTCCAATAATATTCGTGGACATGATGAATATAGTCTTTATAGATTACGTAGAGAAAATTTTCAAAGTATTTACAGATGATATTCTAATATACTCCAAATCCAAGGAGGATCATGAGGAGAATCTATGAATTGTACAAGAGACCTTGAGAAAGGAGAATATCTATGAAAATTACTACAAATGTGAGATCTAGTTGAAGGAAGTATCATTCTTGGGGAATGTCATCGCAAGAATTGATATATCATTGGATCCCTACAAGATAAATGCAATTGAGCGATGGCTGAGGCCAACATATGTGACGAATATCTGTAGATTCATTGGGTTTGCAAGATATTATCTTTGATTTGTGTGAAATTACTCATGATTTCCAAACAATATTACCCAACTAACTATAAAGGGAGTCAATATTCCTTGGAATGATGAATGTGAAGAGAGCTTCAAGGTATTGAAAGGGTGTAATATCACTATTCTCATGCCCAAACTACCCACAAGTGGTGATCATTTTGTGGTATTTAGTGATGTGTTGAAAAAGGTCATGGCCTGTGTGTTGGTGAAAAATGAAAAATTCATTCCCTATACATAAAAGAAATTGATAGGGCATGAGAAGAACTATCCAACACATGATCTAGAGTTGGCTGTGGTAATCTTTTCTTTGAACATTTGGTGTCATTACCTCTTTGGGGAGAAGTGTGATATATATACAGATCACAAAATAATCAAGTACATATTCAGACAAAAAGAGTAGAATATGCGCAAACGAAGATGGTTAGAGCTAATCAATGACTATGACTAAATAGTCCATTACAACCCTAGTAAAGCAAACAAGGTGGTATATTCTCTAAGTAAAAATGACCCCATGATTCTCTCATTGATGAGAATAAAAAAGGATCCAATATTCTAAGATTTTTTGAAGATGGACATGGGAATCATAAAGAATGTAATGTCATAAATCCATTCACAAATTATTTCCCAACTATCTCTTTTAGAAAGGTTAAAGAATGCTAAAAAGGAAAATGAAGGAATTCAGAAGAAAGTAGATAATATCAACTATGGTAAATCCTTAGATTTCAATGTTAATGAAGAATTTATTGTGAGATTAGGGTAAACAATATGCATTCTATCAAATCATGAGTTAAAGAATGAACTTTTGGATGATGCCCATAGTTCGAATTTCTCCATTCACACAGAAAACACAAATATGCATCGAAATATTCAAAGCATTATTGGTGATATAAAATTATGAAGGATATCACTGAGTATATATCAAAGTTACGGTATGCCAGCAAGTGAAGGTGAGAGGAAAAAATATCAGGGGATGATGCAACCTTTACCCATACCAACATGGAAATCAGAAACCATCAACATGGACATTGTCAACGGACTTCTGAAGAAATCCAAAGGAAACAATTCTATCTCGGTTGTTGTGAATTTTCTAACAAAGACTACACACTTCATTACAAATTTAGAGGATTTTTTATTGGATCAACTAGCACAGATATAAATCGGTTAAGTGGTAAGGCTACATGGATTACCGCCTTAAATTTTATTCGATCGAGATCCACGATTCACCTTTATGTGATGGAAGAGTCTCCAACATGCTCTAAATACTGAGATAAACAACAGTATGTATTTTCATCCTCAAATAGATGGCCAATCTGAATAGACTATCCAAACACTTGAGGACATGTTGAGATTATTCTCAATAGACTTCATAATAGAATGGTATCAGTATCTTCCTCTGGTTGAGTTCTGATACAATAATAGTTTCCACTAAAACATACAAATGGATCCTTATGAAGTGCTTTGTGGAATGATGTGCAGAACACCGACATACTGGGGTGATTTTGGGGAATGATAAACTCTAGGTCCATAAATGGTCGAAGAAATGGTGGAGAAGGTTTAGACCTTCCCACAACACATTAAAGCTATTAAGAGTAGGGAAAATATCTATGATTACATTCATCAATGAGACCTAGAGTATGATGTTAGAGACATGGTATTTTTCCTCTTATCACCATGGAAGAGAGGTATAAGATTTGGAAAGAAGGGAAAGCTTAGTCTTAGGTACATCATCACTTTTGAGATCCTTGATCGCATTAGAGTAGTGGTCTATTTACTAGCACTCCCACCGAACCTGTATGAAGTACATGATGTATTCCATGTACCACTCTTGATGAATTATATACCTGAACCATCACATTTACTCAATCCATAGATCGTACCATCGGAGAATGACCTCTACTATTAAGAGAAGATAGTAGAGATCAAATATTGCAGAGAAAAAGTTATACAAAATAAGAAGATTTCCCTCATAAAGGTGTTTTGGTGAATCCATGAGTTTGAAGAAGCAATGTGGGAACTCGAGGATATGATGAAGAAAAGTTTAAATCATATATTTTAGTGTGGGAAAAGGAAATTTCTAGGGTGGAATTTCATAAGGGGGGAATGTTTTAACAACCTGATCTTTTTTGAATACAATTCCCATTCTTTTAATGTCTTGTAGAAAAAAAAATGCAGTATTTTTAAATCTTTTTTTATTATTGGGATTAAATGACTGTAATGTATCATTACAATTGATTATATATCCATTGAATAGTTATCACATGATTGATATAAATATAAGGTATTTAAAAAATAATCCTTTCGACATATAAAAAGGCGAAGATGGCCTCATCCAGTAGACACTGGCCATACGAAGCTCATTTCATGGATTTTATAAACAAGGTAACATCACTGGGATTTACTATAGACCAAGCCCAATATGAGATTCATCATTTGAAGTCTGAACGAAATCACCAATAAGATAAGTTCAAGTTAATAGATATTACCATAAGGACGATGTTATCTGTGCCGCCCCA
Organism: Viscum album; assembly: GCA_963277665.1. Taxonomy (NCBI): domain Eukaryota; kingdom Viridiplantae; phylum Streptophyta; class Magnoliopsida; order Santalales; family Viscaceae; genus Viscum; species Viscum album. The sequence goes on from OY728146.1 coordinate 389,358,660, forward strand.
AGAGTCCGTCACTATCACAAGCATTACCATTAGGTCTTACAAGGCTGTTATTAGGGGTTATATAATAAGGTATTATATACATATTTTTTAATCTCTTTTAATAAATAAAATTCTTATTCCATCAATTCCACTATGAAAATGGTCTTTCTTAAAAAGTGATGAATTTGATAAATTGTATTTTCGGGAAAAATGGTACTTTTGAGAAATATATACGTTATACTTAACTATGGTTTTTAATAATAATATTTTATAAATAATTTTTATAACTGATGATTATATCAGTTCCTCATCTGCAAATGATTTTGTTACTAGTTTGATAAAAGTTATATTTTTTATAAAATAAAACTAAAAATTTATTTTTATAGAATTTATTTAAATGAAATTATGATTGTTTTAAATAATTATTATATTAATAATATATTATAATATAATTAATTTTATGAATAATAAATGAGTGTATAATTTTTATGAAGTAAAATTTAATTTATATTATTGTTTGAAAACCGTTTCTTTCAAAACATATGAATTTTCAATAAATCTTGTTTTTCATTTTAAAAGTGAAAACTTACATATTGGAGAAATTATTTAGATAAATTATTATTATTTATGGAATTCATACATCAAAATTATCCAATAGTGATTTTTCATTTTTTTTGAGAAATTGATTTTTTTTGGATAAAAATTAAGTACCGTATCAATAAAATATGTGTTTATATCATCATAATGACCCAAACAGTATATAATAAATACTATAATGGGTATTATAGGCCTAGTATGTGTTTTACAATTGAAATAATTTGATTTTATATGTGGTTTACTAATTTTAGAAAGGCTTAGTGAATCCTCCAATATGTATAAAATATTTTATGATTTTAAATTCATTTCCTTAAAAATGTGACTCAACTCTACATACGAAAGGATAATATTTTAATATTTTCGGCCATTTACCACATAAATTTTTTTTATACTCATATATAGTAAAAACCATGGGAAAAAACCATGGTATGTTTTTCCTTAGTAAACATACTTGTAGAATGTCCCTACTCTACCCTCTCCTCTCTATAATCACCCCAAAGGGCCCCAATCTTTCAAGGATATACTCTTCAATCTCTTGATCTCGCACACTCATCTAATGGATTCCTTCTTTCTCATTTTAATTCACATTTCTTTATGTTTTAATACACTATTACTTTCAATTAAAAATGTTGGGGTATAATTTTTCACCTCCCCCATACATCCATGCTTATGTTTTAATGATGAGATACCAATTTATCTCTCATTAAAACCTTCTGGGTACACCCGTTACCATGTTGAAATTAGGTAGGGGATTTGTATCTTTTTATTCCCTTTCAAATGTTCCTCTCATATTACGCATATAAATTCAATTTCTAATGTTAAGATATTACATTCCATGATCTACTTACTATCTATTTCATTTATAAAAAATGAGGGACCTCTTTACTTCTCATTAACACAACTTATGAATTTCCATATGATGACGTTATGTTGCCGAAATTACACTGCGATTTTCCAAGCCAAAATCATCGTGTAGTGAATACCATACCTATTTCTATATTTAGGGTATTAAAATTTATGAAAATATTCTTATTGAATGGTACTTACATGTATTTATTCCACATTCCTTAATCATGGCATAAATTATGATATTGAATTATTTTATGTTATATGATCCAGGCGGCACACTTATGCATGAAATGAAATTTTTATGAAGGGTGTGCCCTGATGGTGCTCCTATTCATTGGGTAATGTTTATTATAATGATACCCCATGTGAAATTGGGTTTTAATCATGATAATCCATGTGAAATGATGGTTTAATCATTCTAATTCATGTTCAATGCTAATCTATGTGCAATGAGCCTTAGCTCATGCAAATATCAGGTTGTAAATCATTGACACATTTCCATGTTATGATAATAATGATATATCATTACGTAATTTCAATGTTTCTATTATTTTCCATTGTTATGGCTATTTCTTAACATGTATTTAATTCTTCATGTTATGTATTTTTTACTCCTTTACCGGTCTTTATAGCTCACCCATTCCTTATGTATGTCCATAGTTTATCCCATGCAGTGTTAAGTACGAAGGAATGAGTTGGTCATGCCAAAGAAGTTTGAAATAAAGATGATGCATTTAATGTTTTAAGTTGTTATATAATGTTTCAAATTTCAAAATTCACTAGAACTCCTGATCCTTGAAGTGATCATAAGTTCTAATTTATGTAATAAATCATGTTTAAGTTTGTAATAAACAGTAGGGTTATTTTATTGTGACTCACTTGGATGTGTTGGGATTGATGATTAAAAAGATTATGAGGTAACACCATATTATTATTACTATTATTATACCATAGTGATTGATTAATGGACAATGGATAATGGAATTTTTGAGTATGAAGTCTCATACTCTCATACATCAGGTACTAGGCAAGATGTCTCACACTATTATACTTTTATTAGAGAATGAGAATGATGCTCCACATTCATGTTCTTTAGTTTCTAGGAATGGAGACTCACCCCACCACATTGAATGATAGGAAATATGTAGCGTATAAATCATTAGATCAGGGATTATACACTTGATTGATCCTATATCTTGTCAGACTAGTTATGAATTCCTAAGTTACACCACAGGTCTATCTAGCACTTAGTATCCATGTATATCCCAAATTATGTCCTCAAAATCTTTGTGAAAATATGTGTATATAGTATACAAAAACATATATATTATTACTTCTATATAAATGGAATTCTAATAATATATATTCTATCCCATGTCAAAGAAAGTAGAGTCAACTAGGTTTTCTAAAAAAACCTGAGTTGGAAAGTATTTATTTTTCTAGATTTGTTTATTATTAATTTTACATGAACACAACAAGGAAATGTAAACTATATGGATTATTTTATAGACACAATTTATGGTGGCCTGCTGAGTTATACTCACATCCTCCTCAAGTTTACTTTGGTACCAGAGTAGTTTTTATGTATATATAAATGGATAAGGTCAAGTGCACTACTATATATAATTGATCTATTTTCATTATACCATTGTATATTGGAGTCGAGGACTGAGATTATGCTCATGATTCTAGTGGATATTCCTTTTGTCCCTTTTTTCACATTTGAATAGAATGTTGTATATGCCAATCCCATATAACCGATGTTTACCCGTTTTGTATATCAAGATTCCATGAAATCATTGTATAGACTAAACATTTGGGTATTTTGATTATTTATTGATTATTCATGGTTATTTATGCTTGTTAAGTGTATTATTGTATTTTTTTCCAATGATTCAACTATTATACTACACACCATCTATTGTTTTTTTACTTATTATTATACAATATTCCACTCTAATATGAGGGTATAGTCTCCCCATTATACCACGTTAGACCATCACTGTTAGTCAGAACACTCTAGCATTTGTGGAGGCATGTTTGAGGCAATGTGACCCACCAGACCAGGGCACAGGTTATGTGGATCCCAGTTTGGGACATTATAATGTGTTATTAGAGCCTCCCTTTCAACTTTTGTATTACTATTTGGGTATTAGATCAGAGAGGAGGCTTTAATGGAATATCATAATGGTCAAGTTCCTATGATTAGCTAATACACATACGAGGGAAAGGAAAATTACCTAAGATGGGTTATTTTTGTTATTATATTGTGTGTGTTAAAATTGATATTTTTACACCATTAAGTGGAATACATGATATATATAGTTTTTATTATTTATATACTTATTTAAAATTGGACCTTGTCCAATGAAGGCATGACATTAGTATCTCATGCGTCATTATAAGCACATTATGAATAATATGCCTTTTATTTTTCCATTCCACATATACCTTCTGCGTACATTATCATGATGCATATAGTTAGTGCCTTTATTAATATACTTTGAAATGTGTTGACACTCTATGAAGGGAAAAAATAATTGGATTAATTAATGTTCCTAAAAGTATTTAAATAGTGTTTTCCAAAATGAATTAGTGACGACACCTTAATTTTCCAGTTATACCATGTTGTGGGTTCTGGGAATACAAGTTCTATAGACCTATTATATCATGATATCATATGTGATGGTTAGGTTATAACTAAATAATATGAAAATTTCAATCAATAATATGTATTCATTTTATAATTTTCAAATGGTGACACATCTTACTAGACCATGATATATATATTTATGTAAAAGCGATTGGATTAAAATGAGGTTAGAATTTTAAATTAAAATGATTACTGCTAAATAGAAATTCTTATTGTAGTGTAAAGTGTGTTTTCCTTTATACCATACAACTAACACTCCATAAACCAAAATGTCTATCATATGATATGGAATCTATACCCAGACCTGACCATAATAGTGGGTAGTTGGGAGTGTCTCTTATGCTCCTATAGAATATTATGTTGTTCCTACAACCTACACCTAGATTTTGGAGGAGGAAAAGTGGTGTGATATTTTCGTAGGAAGGATACGCACATGACCTAGTTATCTATATATAATATTTCATCTGATAAAATCTCTTTTGTGGCCTGTATTTGGGTTTTTATAATTATTACACTTATGGAGCCTTGATTTATATGGCCGAAAGGTGGTGATGACCATGCATCAAGGTGGTTTATCCTGGGCTGCCACTGACTCCTCCTATAGTCCCACCTATGGTACCACCAGCTATTCTTGATATAGAAATCGACACTCAGTTTTGGGAAATATTTTTCTATATGATTCATTCTATACAATGTGTTTCTAGACTTTCCTCGACTATGGAAGAGTTGAATTGGTAGTTATAGCAGCTGAATCCTACCATATTTTTTGGGGATGGTGGAATACATGCTAAAAATTCATGGATTGAGGCCATGATTTATTTTTTCAAGTATTCGGAGATGCCTCTAGAGTGTAGGTTCATGATTTATGGAAATATGATTTGTTGTTATTTAATGCTATGTTGGGATGTTAGTACTCAGACCGATTGACATCGAGATATGATCTAAACAGACTTCTAGAAAATATTTTCTAATTAATTCTTTCTGTACACATTTTAGGATACTTGGGTTAGGGAACTAATGAACCTGTAGTGGCGGTCCTTATCTATCATGGAATATTTTTCCCGATTTAAGAAGCTAAAACGGTTCACACAGACTTTATCTAGTGGAATTCTCATTACTCTGAGTTGATTCTGGGATGTGATTGTGTACCCCATCGGATCTAAGGTCATTTTCTTTCAGCGGATGAATATTTTAGATACCATTAACCAGACCCCCAGTTTTAAGAGGTGTTTAAGGGAAGATGATGGTGAGAACCAATGCAGTTCAACAACTAGACATAGCATTGTATCTTATAGAGAGAGGATGTGAAAGTTAATGTTTTCTTACCAGGGTAGATGCAATCGAATAGATCATATTGATAGTTTCCTCATATTTCATTAGTGTGAGAAACCAAGACATATGAAACCCCAATCTATACGGGATCCAGCTGAAAAATGGGGATGTGATTTTATGGGTCATGTCATGTGTTTTGTAGAACATTTTCTCTAGATACTAGGGAGAGGGAATCCACACCAACCCCATATTCAAGTATGGGGCCTGTAGTATCACGCTACGAAGGCAGTTAGAATACCATTGGACACTTAGGCTGAGTTGGTGGTCAAAGAATAAGAAATGAGACAGAGTATTCTTAGTTACTATAGAGTGGTCCTTCTCAAGGAAGTTAGTTTGTGATTCCAGGAAACATTATGTTCCAATTATATGTAGTTCATCGTACTCTAGAGGAGAATTGTGCCATAGCTTCTATTCTCTGAGGTAATATACTAGTATCCTCAACATCAGTTTCTTCTTTATCTGGAATAGGCTCATCAAAATCTTTTATATATGAGGAAATCATGAGGTGTTTGTGCCTCAAGAATGAGTAGTTTTCTGGTGTTATGAAACTCGATACCTCATTGGGAATCCAATAAAAGAGAATTCTATATGGTAGAAAATTTTCCCTTTATATAGATAATATCTCTTCAAATGCAATCTTTTCATCCTTGACAGGAAAGGGTTTGACGTAATTATCTGGATTGAATAAGTAGTTCCCAATTTACCCCACATTGATTATTATAACCTTAGGAGCATGTTAATATTACCATAGTGAATTAAATATATCCAAAATTGGGAAAGGGATGTCCATGTGTCTTGAGATAGACCAGAGCATCAGGGGATGAGAAATGTGGCATCTCAAATTTCCATTCCCTTTTTCTATGATTAAAAACAATGAACTACTATTTCTACTCCTATGGTGATTTTTATGGGGATTTATTCTGAGAAAAAGTTTCTCATTTACCTCAAGTATGAGTGGTAAATTTTAGTTTGATCTAATTCCATGAGAATTCAAGTGTCCATTCCCCCTTATTGGATGACACCTATAGATCTTCTAGATATCATGAAATGGTTGGAGACTTGAATCATAAAGGTTTTATATTCCACATCACATATTAAAGGGGTTCACCAATCCTTTTTCTTTTGTGGAGCATGGTACCCTTAGACATTATGTGGATTACCGACGGTTGAACAAAGTTACAATGAAGAACCAGTATACAATAGCTCAAAAATATGACCACTTTGATCATCTCTAATTAAATCAAGTTTATTAAAAGGTAAATTTGATGTTTTTCTATCACAGAGTCTATGAAAAATTCAAATACAAACATCACAAATATCTACAGATTAGATATGACCACTATTAGTACCTGGTAATGATGTTTAATCTCATGAATATGCCAATTGTTTTCAGACTCTAATGAATCAGGTTTTCCTCACATATCTGGATTCATTTGTTTTAGTATTTGTGGAAGATTTATTAGTGTAATTTCATTATTGAAATGAATATGAAAAAAATATTGTGATATATCTGAATATATTGAGAGTGCACTATCATTAAAAAAATCTAGAAAATGACCCTTTTTGTCTGACAAAGTCCAAAATCTGGGTCGTATCATCTTGAAGTCAAGAGTATCTGTAAACCCAGATAAGGTGAGAGATATAATTTCCAAGTTGGATCACAAGAACATATTTGATATATGGAGGGTCTTGGTACATGATGATTATTATAGATGTTTTATCTAGGATTTATAATTCCTAGAAGTGCCTCTAATAGGACCGAGTAAGAAGTGTGTGAAATTCATATGGTCAAAATATTTTGAATCATCATTTCAATTGTAGAAGGGAAGATTGACTTCATTGAAGATCCGGATTCTTAAAGAAATAGGAAAAAGATATATTATTTATTTGATGCATCAGGTATCAGTTTGGTAGTAGTTGTGATGTAGGATGAGCTAGTAATAGAATATGTATCTCAATGATTGAGAGATAATGAGTAGAAATTTCTAACACTTGACCATGAGTTAGAATCTATCGTTCTTGGTCTAGGCCATTGGAGTTATCATTTACATGGGGATAATATTTTTATTTTCATTGATCACAAAAGAATCAAGAAAATCCTTACATATAATGATCTAAATCTTAGACAAAACAGATGGGATGGGGACCAGTAATCCTTCAATTTTGAGATTGCATATATTCCTAGCAAAAAGGAAATGTTGTAGCCAATTATCTAAGCCTGATGACATAGATACATGCAGTTCAAGAGGAAAATGGTCAATGGAATATCAAGGCTATATTTTCAGAAATTCACATTGATGATTAGGAGGATCATGGATAGGCTATCCTCTTATATTTGACAGCGACCTCTACCCTTCTCAAACTTGTGAGAATGAGAAAAGTCTCCAATCCTATGGGATTGGACAAGAGGGAAGGTATCTCCAATGATGATTTTATTTGGGTTAGCCGGTGGATGAGAATGAAACATTAGGATTTCATGGTCATGTTTGGATCCCAGTAGACATTAGTGTGGATCTGATGCAGGAATTTCATGCCTCAGTTTAGGCGGAAAGTCATGTTGTTACCAAGATGTATTGAGACGTATGTTGATAGTTTTGGTGGCCTTAAATGAAACATGAGATATTTGATTTTATCACATGGCATTCCACCTATCATTAGTTGAAGCTGGAACATTAACAACCAGAAGGATCTATACAAAAATTTTCCATTACTAAGTAGAAAAGGGATGATGTTTATATGGAAAATGTGATTGGTTTTTCAGATCACATCTTGTAAATGGCACAGATTTTGTAGTTTTTGATTATTTGAAAAAGGATTCACAATTATTACCTACTTGGTAGACCTTTTTGGTAGAATAAATAGAGAAGATATATGTTAGTGAGGTCATATGTCTTCATGAAGCCCCTCATTATATAATATCAGATAGATATTACCACTTCACATCTTGTTTCTAGAAGGGGTTGTAGAATTCATTGGGTACATAGGTTCTTTTAAGAATGACCTATAATTGTCAGAATGATGGAAATACAGGGCACATGATTCATTTATTGTTGGACATGCTCCATGAATGTGTCCTAGAATTTGGGGGTTTTGGGTAGAAACAAATACTCATAAATGGGTTTTCTAAGAATAATAGCTTTCAAGCTATTATCTAGATGGATCCTTACAAGGTATTATATGCTAGGACTTTTCAATTACCATTGTACTGGTTAGAGTCTAGGGATGTACATTTTCTTGGACCACATCTTATCCAAGAGACTAAAGAGAATGTGAAACTAATCATAAATTTTATGATGAAATATCAGTATAAAAATCTATCTTATATCCACCACCATCGATGAACTATTGTGTTTGAGGTCGAAGATTAGTTTTTATTATGATCTTCTCCGAGGATGGCCTATCAAAAAATCGGAGGTTGGGTAAGATTTTTCCTTGATTGGTTGGATGCATTGGGGATTTGTAATGAAATACAATAATGGATTATTGGATAACACATCCTCAGAGATATAGATCAGTGCGTGAAATCTTCCACGTATATCATTTCTAATAATACTATCTAGACTCATTACAAGTTTTATAACTATATTATGATGAATTATATATGGATTATTCTTTTGGGGAGTACCCCAAGCATATTGTGGCTCAGAGTATGAATACTCTCTAAGGAAGGTCATTTCTCTTAGTAAGGGTTCCATGGAAGCATGATAGAGTACAAGATGAGGCTAGGGATAGAGAAGCTAATTTATGATCTAAATGGATATAAATTATCTTAGTTGATCCCTAGTTCACCAAAAAATTCAAACATAGTGACGAGTAAATTTATTTTGGGGAGGTTGTAATGGACTAGATTTTCTCAGAGGTACATATCATTTGATTTTAGTTTGAATTCTGTATTTTCTCGTTGTTAATGTTCTCTATGTCAAAAATAAGGTTTTTGGAGTGTCTAGGGGTTTTTTTGGAGCCCAATGCTTTGAGAATTGGAAAATTATCATGGGAAACATGGTTAGTACTAACCATGACCGTTTAATGTATGGGGAAGTTATTTTTTAGAAGATGAAACCTAATTTTTCTTTAATTGTGTGACCCATGGATCACACACATATATGATTTCAATGGTTAGTGGTAGAGGAATTTCTCATGTCTTGTGTATGGTAATCCAAACCACACACATTTCCCATGAGAGTGATGTTGAAAGGTAGTGTATAGTGCATGGTTGATGTAAGGATTCACCAACCATGCTACCAGAACATGGGACCCAAAATGTCTTGGGTAAAAGATCATGTTCCACATATTTTTTTAACACCTCACCCCTCTTCATTCTCACTTCCAGAAAAATGTGATCTTTCCTCCCTCTTAAATGAAGAAATCCTTTTGTCCTCTTCCATGGTTATTGGATATCAGCTTCATCCAAACACTAATTTAAATTTTGTCATTCATGTTGGTTTTGCAACTATACGTTCTGTAATCCTATTACTTCCTTTCAACATTTATCTCCCCACATCAATAAATATTTTGGTGCAGTCTCATTCACCCTATTTTTAGGGTGTTCGTATGTCTCTTTTATTTCTTACTTTCAAGTTGAAAACTGATGTCGATACTTGATGTGGTATCTTCTAAAACACTAAGGTAGTTAGTATAGCTGATTTCCAGAAAACTCATGATGTTTTAATAGATTCACCACTGTTCTGATCACCAAATATTGCCACATGTTTCCCGTAAATGGGTTCTTCCTTTTTAAATAAATAACCACCTGTTTTTATACTTATGTGGACCCTTTATAACTGATTAGATGATACTGACCTCATCTTTCTCCACATTTTTAGGTGTTCCAAACAAATTTACCAATTTTATTGAATTGTTTAGTTGACCAAAACACCATCTAGGTGTTTAAATTAGTTCCAATGATGATTTTTAGTTTCAAAAATAATGTAACAGGACAATTTAAATGAATATTAGTGGGTTGAATGACTCTAAAACATATCATATATCTGAAATGGCCATAGTTACATGCATTGTTTATTTTGGATAGAAGTACTAAGATTCCATAATAGGGACCAATACAGGTATGATCCATTCCCATTTTTTCATTTTGTGACTTCTTCTCTTCAACACTCCCGTGTGTGTGGGCATAGTATTTATGGGATGACCACCACCTCCATAGCACCCACTAACCAAGGCATGGCTTATTCCATGGTGAATCCATACTTTATCAAAAAAATTAAACTCTTTAATTTTAATTCCTAGAAATCATTTTTCACCAATATTTTAAACAAGAAAAACCCAAAAATCATTATAATATTTTTTTTTTCTGAAAATATCCACCTTCGTGTATGTTGAAAATACTCCAAATACTCTAATTGAAGATTCTCCATTCATTGAAAATAAAACATCCAATATGTTTATCAGTGAATCAACAATCAAAAATGCATTTCTCAAATGATAATTATTATGTGTGAGAGAATAAAATTCATTTAATGTTTTTTATGAACACATTCCTTGAATTCATTGAACAACCCCATGTATCTTCCCGTAATTTTTCATGGACATAATCTACCTATTTGACCATCTCCCAGAATTTTTTCACTTATCCATTAATATTTTCCTATCAAAAAAATTTATATTTATCCTCATTTGTTATTGAACACCGATAGATAAATTTTTTAAAAAATTTCAAAAGATCGGAATATTAATACAACAATTAGAGGTGGGAAAACACACCTTATTTATTAGAAGAACTATAAGGAGTTGGTGTACCATCCCTAAATCAATTTTTTGGATGGATACGAATAAAATGGAAGACAAAACTAATGCTTATCAGACACCAAATTTAGTAGTTCCTTTGTCAAGATATCATCTTCTTGATCATGTGTTGACACAAACTAAAAAAATAAAAATTCTATACTGGAGATTATCCTTTAAGAAAGGGAACATGATATTGATATTCTTTGTCCTTGAGTGATTAATTTAATTTTATCTAAGATTGAACACACTCAAATTGTCCTACATTAATTGAGTAGAAGTAAACTTTTCAATTTTTGAATCATTATTTTTTTTTGTTTTAGTCCCTAAAAATTGATTGTATTATTGAGTGGCAGTAATGTTCTCAGACTCTATAGTGATCAAAGATATAAAATCACCCTTATTTCACTACCATTAGATACATGAGCTTACAAGATAAAACTCACCATCCAATGTTTATTTTCATTCATCCACAATCAATATATGTAAATCTTAATAAATTATTTTATGAATCATTTTGATTGTAAAACCCATAGTTAGTTATGTGATGAATATATCAAAGTAATAATTCTATAGAATTCAAATGGATTTATTTGGTATCAGTATATAATAGAGTGGATTTAAAGGTATGAAATAAAATATTTGGATTAGTTGTAGTTAAATATATAAAACATTAAATGATTTATTAATAATAAGTCACTTTGACCATGTTACTCTGTTCAACTTTTGAAAATTTCAGTCTTTCCTCTATAATTGTTTCTATGGGACTTATTACTCCATCTAAAATATTCTAAAACAATTTTTTCTATATTTAGTTTTTGAGATAAATATATTATAAATTAATTCAATTACTTGTAAGAGTAAGGATTATATTTTATTTGATGGATACATCTTGATTTCACACCACGTGAGTTATGAGAACAAATTTCACTCGTTGTCATCTGAGCCCCCAAAAATTATGTCATCAATATAAATAAATACCCTATATTAATTATTAATATCCATAATGACTTATATATTATGATCAACCCCTATATGATGAAAATTTAAAATATTTATATATTGTTTTAACTTAGAGAATCACGATCTCAGTGTTTGTTTGAGTCCATAATAATCATTATTCAGCCGATATAATTTTCTTTTATCTTAGAAATGGGAACCAAATTTGGGTTCTAAATATGTAATTCCTATTCAAGGATATCATTCTAGAAAGAATATTTGATATTAGTTTGATAAACCCTGAAACCCTTTTGATCAACCAGAGTTATATGTATTCAAATAGTTTCAAGATTTGATACCATTGAGAATGTCTCATAAATTCCAAATCCTTAAAATTATGAATATAACTTGGAAACAAGTCATGATTTATTAGTAATTAAATTCCAATTTTCATGGCTTTTATACCAAAACTCCCACTTGGTTTAGATAATGTTCTATATATTTTTCATTGGAATAAATCCCCATGTAATTTTTTCTCCATACGATCAAGTTCTCCATTAATATATTTAACCAAACTCTCATAATTTATATCATTAATAAATTATTTGGGATCCAAAACCTATAATAATGATACCTTATACCGATATTCTTGTTTGAATCAAGGTTTTATGGTCTTTAATAATCTCTCCTTCAATGATTTTTACCCTATTCATTCATCTTCTCGAAGATTCTAGTATTTTTATACCTTCACAATAATCTTAATGTTTATTAGAGTTATATAAATTTCTAATAAATAACTCGTAAGATTTTATTTATTCATATATTTTAGTTAAGATAATTGGTTAGTTCTTAGGATAAATATTCTTTTTTGTTCCCGTCATTTTCAAAATCTCAACCACCGCAAGGTTATTTCTGTCTCTAACAACATATTATTTCTCTTATAAGATTTTCTCTTTGATGAGTGTCCAAGAAATATGAATTTATAAACCAAATCATTAAACTTTATAATATTCCCCTTATTGAGAATAAAACATGTACTTCAAAATTCCCAAAAGTAATTGGGAATAATTTTCTTTATATACCCAATTTAATATGGATTTATCCCTTTATATTCAATGCGAAATTTTGTATTGGAGATGTAAAAATTTGTAAGAATAACTTATTTCATATATCATTTGAATAAGATACATCTCTATAAGAATTACTAGAACATGTTATTGATTATGGTATTTTTTATTTCTACTAATATTTTTTTAGGATGTTATAATGACAGAAACATGATGTAGAATTAAAACCTTATCCAAAAATTCATCAACATTATAATTTATAAATTTGGTCTCATTGTTAGGTCATAAATTTTGAATCTTAACACTCTGAATATTTTAATATATCCTTTAGTAGAGATTGATATAGTTATACCCCTCAGTCTTATGTGTGATAGGAATAATCCATTATATCATGATCAAGTCATTAAAAAATAACACATAATAGCCCTTTTCATCAATTATTTTGGATCAAATAAGACACAAACATCCACATGAACTATCTCCAGGAATTATAATGAGTTCAACTACTATGTATTATAGGTTTTTCGAATGATATTCCCCTTTTTACACGAATCACAGATGTGTGTGTGGTCATATCAGATATTGGGATTGTTACATTCCCCACTACTCAATCAAATTATCCTTGGATGTTTGGTACAAATGGCCAGAATTTCAATTTTATTATACGTTCTCCTCCTCTTTGGAAAATTCACCAAAAAAGTTGTTCTCTAAAGGTTATAAATTTCCCATGGTTCTTCTACCCTATTTAATGATTGGTCCATTTTTAGTTTTTATAATACATACATTTTCATTGAAATCCAAAACATGACTAGGATTAAACAAATGGATAAGACATAGAATATTATGACTTAGTCAGTTGTCCAAATAATTTCAATCATCTTGAGATATTTTCCTCCACTTTCTGCTTTTTTTAGTAGAAATAATCTTAAGATCATCATCATTTCTGAAATAATTGAAACCATATTTGTTGTGATTTATATTCATAATGGGATATTTATTTCTAGTTATGTGAATTTTTCAACAACTATCCAATATCCATGAAATCAACTCATATATTTCCCACATGAGAATTTAGGAAACAATATTCTTTTCTAAACATGATTTCTTTAACCGTTTTGGTGATGAATAAGCCTCCTCGACACCTAGTTCTATGAACTATTATTATTTTACGATACTAAAAATATATTTTTAGAATATCTGATTCTGGATAAATATTCTTGATTTTTTATTTATTCCACTTTAATTCATTCTTAATGTCTTCTTTTTATTCGTAATAGACAATTTATTTTCTTTTGATAGAAAAATTCATAGTAAAAAACTTATGCATTAACAGAAAAAGAATGATTGGAATTTTTTATCTAAATTGATTTGTGTTTCACCTAGAAAGGCCTCATGGGAATGGAGAAAACCTAGTATGTGTTTACCGACTTTCCACAATAGAATCATATGGACCTTGATTCATTTGAAATTACCTTCTACAATTGATTTTATTTCATTCATAGGTTGTAAAGAAATTTTTTTTTTCAAGGATTTAATTATTATGGTATAAAAATAACAACAAATTTCTTATTCTCTTCAACATGTTTCACTAGATATTTTACTTTATCCTTAAACCATTGAACATGAGGAATATGTATATGCTCTTCCGCAAAAATTAATTTGTCTAGACAAGATGATGAGGCCTTTGAATTCACTATCATCATGTTGGGTGTCAATAAACATTATTGATCTTCACACATCCCATTCTAATTTATAACACATCCTTTGCAGTAGAAAATTATTTCTAATGTCTTTTATAGTTATATCTATACCATCAATGATTCAGGTTTGTTCATTAACTTCATGATTTAGTTCATATTGTTTTCCTGAATTTATAGAATATCCAAATTTTAGTATTTGTATATCTGAAATTATATTTTACTTTTCTTATTATTTTTGATTCTTGTAGAGAATTGAACCATAAACTACAACACTAGAACTATTTGACTTTTTTCTCCAAAAATCCGTCTCTTCAAGATCTTTGTCATGTTCTCCCTACTGATCAAACCTCACCAAAACTCCTTTTTTCATATAATCACTATCTTTAATTATTTTATTTCCAATATCCACAAACACACCTTCATCCTTGAAATCTTCAACAGATTATACTTCAATTTCACCAAAATTGCCTTCTTCTTTACAAATGAAAATATTTTTTTTGAATGAAATCTATTGATAATTATATTTAACTTTTACATATTTTGAAATATATATAGGTTGGATGTCTTAACCATAATTTTCTTGTAATTGATAGGTCATAAGACCTTTATCCATAATGTGTCCCACATTTACGGATTCAAATCAACAAGGAGGGATATTATCCTTAACCTTCCCCTACCTCATTTAATATTATAGAAAATGAACGGTATAACCCCATCAAATTTATGAAATAATTCAATCTATTTTACTGAGATCATAATAATGAAATTAATTTACACCAATTATACACTCACATTCATTATTGACTCATTTTCTTAATTTCTCACATCATAAGACATAAGAATGTGCAGTTGCACCAAATTTCATGAAATATTTCCTCTAAAACCTTCAAATATCAATCAAAAATATTTATATGATTTTCCACATAACATGAGATGTTTTTGATGAAATTATCTTTTTGAATATTTTATTTGATAGAGAACTTCCCATGGAATATATGGATTTGAAATCATTATCCAATTCTCAATGACCAATCACCATCAAAGATCCACTATGTAAATTAGTAATAACACCATATATTGATACTACATAGATGTTCATATCCAAATATCTGAAATAGTGTTATATATAAATTCTCCATTACTAGAATTTACTTCATTCAAATATTGGAATTCCATTGGGGTTGAAAAACATTTCTATACATACAAGAGGTAGAAAAGACTAACAATATAATTGATACCACAATTTATATACATAAATATTATTACACCCTAATGATGGGGGGTAAATAATGGTCTAGAAGTTTATGAAAATCATCCTTGAATGAGGGTATTGTTCTCTAACCCTGAGGAATACTTCTATTTTTCTCTATATTTACTCTTAGTGAGAGATTAAAGGAGTAAATAACATTAAACATTTTACTTGGTTCACCCACACTAGGGTACATCCAATTAATAAGCACAATAATGTTCACATTCAATAAATTTAATAAAATCTCAATACATTACATGTACATGGATGTAACAGACTCATTAATCCTCTAGGTTTATTTTAATGTAAAATTAGAGAACTCAATGTCATTCTATAACAAGGAACGTACTTTTATGATTATTTACGTTATTTTTATCTCTAAATGGAGAGAATATAAGTGTACACTAAGAATGGATTTTCTGTTAAAAACATACGAAGTCATCATGCAATGAGTAAATGGAAGTCCTGTAAAAGAATATTCTTTGACATTATATACCCTAGTTGAATCTATAATAACAATATATTCCAATCCATATATTAATCTTCAAAATCATGTAGGAGATCTTTATTTTTTACACCTGGGTTTTCTTCACTTTCAAAAGCATTCAAATGATGTTTACGTATTTCACGAATTGAATTGATAAATTAAAGGCCTTCCAGAACAGATTTATTACAGCTTATTCAGTGGTGGTGACTAATTATATTAAAGAAAAGATCCAATGACACAAATTTTTATAAATATGTAAATTTGAACACTGAAAAAGATTCACACACACCATAGTGCACAATATTTTGAATTTTTACAATAACACACCCGGTAGCACGAGTGTATCCTTCTCGGGAATCCGTTTTCCAAAGGTAACTTTCCTCAGATCCATGAACTCCAAAATAATTGAAGGGAAACTCCTAATAGCTCATGGGTGCACACCCTAATCACCATTATTTATGATATTGAATGGGCCACACTAGTAGGACATATAGAACTAATGTTTCCCTTTTCAACCAAGGCTATGTTCAAAACAGGCATGTTCACCAGCATTTCCCATTTTAGATAGGGGCACTAAAACTTCAGCATTTAGATGACCGTGGGAATGGTCCCTTCTAAGGTTCCTATTTAAAACCTTCTTCTCATAAAAAATACCAAGGATATATGAGTTACTTATAAGGAGGAAATTTTCCCTTGGTGTGTTATACTACATGATGAGTATTATGGGTTGGGTTCCATTTCCCCCCGACTATATAGGAATATTAATTTTGGGAGGGAATAATTTCATCAATCTCTAAGAGATATGGTTATTATAGATATGAGATCCATGACCTATGGTTTTGATGTAACATTTTTAGAGACATCCAACACTAGAAAGAATAGGAATGGTCAACCATATGTATCACATTTTAACATGAGGGTTGATGAATATTTGTTTAAAATCATTTAGTCATTTTTATATTATTCCAATAATATCATGTTGTGAATGAACAACATATATTGGATATGTTAAATACTCTGTTTTTGGGGGGCCTAATCAATTATACCTTCTCCCTTGTTGGGTAGTTATAGAACATTGGTACCCGATCAGACATTTTAATCATCGACATATATTGGGAAGAGGCTCATAATTGGATGGTTGAGATGGATTAATTTGGTAGAGTTAGGAGGTGAGAATAGGTGTCGATCTCAAGACCAGGTTGTGTTTATTTTTATGTATTATTATATTGGTCTAGGATATATATGATCTACTCATGATGGATATTTTTAATTTTTTACTAATGTGTGAGACATTATGAGAATAAATATTTTTTTATAGAATAAGACATATTATTTCTTTCTATTGAATTAGCTATAAATTTTTACTACTATAATATATGGATATAGTATTCCTATGGTAACAACATAGACCCCAATTTATAATTGGTAGCCTATGCTCTATATAGAGGAGAGACTATTAACAATTGACACACTAATCTAGCTACTATAGAGAGAATTGGGCCAGGGAATTACATAATGGTACAAAATCAATTTTAAAATTTTCCTCCTATTTAAGATATGGTGGTAATGAAATCATACAAGTTAAAACATAGGATTGATTCCATGTCTTTCTCCCAACCAACACCTATATGAAAGAAGTTCAAGTTAACAGGGAGTTTTGATTGATGTTCATGGTTTTTAATGATATAGTTGTGTTGTTGATTTTAGAATTCAGTTATTGTGAAAATAATTTATTTATTTTACTTTGGATCTTGGATGATGTTGAATTTTGAATGATTTCATCCATCATATCATAAATATAGGATCCAATGAAATGTACATACTTTTTTTATTATGATATATATTTTAAAATTGAAAATATCTCTTAGTATTTTAATCATTCCACAATATCTTATTTATTATTGTACCAAATAACATATTAGAAGAATTATACATACCAAAACCACATGCGTATGAATGGTTCTGTAAAGAAAAATCAGTTGTGGTAATTTAATTTTTCAATAATGACATATTTTTCCTTTTCATGAATAACATATTTGTTACATTATACTTATTTAGACTGCATGGTTATGATTTAGTTGAACATAATTTTAATATGGAGATGTCATTAGGTGCATGTGGATGTGAACTTAATCCTCTATGGTGTAGTCTGGTATGTGGATGCCTGATTATTATTGTTTCCCTAAGTTTTCAGTTGAATTGTGTATGATATGTATAATCTGAATATTTATATATAGCTATACTGAGTGTGTTGGACACTGATATACTTTGTGGTATCTGATATGGGAGTGTGGATGGTGTTTTTTTGTTATGGGACCTATGTGATATGCGACATATGGGATATGTGGGTGAGAGTAGGGGTGTTGAGATCTGAATCAGGATATTGATGTGTGTGTGTTATGTTTGAGTATCATAGTTCAGTCCTATTACAATTTGAGATGACTGTAATATACAAGTATAATTAGATAGGGTTCAGGGGAGGATTTTATGTGCATTTATAGATGAGAATCAGGATTGTATGTTTTGTTTCATAGATTGATTCATGGAGGTAATGTCAAGTATGTGGTATAAGAATCAACATGCCTTAGCTATAGTGGATATGAAACATTGGTTAGTGCTTGTGTGGTGATAGGTTTGACATTCATGGGAGGCATTTTTAGTTAATTAAATGGGAATGAAATCATTTGTCTATTTTGGTGAGGGTTATATTTTAGATATAAAATCTTGGATTGTGATTGTGATATAATAGGTCACACATGAATGTGATTCATGGATAATTGAATAAATTGGAAGGAAACACTAGCAGTAGTAATATGATCACGTATGTGATGCATAATTATCTAGTGAATTAGGTGGAAAAGCCTATGATTTATGTGATATGGATAAATATGGTCTTATTTGATTTGTTTGATATTGTAGCACTGGGGTGTGTTCCTACCTAGGTATTCATTGTTTCAATAATAGTGGATTTTGAGGACCATTGTGATATTTGTTTGAGGATAGTCTCTTACTGTGGTTTAAGAGAATGAAATTTTGTTTATCCCACATGGTGGGTGGATTAATATGACATAATATTAGCCCATGGTATATTTTATTGTTGATTTTTTGGTGTAT
This sequence comes from Viscum album, assembly GCA_963277665.1. NCBI lineage: Eukaryota > Viridiplantae > Streptophyta > Magnoliopsida > Santalales > Viscaceae > Viscum > Viscum album. Next base: position 389,378,365 of record OY728146.1, read on the forward strand.
CTATTCTTGGATTATATATGAAACATGCTGATGTGTTGATTTTTATAAATCTATGGGATATTGAGATAGAATTGGGGGATTTATGTGACTCAGAAGATAATATTGTGATGGGGGGGGGGGTGCAAAAGTGTGGTGGTTTCATATAATTATTTTGTAGTGTGTGGAAATGGAATTTCTGGACGTAATTTTTTGGTCCCCTAAGTCCTATTTTATGGTTATATCCATGATAGTTTCACATGTGTCATGGAAGGATCTAGGAAAACATAGTTTCCCGAACAACATGGAGTTTAGTCTGGTATTTTCAATGGCCTTAGAGTGTGATCATGCATATATGATGATAAAATAAGAGATGTTGATAGAAATGTTTGATAAAACATATTTATATTGAGGAAAAGAATACGGTGATGTCCCTTGATGATATGGCATGTGATCTTCATACTAGGATTTTTTTCATTGTACAATCAAGTGTCTATGTAAAGACCAATACCCAGTAGCCAAAAGAAGGTTCCTTTCTTTATTTCATTGGTTTTATTAAAATGATGTTTCATCCAAATGTAGAGATTAGTTTCGTTGTTTTGGAAGCCATAATACATACATAAATTTCTTGTTACAACTTGAAAGGAAAAAACAACATATCAAATCCCATAGAAACTCCCATAACTCCTATATTATCCTAGAAATTCATTAATAATATACATATTAGAATCCTGGGAAAAAATAAAACATATGATACGGGTGATATCTAATTCTCATTAGGTGTATGAAATACCTGGGAAGACATAATAAACAAAAATAATAAGGCATGGTGAATAATTGAAAATATATGTCATTCAAACATTACCATGACCATAAAATGGAAGGAATAAAAGATAAATAAATAATTCCCTAAAAAAAATTTAACATAGATATTATAATAGTAAAATAATCACATGTAATATCAATTACTAGTTTCATAATGAGGTAATGTAGAATGGTTGACATCATATACATACTGCCAGGGCCTCGGCCAAGACACCATACAAAATGGGTCAAAACCATCCAAGTTTGTCTCATGAGACCAACAAATGTATCATGAGGATATGGAGGGCCCCATCACATAATTTAAAAAGTATATTTCATTCTTTATATGAATGGGTATTAGAGTAAACAACATATACACACTAAATGTAAATAACTTTTCCCAGTCTGCGAACACAATCACTAACCATTCTGAGTAGTATGGGGAATTGCATCAACACATCATATCCATTGTCAAAATGATTATAAAACATTAAATAAAATATGGTGGAAAATTAAAATAAGGGTTAAAACTAAATTAATAATAAAATTCATCAAAGGGGTTGAAATAGATGATAATACTCTCGTAGAATCATCGAATAATGCTGGACAGAATTACCTTTTTTTTACTTTTCCATAATGAGTTCTTTTGAAAAAATAATTTTTATTTGTAATGATTGTTTGTATAAAACCATAGAAGAACAAATGATGTTTTTAGAATATTTTTGTGATTTTATAATGTTAATGGTATCTATAAATAGATTATGGATGGTACTTGAAAATGAGTAAAAAATTGATATGTTACCTTTAATAAGGCTTACGTATCAGGAATAAATGAGAAGAAAACATTGCAACAAATATATTTTACCATAAAATAATGATGAAATAATATATATATATATATATGTGATTTTGTAATATGTTTAGTTTATAATAATTATATAAAAATAATTAATAATTAAATTTTTGTATATAGGGAGAAAGCAGAATCCGAATGAAAATAGAGGTTTGGGAAGAAAACTCTTACCATCTGTTCAAATGTGTTCCAAACATGACATTTAAATCCTGGATAAAAAACTTAAATACATATATTAATTAACTCATAACCTTCTATATGTGTATTTGATTTGTTATTATTTTATGAGGTTCATTTATGGTCTTTTTGATGTGTTAAATGATAAAAATTTATTTATTGGGAGCATTGGTTTCCTTGGTTTTCACGATTGGTATACTTGTATATGAGTATAGAAGTTCATGCGGAATGGGTATAATTATACTTAATTGAATTTATATGATATTAATGAACATAAATGATATGAAATTGTTATATAATTCATTTTGTTATTTTATATGATGGTGAGTCAATAGAGAAAACATTTTTTATAATTATTTATATTATTTGGCAGTTTTTCGATCATTATGGGCTAGTTTTGCATCAAGGATTAATATGATGTATATTGACAAGTTATTTAACACTAAATATCTTTTAATATATATATTATAGTCTATTTAGACTAGAAAAATTGTATCACTACCATCCTTGAAATAGAAATTGATGAAATAAAATATGTCATCCACACATGTATAAAATCGGCACCCCAGAGACGATGATTTCATTTTTAAAATATAAGAGAGAGAGAAAGGAGTTTGGGGATTTATATTCCATTAAATTGATTTAATTATAATATCTAGATTATAATGGTTTTATCATGATCATTTTGACATTAGGGTGAGTAGAGAATAACAAAATAAAAGTACTTGAAAAGAAATTAAAAGGAAAATAAAGTGGATTTTACCTCTTGAATACTACTACTTTAGAGCTTCGTTATGGTGATTGGTTTTGGACTTTGGTAAAGTAAAAGAGCTTATAGACACGGGGGGAGGGTTGGTTAGGGTACTGGGTATAAATTTTAAACGCTTGAAGGATTAGAGGTTTGAGGAGAAGTGGTGGTATTTACAGTAAAGGATCAGGGTGATTTCTCATTATTTTATTCATAATTTTATTATTTTTCACCAAACAAGAAATATTAATGATTAATGTGACTTAATATAGTAATATGTGATTGTGATATAGAAACAAGGTTGATTAAATCATCCAAAAATCACAAATGACTCAATAAATTATGTATTTATCATTTATCCTAAATTATTATATTTTACTATTTACAAAAATTCACATATTGTAGAAAAATACAAAAACTTCACCCTAAATTTTTTTCTACGTGTAGAATTAATAAATAAAATCCATTTTATGAAAATAATTTTAGAATTAGGAAAATTCTAATTTTAAATTAAAACCATCATTTACCCAAAAAATTTAAATTTTAAATCTAGAACTAATTTTATATCATTTTTAAAAATTAACTAAGATATCAAAAAATTATCATAAAATCATAAGAAAAAAATATTAATTTATCAATAAACTTCATATAAATAAATTATCTTTTAAATCATTTTATTAATTATAAAATTGTAATTAAATATTTGAGACTTACAAAAATATGAACACTTAATTTAATAGTATTTTAAAATTTTGATATACTTATAATATGATATAATTATATTATACTTTAATATATTAGTTTCAAAAATTTTATTTATACATTCAAGGGCGATTTTACTATTCATTAGTCTAATTTACTCTTCATTTGTCTTGTATTACTATTTTGTGGTCAAGTTACTATTTCCCTGGTATATGTTCCCCAACATATAGAAATAACTCGTATTTCATACATTATTAATTTATGATATTTTTATTGTGTTTTATAAGTGATTTTATGTGACATATACTATATTATCATAAGAAGGAAAATATAACTGATAGAGTTACAGGTCATAACATTCTCTCCTACAAATAAAAATTTCATCTTCAAAATTTATAGATTGTTACCTGACAAATAGATTTCAATAGTTATTCATCATAACCCCCTCAGGCTCCCACATCACCTATTCTATTATACAATTTTTACAAATTACCTTTACCAACCAAGTTGTCTGATTCCTCAACCCATATTTGTTAGTATCCAGAATCTAGATAGGATCTTCAATGTAAGATAGGTCTAGTTCTAATTCTATTTTTTCTGAATTGAGTACATGTTTTGGGTCTAGAATGTATTTCCTTTTCAAAGATATGTGGAACTCATTGTGTTCCTTTGAAATACAAGGCTACATTACCAAATGATAATCCAAAACTCCGATTCTCTCTAAAATTTCAATAGGGCTAATTCACCTCAATCTTAGTCTCCATTTCTTCCCAAATATTATAATAACTTTCTATTGAGTTACTTTTAAGAAAACCAGATCTCTCACTTAAAATTAAAAATCCTTGCTTCGATTAGCAGCATAGCTCTTTTTCCTACCTTGAGATTCTTTGATATGGGTTTGAATAGACTTTCCTTTTTGGTTGTTTCCTCCACAATCCCTAGGTCTACAAGATTCCTTTCACAAGCTTAATCCCAAAATATTGGTTTACAACATCTATTTACACACAGTGCTTGATGTGGTTCTTTTTTAATAATATAATGGAAACTATTGTGGTAAGAAAACTCTACCAAATATAAATATTGGTCCAAAATACCTTGAAATTCATGTGATCTTGATCTCAACATGTATTTTACAGTTTGAATCGTCCTTTCTTTCTACCCATCTGTTTGAGGGAGATAAAATGTTCTCATATGAAGCTTAGTATCCAATGCTTTCTAAATAATTTACCACAATTTTGATGTAAATCAAGGATCACGATCATGCAAAGTTTACAACAGTTCCCTTTAAAGTCTTACAACTTCATTAACAAATATTCTTGCAAGGCACTCAAGTGGATAATTCTTTTTATAGAGAGGAAAATTAAAATTTTGGTATGTCGATCAACAATCACCCATAATGTGTAATAATATCTTGGGTGATTTGGTAATACAGTGAAACAAATCCATAGTGATTTCATCCCTCTTATATATAGGTACATTTATAAGTTTCCTAAATCGTTTAGAATGTTTTCTTTCATCCTTTACTTATTGATAGACTAAACATCATGATACCTAATCAGTAATTTCCTACATCATGTTATCCCACCGGAAATATTTATCGAGGTCTCTATAGACTGTAGTTCTACCAGGGTGTATAGAGAAATTAAAATAGTGGGAATCATCCAATAATTCACTTTTTTTACCTTGAGTATAGAGGGAACCCATGTCCTCCTCCATCATTTCATAATTACATCCTCAAACACGAATTTTGGAAACTTCTCATCATTGATAAATTTTATTTTATTTTTAATATTATCATCATCACACAAAGAAATCATAATTATTTCAAATAAATATGGTTGGAATACTAGTTGAAAAACTAATGATGTTTTAACTTCCTTGATAATTCCCATATCCGTCCTTACTAGAACCATCTGCAGATGGACTTTTTCTGTCCTCATTTTGTTCAAAACATCATGATCCATCCCCCTCAAAGCATCTGTTAACTTATTTACCTTCAATGTGTGGCAGTGTATTGACCAATCATAAAACTTGTGTAGCTCGATCCATTTATTTTTACTCATGTTGATTTCATTCGGTGAGAAGACATATTTTAAACAATGGTGATTTGTATATATCTCACATATTTCACCATAGAGATAATATGTCCATGTCTTCTGCAAAAATATTAACCCTTATAAGTAAATATCATAAGTTAGGTAGTTCTATTCATGAGTTTTTAATTTACTTGATGGATAGGAAGAAACTAGTTCGTTCAATATAAGGACAAAACCAAGTCCTTTCTTTGATGCGTCACTATAAATCACAAACCCACAACTTCCTGATGGTAGTGTCTAGATTAGACAATTCAGAAATCTCCTCTTTAATTCTTTAAAACATTATTCAAATTATTTTTTCCATACAAACATAACCCATTTTTGAGTAATCTTGTTCATCTGGTACGTTAATAAGGTGATGTTATGAATGAAGCAATGATAATAACCAGCTAAATTAGTTTATCATTTTTCCTATACATTGTGGATCATGATGCTCCCTACAGGTAAGGTTATTGTTCATAACCTGAGTCAGTTGTCCTAGTATAGTTATATTTTTCACATCACCCGCTTAAAATCCAATATCGACATTATTATTTTGTATATGTGGAAAATCCATACATGGGATACGTCTGTTGATAGAGTTTCATTCCATCCACTATGCACCATTTCTAAATAATGGAATATACTATATTAGGTTATTAATCATAATTAATAATTTCAAACTTGAAAAATAAATAACATAAATATATGTTTTATGCATAGTTATTCTTATAATAATAAACACTGTTTCATTATGGAAATATTTACATTTAAATATGTCATAATGGTTTGTAAATAAAATTAGAATTATACTACGAATACCCCCCCGATGTGTCAACCCCGTTGCACAGTATGGCTCAGTTTCATGTACTAGGTTACCTCGAGTCAAGCCTAGGAAACCTTATTGGTTTTGTTACCACATGGTATATCTGTGCTAAAAACACACCCTCTTGTAATATCTGGACATGGATGGATTAATTGGAAGATCCAAAAAATATATACATTGAAAAAATTGTATGATGTTTTTCCATTATTATTTTAAAAAATCTATCTTAGGTTTATATTCTCTAATCTATGTTTTCAAAATATACTTTCTATGGTTTCAACTAAACATAATCAAATACCAAATGTAAAGACCCTTACCCACACAACCCATATCCAGTGCCTTAAATTATTAAATTGTTATGAGTAAAAAAAAAATTCATCCCGAAGGACTGAGTAGTTTATTAGTATGGGAATCCAAAATTCATATATATTTTTGTCATTAAAACATTCAAGGTAAAAACAAATAAAATCGATTATAAACTCCCATAACACCTATATTATCCCTATAAGTCATTCATAATATACATTTTCATATCCTGAACCAAAATAAAACACATAAAAGGGGTGATCTTTGATGATTAGTTAGGGTAAACAATATAGTCGAATCTGTAATAAACAAAAATAATAAGGAATGATGAATAATTGAAAACAAAAGTCATTAAAACATAATTTGGATCCTAAAAGGGCAAGAATTAAATCTGACGAAAAAAATTCCAAAATAAAACATTACCATGGATATTATAATATTTGATTAATTACATGGGGTATCAATTACATGTTTCATAATGAGGGAATACATAATTACAAACAACATAAACTTACCGTCAAAGCCGGTTCCAAGACACCATACATAACGATTCAAAACCCATTATAGTTTTTGTCATCAGACCTAATGAATCATAGATGGGATATTGTAGGCCCCAACCATCATTTAATAATTCCAATTAATTCCTCAAATAAAAATTATAAACAAAAAATAACATATATATATATATATATATGAAATTTAAATAACATTCCCCAATTTATAAACATAATCACAAACCATTATGGGTAGTATTGTGAATGGTATCAAGATAGCAAATCCATAATCAAAATGATCATAAAACATTTCATAAAATATGGTGGATGATAAAAATAATAGTTAAAAAAAATAATTAATAAAACTCAATACAGGTGTTGAAATAAATTAAAATAATATAATAAAATAGTTGAATAATTCTTGATAGAAATACCCTTTTTTACTTTTAAAAAAGAGTTGTTTTGATAAAATCATTTTTATTTTTAATGATTGGTTATATAAAATAAAAAATTAAAAAATATATATTTTCATCGAAAAGTTGTTATTTTATAAAAATAATGGTATCTTAAAATAGTTTGTGAATTATACTAGAAAATGCGTACGAAATCAAGACATTCCCTTTAATCATGCTTGCGTATCGAGAAGAAATGAGAAGAGAACCTTGTAAAACATTTATTATCTAACAAATAATGATGAAATGATCTATATATATATGAAATTATAATATATATATATTTTTAATTTATGATAATTATATATAAATAATGAAAAATTATATTGGTGTATAGTGGGAGAAAGCATAACCCGAATGAAAGTTGAGGTTCAAGAAGAAAACACATACCTTATATCAGGATATGTTCTTTACATGACCTTCAAATCATGGATAATCGAATTAAATCCATTAATTAATTATTTAAAATCATTATATACATTTATATTATTTATTATTATTTTATTATTTCCATTTATGTCGTTGTTGATGAGGCATAAGAGACAATTGTACTGATTAGTAGAATTCATTTCCTTAGTTTCCACGATAAATACAATTGGATTAGAGTACAGAATTTCATGTGGAATGGGTAAAATTCCCCATAACTGAATTTATATTTTTTTTAAAGGTTGGGGCCGAAGCCTCATTTTTATTATTGAAACAAAGCAAAGACCTCTTTAACTGGGTAGAGGGAGACCCATTACATAGCTCGAAGGCCCAGTGGGAATTTAGCCCATTACATAGCCTCTAGGCCCAATTTTTTGGCACAAAGCCCATTCTTTGAATAGTACTGCTACAGTACCTGCACTGCTACAGTACCCGCCGCTGCTACAGTTCCTCTACCGCCGCTACAGTACCCCTGCCGCCGCTACAGTGCCCCTGCCACCGCTATAGTGACGCCGTTGCAACAGTATCCTGGCTGCTACAGTAGCGCTACAGTGCTGCTACAGTACCTGCGCCCAATGGGTTTTGAACCCCCATTTTTCATGTAGAATTATGGGGTGCTTACCACTAATAAAAACCCCATAACTTAATTTATATGATATTACTGAACATCCATACGATTAAATGGTTATATAATAATTTGGATATATGATATGAGGATAATTTATTAGTGATAATCATTTATATTATTTTGGCGGATTTTCGATCATTAGGAACTAGTTTTGTCTCATGAATTCATATTATGTATATATACTTGTTCATGAACACTAAATTGGTTTGAATAAATATATTATAATATGGGTTAAACATAAGATTGGTTTCATAACTAGCCTTGATGTAGAAATTGAGGAAAGAAACTACATCATTGAAGAAGGTTGTAAATCCACACCTCACGAATTATGATTCCATTTTTAAAATAAATGAGAGAGTTAGAGAAATGGGTTTGAGGAAGAATATTCCAATAATATTATATAATTATATTATAAATATGATACTAGAGTTATCATGATCATTTGGTCATAGGAGACGAGGAGATAATTATAAAAGGAAAGAACTTGAACAGAAATTAAAAAGATAAAGAAAAGGATTTTACCTCTTGAATGCTCCTCCTTGAGAACCTCCTTAAGAGGATTGGTTTTGGAATTTTTATAATACCAAGAGCTCTTGTAAATATGGTAGTGGATTGGGGAAATTATTTTCTATATGGTTTACAATATTTAAGTCTTATAGTTGTGATGATAAGGTGTAGTACTTATAATGGAGGATAGAAGTGATATCTCATTATGTTATTTATTATTTTTTTATTTTTATCAAGAAAAATATATTGTTGATTCTTGTAACTAAATTAAGTAACGTGTATATGTGATTTTAAGGATTATTAAATCATTAAAACTACACCTATGCCCCAATAAATCATGTATTTATCATTTATTGTAAATTATCGTATTTTGTTATTCACAAAAATTCAAGTATTTTAGAAAAATCCCAAAAATTCACCTTAACAATTTTTGACATTTAGAATTAAAAAAATTAAATCCATTTCATGAAAATAATTTTATAAATATGAGAAATGTACTTTACAATTAAAACCAACACCTAATAAAAAATATAGATTTTAAATCTATAATTGATTTTATAAAACATTCTAAAATTTTCTAAATTCTCATAAGATTATCCTAATATAATAAGACAATAAAATTTTAATTTATTAAAAAAATTTATGTAAAGAAATTTTAATTGTAATAATTTTATGAATTATAAACTATAATTAAATATTTGTGAATTAAAAATTTACCAAAGCTAAATTTTAATTTTTTTTAAACATTAATTTACTTATTCTATGATTTAATTATATGATAATTTCACTTATAAGGTGCCTAAATTTTATTTGTACATTCATAGATGATTATACTATTCTTTAGTCTAATTTACTATTCATACTATTCATATTACTATTCTAAGGTCAAATTAAAATTTCATCGGTATTTTTTCAATGGTCATGTTACAGTGTGTCCAATGGGAAATAATGCATCAAGATGTAACGATAGTGAGATAATATCACTATATGAGATATAAGGGTGAAAGAGGTATAGTGATATTTTTTATGTGTTGAGATGTTATCCTCATACGAGAGATTATTTGTGACTTTTTATAAAGGGTGATTTATAGTGACATGATCACTGGGTCTCTGTAAACCATATGGGATGACTGGATCAATGTGATGTTTAAGAAATTATAGGATTTCACTATATAAAATAATTGGGAACCAATGTGATTTTGATTTTCTAGTAGGCCTAGGTATAAACATGTTGCTGGATGGAATTTGAGAGTCATCATGGTGGTGTGAAATTTCATGGATCATGAGTTAGTTTCATATAGACTATGGGTAAGAAGAAGTATTTTTGGTAGAATTGGGAAACAAATGTTTATGACACTATAGTATCATTAGACTATCAAGAAGTGCTCAGTATGCGGAACTATCCAATGAATATGTGTGGGGTTTGTGATTTTTAGTGTTTGGATAATTTTGTATATATGGAATGATTATAAACATGGGTTAATGATCGGATAAATTCATTTATGAGGAGAACACCGCAAATAATATGAACATGTGGGACACTTTTTGAATGGTCTGGGGTGAATTTTAAGCATGACATCTTGATGAACCTAATCCATAGGTGGTTATCAATTTTCTAACAGCACCTAGATACATGTGGCTATATTATGTGTAATAAATAATAAATACCCATATATGGGTATCTATATAGCATTATCAGGTTTTGTTTGTTTGTTCAGTTATTGAAAACCTCATGATTTATAATGATGATTATATTATATTATATTATTGGGTGTTAATTTTAGAGAGATATTTGTTGGATGACTTAGTCTGTGGAATGTTGGTACTCAAATAGAAGTATGGTGCTTGGTGCATGGAATTTGGGATTAATTCTATAGGTATAGTTTTGGAAGGAAGATGAAAAATTCTAATGAGAATGTATATGTGATGCTCAGGTGTGACACTGAGTGATTAATGGTCTATGGAATAATAATGACATCAACCAGTGGAAAATGATGTCTATTATTGGAGGATTGATGAATATTTTTTGGGTAAGATCCTTATCATAAAGTGAGTGCAAATAATCATTTCCACGATAAATGAGACAATTTTTTTTATATGTGGATGGTGAAGTGAGGTAACAACCTATGAATTCAATAACAATTGAGCCTAATAGTCAAGAGATTTTAAAAACAAAACTTTTGTGGAAATATTTGAGTAATGGGTACCCAGTGTTAGAGGCACAAATGGGGTTGTGTTGTGGATCTAGTATGGGTGAAATGATGACGCAATCATAATCTATGTGAGATATAGAACATAGAACCCACATCAGATCCTAATGGCTACAATATTTTATGGTGGATTGTTTAGAAGAAATATCAGGGATGCAATGAATTACATTTAATATGTTGTAATGACTCATGTAATGATTGGTGGGTGAAAATCATGGAAAATTGTAATTTTGACTAGAGATTAGAGGATACTTTCAGACATGGGATTGTGAACAATATTATGAATCTTAAAGATCTCATAAAATATATTTCATAGTTGCTTTATGGGGCTTGAGAGGTGTGTTAGGTTCTTAGGAGAGTATTAGAGAATTTTTGAGGTTACCCATTTTCTATTTTTTATATAGATGGTTGATCACATCCTGATAGGTGAGGACTATTCCATTCTTTTTTGCATCAAACCATGATATAATTTCTATCATATTGAGTTTATATATGTGTTAACAATCATATTATTTCCCTTTTTCATATTATATTAGTGACATTTTTTGTTCTCTAACGACTAGGACACGCCATGATGGCCATCTCATGTGGATGTTACGAAGTGTCAAGCAAGATGTCCATCCATGTAAGCAATGTAGTTATGATGAAGATTTCATGAAGGATGAAGTCTAGGAAATGGTGACAAATCCAGGATAACTTTGGTTTTTTCATATAAATACCCATACATTTCATACATAAATGTTATATCATATTTTATGCATATTGAATACATAAAATTAAGATCCATTCTTGAATAAAAAATTTATATAGTCTTTGGAAACATGTAACCAAAAAAATTAATTAATTAGAGAAATACATAATCTCTTACTTAACTCTTCCCAACTAGCGCAACTTTTATACATATCATATTTAAATCAATGTTTATATATTTGGGGTGGGAAAAAAAGAAAGGGTAAGATCATACTCTTAATAAGGGTAATAAATGAAAATTTCAATGATCACTTATGCATAACATAAGCATAAATTTATTAGAACATTAACTTAAATTTTGATAACCATATCCATCATATCATAGATCATAATCTTGAATCATGTAATAATTTATGGAAGCTCATAAGACATGAATCATAATAGAATCAAAGAACTTGATCCCTGACAACATAATATTGGCAAATGAAATATGTTTTCTTTAGATAAATTAGACTATAAAATCATTTATGTAGTTGAAAATCACTCCCAAGACTATGATTATCGATTGGGTTCACTCCCCATTGGATTATATCCTTAGTAAAAGTTCAGTCCCAAGACAACTAGAGTGGATAAAGTCACTTATTGAACTGGTTTCACTCACAATTAAATTTGTTATTATATCATGAGATATCCAAATTCCCTTAAAGAATTAAATTCATAAGAATAAGTATGGGCACATCTATCACATAATGAAAAAAAATAAATAGATATTCCATTAAATCATAACACACTCTACACATGATAACCTATAGACCTGAATCTGGTTTCATAAATATTTTCATATTTAATCATAGCATAACTCCTAAAAAATAAATGTGTTTTATAAACATATTATCATCATAATAATATAAAATATAGGGAAAAATGATGATATCACTAGATCATATACCCAATATTCTCAATTAACATTAAAACTTCACATCTTTGATGAAAAAATCATTTTAGAGATCACTTGGAATGATTCTTAAGGAAAATACCTTTTCCACTTTGAATTAAATTATATAAAATCTAAAAATATCACAAATATTGAAAATATCTTTTAAATGAACCATGGAAAATTGAAAATGAATCATCAAATCATTGAGTAGTCATGATTGTTGAAAATTCTTTTCATTCCATTTTTGGTAAAACAATGATTCTTTTTATAATTTTGGTAAAAATTCAAATATACAAAATTCAGAAAATGGAAATAATATTAATGAAAACCATTTTAAAAAAATTAAAACATTTGTAAAATTTAATTATAGAATAATTGTATAATATAAATAAATATTCACAAATTTTTAGAAAACATAGACTTTAAATAAAATGAATTTTTACCCAAAGAGAAGAATAACTTATGATTTTTTAAAAATAGTTTTGGTATCTTGAGTACATAAATAGAGGAAAATTAAAATAAAAAAAAATTAATCTTGATAAATAAACATATTATTTGAAAATTGATCCAATTTTTGAGATAAAGGTCATAAAATTTCACCATTAATAACTTAATCATAAAAATCTTGATAAATAAAGAGATTCCAAAATAAATCCATTACATCTTCAGTAATATTTTTATCAAAAACTCATGAAATAGATAAAATTATATTGATTTTTAAATCCTAATAATTTTATATAAATAATCATTAAATTCCTATGTGGTCTGTAAATACACCACAAAAATGAAACAAGTTGTGAATATGGAATAAGTCTCATAGAAATATTAGTGAGATGGGAAACCTTTATAGAAAGATTAAATGGATTAAAAAGTTATCTATCCTTGTATATAATAAATTTAAAATTTTTTATAATTATATAAAAAATATTTAACATAATTACAATTGAAGGTTCAGGGCACAGCGGAAGCGCGTGGGTGGATGTTCCCACTTGGATTTTTGTTATTAGTAATGTTCAATCTGGGATCAATACGACGACAAACGCTAGTCTCCACGGATCGAATCACAGATAAAGACAAAGAAGATGGTTTGTCGCGGAACCACAAAAAAGGATCGTTACAGATTGATTATAATTAATTTAATTAATTATAAAGAAATACCTTTTGGATGTTATTTAATCGTTGATGTTCTTTATCATGTTGTCGATTTCATCCGTCGTTGCGTCGCAGAAGCTAAGTGTAGACTCCCTCTAGCGGTGATCCACATGTGTACCTCGTAACTCTGGACGTCGCCAAAGGATTTTTCAGGTGCTAGCATGGAGAATACTTTTCTTGCGTTGTCCACCTTAGATTGTCTTGATCCGATGGAAGAGGATCTCTCTCGGTCTTGAGAGCGTTCTTGGAGGAAGAGGTTCTTTTGTCCTTGAATTAATTCTCCAGAGATGTTGTTCACAACGATTCTGTTGTGTAGGAAAAGAGTTTGGGTTGTGAGGATATTTATAATCTAGTTTGAGGTTGTAGAGTTATAACAATAAATAAACACGTTACACATTTCATTTATTTCATTAACTCTTATTGAAAACCCCATTGCCGAATAATTAATTCCTTGACATGCGCTCACACTGATTATGATAAATATCATTTAATAAAATGATATTATATCCTCAAAATCCCGATTAGAAAAACTGCATGACGTGTAATAATAAATACACGGCGCGTACTTGTTTTTCATTGAAAACTACACGGCGTGTACATTAAATGTACACGGCGTGTATATCTTGTTTTTATTTATTCATTTCCTTTACAAAATAAAACTACACGGCGTGTATATTTAATAATACACTGTGTGTACTTGTTTTATTTTATTTTTCCTCCATCATTTAAAACAACTTAGGCTTCCTTGAATAATTATTAAACCACATACGGGAATAATCTTTATTCAACTTGAGATACTTGGATACACATAGTGTGTGACCCTCTAGGCCTCTTTCTCGTTGGCATTAGGCGAGCTTGCCTAAAGTCCAATATTACTGTCTAGCAACGGGTCAAGGAACCCAAGAGAAAGAAGTTGACACCTTATTGACATATCACCTAATACAAATGCTTACTGTGTAATTTAATCCCTTTGTCTCAATATCTCATCAAGCAGGTTTCATGGCAGTGTCATAAACCTATATGCTTGATCCATCGTTCTTTGACTACCTGAAATAAACTCGTCGTTCACACCAAGGCCATGGAATTTAATGTGACAGTTCTATTTCAATCAAAGGACCGAGATATCAACTTCTATAAATGGAAGGGACAAATCCTTCCTCGACTTATCCATTAACAAAATGTCACTCGTGACGCACCCAACGCACCCTACTTCCCACCAACTATCTTCATGACGGTTTTCTTCAGTAAATCTAAGTGCACGAGTCATGACATGATTTAATGATAATCTTCTAGTCTAAAGACCATTACATACACTCGTAGATAGAAATATCTGATGACACCAAGACATGCGGAATTACTACTGGTGGGTCTGTTCTCATAATCTCCCATCTTGGAGATTACCAAGTGAGAACTCCATGAGAGAGAGTCTCTTCTTCTTACGAGTACTCACACATGACGGTCTGTATACTATGTGTCCTATCATAGTATTTCATCCAACCGCAGAACATTATTTAAGAATATTGTTATATCATTTCAAGGTTCTCATCATAGCGGGGATCTGCTATAACCTTTTTAATGAAACAAATATTCCAGGACATTATTATATTATAGTCATGCAGAACAATGAACAATATATAATAAGTGAACATTCATGTAATCAAAGTACAAAATAGTTGGTTTTGAGGACACCAAACCTTACAACAATATCATATATAACCCACTTAAAATATTTCAACATTCATTTATTAATAATTCCATACAAAAATCTTCGATTTTGGGTGTTAAGTGCTTTATTTTTCATGAGATATTTGGTTCATAAATTATTGTTCGTGTACATTGATCATAGATACATATTATATGTATTATATAACATTATATAAAAATCATAATATATATATCTATATATATATCAATTCAGAAAGTATATATGTATAAATATGAATTACACCATTTATGGAGACAATTTCTCATATATATCCACGAATGTTGTTTTAATTTTTCAACGGATCAAATAAAATAATTGTATATAATAATTCAACATTATTGAAAAGTTATTTTATCATATATATAATATATTTTCATTAAATTTATTTTTATTTTCATCCATATAAAATTATTTAAAAAAATGAATAATATCATTTCATGGAGGTGGTAGTTCAGGAATATGAACATGCAATGTTATTATTTTCCAAAAGATAGAAAAATGGAGGATAATGGTTACTACATCATCATAAAGAAATTTTAGTATATTTAATACAATTAATTAATTATTTTATAATATATAACATATTTTTATATTTTGTATAAGAAGAAATAATATTGGGAACTATTAGTTGAGAGTAATATCATTTCCTTTAAGAACCCCACTTCATCTGTGAATGGATGGTATTTTGGAAAGAAAATATGCTATATAATGTGGTTATGTAATCTATGTGGTTATTAGGGATTGTATTTTCCAATTCAGATTGATAAAAATTATCTATAGTGGAGAATTGGTTCCCTTCAATATATGGGTGGGGGGGACTCCTCAAATTTGATAAATTTTTAAATTAATATGAAATACTTTTCGTGGATAAATGTATCAAAATTAATCTAATCAAAAGATATTATTAGTAATATTATAAATAAAACAATATATTAAAATATTAACAATTGTTTGGTATGTTTTAACCATTATATCATAGTATCGATCATCAGTAAACCCTTTTGATAATTATATTGATGTTAATGTTTTCTACACTTTAGGGGTCATGAAATCTTCCACAAAAAGATAGAAGACCCTTAAGAAGACTGTGCTTTATATTTTATCCCATATAATATTCAATTTTCTATATATTTTATTTTTATTAATTATAATCTATTTAATAAAATATTTCTTATTTTAAAATATTATTAATATATTTTTTGGAAATACATGAAATATAATAATAAAATATGTGTCTAAATCATGAAAAATAGCTCCCAAATAAAATCAAATATCATAAAAGGAATATATTGTCTTAACATTACCATAATATAAAATCTTGACTGGTTTCAATATCATTTTAAATCTTATCATTTGGTTTAACTCCTTGGTTAACCAATTTTAATCTTGACCATGGCAATGAAAATTTTAATGTTAAAGGACAATAATTTTAATGGTATTTTTAATATTGGATAATTAATTCGAAAATTAAGAAAAATTTTCATAATCATCATCCATCTTGTCCTTCTTCATGATTTTTTATTTTTAATTTATTCAATAAAATATATTTATCTAAAATATTATTAACGTAACCTTTAAGAACTATTCACATAATTTGAAATTAAAGATAACTTGGAAAAAAATAATTGTAATATAAAAATATCGTACATATATAATATGTTATATTTATATTAAAAATTCATGGGACACTTTAACACACCCAAATAATATTACTTTTATAGTTTTTCGAAATCATTTATTTCATTTTTCTACCACTTCCAGAAGTATTGGGTTGGTGTTGCACAAGCATTTAATGTAATTTTTAATATATAAAAATTAATTATAAATTTACAGTATTAAAAATTTAATCATCTTAAAAAATATAATAGAAAAATTGTTTTTTTCCTATTGAACAATATTATAGATATTAATAGTTAAAATGTTACATTTTTAACTTTATCTTTTACATAAATATTATAAAGTTGAAAATCAACCCAAAATGGATAAATAAAGTCATATTTTTAAATATTTGATGATTAAATATGATATAGACAAATCCAGTTAAATAAATTATTGTGATTGAATGATTTTTATTCAAAATTCAACCATAAAAACTAATATAAATAAAGTTAATTAGATTATTAATAATATTAGATAACTAATTTTACTTTTTTCACATAAAAAATGTTTCTGTGTAAATTATTGAAACACAATTTAGTTTAGAATAATAATTAGTAATTTTTAATATTTATATAAAAATAAAAATTATGAAAAAAGTACTAGAAAATAACTGTAAGATAATTTTGATATCATGATTTAAAAATTTATATTACTTTTTTAAAAAAACAATCTCAATGTTACAAATAAATATTTATAATAGTTTTTCATAAAGAGAATTAATTTTTTTAAGAAAACACAATTTGAAAAAAAAATCTACTAAAAACTGGGTGATTATTTCCTAAAAAAATATTAATGAATTTTTATTAATAAGGATGTATATATATATATATATCATAACTAGGATAATTTTATTCATACATATCAATTTAATAATCATGTTATAATGGCCCTAAAGTAGTTGTATTTTGAGGTTTATTTTATCTTGGTGTTTCATGTTGTATATGTTTTTGAATATAGTGTAATTTTATAAAATTTTAGGTGTTACAGTTTTGTAGGCTAGGAACAATGTCATGAGTAGATGGATCACACAATAATGAGTTCCTCAAAGAGAAGGGTGATACCACATGGGTGTGGTCATGGGAGTGGTGTCATGCTATGATTATTTAGGTCATGATTGAACTAGAGACTAGGATATTGTGTCATACAATGATACTTAGGTTCAAATTGTGACATGAAACTTCTTATGTGATTAAAAACTAGGAATAAAACAATATTTTATAGGTCAGAAAATCTCAAGATTTTTGGCTAAGGGGAATCAGGGGTGAGCCATTCAGTTATATCTTCAACTCTTACTTCCTATGTTTTAAACCTCTTTGATGAGGAATGGTTCTTGAATGCTTCCATAATTATTTGAGGTATCATTTTATTCCTACTACCTTTCATTCATCTTCATCATTATTTCATTTTCATTAGTAATCATCCAAGCTAGGGTTTATTTTCAATTATAGAAATGTATGAGGGAATTTGGTTTATATTATGGATCTTTATCTTGGATGGATGTTATTCTATGATTATATGGTCATTCAAAATTTCATTTATGATACATCACCCTTTTTAATTTTCTATGGTTTGATCTATTTTTTTGGAATTATCTATAATTGGATATCAGGTGATGTTTACATTGTTCAGAGTGGTTTTATAATATTTCCATAGGATATTATCAAGTCATTTCATGATTATTCGACCAAGATAGGATCCTAGGGAGTTTTTAGTTGTTCGGACTATTCATTTAAAAATTTAATAATTAATTATAAACTCTTATAATCAATTATTTTTATGTTTTTTCTTGATAAGGATCATATGAGTATAGTCCATTATAGATGAGCCTTGAATGGGTTAGGAAAGGGTGTAAATATGTTTTTGATGTAAGTGGTTCCAAAATATCTCTCTATAGTTTATAAATTTTGTTATGTATATGTGATATATATTTTTACAAATATGTTTTATAATCCCAATATTGGAAATATACTTCTTCCATTATTTTCTATGAGTAAAATATAGGTGTCTTCGGCTATGATGAACTGCTGAACAGTATGTCGCTAGCATCGTTTCCTACTGAAATCATCTTCAACAAAGTGATGTGATGTATTATATATAAAATATAGATATAAAGGTGTAAACATAACTTTGATGTAGGTTGTTCATAAATGTTTCCTTAAGGATTATAATTTTTTTATGGGAATGTGATAAATGATATTTCTAATTATGTATAATAATCCATAAATTTTAAAAAAATTCTTCCTTTTTATTTGATGAGTAGAACATATGTGCCTTTGGAAACATTGGACCATTGAAATTTTTTGTGGGAATAGTTATATATATATATATATTGTATTCAACATACAAATTTTATCCATGACATATGAACTCTGTAGGGGGAGAAACGATGTGAAGGAACATAATTTACCTTGAGAATTATTCCCTTATATTTTTTCTAGTAGTGAAGCATAATATATTTACAATGATTGGACTAGGATAGGATAAATGAATACCTAAGTTCTTCTATAGTATGTGGGATAGTTGATTAATGTGATTGGTGAGTGTTTCTATCACTTTAGTAAGTGTGTACTGAAATGCATTAACTAATGAAATTATTCATTTCTAGGTTGGGTGTGAGAGGATTAACATTTATTGATTTGGGAAGTTAGTTGGGATTTATTAATTATATATAGTTTGATACCTATGTTGTATATAAAGTAATGAATATTAGATCATGATGTGGGCATGGAAATTTTTTGTGATATTATTCCAATTGAGAGATGGTATTTACCATATAGCTGGGGTTCTGATAGAGGAATCCATGTGGGGATTCAGAACAATTATTTGATGAAGGGAACCATATTGTGTTCTTGATTTTGTGCTGACTCCTTGTTGGATTGAATCCTATTGCGATAGATTATTGGTAACCAAAAATGAATGTGGTGTTGAGTATTCATTGTGACATTAAGGTTCGAACCTCGAAAATCTATATAGGGCATGCATCAATAGCCAACACCTTTGATTTTGGATTATTATATATATGACTGTCAAGAGTGATAATCCCTACGGGTGTATTTTATATGATATTCTATTATAAGATGATAACCCTGGGCCTATGATATATAAATTTTGGGGAGAGTATATGACCATTGGTATATGTTATAGGAAGTTATAGGGAGGGGTGTCTTACCATATAGGTTTACAATATATTAGATGGTTTCTGGGTATGGTGTCTACCCCCATGGGGCATGATATATGAGACAATTCCAGGATGGGGTGTTATTCCATCTGGGTGTATGATAAGTGAAATGGTTCTTGGGTGGGGCTAGGTTCCCCTTAAGAGTATGATATATGATTTGTTTAAGGAATATGGTGCCATTATCCCTTGGGTTCTTGATATATGATATGATTTTGGAGTGGGGTGAAATTACCTCCTAGGGTATATGATATATGAGTTGGTTATGGTGGTATATTTTTTCCATGGGTGTATGATCCCTTATGAGGAGTATTTTAGGGTAGGATTTATTCCCTATATTTTATATGATAGATAAAATATATTGGGAACCATCCACCTTGACTATTTGTGATCGGATGACTTATAAGGAGGGGCGCTATCCCCCTTGGTGTTTCAGTTAAATGTTCATATACATCTAACACCAGAAGAAGTGTGCATGGTAGATTCTAGATGTCACCTTAGAACCCATAGATTAATAATGATTTATTTTTTCTGCATTTCAACTATTTATATATTATTCTGATCATACCACATTGTATTTACAATGGATATATCGGTTTTGGTAGAAACACCTTTTGAAGTGTCCATGTGAGAAATACTCACACCCTGATTGGGTAATCCACACACAATGGTATATGAGTAGTCCTCATTATCACCATCATTGTTTGGGAAAATGCTTATCATTGGATGGATGAGTAATATATCTTAGCTGAATTTATAATACAATATTCAGAATGAGACTCAGGACTATATAGTGATTATTTTTAGGTAGGTTTATTTGTTTCTTGGATATATATTATTTGTACACAGGGGATCAGGTTGATTTCTTCCCAAATCATGTAGAATAATTATAATAGTTTATGATGTTATAACATGTTTTATATTATTTATTTCTATTTGATTTTAATGTATAATTTATTTATTCTTTCATAATTTTTGATGATTTATTTTGTAGTATTTCCAGTATTTTATACTATAATGATATGAGTGTATAATGTTTTCTTGGTTACTGTCATTTCTAGTTCATAATAATTGGGGTACATGGAGAAAATTCTTGAGGTTATGTTGAACATTTATTCAGTTTCTATAGAATGAACTAGTATTGGAAATTACTCCCATATTGGGATCTCAATAAGTATCTTGAAATTATACAATTCTAGATTCTTCTAATGATGAAAAACTAATTAAGTGGTCTTGTATAATTTTCTATGTTAAGACTATATACCACCAACAGATGATTCAAATATAGCTTATTAAAAAGCACTTATCACACAATGACAACATATTAGTGATATGTCATTTTATTAGCATATGTGGAGAAACATCAACATGGGTGATTATAGTCTATCCATCATTTTATGGACTAACCACAAGGTTAGACTTGTATACTGCATAGTAAAGACCTTGTTTGACCAAGACAACACACATCCTAATTCTCAAAATAGTTCAATCATTATCTCCATTAAAAATATTGTTTTCATACACATAAGATTCTATTTAAATGTTTAGGAGGTTCTTATACTAAATGATGTGGAAAATACTTTTCATAGACCTTGATGTAATGAATAGAGGAAGGTTGAACTCGCATATAGTTTTTTACATAAATAATGAAAATGTGATAATAAAATTACAAATGAAAAGGCATGAATTTTCTGACTAAGGATGTGTTCCAAGAAAACAATGAATATAGAAAAGAGAACACCAATTTAATAAGTGGCAGACTATTTTGGTCCTATATCCATTGTATGAGTACCATAATATCCTGGATTTTAATAATTCTAAAAAAATATAAATGATATAAGGGAGATGCAGTGAAAAAATAGATAGGAAGAATGTGAAATAATCACAAATTAATTAAATAACTTAATGTAAGATAAAAATAGTTATGCGCCATTGGAATTTAAAAACATGATATCTCATTATTCCAATAATTTAATATGTAATTTACTATTATTTTTAGAAAATAAAAAAGTAATGAAAGAGAGATCATTCCATGTAGTAGAAAATGATCTCCACCAAACTCCAACTACATGATAATATATATACATGAATAGAAGTGAAAGAAATAGAAATACCTTAAATGGATAAGAATATCTATATGAAATTATTATATTATCTTCCTTGAGTGAAATGTTTTGATTTCTTTAATTGAATGGAGAGAATCACAGACAACACATCAGTATGAAACAATGTCAATGGTTAAAGATTGATATATTAGGATACAAGTTAATTACTGAATACAAGTGGACAATTTTTAGAAAACTAGACATAACAACCCATATCCAATGGTAGCAACGATCGAACACTTGGAATAAAAAATAAAAAAATAGATAGATTCCTTCTGAGATTAATTCACTTGAAAAAATACTCAAAAAATATTAAGCCACACAATATATAGGGAATTTAATAATAAATCCCCAGAAAAATGGATTATAAATAATATAACATCCATTAAATTAAAAATACACATTAAATATCCTTACAAGATTCAAATAAATAACATGGATGAATGAAAAATATAACCTTGTAAGATTAAAAATTTTAAAAAATTATTTTCAGAAAAAATTTAGTCAAAAAAGATTAAATAAACTGAAAATATTAAACTAAATAATAAACAATGTATCATATAGAATCATAAACATGATAGAGTATTCAAATACAAACATAAAAACTAATAAAATATTTATTTCATTTTGAAATAAATTAAATCATGAATGTTAAATATAATTTTAAATGTAACTACAAACATAATTTAAATTATATAGGTTAAAATTTTGTTATTGAATTTTACAAATTAATATATTATAACTAAATGCATGTTTTATACACAAATATAGTTACATAATTAGTAAAATTGTTTTAAAAAACTATTTTAATTATTAGTTTTTTTCTTTTCTTCATGAAAAATCGACCTCTTTAATTAGGATGTATGATATTTGAATGGGAAAATATTCAATATTGTGTGTTATTATTTTACATAAAAATAAAATATGGTACAGTTTTTTAATGAAAGGTACATATATAAGATACATATAAATTTAAAAATACATAACTATAAAAATTTATTATGCTCTAATAAATCTCTTCTATAAGAAAAAAAAAATTTCTGATGAGACATTACTATGGGACATAAAATATTTTGATGGGTCGAGTAAAAGAACCCAACATAGAGCTTCAAACCTAAGTTTAACATGGATGTAATCTCATTACATAATCATAAAATGTTTATAATTAATGTAAACTTATGTAACATTGGCATTAAACAATTTTTCTTCAAAAAATATGAGTAACTTAATAATGTTTAAAATGGACCCTTTTATTTTAAAACCTACGACCATAAATCTAAAGATTATTTAGAGGAAAAAATGTAAATATCGTAAAGTAAGACCAATCCATGACACATTATATTCAAAAGGAATAATGAACAAAATTATCTATTTTAAATATCCACGATTCCATAATAATATATAAGAAACCATCTATATATATATATATCCCTTTATATATAATATATGATTAATCACCAGTGAACAAGGTATTGTTTACCTTGCATGTATCATTGAAAGGATGTCTACACACACACATCAATATGTGTATGCATGGGTGAGTAATGTGATATTTAGTTGGATTTTTATAAATCATTCTCATTCATTGCCTTATATTATTTATTTTAATTTATAATGCCTCTTTTTTTAAATAATTACAAATCTCTATAGAAAAAAATTAATAAAAACAAACAATCATATGAAATAATAAAAAACCTCTCTAGTTCATCAATAATATTGAATAAACCTTCAAATAAATTAGTTTTAATAATTAAGAGAAATAATAATCAATATACTAAACAATAACATTATATTATAATGACATCAACGATCGGTGACTATTATCCTTTCAACTTTCAATACTTCTTGGCAATTTATCATATGTAAGATTTATTTACTTGTAATAAAACTTGTCTCTCCAAATATTTATTGAATATTTTACACTAATATATAATATTATCTATGAAAAATTTATACACTCAATGTTATGATTAATAATATAAGTGATGAAATGTAAACAAACACATACAATGCCCCACTCTGCCTCATCACTTTCACTCTCCCCACATAGGGATTACTACGTGTCCAGTTCATTCTTAATTCTTACATCTAATTATTACATTTAAATAATTAAATACACATTAATAATAACCATATTAAAATATCATTGGATAATTAATAGTAGAATGACCACCCTTGAATTAGAATGAGAGATGTATTTTAATTTTTGAAAAATAATATAACTAAGTCGGTAATTATGAATCCTTTAAATATATGAAAGATCACACAATTACCTATGAATTTTAAATTCCTATGTAAATCCACCGTGAAAATAGTACAAATACTAAGGAATCGATAGATTGTAAGGATTCAATGAAATTGGTTTTGGTCAATGATGGGGGAATAAATTGTTTATCTAAGATCCATGTATTAATACTAGTTAAAACCGATATTAAAATGATGTTATATGTTTAAAATCGATATAAAATATTAAATAAGTGTCTTTCAAGAATATATAGATTACGTATAAATATATGTTATTCTTATATTGTTTTATAAGGATAAAAGGATGAGGTTATTTTATAGGAATAATTCAAATTCATTAGTGTGTTTATATTAGGATCATAGTTTTAAATTAGGTTATACTTTCTTTTATAATTTTTTAAACATATTACATAGATATATTACAATTCTTTAATAAATATTTACAATTTAATAACATAAATCATGATATTATGGGGTAATTAATTTTCCAAAATAAAGATTTATGAAGACTATTGTCATTTTTTACACATTAATTACTATGATATGTTGAAATCATCAGAAGAATCATTACACCACTAATACATGGTTAATTGATTGTAAGTAGTTAAAAAATTAATTTCAATTAAATTATATTTTAGGATGTTCAATAGAAAATTCTAGAGAGAAATATTATTTTTAAAATAATTAATTTGAAAAAAACCATTCATTAATTTTTTTAAGAAACTAAAAACCTAGTTTATAATTTAAGTCCTATTTATAAAAGGATAAAACATGTCCAAATAATTTTATATAAGAATTTCATGTAATTTTCTCTCTAGTATAATATGTTTTAATACATGCATCAAATACAGTTATTCTAATATTAATCATATAGTAAATAAAATGAATAATATAAGTTAAAATTTATGAGTCGTGAATGGAATTTTTTTTAATTTTTTTCTTCCAGAATACTTTCTTTGCACTGTGAAACATAAAAGAGAATATACAACTCAAATTTTATAACTGATTATCGTATTTTATGTTTTCAATTCTAATATTTAATACTATTACTCGATGCATGAATTTACTTCTATGATTTAAGAACACCAAAAAATTTAAACCCCATACAACTGATGTAATTGTAAAAGATCTATAAGACATACCAAAATCCCTCGAAAAAGATGATAAAAAATTCATCCCTCTAAATCAATCATAACTGTCTTTCCCAAAATGAGGATCAATAACATCCTCTATGGATACATAAGATAAACAATATATGGTTTATATCCTTTGATTCTTTGATTTTACTCTATATATGAAATTAAACTAATTAATAATGTAATTTAATAAAATTAACTAGGAATTTAAAATGCTTACAATAATTTTGTCTGTATGTTCTTTCACATAACTACTATCCATTTTTTATGGAGATTAAAACAAATCTCTATCATCACAACATCATGATCTACGTCCTTTTCCAGTATCAAATATTAACATAATTAACACCTTTTGAGTCTAAATTACAATATGTTTTGTGGATATTTATTATTTGAAATTAAATTTCATGTACCATGCAACCGTATTTCATAGTGAAACACTTCAATCCAAAAGTACAGGAAATCACCTACATCCCTTAAATAATAGTATTTCTCTAAAAAATTTCCTAAATAAATTAAATTTCAACAAAACATGATATTTTATTAAAATGGGTGTATTAATCCACTAAAATGTAAAAAATATAGAATGTGATTCAGATTGATAATGATTGAATAATATCTTATACTAATCTCAAGGAATTACATCAATCATATTATCATAAATTTAGTGACACTTATAGAGATGTTTCATTAAATTCATTTCAAATCACCCACATGGAATTTCTTGATTTCTTTCTTATGTTATCTTTGTGGAATTTTATTATTCATTGTAAAATAAAGAAAATTAAAATTAAATACCTAAAATTTATAATATTATTAATATAATAAATAATACTTTTCAAATTAATCATGTATTAATACATTAATAGGATAATACCTTTACTTGGCTAAATAACTCCTTCTTTAATGATAATGGAATATGAATCAAATAAATTAATTTAATGGTTTTGGAATCCACATCACATGATAAATAAACCATTATATTTCTATTAAGGCCAGTAACATCCGCTATGATAATCCCAAATGTGTGAAATGATACAATTATCATTAATTCAATGAAATAAAAAGTATCTCGAGTTTTGATTTTTTACTTTTTTTTGTTAATATGTTTTTCTAGTTAACATATTGATTAAGATATTAGTATAAAATTTTGAAAAATTAAAGTTATATCATTAAAATAAATGTTGATAAATTTAAAATGCTAATAAGTACTTGAACGTAATGAATTCATGGTATGATTTCTAAAGGGTTACATTATAGTTAACCCATATGATACACCAACCACCGTAATAGAAGGAGTATTTCTAGATGAAACCACTTTAGAATAGCTAAAAACCGAATCAAAAGAAAAATGACTGGTATATGATAAATTATACCCGATATAATTGTGGCATAGTATTTATCTAGAAAATTTATTGCACTTTGTGTAACATGGGTAAAATAACCATCCTATAATGTAAATTTAATCTATGTATCATGGATAGAATAACTATTTTGTATCATTTGTATTCTATATCCACTAAGAGGATAATGAGTATAAAACTATGTGGAGTGGCTACCATATCTTAATCACCTTGAGCATGAAATTCTTATAAAAAATAACATGAAACGTATAAATTCAAATAAAAGAAGAGGAAACACAATCTATTATATGACAATCATATTATAGAATTCATTTTTTTATCACACTTGGTATCACCTACTATCAATAATCTACTTATATAATTTTCCAAATCCAAACAATATCAAATTTTTATAACACGATCCATTCTACAATAAAAATCAATGAAAATAACAGATAAAACAAGATTCTTTCTCACTTTTTATCTCTTTTAATACCACACACATATATATATATATATTAAATTTTAATATAGTAATTGGGTTAATTAATTCTGAATAAATAAATAATTTGGCCATGGAATCATTTAATGTTTTTAAGAAATACAACATTCAATCCATAATTGTTAACATCATCTTCTCAAGTGGATTAATTATTCTCGCCAAATTTTAATATATTGATGTACAAACACAATACTATATGTTTTTTCTTGAAAAATTAATTTTTTCATGAGGTAATTTTTTATGGTTCATTGATCACTTGAAAATAAATTACACGTTCTATGTGTGATTCAACTATTGATATGATTTTTGAATTTTTTATGAATTATACAATGTTGGGAAATAGTTTTTTCCTTGAGACACCAATTTATTCTATAGATATACAACTATTATTCTAATAAATGCATCTTATTCTTCTTTTGATAAGTCCATTTTAAGAAATTTTCATTTTGGAAACCTCAACAAAATTATTGATATTTGTTTGGTTTTTATAAAAATAAAAAATATAAGAACATGTAAACTGAAAAGTTTTTTTATAACTTAAATTATATAAAACATTACAATGAATAATTGTAAAAAATTAGTCACTAGAGAAAAATTTATTGAGTTTAAAAATTGAAGGCTTTCTATGTATCGAACAACACTTGTTCATAGTATCAACAAACATTATCGACCACATTCTTAAGATAGATGTACAATATTAAACTGAAGCCATATATATTGTAAATGAAACAAATGTAAATTGAAAAAATTATATCAAATTATGATATTATAAATCATAGTATTTTTATGAAGAATACAAAGTAACATCCAAGGGAATCTTACTCTGAGTTGTATCCATTGATCGACCAAATCAAGGACTAATTTTGTCGAATCCACCTTATGGCCATGGTTTAGAAGTATCTCATTGTGGATAAGGAAGGATAATAAAGATAGATTAAGATAATTCAAGGGATCATAGGTAATGATCAAATACCATTCAAATGGATACTACTATAATGAAATGTGTTAATATTCGTTGGTAACAATTTGGGTAAATTTGACTTTTTTGGTCACAAAGAAGGTGTTGTTTTCAGAATTGGTTTATGATTGGTATTCTAAGTGTCTCAAGATTTTATTGAGGTACATTGGGAATTTATGAATGGAATGGAATGTGTCAGAAGTTCTCATGTTATTGTTTAAGTAGGGTTGTGTTTTTAGTAATATAAATATTTAATTCAGTTGTTGAGTCACACTAAAACCAATGAGTATTGTGACGTGGTGTATTTTGGTGTGTGATATTTAAAGTGCTAGATTATATGGGTTATGATACATATAGTTTTTTATATTCCAAGAACATGATATTAATAAAATAGGAAATTTCTCATATGTAAGTGTTAAATTTTTTAAGGTTATAAGACTCAATATAAAAGGGATATATGTGGATAAGGGAGTACGTAAGGATTTACTATAGATATATAAATAGGTAAGGATTTTATAAGAAAAAGGAAACAAATAAGGGTTTTTTTATAACATTAAAATTGGAATATTTGAAAAATTATTGAGAAACCACGTGATTTTTAAGGTTTAACCTAAGATTCATAAGGATTAACCATGTGTCACTCTATGATACAAATGTGTTAGAGAATTGTTATAGTCATCAATATGTAAGGGTTGATATGGAAAATATAAATGGGTAAATCTAATATATTATGGTTATAAATTGTTAGAGTATAAATACAAATAGGTTACTCTAATATATTAGTATTAAAAATATATTAGAGTTTACCCTATGATAGATATGGGTTACTCAAATACATAATGGTTTAAATTTTTAATTAAATTCTTTTATTTATAAGTGTTACTTTTCTCCTTAAAAATGGTATTTAAAATTAAATTGATACATAAGGGTTACTTGATATGTAGGAGTTATATGTATTTTGAAATATCGTATAATGGATATAATTTTATGAGGATTATGCCCATAATTTGAGGGTTTCTCATAGGTAAAGATCACATTATTGTGGATATGTTGCATTATAGAGGGTCATATAAAGGTAGGGTCATTATGATACAACTGGTCCATGATTAAACTATAATAGTAAGGGTTTTATTTTGAAATGACATTGGGTATTGATGTTTGGTTTTTGGCATATTGTGTGCAACACCATAGATCCCAATTTTATCCAATGATCTAAAATTTCAAATTCTCCTTGAGGGTTATTACCCATTAAATGTGTATTGCTTGTTTAACTATTTTCACCATAGTTATAAGGGTGAAACAAGGGGTTGAGACTTAATGACCCATTAGATGAACTGTCATGCATCCCTATTCAATTTTTAAAGCCTTCTAAATACACCAAGGTTAACATCATCTATTCCAAGGACGGGCTCATTGAGCGTTATGTATTTTTACCTCCATACGAGGGACATCGGTTCCCTAGGGGAAACCTATTAGAAGGGATAGAAGGACCAATTATTTGTACCATGCCTCGAGAGAGAATCCAAACCCTATGAAAAATTATATGTATGAACATAGAGGCTATTACATGACAATTTTCCCATCATTCTTGGAGTGACATATGAGAATTCATCTTCGGGTTACCATGGACATACTTCTTGGTGTTGATTATAAACTTATCTGCTCTGATGATACTTGGAATGTCCCTTCATATTTTTCTTGGATGGGCTCCAACTGTCTTGATTTATTTTATTATGTTGTTTTATAATTGAATTAAAAAAAGGTAAATAGATTATTTCAAAATGAGAAATGATCCATAGGTTTTGAAAACCTAGGGACATGTCCTCTAAGCCTAATAAAAATCATGGGGATATTCCGTTAATAGTAACCTTGTACCTCTCACTTTACCATTATACGATCCTAGGGTTCAGACTCACCTGCTTAGGTTGAAGCAGGTAATTTAATAGAGTGTCAATGTGGAACCCAATCAAGTTTATTTATTTATTTATTATTTCTTCCTTTTAAATTATAAATCTACATCAATCATTTTATAATTTACATTATGGATTGACCTAGACACTGTGGGTGTTCGACTAATGAGATTGTATTTCATAGTATTCATGGGAATTCCTTAGCACCAAATCAAAATTTATGGTTGTATATATAAATAATGGGAAGCATATAACTTCTGGTGTTTGATTTTGTGCTTTAGGATGGAGTTTGGGGTAGAGGATTGTGCCTATGCTCAAGATGCCAGATGTATAAATTTTTTGCATTTTATTGGTTTTTTATATTTTATATGCATGTGTCCAATTCCTCCTACATAGTCATTATTTATAGCTACATGAAATAGTATCATTATACTGTATAAGGTTATTACTTATCTTTTTCTTATTACTTTCATAGCATATAGGTTTCTTTATAGATATTTTTGTTTCTATCTTTTGATAATGAATACTTTTGATATTTCATATTATATTATATTAAAAATATATTAATATACTCTACTATGATAAATAATGTAATAGTATCCCCAAAGTAAAAACCTAGACTTTCCCTCTTAGTTTCCGTCCAATGGAATTTGGGGTTGTATGGTTTAGGTATTGTAGCCACCGTCTCATTCCTTGTAATCATAAGACTCACCTCTGAGAGGCGGCGTCGCTCCCTTCTCCTATGACTAGGGTTTCCCCATGTTTTTACCTCCTTCCCTCTTTCAGCTGGGTTCGTTCACCCGCATTTCTCCCATATCGGTCACGACGGCCTCGTCTTCAACTCGATGACTCCTAGCTCGGTTTTTCAGCATCAGGTGTCTCGATCTCGTATTGTCGCCAGATATGGCGTGTATATAGTCTGTTGGGTTCCTCTGTTCTCAGCTTGACATCAGATTCAGCATGAACCAGTTTCTAGGCAGCGACTCTGGATGTTGCGATAGATTGGTTCAGTTCCATCAGATTGCTCAACATTGACTTCTTTGGGTCGGTGTTGGGGGGGGGGGGGGGGTTCGACTGGTTCGTTTCCTTCAAGGTGCATGGATTTAGCTTCTTTGGACCAGTTTTGGTGTGGACCAATGTTGTTTTTGGTGTGGCCTATCCTCTATGGGGGGCGGGACGTTGTCTTTAGAGCGGTTGATGGGGGGAGTCTCTGGTTTTATCTATTGGTATATTTTCTGGTGTTAAGATTGATGTATGAGTGGTTTTCATGGATGTGTGATAAAGTTCTTGTGGCCTCCTTTTCACCGGAGCTTTCCTCCTCATTGGACCTTCGCTTCCTGTGGTATTTTGTTTGGGAAACCCGGGGAGGGTTCTTATACAGCCTTGATACGACTAACTTCATTTCTAGGGTGGCGCTATTAGTTCACATTGACTCAGATCCCCTCAATGACAATTATCCATTGATATGTTTTTTGGTCTTCTAGTACTAGGTGATGAAGAACTGGCTTCACGCTCTTTGGCTCATCATTATCTTCGGTGATCTGTGGTGGTGGTGGAGGAGGTTCGCTATGAAGCGGCGAGGCTTCTCTGATTTTGATTCCATCATTGGTTTCTCATTTTTCTGGATGAATATGTTTGGTTGTGTGGAATGATTTCGGGACTCAGGATCAGAGACACACTCAGATGTAACCACAATGTTCAGGCCCTATGAGGTTTCAGAGTAGACGTTTCACCTATGGAGGCTTTATAGATTTGAATGTTTGAGAGGATATGGAGACAACCATTGGATCAGGCCCGTGCTTCTTCATAGGACACCTGTTTTCTGTACAGTGCAGCATTGGGTGAGATCTTTATCATGTCCCAATTGCTAAGGAGGGGTAGTTATAAGTTTTCAATCTGGCTTTTATTTTCTATGATCATTGGGTCAGTTAATGTTTTATGGCATGAAGTCTGTTTGGTTTTCCACTTCTTCCAGTAAAAGGGTATTCCTTTCAAATAATAATAATAATAATAAAAATCTAAGTCCATCGGTCCATTGGATGGATTGTAGCCACTGTCCCGGCGCACCATGAAGTGGCATCATAGGAGGGAAGATA
Organism: Viscum album; assembly: GCA_963277665.1. Lineage (NCBI taxonomy): Eukaryota > Viridiplantae > Streptophyta > Magnoliopsida > Santalales > Viscaceae > Viscum > Viscum album. The sequence continues at coordinate 389,411,161 of OY728146.1, forward strand.
CATCCTAACTTCTACCCTTTCCCCTCTCTCATGTTTTCTTACTCCTACAAATGCCTTCCAATGTTTAGGTTTATATTATGCTTTTAGAATGTTCTAATGATGTTGATATTGGTTGTCTAGTTAGAGGAGGTTTTTTTATTGGATTGGTTGATCAGTCATCATCCAAGGTGAAAGGTTTCAAAGTGTTCCTGTTGAAATAAAGTAGTAATTTATCTATAATTCCATTATATTGTATGATTCATATTTCTTTGATGATTTTAATTATTTCTTATGGTTTTATAAGAATTTTACAAGATGTTTTTTTGATATAATTTCTTTAAAAATTTATTTTGTGCTTGGAATGGATGTTCCACATCCCAAGAGTTTACTTTAGGTCACTAAAATAATATTATAAATCTATCTACAATATAAAAATATTGAAACATATTAATAATATCATATGTAAATTAATTTCTTTGCATGAGATATTTAATTTTTACAAAGTAAATTTTATACATGTTTGTATGGTGATTCATTCATTGTTATATCCATGTATATTTATTTTTAAAGCACTGTAAATATTTTATCATTCCTAAAATTATTTTCCTTTATGAATTTTTCAACATTTATGTTCTAAAGTTATTTTTTATTTCCTTAAATGACATAAATTCCAATTAAGAAATGTTTTACAGATCCCAATTGTCCCCCAGACAGCGTTCTCTTATCCAAAGAGACACTTAATGATCTATCACGGTCCATCCATATAACATCTGGGATACCCCACATATTCCCCGATCATCATTTTGCACAATTCCCCCAAATTTATAACACTCTCTCCTTCTCTTTCCCATAATCATATGGCACATTTCATATATATTCAGCTAGTTCATCATGCATCGACTCCAAATTAAGAAAATATGGGGTTAGTCCAGTTTCATCTTGATGATATTGGTGGTTGTTGGTTATATTTACAAATTATAATGTGAATAATGTTATTGTACATTTTTTATACTGAAAAACAATTTATTTAAAAAATATAGAAATATTTTTACTATAAAGATAAATAAAAATAGTTTATATGTCTGGAATCTAAATGGATTGAATGTACTCTTCCTATTGGATTGTTATTTGGTCCTCATAGACCATGTAGTAGGATTATTTGGTCATATTATAGGTTATTTGATGGCTGAGAAGTTTACCCTTTTTATTACATTTTCTCATTGAATGTATATGCCTCAATATTGGATCAATTATGTATTCCATTCCCAGATTGAAGTTATTTTAAAACTTTATGAATTAATTGAATGCTATTATGTAATAAAATTAAAATATTTTAAAAATTTATCCCTTTATATATATTTTATTCCAGTTTATCATTGTTGATCTTATCTCATGAAAGTGGACATTGATAAATTTGGTCAAAAAATAGAAATATTTTAAATATTTATTATTTTATAAATTCTATGATACATTATTGGACACTTAATAGAAGTATTATAAGGTAACATAATGGGTACCTAGATAATTGAAGAATATCTTTGTTGATAGAAATTTACAAGGTAAATACATGTTATTGAAAACATATTATCAGATCAATATCATTTGATATAAAAGGATATGAAATTGCATACATTACTATTAAATTACAAGTTCTTTATTTTGAGATGTTTTAGGAAAATATAACGAGAACATATCTCATTACCATAGATGGTCATCGAGAAACCATGTAAACGAGAAAATATTTAAATTGAAAATATAACACAATGACATGGTCATTGAGAAAATAAGCAACCATAGTCATCAAGAAACCATGTGTAGTCATATATTCTATTGATAACGAGAACATATCTCATTACCATACCAAACTATTATGTTCATAGAAATAAAATTAATCAGATATTCCTTTCATAATGAGGATCTATAGTATTACGAAGTGCATGAAACCATTTATGACTCAGGATGGTCATCCTAGATACTCAAAATTATTCTTCAGTATTATCAAGAAATCTATCATCCTTATTGTGTATAACTAATTACTCATCCATACAAAGATCTACTGATCTAGTGTATGCCTCATCATTTCATCCATCAATTTACATCACCCATTCAATAATTCATCCTTCCCTCCAGCTAGTTACCAAAAAATTATTGAAAAATAAAAATGGGTCTCTAAACTATATGGGGAACAAACCAGAAAGGGACACTCTTTCATAAGTCTCACACTACAACAACACTAAAAACAAATTCATAAATTTCTTAGTCATAAGACATTAATGTATATAGAAAATAATATATTAATCTATAATACATTAAAATTATCATAATAGGTCCTACAAAAATGACCTTAAAATGAAAATCATTCATTATAACTAAACTAACATAAAAGGTGCCACAATTGTCTTTATTAAATGACCTTGAAAAGAATGGTGTAGCTATTTAAATATAAATTTAGTATATTTTTTATTTTTTGATTATAGTATTATGAAGGGGTCTAATTTTATCAGATGAATTGAAACTCCACAGAATATTTCTTGTCCATTATTGATAATAAATTTTAGAGTGTCTAGTTTTCCTAATTTAAACCATAGAATAATCATAAATTCATAAGCGTATTTGGGACTATAAAAGAATATCCCTTGTGAGATGAAAAAAATTCATTACTTTTATCCAAAAAATATTCCATATTCACCTCCTAAGGTGATTGATAGGAAATAACCCTTTAGAATGAGGAAGAATCACAAGATATGTGTATAACCAAAATACTCCTTTGAAAAAAATAAAGCATGAGAAACTATTTCCTTATTAAATGGTCATAAAAATGGATATACATAAATTTTATCACAATAAGTCCTCATATAAGTCTATTTTAGTATTAAATAGTTCTTATAGAATGGGGTAACCCACACCAATTGATGACCACTATGATCAAGTTCTACAAAAAATTAATATGTCGTATAAAAAACAAACAATGTTTTTAATACTACACAGGGAAACATGTAATTATATAAGAAATTTATAAAAGAATATTAAGTGGCCTGTAAAATTTATTACATATCTTAATGTTGAATAAATATAATAAAATAATGTTAAAATAAAATTTACAATATAAAACTATTAATCCCATGAAACTATTAAATTTGTTATCAATGGGTCAATATGTGTTTGGTTGGTTTAGATGAGGTAATAATACATTGAGTATTCTTAGGTATTCTTAAAAGGGAATCATATATTATTATTGATAAATATTCCATGTAAGCCTGTAGGTCTTTTTATTTGTCTACTATATTATATGAAAATATATATATAATTATTGATGTGATCATCGAAAAAATAAATTAATGAAAAATGATGGTGGATGAAGGAACAATGTATACTTCTAATGATTAAATTTGGATGACCACATGATTGATCCAGAGTTGTTTAGAAGTGTTTGAGAAGACCCTCAATTTTATTAGATAACGATGAAGGCAGATACATGGATAATAGGACTTATAGTGAGTGGGACCACATAAAGTGTCAATCGATCATACTGTGGAACATTGTGATTTCATGAAGAGGTTGAGTTAACATATGGAATAAAAGAGTGAATACATGTTCAGATGATGTGAATACAACACAATAAAGAGACTAAAAACAATTAGGTACTTCACCAGTATGTATTATGAAACATGCAAATGAGTATGTAAAGTATTTTATCACTATAACCTACAGTATTTCCCATGAAATTCAAAATATGACATGTCTTCAATATTTTTGAGTGTTGATTACGTATTTTATTACTTTATTTCTATTTTTATATTACTTTCCCTAGATTTTAATTATATTGAATATACTATCTGATTATTTTCATTCCTTTATAAATGATATTTCATCATCATAATATGATATTAATTTTGTTGCTTGTGTATTTTAACATTATTTATTTACTTATTTCATGTTTTTTTGGTTTAAGAATTAGTTTAATTTTGGGGTTTTTTATGCTTTAGTTTTCTTCTCATATTGTTTTCAAATGGATTTTCATTTAAATTTAAGATTAATATTTCAACTAAATTTATCCCTTTCTTCGGATTCTCTTATTTATCTACCCTTTTTGAATGTCTCTGGATATTTTTTTTTCATGTTATATATGTAAATATTATATTATGCGAGGTTTCATTTATGCTTATATAAGAACTTCTATATTTTTATATAGACGGAACTCTAATTTGTGGTTATAGCAGTTATTAATTTTATCATTTTTAATCATTATAATTTGATATTGGTATTGTATTTTTTGTTTTTGGGATACAGATTTTATAGTTTCAATTTTTTATCATAACTATATAGAAGTGGTTTAAACAACCACTATATTTTTGATTTTTTAACATTGGTTTAAAATGACTCTAGATTTGGTAAAATTTGTTTTATTGGTGTTTTAAATAGTTTATATATATTATTAAATATTGTGGTATTTTTTACCACCACTAAGTCTTTGATATTTTTTAGATGAAAACCCGTTAATAAAAGTGAAATAATAAATGTTAAAAAATGTTTCATGAGGCTTCCCTTAAACCATATCTAAATTGGGGAAACCTATGCAATATGGATATTGACTAAAATTTTATTAGAGGTTTTAGAAAGTCATTATGGAAATAAGTGGATGAAGGCTAATTCCCCACCAAATGAAAAAATAACTTCCATTAGATGCCTATTCTATTTAGGTTCATTTAAGAGAATTACTGGTTGGAAAACATGAAATTGTATATTGTGTCCAGGGGTTAAAGTAGAAAATCAATTACCAAATTTGTTTCCTCATACTATTCTAGTTCTAGGGTAATAATTGGAAAATATATACATGGATTTCATGGTTAGACTGTGAAATAATTCTTGAGGTAATGATGAATTTTTAGTTATTTTTGGTCGACTGAATAAATAAAAAAATTTACTACCCATTCAAGAGGCCATGTATTTAGATCAACATTACCAGCTATATATTAAGGAAATAGTCAGTTTACATGTATTTCTTCTATCTATTATATATGGTTGTGAACCCATGTTCACTTATATTTTTTTAAGTCCCTTCGAAAGACGTTGGTAAGTGAATTAAATTTCAACACAAACTTTTATTCTCAATCTCTTGGATAGTCAAAACGACAAATTTAGACCCCAGAAGAAATGCTTAATTTTTTTTCAATGGATTAATATGTAATTTAGGTTCAATAAATTGTTTAAATTTAGTTTTATTATAATTACAATTTTCATTCTACTCTATATATGGAACCATTTGAAGCATCATATAGAAAGTAGTGTAGAATTGAAGCATTTTGGTTTGAAGTAGGTGAAAGTAAGTTGAAGAGACTATATTTGATTGAGTAAGTGGACTTGAAGGTGAAAATGATTCAACAACATATAAGGATATCATATAACAGGTAGAAAAGTTAGGCTGGTGATATGGGGAATGACATTAGATTCTATATAGGTGATCATGTATATTTAAAAATATCACAATGGAAATGTATAATGCATTTTGGTATGAAATGGAATTTACGTCCATGAATCATTGGAAAAATGAATTTCTAAATAATGTGGGAGATGTTTCCCATCGAGTGGCCTTTCCATCCAGTTTATCCAAATTTTAATTTTCTTAATGTTTTTATTTTATGAACGTCAGTTCTGGATTCATATCATGTTTTGGGCCTTGAGGTAGTTTAGTTAGAAGAAAATAAATCTTATAAGGATAATCATGTACAAATTATTTAATGAGGAGTGCGTGTATTATAAAATAAATTAATTCACAAGGTTATGGTTTTTGGGGGAAAACATTTGGTTTTATAAGAAACATTGGAATCTAGAAATGCTATGATTTAAGGATGTCCCCAATTGATTGATAAGTGTATTAAAATTGTGAGGTTGAAATTTCCAAAATGTGGGAGATTGATACAACCCAATAAATGATAGAATAAATTATTTTAATATTTATTTATGAATTCATTTTAATTATAAATATGTTATGTAATTTTTGAAATATAATGAATAGTTTTATTGACTCACATCCCATAATATTTTATTTAAAATTTTAATTTTTTAAATTATAGAATTTTACTTTGAAAAAATTAACATCATTTTTGAATTCATCAAGTAAAAATTATAATAGAATAATTTTCAGATTTTATTTAAAATATTTATATTCCAAGGAATAGAGAAAAATAATGATTTTGTTGAAAACAGTATTTAATTTGAAAGTAATTACAAAAAAATTATGTTTTTGATTCGTTTTAAATTTTAATTTATAATTATCCAATTTTGGATTGTGAAATTTATTTTTTATGTTAATTTAGTATAAAATACTTTTATATTTTATAAAGCATTTCTTTTTAGAAAATTGTTTTTCGTTGCGTTTTACATGTTTAAATTTAAATATAATTTTTTCAATGCTATATTTTATGTTTTAAAATACTTATTCTAAATTTAGAATCCAGAGGTATAAATTTTCTATATATGTCCCACTTATTTTTTGACAATATGAATAATAAACATAATAATTTTTATTACCACAATAATGAGTAGATTGACTAATTTAGGCTACAATTAAAACATTTAAACCATTAAATAACCTAAAAACATAACTAAATCTTATTAAATGAGTATATATAAACCATAACCACGCCATGGTATAATTTGTGACTTTTTTTAGACACTCGGATGAGATTATGGCATTTTTAGTATTTTATATAATTAAATGTCAAACATGTCACACTCTTGTTTTCAATAAGTGTAATATCATTAATACAGTTTTATCAGGATGATATGTTTGACTAGAATTAGAATTTTGGAAAATAAATTATTTATATTGACAAAGTTAATTTATTTTTCAATTTTGGTGCATAAAAAATTTCCTCCAATTCTTACACAATGCTGACACAATAATTCATCAATGAAAGGAAATAATAATTATAAAATAATGAAAATAAATATATTTTTAGATAAATAATGCTATTAATTTCATTATTGAATACCATTACATGTTATGTATTTATTAATTTTTTTTTATAAATATATGGGATATATTTATTTTATTAAATCAAAAGTGATGAATAGTTCTAAAAATTAAGATAGTGGATATTTTATAGTAAATAATATTTTATTAAATGATATAAAATTAGAAAAAACTATTACATCTAGCCACATGATTATTATAAGGTTTAAAATATGAACAACGATATAGTTATGATTCTTTTCCCATTTTATAGTAATTATATTTACCCTCAATGTGTAAAAATATATTAGTCACAGTTAGAGTTAAATGGGGTTAAATAGAGGTTAACACCAAAAGACCCATCATAATGCATATGATGGATTTATATATGCATTATGATGGATTTAATATAAATAATAACATTAGCAGGAAACTTAATCATGGAAATTGTATCTAATCGAATAATCACATGAAACATCAATAATTGATCTCCTAAAGATGGAATGCATAATGATAGACATCTAAAGCATACCATCGAGGCCTTATTCTAAAAAAATCTAATACCATAGAGGCATTGTTCCAAGAAATATATATAAATGGGTAATGCATAGACCCAAAACAATTCATGTTTATCTAATGAGAACTAAAAATGAATCAAGGGATTATAAAGGGGCCCACCCATGACATATAAATTATAATTCATTCTTCATATTAAAGGGATGAAACACAGTGAACATAAAAATTCATATTGAGAAAATAGCATATGAAATGCTAATACTATCGCCAATCAATTGACATCATCATAAACCATCCAGAGTAATATGGTGAATTGTAATAAAATTTTATATATTTTGTCAAAATGTTCCTAAACCATCCAAAAAAGAATAGGGATGATTTCAATACAACAATTCCATATTATATCATCATTTAAATAAAGGGTCGATGTTAATGATGAATAGAAATTTCATTAGTTTTTTTGGGAGAATTACATTTTCACCTTGAAAATAAACCATTTAAACAGAAAGTTAATTTTTCTTCAAAAAAATTACCTTTGAAATTAACATATGAATACATGAAAAATATGATTTAAAATATTGATTGCTCAAAAAGGTTGAAAATTCTGTTCATACTGTACTATTAAAAACAATGATTAATTTTAGATTTTTGGTAAAATACTAAAATCCATTATTTTAAAAATGACATAAAATTTCAATTCAAAAAATGTTTTAAAATGTAAAAATGGGGAAAGAATTTAAATATAAATGACTTTGATAATGATAAAACATTTTTAGAAAAACAAATTGGAGGAAGAATGATTTTTGACTAAAGAGAGAAATAAATTTTGATTTTATTAAAAGAATTTTATTAATCATTTTAATTACCAAATATATAGTAAAATGGAACTATTACATCAAATATTTCATGAATAATAATTGGATAATAACATTTATTTATTTTAAGATATAAATAAAAAATAATTCCCCCAAGATAGATTTAATCACAAATAATTCAGAATAATGATGAGATTATAAAATAAACCCGTACCACTTTGTTAATTTTTTATCACAATCCTCATGAAATAGATAACAATAAATGAAAAATTAAATACCTTGAAGAAAAATTAATTCATGATATTACATAAAAAATGAATAATATAAACAACATGAATTAAATAAGTGGTGAATATTGTGTCTATCTCATTAAAGTAAAATAGAGATGATAAACTCTCACCTTGAGTATGAATCGTCACACACATTATTTATGTTCACAAAAAATTAAATTATTATAATTATTTACCATCTTATGATAATTAAAAATTTTATTATTACATTTATTTCACTTATTACCATGTTTTATATAAATAATTAATTATTTAATTTTATTTCTGATGTTTCAATGATATTTGGATAATTTATCTACAATGACTTTGGCAGGTTTACTATGATGAAAGATTTATTATTTAAACATAAAAATAATTATTATCATGAAACAATTATCATATTTTAAAATCATTTATTCTTATAAAAACAATGATGAATTATGGTTATGAAAACTAATCTACATGATAAACATGGAGACAGTAGGCCATATATATGTGTGAGTAACATTTCTATTTTTCAATGATCATTATGGAAAGAAGTTAGCCAATGTTATATATTTAAAATGATCATAATATAATATATAAAAATTATTTAATTTAAATATAAATTTATATATAATTTAAATGGAGTGGTGATGAAAATAAAGTCAAATAATTTCATGAAGGCGGTAGTCCATACGTACAAGAACAACATTATCATCTTATAGTTAATGAAAAGGTGGGAAACAAAATGATATATTATATTTTCAGAGTGTTAAATATTTCATTAATATCCAAACTATTTTAATTATATGACATATTTAAATTAACATTATCTCTATTACCTTCCATGTAATGCATTAGTGAAATACAGATCAAATCGATTCACGAGACTATAGTCCGATATACACATGAGTGACGTTATCGTATCCCCTATGGAGAGGAATGTAAAAAATGTATCTATGATATAGTTACTAATGAAGTATAATTATATTATATATATCATATATATACATTATATAAAACATGTTACCCAACCATGAGAGGAGATAATGGAAAAACTAATGACATATTTTTGTGATGTGGTAGTCTGTTTTACACACAAATTATAATTTCGTAATACATATGATTCATGTGGGGATGGATATATATAATTGACTTAACAAAAAAAATTAAGTACATATATGATAATATGTTTTTTATATCAGTAGGGCTTAAAATTAATTTATGAAGTGTGAGGAGGAAATAAAAAATATTCTCGGTGAAAACGTTACCTCTTGTTCGGGAATCCTCCATAGCTTTTCACAAAAAAAATCCTAGGTAGGATTTAACCAAATAATAAGGGTTTTAGTATGATTGGTGTGAAGTTTTTAATTTATTATGAAAGATATTGGAAAATGTAAATGTTTTCTAATTTGTGAAGACGAGAGGAGATGGTGTGGTCTCTTATAAGTGAGGAGAGGGCCACATTTGTAGATTTTGAAAACAAAAATGTGTTGATTCGATTCTCAAATAATGAAATGTTAAAAAATTTATTATTATAGATAATTATGAATTTTAATTTCTAAATATTTACATTTTAAAGGTTGTAGACAATAATTTACGTCATTTTAACCATTATCTTTTTAGCTTAATCCCCCAAGTATATCATTTCTTTCCTTTAACCACAGCAATTAATTTTTTTTATTCTCACTATTTATTTTAATAAAAAATTAAGTTGAAATTTTTAGGTAATATAAATTATGATTATTTAAAATATGAAATCCAATTTTTAAAATTTAATTTACAGAAGACAAAAAATATATTTTAAAATTATACTCATAGAAGCGATGGAAAAGCGAGTATTCAAAGAGAAAATGTTCTATTGCTTAAAAAGTTTTTATATTAATGTTTAAGATTAAAATTATTAAAATGTACTAAATTAGATTAATAAATATGAAATTTAAATAATTATACTTGAAAACAAATTAAAAATATAATTTATCTTTATAAATAATTTAAACAAAATGATATTTTTCAATTAAAATTTAGTATATTTCACTATTCATAAAACAATTTAATTTTTTATAAAAAACCCAAAAATTAATCTTATGATAATTATTAATTATTGATTTATAAAATTATTTGTATTTTATTTTTAGATTTTTTAATGTGGTAAAAAATAATTGAAACATATTTTCACAAAGTGCGACTGAACAACCTTCTAGAAAAATGTTATTTTTCAAAGGACATTTATTTTTCTCTCAAATGGTTCTAATTATGTCTATTATAAATAGATAGAAATATGATTAATTTAATAAATTTTCAAACCACATAATTCCATTAATTTATTTATTAATATTCACAACCCTATATAGTTTTCCAGTCTATTATGGTCGTGTTTAAAAAATAATATTTTAATAGAGTAGCTCATTTGGAAACTATAAAAGATATTGAATTTAATTAATAATAAAATATCATAATGTCTTATGTTGTTATGTTACATTATATTATTGGTCTTGGGTATAAAACTTGCTATCAAACATGGTGTTAATATTTCTAAATCTCATGGTGTTATAGTCTCAACCATAATTCTTATACATGGTGAATGTGCTCTTACTACATACCTATTTTGAATCTTATAGGGTACATTAATAGGCTATTTAAAATTTTATTGATGATCCATTATGAAGGATTTTAATATATACTGATGAAATGTGATGTTTTTAATCCTTAGGTATCATATATTTTAAAAAATGTGGAATGTTTTAATATTATTTTAAATTAATTTCATTATTATATTGTTTATGTATATGATTATTTTTTCTGATACCTTGTTTTGTGGTTTTAATCACTATATTGAACTAGAAGGAACTATTTTTACACATAATTTGATGGGAAATGTATTCATTACCCCCTGAGAAAACAAATTTTATGGAAGTTTTAATGAAAAATCATGTTTCTATTCATAAAAAACCATATGAAGGAAAAATTATAATGAGCATCCAAATGAGAAAAAGAAGGAACAATGTATTACTAAGTCCTTTATAAGGCAACAACCATCTTCTTTAATGGTTCCAATGACCAAAAAATTTATGATAAATAGAATAGTATATAAAAACTATATTTTCTAATATGTATTTCATAAAACATGGAAAGGTTATCAATATTGTATGTGGTTTGGATGGTAAAGGATAATATAACCAATAATATGAGACAATGGGAGGAAATTGAATCAATGGAGTTATCTACGATTATTAGCTTATTTTTTATAAGTATTTTTCCTGTAATCTTCAAACGAATATGGAGGAAGAATTCCATGAGCTTAAACAGATGGAAGATAATAGTTTGGTACTTATGAAGAAAATTTTAGAAGACTTATGGGTTATGATTTTGGTAATATTATTGAACCATAATGTTAAATTTATCGACTCATTAGTGGATTAAAACTATATATCTAATGGGAGTTAACCATGAGATACTTCTATAGATGCGAATAAATCATATGAAATAGTATCACTATAGAAATGGATATTATAATGGCCCTTAAATCTCGTTATTTCAATAAGAATAGAAATAGGGAATTAAATTAAAATTTATATAAAAGAAACCATGGTGGGAAGAATTATAGTTTTCTTTTATTCCAAAAGTCTCAAAATAATCATGATAGGATTTTTTTAAAGAACATAGAAAATGTTGTGTTGAATGAAGACCATCAAGAAATAAAATATCGATGTAATGAGACAAAGATAAATAATTACCAAAATAGAGAGGAATATCCATATCATGGACCACCGACACTCTAATTCCATAATTATAATTATTACAATAATTGTGATGACCAATTCTTGAAATCGAGTGTTAGTTAAGACGATCAAATTTAGTAACCTCTTAAGACTAGTGATAAAATAAAATATCATTCCATCACTGTTTCTAATGTGGGGTGGTATAAAAATTTGGTCAAATATATACTTGAGTTAAAATCAAGAAATTATAATGAATTATTTTATTTTGGTTCTACCCACTCTTTTCTTTTTGACAAATTTAGAAGGGGTATTACATAGCCACAATAAAAATCAGATGTCCAAACAGTAGTAAAAATTCATATAGGTGTGATTATCATTTTGGAATTATATGAATCTTCCATAATTGAAATTTATTGGAATGTGAACCATGAAAATCTGGTTATTATAACTTTATTTGAATTTGATGTAATTTTGGGTATGGTTAGGATTTATTTGGACAAAGTCCATATCATTTTCCAAAGAAGAGAAGTAACATTTTATATTATAAACAAACCTATGATTTTCTATCAGTGTGATTATTAAAATAAATTTATAATGGAATTTAAACATGTTTCCTTTGTGAGGAAATCAATTCAAAGGGGGTACTCATATTTGATGGTCATTGAAAAACTCAATATCAAAGATATTCCTATTATGTGGGACTGTTTTGATGTATGATTGAAATAGTTACATAGTATTCCTTTGAATAATGATGTTGGGCTTTCAATATAACTCATAAAAAGTAATACACTTTTTTTAGAGACTCTGTATAGAATTTTCCCAATTGATTTGTATGAGATGAACAAGTAACTATAGGAGTGTCTTGATGTTGGATTCATTCAACCATGTGTGTCACCAAGGTTTCACCTATTCATTTTATTATGAATAATATGTTCTAATGCGACTCTTCATTTATTATTCTAAACCTACCAAGATCACATAAAATAATAAGTATCATATATGATTTATTTTTGAATTGTTTGATCAAGAAAAATTAGCATTAATTTTTTCCTAGATCAATTTTGGACCTGGATACTATCAATTTATCAATAAAAGTGAATACATACTCAAGTATGCATGTCGGTCGAGGTATAGATAGTATGAATTTATCGGCATGAAACATGGTCTTAATAATTACACCAATATCTTGATGAAATGAATAAATAGTTTATTTATAAATTAACTTGTTCAGTTTTGGTATTACTTTAAGATAATATATTTATATAAAATAAAAGTAAAGAATAACATGAATATCACTTAAGGATAGTACTGAAGACCCTAAGGAGATGTTTTAGAAAGATTTATCAAGTGTAAAGGTTTCTATAGAAATATTAATTTTTTGGTCATATAATTTCATGAGAGGGTATTTCGGTGGTTCCATCAAAGGCAGATGTTATTGAACAATGGGATGGAGAATCCATTGTGACTAAAATCTATAGGTTTCTTTGATTTAGTGGATATTATCAATGTATAGTGAATGATTACTCATAGTTGACTAATATACTGACCAATTTAACTATGAAGGGAGTATAGTTCATTTTTAATGATGAATATGAAGAAAATTTAAAGGAATCGATGATAACGATGGTTACTGAAACTATTCTCACACTTCCCTATAGTGGATAAGTGTTTTTGATTTATAATGGTGAATGAAAAAAGGGAATGATGTGTGTTATTTTTCAGAATGATATGGTTTTAGCTTATTCCTCATTAAATTTGATGGTTCATGAGAAATATTACCCAAATCAGGAGTTGAGTTAGCGAAAACAATATTTATATTAATGATATGGAGGAATTATCACTATTGAGAAAGTTTTTCTATATATACTAATAATTTTTTTGATTTTCTATTCACCAAGAATGAGTTGAATATAGGTCATTAAAGGTGGATATAGTTGATTAAACATCATACATACTCAACATATTACCACCTCAGGAAATAAAATATGGTGGATGATGATTTTAGTCGGAAGGATCTTGCTAGCTTATCTATGAAGACGATTAAAATAATCCAATATTTATGGATTTTAAAATTATGAAACTAGAAATATTGATGGAATGGTAGATATCCAATATTTCTTAAATGATTTCACAACTGTCCATCCATTTAAACACTAATGTATTGTAGATTTATGATACAGAGCTAGAAAATATGTGAGAAATGTTCCAGGAAATTACCTTCTTTTTTATGGACTGATTAGGATCAAAAATAAAGTATCTTCCTCATAAACATGGGACTTGAAGTGGGACATATTTGAAGAGGATCATTTATATTAGTTTTCTATTCATCATAGTGGTACAATTGTGTATAAAGATATGACAGAGTATTGTTGATTGGTCAACCTAAAAAGTGATATCGAAGAGTATGTATCTTGTGGATTGGTTTGTCGGAAAGATAAATTTGAGATACGTAAGTCTAATAGGTTATTAAAACTACTACCAAAACCAGATTTTAAAAAAGAAAACAACACCATTAATTTCTTAATTGGGCTACCCAAGAATCTAAAGGACATATTTATATTTGGGTTTAAGTTGATCTTTTAACGAAGTTTATGTGCTACATTAATTCATAGAATAGTTCTATATTTACCATCTTTATAAGGTATACATTAAGGTAGTGGAAAGTTAGCATGGGGTACCACATTAGTAAGATCCTGTTACCCTCTTTCAAAAAATTCCCTTTTATTTTCTTTCTTACCTTTTTAATTAGCTGTGTATTGGGACTACTGGGGATATAGATCATTTTATAAAAAAACTAATTAACATTTAGTGATGAATTTTTGTTATAATTAAATCATTTTTGGTAGATGTTCTATTGGATTTGTTTGGTTCTCCCCACGTTCAGAGGACACCTGAGTTGGTTTGGAGTTTCTTTCTATACACTGAGTGATTACATAACATGTAAAGGGGTTCAACAAAAAAATAATTTTACAACAAACCTAGGTCATGGAATGAGTACACAACCTATCTTGATTACACAATATATAATGTATACCCAATGTGCAATGATAAATGATCAGGTTCAATGAATGTGGTGATGAGTTATATGATGAGTAAATTTATTACATAGTATTAAAATTCTTGAGAATAACTTTTTAGGGTTCAATACGAATGATATTCTATTTTATACTTCCATAACTCGTTTTCCTTCTGAACTTGAAGGATCTTTTGATGATTGTTGGAGTCCTCGTTCATTATCGATTGATATGTTCGGTGTTGGAACACCATAGCAGTTGGTTTCCATCCATATGGGTGAGTAGGCCTCTCTACTTCTTGTATTACATGATCATGGTAGCTCTATGTGTTTATGTTATTAGGTCAATAGATCCATGGTTGTGATTCCTCTTATTCATATTCAAGATCAATGGCACAATATTATTCAGGGGACCTTTTACTTTATTGGTTGTGGTGTAGAGGGTCTTAATTATTTAGGTATGTATTGATTCCATTTCTATGAAAACCCCTTTATTAAATTTAATCAATTATAAGATCTTTAGTTTGATTCATGGGACTCAAATATCATTTTTGCATTCTATTTTTGGTGTATCCTTCGTGGCCATGTGTTACCCTTTGTTTGAAGTTGCTGGGTCTATCTCTAGCCTATATATATGAACTATATTCCTCATGTATCTCTTATGAATTGATTTATAAATAAATTTCAATGATTGTTTTGTATGTTTTAATTTATTTTTGACAAAATGTGGTATTAACAAAATTTTTCATAAATTAAATGTGGGGTATTTTCATGGAATTGAAATGATTTATTAAAATAAGAACATGGAAATACTTGGGTATATAGGATGAAGGCATTTCATTTGTCTATCGACTATGTTACAACTGAGGGATTTTCTTATAATGAATTTCTCTACTCCCTAGTCCTATTTATCTTGGTAAAATTTTGACATTATGGGGAGTTTCACTCATGGGGACTCTTTCTACCCCCTAACCCCATGTTATATGGACATGTAGTAAACTATTCATTTGTTGTGGTATGATAATTCTAATAGCATGACTTGTTGAGTTATTTCGTGTGATTACTAATGCTTTCACTTCTTAACATTTTTTTTGATCTGCATGATTTTTATTTGAAATTGATCTACCTACATTTGTTTGAAATTATTTTTTGCGGGAATATTTTTACCAAGATTTTGATAAAAAAGTTATCCACTAATTATCATGTATCATCTTATTTAAAATGAGAATAAATGAGATTTTTATACAAAGAATTGTTATGGATGACATGTGTGGGACCCTATAAAGTCTGTTATCTCACACCCTATCCACTTATTTCATGGTGAAATGGAATTTTAATGTATTTTGGTGAAGGGAATGGTATGGCATTGTAGTGTGGCAGTGAGGTTTTGGACGACAGAGTGTAAAACCCAAATATTTAATGAGATATATTATCTTAGTGTATTGTGTTATATGATAGACCAAGATTATCTTCCACAATACACAATACCATGTTAAATATGTAAATAATTTCTGAAATTACTATTCATAATGATATTTTATTACACAAAATATGAATAGTAAACAAGTGTAATAAAATATTTTATCTTCCACAATACACAACACCAAGATTATCTTAGAATTTCATTCACACAACACTGAGTGCAGGTTTTGTTCAATGTATAAAATAAATATGTTTAGATTATGTTATAAACCACACCAAAATATTTTTGCACTACATGCAACACTGACATTTCTTGCGTTACACGCAATAGTGACCTTCCTCAATAGCTTGCATTGTATGCATTATGGAGTTTCACTATAAAATGATATATTATTAAAATATAATATAACTAGTCATTAAGAATTGTATTAACCTAATTTTGAATTTTATACAACATTAGCATGAATATTAGTCATTTTATAGAACATGGTATGAGATGAAAATTCAATTTTTTGGATAAAGATGTTTTTTTTAAAAAATGCAGTTTCACAGCCTTTTGATGGCACACAAATTTTAAATATAGTTTTGACACTTTTTAAGTTAAATTTGACATAATGAACTTATTACTTTGAATCCAGACATAAAAAATTATCTTTTTTTTTCATTATTTTTCTAATATGAACAAAATATTAATAAATAGTGAAAAATACTACCTTTTAACTCAAAACTACCTTTTTATCTATTCCATTTTTATAGTTAGGATATATTTTTAATTAGTTTTAAAGATGAATTGAATTTTATTTTTATCATTGAATACTTTTTTGGTCATTGGATGTAATTTCACTTTTTAATTGGACACAAACACATGTCAATATTCTGATAGATATTACATTTTTAAAATCCATGTTTTTAGTTTTGAAAAAAAGAATTAATGTTAAATTAATTAATGAAACTTCTATGTTTTGGACTTAAAAAATGGATTCAATTTTTGGAAATAGAAGGACCAAATTGTGTAAATAGGTACCTTTATTTTTTGACATTATGAATAGTAATTTCAGAAATTATTTTATTTACTAGAGTTAAAGGTTAAATTACATAAACAAGTGTATTAAAATATCATTATAATAATATTAAACTACCATAAAACATGTCATAATCGTATTGAATTTGATATTTCATACCATGGGAATCCTTGGGATGATTTTGGGACCCCATTAATTCACTTGGATGTTAGTGAGATATTTTATAAGAATTAATTTAATGAAAAGATAGTTATAACATAAACATATATCTTTTACTACATCGATTTTAATATAGGTTAATATAACTGATCTCTATGACAATAAATAGTAATTATAAATATATAAACAGTTCTTACATCATGGTATTTTACTTATAATTTTTATATGTTAGATAAATATATTTATTTATGACACAATTATGATGTAGTGATTACCTCATTAATGAAATATTCAAATAAATGAATCTATAAATATTAATATAAATTTAATATGAATATTATGATGGAATCCTAGATTTTTTAGAATGCAATTGACATATTAGGGACGATTTAATACCTTTAGTTTGAAGGTATAAGGTTGTTGTGAAATTTTAATAAAGTGAAGTATGAATAGTGTCAACAATGATATAATTCATTACTTAAACCATAAAATACTTTATCAAATTATATTAAATTCCTAAAAATATAATATTCGGCCAAATGGTTAATATAATTCCTAATATGTCATAAATAACTTTTTGTGGGTCTTTGGACATGACTTGTCAATTACATTAACCAACAATGTGTAAATAACATGATATCACATTAAGATTAAAAAGGGGAAAATAAGGCTTAAACAAAAATGAAAAGGATAAAAAAAATATTCACAACATGTTTAAAAATTATTAAATGATCAGTATTAGAACCAAAATCATCTTGTATTTGAATTAATTAATTTATGGACCATTTTTAATCTTAATTTAATTTATAATAAATTAATATTTTGAGAGTTTCCTTAAGTTCCCCTCTCCTCTTTTATAAAGGGGAACCTCCTCCCTCCCATATTCACACCTTTTTGAGCAGTCAAGCTCGTCCAAACCCTTCCATTTTCGCTTATCAACTTCACTTGTTACATTCTTGAGGTTCAAGTATTCTCAAAAGACCAACTCTAGTACCCTAATAAGAAATTTAAGGGAGGCATGTTGAAGAAGATGTAATCAACTCTACTGATTCTTTCAAATTTCATATTTCTTATACATTATATTATTTATTTGTATCATTATAAAGTAATAACATCAGTATCACATAAATACAGATATGTTATTATAAATATAAAATATCTTTATTTCACCTTCTATCCATCCTATGACTAATGAAATCAATGCGTGTGCATACGTACGACTTACCGTATCCACGTCATGTTGTAATATATTTTCACCACCACCTTACTTGGATTGGTATAATGGTCGAAATAATAACTATATAAGATTATTATAACGTTATACTAATTATGAGATACTATAAACCATCTAATTCAATACCATTCAACAATTATAGGAATGATATCATTGGTCATGCGTAAATACGGCTTACCATCTCCACAATGCGATGTGATTTGTTCTATATAATGTTCATTAAACTATAATTATATAAATTAATTGAAAGAATAAATTTGATATATATTATAATAAAACCGTGATGTAAATGATATAAATATAACCTAAATAGAGTAATAAGAACTTATCTGACAAAATATAGTTAAGAACACAAAGCAGTTACTTCCCAAATAATGAGTAACAATGAAATGTTACTAAAAAATGGATGAATATATGATCATAAAAGTTATCATAAAAATGATTATTACTATAGAATAAATAAGTAATATTATTTAAATCATTATACTGGAGGTTTACATTCATACGAAGCCTATCAGACTTAATGTACTGGATAATTTTGCAATCTCATTGTTATCCAAGATTGTTGACATATATGTATTTAATGGGGATTCATTTATCATCCATGCAAATGTTTTTTAAAAAATATTTCATAAAAATGTTTAATATTCTTATAAATATATTTAAATGATTTTTACCCCTTTTTTACTTTTACAATGTAGTATGGAAGGAATCTCTCTTTTGTCAACCATACGTGATACTTTTTGACTTTTCCAACAAAAGTACGAGGATAATGTTTTTTTAACTTATATGAAATTAATGGATTTTTATGGTTTAATGAAGCATTATTTCCATGAAGAATAATTTACACTATGTCTAGTTTATTTTCAACAAAATTATTTTCTTTTAAAATTTTGTGGTGTTTTGAGAAAAGGAAACATTTTTTATAAAGAAAGGATATTTTTCCTCAAGAAATATGTTCAAGTATTTTGTAAAAACTATTTTTCATCTAAGATGACACTCTTAAATAGGGTTCTATTTCTATACATATTATTAGTATGATAAGAGTTTATTAATAATGGAATGAACTTCTATATGGATTATTTTAATATGAAATGATATTTAATAAACCTATTTTATTTCATAGGTTATGATATAATGAATGATTTATGTTTTGTGGAACATGTATGAATGATTTCATTATGAGATGGGTGGGTCCAATATCTCCCTACAATTCATTGGGCAATGATTTATATCTCATGATATAGACATGACTAGAAAAAAAAATTAAATCTGGTTCAGTAATACATGGATAGAATGACAAGTAAACCTGGTTCAGTAATGGACTTTTTCCACTATGATGATCTTGGAAGTAATTCCTTGTATACTATGGAAATAATATTATGTGCTTATTGGTTTTCCACAATTACATGTTTCCATTAAAAGACCCATAGAGTGGCTATCAAACTGAGATAACAAATACGAAAAAGAATTTTGTTATATTTAGTGTAAAACAATATTTAAGAAAGTTATTTAAGGCTCATAAAAATATTATAATAACATAAATGGGATTAATAATTTTTGAAAATTTCATACAATTTTCATTAGTTATCCACTTGGAGGTATTAAAAATTACATTAAAGACCATTAATGAAATAATATTTACAAAAATCAAATAATTTTTTCAAATAATGGTACCAAATATGATATTTCAAGAGTCTGTTATGAATTTAGTTTTCCCTAAAAATATATTCCCAAATACCTCTTCATACACATAATAAAACATTTATAAACCATTGGGATCACCATAAAACTCTTCTATAAGGCATTAATGTCAATTAAAAGGACAACACTTCATGAAATGGTTATTGTCTATAATGATATACTTAAATTTTTGGTATTATTAATCATCCATTAATTATTATATTACCAAATTAGAGTAATAAATACAATATATTTACTATTATTTTTTCAATGATAAAACCGTTTCCTATCTCATCTCCATCTAATCCCAAATTACAATATCATTCATGCATAAGTCTAAACTACAATATCAATAAAGTGGTGTATTTATTTTTTCATCACCACCCATCAGTGATGATTAAATTGATATATTTAGTGGTTACATATGATTTTTATGATATAATTATGACTATAAAAATATAATAAACAAACTACCTTCTTAACCTTCCATTCATTGGAAAATGATAATATCTATCATGTGTATATGTGGACTACCAACTCTACAAAGAATTACCATTAATTTTTTATTTTTTTCATTACATGGATGGTAAAAAGGATATATTATATGAATATATATTATATTTATGATATAATTACAATTCCATAAATATAAATTATAATGTACCTTTATGATTTTTCATTTATTAAAAAAATTTAAGCATCCCTCATGAGTACATATAGACTATCGTCCTTGTAAAATGATGTAATTAATGTTACATCATCAAATTTATATTTGGTTTTAGTTGGGTTTGTGATGAAACCATTATCGAGGTTCAAGTACTAGTATCACAAAACTAAATTGTGTGTGGAAAAAGAAATAGTTAACCCCTAAATCATGATTTTAATGAATAACTAATAGAAAATGAGAATTTTGAATTGTTAATGGAATATTATTTACTAATATGAGTATTAATACGGTTCCAGTTTAGATGTATAGTGAATCTAAATTATTATATGGGTGTTTTGAGTATATATTAATCAAGTAGGTTCTTGAAGAAAAAGTTTCCCATAAAAAATTTATTATTTAAGACATATTTTATATTCACAATTTGTTTTATATTGTTTTTATATATACTAAAAATGAATATTTTTTTTGACTTTTTATTGAAAATTATGTGGGTATAAAAATTCATCTATGTTTCTCTATTTCATCTTGTTTTAATTCAATGGTTTCCAAATCTACAACCTGTTATTTAATAATCTCATATTTTATCAGGATTTGGTTTGTTTCAACTTGAATTATATAAATCAATTTGTTATTTCTACAATAAAACCCACATATTTTATTATCATCTAGTAATTTATATATTTATTCAAATATTTGTTCTATCTTTTAAATATTTTTTTACTTAAAAAAAATAAAATGATGTTTTAAATAAAAGCTGACAATATTTATTTCAGTAGGGCATGATTGTTTTCATCAATATCCATATTACTACAAATTTATTTATTTATGTTTTTAGTTATCACTAAATTTCTTTAAATTTTTTTTATAAAATGTATTAATTCAGTTATAAATGATTAAAACAGATATTTAAAATGATTTTCATACAACTCACTTTTGAGTTTTTACAATAGTGATAAAAAATATTTTCATCTTAATGTATATGACATGAATGGATTTTCCAAAAATAACATACTTTCTTCACAATAACGTTTCTTTTATCGGTTTCACATATTTCACAAAAATATATATTTCTAGGAATTTTATTTTTCTCTAAAAGTGACCAAAATAAAAGGAATATATTATCTTGATTTGGAAAGAATATTTCTGATACTTATATAAAAATCATTTTCAGATATGTAAATTTTATTTTGTTTCTTCATAGAGGATATGATCATATGATACCATCCACTTTACTTAATTTAATATCTTCTGATTATGACGTTTTAAGGATGATTTGGTGAAAACCTCTACATTTTATGGGTTAATTAATTTATGATGATATGGTGAATGTTTTTATGATCTGTAGTCAAACTTAACGTTGGTTTTTATTATTTAAAGGGTGTTCCAAGAATTTTATATCCGACTATTTTGTTGGGAGATGATATATATCTTATAAGTTAAAATGAACTGGAATGGGGTGTGAAATATAATTTCCCCTAACCCAAACTTCAAAATCTAGTGATGTGATATAATCATTACATTACTAGATTTGATACCGATAAAAATAAACCCATATTAACCCTATTGGAAATATATCACCAAAATAATATATTTTATGACTTACATACCAAAGGACCATTATGGTTTATAGTCATACAAAATTATAAAATACTGTTATATAATAACTTTGAGTCATTATCTAATGAATTCCATCAACTAGAATAATATGAGCATATGGGTATGATGAAATAATGAATCACTTGATAATAACATATGATAATTCATATCCATAAAACATGGATAATAATTCCTGAGATTTTGAATAAATTTTAAACATAATACATGATTCTTATATGTCAAAAAACATAATCCTTGTGAAAAACATCCATTAATAAAGGATATATTAGAACTAAAATCAAGCATGGAAGAAAAATATAGGTATATTGGAACATTGAACATTTATCTTTGACTTAAATAACTAGAAAATTACCAACTCTACTTGGAGTAACCTAGCCTCATTAATCACTATCGTCTATTTGGAGTAACATAACCCTATCTTCTATTTGGAGTAACTTCTATCCAATTTACTTTGTCTCATTACCCAATGCATTACAGGGATATAACAGAAGCACACATCCTTAGTCTATAATGTAATAAGTAGTATATAGTTTATAATAGAACAATACATCCATGATTTATAATGGAACAACCAATCAAAAAATCATATATATTTCAAATTACAATATAATAATAAAAATAATTAGACCTGTTCAAATTTCAACATTACAATTACCATTTTTCATTCATATCATGATTTTCACATGGAAATGAAACGAGTTCCAGGAAAATATCATTGAATCAATAGTAATCCATCTAGGGAAATAATAAGAATAGAATAACACAAACATATTCACAATGAAGCATATATAACACCATGGGTTATTTTTGTTGATGAATAGAAATTACATTAAAGTATCAGTAAATCCATTATTGAGTAATGTTCCCTTCCCAATTTGAAAAGAAGTTTTTAAAACTAAAAATTACAAAATATTTTGACGATTCGACTATTTGGAAATATACATGGGAAATTATGATGTAAATTTCCATGAAAATAATGGTCATGAAAGTGGTAAAATTTGATCATCTCATAAATGTTAAAAAAAATATTCGTCTCAAGTATTTTGTAAAGAGAGTGAAAAGAGAATCTTATAGAAAATGTAAATAAATTTCAATTTAATTATTTTTTCTAAAAAATAATGTTAATGAAAAAGTATCACATATTTACTAAAATATTTATATTTTTAAAATGATATTCTTGAATACGTTTTACAATATAATTTTATAAAAGTAAATAATTCCGAATCTAAAAAATATACATAATCAGTATAACATATAAACAAATATATTTATGTTTCTTTAAGAAATATCAGGTGAAATTTAAAATAAACATTTAAAAACACTAATACCTATAGGATAATAAACTAAAAATGGCTAAATAAACTAATTGTATATTGTTTTCCCAAAAGTACTTTGAAAATAAAAAATCTTAAAATGAGTGGATATTGAAACATAAAACATTTATCGTTTTGGATATTTTTAACAGAAGATTAATTAAAACAAGGAGTATGATATGAATTTGTAAATATAATGAATTTAATGAGACAGTATTATAAAATTCATTTATAGGGATATAATGAAATAAAAAGTGGAAATCACTATGCTTCATGTGTCAGGAAATTGAGATTGGGAAAAATAACACCCCTATGAAGATAACTACCTTTGAAGAAATAATTAATCAATGAATTGATCATGGGAACTTATTTAAATCCACATATATATGTGTGAATATTAAATATAAAAATTTTGAGTTCAATTCATACAAAATAATTACATAAAAATACCAATGAATAATATTTGTAATGCCATGCATTGAAATTGAGTTAAGAAACTCTTTAACACTTGGTAACTTTGAAGATAAGTGCACTTAGATGAAATAATTTGAGTTGAAAATTAAAATACCATTATGTATAAATAATTCATTATATTTCATGTAAATTGTGGATACTTATTCACAATAAAATAAATGAGGTTCATAACATTGTAAGATGCCTCAATTAATAGAAAATGAGATGAAATCTCATACCTTGAGTCGAGACATTCCATGCGGATAATATAACCACTTTTTTTATAAAATAAATAAATTATTTATCTATATAATAACCTTTTACAGGTTTAAAAATTAATCATTAAACTACATTTTTCATTATTTCAATGTAATATTTTATTACTTAATTGATTATTTCCACATTAGTTATTTTTATGACATTTTGTTCATCATTTTAAAACCACTTCCATATGTTTGGATTGGTCAAAGAGGTAATTGTTCCATAAATATCATATTGTCACATTAAATTATTTTTATATACTAGATTGTTGATACATCAGTGAAAAATGAATAACATAATTTCCTAGAGGTGGTAATCTATGCGTACAAATGAATGTCAATGTTAGTATTAAATGGATGAAATGGTAAAAAATGACACATTATCTATCCACAATGATAGTTATCTCAAGAAGGTCATATATATATATATTTAATCCATAATCCTATTATATAATTAGAGGTGGTTATAGAAAACAAATTACATATGTTCAATAAATGGTAGTCCATTATACACATGAATGACAGATTCATTTTATATTTAGTGGAATAAAGAGATGGATATGCATTATGAAAATAAAATAAAAATATAAGGTTATTTAAGATTAATTTTATATTGTTATAGAATTTTTTTATAATACATTAAGTAGGTATAATAATAAATTAATCAAATGAATTAATTTGAATGTTATACCTCTTCTTAATCAAGCTTCCATTAATTTATAGGATAATCCCACTAAGGTTAGTATTCAGCAAAAAAAAACCAATAGAAAATGGGGAGGGATTTTATGAAAGGATTTTTTTGGGAATGGTTGATCAATAGTTTTGGAAAGTTTATAGGAAGAGAGTATAGGAGGAAATATTTTATAAGTCAGTGAGTGGAATTCATAGAATTTATTAAATAATTTAATTAATATAAATTAATATTCAGGTTCAAGTGGAACAAAATTGATATTACTAAAAGATATTATGATTATGAGTCTTAATAGATGAATAAAATGAAAATTTTATATTTTTAGATTATTTTTTAAACATTATCTAATTTTTTAGCCCCACGTTAACCATTTTGACAACTATAGTAATATCAATGTTTTTTACACAATAGGGGCTAGGAAAGTGATTATAAAAGAAAACAAATTAACAATGAATGAAACGTGATCGATATTTTAATCTATATATAATTAAAATTTAAAAAGATATTATATTCTAGATATTTTAAAATATTTAATAATTTTTATTATTATTATTAAATATACTTAATATCATTTTGGGAAATACATTATATATTATTATATAATATGTATATAATTCAAGGAAAATTGTTACAAGATAACATATATTAATATATATGAAGTGTATGGTTTTAATTTAATCATCCAATCAAATTTATAAAGGTTTATATATTTATTTATACCATATCCTTTGGCTTTATCCATTGGTTAATAAATTTTATCCATAATCATGGTAATGACATTTTCAAAATTAATGGTTTATAATGTTTAATAAAATGAGTAAATTGGACAATTAATGTCTAAGGGATGAAATTTTAATCATTTACCATCCTAATTTTTCTTTTTAAATATTTTTATGATTATTAAATAATTTAAGAAATTTAGTTAACATGAAATGCAATTAATGCATTTTGAATTACTATTAAAATTATATTACTTTGAAAATATCATAAAATTTTAATTAGAATGTAAAACCTATAGACATATATAACATGTTATATTTATGAAAAATATGAATTAAAAATTTTAACTCACCTAAATAATATTACATTTTTTAAAACTATCTACCTGAGTTCTCCAGTACTTAAACAAGAACGTTATCTATTTTGGATACGTATTTATTTTAATAATTTCATCACTAAAACATTCAAGTAAATTTCCATGATGAAATTTATTATCATTCAAAATTAGCATTTATAACAAAACAGAAGCTATTTTTATCCCTATAAGAAAATATTATTGATAATAAAATTAGGAAAATGGTATTTTTAACATTATCTTTTACATAAATAACATAATTTTAAAAATGAAATATAAATACAAAAATGGAAATATTTTTAAATTTAAATTATTATAAATGAAATAGACTCATCAAACAAAATTATACAACTGTTCGAATTAATTTTTCACCTTATCACATTATTCTTGAACATAATTAACCCATTTTACCTTCTCTGTGGTGAGAAAAATTTACTATGTTTACAATTCATATTGACCAATACTAGGTTTTCCATATTAATTAATAAAAATTAATCTAATTAAAAATATATAATATATTTTTTCAAATAAAATTCATAGAAGTGGAAAAGTTTAAATTTAAATAAAACCCAAAAAATTAGAAGAAAATAGATTTTCTTGAAAAATGAAATTTTAAGTATAAAAATGTTTTTATAAAAAATTAATGTATAATGTGAATTGAAATATAATTTTTTATATTAATTTTTTAAAAAATAATATAATTATGTTTTAAAACTAATCCAAAATAAAATATTTCTTTTGTAAGTAGTTGAAAATAAAAGAAAAATTTCAATTAAAATTATTATTTTTCAGTATTGATTGAAAAACAATTCTTAGAAAATTTACAAAAATAAATACTATGAAAATTTCTATATTTTAAATAGAAAAATTATAAAAAATATTCCAAATAAAATTTTAAAAAATTATGGACCTTAATTTATATATATATAAATAAAAATAATGCAAACCATTTTTGAAGAATATTAATTATTGAAGCATGAAATAAAATTATTGAAAAATGGACTGTTTATTTTGTAAGATGTTGTTGACAAATTTTTAGTGAGTGGGACCTTTTAATTTTTTCATAATTTAGTTAGTCCTATTCATACCCCCAAATTTGACAGCTATGTGATAAATATAAAATTTAAGAAATATTATTTCATGGTTCATTTAATCATAGTATTATGTGTTCTTTACACTATTTAACATCACATTGTTTTAATATATTAGGAAAATACATGAAAAAAGTATATTAAGGGACTCTATCAACAATGATAGTGTTTGTAGTTATCCTGAACTGGGGATTGTTAGGAATTATCAGTGAACCCAAACCAATATAGGAATATGTCCACTCTAATAGTCTTAGAAGTACACCTAAAATATAGAATTTATTTTTCTATTCCTATTTTTATAGCACAAACCAATGTATTATTATTATGATACACTCTCATGGATCATGATTTATTATTGATTATTTATTAACTAACATATCTTCTTATGAAATTGTTTTATTTCTTAACTCATGATTTATGATTTAGGGCTCGTTGAGTATTAATTTTATACTTTATAATCACACTCTTATAAAATTATGACTATATTATTGTACACATGATCACCAATTGATATCTATCATGTTTACCCTTACTAATTATTTGAACTCACAATTCTTATATTTCAATTTCCTCTGTTTATAATGAATAAGATTTTATTTTATATGTCTAAAAGGGTGTCATGTATGTGTAATGTCTCAGATATTCCGTGTATTATTTTTAAATATTATATGGAATTATTTCGAGACCGAGCGTGAAGACGACACAACATTCCGAGGTCCAGTGATCCCAGAATGGTGGTTTGAACTTTTTTACGTTAAGTGAGTCGGCACTTGTGCGTGGTTGTGGAAGTTTCCAAACGGATGCCTAGATTAAAAATCTAAGGGCACCATTGCGTCTAGGAAGATGACTTTACTTAATAATGATCCTAACCTCTACCTTCACGGGTCGGGGGAAAATGTTAATATTCAGACTTTTTGAGAAAAATGAATATAAAATAAATTGATAAATGTTTATTTTTTTTATAGAAACATCAACTGGAGTGCAGCAACAGGACGTCTGTTTCGTTTTTAATGACGTGTCATAATGAATCATGAATGGAAAGTTGGATTAATTAATACCGCCACATAATTAAATTCCAAACACATTTCCTTTTTTTTTGGGATTATGGAAATAGTGGTTGTTGATGAATTTTTGAGAGGAAACTCAGGAGAAAACAACTCATGGAGCCTTGGAGGAAATTGTCAGCGACTAACGACGATGAATCGAAGTTGTGAATCGGTGAACCAATGATGTTGAATGATAAATACGATGGCAGCAGCGCAACACCTTCATCAGCAATCGATCCCAGTTGAGGTAGGGGTTTATTATTTGAATTCTTTTCCCTGTTTTTGATTTTAAATGACGAACGCGGATAAACCACAAACAAGTTGAACTGAAGATTTGTTCGTTCTTGTAGGGGGATTTTATTGGGATGATTTGGGGAATATATCAGTGTTGTTTTGTTATTGTTGATCCTTGCTCTGTTTATGCCTGCTAACAGGAGCGGATCAACGCCGTGACGAACGACAGCGCGGGTTCATTCCTTACTTTGTTTATTAGATTTCTACCCCTTTATTTTCTCGCGTGTTCATTGTGTTTTTCACGGGGTGAAGAAAAACCGATCGTTGAACATCCATTCCATGATGGAACGATCCCAAATCGAAGGTTCGACACCACAACGACCTTGCATAGGTGCAGCGACGATAGAAGACGTCGAATTAGACCGAATCAGAAAAGGGCGTTCTTCAAGCGTTCTTCACGCAGGAAGATCAAATTATGTTTTCGAAGTCGAACGAAGGCCCGAAAACACTGAAAGAGGCTTCATGGTGTCAGGTCAACCAAAACCAGTATGTTTTGTGGTGATCGGACAGCCAGATCGATGAACAGATCATCACCGGAGGCACGACGGCGGATGTCCGTGTTTCTGGAAATTTCTAGAATACACGGGGTGTACTTACGACGAACAAACAGTGTAGTACTGGCCAAGGCTATGGTTTTGGGGGTTAGAGAGGAATCACACGGCGTGTGACCCTGGTCACACGACATGTTGGACTTTCCCCGAAGCTCGGCGTGTATTTTGGGAAGTACACAGACATGGGACGATCTGCACGGCTTCAGAAGACACGGCATGTACAGAATGGCAGAGGTGGCTAGGAAGGACACAGCGTGTACCCAGGGGGTACACGGACACGGGATGGAGTACACGACCATGTACTCCATCACACACCTAGGCGAGGCCATTATCGTGGGTCACCCCGTGTGCTGATTACACGGGTTGGAGTACACGGGTTGATGACCGTGTACGGGCACATGGCCAGCGTACACGGGGCCAACCTCGGTCAGCCGGATATGGCGTGTAAATCGTACTACACACTGTGTACTCAGTCATTATACATGACCGACCTACGACACATGCCGTTGTACACAGGTAGAACCCGGGGATGGACAACACGGCGTGTAACTTTTCTAAACGCCATGTACTTTTTGGAAAATGGAATGGTCTTCTTGTTCACCGTATCTAGGACATCATTAAATTGGGTTAGGGCCCCTTAATCTCATTCCCCTTATAAGCCCCTAGCCTTAAACAATACTTAATATTGAATTAAATGAATAATTCACATTGAGGATATTTTCAGGTTTAGAGTCTTAGATAATTAGATCATAAAACATGCATTACATTCCACATTTAAACAAAGTGGTTACATAAAAGATAGTACTCATTTTTCCCATCAATGGAAACATATTTAAAATCAAACATGGATTATTTCTTGACACTTCCTTGACACAATCATTTCATCATGTACCTTTCCTTTGACTTGTGAAAAACATTTCAAAAACTTGGGATGAGCATAAAAAGATCAGTAAGGGATATAAAAATATGGAAAGGAAACATGAGTACATGTATATGTAAGAATAAATGAAATCATACATTACTCATAAAACATAACCACTTTAACATACCTCATAAAATCACAAATAAAACATAGAAATCATAAGACATAAAGGTTACTTCAAGCATTCATAACATTCTTAGATATGGAGTAACCCTCTTGGTTACGTTTGGAATACCCATCACAGTATATTCCCTAAATCTCTTCAGAGAAACCTTAACGTTTATCCCCTTCACATTACCCAATGCATTGGAGAGCTATATCGGGCTCACCCGCCCTTAGTTTATCACAGAACCACCCGTCTTCATAACAATTCCCAAGAACCATAACATAATCATATCACATAAAACATTCATAAATAAAACATAACATTTCCACATTTAAATCACAAGATATCAATACAACACATTGATATAATAAAAACATTATGTAAACCATTTTCAATACCAAAATAAAAGAAAAGTAAAACATGGTATTTATTTTCCTTTTAAAAAAAGGTATAGATTGTAGAGGAAGTCGAAACTCAAATAATGGTCACGGTGGCAGAGAATTCATTGTCGCCACATATGTACGACAAAAACATTCCCTTTTGTTATTTAGTAAAACAATTCCCATAAAAAATGATTCCTTTTGGATAAACGTAAAATTCAAAGGGGATTATACACCTTATAAAAGAAGGTTGTGTATAAAACAAAATATGCCTCAATGAAAGAAGATTGAGACAAAGTACCATATAAAGATAATTTTTAAATAAAGTAGATCTATTATGTGTATTGACTATATTTACACATAAAGAGACTATAAATACAAGATAGTACATAATAATTTCATTAAATAATTTGAAAGTAGGAGATTAACCCAAAGAACGGAAATTGTGTTAAGAAGTTCCCTTACCTCGGGGCCGACTTGACTTGATAGTTCATTAACCTCCTGAATAATAAACTTGAGTTAATTTATACTTTCTTAAGAACCTTTTTAAAGTTCATTATTCCTTTTATATCACTTATTACCATGTTATGAACATTATGTAGTCATTTAAGTTAAGAATGGTCATTTTGTCGATATTTGGTACTTGAGTCAAAAGTGAACTTCTTATATTTACAAGTTTTTCACGTAGTCAAATATTCATTATCTCAAGAATGATATTCATGATTTAGATTCCATATATATCATATATATCCAGTATATACATGCATTTATAATATTACATAATCATTTAGAGGTATGAAATGAAATGCACCGTTCATGGAGACGGTAAGTCATACGTAAACATGAACGCTAATTTCATTTATATGTCATATTAATGGAATTAAAACTAAATGGGAGATATTTATATTTTAATTCTAGAATTATATTAATAATTTAGATGTAACATACATCATATATATCTATTATATATATGTACTTATAATATTAAATTACATTTGGGGATAAGAAATGAAATGCACCGTTCATGGAGACGCTAAGCCGTACGTACGCATGAACACATCTTTCATTTCTATCTCATACTTTAATGGAAAGAAACAATAATTATATAAAGTTATATTATAATTCCAGTATAATAACATATATAATATCATTAAATATATCCTTTATACGTACCAAATATGGTATTAACGAATCAAATCACTTTGAGGGGGCGGTAGTCCGCACTTCCTAAAATGAAGATATTGCATTTACCCATAATGGAAACCATAAAGGTATGCCATAAATGGAAAATAAAGAATATTAAGTAAACCATAAACATATTATATATCATATATAAATATAGTGACATCTTAATGTCCACCTTTTAAGGTGTTAAAATAATATTGAACAATCATCGTTTCGTGAGGCAGAAATTCACCATCCACAAAAACAGTATGTTCTTTAACCATTAGATGTAGGTGTGTGTAAGTATAGATCGATTACTTTTTATAAAAACATCCTAGTGTATTTAAGATACTATAGTTGTTACAAAATAAATGAATAAAAAGAGTTTAGGGGGTTGGAGAAGAAAAATAAAACAAAAGAACACAAGAGAAAACACTACCTTTAAAACAGGTAACTCTTTTTTATTTGAGCTAAAAGGCTTCCTTGGGAAGACTTCTGCCCAAAGTGAGTCTTCTAGAAGTAATAGAGATATGTGGATAGACAAAAGTGACAGGGGTTGGCCGATCCAAAAGCTTGAGAGGTATGGGTAAGGAGGTAGAGGTGGGGGCCTTTTATAAGAGGAGAGGAGGGGCACTCATGGAAAGTTACAAAATGTTACATTATTTTCAAATGATTTTTGGATTTTTAAGGTCCCACATTGATTTATTTAGAGGATAAGGTGATCAGGGTTCGAAATATACTCATACAATAGGTCTTTTACAAGTTTTGGTCTTAGATTTTACGTTGTCTTTTTATTTTATTTAAATCGTTAAATAATGAGGTAATCACTCCATTATCATGATGTCATAAATAATGTAATTTATTTAAGGTCTAAAAATTATAAAAAAACTACTATGATGTAGGAAATCTTTTTATCTTTCCAATGAATATTTATAGTCCAAGAGATCATTTTTTCAGACAAAATTAAAAATGTTTTACTCAGGTGATACATTCTTTGCTATATTTACTTTCTTTAAAAAAATTTAAAAGATAAAAAGTCATTATCACACAAAAGTGATTCTATGGGGTCCCCAAGTCTGGAACAAGGAATCCCATGGTCGGACATGACATAACCAGTAGTATTAGGACACATTTTGGGGTCATTTTTTATTATTATGATATTGTTTTATTATCCTTAACTACCCAATTACTAATTAATCAAGGTAATTAAAGATAATTACCGTCGTTACTATTCATAATGTCCAAAAACAAAAGAGTCTTGATTACATAATTTGGACCTTATGATTCAAAATATTTAATCAATTTTACCAAATTCCAAACATAGAAATTGCAATAATTAATTTAAAAATAATTCCCGTTGTCAAAACAAATAGCGGGGTTTTTTGAAACTATATCTATGAAAAGTTTGGCATTAGTTTATGCCCAATTCCAAAGTGAAATTAATCATAATGACCACCATTGGATAAAATGGTAAAAATATATTCAAATTAAACTTTAAGTCCAATTAAAAAGATAATCTAACCATATAATTAAATTAGATGAAAAAGCAGATTTGATGTAAAATGCAGTATTTTTCACTATTCATTAAAAAATGAACATTGTCAGAAAAATACCAAAAACATATCAAATGTAAATTTAAATGTTCCAATAATAAATAATATGTTTATTTTGAAAAATATAGGTTATAAAATTGTAAAAAATTATATTTAAAAAAGGTTTGTCATCAAAAGGCAGTAAAACAATATTTTAAAAATATTAGTGTATTCCATGCTTAAGATTGGATTTGTTCTCATTTTAGTCCTCTAAAACACTATCTAATTCATAAATAGAAATAGATAAGAATATATATTATTTATTACTTACTTGAGATGTTACATCCTTCCCCCTTTAGAAAATTGTGTCCCCGCAATTTATTTACATATCGAATAAGTGGGGGTATTTATCCCTCGTTGAATTTTCAGATTCTCATGTTGCCTCTTCACTCATGTGGTTCCTTCACAAAACCTTTACTTGATGAATCACCTTATTCCGCAACACTTTCTCCCTGTGGTCAAGAATCTAAACTGGTTGTTCCTCATAAGATAGATTATCTTCCAACTGAACTACCTCTGGACTCAAAACATGAGATGGATCTGGCATGTACTTCCCTAACATTGAACCTTGGACTCAGCTTGCCTTTCTTACCAATTCGCATCACACTTTTCCATGGAGAGACTTTAAGAAAAACATGATCACCTACCACGAAAGACAGATCCTTCCTCCTGTTGTCTGCATAACTCTTCTGTCTGCTCTAAGATGTTTTCATCTGTTTCTGAATCAACTAAACTTTATCTTACATCTCTTCTACCAATTCTGGTCCCAACAGCTTCCTTTCACCCACTTCATCCCAAAAAAGCTGGAGTTCGACACCGCTTCCCATATAATGCCTCAAACGGTGCCATCTGTATACTTGAATGAAAACTGTTATTATATGAAAATTTAACCAATGAAAGATGTTGGTCCCAACTTTCCTGATAATCCATCGAACAAGCATGTAGAATATCCCCCAAAGTCTGAATTTTTCATTCTAACTGCCCATCTGATTGCGGATGAAAAGTTGTACTAAAATTTAATTTAGTACTTAACGACTTCTGAAGGCCATTCCAAAAGTTAGAAGTAAACCTGGGCTCACGGTCAGATACAATGGAGAGAGGAACTCCATGTAACCTGACTCTCTATTTAAGATGCAAACGGGAAAGTTGATCTTTGGAAAAAGTATCTCGTATAGCAAGGAAATGAGTAGATTTAGTCAAGCGATAAACAATAACCCAGATTGCATTATTATGTCAAGGTGTCTTCGGAAATCCCACAACGAAGTCCATGGATATATTCTCTTATTTCCACTCTAGTACTGGTAAAGGCTGAAGCATCCCTTTCTGTAAATTCCACTATGCTTTTACCTATTGACAAGTCAAACACTTCACAGTAAAATCAGCAATATCACTTTTCATTCTGTCCCACCCGTAATACTCCAGAAGTTCTCTATACCTCTTAGTACATCTTGGATGAACTGAAAACAGAGATTTATGAGTTTCACATAACAACTCCCTCTTAAACTGTGAATCACACGGCACACACAACCTCTTCCCAAATCTCAAAACACAATCATTATCAATGCTGAATTTAGGCAACTTACCCTTCTAAACCAGCTCTACCTTTTTTCTACAACTCGCTGTCTTGCTTCCGTGCTTTCTTAATTTTGTCTGATATAGTTGATCTCACTGATAGATGAAACAAAATAGAAGAACTTCCTGCACCAAAAACATCTATTAAAAAGTTCATCAAATCCTTAACCAAAGGATCACGTTCAAAACACAACATTGTTAATGAAGCATTACATTTTCGACTCAAAGCATCAGCCACTTAATTTTCTTTTCGCGGATGGTAATGAATTGTACAATCATAATCCTTGATTAATTCTGTCCATCTCCTCTGTCTTATGTTCAATTCATTCTGAGTGAATATATACTTTAAACTTTTGTGATCGGTATATATTTCACACTTTACTCCATACAAATGACGCCTCCAAATTTTTAAAGCGAATACAACATCAGCTAATTCCAAATCATGTGTAGATTAATTTACCTCATGAGTTTTCAATTGACGTGAAGCATAAGAAATTAACTGATCATTCTGCAATAGGACACAACCAAGTCCTTTCAATGAAGCATCACTATAGATAACAAAATCACTATTCCGGGAAGGTAGTGCCAAAACTGAAGCATTCACCAATCTTCTTTTCAATTTCCTGAAATCAATCATCACATTCTTTTGTCCAGATAATCTTAACACCCTTACGAGTTAGATTAGTCATTGTACTAGATAACCGTGATAAATTTCTAACAAAACTTTGGTCATAGCCTTCCAAACCAAGGAAGATACGAATCTTAGATCCATTTGTGGGTCTTGGGCATTCTTCAACAACCTTTGTTTTTGCAGGATCAACAGTTATCCCATCTTTGGAAACAATGTGACCAAGGAAAGAAATTTTTTGCAACCAAAACTCACACTTGCTGAATTTCTTATACAATTTATTTTCTTTAAAGGTTTGCAAGATAACCCTTAAATGTCTTTCATGTTCCTCTTTAATTTTAGAAAACACAAAAATACCCTCAGTAAACACAACCAAGATTTATCACCTGATTCAACTGAGCCATCACTACAGTAAACTGCTCAATTCTGATTCTGACCATCTCAGTATACTGATAGGAAAGGTCATTTCCCTATGTATGCCTTCCTAGCACTGATTCCCTATTTCCTCTCCAGAAAACCATTCTAAACAAACATGTATTAGATGAAGCAACATGGTAATCTTCAAATGCTATATCATTTTCAATTTGACCATAAAAAATATATTTTCAGATAATCATTTAATAGAATTCTAACTCCTAAAGTTATCTAAACCGACCTCTAATACAAACTATAAGGCCCCGCCCTTAAACCATAATTAATATTGAATTAAATGAATAATTAAAATTGAGGATCATTTCAGGTTTAGAGTTTTAGATAATTAGATCGTAAAACATGCATTAAATTCCACATTTAAACAAAGTGGTTACAAAAAATATAGTACTCATTTTTCCCATCAACGGAAACATATTTAAAATAAAACATGGATTCTTTCTTGACGTTTCCTTGACACTATCATCTCATCATCTACCTTTCCCTAGACCTGTGAAAAACATTTAAAAAACTACGGATGAGCATAAAAATCTCAATAAGGGATATAAAAATATGGAAAGGAAACATGAGTACATGTATACGTAAGAATAAATGAAATCATACATTACTCATAAAACATAAGAACTTTAACATACCTCATCAAATCATGAATAAAACATAGAAATCACATGACATAAAGGTAACTTGAAGCATTAATAACATACTTACGTAGGGAGTAACCCTCTTGGTTATGTTTGGAATACCCATCACAATATACTCCCTAAATCTCTTCGGATAAACCTTAACGTTTAACCCCTTCGCATAACCCAATGCATTGGAGAGCTATATCGGGCTCACCGACATAAAACATGCATAATGGAAACATATAATTTCCACATTTCAATCAAAAGATATCAATACAACACATTGATATAATAAAAACATTATTAAAACCATTTTCAATACCAAAATAAAAGAAAAATAAAACATGGTATTTATTTTTCATTTAAAAAAAGGCATGGCTTGTAGAGGAAGCCGAAACTCAAATAATGGTCACGGCGGCGGAGAAGTCATTGTCGCCGCATACGTATGATAAAAACATTCCCTTTTTTCGTTTAGTAAAATGCTTCATATAAAAAAAGATTCCTTTTGGATAAAAGTAAAAGTCAAAGGGGTTATACACCTTATAAAAGAAGGCTGTGTATAAAACAAAATATTCCTCAATGAAAGGAGATTAAGACGATGTCCCATACAAAGATATTTTTTTTAAATAAAGTAGATATATTATATGTATTCACTATATTTACACATAAAGAAATTATAAATACAAGATAGTACAAAATAATATCATGACACAATTTGAAAGTAGGAGATTAACCCAAAGAACGGAAATTGGGTTAAGAAGTTCCCTTACCTCGGGTCCGACTTTACTCGATCGTTATTTAACCTCCTAAATAATAAAAATGAGTTAATTTATACCTTCTTGAGAACCTTTTTCACGTTCATTATTCCTTTTATATCACTTATTACCATGTTATGAACATTATGTAGTCATTTAAGTTAATAACGGACGTTTTGTCGATATTTGGTACATGAGTCAAAAGTGAACTTCTTATATTTACAAGTTGTTCACGTAGTCAAAAATACATTATCTCTAGAATTATATTCATGATGTTGATGCCATATATATCATATATATCAAGTATATACATGCATTTATAATATTACATAATCATTTAGAGGTAAGAAATTAAATGCACCGTTCATGGAGACGGTAAGCCATATGTACGCATAAACGCTACTTTCATTTCTATGTCCTATTAATGGAATTAAAAATAAATGAGAGATATGTATATTTTAATTATAGAATTATATTCATCATTTTGATGTAACATACATCATTTATATCCATTATATATATGTACTTATAATAGTATATTACATTTGGGGATAAGAAATGAAATGCACCGTTCATGGAGACGGTAGGCCGTACCTACGCATGAACGCTACTTTCATTTCTATCTCATACTTTCATGGAAAGAAATAATAATTATATAAAGGTATATTATAATTTCATTATAATATCATATATAATATGATTAAATCTATCCTTTATACATACCACATATGGTATTAACGAATCAAATCACTTTGAGGGGGCGGTAGTCCACACTTCCTAAAATGAAGATACCACGTTTACCCATAATGGAAACTATAAAGGTATGAAATAAATGAATAATACATAAGGTTAAGTAAAAAAACATATTATATATCATATATAAATATAGTGACATCTTAATGGCCACCTTTGAAGGTGTTAAAATAATATTAAACAATCATCGTTTCGTGAGGCCGAAATTCACCATCCACAGGAACAGTATGTTCTTTAACCATTATATGTAGGTGTGTGTAACTGTAGCTCGAATCCTTCTTATAAAAACATACTAGAATATTTATTATACTTTATTTGTTACAAAATAAATGAATAAAAAGAGTTTATGGGGTTGGAGAAGAAAAATAAAACAAAAGAACACAAGAGAAAACACTACCTTTAAAATGGAAAATCCTTTTTGATTTGAGCTCAAAGGATTCCTTGGAAAGACTTATGCCAAAAGTGAGGCTTCTAGGAGTAATATAGGTATGTGGAGAGACAAAATGGACAGGGTTTGGCCGAGACAAAGGCTTGAGAGGTGTGGGTAAGGAGGTAGAGGTGGGGCCTTTTATAAGAGGAGAGGAGGGGCACTCTTGGAAAGTTACAAAATTTTTCTTTATTTTCAAATGAGTTTTGGATTTTAAAGGTCCCACATTGAAGTATTTCGAGGATAATGTGACAAGGGTTCGAAATATACTAATCAAATAGGTCTTTTATAAGTGTAGGTCTTAGATTTTACGTTGTCTTTTTATTTTATTTAAATTGTTAAATAATGAAGTAATCATTTCATCATCATGATATCATAAATAATTTATTTTATTTCATATATAAAAATTATAAAAAACTACTATGATGTAGGAAATAGTTTTAGCATTCCAATGACTATTTATAGTATAATATATCATTTATGTAGACAAAATTAAAAATGTTTTACTCAGGTGATACATTCTTTGTTATATTTACATTCTTTAAAAAAATAAAAATATAAAAAGTCATTATCACACAAAAGTGATTCCATGGGGTCCCCAAATTTGGCACAAGGAATCCCATGGTCAGCCATGACACAACTAGTAGTATTAGGACAGAGTTTGGGGTCATTTTTTATTATTATGATATTATTTTATTATCCTTAACTACCCGATTACTAATTAATCAATGTAATTAAAGATAATTACCATCGTTACTATTCATAATGTCCAAAAACAAAAGAGTCTTGATTACATAATTTGTACCTTCTGATTCCAAATATGTAATCCATTTTACCAAATTCTAAACATAGAAATTTCAATAATTAATTTAAAAATAATTCCCGTTGTCAAAATAAATAGCGGGTTTTTTTTTGAAACAATATCTATGAAACGTTTGACACTAGTTTATGCCCAATTCCAATGTGAAATTAATCTTAATGACCACCATTGGATTAAATGTTAAACATATATTCAAATTAAATTTTAAGTCAAATTAAAAAGATAATCTATCCATAGAATTAAATTAGATGAAAAAGCAGTTTTGATGTAAAATGCAGTATTTTTCACTATTCATTAAAAAAATGAACATTGTCAGAAAAATACCAAAAATTTATCGACATTAAATTTCAATTTCACAATCATAAATAATATGTTTATTTTGACAAATAAAGCTTATAAAATTGTCAGAAGTTATATTTAAAAAAGTTTTTCCATCAAAAGGCAGTAAAACAATCTTTTAAAAATATTAGTGTATTCCATGCTTAAGATTGGATTTATTCTAATTTTAAGCCTCTAAAACACTATCTAAATTCTAAATAGACATAGATAAGAATATCTATTATTTATTACTTACTTGGGATGTTACACCTCTGAAGGTCTGACATCATTTCCTCACACATGATTATCATCCCTTCAGCAGGACTTTCTATGATAGAGTCAGGCTTCCATTCGAGAGGCCCAAATCGAGATCCTTTATCCATTATTGAACCTAGGTAGAGTCAGGCATCGACGTGACAAAATCTACCAGGATTTTATCCTCTTCCTAGCAGGTGTATCACCTAAATAGTGAATCCAGATGAGTTGTGGTATCCGTCATGGCCCTAGCAGTGATCCTCATCTGTGTATTATGATCTTTCCCACTCAAGAGTGTGTCTATCATAATGAATGCTTCTATCTATCAGAAATATTACCACTCAAGAGTGTGTCTCTCGTAATGAGTGTGACTACCTCTTATGACAGTTCCTGAGGAATAGTACTTCTCAGACGGACGTCATCAGAGCTTCAAGACTCATGGAGTGTGTTCTCCTAGAACAAGTGCTTCGCGAAATCATCGAACTAAATCACTAGAGAGGGTATGCGGTTGTGTGACTTTTCTCTAAAATACGGGTCTAGGTTTTTAGTAAATATGGTTTGTTCTATATGTTATTTATACATATACTCTGCCTAGATGACTGTACCTTTACTTTGTGTACTTCTTTGTGGTTTTCTGGGTCCTCTCCTCAGTATTGTTATTCTCACCCCTACACAGGATATTCCCGCACATCTAGTGTATTATGCAGACGAGAAGACTTTTTACAGAGTCCAAGGTGAACTAGGGTAGTACTAAGCTTTCTGAGTTCCCTACAGGTCGAGGCGTTCCTATGGATATGAGTAGCAGTCCATGTACCTTTTGTGTTTACAGGTTGGACATTGAAGTTTCAGAATCTCTTGTTTTTTGTGGGTTTGTATTCTCGCCCAGTTTTATTTTTGTACTCTACCTTTCATCTTAATCTATTGGTTGGGTTTAGTTGTATGCATGCATTTATGTTCCTTAGGGGTTTTTACATTTCAACATTGTGGGCTTGGAAATGTGTGGGTGTGTATATGTACTTAGGAAATTTCTCCCATTTTAGTAATATGCCTACTCAGTGCTAGTAACCATCCCCTAGCCTATTGGAGGTTGGTTTGGAGAGTCATAGTGGGGGCCCCACTAGGACGGTTCATGATAGAGTGGTATCAGAGGTGCTTGGTTCTACCTTAGGACCAAGAGTCTGTGATCTTGGTTTGAGGAAACAGTGTTGAGTGTTTCAGCTTTAGCTTTCTAGCCATAGACTCTAGTGCTTGTGCAGCAGCCGACATATCCATACACCAGGACTCTGATAACCTGCTTTTCGACTCAGTACACAAAAAATCGGGTTGCAAGGGAATAAAAGGTACATGCATCATATAGGAATGTTTTGCGGTTTCCATATCCTTTCTGTCATCTATCCAAGTATACTCTTTCACCATGGTATATATTGTTTCCTTACAGGATTCCTCTGTGACACATAACCTCTAGGATTCAGCAGCACGATCATGAGGATGACCCCCTCAGTGACGAGGCATCGATACATGGACCATTTCCCGAAACATTTAGACTAGGTGGTGCACCAGTTATGCCAGCACCAGTGGAGCACCCAATGGTACCTGCAGTACTGACCAGTGAGGAGTATAGGCTTAGCGCACTCCATGAGTTCCAGAGACAGAGACCCCTCAGGTTCTGTGGCGAGCCCGACCCTCAGGCGGCTGAGGACTGGCTTGAGGCGGTGACTAGAGTTTTCCTTCTAGTGAGGACACCAGCGGACCACATGGTGATCTTAGGAGTGAACCTTCTTCAGGGTTCAGTGGGATGATGGTGGAGTCTGACCACACAGACTCACGATGAGTAGATTCTTTCATCGATGGAGTTTGAGCGACTCTTCAGGGAGGAGTTATCTTCGGTTACGCTGAGAGTTGTACGCATCCAGGAGCTTCTTCAGCTCCAGTAGGGAAGCATGTCAGTAGCAGACTATTTATCGATGTTCACCAACCTCGCCAGGTAATCGATGAATATGGTCAGGGATCAG
Organism: Viscum album; assembly: GCA_963277665.1. Lineage (NCBI taxonomy): Eukaryota > Viridiplantae > Streptophyta > Magnoliopsida > Santalales > Viscaceae > Viscum > Viscum album. The sequence goes on from OY728146.1 coordinate 389,453,746, forward strand.
TACTTTAGAGCTCGAACCTTCAATCAAGGTCTAAGATGAGACATCAGAGCTAGTGTTTTGACTCTATGCATATCGAATTATGCTAGAGTGCTCGAGAGGGCCTTGGTGATCGAGAGCTTCTTGGCGGAGCAGAGACAGCCGCCGGCAGTCAACAGTAGGAAAACAGGTGCAGAGACCCCGGAAGTAGGGAGCTGACATCAGACACAGAAATCATGATGTGCGAAATGTCATAGGGGGACCCATGATAGGGGATCGACATTCCAGGGGTCTCAGGATGGATCCAGTCAGCCTAGGGAGAAGTGATGCTACACATATGATGACAGAGGAAATCTCACTTGAGATTGCCCGACCCGTCGAGATGCTTACATGGAAATGGTGGATGGACCACCGCGACAGAGGTACAAAATGGAATAGTCAGACCCTCCAGGTGTCAGATGTGGCAGAGGAGCAGAGAGAGCTACAGGTGGTGGCAGACACTTCCACTTACTTCAACAACCACCTCTAGGAGGCCCGCACCAGGACCAGGGATCTGGGGGACAAGGGTGGGGACATGTGCATGCGGTCGAGGCATATAACCCAGGGAATCCAAGGATGATTTGATGTACGATCAGTTCCTTATCTACCTTAGCGACCATGCTTATAGGCACAGGTGCCATTCATTCCTTCATAGCCACATGGATTTCACAAAACCTCGAGATTCCTATAGAACCGTTGACCCGATACTTACGTTTGGAGACACCTACGGGAGGAGACTCGAAGATCACACACCTTTGCAGATAGTGTGATCTTACCCTTGGATGTGAGAGTTTCTATTGGAACCTCTTGGTGGTAGCATCAAACCCTTACAACATCATTCTCGGTATGGATTGGTTATCTTCAGTCTATGCCCATATTGACTTTTTTAGGCGAAGAGTGTGGTGTGTCCGCCATGATGGACTGAGGTTTTCCTTTGTCAGAGAGAAGGAAACCCAGGCAGCACAGAATGGACTTTTGCACAGGAGGGTATAACCAATATCTCATGAGTTGTCTAGGCTTTCCCTCAATAAGTGGATGTTGTGAGCTCCCAGTTCCCAGCAGTAGTGGTGGAGTATGGGGACGTCTTTCTCAAAGATGTTCCAAGATTACCTCCCCACCGGGAGATCGACTTCTGCATCGACTTACACCCCGGAACGGCAACGATTTCCTCATCAGCATATCGGATGGCCTCTGTAGAGCTTCGTGAGTTGAGGGTGTTGTTAGAATATTTTCAAGGTATGGTTTTCGTGAGACCCAGCGTCTCACCCGGGGCGACCCCAGTCTTTTTTTCCAAGAAGGTAGACAGGAGTCTGAGGTTGTCCATGGATTTACGGCGCCTGAACCAGGTGACATCGAAGAACAAGTATCCACTCCTGAGAATCGATGACCAATTTGATCAACTAAGAAGGGAACATTGGTTCTCATAGGTTGACCTTCGATCAGGCTATCACCAGCTACGGGTGCGGGGTGAGGATTCACCAAAGACGACTTTCAGATGCCGCTATAGTCAATATGAGTACTTGGTGATGCCTTTTCGCATGACGAAAACCCCTGAAATGTTCATGGGACTGATAAACTAAATCATCCAGCCATACCTGGACCTGTTCGTAGTGGCCTTCATTGATGACATCCTTGTGTAATTGGCTTCAGAGGAGGAGCAGACGAGACACTTGCGGATGGTTCTAGACGTACTCCGGGAGCAGCATATTTACAGGAAGCTCTCTAAGTGAAAGTTCTAGATTCAGGAGGTCCACTTTATGGGACATCTAATTTTATTAGATGGAGTAGCTGTGGACCCATCCAAGGTGGAGGCTGTGTTAGCATGGGAGCCACCTCAGAGCATGACAGAGGTGCAGAACATCCTCGGGTTGGTAGGCTATTACCGAAGATTCATCCCTAATTTCTCTTGGATATCAGCACCAATGAAGGCCTTGACTAGGAAGGGACAACCCTTCATATGGAAGGAGAAGTTCCAGAATGCTTTTGAGCAGCTGAGATAGATTTTGATGAGTGCCCTAGTCTAGATATTTCCGGAGGAGGGTGTCGAGTACGTAGTTTTCTGCGACGCATCAGGGAATGGGCTCTGGTGTCCTGATGTAGCAGAATACAGGGATTTCTTATGGTTCACTCTAGATTAGGCCACATGAGTAGAACTATGAGACCCATGATCTCGAGTTGGAAGCGGTGGTCTTTGCATTGAAGATGTTGCAACACTACCTGATGGGCGAGTGGTTTATTGTCTTCTCTGACTACAAGAGGCTCAGGTAAATCTTTTCCAGAAAGATCTGAATCTGTGGTAGAGACGATGGATAGAGTTCCTACAGGACTATGATTTCGAGATCATCTATACTCCTTGAAAAATGAACATGATGGGAAATTCTCTTCGAAGAAGGTCTATCTCACAGCTGTTGTGTGAGGCGACATATTAGTTAGTCGCGTTACAGTTATCCTTCATGTATGGAGGGGTTACAACTTACCTACAGTCGATGGTTGTCACCCCTCCACTCTTACAGTGATTTAGGGAGGCATATCTTGGGGATGTCGACTATGTGGATTTATGTGCTCAGTTATCCACAGGACATGCTCTTTATGGATAGCCACAAGGTGGGGAGCACATAATTCTTTTCAGAGGATGCACTGTTATACCAGATGAATTGTAGGAGGAGGTCCTGAGGGAGTTTCATACATCCCCTTTGGCAGTACATCCTGGGGTGGCAATGATGTACCAAGATCTCTGACGACCGTTCTGGTGGTCCGGCATGAAGAAATCAGTAGCTGAGTTCGTTTCTCAATGCCTCACGTGCCAGTAGGTGAAGGCTTAGCACCAGGTTCCAGGGGGATTAGCTCACCCCTAGAAGTTCCAGAGTGGAAGTGGGATGGAATATCGATGGACTTCGTGACATGATTTCCACAGACGTCCAAGGGGCGTGACTCCATATGGGTGATCATTAACCGACTCACCATGTCGGCCCACTTCATAGCCATCAGGGAGAAGAGTTATCTAGAGAGCCTAGGATGCCTCTACGTGCAAGAGACAGTACGGCTTCAACACATCCCCTCGACTTTAGTCTCAGATCGAGTTTCTCGCTTCACATCCCAGTTGTGGAAGGGATTCCAGAAGACTTTTGGCACTCAGCTATGCTTGATCACAACATTTCTTCCCCAAAATGATGGTCAGACGGAGACGACCATTCATGTTTCGAAGGATATGTTGCGAGCTTGTATCTTGGACATTGGTCATTGTTGCGAGGACCACCTACCATAGTTGGAGTTTGCGTAAAACAACAGCTACCACTCCACCATTAGTATGGCATTGTTTGAGGCCTTGTACGGGAGACCCTGCCAGTCACCACTTTGCTGGACCGACCCCAGAGAGTCAGCACTCATGGGTCTAGAGTTGGTACGAGCTACCATAGAGAATGTGCATATCATCTGAGACTGGATGGACACCGCACAAACCTATCCGAAGTCCTATGATGACAGACGACAGAGGCCTCTGGAGTTTGAAGAGGGAGACCACGTCTTTCTTCGGGTCTCACCTCGATGAGGGTTACAGAGATATGGACGAGGCAGAAAGAAATCTCCAAGGTTCATCAGACCCAGCCAGATACCGTGTACAGTTGGCGAGGTGTCGTACCACCCAGCTCTACCACAACCGCTTCATCGGGTACATGATATCTTCCATGTGTCGCAGCTGAGGAGGTACGTGCATGACCCGTCGCACATCATCGACTGGGGAAAGCTGGACATCGAGGATGGAGTGACATTTGCTAAGTAACCGGTGGAGATCGAGGATCGGCAGGAGAGGATCCTTTGGGGGTGATCGATTTCCTTGGCGTGCATCTGGTGTCAACACGAGAATCTTTAGGAGAGCACGGGGGAGCGGGAGGCCCAGATCCATGCCCAGTACCCACATCTTTTTGAGTAGCCGTTGTTTTGTCATTTCATGGAATTAAATTCGAAAATTTGGGGGAATTTAATGTTTTGGATTTGACGTGTATTATTTTTAAATATTATATAGAATTATTTCGAGACCAGGCATGAAGACAGCACATCATTCCGAGGTCCAGTGTGCCCGTAATGGTGGTTTGAACTTTTTTAAGTTAAGTGAGTCGGCACTTGTGGGTGGTTGTGGCAGTTTCCAAACGGATTCCTGAATTAAAAATCTGAGGGCACCATTGCATCTGAGATGATGAATTTACTTATAAATGAGTCTAACCCCGACCGGCGTGGGTTGAGGGAATAAGGTAATTTTCAAACATTTTTAGATAAATGAAAATAAAATAAATTGCTAAATGTTTATTTTATTTTTATGGAAACACCCGCTACAACGTCGTGACGGGACATCTGTTTTCTTTTTAATGATGTGTCAATATGACTCAAGAATGGAATGTTTGTGTCACTAATACCGCCACACTATTAAATTCCAAACATGTTTCTTTTTTTTGGGATTATGAGAATAGTGGTATTTTATGAATTTCAGAGAGGAAACTCTGGAGAAAAAAAATTCTTGGAGCCTTGGAGGAAATTCTCGGCGACGAATGACGACGGATCAAAGCTGCGATTAACTATGCCAACAACGTTGAAGGATCTCAACGATGGAAGCAACATGACACCATCATCAGGAATCGATCCCAGTTGAGGTAGGGGTTTGTGATTTGAATTCTTTTCCCCGTTTTTGATTTTAAACGACGAACACGGATCAACCAAAAACAAGTTGATCTGAAGATTTGTTTGTTCTTGCAGGAGATTTTAACGAGACGATTCGAGGAATAGATCCATGTTGTTTTGTTATTATTGATCCTTGCTCTATTTAAGCATGCTAATGGGAGTGGATCAACGTTGTGACGAATGACGGCGGGGTTTCGTTCCTCACTTTGTTTATTGGATTTCTCCCACTTCCTTTTCTCCTGCGTTCTTCATGTTCATCATGGGGTGACGAACAACGGATCGTTGTGCATCCGTTCCGCGATGCAATGATACCAAATCGAAGGTTCGACACCACAAAGACCTTGCATAGGTGTAACAATGATGGCAGATGACGAATCATACTGAATCAGGAAAGGGCTTTCTTCGAGGATTATTCACACGGGAAGATCCAATTATGTTTTCGGAGCTGAAAAGAGGCCTGAAAACACTGGGAGAGGCTTCGTGGTGTCAGGGTGACCAAAAACTGAATGTTTCGCGGCGATCGGATGGCCGGATCGATGAACATATCAACACCAGAGGCGCGACGACGGAAGTCCGTGTTTCTGGAAATTTTTTTAATACACATTGTGTACTTACGAAGAACACACCATGTAGTACTAGCTACGACTAGGGTTTCAGGGGACAGAGAGGAATCACACGGCGTGTGACCTTGTCCACACAACATGTTGGACTTTCCCCGAACCTCGACATGTATTTTGGTAAGTACACGGACACTGGATGATCTACACGGCTTCAGGAGACGCGGCGTGTACAGAATGGCAGAGGTGGCTATGTGGGACTCTGCATGTACCCAGGGGGTACACAGACATCGGATGGAGTACATGACTGTGTACTCCATCACACGGCTAGGCGAAGCCATTAGCACATGTCACCCCATGTGCTGATTACACGGGTTGGAGTAAACAGGTTGATGACCATGTACGGGCACATGGCCAGTGTACACGGGGCCAACCCCAATCACTCAAACATGGCATGTACATAATAATACATGTCATGTACTCAGTCTTTCTATACCACCATCCTACAACATGGGTCGTCGTACACGGGTAGTACCCGGTGTCAGACAACACGGTGAGTAACTTTTCTACATGTCGTGTTCTTTTTGTAAAATGGAATGGTCCTCTTGGTCACCGTATCTTGGACATCTTTTGTTTGGGTTAGTTCCCCTTATTCTCGTTCCCCTAAATGCCAGGCATCATTTCCTCACACATGAGTACGATCCCTTCAACAGGAGTTTATGTGATAGAGTCAGGAATCCATCCGAGAGGACCAAATCAAGATCCTCTATCCATTCCTGACCATAGGTAGAGTCAGGCGTCGACATGACCAACTCTACCTAGCATTGATCCTCTACCAAGCTGGTTTATCACCTAACTGGTGAATTTGGATGAGTCGCAGTATCCACCTTGGCCCTGGCAGTGATCCTCATCTGTGTATCATGATTTTTCCCACTCAAGAGTGTGTCTCCTATAATGAGTGATTATATCTATCATAAATCTTCCCACTCATGAGTGTGTCTCCCATAATGAGAGTGACTACCTCTAGGGATGGTTCCTAATGAACGGTACTTCCGAGACGGACGTCAACAGAGCTTTAAGACTCGTGGAGTGTGTTCTCCCGGAACGAGTGCTTTGCGAAATCTTCGAACTGAATCCCTAGAGAGGGAATGTTGTTCTGTGACTTGTCTCTAGACTATGGGTCTGAGTTTTTAGTATATCTGGTTTGTTCTATATGCTCTGTAGATATATATTGTGCCTAGATGAATGTACCTTTACTTTGTGTACTGCTTTGTGGCTTTCAGGGTCCTCTCCTTAGTATTGTTATAATCACCACTAAACGGGCATTGCCTATACGTCTCGTGTCTTGTGCAGATGAGCATCCTTTGGACAGAGTCCAAGGTGGACCCGGACATGACCGAGCTTTCTGAGTTCCCTACAGGCTGAGGCGTTCCTATGGTTACGAGTAGCAGTCCCAATACCTTTTGTGTTTATAGGTTGGACTTTTTAGTTTTCAAACTCTCTTGTTTTTGGTGGGCTTATATTCTGGCCCAGTTTACTTTTTGTACTCTACCTTTCATCGTACTCTGTTGGTTGGGTTTAGTTGTATGCATGCATTTTTGTTCCTTAGTGGTTTTTACATTTCCGCATTGTGGTCTTGGAAATGTCTGCGTGTGTACAGGTACTTAGGCAATGCTTCCCATGATAGTAATATGCCTACACAGTTCTAGTCACCAGCCCCTGGCCTGTTGGAGGCAGGCTTGGGGAGTCACAGTGTGGGACCCACTGGTACGGGTCATGACAGTATGTTGAATTTTGTGAAATATATGAATTATTTTTATAGAATAAGAAAATATGTATATAAATGATAAATCCACAATTAATGAGAAATATACTGGGCTTTCTATGTGAAGGTATTTTTATTAATTTTCTAAATTTCTAAACCTAAAAGGGATTATGTATATAGGTGACTCAATATTTTATATTGAGATTCTATTTATGGATGAATAAAATTGGGTCATATTAGTTCGTATTAAAGATAGTATGTAATGAATATATTTTTAGTTCTAGATCTGTGTATACTTATATCAGGCATTATCAAATTATTCTTGATGGATTTTCAAGGAAAGATCACACTTCCTATCCATTCTCAACCACAAACTCTTTTTGGGAATCATAATTGACTATTTTATTATCGTGATACAATTGATCAATACCATTATAAACTTCTCATATGAATCTTTTATAACAAGATTTTTTATAGTGTTTCTGATATTATATAATATAAATTTACATATTCCCTACTATGGAACAACCATAAATTGAATTGGATTACTATAGGATCTCCCTTTTGGAAAATATATTCATCTCCCTCACCTCTCTTCAGTGATTTAATTTTAGATCTATTGATATTATTCCATGGGGTAAACTTAATTCATTGTATCCCTAATCTTATACTTCATCTGGAACTGGCCACAGATCGAAGCTATTTTTCTATATATAATTATTTTACCAGGATATAATGATGGATACATTCTTTATTGATAGATTTTTGAAAGATCTAGAGTGTTATCAACCATTTATTGGATTAGATATAGATCCTCCATTGGTGAAATTTTTAATTAGGTAAGTTGAATTGATTATAAAAATATGTCAACATATCGTTCTTTAATATTTTTCTATATTTGTTTTGATGAATTGGGATTTTTTCTAGGAATAATTGTTTTAGGGGTTTGATCTGGTTGATTCATGGGAATGATTTTGTTTTTAATAGTTGAAACAATTAATGTTTGTATCAACATGATTGTGGTATAAAGTCAATATTATTTGGGGACCTTGTATGTAATTTTATGTAATGATTTTTTTTGTGGTTGTGCAAGTAGTATATGAGACATTTCTTGATGCCATAGATCATTCCTTGAAATGTTATTCTTATATGTGAATATGTTTATATCCTTTCAGAACCTTTATTCATATGAAAAACCCAAACCTTTCTATTCTATGTATTGTTTTGGAAATTTTCATAACCCCTGGTTAATATACTATAGATATTAAGAAATCTAGGTTTTTTTGGAAGGGATAGTTACCTACTTAGATTGGGAGACTGGGAAATGTGTTTGATAGTTATTTATTTGGGTATCATTTTGGTTAGTTTTAGAACATAGTAAATTAGGATACTACTGGAATGACCATGTAATATTTCAAGAGTTCCGTGCTTCAGAACATTCATCATTATGTACCTGTGTGGAATTTCCAGGCACATAAGTATAGTTCGATTGATTTGGGATTTTCATGTGTATGTACCATCATAGTGAGAGGGCACAATGATTAAGATGAAAATTTTTTGAATTTACATCAATGGTGTGAAAATAATTATTCCTTTTTGGTGGTACATGAGAACTAATAAGTGTACTTAATTCTTCCTCCGACATGGTTTTGATGTAGGTGGAGCCAGGGTTCATGGAACATGGTTAGTTCCTGATGACTTGACATGTGACTTGTGGTTTTTACAATTCCGTATTGTTATAGAATAAAATTATATATATTAATTCAATTAATATTGAGGAAACATTGGTTTTGTAATACACATTTTATACCCACATACTAAATAGGAATCTCAGTGTGTGAAAATATTTTGATCAATGATCATACAAAGGGAATATTATTTATGTTTTAAAGTTGAAAAGGATGAGTTCGGTAGGTAGAGGAAATTCAAGGATAGAATCTAAATAAATTTTCATATTTTTACTCTATTTCTATTATATCATTACTTTTATTTATGTATGGAATTTTGGATCTTGGTTTCTCCTGTTTTACCATGGATGCAGGTTCATATAATATGTTTTTATGGATTTTTCCAATAAATATCTATGTTTTTATTTATGTTTTCAAATGATTATGAAGTATGATTATTATTAATGAGGGAATATCTTTCCTAGTGCACCATTAAGGCCCTCAAAACTAGTCAGAATCCTCTAGTGTATTCGGAGGGATGCATGAGGCCTTATGGGACATTGGCTCAGACCTTATGATTTTTGTTAGGGAATTAAAAAAGGAGTATGATAAAAGTTTGTTAGGGAATTAAAAAGGAGTATGATAAAAGTTTTATTAATTTTCATATTGGGTATGCTTGGACCATGGTATAAATGATGTAATCTATGTGGAACTATGGTAGTGGATTCATGAATTTTCCTAGATAGATCTTGTGTAATGACATCCGAGTTTCCATGGAATGGATTTCTATTTTTGGTTGAGATTTTATCATCAATCTATTTTACCACTGGTGATGATGTTAGGTTTGATGTTATGGTTTTTAGGATTTGGGAGAATTAATGCATCATTAGTGGGTACATAGGGTCAATATTCATTCATATAGTTTCTTGAGATACAAAGTAATTTAATTAACAGAGTTTATTTTATTTTCTCCATTGTGATATATCTGTTTGGGATTTCAATTAATTGGATTGATTATTCTATGTTTAGTTATATGCATATGACTGTGACTACCATGTTGGGATGAATAATTTGTATAGAAATTGGTTAGTATATAGGGGGTGGGGGTTCTCTATAGAAATGGGTTTCATTTAAGATGAGACAATATTTATTGATCTTTTATTTAAACTTTTAATCACTTGATAGATGTTGTTCTTTATGATATTGAAAGAATTTTGGGGATATTTGTATGTATTTTAAGTAATTATTCCACAATTTTCCCCTAAATATCAAACATAGAAGCAGTTCAAGATGATCCTGCAAGGTCAGTATTTCCCATATTGCCTCAATATGCACTGGAGGGTGAATTTGAGCATTTACGAATTTCCTATGTAGTTGTTTTGGTAGAATAAATTCTTCATCCAGAACAATTTCATATATTTTCTATTATATCTGGGGGAACAAACATACTATGGATGATTATAATTAGGATTTAAAAATTTAGCATCATGCATCATTCCATGTACTAGAGGGCCCTTGGATTATGAATATATGATTGAAATCATCGAGGGAACATCTGATCCTGTGATGTCACACCGATTATTTAGTTTTGTGTTTTCATAAATTTTGTTGGAAATACCTATATTATTCTCACATTATAGGTGTGATGGGTGTTGAGTCTTAGAGTGTCCTATTTTCGTTATCTTCCCCACTTGGTTTCCCCTTGGTTCGTTTTAGAGTTTTGGAGAAAAGAAATTTTTTTTTGACATGAGGTGGCCCTACACATAGTTGGTGAATGATTGTGCAATGGATCAGGGGTAACTATTAAGTACGTCTAAAACCAACCACATGGTCATGAAGACACCTAGGTGAGACTATAACATTGACCTCATGGATGCCATATGGTTTGGTGTAGGGTTTAACAAACTGTGTGGCCTAACCGTGCGACCCAACTATGAATGGAAAAAATTAAATTTCCAAGTTTTACCCCTTTGGGTTTTTATCCCCTTTTCCCAAGACTTTATTTTTATTGGTAATTCCAGACCTAATAATGTCTCCCATGTCTTCCCAATCCATTTCCCTCCATTATTTGTCGTATATCTAAAGGAAGATGAAGGGTTGACTAGTTTCCAAGGTGAGTTTACTTCTCTCCTATTCTCCCTCTTCCTTCTCTTTCTAATTTTTATTGGATTTAGCTTCTACCCTAGAAATTCAAGACCTGTGGTTCTGGTTTCCAATGATTTTTGTATGGGGAGATTTTTATTTTAGGCATGGCCTTTATAAATCTTGGGTTTCGTAACCCACGTCGGGTGTTTTCGGGTGTGTGTTTCCATTCTGCCACGATTTTGAGGAAGAGTTTCCAAAGAAAATTCATTTATTATTTAATTTCCATATTATTACTTCTATTATCAACTTGTATACATTTTTATTGTTTCTTTTTGACCATTAAAATATCTATTTTGTTTGTAAGATGGTTATTTAACTCTTGTTTTGTTTGAAATGAAATTGTTTTGTTATAAATGTGCACACCGCTTGTTCAAATAAGTGTTCCGCATGTTTTTTCATATATATTATGATGTTAATTACATGAATTTACAAAAATAATAAATGTTTTTCATGAAAATTTGGGTTATTACCCTTTTGGTTTTTAATATATATTCTTTTTCTAAATGTTGCGTGCCCCGTTTTTAGAAAGTGCCCAGTTGACTTTTGTGTGTTAAATGTTATATAAATTGACTGGTTTAAAATTTTAAATTATGGGAAGCAATAAATGTGATGTTTTGGGTTGGTTTATGTCTGAAAAAGTGGTTTTGTTTTTATAAAGAGATGGGTAACGGTTTTTAACGTGTTTTGGCATGAAATTCCATTTAGTGGCTCGTTCTCTATTTTCATGACAACAGTTGAGAATTGAATGTGTTTACTAAATGATTTAAAGGGATTATGTAAATGTTTTTATGCTGATAATTTTGTGTGTACACATCTTTATGAAAGTTAAAATTTTGTCTTTTGTTCAAAGTTGGTATGGTAAAATGGTAAAAGGCCAGTTTGGCATTTTTCATAAAAAAATGGTTTTCAAGTGTATTCTATGTTTCACCATGTCGGATCATTTTTTGATTCATTAAATTGATTTATTAAATGGTTTTGGGGCCACCAAATCAGGTTTGATATGGTATTTTTTGGTTTTTGGTCTTATAAGATCATTTTTGAATGGGTTTTATGTGCTGAGCCATGTTATACTTCTTCATATTGTTTTCTGAAAATTTGAAGTGACTTAATGATTAGTGAAAGTATTTTGAGACATGTTTGTGGGATGTTTAGTGTAGGAATGATTTGGATAAAGTCATTTTCATGTGGAAAGGGTATTTGATAACATGTGAAACTTTATTGAACACAAAGAAGGAAACATTGGTATCATGGTTGTGGACATGTCCTAATATGCCAGTGATCCGAAGTGGATTTTTCCATGTTTCACATAGCATGATTGATGATGAAAACACTAAATAAACTATGTTAATGATGTTGGGGACCACTAGGTTATGGGTATTGTTCCCTACTAATCACTTGTGCACTCGAACATATATTTCTTATGGTTACTTTTTCACTGAGATATGAAGTACCTGGGGCCCAAAATGATCTAGTGCCTAGGGGTGTTCCCGTGACTAGGGCTCATTGTATATTTTGTAATCACCATTTCCATACAATGTGTTCATTCGGTAAATTTAGTAGGGTGTGTTTTATTTAATATTTTACATTCATTGTATAATACCACTTGATTTTTTTTCCATTTTGGAGTTTCCCCTCCTTTAAATTGATTACTATCTATTCATGTTTATGAATACTTACAAGAATTTTATTATATAATGTTATATCATGTAACCTTATTTCAAAAACATAATTTATATATTATATTTCAGACATTAAATTGAGGTTTCTTTTATTTTAATGTATGTACACTCTGAATAGAATATCCTGATAAGTTATAATGCTTTAATACTCACACCTATTGTCATCTTCTATTTTTATCCCTTGTGCATGTTTCAATATTAGTCTGATTTCCTTAGGCGACATGTGATGGTTGTGTTGGAGGGTGATTGGAGGGGTCACATGGAGTCAGTTGGTTTTTATATCTGTTTAGTTGATTTTTTTTGGTTCAGTTGTACTTTCACCTTTATGTACAAATACTGCTCAGTTTAGCTTTTATATAAATGATTTTGGGATTTCCATTTCATTGTGATGTTTGATCAATAGTTTATTTATGGGAAAAACCCATTTCCTTACCACACTATGGAATCCCTTAGTTCTTGTATCCATCGAAGGAGGATCAGTAACACCTCTCAGGACTTGTCGCTGAGTGGCCATGGAGAATGATTCAGGATTAACTCAGGTTAGTGCATGAAAAATGGTATCGGAGGAAGTCAGATCTTAAAAGAAATTGATTTCTAGATCACCCTTTATATTAGGGGGATTTCATGGTTAGTGGAGTATGATTATTGGTATTTGAGGGGTAGGTGCAGGAATGTCGTTGTTAACTCTTTCTCATTCAGATCCTTGGGTGTCCACGGAAAGTCCTGTTCTATTAGATTCTTTGGTTCATAGAGATTTTTTGGTGATTAGGATACTACAATATGAGTTAGACTAATGGCCTCTGTGAACTCGTGGGGTATAGAAATCCATGTAGAGCCAGGGCATAGTCATAAGAAGGCTCTCAGTGCGGGTGGTGTGTATGACATATGGCCACCAACCATATGATTTTTTTCACCCACTATTACTATTTCCCTTATGCGGGATCTTGAAATTCTCTTGAATTCAGAATTTTGTTTTGAAAATTATTGTGTGAGAATTTTGGAACTGGGGTTTTAATGCTTAATATAAGATTTTTTTTTTGAAAAGTTGGGTATTTTTGAAACAAATTTTTGGGAGAATGTGGGAATGATTTAATGGGATTGGATTTCCATAATCTAAACTTATGGATAGTTGAAATATAAATGTTTGTATAGATTGGGTTATTTTATTGTGATTCTAAAAATTTGTTTAAAATTGGGTGTGTTGGGTTGTTGGAAATTGTTTGAATATGATTAATTGTGTTTGGGGATTGGTTTTTAGTAGATAGTGTTTTTCGTAAAAGGGGTTTTAGCCTTTATGGATATCAGATTAAGAAAAGAGACCATACCGAATTTTTAAAATGGGAAAGGGTTCTTTGGAATAGAATGCCTATTTGGAGGTTTTACTAAATTAAATGTAATGGGTTTAAAATAAAATGGTTCTTGATGAAGTGTAGTTATTTGAGATTTTGAAAAATGTTTTGATAAATATGAAGATATTTTTTGACTTGGTGGTTAGTGTGCCTTTGGAACATACAAGATTTTTTAGAATGATGTTTTTTGTCTTATCCTTTGGTATTTTCATGGGTTCTCACATGAAATGTTTTGTATAGATATGTTGATGGATCCCCATTGTTCGATTATGGTTTGGTGCCCTACGTGGAACAAAAATATGCATATGGGGGATAGTTGATGAAACACCAATGGTGAATGTGAAAATACACATATTTAGATGTTTTTTCAATATTGTTTTGAGCTAAATCATTTGAGTATTTTGTTTATAAACCTATTATTATGTTGTTCGGTTTTTCAATGTGTTATAATTATTGTTTATTTAGTAAGCTTTACTTGTGATCTAGATGATATATTTTTTTCTTAAGATGGGATCTCGTTGGTGGCTCGGTTTTGGAGAAATTTTAAGTGAGATTCTAAAAATGTGTTGGATGTTGTGATGTTCCCATAGATGGTTCTTCATAGGTATGAATTCTAATTGATCTTCTTAAGGATTCATTTCAAATGTTAGAATAACCTCTTCAGATGATTCTTCAACACATTTAATGGGATAGAGAACTGTTTGGACATAGTTTAAAGTGTTTCCATTTTGTGATAATTATTCTTGATATAGCCGTTTGGTTCTATGATTTTGATATTTTTCTCCATATTCATTGTCTATCCTAGCTTTGGAGAAGCAAATGCTTCAAACATCAAGGATCTATCCATATTCCTCGGAGTGATTCATTTTACACAATTAGTAAATCTCCATAGGTGTGGGGAACTCGACTAATCTCATTCCTCAACTGTTTTGTTGAGGTAGTTTATATGTTTCTACTGTGGTTAATCATCACTATGAACATAATTTTATCCCAAAGATTATGGAAGAATTACCCCACACGTAGAGTCTGTGGTTATTCCTTACCATATTTTAGTTTTTGATCAATGTCCCAATGTGGACCTCCTATCTGAATTGAGGGAAGTCTTCGTTTCAATTTTCTGCAAGTAGAGAGTGTTGTGTAGTCCTCGGTTGTTGTTTTAGAGGCCCAATGATTGGGTCCCCTTCTCTCCCCACCCCGAGTGGTGTGGGTTTGGATCTGTGCAGAAGGTGTTGACCCAGTTCTTGTCCCGTCCATTTGGGACTGGTTGGTTCAAATGTTTATGGTGTTTTACTATTATCATGGGTTCGTAGGTTGTTTTGGGAGAGTTTTGGTGGTCTTTTGTGGTTGATTCCTGATTCTAGTTCAAGTTGGATTATTTTTTGTCCAGTTCTAGTATGTTTCTATTGATGGGGAGACCCGCTGTGGGTCACAAATACCTTTCCATTATAGATTGTCAGATTCAAGTTGGTGTTTTAATGGGGGGGAGTGTATTATGGAATCCCACCAAATTGAATTACTTCATGAGTGTTATTTGGTTTGGGTGTTTGTTGGGTTTATTTGGAGAAGGCCCAATGACCTAGTTCGTGGATTGGTTATGGAGGTTTTTGCTTGATCTTTCAATTGATTCTCGGGAAGTGGTTGTTGGTAGGTGTTTTTTTGGGAAAGTGGATTATGTTCTATTAATTGTGGGTGATATTTACATGTCTTTATAGGATATACCATGTGGATAAGGAATCTTTTAGAATTTATTAATCAGCTGGAATGTGTTATGGATTACTAGGGGCAGAAAACATTAATAGTGGGGATAATTATCCCACCCGGTTTCTCATGTTTCATTTTTTATCTCGTTTTTTGAAAATCCCAGTCTTATTCTTGGGTTCTAGGTGTGATGGTTGTTGATTCTAGAGGTGTCCTGTTTTTTTAATATTTACCTCTTGGGTTTCCCATGGTTCGTTTGGGATTTTTTGAGAGAAGATAAATTTTTTGGCATGAGGTGGCCCAACGCCCGGTTGACGCATGACCATGTAATGGCTTTAGGGTAACCATGTGTTAGGTATAAAACATAGTACATAGCTCTATCGTGGGCATGTGGCCATATAGGGGTAGCCATTTGGTCTACCCCATGGATGCCATAGGTTTAGATCATGGTTATACAAACAATGCGGCCATGCTAGGAATGAAAAAAATTAATTTTCAAAGTTTCTCTCCAGAGGATTTTTAGTGCTTTTTGAGCCAAAATTTTAATTCCCTGATGTATCTAGACCTAAAGAGGTCTTTCATGGCTTCTGAATCCATTCCCCTCCCTCATTTTCTGTATATCTAAAGGAAGATGAAGTGTTGGATAATTTACGAGGTGAGTTTCTTTCCCTTCTCTTCTCCCCTTCCTTATCCTTCCAATTTTCTTAGGTTTCACTCCTCCAATTATTATTAAAGAACTATATTTATTGTTTACCATGATTTTTATGGAGGTATTTTCCATTTAGGGATGATATTCAAAGATTGAGGGTTTCAGAACCCGCAACAATATTTTTTGGGTGTGCCTTTCCATTCCTCCATGGTTTTAGGCTAGGTTATCCCATGAACACACATTTATTATTTAAGTGTAATATTTTTCGTGATTTTATTGACTTATATACGTGTTTAGTATTTTTTTCAACCATGGTATGATCTATTTGGTGTGAAAAAGGTTATGTTTTAATTGTTTTGTGTAAAATTGAGTTGGTTAATTATGCAAGTGTACACAACTTATTCAAATAAATGTTATGATGATTTTTACATATGGATCGTGATGGTATTGACTTAGTTTAACTAATGTAAAAATTGTTTTGGAATCAAATTTAGGGTTTTACCCCTTTGGGAGTTTAATAGACGTTGTTTTGCTAAATGTTTCATGCCCAGTATTCATACAAGTGTCTAGTTGGATTTTGTGTGCTCATCGTGATATAAAATGGATTATTTGAATTTGATAAAATATTATCATCATAAAAGGTGATATTTTGGGGTCCTTTTATGGTTGTAAAATGTATTTATGGTTTTATAAAGATATGGGTATTGGTTTTTGACATGATTTGGCATGAGTTGTCGGTAAGTGTCACTTTATGCATTTTTAGAAAGATGGTTGATCATTGAATGTGTAACCTATATGTTCTAAATGGTTTGTGTAAATATTTTGATGACTATAACGGTCTGTGAACACCTATTTGTGAAATGTGAAATTATTACCTTTGTAATACATTGCTTTGGTAAAATTCTTAATGGCTTGTTTGGAATTATTCTTAAGAAAAGGGTTTTCATGTGTGTTACATGTTGTACCTTGTGGAGTAGTTTTATGATTCATGAAATTGATTTATTAAATTCTATTGGGGATACTAAATCTGTTTTGATATCGTATTGGTGGTATTTTTCCTTAAAAGATCATTTTGGAATAGATTTTATGTGAAAATCCTAGTTATACATCACGAAATTGTTTAATGAAAATTATACTTAGTTTATTTATCAGTGAACGAAATGTGAAACATGTTTGTGGGTAGTTTGGTGCAGGTATGATTTGGAAAAAATAATTTATTTATGAAATATTTATTTGATAACATTTGGAACATTATTGACCAAAAATATAGAGACTTAGGTATCTAGGATGGCGGACATGTACTAGTACGCTAGTGATCTAGAGTGGTTTCATCCAAGTTTCACGTTGAATGATTGAAGATGAGAAAACTAAATTACTATGAAGATGATGTTGTGGAATTCCAGGATATAGGTATTTTTACCTACTATTGGATGATTAATGAAAATAGATATTTGTTATGGTTACTCTTACTCTGAGATACGTGGTACCTGGGGCCCAAAAAAAACTCATGCCTAGAGTGTTCCCGTAACTGGTGCTTATTGGATATTTTGTAATCACCGTCAGCATATGGCATGTTTGTTTGGTAACTTCAGAAATGGGTGTGTTTTATTTAAATGTAAAAATTAATTAATGTTTCTCTCATGAAAACTATTTTCATTTTAGAGTTTCCATTCATTGAAATTGGTTACTAGCATATACTATTTTTTGAAAACATGAAATAATTTTATTTTATATTGTTATAGAATGGAAACTTGTTTGGAAAACATACATTATATATTTTATTTTAAACTATAAATTGATGATCCTTTTATTTTAAAGGATGTTCATTGGGAATAAAATATCGGGTTAACCTAATTATTTTTAATACTCATGTATATAGTCTTATTCTATTTTAAACCCTTATGAGGGTTTTAGCAAGAGTCAAATCACCTTGGGTGATGTGTCATTGTTTTGTTGGTGACTGACCAGTGGGGTCTCATAGAGTTTTGTGGTTGTCTATTTTTGTTTGTTGAGTGGTTTGGTTCAGTTGTGCATTCAAATTTATGTACAAAATGTTTTTAGTTCAACATTTATATAAATGTGTTTTGGGATATCTATTTATTTACACTATTTGTTTAATTGTCTATTTTTGGGAATAATCACTCCTTTGTCACTATAATTATTCCGTTGATCTTTTTCTCTATCCCAGGAGGATCGAGAATGACTCTCGAGCCTTGTCGCATAGCGGCCCAGGTGACCGATTTAGGTTCGACTCGGGCTGGTTCGTGACACTTAGAGACACTAAAGGATCAATGGGTAAAGATAGATAGATTTATGATTCATGGTTTTTTTAGGAAATAGAGTGGTATTATGAATAGGGTAGAGATATATAATATCATACCTTGGATGACCTATAATATTATATTCCTTGATGATTATTTTGGACACACTAAAGCAGGATTGAGATTTGATATTTGTGGAGCTTCTTCAAGAGAAAATACAAATATCTTATTATTTTTGTCATATTACATAATTTATTTATCCTTCACCTATATTGGAAGGAAATTAATCACAGAAAAACCAAATGTTTTAGATATAATTATGACATAAATTTGGGTAGAAAGTGGGGAAATTAGACTTATCCATATATTAAGTGTGTGTTGGCTCACCTAATCAAGAATGGACTTGAGAAATATAGGGTAAAAGGTCTTCTTATGGATCATAATGGAATATTAAGTGTAATACCTGGTGGATTATTGGGTGACCTTCCCAATTAATAGAATAAGATGTTAGAGGAAATTCACTAGGTCAATATTATGAAATTAGGGTAAAAAAAAGGATCAATAGATCCCAAAGTAGAAGGGGTTTAGAAAGATTATCTGATTGTTGGTGAAGGTGGAACTATAGTAATTATTGAATAGGTTCACTTGACGTGTGTTATCAAATTATTAAAATGGGTCACCATTAGAACATTTTCACAAAGATATCACATATAGGATTTGTGATAATATGTTATGGTGTGGTGGGAGGACTTTAACAATAGTTAAATACATCCAAAATTTATTTAACCCAAGTGAATTATTGTCCCTAGGGGTAAGGTGGTAGACCTGGTGAAGCATAATTTTACAAAGTGATCCATGTCCCATATGATGGGGGAGATGGACATTCAACTATTCTAGGTGTATTTTTTGTTTATCAAATACATTCTTTAGGATTTTGTTTATATAAGAGCTTCCCATTATATTCTATTAACTCAAGTTATGGGGGGTTTAAATATATTGTGTATGTTCTCCCATATTATTATTTCAACCAATGCACATTTAAGAAATATTGTTGATCATATAAAAATATAATTTTAGTTTCATATTAATGTTTTTTGATATAAAAATCTTTGGGATTTTATGGTTTTGGAAATTTTAACCTTTGATGAAATTTACAGTATATTTTTTTGATAGCCGACCATACATATATTGATTATTACCCAAGAAAAAATAATTTTACATCTATAGTGGGAGGAAAAAATATCTTAATTGAATATTAGTATTTATAAGTATTTAGGATGTTATTAGACCTTATCTCTGTTAGAGCCATTATAGAATGACTATTATGTATGAATTTTATAGTAGATTCACAACAATTTTATCTTATATTCCTTCTATGATGGATAATTATGTAAACACATTTTAGGGTGAATTCTTAATTCATCCTTTTGATATGGTGATTGATTTTAAAATTGAACCTATGCGGGGTACAAAAGCATTATCAATTTTTCCTTACTATATTGCATTCGCTGAGTTAATGAAATTTATAATACAGTAGATGGATCTAGAGGAAAAATAAATCATCGGGACAATATTATCTTCTTGTAGTGCTCAGGTTTTTTCTGTAAAGATGTTGGATTGTGGAATTTTTCTATATGTTGGATATAAGAAGCTGAATTGTGTCATAGATACGAGTATGTGATTGGTTTAAAGGATTGATCAATTTTTTATCAGTTGGTGGGAGTAATGTCATACTTCATGATTGATATGTGATTAGGACACCTCCAGCTCTAGGTCTGAGAGGTGGATATTTCTATGAAAACATTAAAGAGTATATATATATATACAGTGTATGAGTGTCTTATTAAATATTTCTTATTGTAAAATGATCCATCTATAGAAACCTATACTTTTCATAGATAGATATTACATCTAAATATAATATTAATCATTAAATTACATTTTGATCCATTCCATGAATCATTTAAGTCTAATATCTTATTAATAATGGAAAAATAATAAACTAGTTTATAAAATATAGAAATCAACTCTAAATTAATTATTTATAACTAGAAACCTTCTTAAATATATCATTATAAATATATTTTTTCACAAGAAAGGGAAAGGAAACAAAAGAAAATGGTGATCTTAGATGGCCATTAATGATAAACAAAGGAGATATAAATGATTCAAAAAGAATAACATTAGAATATTAGTGCAATAACATGATATTAATGTGTTAAAACTATTCCCTACAAATATAATTACATTACATTATGTCAGATAATAAATTTTTCTTTTTAATAATACATTAATCCTAAGGAAATTTAAAAAAATAAACCATGAATTATTAATATAGGACGAATACATTTATTTTTGTTATATAAATAACCATATAAAATAATGTAATTATTAAAACATTATCAGGGAAATTGATATCATTGTGGAGTTGTTTCACTTCTAAAATCATCATAGTAGTCAAGGTTCACCCCCAATACTATCATAGTGGGCATAGTTCTATATAATACTGGGTTCACACCCTATTCTAGTCCTATTTTTATCATGATATATCAATATTTATCAATTAATTAGAGGCATATATTGGTCCCACCAATCCTGTAATTAAAATCACACATATTTCTTCGACCACATCATAAATAATTCATCATATCATTACCCCTGAAAGGAAATGAGTTTCATAAAAATTTATTCATTACCTAATAGTATAACCCGTTGAAAATAAATTGGTTTCATAATCATATTTCATCATAAAACTAAACCAACTAGTGAATTATTATGGATTGTTTCTCTCATTCATAATCTTGGAAAATCTTAAGTGAAATCATGTATTTTTGACCATAATGAATATCAATACCATGAAAAGATCATTAAAAATTTCATGAGGAAAATATCCTATCTATTTTGGAATAAATTATCTAAAAAACTATAAAAAAATAATGGAAATTTATTTCTTTGAAAATTACATTATAATATTATAAAACAATCGTAAAGGAAAAATTATTCATGACTACAAGAAATTCCCTTCATGTTGTATAAGTTAAAAACACATTCTTCTAAAATCGTAAAAGAAAAGTTAATAAATTCATTGTTAAAAAAATAACTATATGATTAACATGAAAATATGTTTAAAAAATTAAAAAATAGATAAAAATGAAATTAAATATTCATAATAGAATTGTAAAAAAAATTCTTTTAAACAATTATATTATGACATGAAACCCTTACCTGAAGTTATCCATGCCTCAAAAGCAATATAAAATACACTAAAATAAATTAAAATTTATTAAAATTCTATAATAGTGTCATTTTCATACTTAAAATACCATATATTATCCATTTCTAATATTTAAAAAACCCTTTTTTCAACAATTATTTATCAAAATCATCATTACTGAGAGTTAACTATTCTGTTTGTCATGAGTATTTCAAATCCTTAGTTTTGGTCATTGTATATTTATCTTGATTTCGTAATATTATTTTTTTAATAATGATATGAATATCATATATTTTAATTTTATACGTTTTTATATAAATTTTTATAAGATAGATATAAAATATGAAATACATTGTTAATGGTGATGGTATACTGTACGTACACATGAATACTATTTCTATTTTTCAATGGATATAATAAAAGAAATGTAAATAATAATAGATGTTTTTAGAACCATAATTATGTCCTATATTTTATATATATTTATCAAATGATTCATCATTACCATCTATGTAAAATATAAATAAAAAACCAATCACATTTCTTCAAGGTGGTTGAAGTCCTCATGTACACACAAATGACATTATTGTTTCCCAATGATTTGATGGTATGTATGGAGATGAGATAGTATAATAAAAAATGTATACTTATTACATAAATATTGTATATAAACACTAAACAAATAATAATTTCCATCTATAAAATATAATGAAGAAAAATGAATTGTATCACTATGTGGAGATGGTAAGTCATACATACGCACAAGAAATTCCTTTACTTCTCAATTGATGGGAAATAGGGTGTATAATGGTGTTAAAATAATCATAATATTTTTTTTGGAAAATTTGGTTACTGATTTTATTATTTTATGACTAATACAACATATTTATTCGTGGAAAGTGATAATCAAAAGAAAAGGATCATGTTAGGTGATTGTTACTTCACAGAAAGAAATTCGTTAAATATCCACCAAAGGGATCTTTGGTCAATATTTTAGGAATAATAGAAACTAAAAATGTGTATATAGATATTTGAAATATAAGTTGGATGATTTTTTAATCTATAAGGCCCAATGTGGTCTTAATTTAGTGAGGGGGTGGTTCCCTTTTATAATTAAATTATGTTTTAATTTTGAAATTTGTGAAAAGTTTAAATTAGAAAAAAATAATTCTATAGATAAATGAATCTAAATGGACAAATATTTTAAGATATACTTGGATTGAGTTGTAATTATTTCCACCATTGAATTTATATTAGTTTTGGTTTTATTTAAAATATTTTCATTTTGATTTACCCTTAGTTAATCAATTATAGTTTTAACTATGATAACGAACATTTCAAATACTATTGGGTTTTAATTTTAATTATAAGGTAAAATAAGTAAAAAAAACGGGATTTTAATTATATTTTAGACCATATCATATTCAAATTTTCAGATTTTATGATTTTACTTATTATAAAATAACTTAGGAAATGAATTTTTATAAAGGATCATTACTATAAATCTTGACAGTATTCAGATTTTTTGAAGGAAAATGAAAAAGGGAAAATATGGATCAAGAATATAATCTTTTATACCAAAATTAATATTTAATATTTAAATATACAAATCTTTTAACACTACAATATCCTCAAATTATTTAACTTGAAACAATTTAAAATTTATTAATTTTTTTTCAATAAATATAATAATATTGTTTCAGAGTTGTGTCAGAATTTAAGATATTTATATAATATCTATAAGTTATTAATAAATTATCATTAATAATATAATTTCATTATTCATGAAATTGATATTTATACTAATCCATGAATATTTTTTTCTCTATGAGTATAGATAAATGATTTTAAAACCAAGAGAGTTGTAACATTCTATGATTTAAATAATTTATAAATAGTTTTACTAAGAATGTTTACAATAAAATATTAAACACTACTGGAAAATGGACCTATCCCCACGGTTTTCTCCAAAACTGTGGGGATAGACCCCCCCTATACCCACGGTTTTGGAAAACCGTGGGTATAGGTGTCTATTTAAGACCTATACCCACGGTTTTCCAAAACCGTGGGTATAGGGGGGTCTATCCCCACGGTTTTCCCAAACCGTGGGGATAGGTCCTGAAAACTGACGTATACCCACGGTTTCCCAAAACCATGGGTATAGGGGTACCTATCCCCACGGTTTTGGGGAAAACCCTGGGGATAGGTCTGGGCTAAAATTACTATACCAATGGTTATGAAAAACTGTGGGTATAGGTCACTTTTGTGTGCGCGGAAATTTTTTTATTCCACGGGAAGGAAATTTTTTTGGTGGGAACCCTGTACCCACGATTCTTCCCTCTATACCCACGGTTTTTATAACTATATTTAACTAAATATATATATATATATACATATAGGTGATGTTAGGGTAGTGGTTATATGCGGTGTTTGCAGTGAAGAGGTTGCGGGATTGAACCTCAGCGCCTAAATTATTTTAGGACCAATACCCACGGTTTTGAAACCGTGGGTATAGGCCATTGACACCGTGAAAATTGACATATTTCGGTTACACGGTGGCATGACACCTATACCCATGGTTTTGGAAAACCGTGGGTATAGGATGGGGACCTATCCCAACGCCGTTCCAGCCCACGGTTCCCAAAACCGTGGGTATAGGATATTTTTCCAGTAGTGAAAGTTCAAGACGTAGGTGATAAGGGTAAAATTAAATTCATCCAATAATAAATAGGATAAAAAACTCTACACAGAGAAATAATTTTTAATAGAGATTATCCTGATTTACACTTTTCCTTGGTGATAAATTTTACGACCTTTAACATTCAGATTAACCAAAAATAAAAGGGTAATATTATCCATATATAAAAATACCAATTATAAATATTTACTTCTTTCTTCCTAATTCAACACATATAAATGGATTAAAATAATTTTAAATAATGTGTGAAATGTGTAAAAAAACAATTTTCTAGAAGATGTACATTTTAATCATAAAACTACATTTATTTTCTTCCTATGCCAATATTTTTATATGGATGATAAAAAAAAATTTCGATGTAAATAATATATAAATTCAATCAATTCCATTTATTATTAGGAATTAATTTATTTATTTTTAAATATTAAAATACAATGCATGCATAAATATATATATTTTTTTAAAAACTCTACTTTTATCACCAAATAGTATAGGTTCTGAATTATAATTTCATTATAATTATTGAATTCAATTTATAAATGTCTATGTTGTATATTTATTATAATTTTATTTCTACTATTCATAATTTCCAATCCAATGACTATGGAATAAAGGGCGCATACTATTTTTATAATGTTACCAGTTTAGTCTAATCTCAATTATGTGTGTAATACAAGTTATTGAAAAAATAATATTATTTAGAGAGAAATATTTCATAAAAATATGAATCTGTTACATTATACCCCCTTAAAATTTATTTTTTCCTCGAAATTAATCACTATAATACAAACATATAAGGATACTTCTGCCCCATCACATCCTTATATTGTTATGTAACTTCTAAAAATTAGTGGTTTCACAACAAAACAATAACCATGTGAGTGATCTTTTTTAGTAGTACTTTTTTCCCTACAATTTAAAGTCTTTACCATTTATTTTCCTATGAATTTTATTTATCCATTTGTATAACCACTGAGTTTAGTACATGTGAAGGATCAGGTATATACTTCTGATGGAGATAGATATGGAACACATCATTAACAAGAGAGAGATTCAATGGAATCACCAATCAATAATTTATCATACCGATATGATCAATAATTTTAAAATGACCAATATAACAAGTTATTAGTTTTCTCTTATTTAAAAATATCATAACCCTATTTTAGAGATATATTCACTAGAATATATTTTTACCAACTTTAAACTCCTTATCTTTAAAATTATTATCATTATAAATATTTTGTTGGTCATTAGATGATCTTATGTGCTGTTGAATGGATCTCAAAATCTATTTAATTTCCACACCTACATTGAGTCCTAATATATTTCTTTACCCAACTTCATTCCTAAAAGATAGATTTATGCACTTACTACTACATATGGATTCATATGTATCGATCATAATACCAGAGTGAAACAAATTATTTGAAAATAATTTAGAAAAAAGAAGTTAATCCCAACCAACATTAAAACCCATAGTGAAATATCTCAATTGGTCTACTAGGTTATTAAATATCCTCTCAAATATACCATCTATATGAGGAAGATTACTAGTGATGAAACATAACTCTATATCATGAGCATGCTGAATACTTCTCAAAAAACATCATGGTAAACCTAAGATCTTAATTAGATACCAGTGATAGTGGAACACCATGAAATATAACAATTTCCATAATTTATTACAAATTAAGTTGATCAAGATATAAATATTCTCATATGGAAATTATGTGTTCTTACTGGATAATAATATCAAATACATATGAAATGGTTTTTTTCCTTTTATATATTTTTGGGGAGTTCATGATAAAATATATGGTGATGTTTTATCATTTCCATTATGATATTGGTAATAGTTGTTACATCCACATAGAAGTTATTCCCTATCCCTTTACTTACAGATATACCAAAAAAAGGAGAATCATACTCTGTAATATATCTCTTAATTCCATCCAAAATGAAATACTATTTCAAATCATTAAACTTATTCATATTTCTAGGATGATTAAATAATGAAGAACTATGGGATTCAATCAAAATTCAATTCTTCAAAAATATTAACAAAGGGACACATAATGGTTTCATGTATCTTATTATTTCATCAGAATTTTTGTTGAACTCGTGAATATTTCTTACATTTTTTTACAACTATACATCTTCCTTCCTTAAATATATAATAATAACATAGACAGATGTCTGATTACTCATTTGTGAATGATAATATTTATCATTATCAATCATGACTTCAATGAATATACTTTTCATTCCTGGAAATATTGTATCTTTTTTGATCCCCATAATAGATAAGGTTGCAAGTTCCTTTTGACTCTAAGAATTCACCACCTTGTTCTCTTTATCAGTGTGTTATTATATTTGTTAATAATAATCTTTACCATCTCTAACCATATTCCATATCGTATGTTCTAATTTATTTTATTGAATATACATTTTATTTTTTTTGAAAAATATTCATATAACACCGTTATCAATAGAGATAATTCCCCTATATCATTAATGAAAAAATTACTATAGATAACAACAAATTATGAGTTGGGTAATTTTATTGATGGACCAAACATTTTAATGAGACATAAGATATTACCATATTGTTCTATTTGAGGAAGTTTCCCATTCTATTATTTGATGCATCAATATATATTACAAACCCAAATCCACTAATGTTTATTGTAAGAAGATGGTCATTGACCAGAATTCAATATAGTTCCTTAAATCATAACTCACATTCAACCGTCCAAATTGTCTTGGATCCATTCTCAGTTAACTCAATGAGTGGATTTGATATATATGGATAAATATTGACAATGCATAGATAATATCCAACCAATTGAAGAAAAATATAGATCATAGTAAAAGTGGTTGGTTTCAGCTAATTTTAAATAATGTATGTCTTTTATGGGTATAGTAATATACCCTTTCTTGAGATTATATGACCGAATAATAAAAAATTAGAATAAAAAATTTAAACTTTGTAAATCTTTCATAAGCCTTATACTTCAATAGGGTACTCATCCAAATTCTCAAATAATCTTTAAGATCTTTTGTCATTCTCTTGTAAAAAAGAATATAATAAATAAATACTACCAAAATATGATTAACGTAATCTCTAAATAATATATTCATTAAATACATGAAGATAGAATGGTAATTAGTATTACAAAATAGACTCACTATAACATCAAAGAGTCCATACCTTGTATAGAATGTTCCTATTGGTATATAATCATTCTTTATCATCAATTAATGATATCAAAAAAGAAGATCCATCTTGAAAAATTAGTGTTCTTTACAAAGTTGATAATACAAGTCAACAATAAAGGGTACATGATACATGTTCTTGATAGTTATCCTATTAAGTTATTGATAATTAAAAGAGAGTAATAGTAATCTATCTTTCTTATTAAAAATAGAATAGGTGAACCAAAAGATGAAAAAATGGACAAATGAGTCCCTTTTCAATATTATCCTATAGTTTCTTCTTCAATTATTTCTACTCAATCAGGGCTATTATATATTGAGTCTTAGAAATTGGTGTTGCACGAGGTATGAGTTCTATTGAAAACTCTACTCCATGATTTTATGGAAAAAATAAGAAACTCCTATTGAATGGAAATGATAGAATCCTACACAATAGGAATATATTAGATGTTGATTTACTCCCCATTAATTTGAGATAAATTCCCTTTTTGAATCAAAATCATGACCCATATGATGGAAGCAATTTCCATTGTTACATCATTTTTAACGATACACTGATATGAGATTAATGGTTGTTTAGGAATATAAATAATAACATCACTTAGTTGAAAATTGATGTTGTATTTATATAATAAAAGAAAATTAATTCCCAATATTAATTCAAATTCTACTAGGGGAAGAATGTCCTGATTTATCGGAAACAAAATTTGACAATCTTGAAGTACAGAATAATCACAAACATGGGATGTGATCATTTTACATTTAAAGGTTTTTATTACACATTCATCATCTCTCTTTTGTGGTGGTACTATGATAAAAAATAGATGTTTGTACCAATAATAAAATAACACATTCAGAGTTATTGATGGGATAGAAAGTGTACCTTTTATTATGTTGTTATCATAACCCTCATCAAAAATAGTGAACGCATGAGACTTAAATTTTTTATTTTGTATTAAAAGGTTATTGATGTTTATCATCACAATTAAATGTCATATTTGGGAAATGGTTTTCATAATTACATACTTATTTCATTTTGATAACTTATATGTGGGTGGTGCATTATATAGTGATTTCTCTCTATTTGGATCATTTGCTAACTTCTTCCCATCATATCAAAATATGATTGCCTAATGACCTTCCTTTTCACACTTGAAACATATACCCATTTCCTTAATAAAATTTTCCCCATGTTTCCTTACACTCAGAAACCATATTGGAAGGCTCATTTTCTTCCCAATATAGGTTTTAGAATTTTATTTTGAATTATATTTTTGTTTCTTATAAAAACAATGAGAATGATGGATACCACCAATCTACATCTCCACCTTAAGATAATATTAAAAAAATTACTTTAGAGTCATTAATGTACCTTATGTATAAAACCCTTGGAGACTTTTTTTTAACCCACCAAAGTTTCAATTAACCATACATTCAAATTAGATGATAATAGTTGAAGTTTTCCTTGTATGTATTGTGTTATTTACAATATAAGTACTAATATAATCATTATATTTTAGCTTTAACCCAATTAATTCTTCCTCAATTTTTGTAACATCAATAAAAATAAAGTACTTGTTGAAAAATAATATTTTATACTTTCCCCACATAACAGATTCAATTTATTCTTGCTTTATCATGTTATTGACAAGAGAATACCACTGATCTACTTCTCCTCGCATATGTTAAAAATAATGAGTAAATTTCTCTAGGTTTTAACCGAGAATAGAAGAAAATATATTTTTATTGTTTTCAATCCATTTCTTAGGGACTAGTGGATCATTGTATCGACTATAAGATGGTTGAAATCATCTATTGAATCCCCCAACATAACATTTTTCCAACCTTTCATTGTTTTTATTCTCAACATGATTCATATATTTTGAAACTTTTTTGAGCATAATAATAATATTTTTAATTCCATATCCATAAAATTTAGTTTCTTAAGAAGAAAAAAATTTTATTGTACATCTCATTTAACATTAACAATAATATTTTTGTTCTAATGATTTAGTAAAAAAAAGTTCAAGTGTGATAAAAAATAATCAAGGGAGGAATTGGAATAATAATCAAAAATCATTTCTAGGATTTTATATTCAGAAACCTTCTTCTATGAAACCATTAGTTTGACCTAGGTTATTCCTGATCATTACCAAAATAATAGTATTTGATCATATACCTATAATTGTACATATGGTTCTTACTAATGTTTTATTATTCTTTTTTCTAAATGTTAACTAAACCATACTATGATACCAACCATATTTTCCGATACTTTTTATAAATAGTTATTACATATTAATAGACAAATATTCATTAAATATGATTTTGGTGCATGATCGAATTATTTCAGTCTAGTATCATTGTAAATAAAGAATCATAAATAAATGTTTCATCAAAAAACTTTATCATATCCAATTTATTCATAACTAGAAACCTAATATTATATATCATACATAATAACATTCTTCATTACGTGGGAGACGAAAAAAAAGAGTGATCCCAGATAATAAATAAGGGTAATAAAGGGATATATCAATGATTTAATAATCATAACATAAGTATATTGGTATAAAATATTGTTAATAAAATTTCAAGACAATAACATGAAAATCAATGACCAAAATCAATTTTAATGGAATGAATCCTAGAAATTCATAAGAGGTGAATCATATAGTAGTGAATGCATAAGAGCCATGAAATTTTAACATAGGCACAAGAATTTTATTTGTGGAAGACATATAACAATATAGAATCATTTAGATTGTTTTCAAGGCTCATTTCTTGGGATATTTTAGTGGAATAGGATCACTCCCCAAACTATTATAGTAGTTATTTTTTACTCCCAATACTATCATAGCGGCCATAATTCCTTACTGAACTGAGTTCAATCCCTATTCTAGAGAATGAATAATGATTAAGTCATTGGATCATATCTCCAAAATAGTATGTGTGAAATAAAGGGTTAATGTCTATAATGAATAGAAATACCATTAAAATATAATTACAATATTATTAAAGAAAAATAATGTTTCCATTTTAAAATCACTTATTAAAATGATTTAAAAATAGATATTAAATAAATTTATTAATAAAAAAGTACATTTTCTACATTAAAAAAATTCAATAAAAAAATAAAATTTAATCATTAAATATTTTTTGTTTTTAATTATATTACCTAGATTATTAATGAATTCATTTTAAAAATGTGTATATCATATATATTCCACTATTATGCTATTAATATTTATTCTTAATAATTTGATGGATATGCGATGATGAATAGATAATATTTTAGTGATCATATAAATTTTATCAATGAATTCTCTATTTTGTCAACATTGATGATGTGGCATACTAAGATAAGGTGATGTTTTAATAAATTGAACTATGTGAAGACAAATTTTTGGACCAGAAGAGGACTTTCTAGAAAACTATGATCCTGATATATCCCCATCTCTCCAATTTGAGGTTTATCACCTAGATATACTACCAAATAATACTTCATATCTTCAATCTATTATACTTGAGTCTTCAGTAGAAGAATATCGTTTAGAATATTTAGACATTTCAGTTTGATAAATGTTATTCTCATGGGAAATAGAATATCACTGTATATTTCCTTAACATAAGAAAAAATGATATGGAGAATGTCCTTCAGAATGGGAATAGAGATTGACGTTCCTATTATATGATTGGTAAATGGGTGCATCTCAAGACCAATTAGTGTTGTATTATACCGTTTTAGTAATTAATTCCTTTTTGGTTATATTGAGTGGAAGGTGAACATGAGTTTTATCTTCGATATTTGATGATGCGAGAATGATTGGACATTAATGACAAAGTAAATAGCTAGTCATTAAGTGAAGACAGCATAATCTATATTCGTGAGAGATTATTGGTTCCTGGTTGTGTGAGGGAAGATAAGACGATGGAATGAATTTTTTTCCAAATATTTTATGATAAAAATGTTCCCATCGAATATGATATCATATAGAGACAGTTTGATAACATTATATTTGATAGATTAAAAAAGGCCATGAGAGATTAGTTAAATTATAGTATAATTTATCACCCATAGACTAATGGAAAATCAATGAGGATAATCCAAATATTAGATAATAAGCTTCATGGATGAATCCTTGACTTCGGTGAAGCATGGGATTATTATTATTTCTTGTTAGAGTTCTCATATAGTGAAATATTTATGTATTTGTGTATGATTGAAGAATTTGGTTCTCTTTATATTTATATTTGATTATAAATTCTATGTTGGTAAAAGTGGGGTGTTGAATGTATTGTTGGGCCAAATAGTGAGGGAAAACTATTATAGGGTGTAATTGATTCAGAAGTAGTACGTTAATTCTCAATGGAGTCAATGAAAGTATTCATACTAGAGGAAATGAAAATTGGAGTATGCCATGGGCAATCAGGTGTTCAAATAGGTGTCACATCAGTTAGTGAATAATCATTTTTAGGGGCAAAGGAAATTACCACAACAATATTTGTGACTGTTTGAGATTACAAAGTATATCAGCGAATTGGATTAAGGATTCAACATTTTCTTATGATACCATGGATTTCATAACATGTTCCATGTATCTGAACTTAAAAAGTCAAATGCAGGACCATGTGTATGTGATCAGATGTAATGATGGTTAGTTTCAACATGAAGCATCCCTTACATCTAACCCAATATGAATATTTGATAGGAGTGACAAACTGATTAATGGGAAGATTATAAAAAATTTACAAGACTCGTGAGATCTTTTAAAGATTCAAGAGGATACGTGGGAGTGGGAGTATGATTTTAAGATAAATGGAAAGAGTTGTTTGAGTAGGGACACTAGAGGAACTTTTTTTGGATGAGAATTCATTATAGAGGCATATTTAAGACCCTCTTGAAATTAAAATGTGAGTTAATTAAATTTTACACAAACCATAATTATTTTTATGACATGTTAGTGGTGTCAAGGGGATGTGAATTGGAGATGAATGGGATAGAGGCACAAAATATCATATTAGATCTATTATTGTTCAAGAAATATTCCATTATAGAGCTAAAAACTAGCTAGTGGTGAAGGAAATTTCCTACACTTATATAGGTCCCAGTATCTAGCTTTTGGAAAGCCGAAAGCCTTCTAGTAGACAAGGATGTGGTGTTACACCTCTAATAGGATCCGCATCTAACCATAAACACAACAACGTGTTGTTAGTGAGGACCACCAAATTATTAGTGATACCACGAAGAACAAATTAGTATGGGTGCCATTATAACTTCACTCTAGCACCCCTTTTAATATTTCCCATATATGTATCAAACATCATTTATTTTTTATAAATAATGGGATACATTTGCATGGATTTATTTTTTTATTTCTCCTCCTTTTGGTGTTCCCATCGTATATAAGAGCCCAATATTCTAAAATAATATTATTTTATATATCGTATATGACACACAACATTAAGTGTAAATGAACCATTAAATAATGTTATTTTAATTAATACCAATATAACCAATCTAATCAGTTAGATGATTAAATAGTAATATTGACATAATGAAAACATTCATAAATTTTTTATATAATTAATTCAATAAATTATTATAAATAATTATTTAATTTTTATATATAATTCTATATTCATTTATATATAATTCTACATTTTTTGTTTTTTTTTTCAAATTTATTTTGTTTTATTTTATTAAATTTTCTTAATTTATGTCATTAAAATTGGAATTTTGAGTAATTATGATACTATTGAAAACCATTTCTCATCATGTCTTACAAGATTAAATTTGAAGTTACTACTCAATTTATAAGAATTAAAAATTAATAAATGGAAATATTTTTTTTGATTTATATATTAATGTTTTAAAAAATTATTCATTTACATTTGTATGAAATGTTTGTCTGTTAATTTTATTTTAATTAAATTGTTTTTTATTTCAATTTTTTTATTTACAATTGTGATGCATAATAAATTTGTTAAATAAATTATAAATCTAATGATATTAAATTTAATTATTATTCATCAAAATATTTTAAATATGATACAATTTTTTAATTATGAACCAATCTCCTTCCATAAGGCGTATATTGTCACTAAGGATATAATATATCCTGAGTTTCCCTTTGGTCATGAAGTATAAAGTTCATATAATGTTTTATCTTTTAGAGTAAATTTATTCAAATTCTATAAAACATGAAATAATTTTCATGTCCTTAATTATGATTCTTTGGGATATAATTAATGTTATTCACAATCTATAGGTTCTTTAAAAAGAGATCCAAAGTTTGTTTTTCAAATATGAGGTAATCATCTTAACGTGGAATTTTCATTTTACATGATCTCCTTGAACATTCAATTCTATCCTATCAATTAAATATATTAATATCATCATCTTTAGTATACATAGATCTTATTAATTTTTTTATTTCATTATTCTCTTTCTTTTTAGACCCTATGGTGATTGAAAACATTTTTCGTGCGTACGTGTGGAATACCACCACCACAAAAAGATTTTATTGTATTTTCTAGCACCACCAATCATGGATACATAATAGAATGATTTTAATTTATAAATATAACATTCATAAAATAACCATAATTCTTGAAATATAATTTATCATCTATTTTTTTAACACTTTCATATGTTGTAAAAGGGAAACATCATTCATGTGTATGTTAGGATTACGAAAAACATGAAGGGATTTGTTTTTTTTTCAAATACACCATCCATGGATGGCTGTAAAATTTTATTTTATTTTTAAAAATCAAAATTCATTCATTATTATTGTTATTATGTAATATAACAATGACCATGTTTTCAATAATCACCCTACCATATTCATGGTTCATTTTTGAACTAAATGTTCTCAAAATAGCAAAAAAACAACAATGATTATATAATTAAATGTATAACAGAAATAAATGAAATAAAAGGTTTTATGCTAAATTAATTATCCAATAAAATTTTCATAAATAACAAAATAATAAATATATATTTGTAAAAACAATTTATATAATGTAAATAGTCATTCGAGAATCAAGGTAAGTGGTTTAATAACTCAATTCCCATTCATCTAGTTATAACACCTGTTCATGAACATTTCTTTGAAATTATTATGTAGTAATATTTCTATAATTAAAATAATTTTTTATTTACACTCTTTTTCATATTTACAATTTTTATAGATAATCAGTTCATTGATTAAATTTTAACTTCAATTTTGCGATATTTTTAACGATTATTATTCCTAATATTGTTTCTCTGGGACATGTATTGTATTATGAAACTAATTCATTTTAAATGGAGTATGTAATAATTTTTAAGATAATATATAATAAATTGATCTTTAATAATTTATTCTAGATTCACTTTTTAGTTCTCTCTTCCATGAGATATTTATTCAAATGTTATAAAAGATATAAGGGTTTACATGGCTTTTATTTCATTTATTTGGGAAACAAGTCATGTTGTTAAACACGGTTTATTTTATATAGATTAATAATTTCTCCATTATTTGTTTTCACATATTAATTCTATTAAATTATGGGTTTTCTATAATTTTTTTTCTGTCATTCATTCAATGTCTTATTGATTCAGTTATTACACAATTTGCAATATATTTCCGTCCCACACATTATTAATTGAGACATGTTCTGATTGGTGAAAAATTATTTATTTATATAGTTTAGAAAATGAATATGGATATTTAATATCATGTCTCTTCTTATATGCATTGTATTCTATATGAATTCTTATGTTATTTATTTCAAATCAGTTTTTCATTATAAAGTTGTAATATTGATTTTATTTAAAATTGTTGTTTTAGTGTTATTAATTAATTTTGACTAAACTCCTCCTTCATATAATTTATCTAATTTTAAAATTTTTATTTTATAAAAAAAAATGATTTTTTGAATATATTTACTATGATATTTGACCTTGTTTTTAAACATTTAAAAGGAAATTTCTTAACGATTTCTATATGGGTATCTTTTGACTCTATGTAACAATGTTTGCAATGTTACAACCCCAACCCCAATAGAACAGAGTCAGTGTCAGAATTTATTAAATTTACATTGATATATGGAATCCCATCATAAGATATAAAAAAATTATTGTTTTTATAAACTTTATATATACATAATACCCATTTATGATCTTGAAAAAGTATAACATATCAAAAGTAAAACCTTTGAATCCTTGAAAATCATTCCAAGAATTTATCTTCATATACAGGGGAAAGGGAATTAAAAAATGGTGAGTTAAAATTCTCAGAAAGGGTTATGTACAATTGAATCAATAAAGAAACTATTATCATAACAAGCATGGAATGGTAAATAACTAATTTTTTTTTCATTTAATCAATAAACATAGAATGAAATGAATCCATAGGTAATATCATTGGGAAAATCTCATTGATAATTATGATAAAAATTGATCTCTGAATGAAAAAAATGATTAAATATTGGATTTCATTTCTACTAGTAACATGATACATTAATCCTTATAATATATCCTCAATATATTTGAAAAATACTAAGTAATAACTGATTTGGTTTAACCAACCATATTTGTATTTTCAAGATCTATCCCCATGATAGTTTAAAACTAGAGGTTACAAATTTATAGGGTTTTTCCAACTAATTTTCTATATTTACCCATAATGATGAATAAAGGGGATATATATAGTGGGACTCACAAACATTTTCATGTCCACATATAGCAAATAATAGATATAATTCAGGAAAAATGTGTCCTATCATAAAATATACTTATCAAATATTGGATACATATTTATCAATATTTCCCCAAATAATGAAATAACAGTCAATTTTAACACCATATGTTTATATAGTATAAGAATATGGAAATAATCATATAAAATATAAAATATTATGGATATTCAAGATATATATAATTTACAATGAAAAATTCTTAAAAATAAGAGATTGTTTCAAGAGAATGTTAACAATCACAAAAGTAAGTGTGATTGTAAAATAAATCATACCACTTTGATATTTTCCTGTCCAATCCTCTTAGAAAAAATAATTCTATTTTAAAGTTATATTACAATTAAATATTCCAAAATACTAATATTATATTTTAAGGGATATTATAAAAACCACATAAAATTTAATTTGTGCATAATAATAAATAAGTCTTAATGAAATGTAAATTGAGAATTTTTTTTACATAATCTTTCATTAGGTTAGACATACTTTAACCTCATTTATAGTGGTTTTAAACGGGTTATAAACTTATTATATATAAATATTAATATATAAAATAAAATATTTTTTTATTTTATAACATCAATTACCTATTCATAAATAATATTTCCTTATATTGATTGTTTCACGTGATAGTTTCCTAGATCTATCGTGCATGTTTCATCTCAATGTATATGATTATTTCACATATTATATAGTTACGAGTACAAAACCTGTGCATTTTTTTTGTGTGATAATTTTAATTACAAATTAAACAACACAAACACATAGTTTTCAAATAATATTGTATGTAAAATGTCATACCCAGTTTTAATAATAAATGAATTTAAAATTTAAAAGTATTATTTTTTATCCATAACTATAAATTAGTTGCATTATTTAATATCATATATAATTTGAAAGTATTGAAATTCAGAATTAAACGAATCTTCATAACAAAAAAACTGAATTATATATGAATGGTAATTTTTTTATTGGTTCACATTCATTAAAAAGAATATTATGTAAAAAAATATGTTCAAATATGTTTGCATTTGATGAAAAATTATATTAGGTAAAAATATTCCATCCATGATATAATTTTGAATAATGTGTAACATTTTATTTAGAAGACCAAATAAATATGCTACACACATTTTGAGTTAATATGGACGATATGATATCACACACTTATCAATACCTAATATAAAATGTATAGAATTGAACATATATATATATATATATATCAAGGATATTTGTAATTATTATATGTTGAACATAAATATATGTATTTATTTCATATTTTAGGGTGAGAAGATATTCATTATAGTTCCACATAGTTCCTTTCAGTGAAGATAATATATCTATCTCCCTTCATGTTAAAAAATATTCTGATTCAACTACGCGAATCCTTACATAAATTTTTTCAATATGGGGGTATTCAAGCCATTTGTGTAATAAGGAACAAACGATAATTATTTAAATGTATTATAGATTTATAGATATTTTAATTGTATCCATATTACATGATAAAATTATATTTTATCTTACCTGATAATATTTCATGTAAGATAAATTTAAGATAAAATATGTGGTTAAATGACATTAGTCAATGTGTTATATAGAATTAATTCCTATAAACATTTATAACTATTTTAATCATACCTTAATTTTATTCTTCTATAATAACATTTATTTTTTTAATATAACATACGTCTTTTTTTATAATGGTCCAATAGTAAAAAAATTTGTGAGATTTGAAAATATACATATTTTTTACATTTTAATTACACAGAAACTACAGGTACTCATATCACAACATATTTAAAATACTATACCCCATGGTTCTATATATATCTAAAAACATCATACCCGAACTTCACAGTACTATCCACAAATGAATCATGATCATCATAGGTGGAAAAAATTGAAAACACAAGTCGTTTAAATAACTACTCACAAGATTAAATGGAAGAATGAAAAAAAAATTTCATATAGTTACCAAACATATGAAATATACAATATGAAAAAATCCATCTAGATATGCAATTTGAAATCACCATTTGAGTATACCCTTGAGATATCATAATTTGTTACAACAATATATATTTACAGTATTCAAACATTGTATATACTAAATAAAATAATTAGAAACATCACCATATATATCACCAATCATAACAAAACACCATTTCATCAATAAATTGATAATAAAGAAACCCATAATTCCAGCATCCGCTCCTGGTGGGGTTAAATAGCATCAATACATTTGGAAATGAGAGGAAATTTATAGAAATTTAAGGGGATGTGTTTCCCACAGCCGGCATAAACATGAAGTAATTTGAATGAATATCAAGAAGACAAATATAATACTTATTCATGGTGGAACATGGGATGGGCATGATCACATAAATCATCTCTTTTGTTTCATCAAAACCTCTTACTATCCCAGGACCTGCATAATGAGGCAACTCAGAATCATCAGATCTAATTTCAAAGCCTACATTAGTTCTATTCATGCAGTACAAAATTTCAATCCAAGGGACCTGGATGTGGATATGTCTAATAGTAATTAATGATATGGATTTTTTATAAGGATTGTGTGATGCTAATTTATGTGAAAGTTCCTTCATAGTTGGGATGTTCCCACTTCTTAGGATGCACTACTGGAAAGAAGATATAATTCAAATTTCTTAAAAGAACTGTGCATCATTTCATGAAAAAGTGGATATATATAATGAGTTTTTGCAAAAATAATCAATCTTTATCAATGTTTTCCCCATCCCTGTCACCGTTGATCTATAATAGACCAAGTGGTTGATTATTTCATAAAACTAGTATATTGACCTTCACGATATGGGTAGGAAAAAAAATCCCACATAATGAAACCGTGATAACCTCTTGCATATTTTGGAGACGTGGTTTTTGTTTTATTATAAAAACACTCTCACGAAAAAACACTGGGACTTAATGACACCATACTAAGGCAAACACAGTCAAAAATTATAATGATTCAAAAATAGAGTAAAATTATATAATGAAATGTAGTGGGACATGAAATGGATGAAATCATATAAAATGTGGGAAATGAAGTGGAAGAAAAGAAATAAAATAAAGGTAAATGCAGTAAAAAAACTGATACGGAGTGGGATATGAAATAAAATAAAGGGAAAAAATAATTTATTAAAAAACAATTAAAAATTTTATAGTAGATGGATATGAAAGAAATAAGAAAACCCCAATCTATGTTGGCCTATCGAAAAACAGGAGAGAGATAATACAAATTTATAGTAGATGGAGACTAATTTAAATTGGGTACAATTTAAACGTTATTTATTGGTATTTTGTGAAAAAATAATCGTGCTTGTAGTTCATGATAAGTAGTATTCTTCCACATGGGAAGCACATTCCCTTTTTTCCCTCTAAAATTAGTTTTTATAAATATACCATTTATCAATGACTAATATTGTTCTTTAATTCATCCATTAATTTGATATATACATTACCAATTTATAAATTAAATTTTCATAAATGAAAAATTTATATGAATGTAACCCACATGAAAATTAATTTGGATTTTATTACATTGTGAAATCCAAATCCATGCTATGGTCCATAATATTTTCTATTCAAAAAAATCATTTCATTCCCCCATGGTGTGTTTAAATTTTTTACTATGTGTCCATATAATATTTTTAGTATCACTAAATATGAAAAAAAATCATCACAACATGGATGAAATTCCAATAATGTCAGATTCATTAGTTATGATTTTCAAATTATAAATCATTACATTGTATCTTGGTCAAAATTTTATAGATATTGAATTTTTTGTATCCCTATAACCATGAAGACAACTCATATGTATTATTATTTCATCCCTCATTAATATGTAAATTACTCTTACATATCATTGAAGGTTGTTGGTTTTACTCACAGATGTCCCTAGATATGTCTAAATATTTATTATATATTTATAATGAATATTAAATTCCAATAAATAACACATACCGATTCAATTAGGAGTATTTACATTCAAAATATTCTTTAATAATTTTTGCATTTACTTTTACATATTAGAGGTCGAATTTTTATGTTTCATTAATTTATCGAGAACTCTGGAAACATGACAAAAAATTGAGTGATAAAAAAATATTATACTATATATTTTTTGATGAAAAAATTTGGAATTTAGAATGTATAAAAGTGGATATGAAAATTTTAAAATATCTGTTAATAAACATGTAGTTTTGAAAACTGAATTGGTCATGTATATAATAGAATTTAAATGTTAAATTGATGCAGCAATTTTAGTTTTTAATAATAGTGAAGAACATCATGTTGTGACTTGAATACTATGACATGATTTATAGAATTTCCCCACCTGAAAATAGCTGTGAACATATGAATCACCATTTATAGTTTCATAGGTACAAGAGGTCCTCACCTAAAAGAAATAAAAATCAATTTTTTATAACCATATCATGCATGTAGTTTTGGTGGTATGATTGAAAAAAAAGAAAAAACGAAATGTGATATAGAGTAAAAAATATACCTACCAAAGGTTTTACAGGGATGTATATGGTAGAATATATAAATGGGTGAAGAATTTTTCCTAGGGTTTGGTGATGCGGTCTCTACAATGCATGATGACAATGGATTCATGAAGTTGTTGTAGTAATCCATGGTGATCATGTGTACAGTTAATGAGAATTCAACCACTATAAATTAATATGTTATCATGTTCCCAATAGATTTTAATAATCCTATACTGATGGTAAAAATCAATTACAACCTATATCACTAGTTCTTCCACCTTCTTTAGTTCTTCCTCACTAAATAAAAATCCAGGCCTCAACCCCATGGGGAAGACTTTAACCCAATATAATAGATTATCCGCAGTGATATTGAACTTTAAATGTGTTAATACATCAAGATAATTGTGATTTTTGCTTAATTCATATATATAATTTTTCATTAAGTTGTATCTGCAACATTAGTTATGGGATCTTCCATTCATTCTTCTTCCCTAATCTTCAAGGCATCATGGATTGTAACAAACTGTGAGCACCCAATATATATATATCAAATATCAAAAATGATACACTGAAAAAATTTAATTAATCATTTTCTAATTATTCCATATTATGAATGTACTGTTTAATTGGATACATCATGTGAATTGAGGGGGTGAGAATTTCATTGTTTGTTCCTATAATATTTTTAATAAGTGGTTACTCTACATTGATCCTAAAATAAATGAAATAATCCATTTTCTTATTTAAATATTCAGTTTCCTTTAGCACTTCCTCCACTTTATAATCATAAATTTAAAACTTTAGATTCCTTCATCATATCCTTTTCTTTATAAACAAATAACTTTGTTAAAATAATTGTGAAGATTCTTATAGATTGACATCTCTTTCTTTCCTCATCTATATATAGGTATAAGTATGGCATTGTCTTAGTACAATTTCACTTATATGCTCTAAGCATTCACTGAACTGATTGAAAATGTAACAATTTTCATGATCACTCATGTATGAACGCATATTGGAAACAAAAACATTCAATGGTGAGGTGGACATTATTAAAAATACATTTCTAGTGTAAAAACCATTTTTAGAGAACAATAATATGGTAAATATTAGACGTATATAGTGCCTCTCGTCAATGACCATTTCCATCCATCCACATTAATGTTCCACATTGAGGAAATGGAAATGAAGTGTCCAAGGGGGAAAATGATGTCATAAATGTACCTATAGAAATGAAGAAATCTTCATTCACTCTTGTAAATCCACACATACTCATGAAAACGAGAAATAGGATAGTAATCATCTATGTACCTATAAGGAAAAAAATATAGAGCTGTTCAAAAAATATGAACAAATGAGAAAAAAACATGAACCACTACAAAAACACTAACCTCTAAATAATACTCACAATTCTAACATCGCTGAAATAATAGAAAATCTTCAAGGAGACCGTTAGACCAACATGGAACCTCTCATATATTCTATCTTATATCTAGCCACATTAATGTTCTATAGTTAGGGATTGTAAAGGAAGTGTAAAAGAGGGAAAATAATGTGAACTGAGTACCTATAGAAAAAAGAATTCTTCATTGACTCAAGTAACTATGTCCATACTCATCAAAGAGAGAAATATAATAGAAATAATGAAAAAATATGTGTACTTATATAGAATAAAATATGGGTCTATTTGAAAAAAATATATCAACAATTTAGATAAAAATATGAACTTATTAAAAAATATATACCTATAAAAATAACCAAACATACTATTTTAACAACACTAAAATGCTGAAAAACATAAAAGTAAATATTATATATATAGGTCACATAACATTGTTTCCCTTTTCCATCTATTAGCATTAGTGTTTCACATTCAGGGCTTAGAAATGAAGTGTCAAAGAGGGGTAATAATGCGAACCACATACCTATAAAAAAGAAGAAATATTTATTTACTGCAGTAACACCATACATAATCAATTTAAGAAATATGATAGTAATATTGAATAGAATCTGTGTACATATATGGAACAAAATATGAAACTTTTGTAAAAATATATGAAGAAATTAGAAAAAAAATATTAATATGTTAATAAAATACAAACCTCTAAAAAACCAAGCTCACCAAAATCGAGTCAGTTTTGAAACACAAAATAATTAATCTAAAATAAAAAATTACAAAAAAAATAGAAAAACTCAATAATAATTGATGAAATTGTATTTCATAGGAAATTACTTATCATGTGAAAGATTATATTTTAGGTTCTAGCCTATGATGGATGATTTTCATAGGAACCTTGTAAGAATAATGTTCCCACCTATAAACAAAAATATTTTTGAGAAAGAGATTTGTATAATATTTTTATAGAACTATGAGTTGAGTAATAATA
Source organism: Viscum album (assembly GCA_963277665.1). NCBI lineage: Eukaryota > Viridiplantae > Streptophyta > Magnoliopsida > Santalales > Viscaceae > Viscum > Viscum album. Next base: position 389,496,979 of record OY728146.1, read on the forward strand.
AATTATGACATAGGTATAAATATTCAAATATCAAATGATGAGAGGAAGATCTCAAAACTCAGTTGTATATGAATTCATAGGCATTAAACTAAGCATGACAAGAATGGGTGGAGTAATCAAGAAATGAAATCCTAAAAGAAATAGATTAATACCTTGGTTGAAATAAATAAAATTCATGGAGAGAAAATAATATTGTGTTTACCAAAACTATAGAAGATAGATAAATTGATATTGAGTTTAATCGAGTCGATCTCATAATGCTAAATAAAATCAAAGACAAAGGTCGCAGTAGATATCGAAGAGCACCCAATGTATTATTTGAGATACAACTGTCTCTATAGATTCTAGTATCCAGTGAACTTGTATTGTGAATAAATATATTTAAAACCCTAATTCTATTAAGAAAGATAATATTAATGTGAAGAGGGGATGAAAAAAGAGAGATAACGATGGAGATACATTGATTGAGTCAAGGGAGTAATGGAGATGATTTGGAGATGAGGGGAATAGGGTTTAAAGGAAATAAAAACAAGAACTCTGAGAGATGGGGATTCTTATAGGAATTGAGGGTTGGTGGTGGAGTGGTCTAATTGGAATAGGGTAAGACTGTTATTATAGTGGAGGGAGAGCGGTGAAAAACATAGAGTTTGAGGTGGACAAGGAGCTGAGATGAAGGTCGAGGTGGATGAGGAGTCGAGGCGGAAGACAATGTAGAGGAAAAAGATGATGTGGAAGAGGAAACTGATATGTGGGAGACAAGATATCATGGGTCCTGAGAAATGAAGAGGGAGATCAATTTTTACGAGAGTCTTCTTTGATGAAGGGCTTGACACGTTTTCATATTAGAATGAGAATGAAGGACGCAGAGACACGGGGAGGGGGATGGGGCAAGATATATTATAGATAATGGATGTTACATCCAAAATAAAAATCAAGAAATAATTACCAATTTTTACATCATCTACACTTTTAAAACCAACTATGAGTGATGGATATGAAAAATAAAATACATTATGATCATTGAGACAGAAGCCCGCACATACGCATGAGTAATGTATTCCATTTTTCAATGATCATCATGAAAGTGGTGTGAGAAAAAAATTTTATTTATAAAATGATCATAATATCATATATAACATATTAATTCTTCAATTATACCTATGTATATATATACATATATAATTATTGTGGTTTAGTGATTAAAAGAGAGTCATATCACTTCCTGATGGGGGCTTTCCACACCTACACAATTTATTTTATCATCATTAAGTGTAAAAAATAAAATAATTTATTTTACAAAAAAATGATGAATATTTATAGAATATAATAATTATTTCATGTGTATTGTATATAATAATTAACATTTTCCCTTATCACCTACCATATAATGTGATAGTGAAAGATGAATCACATCGCTTCGCAATGAAACAATCTTCCATACATACTAGGTATGTTATTGTATCTCATAAGGACTAGAAAACAATAAATTATATATAATATAATGACTCTAGATCTATAGTTTTTTTGATATATATATATATATATCATTTATATAATTTATTTCCATCATAATTCCCATATTTGAGAGGTGGTTATCGAAAAAATGAACGATATCAATATGTAAGGTGTTAGTCCACCATACACACTAATGATGACTTATTACCAATTTTAAACATGAGTTGACAGTTTTTGACCATGAAGTTATTACAAAAATAATATTTTATGGACAATACCTAGGTTATTATATTCACATTTTTAATATAAATTTAATGCGGTGGAGAATGAAGATAAATAAAAACACTTATTAAAGAATGGAATGTATTTCAATAGGCATTCACATTAGTTTTTCACAAATTCCTTAATATTTTGGGTTTATGAAAATAATTAAGGAATATTTCTTGATTTTATGGAAGGTTTAAGTGACTCCTTTCTTGGATTGGAAGAACTCATGTTCTTCTATGGTCTGAAAAAGAGAGTAGTCTATGTTCCCATCTATAGTTGAGGAGGAGTGGAATTCTTGTAAATACTCAATAGTATTCAATATTGGGAGGTATCCCTTGCCTCACTTGGCTGAAAAATAAATCAGTAATGGTCGGGTATATTTTTTTTATAGAAATTCCTCGACCAAATGAAAAGAATATATATTTCCAAACATTTAATTCCCCAATATTTATGTAAAATAATTTTTAACATCTTTTACCGTGGTAACTTGTATTTTTTATTTACCTATGTAATTGATCCATTATAAGTACAATTATAATCATATTTATTATATAATTTAGAGATAATTATTATTAATATTAAATTCAATGTATCAAATAAATAACCAGTGTGTTTGTAAAATTATTTCTAATTCAAATTAATGTAATACGTAAACCCCCATTTAACATTATTCATGGTAATTCATTTTAATTATTTTCAATAATAATTATTGTAAGAAAATTAGTTAATATTAATATATATTATAAATTATTATTATTATAAATATAATATAATGTTTTCTAAATGGAACTCACATAATTGTATGAATTATATATATTATTAATCATCCAGATACGTCGAGAAAGCGAGTTTTTAAATTAATATTTTCAAACGTTTATAATGTTTTAATATAATAATTCAGTATGAAAATATTTCAAATGTAATATATTATATAAATTGATATAAAATTAAATAATACTTTATTGAAAAAATTTCAAAAACTAATTTAACAATATAATTTTTTTAAATGATAATGATATTTTCAATTAAAATTTTATATTTTTCCCTATTGATCAAAAAATGAATCTTCATAGAAAATTACCATAAATTCACCCTAAATATAATTTTGGAATTAAAATTTTGATAAATATATTTATTATTTTATATAAATATATTAAATGAGGTAAAAATTAATATTAATCTATGTTCACAAAGAAATATTAAACCGACCTTCATAAAAAATTCTTTTTTTTTCTGAAAAAAATATATTCCACTAAAATGAATATTATTTTATTTAAAATAAATATAATAATAATAGATTATTATAAACTATATATTCCTATTTTTTAATTTATCATATTCTTACCTTCCATTCCAACAACTAGGTGACAATTTTCATTTTAAATAATATTAACACACTATTGATCAGTAAAACATGTCCATGCATGTAATACAAGATTTTGAAGAAACTCCTAATTATGTTTAATGAAATAAAAAAAATATTTCATTTAATGAAATATAAAATCATTGTTTAATTTTAACTATGATATTAAATCAAATTTTCTTATTTTAAATTCACGTGGTGTTATATTGCCCCTACCAAAAATAAATTTCAATTCCAAAATTGAAACTTATTCATAGTGATAAAAGGAATGTTATTTTAAAATTATTTTTTTTAAAACAAAATTTTAAAATGTTTATAAAACTTCATATTAATAATAGGAAAAATAAATAACAATGTTTATCTAGAATAATAAATAACTAGGTTTCCTTGTAAGAGAAAATAGGTTGAAAATGGCAACATATACATTGAAAGAAAAATACTAACACCCAAATACTAATGAAGAGTGATAGAAAAAATTAATCATATAAAAGTGGGTGATCTCGAGAAGGTTAGAAAAAATAAATAAATAACCCAAACTAGAAGGAAAAAGGTCCTTGATATAATAAAAAATGATGGTAATATTAAAAAATTTTACTTAATGATCATTTTCTTAAATATTATAAATTTTCATGAGGATATATACTTATATGTTTTTAACCCATTTTATAAGAACAATATCATCCTTTATTTGTGTTTTTATCAATTCCACATTATATCTTACTACAATAAGTTCTGATTAAATTATTATACCTAATGTTCTTACCTATCAAAACATCCATATTATATTGATTATTCATTAATTTAGTCTTAATTTTTTATTAGAACAAAATGCTCAGAATAGGTTGTCAAATATTCAAAAAATATTCATTTATTAATGTAATAAGATAGTCGACGAAACATCATCGCATGTTCAACTAAATTTTTTTATAAATAGTTACAGTTATGACCTTTCTTAGATATTATGATCCAATACTTTAGATAGAAGTTAATAGAATCTCCAAAATAAAAATATTATTAATATCTCAAAAATATGATGTTTCTCTTAATCTTCACACACAAAAATGTGAATAACTTCTATCATGTATTCTCTTAAATCTCAATAATGACCAATGCTACCAAAAAAATATATTTAAACCATGAATTATTACTTATTTTTTACATAAAACACATATTTTAGTTGTATAACTAAAATCAAAAAAATATTGTTAACTCAACTAATGATATCATAAAATACCTTTTCAAAAAATTATAAATAATATTTAAGGTAGTAAATAATATAAACATTACATTATACATATAAATCAATTATTTATCAAGCATAAGTATCTCTACATTAGTATTATATTAAGGGGGTTTTTACCTCAATCGTGTGGTTTTTAAGAATTTCAACGGTATAATAAAAAAAATTTCTTACCAATCATCACCATCCAAAAAATTCATTCAAATACTTTATAGAAAAGTAGTATAGTATAATTTTTTGGTATTGTGTAAATTTCATAGCTTTAAATTATTATTGAAATATAAAATTACATAATTATTTAATCTAAAAAAATCACATTAACCAATCCTCTTCATAGGTATCAACACCATAATAGTTACCTTGACCTCTTATCTTTTTATAAGTTATATTCCACTGATGCATCAGGAATTAATTTCGGATGTGCCCAACTCCATGTACTTTAAGCACTAAATAATTGTTTTTTCTATTTCAACTGTACATTATTTTTCCTAATTATTATTTTCCCACCAATATAAAAATCTCTCATTCCTTTCAAACATTTAATTGCGTGATTCTTTCAATTGTTATCACTTGTAGGAAAATCATTCTTTCTATTATTTAATTTATCTTTCTTTTTCTTAGGCATACTCTTGTTCAAATTCTTACTTTTTAATAAATAATACATAGATAAATATTTATGTATCTTTTTATAAAATCATTTAGTGTCCTCATATTTTTAAAATTTCTGTTACAATATTTCCCTCTGAAATATTGGCTTAAACCCATCAAAGAAATGATAATTCTAAATCATTATATTACATGCATTGATTTGGTTCACATTATTTACTCTAATGCCATTTATAAATAATGGAACATATTTTATAAGTTCTTAAAATTATTAATTCCAATGTTTAATTCAAAATATATTGCAATAATTATCATAAATTAATATTTAGGAATTTATAATCTCATTATCATAATCTGTGGTTTCATTGAGGATACCCTTATACTAAAATTCTTTATAATGGTTTATAATAAAGAATGTTAATTATCCAAATCATATCACCCATGAGGATCAAACCAGGTACACAATAAGTGTTGTTTTCTTGTTCTGCATAACACTCCAGTGAATCTTGATGTTCATTTTTTAGAGTTATTACCCCTAAGTAGCATTGTTTCAGAACCTCACCCACTTAAATTATATATAAAGGGATGCACTGATAGGAAATCCCATATAATGTTCTCATTAACTAAACTTTTTGATGTTCTTCCATATATATCTTCAATGCCTATCATATGGCTATATTCCCTTATATACGTTTTCCTAAATCTAGCTCCCATGTTTTTTACTAAACATTCTCTAATACCAACTATAATGTCCCTAACCATAGTAGCCCGAATCCCGGGTCTTACTTTATTAAATTGGAATTGATACCTGGAATCATATCCCAAAGGAAATAAAAAATTTGATGTTTTGTAAAACTATATAAATATATGATAAAAATTTTACATAGGGAATAGAAAATTAAGCATTGAAAATAAAAATAATAATCCTTGAAACTCAATCCAATAATCCATCTTCATATAATTGGAAAAGGAAACTAAATAAGGGTGAGTTAAAATGATCAGTAAGGGTTAATTATAATAGAATATATCATTAATTAATAGTGCTAATCAACATGAAAAGATAAATAACTGAAAAAATTCCATTTAATCAATATACTAAAAATGAATAGAACCCAAATGTAATATAATAATGATAATATCATGTATGATAATTACAATAACTAAATTCACAATGAAGAAAATAGTTAATTATTTGATTTTATGATTCTAAATTTCATCATACAATTATAATTAAGATCTATCCTAAAGATAATTTAAAACTATTTTGTAAAACTCATACGGTATTGGAAACCATATTAGTAATATTAAGATCTATCCTCATGAGTGTTTAAAATTACCGGTTCGAGACACATAGGGGTTTTACTAATACATTAGGTATTATTAGTTCTATAAATGCATCGATGGGATATATATACTGGACCCCATCCATATATGACTTTCCAAATATATTTAATAATATATTTAATTCTATTAATATGTGCCTTATCATCAAATATCTATATAGAATAAAGGAAACAAATTTATCAATATTTCCCTAGTTAATCAAAAACAATCGATGTAAAGACCATTTGTAAAAATGGTATATGATTTAACAAATAATAAAATAAATTATATAATAATATTTAAATTTAAGATAAATTTAATTTCTAATGATAAATTATTACATTAATGTGACTATTTGAAGACAATTTTAATAATCACAAAAGAAAGCTTTATTTATCATTAACATTTTCCAATTTGTAATTTTTTTAGTAAAGCCCCCTTAGATTAAATAATTAAATTGGAAACAAAAAATAACAAAATTTATTAGGTAATCATTATATCACATTAAAGGTGGTTGTATATACACCATATAAAAGTGAATTGATGTATAATAACAAATTATTCTGAATGGAATGTAAATTATGACAATACCCCATACCTTACACACCCTTTTGGTGGAACATGATCTAAAATTTTTAATAGTTGTTTATAAAAAGTTATTAAATAATTATAGTATCATATAAATATTTATAATGTTATATATTATGTTTTTATGAAGTTTTATTACACATTAATTAATAATATCTCATTACATTCATTGTTTCAGGTGTTAAATTGATATTTTTATCATGCATTCTTTATTATGAAAGATCTAGTTATTTAAAATATTATATATTTACATCATATATAAAATAAAAATCATTAAATAAAAATCATATTTTTTTCATTAATTATACTTTTATGTCAAATCAATAATGGCATTTAAGTAAAATTATGTATATTATATTCCTGGAGATGGTAGGTCGTGCATACGCATGAGTAACATTCTCTTTTTATAGATGATCATTAAGATAAGGTTTAAATAAATATTATATAGATGAATAATTCCAATAATATAATACATACAACAATATTTCATAATTTATACTTTTCTATAATTCAGTTGGTGTGGTGAGGAAAAGAGAGTCACATCACTTCATAGGGTGGTAGTCCACACGTACATGAACGATATTATAATCATTGAATGTAAAAAATAAAATGTTAAATTATATTTTTATAATGATTAATATATCACTAATAAAACAATTATGTCATGTATATCACAAATAATTATTAAAATTATTCCTTAAAACCTTCCATGTACAGCATCATTGAAAGATGAATCGCATCGCTTCGTGTGGCGGTAGTATTCCATACACCTGAGCGATATTATCGTATCTCTTATAGAATATAATGTAATACGATATATATGATATAATGAATATATAGGTGTAATTATGAAATATTTTTTAGATATATACTTTATATAAATCATAATAACAAACCATGAGAGGTGGTAATGGAAAAATGGTCGACATTGGTTCGCGAGGTGGTAGTCCCCTGTACACATGAATGATGATATAATAAATCATTTAATGGAATTGGATATGTGTTTTTTTCATAAACTCATCTTAACAACATCCCAGTGTGAGATAGATATTTTTTATATCATCATGGTTTAATAAAAATAAATAGATGGAGAAATAAATACTATTAGAATTATTATTGAATAATGTTACCTCTTCTTCAGGATTTCCCATTTGGATTTCACTAAAGCTTTCATGGGTTTGATTTATGACCAAAAAAGTATTCTAATATGAGTTGAGGTGATTTTGGAAGTAATTTTGGACGTAATTTTCTAATATAATGTTGTTTGAATCTATGAATAATATATTATATTTGGTTACGTTTTATAGTTGAGGAGTGAAATTAATATAAATACTCAAAATTATTCACTATTGAAAAGTATCCCTTACTACATCTACCCCCAAAATTGATCCATAATGGAAGGATTAGTTTATGGGGTTTATAAATACCTCCATGATAATGAAATTAATTTTTATATTTTTATGTTTTTATTCCTCAGACTTTATGTTTACTCAATTTTACCCTTTTTATTTTAACCATAGTAACATTTATCCCTTTATTTTCCAGGGAAATTTATCATTCAAGAAATAAATTAAAATGATATAAATAATATAATTAATAATTAGATTTTATTAATATTAAATCAAATTTATTAAATAAAATATAATGTTCGCACAAAAGTAGTTTTAACAAAAAAACCATATAATACACAAAACCCAATTTTTCCAAAACTTTACAAATTAATTTTAACTATTTTCACTAATCTTTATGGTAAAAAACAATTTTCAACTTATTATATAATATTATTTATTATTATTAAAAATATTTAATCAATTTTTCCAAATTAAAATCCAATAAATTGAATAATTTAATTTAATTTAATTTTAATCCCATAGGTTTGAAGAGAGCGTGGAATTTTATAGTGAAAAAGATCAAAACTTTTATAATGTTTTTCAAAAAAAATTGAAAAATTGTCTTAAACATAGAAATTGTATTAATTAATATAAAAATAAAATAATTACACTTTAAAACCAATTAAAAATATCATTTACCATCATAAGTTTTTAACCTAAAAAGGTAGTTTTCAATTAAAATTAAATATTTTTCAATATTAATGGAGGAATAAAAACACTTATAGAAATACCAAAAATTAAACTTAAGATAAATTTGTTATTTCAATTTTAAAAATTACGTATATTTCTTAATTTAAATTTTCCAAATGTGGTTAAAAATATTTTTTTAAGAAGTACACGATGCCCATTTAAAATATTGAAGATTTAAATGAAATATTCGATTTCTAATATTTATATATGAATCATTGAAATTATTTATTATGACTAGTGATAACAATATATCTCATAATAGTGGGTGATAATGATGTATCATATACAATGGGTGATCTCCATATACTTCTATAATGTATTTGGTAATGTTCCATATACTTAAATTAAAGACGGTGAGATTAAACTGGGGAGATTTTTCCTATATATTTAACTAAGCTCCATTTATTTCAATCATAAGTGATCATGGGTGATGAAGACAATATTCCCTAATAAAAAAATATCTTTTATGTGATTTTATGGGTTTCAAAGGGTTATTTTGATCAATATTAATATCATAGAGTTCATGATTATTAAAAATCATTAATATTGACATTGAAAAAGCTTGATGAAAAGTTACATGTTTAATTATTATAGTTTTGATGGTTTGTAATTTTCTAATGTTTTTAAATTAACTTTTATTATTTCACCATAACCTTTTTATGTTCTTATAATAACTATTGAAATTCAATTGTTAATGATAATATTTACTCTTAGTAGGTGATCAAAATCACCCTTATCATGTTTTCCTTTTACCATGGTTATTAAGAATGATGTTAAATGAAATATATCCAGAATTGATTAATTTGAGAATAATTTAATTAGAAATATTGAACAATTATTTTGAAATTAGAAAATTTTCTTATTGCAGGAAAATTGTCAATTGAGTTCATGGGTATAGTTATACAAGAATTTCCCCAAATTCTCATAAAATATAAACCTAAAAAGATCTTTTTAATGTATGTGATCCAATATTTCCATTTTGTTTTGTATTTTTTTTGTGGATAAAGTTATTTCACATTTATCGATATTAAATACAAGATGTAATGATTTTAATGTCTATAAAATGATCTAGGAGTTCAGGTTTGCGGACGTTATATTAGATCAACCCATTAAATTCCTTCAGGTAGGATTCATACACTCTAACATGAATATTTTTTATTTTACAGGATTTTAAATATATCTATGATATGGTGGATATATCTATGGATTTTTTCAGGATCTAAAAAGGGATCATTGGTTCGTTGATAGATCATCTGATGTCGTAGAGAGTTAGAGACCTTTCAATGGATCGTATCTATATCTACCATTATCATTTATTTTATTAGTCTATTGAACTTATTCTAAAAATATGTCATCATATACATATTTAATGATGTTATCTAACCCCTTTTGTAATGAACATGAGTAGGTTTTTGGAATTATTTCTATGAATATTTTATTCAATTTGTTCACAGAGGTGATTTGTGAATCTACGTCCGAAAAAACATGATGTAGGAATAAATAGGATTCAAGTAGGTATTTCATTTAATTTGGGCCATTATATGTAAATTAATGATACGATTTTATTATGGGTACATGTGTATCTCATTAGGTCTATATTGTTGTGATATATTATTCTTTGAAATTTTCATCTATATATGTGAATGTGTTCATAGAATTTAGAAATGGTTCTTGATATAAAATTATCATGCCTTATTATGATATTTCTTATGTTTGGATGTGTATATAGCCAGTGTTAATTTTTCTACAAATATCATTATGACTTGGGTTCTCTATAATGGATAAATGCCTATTTAAATGGGGGTATAGATGAAGTTTGTGATTGCTTTAAATCTATGTGGCACATTGGTTAGAATTCAAACATTTAATGTTCTGACAATGTGGGAAAGAACAAGTAAAATTTTAATATCTCTATTATTTTGATGGTTCATCATGTTTTAAATAGGTGGAATTACTATGAACACGAGTAGAGTTACAAATAATGTTTTTTATGTGTTCTGTAATTTACCATAGTAAATTAAAATCACTACTTTTAGAATATTATTATAATAATATATGATGTTTCAAAATATGAACAAACAAGTTAACATTTAGTGATTTATATATTGATAAAATAATAATATTAAAAACACATAATGATCATAAAAATAATTTTCAATAAAATCATTTTATCTTCAAATTTTTTATTTTCACTAAAAAAGATAAATAGTTTATATATAGAATTTTCTTCAAAATGATCATATGTATTTAAATTATAATTTCATTAATATATTATATTATTTTATCTTTATTTGTCTGAATTATCTATTTGGAAATTGAATATTGAAAAATATTTTTTTAACAAAATTGTAAAATTTAATACATTATAAATATATGAGAAAAACATAACTGTTTATAAATAAATTTAATTGATAAAATATTTTATTAATAGTAAAAATACCTATATTAAATTTTTATTTTGAGATTATAAAAGGATGATAATTTTTTAGGAAATATGTAACACATTAACCCACTTAAAACCCATTTTCAATAATTTCTTTTAGTTAACCATTGTTATGATAATATTAGGTTATGTATTTATTTAAAAGAAGAAAAATTATTCTTTTATGATTAACCAATTTATGTCTTGGAAGAAAATAAAATGGATAGTTTTAACGGATAAATTAAATTTATGATTAAAAAGAACATTTATTTAAATTTTTTTATGTGTTATGTGCAATAATTAGGAAATTAATATTTAAAAAAAATCATAGTTTCTATTGATACATTTATTTAAAATTTGAAATCAGAATTTTCAAATTATTTTATTTGTTTATTTTTAATTTTTTCATTCAAAGTAATTAATTAGGATAAAAATCCATTAACAATGTAAATGTACATGATGGTAAATTTTAAAAAAGTAAAAATGAAAAATGTACAAATCACTCTATGTTTTCGTTAAAACGAGTAGTAAATATGATACTAGGATCAATAACTATATAAAATCCAAATTTTATCTTTTTGAAATATCTCGTACTTGTATAGTCACATTCCATTATTGAAATGTAATTGGTACTGCCAAAATTACCCTTGGCATCACTTATAAAAAGAAAACACTTCTCACCCAGAATTACACCCCAATTACAAAAATTTTTGTAACGAAATAGATCACTTTACTTCCTCTTTTACCCTATCTAAATTTCATGAGCATTTTGGCCCTTTTTATTTCAAAAAACCCTTCAGAAATTACCAAGGTAATATTAATTTCTTCAATGTAAGTTTATCACTTCTCATTAGTTTTCCTTCCATACTCTCTTATTTTACAAAACAAAAAAAATTCTAATATAAATAATTAAGTATTATTATATTTATTTTGTGTTTTCATATTAATTTATGATCCATTTTTTATTTCTTCTCATCATACTATACAAATAGAAAATTGTAGATCATGCATATTTGCAAACTACAACTTCCACGAATTAACAATTTTTAGATTATAGATTTTAATTAAAAAAGTTTTTAAAATGTAATTAAAATAATTTAAAAATAAAAATACTCTAATTATTATGTTTTATAATTATAATATATAATAATAATAATAATTCAACAATTTTCACCCATAATATTATAACACGGTTGAGTATGGGTATGTTTATGCACCTACATAAATGATGATGTAAAAAATTATCTTCAATGAATATGAGAAATTAAATACCAATGTTAATAAAATTTAATAATAACCTAATTATGGGATTATGGTTATGAATTTTTTTATGTATATAACTTATTATAAAAATATCATATTTGATCTCTAAAATGGCCAAAATAAGAGAACATTGAAACTGTTTTCATGAAAAATATTTAAAACACATATGAAATGGGATGGAAGAATTTCATATTAAAATAATTTTTCTATTAGAGTTCATTAAATTATTTTTTAACAGCGATCATTACTTCAAATAATGGGTATCTAAATCTATATCACAAATCATGCATGAATCCATAAAAGTTACTCACAACCGATGATAAATAAAACCTATCTCTAACTATTTCATTGCTTATAAATTATTACAAATGAATTATATAAAAGTTTATTTATATTTATATTTATTTTATTATTTAATATTATGATATTATTTTTTATGAGAGTTTATAGGTCATCTATCTATGTGGGGAAAATAGTTAAGGCTCTATTGTCTCAAATTTCAATTTTGAAGACAAATTTATCAGTGTACACTTATTTTTCATTGGAATTGTGTATCTAATTCCACTATAATATATATTTTATCATTATTATATCATTATAAATTAAAATCAATGTTTTATTTTAATTCATATCTTTCAACATGTTTAAATCCAAATGTTTTAAATATCATAAGTGTTTCTTGTCTTAAATTTAAATTCTTGAGTCATATTTATTATTAGACACAATATTTTATTTAGAACGGTGTATCTACTACCCTTTAATTTTTTTAATCATGATAATTTCATATTTAATTACGTCTAAGGTTTAATTTTAATTTTTATCTTTTAAGGGTTTGGATTCAAATGTTTCTAATGTCACTAGGGTTATTTTTCTCAAATTTCAATTACATGATACATGATTATGTTACCCTTGATGATTTAATTTGTATGGTGCATTTACTTTCCCATGAATATTTTATTACATTTTTCTTTTATATTACTTTATATTTAGTGTTATATTCCATTTTATTTCACTCGTGTTTTATTAGTCAAAAGTGAAGATTTTCATAAAGTTTTTTCATCTCAAACTCCATAATTTGAGATGCATTTGTATTGTTCACATAATTTTATTTATATCATATATATTCTCTCTGTTTTATTTATTTAAAAATGAAATATACTTCATTAATGGTATTTTGAAACCAATTTCAACCTATATCTCATTCAGTGTGTTCCAATTTAAAACTTACTTGGGCCCTAACAGATTTCCCAAAAAATCCGCTCTCATTAAGTGATAAATCCTACACTTGGCTATGATCCTCTAAACCCATTTTTACCATTCCATTTTCAATTTGTCTAAAAATTATTTTATTTCTTCTAAATTATATTTATTAAATTACTCTCAAAATTTTATTATACTATTTTAGGGGATTAATGCCATGGAAATTCATTACCACCTTTTCCCTTCTTAGTCATTTGTTGTTTATGATTATTCTTCCATAGTTATTATTCTATTAATATCATATTGTTTATTTTATTGATTGAATGGAAATAAAATAGATGTAGTACATCATTTTATTAGTTAAATTATTGAATTATCTCTATACCCTTTATCTATATTGTGAAAATATCATTTTCTTAATTTTCATGATTTAAGGTTATTTTCCTAGGAATGGGACTAAATATAAATAAAAAAATTATTTTCATTGTTATTTGATGTTACATTTATTGATTGAATTAAAATTTATTCCTAATATAATTCCATTTTAAAAGGACATGAGATTTATTTTATAACTATGGTTTATTTGTGATTAAAGCTTGATTTATTGTGAAACACTTTTATAAGGACAAAATGGCAGGGTCCTATATTTACCTAAAATGTATTCGTTTGAATTGATATCTCAAGAGATATGATGGAATTGTGATAATGATTTTTCACCTAGGCATATGAATAATGATTTTCCATACATTTTTGGTAGTGTACATTATGATATTTCTTATAGAGGAATGGGCATAATGAGTATTCAGAGAAGGATTTCCTTTTGTCATGAGTATTATATATCTCTAGGTTTTTATGTTATTCCATAATTTGATGAAGATTTTAATTTCAAGGGTCTGATACATTTAAATTATTAGGCCTATATTATGAGATATTCAATAATTTAATGATATTCCATTCCTTATTCCATGTTTTACGATCTATGATTTCATGGGTAAAAAATTATTTTCTATTCTGATTATACCCATATTTTGTCCTTATTCTCACATATTATTATTGATTATTATTTATAATATTTAAATATACATAATATTGTAGATAACACATATATTTTTTATTCATTTTCTAATGTTATGAAGTATTTTAATATGTATGATTTTCAAAGAAGAGTATCCTATGTTGAGAAATTTTTTGAAAATTTAAAAACATGTTATGGATCAAGTGGGTGATAATATAGTGAGAAATTTTTTCCATTAGACGAAAAAGAAAAAGGTTTTGTTAATTAATGTTTTTTCATAATTATATATCAATTCAATCAAAAAATATATTGGAAATGTATTTTAATATAGAATTTTATTTAAAGTCATGAAATTGATATATTATTGTAGGTGGTGGTTTTTATTCAGTATAAGTGTATAAATTATAAATCTTTAGAGATTTTATTGTCCTTGATTGAAGATATAAATGTTATAAGATCTCTCTAAATTAAATTTTTTCATATTTGTAATGTTATAAATAAACTATTATTTTAGTTGAGGTATTTTTTAATTTCGTTATTATGAAAAGATAAATTTAGCGAAAACTATATGGATAAGTCTAGTCGGTAAGTTAATATATAGGATAAAATATAAATGATTTGATAAAATAGAGATTGTGTGGTTATCTAAACAATTAAATAAAATTTTGGATACTGTAAATTGATGTAGAATATATCACATATATACCTAGGAGTAAAAACCCAGAAAATATTATTTCGGGTATTAACTTAGTCATCACATGGTGCATAAAAATGAGGCGTAATAGCAGACATGTTTTATGCTACTTGGGGATTTTTTTTGAATTATCTTTATGAAACATTATAAATAATTTTAATGTAATTTTTACTAATTTGTATTGAGAACATAAGAGGAAAGGAAAAATGGGTAACCATGTATTGTAAAACAAGAGTACTAGGTTGAACTAAAAGTATCATATGTTAAAAATAAAATTTCATAGGGAGAATAGTTGGATTTATTTCTTAATATTAATATTATTGATATTATCATTACATTTTTTAATATTTTTTCATATAAGAGCATGAAAAAAAATCTGGGAAAGGAATGTGTCAAGTGAAAACTATGTGTTATAAGTGAACAAGTTAGCATACATAAATTGTTAATAATTTTATTATGTGATTGTTATAATAGAAATATAAGTTTCTCAGTATTATATAATATTGCATGTTTATATATTAATAGAAATTAAATCTAGATACTATTATATATTTTCATTTATGAGTTATATTTATCAATAAAATTCTAGTATATTAGAGGGGTTATGAGGATTATGTGAATAATTTTAGAATTTATCTTTTATTGTTTTACAAACAAAATTTTGTAATTATATATTAAATGGAATAAATAACACCAAAAAGTCTTTTTCTGATAGGGATATTCAATCTGGGAAAACTATTGACGAAAAAATTACTGAGTGATGGATAAATATTAAGCTTAATATATTATTGATGACGAGAGAATAAAGGGATTCTTGATTGTGGTGAATCAAGGTAGATATTATTGAGAACCTTGGGATTGTTAATTTTTTAATAAAAACAACAATATTTTAGTTCATTAATTGAACAAAATATCCTATAAACCTGAAACAAACCTGGGCCCTCCAAACTCAATAGCTAGAAAACATTGGAGAGTATGAGAATATTTCTTTAAAATGTGTTTACTGTCATCTAGAATAAACCCCAAATTAGTGTATAAGATCAATCTCTCACATGGTCTCCCTTTTTTTGGAAAAGGTATATATCATGATATTACATTACCTTCAAGTATGGAAAAACCGATTTCCCTAGAAAAAAAGGATTCTATAATTCAAATAAAATATAATAACTATAATATAGGGTTACATTTACCTTGAATAAAGCTAATTAATATAGAAGAATATGATTCAAACAAAGAAATTTTAATATTAAATGGCCAAAAAAGCATAAAACTGGTGAGAAAATCTTGTACATCTACCCATAGAGTTAGATAACCCATAATAGGTGTAAAGACACACAATTATCGAGCCCATGATTACTCAATCTAGAATACCTCCTCTCATATTTCTAGAAATATATGATCCATATATATTCAGCTTTACCCCCTCAATTGTGAGGAATCCAACTCACCCATATACCTTTGTTATTCTTGTCACCATGCATAATCATGAAAAGCCTATAAATAATCCTTCTAAACATATCATAGGGCGTACCACCATTAACTAGGGTTCTTAGATCCACTTTCAGTTCCCCCGCCTTACTTTAATGAAGACGATGGTGTGTGCTTTGAAATTGTGTTCCTTATTATGAGCATCCTAGAGGACCCAAAACACTGTAGTGATGCCCATAACATGAACCCTTCCATCCATTCTATGATGAACTATTTTTTTGATCCAAATATCAAATAAATCCTAAATAAACACCTCACTATCGTACATATTCACAAATTTTCATTTGAAATATCAGTCCCCACACCCAGTCATTGTGAAAATATAAATTCCATATTGATTACGATTATGGTGAAGCAAAATAGATTGAACAAGAAGCTATGACTACACCCTTTTCTAATATTTTAGTATATGGGGAAAAATTGGTTCCTTAGTCATGAAACAAGGATGTTTTTTTGGGGAATTTATATTTTGGAGAATTTATGATTAGATGATATACATACTTGAGTATATGATTTTGTGAAATATTAATATAGGTTGAGGAAAGAAAAATATCTTAATATAGAATATGATAATATGGTAAATTTCATTAGTTGAGCTCATATCATATATTATATTTTTTTTAAAAATACCTTCACCTACTTTCATTATGGATAAATAATTTATCTTTTGAAGATGTAATTTATTTAAGGGGAGAAAATTGTAATGACCTCATATTTTGTAACATATTATTTATCTACATTATTACGATATTAGATACTTCATTACACATAAAATACTGAACTAATAAAATTCATGACATTTAATACTAGTATTAACAAATATTTAAGAATAATAAAAAATATTGTAAATAAAATTATATTAATATATTAAATATGTTTATTTTTAAATATAAATAATTGATATTTAATATCAATTTTTTAAAACAATTATTTTTGAAGTGTTGTTTAATTTACATTAATATTTTTAATTCACCCCATTTAAAAGATTATTATTATAATATTTGTTATTTAAATATTCTAACCAATACAATAACATTTTTTAAATTAGTTATTGGTATGAAAATATATTAGAAACACTTAAAGATAAAAAAGAGATGTTTTCAATAAAAAAAATTTGTCTTTATATTTTGTATTTTATTTCAAAATATAAATATTTGATTTTTATAATTAAAATTAGAGAAAATGAACACAATTTTTAATTTTGGAATTTGAATATTATCATAGGATAATTTTTTTTTACTTTTCCAAAAATAATAGATTTTTATGTGGATAGTGAACGATACAGTTGGTAATGAAATTATTAATCTTTTTGCTATATAAATATATGAGAAAGACAAATAAGTTTGTAAAACATTACAATTGATTAATAATTATTTTGGATATATAAAATTTTATTTGAAAATAATATTTTGATCATAAAGTTAAAGAATAATTTTAATAACTGAAGTAACGTATTGGACCAATTTAAAAATAGGTTTTTGTTTTTTATTTTATAAAAAACTTTTAATATAAAAATCAGATTTATATTTCTTTTTTAATATTATATAATCCTCACCCCGATATCCAGTGCTAAAAAATTAATTTATATATTTCATTCTTTGATAATGACAAAAAAGCCCCAATTTAAACCATAAAAAACATAAAAACAAATATGAAATTTTGGATCCCTTGTATACTGAAAGACCATTTTGTTTTAGAGTTTCAGATAATAATGAAAAAAAAATTACATAACAAATTCTATGAAAAACAATAGGTTAATAAAAATCTACATCATCTTCCACTATGTTTTTCACATTTTGTACACTAATTAGGAATAACTTTAATTAAAAATTTCATAAAAACAATGGGAAAGGAAATATAGGAAGGGTGATGTTAGATGCTCCATAAGGGTACATATAATCATTAATAATTGAATGTTGTTAGAGAGAATAAGATAAGAATAATGGTAGAATGACATAATCAAAATCCAAGAGAATAAAAAAAAGAATTAATACCCATAAAAATATGAATCATAAAACATCTCACAAGGAAAAAAATTATCAATGAAAAAGTGATGAGAATCCATAATCATGAGCCATGTGATATCAATATTAATTAAAGGAATAATTAATAACACATAGAAATATTAAATAAAATTTATTGGTATCTTGGAACTTCATCTTCATAACACTATTACAATCATCTTTCAACCAAATTATCGGAAGAACATTTTCATCATCCAAAGCATTAGAGGGATATAATGGACCCTCCCATCCTTGATTTATAACATAAATACCCATTCATAGTTTATAATGGTACCAACCATCCTTGGTTTATAACAAAACCACCCATCATCAATTTTTTTAAGAAATATAACATGTATAAATTCCATAGAGTTATAATGTTTTCATAAAACTAACATAAATATCCATTATTCCTTCCATAATTTATTAACCCATGGATATGAAATGGTTTCAATGAAAATATATTTGAAACATTCATATAATATCTAGAGAAAGATTAAGGATGGTATAATTACACAATATATTGAGTGAAACCTAAGGAACATCATGGGATGTGGTCGTCGATGAATACAAATACCATTAAAATATAATTAAAAAGATTATTGAGGAAAATAAACTATCGACAATGAAGATAAATTTAACAAATTTAAAAATAGAAATTTTTTTAAAACCCATTATTTGAAAATAGCCTTGGAAAATATTAATGGAATATACCCTAAAAATAACCGAAATCATGGTAGGTTGTTTTGTTTGTGTAGTAAACATTAAAATGAAACATTATATTCAATCATTTTTCAAACATATTAAAAAGTGTCCCATATTGAAAAAATTAAAAAAAATTATTTCAAAACTTTTAAAGGAAGATTAATGATCTTGAAAAATTTATTTTGGAAATATTTTTTTTAAATGGTTATTCGTGAAATTTTTTTGGAATACATAGACATTGAAGTGAAAGATTCTTGATATAAAAGAAGATACAAGATGAATTTGAATTATATAAAAAATCCATGATGATTCATAAATAAATATACGAGGAATTAGAAATGAAAAAAAATAAAATAGATACATATCTAGAGGATATTAAATAGGATTTGGATCATGAAAATAATAGATTATTATTTCCTCTATAAGAACCCTAAACATAAATAATCTATAAAAAAGGAAAAAAAAATATATATGCTTTAAAACTTTGGTAATATTCCAATAAAAAATTAAATGAATGAAATAATATGATTTGGATCAATCAATATCATGAATAAAAGAGGTAATATAATAAAAATAATTCCTGAAGTAATAGGCACACCATATAAGGAAATCATCATTCATCACATGATTCAAATCTCATGAAAATTATACTTTGAAAATGAAAACCCATGAAAAGATTGTTAATTATGAAGTGATAATTTATCCTTGAGTTGATTATGTACACACACATACATATATATATATATGTGCAAATTTTTTAGATTTAGAAAAAATAAATTTCAAGATAAATTCACAAATAATCATGGAAGAACTTGTTAATAAAGTATAAGTACCACCCAATGAATATAATATGTGTTAAAAAACCCCTTACCACTATAAAAACTTCAAGTGAAATCCCCTTGAATTAAATAATTTTAATTGAAACAAAAAATATAATGAATTATAAATAATTAATGATATAAAAATTAAAATCATAGTTTATATTACAAAAAAATATATTTAATTAATTATATTAAAACACAAATCAATGAAGCAAAATTAAGACAAAATCGCTTTCATTGACTCCATAAATTCTATGTATGTCCTTTGAATCATACATAATAAAAATATATCAATTTTTTATTTCTTGTGTAAAAATTTAGGATTAATATCATATTAATAATACATTTATCTATATTATTATAATGATAAATTTAATTACTTAATTACTTATATTCACATAAGTGGTTTTGATGATATTCTTTTTAATTATCCCAAACAGATTTTGTAAAACGACTGTATTCAAAGAGATCAATGTTAGGATTATTTTAAAACCAATAATGATGGAATAATTATAACATATAATCATAAATTATTTTTTTAGAACCAACTATTAATGCTAATTATGAAAAATTAACTACCTTATAAATATAGATACAATATTACGTACATACACACGAGTAACGTTTTTATTTTTCAACAAACATGATGTAATGAATGTAATTATTTTTTAATATTTTTCTAAGTATGATGAAATCAGAATTATCTTATAGTTTATTTAAATACAATTTTATATATTAATCATGTTATGTGGTTATGATAAATGAATCACATCACTTAGTAGTTGGGGTAATCTACACATATGAACAATGGAAGTTATACATTTTCAATGGATTGAATGGTATAAAAATATATGATATATTATATTTAAAAAATTATAATTTTTACATGAATATAGAAAACAAACACACACACACACAGAGATACATATATATATATATTAAATCAGTCATTATAACTATATTTAAGATGCAGTGATAGAAAATGAATCTTTTTAGATTGTGAGGTGGTAGATCAGCCAACACATGAACAATGGATTCATTTACTTTTTCTTGTAAAAAGGATATTGAAATTGAGATGACCCAAAAACATATAAAATTTACTTTTTTATTAATTATTTATAATTTATATTTACAAAAAATTAATGATTGAAAGGTTTCAGAGTTTTAAAGTTTCAAGTTACACTAGAATATTCTATTTGTTACTATAGAGAGACTTTTAAAATTACAACAACTATATTAGAAAAGATCAAAAAATGAATCATAATATTTTCCAAATTTAAATAACATATAAATAACTGAACCACTAAATCATTTCTTACCTTTCTTATGGCCAATTAGAATAGGTTTGATAACATTAGGTAAGAGACAGAAAGATCAGTAAATGGTTTCAATAAATTAGAAAACTAGATAGGTGGTTTCAAATTATTAAAGATTATATAATGAAATGAAATTTGAATGTAAAATTCATATATATATATATATATAATGAGTTAATATATAAAATAAGTATACTTTCTCTATTGAAAATTTTCAATACACTGATTCCTTGAAGAACATGAATTTCAATATTTCATAAACCATAAACGTTTCATTTAAAATATCATAAGCAATCATAATTAATTATAAAAGGGATTTGATTATATAATAAATTCATATATTGTTACGAACAAAACATAACTTGGTGGAAATTATACCATAATGCATTAGGTTTACTCCATAATCCCTTAGCTGTCTTAAGATAACATCTTATTCAGGATACAATAAATCATATTAGATTAAAACCACACACAATATATTACAGGGATATATCACTGTAGGCCCACCCATCACATAGTTGGAAAAAGTCCCTTAAGAGGTTTGGTTTTACTCTCTATAAACTAACGTCACTTATATAATAACCAAATGTAATTCTTTGGAATTAGAAGACAGCATCTTGGGCATTAAATCACAATGACCATGAACATCAATTAAAACCAAGAGCTTCCTTAACAAATTCATAAAAGAGAAATTAATTTTATATATATATATACACACGTATAATTGATTTATTAAAACTAATCTAGAGGATGAATAAGAGGGATAACCTTCTTCATAAATTGAAAACTAGGATTTTAATATAATTTTAATTGAGACTCTATAAAATTTTATGATATATTCCTTAAAAAAATAATTATGAGGAAGAGAAACTAGATTGGATAGTTCATAAACATAGACTAATAATTTTATATTTTAATATAAATATTATATATTACAATACATAACATAAATAACATAAAATTGAGGAATAATGGTATGAAATATGAATATAATTTGTTATATTTGAAAAAAATGATTTCAAAATAATTTTTTTGCATATTACACACACACACAGAGATATATATATATATACACAAAAACATCATAATAGATAGGGTTTCTCATGAAATGTTATATATAAATATACATATGTGTATATATATGTGTATGTATCAGAATATAGGTAGTTTTGGATGAAATGATATATATATATATATGATCACACACACATACATATATATATATACATATATATATTTATTTGAAAATAACAAACATTTACGTTAAATAATAATTTTTAAAATTCAATACCTTCCCTTAAATACATAGAGGGAAAATTATTATTCATTAAACATTAAAAATATATTTTTATAAAAACAATTAACGGGTCAAAGATATTTTTCTATTAGAACAAAAAAATTCACATGAAATGAGAGAGAGATATATATATAAGAGTAAAATTGACTTACATGATATGATATATATATATATATATATATTAATTTACAAATATACATGATAATAAAATAAATTTCACATGAGGAGATATATATATATACATATTCATTCATTTATATTTATTTGGAAATAAAATTATTATTTTTCCTTAAAAAATAGTTTTGAAAAAAATAATTTATTCTTTTACCATGCCAATTACATATTTAAATTCATTCGAAAATAATTCATAAATTCTAAAATATATAAACGAATAATTATATAAATCTAGAATTTAAATATAAAATCCTTTAGAATCATTAAATTTTGGATTCAATAGAAATACCCATATCTGTGGTCTAAAAATAACTTTTGAAAAAGAAAGAACATTTATAATAGGAAATATTAATGAAACATTGCTTATAAAACTTCAACGAATGTAATAATATATGGAATTTTTATTTTTTTTGAAATATATTAAACCAGAATCATAAACAGATATAAAATAAAAACACTACGTTTCCATTGATCCACTAATATAGAACACTTCTCCACAACATCTGGACTCAATCCTAACTCTTTTGAAACTAAAAAAGAAATTGCAGCAAGGAACACAAATTTTTTAACTGGATGACTAAGGGATAATTATTCCATTAGAGTGGAGATCAGTGTCTTTGGAACCCCTAGTCATATGAGGCCTTTTCAACCCTACGACCATTCTTATATTCATATACCCAAATAATCATTCAAATATGTAAATATTTATACAGACACCATGTGGAGAAAACATCATTTCATTCCCGACATTGTCTCTATAAATTCCTAATAACATTAACCCACCCCACATGAACTAATCTGCATCTATGTGTCCCTGATCTGATGACACACAAACTGATTACCAATGATATTTATACTCGTAAAACCCATTCAGTCATCCCTATCCCCATGATCCTACTATCCATTGCGTCATGAGATCCATGAGAGGATTATTCCAGGCGCCACACGACGCTAATCGATCATAAAAATGATGAAGGTACACATGTTTTGTATGATGATCGTGGGATATAGGTCAACCTATGGGGTTGTAAGAAGATGATTATTGGGGGTATCCGATTCGACCGAATCCAAATCCCCCATTTCACTTTTTATCACATTATTATTAAATTTATAACTTATAATAATTATTTCACATCCCCACACAGATATATATATGTATATTTATCTTTATTATTGTTTTTATTATTCTCATATATATATATATAAATGAAGAAATAAAAAATAATTATAACAAAACATAAAATTATTAACCTTATATCAACATTTATCTAATTTATAGGATCAATATATACATATATACATACTCTTTCATATGTCGTTTTTCTTTATCATGATTATCATTAACACACACATATATATATACAGAAAATATTTTGGACAATATTAATTTGTGTTACCTTTGAAACATTATATTGAAATTTTAATGGTCAACTTGGTATAATTGTAGTTTTCGAAATTAAAACATTCAAACATAAAATAAAAATATTTCTAATTGTCAACTTATAAAAATAAATAAATAAATTTAATATATTTTATAATTATATATTTCATAAATTAACATGTATTTCAAGATAGATATGTAATATATATTTTATTTTAATCATGTTCCATGTAATTCACTATAATTTAAAAAATTATAATTAACATAAAAAGTTCCAAACTATAACTTTGAAAAAAAAATATTTACTTAAATGAATATGAATATAAATCTTTAAAAATAATTTTAATATTCATTAATTATTTACATCTTTTTATTATATATATATTTGAAATATTATTATTGGTTATGTAATACAAACACATATATTTTATATAAGTATTTCTTGGATAATCACATAGTCAAAAAATGAATAAAATATAAAACTGATATATTAATTAAATGTTTATTTGTTTAATTTAATTCATTAAATTCTTACTAGATGGTAATATATATATATACACACACCAAATTAGTATATATTAAACCACATTATATTTATACTATTTCACATATTTTTAAATACTATTATTTATCCTAAAACAATGAAAATGATTATCAGTATACCAAAAAATATTTATTTAAAATTTAAAAGATTATATATACTAAAATTATGATGATTCAAACATATTTTATGTCATTAAAATAAAACAAATATCATTATATGGATGGTAATGGTGTAATTATATTAATATGTTTGAAGAACATTTGAAGGACATAATAAAATAAATAAAAATAGAACATTTGGTTAAAACCTATACATATTCTTTATAAAACCTTTTTTTTCTTTCCACGTTATGCCTTATAATGGTTGTATTGTACCAAAAATACATCTTATAGATCAATTTTAGTGATTTCAGGGAGGTATCTTGGTAGGTATTGGTCGAGACGGGGTGATGTAAATATGCGAGTAAGAGATTAGATGAGTTCCATTATATAATAAAGTGGAGGGAATTTTTTGAATGTCCTAAAGTAATAAATTAATATAAAATAATTTTGAAGGAAAATGGAACCAAAATGGAAAAATTATAATATTAGATGATGATGGGTTGAAATAATATCATCAAATAATATTTAAACAATTTTTGGTTCTGTTTTTACAATTATCACTTTTTTAAAACCATTGTTAATCGAATTGATAATTACCATGATATATTTTTTTACATTTTGTGTAAAAAATAACAATAAAAGTATAAATAATTCGTTAATTTATATGGTTTAATATTTTAAACCACATATTTTTAACATGGAAATATATAGGTTTTTTATTAATTTTAAATGTTTCAAAAAAATTTGTTTTTTATGAAATATCATTAATGATATTTATATAATTACATGAGATATAAAAATATAATATGTGTGTAACTATAGAACCCCTAGTTTGAGGTATTTAACACTTTATTATGGATTTTTATGTGTATAACGTTGTTGTGTAATGTGAGGGAGAGTTTAGTATGATTTTTGGAAATATTTAGAGGCTTTTTAAAGTAAATTGGTTTCACCGCTGTTAGTGGAAGCTGTGCAACAAAACCTTGTATCTATGTAACTTAGGATAGAGGGATTCACACATTTTTTCATGGTTTTCCAAACCTTGAGAGTATATGTCAGACACGGTTTTTTTGTCTTTTTATTGATGTGGTCCATTGGAAATCCTGATCCTTTTCATGGGTATTTGGTGAGATGAATCCTGAGTTTTGATGTTTCATATATGTCTAACCACCCTAATTTGGGATCCCCATTTGTAGTTTTGTAGTTTTTGAAGAAAGGGTGGTTACTTCATGATTTGGGCCAACCGTGAGCCCATTCCCAGTTTTAAAAACCGAATTTGTTTCTTTTATAACTCTTTTTTTTCTTCCTTTTTCACCCATTAAACTTCCCATTTTTCCTATACTGATATATTAAAACTCATTTATCCTTTTGGACCCATTAGAAATTCATAAGCAGGGTGAATTTGGGTTACTTATTTAGATATTGGGCCAGCCCATGGGCCCAATTCCTGTTTAAAAAAAAATCGTTTCATTTATATCATTTTCATTTTTTAATATTTTTCAGTGATTCCACCTCCCCCTCGAATCCAATAACTCTATACTAACCCTCATAATCTTTTTTACCTCTTTGGAGCTCATATGCGTCGCGGATTAGGGCAAAACTTCTCAGGATACCTCAAATCATCCAAAATTGACAAGGTAAATTGCATCATTCATAAATCAATCAATTCGTACTCTTTTGGCAACCAATTTTATTTCCGTGGTTCTTCTAGACCCTAGGAGGCTCTCCAAGAATTTCCAAGTCATTAATCTCTCTCTAGGGTTGAAGATCTAATGGAAGATGAAGAGTTTTCTAGGGTGAAAGGTTGGATTCCTTCTCCTTTCACCTTCCTCTTCCCCCTCCTTTCATTATTTATTTGATTTATATTGTCCCCTAGTATTGATCGAACTAGGGTTTTGTTTTAAAATGTTTTTTATGGGTTTTCTGTTTGTTTAGGTCTGGTATTTATAGTTTTAGGGTTTATAAACCCGCGGCGGGTGATTTCGGGTGTGCGTTTCAATTACACAAAAGATTTGAGGTAGGATATCCCTTGAACATGCCTTTATAATTAAAGTTTCATCATTTTAATAATCTCATAAACTGATGTAAATGTTAATTATTGTTTTTAAGCCTTTGGATAATTTTCTTGGTGTCCAATGTGGTTGTTTAATCATTGTTTTGTGAAAGGTAGTGTTGTTTTGTCATGAAAGTGCTCAACAAGTGTTTGTTTAAATGTTCCGTTATATTTTGAAAAAAATTTGTGAGGTTTATAATCTTTCTTATGGTATTTTTAACATGTTACAGTATCTTGAATAAAAATATGGGATTAAATTGGTGTTTTATTCCTTTTCATGTACTTAAAATAAATTGTTTTGTTTTAAAAGGGCATGTCATGTGTTCGGTAAATTGCACCGTTGGATTTTATGTGTGATGTGTGATTTAAAAGTTATTTTTTTTGGATTTATAAAGGAATTTGAAAAATGATAAATTTTATTTTTGGGTACTTATATGGATTTCCAATTTGTATTTGTTTTTACAAACAAGTGGGTTTTGATTTACAACATATTTTGGCCCGAGTTGCCCAAAAATGGACCGTTTCACATCTTTATGAAAATGGTTGTGTTTTGAATATGTAACCTGAGTATTATAAGAGATTTATGAATGTGGTTTGCTGATGTAAATGGTGTTTATACTGATCCTTAATAAAATTAAAATCCATACCTTTGTCAAAGGTTAGTTATGAGAAAATGTTTAATGTCCTGTTTGGCATTTCCTAGAAATGAAGGAATGTTTCACTTGTATATAACAAGTTGTGCAATTGGGATTGTTTTATGGTCCATAAAATGAATTCATTAAATGTTTATTGGGATTCCAAATATTATTTGGTTTGGTTTTTATGTGTTTTTATAATTTAAAGAGTGTTTTTGAAAGAGTTTTATGTGCAAAGCCTCAATACACTTCATGAAATTTTTTTACCAAAATATTTAGCAGTTTGTTGATTAGTGTAAGAAATGTGAAGAAAGATTAAGGGATGTTTGTGTTTTTATGGTTCTGGAATTGAATGTGGATGTGAAATGTGTATTTTAAAATATGTGTAACTTGATTGAGCACTAAAGGGAATCTCAGGTATCTAGGTGGGCGGACGTGTACTAGTATACTAGTGATTCGGTGGGGGATTGGCCTCTGTTTCACGTAGCAAGTTTGACGATGACAACACTAACTAAACTATGATGATGATGATGATTGGGGAACACTAGGTTATGGGTATGTTCCATACTAGTGGCACCTGCATGAGAACATTTATTTATTATGGTTACATTCACCGAGATACGAGGTACCTGTGGCACACAACTAACTAGTGCCTAAGGGTATTTCCGTGACTAGTGCTCATTGGATATTTTGTACTCACCGTCGGCATACGGTGGAGGATCTATACCAAATCTATATCCGTGAAACAGTAAATAGGAATGGTGTTCTTGTTTCAATTGTATCAGTTTGAGATCTAAGGTGCACATCTCATTTATGAAAATCCATGAGGCCATCCCTTGGGACAAAGTTGAAAAAGAGCATGGAATATCATCCTCATATGGATGGGAGATATGAGAGAATGATACAGACATTGGAAGATATGTTTTTATTATTTTGGATTTATTTTGTTGTCTCATGGGAGGAGAATTTTCATTAGTGAATTTATCCTATAATAATAGTTATAATGCCTCAATACATATGGATCTATTGGAAGCATTTTTTGGGATTCTGTGTCATTCTACACATTGTTGGGTGGAAACATGTGATAATTCAATGGTTGGTCCGAGCATTGTCCAAAAGATTATGGAGAAGATCACGTTGATCAAGAATATAATGGAGACATCTTAGAGTGATCATATATCACATGTGGACCATCGTTGATAGTTATTTCTTCCGAGGTGGGTGATTATGAGTTCATGAGAATCTCAATTAGGATTAGACATCACCGGTTTGGGAAGCATTTTAAGTTATCTCTATAGTATATTTGGAATTTTTAGATTTTTTATTGGGTTATGGAGGTGGCCTTTTTGGATTTTACACCATGGTGTAGTGTGGTACATGATGTATTCCATGATTATCAGTTGAAGATGTACTGGTCGGATTCAAGCCATGAGATTCGATGGGATTATTTTGAGTCAGAGTTGGATGATTCGTTGGTGCACATGCTAGAGCAGATTGTGGATAAGAAAGAGAAAGTCTTGTGTGGTAAAATCATTGGTCATGTTTTGGTTTTTTGGAATCATGTTCAGATTCTGAATGAGATTTAGAAGCAGGAGAAGTAGATGGCCCAACAATGACCAGAGCCCATTCATTAATGCAAAAGTTCTCTACATTCCAACAATATAATGTTCAATGGTGGGGAGAATATAGAAGAACCGGTTTGAGGTATGTCAAGATTTTGTGCCTTTTTTAATTGTATAATGTTGTTGGGTAATGTTTTGGAGTGTTTGGAAAGGTTTAGTAAATTTTTTAAGCCCTTTTAATTGAGCACAGTTTGGTAAAACCACGTATTAAACCTAGGTAACCATCCAAATTTACATATTGGGATTAGATAAAATTGTACATGGTTTTTCTAATCATCAGAGGAGGCCATGTGAGGTTCCATTCAAGATAGTATCGGGACACTAATTAGTGCATAGTTTGTCTAATAGTGTGATCCAACCATGACTGACATTAATTTTTTTTAAAAACGTGACCACTCAAGATTTTCCCAAAATCAATATTTACGTCCTCAACTTGATCCTCACTTGATATTTTTGATTATCAAGGGTTAGAGTTGAAATACCACTCATTTTGGAATCTATTTGAGGGGTTTTCAAGGTGTGGTTAAGGTGATTCATCTCCAGTAAGTATTCTCTCTTGGATCTTTGTCTGTTTTACATAGATCTACATCTCTCACTATCATGGTCAATTTTTTGATCTAAACCCATGACATGCATATATAGTGTTCTTGTTTCCTAAAATGATGAGACTGGTTCTTTTTTATGTTTGGAAAAGGGATCTAAGGTTGTTTTGTTGGAGAGCGCATATAGACTGTTGTGTTGTTGGGCATTTGACGATTTCACTGAAAACCTATTGTAGGTTTCTTCACTCACAACTCCATTTTGAAAAAACATGGAGGATTAGAATTCAAATTAATTGGGGTTTAATGAATTATTTATTATTATGACAAGTGATTCTTGGTGGAAACCCATTTTGTGATGATTTTTGGGATTTTTTTTGGAAAATGAGATATAGTTGCAAAAGTGGATTGGTTGTTTGATTTTAAAATGTTGATTTTAAAATATATGGATTGGATTATTTATAGAAATTGGTTTTAGGTGTCCTCAATAAGAGGGTGATTTCTTTAATTGATTTGGAATGTGTGGTAATGGGTTTTTTGCATAATGTTTTGGAATTGGGGTGCTATATGATGGTTGATTGGTTAGGTATTATTTCTTGTCTTCATTGTGATGAGAAGTGGGAAGGATGTACCACTATAAAAAAGGGATGGATAGTGGATGGAAGGGACATTGTCATGGATAACTGTGTTGGAAGTACCACTAGATTTGGAAAGATCTGAATGATATTTGATGAGAAGTTCCACCATGCTTGTTACATCGAGTTGAGTGTGTGAAACATTATTGATATGTGTTGACTATGCGTGAGGCTATGAAAAATGAAATTATTATTCTAATATGTTATTGTAAAATGGGTAATAGATTGTTGTTTTATTTCCCCTGTGTTATGTTGATTTGGGTAGATAGTGGCTTAGTAAGGGTGTGTTTGTCTTGTCAGAAATTGTTTCACTTTGGTATGATTTATATAAATTAACTTCCATAAATATGTCAATGGTTATATCCTAGTACCATGTGTAGGGATGTAATTTGGGGAAAACCTTATGAGTATTTGTACTCACCCCCTTGTTTGGAACTCTGGTTCTTTTCCATAAGTTTTTTCTAGGGCACAGGTAAGGGAAAACATCTCATTTCTCTAGCGGTTCATCATGATGATTAGAAGGTTTTGTGGGGCATGTAGCATGGTTCTTGGCTTGGGGATGTGGAAATGTGTAATATATTATTGGTTCTTGTTTTTTAGTCTTCCTTTTAGTACTCTGATTATGTAACATTTTTGTTTAGTTGTATTGGTCTATAGGAATTGTTATGGAATTGGTTGGGTTTCATGGTTGTTTTTTGGTAATGTGTTTCATTTTCTTATTTATTTGACATGCACAATGAATATGTGGCTATTCATAAATTTTTTAGTTTATTTTTTATCATTTGAGGGAAAATAATTCCCTAATAGTTCACGATGCCTGGGTATTTATTGCTATCCTTGGGAATGTCACCTAAGGCCAAGTAGTATCTCACATCCTTCTCAAGCCAATGGGGATGGAGAGTTCCATTCCAAGAACTCAAGTAAAACAGTTCCAAAAGACATTCATTCTAGTATAAGGGTGACTTAGTAATAATATAGTCATCTAATAAAATTTTTATTGGTTTAGATATCATGTTAACCCTTATCTTTTGGTTAAGCCCATTGTTAACCTTTTTTAAGCTTAACTACGATAATAAATTTTTTAATATTAATGGGTTATAATTTTGGTTATAGGAAATATTTATTTCATAAATGTATAAGGTATGAAATTTTATTCAATTTATCATAAATTATTTTTCTCTTGAATGATTTCTATCAATTTAAAAAAATTTAATAAATTTTAATTTAACAAAAAATAAAAGAAAAGTCTTTATGAAATTATTCATTTAATTTCACATTAAAAACAACATGATAGAAATATGATTTGAATATAAAACCATAATAATATTGAATATATTACATTTATCTGTAAAATTTATGATACACTCTAACAAACCCAATCAATACCACTTTTATAATTTTCAAAATAATTAAAAAAATTTCTTCTACTCCTTGGATACATATTATGTCGACGTTGCAAAAAATTTATTGAAACTATTTCATCACTATGAATTAAAAAAATAATTTATATTTCCAATAACTATTAAGAAACAAAAATATTCCTTTTATCCCTATCATAAAATATTATAGATATTAAAAGAAAGAGAGTTACAGTTTTTAATTTTTATAAATTCAATGTAATATATAAGTAATTTTGTATGAAAAATGGCACAAAAATGACATAATTATAAATATATGAGGGATAATGTAAAAAAAAGTCAGAAAATATATTAATGAACAGTTATAGGGTAATTTTTATCCTTTATCATAACATTTTTAACATTAATTAGAAAATTTACCCATACTAAGTTGTCATATATTTTTTGTGTTTATGATTGATGATGAAAAAAATAAATTTTTACTATATTAAAAATTTGGTCCTCCAAATTTATAATGTAGGAATTTTTTTTTAATATTAATTTCTTGAAAGTGGTAAAAATCAATTTTAATATAAATTTGTAAATCAAAACTAAAATTATATTTTAGAGAGACGAATATTAAGATAAAAATAACCATATATCTATAGAAAGTGTAATGATGAGTCCTACGTAAATTAATTATATTATACCTAGTTAAATATGTCTTGTCTTACATTAGGATAAAATTGAAAAATAATGATACTTTAAAATGAAAATAAAATATTGTTAAACAAAAAATGATATTTTCACTATTTATTGACAAATAAATCTATAATTAAATATACTAAATTATAACCCTAAGATAATTTTTGTTCTATGATATCAAAAATATATCCATTTTCTCAAATAAAATTTTTATGATTTCCATAAATTAACTATAATACTTTCTCACAAAAAAAAGAAAACTAGCTTTTAAGAAATAATATTTTTGAACGACTAAATAAATTTAAAAAAATTATGTAATTATTTCTAAATCATTAATAAATTAACTTTTATTCTGTAGAAAACATTATACATATAAAAATTCGTCTAAAAGTATTCTTACCTAACAATTTAATGTCTATGATATAATTATAATATTTAAATATTAGTATTTCATGATTAATTTAAGCTCGGCCTTGCATTTTTTATACACGATTGAACATAGAATTACTTGAAATATATTGGGGTGTTACAGATTTAAAAATGTAAGATCCTCTATTATTTATAATTGTTACATTTATATCACTTATTTTATTAATATTTTTGGTATTATTCCAAACAAAACTTTTTATAATAATAAAACGTTTTTTTTCTAAATATTGTTTTCCCATTTTGAGCATTAATTATGAAATTAAATTTTATTAACCTTAAAATTTTTTCTAGAAAAAAATAATTAAAAATTGTAAATCATAACATACATATTTTTTAATTTATAATTAATTGACAAGATTAAAAATGTATTACTGTTATAAAAGAATATCGGGGTAGAAATGAAAAATATAAAAAGAAAAATTCTAAAATAAATCCTCATTGTCTCCAAAATGAGTAGTGTAAGAACTCAGATCATTATTTTAGGTATGGATCTTGATTTCATGGTTTTTTTAGAAAAAGGGGTGATTTAGGAAAATTTTATGAGTACACGCCGTGTACATTGGAGTACATTTCGTGTACTCGGTTGCTGTAGAAAGCCACGTACAGGCCTTGTAACTGCTGAGTACAAGGATTTGTGGGGTGACCTTGAGACCACCTAAAGTGGAGGATAGTTAAGGCATTTACATTATGTGTACATTAAATGATCATGCAGTGTAATTTTCTTTTTTATTTGATAGGTCGGACTAGGGTCACGTCATATACCAAGAAACATCTTATTTAAACCATATCTCGTCTTGGAGTGACCAAGGACGATGATTCTTATTCGATCCACCGACCCATCATTCGTTCTATGAATCAATGTTTTTAAATTTTTTGGAATCCCTTCAATGAGTTCTTCATTCTTTTAGAGCCTCTCCTCTTTATTTCTCTTCTTTTGTGACTTACTCAAGGGTGATAATTTTTGATGTTTTTGTAGACCTATGACTTTGTATGTCGATTCAAGGGATGAGGTTCAACTATATCGATTTTACAATGTTGAGGTTAGTGGTTTTTTAATTTCCATAGTTTTCCTTGGATTATATGTGCAGAATGTGACGAATATCATAGTTTATGGTATTGAGTTTTTTGGAGATTTAAGCTTGTTTGATGCCTGATGTGTTATGTTTTCTTGAGAATGTGTTTTTGTTATGATTTTGGTTTATTACCTTGTTTATGATTTTGTTTTCACATTCTTGTTTGATATTGTTAATTGGGTCTAGAACTCCCTATTTGGATAATTTAATTCCATGCCTAGTGCAGTTAGATTGGAGTTGATATTATATGACATTTTTGTTATATGTATTATAGCTGCATAGCCTTATAGTAGTGGAGATAACTTTGGCAGCTAAATATTGTTTTCGTAAGATTTTATTACACAAGGCTCTGAGAACATTATGTAGTTAGAACATAAGGTAAATTGATGTTGAGGGATTCCCCAGAGTGTCTATTATACTTTTCACATTGTGATACCATGTGGTGGATAGACTGTGAGTGCTTTCTCAGAGTGTCTATAGTAAACTGTAACAAGATAACATAGGGAATGTATGTTGGGTGCTTCCTTAGAGAGTCTGTTGTTATCTTTAAAAGACCATAGAGGGAATTGACAATGACTTATTTCTCAAAGAGTCTTTGTCATGAAAAAAATATGGGATAGAATGTGAGAAATTTCCCATATGGTTTCTTGTGAATGTTTGGTTGAATGACTAATAAATGTAAAGGAATGTCGTTGAAACTATAGGATTTTTTACTTTTGATACTTCCGTATTTATTACTTTATTTTCTATATTGAGTTATATATATATATTCACTGATATTTACTCATAATTATTTT
This sequence comes from Viscum album, assembly GCA_963277665.1. Lineage (NCBI taxonomy): Eukaryota > Viridiplantae > Streptophyta > Magnoliopsida > Santalales > Viscaceae > Viscum > Viscum album. The sequence goes on from OY728146.1 coordinate 389,532,151, forward strand.
AGTGGTTGCCTATTGGGATTTGTATCACACCTTGTTTGGGTCATGCCTTTTTGCCTAAACATATTATATTGTTGTAGGTATAGATAATGGAAAGAACCCATCTACTTTAGGCACTTGAGTGCAGTGGATATGGAGAGCATGATACTAAGATCCTTCTTACGAGGACGCAAGAGTTTACTTGTTTTTGTTTTCACCTTGGTTTAGTACTGTTTTCCCGACATGAAGAATTGTTTGGTTTCTTTCCTAGACATATGTGACCTGCATGATTTATATATGTTTTCCAATTGTAATTTACTTTTTTTATCCATTGTTTACTGATTGTTTGGTATTAATGCTTTTGATTTTGTATATTATTATTATTCCGGTGTGTTACTCTACTAGTGAGGGCATTGTTTCCCCACTATCACATTCATGTCCCTTGTTGCTAGTCGGCAGCCACTGGTGTTCGGGGAAATACACATGAGGCCATGTCAAAAATTGGTTACGGGGCATCTTTGGGTGGTATTCAGAACCCATATGTTAAGAACCCAGATCATCATTTCAGATACATGTCTTTATTTCTGGTGTTTTTGAGAAAAGGGTATATTTTGGAAAATTTAGGAGTACATGCGCTGTACATTGGAGTACACATAGTGTACCCAATAGATGTAGGTTTCCATGTATTGGATGTGTAATGGCTAAGTATGGTAATGTAATGACCTAGTACATGGTCGTGTGTGGTGACTTGGAGAATTCCTAAAGAGGGGGATAGTTAAGGCATGTACATATCATGTACGTTAAATGAACACTCCGTGTACTTTTCTTTTTATTTGATAGGTCAGACCAGGGTCACGTCTCATACCCAGAAACATCCTCTCCTAACCCCCTCTCACCCAGGAATGACTAAGGGCGACAATTCTTCTCTGACCACCGACCTGTCATCGTCTGTTCTCCAAATCAAATACTGTCGATTGCAATGGAATCACTGAAGTGAGTTATTCTTTATTTTAGAGCCTGTCATCATGATTTCTCTTATTTATTTAGTTATTCTAGGTTGAGATTTTTTAATTTTTTTTTATAAATATACGATGTTCTGGGATAATTCAAGGGCTCAAGTTAAACTATATCTATAATCTAGTGGTGAGGAAGGTGGATTGTGTCGTTATGTAGCTATATTTGGATTATATATTCAAAATGTGCCAAATAACCTACTTTAGGGTATTTATTTTTTTGGAGATTTAACCATGTTTGATGCCTGCTATGTTTTTTTCCTTGATAAAGGGTTTTGGTTAGGATTTGGCTTTATTAACTTGTTTATGGAGGTGTTTTACCAGGCTTGTTTGATATTGGTTGTTGGGTCGATAACTGCATGTTAGGATGTTTTTTTACCAGGCCTAGTGCTCTTAGGATGGAGTTAAAATTATATGACATGATTGTGATATGTATTATAAATGCTTGAACTTATATTAGTTGAGATTACATTTGCTGCTGGATATCATTTGTGCACGATTGTATTACACAGGGTTGTGAGAACATGGTGTATCTAGACCATAGGAGGAATAGACATTGAGGGATTCCCCAGAGTGTCTAATATACTTTTAACATTGTAATACCATAGGGGGGATGGATGGTGAGTTCCCTCTCAGGGTGGCTATAGTACACCATTACGAGGCCACATGGGGGAATGGATGTTGAGTGTTTCCTCAGAGAGTATGTAGTTATCATTAAAAGACCCCATGGGGAATTTATGGTTAGTGATTCCTTAGAGAGTCCTTTTTATTATGAAACCAGAGGGTTTAGACTGTGAGAACATTCCTAGATGGTTTCTTTTGAATGTTTGGTTGAATTATTAATAAATTTAGACGAATGTAGTTGAAACTGTAGGATTGTTTATATTTGAGAACTTCATTCATTATTAATTAATTTTGAATATTGCCATCTATATTTATATTCACTAACAGTTAGGAACATATCTTTTGGTGGTTTCCTAATAGGATTCTTCTCACACCATTTTTGCATAATTATTTTGGGTCCAAACAGATTATGTCATTGCATTTATAGATAAGGGAAAGTGCCGTTATACTTCAGGTACTTGAGTTCTGTGGAGCTAGAGAGCTTGAGACCAATGTGAGGCTTGCGATGCTATAAGAGTTTACTTAATTTTTTTTGGAATTTTGGTTTAGTAATTTATTTCAAGAATATTGACTTGTTTGGTGGATTTCGTAGACACGTGTGACAAGCATCAATTATATATGTTCTCTAATTGTTATATACTTTCATTCATCCACTATTTACTTATTGTATAGTATTACAACTTCCTCTATTGTATATTATTGTTATTCCGTTGTTTTAATCTACCAATAGGGGCATAGTTTTCCCACTATCATAGCTAAGGCCATCATTGATAGTTGGGAGCCTCTAGCGTTCAAGGAAATGCTCTTGAGGGCATGCAAACAATTCGGTTTGGGGAACCTCTCGGCGGCACCCAGAATTGAGACGTTACAAAATGGTATAAGAGGGATTTATTTTCTAATTTTTTTTTCTATTTGGTTCCTATAGATAGGGATATGATGGAATAGGTAGTTGGTAATACGTTATGCCCAGAAGAATCTAACCCGTGTACAAGGAAAGAAAAATTTACCTCGATTATTTAAATTTGCTAGTTTTTAAATTATTATAGTTGATTTGACTTCACCATTGGGTGATTCTCCAGATTTGTGATGTTATTATTTATATCATTGAGTTTTTATTTCTGTTTCAACTCAATGAGATGAGGGTATACCATCCCATGCATCATATTGGCACTTTCTAGAGATCTCATGTCATGCGTTATTGTCACGCCATTTGGGGTGAATTACCGATTAGATGTTATTGTCATAGATGTTGTGCTATATATGCATGTTTTTGTGATAGATTCCAAGATAGAATACCTAATATATGATAACATATTTCTAATATGTAATTTTTCATTTTAATGGGAACCAAAAATTTGTCACTGAGGTGTTATGGGCCCTCTTGGATCGAAATTTGATGGACCATAATGAATATTAACTGAATTATGCTATAATAAACATGAATATGTTTCCAAGATTTTATTTTTGGAGTGTATGGTTCCCTATGGATCAGAATTTGGAACATTAATGTTAAATTCAATGTTTTATGTGGTTCTGGTGTAGTTTCTGAGGATTACATTCTATAAAACCCAGAATACATGGTGTTTGATGATCAATACACGCCATATATCATTCTATTCAGGAAGAGAATGTTTTCATAAGTACAAGTTGTGTATTGTATGTACATGCCATGTAGTATTTATCTATTTGACTGATTGTGTGATCAAAGACATAGGTTTGGAAAATATTGGGTGACACATGCCGTGTACTTTTAGTACGTGCTATGTTGTAAGATCCGGGTATCCATCCATGTGACCAAGGACACGAGTGGATAAAACTTTGGTTTTACTTGCCGTGTTCTATCCTTACATGTCATATAGAGTCAACTGTGTCACCGAACGTGGGACTAACGACAAATGTGGTTATAATATAATGGGGGTAGATGTCGTTTCTATTGTGACCAATTCGTGTAGTGTGACAAAAGAAGGAACTGTGTGTTTAGACGGGTAGAGAATCTTGGGAAGGGTTGAATTGATTCAAGTACATGCTTTGTCATATAATGAAAACACTGTGTGTAGGGGTGTTACATGACCAATTTAGGTAGAAGTAAACACCCATGTTGTGACCTAGGGGAACACACTGTATAGAGGGTATACACTCAGTGTGTCCCTATTTTGTAAAAATTGAATGTTTTCATCTCATTTTTTTATGAACTTCTAAGTTTCAGTCCTTGATAATCTTGATCTCAAGTGTGTTCTTGACATTGTAGAGTCATTCCACCAAGAATTCCTCGAAATGTACACTAGATACAGAGATACAATCCGACACCGAACATGGTAGATCATAGAATACTATCATATCCTCCCATCATGACCATCTTGTCACCAACCTTCATTCCGGATACAGGTGCTGATGCAATGTTCTGATAAGTCTTCATGTGGTTTCTGAAGACCTTATGGAGAGAAATGCATCCTTCCCCATCTATGGCCTAGTTGACATGGGTTTTTTAGTAGCAACATCCTCCAACATTCTGAGGGGATGGATGACCTTAGGCTACAGAGTCATGATTAAAATCCATGATGTCAATTTTTGAGGATCTCGAGACACCTCTAGAGAGGAGGCTGAAGCTAGATACAGACATGATTCTTGATTCCACCAAGAGATGGTGGGATGTGATATCACAGGAAGATTGCCAATAGATTATGACTTGGAATGAGTTCTAGCTTAACTTTTATGACTACTTCTACCCGAAAATGTTGAGGGCTGACTGAGCCTGAGAGTTCATGAGTTTGGAGCAAGGCACACTCTCACTCATGGATTATTCGTCTACCATCATAAAGATGCAGCGCTTCACATCCATTCTTAGGGGTGATGAGTTATCCATGGTATGGAAATTTGACGATGGTGTCAGGCATGACATCCAATCCTAGGAGAAAATTTTTAGGTTGACTTCGATAAATTATATAGTCAATCAATTTTTGGTCACATAGAAAAACCTAATGGATTCTGGAGCTATGATCCAGGGAGGATTGGCATCCATAGTTGGTATTCCTCCATATGATAGTAGGATTAACCATAGGGAATCTACACACAGGGATCCGGGTAGGGGGGATACTGATTTAGGTATCTAGGAGGTATTCTACCAGTGTAGGAAGAGTGGGAATACGAGAACTTATTTCCCGAGAGACCCGATTAAGTGCCGATATTGAATCAAGATTGGTCATATTTAGTGTTTTAGCCAGTTTTTATCATGAACTACTTGTGATAGGGGTTCTTCTATGTTAGGTCCAAAAGGATGAATACCCTAAGAGGGGGGGGGGGGTGAATCAGTGTATGACTTATTAAAAATTAAAGCTCATTCTGATATTGTTTCACTATTAATAAAAACACTCTTCTCTATCTTTCATGTTGCACAATATAAATAGAGAGTAAATCAAGAACATGACACAACAATTTTACATGGTTCACCGCAAAGGGATAGGTCCAAGGATCATACGCCCACATGTATTCGGTCATACAAAATTCCACTATTCTTCACTAGATGTTCATATAATAGTTCAGGATAGATCACTTCTATTCCTAGGCTCACTGCATTTACAAATTTTAGAGTCATCTCACTGCTTTCCCAAGGATCACTCCCTATTTCTCTCTCACTGGATCACTATCGGTGGAGAGGATCACCTTCTTCCTCTTCCATTTCTCACTGCTCCGGAATGGACCCACTAACAGTTTATAGACCTATAGGTCTCTTCATTTTCATGAAGTAATGCATATTTCTATGTATGTAGATTCTCTGTTGAAGTCCAACTTTCACCCGTAGATGAATATCTCTTTGCACCGAAGGTATTGGGAAAACATCTAGCTTCCACGCCGGACGAAAACACTTCCGGGGAATCAACCTTACATGGCGTGAAAGTCTAATCTTCCACGCATGTATCAGTACTAAAGTCACAACTGGCGCGCATGACTACCTCAACTACTTGCACGGCACAAGATTCTTTAAGTCTAAACCTGCGCGACTCACTTCCTTCCTCGCCTAAACCACCTCAGGGGCGCAACTCACACTTGTCGTGCAAATTCCTACTCTGGCACGCATGTCCCACTTGCGCGACACACCACCACTTGGGTAACTTCCACACCAGCCAAACAAGGGCTCTAATTTCTCTAAGTGTCGAACTCTGGTAAGAAATGTGGAGGGTGGTCCAGTATTTCTAGGCATTTGGGACACCCTGTGCGACGCCGCGCAAGTCACCCCACGGCACGCAAGTTCCGGCGCGCAAGTCTACTGTCCTCCTAGACACTTGCGTGACCAAACCAAACACATAATAGAACCTCTTCCTTTTGCCATTTTTTTATCTTATGATCTTGAAAAACAACAGGAGAGCATGTTTCCAAATCTCCTAGGCACCAGCACACATGTCCTTTATCGGCGCGCAAGTGACCTGCACGACCAACCCAATACTTTCGCGATCCTCATCTATTCCTTTGTCGATGTTCTTGAATCAACCATGGATCCTTGACCACAGCTCTTGAACTCATCATTCCACCATGAAATCCCCTTTTTCAACAAATTTTTATGTCATGGTTTCCATTTTCAACAATCACAACATAGATGTTCACTTTGTCACCAAACACAATCACCTCCAAAATATTTCAATGATGCCCTGAGGGATTTTTTACCAACATTCTATTACTCCACATTAAGGGGAATTTCCACCATTTTCTTCTCATTTTGGGAACTAGAGTTTGTCTGGCTATCGAGGCTGATTTGGAGGTCGTGGATACTGTGGTTAGACATAGGGTTTTAAATAGCCATTGGATGGATCAGATCAGAGAACTCATACTACTTCACAGGTCAGCGACCTAGGTCTAGATTTTATGTTGGAATTTCCCAACAACAGCAGTATACCAAACCCTATTTGGTTGTAGGTATGATTTTGGTTGCCTGAGTTTTATCTTATACTCTTTTTGATATAGGGTCTTTCCATAGATTTATATTTGTGCCTGTTGCAGAGAGGACTGGGATCTTTATCTTTATTTTTACTGATTTCTTGACGTTGGATACATCATTGGTGACTAGAATAGCTTGTGAAAATTAGTGCAAGGAGTTCCCTCTTGAGTGTGGTTGGAGTCACATCTTATAGGACCTTTATTTCATAGAGATTATGTGTTATGATTCCATTCTTTGAATGGACTAGTTGGTTACCTTCCAGGATGTTCTCAATTTTTATCATCATAGGTTGAGTTTCACATCACCAGTGTGAAGTTTTTTATATATAATAGTGAATGGGAGTTCAAAGAGAGAAGAACAGGACCCGAGCATCATGGGTTGGGAGGAGAAATGTCACATATTGCTAGTTTGTAACTGGATGACCAGGGGACTTCATAGATATTCTTTCTTCTAGTGGTGGATCCTTTAAGATACGTTTTCCCAGAATACTTTTCAGGTTTTCTTCTAGAGCAAGAGGTATAATTTTCTCTTGATCTTGTTTCAGGGGTAGCATCGGTTTCCATCCCTTCTAATAGGATGGATACACCAGAATTATAGGAGATCAAGAAATAGTTATATTAGTTATAGGAAAATGGCTTCATCTGGCGTAGTGCTTCTTCTTAGGGTTCTCCTGTCCAGTTTGCGAAGAAGGTGGAAGATACCCTCAGACTATGCGTGGATTATCAGAATCTAAACTAGTTCACCATCATGAATTGGTATCCCTTAGCAGGGATTAATGATCTATTTGATCAGATTCGAGGATCCTGGGTGTTCAAAAAGAATAAATTGAGATTCGATTTTCATATGTTGTGTATTAAACAATTTTATATATCTATTATTGACTTCCGGGGTAGGTATGGTCTATACGAGTATGTGATTATGTCATCATTTCCCACAAATGCTCCATCAGGTTTTATGTCACAGTTTACACTCTCACTTGACATGACCATGATACCCATGTTGAGATCATTTTCAGTACACTAATAGAGTATATGTTATTTGTTAATCTCTCAAAATCCACTTTTGGATGGATCAGATTCACTTATTGGGCCATGTTACCTCTGAGATAAGAGTATCAGTTGACCTAGAGAAAGTGAGATGAATAGTTTCATCAGAGCATCTAATGAACATATTTTAGGTACGAAGTTTTCAAGGGATGGATGGTTCCTACATACGTTTTATACAAGATGTTTCACGCTTAGCAATGCCACTGACGGTACTGACTAAGAAGGGTGTGAAGTACTTGTGAAAAAATCATGTGATTCATATTTCCAGGAGCTAAATGAATGTTTAAAATTACCACCAATAATTGTTCTTCTGGAGCTGGGAAATATATACTCTATTTACTGTGATGCATTAGGCATCATGATAGGAGTAGTGGTTATGTAGGTGGAAGGCATTGTTGCATATGGGTCTCAGTAGTTGAGGCAACATGATAGGAATTACCCGATGAAAAATCTAGATTTGGATGCAGTTGTTTGTGCCTAGAGTTTTTGGAGACATTACATTTTGGGAGAGAAAATTATGGTGTACACTGTCCAAAAAAGTCTCATTTATATATTTACCCAGCATGACCAGAACTTTAGACAACGAACATGGGTTGAGTACCTTCTGTCCTTTGACATTGAGCATTCCTACACACTTGAGAAAGGCAACAGAGTGGCTAATGAGTTGAGTATGAAGAATCAGATACATAATTTTCAAGAGGCCCACAGTGAGTGGAAGATTATATATATTTTCTCTAAGATGCATTTATAGGTTCATGATAGGTAGGGACAAAAATTTATTTCTTCTATCACTGTTACCTCTAGCCTTCTCGATGAGGTGCTGATGAAGTACCTATTAGAATCCAAAGGCCTAGTATTGTGGGAGAGTGTTTCAGGAGAGGAACCTACCCTTGGATATATTATAGTAAAGGATTAGATCTTGAACTTTCATGGATGCATATGGGTGTTAGAATACATACATGGAGAGATGATGTGAGATTTTCACTCCTCAGTTTGGGTAGTTTATCCTAGAGTCACCAAGATGTATCGAAATCTAATCATTTGTATTTGTGTCCAGGTATGAAGACATATATAGCTGGTATTGTAATGATATGTCCCCCCTTTTAGCAGGTGAAGGGGGAGGATCTACGACCCACAAGGATTTTTCTATAGTTACCCATTTTCTGGTAGAAGTGGAATGATGTTGCGATGGATTTCATAACAGGTTTTCTGAGGTCTCATAGAGGGAGTGATGTAGTTTGGGTTTTCATTGATAGGATTAAATTTTTTTTCTCACTTATTACCAATAAAGGATACCTTTAATGTTTATGAGTTCAGAGGGCTATACATCGAGGAGACTTTATGTTTACATGGGGTTCCACACTCCGTCGTTTCAGAAATGGATTCCTACTTTACTTATCGGGTCTAGAAGGGTCTACATAGGGCTTTGGGTAAACATGTAATTCTATGTACAACTTAATATCCCTAGAATTATGGTCATTTCAAGCGTACGAGTCAGGTTCTGGAGGACATGCTTCAATTATTTTTTCTAGAGTTTGGTGGTTCTTGAGAGAATCACTTACTGGTGGAGTTTTCCAAAAATAACATTTTTTAAGTGACTATTCAGATGGAATCTTATGAGGGTTTGTATGGTAGGCCATGCCAATCACCCCTTTGGTGAATGGAGGCAGGAGAGGCAGCTATGATGGGAACTCATCTTTTCCAGAAGACCACCAAACATGTAGAGTTGATTCAGAAGAGTATTTCAACTACACAGTCAGGGAAGATGACTTATGCTGATAGATGAACATGACCTCTGGTGTTCAGGGTTGCAGACTTGGTTTTACTACGTGTCATTCTCAGTTTCGGACATAAGAGGATTAGGTGACAAGGAATGATTTCACCGAGATATGTCAAGTAATTTGAGGTTTTGGAGAGATTCATGCCTCTTGTCGATCGATTATAGTTACCTCAGATGTACTGATCTATGCACGACGTCTTCCACGTTTCTCTATTGCAATGTTAATTCTCAGATCCATCTCTTTTTTTTAACCCGAGGAGGTTGAGATGGAGGTGTACACATCATTCAAGGAAAATTCTATTTGGAATATTTATTACAATGTGAAGGTTCTCTATGGCTGGTATGTTCTTCGGGTACGGGTGTTGTAGCAGTATGGTCGAGTACAAGATGAGACTTAGGAGAGGGAGATCGATGTGCGATCACAGTGGCCGAAGCTTTTTGAGGTTTCTTATTTTTTCCTTTTAATTATAGAAATTCAGGGATGAATTTCATTAAGGGGGGAAAGTTTGAAAGAACCTGGATATTCATTTCATGTATGGATCTTGATTTTAGGGGGGTTTTTTTTAAAAAAAGGGATATTTTGGAAAATTTATGAGCACACGCCCTTTACTTTGGAGTACACGACTTATACCTAGATGTCGCGGGTATCCGTGTACTAGAAATGTAATTACCAAGTACATGGCCATGTGTGGTGACCTAGAGACCACCTCATGTGGGGGGTCGGTTAAGGCACACACATTTAAAGAACACGCGGTGTACTTTTATTTTTTTGATAGGTCAGACCGAGGACACGTCTCATACCCAAAAATGTGTTCTTCTAACCCCATTTTGTTTAGGAGAAACTGCATGTGATTATTATTCTCCAATCCCCTGACCTGTCCTCTGTTCTCCGAATCAAACACCGTTGATTTCATTGGAATCTCCTCGGTGAGTTCTTCATTCTTCTTGAGCCTCTCCCCTTGATCTCTATTATTTTGTGACTTATTCTAGGTTGTGAGTTTTTCACTTTTTTGTAGATCTAGGATGTTTGAAGTCGATTCAAAGGATGAGGTTCAACTATATCAATCGTACAACATTGAGGTAGGTGGTTTGTGCCTTTATGTAGTTGTATTTGGATTATATGTGCAAAAAGTGCCAAACACCCTAGTTCATGTTATCACATTTTTTGGAGATATAAACTTTTTAATGCTTACTATGTTTTGTTTTCTTGAGAATGGGTTTTGGTTATGATATAGATTTATTACATTGATTATGGATGTTTCTTTCCATGATTGTTTGATATTGGTCACTAGTTCTAGAACTTCCTATTAGACAGTTTTGTTTCCATGCCTAGTGATGTTAGGATGGAGTAGATATTATATGACATGATTGTGATACACATTGAAGTTTCTTAGCCCTGTATTAGTTGAGATCACATTGGCTACTAGATATCATTTGTGCATGATTGTATTACATAAGTCTCTGAGAAATTGGTGTTGTTAGACCATAGAGGAAATTGACATTGAGGGCTTCCCAAGAGTGTCTGTTATGATTTTCACATTGCAGGACCATAGGGGAAAAGGACGGTGAGTCCTCCCTCAGAGTTTTTATAGTATACTATTACGAGACCACATGTGGAATGAAAATTGAGTGCTTCTTTAGAGAGTCTATAGATATCGTTAAAATAAGACATTGGGAATTGATAGTCACTACATCCTCAAAGAGTCCTCGTCTTATGAAACTATAAGGGTTAGATTGTGGGATCATTTCCAGGGGGTTTCTTGTGAGTTTCTGGTTAAATGATTAATAAATGTAAATGAATATAGTGGAAACTGTATGATTTTTTTACTTTTGAGTACTTCCTTGTTTTTGACATCATTTTGAAGATTCCCTTCTATATAAATATATATATATATATATTCACTGATAGTTAGTCACATCTGTTTTGGTAGTTTCCTACTTGGATTTGTCTCACACCGTGTTTGGGTCATGATTTTGGGCCCAAATATATTATATTGTTTCAAGTATAGATAAGGGAAAGAACCCTTATAATTCAGTTACTTGAGTGCTATGGAGTTAGGGAGCATGGGACTAGGCTGAGCCTTGTGATAATTGAAAGGTTTTTTTTTTCACTTTTCAGTACTGTATTTCCTAAATATTAAATTTTTGTGGCTACTTTCCTAGACATATGTTACATGAATCATTTATATATGCGCCCTAGTAGTTATATACTTTAAATCTTGCAATGTTTACTTATTGTATGGTATTTCTGCTTTTGGTGTTCTATATTATTGGTATTCTACTGTGTTACTCTTATAATGAGGAAAGATATTCCCCACTATCACACCCAAGGTCCTTTTTACTAGTCGGTAGCCTCTGGATTTTGGGGAAATGTTCTTTAGCCTATGTGGCCAACTGGGTACAGGGAACCTTTGGGAGGAACCCAGAACCAGGATGTTATAAGTGGTGAGTGGGTAATACACAAAAAACTACAATCACTTTATATTTTAAAATTGTGGATCTTTTTATCCTTGAATAGTAATATTACATTATTTTAATTAAATGGATATCCTTAAAATTACTATTCTCCACACTTATAAAAAGGAAACCTTACACCCTCTCATAACTCCTTTATTCACTATATTGTCTTCTTAAAATTTTGATTTTTACCTCCACTAGAACCCTCTAAAATGTTTATGATCATTTGTGTTCATAATATTCCCCAAATCACATAAAAAATTAACTATGTTTCCAAGACAAGATGAATTTCTTTAATAGATGTGTCTCACCTCTCATTAATTGTTCTTATATACTATTTTATTATACCTTAACCTAAATCCATTATGATATAATAATTAATAAGTTATAATTATTTTGATATTTTATTATATTAATAAATAAAAATTATTTTATTAATTATCATCATCTTAGAAAAATGAAAGAATGTTAATCAAGAATATGTGTATAATATTACCTCCATGAAATATTTTTTTTGTTATTTAATATATTTTTTTATTCTTTATAAAAAAAATTAAAATATGATTAAAACATCATAAATTATAATTAATTTTTTTTTTCAGAATGATATTATTTCAAAATAAAAAGTTTCTTAACCATACCCCCATCAATTTATTACATGTTCATGTTTTTGTCGTTTTAACCACCCAGATGAACAATGCTTTAAATCATTATCATGGTTAAATTTCGGAAATTAATTAGTAATATTATTTTATGTTATAAATAAAATCATTATTCTTTTTTTTGAAAGGTTATATTAAATATATATCGATTTATAATATAAATCAGTCATCACTAAATTTACAGAAATAATCCGACACACATTCAATTTTAAAATAATATAACTATGAAAATTGTGGAATGAGATAACTGATTTATAAAAAAACTAATACGTTCTAGTACCCTAAATCCTCTAGTATTGACGAACATAAAATCCAATGATGTGTACCCAAATTTATATTTTTAACCACACATGAATCCATTAAAATTAATAACACTTGATTGTATAATTTAGAAATAACTAACTAATATATTCTTAAAACTGAATAAAAATTTTCCATCCCACCTTTTTATTACAAGACTATTCATTAAATTTTACAAACATATGATTTTAAAGTATAGTGTTTTGGAAATTAGGAACATAAAACAAGAAAAATTAAGACATTATTTTAATATCCTTGAAAATCATCTTGACCATTTCATCTTAAGTTCAATTACTACATCTCATAACCTGGAGACATACATCAATGAAATGTGTGCGCAGAAGGCCCATTGAGGGTAAACAAGGGAATCAGTTTACTTATGATATCAATAAGAACTTGATGAAATACATAAAGACATGAGAAATGTAAGAATACACATATCATAATAAAAAGAACATGAATATATTGCTACAAAATTTATTTTCGACATTCATGGACATATCACCAAGGTCGATCCTCAATGTTTCATAAAAATTTCCAAGGTTATTCACCAAGGTATCATAAAACTTGACATTTCTTGAGATTAATTCCATTAGGAAATGCATTGATGTTCTATCAGGGCTCATCTATATTATGTATTTATTTTCCTATGATACACATAGATCATTATAAAATATAATATAAATAACCCAGAAAGAATAAAATTTATTGGTTTCATATCAAAATCATGACATTTTAAAAAGTGCTTAAAAATAAGATCATTATGTAATTTATAACGCATGGATAGAGAGTTATGGTTATATATATGTAAATTCCCGAATAAAATATATCAATTTTATGTCTTGAGGAATAATTATGGAAATTAAATTTGTTTCTGTATTCAAATAAATAAAACAGGATAATTTCTTTAGAAAAAGAGAGAGATTTTGAAATGAAAATTCTACAGCCTAATAACTATAAATCATGGTTTTAGAAAAAATTAAACATAGGGGGACAAGGTTACAACTTCATAATAGAGTAATAATACAATATAATTACATATTAACATTGAAATAATAACATGGTACATCTATTTGAAGGAAATAACACATGAAAAGGAAACATAAAAGAAACAAGAAGATGTAATTTTTTTTATGGAAAATAGACAGACAAACTTCATCACTTAAAAATTATGATAATATGTTGATGAGAGGGGAAAGGGTATCTCATAATTTGGAAATAAAATGTACAACAATAATTATATAGAAAAAAATACCTCTACAAAACAAAATGGAAACTAGATGACACAACATAAATGAAGACCTGACTAAAAGAGAATGGTGAATGGTTTGGTTTCCATGAATAGTAACTTCAAAAAAAAAAGGTTGGGACCTAGGGGGATTGGGGGAACATGTGGGGAGTTATTTGGGAGTTAAATAGACTATATATTTTTTAGGATAAAGTTTGAATGAATGAAATGATGGAATGATTCAGTATTTGTTGAACAAATGAGGGAATATTTTATTATTTTCCAAGGGACACCTCATTAGTGGAGATTGAAAAACCATGACCTTTCCTATGGTATTTTCACAGGGTATTGTCCACTTAAGACACCTCATTACATATATTACTGTAAACAAGTCTACTATAATTATTACATTATGAATAAATAATTAATTATGTCATTAAACACATCGAAAAACAAAACATTTTATAAAAATATCATAAATTCAACCTAACCTACTATAAATGCTATGAATTCAAAAATTAATTCCTTTTTATAAAAGTAATTTTCTAATTATGAGATATTTAATTTTTATGTAAAAACCTTATTTACCCAAAGAAATACTAATACATAACTAATAATTTCAGAAATAGTTATTTACTTATGCTATTGTTTCACATAACCAAATCAATATGCCTATGTTATATTTATACTTTTTCAAGTGTGGTTATTATTCCATTGGTCACATTACTATTCATAAGGGTAATATTACTATTCCTAATTCACTATACACAAAAAAATATGTCGATCTTATTATAATCCCAATTTCTTACTAACTAAAATTGTAGAAGTCCATTTTATTAAAATCTATTCACATTATTAATTTTTTAATGTATACAAAAATATTTCAAAATATAATTTTTCCAATATTAATCAGTACTATGGAACTTCTATAAATTAAAAATACATTTATCTTTACAATTGAAATTCCCAAAAATTTACCAGAAAAAGAAATAACAATTTTATTTATACAAAAGGACTACACAAATTAACTAAGGGCTCGTTACATAGACCCTTATAACACATGCATATAACCTTAGAGTAAGGTGTTAAATGGTGATAGAATATTGGGGAGGTTTAGAAAATATTTCTCGAGTAGATATTTATATTAACTTGAAATTATCCCATAAGATAATATGTTAATTCTTAACATGTTGTAGTTCAACTTGGGCTTGGTATAGAGAAAATCCTAGTGATGTTACTTTTTACCAAGCTCTGACAAATGGGGTTCATATGACCCGAGTCTTGTAAGTGATTCCATCAACTATTTTTCTGTATTAATTAACCATGATCATTTTATTTATAGAAAATAATTGTAACATTATGTGTACAGTTTCCAATAGTTATACTGGCCAACTATCATAAAAAAGTCTGTAACACCCGAGACTTTTATGTTATATAAATCATCAAAGGAATCTTTTTCTACACAACACTTGCTTGCCTTGCTTTACACGCAATCGCGACCTTCCTCGATAGCTTGCGTCGTACGCAATACCGAGTTTCACTAAACAACAATATGCTATTAAAACTAGCCGTTATGAATAGTAATAACCACTTTATGAAATTTTATAAATTTTATTTTTCAAAATGGACTTCATTTTTGGACTCAGAATATCGAAATTATCCTAGGGTGAAATTTTGGTATTTTTCTGAAAACTTTCAATTTTTGATGAATAGTGAAACCACTAAGTGGTAGGTTAAAAACTGAATTTTGCATAAAACTTAATTTTACCGATTCTGTGAATGGAATTTCAAAAATCCGAGAGACACGGTTAATATCAAGGACTAAAATGTGGTTCAATGAGATGAAAATAATTTTTTGGTGAATAGTAACTTTTTACTATTTTTACCGCGGTTAATAGTAAATAGGGTAACTAAGGGGAAATATGATATTAATATTACCCTAACACATGTCCTAATTCTATTGGACAAGTGTAATTCGACCAAAAACAAACTTAGGAATAAAATATGACCATTTAGGCCCACTTGGATTAGATTAGGACATTTATTATTAATTTATTTAAAGAAGGGTTAAAATAGTTAAAATCAAAGTTTAATAAGTAAATCATTTTTAATATAGGGTTATACATAAGATAAATTCGATTGTAAATATTAATTATAAAGCTAAAAATATTTCCTACATGATGGTATTTTATTTGTAATTTTTAGACATCAAATAATTTAATTTATTTATGACACAAAGATGATGCAGTAATTATCTTATTAATGAAATATTGACAAAATTGATAATATAAATACCAAAATAAATGTAATTTGAGACTTTTTATGAATTCCACTAATTTTCTAGGTTACTATGATATATTAGTATTGATTTAATCAACTTGGTTCGAACATATAATTCTGTTATGACTTTGACAAAAATCATATATCAAATAGTGTCAAAATTGACACAAAATAGTTTTTAAATCAAATATTATATTATTAATTGTTATTTTATTCCTAAAAATCTAAGGTTCGGCCAAATGACTTAGATAAGGATATATATATTAATAATAAACAATTTGGGGTTCGTTCGGCATGTTATAGTAAGTGTATTAACCATATAGTGAAAGAAAACAAAAAGACATGGTAAAAGTTAAATTATTTAACTTAGAGTTAAATTTAATTGATAAGGTTAAAATAATATCCTAAACTTGTCTAAATTCTATTGGTTGATAGGATTTCGACCCATCCCCACTTTAGCTTCGAAATAAGACCCTTTGGAACCATTATAAACCGATTTTGACTTTAATATAAAATAATATTTTGAGATATTCCTAAGGTGCCCCTCTCCTCCCTTATAAAAGGGCACCTCCTCCCCCTCCTCCTCACACCAATTTGAGCACTCAAGCTCGGCCAACCCCTGCCATTTTCCCTTCTCCACTTCCCTAGAATAATCCTAGAGGTCCTGGTCTTCTCCAAAGACCAATCTTAGTTCCTTAAGTGGAGGATTCAAAAAGGCGTTCCAAAGAAGAGATAATATCCATTACCGATCTTTTCAATTTCTTTCTTCTTCAACTTCTTCTTCTTTAGTTGTTTCATGATAAAGTAATAACATCAGTATTACTTACATACTGATATGTTATTATAAATATGAAACAACCCTAATTCACCTTCTATCCATCCTACGGAAAAATGAAATCACCGCGCGTGCGTACGTACGGAATACCGTCTCCACGCCGTGGTGTAATCTATTTTCCACCATCACCTTACAAGGATGGGTATAATGGTGTAATGAGTAACTATATATGATTATTATTAAGTAATATTGATACTGAAATAATATATATATATACTCCAATACAATTCCACGATCATAGGAACGATATCATCACTCGTGCGTACGTACGGAATACCGTCTCCACGATGTGATGCGACTCGTTCTACATGATCTTCATTTCATAATGATTGTATAAATGAATTGAATGAATGAATATGGTATATACTACACTAATACCATTCTGGAAATGAATTATCTATAACCTAAAGATAAGAATAAGAATTTATTCGACAAAACACGCATAAGAACAAAAAGTTATAAAGACCCGAGTAACAAGTAACAATGAAATATTACTAACAAGAAGATAATAAAATGACCATATATGATCTCATATCAATATGTATGATTCTGGAATAAGTCAATAACATTATTTAAACCATTATACAGGATCTTCGGACACGAACAAAGCAAATCGGACCTAAGGTAAGGGAAATATCACAATCTCATTTTTATCCGAGATTGTTTATTCGTAAGTATTTACTGGGGTGTATTTTATCATCCACATCCATGTTCCCTCAATATGTAATATTGTTTCCATCCACTTGAAATAGTTTAAATCCAATTTTACCCTTAGGTGAGTTTTTTGTAAAGAATATGAAAGGAATCTTTTGTCGTTTTTCCGTACGAGGTACTTTTTGACTTTTCCGACAAAAGTACGAAGAATGTTTTTTTTAACTTATACGGCATGAATGGATTTTTAAAACATTACTTCAAAGAAGCTTCCTTTACAAGTTTTCAAGTTTATTTTTAATCAACTTATTTTATTTTAAAGTTGTATGACATGTTATGAAAGGAAAAATGTTTTTGAAGAAGAAAGGATATTTTCCTCAAGAATTCAATTCAAGTGTTTTATCAAAATTATTTTCCATCTAAGATAATAAAGGGTTCTGTATCTATCCATATTTTTACATTGGTTTGACTATGTTGTGATGGAATTATGTTTATGAATTCCTTTATCATATATGAATTGATTTATGATGTCATGATGTTTCAAGAATCCCATTTTTGTTATATGTGTTATGCGATGATGTATGTTTTATGATTATGTGGCACACATAAGAAAGGATTCATTATAAGATGGGTGGGACCTATATCTCCCTCCAATGCATTGGGTAATGATTTTATATCTCATGAGATAGACATGGCTGGAACGGAAGGTTATTTCGGTTCAGTGATACAGGACTGAAACGAGGAGTGAACTCGGTTCAGAAAGGGACTTTGTCTACTAAGATAGTCTTGGCAATGAGTCATGACTAACAAGAAATGATTTTCCATGATTATGTGTGCATGCCACAAAGATTCAAGTTTTATGTTATGATTATGGGGATCTCATTTTCACTTCTATGATTTATTCCATGTTAAGATATTATGATCTCTTTTGCAGGTTTTGATTTTCATAAAGATATGATATGATTTTTATTTCTTTTATTTGCCCTTGCTGAGCATTTGAGCTCACCCTTTTATGTTTTCTTTTCCCCAGGTCAGGAAGATGGATATTAAGTAGAATATGCTAAAAGGGACCCTAGATATGATGAAATAAATGGGAGACACTGTAGAAGATTTATGAACCAGTTGTTTATGTTTTCCCCAGTTTCTAAAGACACTATACCTATACGGTCCTTTGTGGTTTTGTCATATGTTGTAATAAGAGTGCTTCAATTTTGAAGTATTAACAATGTATGTAAAGTGTGGGTCGTTATAGTTGGTATCAGAGGAAAGGTATAGTCAACCTTTGGAAACTAGGATGTGAAAGCCTTAGTAAGAACCCTAAGGATAAGTCTAAGCATAGAACACAATCTTAGTGTTTTAGAAATGGCCTTGAGTAACCTAGGATAAGACCTTAAGCATGAAAATTTTATTCTTGAATTATGTGGTTTCCTATTATAATTAGTGTTGATCACACTATTCTTCTTGGTTTTAGTCAATGGCTGGAACCCGAAGGAACCGTGTTAATGCGGAATGCGATGGGCAATGCAATGATTGTCCCCCTGAGCAACCAAACGATATGGGAGCTGGAATGAAAAATCTTGTAGCCATGCTCACACAACTTTCTCAAGCTATGAATCATGCAGGATTTCCAAACGAACAAAGGATGGAGCAACATTCTGTTGAATCCTTCATGAGGCAGCGTCCACCTTCTTTCAGCGGGTCTACTGATCCATTAGTTGCTGAACAATGGATTAGTACTACTGAAAAGATATTTTCAGTTCTTCAATGTTCTGAGCATGATAAAGTCATCCTAGCAGTGTATCGTTTGGAAGGAGATGCTGATCAATGGTGGAATCTTGTTAAGAATACAAGGCAAAGGGATGAAATTGAGTCTATGGAATGGGACGAGTTCAAGAACTTATTTTTTAATAAGTACTTCCCTCGTATTCTCCGAACAAAGATGGAGAAAGAGTTCCTTGAACTGAAGCAAAGGGATGATGAATCTGTTGGTACCTATGAAGCAAATTTTACAAGACTTGCAAGGTACGCTTCTGGTATTATTATCCAACCTGAGAGTAAGATCGATCGATTCTTTAGTGGCTTAAAACCAAGTCTTCGAAGGGCGTTAGCCATAAGGGACTTCAATAGCTACGAGGAAATCGTTCGATGTGATCTCAATGTCGAGATGGAGATTGGAGTAACCCATCAGTCACATGGGTTTGATAAGAAGAGGAATATGGAATTCAAAGAAAAATCTAAAGAGCACACGGAAAAGAAGATGAACTTTCCCTTATGCTCAAAGTGTGGAAAGAAACATGGAGGGAGTTGTCTTAAAGGGACAAGTAAATGTTTTAAATGTGGAAAGGAAGGTCATCGGGCATTTGAATGCCGTGATAATGGGAAGAAGATGTCTAATGATGCAAACAAAGGAAGGGATACACAGAATGAACCTGCTACACTTCAATGTTTCAAGTGCAAGGAGATGGGGCATTATGCCAATCAATGCCCAAATCCAAGGGTTGATGATGACGGTCGACGTCAACAAACTCTTAAGGCTAAAGACAAAGGAATGTCACATGAAATTTCTATCAGCGATGTGGAGTACGATAACGATGTGGTGAAAGGTACACTTACCATCCACTCTAAAGTAGCAAATGTTTTATTTGATTCTGGATCCACCCACTCTTTTATTTCTGAAAAATTTTCTAAGGGTATCACCGTATTACCTCAACAATTAGATGTTGAGTTAGCTGTGACAACACCTAATGGCACATCAATCGCATCAGAAGTTTATAATTCTTCTCCGATCGAAGTTTGTGGGAAAGTGCTTCCTGCAAATCTTGTGATCCTTCCTTTAGTGGAATTTGATGTGATTCTTGGCATGGATTGGCTTTCTCTACATGGAGCTCATATCAATTGCCAAAGAAGGGAAGTCACATTTCATATTCCAGATCAACCTACGATCGTCTATCAATGCAAGGATGAACATAACATTCCAGTGGAAATTTCTTCCATCTTATGGGTATTGATTCCACTAAATGAAGGTTATTTATCTCAAATGGTTGGTGAGAAACTCACGATTAAGAATATGCCCATTGTACGGGAGTTTGATGATGTCTTTCCGGAGGAATTTCCGGGTCTTTCACCAAATCGTGAAGTTGAGTTTTCAATAGAACTCGTACCGGGTGCTTTGCCTATTTCAAAGACACCTTATAGAATGGCCCCGATTGAGTTACAGGAATTGAAGAAGCAACTCCAAGAGAATCTTGATAAGGGATTCATATGCCCTAGTGCGTCACCTTGGGGAGCACCTGTTCTATTTGTTAAGAAGAAAGATGGATCAATGAGACTCTGCATTGATTATCGAGAACTTAACAAGATCACTATCAAGAACAAATATCCTCTCCCACGCATTGATGACTTATTTGACCAACTACGCGGAGCTCAATACTTTTCCAAGATTGATCTTCGTTCAGGGTATCATCAATTAAGGGTCAAAAGGGAGGATATACCAAAGACGGCTTTCCGTACAAGGTATGGACACTATGAATTTATAGTGATGCCATTTGGTCTTACTAATGCCCCTGCTATCTTCATGGATCTAATGAATAGAGTCTTTAGAGACTATCTTGATCAATTTGTGGTAGTCTTTATAGACGACATTCTTGTCTATTCAAAGAGCAAGGAAGAGCATGAAGATCACTTGAGAATTATATTGAAGACCCTGAGAAAAGAGAAGCTTTATGCCAAATTTACCAAGTGTGAATTTTGGCTTCAAAAAGTTGCATTTTTGGGTCATATAATCTCAAAAGAGGGGATATCTGTGGATCCAGCAAAAACAGAGGTTATCGAAAGATGGTCAAGACCAACAACAGTAACTGAGATCCGAAGTTTTCTTGGTTTGGCTGGATATTATCGACATTTTGTAAAAGATTTTTCACGATTATCTAATCAAATCACCAAGTTGACTCGGAAGGGAGTTAAGTTTGTCTGGACAGAGGAATGTGAAGAGAATTTCAAGGAGTTGAAAAGAAGGTTATCCAGTGCACCTGTGCTCACACTTCCTTGTAGTGGAGAAAGGTTTGTGATCTACAGTGATGAATCCAAGAAGGGATTGGGGTGTGTTCTTATGCAAAATGATATGGTGATAGCTTATGCCTCACGACAGTTGAAAATCCATGAGCAAAATTACCCAACACATGATTTGGAGTTGGCTGCGGTAATATTTGCATTAAAGATTTGGAGGCATTACCTTTATGGTGAAAGGTGTGATATTTATACTGATCATAAAAGTTTAAAGTATATTTTCACACAAAAGGAGTTGAATATGCGCCAAAGAAGATGGTTGGAGCTGATTAAGGATTATGACTGCTCAATCCATTACCACCCTGGGAAAGCAAACAAGGTGGCAGATGCATTAAGTCGACAAGACCATGCTAGTTTATCCATGATGAGGATCACAAAAGATCCAATATTTATGGATTTACAAAGGATGGATCTTGGAATTATAATGGAAGGGGGAAAATCTTATCTTTCTCAAATGAATGTTCAACCATCTATACATGTGAAGATTAAAGAGGCACAGAAAGAAGATGTCGAGTTACAAAAGAAGGTGAGAAATGTTCCTGAATTAAACCTTGATTGTGATGGGATAATAAAGTTCAGGAATCGGGTTTGTGTTCCTCCCATCCCCGAATTAAAGAAAGAGCTGCTGGATGAGGCTCATAGTTCTTCATTCTCTATTCATCCTGGAAGCACGAAGATGTATAGGGACCTGAAAGAGTACTTCTGGTGGGATGGCATGAAAAGAGATGTTGCTGAATATGTCTCTCGATGCTTGGTTTGTCAACAAGTTAAAGCTGAGAGACAGAAGTCTAAGGGGATGTTACAACCATTACCCATACCCGAATGGAAATGGGAAAACATCACTATGGACTTTGTCACAGGACTTCCTAAAACATCCAAAGGCAATAATGCTATCTGGGTCATAGTTGATCGTCTTACAAAGTCTGCACACTTCATTGCTATTAGAGAGGATTTCTCTCTAGATCAGCTTGCCAGGATATATGTAAAGGAAGTGGTAAGATTGCATAGAGTACCACTTTCTATTATATCTGATCGAGATCCGAGATTTACCTCGAAGTTCTGGCGAAGTCTTCAGCATACTCTGGATACAGAGTTGAGTTTCAGCACTGCTTATCATCCCCAGACAGACGGTCAGTCTGAGAGAACAATTCAAACCCTAGAAGATATGTTGAGAGCTTGCTCTATGGATTTCAAAGGAGGTTGGGATCAACACCTACCTTTGGTGGAATTTTCTTATAATAATAGCTTTCACTCCAGTATTCAGATGGTTCCTTATGAAGCTCTCTATGGAAAGAAATGAAGGACTCCAACTTGCTGGGATGAAGTTGGGGAAAGAAAGCTATTAGGACCTGATCTCGTTGATGAAATGGCAGAAAAGGTCAGATCTATTCAACAACACATAAGAGCAGCTCAGAGTCGACAGAAAATTTATGCCGACAACTGAAGAAAAGACCTAGAGTTTGAAGTGGGTGATAAAGTGTTCTTACGAATATCTCCCTGGAAGAGGGTTATGAGATTTGGAAAGAAGGGGAAGTTGAGCCCTAGATATATCGGTCCTTTTGAAATACTGGATCGTGTTGGGAAGGTAGCTTACCGATTGGCGCTTCCACCGAATCTCTCTCAAGTTCACGATGTGTTCCATGTATCTCTCCTGAGAAAGTACATACCAGATCCTTCACATGTACTTAGCTCAGAAGTTGTACCGCTGGAGCAAGATCTTTCTTATGAAGAACAGCCGATAGAGATTCTGGATCGTAGCGAAAAAGTCCTACGAAACAAGACCACTCGCTTGGTGAAAGTTTTATGGAGAAACCACCAACTTGAAGAAGCTACATGGGAGCTTGAGGATATGATGAGGGAGAAGTATCCTCATTTGTTTGTTGCAAAGTGACAAATTTCGAGGGCGAAATTCTTTTTAAGGGGGGTAGAATGTAACACCCGAGACTTTTATGTTATATAAATCATCAAAGGAATCTTTTTCTACACAACACTTGCTTGGCTTGCTTTACACGCAATCGCGACCTTCCTCGATAGCTTGCGTCGTACGCAATACCGAGTTTCACTAAACAACAATATGCTATTAAAACTAGCCGTTATGAATAGTAATAACCACTTTTTGAAATTTTATAAATTTTATTTTTCAAAATGGACTTCATTTTTGGACTCAGAATATCGAAATTATCCTAGGGTGAAATTTTGGTATTTTTCTGAAAACTTTCAATTTTTGATGAATAGTGAAACCACTAAGTGGTAGGTTAAAAACTGAATTTTGCATAAAACATAATTTTACCGCTTCTGTGAATGGAATTTCAAAAATCCGAGAGACACGGTTAATATCAAGGACTAAAATGTGGTTCAATGAGATGAAAATAATTTTTTGGTGAATAGTAACTTTTTACTATTTTTACCGCGGTTAATAGTAAATAGGGTAACTAAGGGGAAATATGATATTAATATTACCCTAACACATGTCCTAATTCTATTGGACAAGTGTAATTCGACCAAAAACAAACTTAGGAATAAAATATGACCATTTAGGCCCACTTGGATTAGATTAGGACATTTATTATTAATTTATTTAAAGAAGGGTTAAAATAGTTAAAATCAAAGTTTAATAAGTAAATCATTTTTAATATAGGGTTATACATAAGATAAATTCGATTGTAAATATTCATTAGAAAGCTAAAAAGATTTCCTACATGATGGTATTTTATTTGTAATTTTTAGACATCAAATAATTTAATTTATTTATGACACAAAGATGATGCAGTAATTATCTTATTAATGAAATATTGACAAAATTGATAATATAAATACCAAAATAAATGTAATTTGAGACTTTTTATGAATTCCACTAATTTTCTAGGTTACTATGATATATTAGTATTGATGTAATCAACTTGGTTCGAACATATAATTCTGTTATGACTTTGACAAAAATCATATATCAAATAGTGTCAAAATTGACACAAAATAGTTTTTAAATCAAATATTATATTATTAATTGTTATTTTATTCCTAAAAATCTAAGGGTCGGCCAAATGACTTAGATAAGGATATATATATTAATAATAAACAATTTGGGGTTCTTTTGGCATGTTATAGTAAGTGTATTAACCATATAGTGAAAGAAAACAAAAAGACATGGTAAAAGTTAAATTATTTAACTTAGAGTTAAATTTAATTGATAAGGTTAAAATAATATCCTAAACTTGTCTAAATTCTATTGGTTAATAGGATTTCGACCCATCCCCACTTTAGCTTCGAAATAAGACCCTTTGGAACCATTATAAACCAATTTTGACTTTAATATAAAATAATATTTTGAGATATTCCTAAGGTGCCCCTCTCCTCCCTTATAAAAGGGCACCTCCTCCCCCTCCTCCTCACACCAATTTGAGCACTCAAGCTCGGCCAAACCCTGCCATTTTCCCTTCTCCACTTCCCTAGAATAATCCTAGAGGTCCTGGTCTTCTCCAAAGACCAATCTTAGTTCCTTAAGTGGAGGATTCAAAAAGGCGTTCCAAAGAAGAGGTAATATCCATTACCGATCTTTTCAATTTCTTTCTTCTTCAACTTCTTCTTCTTTAGTTGTTTCATGATAAAGTAATAAGATCAGTATTACTTACATACTGATATGTTATTATAAATATGAAACAACCCTAATTCACCTTCTATCCATCCTACGGAAAAATGAAATCACCGCGCGTGCGTACGTACGGAATACCGTCTCCACGCCGTGGTGTAATCTATTTTCCACCATCACCTTACAAGGATGGGTATAATGGTGTAATGAGTAACTATATATGATTATTATTAAGTAATATTGATACTGAAATAATATATATATATACTCCAATACAATTCCACGATCATAGGAACGATATCATCACTCGTGCGTACGTACGGAATACCGTCTCCACGATGTGATGCGACTCGTTCTACATGATCTTCATTTCATAATGATTGTATAAATGAATTGAATGAATGAATATGGTATATACTACTCTAATACCATTCTGGAAATGAATTATCTATAACCTAAAGATAAGAATAAGAATTTATTCGACAAAACACGCATAAGAACAAAAAGTTATAAAGACCCGAGTAACAAGTAACAATGAAATATTACTAACAAGAAGCTAATAAAATGACCATATATGATCTCATATCAATATGTATGATTCTGGAATAAGTCAATAACATTATTTAAACCATTATACAGGATCTTCGGACACGAACAAAGCAAATCGGACCTAAGGTAAGGGAAATATCACAATCTCATTTTTATCCGAGATTGTTTATTCGTAAGTATTTACTGGGGTGTATTTTATCATCCACATCCATGTTCCCTCAATATGTAATATTGTTTCCATCCACTTGAAATAGTTTAAATCCAATTTTACCCTTAGGTGAGTTTTTTGTAAAGAATATGAAAGGAATCTTTTGTCGTTTTTCCGTACGAGGTACTTTTTGACTTTTCCGACAAAAGTACGAAGAATGTTTTTTTTAACTTATACGGCATGAATGGATTTTTAAAACATTACTTCAAAGAAGCTTACTTTAAAAGTTTTCAAGTTTATTTTTAATCAACTTCTTTTTTTTTAATGTTGTATGACATGTTATGAAAGGAAAAATGTTTTTGAAGAAGAAAGGATATTTTCCTCAAGAATTCAATTCAAGTGTTTTATCAAAATTATTTTCCATCTAAGATAATAAAGGGTTCTGTTTCTATCCATATTTTTACATTGGTTTGACTATGTTGTGATGGAATTATGTTTATGAATTCCTTTATCATATATGAATTGATTTATGATGTCATGATGTTTCAAGAATCCCATTTTTGTTATATGTGTTATGCGATGATGTATGTTTTATGATTATGTGGCACACATAAGAAAGGATTCATTATAAGATGGGTGGGACCTATATCTCCCTCCAATGCATTGGGTAATGATTTTATATCTCATGAGATAGACATGGCTGAAACGGAAGGTTATTTCGGTTCAGTGATACAGGACTGAAACGAGGAGTGAACTCGGTTCAGAAAGGGACTTTGTCCACTAAGATAGTCTTGGCAATGAGTCATGACTAACAAGAAATGATTTTCCATGATTATGTGTGCATGCCACAAAGATTCAAGTTTTATGTTATGATTATGGGGATCTCATTTTCACTTCTATGATTTATTCCATGTTAAGATATTATGATCTCTTTTGCAGGTTTTGATTTTCATAAAGATATGATATGATTTTTATTTCTTTTATTTTCCCTTGCTGAGCATTTGAGCTCACCCTTTTATGTTTTCTTTTCCCCAGGTCAAGAAGATGGATATTAAGTAGAATATGCTAAAAGGGACCCTAGATATGATGAAATAAATGGGAGACACTGTAGAATATTTATGAACCAGTTGTTTATGTTTTCCCCAGTTTCTAAAGACACTATACCTATACGGTCCTTTGTGGTTTTGTCATATGTTGTAATAAGAGTGCTTCAATTTTGAAGTATTAACAATGTATGTAAAGTGTGGGTCGTTATAAAGTCGACACCGAATGGTCTTATTTTAATTATACTCACTTCATTAATTAAAAGATATAGTTTTTTGAGTATAAAATAAAATAACACACAAATTCAGGAGACAAATATCATTCAAAATATTGAATAATTAAATTTACCCCTTAATAAAATTTGTCCCCTAAATTTTAACTCATTACCTCAGAAGATAAAAGGTGTGGTTACTTCTGTCTCATAGACTCTTCTGGTTTCGACAAGGCTTCTTCATATTTTTGGTTTCTCTACAACACCTTACAAGGTAGGTAGTCTTATTGTGTAGAACCTTATCTCTACGATCCAAGATCTCCACATGCTGTTATTAAGAAGAGAGGTCATGTTTCAGTTGTACCACCTCTAGATTTAGTACATGTGAAGTGTCTGGTATGTACTTCCTCTATAGGGAGATGTGGAACACATCAAGAACATGTTCTTTATTTGGAGGAAGTGCAAGTTGATAAGCCACTTAGCATATGAAATCATGGATTTTATAAGATCCAATGCACCTAGGGCTGAACTTACCTTTCTTACCAAACCCCGTAGCACTATTCCACGGTGAAATTCGATGAAGGACCTTATCACCAACATCATACTCCAAGTCCCTTTGAAGATTGTTGGTATGGCTCTTCTGCCAACTCTAAGGATCCTTAATGTGTTGCTATATGGCATGAACCTTTTCTGTCATCTCTTATATAAGATTAGGACCAAAATACATTCTATCATGATATTTATCCCAACATGTAGGAGTTCTACATCACTTCCCCTATAGAGCATCATAGGTTGACATTTGAATGGTCGAGTGGAAGCTGTTTTTGTAAGAGAGCACAACTAATGGGAAATGTTTATCCAATCCCCCTTTAAACTATGTTGAGCATGTTTTCAACATATCCTATAGTGTTTGAATATTCCTTTTTGGTTTTCCATCTGTTTTGGGGAGATAGGTTGTAGAGACCCAAAGCTTAACGTACATGGACATTACATTACTTTTGCGGAATACTTAGTACATAACAAAGACACACACACAAGGACCGTAATAGTTTAGTGTCTTTGGAGACTCGGAATATAATCTTCTAATCGTGGTGAAAGATCTTCAACATCTCCTATAATGATATTCTTGTTTTTTTACCTAAAAACATTCTTCATATACTGGGAAAAAGAAAACATAAAAGGGTGAGCTCAAATGCTCAGTAAGGGTAAACAAAAGAAATATCAATCACATCATATTCATAAGAACATAACATTTTGGAAATATTAACCTTCAAAAGGGATTATAATATCATAACATGGGATAAATCATAGTAGTGAAATGTAATCCCAATAATCATAACTTAAAACAAGAATCTTTGTGGCATACACATATAATCATAGAGAATCATTTCTTATTAGTCAAGACTCATAGCCAAGACTATCTTAGTGGACAAAGTCCATTTCTGAACCGAGTTCACTCCACATTTTAGTCCTGTTTCACTGAACCGGTTTACCCTGCCGTTCCAGCCATGTCTATCTCATGAGATATAAAATATTTACCCAATGCATTGGAGGGAGATATAGGTCCCACCCATCTCATAATGATACCATTCTTATGTGTGCTACAAAATCATAAACCATACATCATAGCATAACCCATGTAATAAAAATGGGAATCTTAAACATCGTGACATCATAAAAAAATTCATATAAGATAAAGGAACTCATAAATATAATTCCATCACAACATAATAAAATCAGTGTAATAATAGGGATAGAAACAGAACCCTTTATTATCTTATATGGAAAATAATTTTGATAAAACACTTGAACTCCATTCTTGAGGAAAATATCCTTTCTACTTCAAAAACACTTTTCCTTTCTTAACATGTCATACAATTCTAAACTAAAAGAAGTTGATTAAAAATAAACTTGAAAACTTGTAAGGGATGCTTCATGGAAATAATGTTTTAAAAATCCATTCATGCTGTATAAGATAAAAAAACATTCTTCTCGTACTTTTGTCGGAAAAGTCAAAAAGTACCTCGTACGAAATACGATAAAAGATTCCTTTCATATCATTTACTAAAAACTCACCGAAGGGTAAAATTGGATTTAAAAAATTTTAGGTGGATGGAAATAATATTAAATATTGAGGAGACATGGATGTGGATGATAAAATACACCCCAGTAAATTTCAAAGTATAAACAATCTCGGATAAAAATGAGATTGTTATATTTCCCTTACATTAGGTCCGAATTGATTCGTAAGTGTCTGAACCACCTATATAATGATTTAAATAATGTTATTTACTTATTCCAGAATCATACTCGTTGTTATGATATCATATATGGTTCACTTATGACTTTATGTTACCAGTTCTTTCGTAAATTCCATGTTAAATAGCGTTTTGGGTAAAATCGTTTCATTTGTCGTCCGTGTTTTGACTTGTAATTATTCATATGATTAATTAGATCATGAATACTTAATTACAGAATATAAAACATGATTTATATATAATATATATTCAGAATATACATATATATATAATAGATCATTAAATGGAAAGAAATACACCGTTCATGGAGACGGTAGGCCGTACGTACACATGAACGCTGTTTTCGTTTCCTTATTGAGTTGAAGGGAATTAAGTAGATGACATACATATATGTACACATAAATCCAATATCATTATTATGTCATATATTTCATGATTACTTATTATATATACTTTATAATCATTCATGAATGGTTAACGTGGAGAATGAATCTCATCGCGTCGTGGAGACGGTAGTCCGTACGTACGCACGAGCGTTGATATCATTCTCATGATCGTGTAATTGTATTGGAGTGTATGTATACTATTTAAGAATCAATATCACCTTACAATAATCATATATACTTGTTATTTACACCATTATACCCATCCAAGTAAGGTGGTGGTGGAAAATAGATTACACCACAGCATGGAGACGGTATTCCGTACGTACGCACGCACGATGATTTCATTTTCCGTAGGATGGATAGATGGTGAAATAGGGTTGTTTCAAACTTATAATAACATATCAGTATATTAGTGATACTGATGTTATTACTTAATAATGAAACAACCTATGAAGAAGAAGTGGAAGAAGAAATAAAGTTGAAAGAATCGATAACGGACATTACCTCTTCTTTGAAGCGCCTCTTTGAGACCTCCTTTTAGGGCACTAAAATTGGTCTTTGAAGAAGAACAGGACCTATAAGATTTTTCTAGGGAAGTGTAGAAGAGAATTGTTCAGGGGTTGGCCGAGCTTGAAGGCTCAAATTGGTGTGAGGAAGAGTGGCAGGAGGTTCCCTTTTATAAGGGAGGAGAGGGGCACCTTTGGAATAACTAAAAATATTATTTTATTATAAAGCCAAATTCGGTTTTAAATAGCTCCAAATTGATTTATTTATAAGCTAAGGTGGGTATGGGTCACAAAACTCTCATAAAATATAATTTAAACAAGTTTAGGTTCCTATTGTAACCTTATCATTTATATTTAACATTAAGATAGATAATTTTACTTTTACCGTGTCTTTTTGTGTTCTTACACTATAAGGTTAATAAACTTACTATAAGAAGCCAAAAGAACCCAAAGTTGTTTATTATTAATATATATAACCATATCTAAGTCATTTGGCCAAACCCTATATTTTTAGGAATAAAATAAAAATTAATAATATAATATTTGTTTTAAAAACTATTTCATGTCAATTTTGACACTATTTAGTAATTGATTTTTGTGAAAATTATAACATAATTATTAGTTCAAAAAAAGTTAATCAAATAAATAATAACATATCATATTAACATATAAAATTAGTGGAATTTATAAAAAGTCTCAAATTACATTTATTTGGGTATTTATAACATCGATTATGTCAATATTTCATTAATAAGATAATTACTGCATCATATTTGAGTCATAAATAAATTAACTTATTTAAAGTCTAAAAATTACAAATAAAATATAATTATGTAAGAAATAGTTTTATCTTTATAATGAATATTTATAGTATAATTTATCTTATGTATAACCCTATATTAAAAATGATATACTTATTAAACTTTGATTTTAACTATTTTAACCCTTCTTTAAAAAAATTAATAATAAATTTCCTAATCTAATCCAAGTGGGCCTAAATGGTCATATTTTATTCCTAAGGTTGTTTTTTCGTCAAATTACACTTATCCAATAGAATTTGGACATGTGTTAGGGTAATAATAATATCATTTTTACCCTTAATTACCCTATTTACTTTTAACCGTGGTAAAAAAAAGTAAAAAGTTATTATTTACCAAAAATTATTTTCATCTCATTGAACCAAATTTTACTTACTAACATCAACTGTGTCTCTCGGATTTTTGAAATTCCACTCACAGAAGTGGTAAAATTAAGTTTTATGAAAAATTCATTTTTTTTAACTACCACTTAGTGGTTTCACTATTCATCAAAAAATGAATGTTTCCAGAAAAATACCAAAAATTAGGCCTAAGCTATATTTGATATTATGAACTCAAAAATGATGTCTATTTTAACAAATTCAAAACATATCAGTTTCATTAATTACTTTAAAAATAAATTTCCGTCGTCAAATCATATAGCGTGTTCTTAAGAGATAATAACTATCAAAAGATTGACACATGTTTATGTCTGCTTTAAATGTGAAATTACATACAATGACCAAAAT
Organism: Viscum album; assembly: GCA_963277665.1. Classification (NCBI taxonomy): domain Eukaryota; kingdom Viridiplantae; phylum Streptophyta; class Magnoliopsida; order Santalales; family Viscaceae; genus Viscum; species Viscum album. The sequence continues at coordinate 389,564,232 of OY728146.1, forward strand.
TGTATTAAATTGTAAAAATATACTCTAAATATAATTTAATACCACTCAAATTAATAATTTATCACTATTAATTATTTCGATTAAAAAGGTTGTTTTTAATTAAAATTTAGTAATTTTCACTATTCATCAGAAAATGAAAGTTATCCGAAAAGTACCAAAATTTCACCCTAAGATAATTTCGATATTCTGAATCCAAAAATGAAGTCCATTTTGAAAATAAAAATTTACAAAATTTCAAAAAGTGGTTATTACTATTCTTAACGGCTAGTTTTAATAATATTTTAATAACATATCGTTGTTTAGTGAAACTCGGTATTGCGTACTACACACGCTATCGAGGAAGGTCGTGATTGCGTGTAATGCAAGGAATGTCAATGATGTGTGTTATGCAAGCTCCTTTTGGTGTAGCGTACAACACAAGACTTTAATGAAATTAAAAAGAATATTTTTCATAAAATCTCAGGGTGTTACATTCTACCCCCCTTAAAATTAATTTCTCCCTTGAAATTCGTCAGGGTTATAAATGGTTTACTACTCGAAAGTTTCTTTAATAGAAACCCACATTGTAAAAAGGAATACCAAAACCAATATTAAAAAAAAGTATGAAACGTAACGGTTACACAAATAAACTAATCACTGGGTCTCCACATAGGTGAAAATATGGATATGGAAGAGAAATATAACCATCATGTTCTGATAGAGAGTGGTAGAAAACATGGATATGAAAAATCCAACAATCACAAAGCCATAGAATTGTGATGATCTAAGGTACCATCTAATTCATCCGATATAAGGTCACTAAGACAACATTTTCGTTTTTCAAGATCATTTCCCTAAAGTTGATGAATTAAAAGAAATACATACATGATTTTGGTACAATCTCACTGTTGTTCATGAATTGAACAATTTCCACTTCATCCCTTAATGAAATGAAGTTGAATTTTTCATTCGTGATGTGTTAGAAGATCATGTGATAAAATGATGGGTCATTCCATCTGTCTGAAACAAAAGGTTAGAAAAGTTATCAAAAAATACATAAGTCCATCTATAGTGAGATTAATCATATATGGTTCCTAAAATGGACTTATACATCATATATCATACTTCATAATATAATAAAACTAGTTTCTACTAAACAGGGACTTTCTGTAGGCCAGTGGTAGGCGATAATGGCCAGTAGCACTTCGGTTGTGGGTTCGATTCCAACAGCCTTGTCCGACGCGATGGGCTGTCGACCATCCTGCAGGTTGTCCTTTTTCTAAAGCTATATTACTATAACATCCCATAAATAATATCGAAAAAAGTTCTATCCTTAAACAATACTAACTTGTGTCCAACATAATCCATTCCAATCTTTAGGCTTATCTAAAATACTTTGGTCCATGTTGATATTATAAAGAAAATGATTACTTGAAATGTCACATAAAAATCACGTGAATGCCATCATTTATCCCCAATATATCATAAGATATATCTTGTTGGTCAGATTACAAACATGTGAATACCTTAATCATGTATTCTCTGGAAGAATGAATACCCATTAATTGAACCATAGTGAAAACATGAATGCAGTTAAAAGTTAACACTTTCCACATACCAAAATCCTCAATATTCTATACACTCAAACCATGATATCACTTAGTCCTTATATCAATCATGAGCTCATGAATACTGTCAAACATTTAATTTTCTCCTTATCCCTTCAATATGCACATATCATCTGCTTTCCAAAATATTTGAATCACTTTTCATGGTTACCGGTACCTTAAAATTATAGAAAATCACAATAGAATAATACAAAAATATTCTAATACACAATAAAAGTACCTCAACAACATTATTCTTGAATACCAATACATAAACACTTCAATCCATCCTCTTAAATTATTGTCCTCGAATAAGTCCTTCCTTGATTTAGAAGTAAATTATTAGGTCAGTGCATTGATTTGGGTAATGCCCATGTTCTCCACAAATAATACATTGAAATCCATAACAGTCTGTCACTCTATGACCCTTTTCTCCACACAGATAACATCGGTCCCTCCATTTGAGGTATTCCTCAAGGTTCTTCTTACATTCTTTAGAAATCTCAATCTTCCTTTCTTTATGCTCCTCAACATGCGAACATGCATAATAGTCTATCTTCCTCTTCATTGATAAATTAGGAATACCACTAAATTTCACCTTGTTAATCATATATCGCGATGACTGATTCGGCATAATCCCAATACCTTTCTCTCTAGGCATTACAAATTTTTTTTTCTCATAGTCACCAATTTGTCCATTGGATTCAATGTTATCCGAATTTCTTCTAGTTCCCTCTATCAACTAAAACACAAAAAGAATTCTGTGAGAGGAAAAAATCATGCTAGAGAAAACAACGTAGTAAAGGGGGAGTACCCTCAATATCTAAAATCTTAGGTTAAATTCTAAGATCATTAGCGCAATTCTTGGACTATAACCTATAATTATACTTAACCTTAGGGACATCCGTAGACATACCATAGAAATATCTCTTGGGATCTCACTAATGTTCTAATCGTGGTGAATGATCTTCAAGATCTCCCATAAAGATCTTCTTCTTTTTTTATACCTAAAACCATTCTTTATATCCTGGGAAAAATAAAACATAAAAGGGTGAGCTGAAATTCTCAGTAAGGGTAAACAAAAGAAATATCAATCACATCATATTCATAAGAACATAACATTTTGGAAATCTTAACCTGCAAAAGAGATTATAATATCATTACATGAGATAAATCATAGTAGTGAAATGTAATACCAATAATAATAACATAAAACATGAAACTTTGTGGCATACACACATAATCATATAGAATCATTCCTTATTAGTCAAGACTCATAGCCAAGACTATCTTAGTGGACAAAGTCCATTTCTGAACCGAGTTCACTCCTCGTTTTAGTCCTGTTTCACTGAACCGGTTTAACCTTCCGTTCCATCCACGACTATCTCATGTGATATAAAATCTTTACCCAATGCATTGTAGATAGATATAGGTCCCACCCATCTCATAATGATACCATTCTTATGTGTGACACAAAATCATAAACCATACATCATAGCATAACCCATGTAATAAAAATGGGAATCTTAAACATCGTGACATCATAAAACAATTCATATAAGATAAAGGAATTCATAAACATAATTCTATCACAACATAATAAAATCAATGTAATAATAGGGATAGAAACAGATCCCTTTATTATCTTAGATGGAAAGTAATTTTGATAAAACACTTGAACTCCATTCTTGAGGAAAATATCCTTTCTACTTCAAAAACACTATTCCTTTCTTAACATGTCATAAAATTCTAATCTAAAAGAAGTTGATTGAAAATAAACTTGAAAACTTGAAAAGGAAGATTCTTGGAAATAATGGTTTAAAAATCCAATCATGCTGTATATGTTAAAAAATCATTCTTCTCGTACTTTTGTCGGAAAACTCAAAAAGTACCTCGTATGAAAAACGACAAAGTATTCCTTTCATCTCTTTTACTAAAAACTCACCAAAGGGTAAAATTGGATTTAAACAATTGTAGGTGGATGGAAATAATATTACATAATGAGGAAACATGGATGTGGATGATAAAATACACCCCAGTAAATTTCAAAGTATAAACAATCTCGGATAAAAATGAGATTGTGATATTTCCCTTACCTTAGGTCCGATTTGCTTCGTAAGTGTCCGAACCTCCTGTAAAATGATTGAAATAAAGTTATTTACTTATTACATAATCATACTAATTGTTATTATATCATATATGGTTAACTTATGACTTTATTTTAACCATTATTTTGTAAATTCCATGTTAAAAAGCGTTTTTGGTAAAATCGTTTCATTTGTCGTCCGTGTTTTGACCTGTAATTATTCATATGATTAATTAGATAATGATTACTTAATTAAAGAATATAAAACATTATTTATATATAATATATATTCAGAATACACATATATATAATAGATCAGTAAATGGAAAGAAATACACCGTTCATGGAGACGGTAGGCCGTATGTACGCATGAACATTGTTTTCGTTTCTTTGTTGAGTTGAATGGAATTAAGTAGATGACATAAATATATGTACACATAAATCCAGTATCATTATTATTTCATATATTTCATGATTACTTATTATATACACTTTATAATCATTCATGAATGGTTAACGTGGAGAATGAATCTCATCGCGTCGTGGAGACGGTAGTCCGTACGTACGCACGAGCGATGATATCGTTCTCATGATCGTTGAATTGTATTGGAGTGTATGTATACTATTTCATAATAAATATCGCTTTAAAATAATCATATATAGTTATTATTTAAACCATTATACCCATCCAAGTAAGGTGGTGGTGGAAAATAGATTACACCACGACGTGGAGACAATATTCTGTACGTACGCACGTGCGGTGATTTCATTTTCCGTAGGATAGATAGATGGTGAAATAGGGTTGTTTCATAATTATAATAACATATCAGTTTATGAGTTATACTGATGTTATTACTTCATAATGAAACAAACTAAGAAGAAGAAGTGGAAGAAGAAATAAAGCTGAAAGAATTGGTAACAGACATTACCTCTTCTTTGAAGCGCCTCTTTTAGACCTCCTTTTAGGGCACTAAAATTGGTCTTTGAAGACGACCTAGACCTATAGAATATCTCTAGGGAAGTGGAGAAGATAATTTTTAAGGGTTTGTCTGATCTTGAAGGCTCAAATTGGTGTGAGGTAGAGTGGGAGGAGGTGCCCTTTTATAAGGGAGGAGAGGGGCACCTTTGGAATAACTAAAAATATTATTTTATTATAAAGACAAATTCGGTTTTAAATAGCTCTAAATTGATTTATTTAAAAGCTAAGGTGGGGATGGGTAGAAACCCTCTCATCCAATAGAATTTAGAAAAGTTTAGGTCCCTATTTTAACCTTATCATTTATATTTAACTTTATGTTAGATAATTTTACTTTTTCCGTGTCTTTTTTTGTTCTAACACTATAAGGTTAATAAACTTACTATAAGAAGCCAAACGAACCCAAAGTTGTTTATTATTAATATATATAACCTTATCTAAGTCATTTTTCCGATCCTTAGATTTTTAGGAATAAAATAAAAATTAATAATATAATATTTTTTAAAAAACTATTTTATGTAAATTTTGACACTATTTAGTAATTGAATTTTTTGAAAATCATAACAGAATGATTAGTTCGCACAAAGTTAATTAAATCAATAATAACATATCATATTAACCTATAAAATCAGTTTAATTCATAAAAACTCTCAAATTACATTTATTTGGGTATTTATAACATCAATTATGTCAATATTTCATTAATAAGATAATTACTGCATCATCATTGTGTCATAAATAAATTAACTTATTTAAAGTCCAAAAATTACAAATAAAATATAATTATGTAGAAAATATTTTTATCTTTCTAATGAATATTTATAGTTGAATTTATCTTATGTATAACCCTATATTAAAAATGATATACTTATTAAACATTGATTTTAACTATTTTAACCCTTCTTTAAATAAATTAATAATAAATTTCCTAATCTAATCCAAGTGGGAATAAATGGTCATATTTTATTCCTAAGGTTCTTTTTGGTCAAATTAAACTTATCCAATAGAATTAGGACATGTGTTAGGGGAATAATAATATCATTTTTACCCTTAATTACCCTATTTACTTTTAACCGTGGTAAAAAGAGTAAAAAGTTACTATTCACAAAAAATTATTTTTAACTCATTGAACCACATTTTACTTACTGACATCAAACGTGTCTGTCGTATTTTTGAAATTCACTCACAGAAGTAGTAAAATTTAGTTTTATGAAAAATTCATTTTTTTAACTACCACTTAGTGGTTTCACTATTCAGCAACAAATGAAAGTTTCTAGAAAAATACAAAAAATTAGGCCTAAGATATATTTGATATTATGAACTCAAAAATGATGTCTATTTTAACAAATTCAAAACATATCAGTTACATTAATTAATTTAAAAATTAATTCCCGTCGTCAAAACATATAGCATGTTCTTAAGAGATAATAACTATCAAAAGATTGACACTTGTTTCTGTCTGGTTTAAATGTGAAATTACATCCAATGACCAACATTGTATAAAATTGTAAAAATATACTATAAATATACTTTAAACCCACTCAAATTAATAATTTATCACTATTAATTATTTCGATTAAAAAGGTTGTTTTTAATTAAAATTTAGTAATTTTCACTATTTATCAGAAAATTAAAGTTATCCGAAATTTAGAAAAATTTCACCCTAAGCTAATTTCGCTATTCCAAATCCAAAAATGAAGTCCATTTTGAAAACTAAAATTTACAAAATTTCAAAAAGTGGTTATTACTATTCATAACTACTAGTTTTAATAATATTTTAATAGCATATCGTTGTTTAGTGAAACTCGGTATTGCGTACTACACACGCTATTGAGGAAGGTCGTGATTGCGTGTAATGCGAGGAAAGTCAATGATGCATGTTACATAGGTGTTACTAAAATTCAATTTAGTACTCATAGTCATTTGAAGACTTCTCCATAATTTTGATGTGAACATTTGATCACGATCAGATATGATGGAATGTAGAAATCCATTCATCCTTACCACTTCCATCACCTAAATCATGGAATGTTTTTCAAGAGAAAAGTAATCCTAAATAGAGATAAAATGAGCAGTCTTGGTGAGATGGTTCACAATAACCCTTATCACATAGTTTCCATTTGAATTTCTCAGGAGACTAGGGAAAATGTACATAGTGATATTTTCCCACTTCCATGATGGTATGGGTAGTGGTTGTAACACCCCTTTAGGAATTTGTCTCTCTTACTTCACTTGGTGGCATATAAGGCACCTTTTAGTGTTGTCAGCAATCTCCCTTATCATATTATCCCAGAAATAATGATCACGAAGGTCCATATACATTTTAGTGATTCAAAAATGTTTATAGAATGTAGATATATGAGATTCATACATCATCTCCTTCTTTATGTCCTTAATAGATTGAATACATAATCTTGCACGAAATTTTAGTACACCTTCCTGATCAATATCGAACTCAGGAAACATCCCATCCTTCACAGCCTGAAACTTTTTCAATAACAAAGGATATTCATTATGATATTTTTTTATGTTCTCAAGTAATGATGGTGGAGAATTCATTTGGAATTGGGTTGATGATATCACTTCCCTTATAACCCCCATGTATAGATTAACTAGGTCACTGATCAAATGATCTCTTTGAATCATCATTATGGATAGAATTTCTAGGAATTTCTTATTTAATGCATCAGTGACTTTGTTTGCACTTTTGGGATGATAATGAATTGAACAATCATAGTCTTTAAGAAGTTCTAACTATATCCTTTATCTCATGTTGAATTCCTTTTGTGTGAAAATATACTTTAAACATTAATGGTCTATTTTAATATCACATTTTTCCCAATAAAGAGAGTGCCTCCATATCTTGTGTGTTACAATAACCATAGCAAGCTCATGATCATACGTAGGATAGCTTTTCTCATTAGCCTTCGACTGTTGAGATGCATAAGTAATTACTATGTAATTTTTCATGAGGATGCACCCAAGCCCTTTCAGAGATGCATTGCTAAAAATAAAAAATACTTCTCCACTTGAGGAAAGATTTGACATGGGTTCAGTAACCAATCTCTTCTTTAGCTCTTCGAAACATTCCTCACACTCTATTGTCCAAATGAACTTGACCCCTTTTCAAGTCAACATGATTAATGGAGTAGAATGTCATGAAATTTCTTTTCACAAACCTCTTATAATATATCAATATTCCAAGGAAACAATGAATCTCAATTATTTTTTTTGGCTGAAGCCACTCCTCTACAACTTTTGTCATTGTTGGGTTACTTGTGTCTCCTTCATTGGTTACAATGTGCCCCAAGAAAGAAACTTTTATTATCCAAAATTAACATTTTCTGAATTTTTCAAAAGCCTTTCCTTATTTAGAGTTTTCAAAATAACCATTAGATGATCCTCATGATCCTAACGACTTTTGGAATATATCATTATATTATCAATAAAAAGTACAACATTTTTATCAAGGTAGTACATAAAGAATCTACTCATCACATCCATAAAATTTTTGGTGAATTAGTCAGACTGAAGGGCATAAATACAAACTCATGATTCCTATATCTTGATTGGAAGGAAATTTTTGAAATATCTTCTTTCTTCACCCTCAATTGATCATAACCAATTTGAAGACCAATCTTAGTGAAGAATTGAGTCCCACGATATTTATTAAATAAGTCATCAATTCTTGGAAGAGGGTATTGGTTATTCAATGTGATCACATTCAATCATCTATAATCAACACATAACCTCATGAATACATCCTTATTCTTCACAAAGTGAATAAGTTCTCCCTAAGGAGACACCCTTGGATAGATAATCCCCTTTTCCAAAAGATCTTGGAGTATTTTATTTAATTCCTCCAGCTCCACATTTTCCATTCTATAAGGGGTCTTTGATATCAGATGATATTCAAATACATGATCAATGAAGAACACTACCTCTATTTCTAGGTGAGTTCCGAGTAACTCCTCAAGAAATACATTAATGTTTTCCTGGATAATGGGGACATTTTCTATCCTAATACTCTCATTTGATTCTTCTTCTTTACCGATCAAATCCATAAAGAAGTATATTTGATGATCTTCTTGAAATAGATAATGTTGAGATATCTCCCCTTGGAAGATAACTTTAGGTTTTTTATTCAATACTATTATGAATTACATACATATGCATTTGATCTTATAGTTTTACTTTGAGAGCCAATCCATCCCTAGTATAATGTCAAATTCCATAATGGGAATGAGTACTCAATCTATGATAAGTCTGTCCTCACTAATGTAAATACTAGAGTTTTTAAACACCAATGATGCTTGGATAATCCCACCATGAGTCTTGAATGATAACTCTACTTTTAGAAAACTAGGGGTTGATTCTAAATTCTTTGCAAACATGGAAGTAATATAGTAATTAGTAGAACCAGAATAAAAAAATGTGCATGATAGCTTTGAGTGAACAACAAGAGTACCTAACACCACTTCATTCGGTGTTTCTACATTAGCTATTGTGATAGAAAAATCATGACCTTGATCCCTTGGCATTTTTTGAGGCTGATGGTGGTTCCCCTCCACGGAGCTGGGACACATGGAAGACGTTATGTATCCTCTATAGCGGTGGTGGTAAAGCTAGCTGATAAGACACTTCGCCGACCCGCCGCAACACTTCGAAGGGTCCGATGATCATGGGAGAAAGCTTACTCCCCTTACAGAACCTCCATTGTCCACGCTGAGGGGAGACCTTTAAGAACACGTGGTCTCCAACCTCAAACGCCAAGGGCCTTCTCCTACTATCAGCGTACGACTTCTGTCGGTCCTGGGCTGCCTTCATCCTTTCCAATATAATCTGAACCTTCTCCGTCGTGCTCTGCACCACCTTGGGGCCAAGGATGCCTGCCTCTCTGACTTCGATCCAACACACAACTGAACGAAATGGTCTCCAGTACAAGGCTTCGAATGGGGCCATACCAATGGTAGAGTGATAGCTATTGTTGTAGGAGAACTCTACTAGAGGCAAGTGTCGCACCTATGACCCTCCTGAGTCCAGAACTCATGCTCGCAGCATACCCCCCATGGTATGGATGGTCCGCTCTATCTTCCCATATGTCTGGGGATGGAAAGAAGTGCGAAGATGTAGCTAGGTGCTAAAAGCATGATGCAATACTCTCCAGATTTGTTAGGTAAACCGTGCATCCCTATCCGAGCCTATGGACCTTAGAACCCCATGAAACTGCACCACCTCATCAACATACCTTCGTGCCAAAGCATCCACTGCACATGACTCCTTAATCGCCAGAAAGTGAGCCGATTTCGTCAACCAGTCCACTGCTACCCATATAGCATCGTATCCCCCTTGAACCTTGGGTAGTCCTGTGACGAAATCCATCGAGATTTCCTCCCATTTCTACTTGGGGACATCTAGAGATTGCATCAGGCCACCTAGAACACGATGTTTAGCCTTCACCTGCTGAAACACTAGGCACTTGGCCACAAACTCTGCCACTGATCGCATTACTCCGGGCAACCAAAACTATCCCTTCAGACCCCGGTACATCTTGGAAACTCCTGGGTGTACTGCTAGGGGTGAGTTGTGGAACTCACTAAGAACCTTGCCGCACATCACCTCTGGAACAAACAACTTCCCCTGAAAAAACATCTGGTTTTGACCATCCTCCATCCATCCTTCCGGAGCATTTCTCTGGTCAACTCAGTCACGCATCACTTCACACTCTGGGTCTCCCCACTGAGACTCCTCCACTTTCTGAAATAGAGACGACTTCACTGCAATCTGATATAGGAAACCTATATCTCAATCCATCCTCACATCCTGGTGTAAGGCAGCCAACTCCTCCATTGCCTTCCAGGTGTCTGCTGACTCTCGGACTGCATCCTTCTGTGACCTCATGCCCAAGACATCGGCTACTACATTCCCCTTCCCTGAAGTGTAGGAAATCTCGAAGTCGTAATCCTGGATGAACTCCACCCACCTTCACTGCTGCATGTTTAGGTCCCTCTGGGAGAAGATATACCTCAAACATTTGTGATTTGTGAAGACCAAAAAGCATTCTCCGATGAGGTAATGCCACAATAACTTTTGCTCAAAAATGACCGCTTCAAGATCCAGGTCGTTTGTGTAATAATTACTCTCGTGAGGGCATAACTGCCTAGACCCGTAAGAGATCACTCCTTGCTGTTTCATCAACACACATCTGAGGCCTTTCCTTGAAGTATCACAGGACACCTCGTATGCCACCCCTTCTTCTGGTAGTCTAAGAACTAGGGCACTAACCAACTTCTCCTTCAGATAGCTGAAGGCTGCCACACACTGCTCACTCAAACGAATACCTGGTCCTTCTTGGTCAGGACTGTCAAAGGGGTTTCAACTCAGGAGAAGTTGGGTACAAACCTCCGATAGTAACCTACCAGCCTGAGGAAGCTATGAACCACTTCCACATTCTTAGGTTATTCCCAAGAAACAACTTCTTCAACATTTGATGGGTCCACTGATACCCCTTTCTCGGACACTACGTGCCCACAGAAGTGCACTTCTCACGTCCAGAACTTGCATTTTGACAACTTACCATAGATCTGGTGCTGTCAGAGAACCTCTAAAACTGTCCTTAAGTGCTCCGTGTGATCATCCTATGATCTTGAATAGATCAGGATATCGTCGATGAACACAAATACGAACCGATCTAGGTACTCTCAGAAGATGGAGTTCATAAGAACCCTGAACACATCTAGGGCGATCGTAACACCAAAAGGCATGACTATGAACTAAAAGTGTCCATATCTACACCAGAAGGTCGTCTTAAGAATGTCTCCCTCCTTCACTCTCAACTGATGATAACCAGACCGCAGGTAGATCGTCGAGAACCACCCTACCCCTTTCAGCTGGTCGAAAAGATCATCTATCCTCGGAAGAGGGTAGCGATTTTTGATCATTACCTGATTCAGCCTCTTGTAGTCTATACACAACCTGAGACCACCATCTGCCTTCTTTGCGAACAAGACTGGAGCACCCAATGGTGATGCACATGGTTGAACATAACCCCTCTTCATTAGATCGTCAATCTGAATCGGCATCTCCCGTAGCTCCGAAGGTGCCATTCGGTGAGGATCCATCGAGATCAGATGAGCACCAGGCTGCATGTCTATCCCAAACTCGATGTCACATCGAGGGGCTAGAGTCATCACCTCTTTAGGAAAGACGTCCATAAACTCACTGACGATCTCTGGAACCTCCACCATTTCAGTATCTACTGACTCTACTGATAGCTCAACTAACAATGAGAGGAGGGGTTCCTCTCGCCTGCTGCCCTTCTGACTGCTCCGCTCGCTGGTGAAGGTAACCCACCGTCCTCCCATGTCTAATAACACAACCCTTACTCAGAAGCAGTCGATGACGGCACACACAGAGAACAGCCAGTCGATGCCTTGGATGACATCGTATGGTTGCTGTAGATCCCTGACTGACTGATGTGGCCCTATCATCAGTCTTAATTCTCGAAAAACATATAACAAGTTGGTCTGACCTCCGACTGGTGTGCTCAGCACCAGGGGAACTGAAAGTCTCTCCGCATCTAGACCCAAGGCATGGGCTAGACTTGGTGCAACAATGGAGTGTGATTCTCCAGTATCGAACAAGGAATAAGCAATAGTGCTAATGAAAACGAGCCTATACCCAAGTGTTAAAGGCTCTTGCATGGCATCCAAAAGACCCATGATCAAATCAGGGTGGGGACTAATTACCGGGTAGTGTAGAATTACTGTAGCAGGTCACTATAGTAGTACTATAGCAGTCGTGGAACTGTAGCAGTGGTAGTACTGTAGCTGTGGAGGAGCTTTAGTGGGAACTGTAGCGGCAGTGGTACTGTAGCAGCAAGGGTACTGTTGTAGTAATATTCACTAAAGGGATCTTTGGGCCAAAAATGGGCTTTCAGGCCTTGTATTTAGACCACTTGGTTTTGGGCCTTCATGATATGTAATGGGTCCCCCTATACATAGTTTGAAATAGGACTTTTCTTTAAATAATAAATTAGGCTTCGGCACTAACCTTTTAAAAAAATGCGTTAAACAAATAGATCGTACCAGGAATGACCTCTGGTTCTGCCGGTACTGCTGCCTCTGCAGTATGCAACTGCCCATGCCCAGCTCCACTGCCTCTCGGCTGTAGGCCGCCTCCCCGACCATGACATGGTCGAGGTCCCCGAGGAGCGCCCTGAGGTCGGCCTCCCCCTGCAACGTCGGCCCTCGGAGGAGCGGGAGCTCGCTGCCCCTACTGCTGCTGCTAGAAGGGCCTCGGTGGAAGCTGCTGCTGAGGCGGGTGCTGGGGTTGTCCGCCACTGCCATACTGTACTCTATCTGGGCACTGATTCTAGAGATTTCCATGGCTCTCACAGACTAAACACCTCGGTCCTCTGCCCGAAAATAATGGGAGGGGATAGGGGGACTGGAACTGGAACTGCTACGGCCTGCTCCCTGCTGGTCGGAACCTGGAGGATCCTGATGCTGGAGGCCTGGTGCTGACGGCCTTCCCCTTAGATGATCCCAGATAGATCCCCTCTTGGGCCACACCTCTTAGATCATGCATCATCTCCACTACTTCATCCTTCTTCTGGACCTCCAAGTACGTCGGCAGGGTGAAGGGGGTAACATCATACTAAAGGGAGGGTCGAAGAGCCTCCTCCAAACATCTTTCCCAAGACTCTTCGTCTGGAAAGAGGTCCAGAGCAAAATGTTGGAGGTCATTGAAATTGATTCCCAACTCCCTTACTGACATAATCCTCTTCTGGAGGTAGATTAGCTCTTTCCTCTTCGCTGCATTCATCATAGATCAGAGGAATTCTGCTCGGAACTCCTTCTTGAAATCAGCACATGCCACTTCAACCTCTCTCCTCTCTCCTAGGTAAAGCATCCACCCCTGATGAGCTGCTCCCCGCATCTGGCTGACGGCCAGAGGAACCCAATACTCGATCGTAGCTCGGATCAGGCCGAAGGCTATTTCCAGCTCCTCTAGCCAGCTATCCGTCTTCCTGTAAGAGGTGCTGCCCTCATACTTCTCGAGGGTCTGTCGCTGGAAGGCCCAAAGTGTCTTCTGCCACTGGTCATCCTCCCCCTCTCGATCAACTCTCTGCTAATCGTCCAAGGTAGTCTCTAGGGCCTTGATCACCCTAACCACACGTGGTCATCTCCCAGGTGCCATAGCTGCAAGTTAAACAAGGAATTCCTATGCCCAAGTAGTGCAGAATATTGTTCTTAAAAATTTCATAAACTCTTTATTTATTTCAATTCTCAAAACACCCATGAAACACGTGAACACAAGTCATTATGATGCATGTACCTTTCCTAGGGTCTCTACCCGGAAATCAGTGTGGCGTCACTTGGTCGTTCGGTAGGTCCAAAGTCCTTGTATCGGATCACGGGGGACCCTAAAATCCGGTGTCCTAGCCGGTCTTCCCTGGCCTAATTCATGCACCAAGGTCACCCAACATTTTTTCCCTACCATCCCATGCAGTCCTTACTGTTCCTCACTCCATACTCCATCATATCTCTCAACCATCACCACTGATACCATTCTGTCACGACCCGCCTTAACCAAGATGAGGGAAAGGACATCAGATTGCCAGACCCTTCCTTTTTCAAGTTGAAGGAGAGATAATGACCCCGGAGACCCGCCTTCAATAGGTACCGGAGTGGCGACTAGCACCAAGAGTATAATATCACCCACTAAATGGAAGGAATTACCCCTTTTTCTTTTAATAGGATTGGGAGATAAGATGATGGAACCCAACAACACCAAACTGTATGTGCAAGAAAAGCCAAAACAACCATTCTCATATGCATGGTCCAAATGTAAATACCACAAAGTACAAAGTGACTACAAAGGTAAAGTACCAAAGAAAGAAAAATAGCAACTGCAACTATCCCAAAGGTCCTACGCTAGTATGGTCTCACACGATCCCCAAAGTCATCTTGGAAACCTGAAAATAGTTTTATATACGTAGGGTGAGAATACAAGTATACTCAGTAGGAAAAAACCGAAAGCACTCGTGCACAAGTGGGGAGGCATACTATTGACCCGTGAGAAAAGAGATAACCAAGCACATAACAAGGAGACTAACCAACCAAGCCTCACCAAGGTACACTACCCAAATAACTCAAGTCAAGTAAAATATAATAACATCACATCGATGTTTGGGTACCCCACGCCACTTTCCCACTGGTTATTGAAGACATCATACGCATCGATCCAATCCCGCCATTCTCACTGCCGTCCCACTGCCACACCCCGCCCGCACACAACTGGGCCATAACCTCACGCAGTCCCACTGCCAAACCCTACCCGCAAACACCTGGGCCACAACTATCTCACGTAACTACACCTCCAAACACCTAGGCCAGAACAACCACTGTCACGCCTGAAGACACCTGGGCTTGAAGAACCACTGCCACGACCGAAGACACCTAGGGATCATCCCAAAGACACTTGGGAAACCACCAGCCCGCATACACCTAGGCCATAACCACCACACTACCCCGCCCGAAGGTTATTGGGATAATAATGGACTTCAGGCCATCACAGCCTGCCCAAAGATACTTAGGCTATTCGGGAAAGGGAGCAGAAAAGAGCTAATAACCAGCCACTAATAGAAGTGTTGTAGAAATCACCCTCCCCCATGAAATGGGGGTGTTCCGCACTAACATCTCAACTTGGGTGGAGTGCGAATAAGAAACACAAAACTATAAGTATATGTATAGGTAACAAGAACTCACCCCAAGTTTAGGTTTTTCTTCAGCCTGCCTAAAGAACACATTCTGCATCCACATCCATGTCAAAACCCACACCAAACCAAAACCCATATGTCTCATCTTTGTTTTCACGTTTAGTAATAATGTTATATGAGATTTATTCACCTACATGGGAAACTAGAAAGCATAAGCAAAAGCCAAGGAAAGAGTGAAATCCCACACCAACTTAAACATTCACACCCGGTTCCCTTGTAAAGTCACAACAACAAAGGGATAAGTGAGATCCCTTGAAGTACTGGAACCAATGAAAACCCCAAGGTACATCCCCATGTCCCCAGCTGCCAACGGTTTCTGAACAACAGAGGATCCCATCCCAATTCGTGATATAATCAAGGTAACCACCCAGCCTTAAATTCACAACCACTGGAAGCATAATAACAGGTGATCCCATCCCCACCCACATCACCCCACCATCAGCCCATGAAGGAAAAACAACAAACCACTATCACCAAAGCAAATCATGCCCATGCTGGTATTTTCAGATTTAAATGATTTAACACACTTCATGATTTCAATTCCACTATACTTTAATAGGGGTTATCACAAAAAAAGGGGTGATCCTGGTGCTTTAAATCTACTTAGCCGGATTTACGTAATTAACCAAATTCCTTCACAGGCAAGGGTTCACAAACACAATACAATCCATTTAAACATCACCAGAGGTAAGGGTTCGTTAGTGCATAGAGAAACACCACTAACGACTATGATTTTCAGTAGGCGTAAGCCAACACAATTTAGAAAACAAGATCATAAAACAGAGAAGCATCATCGATCAAAGCCCCCCTTCTTTCTTTAGAGTCTATTCATTATCTTCATTAAGGTTCGGGTTCATCCAATTCTACAGAATCAAAAGCATGCCCACCCCTCATGATACACAAAAGGGGAAAAAAAGGATACATTACTTACTTGACTGATCAATGATCAAAGTTTATCTTTACCCACCAGGAACAGAAGATGGGCGATTTGCAGGGGTGGGGCCTCGTCAACTCAAGAAATAGCAGATGAAACGATGGGAGGGTGATCGAGAAAAGAAGAAACCCACAGAGAACCCTTTCGTTTATATGTCCAGGGAGGGTTGAGATAAGAACATGAAACCGCATAAGGAGTGGGGGTCATAGGTTGACCATGCGGACCCACGTGTCATTAAATGGGTCCTCACCTTTAGGGGTAGTTTAAACAGATGCACCCCTCACTTAATCAAACGCCATAATTTGGCGTTAATGGGCCTTAAAACAGGCTTAAAGGGGACAATATAGGGTTTAAAACTCAATTTGTGCAAAAATGAGGTGCTCTTGGAAAAACCTGTGGGGGAAGGCTAGAGCCACCAGTAGCCGAGAGCTACCGGTGGATGACAGCGACCGGTAGCCAAGCTACCAGTGGGGTGCAGCTACCGGTAGCCGAGCTACCGGTTAGCTGCTGTGACCGGTAACCAAGCTACCAGTAGGCTGCAGCTACCGGTAGGCTGCAGCTACCGGTAGACTGAGCTACCGGTCGCCAAGCTACCGGTAGGCTGCAGCTACCGATAGATTGAGCTACCGGTAGCCCAATCGTGGGTGAAACTTCACTAAGAAGTTGGGATGGCCTCCCAGACCACCCATAACACCTCATGAATCAGATTTTTACTAATAGACCTCCAAAAACCCGGGGCATTACAAGTATAATCATATATCAATTATAATAATTTTCAATCGATTTTTTTTACTATTTTTTTTAAAATTCCCTTTCCATGTATTAAAATTATGATAAAATTGTATGTTAATTACAACCGTGATATCTCTATTTATAGGGTAGTTATAGAATCAATTGGAAACTTTATTTTGGGTTATATGTAGTAGGGTGGGGGGAACATTTATAATGCCTTAAGAGTTCAATTTAATTTCGTTAAATGAAAACAGGTCTTCATAGCATGTACAATAGACAACACCGAACTTAAAAAATCATATATTTATTATTTAGATATGACCATTATATGTTATAAATTGGATTTATTTTTAAGAATATGAGTAACTATATTATCAAATTTATGTTGAATGTTTTCTCTAATAAAAAACTTTTGACTAATTTCTTTGAAAAAAGTACTCAATTTTGACTTGTAAGAATTCAATCAAATGTGGATAGTTATAGTGAATGTTTAAAAGAAACATTTTTTTTATAAAAGTAAGTTTTATTTTTATTTTATAAGCTTCCATTAAAATAAAAAGGCATATTATTTAATGAATTATTATATTTAAAAATTATTTTTTATACTAGTAAAATAATGAATAATAATTCATACGTTGATTATCTCTTTTTTAGGAATGGTGATCAAATTATCTATTGGTAAAAATAAATACTTTTTAGAAAAATATTTTCAAGTGAATAATTTATTTATATTAATATATTAATTGAAAAAACAAACACTCAAGAATTTATGGCCTAAATGTAATGTTCTAGATGCAATGAAAGAGTTTGTTGTTGGAATAACCATTAATTTTTTTTATATTCAATGAAACATTATCTTATTCTTCAAATTGTATATTTCATAATTAATTACTTTTATCTTTCAAATGGTGACATAAAATACAAATAAATTAGAGAGGATCCTTTTCATGTAATATTTTGAATTTGTTTAAACATGTTTTAAAGAAATATTACATTATATTGGGATCCTTCATTCATAAATATAAAGTTCATAAGAAACTAATTTTCAGATTACCATTATTTCATAGAGATGACATTGAGAATATCCCCTCCATATGGGATCTACAAGTTATCCATTGGTCCCTAAACAACATCGATTGGATTCTATGCCCTTGCATTGAAGATTGATTATTTTTTTTGTTTGGTCTTTTCTATTCATGTTACTTCATGCTTGAATGATTTTCTATTATTTTTCTCATTCATAAGAGGCTGAGAGAAAGAGGAATCCTGAGATACATCCCTTATTTATAATGATTCTAAATCCAAGAATAAACATACTCTATATACATAAAAAAACTATTTATAATGTTATTGTTTATGTTTAAAATATTATTTAACTTCGAAATGGAGTATAAATAATAATATAATCCTTATATAACCTCATTTTATATAATTAAATTATCATTTTATGGCATTAATTATCTAGAGAAATGGTAATATTTATTTACCTACATGGGAATTAATAGTTCTCAAAATACATGATTTGGCCTGCTCATCCTCCTAGCCATTAATCGAATACTAGAATAAATATTCATAAAATATTTATTAATGAATAAACATTCAATCCAAAGTATCATGAATAAGTATTTAATAAATATTTAGTACATGAAATAAATATATTATCCACTATTTATAGAACAAATATATATTAATTATTCCTATAATTAAATAATTTTTTTATTAATGGAAAAATAATTATTTATTACCTTGTGAATATTATTGATCAGAAAATATTGAATAAAATTACTTCCAAATCATGAATATAATATCTATTCTATTAATTAAAATCAAAGAAAATTTAATTAAGATCAATGATAATACTTAGATTATGAACCTCTTGGCTTCTTTCTCATTATCATTTGTTGGAATTTATAATGATCCTTGATTACCATCTAACAAGATGTGATGGAAACCAAGAGAATTATGTTAATGTCACCATATTTATGACCACAAATGAATCTATAATATTTAATATATTCCTTTCATCACAAAATATTATCAATAATGTTACACATATGTCATCAACAATTTTTTCGATAAATCATTGTTTGAATATATAAAATATATTTTTAAATACAACATGTTCATGGAATTTAATGTGATAAGTACATTTTAATCAAATAATATGATCTCAAAATCTATTAATATGGAAGTGATTAATCCTTCTTCGACTTATTAATTAACAACATGGTTTTATGACACACCCATCATACCCTAATTCCAATGGACATATGGTGCACATTTTTACACAGTACATCAATGTATATGACTGAAAAAATAATCAATAACCATGCTAAAGTCTTAATACCATTATAAAATCTGTCGGATATGAATATATGTTTCCATATAAATATTAAAAATTCTTATAGGGGGTTTATTCTCCTAACTCCCATCTTGGTGTTTACTTAGTGTTAAATTATTGACATAATGACTTATTTTTTCCCTAAACAACGATACTAATTAGTAAATATTCTATATATACCAAAATATAATGTTATCTTACTACAGAGCTATTTTTAAGAATATTATCTTCGAATTTGATGGTTTAAATAATAGAAGGGATCTGATCTGGCCTTATCTGTGCAAGTCATACTCAAAAAAATAATATATTCATCACATGTAGAATAATGAATGATACGAATTAAGATATATTATTAATATTAGAATATTTGGATATAATTTTAATGAAAGTATAAATAGTTGGTTCTTGGAGACTAACTCCTTCAAAATCCAAAATAGACTAGAGAAAAATGGCTACGACATTCAGTCTTCTAGAACTCACATGAAAAAATATTTTTAATGAGTTAATGCATTATTCATGGTCACTTACATGTTATCTTCAATGTAAATTCTTCTCACTACAACATCACCCTTTTGAGAAAAAATCCTTAAAATGGTAATTATTTAAGAGTATCTTCTCCATACACTGATGAGACCATAGATCCTTTGAAAGGATAACTATTATAGTGTTATCATAAGAGAGTGTGATAGGATATTTAATCTTGGGTAACAAAAGAAGATCATGGAAAATGTAGTGTATCCAAAATAGTTATTTATTTTACATAAAAGCTTTAATGAACTCTGAATTTTCTATAGAATCTGTGTACATTGATTGACATGATCTCTTATAGTACACAAAACCTCAATTAAATGTAAATATTTATATGAAGTGGGATTTTAGAGATATTTTATGTATTTGTAAATTCAAATATATATACCCACTGGTGACTCAATCCCCATCTCCTATATAGACAATGAAGTTATCTTTTGTACACCATAGATATATCTTGATAGTTTTGAAATCAAGCTAATGGCAGTCACTCGGGTCATATTGATATATGTCTACCATAGAAAAGAAATAGGTAGTATCATGAGTTTTTTATAGAATAAAATACATGACATACCTAATCCTTGATGAATATGAAGTCATTTACATCCTATTTCATTCCACGTCTATCGTAGGAAAAATTTTCTTTGGAAGATAAATTCCATGTTACATTGGAAACCCCCCCCCTAATATTTTTCCATTATAAATATCTTTAGTATTATTTCTATATATATACCTTGAATTAGTCCAATATGCCTCTTGAATTTGTCCTGATTGATTTTGATCCCATGTATATATGCTACTTCACCTATGTCCATCATGGAGAGTCACATGTTTAAGTAATATTTAATGGACTATCAGACTCATATTTAATTTACCTTATGTATTATGTCATAATCATAATGAATTACGAAAATGGATTAACTCCCATTAAACCATTTATAAACATAATTATCACGTTTTTTATGAAACCAAATTTTATTATGGATTCATTAAATTGAATGTTCCACAACTGAATACTATCATTAATCAAGAAAATGGATCTTTTCAATTCTCATACATTATTGGCATATTTTAAAGTCAAAAAAACCTTCAGGTTATTTTATATAGATATCATTATGAAGGTTCGTGTTAGGGTTAAATGTTTTGATATCCATTTTTGAGATCTCATTATCGTATAAATCCATATTGGGTGGTATGATTATAATCAAATTTAACAAATAACCCTTTGAAAAGGTTCAATCATAGCCTATTCAATGACACTGTTTCGAACTGTTTTCAACCAATTATGCCTTTTATATACAAACATATTAATATATCACTAATTTTTTTTCTCAAGAATACCCATTCCCAACGAATAGACAATATATTTACGAGTAGTTATACAACATTCCATAATTGGTTTATGGTATATTTAATAAACTACAAGATTCATAACTTTTTGGAACATGGATAAATATGTGACACTTAATTTATTATTTTCAATTATATGATCATTATTATCAACTAATAATGAGTTAAAAAACTATGTTAATTGGAAAACATAACATCTGGGTTATCAAAAATCTCTTGTACTCTTACCCAAATCATGAATCTCTAGAAAATTTTGTTCCATGGAGAATTGATGAATCTATTCCTATGAAAACTATTTCAAAAAAATGCCTTTACTTCATCCAAGTATATCTCACTCAGAAAATTACATTAATGGATGTGGCCCCACTCAAGGAATATAATTCTTTTTGACATTTTTACCTTTTTTGAGGGGTTATAAAGATAACATCCCAATATTTCGTTGGATTATCCAATAAACCTAAACTTTATTCAACATGGTGAAATTTTGAAACCTCATGAGGCCAAAGCAAACACTTAAAATACAAAAAATGTATGTATGGAGTCATGGGTCTCTTCCAACTCCAAAATTAGTGTGAAATACGATCTCACACTTTCATTGGAGCCCATTTTAGTAATTTTTTTTCTTCTTTAAATTATTTTTATCCCCAAATATATACTGGAATACTTGAATGAATCATATTTGATCTAACAATCTCCAATTGGGTGAAATTTCCCCATTCACTCAAACCATTGTATATGGAGGTCAGAGGTTTGAAGGAATCCCAAAATACCATAAATAATAAAAAAAAAAATTCTTAAGAAATTCCCATTCATTGTGTGATTAGAGTTTCTAATTCATCTTACCAAGATGGTAATAAACATCATTCTTATGATTATTTAATTTTTCTATGGAATCAAACTTATACCTTAGTAAGTAGGTAAGTCCATATCTAATAAAATCTTTAAAGAACATTACAAATTGTGAGTACCTACTCCATGCTTCAACTCTAAATGATCCACATCACATTGGTATAATATAATTGAAGAAGATATTTGTCCGTTTTAACTTTTTCCCCTAAATGGGGTTTTCGTAATTAAACCTTGTAAAAAATTATGACACACACAATGTTGTTTAAGTTAAAAGGAATCCAAATATCTATATTTTAGAAATTTGGTTAAATGGGTTTAAATTACATAACCGAACTGGTGATTCCTTATTTGGGTATATCATGTTTAATTTGATTTAGTAAAATTTTAAATTTTTTAATTTTTTTTCATTATCCAACACAGAAAGAACATTATTTAAATATTCTTTACAATTACATATAATTTTTTTATAAAAGAACCACCATTTATTACAAAATAATGAAATAAATATTTCTATCACATGATTGGAGATATAAATTCTATATTTTCTATCCAAAATAACATAATAACATTCATTAAAAACCAAAATATTTCTCATTTACAATGTATGACGGTTGTCCCTAATAGACATGACACAATGTTTGGCTTCCATGGATGATCGTAGATCTACCAAAGCTTGAGAAATAATTTGGAATACCCATGGTTACTATATTTGTGTACATATGTGATAATCACCTAGAACATCAAAACCCCAATTTTCAGAAAAAAATAGATTTCCCACAATAAAAAACCCTCCAAAATCATCCCCTTTATTCTTTTAATGGGATTAATTTACCCCTAGTGGCACATCTTACAACTCAAAAAATATAAAACATCTAATTAACATGATTTTTCCTTTATATGTAACTTATTTGAAGTGAATTTTGATGATTCTTTGGACATAGATGTTTCAACCAGAAATTTCCTTTAATTCAAAACCAGGATGAACAGATTTTTCACATCATATCCATCTTAATGTGATGAAGAAATTCAAGAACATATAGACAAGGCTTCTCTAGGATTTTTAGATAGAAATTAACAAAAAAAATTGAGATGCTCTAATATTGTCACAAAATAATGATATCAGTGAACTGTTATTCATGAAATTTATTCCCTAGATCCTCTAGTTTCTCGATATAGCTAAAGAGTTTAACAACACGACTCCCAAAACTCACTTAATCTAAACGACCGATTTAGATATCTCAAACTATTCTTCTTATTTTTTCCTCCTAATATAACCACTATGATTCTACTGTATAATATAAGAATCCATTTCTTCATGATACTTCATGATTTCATTAAAAATTGGTGAAATTATTATACACTAATTGTACACTGCATCACTAGAGTGTTTATCATATACAATGAACTCTTCATCCCACAAATCATTTTCATGTGGACCTCGGAGTGATTATTCTATAACATATGATTATTGTCCATGTAACAACCCAAACCATTAGACATTTTTCATGGTTCCACACAATCTCATGTCCTTAATGAAACAGTAATACAATATAATAATTTTATACTCTATAACATGTACATCATTAATACAATACTCAAGTGAAAAAATACATTAATAACAGCATAAGAAATCTAATCATCCCACTTATTCTTCGGTTGTATCATAACATGATTATTATCCAATAACAACATTTGGGGTATACTATGATTATTGGTACATTGATTTGCGAAGTGTCCCAACTCGTTGCAGATGAAGCATTGTAAATTTGAAACCTTTTTCTTACCCATGAAATCATGTACTTGGTGTCCCTTTTCTCCACACTTATGACAAACTCTCATTCCCTTCAACAATTTTAAAAAGTGATTTTCCATAGTTAT
The DNA here is from genome assembly GCA_963277665.1 of Viscum album. NCBI lineage: Eukaryota > Viridiplantae > Streptophyta > Magnoliopsida > Santalales > Viscaceae > Viscum > Viscum album. The sequence continues at coordinate 389,588,275 of OY728146.1, forward strand.
CTGATATGAGAAAATCCAAATTTCCCCACTCCCCTTTATCCATCATTATCACATCCATCCTTTTCTTCTCGTGATTCCCTTCAAATCCATATGAATCAGAGAATTATTTACATATCTTATAAACACATTATACTAATTCATCATATGATGAGAATACATGGGAAACTATTTCCCTTTTTAAATGTTGACTTAATACCATGAAGGATATGATCCTTCTTAATTATTCGATCATGTGTTTTGCTAGAATTATCATTCCTTATTCTAGGTGACATTTATAAAAAATGGAATGCACTAGGTTAGTTTATGAATCACAATTCATAATTCCAAACATATAAAATATCTATCATAAATGGAAAAGATTATTCATATAATATAAAATCATAAAATTTTTTATTTAAGGAATTATTTACTTTTAAATCCATCATAATGGCTTGTAATGAAAATATGAATCATCCTAAGCATATCCCTAGGGAGTTTCATATCTAAGAGTGAAGAAAGGCACATTGTTGTGTACTAGGATACCTCAGCTCAAGCCTGAAACTCCTTGTTGGAGTTTTCACTCCTAGTTATATCTATGCTAGAGACGTTTCAACCTGCTCGTATCCTAAGAGGTATCTATTGCTTGGAAAATAAATAAAATCCCTACATTTCTAAAATTCAAGGAAGTTATTCTATACTAATCCTCAATGTATATCTTAGGGAAATGTTCTAAATTTAGAGTTTCTCAAAATCTATTTCCAAGGTAGTTTCTAAACATCCTCTGATATGAACTATTACACCCAGACCACAATTAGCCATATTTGTTGCATTATTTTAATAAATTGGCATGGTTACATGGAATCAAGTCCTGATTCTAAATAATAATTTAGTTTCATTAAATTTAATATATAAAATTCTCAAATACTTGTTTTAAAAAGGGTTCTCTATTAAAAGGTAGTAAATATAATTTTTATGAAAAATACATATTTTATATGAAAAAATTATTTTCGTCTTATATTATATATAAGAAACTCATAATATGGATGTTAAAATTATATAGAATATATAAATTTCAAAATGATGTTAATAAAATTCATAACCGGTTTTTGAACAGCTAGTTTGGTATATTGTGGGGCGCTTGAACTCGGTGTTGCGTGTAGCATAATCTATTGAATTAATTTAGTGAGATAACGTACAATGAAATCATGGAGTGTTATAATATTGGTGTTGAAATAATAAGAAAACCCACATGAATTAACATTTGGAAAATATAAAAGATTGTTCAAAAAATGACATTTTTTATTCAAGTTTGATTGGATTGGGTATCATAGTAAACCCAGGGGATAATGTCATTAATTTATTATTTTTAAAATGTAATCCCTAATAAAATTCATTGACGTGTTTATTATCCCTTATAAAACATCATACACTGTTGTAGATGGAAAATTCTATTAGAAGCTATTGGTGGTAACCAACTGGGTTGTACGCACACCGTACTCGAGCCCAAAATTGGTACACGATTATACTTCACGTTTCCAGGTTATAATAGGGGAAATATCCCTATGTTAGAGTGATGAGTTTGGAAATTGGATGTATCATGCATGGGGGAATTGGTTATGATTCATGGACTTAGTTGAGAGTTAATATTTTATCATTACATTGGGTTTATAGTCGACACATGAAATATATATGTAATGACATGTCCACTACTTTGGTTAATAGTAATTTTCCATATTTACATATTTTTAATGTAATTCTAGGACTTTATTTGATAATTATTATTATATTATATGCCATTTTAATGTTTATTCATGACATTTTATTACTTAAATATTGAGTATAGAGTCTCTCCATGATACATATTATACCCTTTCTACTACTTAGAGATTTCTAACATATAGGCAGTCTCACATGAGGTCATGAAAAAAACCCAACATGGGGTACTATTATGTGGCACATGGGTGCAGAATTTATAAAAATAAATCAACAAAATTTCAAAATTATTTGAATAATGGAATAATATAATTGAAAATAATAGTTATTTGAGTATTAAAAATTATCTTTTATTGAAAACTCAAACTATTGTAAGGATATCATGAAATTAATTTTAAATTCATGTTGAAAAAATGATCATTGGAGATATTTTTTTAATTTCCCACATGGTACAGGTGGATATTAGTGAGAATAAAATATATTCAAATATAGAAAAAATAGATTATATGATATAAGAATCTTTCTTTAACAAAATTTCATTTTATTAAGAAACAACAGATTCTTCAAGGAAGATGTATTTTGTGTGAATCACGATTTCTCTATTAAATTATCTGAATTTAAAAATTTATATCACAATAGGTTATATGAAATAATAATTTAATGGGGTTTAAAAAATGTGAGTTATTATTCCCATGTAACGTAATTGTGTTAAGAAAATCACTAGCAATGTGAGGAGCATTTAACTCAAATGCTCAGGAAAGAGAGTGATTCAAATTGAAATTAAATTACCAAGAAGAAAAAGTACATAAATATATAATATTTAAAATTTTTATTATATTATCTACCAAAATGAAATCTGGTTCATAATAAAATAGGCCTCATAAAGTGGAATCTGATATAAAATAATTAAAAACTAATAACAGTTCGAATACAACCCCATAAAAGAGGGAGAGAGAGATTGAAGATGAAGTTTAAGTATAGTAAATAAATATAACTCATGAAATTATTTATATAATAAGATTAATTTATTACATTTAAATGAAATTACATGCATAAAATAAAATGTGTCTCATGGAAGGAAATTTTTAGAGGAAACCGTTACCTAGTTCAAAATTTTTTATGTGCAAGAAACTAAATTTTTGAATAATAAAATTCAGATTATTATATAAATTCATTGGAACCTTAGTTTTATATTTTTTAATATGTTCAATTTATTATCACATTATGATTATTTTTTCTTCTGGTTTCTCATTTTATCGGGGGAAAATTGAATCAATGTCGGCTTATTTGGTTTATTTATATGATCAAAGTTTATATTTTAATATAATTTTATAATAATATTATAATCATTGTAAAACCAAAAAATAAATTATTAATTTATTATTAAATTATAATAATATTAGTATTTATGTTACCCTTCCCATCCACGATATAATTATATTTAATTATTCAAGTAGGTGTTCAAGACGACCCCAACATGAACACGCTATATTTTGATGGTTGAGTATAGTTGATGAAGTATATAATGTCCATAAAAGAACAATAATGTAATTATTTTGTCATATTTTAAATCATATTTTAATTTTTTTATAATAAAAAAATGAATTTATTTGAAAACTATAACAAATTTGACTTTGAGGGGGAGGGGGTAGTCTGGACAGTGCCCAGTAAATATTCTTTTGTTTTTTTATGTGGAAGGAAATGAATAAATATATTTCTTCACTAAAAATAATAATTAATTTAGATAATGATTCCTATTTAATAATATTTCATTATATATTCACTATTTTGAAGAGACATATTATGATTTATTGGTAAGGTATATGTAAAACTCACTTTGGTACCTCGATATTTAGAAAGAAAGTATCCTTATAAATAAAGGGTGTAGTCTAACTAATTTAGATGTAAATATTTGAAAATTTATATATGATTATATGTGGATAAATTTTTTATAGTTTTAGTAAATAATTATAAGTAATTGGTGGGGCATAAAGGAGTGGAATGTTCACAATTTATATGTGACGAATATAGTACATTTATAAACACACGTTATTTTTCAATGATTTTATTACTATGTTCATGAGTCAAAGTATCAAAAAGTTATATATAATGGAGTTTTTTCTGTCCCTGTGATGAGAATTTAACCAATTAATTATTAAAAAAAATATATTTGTTGTTTTACATTCTTAGGTTTTTTAATTTTCCTTTATTTTTGTTTTTTACGTTGGTAACTATTTTTTTAACTATATAATTTTTTTTACTAAAAATATAAAATAACCCATAATACAAAATGACGGTGTTCTGAAACTAAATTTAATATGAATTAATATAATTTAATTTTTACATATGTTAAATTTAAAATTTTAATTGTTATATTTAATATATAGAATAATTCTATTTTAGATAAACAGGTTTTTAAAAATTATGTTGTTTTAATCATATTTTGCATTGGTAAAAAAATTTATGTTTCAAAATATAATAATATATTTCTTCATGGACAAAAAATTAGAGTCATTATTAAAAATATGTTGATTCAATTAATTAGATAAAAATTATCGATAATCAATTGCTGGACTCTTTGAATGAAACAATTTTACAATTATCATGTCAATTTACTTCGGTCATAATAATCATTATTTTATACCAAAAATTAAAATTGAACTTATTAAATAATATGATCATTATAATATTAAATATAATATCCATTTTTATAGGTTTAATTTTTTGAAGTGTTGAATAGTATTTTTTAATATAAGAAAATAAATGTTTTTTAAGAGTAAAATATTAATTATGTATCCAAAATGGTATATATGGGTTTTATTAAATAAATTCCAAAATTTAAATTATTAATTTCAATAATGAAGATATTTTTTTTAGGAAAAAGTATCAGAACATTGATGTCGTTATTTTATTTTCATAATGTCATAAAACTGATAATTTTTTTATTTATGTCGACCCTTTTTACAATCTACCTAAATACAATTATTTCAGAAAAAATGAAAATATTTTTTACAAGATAATATTATTATTTGAAATAAAAAATTTAGTTATTTTTATTTAAGATTCTAATATATATAAAATTATTTAATAATTTAAAATATTGAATATAATGAAAAATTATTTCATTCAAAATAACACATTTAAATAATTTATAAAATGAACGATTTATCATCCAAATAAAATAATTTTAAATTTATTAACTATCATTGAGGTTTTATCATATATTTATTAATAATTATCATCCAATATGTTTTATCTTGTTTACAAGAGGTGTTGTATCAAATAGAAGTCATAGAACAATGAATGCAATTTAATGGATATAAAATCTTGGGCAGTTAATGTTTTAGTTGATGTTTTCACTATGTATAGTCATTTTTGTGCCATAAAAAACAAATTCTATGAGTTTTTATATATAGTGGCACATTCCATATTAACACACTAAAAAATAATATATCTCTTACAAAAAAAATCACTGTGAAAAAATATTCTTTGACATCTCCCAGGTTTTACTTTTCATTGATTTATTAATGATTTTATGAGTACAATCTATCATTTCCAGCACTATTTTAAGGCCCAAGGGAGACATTTCATCCTAATCATCATAGAAAATCATTAATTAAAAAATTCTTATAAAAAATTCTATAAATGTATCCATTATAATCACCACATGAACACTGTTATATTAAGGAAATTCAAAAAATATAGATATGATCATATCTCAAACTCCCTACATTTGATATCCAATTTTGAATAATGTCTTCCAATGCTAGTATGATATTTTCTTATTTATAATCATGCTGTGAATAATATGACATACTCATTTTTTAATTCATCACCCATTACCTTTATCAATTATTTCCAAAATATTTAATAAAATAATATACCCATATTTCAAAATATTGATCATGAGGCATTGTGGACCTTAAAAACATCCTTTATATACATCAGTGCATAGTATATAATGAAATAATTTTCTAAAATGTGAATTAATTTGTCTTTTTTTTTCAAGACTCTCTATAATCAACCAAATAATATTTGATTCTATGATGAATGTGGTGAAAAATGTAATAAAACCATCATAATGTCATCTGAATTCCATGTAACTATATTAAATTATTGAATATGTCATGTAGGTCACCAATACATATAAATTAGTTTTTTATAAATAAATCTTGATGATATAAACTGAAATGAATGTCTATTAATTCCTACGCCAAAATCCCCTTCCCTATGTCATGATATATATTTTTTCTCCATCATAAATTACCTTACTAATTTTATAGAAATTTATCATAAATTCTTTATTAAAATCCAAGAAAAAAGTATCCAATACATGAAAAAGAATTTCAAATGAAATAATCAAAGAATATCATCACTAGAATCCTTGTAGTGTAGAGAATCATTAATCATATTACATTGGACATATAATATTTTTTCATATAGTCCTTCATCCACATGTGTACCTTTAACATCAGTATGATAAAGTACTATAAACGCCTCATTATGAGATAATTGATTCAAATTGAAACACATTATTTTTTATCCCTTTACCACTAGAGACATCCTACTCAATTAAGACAGTACATAATTATCATTAAATGGTTTATAAGATAATTTAAAATCAAATACCGGATACTTACCCCTTCACATAAACATATAGTCAAATATCATCACTTCAAATTCATGTATTTGATAGTTCATGTGTGGTCATAATTTCCTTGACCAATTCACCACCAAAGTTTCATTTTATGTCAATTCACATCTTAAATTGGTTCTTTTATGAATCATAATATACCAAATAACACAAAAAGATTTCATAGAAGATCAAATCTTGAGAAGAAGGTTACCGTTCCTTCATCTCTTAAAAAGCATTTTATCACTTTTCACTGCATTATTAATTCATAAAAATCATTTTAAATGGCATCATCAACGATGCGTACATTGAAAAATCATGATTATTATTTCTAAAATATCTATCTAATTCGATGAAAAAATCGTTTTTAAAAATATTATAATTTACTTCACTTATAATCATCGCTTTAAATTTTTTCATGTAAAAAGAATAAATTTAAAAGGTATAATATAACATAACAACATCACTTCATAAATTAAAAAAAATAAATTGATTCTCTTTTTTCTAAACATTTACATAATATCCCTATTATACTATCTATATTAATCCCTAATTCCATGTAAACAATGATATCGTATAAAAACACAATTGTAAACGAGATAATATTTTTTAAAATATTAAATTGAAAAATTAAATAAAATTAAAAGTCTATTAGTTACCCAAAAATATATTATTATAAACCTGAAATGTATAGGCCTTCTCAAAAAATATATATTTGGTGTATCATCACATTTTACCCTATACAAGTGGTATTCAATGTTTTATAGATCTTTGAAATAAATATGTATTCTATAAATTAATTGGGAAGATAATAATTCTGAGATTAAGATTACATATAATTATTTATCAAACTATTTTTATTCTAATTTTTGATAAACATTAATCAAATACTGTAATCCTTTTTTGAAAAAAACTAGTGTCACATAAGGTGACACACTTTGGTGGATAAATAGACTTCTCACATAATATTTTATCTTAGTATTTAATCATAGCTCTATAGGTTCCATGTGATATAAATTTAATACTCGATCCAAATAAATATTCAATTGACAATTGTACTTATCCCTATGAGATTCATTTATAAAAGTATAAATTAAACACACATAATAAATATTACTATACCACTAGTAAATGAGGTCAATAATTTAATTTTTTTGATATAATATTCAACTGATCTATCATGAAAAATAAATCTATGAGGTTCTAATCATAATAACTAGCTTAACTAACACAAATGTTCCACTGTCCCTAAAAATTGAACCACGCCATTATGGGAAGTAAAAAAAACTTTGTGGAAATTGTAGTCATTATGATCCTAAAAGAACAAAATAAAACCCATTTAATTTGTGAGATCATATATTCCATACATTAGGACCAAAAATTCCTATAGGATTTTACATCATGAATCAAAATAGAATAAGAAATTTTTTTGAATACTTGATATATCTGCACATGATGAGAAATTTTAATATTCATTAAATATAATGTTAATTAATTAATGACATTAAATTCTTCTAATACTCATGTAAATAGTGTTGAATTATCCACCAAAAAAATACATCAAATATTACCATGGAATAAATAATAAAGGAACATCAAAATATTAAAAGTACTATTTCCATAACTTCTAGCACATGTTTCATAGTAAAATACGCTTGGTTCTTATGTATGTCTCCTTATCAAGGGTTAACAAATTTAATAACCTAAAAAAAATCTCCATCAGGTTTTTTATATTTTTTGGCATACAGTACTTCTAAAATTTATTATAAACTACAATAACTTATTCACATAAATACATCCTCATGTGTCATAGTTTTCTATAATCGTGACATGGCCTAAATTTTTTACCACTTTCCCACCTCAAATATGTTTTCTTACCGAACATGAAATACACTTGATGTTTTTCATTCTAAGATTAATTCATGATTGAAAATGTATTCTGATTATATTTTTTTGTAATCCATTCTATTTCATTTACATAATAATAATGATATTATTACAGTCTATATGTTGAGAAAGAAATGACCCACACCCAAGTATCCACATCATTTTATTAGATAAAAATTTATTTTGCTTCACCACCATTTCACAAATAAGTATCATAATTATGATATTTATCAATTCAATTATATGGGAAATAAAAATCATGATCCATATACACTTATGGTTATTATTAATAATGAAAATCATCCCATCGGGAACCATATTTTGAAAATATCATGTTTATTATAGCCCCATCGTCTTCCTATAAAAAATATCTATGAACACTCATGGTTTCTTGATATTCAATATCACTACGCTGAAATAAAAAATGAATTTTTTTAAAATATGACCCATTTTAGATCCTCAAATAACATCAATTTCACAACTATCTTCCAATATTTATATAATTGTCCCTTGATTATTTAAGTTGTGAATTAAACTTTATATATATATGGGGTCTAGGGAAACTATACTATTTTATTAATTAATTAAAAATAATATTCATCTCCAAATACTCTACCATTTCCTCTAATGATATGATCATTATTATTTCAAAACAATAACGGATAATTTCCTTCCTCAGGAAAATATTTATCAATTACTCATCTAAATTGTTGAATAACATAGACTATGGAATTTATGATTTTAGGTTCAATTTCCATATTCTCATATCATTTATAATGAATTATATTCCTTCATTTAATAATTTAAATAATATTAAAATATCAAAAAAATAAGATGCAGAACATAAATAATTAAATAATTTAAAACAGTTTTCAACACAAATTTGAGGTGATAAAATCATTTGTAGAACACAATAAAAATTTATTGAATATTTATACATATATACCATGATTCATAATCTCAATTCCTATATTAAATCATAATGGTTACATACTGCTATAGGGAAAATCTGGCCAGTTTCCTATAAAATATTCTCCAATCACTTATCTTACCTAACTCCCCATCATCTATTGTTTTACCATATATAGGTTAACTGTTCCTTTGTGTGAGTTCTTAAAGTGTTCTTGAAATAATTATCTTTAATACCATCAAACTCCAAAATTATTAACATAAAAAACTAGGATCTGAAACCTTTTCATAATACAATATCATGAGAAATTTGATTAGAGTTCCATATAGCCTTAAATATATTCCATGATTTTTATTATTTGGAAAATTGTAGCATAGGAAATGATATAATACTAGGGAAATTATTTTACCACAATAATATTAAAAACAATATAAAAATATGAATAATGTATTTATTTTATAAACACAAATAATCCTCTAATAATTATTCTTAAATTAATAGAGTGAATTAAATGAAATAAACACAACAACGACCAGACCATGACCCGTCATGATCAAGAGGTATATGAGCATCATCTATCCATTATGGATGGTAAATATTCTCTAACAAAACACATCACAACCATGATCTGTCTCTCACTAAATGAAAATTATTTAGGTAATTTCTAATGAATAAGGTGGAATTTAACTTTTTAACACCACAAGAAATTATTTCTACATGCACAATAGGTAGTTAGGGTAGGGGTGTGTAATATAATTCTTAGTATATTTTTCTCATATCAATCCCACAAATTTAGATGTAATATTTATTCCAATCCTTGTAACCATGTACCTCGATAAATTATTTACACAATTTTTGGAATTTTTTTATATAACCCTACCATCATATAAGTTAATGGAAATCATTCCTTATTTACATATAATTCCTAGGAAACCATTTGTGATGAAAAAATATCAAAATAATGACTAATTATAATTAAAATCCAAAATGAAGCCTTAATTAGATCATAACATAAATCGACAAGTATCATAATTTCTTCGATTATTCTTTAATTAATAGCTCTACTTATGTGTATTAAAAACCTAACATTTACCAAACCATCTGTAAATTTGTACACAGTTCCCAATCAGTATTATTAACTAAGATTCAATTAATTGATTTAAAAAAATTCCAAAATTATTTTCCATCCAAAAATAAAAAATTCATATTATCTTAGTCTGAGATAATATTGGAAACAAACAACCATTTTCACATTCCAAATAAATATCATTGTTTAAAAAAAAGTTTTAATAACTAAACAATGTGATTTAAAATCCAAAAAACGACTACCATTAAGATCCCTAATTTACCATTTTAATCCAATATAGATAAACATTCATTTAGTTAAATAAATATTCTCCTAATATTAGATAAAATATTAATCATGATTTAGCATCTAAGAAACAGAAAAATCCCATGTTAATGAATCATAATAAACTATAAATTTAATTGAATATTCCAACTATAGTGGTGTTATTAAAAATTTCAAAACTACACAAACCTAGGAGCCTTCCATGATGAAACATTGAGTCATATTATCAAAATTTATCGCTAATTAATTGTAATTAAATTAAATATATTAAATTCATATTAAAAAATAATAGGGATAACATATGCATATTTGGCATGACTCATAATATTAACTAGAACAACATGTTATAAAATGGAATATCCCCCATGTGACTATGATGTATAAGTATAATACCTCAAATTAATTACATAATCTTAATTACACTAGTAATGAAACGTTTATAACTCATTATTTTGAAGGTATAGAAGAAGATTTTTTGTAGATTAAATAAGAATATTGTTGCATGATGTGATGCTAGTTCAATAAAACTTGTGTCAAATGGCAAAAAATTAAATTAAATATATTTACCATGAGGACATAAAATATGAAAATTATAATTCCTTAATGTTCCATTAAACACTATATATAATTAAAATGAAATATATAGAGTAATTAATTCAACATAACATAACAATCATATTTAAATCCTTCCCCGAATAAAAATTAATATAATCATATACCAATGATGGAAAATCCAGTACGATATAATGAAAATTATGTAAAACTTCTATAATCTATATTTTATTCAAAAAATTTAATAGATTTTTATGTGACACTCACATTTTTTATGGTTAAAAATTATATTTTTGTTTCTGTTGTAATTTTATATCATGGAATCTACTAAAAATATTTTCCAACATCTCTACATAAATCGATGGTTGAGCGGTTTAATTATTCAAATCATTTATCTCTATTATATATTAATGTTAAACATAATTTACCATTATATATTCCCTGTGGAGAAGTCAAATATATTCTACAAATTGATTCTACTTGTCAAAGGATTATTTTTTCAATAATGGCATGTTAAAAACAACCCATTATAAAATATTAAAATATTTACTAGGATAATTTTTCTTTTACATAGTGATCCTAATTTAATAAATGATTTAAAAAATATATCTACCTAATTAAATGAACTCCAATGACATTGGTGTTTCATTTGGTGGAAATATTGAGATTAAGAGTGATCAAGTTTGAAATATTAACAATTTTTTAAAATGGATATCTCTTTATTCTGTTAACAATGTATTTTCACAAGATATCTCCCTCCAAATTATTTTATTAAATTAAAATTATGACATCACACACTACTTAAATGTTTCAAAACCAACTTTTTTCACTTGCTTACGAGTTAAGGAGGATATAATCCACATATGTTTATCAAATTCAGATTTCGTTGTTAAAAAATATGCAAACATTTATTTTCTCTCTATTTTCTTCATAAAAACACATCATAGACCAATTAAATTTTAATTATTGTGATATTATATTGTAATGAATCTCATAATTGAATTTAAAAATAAATTCCATACAATATTTAGGGAACATTAAATATCACTAATTAATGAGATAATCTCAAATATATTCCTTTTATCCACCAAAATTTTTCTCATCCTAATATTCTATTTATTATCTTTATATACATTTCATGTATTTTTATTTATACATAAATACATCCAAAATTAATCCACCGATTTTGTCTTTTAAAAAGAAATTATATACCCTGCAATAGTAATAGAATATTATGTATTGGATCTATATTTTTTAGGATCACATGAAAAATCTAAATCAACAATGTCTTTCTTAGTAATCTTTGAACCAATATTAGATAATGTTTTAGTCAAGGAATCCATAGTGTATATCATGATAAAGTTAGTTTTATTTCAATGATTTAAACCTCAGTTGTCAATGTATTGAATAACAATTCCACCTATAAAATGTATAATTAATGTAGTATAGAATAAAATGGATATATAACTCTCCACTATTGAATCATATGGTACCTAAAACATTGACATCTTCTCTACTTCCATGACTGATCTCATTGTGGATGATAACAAGAAATTATTTATAATTAAATAAAAAATATATTATAATCTTATATATTGACATATTTTAAGACTATTTATATAGTTATTATAATAAATTAAAATAAACAAACTATTTATATCTTGGTAATTTCATATCCCAAAAATCATATCTTTTAGAGTCACATAATTTATTTCAAACTCCAAATTTAATTTTTTTTATAACGATTTATATTTGATCACTCTTAGTTTATAGAACCAAAATCTCAATAAAATATAATAGAATAATGATAAATGCATCATCTATCACAACCTTTAAATTGAAAAAAAGATTTAAATGTTCTTTATTTAATCAAATAATATTGATATAGGAATGAAATATATTATACTAATAATGTGATAATTACTTATGATTAAAAAATTATTTGTTTAACCTATAATCTAATTTCCCTTTTACCATCTTCTCTATAAAACATCATTATTGGAACATAAGAATCTGAACCTCAATATTAATATTTAAAAGTTATTTAATTTAATCTATTTGATCCAAGTGAAAAATATATGTAACAGATATCATAGGAATAATCATGCCAGTTTTATGTAGGACCGCAATAAAAATAAATGTGTGAAAAATAAATTCCATCTCATACTAGACATAGATTGGTTACAACCATTGAGAATATAAAATTTTTAAATTTTATGAATTAATTTAATTAATCCTTGGAGGGTAAATTAAACAATCATTAAAGATATTAAAATATAGATATATAATTCGTAAAAAAACCAAAATTGTTTACAATTAAATACAATGTCGAATAACTACAACAACTCAACTATCAGTACCAAATAAAATAGATATTAAAACTAAAACTTATCAAACAGCAGCTAACCACCATATAAATATATATTAATGGAAATTTCAGTATATGATTCCATCATTTATCTTTTAATAAACAGTAAATAAATTTCTGGTCTTGAATAATATATTACTTTATAAGTTTCTCAATGAACTCTTTTGTCATTGTGCAATCAGAATATTAATTTTTTAGTGATTAATCATTAAATTTAGATGTATTCCATCCCACAACAGTCGCCATACCCATCTCACTATTGGATTACTACAAAATTCTACAAATAATAAAATTATATTAACTCTAAAAAATATTATAAGGAGGACACAACACATTTTTTTACACCAATCTAGTCACTTTTTTGTCAAGATGTCATATATATTGATACCCATAAATTTATTTATTGTCATACCATAGCCTCAATACATAACAACAAAAACATTCCATAACTGCATACTATTTTCAAATACCAGAACATCATACCATGGCCTCAAACAATATAATAATATGATATATTTTTTTATATACCATAACCTATAGAATAGGTATGATTAGATAAATAAAATTTAGGTGCTAGTAGTTATCCATTCATTTCAACCACATTATGGATATTGGGGGTTCACTTTTTACCAAAAATATCATATAGGTTTCAGTTATGGGATCTAACTCAGGTGGAATTTTTTTCAAAATAAGAATGTAAAATGATTCAAAAATTAATATACAAATCCTATCATAGGGTTCACACCCCAATAAGTCAAACTCGATAACTATATCGTATCACTCATAACATTGACTCCACCCAATTATATCAACCACATATAATTAAACATCATGTTTAACTAACCAATTAGATAACCCAATTAATAATTCATAACATATTTATTTTAAGGTTATAAATAATTAAAACTACTACAAAATTCATCCTTAAACTCTTGAAAATTCTTTAACTTAACCAATTCATCATCAAGATTTCATTTTCCATTTGTTATATCCAGTAACTTTTATGTTAATTAATTAATTTAACACATCATATATTCAGTACATTAATATCGTTACCTCATCCCATTACTTTTATTTAATGTGGTTATTAATTTATTCATCATTCAATATATAGAAAAAAATAACAATAACATGAAATCCATGAAAATAAACCCACTATAATAAAGGAAGCCATAAAAACCACACTATATTTCTAAAATAAATTCATATAATAGAATTTTCATTTCAAGACATGTTATGTCAACCAAATATATCAAGGATATTAAGAAAGGGAAAAAAATAATATTAAATTTTTAGAATAACTCCACACCGTCTTATATTATATTTTTATGGAATATTTTGATCAATATCAAAAATCTATATAATAAAATTTAAATCATTTTACACTCTTATTAAAATAATTAAATGAAAAAGTGGGTTTCCATATTACCTGTATCAAGTTCAAGCATGAAACATAATTTTATTTTAACAAATTAATTCAGTCTCTGTGAAAAAAGCATAAGAATTCGACAACCAATAAATCACCCACATCAATACTATATCAACCTCGACTATATATACTTTTTACAGAGAATAAATATCGATTTACAAAGAATAGGTTGATTTTTTCCCAATATACATTAATCTACCTTCAAGGAAGAGGAAAATAAAATGTTACTGAAGAATTATTTTAGGATTCCTAAAAAATTCTTACTATCATAATATTACATGAAAATTATGAATAAATTTGCTCAAAATTTAAATCCACCTAAATAATTAATTAATGTGTATATTCAGAATCAAAAAATTTAATGAAAAAAATATATGATGATGGATGTCAGTCCAATAATATTATTGAAATAAAATTGAGATATCTTTTATTTACCCTTTCTTTTCTCACCCACTAAACATTTAAATCCAAGTTTATCAACAAATATTATGTTGTAATATATACAAATAATTCTATAAAAAAACTAATTAATGGTTTCATTAGAGATTCAAGGCACAATAAAACTATCTCTCCTAGATAAATTTTTAGCCTCTTATTAATTTTTGACTCATTATGAATTAATCCAAATCAAACATCATATACCGTGATGTAATGAACAACCCATCTCAAAAATAAAACAATAAACCTTAAACTAATCATATACGTTAAATGACTATAAATATAACCACAATAGATAAACAACACTCATCATAATATAATTTTACTCATGCTATCGCATTTTTTGAAACCATATACAATGAAAATTCCTTATTTGTATGTATCAATACTTTTCTTCGTATAAAGAACCTAAAATTCAACCCTGGAACATCCTCTATTTACCTAAAGTCTAGAAATATTAAAAAATTAAAATTAATGAATAAATTAAATATACCTTACTTAAAGAAATCTATTTTTGAATAACCATTTACCAAAAGACATACATGATATCCTTTTATTTTTTTATTAACATCCCTAATGATACAACAGAGGAAATAATTATTGATTAACATCATTGTATGTGATAATGAAATAATATTCAATGTCTTATACATTTATTGAAATTCATCTTCCTACCCAAAATTATTACTTATATCCATATTCATGTCTTCTAGAAAACATATAAAAATAAGATGAGTAACCACACCCCTTAAATTAAAATGTATGATATAATTATGTCTCTCACAAAATTTGCGTGTCATATTAGTGCTGTTTTGTCATGATGATTTCCTTCATTGACCAAACCTAATTAGATATTATAATTCTTATCCTGTAATGAATTAAAGGAAAATATTTTTCTATTCAATTAAATATCTATATTAAAAATTAAATTTTAATTATTATCTTCATATATTTATATATCAATCTTAATTACAAAATCATATATTTTATAAAAATTTTGTATTTGGTGAAAGTAAATTTTAGACTTATGGGATCCCCCAATTCATACCTTTATACACGATCTACATTATTTACAATGAAACATTTTATAGATCATGAATATTAAATTAATAATTACATGGTATTGAAAAACAGATCATTCAGACATATACATGTATGTAATTAGGTATATTCATATATTTTAACGATCTAAATTTCCTTTGATTTTTTTCTAATCAATTTATATATAAAGATATTGATTGAACACATAACATGAATTAATCATCACTTCTCTCTACAATACATTTCTTACTCTTTTATTAGGGAATATTTACCTAGTTATATCCATAATATTTATATTCACTCCCATCAACATGATTATATATTCTATATCCCCCCACCTATATCCTTTTAAAAATATCACAAGCATTTAAGGATAGATATTTAAATGGTTAAAATGTGATACTCAAGCTGATCATTAATTTAATTTTCCACTATCAACATTTTGAATTTTATTTTCCATTGTGTCTTTTATTTATATATTCAATGTCCTATTAATGTATAATCTTATATTAATTATAATAATTTTCAATTGAGTTATTTTACAATTTTTTTTTAAAATTCCCTTTCCATGTATTTAAATAGTGATAAAATCATATGTTTATTACAAATGTGATATCTATATTTAGAGGGTAGTTATATAATGAATTAGAAAATTTATTTTGGGTTATGTGGGGTAGGGTGGGGGGGAATATTTAAAAAACCCTAAGAGTTCAGGTTTTATTTCGTTAAAAGAATAAATGTTTTCATAGCATGTACCATAGACAACACCGAACATAAAAAAATAATAATATTATTATTTAGATATGACCATTATAAGTTATACACTGGATTTATTTTTATGAATATGAGTAACTATATTATCATGTTTTTGTGGAATTTGTTTCTAATAAAAATATTTTGACTATTTTCTTTGAAAAAAGTACTCAATTTTGAATTGTAAGAATTAAATCAAATGAGGATAATTATAGTGAATGTTTAAAAGAAACCTTTTTTTTAAAAGTCATTTTAATTTATATTTTATAAATTTCCATTAAAATAAAAATTAATATTCTTTAATGGATTATTTTTATTTAAAAATTATTTTTTATACTAGTAAAATAATGACTAATAATGCATACGTTTATTATCTATTTTTTAGAAATGGTGATCAAATTATCTGTTGGAAAAAATAAATATTTTTTAGAAAAATATTTTCAAGTGAATAATTTATTTATATTAATATATTTGTTGAAAAAACAAACACTCATAAATTGGTGGCCTAAATTTAAGGTTCTAGATACAACAAAAGTGCGTGTTATTGGAATAACCATTAATATTTGTGTAAGATTCAATGAAACATTATCCTATTATTAAAGATGTATATTTTACAATGAATTAATTTTATTTATCAAATTGTGACATAAAATAAACATAAACTAGAGAGGACCCTTTTCATGTAATATTTTGAATTTGTTTAAACTTTTTTTGAAGAAATATTACCTCGTATTAAGATCCATCATTCATAAATATAATGATCATAAGAAACCATTTTTCAGATTACCATTATTGTATAAAGACGACATTGAGAATATCCTCTCAATATGGGATCTAAAAGTTTTCCATTGGTCCCTAAACATCATCGATTGGATTCTGTTCCCTTGCATTGAAGATTGATTTTCTTTTCTTGTTTGGTTTTTTCTCTTCATGTTGCTTCAGGATTGAATGTTTTTCCCTTATTTTTCTCATTCATAAGAGGTTGATAGAAGGAGGAATCTAGAGATACATCCCTTATTCATAATGATTATAAATACATGAATAAACAAACTCAATATACATAATTAACTATTTATAGAGATACTGTTTAGGTTTAAAATATTATTTATTTTTAAAATGGAGTATAAATAATAATATAAAACTTATATAACCTCATATTATATAATTATATTTTCATTAATGGCGTGCATTATCTATAGAAAGAGAAAAATTTATTTACCAACCTAGGAATTAATATTTATCAAAATAGATGATTTGGTCTTCTCATCCTCTTAGCCGTTTATCGAATTCTAGAATAAATATCATAAAAAATTTATTAAGGAATAAGTATTCTATCCAGAGTATCATGAATAAGTATTTAATAAAAATTTATCATATAAAATAAATATTCTATCCTATATTTATAGAAAAAAATATATTAATTATTCATGTAATTAAATAATTTTTTATTAACGGATAAATAATTATTTATTACCTTGTGAATATTATTGATAAAAAAATATTGAATAAAATTATTTCTCAATCAGGAATATAATATCTATTTTATTAATTAAATTCAAAGAGAATTTAATTAATATCAATGATAATACATAGATTATTAACCTCTTTGATCTTTTCTCATTATCATTTGCTGGAATTTACAAAATTCCTTGACTACCATCTAGCAACATGGGATAGAAACCTAGAAAAAGATGTTAATGTCCCCATATTTATGACCACAAATGAATTTTTAATATTTAATATATTCCATTTATCACAAAATATTATCCATAATGTTATAGATATGTCATCAACTATTGTTTTGATACATCTTTGATTGACTATCTAAAATATATTTTTAATTACAACCTGTTCAAGGAGTTTAATGTGATAGTTACATTTTAATCAAAGCCTATGATACCAAAATCCATTAATATGGAAGTGATAAATCTTTATTTGACTAATTAATTAACAACATGTCATTTATGACACACCCAACATTCCCTACATCCAATAGACATATGGTGTCACATTCTTAGACAGTACATCAAAGTATATGACTAAAAAAAATAATCAATAACCATGTAAAAGTCTTAATAGCATTATACAATCTCTCAAATATGAATATATATTTCCATATAAATATTAAAAATTCTTATAGGTGGGTTTATTCTCTTAATCTCCCATCTTGGTGTTTACTAAGTGTGAAATTATTGATATTATGACTTATGTTTCCACTAAATACCCATACTCATTTTTGAATATTCTATTAATACCAAAACATCATGTTATCTAACTGTAGAGATACTTTTAGGAATATTATCATTGAATTCGATAGTTCTAATCATAGAGTGGATCTGATCTGACCTTATCAGTGCAAGTGACACTCAAAGACATTAATATATTGAACACATGTAGAATAATGAATGATGCAAATTAAGATGTATAATTAATATTCCAATATTGGAATATAATTTCAATGAAAGTATAAATAGTTGTTTCATGAAGACCAACTCCAACAATATACCACATAGACTAGATAAAAATGGCTATGACATTTAGTCTTCTAGACCTCATATAACAGAAATCTTTTTAATGAGTTAATACATTATTCATGGAAACATACATGTTATATTGAATGTAAATTATTCTCACTAAAACATCACCCTTTTGATAAAAAATCCTTTAAATGGTGATAATTTAGAAGTATGTTCTTTATACACCGATGAGACCTTGGATCCTTTGAAAGGGTTACTATTATAGTATTATCATAATAGAGTGTGATAGGATATTTAATCTTAGTTAACAAATCATGATCATGGATTTTTTCAATTCTCATACATTATTGGCATATTTTAGAGTAAAAAAACCATCAGGTTATTTTATATAGATATCATTATGTAGGTTCATGTTAGGGTTAAATTTTTTGATATCCATTTTCCAGATCTCATTATCGTAGAAATCCATATTGGGTTGTATGATTCTAATCTAATTCAACAAATAACCCTTTGAAAAGGTTCCATCATATCCTATTCAAAGAAACAGTTTCGACCTTTTTTCAACCAATTATGCCTTGTATGTCCAAACTTATTCATATATCACTAATTTTTTCTCAATAATACCCATTCAAAACCAATAGATACTATATTCACAAGTAGTTCTACAAAAATCCATAATTGGTTTTCAGTATATTTAATAAACAGAAAGATTCATAAATTAATGGAACATGGAAACAAATGTTCCACTTAATTCATTCTTTTCAATTATATAATCATTATTATCAACTAATAATAAGTTAAAAACCATGTTAATAGGAAAACATATCATTTGGGTTATCAAACATCTCTTGTACTCTTACACAATTATTGAATCTCTAGAAAATTTTTCTCCATGGAGCATTGTGGAAGTTGTTCCTATGCAAACTATTCCGAACAAAATGCCTTTACTTCATCCAAGTATATCGCACTCAGAGAATTACATTAAGATATGTGTCCCCTCTCGAGGAATATATTGCATCTTTACATTGTGACCTTTTTTGAGGTGTTATAAAGATGACATCTCATTATTTCATTGGATTATCCAATAAACCTAAAATTTATTCATCATGGTGAAATTTTGAAACCTCATGAGGCCAAAACTAACACTTAAAATCCAAAAAATATATGTATGTAGTCATTGGTCTCTTCCAACTCCATAATTAGTTTGAAATATGATCTCACACTTTCATTGGAAGTCATTTTAGTATTTATTCATCTTTCATTAATTTATATCCCCAAATAGATAATGGGATACTTGTATGAATCATCTTTGATCCAACTATCTCCAATAGAGTGAAATTACCCCCATTTGCTCAAACCATTCTATAAAGAGGTCATAGTTTTGATAGAATCCCAAAATATCATAAATAATAAAAATGTATTTCTTAATAAATTCCCCATCATGGTATGATTGGAGTTTCAAATTCATCTTACTAAGATGGTAATTAACATCATTCTTATGTTTATTTAATTTTTCAATGGAATCAGACTTATACATCAGTATGTAGGCAAGTACACATCTAATAAAATAATTAGAGAACATTATAATGTGAGAGTACCCAGTCCAGGATTCAACTCTAAATGATCCACATCACATTGGTATAATATAATTGAAGAAGATATTTGTCCGTTTTAACTTTTTCCCCTAAATGGGGTTATGAAAAATTTACCTTGTACAGAAGTATGACACACACAATGTTGTTTTAGTTAAAATGAATCCAAATATCTATATTTTAGTAAGTTGGTTAAATGGTTTTAATTTGAATAACTGATCTGGTGATTCCATATTTGGGTATAGTATGTTTAATGTGAGTTAGTAAATGTTTCAATTTTTTCAATTTGTTTTCATTATCCAACACATAAAAAAAATTCTTTAAATATTCCATACAATTACATGTAATTTTTTTTATAAAAGAACACCCATTTATTCCAAAAAAATGGAAATAAATATTTCTATCACATGTTTGGAGATATAAATTCTATATTTTTTATCCAAAAAAACATAATAACACTCATTCAAAACCAAAATATTTCTCATTTACAATTAAGGGTGGTAGTCCCTAATAGACATGACACAAAGTCTGGCTTCCATGGATGATCGTAGATCTTCCACCACTTGAGACATAATTTGGAATACCCATGGTTACTATATTTTTGTACATATGTGAGAATCACATGCAATATGAACAACCCAATTTTCAGAAAAAAATAGATTTCCCATAATAACAACCCCTCCTAAAGCATCCCCTTTATTCTTTTAATGGGATTAATTTTCCCCAGTGGCACATCTTAAAAAATGAAAAATATATAATGTCTTATTTGATTTCTTTTTTCCTTTATATGTAACTTATTAGAAGTGAATTTTGACAATTCTTTGGATATAGAAGTTTCAACCAGAAATTTACTTTTATTCACCACAAGGATGAAAATATTTTTTCACTTCATATCCATCTATTTGTGATGAAGAAATGTGAGAACATAAAGAAAAGGCTTCTCTATGATTTTAGATAGAGATTAACAAAAATATTGATATTTTATAATATTTTCACAAAATAATGATATCATTGAACTGTTATTCATGAAATTTTATCCATAGATCCTCTAGTTGCTCGATATAGACCATGACTTGAACAACATGACTCCCAAAACTAATTTACACTAAACGACCACTTTGGATATCTCGAACTATTCTTCTATTTCTTCCTCTTGATATAACCACTGTGATTCAATTGTATAATATAAGAATCCATGTCTTCCTGATACTTCATGTGTTCATGAAAAATTACTGAAAGTATTATACACTGATTGTACACTGCATCACTAATGTGTTTATCATATAAAATGAACTCTTCATCCCACAAATAATTTTCATGTGGACCTGGGAGTGATGATTCTATAACATACAATTATTGTTCAGGGAACAACCCAAACCATTAGTATATTAGCCATTCCTAGATGTCACATCCAACAAGGGTATGGTATCTCTATAGAATTATTCATAGGGATAACGAGGTTGATGAACCTCCCATTATTATACAATTACAAAAGATAAGATTATTAGTTTTTCACTTGAATACAATTTATGAGAGACATAATGAATTAAATTTTGTTAGGTATAACACTATTTTATCGAGTCATAACATCACTCTCCATTGGACTCAACATGTATGGTTTATTAATCATTCAAGTGGAAAGGATCCATATATCTCTTATCGTAACCCATAAATGGTCTTAAAAAACCACGCAATGGTATTTAGGTAGGAAATTCTTTAAAAATTGTGGTATTTAGGCTCCCTGATCTATTTAGTGGACTCCAAAATATAATAAAAAGCTCGACTGATATTTCATTAGAAAACATCTTCCATCCTACTACAATTATTGCATGTGATACTTCTCTTATATAAATTGGTTATTTTAACAAAAAAAATCATATTTACTCCAAAATTAAATTAGTCTTCCTCACATGGGTTGTTCAAAATATTCGTCCTTTTGTTTTCATTCCATATTCATGTAATGGAATTACGGATCTAACATAATATTTTGGTGAGGTGTTTTAATTTTTATTTGTAAAATTTTCTTATTTTATATTTTAAATTCCATATTACTAATATGTGGATTATACATATCTGATTAACATTTTTTTTAAAACATATACACATAATGAATTTATTTTAATCAAATCCTTTTTCATTTGATGATTTATTTATTTGATCGTAGTAATAGATCCAAAAATAAATAATTCACATGTTGGAAAAAAACATAAACAAATGACCTAATCATGTGCGTATTTAACTGATGGTTTATTGATTATACAAAAAAAATAATATGAGACTATTAAAAAAGTAATTGTGTCAGGAATAGAATGAGTCGTTTCATTTCACCTATCCTCCTGTGTATCACTTTGTTTAGTTTCCCCTCAATTCAATATTCTACAAAATATTTTTCCATGGGATAATCCATCTGTTACATATATATATAACTCACAAATAGGTGAGGAGAAACTAATTATTGTTTATGGGGAATTAAATAAACCACTATTGAAACATATATACTATATAATAAAATAGAGAGGGATGAATTACAAGCCATTATATTTAATTTTTTAATAAATAATTATAAAAAATGAATTAAATTTAATTAAATTATATCAACACAAGTACATGTTCGGTCAGATAACATTATTTTTTTAAACATATCAAATAATTATGCAAAATAAAACTCACTCCAATTCACTTCAATTTGTTCATTATTGTTAAGATATTTTTTCTGTTAATTAATTAATTAATTATATTAAACTTAATATCCATTAAATTTATTTTTTAGATACCTGTCATAAATGATTTCATGGAAAATAAAATATCATAAAAAATAAATAATGTTGATGAAAATTAATTTTTTGAGAATTTATTATTTATTAAAAACCATTACCAAATAGTCAAAACCATCTGTTGACAATAATGTATTTAGTTTTCGATACTTAAATTATTTATTTTAATATATTATACTTTTTCCTTTTATTAGGGGACTACACAACATGTACTTTAGAGATATACAAAATGTTATTAATTTTTCATGAATTTAGGATAAACGCCTAGGGTCTAGGTGTGTTTGTCATACAGATTGTAAAATAAAAACTCACATTCTACGGCCCATGTGATTATAATGGCGCATGTCCATGATTCCCACCCATTGTCTAGTGTTCAGTTGTCATCATATCCTATCCCTTTGATCCTTAAAGAACATCATCTGGATGATGAATTTCATAGAATTGTGGACTATATTTATGGTTGGGATACCTTTGTTGAGTGTCCATTATCCCAAAATATTATTTTCTGTTTTTTTATTTTATTTTTGTTTCATTAGATGTGTGGAAAGACTGGGAATTCAAAAGTTCTCAGTGGGTTGTGCACCCTGGAATTATTAAGATATTATATGATAATAAGTGATGATTACAGTGGAAAATTATGTGGTGAGGCATTTTTGATTTTGTCTCTCATGGTTATACATCCCAATGGGTCATGGCAGTGCAAGATACACCATCAGGATTGCATTACCAAATTCATGTAGGGGATTGGAAGTGGGATGAAATCTCTATGGACTTGGTGGTTAGGTTTTGGTGTTCCTAGATAAACAATAATAATAATATACTGGTTTTGATTATTTTTATTACTAATTAGGATCACTTTATACCCATTAATAAAATAAAATTGGGGTTTTTAAATATCTATGTGATTTTGTTTTTGTTTTCATAGAGTTCCCTCTTTTAAAGTCTCAGATAAGGATCCCTATTTAACTTTTTACTTTCAGAGAGGCCTTCAAGACCTACTAAGATATCAGTTTTTTTAGTATGATAGACCATATGTATTCAATTGGTTAGTTAGAAAGAACTATACATAATCTTAAGGAAAATATCTTCACCTATGTTCTTGACATTGGTGGTCCTTGTGATGACCATATAACGATGGTTGAGTTTTCTTATAAAAATTGTTACTAGTTTGCAATCAGAATGAATCCTTTTGAGGTATTTTTTGTATTTACTTGTATATCTCTATTATTTTGGCCTATGTTTATTGAATGTTCCTTGACTGGACCAAAAATTGATCACGAGATTATAGAAAACATTCGGTTGATTCATCAGAAAATATTGACGACACCGAGTTGTTAATGTCATATTTTTATTTTCAATGTAGATCATTGAAATTTTTGGTTGGTGATTAGGTGTACTTGAATCATTATCCCACATGGGACATCGATATAATTATAGGTAAAGGAAACATTCTCCACTTTTAGTGGTACCTTTTATGTTTTTAAGGACATGAGAGAGTTTCTTACCATTTATCAATTCCACCAAAACTGATGTAGATACATAACATGTTTTGATCCATCTCATGTTCTCTACTTGTGTGATCTTTTTGTTTATCCAAATTCTCTTTTGAATGGGAATCTATTTAGGATAGTGGATTATGAAACTTGGTTAAATATTTGGAGGATGATAACTTTGGTTTGAGTGCTACGAAAACATTGTTCTGATTCTCATGTGACATGGTAGAGGATGACACTCATAAGAGAGAAGTGGACTCAACTTTTTGACTAGGAAGCCTATTAATAAGATTTATAGGGACATAATATTTCTATGTTAGGGAGATAATAGAATCATATTTCTATTTTAAGGTATTCATAAACCATACATTATTTTAATTATCTTGTTGGGGTTCTCCTTGTGTTGTTCCATGAAGTAGTTTTAAATTTTGAATGTTTCTGGGATGTGCATGGTATGAGCCTCCTTTTCCCAAACTATGAACTCTCTCAGTGTACACTGTAAAAACCCATAATGTAGCGGTTTTCATGGCTATCACATGGTTTTAAAAATTGTGCTCCCACCTTTTAGAAATTGTGAACCTTGAAAAAAAGGACCAGATGGGTAGGTTGCATAGTTTTTTTAATATTGTGGCCCTACCCAGCTAACCAGGCGTATATGATTTTATTGTTCTGAAAATTAACATTAAAATTTAGAAACCCTAGATATATTTTCTTGATGGGACATTACTATTATAATATGATTTCATATTCCTTGGAGGCTACAAAGAGGTGATTTCTTCCACTCAACCTCCCTCTAAAATCAAATCTAAGAATGTTGAATGATGATCAATCTCGTTCCATATTAGTTTCATCTTCTTATTCGTTTTATACCACTCTCTCCACTATCCTCCATATGGTTTAATAGATATCCTTGTTTTTGGGGGATGTAGCCCATGTTATTTTGGATATTTAATCTATATTTGACTCTCAAATATACATTATCAGCATTGCTTATTGGATTTTCTTGATTAGAGATTTGTGTTCTAAAATCCCACTATCCTTAGGTATTTGTTTTTTTGTTATGGAAACTTTGATTGACATGAAAATTATTGGTTTAAATTAAAAACATTAATATAAATTTAATTTCTTACAATTATTTTGTTTAAAAACTAATTCGAGGTACATGGGGATTTTAATATAGATTTGGAATGAAAATTTGTGAAACCGCCAATTCCAAAGATTTTAGGTGGGTGATAAAATTTGATGGAATTATGTTAAAATTAAATTTGAAAATTAATTAGTGGATTTTATTATTTAAAATTTATTTTATTAATGGATTTGAAATTTTGTTTTTTAGAAAAACGGATGAAATATTTTGTACAGGAATGCATTGATTTTATATAAGAAAAATGTAGTATTTGACAGAAAAATTGTTTTTAAAACGGAATTACCATATTGAAATGGGAAAATAAATTGAATTTAACTTATAACAGTTTTGAAATAAATCACCCATTATTAATTCAGGTTTATGAAAATGAGTTCTTAGGTATTTAGTGAGTTATTAGCGAATAACACGCTTATACAAGAATTCCCTGGGCACATTTTTATTTTCGTTATAAAAGTGTGTGAGGATCCCATGAATAGAACTATCGTATCTCTTTGAAGATGACTTTGTCACTCCCTTTTAATGTTTTTATATATATTCCATTATTTGTAAACACTTTTTACACATGCATTATGAATTTAGATAATCTCATTTACATAAAAAGTTCTTTAAGCCATTTATTAATGTATTTCCATAAATCAAAATATAACATCCCATGATTTTATGAGAAATATTCGTTTTAATTTTATTGATTTCATTTATTATACAGTACACCAAGATTTTCTTTTACAAGATGAAACACCGTATTAACTTGCATAATACACAACACTATTCTTGGCTCATGGTACAGACAATTTCATGTTCATTTTGTGGAAATTATTCTACGCAACAGTATGTATAGATTTTGTTTAATATATAAATGATATAAGTTTTGATTATGTTATACAAAACACCAAAGAGAGCATTCACTACACACATCCCTGACTTGGCTTTCATTACACGTAATCGCGACCCTTCTCGATAGCGTGTGTAGTACGCAATACCTGGTTTCACTAAACAATGATATGTTATTATAATATTATTATGAAATATCCATTATGAATATTAATACAAAATTTTTGAAATTTAATAAATATTATCTTTCAAAATTGATTTCATTTTTGGATTCAGAATATCGAAATTAGCCTTGGGTGAATTTTGTGTATTTTTCTGACAACATTCAATTTTTGATTAATAGTGAAAACACCGAGTTACTGGCTAAAACCGACTTTTTATTTAAATAATATTTTATTTTATTTAAATTTATTTTAGGTCTAAATATATACATAATACATATATATGTTTAGTGTAATTTATTGGAGTCATTTTATAATAATATTAGATATATAAAAATTTTATTGAACTTTTTACTGTCTTTTACCCACCTCCAAAGAGAATTTGAAAATTTACATAAAACATAATTTTACTACTTTTGTGAGTTGAATTTCAAAAATATGAGAGAAACGGTTGATATCAGTAAGTAAAATGTGGTTTGATACGATAAAAATAATTTTTGGTGAATAATAACTTGTATCTTTTATTTACCACGGTTAAAAGTAAATAGGGTAATTAAGGGTAATAATTATATTATTATTACCCTAAAAAATGTCATAATTCTATTGGATAAGTGTAATTTGACCAAAAACAACCTTATGAATAAAATAATACCCTTTAAGTTCACTTGGATTAGATTAGGTCATTTATTTTTATTTTATTTAAAGAAGAGTTAAAATAGTTAAAATCAATGTTTAATAATAATAAAATTTTTTTAATATAGGGTTATACATTATATAAATTCGAATATAAATATTCATTACAAAGATAAAAGTATTTCATACATAAAGTTATTTTATTTATATTTTTTAGACATTAAATATTTAAATTTATTTATAATACAATAATGGTGCAGTAATTGCCTTATTAATTAAATATTAACATAATTGATATTATAACTACCAAAATAAATGTAATTTTAGATTTATTAGGAATTAAAATAATTTTCATGGTTACGATAACATATTAGGGTTGGTTAGATGATTTTTTTCGAAGTAATAATGCATTTATGAATTTAGAAAAAAAACAAAATACCAAATAGTGTCAAAATTGACATAAAAGAGTTTTGAAAACAAATATTCTATTATTAATTGATATAATGGTCCTAAAAATCTATGATTAGACCCAAATACATATATAAAAATATATATGACATTAATGAACAAATTGGTGTTTTATTAGAAGTTTCTAGTACATTTATTAACCATATAGTGTAAGAATACAGGAAGACATGGTAAAAATTATATTATTTAACTTAGGGTTAAATCTAAATGATAAGGTTAGAATGGAAACCTAAACTAGTCTAAAACCTATTGGTTAGGAAGAATTCTACCAATACCCACCCTATCCTAGAAATAATTCACTCTGGAGCCATTATAAAACGAATATGAATTTATTATAAAATAATATGTTATGTTTTTTCTAACGTGCCCCTCACCCCTCTTATAAAAGGGGACTCCCCCTTCTCTCTAATTCACACATCCAAATCCATTTAGCTCGGAAAATACCTACCCAAATTCCCCCTCAACATTATTGAAATCATCCTAGAGGCCTTAATCTAGTCATATAGCCATCCTAAAGATCCCTTTTGATCAAATCAAAAAAAAGAACCCGAGGAAGAGTTAAATAACTCACAACCTATTTCAAATTCCTTTCTTCTTCCACTTCCTCCATCTTTGTTGTTTCAATTATAAAATAATAACTCTAGTATATTCTTTATAATGTGATTTTATTATAAAAATGGGACAACCATATTAGGTTTTTTATCCATCCTATGAATGAAAAAGTCACCACACATGCGTACGTACGGCTTACCGTCTCCACGTCGTGGTGTAGTTTTTTATTCAAACATTTCATCATTTGGATGGGTATAATATTAAGTATAAATGATATAAATAATAAATATAACATTATTATGATTTTTTATATATGGCATAACATCCAATTATGTATTATTTTAATATCAAAAGATAGATATTGTCGCTCGTGCGTACGTATGGACTATCGTCTCCACGAATGAGATGAGATTCATTCTCCATGTTAACCATTCAAGTT
The DNA here is from genome assembly GCA_963277665.1 of Viscum album. Classification (NCBI taxonomy): domain Eukaryota; kingdom Viridiplantae; phylum Streptophyta; class Magnoliopsida; order Santalales; family Viscaceae; genus Viscum; species Viscum album. The sequence continues at coordinate 389,617,896 of OY728146.1, forward strand.
TGATTAATAAGTATATATAATAAATAATCATGAATTATATGACATAATAATGAGACTGGATTTATGTACATATATGTTTCATTTACTTAATTCCATTCAATTCAATAGGGAAACGAAAATAGTGTTCATGCATATGTACGACCTATCGTCTCTATGTACGGTGAATTTTATTTTCATCATATATATTTATATGCTAAATATATATTATATCTAAATAATGTTTGAAATTCTAGAATTATGAAAATCAGGATATAAGTAATAATATCATGAACAACAATTCGAAACACATACAATAAATGGAACGAATTTACCCACAACGCTGCTTTAACATGGAATTTACAAAAGAACATGTAATATAAAGTCATAAGTTAATCATATATTATATCATAAATATTATTATGGTTCTATTAAAAGTTAATAATTTGTTTAAACACATTATAACAGAGTTTCGGACTCATACAGAAGAAATTGGAACTAAGGTAAGGGATAATTTTGCAATCTCATTTTTATCCGAAATTTATTATACCTAAGTATTTACTAGGGGTATATTTTTCATCCCTATCCATAAAATGTTTTTCAGAAAGTGTTTAATATTCTTCCATGTATTTTTAAAGTCATTTTTACCCCTATTTTACTTTTACATTGTGTTATGGAAGGAATCATTCTATTGTTCACCATTTGAGGAACTTTTTGAATTTTCTGGAAAAAGTAGGAGGAGAATGTGTTTTTAACTTATACAAGAATAATGGATTTTTGAGGTTTCATAATGACTAATTTTCATGAAGATTACAGTAAAATATTTCATGATTATTTTCAACAGAATCCTTTTCTTTTAAAATTGCATGGCATTTTGTGAAAATAAAATGATTTTGAAGAAGAACGGATATTTTCCTCAAGAATTTATTTCAAGTGGTTTGTCAGAACTATTTTCCATCAAAGATGACATTATTTAGTATGATTATGTTTCAAGTATAATGTCTCTATTATTTACATTGTTTGATTATTCATATGATAAAATTAAATCAATTTGGTTAATATGGATTATGTTATGATGGGATGATGTTTATGAAGCCAATTTTATTCTTTTGGTTATGATGAATGAATTATGTTTATTTTGTGGCTCATGTAAGAATGATTTCATAATGAGATGGGTGGGACTTATATATCCTTCTAATTCATTGGGTAAATATTTATAACTCATGAGATAGACATGGCTGGAATGATAAGTTAATCTGGTTCAGTGATACAAGACTGGAGCGAGGAGAGAACTCGATTCAGTAATAGTCTTTGTCCACTATGATGGTCTTGGTAGAAAAGCCTTGGCTACGATATAAATCATATAATGTGATAAATGGTTTCCCCCAATTACATGTTTTATTCCCATGCTATTTTATCATGATTAATGTTCCTTTATGATCTATGCCTTATGTAATGCCAAGATTTATGTCATTGTTATGTTCATGTTTTTACATGAAAATGTTAATAGATTGTTTTTATGTTCTCCATGTTTATGATTACTGATAATTTGAGCTCTCCCTTTTTATGTTTTCTTTTCCCTAGGATATAATTAAAGATTTTAAGTAAGAAAACAAGAGGGGAAGATATTTATGAGAGATGTTGAAGATCTTTTACCATGATTAGAAGATTATGTTCCAAGTTCCCAAAGACACTAAACTGTTACGGTCCTTGGGTGTTATTTTTGTTATGTATTAAGTATTCCGTAAAAGTATTGTAATTTCAATGTACATCAAGATATGGGTCTTTATAGTTGGTATCAGAGGAAAGGTTTAGTTAACCTTTTGAAACTAGGATGTGACAACTTTAGTGAAATCCCTAGGGAAATTTATATGGTATGTCTAGGGATGTCCCTAATGTTATGTATAAGTATAGGTTATAGTACTAGAATTATGGTAATGATCATATAATTAATCCTAAGATGTTGATGATACCCCTCCTTTATTATGTTGTTTTCCTTGCATGATTTTCGCCTCTCAAACTATTCTTTTTGGGTTTTAGAGGATGGATGGAACCCAAAAGAAACTGTGTTTATCAATGTAATAGAAAATGCAATGATTGTCCTCCTGAATAAACCAATGTTTTGGGATATGGAGTGAAAAATATTATTGCTATACTTACACAAGCTATGAATCATTCTAAACATCCAAATTAGTAGAGAAAGGAACAATATTCTATTGACCCCTTCATGAGGAAATGTCCACCTTCTTTCAGTGGGTCTTCTGATCCACTTGTTTCTAAACAATGGATTCATACCATTGAAAATATATTTTCGATACTTAGTTGTTCAGAGCATGAAAAATTCATTTTGGCTATTTACCGGTTATAAGGTGAAGTAGCCCAATGGTGGAATCTATTTAAAAATACAAGTCCCCAATATGAAATTGAATCCATGGAATAGGACGAGTTCAAGAACATGTTTTTTAATAAGTAATTCCCTTGTATAGTTCAAACAAATATTGAAAAGGAGTTCCCTGAGCATAAGAAAAATGATGATGAATCTATTGGTATATATGAAGAAAATTTTACAAGTCTTGCAAGGTATGCATCTGGCTCTATCATCCAACCTGAAAGTAAAGGTGATCAATTTTTCAGTGGCTTAAAACCAAGTCTTCGAAGGGAATTAGATTATAGAGACTACAATAGCTATGAAAAAATTGTGTGTTGTGCTATGAAGGTAGAACTGGAGGTTGGTGTAACATATCCATCTCATGGTTTTGACAAGAAACAAAAGCAATATTTCAAGGAAAAATCTCTAAACAATGGTGAATATAAGATGAATGTTTCATTTTGCTCAATGTGTGGAAAGAATCATGGTGGAGATTGTATAAAAAAGAATAGAAAATGTTTTAAGTGTGGAAAAGAAGGTCATCGAGTAGTTGAGTGTTGAAGTAATGGAAAAAAGGTATATAATGATGAGAATAGAGAAAAGATTAAAAAGAATGCACCACCAAAACATCAATGCTTCATGTGCATGGAAATTGGGCATTAAGCTATCCAATGCCCTAATCAAAGGTTTAATGATGATCGACCTCAAAAAACTATTAAGGAAAAGGAAAAAAGGGAAGTCACATGCGATCACTATTGACGATGTTGAGTATAGAAATGATGTAGTGGAATGATTATGTGTTTATGTAATGGGATTCCCAAATAATGTTGTGGAATCTAATTCATAGTATTGTCGAATATTAGAATATCTATGTATTGGTTTATTATGGGTTTCAATAATTATATGGGACCGGTAACCCTGAAAGGTGATAGAAATATTTTTGGAAAGCAGATCATATGCACATAATGAAGGTATATGGAAAAAATAATATGTTTGATAGTATTCATGATCTCATGACTAATATAAAAACCAAGTGATATCATGGTTTGAGTATATAAAAATTTTGGGATTTTTGTATGTGGAAAGAGTTAACTTTTTACAGCTTTCATGTTTTCACTATGGTTCAATGGGTATTCATTTTTACACGATTAAGGTATTAACATGTTTTGAATGTGACCAACAACAAGATATATCTTATGATATATGGGGGATAAATGATGGTAACCACATGCTTGGTAGACAAACTCACTAGTAATTTTTTTTCTTTATGAGATTTGATAGATGTATTTTGGATAATCCTAAAGATTGGTATGGATTAAGTTGGACATCAGATAGTATTGTTTAAGGATATAATTTTTTTGATATTATTTCTTGAATGTTATAATGGTGAAGTTTTAGAATGTGGAAAACCTGCAGGATGAATGACAAACTGTCATGTCCGACAAGGTTGCAAGAATCAAACCCACAAATGAAGTTCGACATGCCTTTATCACCAACTACTGGCCTATAGGAAGTCCCCGGTTAGTATAAATTATTTTTTAATTTATTTAGTGGTATGATATATAATTTATAAGTCCATTTTTGGAACCATATACGATTAATCTCACCATAATATGGACTTATGTATATTAATTTTGCTAACCTTATGTTTGAGACAGATGGAATGACCTATCATTCAATCTCATGATCTGATAACACTTCACGGAAGACAAATTAAACTTCATTTCTTTAAGAGATGAAGTGGAAATTGTTCAAGGCACAAACAAAATTGAGATTGGACCAAAATCAAGTAATTATTTCTATTAATTATTCAACATTAGGGAAATGATATTGAAAACAAAAAATGTTTTCCAAGTGCCCTCATATCTGATGAATCAGATGGATCATTAGATCCCCACAAATTTATGGCTTTGTGATTCTTGTATTTTTCATAGCCATGTCCTCTACCATTCTCCATCAGAACTTTACGATTAGATTTCTCTTCCATATCCATCTTTTCACCTATGTTCTCCTATGTGGAAAGTTAGTGATGAGTTAATTTGGGTAACTGTTACATTTCATACTTTAGTTTTTAAAATTATTTTTTGGTAATCCTTTTTACGATATGGGTTTCTATGAATTAAACATTCAAGTAGTAAACCATTTTTAACCCCGACGAATTTTAAGAGAGAAATTCATTTTAAGGGTGGTAGAATTTAACATCCTGATATTTTATGAGAAATATTTTTTTAATATCATTGATGTCTTTTATTATACACTATACCAAGATTAGCATTTAATATACGTAACACAATATTAGCTTTCAGTATATACAACAATATTCTTGGCTCATGTTATAGACAATTTCATGTTCGTTTTGTGGAAATTATTCTACGCAACAGTTAGTATAGATTTTGTTTAATGAAAAAATGAAATAAGTTTTGATTATGTTATACAAAACACCAAAGGGATCTTTCACTACATGAAGCCCTGACTTGGCTTGCATTACATGCAATCACAGCATTCCTCGATAGCGTGTGTAGTATGCAATACCAGGATTCACTAAACAATGATATGTTATTATAATATTATTATGAAATTGCCGTTATGAATAGTAATAGTCACTTTTTGAAATTTAATAAATTTTATCTTTCAAAATGGACTTCATTTTTGGATTTGGAATATCAAAATTAGCCAAGGGAGAATTTTTGGTATTTTTCTGAAAACATTCAATTTTTGATGAATAGTGAAAACACTGAGTTATTTGTTAAAGTAGCCCTTTTTATTTAAATAATATTTTATTTTATTTAAATTTATTTTAGGTAAAAATAGATACATGATACCTATATATGTTCTGTGTAATTCATTAGATTCATTTTATAATAATTTTAGATATATTAAAATTTTATTGAACTTTTACCGTCTCTTACCCACCTCCTATGAGCATTTTCAAATATATATAAAACATAATTTTACCTCTTATGTGAGTTTAATTTCAAAAATATGATAGAAACATTTGATATCAGTATGTAATATGTGGTTCGATGAGATTACAATAATTTTTTGTGAATAGTAAATTTTTACTTTTATTTACCACGGTTTAAAATAAATACGGTAATTAAGGGTAAAAATGATATTTTTATTACCCTAACATAGGTCAAAATTCAATTAGATAGGTGTAATTCGACTAAAAACAACCTTAGGAATAAAATATTACCCTTTAGGTCCTCATTGATTTGATTAGGGCGTTTATTATTATTTTATTTAAAGAAGACTTAAAATAGTAAAAATCAATGTTTAATAACTAAATCATTATTAATATAAGGTTATACATAAGATAAATTCAACTATAAATATTAATTATAAATATACTAAAATTTCCTACATAATTTTATTTTATTTATATTTTTTAGACATTAATTAATTAAACTTATTTATGACCCAGTGATGATGCAGTAATTACCTTATTAATGAAATATTAACATAATTGATATTATAAATACCCAAGTAAATGTAATTTGAGACTTTTTATTAATTAAACTAATTTTATAGGTTAATATAACATATTAGGGTTGGTTAGATGATTTTTGTATTAATAATTATTTTATAAATTTAGAAAAAACAATATACCAAATAGTGTCAAAATTGACATAAAAGGGTTTTTAAAACAAATATTAGATTATTAATTGATATAATGGCCCTAAAAATCTAAGAATCAGGAAAAAGACTTATATAATAAAATATATGTCATTAATTAACCAGTTTGTGTTCTTTTGGAAGTTTATATTAAGTTTATTAACTATATAGTGTAAGAATACAAGAAAACAGAGTAAAAGTTAAATTATTTAACATAGATTTAAATCAAAATGATAAGGTTGAAATCGTAACCTAAACTTGTCTAAAACCTATTTCGTGAGAGTAGTTCGACCCATCCCCATCCTAGATATTAAATAAGTCACTTTGGAGACATTATAAATTGAATATGAATTTATTGATAAATAATAGTTCATGTTTTTCTTAACATGCCCCTCACCCATCTTATAAAAGGGCACTCCACCTTCTCTTTAATTCACAGCAGCGAAGAAATTTTTCTCTACCAAACCCTGCCCAAATACCCTCTCAACTATCTTCCCATCATCCTATAGGCATTATTTTAATCAGAAATCCATCCTATGGTTCCCTTTTGACCAAATAAAAAGGAAGAACCCAAGGAAGAGGTAAATATCTCACCACCTATTTCAAGTTCCTTTCTTCTTCTACTTCCTCCTTCATTGTTTTTTCCATTATAAAATAATAACTCCAGTATCTTCTATATACTTTGATTTTATTATAAAAATTTTACAACCATATCAGTTATTTTATCCATCCTATGAATGAAAAAGTCACCACATGTGTGTACATATGGCTTTCCGTCTCCATGTCGTGGTGTAGTTTTTTATTCAAAAATTTCATCATTTGTATGGGTATAATAATGATTATAAATGATATCAATAATAAATATAACATTATAATGATTTTTAATATTTGATATACCATCCAATTATTTTTGATTTTAATATCAATAGAATGATATTGTCGCTCATGCGTACGTACGGACTACCGTCTCCACGAACACGATGAGATTTCTTCTCCATGCTGACCATTCAAGAGTGATTTAAATGTATATATAATAAATAATCATGAAATATATGACATAATAATCATACTGGATTTATTTACATATACGATCCATTTACTTAATTCCATTCAATTCAATAGGGAAACGAAAACAGCGTTCATGCGTACATACGGCCTACCGACTCCATGAATGGTGTATTTCATTTCCGTCATATATATTTATATGATATATATATATTATATCTGAATAATTTTTTACATTCTGTAATTAAGTAAATCAATATATATATAATAATATTAGGAACAATAATTATAAACACATACGATAAATGAAATGATTTTACCGAAAACACTAATTTGACATGGAATTTACAAAATAATGGGTAATATAATGTCATAATTGAATCATATATGATATCATAGATATTATTATGGTTTTATTACAAGTTAATAATAATTTTAAACCCAATATACTTCAGTTTCAGACATGTGTAAAAGAAATTGGACATATGTTAAGGGATAATTTTTCAATCTCATTTTCATCCGAGATTGCTTAAACGTAAGTATTTACTGGGGTTATATTTTTCATCCTTGTTCATAAAATGATTTCCATAAAGTGTTTAATATTAGTACATGTATTTTTAAAGCCATGTTTAACCCTCTGTGACTTTTACATTATGTTATGGAAGGAATCTTTCTTTTGTTTACAATACGATGAACTTTTTGACTTTTCCGGTAAAAGTAAGAGGAGAATGTTTTTTAACTTATATGGCATGAATAAATTTTTATTGTTTCATAACACGTAATTTTCATGAAGATTCCTCTACAATATTTCATGATTATTTTCAAAAAAATACTTTTATTTTGAAATTTCATGGGATTTTTTGAAAAGAAAATGATTTTGAAGAAGAGAGTATATTTTCTTCAAGAATTTATTTAATGTATTTTGTCAAAAATATTTCCCATCAAAGATGACATTATTTAGTATGATTATCTTTCAAGTATAATGTCTCTATTATTTACATGGTTTGATTATTCTAATGATAAAATGATATCCATTTGTTTAATATGGATTATGTTATTATGGGATGATGTTTATGAAACTCATTTTATTCTTTGGGTTAAGATGAATGATTTATGTTTATTTTATAGCACAAGTAATAATGATTTCATTATGAGATGGGTGGGACCTATATATCTCTCAAATTATTTTTTTAAAGATTTATATCTCATGAGATATACATGGCTCGAATGGCAAGTTAATATGGTTTAGTGATATAGGACTGGAGCGAGGAGTGAACTCATTTTAGTAAGGGAATTTGTCCAATATGATGGTCTTGGAAGAAATGACTTGGCTACTATAGAAATCATACCATGTGATTAATGGTTTTCCATGATTACATGTTTTATTGCCATGCTATTTTATCATTATTATTGTTCCTTTATGATCTATGACTTATGTACTGCCAAGATTTATGTCATTTCCTTTGTTCATGTTTTTACGTTCAAATGTTTATGGATTGTTTTTATGTTCTCCATGTTTACCCTTACTGATCATTTGAGATCACCCTTTTTATGTTCTCTTTTACTAGAGATATAAATAATGCTTTTAGGTAAGGAAACAAAAGGGGAATAAATTAATGGGATATTTTGAAGATCTTTTACCAGGATTAGAAGATTATGTTCTGAGTTTCCAAAGACACTAAACTACTACGGTCCTTGGGTGTCATTTTTGTATGTATTAAGTATTCTGAAAAAGTAATGTAATTTCCATGCACATCAAGATATGGGTATTTACACAAAATGTAATGAAATATTTGTTTAAACATTCTTATAAACTACCATGTCTTCTTATTTATAATTGAATTTTTTATTTGGTTAAAAAAATCACTATATTATGGAATCCAAGGTGAGACCAAATTGGAATTTTATCTCACACAGTACCCATGACTTTGGGAATTTTTATATTATCGTGACACATGTTTGACTAAGGGTAAAGCGCAACATGAAAGGGGTTCTTGTTGTAGATTGTTGGGTTAAAAGAGTTATGTCTACTAGGACTTGGGATTTTGTGCTATTTTTTGGTACTTTTTGCTTTAACATTGGGGTATTTATGTTTGTTTTATATCTAGTAATATTCTCCATATGTAGGATTTTCTTTTATAAATACTAACTTGTATAACATTCTTTTTCTTATGATTGTAAAATCATTGTTCTCAATTTCATATTTATTGTTGTGTGACTCTTATCGCCAACCTATGGAGATTGGAAAAACCCTTTATACTATGTCAGGGTCGGCCTGGTATTCATCGTAAGAGGGTATCCGGGTCTGTCCTTGACACTATTGTTCATCTCATTCTTTAGAGGGGGGGGGATAATGATGAATATAGAGAGAAATATATTATGTGCAATGATATTCAATTCTCAATTAACACTACATAATAGACATAAAAATCTATTTATCGAGTTATATTTTACCTGTATGATATTTTTAAATCAAAAATGATTTTAAAATAATATAATAATCATTATTTAACCCCATAGTATATTATAATATTATTTTTATGTAATGTGAAATTTGAAAAAACTATATATATTATTTTTATATCTTGAAATATATTATTTCTCACTATACAAGATATTGTTTTACTCATCCTTCCCATATTTTATAGAATAAGAAAATATTTATCAAATATTTATTCAAAAAATAAAATTATATACAGAGTCTACAAAATAAATCAAAATTAATTATTCAATATCTATAAAAAATATTCTATACACAGTCTAGCTAATAAATATGAATTAGTTATTCCAAAAAAAATATATTAGTTAATAAATAACTATTTACTACCCTGAGAATATTGGAGATCAAAAAATTATGAATAAAAATTTATTTCCCTTGATAATAATTTTTATAAAAAATAATAAATTACAAAAAAAAATATTGGGATCTATAGAAACACTTAGTATGTTACCCTCTATGATTATTGATTATTGTCATTAGGAAGGTTCCCTAAAGTAAAAAATTTTTATACTGCATTATTTCAAGGAACACAATAAAAAGAAGATAATGTTCAAAAATCAGAAAACAAACATAAAAATATATTAGGAAATATAATACACATCTCACAATATCTCATCCATTATATTTTACACAGATTTCATCAACCAATGTACTGGATACATACTTATTTGACTATATGAAATGACCTTGTCATTAAACCATTTATAAGAAATTCAAGGAAAAATCCAATTTAGAAAATGGGATAAGTTATCAACTTCCATTAATATAGAATGGATAAATATTTCCCATATATATTAATTAATAACATGTAATTCATGAAAAAACCAACATACCATACTTGCCACAGAGATATGGTGTCAGAGTTCTGGTTAGTACATCAATGTATGTGAGTCATGACATGCATTAATAATTATCATAATTCCCAAGTTCCATTACACTTACTCAAAAATAAGAATATTTGATGGCACGAAAACATGTGGAATTCAAATAGGCAGTTTTATTCTAAATATCTATATCCTCAATGATTACAATGTTAGAACGTCTTGAGAAAAACTCTTAGCTTCGTATGTGTTCTATAAAATGACAGTGAAAATTTTATGTTTTCTATAATTGTATATTTTCCATCAATGGAAATATATTTATTTCATCTAATTTCAAGGTTCTCATCGTAGTATTGAATTTCATAGACCATATCAATGCGATAGATACCATAGGACATTATTGTATAATATTCAATAAGAACAATGAATGATACGTAATATAATAATTTCGTGATATTGAAATATTTTAATATAAATATCTTCCAATGTAATAATAGTTCTTTCTAGAACAAAAAATACAAAATTAATAAGTAAGAATTCATTTTCACACCAAAAAAACATTTTATTTTATGAAACTGGTTTTTATATATTTTGTGCACTTTTATTAGAATTAATTTATACCAAGTCTTTGAAGTGAATATTATAAAATATATTAAATATTATTAATTAGAATAATTTATATTATGAGTTAATTTAATCTTAATTTTTATCTATAATATATACTTACTATGGATATTTTTTATCATGTTTAAGGATAAAATGGGATAAAAGGGATAAAATTAAGGGATAAGACTTAATGATAATATAAAAAACATTATCAAATCTAATTGGTTGATGATATTCCATCCTCAAAAACCATATATTTAAAATTATGTTTTTTAAATCAAGTTCCCATGAGTGTGAATTTTTTATATATTAATGTTCTTAATTTTTTTAATGGTATCACTCCCTTCACTTATAAAATGTAACAACTTATTTTTAATCCCCCACACAACTTCATAACCATAGATGAACCTATATTTGGATAAATCACCTACTAAATCACCGTCCTATATCATATTGGTTCTAGAATCATCATAATATCCACCCAATAATGTTTAATATATAATATAAAAGAATATACTCGAGGAAGTGGCAATCATGCTAACAAAGGTCTTTTAATTTTATTTCTTCTTCCACCTATATAAAATATTCTATAAAGATATTGAATGAAAAAATTTATATATTTTATATAACCTAATATTATTATTTTAATTGTGTATGTATTATCTACATCTATTCCATCCTTTTTTAAATGAAAAATTTTCTAATGCGTGTGTGTGGAATGTCGCTTCCACAAAGCAATGTGTTTCTATTGTCATCATCAACACACACTGATGGTTATCAGTATATATGTAATGGATATATATTATATTTATAATATAGTTATGTTTATTTAAATATTTAATAACATTTTTCTTTTTGACAATTCAATCACTTGGAAAATAATACTATCACTTGTGTGTATGTGTGGACAACCAAATCCATGAAGCGATGTGATTCCTTTTATCATATAAATAATAAATTTCAAGAAATATAGATATATTAAGTAATTATATATGATATTTATGATATAATTATGATTATATAATGTAAAATTATTTTATAACATTATTATATTTCTTTATTTTGGAAACGATATCATCTCTTTGTGTACATACGAACAACCATATCCACAATGTGATGCTATTCATATTTCATAAAAAAATTATAAAAACATATATAAATTATTATATAATTAAAAAATATTATAATTTTAACAGTTTTAATTATTTATAGATGATAAATCCATTACCAAGGTATAGGTATCATAATCATACAACCAAAACATGCTTGGGGAAAGTAATAGTTATAACCCCACACATACATTTTATTGATGAATTGTTAGGAAATGGGTAATTATAAATTTTGAATTAATGATATATGTAATTATAATTATGAATATGGTTCAATTTTAGATCTATAATATGTTTAAATTTATTATTGAATTGTCTTGAACATGTAAGAATAATGTCGGGACTTGAGGTAAGGGTTTCATATCAATTTCTCTTCTTTGAGACATTATTTGTATTATTCCCAAAAACTATTATATGGTTTATATGGTTCATATTTGATATATTATATAACTATTTTTTTTATTTTTTTTACTTACTATTACTTTTAATTTTACACTTTTGAATTTGATTATAATTAAATGTTATAAATTCTATAACAGTTTCTCATCTCATAAGCATATATCTTTTAGAAATTCAATTTTTACATAGGGTTATATATGTTATATTTAGGACTATAATTTTTAATTAGAAATCTATGAATATTTCTTACATAATGGTATTTTATTTATAATTTTTAGACATTTAATAATTAAATTTATTTATTACACAATAATGATGCAGTATTTTTTTTATTAATGAAAGAATCAATTAATTGGTATTATAAAAGTTAAAATAAATATAATATAAATTTTTTGATTCCATAAACGAATATAATTGGTTAATATGACATGTTAGGATATCTTAAATGAATTTGTTTCGAATTAATAAAGTTTTTAAGACTTTAACAAAAATCAATTATTAAATATTGTCAAAATTGACATAAATGAGTTTTTAAAACAAGTATTATATTATTAATTGATATTATATTCATAATAATATAAGGTTCACAAAAAGGACTTATATCATGATAGCTGTATCATTAATGGACCACTTGGGGGTCGCTTGGATTTATATAGTATTTATATTAACTATATAATATAAAGTACAAAGTGACATGGTAAATGTCAATTTAATTGACTATGAGTTAAATAAAGAGATAAGGTTAATATAATGACCCAAACATATCTAAAATCTATTGGATGAATAGATTTAGAACCCTCTCAACCTTATACTTTTAATAATCCACTTTGGAGCCATTAGAAACCGAATATGAATTTATTATAAATTAATACTTTAAGTTTTTCCTAAAGAGCCCCTCCCCCCCTTATAAAAGGACACAACTTCTAACCAATTATTCATACATTCAAATCCTTTTGGATCGGCCAAAACCTAACCAAATACTCTCTAAACTTCTCTATATTCAACATAGAGGCCTTAGTTTTATCAGAAAACCAACCTATGAAGCCCTTTTGATCAAATCAAAAGGAAGAACTCGAAGAAGATGTAATGTTTTCAATACCCTTTTTCAAGTTCCTTTCTTCTTCAACTTCTTCATTCATTGTTATTTTCTTTATAAAATAATAACTACAGTATATTATATATAATGTGATTTAATTATAAATATGGTACAACCATATTAAATATTCTACCCATCCACTGAATGATATGTCACCATATGTGCGTACGTACGGCTTACCGTCTCCATGTCGTGGTGTAATTGTTATTCAAAAACATTATTATTTGGATGGGTATGATAATGATATGTAATTTATCTAAATAATAAATATAAAATGATGATGATTCTGTATATATGATATAACATCCAATTATATATTATTTTAATTTCAAAATAATGTTATTGTCGCTTGTGGGTACGTACGGACTACCGTATCCACGAACGCGATGAGATTCATCCCCAATCGTATCCATACAATAATAATTCTCATTTGATGATTAAAAATAATTTTTAAGGACTTGATATTATTCTAGTTATGAATAATATACAACCTATCCATAAAAAACATGGCTTATGTTACAAAATATATAAAATAAAACGATTAAGTTAACACCTGAAACAATGATAATACAAAGATATTATTAAAAAATCAATGTTAAAAGAACACATATGATATCATATTAATGTAAATGATTCTTGTATAATTTAATAAAAATTATGGCCCAATTATACAGGAGGTTAACCTACACTCAACCAAGTAAAAGTACAAGGTAAGGGTTTATTTCACAATCTTTTCATTATCTGAGGTTGTTTATACGTAATAATCTACTGGGACCTCTTTATCATCCAAATCCATGTTTCTTAAAAATGATTTTCAAAACATTATTACTATTTTATAGAATATGGGTTAAAGTCATTTATACCCATTTTTGACTTTTTATGACTATTTTATAAAGGAATCTTTCTATTGTTTTCCGAACAAGGTTTTTTTAACCTTTTCGACAGAATTAAGGTAAGAATGATTTTTTAACTTATAAGGTGGGTGTGGCTATTTTCTGCCATTAAAAAATAGTCTGAGCTTCCCTTACAAGATTATACAAATATTATGAATGTAAATGTTTTATTTTATAATAATTTGACCCTTAAATTATTTCAAAATGAATATTTTAATAATTTTTGAAAGGTTCTCTTTATCAAGATCAGAATTTTAAATATTTTAAAGACTTATCTTTATAAATCTTTTTAATTAATGTCCATGTTTTCAAAATGATTTTAAAGATTTATTTATATGGACATGAATTTTTTGAAATTATATTTCTTTTAAAAAGTTTCAAAGTGGTATGAGACACTTTGATTCAAAAGTCTCTTTTAAATTACTTCCTTTATAAATGTGTGACTTTTAAATGATTTCAAAAAAATAGACATTTCTCTCAAATAGTATTGATTTTATCTATGTCAATAACCATTGAAAAATTTTAAACTTATTTGAAGTTGATTTATTATGATACAAAACATCGATATTGTATTGAAGGTTTTGGGATATGTTTGACTGTGGATGTGTTATTTCTATACCATTCACGGTTTATAGGGAAAGTATTGACATTTTGCATACTAGTTTTAATACGAATGTTTATGTTATGTTTAAACCTGTTCATATGAGGAATGAATTAGACTTAATAAGTGACAGTTGCATCCCTCTATAGCTCCTCGATGCATCGGTAGGTCTCATGAGACAAACTAGTGTCTTGGCATGAGGCCTTTAAAAATTATTATTTGTAGTCTGGGCATGAGGCCATGGCTATGTGGTTATGATAGTCTGGAATTATTCATTCCATCGTCATGAAAGTGGTTATTGATATTTCATGTGATTATTCTATTATTATAATATCCATTTTAATATGTAAATGGAATTATTTCATTTTATTTCTACCGTATTATGCTGAAGTTCAAGTTTAAACGGCTTTTGTCTTAGTTATACATTGCCTTAAATGTTTATGATTATTTATGAAAATTTATGCTATATTGTTATCCTTAATAGGCCTCTGAGCTCACCCCTTTCAATTTTTTATTTTTCCCAGGATGTGAAGAAGTATTTTATGAATGACCTACAGGGATAGTATGAGAAGATATGAGTGTGGACTATGGAAACTATGTTTTTGTAGTTTTCATTTTTTTATGTAATATAATCTTTATGAATGTATCTAGTGTTTCCATGGCTAATGAACTAATCGGTCTTTCGAGACATGATATTTTTTGATCATGCCAATGTTATGTAATAATGCACCGACTATGGGTAACTGGGGTCAGAGCGTTACAGTTGGTATCAAAGGAAGTTCAGTACAAACATTGGAAGCTAGATGTAGATAAAATTTGATTAGAGCACATAGAACTACGAGGGATTTTGATGATTAGTGTAGAATAACTTCTTAGAATTTTGGTATTGTATATATTTTTTGAGTTTTCCGAGCAATACATCCGTGTCTGGATATGAGCAGGTAGAGGCGTCTCTTACACAGATGTACCTAGGTGTAAATCCCAAAACAGCACTTTGAGCTAGACTCAAACGAGAACTGGTGCACGCCAATATGCCTTACTACACTCTTGGTTACGACACTCCCTGGGGATATGCTTTGGATAATTCTCATTTTCATTAAAAAAACATTATGAATGGTTTATGAGTATATAATTCCTCAATTAAATCTTCTTTATGATTGTGGATTATATTCATAAACTATTCAATTTACATTATGTATTTTACAATTTTGGAATTATTTATTATTATTCAAAAACTAATCTAGTGTATTCCATTGTTTTGAAATGGAACCTAGTGGAAGAAATGGAAACCATATCAATGCACACACTCCATGTAGGGATTTCCATCCTGGTCAAGATAATTATAGTGGTGCTGGTGATGCAACTGGTGCTGATCAGCTAATCACCATACCGGGACAACTCAATCAGGTTATGAATAATAAACTTACCCATATGGAGCACCACTATCCACGATGTGGAGGATCAATGTTAGATATCTTCATGAAGAAACAACCACCAACATTCAATGAGGGTACAAATCCAATAGTATCTGAGCAATGGATAAGTTCCCTAGAGAAAATATTTCAGGCTTTGGAGAGTCGTGAAAGGGAAAAGGTTATCATGGAAGTTTACCACATTAGTGGAGATACTAATCAATGGTGTTCATTAATTCAAAACACAAAGGATGATTAATAAGTATCAAGTATGGAATGGAGTGAGTTTGAAAAGATTTTCTTAGAAAAATAATTTCCTCACAACCATCGAGCAGATATGGAAATGCAATTTCACAGTCTGAGGAAAAAAAGAGGATAAGAATATCACAAATTATGAAGCTAATTTTACAAGGTTAGCGAAGAATAAAGTAGATTATATACGTAACCTGAGGAGTAAGATTTATTGTTTCTTTTATGGGTTAAATCCATTTCTCCATCGAGCATCAGTCTCATAATCCTTCTCTTCATACGAAGGCATTTTCTCGTGTGCTATAAAGACGGGAAAGGAATTCTCAAAATCTTTTGACAATAAAGTAAAGCAAGAGAAGAAGAGAACGGTGGAAGAAAAGACAAATAAAGGGGAAAATGTAAAGAATTATTTTCCATTATGTGATAATTACGGGAAGAAATACCTCGGTACATTTCTAAAAAGAATGGGAGTTTTTTACAAATGTGGAGAAAAAGTTCACCATGCTTGTGATTGCAAGGGAATGAAATATGTTGTCAATGTTGAATGCTATAATAGTAGAAAAATGAGGCATTATGCGAATAAATTCCCTAAGCACCAAGGAAACCTACCTCATAAAAGTCTTTGGGATCAAGCCCAATCATATGTTGTTACTACAGTTGAAGTGGAATAATTAATGTATTTGTGTTTTTCGACTCAAGGATTATATTGTGGTTATAAGAATAATGTGATATATATAAGTATTGTACTGCAGTACTTGTTTTTTTCATTAAGGTTTTAATATGAATAATGTAATCATATTTTCAGTATGTGACAATAAGATAAACTTTACTTTGTATAGGGAATCTTATGTGACAATTGATTTTGGAATTTAGATACATTTTACAGAGAGTCTGGACAGAGGTACTTTGGATAACTATAATGTTTGGGGTGGATTAAGATGAACATTGGATAGTATTGTATAAGGTTAAAACAATTATTATGATCAATTTTTGGAATATTATGATACTATAATTTTAGGATAAGGATAACCTACAGGTCAGATGATAACCCGTCGCGTCAGACAATGATGCATGAATCGAACCTACAACCATAGTGCGACATGCCTTTATTACCAACCACAAGCCTGCAGGAAGTCCCTGGTCATTACAAAGTATTTATCTTCATTTTAATGGTATATTTTAATGTTTTGATCCTTATAAGATTATTATAAATATAATATTTTTGTGTTTTATTATCTTTTGGAGTGAAAGATAAGTTTGTGGTAGACATTAGTTGAAGGATGAAACTCTACTTGTCAAGTATATATATATATATATATATATATTTATTTATCTTATTCTATGAAGAATCTAATTCATAAAAATTAGGTAAGGGATCTTAAAACCAAAAATCTATTATCCTAATACATTATGTTTTGATGAACCAACGATATTTTAAATCATCATAGATTGATGGCTTTGAGGCCCCCAATTCTACAATTGTTTTTGACTGATGACCTCAATAACTCCGTATAAATATTTACATTTTCCTCCAATTATGTTTCTCTAATTTACACAAATTTTCTATAAATAATGATCATAATTTGGAGGTGACCGTTTCATTTCTATTTTCTTCTTATTAAGACTTAATTTTATTAACCCATTTTCCAATGTCGGTTTTCCCACAAAGATATTTTCTATTTTCATTCTATTTATTTTTGAAGAACAATTTCAAATTACGAGTATGGAATTTAATGAAGGAGGGGAAAATGTAACACCCCAGGCTTCCGCGGTACGTTTCCCTTTGAATAATGCTGTAGCTTGCACTGTACGCAACATCGAGATTCTAACACACCACGACCAATCAAAGTAGGCATTATGAATAGTAATACCCACTTTTTGAAATATTATATATTTAATATCTCAAAATGGAATTCATTTTTGGATTCGGAATATCTAAATTGTCCTAGGATAAAATCTTGGTACATTTTGGATAACTTTTATATTTTTATGAATAGTGAAAATTACTAAATTTTAATTAAAAACATCTTTTTTAATCAAAATATAAAATAGTGATAAATTATGAATTTGAGTGGTTTTAAAGTATATTTAGAATATATTTTTACCATTCAATACAATTTTGGTAATTGGACATAATTTCACATTTAAACCGGACATAAACAACTGTCAATCTTTTGATAGTTATTATCTCTTAAAAACACACTTTTCGTTTTAACAACGTGAATTAGTTCAAATTAATTTCTTCCAATTCTGTTTTTTGAATTTAGAAATACGGATTAAATATTTTGAATCAGGAGGACCAAATTGTGTAAATAGTTAACTTTTATTTTTAGACATTTTGAGTAATTACTTCGGTAAATATTTTATTTACCATGGTGAAAGGGTAAATCCGGTAAATAAGGGTAACAAATAATATTTTAATAATATTAATTTACCATAAAACATTTTTAAACCCTATTGGTTGCTACATGTCCGACCATGGGCATCTTTGGGTCAATTTTGGGACCCATGGAGCCACTTGTAGGTGATAAGGACACTTTATATTAATTAAGTTATAGTAAATACAAAAATTACATAAGCATATATCTTTTAGAAAATAAATTTTTACATAGGGTTATATATGTTATATTTTTGACTACTAATATTCATTATAAATATAAAATGATTTACTACATATTGGTATTTTATTTATAATTTTTATACATTCAATAATTAAATTTATTTATGACACAATAATGATGCAGTATTTTCCTTATTAATGGAAGAATCAAATAATGGGTATTATAAAAGTTAAAATAAATATAATTTGAAGGTTTTGATGCCATCTACGAATTTTATTGGTTACTATGACATTTTAGGATTTATTAAATGAATTTGTTTCGAATTAATAATGTTTTCATGACTTTAACAAAAATAAATTATTAAATATTCTCAAAATTGACAGAAATGAGTTTTTAAAACAAGTATTATATTATTAATTGATATTCTATTCATAAAATATAATGTTCTTACAAAGGTCTTATATCATGATAGTTGAATCATTAATTGACCACCTTTGTGTCTCTTGGATTTATAAAATATTTTTATTAACTGTATAATATAAAAATATAAAGTGACATGGTAAATGTCAATCTAATTAACTAAGAGTTAAAACTAAAAGATAAGGTTAATACAACGACCCAAACCTGTATAAAATAAATTGGTTGAATGGATTTAGAAACATACCCACCATAGAATTGGAATAATGCACTTTGGAGCCATTAGTAATTGAATATTAATTTATTATAAATTAATACTTTAAGTTTTTTCTAAAGAGCCCCTCCAACCCCTTATAAAAGGACACAACTTATAACAAATTATTCAAACCTTCAAAGCCTTTTGGTTCAGCCAAACCCTGACCAAATACTCTCTTAACTTCCCCCACTTCAACATAGAGTCCTTATTTTGATCAGAAATCCATCCTAAAGAGCTGTTTTGATCAAATGAAAAGGAAGAACCCGAAGAAGAGGTCATGTTTTCACCAACCATTATCAAGTTCCTTTCTTCTTCAACTTCTTCTTTCTTTTTTATTTTCTTGATAAAATAATAACTCCAGAGTATTGTATATACTGTGATGTTATTTTAAATATGTTATATCCATCCTTTGAATGACATGTCACCATACGCGTGTTCGTACAGCTTAACGTCTCCATGTCGTGGTGTAATTATTATTCAAAAACATTATTATTTGGATGGGTATGATAATAATATGTAATTGATGTAAATAATAAATATAACATGATGATGATTTTGTATATATGATATACCATCTAATTATATATTATTTTAATATCAAAAGAATGATATTGTAACTCGTGCGTACGTACGGACTACCATCTCCACGAACGTGATGAGATTAATTCCCCATCGTATCCATTAAATTATAATCCTCATTTGATGATTAAATTTTTTTAAGGACTTGATATCATTTTGGATATGAATAACATACAAACTATCCATAAAAAACATCGAAAATTTAACAAAATATATAATATAAAATGAGCAAGGTAACACCCGAAATGATGATAATACTAAGATATTATTAACAAAACAATGTTAAAAGATCATATATGATATCATATTAATGTATATGATTCTTTTATAATTAAAAAAATTATTTCACCATTATACAGGATGTTAACCTACCCTTAACCAAGTAAAATTACAAGGTAAGGGTTTATTTCACAATCTCTTCATTATCCGAGATTGTTTGTACGTAATTATCTACTCGGACCTCTTTATCATCCACGTCCATGTTTCTTAAAAATGTTTTTCAAAAAATTCATACTATTTTACAGAATATGGGTTAAAGTCATTTATACCCTTGTTTTATTTTTTATAATAAGATTATAAAGGAATCATTATGTCATTTTCCAATCAAGGTCCTTTTTAACCGTTTCAATAGAATTAAGGTAAGAATGTATTCTTAACTTATACAGCGGGTGTGGCTATTTTCCACTTTTATAAAATCTTCGAAGCTTCCCTTACAAGCTTATAAGAATATTTTAAAAGTAAATGTTTTATTTTATAATTATGTTACCTTTATATGATTTCAAAATTAATATTTAATGAATTTTTGAAAGGTACTCTTCATAAAGATTAGAATTTTAAATGTTTTAAAGATTTATCTTTCTATATATTTTTAATTAATGTCCATGTTTTCAAAATGATTTTAAAGATATATTTATATGGAAATGAATGTTTTCAAATGATATTTCTTTTCAAAAGTTTCAAAGTGGTATGGGACACTTTGATTCAAAAATCTCTTTTAAATTACTTCCTTTATAAATGTGTGACATTTAAATTATTTCAAAAAAAATAGATATTTCTCTCAAATAGTTTTTATTTCATCTATGTCAACATCCTTTGATGGTTTTAAGCTTATTTGAAGTTGATTTATTATGATACAAAACATCCATATTGTATTAATTATTTTGTGATATGTTTGACAGTGGATGTGTTATTTATATGCCATTCATGGTTTGTGGAGAATGTATTGACATTTCAAATGAATGTTATAATAAAGATGTTTATGTTATGTTTAAACCGATTCATATGAGAAATTCATTAGACTTAATAAGTGATGTGTGGAGCCCGCTATAGCTCCTAGATGCATCGGTAGGTTTCATGAGACAAACTAGTGGCTTGGCATGAGTCCTTGACAAAATCTTATTTTTAGACGTGGCACGAGGCCTTGGCTACGTGGTTATGATAGTCTGGAATTATGCATTCCATCATCATGAAAGTTGTTATAGATATTGAATATGATTATTCTGTTTGTATAATATCCATGTGAATAAGTAAATGGAATTATTTCATTTTATTTCCGCCTTATTATGCTGAAGTTCATGTTTAAAAGGTGTTTGTTTTAGTTATACATTTCCTTAAATGTTTATGATTATTTATTAAAGTTTCCACTATATTTTTATCTTTACTGGGAATCTGAGCTCACCCCTTTCTATGTTTTATTTTTCCCAGGATGTGAAGAAGTATTTTATGAATGATCCGTAGGGATAGTATGAGGGGATATGAGTGTGGAAAATGGAGAATATGTTGTTGTAGTTTTCATTTTATGATGTAATGTAATCTTTATGAATGTATCTAGTGTTTCCAAGGCTACAAAACTAATCGGCCTTTCGAGACTTTATCTTTTGTGATCATTACAATGTTATGTAATAATGCACCGACTCTGGGTAACTGGGGTCGGGGTGTTACAATAGTTATTACTAGATAAAAATTAGATGATATCACCATGGAAAGATTAACTGGATTACCTAAAACTCTATTAATCAAGGTTTTAATATGGGTAATTATTGACAGACATAAAAATATACAAATTTCCTCACTATAATGGAGTATTCTCTAATAGAGTGGCCAGCAAAACTCTATATCAATAATGTTTTAGAACAACATGGAGAACCTATTTCAATAGTTTTTTATCACAATCATCACTTTACATCAAAATTATGGAAATGTATTTATAAATAATGGGATACTGAGCTCTCTTTGAGTACTTATTATCATCCTCAAATAGATGGGAAATCCTAAAGGATGATCCAATCCATAGGATATGTGTTGATATCATGATCGCTCGACTTTCAAGGTATGTGGGATTAAAATTTACCCTTCTTGGAATTTCCTACAATATTAGTTTCCATTATAGATTTAAAATGAAACCATATGAAGCATTATATGGAAAGAGATTTCATACACCAACTTGTTGGGAAGAATTTGGTAAAAGAAATCTAATGGGCCCAGAGCATGTGGAGGAAACAACAAAAAAGTAAATGACTTTTCATTGAAATATTAAAGCATCCCAAAGAAGATAAAAATATATGCTGATAATAAAAGGAAGGATATGGAATTACAAGTGGGAGATCATGTTTTCATTAAAGTATCTCCATCAAAGGGTGTTATATGGTTTGCGATGAATGGGGAACTGAGCCCTGGGCACATAAGACCTTTTGAGATTATAGTGGGAATTGGAGATGTTGCAGATCATTTGTCTATGAAACCTAGCCTTTATAAATTACACAATGGGTTCCACATCTCATTTTTGAGAAAATACATGCCCAAATTAAAACATGTCCACACTTATGAAGGTATAGAATTGGAACTTAACCTATCTTACTATGAATAAAATATCCAGTTTTCGAAAAATAAAGAATAGGTTTTGAAGAATCAAATGAATTGTCTGGTAAAGATAATTTGGAAACACCACAAAATCAAAAAGGAAACACGGGAGCATGAGGAGATAAGGATGATGAACTACCCAAATATTTTTTAATTAACATTCTGGTAATTTTAAGGATGAAATTTTGGGTTGAGGGGAGAATGTAACAGTCCAATTATTTATAAATAAATTCATGACACACTAAGTCTCTATAAAACACCACTTTATTATAAAATAGTCAGAAAACATAATTTTTCCACCTATATAATTTGAATTTCGAAGAAATTAAATACATGGTTGCCTTCAGTAAGATATTTAGAGTCTGATAAGAAAATTTTAATTTTTAGTGAATAGTAAAATGGCTTTATGAATAGTAATATGAACCTTATGAATAATATATCATAGTATTATTTTATTTTCTTATGGTCATAAGATAATGCAATCTTGATTAATTTTACAATGTGATATAAAAAAAAATTTCTTAAAATTGTTGTTTTTGTAATAAATTATGATTTCATTTAAAAATAATATTAATCATATATAAAAAAATTAATTTCATAAATTAGAGTTCATTTTTGAATTGTACACATAAATTAATGGTTATGGTGATTTTTTTGGATTTATTTGAAATACACGAATTTTTTATGAGTAGTAAAATATGGTAGTTAACCGATTATATACATTGTCCATTAAATTACCTAATCCTAAAATCAAGGATGATGTAAGAAAACCGACTTGAAACTCACATGCATTTATTATTTTTATCAGTCACATCAATCAACACTATTGGTTACCTTAAGGGAAATAATAAAATAATGAATAAGATGTTCACAAATTACCGCTCTCCTCCACTATAACCCTCCCAGTCCCTCTTCTTTTTAATCATCTCAAGCCTTGTGACTTTCCAAAATTCATATATTATATCATCCCAATATCCTCCCCAACATCCATCAGCCCTTCGTCTTTTAAAGATATAAAAACCTCCCCCTTAAAAATTCTCTCAAGGATTATTACTTAAAGAGCATCGAGCGTCTGTTTGGGGCATATGAATAGTCGTTTCGGCGTGTTTTCCAGAGAGCATCCTGATGACACAGTTCCCCCAACATATTTCGGGAATGAGGTGCGGGCCCCACGAGTCCCGCTGGATGGTAAACCACAAGAGATCGTCAGGTAACCCACTTCCCAACCCCATTTGAGGGTAAAACCTGAAGTCAACGGGTAACCCACTATCCAGCCCCGCTGGAGGGCAAAACCTAAAGTCCTCTTTTCATTTCATTTATTTCATGTTTTTTTCTATAATTTTTTATTTCCAAATCTACTTTCATCTAAATATTGTGATGACTTTAGTACCTTAAATTTACTACAATATTTTTATAGAAAAGGAATAATTATTCATCATATCTCTTTTCACCTTCTTTCATACTAGAAATGAAAACACTATATGTGATTTATTATTTTATCATATTCAAGGATGACCTGTTTTCAATTTCAATTACTGTCTCAAATTATGTTCATGAATCCATTTTTATGGACTAAAGAGACTATAATATATTTATTATAACTTCTGTATGGTTCTGGAATCATTTTATACACATAATGTTAATTTATAAATCAAAATAAGCTCTCTATGATCAATAAGCGCCAATTACCCAAAACAATTATCATTAATGTTTTATATACTGAATCATATTCACTCCCAATAAACAAATGAATTTTATGACCATGTAATATTATGGATGTTCACTAATAAAATAGAAATTCTCTTCTTTATAGCCACTTTCATTCTACAAATTTATGTATAAATGAATATAAATATACTAATCATGAAAAACAAGGAAGAAAACGCTCCGAAATTATAAAATTGAATATCTTAACCATAAAAAGGCCATGATGGAACCTAAAAAGGTTATAATAAATCATTTTATTATAGATAAGGTTCTTTAATAATTAATTTATGAACCTAAATATTATTATTATATTCATTAATATCATGTGAGAAACACCTTCATACTTAAGGTAATAGGTTTCTCATCTCGCTTTTAATTCCGTGACACTTCCATTATTCAACAATATTTATTGTGTATTGTGTATTTATACTACCCATTTTTTATTAATATCATGAGTATATTTATTTTAATGATAGTCAATGTATCATTTCATGATTATTAAATTTTTGGAATATGATTGAATTTATTACAATTTTGTACGTGTTTTCAACTAGAACCTCTATTTTCATTTTGGTTACTCCTATTCTCTACATACCTCAATTAAATTATTATTTATTAATATTTACTCCTCATATATAATTTATAATTTTATATATATTTTTTCAAAATAGAATCATACTTTTTTATGGGTTGTTATATGTTTTTAAAGGATCTTTCAAAAATTATTCCTGAAGTACAAGCCCGTGTCAAGGGAATTTCTAATATTCTTACCAATTTTCAAAGAACTATATATTATATTTTTGTAAAACATTATGTTTATAAATTAACTATCTTTATTATCAAAATACTATCTTCATTCACTTCTAGTTTTATACATTGAATTTTCGAAAAGAATTATTCTTTTCTAAGTAAAAGATTTTTTATGTCATGAATTACAAGATGATTCTATAAGAGTATCATCGTCTATTTCAAAAATATTCTTGATTATTATGTACTAATGGTATTAAATTTTTTATATCATCTACGATATTTAATTTAATGGTTTTTGAATTGTTTTATTATGGATGTTCTATCTTAAAACCATTCATTAATTTACTCTGAATGGTTAGTGTTTATGATTAATGTTGGGAAATGTTATTTACATTTCATATATTTGTTTAAATCTGAATTTATATATTTATTATGTTTACCCCCATTCATATGATGAATTAATTTGAATTAGTTTGTGTCGGGTGGGGCCAACTACAGCCCATCGGTAAATCAGTAGGTCTCATGAGAGAAACTTGGTCATGGCATGTGGCCTTGAAAAAATGGTTATTTGTGGTCTTGGCATGAGGCATTGATGATATTTTTATGATTTCCCACATTATGAATTAAATTTTTTATGAAAATAGTAATTGATATTTCATTTTTTAGTAGAATACCCATTATTATGTTTTATTATGGCATTATTTATTCATCTCTTTCAGGCTATTTAATATTCATGATTATTTTTAATGGAATGTTTACATTTTGTTCCTCACCTTGAATTATTATTTATTCTTTCTCTATACTAGTTAACATTACTGATCATTTTATCTCACACCTTTCTTTATGTTTTTTTCTTGGGATATGAGGTAGATTAATATGAATAACCTAGAGGGATAAACTTGTAGTTATGGATGTTCCCAATAAAACATATATGTTGTACATCATTTCAATATGTATTGTTGAAAATATGAATGTATCTTGTTTCCAAATATACTAAAATACATAGATGTGGGGATGGATAATCCTTGTTTATATTCCACTTTAATAAAATATGGAATCAGCTTTGGGCAACTGGGGTTGGGTCCTTACCAATGTAATAATTTTCTAGTATAGATTTATAATTTGTCTAAATTTGGTATAATTTAGGTTTGTAAATGTACAACGATTGTCAAATATTTAGGACATGGTTTCCTCTCAAATTCTCTTACAGGAAACAAATTTTGTGTTATGAAGATATTTATGACTATACGGTGTTTATTATTAAATTTTTTTATAATTATATAATGAATATTATCTTATTCATGGTATTTATAATCTAATTTCATGTTTATGAATCAATTATTGTCTGCATAAATTATTATCAATGTTCAATGGGTTTCTCGATTAACATTTATGTCTTTGAGACATAAGACACATTTAGAAATTATTATAATTGTGTAGACTATATGACACCCATAATTGTATTTTATGATTATTTTTATGAAACTTATGGGTATTTTAAAATCCACGAATATCTATATCTTTCATGTGGTTTTAAGTCAATGGTTACTAATGTTATAAGGGTTTATATTACAATCTAATTTCTTATTGGGAGTGCATATATTAAATTTCACTTCTGGGAAATTATGTGATCCATATATTTTTAACCCGATATATTTTATTTTACTATAATTTTTTTTGGTTTTGATTTTTTTAAATCTCTTTTCTTTGAAACAAAATGGTTGATCATTTTTTATTAAACTATCATTATTTTATATTTTTGATAGACGATTGTTCTATTTAATAAACATTTTCATCAAAAAAAAATTTTAATTATTTATATACATATAAATAATTTATGAAGGTAATTTTAAAAGACATATACATTATTTTCAAATAATTATATGTAATCTTTTCAAATGTTTTCTATCAAGTAACTTTTGAATTTTTAAAAGCATGGTATGTGTGTTATATTTTATAGTATTCAACTTGATTGAAATTTCCCACATTCATTTACTTCCATAATTATGAATTTATATTTATATTTTTTAATTTTCTTACTTATTAAATCAAATTCCTAATAATTTTTTAGAATTATAGTTTTTTAAAATTCGGTGAATAAAAAAGAATTATTTATCATTTTTTTTCAAAGTGTATTTCAAATAATATTATAAATGTTATTTCATCAATGTAAAAAATATTAACTGATATTAATTCCTCATTGGGGTAAAGAAATTATGACACCAACAAATCAATTTTGAATGATGAATTGTGTTAATGATGTTATATGGATGATTTACAAAAACCCATTTCTATCAATGTGTTTCTCAATTTACGATGACCCGATTGAAGTTTTTATAATATTATGGCAAAAATGATTAAAATTTTCATTATGTGATGATATGAAATATAATTATATTGAACTATAATGTATTTGGTAATGATTTAAATCTCATCACATAATGTGAATTAGAATGGGGACTGAACCCATTATGGTATGGGACTTGGATGACTATATAGTCATGGTAGTAATCCTTGACTTTGTAAATGATGGGAATTAGGATCTAACAAAATATAGTTAGGTAAATTATCTATGATTATATTATTAGTAGTAATACTTGACTATGTTAATTATTTTTATTCTTATTTTTATACCAAAAAATATGGCCTTATGAGAATGATATTATCTCATCACTCATGATTGAGTATGGATGGTTCTGAAGACATATGATTCACGTCCCTTTTTATGAAAACATTTTATTCCATGTCTCATGATTTATGATGGGTTTCTGATTGGGTATTAAATTGATATGGTATGATCATAATTTTATATACTTCTTCGTATCATATTATATATATTATTATCAATAAATATATCGCATGTTTTCACTTATTGAGAATCTAAGATCAAATTTTCTTATATTTCCCATTTTATGGGTTATGAAGAATAATAATTTAAATAATATGTTTATAAGGGTGTCTTGTGTGTTTAGTTTCATGGGATATATTGATTTGTACTTATGGAATATAAAAATGTATATATAGTGTAAAAATTCCTTTTTGATGAGAAATATAACGGGTTTTCTATGTGAATTATATTTCACAATTCTATAAATCATAAACCTAAAATGTATTATGTATTTAAGTGACTCAACGTTGGATATTGATAATTTATTAATGGATGGTTAATGTTTTTATGCCAAAATTACTATAAAATCTAGTTTGTAATGAAAATGTTTTTAATCCCAGATCAATGTGTATGTGTCACAAGCTATTCAACTCAACTAATATGGATTTAAAATGAAATGTCATATTTTCTATCCATTATAAAAAACATGGTATTTTTGGGGAATCATCTTTGCCACATTTTTTATGGTGATATAGTTGATTGATAGCATGATAAACCCATCATATGACACTTTTATGAATATATTGATTCATAGTGTTGATACTATTATATAATCTAAATTGTGGATATTATATACTTCAAAATTCCAATTATAAGTCATTAACCTAAATACCATTTTAATAATTCAATTAATAATTTCATATATTTCCACTATTATCCAATAGTTATTTGTAATCCATATTTTTCGATATCATATTATAAAAAATTTCAGCTATAAGATCATGTAAGTATAATATTTAAAATACTAAAAAGTGATTTATGTGATAAGAATTTTGTATCCTTAAATTGATTGAGAAATGATTTATTCATGGATATGGGATGACATGACTCTTTGAAAGATGTCCTTGACAATATGATACCTTTATTACAATCCTTGGTAACTGCTATGTATGATCTTGACGACAAGCCACGTAAGTATGTTTGTTATGGTCAAATTTATTATTTACACATGTATCATGTTTTATTATTATTTTTCTAGTATTTTACGATTATTTTGTGATCTGATGTTCCCATATCAGTGTGAATAATTGGGAGAGGTAGGGGTTGAATCAGTGATCCCTTCTAAATATTTATACTAATTGATACTTTTCAATTAAACCTCTACATCTTGTAAAATCCTCGATATACTATTCTTGTGTCTGTCAACATTACATCGAATGATACTATAAATGTAAATCCACTGAACACAAGGATTTATTTGGTTCAGTTCAAAGACTTACTCCTTGCTATGTTGGTTATTCTCCCAAACACATATTCTCCACAACAATCTTGTTGTCAATTAAAATGATCGATACAGAGTCCCACTATATCTCTTCTGAGTCCCACATGAGGTTATTTATAATTCTTCACATAGTGTTTCTAATGTACCAGTAGCCTGCTTCAAATTCCCACTGAAGACGTCTTCTCCTCCTGCAATCTCACAGGGTTCTCCTTCCTCTTCAGTCACAGGAGCAACTTCCGTCTTTATATTCTTTCTTGATTCACAATAGATGATATTCTGCTCTCTCCGCATAGGTTTTCTGAATCACACATTCATGTGTACTTCTCCAAGAATCTTCCAAAGCCTTCAGTATGGATTGTTGACCATGATAAATAACTCTAATTACTTTTGATGATCATTCCTTAGTCTCAAAAATTCTCAGAAAATTCGTTCTTCATCAGATGAAGACCTGGCCTCACATACACTTGTGAAAATGGTGCATGTTTCTTATTTAATAGTTGTCACGACCCGTCCTCAGGACCCATGCCGTGACTACCCGAATCCCGCCTTCCATAGGCTAGGGGCTGGCGACTAGCACTAAAGGGGTAAATCCTGACAAAAAGGGGAAGGCATTGCCTTTATAAAGTAAACAATCTCCACAGAGTATGCCAGCAGAAGTAAAAACAATGTAAACTAACTACAAAAGTAAGTGCAGAAAAGTAAGTGGGCTAGAATACAAACCCAAACTGAATGTAAATTATAACTGGAAAGGAAGTACAGTAGCTGAAAATTAATGAAGCAACACCGAGTCGTCCACTGGAAATCCCACCTGAATGGTGGATATAGATAGCCTTCTCAGCTCCTCGGGTCCTATCGTCCACCCCGTGTACGCCCCGCCCAGTGGTCCACCTCCAGGTACCGACACGTCGTAAATACACCTCCCGGAACCGACTCATCGTGTGTTCCTCTTCCAGGAACCATCCAACTCTACAAGCCTCAACCTCGATCAGTGATGTCCGTCGTCTGCAACCAACACAACGTAGTGCGGGCGAAGCCCGTGCAGGGGTGAGTATACGATACTCAATAGGGACCCTGAGACCCCCGAAGGTCACCTTGAATACACAAAGGATAATCCACAAAGGAATGTTATAATCATGAAGTAACATCCAACACTACTTAGGTATATGCCCATACATATACCTAAGTCATCAAATCCAGTTCGGCTCCGACATCCGAGCCCAAGTTCGATCACGTCCACACAGGATAGTACAACCCAATCCACATAGGAAAGAACGTCAATCATATCGAAGATAATGATTGAAAGATAAGACTCAGCTCACACAGGTATACTTATTCATAATGTGATAGAGATGATCAGATGTAGCAACTGATTAATCTAAGCTAGGACCCACATAGGATACTAGACCAGCTAAGCTATCGGACCCCCTTAGGATACTACAACAGAGGAAAATAATGTTATACCCACGTAGGATAAATGTATAGTAGTCATCACCAACGAACCGACGGAGGATTCCCGTACGGTTGTTGTCGTCGTCGAACCCACGAAGGATTCCAGTACGAAAGTTTTCACCATTTAACCCACGGAGGATTCCAATACGGTTGTCATCGTCATCGAACCCACGAAGGATTCCAGTATGAAAGTCTTCACCGTCGAAACCATAGCTGCTGGGGAACTCCTCCCTTATCATGTACAGGGGTCATGTCGCTACAACCAAGTGCTTCCCACTAACCTTGGACAGCTGCAGTACTCCACCTGTCGAGTACTGTGGGCCTGCTGCTACAACCAAGCGCTTCCCACCATGGGTCTGCCGCTACAACCAAGTGCTCCACCTCATAGCCTATAGAGGTAATCCTTCTATTGAGTACTGCATGTCTCCCACAACATCCAAGCGCTCCACTGTCGTGGCTCTTCCGCTACAACCAAGCGCTCCCCACTGGGCTATCGAAACACTCCAAGTCGATCGATCACCAGTCGTCAAGTCCCAGCCAGCTCTAGGGTTTCCATACACAGCACGCTCATTCCAGGAGGGTCCGCTCCACGAGCCAAGAGGTCGATACATGAAATTTCACATAGACCAGAGTTGATGTATCACAAAGTTCCGTCATTTCAGTAGAAACACAACGCGACAGATGGTGCGTCAATCAGACGCTCGGTCTGAGAGTTAATGGCTTTTTCGTTCCAGGGGCACGGTTGGTTTTTATGTCAAAACCAACCTAACCATACTCCAACTGTGTACAAACCTCGATCAGAGTAAGCCAAAAGGTCAGTCTCACTAAGAAGAATCCAACAAAGTCGACTATACGTCAATCGGATGTCCGAAGCTCAAGTTATAAGCGTTTCTGCTCCGAGGGCACGGTTGGTCTCGTGTTCAAACCAACCCGGACATACACAAAGTGATCCTAAAAGATGAGTGTAATATACCTAAACGACTGTCTCGATGCAATAATCTCATCACAACTGACATTGCGTCGATCGGAGGTTCGTAGCCCATGTTATGGGCGTTTGAACGAAACTGTCTGAGAATAGGGAGTTCGGGCCCGGACCGAACCGGGTCGACCCGAGCCGAGTGCTGGTCTGGACCGGCTAGCGCGGCCCGGCCCAGCCGGCATGGCCCGGCCTGGCGCGGGGGTCTGGCCCGGCACGGGGAGTCCAGCCCGGCGCGGCCGGTCCGACTGGCACGGCTGGCGGGCCCGGCGCGAGCGCGGCCCGCGTGGCCAGTTAGGAGCATGGGGTTACAACCCCCCGGTTGTATGAACCAGCACGACATAAGTCGTGCCGCCCAATCCAGAATGGTTTCGGCCATTCAAGTTCTGCCTCCACCGCTGAAACTCAGCCGCGACGGTTTTCTTTGGTGGCGCACCACCGCCACTGGTCTCCGGTGCTGTCGTGCTGCCGCCGCCTTCTGCGGACAACCGGACACGCTCCGGTGGTCCGTTTCGCCTGTCGTCTTCGCCATTGGTCCTAATGGGACCCAATCTTCACTACAACGACCTTCAAATGATGTTTTGGTCCCGTCTCACCATCTTCGTGAATCCGTGCACCAAAAACAAGATGAAGATGGTTGTCGGGCCGTGTTTGTTCGGCCCGCTCCCTCCACGTTAGGTATTATCCATTGAAAAATCATTTTAACACATAATATTAATCATTGACGAGGGTATAATTTATTCAAAATAAATAATACAAACACCCTGAAGTTAAATACCCATTCATGAGGGTTTAATTCACATAAACAATATATACGAAAACCCCCTACCTCGATTCAAGTTTTGTTCGTCGTCGGTGCGGAAATCGACATCGCGGAAGAAGATCTCGTTCCATCAACATCGGAGGGAAAAGAACCATGTCATTGGTGACGATCACTGTAGTCGGCGTCTTATTTCTTGACATGAAGGAAGACCAGAGAGTATGGGCATTCTTCGTCGGTGTCTTTGTTCTTTTTCGAGAGATGTTCTTCGTTGGAAGAGGATTATTCATTCAATAATTCTTCTCCTCTCTTTGTTTCCCCCCAACTCAAGCTATGCCAACCCAAACATAATAATATAACACTTATTATTTTTCTCACCTAATGAATTAAAAAATAATTCAAAATTGATGATCCAACTAATTTAATACCTTAAATCAAGTGTGTTGGCATATTAAGATAGAGAGAGAGTAAAATGGGAAGGTTAAAGGTTTAAGCAGTTTAAGGGAGGGGGGGGGGGTTCATGGAGTTAAAGAGAAGATGAATGTTTGGCCTCGTGTGGGCCCCACCTCACAAATACCCTCTCATGGGAGGTTATGTGGGTGTGGGCCCCACCAACAACCTCCCCCATGTATGATATAACCAATTCAAAATAAAAATGTGTGTAACAAAATTTTTATTTAATTTAATATTAAACTCCAAAATATAACTTCAAACCCGCATAAAACGCAACTGCAGAAAAGGTCCCCTTAAGAGAAAACCGGTGCTGCGAGTTCATTTGTGCCCTTAGATTTTAATTCCGAGAATTGGTTTAAAAGATAGAAAACCCCTCTTGTTCATTCACTGAAATTACCCGAGCTAATCTTTTGAAATTGATTCCAGGCACACCAGGCTTCAAAATCAGGTGTCGTCAGAAGTTACAGACTCATAAAATTCTGACGAAATTAAAAACAAAATTTATTGAAATTTCCGGGTCTTTACATTACTCCCAACTCAAGGCTTTACGTCCCCGTAATGCTATAACACAAACTAGGGTAACAAAATTTGTACTGAGCAGGCAATTGAGCCTTCCGCTTCCATGTGCTCTCCTAGAGGTTCCTGTGCTGCCAAAAAAAGTGCACAAGAGGAATCGACCATCCCAATAGGACCAACTCAAGTCGATCCTCAACCACTACTGGAACCCCATGAAAGTCTCCACGGCATCGATGTCTATCTCTCCATGATCGATGGTATAAGTCGGGTCGAGCACGTATCTCCTCAGCTGAGAAACGTGGAAGACGTCATGCTCCTGGAGCAACTGAGGTGGTTGGGTCAAGTGGTAAACCACCTCGCCTACCCTAGTATAGACCTAGAAAGGTCCGTTGAACCTCAGAGATATCTCACCACCTTGGCTACATCTCTGTAAACCTCATCGAGGTGAGACCCTTATAAGAACGTGGTAGCCATCCTCGAACTCTAGAGGAATCCATTTCTTTATTAGAACTGAAACACAAAACACCTACAACCACGAGGGTATGGTTGGACAACCCAAGAGTGATTGGATACACCCTCCCAAGCTTGAGTTAAACTGTGTTGCCTGGGGTTTCCTTTTCGCCGAATAAGGAAAATCCAGGCCAACGTCTGCCTAATACCGTCAATTTGTGTATGAACTGTGATTGCCTAGTCCATACTCAAACTAACGTTGTAAGGCCTCGACGCTATCACCATGAGGTTCCAACCAAAACTCTTGTCTCAAGGGTCAGATCACACTGTCGGCGTAAGTGTGATTATCAACTCTCCTCCCAAAGGTATCTCCAGACGTGAGGGTCAAGTCAATGGATTAACCTGAAACTCTAGGTCTGGGACAAGATTCATAGAAAGAAGGGATTATTTGTATCGATGTCTATTGCTATGAAAGCTCGCAGAAGACACAGTCCATTCTTCGAATCATCCTTAGAGCCCTTTCGGTTGCACTCCTTGACCGCATGAACCTGCTCATTCCCCAACCCTCCAGCTCCCTGATCCTAGCGGGGATTACAAAGGCGGGTGGTTGCAACATGTCAAAATGTTCACCACCCCATGATGCTCTCCTATCTCTACTTCCACATCTGCTACCCTGTAGATTCATATGTACTTTTCAATTATTCTACTTGAAACATTTTACCCGCTCGAGTATCCGAGACTGGCACCAGTTTCCTGCTTTCCCACTGCTAACCATCACTAACTGCATCCATTCAGCAAAAGAATTCTCAACCACAATGTTATTTCTAGCACCCTAGAATAAGTAGGAATGCATAGAGAAAAGGTGTTGGTTTGAATGTCCTTAAATATACCCCACTCAGACTTCCGAGCCATGAAGTACTGATCACAACATATTCATCGAGTACCAAGAATAGTTTGGTACACCCCGATGAATTCTCAGCTACTGACATGTCATCCTGCCGAAGCTATATAAGCTCTAGGAAACTCTCAGCCACAACCTCAAGCCAGTCCTCAGAGGCCTGTGAGTCGGGCTCGCCTTAGAACTTGAGGGGTATCTGATGCTGAAACATGTGTAAGGCACTATGTATACATGTGTCCTCTATTGGTACTGCCAGTTGTAACTGCTGACCAACAGGTAGTGATATAGCTGGAATACTACCCAAAGGTACTATCTCAGGCATCAGTCCACGTAACGAAGCGTCATCACTATGCGGACCAAACTCATTGTCACTCACTGGTAAACACCAGTAGTTAAGATTATGATCTTCTCTACTAGCTCTAAACGAGGTGTAGAACTCTAGCAATCACCTCCATCCAGTCCACTGCTATCTGGAAATTTGTCTTGCCTCGTAACCTCGGAGGCCTCTACTGCTGGAACTCGTGCGATGCTCTCTGCCAGTGTGCACCGTCCACTAGTACGGCTGGTGGCATCTACTACATAATGGGTGGTGGTGATGCTGGTACACCACCCGAAGGAGCCAACATAGGAAGAGGGCCCTGCACCGGAGCCTCATCGCTCGGTGAGCCATCATCGAGTACTCTCTCGGAAACTCCAATAGACAGTCTGCGTGGAGACATCCTGAATAGATGCGACACGGTCAAACTATTTAAACCCGGTGAGCTGTCCTGGTTTGAGTTGACTTAAAGAAAACTTTTGAAACACACACATAATCAGTGTTTGTGTGCACTAAGTCGGAAATCAGTAGTCAGTGTCCTACTGTACGGATAAGTCGGCTGCCCCACCAACACTAGGCTCCCTGAACTAAAAACCACACATAGTACCCTTTACATTATTTCTTCACAGAAATAAAATATCGGAGTCCTAATTTTGGCGATAGAACTGACTCCTCTGATACCAATTTTTCACGACCTGTCCTCAGGACCCGTGCCGTGACTACCCCAAGCCCGCCTACCATAGGCCAGGGGATGGAGACTAGCACCAAAGGCGTAAATCCCATCAAAAATGGGAAGGAATTTCCTTTATAAAGTAAACAAACACCACAGAGTATGCCAGTGGAAGTAAACACTATGTTAAATGAGTACAACAGTAAGTGCGGAAAAGTAAGTGGGCCAGAATACAAACCCAACTGAAAGTAAAGTACAACTGGAAAGGAAGTACAACAGATGAAAAGTAATGCAGCAACGTCATGTCGTCCACTAGAAATCCCACTTGAATGGTGGGTATAGATAGCCTCCTCATCTCCTTGGGTTTTTCCGTCTGCCCCGTGTACGTCCTGCCCAGTAGTCCACCTCCAGGTACCGACTCGTTGTAAATCCACTTTCGGGAACCGACTCGACGTCTGTTCCTCCTCTGGGAACCGTCCAGCTCTACAAGCCTCAACCTCGATCAGGGATGTCCGTCTTCTGCAACCAACACAACGTAGTGCGGGCGAAGCCCGTGCAGGGGTGAGTATCCGATACTCAGTAGGGTCCCCGAGACCCCCGAAGGTCTCCCAGAATCCACAAAGTAATGATACAATCACAAAGTAACATCCAACACTACTTAGGTATATGCCCATACATATACCTAAGTCATAAAATCCAATTCGGCTCCAACATCCGAGCCCAAGTTCGATAACGTCCACACAGGATAGTACAAACCAATCCACATAGGAAAGCAAGTCAATCATATCGAAGATAATGATTTAAAGTCAAGACTCATCTCACACATGTATACTTCTTTGTAAGGTGATATAGATGATCAGATGTAGCCACTGATTCATCCATATTAGGACCCACATAGGATACTAGACCAGCTAAGCTGTCGGACCCACTTAGGATACAACAACAGAGGTCAATACAGTTGGACCCACATAGGATACAAGTATAGTAGTCATCACCGCCGAACCCACAAGGGATCCCTATACGGTTGTCGTCGTCATCGAACCCACAGAGGATTCCAGTACGAAAGTCTTCACCGTCGAACCCACGGAGGATTCCAATACGGTTGTCATTGTCGTCGAACCCATGGAGGATTCTAGTACGAATGTATTCACCGCCGAACTCATAACTTCTAGGGAACTCCTCCTCTATCGAGTACAGTGGGACTGCCGCTACAACCAAGTGCTTTACACTAACCTTGGACTACTGAAGTACTCCACCTGTCGAGTACTGTGGGCCTGCAGCTACAACCAAGCGCTTCCCACCATAGGTCTGCCATTACAACCAAGCTCCCCCTCGTAGACTACAAAGGTACTCCTTCTGTTGAGTACTGTAGGTCTGCCTCTATAACCAATCTCTCCTTCGCCATGGGTCTGCCTCTATAACCAAGCGCTCCCCAATGGGATATCAAAACACTTCGAGTCGATCGATCAGTAGTCCTCAAGTCTCAGCCAGCTCTAGGGTTTCCGCACACAGCACGCTCGTTCTGGGAGAGTACCCTCCACGAGCCAATAGGTCGATACATCAATTGTCACATATAAAATAGTTGATGTATCGAAATGTTCTGTCATGTCAGTAGAAACACAATGCGACAAACGGTGCGTCAATTGGACGCCCGGTCTAAGAGTTAATGGCTTTTTCGTTCTAGGGGCCCGATTGGTTTTTAAGTCAAAAACAACTAGAATATACTCTAACTGCTTCCAAACCACAAACATAGTAATCCAAAAGGTCTGTCTCAGTAGGAGGAACCCAACAAATTCGACGGCATGTCAATCGGACGTCCGGAGCTCGAGTTATAAGCGTTTCTTCTCCAAGTGCCCGGTTGGTTTTGTGGTTGAACCAACCCGGCCATACCCAAAGTTCTCCTAAACCTTGACTGTAATATACCGAAAGGACTGTCTCGATGCAAGGATCACATCGCAACTGACGGTGCGTCGATCAGATGTCCTTTTCCGATGTTATGGGCGTTTGAACGAAACTGCTCGAGAATAGGGGGTTCGGGACCGACCCGACCGACCCGACCCCCCTGGGTTGGCCTGACCCAGGTCCAGGTCCAGCCCGACTAGTGCGGCTCGGCCCAGCGAGCACGGACCTGCCCAGCATGGGGGTCCGACCCACCGCGGGCGGTCCGGCCCGGCAGGCGTGGCCGGTCAGCCCGGAGTGGGCGCAGCCCGCGTGGCCCACAAGGAGAGGGGGGTTACAAACCACCGGTTGTACGAACCAGCGCAGAATAAGCCGCGCCACCCAATCCAGAATGGCTTCGGTCGTTCTGGTTCTGCCTCCACCGCCTCCACCTTCTGCGGACCACCGGACGCGCTCCGGTGGTCTGTTTCGCCTGCCATCTTTGCCAGTAGTCCTCCCGGGACCCGATCTTCACTAGGACGACCTTCAAAAGTCGTTCTAGTCCCGTCTCACCATCACCGTCAATCCGCGCACCAACAAAAAAGCTAAGGAGGGTTTTCGGGCCGTCTTTGTTCGGCCCACGCCCTCCGCGTTAGGTGTTATCCATTGAAAAATCATTTTAACACAAGCACTTAATCATTGACGAGGGTATAATTTATTCAAAATAAATTATACAAACACCCTACAATTAAATACCCATGGACGAATGTATAATTTACATAAACACTAAATACGAAAAACCCCTACCTCGATTCAAGGGTCGTTTGTCGTCGGTGCAGAAATCAGCGTCACAGATGACGGTCTCATTCCATCAACGTCGGAGGAAAAAGAATGATGTCCTTGGCAACGATCACCGTGGTCGGCGTCTGCTCTCTTGACACGAAGGAAGACAAAATAGTTTGGGCGTTCTTCGTGGGTGTCGTCATTCTTTGTCGAGAGATGTTCTTTGTTGGGAGAGGATTATTCATCCAAGTAGTCTTCTCCTCTCCTCCCCCCCCCAACTCAAGCTATGCCAACCCAAACATAATAATATAACTATTATTATTATTCTTACATAATGAATTCAAAAATAATTCAAAATTTATGATCCAACTAATTTAATACCTTAACTCATGTGTGTTGGCATATTAAAAGAGGGAGAGAGTAAAATAGAGAGGTTAATGGTTTAATGAGTTTAAGGGGGGGGGGGTTTCAAGGAGTTAAAGAGAAGATTAAAGGATGGGATCGTGTGGGACCCACGTCACAAATACCCTCTCATTGGAGGTTATGTTAGTGTGGGCCCGACCAACAACCTCCCCCTTGTAGGATATAACCAACCCAAAATAAAAATGTTTGCAACACAATTTTAATTTAATTTTAGGTTAAACTCCAAAATATAACTTCAAAACCAAATAAAATGCAACTGCGGAAAAGGTCCCCTTAAGTGAAAATCGGCGCTGTGAGTTCATCGGTGGCTTCAGATTTCCATTCCGAGCATTGGTTCAAAAGGTAGAAAAACCAGCTCGTTTGTTCAATGAACGTACTCGAGCTAATCTTTAGAAATTGATTCCGGGCACACCTAGATTTGGAATTTGGTGTCGTCAGAAGCTACAGACTCGTAAAATTCCAAAGAAATTAAGAAAAAAAATTTCATTGAAATTTCCTTGTCTTTACAATAGTATTGATAGGAACGACTGACCTGATACTATGCTAGCTTTGTATGTCATCTCTAATCCACAAACACTATAAACTAAGACAAAAGATATTCTTTAAATTTTTCTGGATTCAATCACAAATATCATTTAATTCATGCAAGGGATGCATGATATCCAATACCTCTTATGTTTGGATATCTAAATTTCTTCTCACATGTGCATGTGATTATGTATGATTTCATGTATGGATGATATGTAACTTGTAAACCCGACAATACACAATGCTTTTTATCCATGTTTGTTTAATGATTGTGGGTCATCTAATTACACATGAACTATCTTCTTCCTCAATATAGACTCAATTCCATTAGTTTTTGCACACACACACATGTTCTTTTCATTTTTCATCAATGTGACTTATTTATGAGCATGTATTCCAATCATGGTGCAAGTAACTATCTCTTCTTTATCTTGTTCTCAATCTCTCACTTCTCATGAACTTGGTTCAGGTGACATTATGTTTTATGTGTTTTATTCTTCAAACCTTAATTGGTGTATTTCTTTGTATGGGTTTTCCTCCTTTCATCACATGATAACACACTGTATCAATAGATTATGAAAGCCTCGACCACATTCATGTGTTCCTTTTTGTGAAAACATGAGGCCTAGGTTTCACATGAACGTATATGTGTACTCTATTCTTGATTCATAATGCATACACAATCCATTCTTCTTCTTTATTTCCACACAACCTGAATGTGTATTATAAAAAAGTTTGTGGGTTCATGGATGGATCATAGAAATATTTTGGAGTCCACGCCTCTTTTTCTTCATAAAAAATAGGAAGCAAATAGTGTTTTTCTTCACGGTAGGTGTGCATGTGGTTTGTCTTCACAAAACCACGAAGGTTTGTGGGTTCTGTCATTGCGGAGTTCAACAAGGGTTCATGTGAACCTATTGCATACCATTAGGATGCTGCTCAATAAACTCAAGTGAGGGTTCAAGAGAACATGTCTTGTGGTTGTGTTTCTTCTGTGAACCTGAGTGGTTTGCTATTCTCCTTCGCGCAAGGTATGCACGAGACTTCATCATGTATGAATATTGTAAG
Organism: Viscum album; assembly: GCA_963277665.1. Classification (NCBI taxonomy): domain Eukaryota; kingdom Viridiplantae; phylum Streptophyta; class Magnoliopsida; order Santalales; family Viscaceae; genus Viscum; species Viscum album. Next base: position 389,658,952 of record OY728146.1, read on the forward strand.
GAACACTCTTCTTCATGTTTTGAGGCTATACAAAAAATGTGTTTTAAGTACTAGATGTGTTCCCCTTTGTTATTATTCTTTGGAGAAACAGGAGCTACATTCTTCAGGAATAGAGTAAACATGATTTTCTTGCGGGATCCTTATTTTATAGGTGAGAGTGACTCATCATTCATTATTATTAATTCCCCAATATATGCAACAGGATTTGTGCTTTGAATGCACATGAAATACAGTGTTTTTGAAATATTCAAATGCGGGATATTTGTTACACCGAGTCTCTTGGTTTGTTTCCGTTCAACGTGATTTACCTTTTTAGGGCATGATCCTCACATTCATGAATTTATGAACACAAGCAAACAACACATTGATCACTTGGGCTCCATGACATGGCCTTGTACATTCAGTTGCATCGGCCACGTTCTAACTCTTCACCCCGTATCATGCATGCAAATTTTAATGAATTTGTGATATTTTGGAACTCATACTATCATCATGCTGTAGACTTTATCACTAATAGTGGTCAGGATCTTTATCAAGGTGGATCAGCAGTGGCGATAACGAGCATCGGCGTTTGGTGGTTCTCCATGTGGTCGGAGGTTGACGATGACACCAAAGACAATGGATTAGCATAGATAGATCCCAAAAGGCCCTGATTAAAATGTGTATCATAGAAGCGATGACCTACTGAGTTCAGGTGTGGGATCCGATGGACGATATAGATCACATCCATGTTTTAAAAAACATGTCCCACATCGAAACACACCGTGGATATCGTGCGGTTTTAATTTCAACTCTCCGAGCCCGGATTCCAAATTAATCCTCTACCCCCATAGGTTCTTCCCCACACCGGTTCTCTAGGGGAACTCACCTCATTCCTACTCTACCTCCTCTGGGCATGAAACAAGGGACCACTATAAACTCTCTGCATAGGTTCACCATCATACCTGTACCTGCGTGTTTATGTTCGGCCCACACCCTTGCACTTAGTGGATTCCACTCTAATACCTTCCTCTTATCTTATTCATCTTCAAACATCATCATTTATTCCTTTCAGTTAAAATCAAGAATCCAAAATATCTTCAAAACATTCCATTAATCCAATCATGGATGATGCATCGATTATTTCATCATTACTCATCTATTAAATCATAATTCTTGGCCTTCTTATTACGAGGGATGTGTTCTCTATTAACACATATCATAATCATTGAGGAATAACTCAATCAATCATTTGATTTGATTCTAAAACATCATCCAATTAGATGTTATTGGATGGATTTTCACTTCCTTCCTCATGCGATTGAGCATTGAATGAACTATTTCATGTGTTGTAATAATGTATCACCTTCAAACAAGTCTTGGAAATTAGGAAAAGTTAAACAATTTCATATTTTTTTATTCATTCTTAATCCATAATCAATGTTGGATCATCACTGAATTAACAACCTCACCACTTCAATCATTGGAACAACCTGCACCATCACCTTTGCAAGCTCATATTGACAACCAATTTACAATTACCTCCTAATTGAATCTTTGTAGACAACGATTGCATCAACATTATCTACAATCTCCCTCTTTTTATTTTTTTGTCAATATTACTTCTGCACTCATTGAATGAGTCAATATGTGTTCCAATTTTTTCTCCCCTTTATTAGAAACCAAATGAAATGGTTTTGTGGGGTCCTCTTGAAATAAATATTCTCCACTCTTTAAATAATATCTACTTGTGTATTTTTGTGATAGAAATTATTTACCATTGTTTACAAAAAAAAGGGACTTTATTAAATCACATCTACGTATACAGGGTCTAACCCGATGTAGAAAAAAATAGATTTATAACAAAGGTTTTCAATGCTTTCCATAAACACCAATATATGAAAAATCATACTCAGAATGTATCAAATCTAATCCAAGGGGTTGTAAATTGTCATATTTATCAATGAAATGCTAAATCCTTCACATAATTCACAAAATATATTGAAAAGTTCAAGTGCAAAGATAAAGATTCCCATTTCATCCCATATTGTCATTAATCAAGCACGTTCCCCTTAATTGACATGATAAATACAATTAAGAACAAGGGACTAAAGTTTGATTTGTATACCTCATGTTTCAACATCTTGAGATGTTATGAATTTCATGGTTTGTCATGACATAATACTTGATATAATCTCTTTCATGTTTTGTCCCCATCAAGGGGTACACTCCCTTTGAATTACCTTGGTGGAGCATATTATCAAATAAGCTTGAAGATACGCATATTGATAATCTTCCACTATGGATTACTTTAAGTAATTATCAAATAATGAATACTGAGTCCAACAAGTTTTTCCCCACTTTTCTCATTCAATTTTAATCCTGAGGATTACCTTTACATTTAATTCCCTGAAATGTATGCATGCATATACAATAAAAATTTTAGGGAATAAAATGGGGCACATGTGAGATTCTTAATAGAAGAACTCTGGATGATAGTTTTCTCTCAACCCAAGAACATCATTCCTTGAAGAACTAAAGTGACTGGTACTCTTCATGCTGATGTCTCCTCTCCATTTGGATTTTTTGGCATTTTTATCATGGATTGTTTACTTCCATTCACCTTAAACATGTGTGGACATTGATTCTTCACTTCTGTGAGTACTGAAGTATCTTTTACTAGTGAATTTTGTTCAATATTCTCCATTTTCTCTCGTAAAATATTTAAACACTTGTTTTCATGATGTCTAGACTTCTTGAAGATTTCACACAGTACTTGCAGGACACTAGGGTTGTCAGTTGTTGAAAAACTCTTATTAAATTGGAATTTTTCTTCATGTGGAATGACTTGTTTTCCTTTTTTCCTTATATTTATCTAGGAATTATTTTTCATATTTTTTTCTTCTCTATAAAATTGAAATTGATTAGGCACAATTACTAAACCCCCATTTTTTAAATTTTCTGTCTTTGAGCTTCCACATTTCTTCTTTAATTATTTAAAGTAACTTTTATTATAAAACATATCTAAATTATCTTCAAGAATGTATTCAACCAGTCATTCCTGATTTTGGATTGATTCTCCTTTCAATTTGAGATTTCATCCATTCATTTTCGTAGTTTTTTTGTAGTGATCCAATGTGTGTCCTTTATTACCATAGTTGAAGCATATTTTCTTTGTTGAGGTGAAATTCTTGGAATCCATCATATACATATTCTTGGTAATAGTTTGTTTCATAGTTATATTGACTTTAGTGTTTTTAATATTCCCAATAGTGTACTTGTCAACTCTTTTTCCTTTCTCATACCATTGTAGTATTTCACGCTTCCTATCAACATATGCATGATGCATGGTGGAACTAAACCATAACACATCATAACTATGACCACTTCTATTGTAAACAACATGGAAGTCATTGCGATATTGAAATCTGTTCTTAGTAGATATATTATTCTTCTTCTGTGCATTCTTAATTACCTTATTAGTTATATCATCCTGTTGAGAAACTTTGATAATCAACGAAACATTGCGCAACATTTAAAATTCATGGAATTCTTCTTCAAATAACATTTCAAATAATTACTTCTCACAAAAAATTATCATTAATTCTTTAGTAATATGAGAATGTCATTCACTGAAAATTGAAATTGATTCTCCCTTTTCTTTCACCTATTTTTTGTGAGTTTTGTTTATGCCAACCCATTTATCCAATGCTTCATCAATATCATTAGCTTCTTCTTCCAACTGTAAATTTTCATCTTGAAGATCACTAATTCTTGCAGCAATGTGTATTGCTACTTCTTTAGGGACATTCATTAGATGAAATTTGAGTGTAGTGTAATGATCACTAATTAATCTATCATCATAAAAGCCTGAATGAGCTTCATTAGAAGATTCATAATAATAAAATAAATTATCGCATGTTGTACATTTAAGATTACCTTCAGTGTAAGGTGTCTCCCAATTAGTAGAAATCTTCTTGTTCATATTCAATTCTTGTTTCTTCATTATATTTTAGAGTCATAGAAGAAATCTCTATTTGAGGTTGCTCACTAATCTTCTCAAATATTCACTTCATAAAGACACCCATGGATCTTTTAGAGGCGAACCTCCCCTTATACCAATTAAAGTACCCAGATCTATGTGAATCACTTGGAGGAGGAGGCGGTGAACCAGTTATCCCATTTAAATATTTTTACTAATTGATTCCATTAAATCAAACCATTATGGATGGTTAATGCCTTGATCCACTCTTCTAGTGTCTCTTAGTCTTACCTCAAATGATGTTGTATGTGTAAATCCATTGAACATAAGGATATTCATGGTTTGGTTCAATGACCTGATCCTTATTTTTTCGGTTATTCTCCCCAAAATATATTCTCCAATATAATTTTATTATCAATTGCAATGGTCAATACAGAGTCACAAAGTATCTCTCATGTGTCCCACATGAGGTTCTTTATACTACTTCACATAGTGTTACTAGAGTCAAACTAGACTTCTTCGGAGACCCACTGCAGACTTCTTCTCCTCCAAAAATCTTATAGGGTTCTTATAGCTCTTGATTCACATCAGTACAAATATTCACTTCATAAATACTCACTTGGATCATATAGAGGCGAACCTCCCTATGATAGCAATTGAAGTTCCCAGATCAGTGTGAATCACTGAGAGTGGAAGGGGGTGAATCAGTGATCCCATTTAAATATTTTTACTAATTGATTCTTTTCAATTATACCATTATGGCTTGTTAATTCCATGGACCACTCTTCTTGTGTCTCTCATTATTACTTCATGAATGGATTTCATGGGATCCAATACCTATGGTATATGGATATATTAATTTCTTCTCACATGTGTAAATGATTATGCATGATTGCATGTATGTTTCATATGTAGCTTGTCAACCCGAGCACACACAATTCATGTGTATCAATATTTTCTCAATGTGTTTGGGCCATTCAATCACACATTCACTATCTTATTTCTCAATATGCACACAATTACTTTAGGTTTTTCACACACACACACTTTTTCATTTACTTCGGAATCGATGTGTATAATTTATGTGCATGTTTTCTCATCTTGGCGCCGCTCACTATCTCTTATTTCTCTTGTTCTCTTTCTGTCTCGTCTCGTGCACATGGTTCGAGTATCTTTATGTTATATTTGTGTTCTTATTCAGATGTTAATGGGTGTTTGCCTTTGGATGATTTTACCACCTTTCATCCAATTCCTACACTCTATATCATGATATTATCATACCGTCAACCTCATTCATGTGTTTCTTTTATGTGAAAACGAGAGACCTCAGGATCACATACCTTTATGTGTGTACTACTTTCTTGATTCTTAATGAATACACTCCCTTATTCTTCATCGTTTCCACAAAACCCGATTGGGTATAATAAGATTATTCCTGGGTTTTTGGATGGATCATTCCAATAGGTGGTAGTTCCCACCTCTTATTCTTCATGCCAAATAGGATGCATAGTGTCTTTTTTTCCATGCAAGGGGTGAACGTGGATTTTCCTCATGGAACCAAGAAGGTTTGTGGGTTTTATCTTCGCAAAGTACAGAAAGGTTATATGTGTACATATTTGATACTAGCAATATTCTTTTCAAGAGACATAGGAGAGGGTTAAAGTTAACATGTCACATGTTTGTGTTTCTTCCATGAAATAGAGGCGCTCTCTCTTCTCCTTCACGCAAGGGATGAGTGTGACTCATTAAAGATATGTCATGGGATTCGCACTTTGAATCCATGAGATATACATCATTTTGAAATCATTAGATGTGGGATAATTGTTACATTGATTCTCTCAGTTTGTTTCCATTAAATGTGGGATATTTATTTACGACATGATCCTCAAGTGGACGCATTTATGAACACATTTAAACAACTCATAAATTTCTTAGGCTCTATGATGTGGCCTTGCACCTTCAGTTTCTTCATTCACATTTAAACTCTTCATCTCGATGCATTCATGAAACATTTAATGCATGCATGATATTGTGGTACTCAGATGATCATCATGCAGTAGACATCATCATCAATAGTGGGTGGAAGCTCGATAATGGTGGATCGGTAGTGTCAATGGGGAGATGTGGTGTTTGGTTTCTCTCTATGCACTCAGATATTGGAGATGATGCCACAACTTTTGGATTAGCTTAGTTATGTCACAAATGACAATGATTAGATGGTGTTGCATGGATGCGATAATCAATTGAGGTTAGACACAAGACCAGATGAACGTCATAGATTGCATCCGTGTTTTTAAAAAACTTGTCCCACATCGAAACACACCATAGATTTCATGCAGTGTAAATATCATCACGTGGTTCCCTGATTCTAGATTACCCATATCCCCCCTCTAGTTCCACCCCACACTGGTTATCTCCTAGAGCGCTCTCCACGCCCACTCTGCATCCTTCATGTGTTTTCCTAGCTCCCACTATGAACTTTCCACATGGGTTCACCACCATGCTTGCACCAGTGGGTTTATACGTGGCCCGCACTGCTACACCTCTTGCAGGATAGTTTCAAGGCCTTCTATTTTGGAACGGTTGACCCTTGGGTCCCTTGTATTCCATGGGTGAGGCTTCAATTGTCCTGCATGGTTGGCCCCATATTTTTTTAATGTAAGGCCATATATACTGGGTTAAAAATCAAGTATCCAGTATTAGAATAATGCATGGACACCTTCTCCATTCAAAGGAATGAGCAATGTACTTAGTGGATTCCATGTTAATCCCTTCCTCCTATATTTTTCATCTTCAAACACCATCATTTATTCCGTTTTTTAGATCCTGAATCCCACAGATATTCAATAAATTACTTTAATCTAATAAAAAATGATTCTTGTATCATTTCTTCATTCCTCATCCATTAAAGAACAATGATTGACCTCTTATCACGAGGGATGTGTTCTAAATTAACACACATCCTAAACCTTGAGGAACATCTCAATCAATCGTCTGATTCAATTCATAGCATTCATACAATTAGAAGTCAATGGATGTATATTCACTTATTTCCTAATGCAATTGTGTATTTCATGGACTTCTTCAAGTGTTGTAACTATGTATCACCTTGATACATGTCAGGGAACTTAGGACTAGTTTAAAAATCTTCTGATTTGTTTCCTCAATCTTAATCAATAATAATAGTTGTATCTCTATTGAATTAATATCCTCACCACTTAAATCATTAAAAGAACTTCAATCATCACCTTTTCATTCACATATTAACAAACTATTGAATATTGAGTCCTTATTGACTTCTTATTGATAAAAAATGCAACACCATGCTCTATGTGGTCTATATTTTATTATATGTATAGAAAATACTATAGACACCATAATATTCATGTGGTATGTTTACTATGACTTTTGAGATCAATATTTTTTATGTAAATCCTTAAGGAATGAAAAATATTATGAAGAGTTGGTGGTCATTTGAAGTTGAATAAAAATATTATAGGAATGAATTTTATTTTGTTACATTATTTCATGTCTTTTGTAGTATGTTCCCAAATATACTAGACTTATGATTCTAGGAAATTTGGGGTCATTATTTTCTCTAATATTTGATTTTAATATGTGATGATTTAATACCTGATCCAGAAGTATGGGTTGGTGAATTTAAATCAATATTATAGTAGATATTAGTTATTTTGGGGTATGGGGTAATAAAACACTAGTGTAATTTTTTAATTTATAGATAAATATCCAAAAACTCATTATAATGATTAGTTTAAACACATATTAATTGAAATATATGTGCGGTAGAATATATTTTTATATGACGATCATAGGTTTTTTTTGATTTAAAAATTCAGGATATACGAAGGAGGTACAAAAATTTGGGAAAGGCTACTGTTATGGGAATAAATAACTTGAGGTTTTTATGGATCATTATCATAATCAAATAGGTATTGGGAACATTATAATTGTTTTGGATTAAATTATATATCACATAGGCTATAAAAATCATCTAAAATGATTGGTATCACAACATCATGGATCAAATATTGTGTACTAATACACGTAGTAGTGGCCACCCACATTTGGTGGGTTTGTGGTTACAAATATTTATAGACCTTATATTATTAATTTAGGAAAAGTATTTATAGATATAGAGAATATAATAAAAAAATTGTGGTTCTAGTAATTTTTTACCTGAAAGGATTGTGTGATCAATGTTGGAAACAGATGTAGAACAAAAATGATGGGAAAAAAATTATTAAATGGATATTTAAGAATTTTCACGTCGTGTCATTAAAATTTATGATAGAAATAAAATTCCATTAAATTAAACAAAAGATGGATAATATCCTAGGTGTAACACCCCTAGAAACATGATACAGAAAAGGGTAAATGTTACTACCAATTTCATATTGGTTAACATTTAATTTTAGGATCTTACCTGATTAGAACTCCACATTTAATTAAGGCTTTTCCCGGAGTAGTGTTAGGATGGGTTGTAAAGACCCTGAATCGAATAACCTAGATCTATTTCCCTCTTTATTACATCAGAATAGATACAAAAGGCCAAATCTTAAATTATCAGTTGGTTTATAATTTTGGGAAAATAAGACATAGAAATTAAAAAAAAATTATTACAGGAATATAAAATAAAACATAATACATGAAAAAAATAAATTAACTACATCCTTGAAAACACAAACTAAGAATTAATCTTCATATCACTAGAAAATGAATCAATTTATGTGTAATTTCAAATTCATATTAATGTTTAGGTATATCCAGAGATATGTCGAATCATCCAGCATAATCATAGTGGAGAATTGAATAACTGCACACACATGCTACTTAATCAACATTAATATAAAAATTAGATGAGGAATAATCAAAATAGAAAGATAAATAACAAAACAACGTTCCATTTAATTAATAAAATAGAAAAAAATGCATCCATAGAAAATATCACAGTAAAAATATAATGGATAGTGATAATAAATATATGATAAATATAGTAAATAATTAATTATTGGATGTCATGTATTAGGTACATGATACCTCTACTGTCAAGATCTCTCTTCAAGATAATTTTAAAATACTAGTTAAGAACCCATCTGATTTAGCCAACTAGATTGTTTCATGAGACCTATAAATGGATAAAGCGTGTATCTACAACCCATACCCACCCATGTATGATTGTCCAATGTAATCCTTACATATCAAATAATTTATTTAATATATGAAAAATGTTTATTATCATCAAATATCTGTATTGAGTAGTGAATACAAATATATTATATTTCCCTATTTAATTAAATAACTATCAAAGTAAACACCATTTTTAAAAATGTAATACATCTAGTAAATAATTATATCCATCATATAATTGTATGGAATTTTAATTAAAATTTATTTAATAATGAAAAATGATCATAATAAGGTTATTATTTATAGATAATGTTGACAATAACAAAATAAATTGAGATTGTATAATAACTTTTACAACTTTTTAATTTTAATTCATAATATATAATGATAAAATAATTAAAATTGTAACATAAAGTACCAAAATGTTTAAATTATTCATGATATTACATGCCAATGGGTAGTATATACACCATATAGAATTGAATTGGTGGATAAAAACAGATAAGTGTCAATGGATTGTAAATTGAGATGAAGTCCCTTACATCACATTTCGTTTTGGATTATGGTTCCTTAGTCTCCAATATAGTTTTTTAAAACATTTCATTAAATTAAAATAGAAAAATATTGATATATATAATATCATATATTATTTATTTTTACATCATATAACCCATTGGTTAAGAATTCTTCATTGTTCCAGGTGATAATTTCCTTGTTTTATCATTCATTCTATGTTTGAAAGGTGATGGTTCTTGGGTATATTATATAATTTTATCATCTCTAAAAAAGTAATCACGACATAATTATCATATTTTTAAATCCAATATAAAATTACTACCATTCAGTAAAGACAGTTTTTGATAAATTATTTTTGTTACGATCTTGGAGATGGAAGGTCGTACATTCAAATTGGTATGGTTTAAATTTTTCAATGATCATTATAGAAATGTGGTATGTAATATTAAACCTTTATTGAAATACCTTAAAATCATAAATAATTTTTTTACTTTAAATATATATATATATATTATACATCATATGTTTTGATGAAAATAGAGTTATATTTCATCGTGAAGGTAGTAGTCAACAAGTACACAGACGATATCATCATATACCAGTGAGTAAAAATAAATAGATATATTAACTTTTAGTTATTAATAATGTATCATGAATATCATAATTATTTTATTTATATCACATATACACCTTAAATATATCAACATCACCTTACATGTAAAGCATTACTGAAAGTTGAATCACATCGCTTCGTGAGACGGTAGACCACCATACACACAAGTGGTGTAATCATATCCCCTAGAGAATGTAAATTTAAAAGGTATATATTTGATATAATATCTAAAGAGTTATAATTATTTTATAAATATAATATATTTACATTATATCCATAATCATACCCAATAGTGAGAGGTGGTAATGGAATAACTAATGACCTCTGTTCACAATCGATAGTCCTTTGTACAAACGAATAATGATTTCGTAACCCTTTAGCAGGATGTGGCAATGGTTTTAGATCAGGATTGTTTGACAACAAAATCATAGTATATATTCTATAATAATGTTTATATATCAATATGTTTTAATAATAATTATAGGATGTGGAGGTATATATATAATAAAAAACACTTGTTAAACAACATTACATATTCTTCAAGTAACATCTTCAGGATTTTTCAATCCCTTAAAAGTTGGTTTTATTCCCAATATAATGATTCAATGATGATGGTATAGTTTTTATAAAGTTATTTTTTTGGAATATGTCCAATAAAAAAATATTTACGGTGTGAAGATGAGTTGATAGGTGGTTGAATTTTATAAGTAAGGTGAGTGGTACACTCTAATTTTGGGATTGAAAAATGTATACCTACGTTTTTAACATGAGAAAGAGTAAAAAATTAATTATTATAGATATTTATACATTATGTTCTCCAAATATGGAGAAATTATAGATTTTATAGATGTTTTTAGGTCAATTTATAAAGTATCAACTTAGTTTAACACTTCCTTAAATCAATTTTTACCGTGATACGAATAATTAATTTTAAATGTTTTAACAATTAATTTTGCCAAAAAAGTAATTAACATTATTATATAATATAAATTAATAAAATTAAAAATATGGGATCCATTTTACAAAGTTATATTAAAAAAAGTGTAGAACGCTAATTTAAAATTAATCCCTCTAATGTGATTAGAGTGTAGGATTTCAAATAAAAAATTCTTTTATAATTTACAAGTGTTTTATATCAAAATTAAAAATGAAAATGATTCTAATAACCCAAATTGGATTAATAGATATACATTTTTAATAATGTTAATTTATTTAAAACCAAAAAAAATTTAAAATTATAAATAATTTTAAATGAAAGCCTATTTTCAATTAAAGTGTAGTATTTATTAGTATTAATCAACAAATGATGCTTTTTAAAAAATCCAAAAATTCACCATAAGATAATTTTTATATTATTATTTCAATAATGATTTTTATTTTTTCATTTTTTAAAAAAAAATTTGTAAAAAAATATTTAAGATTACATTATAAAATCATGACTAAACCATTTTTTATAACAAATATTGTTTTCAGAAAACAAATCCTTTACTTTCAAATGAATATTATTTTAATAAATTACAAATAGATAAAAAAATTATATTTTTAAACTCTTTATTTTTCATAGTTTAGTTATTTCTTTGGATTTATTCAAACATAAGATCTATATAATAATGGTCATAATTTATAGTCATGTTTTATTAGAACCCAGTGTTGGGAACATCACAAGCTATTGAAGTAATAAAATATATTCTAAATTTAATATATTTTAATATCATTTGGTGTTACATTATTTAATTATACAATAATTTCACCCCTGAATTCCATGAATATTACCCTCTTAAAAGATGAGGGTATTTATCTTTCAGATCTTCCTCAGGTTTCCTTTTCACCTCCTCCATTTTTGGGATTTATCCAAATTAGCATTATGATATAATTCATTTGATTCATATATATACGATCTATGGTATCACGAATGTGGATGGGTTATTCATAGTTAAACAGAACATGTTAAAATTCTATGACAACATTTGTGAGTACATGCATTGTGTGTGGCATGCACTTCCATAACATTAATTTATGAAACATTTCAAGTAATTATGTTAGATTTGTAGAGATTTCTAATGAATAATAAACAAATTCAATTCATTCTAGAATACTAAAAAAATTTCTAATGTTCCCGAGGCTCTAGATTCATTTCTTACGGGACATTGTAAAACACCATCATTGAGATAAATTCAAGAGAACGTGATATATATCCAAGAACTCCAAATATTTCCTTTTATTATTGACACAACACTTTATCCTAATATGAGATAATTTATTGTGATTCTTAGTGGACCATCAATTTTTTATTATGTCTCCATAAATTTCTATACCCAAAAGATTCCATTCCACAGAATAATTCCAATATGTTAGAGTATGACATATCTAACCTTATAATAATTACTAAGGGAACATTCTAATATTAGAATAGAAACTATTATCAGATAAAAAATCATCTGAAAATAATTAATGATACCATATAATGTAAAATATAAGTGAGAATTACATCTTCAAGTCCACTAATAGTCTCCCTCATTGGATATGGGATATCCGATCTTTGGTATTTCCTAGAAGATAATTATTTCTACATGGGGATTTTCTAGGACCCATGATGATGCTGTTGAGAGCGTCTCAGTTTTTGGCGATGTCTTAAACTTTTGTGATAAGTATTCTTGGAAACCCTATGTCGGATTATTCTTTTAATTGGATTTACCTTCAGTCTTATCATTGAGTCATCATTCAGAGCCCTCATCAATTCATTTTATTTCTCCAACTTCATGTACAACTGATCTTGTCTTGGATAGACCTTTAGTTTTGGTTTCAAAGATTTTTTGGGATGCATATCTTTTTAGTTGATGGTTCTCAGTATGACTCGGCTTATTTTTTATGGTGATCTATTTCCCTTCTACCTGATGAGGGAGGCTTTCAAATGCAGAATAGACATAATTAATGGAAATTTTTTTGTTTCCTTTTTTATATTTCTTCCACATGTTCTTGGTGATGTTCTAGGTGCTTCTAATCTGGTGGAAAATATGGTTGATTTCTATTCAGTGAAGGATCCTCTTTAGGTTTCTGGTTTTTCATTGTTTGGGTTTCGTAGGGGATGTTTGTGTTGTTCACTACAGTTTTTTGCCTATTATTTATGTATTTTTAGATTAGATCATTTCATTTTGTGGTTTGGATATTTAGGGTTTGATGGGGAAAATCAATGACATAGTCATGATATCTTACGATGGCCACAAGGTCTCCAGTGATCTATATTGCTTGTTGAATGGTGAAGACGATGATGGTGATAGGACATTTCAGATGACTATCGTGACCCATGATGTCGATGGATAGTGACATGACCTCTTATCTGGGTGAATCTAGGATGAGTTCTTCTTGGGTTATGTGTTATCTTTATTACTTTTGTAATTTTATGTTCAATTTAAGGTTCTACCTTTAGGTTCCTATATATCTTGTTGGTTACCACTCAATCAAAAAGTGAACTTTGTAAAATTAAACAAATATATAATTTTGAGGTCTTTGACATGTGATCTATTTTTTTAATAGTCGTTTATGAAAATATTTTATTTTGAGATGGTAGGCAGCACCCAAATGAAGACCAGTATCAAGATCCTATTGAAGAAACTTCCATAATATCAGCTTAAAATGGGGACGTCCATCAGACAAAATTGAAATAGGTGCACCATGATGACATATATCTTCATTAATATATATCCTTGCAATGATATCAGGTGGTAAATATAACAACCATGCTCCTTATTACAGACTTAAACATGATTTAATACATAAAATATTCGCTTGATACATCATAGAATATTGAGAGGTATAGTGTCTTTGGGGATTATTAATATTTCATACCATTTTAGAGCATAAAACACAGAACATAATTTTTGAAAACTTCCTTTTCATGACCACTACATTCCCTCGTACTTAGCAATGCATGGGATAACCTGAGGACATTCATATGAAAAGGGTGAGCTATAAAGCCCAGTAGAGGAATAAACATAGAATAATATGAAGAATACAATACATGTTAGACAATATGAATTTCAATTAAGCACAAGAGAAATATGAACATAAAGGCATGTTAAAGAATGATAATCATAACATGGAAATGTGGAAACAACACTTATCATGGAATGAGCATGAGCCAAGGGTCATTGGACATGGTGCATGAGTAAAGCCACATTTCAGATGAAGCTCAAGTAAAACCTTTTTTAACTTGAATTATCATGAGTCAAAACCCATTGCACTTGATGTATCTTGATACTATACTTTACTTAATGCATTAGAGTGATATCAGGGCACACCCTTCTTAAACATTTCATTTCATGCATAAGTGTGCCACATGAATCACAAAACATAGAATCAATCAACATCATAGGTTATTTCACGATTAATTAATGTAAAATAAATACATTAATGTACTATTCAATAGGTATATGTTCATAAAGGTGAATACCCATGATTGAGACATGGGTATGGTATTCACTACACAATGTTCTTGTCTTTGAAAAATGTGGTGCAATTTCAACAGTATAACATCATGACATAGGGATTCATGAAAATAGTTGATGAGATATAAAATGGTTTATTATCATATGTACAAGATATTTATAGTAATGGGGTCATATGGATACATTTCCCAACAAACGTAATGGAATTTGTATGCATAGTACAAGAGAATTACTTTTATGTAAAAGAGGAGAGAGAAATCCCTCATGGAATTTAGGCATGGTAACAGGTGTACATGGGACTCATTAATGAAAGATAATGCGGTCTACCATCATCCAAAAATAAATAGGACAATAATGGGGAGGTGTGAAATCATACCATAACATTTTTAATTGAAAAAAAGGCATAACAACTTAAAGAAAATTAGGCAAAAATGAGAAAGGAAGAAATACCTTACATGGAAGTATGATCCCAAAGGATTGAAAGAGGATTGAGAGAGGATTATTGGGAGATTGAGGCACATTGTGAAGATTATAGAGATCAGATGGAAGGGTTTGGTCGATGTACAAAGGCTTTGAGTGAGGAGGAAGTGGGAGCTTGGGTCGATTTATATAAGGAATGAGAGATAATTCTTTATTATTTAGGTTTGGGACACCTCACATTATACTAATCAATACCAAAAACAATCCCATAGTTTTTGACCATTATTTTTTTAAATAGGAGTGGAAAATAATATTTTATATGTAAAATGGCCTAACTTCATAAAATAATAAGGTTTCTTATGTGGAGGTGAGTCACACTCTCAAGGAAAACAATTTAAAAAGACAAAATATACTATAAGTCTTGGAGGATCCACAAAATCGATGTTAAATAAATAAAATAAATCTAAAATAATATTATTTTAATTCTAAAACATATATTGGCCGAACATAGTGTTTCTATTACTTTATTACCTCAGTATTGGGTCATTATGATTTCATAAACCACAATATATATTTAATCATTATTTAATTTTTACCCAAAAAATCGAATGTCTCAAAAAATTATGGAAAATTCACATTTGGATAATTTAGAAGTCCGGATTAAAAAATAATAATAATTTTATCTAAATAATTGTATAAATTTGTGATTTTTTTCTTTTAAAATAAAAATTAACATTTACCGAACATTCATTGGTTTTGACAAAAACAGTTTTCAATCCTTACTAAAAATTACAATTGCATTCATATAATTATATGATAATTTGTATTTAATAAAACTTAATTTAAAAATAATATTTTATTAAAATATTATGTAATATAAAAATCCATTAATTCATCAAAAATATATTTCTTAGTTAAAAATATATTTACGAAGTGACAATAACAAAATGAAAGTATATTAATTATTATATAAAAATATATTGCACATAATCATAGTAATAAGGTATTGTTACATAACCCCTTATTACACATGCGTAAACTGATCGGTAAGGTGTGTGATGGTGAATGATTTTTGGGGTGGCTTGGATAACATCACTTGGGTAGTAATCTATATAAACTTCCACTTCTCCCGTAGTCGGTTCTGCTCAAGCTTAACATGTTCAAGCTCGGCTTGGGATTGGTCAAGAGAAAATCTCAATGACTCCATGTCCTTCTCGAGCTCCGAAAAATGGGCTTCGTATGGGGAAAGACTACCGGATGAGGCCATCACTTCCTTTTTCTGATTATATTGGATTTTTTAAAGCCCTATATTTATAATAATCATGTGACCACTTTTCAACGACTATATTAGAAACAGTCACAATTCATAATGGTATTTTAAAATCCACAAACATAAAACCAATGATGTTCACATTTTCTATAGGCATAATAATATATTTAATTAGATCAAGAGGAATTTTCAATGATGAATGTTTTGGTCGTTACAGTAAATTTTATCATGTAGTGTGGAAATACGTAGATTTAGTTGGGTGAATAATGATAACTCAAATTAAATCCTTCTTTCTGGGAGTCTTTAGAAGTCCTATTAAAAATTATATAGTAATTTCATCAATTTTCCACATAGATATATGAATATCATTCATAAATCTTGTAGGTTTATGGATCACAACTAGAGCTATTCTAAAAACCAAACATATGGACCCGTAATCATTAATTTCTTGTTTCATGATATAGGACCAGAAATTTTCCATCAAATCTCTATACATATTTGTGTTTCTAGGGTGTATAGGAAAATATTAACTTTTTGAATCATCCAATAATTAAAATTTTTTATCATAGAAATATAAGGAACACATAATAACTTTCCATACCATAGAACACTATATTCACAAACAATTCATGTTAAATTTATGTTATTCAAAGATTTAATCTTTTTCTGAATGTCCTCATCATCATATTTATATTTTGTCATTTCTAGTAAATATTGTTACAATATAATTTGAAAAACGATATATGATGCCTTAATTAATTATAACCACATATAACATTACTAAATCTATAAACACTCAAACCCTCTTGATCCTTATTTGGTTCATCACATTGTGATCCTTCCTATATAATACATCTGCTACCTTATTTTCTTTTCAAGGGTGGTAGTGAATTGAGATATCATAATCCCTAAGTAGATAAAATCATTTTCGTTGAATTATATTGTGATATTTCTATGAAAATTATTATTTTTGTCTTTTATGATTAGTTTATATCACTAATCATTCACCATAAAGATAATGTATCTATATATTTAGATAAAAGATTGCAGTTTCAAACACAACATCATGGATTAGATAGTTCTATACATTATTCTTCAACTACGATGATCCATACACAATATATTTTTCATTTTCAATCAGTAAAAACCATTTCCCATCTTTTATGCATCACTATATGTCACAACTGCATCATTTCCATAAGGTAACATCAATATTGTATTATTGACCAATAATCATTTTAGTTTATAAAAACATTATTTACATACATTTAAAAAATCTTAACTACATTATATGTTAAATTGGTTATTAGGTTATCCTATCATGCCATATTATGAATAGATCACTTATATTAACCTATAAAACAAATGTTACTTTATACCTCATATATCTTTATTATTATAAGTCATAACCTACCCACCATTTTTCTCACGTGATCATGTGAGATTCCATCCACTAAGAAAATGTGGCCATGAAAAGAATCAACTTGTAGCCAGAAATCACACATAGTAAGTTTCTCATATAAATAATTCCTTCTATATAGGAAAAGAATGTCAAAAAGGTTATTCTCAAGGATTTCATAGATTTTAGAATACACCAATATATCTTCAATGAAAAACAAAAAATAATCCTGATATTTATTTAATAATTAGTTCATTAGATCAATAAAAATAATGACTTCCTTTTCCATTCAAAATGGAATTAATGTAAACTTATAATGTATATAACTCATTCAAAAATCTATATTTGTAGTTTCTTCCTTCTATCGTCACGTTTTTGAAACCCAAATAAATTAAATCTTTTTAAAATATTTGGTTCAGTGATGTAGACAAAATAAGTCATCAATGCAAGGAAAATGATAAATATTCTTTACTATGACAACATTGATTTTCTTGTAATCACTACATAGTCGTATAGATACATAATTATTCATAATTAAGAGAATATGGGATTCACATGGTGAAAATCTAGGGAAGATACATCCCTTATCACCCAACTCCTTTAGTTGTATCCTCAACTCTAATAGTTTTATGTTGTTCAATCCATTAGAAGATGTCGATCTTGGGTTGTCATTAGAGATTACATAAATGGATAACTCAACACAGTGTTATAGGGGATGATAATGAAATTACAGAGGAAATACATAAATTTATTAATGAAAACAAATTATATTTTAAATTTTAGGATTACCTTCTCCGTCCCTACAATTTTTATCTTATTCCCAAAAAATCTCATTTGGTGGTGCTACTAGGAATTGATCTAAAAATGACTCAAATGATCAAGTATTTTACCTTGAAATAATTAATTCTACATCTTCTTCCCAAAGAATAATTTATTTCTACATTGAATTATTTTTTTTCATCATATTTTGTAATATAATCTATAAAAATGATTATATCAAATTCAACCATATGTATGATAATAAGGTCTGAAAATTTGTCACATTTATGTTTCATAATGGGTAATTACTAAAACATCCTTATTGTAGAGATAATTTCAGTAGGAGAAATAAATGACAACTATATTATTAAATGAAATGGGAAATGTCAAATTTTGATGTAAAAATGTATAGATATCAAAGAGTGAGAGGATCCAAAATAAGATAATTTATTAGTTGAATGGGAATATCGGATTAATTTACCATCCACTAAATCATTGGGTACTTACACATCATCTCTAGTGATAATATCAACTTGGCCTACTCCACATGGCCTCTTTTTTTTGTTGAATCCCATGATTCTTGGGAATTTTTTTGTATAGTTTCCAATCTCTCAATAGATGAAACATTGAATTACAGTTTTTCATTCTCATATTTTCAATATTTTTCATGGTGACCTTAATCTATGCACTAATAACAAAATCATAATCTCTTTAAGAATTTCCTAGGGTTATTCTTTCCATTTTTTCACAACATTTAAATAATTACTTTCTCTTATACTTAATAGGGGCATTCCCTTTATCTAAGTGATTGGATAACTTTTTCTTATCCTGATTTCCATTGAATAATTATGATCTAGAGAATTCCATACCTATTTTTTTGTAACATAAATCTATTTTATCACTTTAATATCCTGATTGAGAGACTATTTACATTAGGAGATCGGGAATAAGAATGTCCGTGAAATGGTTAATCATGAAATCTGTATTGCATACATAATCTTGAGAATACCTAGTTAACCCTATAAATGTTTCTTTAAAATCTGGAACAATTTCCTCTTGAATTTTCTTAATGTTGAGGAACATTACCTTCATTTAAGTTTCTTTCTCACAATAAAAATATTTATCAAAGATGGTCTCTTTAACATACTTCAATTCTAGAAGTTATATATCATCTTGTTCTATAGTATTCTAGATTGATGAATACCATTGATCAACATACCAATTGTGTCAATACACTATAAGTGTAATGTTTTCCCGTTAACCACATCACAACATTATAAATTTATTATCATGATACTTATTCCATTTATCATAATCCATTAGATCGATAGTCCCACCATATTATGAGGGCTTATAATGCATAAAGGGTTCTAACATATGAAATTATTATAGTGAAATAGGTTTCTATCTGCAATACATATTAGTTTTCATAAAATAATAACGGTTCTGTAATATATCCTTTATTTGAGTATTTTCAATGGAAAATTTATTTTATTTATCAGTATGAAAATATCTACATTGGCCACATATGTCAATTCTCTTTCTCCTTCTATGTTTCTTTTTTTTAAATGGAATATACTACATTATCCCATAAAATTATGAATTTTAAATCACTTATTTATAATTCCATATATGATATAAGATTTTATGAAAATTAAAACTAATGCACAATTAATAACATAATCATAAACATTGTTTATTTAAGGATATATTCATTTTTTAATCCTATATAATGTTTTTGAGGGAAATATGTTTTATAATTAGAATATCCCCCATGAGTGTCAGAACAGGTTCTTACTAAGGCCTACCATCATGCACCAGTCAATGATTAAGTGATTTCAAGTGCACTATTTTTATAGTTACTAGCCATAGGTTCCTTTCTTCAAGAACCATGTGCACTTTTAGAACCCAAAAAAAGACGTATTTATAGAAAATTCACATAATATCTTCCTTATCAGAACTTTAGAATGTTCATCTACACTTATCCTCAAAGTCTATCGATTGTTTATTTTTCCTAATGTATTTTTTCTTAATATAGTTTAAATGTTTTATTCTAAACTCCCTCTTATAACAATTCTAACGTCCCTGACCCCAACATCCTAGATATGGTTCTTGATTTATTAAATTAGTATATATATCAATGTTAATATCCCAAAGAATTGATTGGCCTGGTAGTTTTAAAGAACCAGATACATGCATGATAAAAATTTTACAGTGGGAATAGAATATAAAACATTAAACATGACAAAAATAAATTAACAACATCTTTGAAATCTCATTCTTATAATTCTTCTTTATATCATAGGGAGTGAAAGAAAAATAAGGGCGAGATCAAATACATAGTAGGGGTTATGTAAAATTGGAGATAATATGAGAAAATAATCATAATCAACATGTAATGGAAAATAATAGAACACACATTCCATTTAAATAACATTACTATCATGAAAATATATGTTTGAGCCAATATGTAAAGGTAAATAATTGCAAACAAATTCCATTTAATCAATAAATGATAATGAAATTGCATGAAGTGCTAAAATTATATAGAAAATATTCTTTATTTTGATAATAATTGTCTCCAAAATGAAGGAAATTATTTACTATTTGATTTCATGTATCAAAAATATGATATATATACCATAAAGATCTATTATCAAGATTTTTTCGAACCACTAGGTATAACCCCATCTGATTTGGCCAACTAGTTTGTCTCATGAGACCCGTTTTAGTATGTAGGGGGTGTATTTACAACTGGTACCCACCTATGTCTAAATTTACAAATAGATCCTCACATATCTAATAATAAATTTAATTTATGAACACTTTTTTCTAATTATAATATATCTATATTGATCTAGAAATACTAATTTATTTATATTTTTCCAATTAATCAAAAAACATTCCAAGTAGACACCATGTACAAAAATACTATATGTTTTATGAAATAAGAATATCCACCATAAAATAATATATATATTTATGATAAGTGTATAATGTAATGAAAAATCATCACAATAATGTTATTGTTTCATGAGAATGTTAACAATTACAAAATAATGTGGGGTTGTATAATAAATTTTATCACCTGGTGTTTTTCAATTCAATACACATTGATATAATAACTAAAATTGAATCTTACAATACCCATAAATATAAATGAGTCATGATATTTTAATTCAAATAGTATTTATATACACAACATGAAATAAATTAGAGCATAATAACAAATAAGTCTCAATATAATGTATATTAAGATGAAACCACGTATCTCATGCATAATATTGGTTGAACGTGCAATAGAATCATGTATATTTGTTTTAAATAAATAAATAACTAACAAAAAATTCATATTAATATTTATAATATCTTATATGATCCTTCGACAATATATTATCACCCATTTTTTATTAAAATTTCATTGTTTTGGGTGCTAATGACCCCGTTTTATCATTCGTTTTTTATGAATGTTCTGGTTGTAATTACTATTATATAGTTTGTCCATATAAAAAATAAGTATCACAATAAATTATCATATTTATAGTTAAAATTGTAATTTTAATACAGATCATGAATAATGTTTTTGAGAAATGAAGTATATTGAGATCATAGAAACTATAGGTCACACGTATGCATGAGTTACATTTTTTGTTCAACTATCATTATGGAAAAAAAGGACGTAATTTTTCAACATTACATAATCATAAATATTTCATAAATACCATTTAATGTATTTTAATATTCATATATATATCATCCATGGAGTTTGGTGATTAAAATAGAGTCACATCTCTTCAAGAAGCCGGTAGTCCACGCAAATCGGAACCATGTGGCCATCTTTGTGACAGTGGAAATAAAATGATATTATTTTCAATAAATATGTAAACATATGTTAAAAATAATATAATTATTTCATTTATTTAACATGTTACAATAAACTTTATCCTTATCTCCTTCCAAATGAAGCATTAGTGAAAGAAGAATCAAAATTCTTCACAATATAGAAGGTAATCGTACACACAGATGACATTATCGAGTCCCTTGTGGAATGGAAAGTAAAAAAAAATTATTTGTGATTAAATGAATAATATGATATAATAATATAATAAATATAATATATATAGTTTATATACATCAGTATATCAAACCATGTGATTTGGTAATGGAAAAATGAGCGAGATCAGTTAGTGAGGTGGTAATCCGTTGTACAAGCGATTGATTATTTCATTACCATTTTGATAGAATTAGAAATATTTAGATTTCATGAACTAATTATAAAAATAAAATCTGTATATTTAATTTAATTGTGTTCATATATCATCATGGTTAAATTATAATTTATGGAGGTTTAATAAAAAAATAAATTAAAAATGCTCGTTGATAAACATTATCTTTTCTTCAAGTATCCTCCTTAGGACTTCAAAAAAATAATTACTAAGATATCTATATGAATAATAAGGTATAAAGGATGAGTGTGTAAAATTTGGAAATTTATTTTGGGTTGTTATTGATTAACCAAAAAGGTTTCATGGTTTGAAGAAGATTGGGGAGGTGGTAGAGTTCTATAAGTAATGGGAGTGACACACTTGTAATTTTTACAATGAAAAATATGTACCCCAATTTTTCACATTCAAAAAGTGTATATAATTGAGTATTATCTAGAAAAAAAAATTATAGGCCCACAATATGTGTATAAAATATATTTTATTAATATTTTTAGTTCAATTTTCTAACTATCATTTTTAGTTTTTCTACTACTAAATCCATTTTTCCTCAACTGTGAAAATTATTTTTTATTATTTTCAATATTAATTTTCATAAAATTTTATGTTTATATTATTAGATAACTTAAAATATTATAATAAAAAATATGAAATCTGTTCTTTTCAAATTCCATTCTCATAATTTAAAAAATGGACTATAAAATGTATGTTGTAGATTTGATGAGAAATCAGTTTTTTAATGAATAAATGATTAAAGGTTCCCAATGATTTTATATCAAAATTAAATATAAAATTTCTTAAAATGACTAAAATTGGATTAATAGATATATATATTATAACTAAATTTAAATTAAAACTAAATAAAAATATAATGTATCATTATAAATAATTTAATCTAAATTTATTTTTCACTTAAAATTGAGTATTTTTCACTATTCAGAAAATAATATATCTTTTTCATAAAAATAAATAAAAGGAAACCTATGTTAATTATTATATATATATTTCAGAAATTAATCCTAATTTTTCAAATAAATTTTTATGAATTTGTAAAATTATGTTTTATATTATGTTTTCAATGTAGGACTAAACAACATTTCTGAAAAAATAGAGATTTTGAAAAAACATTTCTTTTTCTTCCAAATGATTCATATTTTAATTTATAGTCAAAAAATTAAAAATTTACATTTGTAATATATTTAATTTTAATAGTTTATATCTTTTCGTACATACTATATTAAATGCTAGGTTATAATGGTTGTGATAGAGTTTTTTTATTTTTTAAACTCGATTTTGCGTGAATATACAGCTATCAAAGAAATTAAATTTATAATACATGAAATATATTATAAGTTGTTTGGAATTATGCAGGTTAAATCATTGAAGTTTGATCGGTAATGTGTTTGTGAGAAATAGGTTCTGAAAAATGAAATGTTTTTAAATATGGGGTCTTCTATTAGCCTGACAAGAGAACCCTGTGAGTAATTCT
This sequence comes from Viscum album, assembly GCA_963277665.1. NCBI lineage: Eukaryota > Viridiplantae > Streptophyta > Magnoliopsida > Santalales > Viscaceae > Viscum > Viscum album. The sequence goes on from OY728146.1 coordinate 389,683,195, forward strand.
TGTTGTGTGATGGGAAGGAAATCAAGATACTAAACAAGACCCATGGGGTAAGATTACTATATTCATGGCATGGATAGGGTGGGTTATGAATAAATGGTTTCATATTTAGTATCCCATCATAAGTTCAGTAGTCGTGCCAGGGTATGAGGTGTCTTGTCTACATGGAACGAATTTCTAATTACGATTGGGGGAGTGAAAACTATCTGGAATATTGAGACTTAACATACTAAATGTTACTATCAATATAAATAAGGATAAACTTTATTTTTATATGTATACTTTATTAGAAATCCACAGTTATTATGTTCTTGTCATGGAGATGTTCCTTGATCGGTGTTCTTCCCAGATGTTTCTTAATGTGTTCTGGAGTGAGTAGAAACTACACTTAAATAACATGGCTTGGATTTTGGAAAAATTCCTTAGATTGATAAGTAAATCAGGTAGGTGACATCCTCTTGTGTGTTTTGATGGGCACCGAGGTATTATAGGGGACCCATGGGGTTAGATGAGTAGATCCATGGCCTTGTTTGTGTGGTTAATGAAAGTGAGGATATAGAATGTTTTCTTTACTATGTTTTTTATGTACAACGCCATGTTTTTTAATGTCCTAAAGTGTAATATGGAATAATTTATTTCTGGTCAAAATCTAATTCTATTGAAATCATTTCCTATTCTAGATATATATATATATATATCAAAAAGTAGTTCATTGAGCCTTGATGGGGGAAATATATTTTGCAGTTTCCCACTGAGCTCAATAACCAGTTTTCAACAAGTGGTGGTAATTTTTTTAGGATCCTAGATGAATAAAATTCAACTACTACTATTGTTGATTCTGGACTTGGGAACTCCAAGGTATTTTTATTGGGTTTTATGAGTGAGGATAAATAATACTAAAATAACATGTTTCAGATTGTGTGGAAAATCATTAGTCTGATAAATTTCCCTAGTGGGTATTTTATTCTTGTCTATAAACAAGGAAACCATTTTGTTATAGGAGAACCATGTTGTCAAATGAGTAGATTCATGGCTTTTGTACGGCTGGTCTGTGTAGTTGGTATATAAAAATATTACTTAAAAATGATTGTTGGATATTCCTCTATGAATTTCATCCACCCCATTTTAAGTATTGAATAAATTTTTTGTGTTATTAAATATAGTCTCATATAATAATTCTATATTTTATATTTTAATACCAATTAAAATGTGATTCATTAGTTTTTAATGGTACAGAAATATTTTGTTGATTCTCAGGGGCCACAATGATCAATATAGAACAAGTGGTGGATGATGAAAAAACATGGATATATAATAGATTATGACTTGTAAGGAATGATGTTCAGTCATCCCATATGCAAAAAATTCTCCTAATATATGGAAATATAAGGTGATAAAAATACGAAAATTTTGAAAAATATACTAAGGATTTTATTGTGAATTTGAATCCATTGTAGGGATGTTTTAATGAAATTACTTTTGTAGATATAATCAAAACTAACCCCATATACTTGTGAAAAAACCAAACATTATAATATATTTTTCTCAAGCTAATAAATTTCTTGAACTATTTTGTTAAAGAGATAATTAAAATGAATGCAATAATACAGGGATTGTCACACACTATCAAAAAACAACCATATATAATAAATAAGACTCTAATTATATGGTTTCAACATTTTAAATCAATAATCAAGGATTCCCCTGAAAATAATTTTATTGAAAATATTTAAATATAAGTGGAAACATTAATTATCATTTTGTGAACAAAAATATATATTTTTTATTGTTTAAAAATTTAATATATTTTTCTGAACCTTTTTAATATTATTGGCATTAAAAATAATGTATTCATGATATTTTAAATGTAACTAGTAGTTTTATTATGAATTATATAATAATATATGTAATACCATTAAAATAACTATGAGATTGTGACCTTCAACAGTACATGGGTTTCTTCATTAAAAAACATGACATTGTTACATTCATTATGACATGGTTTTTATTTAATGTATAAATCATTCGATCTCAAACATTGAGTATAACCTCATAGCCTTTGCAGAATTGTTCTATGATAGATCATGTATAATAACTCAGAATATCATATCCACAAATATTTTCATGAAAACACTTCATAATAATACTGATCACCATTAATTCAAATATAAGGTGTGACCCAACATGGGTTTTCAACATTGACATGACTTTTTAATTTTTTGACCCATAATTGTAAATAAATAGAATCAACTAGTAAAGAATTATATAAACTCAATTTATAATGTTATAAATAATGAAATCCACCAAACTTATGTATCACCATACACGTTCCCACATTATGCCTATCATACATCATTAATTATCATGAAATAAAATTTTCAAATACATCAATTATACATGAAATATTTAATATGTCAATGTATTATTTCAATAATAATGAAATGGTTGTATTCACCTTGATAATTATCAATCTAGATAAAACCCGACTTAGCTTTCATGTATGAATAATCATTCCATGCACAATAATACCCAAATTTCAATAGTTAGTTAATATATTTTTTATTTATGTATTTTTAAGTAAATGTAATTTTATTAAAAAAATATAAGTTTACCAATTATGTGTGGGATCATGTGTCCTTGTATCTAAACTATAAAATGTGTTGTTTTATCCATTGACAAATTTATTGTATGGCACATGGTTTGAGGAATTTACATCTTCAAAAAATCTATGAAATGTTTTTACTCACTTTCAAACTTATTGATTCTTTGTAGATTTAATTAATATGGATATAATATGATATTATATAACTAATAATTGATTATTTCGGCCATGAAATAATATTTTAATATATTTTATTAATAAATTCATTAAATTTTTTATTTTTATTACATTATTATTGAATTTTTTTTATTTTTTTTAGTTATATTTCCTAGAAAATTATGAACTGAGGAATTATTAAATATTATTATTACTCATAAATTTATTTATTAATATACTTATTATTATTACTATTATAGGTGTTCCATACTAAGGATTTATGTTTTGTTATTATAACCTCTATTATTTTATTTTTTGGGTTAATTACTGGGGGGGTACATAGTAAATCCACAATTCAATCCCCCATAATCAATGTATACCAAGGGGAGATAATGGTGTATCGTCTTCTTCCATTTTCATCCATAAAAGATTTAGGAATAGTGAAAGATGTATGAATACATATCTCTTTCCTTAAAATATATTGTTCTTCATACCCTAGCATTATCTTCCCCGTCATTATAAAAATATATGAATTTTGGGTTCCATTAATTTTGGACTTTTACCATGTCAATGTGAAACATATTGGAAAAATGATCCATTAAAGATTATGGTAATAATTGTTTTCTATAGGATTACCACACATCATTTGTGGTTTTATAGCCATAATACGGTCTATAGGAGAGTGTTGCACATTTCTGGTCACAAGGATTACATATTTGGTGTTTTTTATAATTATTGATTTATTTAATATGTATCTATTGGTATAATATGGGGGTATTACAATTGTTATGTAATTTTTGGGAGGACTATACCTCACATATTTTTGTACTCTTATTACAATTACAAGATTACATTTTGATATATGTATATATATATATTATTACCATAATAGTGTTGGTAATTTTTCTATCATGGTTTAGAAGGTAATTTCCTTGGACTACATGTTGCACTAAGTGGTTATAAAAGTTTCCATCTAAGATTAGAACCTCTTGATACAATGAAAGTAATATTATATATATCCCCTATGGTTGACATACATCATACTAATAGGAAAAATATATTATATGACTATGATGTGATGGTTCATCATAGTAGTTGGACTTCTTCTAATTAATTTGGCACATGGAGATATTTAGTAGATGAAATCATGAGGACAACCCTTCCAATAAAGACACCGCCTTTTAATTGTCATTGATTCATCATATCCACGAAAAATGTAATGGTATCTGAACATGATAACTTATCTGATGTGTACCATTTAATCATATACTTTAATGCAAAAAAACCAATGCCACTGAATTCATCGTGAGGTTTCATGTGTTGGGTGAGCCTTTGGTCTAATAGAATTTTTTGAATGAACAAGATAGAATTTTCCACTTTCAAGTTGAGGAATATATATCTCTTCACACCTGGTCGACCCATATAGTAGGAATCTAATTAAATCCATGGCCATGTCATAAGAAGTTACGTCTATATTGTAAGGTCTTGAAATATCTAAGTCCTCAATATGATGGTGAAACAAGTGGTGATCCTTATTTATGAGATATCATGAGAAAAACATGTTATATTAAACATAGTAAGTTCATAGAAGGTAGTCAATGACATGAAATTATTTATCTCCTTATTGTACATGATGGGTTTCTAGACAACTCTCTTGGGAAGTGGTTTGGACCCATATATATCTAGAAAAGGACCAAGAGTTCCATACAATATGTGTATTCACATGTTCCACCTATTTGAATGAATATGATTTTAGGGAGAAGTATCCCAAATTATTGGAGATAATGAACGTCCATGTGTGATAAATAATATTTTAAAAAATAATTTTATTGTATTATTAACAAAAAGAATAGTGATGATTTATTTTATTTTTTGTGGAAATCACAAGTTGATATATCATTATAGTGAATATGAGAAAATATAATTTTTTGTACAAACATTGAATTTATAATGTTTATTAAATTAATTGAGTTTCTTATGGATTTATTTAATGGTTATTATATTTTAACATAACATGTTAATGTGTTACAAGTGAATGATAAAACGTTTATGATATTAATGAAAGGTTTATTATGTCATAAGTTTGGGAAAAATTCTAAAATGAAACACTTTACTTTCTAGGGATCAAAGTGATATTTTGGAATGTATAACCTATGTTTTAAAAATTTTCATCTTCAATAGAAATCTCCACCATTTATAAATTTTTAGCGAAATAATCACTCCTATCGTATTATTTCATTCTTTTTTAGAGAGATTCAAAGGAAAAAAAGGTTAAATAAATCTCATCTTCTCAATCAAGTCTGCGTCATTTATATAGTCAATTAGGCCTAAAAATATATTTGATTTACAATGATATCACAATATAAATTTAGATTCAAAATTCATGGGATAAGGTATATATGTGAAAATATAGGGGATGTCTAGTTGGGAGCATTTGAAACTAACACACATATGGTTCATGAATCAAATATTTAAGTTCCAACGAACAAGGTACACTTTACGGTTTCATTTGATTATAGTATTTGTGCTTAAATTGAATTTCATATGATCCATTATGAAATTACAGAAAGGATTTTTTTATTCACCACATATAAAAATAATCTAAAACCAATATTTTAAATTTCACATTTTTTATACATCAATTTTCCCCAAATCCATATAATTAAAATCCATGAGAACATGCAATTATTTAAATCATATAAATTAAAATTATGGTTAATTTTACTATGAATTATAAATTGTATTCAATTAATTTTATAATAAAATTGATGACATTACTATCAAATTTCATATCCCTATGATATGGATGATGAAATATTGACATGTTTTTTCATAAAATTTATTGAAAAAAAATTAAAATTTTATTGTTTTCTTCAATTTAGGGGTACCAATGCAACAGATTTTTAGATGGAGAACAACGTGAGTATGATGCATGATATTTGGGTATACCAAATATTGTTTGTTTTATTTCATCTGGTGATACAATTTTTTTATTCAAGGTTAATTAATATTCCGTCTATCAGAAAAATGGAAAGGCTAGACAAACATTTATTTGGAATTTTGATTAAAAAAGACTACTATTCTATGAGAATCTTTTTCAAAAAATTTATAAGGAATCCCTTTGAAGCATGCTGTAGAAAATTTTCATAATATTTATATATATAAGTATCCTCAATTCATTTATCCTTATATATTATTATTATATGTATAAAAAAATATTATATTTCCTTTAAATAGATGCCCAAATAGACTTGGGATGGATGTGTATAATCTAGGTCTAACTAGGACGACCCATGTCCAGCCAAAAAATAATTTCTTGGGATATTCATTACTACCAAAAAATCAAAAAACTGACAAAAGAAGTTCAGAAATTAATTTTAGTGTTATGTAATTTGGTAATATTATTATGGTTTCTATTGGACATAGTTATACTTAATTAAACTTGTATTAATGGAAGTAAAAATGTTAAAAATTAAATCAAATTGAGTTTTATCAATTTTAGTTTTTTATGCAATATGATTAGGTTTCTTGACCATGGGATGAGACTGACCCATACTTGTTTTTTATTTATTTTATTTATTATTTTAATTTATGTTTTAAAATGAAATATTTTTGTGTGTGTATGTTTTAAAATGAAATAATATTTTTTAAATTTTAATTATTTGTTCATCGTCCACTAATATATACTTTTTATTAGTGTATGTGTGTCTGTAGTTAAGTGATAAAATTAATTTTCCAACCCCATGATACTTTTACCTGTGTGTAAGTATATCATGAAATAATTACGGGAATTCATGGTTATGTAGATCGATTTGATAGCTATTTTAAACCATGTAGGTGAACGATATAAGAGTTGTGGGTATTGAAATTCAAGTTAGGTAATGAATTTAGGAATCCCCCTGGGATATCATTCAATCTATTATTTACTCAATTAATTAACTAATTGATAATGTCTCAAGATCAAATATTTATTATTATTTTTATCATGTCCATTGTTTGTAATTTTGATAAGGAATATTTATGATGTGTGATAACATAGTATAAGAATAAATAGGCATGGATAGATAACATTATGTTATGAATTTTTTCTATTTAGAGCATGGATTTGTATTGAATAAGATATCATAGAAAACATATGTTAAATAGAAATGTATTTTACTCATAGAGATTATATTACCAAAATTCCTCAATAAAAATATTAATTAATTATGTTGATTCTCTAAGGTGAATTTGGGCACCACAAAATTTGTGAGGTTCTCATTTTCCCTATCTACAGAAGCCTCTTGTTTTGGGGAGTCATTATGAGATTGCTGGTTTAAATTAACTAAGGATTAAAGTAAATGAATGACCATAAATTAGATGTTACAACTATAAAAGAAAATCAATAATAAATGAAAAGTAATTATTTTCAAGATATGGGACTCCAATAAAAAGATCAATGATACGCACGTTAATGAGTATGTATAGTTAAAATCTATCCTTAGACTCTCAGGGTACTTGAAATTTCACATCTCAGGTTACAAATAGATGTTTAAGTATTATTTCTTCACGAATAATCTAGTAGCTGAATGTTTCGAATATAGTAGTTGAGGGATACTTTGACTTGATAATGTACTGGGATACATTCAAAATTAATAATATTGAAATCATAACTAGTAATAAATATAAGGTACCTATTATATATGTTTATTATTGTTATATCAAAAGAAAAAAACAAAAAATTTAATTTCACTTTAATGAATAGTGAACAAATAGAATATCCTAGCTGGCCATAACATCCTCGAGTGGTTTAGGCACTTTCCAATAATAATGCACCAAGTGAGGAATATTTTGGTTCTGAAATATGAAAATCTTGTTGAAACCCCTCTTAGGAGTAAGCAAGGAATATAAATAATCTTATAAGAGTAATACAGATGACTCACTATATGATAAGTTTCTTATGTTGTCATTTAAATACAAATAGTAGTGGAAAATTCAGGAGAAAAATATTCTTTTCAAATTCTATATTATCCCCATGAGATAAAGTAGGAGTGATTATGATTAGAAAGATACGGGATATGATGTTTACTATATAGTTGTCAAATAGAATAACGGAATCAATCATGATCTCTTATACTCAAGATAATAATGTACATTGAGAGGCAACATACCCTAGAATTTAATCTTAACTAATAACTGGAAAATTATCTCATCCTAACCTCTTTAAGAATATTTTTTGACATTAAATGAAAAACATATTAATAATAACATGAAAATGTGAAGACAAAAATTTTCAATATAGGTCAACTATCTTATAATGATATGAATAATTGAATCTCATTGGTCTATATAGTGAAAAAGAAGAGGAAAAGATATGATATAGTTTCAAAGTACAATTCTGACTAAATGACATTGAGGCACCACCCATACAAGAATAAAAAATACAGAGGGAGAGTATTGAGTATGTAGAAGTATACTTATAACATGGAAAGAAAGGCCACTTGAATGATAATTCCGCAACAGGGTAGAAGAATCAAGTTGATGCCTCATCTTTAGTTATATTTTTATATTTAATGGAGTCTATCTGTTTTTATATGTTGGGTATTGGATACTACATGTGGCATAGAAATTTATTTTCAAATATGGGAACCAAATACTTTCGTGATTATTAACTAAGGTCATCTATACATATGAACATAAAATTGTGCGATTATAGCAACTTTACTAGTGAGATATAATCATCTTAAATTGTAAAGTGGAATTTTTCTTTTACAAAATTGAATTTTTTTTGAACGATCGGTTACTAGAAAAATAATATAATTTATTATTTTAGACACTATGTGATTTTATTTCATTCTTTGAAATAAATTATTTCGTATATATAATGATAACATATATAATGGTATAACATATGATAACAATTGGTAATATATACTTAAACTAGAAAACCCAATTTTTTAAAATCAATGAAATGTCAAGTGAGAGTGACTCATATCCTATAAGTATATGGAACATTAGGCTTCGTCATGTAAATGAGAATCATTTAATAAAATTATATCAACTAGGATATTTATACTCTATTGAGATATTGTAAAACCCTGAGATTTTATGAGATATATTATTTTTAATTTCATTGATTGCTAATGTTGTATGCTACACCAGGATTATCTTTCACTATTGACAACAATAAATTAGTTTTCTGTATATATAACACTATTCATGTGTTGTGTTACACACAATTTCATGTTATTTTGATAGAATTCAGTTCACAAAACAATGAGTATAAATTTTTTTCAATTATTAAAAGAAATAATTTTGGATTATGTTAAACGAAACACCAAAGAAATCAAGCACTAAACGCAAAACATAATAGGCATGAGTTACACACATGAGCGACATTTCTTGAAAGCTAGCGTTGTATACAATATTGAGTTCCACTAAAGAACGATATTTTATTAAAATATTATTATTTAATTGTATATAAACTGTCCATTATGAATATTATTAACCACTTTTGGAATTTTATATAACACTAAAATTTATCTTATGTAATTTCTAGAATAGGATATACGAACAAATTCAATTTCTTGGATAAAATAAGTATTATTCAAAAAATGAAGTTTTCCCCCTTTTGAGGGACAACCAATTTTAAATATATGTTTTTAAAATTTATAGATTTATTTTGAAAATGTAATCATATTTTTTAGAAGAGGTACATCAAAATTTAATTCGGTTGAATTTTTGGTATTTTTTTTATAAAACTAAAATTTTATTGAATAGTGAAAAATATTGCATTATAATTCAAAAAATAATTTTTATCTAATTTTTTTGTGTTCTTAGATTATATTTTTAATTTGTTTTAAACTGTAATTAAAGTATATTAATATCATTTAATACAATTTTAATCATTTTAATTAATTTGACATTTAAATTGGACATAAACACATGTCAATCTATTGATAGTCATTACTTTTTCAAAACATGCTTTCTGGTTTTGAAAAATGGAAACAAATTTTAAATAAATTAGGGAAACTTATGTGTTTCAAATTTATAAAAATGGATTCCATATTAGAAATAAATGGGACCAAATTATGTTAACATGTTACTTTTTTTTGATACTATGAATTGTAAATATGGTGCTTTTTTATTTACCCCAGTGAAAGGTATGTCTGGTAAATTATGATTACAAAAAATATGACATAGATAATAACATTACCCGAACATCTTACAATTTTTTATTTGATGAATTAAAGTTGACCAATGTCACATATGAGTTGTAATTGATTCATATAATGTACTTATTTCCATGAAAGTGATGTAATTATAATTAAAACTAAAGAATGTGAAAACATTTCACCCTCTAATATCTGATAAGTGTCATAACTATAATATAGTGATAAAATTCATGAAACATTCAAAATAAATAGTCTATTGATAGAAACGAAATTATATACATCATGTAAATTTATTAATAAATTTTAGAGACTAAATAATAATAATTAATGATGACACATTAGTGATGTAGAAATTTTTTCACAAATAGAAATATCAAATAAATGATTTTACAAATAATAAAATAAATATCATATGAACTAATTAATTTTTCTCAAGTATTTTATAGTTTACTATTACATGTTAGGATTTTATTAATTATTTGTTCCGAATTTATATACTATGTGGATTTTATTTAATGTAAAATAAATGAATAGTGTCAAAATTGACACTATTGATATTTTATAAAAATAATTTATTGTTAAATTATTTAAGAATCACAAATATATTTATAAGTTATAAAGTGGAAATTATATGGTGATAAATTTCATAAGGAATCCAATTATGAACAACAAACAACACACAAAAAAATATTTATAAGCATTTATTATTTGGAATATTATTACAATAATTAAAATTAAATAGATTAAATAAAGATTAATCAAAATGATAAGGTTTAAATTTAAATAAAAACATGTCTAAATTTTATTTGTTGAAATTATTTCGACCCATACTCATCTTATCGTAGAAATAAATGAGTTTAGGACCCTTATAAAACGAAAATAAATTTATAATAAATTAATATTTCAAGACTTTAATAATGTTCCCTTCCTCCCTTTAATAAAATCCCACCACCTATATCCAATTACTAACACCATTCAATCCATTTTCTCATACAACATACTCTTTAATAACCTCCAAGAATCCCTCTTTTCCTCCTAGAGGCCACCCTTTTGGCAGAAAGCCATCTTAGATATAGTTATTGTGCAAATAAAAAGAAGATGCTCAAAAAAGAGGTAATTATTTATCACCACTTTCAAAATTTATTTCTTCTTATACTACCTCTTATTTTGTTTTTCTCATACATAAGTAATAAATACAGAATCTTATAAATTATTTGATGTTATTATAATTATGGGACAACCTTATACCTCTTTTTATCTATCTTATAAATAACAATATCACGATGTGTTTATAAATATGGCTTACTTTCACCACGCCATGGTGTAATTTTTTATTCAACAATATATAATTTTGAAGGATATAATGATGAATATAATATATGTAAATAATGAATATAACATGATCATTATTTTTTTTGATATACCATCAAATTCCATACTATTTAACCAGCAAGTGAATGATATCTTTGCTCGTGTGTATGTACAACAAACCGTTTCCATGATGTGTTGAGATTCATTCCCCAATTTATCCATTAAAAAAATATTATATAGTATATATAATAAATAAGCATGGAATATTTGACATAATAATTATATTAGATTTATGTATATGTATTTGTCATTAAATTGATTCCATTCCATTCAATAAGAAAACAGAAACAACGTTCATGAGTACGTACGACCTACTGTCTCCATGAAAGGTCTATTACATTTCAGTTATCTACCAATTATATATATTAATATACTATAAATATATGTATATACCATATTTTAAATTCTGGAAATATATAAATCACTAGATATTTAATATGATCAATAATAACAAGTTGAAACACCTATGAAAAATAAAATGATTGTTACCAGAAACATTGCTTTATCCTGTTATTGTTAAATGAACTCGTTTTAAGTGAATGGTATATGATTTTATATATATTTACATGGTTCTCTTTCAAGTTAATAATATTTTTAAACCCACTATATATGAGTTCGAGATTCATACGAAGCATAGCAGACCTATGGTACGGGATAATTTCACATTCTCATTATTATTCGATATTATTTATACAAAACTATTGGTTACAGTATATTTACCATCCACATACATATTTCATAAACATTTAATAATATTTTATTTTCATGCCCAAATTTTTGAAGTCATCTATACCCAATGGTAAATTTTTATTAAACATTATGAACAAAATCATTTGGAGTTTTTTGATATGAGGTACTTTTGACTTTACTAATAAAATCAAGAGGAGAGTCTTAATTTTAACATACATGGTATGAAAAAAAATAATGTATTCACAACACCTTATTTCCATGAAGTTTCTATTACAAAATATTATTTGTAAATAAATTATTTCTTTTAAAATTGTGCTGCATTTTGATAAAAGAAAACATTTTTGAAGAAAAATGGATATTTTATTCATGAATAAAGTTTGAGTGTTTTATCAAAATTATTTTTCATCATGGATGATTCTATTTAATTAGGGTTTTGTTTATATCCCTATCATTATAATGATTTCATTTTTTAAATGATGGAATGATAGTTTACATGTTTATGTTATGACTTAACGATTTCCAAGAAACCCATTTTATTTCATGGGTTATGCTATGATGAATTGTTTATCTCATTGTAGAACATGTGTAAGTACCCAAGACTTTATTTTAGGCATGGATCAGGATTTTAGGTTCTTCTATAAAAATGAAGAAGTGAAAATGTATATATGTACTCGCATTGTACCTATGAATATGCACTCTATACCTAGTTTTTGCGTACAGCTGTGTACTGGCCATCTAATAATTGAGTACGTTGTCGTGTGATGACTTGTCTAACATACTTATGTCAGGGTCGATTGAGGCTAATACACGGCATGTACATTTGATGAACATGCCATGTATTTTTTTTATTTGATAATTTAGATTAGGTTTGATTCTCATCTTTGGAAACACTTCCTTCCAACCTTCTGTACATACAGATGTGTCACAAAACGACCGATAAACTTTGAAACCCATCTGATTCTTCATCTAAGCTCTAATCAAGACCCCATTAGGGGCATTGTAATCCCACTCGTGATTTCTCAATTCTCATAGATATTTTCTTCCTAATTCCTCCTCTATAATGGGTTATTCAAGGCTTAAAAGTTTTACCCTTTTGGGGATCTACACCATTCTAGGCTGATTAAAGGGACAACGTTCAAGAAAATCGATTGTATGATATCGAGGTAGGTGGTTTGTGGATTTCATTTTTTCGGCTTTAGATTATATATGTTAAGAGTGCCGCATAACCACATTTGGGGTTTTGCATGATTGGGATTTAAAACTTACTATTTACCTTCTATGGTTTAGTTGATTGAAAAGGGTTTGTAGCATATCTGTATGATTAGATGCATTGTTTATGGGATACCCTGTGGGTGTGTTTCAAAATATTGACTATTTTATGGTCATTTGGCCAAAGTTTCTTGTGAGGCATACCTTGTTTCCATGTCTGGAATTTTTTAGGATGCAGTTTGATTGATTATATGAATTTTATGTGTTATGATTTTGAATTTTATCCATGTAGTAGTTATAGATTACATATTCTACCCTATTATGATATTTAAATTGTTTTTCAAATGGATTGTGAGAGCCTTGGTCTAGGAAAACTATGGGAGATTTCATGTTTTTTTACACGAGTCCATGAGAGCCTTTGTGTTGATGACTGAGCTAGGGGTGTTGACCAACTGAGCTATCGAGGAGGTGGATTACAATTTATTTCTGTTATAATTTCTTATGGGTATTGACCATGAGAGATGAAGAGGAAGTCATCAATAATATATTGAATCCATGTTGACCCAACGGTATTGACCATGAGTCATTACCTGGTGGTCGTTTGTAAATGATTAGCATGATGGTAGAAAAAACGGGATAAACCATGCGAGATTCCCAAGGGTTTGTTATTTAATGAATTGGTTCTATGTTAAACCAATGGGTCTATACCATGACATATTTCATAGATTGTGGTTTATGAATGATTGATTTATTGTGACTAATCTTCCAAGTCAAATAACAAGCCTGGACTCGATCTTACATGATTATTTATATGGTCTTCTAAGACATCTGTTAGTAACTATTACAAAGGGTGATATAAAGCATAGTCTAGATACTGAGGTTACATGTTTCAAATCATGAATAATAAATGTAAATTAATGAAATTGAAAACATTAGGATTGTTTAGTTTTGAATACTTCATTGTTTAGTTTTTTATTTCTGTATATTGGATGCTGTATATATTCAATGACAGTTAGGAATATATCTGTTGGTGTTTGAAAAATGATATTCTTCTCACACCATTTTTGGGTCTTGTTTTGAAAAAAATAGATAATATAGTTGCTGGAATAGATAATGGAAAGAATCCTTCTTCATCAGATACATGATTGTTGTGGGAGCTGAAGAGCATTAGACCAAGCTGAGGCATGCGATGTTGGTAGAGTATACGGTTTCTTTTGTATTTGGTTTTTGTATTTCCTTACAGCATTGTGACATGTTTGGATATTTTCATAGATACATATTACATAAATCACACACACACACACAGAGATATATATATATATATGTATATTGTGGCCTCCATTGAATTTACCTTCATTCTGACACTGTTCACTTTTGTTGGTATTACTACTTCCATTACTATTTACTATTAGTTTTTCATTGTTTATACTCTGATAATGATTGAATAGTATTCCCACAATCACACCCTAGGCCCTTACTATTAGTTGGTAGCCTCTGGCGTTAGGGGAGTTGCACTTGAGTCCATTTGGCGAACTGGGTATGTGGAACATTTGGGCAGCACCTAGAACCTTGACGTTACAAAGTGGTATCAGTGGGGTTTCTTTTTTTCCTTTAAGTTACTATTTGAAACTTATAGACCAGGATAGGACTGAATATGTAGTTGGTAATAAGTTGTTCTTCGGATTAGCTAACCCGTGTATAGTGAAAATCCATGTTACCAAGAATATTTCAATTTTCTGGTTTTGTAATTGTTATAGTTGATTTGATTTCACTGTTGCGTGATAAAATTGTTTTATGATTTTATTATTGATATAATTGTGGTTATATTTCTATTGCAACCTGATGATATTAGAGTATTCGATCTCATACATCATATAGGTACCATCTATAGATCACATGTCATGCATTATTGCCATGTCATTTAGGGTGCATTACTGATTACTTGTAATTGTGATTGATGTAGTGATAGATTCCATGAATTAAATACCAAATATTTTGATTGGGTATTGGTATATATAATTATTCATTTGGATGGAAACCATGCTTTGGTCCCTGAGGTGTTATTGAATCTCTTGGGTAAGAATTTGGTTGATCATGTTTGAACATTAATTGAATTCTATCATGTAATGATTTGAAAAATGATTCCAAACATTGATTCCTGATGAGTATGGTCTCTCAACGATCAAAACATGGCATGCCATTGTAAAATATTAAGATATTAAGGGTTCCAATGATGTTTTAGAGGATCATTATCGCGAAACCCAGACAACACAGTGTGTGAGGTTATGAACACACGCCATGTGTTCTTATCTTAAGGAACAATGAAATTTCTTAAGTACAGTCTATGTACCGCATGTACATGCAATTTTTCTTTTTACCATGTGACTAACTATGTGAGCATAGTCACAAGGTTGATAAATGTTTGGTATAACACTACAGGTAATGTTTGTACACGCTGAGTTGTGAAAGACCATGTATCCGGCAATGTAACTAATGACTTGGGTGGATGAAACATAGGTTGATGAAGACATGTCTATATTGTACACACCATGTAAATATCAACCATGTATCTGGCTTTGTGTCCAATGACATGGGTGGATGGGACTTATGTGGTATACGCCATGTGTAGAGTGTGCATGCACGCATGTACAGTGTGCATGTCATATACCGATACACCAGGAGAGAACCGTGTAGTTCTAGAAGTGTACAAGAACATGGAAAAGATGGAATATTCAAGTACATACCATGTCATAGGAGGAACATTCCTTGTGTATGGGTCTTACGTCACCAGGTTGGCAGAGGTACACACCATTTTAAAAGCTTAAGGGAACACGCCGTGTAGATGTTATACAAGTCATGTAACACTATTTTGTAAAACATGAATGACTTCCTTCCCTTATTCCATTCTTGAAATTCTAAGATGTATTACATGATAATCATGAGCTAAGGATTTCACATGACCTTGACTAGTAATGCCTCCAAGATGTATTTCGGGTGTACGCTAGGTGTGGGGCGATTACAGGATACAAGAAAAGGTAGACAAGGACTACAGAAAGATCCTTATGTCATGCTTGTCTTAGCACTAGCTCTAATACTAGATGCAGGTGCTGTTGCATTTTTATGTGAAGGCATTATGAAGAAAACTCATAATTTTCAGGGAGCACCACATCCAACCCCGACTTTGGAAGAGTTGAAGAGGGCATTCCTACTACATATTCCTCTCACTGTTTTAGGGGATGGATGACCACATGCAGTAGAGTCATGGTTAAAGGCCATGCTTGCTATCTTCAAGAATTTGGAGACACCTCCTAAGTGGAGGTTCAAGATCATGACATACATGCTTTATGATTCATACAAGAGATGGTGGGATGTTATCTCACAGGCAGGACCTCATCAAGATATTTCTTCATAAGAGATTTAGAAGAAATTCTATGGCTACTTCTACCCACAACATTGAGGTCTGATTGAGACTACTAATTCATGAATATGGATCAGGGTACTCATTCATTGATGGGATATTTTTTTTCATTGCAGAGAGATTTAGTTCTTTGCACATTTTTTCGGTGGTGACGAGTTATCACTGGATAGGCGGTTCGAGGATGGTATCTGGTATGACATCCAATCATAGGTGAATGTTTTAAGGATAAATTTAGTGACTATTATAGTAAACTTGGTGTCGATTTCTAAGTGCAATATGAGGGATTTTGGAGCTACGATATAGGTTGGTTTAACATATAGGGATGTTACTCCTTATACTAGTAGAAGGAAGAGACACAAGGACTTTTCGCACAGTTATTCCAACAGTAGGTATATTTCCTTAGGTATCCAGGTGGGTTGCGACTAGTGAGAGAATAGATGGAACATGAGACCTCCGTGCCTGGAAGACCCAGTTGAGTGATGATCTTGTGTCAAGATGTGCCATATTCATAATTTTTACCAGTTTTATCACCAGAAACTAGTGAGAGAATATCAGTTATGACTTAATGTTCAACATAGGTCCCACCAATTTCTCATCAGTTAGTGATATGGAGTTCATTTAGTTGTTCCGGACGAGGTGGTGGTCATGGCCATGGTAGCTAGACAACATGTTTTTAGTGATGAATGGGTAGATCATCTTAGTTTAGTCAGGTATGGTCACAAAGCCAGGGTACGTACCAGCCTTCTATGATGGAGCAGACCCATCTAAAGAAGGATCCAAAACCCACAGCAGTTAAAGGTATGATTCTAGTTGCCTCAGTTTTAGCTTTTTCTTTTTTTGATATAGGGTTTCTCATTGTTTTATATTTTTCACTATTATAGAGATCCATGGGCTCTGTATAATTACTTATGATAATTTTATGACACTAGACACTTCATTGGTGATTATTACAACCATTGTATGTTATTGAAAGGACTTCCTTCTTGAGGGTGGTGGGTGTCACATCTTGTGAGACCTCTGCGCCTTAGAGATGACAGGATTTGATGTCATTCTTAGAATGGACTGGTTGGTATCCTTTCTTGCCATTGTTGACTGCTATCACAGTACAGTGAGTTTCACATCACTAGAGAGAGTGTCTTTTCTACATAAGGGAGAGTGGAATGTCTAGGAAAGTAGAACGAGGCATGAGAATCATGGGTTCAGATAAAATACACCACATACAGCTAGTTTATTTTTGGATGACCATAGGACATGGACATTCCTCTAGTGGTGTATCATTCTAGAGACGTCTTTCCGAAGGACCTTTCTGGTTTACCTCCAATGAGAGGGGTATATTTATCTACTGGTCTTGAGATAGGAGAAGCACCAGTGTGCATTCCTTCTTATCAGATGGCTACACTAGATCTAAAGGAGATCATAGAGAAGTTATAGGAGTTACCTGAGAAGGATTTCATCCGGCACAGTACATCTCCTTGGAATTCTCATATCCTTTTTGTAAAGTAGAAAGATGGTACCCTCATACATTTTAGATATTACCAGAATCTAGAATAGTTAACAGTTAATAACTGATTTCCCTTTCCAAGGATTGATGATCTCTTTGTTTATCTCTGAGGAGCCTGGGTGTTCTTGAATATTTAATTGATATCCGGTTATCATTAGTTGCATGTTATACCATTAGATATACCTCTTAAAACATTTTTGAGCAGGTATGGTCTATATGGGTGTTTGGTTATGCTGTTCGGTCTCCCAAACGTGGAAAACATTTTCTTAGAACTAATGAACTGAGTGTTCCATCCATACATGGATTATTTTTTGGTTGTCTTTGTGGATGATATCTTGGTGTACTGACAATCTCGACATGACTCTACTATCCATCTTGTGATCATATTGAGTACCCTGAGAGAATATCAGTTATATATTATGATTTCAAAATGCCACATATGGGTGGAATAGATTCACTACTTGGGTCCTGTTATCCTAGAGACAGTAGTATCAGTAAACCATGAAAATGTTAGAGTAGTAGTTTCATGGGAGCATCCAATGAACATCTTTAATGTATGGATTTTTCTAGGGAGGGATCGTTAAGAAATTTTTATTATATATAACTTTTCACACATAGCCACACGATTAACGGGTCTAACAAAAAACTGTTCAATGTACTTGTGGACAAGTTCCAATGATTCAACCATTTTGTACATGAAATGGAGATTGAATTTAGCACTGATACTGATGTTTATAGTGTTGAGAAAGAGTTACACCATTTACTATGATGCATCAGGTATCAGGCTGGGATCAGTTCTTATATAGGGGGAGGGAGTGGTTGTGTAAAAGTCTCTGTATAAGAGGAAACATTATAGGAATTACTTGACATACAATCTTTAGTTAGCTGCAGTTGTGAATTCGTTTCACTATTGGAGACATTATCTTTTGGGAGATCAATTTATGGTTTACACTGACCAAAAAATCTTTAGGTATATCTTTACTCAGTGTGATCAAAATTTGAGATAGCGAAGGTAGGTTGAGGACCATTATTAAATTGAATTTGAGCTTTCCAACACATCTGGGAAGGGAAACAGAGTGGCTAATGTGTTGAGTTGGAAGACTCAGATATAGGTAGTTTAAGAAGCCAACAGTGAGTGGAATCTTATGGATCTATGCTATGAGATTAAATTAGAGGTGCACAATAGATAAGGGAATAAATTTATTTCATCTATATTTGTTTCATCTACTCTACTAAACCTAGTGTGAATGAGGCAGCTATCTGATTATGAAAGCATATTTCTATGGGAGAGTGTATTAGGAAAGGATCCCACTCTTAGGTAGATCAATTCTGAGGAAGAGGTTTTTCATTTTCAAGGACGCGTATTAGTGTTAGCAGACATACATTAAGTGATTTTTCGTGATTTTCATGCCTCATCATGTGTATTTTATCCTGGTTTCACCAAGAGGTATCGAGATCTATACCATTAGTATCGGTGGTTAGGTATGAAAATGGATGTTACTGGGTTTTTATGAGATGTTCCACCTGTCAGCAGGGGACGGCGGAACATCAACGATTGAAAGGGCTTTTACAACAGTTACCCATTCCGAAGTGGATGTATAATGAAGTCATGAATGATTTTGTAATGGGTTTAACAAGGTCAACTTGAGGGAATTATGCAATTTGGGTTGTCGTTGATAGACTCATACAGGATGAAAATTTATTTCCGAATAAGGAAACCTTTACTGTGGATAAACATGAAAGGTTGACCATATGAGATATTGTACATTTGTTTGGGGTTCCACATGCTATCTTTTTGGATAGGGATTCCTAGTTTACATCTCATGTTTGGAAAGGCCTATAGAGAGCTTTGGGTATATAGTTACTTCTGATTATAGCTTACCACCCAAGAAAATTGGCCACTCCAAGTACACAATTCAGGTTCTATAGGTCATGGTTCGAGCCTGCATCCTAGATTTTGGGAGATCTTGGGAGAGACATATATCCTTGGTGGAGTTTTCCGACAATAATAGATTTCATGTGACAATTCATATCGAATCGTACGAGGATTTCTATGTTAGGACATGCTGATAAACCCTATGTTGGATGGTGGGAGGAGAGACCACTATGATGGGGACTCGTTTTGTCCAGGAGACCACGGAGCAAGTGGAGTTGATTTAGAAGAGGGTGGATACAACACAGTCTCGATAGGGTTCTTATGTTAATCAATAGAGATGATCTCTGGAGTTTGAGGTCGAAGATATGGTCTTCATATGTTCTACACCGAGGATGGGACCCACGAGGATTATGAGGTAAGGAATGAATTCAAAATGATACATTGGGTCGTTTGAGGATTTTGAGAGAGTTGGTCTGGTTGCCTGTTGATTGAAGTTACCTCAGAGGTATCAGAATATGCACGATGCATTTCTTGTATCTAAGCTAAAATGTTACTTTCAAAACCCTTCTCACGTTTTTCTACTTGAGTTGGCTATGTTGGAGGTGGATGCATCCTTGGTAGAGCACCCTATTTAGATAGTGGATTTCAGCACAAAGGTTCTCTAAGGCCAGTATGTTCCTCTAGTATAAGTGTTATGGTAGCATGGGAATGTATAGGACAAGACTTGGGTGAGGGAGGCTGATGTATGATCATTGTTTCTAGAGTTAATTTCAGATTCTTCTTCACCAACCTTGGAATGTAAATGTGGCGATGAATTTTTTGAATGGGTGGAGTTTGTAAGAAGCTAGAACTTCATTTCAGTTATGGATCTTGATTTTGGGTTGTTTTTAGGAAAAATGATGAAATGTGAATTTTTCTAAGTACATTCCATGTACTAATGAGTACACTTCATGTACCTGGTAGCAGCATATAGCCTTGTACTAGTCGTGTAATAGTCGAGTACATGGCCGTGTCATGACCTAGTTCAACTACTTTTTTCGGGGGCCGGTTGAGGCTAATTCACGACATGTACATTTAATAAACATTCCATGTAGTTTTCTTTTTTATTTGATAAATTGGAGCATGTTTTTGTATCATATTCAGAAACACATTCTTCTATCCTTGGTTCATGCCGATGTTTCATAGAATAGTCAATGAAATTTAACCCCTCCTGATTCTCTATTCGAGGTCCAATCGAGACACCGTGAAGTGTGTTGGAATCCCATCGGTGAGTTATCAATTATCCTAGAGCCTTTCTTCTTTATTATACTTCTCTCATGATTTATTCAAGGTTTTTCATCTTCCCCTTTTTTAGATCCTTTCCGTTCTGGGAAAATTCAAGGGTCGATGATCAAGTATATCGATCGTACAATACCGTGGTAGGTGGTTTGTGCCTTTCGTTGTTCATATTTGGATTATGTATGCTAAAATTTCTTCATACCCACGTTTGGGGTATTTCTTGATTGGAATTTCAAAAATAATATTTAGGTTTTACAGTTTAGTTGATTGAAAAAGGGATGATGAATATATATAAGGATAGATTCCTTGTTTAAGAGACAACACATGGTTTTGTTTCCCTTGTTTGACTATTTATGGTCGTTTAGCCTATGCTGCCTATGAAGCGTACCAAGTTTCAAAGCCTCGACCTTTATAGGAAGGTGTTTGATTGATTATATAATTTTCATGTGTTATGCTTTTTAAAGATAGTCATGTAGTAGTTATATATTACATGTGACTCATTGTTATGATATGCACATTGTTTTTCCAATGGACCATGAGAGCCATGGACCCAAAAAATATGGGGGGGGGGCTTCCATGTTTATTTACACATGGTCGTGAGAGACTAGGTGTTGATGATTAACCCAAGGGTATTGACTGTGAGAGCTATCCCAGTGGTCATTTATAATTTATTGACGTTATGTTTTCCCATGGTTATTTACCATGATAGATAAATAGGTGGTCATTTAAAATGTGTTGATTCCATGTTGACCCATTAGTATTAACCGTGAGAGATGCCTTGGTGGTTGATTGTAAATGATTAGAGTGATGTTATACCCATGGGGATAGACCTTGAGATCATCCTAGATGGATGTTATTTATTTAATATGTGATATCTCAATCTAATGGGGTTAGAGTAGGAGATATTTCCCATAGGGTTGTTTATGAATTATTGAATTCTTGTGATGAGTCTCCCATACTAATGCACCAACTAGGACTCAGTATTACATGATTGTTTACATTGACTTCTGAGACATCTGTTTGTCACTATTATATAGGGGTATACAAAGATTAGGCTAGATGAATAGGTTACGGTATTCAGAAGATGAATTATAGAAGTCAATGAATGTAATTGAAAACTGTAGGACTATTTACTTTTTAGTACTTCCTAATTTATTTATACATTTCTACAAATTTCATGATATATATATTCACAGGAAGTTAGGCACAGATCTTGTGGTGGATTCCTAATAGTATTCATCTCACACAATGTTCGAGTCATGTTTTGGACCACAAAATATTATATGGTTGCATATATAGATAAGGGAAATAACCCTTCCTCATGAGGAACTTGATTACTGTTGGAATTAGAGAGCATGTGACCATGCTGAGGCTTACGATGCATCTGGAATTTAGTGTTTCATTTGTAAATGGTTTTTGTATTCTTGTCTAGCATTGTGACTTGTTTGGATATTTTTTTAGATACATATTCCATGCATCATAAATATATATATATTGACCTCCTTATGATTTACCTTCATTCCTCTATTTTTTACTTTTGTTGTTATTAATATATTATCTACTATTTACTATCTGTTTTTCGCTGTGTATACTCTGCCAATGAGGGAATAGTTTCTCCACTATTACACCCAATGCCCATTCGTCTAGTCAGAAACCTATGATGTTCTAGGAAATGCACTAGAGGCCATGTAGAAAATCGGGTATGGGGAACATTGGAAAGGAACCTGGAACCGGGACGTTTAATCATGTAAGAATGATTTCATTATGTGATGGTTGGGACCAATATGTTCTTACAATGCATTGGGTAAGGATTTATATCTCATGAGAAAGAAATGAATGGAATGGAAAAAAAATTAGTTTAGTAATATTAGGATGGAACAGTATGTAAATCTTGTTCAATAATACATGGATGGAATGATATAAAAATCCAATTCACTAATACAGGGTTGGAATGGCATGTAAAACCAGTTCCGTAATACATGGCTTGAACGACATGTAAACCCGGTTCAGTAATGGACTCTATACACTATGATGGTCCTGACAGCAATTCCATGGCTTCTATGGAAATCATATTATGTCCTTATTTTTTGGCCAAAATTCCATATTTTATTCTAATTCTATTTTATCATGGATATTGATACATTTTTATCTATGCCTTACATACTCTAAATATTTATTTCATGCCTCATGATTTGGAAATTTAAACATTATGTTCACGTTTTTCCATTATTATGTTTATAATTCGTTTTATTTTCTCCATCTTTACTCTTAATGATAATTTGATCTCACCCTTTTATTTTTTCGTTTACCCATCGTATAATGAAAGGTGTTAGGTAGGAAAAAAGGGGATGATATTTATTGGAGACGTTGAGGATCTTTTATTAAGTTAGAAGACTATGTCCGAAATTTCTAAAGACACTAAAATAATATGGCCTTTGAGAATGTATCCTTGTAATGTATTAAGTATTCATCTAATGTAATATAATTACCATGTAGAGGGAAATGGGGTTTTTTCATACATCATTAATTTTAACGATGTCTATAGTAGATATGTGTATATATACATGATGTGGTATAAGTAATATTCATTTTTCATGTTTAATGAATATCATAATGTATTAGAGAATAAGCATTTTAATAATATTTAAAACCAATAATCATATTGTAGTATTGAATATCTAATCCAATTTGTCATCGATCATCTAGTCTAGTGGTAGATTGATTACTAACTCAAACCTCCTTATACACCTCAATGGAATGGGGTCAGTGAAAGAATGAATCAAACCATACTTCACATGTCCAATTGATGATGAGCCATGAAACTATACAATTATATTATTAGGGATATGCACTACATGTTGTGACATATACATTAAACTAATTAAAAACCTAATTAGTAGATCATATACACATCGATTTATGGAATGGATAAAATTATATAATTCCACATATACTTTTAATGAGATTTAATGATTTTTTCAAGAGTAATATTTTTTTAAAATTAGCGTCTCATAGAAAAAATTGATTATTTAGTGTTAATACTAAGGAGAATAAATGATATTACCTATATAAACCATCATTATAAAGGTGATTATAGCAAGAAATGTGATATTTTTCAAAAGGGACCACATTTCAAATTGAAATAGTAGGTTAATGGTCATATTTGATGAAGTTGATTCCCAATAGGCATCAGAGTTTGTAGGGGAATTTTATGAAAAAGTGACAGTTGTAGAGACAAATGTTCCGAAGATACAAGTATTGTTTTGTTATACTTGAGAGGTTAGAGAACCAAAGATACATTGGTTTCTTATCACCAAGTAAGTTGATGCAATACTCATATAGAATGATGATCTTTTGACCTACAAGGAAGATGTCTATGGAAAGGATGTTTCCTAAAGGAAAGAATCTATGTATCTTAAAATGGGGTCCAAGTGAAAAAACAATTATTGTATTTTCATAGAACTATCAGATGATGTAAATCATATTCGGTGTAAATGGATATTCAAAAAACAAATAATTGGGTTAGTAAAGTAAGAACCTATAAGGAATGGCTAGTTGCGGTTGTTTTCAAGAAATATCAAAGAATCTACAATGATGAAACCTACATCCATGTCTCACTTCTAAAATCCATCACAATATTACTTCAATTTTTTATATAAATGATTATGACATTTTGAAAATGGGAATCAACACTAATTCTCTAAATGTGACGTTAGCTGAAGATGTTTATATGACCAAACCTGAAGGGTTTATTAGGATAGGTAGTTCTAATAAAATTTCAAATCTTTAGAGACCTATTTATATATAAAATAAGGAATCACAGTTATTGAATATTCTTTTTGATGAGTCAATATTATAATTTAGTTTCATTAAAAATGAAAGAGAACCATTTTTATATTTGCAGGTTAGGGGAAGTTCAATCATTC
Organism: Viscum album; assembly: GCA_963277665.1. NCBI lineage: Eukaryota > Viridiplantae > Streptophyta > Magnoliopsida > Santalales > Viscaceae > Viscum > Viscum album. Next base: position 389,708,373 of record OY728146.1, read on the forward strand.
TTTGAGAATTATAAGTCAAAGACATATTACTAAGGGGGAAGGAAGTGATAGTCTTATATTTAGTGAAGAAATATTTAAATTATTGATTCACTATGAAATAAAAATGTAAGAACAGAAGTCTTATTCTCAATGTAAAAGTATCTTCTTTTCCTTAATTGTTTTTGAGAAAATAAGGAATATGGGGAAAATCCTAAATTTTGTGACTGTACGCCATGTACATTTCCACACACCGTGTACTTCGGCTGTGTGGGATTGGTACATAGGCCCTGGAGGCCTGCTAGAAATGAACGGTGTAAAAATTGACTACATGTCATGTATATGGTATTTACACGACGTGTATTCAGTCAGTAGTTGAACAGTAATGTGGGTCAGGCAGCCGCTAGTGGAACGACAGTACATGCCGTGTAATTGAGAATACACACCATGTACTCATGTCGGCAAGTGAACAGTTCGGCGGTGAAAATTAGCTGCCATAGGAATAGTTAAATGAGAAAAGTACACACCGTGTAGTTTTTTTTCACTTAAAATGGGCAGTATCTTCCTCCGTTAATAGAGGAAGATTCGAATGCTGGAGGAGAGCAGGAGAGACGACCAGACCTTGGAGGATCTCTTGACCGCACACCGGGAACCAGATTTCTATGTCGTCGATCTCCTTGGAACCCCACAGGTGATTTCTTCCACATTCTTATGTGTTTATTACCAATTATTTCCCGAGGGAAAGTTATTTGAGTTTAAATGGGATTATGTTCATCTTAGATCTGCACCGTTCTCATTTGTTTCTGGAGGCGTCGTTCACGTATACCGATCAAGGGTGATCGAGGTAGGTGGTCTGATGTTTATTTCCAACTGTGTGTTGAAATTGTGTACCATTGTGCCACGAACCCATTTTTGTGGAGTCGTGTGGATAAGTCCTTGGCTATTTTAAATACATAGAATTGTATAGGTAATTAAATGTATCTTTAAACTACTGTTTTGGATCACTTCTTGGATCCAGGACCACCCCAGGGGTTCCTTCCTATGTTTAGTCGTATGGCCAGGATACCCGAGGGTATGCCATGATTATATTGAGCATTGATTTTTCCTTGAGTGGAATTGCATGTAAATTGTATGCTTATGTGTTGGGCGCAGCCCGATTACTTGCTTCGCCTGCGAATAGTGTTTACTTTAGCCTAAGGGTAGTGGTTATTTTAGCATGATGGTGATATTCATTATGCCAATGGGCAGTAGATTCTGTGCATGTGGGCGACAGTTCGTAAACCTGTGGGCAATATCTATGTTTCCTGTGGGAAATTACCTGTGGGTTTCGACTATGCATACCTGAGGGTAAGGTTTGTATGTCTAACGATAGTGTTATCATGAATTCTCACCATGGGGATTTTTATATGTTGTACATTTCAAGTTAAAGAACATGTTTGGCATGGTTAAAGGAAAATTAAAAATTGTAACATAACTGGTAAAGTTAGTTAATTTTGAGTACTACTTAGTTTATTGCATTTACTACTGCACACTATTGTTGCAAATTTTCACTGATAGTTGGGCACGAGCCATTGGTGGTTTCCTACTGGGATTTATTTCTCACACCCTATTTTGGTCATGTCTTCGCCCCAAACAGAGTATATTGTTGCAGGTGTCAATAGGGGTAAGGCTCCCTCTACAGGAACATGATTGTTGCATATGAGTAGGAGAGCATGGGACCCAGCTTAGGCTTGCGATGCTGTTGAGCTCTTGTTGCACTGTTTTGTTTTGTTTTTTCTGTACCTTGTACATTGAGCTGTATTGTATTGTATTTCAATGTGTCTTGTTCTTGTTGCTTTCATAGAATTAGTGACATGTTGAATCTTTATATATGTTACTGCTGGCTCTCTTTACTTCAGTTTTCGATTTCATTTGTATGTTGATTACTACTTCCGCAGTTGTTTTTTATTTATCAATTCCGCTGCGTTACACTTTGTCAAATGAGGGAATAGTTTCCCCACTATTAGACCTGATCCCTTGCTGCTAGTTGGAAGTCTCTAGAGTTTTGGGAAATGCTCTTGAGGTCATGTGACCAACTGGGTTCGGGTCCCCCGTTGAGTGGCTCTGGGATCCAGGGTGTTACAAAGTGGTATTAAAGATGGTTCAGTTCTTTGACTTACTGTTTGGAGTGTTAGTCAGGGAAAGGACAGATTTGGTAGATGGTAATAAGCTATCCTCGACAGTAGCTATCCTGTGTATAGGGAAAATCCAGTCTACCTCGTTTATTGTAATTTTTCGGATTTTGCAAATTTTACAGTTGATTTGATATTCACCATTGGGTGACGCACTTGGGGTGTGCTGTTTATATGGTATACATGGGTTTTATTTAGTTAAAACCCGATGAGATGAGGGTATGACATCTCATGCATCATTTAGGCACATTCTAGTAATCACTTGCCATGCATTCCTTCCTTTCTATGTAGGTGTATTAGAAATTGCATGTTGTTGTGATAGTTGTTTTTCTAGAAAAGAATGCTATTGTGATAGCTTCTTTGATAAATACCTTCTATTTGGTAGGGTTATTGTGAGTGATGTTTCTGATAAAATGAATGACAAACTTTGGTTCTTGAGGAATATGGGCCCTCAATGACCGGAATTTGGTGGATCATTAACGAGTTTTCTTTTTTATAACATGTGTAAGATTCTAGGCTTTTATTCGTGAGCAGTATGGGCCCTCACAGATCAGAATTTGGCACTTAGGTTCTTGTTCAGTGTTTTTTAGGTTCCAGAGTAGTATCTAATGCTTACTGTCTAGAAAACCCACGATTCACGTTGTGTTGTTCCTTGGACACACGCCAGGTGTTCTTCAGTTCGGGAAGAAACAAAAACTTTTATTGTACGTGTCGTGTACTCTCATTACACGCTGTGTAGTCACTTCCCATGTCATAGGTTGTGTGGGCAGGGACATGGGGTATAAAATGACTAGGGGATAACACATCATGTACCGGTTGTACAAGAAGTGTAGATTGGACCCTATGTCCGCCCATGTAACTAACAACACGGATGGAGGAACTCTTTTTCTTGTACACACCATGTCAATGATGAACACACCGAATAATGTGACCTAGGGACCTGACCGTGTAGCTAAAAAACACAGGTCGGTGTTGCCTCTTCATTAACATGTCATGTATCAATGGGACATATTGTGTAGACCTTACTAGACATGGGACCGTGTAGCCTTGTCCATGTGGCTAGGGAAACAAGGTGGTGTACACTCCGTTTGCGGGTGTAACACGCCTTGTAGTGTCAACTAAGTGGTCACCCGTGTCACTAACAACACAGGCAGCTGGAAATTAAGCCATACATGTCGTTTCTATCTGGGACACACTATGTAGTTTTGATTTGGGGGAGCTGTGTGGCTTTTCCGTGTATATGGACATGGGCAAAGAAGGAGGATTCTAGTACACGCCATGTAGTCAGAAACACATGTCGTATAGTTCGGGTGTTACACGGCCAGTTTAAGCTAGAGTACCCGCCCTTTTAGATGACATGTAAGAACATGTCGTGTAGTATTTTTACAAACCATTTAGTCACTTTGTGTAAATTTTTAATGATTTTCTTCTTCTATTCCCTTCATGGTCCCCTCGTTTTCGATCTTTGATAATCTTGATCTATGGTGTGTGTTTGACCATGTAGAGCCATTCCACAAAGACGACCACTGGTTGTTCGCCAAGAGAGCCTAAACGATTATACCCCCTTGATGGTAGGCCATGGGATACTAGTGGATCCTCCAGTAGTGCCAGATGTGGCACCAGCCGTTATATCAGACACAGGCGCGGAGGTGCAGTTCCGTGAAGGCTTTATGCGGTTTATACAGACCTTTCAGGGAACATTGCTTGCTTCCACATATATGGAAGTACTGAGGCGTATATTCCAGCAGTAGAATCGAACTATGTTTTTAGGGGAAGGCGTACCATAGGATTTGGAGTCTAGGTTGGGTTCTATGTAGATGATATTTGAGAATATAGAGATGCCTCCAGGGCGGAGGTTCAAGATCGCTAGATACATGCTCTATGATTCTTCCAAGAGATAGTGGGATGTTTCCACCCATTCAGAACATCACAAAGACATGTAATGGGAATATGTTCAGATATATTTTTATAAATTCTTCTTCCCAGTGATGTTGGGGGAAGATTGAGCTCGAGAGTTCAAGAATCTGCAGTAGAGCTTCATGTTAGTGATGGATTATTCTGCTCGCTTCACCGTGCATCAGCGTTTTGCACCCGTTTTGGTGGGTGATGAGGCATTAAGAGATAGACTCTCTGGGGATGGTCTTCGATATGACATTCAATCACTGGTGATCATATTTAGGTTTCCTACAGTGCATGCGATTGTTAACCAGGAACTGGTTACAGAGCAGAACCTGCGGGAAGCTACTGGTGTGGGATAGGGTGGTTCAACACTAGTTTCTGGCACTATTTCTACTGGTAAGAGGAAAAGGAAGATGAATTCCTCTCACGGTGGTAGTAATAGTCAGATGATTACTTCATGTGGCCATGTCATGTGCTACCATTGTGTTAAAGAGGGGAACAAGAGACCACAGTGTCCACGTGACCCAGTGGTGTGCCGAGCTTGTGGCAGGATGGTTCATCTGCATCACTTTTGTAGGGCGTTTCCACCAGTGGCTAGTGAGAGGGGTTCTGTACAGACTCCGCATGCGGGAGCAGGACCATCAACATCTAACTAAATAGAAAATTTGGGTACGTCATGGCGTGCATGCAGAGATGGTGGTCATGGCCGTGGAAGCTAGAGACCAGGAACTCAGTGGTAGCAGGGCTGGTCATCTCTGGGTTGCTAGGCTATATCATAGGGTCACGGCACTGGGAAGGCATATGCAGTGCAACAGGCCCAACAAGACCAAGATCCCGGACCTTCTACTATCATAGGTAATATTTTAGTAGATTCTATTTTCTATAGTAATTTTCGATATGGGTGCTACACATAGCTTTATATAAGTTCCCATTTTGGAGATCATAGGGCTCTGTATTTCTTCTTTTTCTGGTTTTATGGTGCTAGACACTCCGTTGGGGACTATAACGACAGGTGTGTGTCAGTTCAAGGAGTGCCCCTAGTGGTTGGTGGGTGTTACTTTCTATGGGACCTCTATGTCTTAGAGATGACGACCTACGATGTCTTTATCGGGATGTACTGGTTGGTACCTTTTCAAGCCGTTGTAGATTACTACCATCGCATGGTGAGTTTCACATCACCAGAGGGCATATAGTTTCTATATAAGGGAGAATGGGATTTCCAGGCGAGCCGAGCTAGACCCACGCATCATGGGTGAGGTGGAGTGACAACCTAGATTAAGAGCATATATCAAAATGATTATAGAACATGTCAAAAGGATTTCTCTCCGGTAGTTGATAGTTTTAGGGATGTCTCCATGGACAACTTTTCATTTCTTCCTCTAGAGAAAGAGGTGGATTTCTCAATTGAGTTTGTGCCAGGAGTAGCACCGGTGTCCAATCCTCCTTATAGGATGGAAACACCTGAGATTCAAGAGATCAAGATGCAGTTGGAGGAGTTACAGGAAAATGGTTTCATCCAACCAAGTACTTCCCCTTAAGGTCTGTCGGTCCTCTTTGCGAAGAAGGAAGATGGTACCCTAAAACTCTATGTGGACTATCGGAAGCTGAACCAGTTGATGGTCAAGAACCGATATCCCCTACCAAGGATTGATGATCTTTTTGATCAACTTAAGAGATCATGAGTTTTATCAAAGATTGACATGAGATCAAGATATCATCAGTTACGCGTTAGACCACCGGACATACAACTTACAACTTTTCAAAGTAGATATGGACTATTCGAGTACTTGGTTATGCCATTTGGACCAAAAAATGCGCCAACAGTTTTCATGGATTTGATGAATTGTGTTTTCAAACCTTATCTTGATTCATTTGTGGTAGTCTCCATGGAAAACATATTGGTGTACTCTCACACTCGACACAACCACACCACCCATCATTATATTGTTTTGAGTACACTGAGAGAACATTATTTATATGATAAGCTCTCAAAGTGCCACTTTTTTATTGACCAGATACACTTCCTGGGTCACATAATCTCAGAGGAAGGAGTTATAGTAGACCCAGAGAAAGTGAGAGCATTAGTTTCATAGGAGTATCCTAAGAACATGTTTGAGATACATAGTTTCTTGGGGCTGTCTGGTTACTATAAGAGTTTTATATAGGACATATCCCGCATAGTAGTGTCATTGATGGGTTTGAATTAGAATTGTGTGAAGTTACAGTGGTCAAAAGCTTGCGAGGCAACCTTTCAAGAGATGAAGGATAGGTTGAAATCATCACCAATCATGATACTTCCAGAGAAAGGGAAGAGCTATTTAGTATACTATGATGAATCAGGGATTGTGCTGGGAGCAGTGTTGATACAGGGAAATCGAGTTGTTGCTTACTAGTCTTAGTAGTTGAGGCCACATGAGAGGAATTTCCCAACGCATGATCTCGAGTTGGATACAGTTATTCATGCGTTATTCTATTGAAGACATTACCTCTTGGGAGAGCATTTTGTGGTTTTCACCGACCAAAAAAGTCTCAAATACATATTTACTCAGCATGACATGAACCTAGGATAGAGAAGGTTGGTCAAATACCTTCATTATTTTGACTTCGAGCTTTACTATACACCTGGTAAAGGTAATGAAGTTGCTGATTCACTGAGCATGAAGACTCAGACACAGGCAGTTCATGAGGCCAGTGGTGCGTGTCAGCTTATGGCTTTGTTCTCTGAGATGCATTTGGAGGTGTGCGAGAGTTAGGGGAAAACCAATCTTTCTTCCTTAGATGTGACTTCTACCCTCCTGGATAGAGTGAGGATGAGACAACTATTAGATTCAGAAGGACTAGTTCTATGGGATTTGGTGGAAAGTGAGGACCCCACTACTGAATGGATGATGGGCGATGATGATGTACTGCATTTCCATGGAAGAGTGTGGGTTCCAGGGGACATAACTGAGGACCTGATGCGGGAGTTTCATGCTTCATCTTGGGCAGTTCATCCTGGAGTTACCACGATGTATCGTGACTTGGGACATCAGTATTGGTGGCTGGGTATGAAATGAGAAGTAGCTGGTTTTTTTGTGAGACGTTCCACCTGTCAGCAAGTGAAGGTGGAGAATCAGGGGCCAGTGGGATTGTTACAGCAGTTACCCATTCTGGATTGGAAATGGGATGATGTCGCGATGGATTTCATGATTGGGTTTTCGAGGTCACCTCGAGGCAATGAATCCATGTGGGTTGTTGTGGACAGACTAACAAATGTGGCTCAATTTTTTCCAATCAAGGAGACCTTTATTGTTGACGTGCTCAGGAATTTTTATATCTGAGAGGTAGTAAACCTTCATGGGATCCCTCAGACTATTGTTTCAGATAGGGACGCCTGCTTTACATCTCGTTTCAGACAGAGTTTTCAGAGGGCATTAGGAACACAGGTGCTTCTGAGCACATATTATGACCCTTAAACCGATGGCCAGTCAGTGCGTACGATACAGGTGATAGAGGAAATGTTGCGTGCATGCGTCCTAGAGTTTGGGGGCTCTTGGGAGAAGTATATACCCGTAGTCAATTTTTCTTATTATAATAGTTTTCAAGAAACTATTGAGATGGCACCTTACGAGACTTTATATGGTAGGACATGCCGATCACCTTTGTGCTGGTTAGAGGCAGGTGAGGCAGCTTTACTGGGACCACGTATCATACAGGAGACTTCTAAGAAGGTCCAGTTGATTTAAAAGCGGATGTATACCACACAATCGCATCATAAATCTTATGTTGATCATCGTAGACGACTGTTGGAGTTTGTGGAAGGGGATTAAGTTTTCTTACGTGTTTCACGGAGGTTGGGACACTGGAAGATAATAAGATAGGGTAAACTATCACCGAGGTCTGTGGGTCCATTTGAGATTCTAGAGAGAGTAGGGACGATTGCCTACTGGTTGCAGTTACCACAAAGGTACAGATCCATGCACGACATCTTCCATGTATCCTAGCTGCGCCGTTATCATTCAGACATGTTTCACGTCTTTCAGCATGAGGAGGTTGAGCTACATATTGATGCATCATTTGGGGATAATCTGATTTGTATTGTTGATAAGAGCATAGAGGTTCTCTGAGGATGGTAAGTTACATTTGTTCGGGTGCTATGGTAGCATGGCTGAGTGCAGGATGAAACTTGGGAGCAGGAGACTGACGTACATGCTCAGTGGCCAAAGTTGTTCATAGATTAATCTTCGCCACCTTGGAAGGTAAATTCGGGGAAGAATTTATTTAATGTGTGAATTTTGTAAGAACCTGGGACTTATTCTTGAGGTACATGTTTCTTCTTTTCCTTTTTTCTTATGTTTTTTTGAGAAAATTAAGAAAATGGGGGAAAATCCTAAATTTTTTTACTACACTCTATGTACGTTTCCAAAATCCGTGTACTTTGGCCACGTGGGATGGGTATATAGGGAGTGTAGGCCTGCCGACAATGAAGGGTGTAAAAACAGACTTCACACCGTGTATAGGGTATTTACACGCCATGTATTTAGTCGGAAGGTGAACAGTAAGGTGGTAGAGTTAGCTGCCAGTGGAGCGATAGTACACGCTGTGTACTCATGTCAGCATGTGAATAGTTCGGTGTTGAAAAGTATCCACCAGAGGAATAGTTAAATGAGAAAAGTGCGCACTGTGTACTTGAGATTAAATGCTGTGTAGTTTTTTTCTTCGCTTGTAATGGGTTTTAGCTTCCTCTTCTCAAAGAGGATGCTTAAAACGCCATTGTAGAGCAGGTGGGATGGCCGGACCTTGGAGGATCTCATGACCACACATCGGTAACCCGATTCCTACAATTTTGATCTCCTTGGAACCACACAGGTGAGTTCTTCTTGCTTATTGTGTGTTTCATAACAATTATTTCTCGAGGGAAAGTTATTTGAGTTTCAAAAGGATCATGTTCAAATCATATCTGTGTTGTTATCATTTATTTTGGCAGATGTTGATCACATATACCGATCAGGGGCGATCTAGGTAGGTGGTCTGATGTTTATTTCCATCTATGTGTTGAAATTGTGTACCACTGTGCCACAAACCCATGTTTGGGATGTCGTGTGGCTGAGCTCTTAGTTATTTTAAATACCTAGAACTGTATAGGTAATTGAATGTAACTTAAAACTGTTGTTTGGGATCACTACTTGGATCCAGGGCCACCCCGGGGGTGCGTTCCTCTGTTTATCCATTTAGCCAGGATACTCGAGGGTATTCCATGATTATATTGAGAATTTCTTTTGCCATGAGAGGAATTGTATGCAAATATCTTGCTTATGTTTTGGGTGCAGACCGGTTACTTGCTTAGCCTGTGTGTAGTGTTTCCTTTAGCCTGATGGAAGTGGTTCTTTTTATCCTGAGGGAAATATTTGTTTTACATGTGGGCAGTAGATTCTGTGCCTGTGGGTGACACTTCGTACACATGTGGGAAATATCTGTGTTTCTTATGGGCAATTAACTGTGGGGTTCGACAATGATTACCTAAGGGTATGGTTTGTATGTCTGAGGATAGTGTTATCATGAATGTTCACCATGTTGATTTTCTTATGTTGTACCTATCAAGTTAAAGCACAGTCCTGGCGTAGTTAAATAAATATTAAAAATTGAAATATAACTGGAAAATTTAGTTACTCTTCAGTACTTCTTAGTATACTGCATTTACTACAGGACATTGTTGTTGCACATTTTCACTGACAGTTAGGCACGAGCCTTTGAAGGTTTTCTACTAGGATTTATTTCACATACCCCGTTTGGGTCATGTCTTCGGCCCAAACAGACTATATTGTAGCAAGTTTTGATAGGGGAAAGGGTCCCTATATAGTTACATGATTGTTGCATAGGAGTAGTAGAGCATTGGACCAAGATTAGGCTTTTGATGATGCTGAGCTCCTGTTGCATTGTTTGGTTTTGTTTTTTATGTACCTTGTACTTTGAGGAGTATTGTATTGTATTGCAGTGTGTCATGTTCTTCCTACTTTCATAGAATTAGTGACATGCTGCATCTTTATATATATTATTGATGGCTCTCTTTACTTCAGTTGTCCATTTCAGTTGTATGTTTATTACTACTTCCGTTGTTGTTTTTTATCTATCTATTCCTCTGCATTACATTTTAACAAATGAGGGTATAGTTTCCCCACTATCAGTCTTGGGACCTCGCCGCTAGTCAGTAGCCACTAGAATTGGGGAAATGCACTTGAGGTCACGTGACCAACCGAGATCGGGGCACCTGTTGAGTGGCTCCCGGATCCAGGATGTTACAAAATATGTTAAGAATCATATAATACAGAGATAGAGAAATATCAAGATAGATCAAAGAGTCATATTGGTATTATTCAAAGTACATATATTAACAGTGAACATGAAATTTAAAATATTAAATAATATAAGTGAGGTTTTTCCCATGTCACGTAGAAATATTATACCCCATTATATGTTTCCATGAACATTGGAGGAAATTTAATGAATGAATATAATACCATATTCGTTATCAATTGGATTTATCCTGTATTCCACACTATTATCTAGGTTTGATGGTTCATTTTCATTATTCATGGTGGGTAGATATTAACCAAATATAGGAGAGATGTATAAGAAAGGTATAAAAACTTCTCTAAAGCACTTCATACATTCAAAGGATATGTTCCGGATATAGGGAAGATATGATGAGGTGATATTTAAGAGATACATTAATTAAAGATTCTATAAATATCATGAGGATTGGAAATCATAGTCATGCTCTGCATTTTTCAATAACATTAGTATAGTGATTAGGGGGAGTTAAAAGTAGATATTAGTAACTGATTGTATAGAATAATATGAGTATATAGTGGCTTCCAATATGGGTAAGGAAGTATTTTGGATAAACATAATTTTTTTCGAGTATGGAGTTTCACTATGAAGTGAGTATCCTATTATAGTATACTATCATAATACTGTTGAAGTGTTTCTTTCAAATTATTTTAGGCCACACAAGAATAAAAATAACTCCCTTTAGATGTTTTATAACTTGAGGGATTTTTCTCTGAGAGGTGATGTTATGGTTAGTAATGTATCCACATAGGACCACATGGAAGAACCCCTAACTAAATCCACATCGTATTGGATGTATCATACTCAGGTGAGAGCTAGAAGAATGAAAATATTTATAATATAGTTCTAGTGAATGTTGGAGCGACGTCAGTAGAGGTCTTATACCAATCATATTTATATATTCTTGTTATATGTTATTTTTTTATATAGATATGTAAATATGTTTGTTTTCACCATAACAGTATGGATACTTCAACATCCACTATTTACGTGGTAATGTCATTAGATTACATTGTGTAACAAAATCGTATTGAAATTACCATATTTGATGAAAACATAGAGATACTATGAAAAAAATCTTAAATATATGTCATATAGTCAAGATACATTATTATGTTGGGACATAGATAAGGTTTGACTAACATGCTATATTGGATCTCATGTATTGAGACATATTATTTTAAATTTCACAATATGTGATATTGATTAGTTGGGATTATAAAGAAAAAAATTCAAATTGGAACCCCAAATGTGTTGGGTTATATAATTTGGTCGATCTATGAACATGTGTATTGGTCTCCCAACATGATATCATTTTTAATGTTTACCATTTTGGCATGTACATATATGGAAGGAAAAAATATTACTTCAAAGTCGCTGTCAGGTAGCTCGTGTTGGGTGCATCATTGGTGGTATGGAAATAGATGAATATTCAAGATAGAATTTATCATTTCAACGTTAAGGAAGAGGTATATCAAGATCTGAGGTTGAGTGGGATGGTAGTACCTTCATTAAATACATGATCATGGTATATGAAGGATTGTCTATATAGAAAGGTCATGAAATATATGAAGCATCCAAAGGTTGATGGAAGAAGTTTGCTTCCTTATTTATGTGATACAATAAGGAAAATAGATTACATTCCACAGAATATGATTATAAGAGGTAGTACAATATATGAAATTATTTACCTTGTTATGGTCCATGGTGGGTTTCTATAATATACTCTTGGGTACACACTATGTGTGTCCATGAATTCTGTACATTCCAATTAATAAGAAAGTAGGAAGAATTGGGTTACATATGCGTGGGATGGTTAATGTCTGTGTGTGATTCGTAAAATTTAAAACTAAATATATTGTATTATTAATGTACAAAATAATGATTATTGGATTTATTTTTCAAGGTATTCACTATTTTTTTGGATAACAAATTTTTATACAAGAACATTTTTTTATTGAACATAGGTTGTTCATGGTTTATTAATTTATTCCAGTAGATTAAGGGATATGTAAATGGATCTTAATTTATCATGAAACATGTTAAATTGTAAAAAGTGAATGATAAAATAATTTCAACATTTATGAGATGTTTATAAAGTTATAATTTTAAAAAAGGTATAAAACTAAATTTATAACCTTATACAGACCAAAGTGATTTTTTATATTAAAACATAATTATAAATACATATTTTATCCTATTGAATTGGAATCCCCACAATTTGAATTAATTTAGTAACATATTGTATCTAATTATATCTATTAAGGAATTAAGGAGACATTAGGATGGAATAACTAGGATGGATCAATCCCGTCATCTCGATCAAGTTCACGTTCAATAGGTGATCGAATATACATCATAAATCACAGTGTTTTACCATGATTTAACCATGTAATTATAGATAAATTATCCACAATCTATGGATCACATGTTGATGATATATAGAATGCCTATTTTGGTACCTTTTATCCATGACATACTGAATGTGAGTGAATCCAATTGTTGACTTCAGACAGAGAAATAACATATACTCATTTATTAGATTTTACTTATAATTAATAAATAGGAATGAAGAAGATCCATTATGAAATATGAGAAATTGGGTTTATTAAATCACTATGTTTATCATGAATTTGATTCATGAATTTGAAATTTCATGTTTTTAAACTTATGATGCGCCTTAGGATCTAACATGTGATGGTCGACTGATATCACTAGGCCTTTTTAGATGGTAATAAGCAATGCGATTATTTACATTGTAAGTTCATTTGACAAAAACCATTATTTTTTTTAATCTCTATTTTATGAAAAGTGATGCCTATTTAAGCATATAAAATTAATTTTTATGAACGGCTATATTCTATCTATGAAATGAATAAATTAATTTTTTTATAATTAATTATTTTTCATTCATTGATTTGAATCATTTCGTTATATATTGAATTTTTTTTCTAAAACATCTTAATATTTGAATTCATGGAAATATAATTTTTTTATGATTTTAAATAAATTGTGAAGTAGATAATGTATTTTATCCTGAATAAGTGAATTTTTGGTTCTTTTTAAAAAGTGTTATTTTTGATTAATATATGTGTGACTCATATTTGTTTTTTATTGATAAATGAAAATTTTTAATTGATTATTGTCAAATAATATGAATTATATTCATGAAATTATGCATTATTCAATCTGAAATAGGTTTGATAAAGTGAATTTTTTATTTTATTTAATTATTTTGTGGAAAACATAATGGGAATAGATGTGATTCATCTTGATATTGTATATATTTATTATTCATTATATTATACTTGATCGTTCATGCCAGTTGGGTTCCCCTGATCATTCCAAGAGAGTGTAATTTGGGCAATGAAAATGTTCAAATCACAACAAGTAGGGTGGAACCATTGGGGGAAAATTTTTATAATATCATCCTTAGATCCAAGTGGTTTTATAAGGGGATGAAAAAAATTTTGATTTAGTTTCTATTTCTGTAAATGGAATGTGTATGTATCTAAATTATTTAATTTTAAATTTTTAAAAAATATATTTTACACACGTATTTATAATGACTATAGAAAACATATTTACTTTATCAAAAAAATCATATTTAAATATATTTTAGTGAATTAGAATTTTTTTTTGTGATTTATTCTTTATTTGATTCATAATGGTTGAGGTTTTAAATTTTTTTTTAAAGGAACCTTAAAATATTCATTGCCATTAAGATTACTTTCACAATTTATTTATTTTTTATTTTTAAACATGAATCATGATGTTTATTTTGAATGGAATTGTTTAGAATCATTAGAGGCATATTACTAAGAAAAATACCATCTTCTTACATTTAATTCAAATGTGTAATTATAAATTCAATTATTTTTCAATATAATGTCTTAGGAAAAATACTCTGTCGGAAAATAATTGTTTATATGGTATGGGGAATTCAGATATAGATTGTGCGTTCGATGGATACAATGTCTAGTTAATATTTTTTGGTCCAACTTGTGTAGAAAGGATACAAATTCCTTTTTTGGTTATTTTCATAATGTTTCATATTTAAAAATTTATTGGTTTTTTTAGTCGAGTTAAAATTTGTACTGAATTCTTTATTCATGATGTTTATAACGATATGAATTGTCCATTTTTATTATGTATTAAAAATATTTTGTTATATGACACAACAAATTTAGTGTTTGGGAATGTATTTATAGATTTATAAAAAAATTGGATAGTAATGTTATATTAACGAGGGTTAAAATATACCAACATTATTTATTGATAACCCTAGGTACTATTTCATATTATAATGAATTTTGTTCAACTTGTGGCCATCTAGCATGTTTGGTAAAGAATTGAGTTATAATATCTTGAATTTTAGTTGTAAAAATGTTATCAATGGTAAGTCTTGGGTTGTTGAGATAGTAAAAGGTTTGTATATTGTAATTTCACAACTCACAAGGAGCCTTGAAATGGGAACAATATGAAATATATGTTATGATAATTTAGTAATGACCCTTGATACTATCTTATGCCCCACTTCATCGGTACCCCACCCGCTCCAGTAATGACGTGATTTAGAGATCCCAAAATACCATCTTCATTAAGCCCCATGTTAGAAACTAGAACTGAGGGTATACATTAGTCAAATGTAAGGAATTGACATCAAATATATATAAAATGATTGAGAGGTAAGAAAAAAACTAAAAAAAATATTCATCAAATATTATAAAATAACTAACCACCCATAATGCATGTTAATAAATATAAATAAATGTATTAAAAATTAAAGAATCCCATGAATAATCTTATAGTAGTAACTCCATACATACAACAACCATCAATATATTTTGTTCATATAATTATCCAAATTCCCCATAGAAACTATAAAAATAGTTTATATATTAATATGGTGAGAATAACATTTATACTTAGTCATATAATACCAATAGTACTAAATGAAAATGTTAAATGATCATACCAATTCACCAATGGATACAAAAAAGAATGAACATGCACCTAAATATGTCAACTAACCAACCAAGACACAGTATGTCTGAGTCACCAAATAACACATAAAATGATGGGAGATAATATCAAGAGAAGGAAAATAATTTTACTCTACATCCACATACCTATTAATTATCTAAAATCATGTCCAAAAATAAAATATGTTGTTCTAATATCCTTTCCATGAGAGTCATTCATCATGTATCATGTTTTGTATGATGTGGTCCATGTAACAACTATAATAACATGATCCATATTAAACCCAAAATTTTATTTTAAATAATAAATTTTCGTTCATTCATTCTTGATGATAATTTTAGTTTTAGTGTTTCAGATTATTAGGTCACAATTATTACATATCATAAACATAAATTACAATTTTTATACCACCTTTTAGTATACAATTAATCCACATTATATAAAATTTATAATTAAACAAATTTTCTCTTCATGATTAATATTCGTGATTTTAAACATGACATTATAATTTTTATGACTAATCCTGAAACCCTAAATAAACTATAAATCATATGGTATAAGAAAATAAATGAAAAGTGAGGGTGATATAGAAAGGAATAATAAATCTTGTTACACTATTTAAAAACCATTATATCATAAATGATATGTTTCCTTCATAAAAATAATCATTGAATACATGAGAAAACAAACAAATTGTTTCATAAAAAATAAATTTTTACCCCAAAGGGATTAATCATTCCATAAAAAGTCATTATCTTACCTTGTGAAATTAGAATATTGAAATTAAAAATAATTATTAAGCATAAAAATGATATGTGTGTTTTTGGGAGAACCAATTCACATAATGTTTACAAGAACCATTACAAGAATCCATATAAATGAATGACCCACTCGATTAATTCCAACATCATTCATTGGATAAAATAATATTTACCTGATGTATTAAAGAGATATATTGATCATAAACATAATAAAAATCATTTAAAATTACCAAAAAATATAGGAAAAACATGAAAATTTTCATTTCCCTCATCAAAACCATAATAAATACTTATTAACCCATAAGAAAAGAGTCTCCCGATATGGATATATCCATTTTATTTAAAGTCCAGTTTTAAAAACAAAAATACCAAGATCAAAGTGAATGATCTATTTTCATTGAATAAAATATAAAATATTTTAATGGAATGAAACCATAAAATAATATTTTTGTTGGTGGGAGAATCAATGAACTTTGTGTACAATAAAATTTAAATTCCTAATTTTTTTGTAATAAAATTAATAAAATTCATATAGAATATGTAATAATATTCTATTCAAAGACCATTAAAATAATGTAATGAGATACATAGAAGTTAGTTCATAATTTATTTCAATATAGCTACATCTACTAAATGATTTCATAATATTTACATTGGGATAAAATATTTAGAAATTAAATCTTTAAAATATTTAAATTGTGGTTTTAAGGTAATGTTTCCCTTAACTCAAGCCATAATTGACACATTTGTTCTTTTTCTTCCTAAATTGTAAAATTATCATAATTATTTTAAAGAATTATTATTATTCAGGATTCTTATTCAATATATTTTACATAAATCCATGTTATACATAATTACTTTATTTATTTTTTTTCACGTCCAATGATTGTCGATGTTTGGTCCATAAGTGAAAATAACTTTATTCATATGAATTCAGCCCAATAAATCAAGATTATAAAAATTATAGAGTATTTTTAATTATACAAAAATTATTTTTAAAGTTAGTTATAATTTTATAACATAGTATTAAGATGGTTAGAAGCATTAATTATGTTACAATAATGGAGGGGGTAGGTCATATGTATGTTAGATTAATGTTTTCTGCATTCAATAAACATACGGAATGATGTTGAGTATCATTTTAAATTTCCATAATGATGAAGAAATCATAAATAAAATATTATTTCTTGAAATATATTAATATTGTACCGAACCAAAAATTCAATAATCAAAATTCTTCTTTGATTATTTAAATGTCTTCTTATTGTTAGGTAATATGTATGCAATTATTTGGTCCAATGTATCGGATTTTAAAATACCATTAATAATTGTGACCATTTCCAATATAGACGTTGAACATTGATCACATGATTAGAATAAATATATGGCTTTAACAAATCCAATTTAATTAGACAAAGGATGTGATGACCTCATCCAATAGACATTCCCCATACGAATCCAATTTGATAGATCATGTAAAGGAGGTCGTTTCATTGGAATACCCTCTTGACCAAGACAAGATGAGCTTGAATACATTAATCTCAAGCGGAACCGCCAACAAGATAAGTGAAAGTTGATAGAGATTACCACTCGAGCAATGCTATCCGAGCCACCCCAATAGTCGGTCACCATCGCGCACCTTACCCTAAAGTCTTATGCTGGTGTTTTATGGGGTTATGTAACAAGACCGTAGTACTAAGATTACGTACATTATTCTTGTTTAGAGAATATACATTCATTTTATTATTTTTACATTGTAAATAGTTTTTAAAGAAAAAATTGTATTTTTAGTTAATATTCAACTAAGAAATATATATTGATGAATTAATGGATTATTTAATTAAAAATTATTCTAATAAAATATTATTATTATTAAATTTATTTTTATTAATTATAAATGATTTTTTAATTTTATAAATGCAATTGTATTTTTTATTAATATTTGAAAGCAATTGTTGTCAAAACCACTGAATTTTTCATAAATGTCTGATTTTATTTTAAAATTAAGAGTTCAAATATTGAGAAATTTATTTATATAAAATTAATATTATTTTTAGAATCATGATGTTGAAATTATAAAATAGTGAATTTTTCATAATTTTCAGAGACAGTCAAGTTTTTGGGTAAAAATTAAATACCGTTTAAATATATAATGTGTTTTATGACTAATAATGAATCAATTGTGATGTAATAAAAGACAATAAAAATTATTTTCGGAAAATATATGTTTTACCATTAAAATAATGTTATTTTTTATTTTATTTATTCTAAAATTCTCTAGTAGACCCTCCAAGAGATATAAAACATTTTTTCTTTTTAATTTGTTTTCCTTGATAGTGTGACTCACCTCCACATAAGCTATCCTATTATATTAAGAAGTTAGTCCATTGGACTAATGAAATATTTTTTTCCACTCCCATTTTTCAAAAACTAAGGGAAAAAATCTTGGTCCTGTTTGGGGATTTGATTAGTTTAAGGTGTGGTGTCCCAAACCGAAATAATAAAGAATTTGCTCTCATTTCTTATATAAACCCACCCATGCTCCAACATCCATTTCACAAAATGACTTTGTAGTTCGTCCAAATTCTTCCATCCAATAAATATAATCCTTAAAAGGTTCCCCAATCTCCCATTAAGCCTCTCTCAACCCTCTCCCAAGCCTTTGGAAGCACACATCCATTTTAGTGATTTCTTCCTGTCTCATTTTTGTCCAATTTTCATTAAGTTGTTATTCCCTTTTATTTTAAATTAAAAATGTTTGGGTATGATTTATAATCTCCCCCATACTTCCTTATTTATGTTAGGATGATGGTATACCCCTATCTCTCTCATTAATTCCTCTCACATACACCCGTTACCATGCTGAAATTCCTGCAGGGATTTATCTCTCCTCTTTTACATCCATGTAATTATTTTGTATTATGCATCTAAATTCCATTAAGTTTTTTGGTAAATTTATCTATATGACCCCCTTACTATATATTTCATGTAAATATGATGAGAAACTCCTTTCTCTCTCATTAAATTTTTTTATGAGTTCTTATTTCACGCCGTTATGCTGCCAAAATTTTGCTACGATTTTCCACGCCAATGTCATTGTGTAGTGAATACCATGCCAATTTCTCTATCAATGGAATTAAACATTATGAACATTTAATTATTTATTATAAAGCTTAATTTATATATTATTCATCCTTTTCTCATAGAATAAATGATTATGGCTGATTCCATATTCCATGTTTCATGTGGCACACTTATGCAAGAAATGAAATGATTAAGATGGGTGCGCCCTGATAGCGCTCCAATGTATTGGGTAAAGTATAGTATCATTATAAATCATATAAAATAAGTGTTAGATCATGTTAATTCAAGTGAAACTATATAATACTCATTCTTCATGTGATATGATGGTTTACTTAGGCTATATGTGCAACGAGTGTTGTCTCATGCTAATCCCATGTTAATTGTTGGTGCCACATTTCCATGTTATGATTATCATGCTTTATCATGCCTTTATGTTCATTTAGATCTTGTTCTCAATTGATATTCCTATTTTTTGACACATATTGTAGTATTCATGTTATTCCATGTTTATATCCTTACTGGGATTTATATCTCACCCTTTCTTATGCACGTCCTCAGGTTATCCCATGCCATGCTAAGTACAAGGGAATATAGTGGTAATGTAAAGGATGTTTTCAATAAGATGTTCCATTATATGTTTTATGTTGTTATGTAATGTTCCTAGGCCCAAAATATAGTAGAACTCTTTATATTCTATATTACATCATGTGAATAGTTTATTTAATAAATCATGTTTAAGTGTGTAATAAATAGTACGGTTATTATAGTTGGTATGAGAGGATAGGTATAATTATTTTTGGGATTAGGATTATAAAACCCTAGTGAATGCCTTAGGGATATAACTAAGTATAATAAAAACATCCCTAATTATTTTTTGAGTATTGGGTAAGAGGTTTATCAATCAAATACATCCTTATCTCGATACAAGCAGTTAGAGGCGGCTCATGTACAAATGTACAAATGGGTGAAAACCCCGACAAGAGGTTTTGGGCTTGACCCGGGGTATCCCGGTACACGAAAATGGGCCTTGCTACATTCTTGGTTATGAAACTCCCGAGGATTATGTATTGATAAATTTAAAAGCTTAGTATGAACCATTATTATTAGGAATAATTTCCCCTAAGAATATATTTTATAAAGTAGATCATGATTAACATAGAGTGGAGACTATTGATTCATATGTTAAGGAAATAAAAGTTTTTTAAAAGACATCTATTTTTGGATTACCATTTTTTAACCCTAACATTCCTTTTATTCCAACCAATGGAATGTAAAATGAGGATTCAGGCTAACAACTTTTGTGAAGGCCAATGTGATGACTATTCTAATGAGATTCCCAATCTGATGGGAGTTTGAATCATAAACATTTTCACGATACTCTCTCAGTTAACTCAAGCATTAAGAAGAAACAAGGGTCACGAAGAACTTTCACCCCCCTCCCCCATAAATGAATAAGTCACTATCGAGAGCTTCATGAGGCAAAGGCCTCCTACTTTTAATGGATCATCTGATCCCTCAATCACTGAACAATAGATCACCTCCATTGAAAATATCTTCTTTATCATTCAATGTTCTGAACAAGAGAAGGTTCTTCTAGCTGCATATCCTATAAAGGATGAATCCGATCAATGGATGAAATTGATCAAAAATATGATGCCTGAGGAGGAGATTGAGGTGTGGGAATGGAAGTATTTCTAGAATATTTTTTTGACAAATATTATCCATGGAAAATATTGCATAAGATGGGTAGGTACTTCCTCACCCTCAAGAAAAAAAATATGTCGAATATATAAGAGCGTACAATGAAAACATTATCATACTTCCACGATACACTTTCATCTTTGTTGTTACCCCCAAATGCATGGTTGACCACTTCTCTGGTGGGCTATAACCTAGCCTATAGAAAGCCCTGGAGATCTGAAACTTTGACAGCTATGAGGAAATTGTCTGATGAGCCCTCAAGGATCAAACGGAGATCGGTGAACCTCAGAGGTGTCATGGGGATATGAAGCATAATGTGGACTTCAATTCTGGTGGTCTGGTGGATAAATCCAATGGTGCTATTGAAATCCCGTTCCCCACTTTCCATATGTGTAGAAATAAGTACCCTAGAAATTGCCTGAAGGGGATGCGAAAGTGCTTTATGTGCGAAAGAGAAGGACTCATAGACATTAACTATAGAAAAGAAAACCCCCATGACTACGACAGAGAGAGGAATGCTCTGTTCAACACTCAATACGTTGTTCAATGCTTCCACTACAAAAAACCAAGGTATCATTCAAATAAGTGCCATAAGCTAAGGGTTTTCGGCGGCAACCAATAAACTCCAAGGAAGTAAGGGTGGATTCTTCCATCAATACCATAGATGTTAACCTGAACAACAAAGTGATGATAAGTACACTAGTTATTAATTCAAGTATAGTGAAAGTACGTTTTGATTATGGTTATATTCATTCTTTTATATCTGAATGTTTAGTAGAAAAATACCAACACCACCAAAAATCATGGATTTAAAGATGTCGGTGAGTATAGAAAATGGGGAAATCCTTTCATCCCATGAATATAACTCCTCACATATCAAAATTGGTGGATTGAATTTCCTGGAAAACCACATCATACTCCCTATGGTGGAATTTGATGAAATTATTGGCAATGATTCAAATTACCTATATAGAGACAACACAAGCTTTTGTGTGAGGGAAATCACTCTCCATGTGGAGAATCGACTCCGGATTCAGTACAAGTGCAAAGAGGAAGATGTATCTTCTTTAGCTACATCATCTCAAGCATGGATATTGGTGCACTATGATCATTCATATATATATATATATAGATCAGGAGATTGAGTCTAAGGAGGCAACCATCCTTGAAAACATGCCAATTGTGAGGGAATTCGCTGAAGTGTTTCATGAGGAATTTCCTAGTCTTACTCTTAAAAGAGATGTTGAATTCATAAGTGATATTATACATGGGGCATTCCCAATATCCCAGACTCATTATAGCATGGCTGTTGTTGAGATTGAAGAGCTGAAGAAACAACTACATTAGAATCTAGATAAAGGGTTTGTACAAAAATGTGATTCACCATGGGGTGCACCAGTCTGCTTCATCAAGAAGAAGGATGAGTCAATGTGCCTTTGCATCGATTATTGTGAACATAGAAAAATCACGATAAAGAACAAGTATCCCATATCAAAAATTGATGACTTGTTTGATCAGCTCCAACGAGAACAATTTTTCTCCAGGGTAGATTTGTGGTTGGGATATTATCAAGTATTGGTGAAGAAGTAAGATATCCACAAAACTGCTTTTCGTACAAGATAAGGGCTCTATGAATTCATAGTAATGCCTTCCGAATTCACTAATTCTCCTAAAATATTCATGGAATAGATGAATAGAGTATTTAGATATTTAGTTTGTGGTATTATTTATAGATGATATTCTAATAAACACCCAAACCAAGGACGATCTTTAAGATCATCTAAAAATTGTACTAGAGAACTTGCAAGAGGAGATACTCTAGGAAAAGTACAAAAAATGTGAGTTCTGTTTAAAGGAGGGCACATTCATGGGCCATATCATCACAAGCAATGGGATATCCATGTATCCCTCCAATATAGTTGCAATAGTGGGATGTACGAGTCCATAATCGGTAATGGATATTTGTAACATCTTGGGGTTAGCTGGATATTATCAATGATTTGTGAAAATTTATCATGATTGTCCTACCCTATTACCAAGATAACTTAGAAGGGAGTATAGTTTTCTTGGAGTGATGAATGTGAAGAAATCTTCAAGGAGCTAAAAAGGGGGCTTATCCCAACACCCGTACTCACTTTACCAACAAGTGGAGAACTTTTTTTGGTATTTAGTGATGCTTTGAAGAAGGGATTGGGCTATGTGATGAAGTAATAAAATAAAGTCAATTCCTATGATTCAAGGAAATTGAATTTTCATGAGTAGAATTATCCAACACATGTTCTAGAGTAGGTTGTAGTGATATTCGATTTAAAAATTTGGTGGCATTATTTATTTTGGGAGAAGTGTGAAATATATATATACCACAAAAGCCTCAAGTATATATTCACATAGAAAGAGTTGAACATGAGAAAACGATGATGGTTAGAGCTGATCAAAGAATATGACTGCTCAATCCATCACCACCCAGGTAAAGTCAACAAGGTGGAAGATGCACTAAGTATAAAGGATGCAGTGATTCAATCATTGATGAGAATTAAAAAGGATCCAGTCTTTTTATATTTGATTAAGATTGAAATGGGAATCATAAAGAAGGGATCACCATCAATCATTTAAAAAATTATATTTCAGCCATTTCATTTGAAATAGATAAAGGATGTGTAAATGGATGATGTGGGAATTTAGAAGAAAGTTGAAGTTATTATAAAAGAGAAATCCTCAGAGTTCAATGTTAATGAAAAAGGAATTTTGAGATTTAGGAAATGACTATGTGTTCTATCATGTCCAGAGCTGAAGAAGGAAATTTTGGAAGATGCACATAGTTTTAATTTATCTATTCACCCAAGAAACACACTGATGTATTTAGATCTCCGAGATCATTATTGGTGGGATAATACGAAGAAGGAGAACACCGATTATACATCAAAATGTATGTTGTGTCAGCAAGTGAAGCCTAAGAGGTAGACATATAAGGGGATGATGTAACCATTTCCCATACCAGCATGGAAATGGGAGAAATCACCATGGTCTTTTCCACCAAACATTTGAATACATCCAAAGGAAACAATTCTATCTGGGTTATTGTGGATCATATTACAAATTCTTCACACTTCATTGCAATTAAAGAGGATTTCTCATTGGATTAAATGTCATGGATATATATCAGGAATGTGGTAAGGTTACATGGAGTACCACTATCTATTGTATCTGATCGAGATCCAAGATTCACCTCTATGTTTTGGAAGAGTGTTCTACAGGCTATGGATATTGAACTAAACATCAGTATGTCCTATCATCCTCATAAAGATGGCCAATCTTTGCGAACTATTCAAACACAGGATGATATGTTATGATCATGTTCTATGGACTTCAAAGGAGGGTGGGATCAACATCTTCCACGGGATGAATTCTCCTACAATAATAGTTTCCAATCAAGCATCCCTGTGGCACCGTATGTACCCCAGTATGGGAGGAGGTGAAAAAATCATCATGTTGGGATGTAGTCGGTGAGTGTTATCTATTTGGACCAGAAATGGTTGATGAAATAGTAGAGAAGGTGAAAACCATTTATCATCATATCAAGGAAACCTAGTGTCAACAAAAGAGTTATACAGATAACCATCGATGATACCATGAGTTGAAAATTGAATACATGGTATTTATAAGCATACCTCTAAGGAATAAGGTCATGAGATTTTGATAGAAGGGGTAGTTAACTCTTAGGTACATCAGACCCTTCCAGATTCTTGATCGTTTCGGGGTTGTGCCCAATCGACTAGAACGTCCACCTACCATGGCAAAAGTACATGATGTCTTTTATATATCCCTCTTAAATAAGTACATACCATACCCTTCACATGTAATCTCTTCAGATGTTGTACAACAAGAGGATGATAATTTGAAAGAGGAACAACCAATAATGATCTTAGATCATTGAGAAAAATTTCTACGAAATAAGTTGATACCCTCGTCAATGTGTTCTGTAAAACCCACAAGTTTGAAGAAGAAATGTGGGAATCAGAAGAAGTGATGAAGTGGAGTTACCCACATTAGTTTTAGTGTGGGAAAAAGAAAATTTCGAGGGCGATGTTTCTTAAGCGGTCAAGATTGTAATGAAAAAAATGCATCAATGAAAATTCCTCTTGGTATATTTAAATGTCTTCATATGGTTAGGTAAAAATATGCACTTATTTTATCCTATGTTTCTTATTTTAAAATACTATTAAGAATTGTACTTGTTGCTAATATAACAATTGAACAGTTATCGCATGATTAGTATAAGTACTGGGTTTTAATAAATCCAATTTTCTTAGAAAAAGGAAGTGATTGCCTAATCCAATAGACTTCCTCATATGAAGACCATTTTTCAGAGATCATAATTGAGGTGGTGTTATTGGGCTTCACACCGAACCAAGATCAAGCTGAGCTTAAATATGTTAACCTCGAGTAGAACCACCTACGAGAGAACTGGAAGTTCATAGAGATTACCACTCGAGCAATGCTATCCAAGCCAACCCATGAGTCTATCACCATCACACACCTTACCCTAAGGTATTATGAGGGTAATTTAAGGGGTTATGTAACAAGAACATAGTACTATGATTATGTACCTCATTCTTTTATTGATAATATACATTATTTTTATAAATTCTTACTTTGTAAATAGTTATTAATTCACAAATAGTATTTTTAATTAATATTCAACTTAGAAATATATTTTTATGAATTAATAGATTCTTTAATTAAATAATATTTTAATAAAATAATATATTAATTAAATTAATTTTTATTAAATAAAAATGATCGTTTAAATTTATGAATGAAATTTTAATTTTCATTATGGTTTAAAAGCTGTTTTTGTTAAAACCAATGAATTTTCGATAAATGTCAGTTTTTATTTTAAAAGTATAAATTCACATATTTAGAAAATTATTTATATAAAATGAATATTATTTTTTGAATCATTACTTAAAAGTTATCCAGTGGTGAATATTTCATAATTTTATTAGATAATCAAAATTTTCGGTAAAAATTAAATGCCGTTTAAATATATAATTTTTTTTGTGACATAATAATGACCCAATAGTTATGTAATAAATAACTATAAACATTTTTTTCCACTAGTATATGATTTACCATTAAAACAATGTTAATTTACATTATTTTGATTTATTTTATAAACCTTTATTGGACCCTTTATGACTTATAAAACATTTCGTCTTTTTTAAATTAGTTTCCTTGAGAGTGTGACTCACCTCCACATAAGAAACCATCTTATTTTAAGAAGATAGTCCATTGGCCTCATATAATATGGTTTTCTACTAATCTTTCGCAAAAACCATGGGAAAAAACCAAGAGCTAGTTTGTGGTCTTTACTAGTTTAAAGTGTGGTGTTCCAAACCTAAATAACAAAGAATTATCTCTCATTTCCTATATAAACCCACCCAAGGTCCCACATCCTCTTCACAAATAGAATTTTTAGTATGTCCCACATCTTCCATCCCCTCTCTATAATCCTTACATGGCACCCCAAGCTCTGAATATGCCTCTCTCAAGCCTCTTTCAAGCCCTTGGAAGCACACATCC
Source organism: Viscum album (assembly GCA_963277665.1). Classification (NCBI taxonomy): domain Eukaryota; kingdom Viridiplantae; phylum Streptophyta; class Magnoliopsida; order Santalales; family Viscaceae; genus Viscum; species Viscum album. The sequence continues at coordinate 389,734,864 of OY728146.1, forward strand.
ATGTAAGGGATTTCTTCCTTTTGCATTTTAATTTAGATTTCTATAAGTTGTTATGCCATTTTGTTTTCAATTACAAATGTTGGGGTATGATTTCACACATCTCCCATACTTCTATCATTCTGTTTGATTGATGGGAGACCTCTTTCACTCTCATTAATGCTCCCATGTACACCCATTATCATGCTAAAATTCTGTGAGGGATTTATCTCTCCTATTTTAAATCAATGTAATTATTTTGTATTATGAATCTAAATTCCATTAAATTTTTGGGAAATGTTTCCATATAACCCCTTACTATCCATTTCATGTAAATATGATGTTACTCCCATTTCTCTCTCATAAATCATTTTTATGAGTTCTTACTTTACTTCGTTATGCTGCCGAAATTGCGCTACGATTTTTCCAAGCCAATATCATTATGTAGTGAATACCACACCCATTTCTCTATCATGGGTATTCACATTTATGAAAATTTTCTTACTGATTATAAAACATAATATATGTATTCCAGATCCCATTATCATGGAATAAATTATGATAATTGATTATATGTTGTATGATCCATGTGGCACACTTATGCATGGAATGAAATGATTAAGAAGGGAACGCCCTGATAGCACTCCAATGCATTAGGTAAAGTATAGTATCATGATACGTCATGTGCAATGAGTGTTGAAACATGCCAATTAAAGTTAAATAAGGAATTAATTTTGCTTCATGTGTAATGAGGGTTTACTCATGCTTCATTGCGTTGATCCTTGGCTCATGCTAATTCCATTTTAATTGTTGCTTCTGCATTTCATTATTACAATTATCATGCTTTATGATACCTTTATGTTCATATTTCTCTTGTGATCCATTGATATGCCAATTGTCTTAGATGTATTTTAATATTCATGTTATTCTATGAATACTCCCTTAGAGGGCTATATAGCACACCTTTTTATGCATGTCCATAGGTTATCCCTTGAAATTCTAGGTACAAAAGAATGTAGTGGTCATATAAAGGATGTTTTCAATAGGATGTTGTGTTCAGTGTTTCAATTTGTTATGTAATTTACCTAAAACCGAAAGATACTAGAACTCTTGATCTTCTATGTTGTATCTACTCAAGAGTTTATATAATAAATCATGTTTATGTATGTAATAAAGTGCAGGGTAGTTTTATATATAATTTCTATCCATTTTAGTCACTGATGAAAAAAAATTCATCTCTTCGTGGAGGTGGTAATCCGCACATTTCCTGAATGATGATATCATTAACAATTGATTGATATCCAAGAAAGTAAATTATATATTTTATTTATAGAGTAAAAATAAAATCAGGAAAATTATATATATATACATATATTAATTCTATAATTATAATCTATATTAATAAGTGGTTAAGAAGAAAATATGTTAGCTTGTGAAGAAGTAGATAGTTGTTCACAAGAATGATGGTTTAATATCACATTTGATGGAAGTTGTTTTTTCCTCAAAAAAATGCCATGTATGTATATGTGAAATACATATGTTCTTAGTTTGGAATTGATAAGATATTTTTCAGGGACATAGGAAAATAAATAAAATAAATACACATTGTTATGTTCTTTACCTATTCTATAAAAAACATCCTCATGTTTACAGAATTGGCCTCCAAAAGAGGGTATTCTCCTCAAAAAGGGCATCCAAGATGTTGGGGGGAATGTCATGAATTTATTTGGAAAGGAATTGGTTGATTTATGAGGATCTTGATGTGTAGATAACTGAGAAGAGTGGGACTCTATTTATAGGAAAGCGATATTCCAAAATTATAATTATCACATGATTAAAATAAATAGATTTTTTAATGAAAGAAAATAGATCCAATATAGACCATTACCAATGAATACAATATATAAGGGAAAAAGGATTTACAATAAGTTTTAGATATTTTATGTTATTCCAAAAATAAATATTATGTTTAACCCCTTGAAAGCATGTTTTAATAATAATCATGTTAATATTTTCTTTTACTATTTTTAGAGAAAAATTTTATTTTTGACATATCACCTAATATTAATTATTATTATTAAATATATTGAATCTATTTTATTAAATTCATTTCACATATGTGGGCGTAGTTAATATAAATTTAATCCTACAAATTGCGATCAAAACTGGGATTCAAGAAATCATGTCTTCTTAAGTATAAAAAGTATTTATACTACAACAAAGCAAAAAATTGATTCTAATGATATTAATGTGGTTATAAATAATATAAATAAAATAATTTTACTTTTAAACAATTTTACAAATTGAAACATATTTTTTGATTTAAATTAAAAGAGTGTTTTGAAAAACAATATAAAATTTTTAATACTCTCTAAAAATAATATTTTTTAGAAAATTCTGAAAAATAATTTTAAACTATTTTTTAATTTAATAGATAAAAATGTAATTACTATTTTTTAAATTAAAATTTAAAAAATTTTAAATCATATTTTCAATAATAATATATATTACAAATATACAAATTTATTAAGAATTAAACAATTATGTTTTTTGGAGATTTACTTTTTAATATTATATTGAATATATCTCTATAAAATATATTTATTGAATACTAATAATGATTATGGTTTATTTACTAATAATAATACCTAGTATATTTCATTATTATACCTTTTTAAAATTGTTTCATTAAAATTTTTTTCACTTGTTTATCATATGAAGATATTTTTCCATCACAGTATTTCCAAATTCCCTAGGTTCATATTAAACCAATTGGTTTTACAAAAAAATATTAACCTGGTGTATGAATTTATTCCACTAAAAATTTCATATTTGGTGAGTAATATGGATAGGTTTCTATTCATAATAAATTTTCTCTTCGAATTTTACAAATTTATGGTAGAGAACATGAGATGCATCTAAAACAAATTTTCTCAAAAATAAAACATGAAACCCATAATATAAATGTTATACAATTAAAGGGTATGTCACTTGATAATAAACATATATAATATTATTGATAATATCAAATTGAATAATTAAACCAAAACTAAAATTTACCTTTTAAGAAAAATTAATAATCATTTTCCTTATAGACACATTGATAAAAACATTAACACCTATGTTAAATGAGGTATCTTTCAAATAGTTATCCTCATATAATTTTTACAAACTCTGATATATAATAATTATTTTTTAAATCTCCTTCACCATCTCAACTATTTAATCCACATATTCCCAACCTAAAAACATTCATTCACCTACTTCACCTAAAAACCCTACAGTTTGATAGTGATTTAATTTTAATTTATTAAAAGGGCCACTATGTATAATGGGGAATTTTTTTTATTATTTGAAATTTAAAATGTGAATTTATTGATATCAAAAATACAGATAATACATTGAACGAGATCAAATAATGTACTCTGTTATCTTAACCATTTTATCTGAATTTCTATAAGATTGAGGATGAAATGATGTACTAAAATATAATTGAGTACCCATTGAAATCAAAATAATTCTTATAAAAACTAAGGGAAAACTTAGAACATGATCATATATAATTTAGAGTGGAATTTCATTTAACTAGGATCGATCCTTGATATACAGTTAAGAATGTTAATATAAATATTTTGAATCTCAAATTGGAAGGAAATGTACAGACATCCTCAAACAATCAAAAATAAACAATATCACATTATAAAATTGATATTTCTTTAGTAATTGAACATTGAAATTAATTTATATATTTTATAATTTACATTCTATAACTAGAAAAGGATAAAGTATAACTTTAACTAAATTTCAGGTGCATTAACAAATTTCCAAGTATTAACTTTTAGGGTAAATTCAGTAATATCTTTTTTCAGTCCACTCTACTACTAATATTCATAAAGGTAATTACACATATTATTACTACCGGGGTAAACCAAAAGTAACGAATTATAATTATAATAGAATAATTATCTTGTCAAATAGTAATCACAAGGAACACAAGATCATGTTCGAAAGGTAATAATACTATACCTATTTACATTAAACTCTAAAAATTACTTTTCTTCCACAATTCGACCATGTCTTATAAAACATTATCCCCATAACATGTATTTATAATTATACATGATAATGAAAACTACACTAACATCGGAAAAAATAAATAAATATTATACATTCATATTTTATATAACAATATTCAATATTTATGGTTGATATGTCCAAAATGAGAGCATTTAGTAGTCTTAATTTCAATTCCTTAAAACATTCATCTCATACATTCATCTAGATTAATTTAAATCCCTTTTGTTTTAACAATGTAAGTCCCCTAGATAACTGAGGTATGTTTTATCAAACCATCATTAGTAACCCAATAATCCAAGGAAACTACGAATATATGTGACATTTATTGGTATTGACCACACTTCATCAACATTTTCAATATTTGGATAAATTGTTATTATTTATATATTTAAACTTTTTCAAAATAAATAAATATGGCACAACCAGAAATAAAATTTAATTAATTTTCAATTTTATTTTTAAATTTAATGGTTTTTAAAAATACTTTAATATATATCCCATGATCATCATTACATTGAGAAAATACTAGAATATTAGTAGTACATCCAAGAAACAATTTATAAAATAACTAATGAAAAACACTATTTATATATTTTATAATTTTTTTGGACCATTCATCAATCTAATGGTATTAATCAAAATAACATGATGACCATAACAGGTATAATATATTTTCTTTAGAATTTCATCCTTTGTTACCTTTTATTGATTTCACATAGACCAAAGATCATACATAAAAAAATACTCTGCTTTTTATAGATTGTCAAAAAAATCATCACTATGGGGAAATAAATAATTATTTTAAATAATTATTTTATTAAATGATATATAAAATTTAAAATATTCATGAAACCACCCACATTATTTACAAAAAAAATAACGGCATCCGATAATGATTCTCTAGGATGAATGATGTCTTTATCAATAAACTCGTGTAACTTCTTTTTCAATTCCAATAGCTTTACATGATCTATTCGATAAGATATGTTGGATATTATATTATAATTAGGCACTAATGAAATAGTAATTCCAATCTCTAAATCATGTAAAAAAGAAGAAAAATTATTAAGAAAACAATAAAATATTAAATTACTAATAGAACCGCACCAATTTTAATATAATCCTTTTTCTCAACAATGTATGAAAGATATATTTCATTTACATCATTAATAAAATTGTAAATATCATTATATGATACTAAATGTATGAATTAAGTCAAGTATATAAACAATATATCATACTAAATGACAACTTCCTTATATCTAAAATCTATGATATCATGAAGAAAAGAGAAATCCAATCAATTCCTTTAATAACATGAAAATATACAATGGGAAAGATAATAATTTTTAGTGGAAAAGACATTCCATAAACAATAATAAGATGATTCATATTATTAATTTTTTACTTAATAACTCCCTTATGTTATTTTATCAAAATTTTAGATTAATTTCTTAAGGCTAAATTTCAAAATTAATAGTAAATTTTTCAAAAATGAAAGAATGTGTAGACCCAGAATCAAACATGGCATTTTTCATAATTGTAATAAACAAGTGATGTACCTGACAACATAATGATGGACAGTCTGACATAGGTCAAAGTAGAACAAAAATAATTTATCCATAATTTTGTTCATGCATTATTGGAGTCATCTATTCTATATTTGTTTCTATAGAAATGTATTCTTATAATGACCCTTTAAATTGAAATCAAACATCATACACTACAAATTTAGTTTTTTATGGTCGTTACCGTAATCCATTCAATTTCATATGTGATCCAAATTTCCAAAAATACTACATAAAAATAATTCAAATCAATTTTATGATATTCTAAAGGGGGGTTTTTTTAACACACATGTCTCATGATATAAAGCTTATTTACTGAGTTTCTGGTTTCATTCTTGGATTCTTCCCATTTTTCTGTTAACATAACCTCTTATTCTTAATATTGTTATAGGATAAATGATTATCAGAAATACCCATTTTTACCTTCTTCATACATCAAAAACGATTCAATGAAATTTTAATTTCTTGATAATTTAATACCTTTCCATATATTATATTTGATCTTGAGTAATACCGTTAAATTTTAGAATGATTATCCTAAAACAATTGTGTGTATGTTACTAAATCTTTGATGTTTAATTCATAAATAGACAGAAAATTATCCTTATATGGCCTCAATTCCATGAATTTATTTTTAATAAATTATCGAAAACATTTATTAAAATATTACATAAGGAAAATACACATAATTTCATCCATTTAGAAGAATAAAATTCTTCTCTTTTCATGATATTTTTAAGCATTGGCCACCACTAACTTCCATCACATTCAAAATTGTTAACTAATGGAGTTCCCTTTTGATGTTTTCAACAACCGGAGACTTATATTTTATTCTTCATGGATTTATCCCATCATTTAACTATATTTGGGATAGATGATCCACTAAATCTTAGAGGGTGTTATTTCAATAAATTCCCCATGATAGATATGTTTATTAATAGTGAATGTGGTTTCTCTCTCATAAGGTCATCACATCAATTTATACACTTGTTAATCTATTCCATCCTAATAAAAAACAAATATTTTCTAATTATTACTATTCTAGGTTACTAAAATTGATGGATATTATCTTTTTAAGTCATTCTTACTTGAACATCTATATTTCCTCAATGGAATAACATTCTGAATAGACACAGTCTTGATGAAGCAACATAGTCTTCCTAAAATTTAATATCATGATATCCATATATTATAATCCCTAAAGGGTACATAATTACATTATCTCAACCTCTATAATTTTCTAAATACTTATCAAATACTAACTATAAAGACAAGGTCATTATTCAGCTCATAAATTTATTTTTAACCAAGAATTAATTTTATTGCATTCCCAAAGATCATTTCAGATGTATGTTTTAGTTAATTAGGTAATAAATCTTATTTTACAAACACAAATACCATATTTTGGGAATTACCTAATTGAATATATTTTATTCTAAAATACAAAACTATTTAAATGAACCACATTTTGTTTCTCAAATAAAATCTAGGATTTTCAAATGTGTTTTATTATGGATCCCAATAAACCATAAGTTTATCAGAAATCATTTGAAAAGGTGGGATGACCACACAACACATAATAAAGTATGTACGAAAGTAAATAAATATACATGTTAGTCCCTTTTGAAAAAATGAGATCATAAAGTGAGTTTTCCTTCAACATTATAAAAATTGAGCTCAAATTAAAATTTAAATAAACATGAAATCATTTTTACTGTAAAACGATTCTCTTAAAACACTTTATAATATAACAATTTCTTAAACACAGACACTTTTAAACTAAAATTGAATATTTTTTCCTTTAAAAGAAAATATCATTATATCACTTAGCAAAATCAAATGATTTACAATAAAAACAATTAAATATATTTGAATATTCTGGTATGTTCCATATTATATATACTTCTTAGAACTATTATAGGGTCCCATATATGAATAATTATAAATTTAATAACCTACTATATTAACTCCAACAAAAGATTCCAGAGATCATAATAATGGTGCAATTCATTAAAGATCAATATAAAGTTCACTCATCATAATAAACTATTAACTAGGACCTAATAATAAATGATACCAATTATATCTTCCACTTAAATCATCACACCAAAATAAAAATATTTTCGAACACAAAAGAATTTTTTTTATGATATTTATATTTCCCGTTCCATAGAAACCCGATTTTCAAAACTAAAATACACAAATAAATGGGATGGAGGGGTATTTTTCAAGAAAACATGGAAACATGTAAATAGAGATGAACATCACATAAAAATTTTAATGATTGAATAATATAAAAACTAATTATATGTTAAAATAGAACAATTCAATTTATACTTTTATGAAAAGTGAAAATATTCCACATAAAATATATAAAAATATTTTATTTGAAAAACATTTTAAAAAAATCAAGAGGGGAACAAAATTTACCATCTCATTTTTTAATATTAATACCTCCATAAAACTATATTATAGTATCAACATGGAGGATAAATATTTATAAAATAAATTAGTAAAATGAGGTTTTAAGAAAAAAGTTCTATTACCTCAAATCATGAATATCATATATATTCCTTATCTTCATAATTAATAAAACAATCTTAATTTATTAATTATTAAAGATTTTATTAGTGTTTATTGTTAAAATTATTTACCTTGTGTCCATGATATTAAAAATTACTTAATTGGTCAATTTTACTTCTTGTGTTTGTGGATATTTCGTTCAATGAATAAAATAACTTCAGTTTGTTGAAATTGGTTAGATGGAAGATGATTTTATAATTTACAAAATCATAATAATGAAATAAATAATTTTTAAAATCAATTAATCTTTAAAAAAAATTATATAATATATTTATTAAAATTAATTACATTTCAATATTAGAGACATCATGTCATATATACACATGAATAATGTTTCTATTATTCAATAATCATGAGAGAATGAAGGTAAGTGTCATTTTTTCTATATAGAATGATTATTTCATAATTTTTATGATATTAATTTTCTTAATAAACTTTTACTTACTACCCTTGTGATTATATTAATAAAAAATGATGACATCACTATGTGGAGGTGGTAATCCACATATATAGACAAATGGTGTATTCATTTTTTTTATCGACAGTAATGAAGGAGTATATTTAAAATTATATATTCATATAATTATAATTAGGTAATGAATAATATATATATATATATATTAGATATATCACAATAAAAATCCATTAAAGGATGAGGTGCAAAAAAAAATTATATCTATTCATGAGGTGGTTTTCTGCCATACACACGAAATATGGGTTTATTTTGAATTTCATGGATGTTGAGATGGATAAAGGTCACATAATTAACATAATAAAAAATTATATTGGATAATTATTGTTTTTATTATATTATAATTTTAATCTAGGTTTTATGGTGATATAATAAGAAATAAATAAAAACACTTAGTTATGTACTTTACCACTTTTCCAGAAAACATCATTAGCTTTACACCAATGGACACAGTAAGTGGGTATTATGATAACAAATTACCTATAATACTCAGGTATGATTTTAAGAAGGTATTTGGGTAGTTATTTTCATTATAAGAGGCTCTGTAAGTGTAGAGAAAAGATAATAGGGGTGTTCTTTTATATGTGGGGTGGGAACACCCATCAGAAATTTTCAAATATTTAAATATATTAATGCCAAAATTAAGAAAAAGTGCTCCAAAAAAATTTCTTTTATTAACATGATATTATATGGGGACTAAATATATCCATAATTATTGATTATGATAAGTATTTAGGTCATTCTAAAATTTATTTATTATGTTTAACCATAGATAATCAAAATTTAACTGTAACTATGGTGAAATATGTTTTACAGTTTTTAATATTTATTTGGAACTATTTTTTTTTGACTAATTTAAATAAAATTAATTATTCTTGTTAAAAGTTTGAAATCTATTTTATCCAATTCAATTCATCTAATTATAAGAATTAAATTTAAAATTTATTTAACAGAACACCATTGATAACATTTTTTTGAAAAATTACTTCTTATGTTTAATACATTTTATACAATAATATAGACTAAAATGAACTACAATGTCATAAATTGGATTATTAATAACATAATAATAATATTTTAACATCTAAATAATTTTTAATTAAGATGTTAAATTGAAATAGTATAAAATAAAATGATAGTTTTTAATAAATATCAACAATTTACATTATTCACTAAAAATAATATTTTTCTAAAAAAATCATTAAAATAATTATAATATATTTTTCTAGATAATATTCAAATTTATATTTATTTTTCTGAATTAAAATTATAAAATTGTGAAATCATGATTTCAAATTAAACGATATAATATATGTTGTCAAATTTGGTGAAAATTAAACAATATCCTCTTTTATAGGAAAATTATTTAGTATTCTTATAGTGAATATTACTCTATAAAATCTAATTAATTAATATAATAAAGTAATGGAAATGACATAATATAACCATTAACTAGTTTTTTATAAAAACCCTATCAACCCCAGCTTTCTGTAGTTCCCCATATCATGTGCTTAAATCCATCAATATTTGCATATCACTTTGTACTACTACTCCATCACCAATATAATAATCCATACCATAAAATATTACAATGTAACATCATGATAGAGGAATAAAGGTATCATTAATGTCAAATAAATCATCACGGTTACCTCCTCTTACCATGCATGATTCCCGACACATATTGTGTCATCTCACCCCAAGGAATCACCATAAAATTAGAACCACTAACACATACTATTTCTATTGGAGTAGAAGAGATGGGTAGAGAATTATCTATCTTCCCCCCACCATACATGGTTTCAAAGAAAATGCCTAAAAAATTTTGGGTTCCGATACATATTACTGGATGCTGGTGGGGTGTATATAGATCTTACACAGAAAATACAAGAATATATAATCTAACATAATACAAAACCTAATTATATATATCAATAATACTATAATATCACACAACATATTAAAATCACTAGAGAACATCTAAAACCAATAACAAGAACATTTAAATGAAACTCCCCATGTCAGGGAACCACAACATATCCCATGATTATTTTCCTTATTTACATAATTATCAAATATTGAGGTTTTTTACTGTGAAAAAGTGTTTTATATGTTTTAATTGAGTTAATAAATTTTTGTGGGTTATGTTTATATGTAAGTTATTCATATATAATAGTTATGGGTAACTTTTATGGAATTGGATATCATTCTGGGATAATTATCATAATAATTTTAAATGATTAATTTAATGATATTTATTGTCAAATACATCAGCAATAACAATTTTAATAATTGAACAATTTTTTTAAAAATTTAATACATCCATTATTTGGATTAATATGAATAAAATAATGCCATAAAAAATCACTGAGAATTTTTTTAATGGTCATGAAAAATATATTAATATGTTGGATAAATAAGCTGAAGAATTATTATTAGAGAGTTTAGTTTTAAATATTTGATAATTTTTAAAATAGTTTTTATGGTGTGTCTACAAAAAACATACCCCTGAAGAGAAGAGATATATCTAGATCATTGAACATACTATGGGTGGAAGCCTCAAAAACATGGGAGACCTAGATCATTGAGCTATTCTAGAGTAATATATATATTTCAAACAAATGTGGAGATAGACAGGCTTATTCCTTGTGTAGTAGTTTGAATATGGGAAGGGGAACTTTTCCAATGGCTTATCTTGGATATTTTATTACTCCTAGACGAATCCAGATCCGGGATTTTGACAACATTGTTAATAGGATTATATGTCATGTACTCAATAATAAGAATCTCTTATTATTTTCAGAGGTCGGATAACTCTAATTAACAGTGTTTTATCGGCCATCCCTATCCATGCATTCTCAGAATGAAAGGTACCGAAAGTGGTTCTTTATTTTATTGACATTGAACTAGGAAACATTATTTGGGTTGCAAAAACTGAAGGGAAGCACCATTGGACTTCTTGGGCTAGACTGGAGAGACCTGTTTATGAAGGTAGAATCAATGATCGAATTCTGAAATATGGTGTTCACTTCATGCTTCGAAGGCTCTAATGGGAAGTTGTGGAGGAAATTACTCTTTGAGGGAAAGTTATGTCTTACAAAGACAAAATGTTTTCAGATAAGTTTAGAAATCATGGTTCTCCTTTATGGTTATTAATAAATGACATGATACCAAAAATTAGAAAACATTCTCGATGGATTATAGGAAGAGGGTATATATCTTTCTAGCATCAAAACTGGGCTTGTTCGACAATTAGTTTCCAGGGATGTCCTGCAATATTGATTTATTTTTAGGAGGCTATAATGTATTCAAGATTAATTAACACTGTCCTGAATAAGGACTAATGGGAGGTTTTTTATCTCATTGATTTAAATTCCATCCCTGATAAATGTGTTTTTACTACTTCTAGTTCTGGGAACTTTTCTATGAAAGACTTTTCGTAGGATTTCATTTCCTCAGGGACAACATGACTCCTGGAATAATCTAATATGGTGTGAAAATATTCCAACTATGTAAAACGTCAACTTATGGAGGATAAAAAATCAGGTTGTACCCACTAATGACAATGTGAGGTAGATGGGTATCAGTAATGTATCCAGATGCCATTGTTACAAGGTATATATTGAGGAGAGTTCAGATCATTTGTTTTTTCAAGGTGAATGGCTTATGGTAGATTGGAGGCTCCTTGGTGAGTTCACTGCTTTGTTATCTTTTGAACTTATTGGTGATTCTTTTCTTGAAAAATGGTGTTGTGGTTCAATCTTCAAGGGGCCGGAAAAAGTGGCAAGATCGGTGATTTTAAATACTTTATGTTGGTGCATCTGCCATGCCAGAAATAATGACAGATTTGAAGTAATTTCTTCCACATGGGATTCTATTATCATGAGAACAAAATCCCTTTTAAATGATATTGTTAGTATCATTAAAAACTGGTGTAATCCTCTTTCTTTGAGAGCTATGACGGTGAATGTAGTGGGTATGCAGCAGTATTGTCCTGGGATATGAGGTAAGTGGGTGTGTTGGTTACCACCTATTTTGGGTTTCAAATGTAACATTGATGTTTCATGTATTTCAGGTATTATGTGTGGTGGTGGAGTGGTTAGGGACTATAGGGGGAGTGTCATGCTAGTTTTTCCCACATATTATAGTAGGGGAAGCTACATCCCAGTAGAGGAAAATTTTATGTATCCGGGTCTTGGGCAATGTTCTTAGAAGGAGATTTCTTTGAATCAGATTGAAACATACTATATGGTAATACATTATTATATGAAGTGCATAATCTCTCCTCCTTGGTCGATAGCCTAAATCATCTAGAGGTGTTGTTCCGGCCATAGTAGCAGCAACATCCTGGTGGTGCACACGTGGCGTGAAGGTAATAAGGTGGAAAACTATTTCTCTTCCTTAGTGGTGGAAGAACAAGGTACTTACATTAATTTTTTCCCAAATTACAATATTCTTGAACCAGAGGGAGTGAATTTGATTAGGGGAGACCATATTGTTCTTCACTACTTTAGTCCTCCCTAATCCTGTATCTTTAGCCATACCAACGACTTTTTTTGTGGGAGTTATTTATGATTTTTAATAATAATTAAATCGATTATGATAATGCTTGTGGGATAATAGTTTCCATTAGAGTACACATGAGTGGAGAACATAGGAGTGGGAAGGTGGTTATGTTTAATTCATCCATGAATCATGGGGAATGTGGGTTAAAAGTGTCCCAGGTTATGAACCATAGTGTTGTCTTGATGCTATAAAGGAATACATAGATACATAAGGTAGTTCCTGACTTAATTTATGTATAATGTGGGAAAAATTTTCCATTATTCTATTCATTCACTAAAAAAATATTTGTATTATAGCCACCATCTGATCCAGCCGATCTAAATCATCTGATAAATGGAGAGAGTTCCATCCTATTTCCTCCCTCAATGGTTTTGGTCCATATGTAAATTACAACATTTATGATATCTAGTAATCAAGAAAATCTAATTGAATTTATCAATCCACGACCAAAGATATACCATCCATGAATTCTACTGTGATAATTTCACCACATAGTTGAGGCTCATGTACATAGGGGGTGACTGAAGTCCATTGAGACATGAAAAATTCATGGAGGAGATGTATAATATCAAATCATGATCTATAGTAATAAGTAATACTTTTAATACAATTTTATTTCATAAATAATGTACTCAGTTTGTTTAACATTCATGAATATTCATTTAATGAATAAATGATCATTGTTTCATCTAGTAATTCATAGCTAATATTCATGTACATGAGACATTCTTGCACAAAATTATGATGATCTGTAGAATCTAATGTTTTAATAAATAATGAGGTCATGTTATGAGAAGCTATGATTTTTCATAACAAAAAAATACCACTTCAATAATAATGTGTAAAATTATTTTTTGAATTATTATTGGGGTTTAAATTTAAATTTTAATAATTCATTAATAGGCGGGTTGACACATTGTAATTATTTATCTGTGTAAAGATTAATGATACCCCAAATCATTTAGGAATTACAAATGATATTTATAAACAATATCCATAGAATATTTTTAGTTATTTGAAATAAAGGAAAACATGTGATATTATTATTATTTTGAATAAATGATTTAAAAAGACATAATAATAAGGGATTAAATTAATTTAATTAACGATATATTATCAAATAAAAAAATTTATTGGATAATTGTGTGGTGCATGTGATTAATAATTATAAGAAATAATCCTGAGGGAATTTGATACAAAAATGGATATTGAATTTGAGATATTTTAAAAACCATCGAGATGATGTTGAATATATTGAGTAAGGTGGACACATTCATACTAAAAAATCCTTCTATATTTGTAGAGGGATTATCAAAAAAATATGAGAAGAACACTAATAAAACACTGAAAGTACTTCTTTATTATTGGTTTTTTTATGATTTTATATTCATCCAGGGGACTACAAAAATAAATATGTAATATTATATTGAGTGTTTTAGTATTTTTTTATGTTAGTGGAGTATCCATGATGGTGTAATAATAGACATGTAATGTTGTTTTTGTTTAAGCTTAATGAGTAAATATTTTGTGATTTACTCTTTATTTTCTATTGTATACAAGGTATGGCTGCGAGTTATCAATTATTGGATTGAGAAACTTATCAATATTGATGAGTTAAATTTAAAGATATTATGTAAAAATGGAGTTTCCTTGATTCATTAACCTCTCAGGGGTAACTAATTGGTCAATGGTATCTTTAATTTCCATCACTATAAGTCCCCTAAAATGATGAAAATAAGATTTGGAGAATTTAAATTCTTTTAAAAACCAATGATTTCCGATCAGTGAAAAAATTACTCTAGATGGGGGAATATGATGTTTCCTTACCTCCATTCACATAGAGTTGAAGTCAGAGATATTGATACAATAGGTTTTCAACCATTCATATATGATTTCCCAATGAATCCTGGTGATTATAGAAATATATGGATGATTGGAAAGGGAAATTTTTTTACATTAAACTATTTTTTTAAAAACATTAAACAATGTTATGGGTCTTAAAAAATATTTTTAAATTAGTGATAAACTGAGGATAATTTATGAAGGTAAAATAAAAGTCAAAGAATCCATTCTATTGGTATACAAAATTATATTTTAATTCATAAAAATGACTAATGATGAAAACATTTACAATTTTTCCTCATAGTAAATGAGATGGTAAGAATCATAAAATGTGTTTTTTTTGAAGGTTGCATATTTCATTATTTGTATAAGAACATGTGATGAATTCTCTAGATCCTTCTTATCCAAAAATGTTGCCTATCAATGATATATATTATTTGACTATATTGACCCATATAATATACTAATTTATTATGGAACGAGAAAGGATCATAACCCAAAGAAGAACGACAAATATGAGATAGCTTTTGAGGCTTCATTAAAATTTTAATTAATCAAAAAAGGAATGTATTATGAATTAAGAGACTAAAACATTGAATAATATGAAATATAATTCCACATTATAATGGATGTTCTATTATAAACATTAAAAAAGGGAATTTGGATGGTTAAAGGTAATAAATTTTTATTATTTTTTTATTGTGATAATATGGGTAATCTTAAAAACATTATCCAATTTATATGGTTGAATAATCTAACATAAATATTGAGAGAACCTAGAGAATTAAAATAGATTAGAATAATTTCTCACCTTCAAAAGGAGAATATTTATGAGAAAGAATGTGAAGGATTATTCATATACTAATTCTAATAATAAATTGATTCTCGTAGATCATGTTGAAATATTATTTTTCTCTTCATGAAGTGTTGATTAATTAGAGGAAAGAAAATTTTTAATTTGAACCTAAATATATGTTGTGATGTTTTCATGATAATATTAGATTTATCAAGAAAGATAATAAATATCTGATCAAAGAAAACAAAAAAATAACTGAAAATAATGAGAAGTAAACAATTCTTATTGATGATGAAATAGAGGAGATGATCAATAAGGGAGAACCCTATGTTAAATATATGAATAATACAAAATTAAATATTTATGAAAAAAATAAGATGTAATGATGCCTTTAAGAGAAATTAAAAACTAGATAGGATTAGTTGTTTGAGACATAACCCAATTGTGTCACAGTTTGGTTTGAGTTGAATAAGGAAATATAACATTTTTATTATTCAATTTAGATAATGGGAAAATATTCTCATGTTATAGTAAATAATTTTTTAATAATAACCAACTTAATTTAAAAATATTTTCATCATTTCTAATGTTCTATGTAAAACCATAGAGGTTTAGATTAAGAGGATATATTTTAAGCTAATTGATTATTAGAAACAATCTCCCCCTAAAAAAAGAACTTATATTCTATAGTTTGATGATAATAATAATTTTTTGGAAAATTCTTGAACAAATTGGTTTTTTAAAAATTTGGAGTTTATTACATATGTTGTGGAATGCATGCGCACACATATTGTTAATTTTTTATAATATATCATTATCAGGAAAGAGTAAATAGTCAAGAGGGAGTTATGATTATAAAATATAAAAATTTGTTTAGAATAAATGGTAAATATGTTTAAAGTGGGTAGTAGTAAAAACATTGCATGACTATTAAACCATCCCAAGAATATTTATTAGAAAATTGAACCATGAATCAGATAAAAAAACTTCTTGGTATATGAGTAAAAAATGAAATCATGGCCATTTATGAGTCTAAAAAGAAAAATGATGATAACGAGAGAAGAAAATATCAACATGACTGTTTCATTAGGAATCAAAACAAGGATCCAATATATTACCACTAATTTTATGTGTCTTGAGTCATCTTGTTGTTAATTAAAATAGTTTTATGAGTCTGTAACTACCTGAGAGTAATGATTATGATATATCTATTGGTGTATCTTGGTTAGAAGAAAAATATGGTAAATAATATTAGTGCATCACTTGAGGTTAATCTTGTATGAGAAAAGATGTATTTGAATTACACTTTATTTTCATTCTTCAATTATATAAGTTGGATATCTAAGGGTTTTTTTGTTAATGAATAGTTGAGAAATATAGGGATATTTTTTCACATAGATATCTTGATGTGTTTGTTAATACTTGTGTAGGATATTATATTTTTTTCTCAACAACCACTATCCTATTTTTTGAGAAAATATGAAAAATGTATCATAAGTTATAATTTTATATAGATTAGAAAACCATGGTTATATCCCACTTGTTTTCAACACTTGGTTATCCTATATATACATATAGTTGATTAACTAATTTCATTTCTCTATGTTTCATGTGATACTATCCATATCATTAAAAACAAGAGAAGATTATTTTTAGATGATAGTTGTGATGTGAAGACCCCACACTTATCCTTTTTATAAGATTTTCAATAGTGAAGATAAAATAATTATTCACGACATATTGAATTTTATGTTAGAGGATATTCCCAAAAAATACACGAGGAGATATTTTTGTTTCCATTTATTTCATTTATTTTCAATGAGTTAATATGTGTTGTAAACGGCGTGGCATAATTGTTGATTCATAAGAAATTGGAATATATTCATTTAATTTCATTAGATATAATTATAAAGAAATTATCTTTATAATTAAGAAGAGATATATATATATATACATATAAATGTAATAAAAAATATAGTGGGAAAAGTAATTTTTATAAGTTCATAATGTTTATATCAAGAGAATACATCCCTTATTTTTTATGAAATTGAATTAATGATGGTCTTGCAGAAATTTAAGATTTTTTCAAAGTCCATGAAAAATATGATTTTATTTTTTATGATGAATTTGAATAATGATTTTAAAATATTTTTCATATAATTATATTATAATTTTCCATGTTTTCTTATAGAGAGTCTACTAAAAAATTAGCTAGCTAGCCAAAGAAGGGTACTATATCATTAACCACATTAATGGATTCCTCAAGAACATAGGAGAGGAATCCCACTTACATAGAATTAAAGAATGTGGGAAATGGAATCTATACGATAAGGTAGGTGTGCGGGTCAAATCATAGAAATGACAAGATAATTTTTTATTGAAGACTATGCGAGTGAGAAGGTGGCCCAACATAAACGAGGTGCATCCCAGGACGCCTATAGTGAATAGTGTTTCAGGAGCTGAACCTCAATGCCAAATTGAAGTGCTATATTAATATAGATATATTTTTGGATGTTCTCCAATGAAGTAATGTCTGATGTGGTATATAGATGACATGGTACAATTTAAACTATAAAAATATGTGTATAGAATAACATCCATATAATCCAGCTTATCTACACTATTCGATCAGGGTTGGGTGAGTCCTATTCATTCCTCACAAGAAGGTTTTGTTCTACTTGGTAATTACACCATTTATGAGATGTGTTAATAAAGACATTCCTTTAGAACTGATTAATCCAAGATCAAGTTTGAATTTTCAATGAAATATACGAGGATCATTCCATTTCCAATTTGAGATTCATGTACGAGGTGGTGTCCAAAATCCAAGAACATGTGTAACTACCATGAATGAGATTCAGATGCTTAGTGTAGGATATCTAGTGATAAAGTAAGGATTTAATGAATATATTTTATCAAAAATAGATGTGAAAGTATTTCAATTTCATGAATATATATTCGATGAGATAATTTAGATCGTCAAATCCTTCAAGCCTCATTTGATATTCCAATACATGGAATATTTAGGCAAGAGATTTTTAAGATCTAGAACCATGAATTATAGGAAAAACGACGTGGCTATGTGGTGAGAATACTTGAATTTTCATAAAGTAAATATGATTCATAGTGAATGATGAGCACATTTATTTTGTTAATCTATAATTTGTTTCCATTGAAGGTTCTTGGTAATTCATTGATAAGAGAGTGGAGGTGTAGTAATTACCTATTTACCTGAAGAATAAAGAGAATATAACTTTTTTAGGGGTTCCAAAATACACGTATGAATAATAACCACGTAATATTATCATGTATTCTAAATGAAATAATGAATATATGTATAATTTATAACAAATTTAAAAAAAAAGATTTAAAACTATAATATAATTCCTGTTTAAAAATCACGGATCAACAGAGATATTATCACCAACACATTTTTTTGATGTGGATAAATGTTTCCATTTCGGTGATAAAATTTTTTGAGAAATAAACCTAAGATAGTTTAATATAGTATTTTTTTGAAGATTTGATGATACTTTTAAGACTAATAATAACTTATTTAAAAATTTTTAAGAAGATATAAAACTATAGACTGTAGCATCCTGGATTCAAATGCCCCTGAACTAGTGCTCCATACCTGGTTGGTCTCATGGAATCATAAAAATTTCTCCAAACTCCGGAGTTTTCCAACTAGAAGCGGGGGACATGGGCATGATAGTGAGAAAAATATGCCCAAATTAGAAAAGTGTAACACAATAGAGAAATAATGTAAAATAGCAGATGCAATAAATAACATAATACTGAAACAAAAAACAAAAGAGTGATAATAACAATAACTAGAAATCATGGAATATAGAAGATGATGGTTCCAGTCCCATGTTCTATGAAATCATCCAAAACAAGTACACTATATTAATATAAAATATATGCCACAAAATCATAAAAGAAACAAAAAGATACTAGGAAGCATAACATTATTTGACTCGGTCCCATGCTCTTCTATTCCTAAGTAGCAAATCAAGTACCTATAGTAGAGCGTTATCCCTGATCAACACCTATAGTATTATAATCGGTTTTTATAAAGAAGAATTACTGAAACAAGGTGTGAGAATAAATCCCAATAGGAATCCATCCATGGTCTGTTGCAATATGTCAATGAATATATATAAATGTTAATGTAAAATAGTTAAATAAGTAAACATTGTTTTCTAAAATTCCAGAAAACAAATGCATCATAATTCAATGTAAATATGCATTAGTAGAGAACAAATAAAAGGTTGCGGATTGTTTTGGATGAAGTGCCATAATTCATCTAATTAATTATTTATGTTCTTTGAATTATATTTAAGTCTTGAGGTCTGTACTAGGCACAAACCCCCCCCCACCCAATAAAGGTAACAGTCTACTCATGACATAATAGTAATTTAATAATTTTATAATAGATCCTTGCCTGGGTATCCCTCAATGGACCATAGGTTCGATCGAAATTTTAAATCGTCCTCATTGAGTCTGACCACCGTATCAAGTCTCACTCATGGCCCTTACATAATTACCCCTCAAGATCATCCATAGTTTTTTTAACTAAGACCCTCATTCACCCAAGGTATTCATAAGGTGAAATTAGTCACAAGATCCTAAATTTGTCTTTCAATTGAGACGGTGGATCTAAAATTGTTAATTACACCTCTTTATCATTATTCAATTTCATAAAAAAATTAAAACATGTGAATTAGACTATCACATGGTTTATCATTTAAACAAATGGTGCGAGCACAGTTCACATCACAATTATCACATGAAAATTAAACTATTAAATGGATTATGCATTTAATTATTTCACCTGGTGAATTCATATCACATAAGAAGATCATTTTAAGAACACTATAATGGGAATTCATATCAAGCCTCTTATGTATTCTCATCCAAACAACCATCTAAGGAAAACACATCCATCAGGTGCCCCTAAATCAATGTTCAAAAACCTAAACATACATTAAAATCATATAATTTATTACATAATAATAATTAAGAAATAATAGGGTATATTATTCAATCAACTGAGACCATAAAAGTGGGAGTTTGGAACATTGACATATATAATCAACTCAACAAGAAACAAAAGGCACAAGACCACTTACCTCATGTTAGTATGATTTTACTCATACAATGTCGATCTTTAATTCGACCTAAAGTATAATAGATCTATAGAATAAGTAAAAATACTCAACCATAAATAACTAGGTTGAGAGATGAAAGCAGAATGGAAGGCTCATGAGGAATCGAGCTGTCACTGAGAGGGTTTCAATGGATTCATTGGTGTTCGAATCAGGTTTAAGATGTTGAAACAAGAGAAAAATTACCATTTTGATTTTTTCGAGGCCCACTACTTGTCAAAATGGATTGATTCTACCCATCTTCCAATTATGACACAACTCCTCTATTGAATAAATAAAAGTACATGGCCTGTAATTGATACTACACATCGTGTATGTACAATTTCTAGCCATACCATTACATGTATGTGTATGAAGATTACATGGTGTTTATCCATCAACACATGGAGTGTATCTATTTGTACACAGAGTGTAGGCCCCATTCATGTTGTGTAACATGCCAAAAACTGGCCCTTTTCCATTTCCCCCCATTTTGTAATGTGTAAACTCAAAAGGAAAGATCCATCACTAAAAGTAAGAACTTTGTTCTTAAAAACATCCCACCCTAAAGAAAGTTTTCCCCGAATTGTCCTTCCAAGGGTCGTGAAGGTACATCATAAAATAAATCCCTTCATTGTGATCGAATGATGGACACCCACTGCTATGTCTCTTCTTATACTTGGACATTATTCCATTACATGTACAAACCCTCTCTGGAACCTCAAACGGACTGACGTATGCCCCATTTATTTCTTTATTTCTTTATTTCTTTATTTCTTTATTTCTTTATTTCTTTATTTCTTTATTTCTTTATTTCTTTATTTCTTTATTTCTTTATTTCTTTATTTATTTATTTATTTATTTATTTATTATTTATTTATTTATTTATTATTTATTTTTTTTATTTTTTTATTTCGTTTTTAATTTTTATTTATTTTATTTCGTATTTATTTATTTATTTATTTATTTCATATTATTTTATTTACTTTATTTATCCATGCATGCACATCCCATGCACATGCACATGCATGCCCATGCATGCCCATGCAATATAAATAAATTCTGCGTCTGGTGAGATTTGAACCCCTAACCTCTTACATATTTTCCAAAGACTTTACCACTCCAGCAAGCTCAACATGTGGTTAATAAACAGAAATTAATATACTTATATATATTAATTGAAAAAACATATAATACATAAATAATAGATATAAACTCGATAACAATAAATAATAAATAATAAATAATAAATAACGAATAATAAATAATAAATAATAAATAATAAATAATAAATAATAAATAATAAATAACGAATAATAAATAATAATAAATAAATAATAAATAATAAATAATAAATAATAAATAATAAATAATAAATAATAAATAACAAATAATAAATAAATAATAAATATTAAATAATAAATAAAAAATAAAAAATTAAAAATAAAAAATAAAAAATAAAAAATAATAAATAATAAATAAATAACAAATAATAAATAACAAATAATAAATAACAATTAATAAATAATAAATAATAAATAATAAATAATAAATAATAAATAATAAATAATAAATAATAAATAATAAATAAATACAAATAATAAATAATAAATAAATATAAATATAAATAATAAATAAAGATAAATAATAAATAATAAATAATAAGTAATAAATAATAAATAATAAACAATAAATAATAAATACTAAATAATAAATAATAAATAATAAATGATAAATAATAAATAATAAATAATATATAAATATTAATAATAAATAATAAATAAATATGAATAATAAATAATAAATAAATATAAATAATAAATAATAAATAAATATAAATAACAAATAAATATAAATAATAAATAATAAATAAATAATAAATAAATAATAAATATAAATAATAAATAATAAATAAATATAAATACTAAATAAATATAAATAATAAATAATAAATAATAAATAATAAATAATAAATAAAGATAAATAATAAATAATAAATAATTAATAAAAAATAAAAAATAAAAAATAATAAAGAATAAAGAAGAAATAATAAATAAGGAATAATAAATAATAAATAATAAATAAAAAATAAAAAATAAAAAATAAAAAATAAAAATAAATAATAAATAATAAATAATAAATTATAAATAATAAATAATAAATAATAAATAATAAATAAATATAAATAATAAATAAATATAAATAATAAATCAAAATAAAGATAAATAATAAATAATAAATATAGATAAATAATAAATAATAAATAATAAATAATAAATAATAAATAATAAATAATATATAATAAATAATAAATAATAAATAATAAATAAAAAATAATAAATAATAAATAATAAATAATAAATAATAAATAAATGTAAATAATAAATAATAAATAAATATAAATAATAAATAAATATAAATAATAAATAATAAATAAAGATAAATAACAAATAATAAATAAAGATAAATAATAAACAATAAAAAATAAACAATAAATAATAAATAATAAATAATAAATAATAAATAATAAATAATAAATAATAAATAATAAATAATAAATAATAAATAATAAATAATAAATAATAAATAATAAATAATAAATAATAAATCATAAATAATAAATGATAAATAATAAATGATAAATAATATATAATATATAATAAATAATAAATAATAAATAATAAAAAAATATAAATAAAAAATAAAAAATAAATATAAATAATACATAATAAGTAAATATAAATAATAAATAATAAATAAATACAAATAATAAATAATAAATAATAAATAATAAATAAATATAAATAATAAATAAATAACAAATAAATAATACATAATAAATAATAAATAATAAATAACAAATAATAAATAATAAATAATAAATAATAATAAATAAATAAATATAAACAACAAATAATAAATAAATATAAATAATAAATAATAAATAAATATAAATAATAAATAATAAATAATAAATAATAAATAATAAATAATAAATATTTACAAATAACAAATAATAAATAAATATAAATAATAAATTATAAATAAATATAAATAATAAATAATAAATAATAAATAAATATAAATTAAAAATAAATATAAATAATAATTAATAAATAATAAATAATCAATAATAAATAATAAATAAATATAAATAATAAATAATAAATAATAAATAATAAATAATAAATAATAAATAATAAATAATAAATAATAAATAATAAATAATAAATACATATATATAACAAATAATAAATAAATATAAATAATAAATAATAAATAATAAATAAATATAAATGATAAATAAATATAAATAATAAATAATAAATAATAAATAATAAATAAATATAAATAAAAATAAAAAATAATAAAAAATAAAAAATAAATAATAAAAAATAACTAATAAATAATAAATAAGAAAGAATAAAGAATAAAGAATAAATAATAAATATACATAAATAATTAATAAATATAAATAATAAAGAATAAATAATAAATAATAAATAATAAATAACCAGTTACAAATAATATATAATAAATAAATTAAAGTATATTATAAATAATAAATAATAAATAATAAAGGAAACACATGAAAAAGTATGAAAAGACGTGATAAGGGATGAAAAATCATGAAAATGCATGAAAAAGGATGGAGAAGCATATGAAGAATGAGGTATTAGAAAGAATGAGAATGCATGAAAACTCGTGACAACTCTGGAAAACTCCTTAATAATTCAACATAATCATCATAATAACCCACAAAAAACCATTGACAAAGATAACAAGTCATGGAAACCCAAATAAATAGTAATAAATGGAGCTACCGTTAAAACCCGTCAAAACGGTCATAAAGAGACAAAAACATTGGACTCACATTAATAGAGATAACATAAGATCCAAGAGTCCGTTTTAGATCTGTGACCTGTCAAATCAAACATCCTGAAATGATCTTAAATCTGAAAGGTGAAAGAGTCCGAATGGACAGGCAGATCGGACGTTACGACCATTTAATAAAAAGCTGACGGGGAACGGGTGCTAGAAACGAGGCATTGAAAAACATAACAAACCCGATACCCACAAAAAAGGCCATAACATATGATCTTAGAGTGGATGTGGGCGCCACGACCAGTCAAATTGAAGCTCATGGAACGAGCTATGATCTGGCAGGTGGAGGAGGCCCAACTGACACGTGGATAGAATGTTAGGTCCGTTTGAAGACAAGTTCGACAGGACACCGGTGACGGAAACATGGTTTTGGAGGCCTTCCGAGGGGGTTTTGGGGTCAAAAAACACGACAGAAGCTTGCTGTGACAAATTTGTGCGTAGCTCTCTTCGCTGGCTTCGATTTGATATGTGGTAGAGCCCAAACGGACACCCGGGGCCAAAGTTATGGCCATTTGAAGTTAGAGAACTTTTTTCAACTTTTTTATAACTCTAATATCTTCCACACCTTAGACCGTCTCACGGTTTTGATTATATGTGCCTCTAGATCTCTTCATGAGCTTCGATTTGACTGGTCGTGGCGCTTCAACGGACGCCCGGATCAAATGTTATGGTCGTTTTAGTGATTTCGGGGTTTCTCACGTTTTTTTATTTTTTTCATTTCATTTCGCGGCGGTTTTACCGAAACTGCCGCTATTTCGCGGCGGTTTTTTAAAAAACCGCCGCTAATCCTCGAATAAAATTAAAAAAAAAACAAAATTTAAAAAAAAAAAATTTCCGTTTAACTGCGGTTTTCTCGTAGTGACTAAGGAATTGGTAGATGCTGCAAAAAATCTTTTGGTATTTGGTGTTCCGCATCCACCTACAGATAGGTGGACCATCTCTTGGAAAAACCATCTACATCTATCTTCATACCTAGCAACCAACACTGATGATGTAAATCCTAATTAATCTTTGTGGCACCGGGAGGCACTGCCTATACTGAAGCCTAAAAATCCAGCAACATATCCTCACTATGTATTCCAAATACCATACACAACCCTCAAAACATATTAATTCATCATCATCAATAGTAAAACTAGGACGAGAGTCCTCACATGACATACCCTCCCGTAGAACTAGGATTTGATAATCTGATTGCTACCCCATCTTCACCCTACCCAATAATGTAGAGGTAATAGCTAAAGATGCAAGAAAAGTCTATTCTTGACTATCTTACACCCCCATGTGCTTCTCAGAGAAAATATCGATAAGATACCAATTACTATTGGCTTTCTGTACAACCTATATAGGATTCATCTTGCTCGTTGCATCATCTACTTCATTTCCCTTTCTAGGAAAGTATGCAAGCTCATAGTTGAAACACTGAAGGTATTCCACCAACCTTTGTTTCCTTAGATTTAGATTAAACATAGTAAAGTTGTACTTGAGTCTTCTGTGGTATTTTTACACCAAAAAACCCTCCCTCAATAAGTAATGTCTCCAACAGCGTACGACATGAACAACTTTGGCTAACTCAAGATCATGCATCGAGTAGTTCGACTCATGTGGCCTCAAATATCAAGACCTGTATGCAACATCTCAATCACCTTGTATAAGAACTGCTCCCAACCAGATATTGGATGTGTTGTGTTGCACACTGTAACTCCTACATTTATCTAGAAAAATTATTATAGGTTTTGACATTAATATATATTATAATTCCTAAAAATTTATCGTCAATGAATATGACCATATGTACTTCCCACCATTCTTGATCAAGTCCAGCATCGATGCTACTAAGTAAGACAATTCGTATATGAAACACACATAGTTACCAGCCACCCCTAAAAAACTCTACATATCAAAGGTGTTCTTTGTATTTTCCCAAGTAACTACTAAACTCTCCTTTTCTAGGTCCACTAATACCCATATATTGAAAATAATTTGACCTTGGAAGTGAATTTGATCAATCCAGGAGTGATGCTTTTTGAGAATAGCATATAAATGATTCTCTCTTAGTGGACTAAAAATAGTCTCAAGATGGGTGTCATGGTAATTTAGATTATAAGACTACACTAGGATATCTCCCATGAAAACCAAAAAGAATGATTCAAGACAATGATTGAACAATGGGTTCATCGGTTCCATAAGGACTGTAGGTGAGCTCACGAGACCGAATGACAAGACAAAATATTCATACAGACCACTCATACTCTAGAAGGTTGTGAAAGGTATGTATAATGATCTAACATGAACTTGATGATTAAAATATCTCAAATAATTCTTAGAGAATACCCAATCTCCTCGTAGATTATAAAAGGGATCATCTGATCATGGCAGAGGATACCAGTTATTAACTATTGTCAAGTAAAATTTCTGATAAGCCACACATAGCTTGATGGTACCATCTGCCTTAAAAAAAGGTTAGTGAACCCCAAGGAGAAGTATTGGGTCAGATGAAACCCTTATCCTCCAAATCATATAGCCATCTATAGATAGCTTTTAATTCCTCCACATCCATCTTATAAGGTGGAATATGTACTAGTACAACTCATGGTATTAGAATGATAAATAACCCTACATCTATTATTGGAGGTAAAACAGACTACTCATATTGGATGACATTCATGAAATGATCAAAACGGGAAGAAAGTCTATTTCAAATGCCCCTTTTTCATCCATATATAAATTGTAAATCTTGGTTTTTATCCCACTCAACCCATGATGCTGTGGTCCAGCACTGCTCACCTGGACATTCCATTCCCCCTTGTGTAGAAACAATCTGCCCACTAGTGATGTAAAACCCCCATACAATGATAACAATTGACAAAGGCTTCAAATGAGAATAAATGGTCCATTACAAGTAGGGCATAGAAGCTTTTCATATCTAACATATAGAGATCCCAAACTAAGTGACACCCAAACATTTCAATTTAGAACCCCTTTCACTATCACACACCTGCCGTTCATATCCGTAATAGAGTGTCTAGTATCATTACATCATTTATAGTAAAAACATAGAGACCTAGTCTCCCTATAAATATCACATATATGAAACTATATGAAGACCATATATGAAAATTCAGATAATAAAAAATAGAGGTAACTATAATAGTACATTTGATAGTAGAAATTCAGGGATCCTACTCATACCAGGTTTGTTTTACATCATATGTATGGCCTATTCTGCAGAACTGGGACACTTCATGGATACCTCTAACTGGACTACCATGCTATTACTAAGATCCTAGGATCTGGATACCCAATCCAAGACCAATACCTTGGCCTGAGCAGCTTGAAGTATTTGAGTTCCCTATGTTTGAGAAGTTGTTGGCACTATTCTTGAACGTGGAATCTGTACAGATCCTCTCTCACTAGACATTGGAAGAAATGACAAGGAGAAATGATGAAGATGTCACATCTTGCCTCTAGTTTGGACCTCTACTAGGATTATTATAAAATTTGGTCTACTATGCCCAATTATCCCTCACTAGAAGCACCTCACTTGGATATAAGTAGATACATTCTGAGTACTAGATTCTCCACAAGTAAGCTCCATGCGACACACCGTATTACTAGTTGAAACGATATATGATCATGGTACTGGACCACCTAGGATAGAACCTCTATATTACCCCTGATTCTTCTTAGTAATCAGTTCCTAGTTTACTATATAAGATACAATATTCATTTGAGTGATATTCACCTACGAGAGGATGTTGTACCTGAGACCATCTTTGATGTTCTTTTCGATTGAAAGATCGTCACTGATCAGAATATGCGTGAAGCACTATAGCTCAGAAATGCTGGTAGAGTAATCCATTATTGATTGAGTTCGCTGCTCCAGATGTGTAAACACAGGGGTTTTTTCATCCCTAGTGTCTTGGGTAACAAATAATCATATAAGAATCTTTGAAAAACGTCCCATTCTATATCCAAGAAATTCACTTTATGTGAGTTAAAATCCCACCACATATTGTTAGAATCACACATCATGTAAGTCTTGATTTTTACCCTACTCCATGGAGGCGTATCTAGATTCTCTATGACCATTATCATGGCCTCCGACCATGATTATGCAACTCGTTTCCCACCTTCCTATAAAAAATTGGCTGATTTTACTATTCGAACACTCATGTGTGTTCAGCCATATATACGACAGAGTTTGGTGCCCTATATAAAATTTACATGAACCTTATAATGCATTAAAATAAATGTACATCAGAACCTACGATCAGTATAACTGATTGGTGCCACAACTTCCATGAATGGAGAGTCCACTGGTAGCCTATGGCCTACCTTCTATAGGGTATGATCTTCTTCACTCTCCTGGAACTCAATTGTAGTTCGTCGTAGAGGAATGACTCTGCAATGTCAAGCACACACCTCAGTTTACGAATATTGAGGTTCTCTATTCAAGAGTGCATGAACTAAGAGTGGGAAGAAAATCCCCAATGGTTGAAAAAATTAGAGGACACAACGTGTAGAAACCTTACATGGTGTGTACACTTAATCTCTCAAATGGGTGTGTACCTCCACTTAGCTTTTCTAGTTAACATCTTGGGTACACAGTGTGTAAGACAAAAACATGAAGTGTTATCAAAATTTTCCTTCTAGCCTTGTACTTTTACATGGCCAGATCCACATAGTGTCTACCTATGTCAAACTACCCAGGGAAACTTAATTCACACGACATGATCTTCTCAAAACCCAATGACATGTGTTCACTCTCACACGACTGGACACACGTGCATCTACCAGACAACATGTACTAAGTGTAGATGAGACGTACTAACAAAATATTACTTTTAAAACAGAAGTACACATGGCGTGTGTTCATGGACCTACATGACGTGTTTTCTTGGTTTTTAGATTGTAAGCCCCCAAAACATACCCATAAACCCCATTTTAAATTTAATGAAACCGTGTCCCAAATTCTGATCCATTGGGGCCCACACACCCTATGAATCAAGGTTCGACATCACATATAGCACATAAATACTAAAATTTCTTCTCATGATCTAAACATGATCCACCAAATTTTGACCCATGAGGGCCCATACTCCTCATGGATCAAAACATGATCTCTGTAAAAATCAAACCAAATCAATATCAATACACCTAACACAACATTGGGTATATCTATCACGATACCTATCACAACGACTTTCATATATATCACACCATCTATCAAAACAATATGCAATCAGTAATCCTCAAAAAATGGCTTGGAAAGAATGCATGTCATGTGATTTCTAACAAGTTCTTTTTCGATGAGTGAACATTCCTAGCATCATCACATGTGGTAGAAACAAAAATAAAACCATAATAATATCAATAATAATAACACATATCATGTGTTTCAACTAATAGTAAAATATAATATACTGTAACAATCCAAAATCTAAAAATTAGAAGTCAATTCGATGAAATTTGACTTTCTCCTTTATGAAGGGTAGCTACTCAAAAGAATAAAAAACCCCAAATCCCATTGAATTTATATCCCTTATTATCATTCCAAAATAAAGAAAAATAAAAAAGAAATATTCTAATGACACTTTGTGATGTCCTAGATCTGGATTCCACTGATCTGGTGCTCCATACACAATTGGTCAAATGGAATCAAGTGCATTTACTGAAAATGCAGAGGCTGCAGACTAGTAGTGTGATCCTTGGGTGTGATAGTGGAGAAACTATTCCCACATTAGTAGAGTGTAACATAGAAGAGAAATAATATAGAATAGATGAAAAAGTAAATACCATTCAACAAAAACAAACACAGGAACACTGATAATATAGATAAGTAGAATTCATAGAATACAAAAGATAATGCTCTCTGTAACATGTTCTAAGAAAGAATACAAAACATGTACACTATAGTAGTACAAAGTATATGTCTCAAAAGAACAAAGGAAACAAAAAAGAGACTAGGAAGCATCAAATACCATAGCTCAGACCCATACACTCCTTGGCTGGAGTATAACATCATGTAACAGTAGAAGGTTTCTTTCTCTGATCAACCCATGCAATCGTATAATATGATTGAGCCCAAAAGTATAGACTAAACAATGTGTGAGGATAAATATCTTTTGGAAACCACCCAAGGAATATTCCAATATGTTAGCAGATATATATGTATATATAATAGGTAGTGTAAAATAGTGAATGTAGTAAACTATGGGTTCTCAAAATAAAGCAGAAGATATTTTCTGGAAGGAAATATAAACATGTATATGTAATGACGATATCAAAGCTTCTGCTTTGGCTTGGCAGACACATCATTAGTCAAACATTTCATTATTTTTGTTCCCTAAATCAAATAAAAGTCTTGTGGTCTAGACTAGGCCTATCAACCTCCCTTATAAAGGCAACCATCAACTCGTGACATAATGGTTATTTAATGATTTTATAATGTAGCCAGGCCTGCATATCCCACAATGGATCATAGGTTTGCTATGAATTTTACATCAGCCTAAATGAGCCCGACCACACTCTAATGTATCGCTTAGGGCCCTTACATAATTACCTCTTGGCCTCATTTGTGGTCTTTTTACTGATACCCCCATTAACCCAATGTATACATATGGTGTAATTAGTAACAAGAGCACAACATAGTCTTTTAATAGAGGATGCGGCTCATGCATTTCTAATTAGTTTTCTTTGTCATAATTCAGTTTCATAATAAAAGAAACACATGTAAATTAATCTATCACATAACTTATCATTTAAACAACTCACACGGGCATCATTCACATAAAAATTATCACATGAAAATTAAACTATAACATGGATTATGAATTTTATTATCTCATGTGGGGATTCATATCGAATAAGTAGTTTGTTTCTAAAACCCAAGAATAGGAATTAATGTCAAGGATCATAGGAATTCTATGCCAACCAACCATCCAAGGGAAACACACCCATGGGGTGGCGCTAAATCAAGGATCACAACAATATATATTATTTCAAATCATATAATTAATTTCATAACCGTCATTAGGAAATAATAGGGTTAATTATTCAACCAAGAGACACCATAAAACTCGGTGCGCGACACAGCAGAATATATAATCGACTCAACAATCAACGAAAGGCACAAGAACACCTACTTCATGATAGTATGACTCTCATCATCCATTGTTGATCTTTAATTACTTCTAAATTTCAGTATATCTACCAAACAAGTTAAAATGATGAACCCACGATAATAAGGTCGAGATATGAAATCAGAAAGAAATGATCATGTTGAATCGAGCACTCACTGAAAGGGTTTGAATTGTATTGATGATGTTCAACTTGGGTTCCGGATGATAAGACAATAGATGAATTCCTATTAGGAATTTTTCTGGTTTCACTACTCATTGAAATGTCCCAATTTTTTTTGACTTCCTAAAATGATGTTGTTGCCTGATTTAATAAAAAAAAGTACACGACATGTTGTTGAAACTAAACAACTTGTCCGTACAATTTCTGACCTGACCATTACATGGACATGTTCATGGATTACATGGAATATATCCCTAAAAACACAATGTGTACCTATAAGTACATGGCATTTAGGCCCCAGTCACGTAGTATAACAGGCCGACAACTAGACCCTAATATCTTTTCTCGGATTTCATAAGTATAAACTAAAATGAAAAGATTCGTACATCAATGGAAGAACCGAGTTCTTACATAGCCCTAATAATATATCTACATATGGAGAATGATTATCATCAAGAGGTGAAAATATCCCCATGATCATACTCAATGTTTTTATTTATTGGATTTTCAATATTTGAGTGTTTTAGTTACTTCCAGTGAAATCTATAAGTAGAGTGGGAACAATGTATTTTTTTACATTTTTTATAACGATAATAGAGAATAAATGTATGTGGAACTACTAACATTTAATGGTGTAATCCATTCATCCAAAACTAATAAATATTTTGGTTTAAAATATTTATTTTCTTCTCTATATGTGGTGAGGATGTAAATTATCATAGAGTGGATTTCGATCCATAAAAATGTTCATGAATGTAAATTTAAATTAAATTTGTTATGCGATTGTTCTAATGATTCACCACCTCAAAAATTGAACCTAACTTCTCCTTATACTATAAATGTTTTTCAAATAACTAACCATGTAATGTTTTATAATAATTCCATTTTTTATTTATGGAAAAACCAATCTCAAGAACACATGTTTTCAATTCATCTGTTTCCCAATATTATTCCAATTCATATATCGATGTCTAATTAATAAATAAATTTACATTTACAGAATGGAATGTCCTTTTTATTCCATTTTGTATTACCAAAATACATAATTTAATATCCAAACCATCTCTCGACAAATACCATCATTTCCCTTGAAAACCCCCTTTCAGAGATCATCCACTTCATAACAAAAAAACCTCACATCACTCCTAGGTCGTCACTATAGGTTAACCATCACAAAAAAACAACCATTAGGAAACAATTATAACCAATCCTCTTTTAACCCTTGAAAACTCATTAACAGCCCAAAAATTCAACACCTTATGCACTAGAACTGGTCCACACCATCGTGGTACAAATCCTATGAAATTTACATAGGCACTAAGATAATAAAAACACATCCACTATAAGAACATGTATTTCTCTATATAAAATTTAATCATAATTTAATGTCATCTTTAAGTATGTATTATATGACATTTAATGAATTCTATAATGGGTATTTTATCATAATTTCCATATTTCCACAGAACTGGTTCTTATCCATATATAAGTGTATAAATTTTCATGAATAGCATGGTGCAAATTATTGATCGTGATAGGGTTTCATAAATAAATTTATAAAAAAGAAAAGAAAATAATCAACAGTTTCTAATCACAAAAACATCATATTTAAATGAAAAATTATGCGATAATAACAATAAAACTGATTAACACGTGAAAACACATCCATAATTTGCATTTAATATTGTTTATTACAATGATAAACTAATCTATACCATCCAACTAGAAGAAATAATAACATTAATCCACATATAAACAATATACAATAGTGAATAAATATCTCTATCCTCAAATAGTGATTTATGATTTGCTTCACAACCCCTAGTAAAGAAGATAATGATCTTAGTGTTATAATTTCATAGAGTAACACTAATAAGGTATATAAACCATAAAAACAGTATCCAAAACAAATATTTAGCCACAAAATCAACCAAAACAGACATTTATCTCAACCATAACATTCATTAGATTAAGGAAAGATGAGATAGACGAAGGGGGAGGTGGAAGTCACTACTAATTTCCAGAAACCAATATCTTCTGTTTAGGGTTAAAAGTTGATGGATTGTGGTCATAGGACATCCCAAACTATTAATAGTTATCCAAATATTCAAGATAAATGTGCGGTGAGTGATGAGTATGAATGGTATTAAAAAATTTAAACTATTAATATTAATTAAAGTACCACAACATAACACCATTAAACATGACGTAGTGAGTGGGTTTTCACCAAAAATGATGAAGTAAGACCAGGTTCTCCTAAAATATCAGATCTATCCTGCTTTCCATTGGAATACACTATACATAACCTTCCAAGATCATTTAATTCTGGAGAAACATTATGATATAACTGTATCCCAACACCATAGCTACCCAAAATAGGGTAGATTCATTAAAACCATTCTAATCAATCCTCAATAGAATGAGGAATTACATAAAACAGTATGAAACCAAATTATATTCCTAAAACCGCACAACACTAGGCACGGAAAAAATCTCATTTAATTCTCAAGGACACCAAAACTCACCTCTCCCATACTCCACAATGTAAATCATCATGATGCTCATATCACCTCTCGAGGGAAAGATACACAAAAACCCACCTCCTCAAGACTATATACTACATGTTCTCATCCGTACCCCAAGAACCTTCAACATACTAGAACCCAAAGCCCAAATCACATAAACCTTCTCTTGTTAAGATTTCATATGTAACCATACCATATTCTGCTTAAACCTTTTCCCAAAACCTATAGAAACCTTTTCATACCATATAATGGTTTGATAAACTCCATCCAATTATATATTTACTAGGGGTGTCCATAGTTGTATATGTTCAATCAACCATTGACTGGGTATTTTTCTATTTAATTTAAATTTATTTTATATAGTGAATAATTTAATAATTTAATTTAAATGGAATATATTGTCATTTTGTGACTTATATGTAAGTGATTTTTCTAGTTAATTATAAAACTCTAAAAATTTATTATATTTTTTCTTCAATATTTATCACAAGAAATAATATTTATTAAAATATATATTATTTAGATGTTGAGGAATTTCTTTGTTTTTTTAGTTATCAATTTTTAATGATTATTTATTTAATTTGTGAGTTATTTTATATAAGTGTTAATTATATATTATATTTATAAAATCAAATATCTTAATACATTAAATTTATACAAATTTAGATTTGAAACTTTACATGAAATGCTTTTTGAAAATATTAATGTTTTTGAATTAAATATGACTTAATAATTTAAATTTAATAAATGATCTTCGTCGTTCATAGAATGATATTTTTTTTGAATAATTTAAGGATATTTTTCGGTTTAAATTCTTATTAAACAAAAATAGTGATATATTATGAGTTTTTAACAAAATAATTTAGTAATTTAATATATATATATATATGGTTCTATTAGGAAGATTAAATTGTTTTAAATAAAAAATTATAATACCCTCCTATATTTTTATACTTTATTCTTGGGATGTTTAGTTATAATAAATATATCCTATGTGATTTTAATACTCTTTAGTGATGTTTGGATGTTAATTTTATGTGATGTATTTTTATGGATAATTGTTTTTTTAAATATTGTATTAATATTAAAAATCCCCAAATTTAGTTTGTATAATTCTATTAAATGATACAGACCCCAATACAACATTATTGTAACTAAAAAATCATATAAACAATGCTAAATGACTTTATATAATAATGAAATAATAGGTGAGACATAAATGATAAACATATTGGTTTATGTGTATATATATATAAGTATGTGTGGGTGTGTGTGAATGTGTCTGTCCATATAAATATGTAAGTATAGATTTTCATATTTATGGTATTATGTTAAAAATTGTTTGGTCCTAAATTGATTAAATGTTTTTATATATTTTTTAATAATTAATGGTTATTTAGAATTATTATTTCTAGTAAAATTACTATATTATAAATTTATGAAGTGAGTTTATTTGAATTTTTTATATTGAAATTTTTTTATTTGATTGTTTTCTGTGAAAAGAGTTAAGTAATTTATTGAAGAAGAAATATATTTTTGTTTTCAAATCATGTAATATGAGTAGTGAAATAAAACATTATTAATTTTTCAGGATTGTGAATGAAATAGTGAAAAATATTTTGAGTGTTATTTTTAAAACGAAACTATTATGATTTAGTAATTAAATTTGAATATCATTTTGACCCAAATTTTTAATGAAATAAATCTAATTAATATATTTTTTTGGATTTATTGTACAATCAATTTATTTTTATTAACATGAATTTGTTTTATTTTATTTTTTTATTCTTCAAAATTTAGTTTATAATGTGAAACTGTTTGATTTATAATTTATAGAAAAGTTGAAAAAAATTTGAATAATTAATAAATTTTTAATTAAAAATATAAATTTCAAGGTTAAAAATTTTATTTATATCTAATCAATGTTTGGAAATATATTTTTTTTGGTTGTGAATAATTTTAAATAAATAATTTGGTTTGATAAGATTTTTATCCATGTATTTTAAAAATTCTATGCTAGAAAAATTTGGGTAAATTTTGTATCTTTTCATAATACTTTTATGAATAAATGTGACTTCTTAGGTTTTTATTATGGATTTCATGTATGTTAATAAAAAAATTGATTTTCAAATTAAAAATGAATGATTACTACAAAATTTTTAAACAGGAATACATAAATTTTTTAATATGTTACTTTTAGTACAAAATAAATTTGATTTTAATGATTTATACTATGTGATTACTTGTTCAGAGTTATGTAAAAGTTATTTAAGAAAGTAATTAAGCACTTTTAGAATATAAGTCATGATTTGGTGATTTTTTTGATATATTCAACATTCTTTTTCAACAAAAATAATTAATGAGATAAAACATGGTTTGAAATTATTTTTTAAAATCACTAACATATAAGGTATGTTGTATTAATTAATTAATTTTTAATTGTTTTGAATTTTTATTTATTTAATTATTTTAAAATGGTTATTTTAAAAAAACTAAATTTTTTAATTGTGATTTTCATGGGTTTTGTAAAGAAATTTTGTAATTAAAAATCCTTATACGATTTTATATTTTAATAAATTTTAGTTGAATAATAATGAGTTTCGAAAAGATTAAATTTCATTAGAAATTGTTTGGATTTTATTAGATCAGAACTCCATTTGGTATTTACTTTGTATAGGTTTTAATTCTATAGTGTAATTATTTTTCAAAATAATTCAATTCATACGATATGTCTGGATAATTAATTCTGAAATTTTATGTTATTATCAATATAGTTAGTGTTCTATAAGGGGAAATTACATTCCATGGGATAGTTATATGATCCAAGAAGTTGGTGAGTTGGCCTAGGGGTCATATATATATGTATTAAAATATTATTTAAAAATCCTGGAATATATGTTATATGACATGATAGTCATATTGGATCACTTAATTCCATGATTTGAATTTAAATTTTGAAATTTGAGTATTACATTATTGAGAAATCACGTCATTTGAAAATATAAAACCTAATTGAACAAATGAGTTAATATTAATTGAAATTAATTCCTGAAGTCAGTGAAAAAATTATGATATTTGATTTTAATGGGAGAAGTCCCTCATGTAAATCTAGGGTTGAAATTTTGAAAAATTACATTAACAGGGAATTCAAAATAGATGGATGTTTTACTAGGTTAATTTTAGAGTTTTCCTCCACAACCCTCTAGACCGTGCACCCTTCAAAAAATTATCTAATGCAATTTTATTGGAATATTCACTAGAATTCCAAATTGATAATGCACAATTTAGACCATGTTTAACTATATTGTTTATACTAACCATGAATTTTAGATAAAATATATTCAAAATAAAAACTCTTATTCAAATGGCTTATCTTTTGATCTATATCATTGTTTTAGGCCGATAAGAAGTTGAATTAAATGATATCTATCATTATACACTCGAATTACTATCCTAATATATAAATGGTATTTTTTTACCAAAAAATTGGTTGAATATATTTTAAAAAATAAAATTACCGGTGGAATGGATTAGTTTCCATATTTTATAGAAAATATAGGATGTTTAAAAATAAAACTGTAGTCTCACGTATTTATGAAAAAGTATTTGAAATTTTGGTATACACAACATCATGAATATAAAATACAAGGAATTTTTTTCTCTAGAATTATGGATTTTTCTACAATGAACAACAATTTTTTTATTATAATTTCATTATGTGACTGTGATAAATACAAAATAAAAATTTAAAATGTTCTATAATGGAATTATATGTTAATTTAAAAATAAAGTATATTTTTCATTAGTTAATATCACAAATACATTCTAGAATTGTAAAGTATTTTTATTAGAAAATTATAATACATAAATTTTAATAATAATTAGTATAATTTATTATTTGAGTATTTTGTAAGAATAAGTTCTAATTTCAAAATTTTTTCATTTAAAAAATTGGTGTATCTTCTAGGGAACATAAACATCGATTGTGTGATGTAGGTTCTGATATAGTTATTGATTTATAGTCTATTAAATGATCTATATTCTATTCATGGTAACAATGTGTCCATAAAAATCAACAAAAAAAAATTAATTTAAAACATCATAATATGTTGTTTAAATATTAAAGGAAGGCATGTTGTGATTTTATGAGATTATTAAATTGATTATTTGGGTCATGAATTATGTTTTTAATATTTTAGCATGACCATCATTAAAAATGTTATGATATTTTAAAGATTTTTTATTATTATTATTTTAAATTGGTAAAAAGAACATTTCAATAAAATTACTGATTAATGGAATTATTAATATTATTACGTTTATATTAATATTATTATAATTATAATTTTTAATGATATATCATAATAATTATATTTATTTAATATTAATTTTTATTATTATTTATACATTGAGTTATTTATAGAGTTAGTGTTAAAATAATGATGAAACACTGCTATCCTAGTCCATATTTACATAAGTGCAAGAGAGTCCATGGTTGGTTCATATTCTTCTATTTTATTCCATGAAAACTTTTGAAATGGAGAAAAATTATAGATTAATCTCTCTTAACTTCTCTTTCCTTATTTTCCCCTCTTACTCGACATATAATTCCAATGTTCTGTGATCCTTATATACATTTCTATAGTAACATTTCATGAAATTTAAGAGTTTTCCACATAAATAATAATAATTTAGGTTGAATTATTGTTTTATTTATTATAGTTAAAACAGAAATCTATGTCTTCACCACACCTTAATGAGTGTTGGTCCATCATCTAAATGTCAATGAGTAAGTGTCATTAATTTATAGAATTGAATATTTTCTATTATGAGTTTTTTATATTAGTTAATTAATTTTATTTTGAATTCAATTGGGTTTCATGAGGGTAGTTAAATTTTTGATGATCTAAAATGTTTTCAGGTGTTTTTAACCGCGAATAATGTAGGGAATTATATAAATTTTACATTAATTAGACATAAATATTTTTCAATGTGTTTTAAAATTCATATTTTATGAAATTTATTGTTTCAAAAAAGTTTGAAAATATTTATAAAGGATATACGAATTTTTTATTGAAAAAACACATTCATTCCACATTGATTATTTAATTCATGTTTTAAAATTGATATTTTATATTATCTAATATATTATGACATAAAATTTTTATTATTTATTTAAAAATTATAAGGTTTTGTTTCATATGTATGCAATTTTTTTCTCCATGATTTTAAGTGGATAACGAAGTAGATAAATTAACATATCAAGAATATGGGAATGTGGTATCTATCTAAAATTTCTATATTAGTTTTTTATAAATGTGTTAATCACCCTTGATGATTAATTAATGAAAGTGTTTATCTATATTTTTGATGATATAAAGTGGATATTAAGGATAATAAAGTGTATATTTTAATTTTATAGTGTTCATATGTTGTGAATTTTTTTTATAAGTATTTAGTTTACCTCTGTTTTTCAAGAATCATGGAAATACATGATCTTCTATTTGGGATTTAAGATATATATTCTCCACTATTTATACCAAGATTGAGCTTTATAGTTTGGGGAGCCTTACCATTCCAAGATTTTTCTTCTCTATTTACTAGGTGGAACCATATCACAAATTTAAATCGGATTCTATTAATATATATTTTAAGGTTGTCCCATTTAGAGGATGATGGTTTTATTCTATGGTAATATCACTGATGATTTTTTATTTTAAAAGATGTATGGTTATGTACATTAAATTAATAAATTATATATTTTATAAATAAATATTTTATTTATGCATTTGGAAGGGAAATTTTTTATTTATTTATTTTAAAATACTCATTCACAGTAATTTTAGTTTATGTGATGTAAATAAATAAGTATGGTATATTGATTCATTCATATATCTAATTCAAACCATATTTCCTCATAAATATTGAATTTATTAAATGTAAATATCATATTAATTATTTTCAAACTAAATTGTATGTTTTTATTATGTATGTAATGGTATTATATTTTGGACGAATTCTAATAAGCTATATACCCACTCTTTATTTGTACACCATTAGTATTCATTCATCCATTTTTATGAAAAAAATATGATAATTATACCCTCTTGATAGTGAATAAACCACATGTTTTTATAGTATATTATACGGAGGGGGAATGCTGATATAGACAATTTTTCAAATCAAAATAGTAACAGGTTCTTATATAGTTTTTGGGAAAGAATATGGTTAAATGCTATGATTTCCTTTTTATGTTTTCCTTTTTTTTGCATCATATTTATACATGTATTATGTCTTATAGTGGAGTTTTATATGTTCATAATATTGTATAATATTATATTCTTTTTCATTATGAATAGATTCATTTAATCATGTTTTAGAAATATAGTATTTATGGATAGAAACATCTAATGCATGAGAATGTATACGAAGTATTCCTAAGGAAATCTTTGGAATATTTTTATCATTTTTGATTGAGTGAAACGTTTCCAACCATTGTGGTTTATACAAATAACAATAGTTCTATCCCATGGAATTCAATAACACACGTTTTGAATTTTGGAATACTTGGTCACATATTCAGTAAGAATATAACATAATGTATGACACCTACAACCCTAGTTTATAAATTACATAATTCATGAAATTCAATATAGTATACATAATGGGTTATCAAAAACAAAAAATAAATAATTTTCTACCTCATGGGTGAAGAAAATATCTCCTTATTAGTTGCAACTCAAACTAATATTTACTTTCAATTATAATCCATTAATCAGCATAATAATTATTGATCAGGGACAAAGACCATTAAAAAATTGTGTTGTTTAATGTCACTTAATACATTGAAATTTAAAACCCCTTGGATGAAGGATAATTTATTGATTTTTTTTTATAACATTGTATATTTTATCTTTTAATTAACTCTTAAAAAATATAGAAGATCCACAAATATGTATTAATATTTTGTGTTTTAATTGTTAGACATCTATGTAATATCTATTACAAAACTATTTAATATTTATCAGACCAATATTTAACATTCAGTTAAAATCTCTAATTAAACTCATTTTTTTTAAAAATAGGCATGCAAAAAATATTAGATAATATTAATAGTTTGGATTCATAATCCTTATAAATTTAAATTAAATGTTACTTTCCTTCCCCTTCTCTTCAATGAATATAATTTTATTATGTCAATGTTTTCTAATGTTTATAATTATTTAGAACTTTTCTATGATATATATTATTATCATATTTGTAATTTTTCATTCAATATTTACATTGAGAACATTTGGTATCAAATTAAAATATATCTATCCACATTAAAATGTCTATTTACCAATATAATGGAGACAAATTTTGGATATAAAGGGATGTTAACATGCAATTTTTTCTAAATCATAATTTAATATTTTTATATTTAGAACAAATATGTGAAATTATAATCCCACTTTATAGAAATATTTTGTATTAATATTATATCCACGAAAAAAAACTTTCTTTAAAGAAAATAGTAATTATTTAACTTGTGGGGATATTTAACAAATAGACGTTTCCAAAATATCTCACATGAAAAATTTATGTGTCTTATAGAAATACACTTAAAATGAAAATTTTAGAATAGAAAATATTATTAACTTTTTTTATAATACATTCACTTATATTTTATCAAATAAAATTTCCCAAACACATTTTTCCTATATAAAGCACATTTTATTATTTATTTTAAAAATATTTAAATGAATTTATCAAATTATAAAGTAACTGTTATAAAACTATCATATCATTTATTGATAATTATTATTATTTATAAATAAATCTAATTAATAATATAATAAAAAATGAAAATAAATTACAGGGAAAATTTTAAATCATAGAAAGAAATAAATTTGAGGTTCTCGTTTGGATTTTATATGTTCGTATATAAAACATTTTCAACATTTTTTATGAATATTTCAGAATTGATATGTACTTTCCTTAATTTTGAATTATTTTTTGTATTAGAATTTATAATTTATTGTATAATTTATATCATAAGACATTTAAAATAGATGAATTCATTTATATAAAATTAATTTAAGAGTTTATATAAGGTGTATGAAAATTATCCAAGTTGGAAGAAAAAATAGATACCCTATAATCCCAATATCATGTAGGTTATTGAAATGAAAATAAATAAAATATACATAAAGATGATATCACTTTATCTGTTATATATATTCAACATTATTTACATAAAAATTAATAAAATTAAAAATAATAAAATGTATCTATACTTCAAGGGAATTATAAGGATTTTTTTAATATCCCAATTAATAGGAATAATACCCTTTAAAACAATATTTCATAGAACCATTGGTTAAGATAATAATATAATGAAATATCTAGTTGTGTTTTTAAGAAGTGTGTCAAACATATATTTCAAAAATATATTGTAACAAATTATTCATAATTATATAGGAATCAATGTCACTCACCAAGGTTCTATCATTTAAAAAAAATCATTTATATAATAATGATTTACATTAATCAAATTTTTTAAGTACATGTTTTTTCAAAATCATTTAATACATTAAATGATTTTTTGAAAAATATAATTTTTTCTTATAAATTTTAATAAATTTTTATTTTACTAGATGAAATGAGATATTTAAATTCAAAACATATTAAAATATTACATGTATATAAAAATAATATGATATATACATACACATTATATATTATATTACTATATTTTATATTATGACCAATCATTGTCCCTTGGGGATAATATACTAAAATTATATTTTTTGAAACCAAATCATTGATGTAATATCAAAATCAATATTACTTGTTTTGTACTATACACATAGTTTTTTATCTATTCATGTATTCAAATAAATTATCACTTATTTTTCATGTTCTTCAATAAATGAACCATTTTCCATCCCTCTTGACATATCATTATGTTTTAATGAACTGTGACAGAATTTAATGGATTTTATTGATTATTTATTCTCCTTAATTAAAATCTTACCCACCTATAATATCATCAGAGAACCAAGTTTTAGAACTCCCATATATTTCGTAACATCCATTTAAATACTAAGGAGGTAAGGTAAACTATTATTTTACTCATTTATACTATAATTTAAAATCATTAGTCAAAAAAATTGAGTCAATGATTATATAATGATGAGTGTAGATTGATCCAAAATTATGTTCAACATAAAAATATCCATGTCATGAATTTATTCTATTTATATTAAGAATATATGTATAGTCATAAGTTCTATTAATCATTTTTCATCGGTAAAATATGTTAAAACCTCAAATCTCTATTCTATAAATAGTCTTTAATATATCTATTTATTATTTTATATCATATTTAATATATGCACATTTCAATATAGATTTTTAAAATAGTATCTATAGATATAAGGTCGTTTTTAGATAAATATTATAAATCATTATTATCATTTGGATAAAAATAAA
The DNA here is from genome assembly GCA_963277665.1 of Viscum album. Lineage (NCBI taxonomy): Eukaryota > Viridiplantae > Streptophyta > Magnoliopsida > Santalales > Viscaceae > Viscum > Viscum album. The sequence goes on from OY728146.1 coordinate 389,779,086, forward strand.
GATCCATTTGTTCAATAACGTCATATGTTAGCTATTTAATAAAGGGGTTCTATATAACATAAAACATTAATCCAATCCATAAAAAATCATTATCTTATACACCCATCCAAGAATTCACTTATATTGAGAATTTAATTCTCAAATATTTATATCAAGGAAAATTTTGATAAGGATTTTTTATCAATAATAAAAAAAATTACATGAGTACCATGTTTTTATGTGTTTAATATACTATCTTATTAAAAAATACTATTAAAATTTACACCCTTTTATAAATTTAATTATATATGTTGGTTGAACATGAACCATATTTTTCCAAAACATTGATTTATCTTTCATTTTTCTCTCATAACAGAAATTTTTAGATTTCTAAATGAAATGGTCTAATGTGTATTATGGAAACCAATATCACACTACCTAATATATTATTAAGGAAAAAACAAAAGATTAAAATATGACTAAAAATGAAGTAGCACGAATATATAATATAGTGTATTCAAATAAAATAATGTCAAAAGGAAGCATTACTAATGCAATGATAAATATAGTTTCCTAGTAATGTTAAATCCTAATGATTATTTTAGATATTCTCTATAAAAAAGTCAACATTTCCACATGATTAAATCTTGATAAAAAAATCATTACATTCATCAGTGAAAAAATATTAAATAAGGGTTTGGATTTTGGAAAATCAAATAACTATGTATATAAAACCTTTGAGAAGTTTTCTAGAACCTTATAATAGCCAAACAGGTCAAATCCATCAACATAAAAGAGATAACATATAGAAAGAATCACTAAACTTAAAACTAACACTTTCAACACAAAAGGGATATCATCACACAAAAATGTCTCCAAAATTGATGTTCGGATTACATTAAAACTCAAATTCAGTCAAATATAATATTTTTTCTTTTATTTGAAGATATCCCACAATTTATAATTCCATATAAAAATATGTATTGTATTTAATTGTATCTTAATATTAAATCCAATAGTGTAATTCCACTTCCAAGTAATCCATGTTATTATAAAAAATTCATTCATTAATCAAATTTCCCATCATTATGCGGTTTTATAAACTGATAATCATTTCAAAAATATTATGTAAGAATAGTGAATAGTTTCTTGGAAAACTCAATTACCAAATTTGATACACTAAATATAATAACTTATTTCATTCGATACCTTAACAATTCTAGATTCTAACCTTGTTTCTGTAAGAAATATCATGACAAAAATATGTTCCTTATCATTATGGTAAACTAAGTATTTTTTATATTAGATTAGAAAATTTATATTGAATTATCATTTAAAGTCACTGAAACCGAAAAATCATGGTATTGATGAGTGTTCTATTTATAAGAGATCAGTCATTTATAATCATAAGGTTTCTTTTAATACCCTCCACTTTATCCCACACATTCTCATCATGTTTCTATTTTTCTGATAATTCAATTTTTAATCTTAAACACATACCTAATTGACAATGTTATATATAAATTTTTGTATAATAATTAATAAAACTATTAATATTGGTTATATACAAAACCTAAATCCTATATATACCAACTTATATCTAAATACATGTCATATATATGTTAAATAGAAATAATACGTGTGTTTATTAATAGTTACACATAACCAAAAACCCCTCAACATAATATTTTGTGTGATATGTAGTAGATCAATAGTTTTTCAAATTATATTATAATCTCCCCAGATATTGGAAAATCATATCCAATTTTCTATTAACCATAAGCCTATACCAAAGATTTCCCCTAATTCTAAATGAATCGTAAATGAGAATGTTTATAAATTATAACATTGTTTTTAATTCTTAATACAAAAGTTGAAAAAAATTCTTTGAATATTAAAAACTCTTATGTCATATATAGCATGTAAATCATATATGTGTGATATTGAATTTTTTAGAAGATGTTAAGAAAGCTTGAAATATACCCTACATGCACTCATATCATAAACTTATTATCTTCATGAATATTAATGAATTATGAAATTAACTAATAACTGAGCATTCGAAATATTTAGGCACGTCATAAATTTTTTTGAACATTCAACTAATAAGTAATTTATAAATAACACATAATTTAGTCATACATTTAATTTCCTTCCAAAATATATAAAAATAAATAATTTATATTTATATTTCCAATATGCACACTTTAATTAATATCATTTACTAGGGAAATAGATGAACCCATTCATATTAAAATATATGATTCTATATGAAATACAAATTTTTCCTATATTTAACAAACAAACACCTTTATTGATAACATATATTAACAAAATAATTTTGATATCAGATATTTTATATTAATTTTTTCCTTTGACCAAATCAACAATTTTTTATAGAATTGAAAAATATTCTAAAATGAGACATTTAATAAAAAATATATATATATAAAACTACGATTATTTCATGAAACAACATGAAATCATTTATATTTATCCTTATTTTATAATTTATAATAACATTATAATTTCAAATAAAATTTAACAAAAATATAATATTAAATTTATAAACATATACTAGGTGAATTTAAATCATTAAACAAAAATCATATCTTCAAAAAATATTTAGTACAATTTAATGGCCAATTTGGACATAGTGTAGAATTTTATGGGCCATGATAATGTTGGTTTATGAGAATTGATGAAAAATTACTATTATAAATAAATTATAAATCATCATGTTTTTTTCTTTTAATATTCACATATGTTTTCATGTGCGATGATAATCACCAATTAAAAATGACATATTTAGTTCGGGGAAGTCATTTGAAAAATATACCTGAAAATTCATATACTAAACCCTGATATTTTATGTTTTGTCAATTCATCATTCATTAATTTGAAAATATAATTACTATGAAAACCATTATTATATTCAATAAACCCGTGATAATAAAAATATTGATCTTTGATGATTTATTTTACATAAACATTTTACACAATATGTTTCTCTATATCCACTACATTATTTTATAAATTTTCATAATACTCAAGAATTTTATATTGAAAAATATTGTGTTTATGAATATAAATATAAATCATAACCATTATTTAATATTCCATTAATCATTTAGGAGAAAATTCTATATTAAAATTTCTCAACTAAAAAAAATTAACTCCAAAAAAATAGAAGAATATCGGGTACCATTGTTGGTATTTATCAATTATATGATATATAAAAATATAATAAAATAACTAATAAAAATTATATAAAATATTCATTTATAGTTTTACTAAATCAATGTAAAAATAAGGGAGACACCTCTATACGTTTAATCCAATTAATATTTTTTTCATAACACAGGATTGTGGATGATTCGATATAAGTGACCAGTATATTTCATCATACCAATGAGTCGATGGGTTTTATAAATTTCCTCTTAGATAATGAAAATTTAACTAAGTATTAAAACCAATAAATTTTGGAGACAAAATAAATGATATCCATAAAATATTTAGTTTCCCAAATTCATGAAAATAAATTAGTATACCACAGATTATTCACAAATAAGAGGGTTAAACCATATTAATTGTACATTAATGAAACTTATTAGTTTCAAGACAAATATCATACACAATATCCCATATATTTTGAATCATTAATAAATTTAATCAAATATTACCATATATTTTTTATTATTAAAAAGTTCCAATAATGTTTAAAAATTATGAAATCTCGGTATCCAATAACGATAAATCAATCATGGTAGTTTAAATATAAAAAATAATCTGGTCATTTTCAAACTTCTAACACATAAAATATGATTCCCATGTCTTTGTTATGGTAACAATTATACCAATGTGTATTTACTAAGTAATTTTTTTTGTGACACTCTTCATGTTATACATTATATTTAGTGTATAATTATTTAAACCATGGCTATCAAACATAAATCTCGATAACGGAATGAGGGTGAAAGAATTACCAATGGTGGGTTACTAAAAATATGGGTATAAAATTCGTTTTTTAAACATGTTTCTTAATTATTGGATGTTAGTGGGGAAATAAAAATGACCATAAATATACCCTTCAATTAGGGTTATGACTTTATAATGAGAATTTATAAATTTAATTCTTCAAAAAATATAATGGAATATAATCACATTGTGGACACGAAACTAAAAAATCTATTATTTGATTCATGATTTATGAATTACCTTATTTAATTCATAATTTTCAATAATGTCATATATATACCAAATATATCATAAGTATAATTAGTAATTAAAATATTCAAATAGACTATAATTGAATAAATATATTTGAATATTAATTTTTTTAATTCCATAAAGGAAATATTGTTTCAAACCATTTTTATTATTGTTGGATTTTGATGTAACTCTAGGTTTGTATAAGTTATTAAATATTGGTTAGAAGTAAAATTATAGATATAATGAAATATATATTACCTAGATTTTTCACATAATATCATTTTTAATTGTGAAATATTCTAGATTAGTTCATTTAAAAAACCACCCATATGACTTAATTTTATTATGATATTTGTATTAAAATGTTGTGTAAGTTTGAATATAGATATTTTATATGATACCATGGTTGATTAATATCATAAGATGTTAATAGGTGATATACATTGGCCTCACGTAGATTGGCAGGCATGGTTATTGATTTAATTATTTTCAACGTCCAAACCTATATGAAATAATCAATATATAAATAAATTTTTTATTATATAAGAACATAAAGATAAATTGTGACAATTTTTGGAAAACATATTTATGAAAACCATTTTCTGTCACTGGGAACCCTCCCAAGATTCCTAGGAGGAAGGATAAATAAATGGGGTTATGAGTTGACTATAGAGAGATAAATGAAATATTTTTCGATAATAATTTTTATCTTCCATGTGTTAGTGAATATATTGAATTGTTTCATGGGAATAACTAATTTTTTATATATTAGAATATAGTCATTTATCCTCAATTGAAATTAATAGTATGATTATAAAAATAATTATTTCTGATTATGGTTGTCACATTGTTATTTTTTTACTACACATATTTTACTAACGAATGAATCTATGATATTTATCGATTTAATAAGTTATGTTTTTATATAATACATAGATGGAATGCTTGTCAAGTATATAGATGATATTATAAAATATTCTTAATTTCGTGAGGAGTATGTGGACTACAGAATGGTTGTAATGAAAACACTAAGCAAAAAACATACATAGGAAAAATTAATTAAATTGGAATTTTTTTTTAATCAGTTAAATTTTTTGGAAATTTTATTACCAGTATTGGAACCTTTGTTTACCCTAATAAAAAATATTTTAGAGGACATAATTTAACCCATTATAATAAAAATATCATATTTTATCATGGATCATCATATGTATTATCTATAGAATGTGACTTGCTTTTCAAAATCATCTATCCTAGAAATCACATTAACATTGAAGGGGGTTAATATTTTTTTAAAAGTAGGGAAGGTAAGGGTGTAAGAGACCAAACCAATTTTTCTAGTCTTTAGAATAATTTTTGAACCAAGATGATTTAATAATAATAATAAAAAAGGCTCTCCTTTGACCAACCACATATAATTTTAATTCATTAGGGTAGGTTGGGATTTCCATGCTTGGTCATGAGATTTGTCCAAGCAAGCATTTAATTATTTTTGTGAACATAATATATAATATATAATTTTTAATTTTATATTATAAAGGATTATATTTATAATATATAAATATATATAACAATATTATTTTGTTACAATTAACAATATTTAAATATTTTATTACAATATTAAATTATAAATCCCTAAAAATTACTTTATTTAAAATTATATTACAAAAATTCAATTGTAAAAAATTAATTTTTTTAGAAAAAATAAATATTTAATTTTAAAAAATATTCTATACATATATTAGAAATAATTTTTAAAAAATCTAAAAAAATATAATTGTATTTGTTTTGGAAAAGGTACTTATAATAGAAAAAAAGTCACACAAAATTACATTATAAATCAATTAATTTTTTTAGTGTTAAATAACACTTTCATTAATTTAAACTAGTACTTCCAATTGAAATGAAATTTGATAAAATAAAATAAATTATACATCAATTAAAAAATAATGTTTCATTACACATTAAAAATCATTTATTTAATGTTGATATATCTTCAGTTAGACTTCATAACATGGAAAGCTCATTTTCATTATCGGAATATATGAAAACTTATTATCATTATTGTTGTACATATAAATGATTACAATTACTATAGAAATTTTTTAAATATAATGGGATAGATGTGGTTATTAATCACTGATAACCTTTCCACTGATACTAAAAATAGATTAATAAAGAAAATATATATGAACCAGAAGTATATTATGGTCAACTCGTATTAGTGGATATAATATTGGCTCATAATATTTAAACCAATTTAAAATTTTAAAATCAACTTCATAATCATTAAGATTATATTTTATATTTGTTTTTATTTAATATAATTTTACTATAAGAGTCAAAAATTCATATATTTTTATAGTTTCCCTCAAACTTCCACTATCCTGAGATGATTCTGTAAGTTTTTTGGATTATTTTTTAAAATATTAAAACCTAAGATATTTATTTCAATTATTAATTATATTATAAATTAAAATTTATCATAAAATATATTTCCATATTCAAATATTATTTCTAAATTTTTTTAGACCACTGAATTTTTAAATTTGATATAATATAATTGAAATTCCATAAATTTTAGTTTATAAATCAAAATATTATTTTGAGAAAAATAATTCATGATAATAAAAATTGTAAGATAATAATATTAATGAATGTGTTTTATAAAAGATGATATAAGATCTAATTAATACTTATGAACATTAAGAATTTGGGATATATAAATTGAAATTCAACAAAGAATATTCTTTAAATGATGAAAAAATCTATATAATGTAAATGAATTGTTTTGTAGGACATCTATATACTCATATACATGAGGTGAATGAAATAATTTACATCAATGAGTTTTTTAGAGTGACTAATAAAATAAAATGAATAAAATTTATAAACATGCACCTCACTATCTTATTTGATTATTCCACAACAGTGAGTTTGATTATGTTAAATTAAAAACAATCATTGGGTCACTACCTCAAATGGTATCCCCATATCAAAATGGAATCTAAAAATAATTTTTTAGAAAACATTATTTTTAAAACGAATGCATGAAATTAGTCCATAATGGGCAATGGAGTCAAAAAATGATAATGATCTTTGGTTTCATAGACTTGTTCTCCATCATCCAAAAACGGGGTCTATGAACTCTATTATCATAAATTCATTCTTTGTATAAAAAATATTGTTTTAGTGTAAAAATTTCAATCATTATTAGTTCAACATCTTTTGATCTCCACCTTTGAAATAATTAATTTGGAAATACATTTATGTCATTATATATTTAAATCATTTAATAATCCATAAAAATATATAAATTAGTGTATAATGTATCAATATATAAATCAACGTGATATGAAATTTTGAATAGTTGGAAGAATTATATCATATATAATCTTTCATGATTATCAAATTTTATAATCAAGAAAAATAACATGAAACTGTCTATCACTTGTGGATTCTCACCACATGTATGTCCATGATTTATTTATTGAGTCTATAAATCTCCTACTCCCAATAAATCATCCCAAAATTTATAAAAAAATATATTTAATATGTTTTTTAATTCATCAAAAAACATTTTTAAATGATTATCATATAAACAATTCAAAATTTATGATAATTTGTTTACTAAAACTAATACACATTTAATTTCCCAATTTATGAACCCATGTACCTTTAATGTGTGGATATAATAAAAAAATTCATAATAAATAATATTTTGAAAATTTTGGCCTCTGTAATCATAATTTCTACTATCGTAATAAAGTGGTCTCACATGATCTCAATAAAAAACACCCATATCTCTTTATAAACAATTAATACAAAATCGAAAAATTTATACATTATATAAATGCATACGTTTTCCTATTATATATGATATTGAGTCATCCACTAGTCATGGAGCATGTAAATCAAATATAATCCAACCATTATATTATGATTAATATGAAAAATTATAGTCGTATTAAATTAATACATCACATAAAATTTGTCAAAATAGATAAGAAGGTAAAATTTTAGTAATCCAAGTATAACCATGTATTTACATAGTTTAATTCGTTTGAGGGATGATATATTAAACATTTCATATAATAGGATAAATCACAACACTAAATTGATGATATGATCAACAACATACCCAACCAGTCACTAATATGTTCATCTAAACGATTCCATATAGAAGGTCTCAAAGTATCGGGGCTCTTATAATGTCAAATTTATTATCGTTTTATAAGGGGGGTTCATATAAATAACACTTTCTAATATATATCAATTTACATTTGAAATTTCATGTAATATATTTTGGTGGGACTCTATTGATAACAAGTCTCCACTTTTTTATCTCATGATCATACTCAATATCATTTAAATTATTATACTCATGCTAATATTCACACACTATACACAAGATTATTTCATGTATTAGGGGTAAATGAATGTCATACCTCATTGGGTTTTTTATAAAAATAACTATGCATAATATGTTTCATTCGTGAATTTTTTAATTATAGATATGGCATTTATTTTAATGTAATAAAACACTTCTATTTGAATGATTCTATAAATTTACATTTAAAGGATTTTTCTACAGATATCATATATTCTCCAGAAAATCCATCTAATAAATATTTACATCAATCTCTCTAAAATTATTGTATGATATTTTATTTTTGATTTATTTTTTTCCTAAGGTTAGAGCTATAATTGGCGGATATTATAATAGGACAATTATTATAAACTAGAGCTTTGTTTCACATAAAATTGTAAATATATCCATAATTTAAAGGGAAAATACCATGATACAAATAGTTTCCATAGTATCATATAAAGCATTAGGATACTCATACTATATTTTTGAGTCCACCATGGTCAATTTTTAGGAACATTTCTAAAAGATAGTCCCGTAATTGAGGTGAAACATAAAACCACACTGATATCTCAAATCATCACTCTCTATTTTGAAACTAGAATAAGTATATCAGTATTAAATTCTCCAATAAATTGAAAACCACCTCCCTCTAAAGGTACCCACCCTGGGCATTCATTTAATAGTGATAGATAATGAAACTTGAATCCCTCCTATAATACACCATGAGTTTGTGTCTAAACTAAAGGATATATAAACCAAATACATTTGATTCATTACTATCATAAATATATTTTTGGGAAATGAGACGATAAAAGAATCCAATAACGAACACCACACATACACAAAGATGAAATCCATATATGTAATGTAATATCATAAAAAACTAAAAAAACTGAATGTTAAAAAATAATCCTATATAGATACCTTATACACTAACAACTCATGAGTAACTCTTAAAATATATTAAGGTACATACATATCTCTAACCATGTCAAAAAGTCATATAAACTAATTTTTTATAAATTGTAGGAGAATAACATATATATTAAGTGGGATCCTCCTCAAAACCTCTCATAGAAAATTTTAAATAAGTATACCAAATATAAATGAATAAAAAATGAATCCAACTCATCATGTAGAAAGATAAATATATTTACCCATATTAATTATATATCACTCACCAAATAATATATAAAATTATGATATTTTAATTCAGTCGATATAGATATATATATATGGGTTCTACACTTCCACTTACCAACTATTTTCTCACTCTCACACCCCAGTGACTCAAGTAATGTGATCAATCTTTTCCATACAAAATCATTCAACACATTTATACTTATAATTTCAATTTTACATCCTCTATAGTCCAACCCATCATCATCATCAGCATCCCAACCTAAAAGTAACCATGCATTATCATAGAATACAAAAAAATTAATGTATCATGCATTTTACCTCAAGCCATCACTTCCCATGTATGAAAACACATGTAAATCCATAGCCACCAAAACCATATGCAAGTATGTTCAATACCACATGGTGATATATTCCGCACAAACAATAATAGTAAAACTAATATCCATCACAATTTTAGAAGGAATTTACCTTATATTATAAGCCATTATGTCTATACATAATCCTACACATAAAATATATTTATAAAAAGTGTAGGGGAGATGGAGAATTATTCTATTAGCTAACAAACTATATTGGATATTGAGGAAAACACCCCCAACTTAAATCTACATGTTAATTTTCTAACTGAAACTAGTAGAGAACAATATTATATTAGAAAATTTAATAATATCTCACACAATTTAGAATAAGTTAAACTAACTTAAATTAGACTCATCTAAATATATCATTACACATGACATCTGATGGCCACTGTAAATTTCTGGATCTCAAACAAGCAACCAAAAATAAAAGAAACATTAATTATATCATTATCCATTAAATAATATAATTAAATATTCATATCAAAGAATATATCTGTAATCTTACATGACAAGTTCTCTAGACACCATAATCTATTTCTTTGTATCAAGTATTCCATCATCATCTATAAATATTAAGATCCAAAACCATTCAATTAATAATTTATCTTAACAATTCATCATTTCCTTGGTACTGTATGAATAATCATAATACACAAAAAATATATTCACTTGATGTTCATAGAGGGAAATTGTATTATCTATTTGGGAACTATAAAAATAATATCTGACCAACTAAATATTTAAAATAATTCATAAAGAACATATCATAGACTAATCTGTCAATTCAAGTCACATTGACTAGCCTAATTTCACCCTCAATTCTATTTTTCATAATACAATCAATCCCACCATCAATGACATGACCACCACCACATCCTTGATCACATGAATGATTATCAACAAAATTCTGTGACCATATAAGGTCATAAATAAATCAGATTATGAATATGACTTCCTAGAGTACGCATACCATTAACCATATCTATTTTTAGTAAAACACAATCATGGAAAAACTAAGGCTATAGAAGAAAGTCATTAAATAATTTTACAAAAATGATGAGATCACTCTACCATAAATAATTATATATATAAAATAAAAATTTTAATCACCATCTTAATTACTTGGTTCATTATTCATGTGTTTTATCTATATAAAACCCTGATTGAATTAACTAATTAATAGATATGTATCTGTATAAACCTGATTTTATAATTAATTCCATAAATTATCATATTTCAATGGTAGTTGTCAAATTATATGCCTCTTATTGTAATAATGTTTTCATAATATCATATTTTCATGGTTTAAAAAAATCAATGATATTAGCTGAAACAACACGAAATATTATGAATAAAATTTCCATTTTTGATATAATTAAATATATTATGGTTATAGAAAACCCATACACAAATTTTTATTTATTATATCAAATTGGATTTAAATGATCATTAATTATCATTACCTTTGGTACTATATCGATTAAACAGTTATCACATGACTAGTATAAATGTAGGGTTTTAACGCATAAAATTGAAAAAGAGAAAGGATGTGATGGCCTCACCCATTAGGATCATACCCTATGAAGAACATTTATTAAACCTTTAGAGAGATATATAATTTAAAATAATTTCCCTAGACCAAGCCCAATCCAAAATCCAACAACATAAATATGAGAAAACCCCTATATGAGAGATGTTCAAGAACATTGAGATCACAGTCCAAACCATGTTCATCGAACAACCCCATGAATACCCATAATTACACACCTTAATCATATGTTGTATGATGGGTTATTTAACAAGTATGTTTAAATACATTATAAATATGAGTATTTACATTATTTTTAGAGAGTAAAGAATATATTTTTATCCAATTATTTTTACATTGCTAGTGTTGTTTATTTTGATACAATAATGCACAAATTATATTTTTTGATAAAATAAAAATTTAATTGAAGAAGTTATGAATTCCAAGAATTTTGAAATAAATACTATTTTAATAGAAAATAATTATTAAATAAAATTTATCAAATATAAATGATCGTATAAATATAATTATGTAAAATGAATTTTTTATTAGAGTTCAGAAAAGTTTATTATCCAAAACCCCTCATTTTCAACAAATATTAGTCATCATTTTAAAAGTATGAATTCATGTATTTAAATAATTATTTATATTAGGAAAATATTAATTTTTGAATCATAATATTGAAATTATCCAATATTGAATATCTCATAATTTTATGGGACAGTCAAATTTTTGGGATAAAATTAAATTCTGTATAAATAAACATTTTGTTTTACAACATAATAATGTAGAAAATGTGATTAAATAACTAATATCAATGGAATACATGAGCAATGATTTGTTTTAACTCTAAGATAGTGTAGTTTTATTTTTATTTTATTTAATCCATTATGAATCCCCTAAGTCCTATAATATATTTTATGGATTTAAAATCATTTTTTTGAGTGTGACTCAGATAGAGATCATCAAATATAATATAATAATAAGTTATGCCCTTGTAATTCTAAAATAATAAAAAAAATTCCATTTTTATAGAAATCCATGCGAAAAAACCATATAATTCATGTTTTTAGATATTTTATTATGTAGAATCCAAAACCAAAATAATAGGGAAGTCTCCCTCTTTTCCAATTAAATCCAGACAACATCCCATTTACGTTCACTCAAACTCATTTTTGAACATCAGAAATCTTCCCTACACACCCTAGAGTCCTCAAAAGGGACCCTAAGGATTTAAATAATCCTCTTCAAAGGATTTGGAGTCACCGCCTCAACTAAGGGATCATTCACTCACCTATTTTATCAAGCACTTTTATTAATTTATGGCTTTCAATTTCAATCATCAAATATTGATATATGTTATCCGATATCCCCATAACATACCATTTTATTTATAAATTATGATATACCCTTTAACTCTCGTTTATTCATCTTATGAATCTTTATGTACTCCCATTACTATGCCATGAATCCACAAGGGATGCTCAAATTATATTCATTATTCATGAATTTTTATGAACATATGCATTAATTAACCATTTCCTAATTTTTGGACATGTATTTACATGTCCCTATTACATAAAATTTCATTTCAAAATTTTTAGAAACCCATTTCTCTATCATATACAATTTTTAAAAAAAAATTATTTGATGTCATTATATTTCCAAAATTTTAGCACCATTTTGCGTGCCAAAAAAACTGTGTAGTGAATAACATACACATTTTCCTATCAAGGGTATTCTCCTTTATAAACATATACTTACTTATTTTGTAAATAAATGGAATTATACCATATTCCATTATCAAGGAATAAATTATCATGATGAATGAATCCACATTGTATGATATATGTGGCACGCTTAAACATGGGAATGAAAATATTATGATGTGTGGGCCCAGATGGAAGTCCTATGCAATAGGTAATGCTTAGGGTGAAAATACATTATTCTGGGACAAGGGTCCCCAAGATTCATTTATGGTAATTTTCTACGATGATGACTTTGTGGATTTAGACTCAATGATTGTTTATTATTTTGTGTTTTAAGTTGATGCCAAATTATCCATATTATTATTATAATGCAATATCATGCAATATTATTCGTGTTCCTTTTATGCTCCATTCATATTCTCATTAACTAACATGTATTATATTCTTCATGCTGTGACTTTTTTACTCCCCTTCTGAGATTTATATCTCTCCCATTTTTTATTTTTATCATGTTGATATCCCATACAGTATTATGTTCATTGGAATATTATGATCATATCTTGGAGGCGTTCAGTAATGGTTTGTATCCCATGTTATAAGTTGTTATAAATTATACATAATACACAATGAAAATATACTCTTATATATATATATATATTGGGTTTTATTAACTATAATTTTATGTAATTAAACATGAATTAATGTGTAATAATGATCTACGTTGTTATAGTTTGTATTATAGAATGTTTTTAGTTATTTTTTGGATTATGATTAGAAAACTCTTGAAAAATCATGAGGAACAATACTATGTATATAAAAACATACATAAATTTTGGTTAGTATATAAAAAGTTTTATATCAATAATATAAATCCCTATATTGTTTCTAAATATGGACATGGTTCTGGAACAAATGTACCTAGGAGTAACAACCCTGACAAGATGTTCTGGGCCTGACTTGGGGTAGTCAGGTACCCAGAAATCAGCCTGACTAGTCACTTGATTTAATCACCATAGGGATATGTTTTAGTAATTTTATAAGTTCTTTACAAACAATTACTTGGAGAAAAAATTTCCATTCGAATATATTTTTGGGAATATATAATTGACAACAAAAATTAAAGCATTTAAATTCATACGTGGTGTTGAAAATGTAGTTTTCAAGTTATCAATTTATTGTCATTGGATTCACCTTTATGTGTATAATAGTTTAATCTAATCACCCTTAATTTATCTTTTATGACATATAATGTCTGAAAATATGGGGAATATGGTTAACAAAGAATGCTAAGGGAAATATGATGACTACCCAAACAAAATGCTATACCCGATGGGAGCATAAATAGGGAACTTCACGTTGATACTCTCTCAACCGACTCAGGTTATGAATAGAAACATAGATTACAGAGATAATTAAAAACCCTAAGAGATAACAAGATACAATTGAGAGCATCATGGGACATGGACTCCTACATCAATTGCATTATCTGATCCATTAATCAGAAAAATGAGATCAACACCATTGGATAATATTCATAATGCTTCAATGTTTTGAACATGATAAGGTTTATGTAGTTGTTTATAAAATGTATTGTGAAGCTGATCAATTGTTTACATTGATCATAAATACAAATCCTGAGGAATAAATTCAAATAATGGAGTGTATGGACTTATGGAAAATTTTATTCAATAAACAGTTTCTTCATAATCTACGTATTAAGATAGAATGATATTTACATTCAGTCCAAAAAAATGATGATGAATCTATTACAGAACACGAGAATTAGATTATTAGCTCAAGTTATTGTCATTGAATTCTCATAAGAAAAAGTCATCTGTGACAGGTGTTCATTGAAAATAACCTATCAAATATGGGGGTAGCACAAATTTTATTATTTGTGATGTTCCATGGAAAATAACTATTAACAACATATAAATAACACGTTAAAATTAATTTTTTTTGAAAAAAATTAAATTAGAAATAATATAATGTAAAAAATCTACAAATATATATAAAACACAAACCAGTTTTAAAAAATTTAAAAAAAATTAAAACACACATTAAAAGAATACATCATTTCAGATATAATATGTCTATCATTCCAAATTTAAAATAAGTCATATAATATTCAGAAATAAAGAACATGAATCTATCAGATAAGGATCACTTGAAGGAAAAGGGGGAGAAAACTGCATACAAATTATACTCTCAATTCACCGCATAAACTAAATCATCTTCTCATCTCATAGATGATTCTACTCACGCAACTCCTCACTCTGATTCTACATTTATTGTATCATATCATCCTATGATCCCAACCTTTCTTCATAATGTGCATAAAATGTTGATGTTGATGATGAATCTCTATGATATCTCTTAATGCTCACTAATTCCATCATATAAGTTCTATAATAACTTGTAAATGTCAATCGAGAACCGGTACCTATCACTCGACCATTCTCGATACCATGTGAATTCAGTTGTATCCAAGACAACTTATCGAAACCTGAATCATCAATAATATCTTTTTAAGTCACATAATGACTCTCTCAGGAATGATAAGTCTTAGCCACATATTTTTCCTTAAAATATATTGACAAATTAAATTAACAGTAAAATTAATATTAATTATATTTTCAATAAAATCACTAACCACAATATGAATCTTTCGTTCGCCGATAACTTCTCGTGTACATGGATTATTATACAACTTATTATAAACATAAATCATCATAATTGATGGATTATTAGAGGCATGTATAATATAAAAAGCATGTTACAGTAAAAATTAATATACATTAATAAATAATATCACTTAACATATGTCATCGATGTGTGAAAAATATATGATTCTCGACCATATGGGAGACCTCTTGCCTCCACCAGCTCAGACATCTAGAAGATGATCTCATCATAACAGTATCTCCTAGAAAAAAAAGCACAACTCATCCCATACCTAATATGATATATATCCAACATATTATAGACACAAGAATACTCAAAGATGATTGCACATGATTTATACATTACTCACTTTCTGATGTTGTGTTGAAATCGATGAAGGTTCTGACATATACAATTAGGAAATGAAATTTGGATATGACTTCTCTTGCTATCATAAATTGGATAAGATGAATTTTTCAAGATAAATAAATAAAAATTTAGTAATTAAATAATTTTTTTAAATATTGTTAATTTTTGAATTATATATAACCTAGTTTTTGGACTTCTTGTCACACACGAAAATGGGTAATAGGTCCCATAGAAACCCATGGATCGAAAAAATAATTTATTAGAATCACACAAATCTTCCCAATGGGTAAATGTAAAAACTGTGAAAAATGTAACAAATACATAATAATAAAATAAAAATAAAAATTAATTCACTTAGTCAATATAAAATAAATATCTTAAATAATTAAATATAAGACTCTAAATTAGTATAAAAATCAACATATGGTCATCTCTTAAGAATAAGATCTGAAATAAGTAATCAATCAAGACCATGCCCCCTCCTAGTAGGCACACTAGCCATAGGAGGAGTAGTTGAATCCGAATCATCATAAGGAAGTCCAGCATTGATGAGATAACGTATTAGATCACCTGGATTATATTTACCATCTATGAAAAATATTCTCACTAGTAAGATATTGTTAAAATAGATATCAAATATAAAAAACAAATAAATTCCAGAAAAATATAATGTTATCGAAAATAGTTTTTTAATTCAAATATGATATTTTAATAAAAAATAAATGTCATAATATGATAATTAAGGGTAACAAAATACATGAATATAACACACCGATCATCATCTTCAACACCATTTTTATTAACATCAATGTCTACCTCTTCATATTCAGCATGTTCATATCCCATATTACTTTCAATATAATGTTAATTATTATTTCATTAATATTATCTATATCATTGGTCCATAACTGGGGGGGGGTTCAAAATATATATTTATATTTGGTCGAGAAAGGGATATTTTTTGGGGAGGATTCATGAAAATATATATATATATATTTAACTTCCAATTAACCATTTTCATTTTTATTAAACTGATTGTCACATGAATTCATTTTAATCACACTCCAACAACCCTTAAAATATCTCAAAACATCATAGTAATTGTCTTAGTAAACTTGATGTGCATTATTTTCCAACATAAATGGTTTATTTGATGCAAGAATACTGTTATATTCAATGTCAATGACTCCATGTCGTGGATAAACTCAAAACCCATGAATAGTATCAATCCAATTTCAATTAAACATTATATCATAATTTGGTCCTAGATAAAAAATCCCGATTATTTCATATAGAGTACCATAAAATTCAAAACATTTCATAAAAAGGTATCATTTGACACAAAAACCAATATTAATTTATTTCACTGTGTCACCATATCTGAATGTATGGAATCAAATTACATTAACCACATACCCAATATATGATTTTACAAATTTTGATGGATGTTTTTTAGAAGACTTAATCAAATGCTAATTTTATTTTCATGTTGTGTTAAATGTAAACAATAAAAATTAATCATAATAGATATCTTTTCAAAATGTTTTATTATTCTAATGAAAGAAACTTAACTTACAAATCATTAAAACCTATATAAACTTTTTTTGATGATGTTCCTCAAGAGAAGAAAATATAATTTTCATAAATTAAATTTTTATATCTCTATCATATTTTCTAAAAAAAGTAAATGTAAATAATGATATTTTTTAAAAATATCTAACCAAATAATAAAATGTAGTACATACTGCAAAACTTTTTGTCATTTGTTCAAATTCAGTAGAACATAAGTTTGTTATCTATGTAGTTCTTTATATATAAGCCATCACTCATGAAAACTACTGAAACAAATCTTTGGATAATTAAAAACTAAAAACTTATAGTCTGTGACATCATCAACACTTGTCTCATTGCGACCCGTGTGATTATGTTTTGAAGGATATTCTGACTAAAATTAATAGGAGATGAAATTTGAAATTTCCTCATGTAAGTATGCTTCTGCAATAGACAGAACAAAAAATTCATTGTTCCATATTTTTTTCATTAATTTTTTCATAAGTCTCTCAAATAGATACATCTAGAAAAATTTTACCAGCCCTCCAAATTTATATTCATATGGATAATGAAATATTAAATGTTCCCTTGAATAAAAGAGTCTTGGTGGGAATATTTTCTATAATTTAGATAAAAATAAAAAAACATATTTTCCAACAAACTCAATGCAATATAATTTATTATTTCCACACAAATATCTCATAAAAATTATATTTTTATCAACATGTCCCAGATTGAAGACTTATGCAGCCCTCTAAGACCAACATGCAGTAATATTTCAATGATTACTTAAAAGTCATGACTTTTTGACCAGGTAATCTGTCTTATTCTAATGCAATGAGAAAAATTAAAAGAATAACCATTTGGTAACCATAAATATTTAATACATTGACAGAATAATTAATATTTTCCTTTACCATATGAGTATGATACATTTTGCTTCATTAATTTTTGCGATATTTCATCTTCAAATAATTCATGTTTATGAAATTTGTAAATTATTGCAAGATCTAAAAATACCTTTACATTATCTTTGGTCTTACCTGGTCTGTCCAACATGGTATAAAAATTGTTATCAATAAATGTTTTCTCAGTATGCATTACATCTAACATTTGATGAACAAAAAAATCAAACCAATATGGATGGTCTGAAAAAATAATCCTCTTTATCCAATTTATATATCTCCAAAAATGATGTATCTTTTGGACATTCTTGGTTGGTCCAAAAGTAACATGGGGGTATGCAGTGAAAATATATTTCACTTGATTAACTGAGGGTACTATTGTAGGTGCGTCTATTTCAATTCAATATTTTTTTAAACTTAATTTTGTTCATTCAAGAAGGTTGATCCTCAAGAATAAATCTCATATGATATTAAAAATTACTAACCATTCACCTATTACAGGGAATAAACACTCTGTTCTTAGTCAATCATTATAGACCTGATTTTAGATCATGTGTGCTCCATCCAAATAACATACCATATTCCAGAAACTCTTTGAAGGCCCATATTTATGAAACCATCAATATAAAATTCTAATATGTAGTTATATCAAATGTTATCAAAGAATTCTTCCATAAAGAAATAATCTCATTAATTAGTGGATTCAAATAAACCTCAATAGTAATCTTTAGATTTCATAGAATTAAAAATGTGATATATATATATAGTTCTTTTATCTAAATCAAAGGAAAAATGTTTTAAGGTTTAATAAAAATATACCAACAAGAATACTAACAATCGTAATCATCAAATAGACAAAAACCGTCCATAGAAAGGCCTAAACATATATTATGAGGTTCTCAAGAAAATGATTGTTGGGTATATTAAAAATGATTCCATGAATCACCATCACATGGATGATTTTGATTTCTATTACGAAGATATTTTATTTCATCTATGTCATAAATCAATTTGTGTTATGATATTTAAAAACCCAGTAAATAAGGTATAATTGGATGATATCTCATTAATTTCAAAGAATCATTGGACATTCTTTATTATGCCTCATTGTACCTCGATTATCCACATTATGGAGAATTACCCAAAGATATGTAATCTCCATAACCTAAGATGATGTCATTTAAACATATATGTAAATTCTTATAACATAGACCCAAATTATTAACAAACCAATACATTCATAGAATCGTATAGTTATTGTGTTTATATCAAGAAATAATGACTGAACTAAAGATAAAATCTGATCAAAAAAACTAATAGACCATCGAAAATATGATTTAATACCCATAAATTTTGTAATATCATTATGTTTTCTCATCGGGTTCCTAGTTATAAGGCCTATATAGTGGATTTCTAAAAATTTTAAAACCGGGAATGTTTTGATTCGGGATTTGGAATATCATTCTATGTTTTTCTTTTAGGATAGATGGACCAGCTACCTCATGTATTAAATTATGAAATGATGGTCCTAGAACCAAATTTTATTTATTTTCAACTAAACTATTTTAACCATGTTGGTACCAAAAAGTATAATAATTTCAAAAACTACCTTGTAATAGATGAAGTCCAACATTATCAATTATTTTAAATGTTCTATGATCACATTTTTAAAAGTGACATTTAATTGTTCCTATAGAAAAAATAAGAATTTGATGATGTAAATGATATAAATGATTCAACACCTTCAATGTAGAATGGATTTAAACCTGACATGATTGGATTTTTGGGATTATTTATCCAATCATGATCAAGTAATAGATAACGATGTCAACTTCTCGAGTCCGTAATAATTTAAAAAAGAACAAAATAAAAAAAATTATAGATCGTTTGGACTAATTAAATTTTATTATTATATTTCAACAAATTAAAATATGTTATGTAATATGATAAGAGTGATGCACTGGTTTATCACTAGATTATGGGTCCTATAGAGCCTTGACATAGATAAAATAACAAAATTAATTATATTGTGTAAGATATGCGCTATTTTTTGAAAACAATTGAACAAATCTCAAGCATTATATTATGGAAAATTCAAGACCACTTTTAGTTATAATAAGTGTGGTTTAACATAGACGTCGCATTACATATGTGTGAATTTGGTGTTCAATTACATTGCATGCAAAAATAATTCATTTAATACTTTTATTATAAAATAATAAAAATAGTTTAAATATCTTCAAAACAATGAATTTTATGAAAAATTAAAGATCACCATTTGGTTTGAGATGTGGGGTGTACCTCAGGAATGACATAATATTTCAATTTATAAAACATATTAGTAATATTTAACAATGACTTGTATTTTTTCTTTTACATATTTTTTAAAACATTAGTAATTTCATAATATTTTCAAATTAATAAAAACATTTTGTAATTAACTCTAATATTTAATATTAACTAATAATATTGAAAACAATTATTATTAGTTATTAAAAATTATTGTTTTGTCATTAAAATATTTTTTATGTTTTAATATAAAAATTAATATGAATAATATTTAGTTAAAATGATAGATTTAAATTATTTTTCACATGATTCTTAAAAAAAACTCATTTTTATATATCATTTATATTGTACATATATCATATTATCAAATAATTCTATATAAAAGTAAATTTTACAGGTTTAATCATACAAATTAACATAGCAAATCAATAGATATACATTCATGCACAAAAAACTAATTTTATTATGTTTCAGAAATTATTGAAATTGTTAATAACATTTTGTAATTAATACAATTATTAACTAATTTATTATTAATATTAAGTAAATAACTCTTAATATATATGTATATTAAAATACTTCTTAAATAATATATATATATCAAAAATAACATGACAATTTTATATAAACGAATATAGATATTACATTTATATATACATAGATATAAACAGATATAAATATTTAATATTTATTAATTATATTGATTAATTAGTTAGTAATTATTATAAATTATGAAATAATTATTATTAAATATTTAAAATATATATAAAATTTTAATAATACTTATATATATATATATATTAATTAAAAATTCATAATTAATATAAATACATAAAATACATTCTTAATCATTTTAAAATAAATATACATATGATATATATATATATCCTTACATGTGTTATTAAAATGTTTATATATACATATTCAGATGTTAATATATATATATATAACATGATTTCATAATCAAATATGTTTATACATGTTTTTTAAACAAATATTTATTAGATAAATACATTCAAACACAAACACAAACACACAAACACACACATATATATATCTCAAAAATCATATATTTTTTAATGATTATTTGTTTTTTGTATGTGTATATATATATACTAATATATAACACATTTTTATACATCTTATATATATAAATATATTCACATGTTAATAAACAAAAACGTTTGTATATATATATATATATATATATATATTAAAAACCATACACATTTTTTAAAATGAATAAATACATCTGTCTATATATATATCATAAACATCACATGTTTTTCTGATAACTTATATAAATATTTTCACATATTCATATACATACTTGTATGTGTATATATATATATTATAACATTAAAAAAATTATATAAATATATATATATACAAATAAATAAAAATTTACACATTTTAAAAACATTTATCGATGTATATACAGAAAGTATTTTTTTACATATATTTATATTACAAAATTTCTTAATTAATCACAATGTATTAATATATATTTATATTAGAAGATTTATTAAATAATATAAATATATATAATATATTTTGTATTTTTCTAAACATATATACACATCAAATTTACATACACATATATACAAATAAACATATAGATATATATATATATATACATATTTCAAAATACATAAATTTATTTTTGAAATCACACATATATATATAGACACATAAAAATATAAAAATTAAACAAACCCATGTTAATCTATAAATATACATAAGCATATATCAAAATATAGTGGTAAAAATGTTACTTATATATATTTATATTCAAATATAAACAATAAATAAATATAAATATCGAAATTAAAAAAATTAGAATACCAAAAAAATAAATTAAAAGAATTTACTACAACAAAATTTCAATCCCAATGGAGATTAATACGATTTCATCAATCCAAAATATAAAATAAAGCATTCAAATAAGATAAATTTATAAACATATGGTTTGACTAAACTAGTATATTTAACATTGATTCAAAATATGAGAATAATGAGTTAAATTAAAAAAATAAAGATTAACAAAATTGCCTCAATTTTAAATTTAAAATAAATCATGGAAATCCTAACTTCTAATACTAGGGTATTTAAAAACTAGTATATTTAACATTGACCCAAAATACACAAAATTAAATTGATGGGGAACATAATAAGAGTCTGTAACATAAATATCTAAGCCGAATTCTACCAAAAATCATGAAGAACACGTGTTCATAGAGGTGCAATGAATTGGGTGTTAGGTAGGGCTGTGCTGGTTCATTCGAGGGAGAGGACAAGGAAGAAGTGGAGGAAGAAATATTTACATGTGTGGATGAAATGATTTTTTTGTGATGGACTATGTGCGATAAAAATAATGTTATAACAAAACAAACTCATCATTCTTTGAGGAGGGAATACTCACAAAATTTATTCGAAATGGATTTAATAATACATCGTAAATAATTATAATTTGCGACAAAATTAATATTCCGTTGAAAAGAATAGCAGTAAAGACACTATTTTCAATTAGTAATTTTCCTATCTAAAATGATAGAATATCTAGTAGTGTTGGGAAATACGAGTTACGAGTCATAGTACTTGACCGATACACCTCCGGTATTGTATATACCCAAAAATTCGAGGTTGACCAATTATTTGGTGGGGTAAAAAATTTTCTATGAAAATACATGGTGATAAAATAATCCAAAGGGTATCAAAGAAATAAGATGTGGAATGTGGAGTTTGATTCTACCAGTGTAATTGATAATTCTAATTGTTCTATGAAATTTCTATATCCCCCTTGTTATATTTGAAAAAAGAAGAACCCTAAAAATTTCTTAAGGGGGAAGAAGCAATGATTTAGATGTAGGAAGGAATCCTAAATAATAATTTTTTTTGTAGAAACACAAAAATGTGATAGAGGAAACAAATACTCAGGTCAACCCTCCATGCACTGTTCATTTCATTAATATAAAAGAAACCATGGAACATTGCAATAGAATTCCCTATGACAAGGGTTTTCATAGACAACTGTGAACCTCTATAGTAGAAAGGCAAAAAAATTTCAACACTACCACTGAGTTAAATATCTACTAGAATGTGGTGATAAGTATGATAGTTATTCATTGAATAACAAAAACCTATCTTTTTTAGTATGTTTCTATGCATTCATTCATATCATGTTTAGTAGAACTATCAAAACACCATCACAAAGCATTTATGTAATGATGTTGGTGAAAGTGAAAAATATCGAAATTATTGAATATTAATTATATAAATCCTCCTCTATCAGCATTTTGGTGATATAATTACCATTTAACCTTTATAGATAACCTTTAGTGGAATTTGATGAAATCACTCCATGTAAGGTGAATCGACCACTAATTATATTGAAGTGAAGGGGGAGAAAGAATCATCTTTTTCACCATCATCTCAGGAAAGGATATTTCTACCCTATATGCTAGATTATCTTTCTCAAATGGATGATTATAAGGATATAACCATTCTCAATGACATTCCTATTATGATGGAATATGCTGATTTGTTTCTCGATGAATTTCATAGACTTACTCAAAGCCTAAAGGTTGAGTTTTCTATAGATATTATACCTAGGGAATTTCTAATATCCAAGAATTTGTATAAGATTGTTGTTTTGGAATATGATAAGATAATTAAATTACTACAATAGAATCATGATAAAGGGTTTATAGACTGAAGTTCTTCTCAATGGGGTGCACCTGTCCTCTTCATCACGAAGAAGGATGGGCCCAAGAAAAATTGCATCGATTATCATGAGATCAATAAGAACATATTAAATAATAGTTATCTTATGCCTCAAATTGATAACTTGTTAGATCAGCTGCATGGACCCAAATACATCACCAAGGTGGTTCATTGGTCTGGATAATATCATGTAATGGTGAAGAAGGAAGATATCCCCATGTTCATGTTTTTTACAAGTTGTGAGAAATATGGGTTCAAAATGATGTTATTCAGAATAACTAATGCTCCACAAATCTTTATAGACACGATGAATTGGGTATTTATATATTATATCAAGTAAATTATGGTATTATTTATAGATTATATTCTAATATTCCCTAAAACATAGTAGGACCATGATGAGTATCTAAGAACAATGCTAAAGTCCATGAAAAATTAGAATTTCTTTGAAAGGTAGAACATGTGAAACTTATGGTGGATTTAAGCCTCATTCTTGGGGAATTTCATCACATGAAAAAAATATATCCAGGGATCAATCAAAAATAAATAAATTAAAGAATGGAGAAGAAGAACATCTATTATTGATATCTATATCTTTCACAGTATATGTTAATATTATCACTGATTTGTAGGAAATATTCACAATTCAAAGATCATACTACCATGATTACTTAGTTGAAATTCATGTTTTCTTATAATGATGAATGTGAATAATGATTCATTGAGTAGAAAAGGAGTCTTATCACATTATTTATTCTCACACAACCCATATGTGGGGATCTATTCATAATTTTCAGTGATATTTTGAAGATGGGATTGGGATGTGTTATGATGAAAAATGATACATTCAATGCCTATGCCTCACGGAAGATGAAAAATCACAAGAAAAACTATCCCACACTTGGTTTGGAGTTGGGATACATGATCATTTCATTTAATATCTGTTGACATTAACTCGATGGGGATAAGTATTAGATATATATTGATCACAAGATTCCCAAATATATGTTCACATAAAAATAGAATAATATGATATATTTAATATGGGTAGATCTCTTCAAGGATTATGAATTCTCAATCCACATCCAACTAGATAATGAAAATAATGAGTTTGATTCTCAAAGAAAAAAACACCCAAAAAATTCAATCATTTATGTGAACTGAAAAGGATCCAACCTTTTTGGATTTGAAGAAGATGGAAAATATTATCGTTAAAATGGAATGACATCAATAATTTCACAAAATATTTCTCAAATATGTCTTTCGAAAAGAATAAATGATTCTTAAAAAGTTTTTATGGAAATTTATAAGAAAGTGAATGAAATAATAAAAGGTATATCATAAGAGTTAAATGTTAATGATGACATAATTGTGTGATTTGAGAAAATACGTTATGTTCCAGAAAATAATGAGTTAATGGAGCTACTATCGAATGATGAACATAGTGTGACTTTCCCCATTCACCCATGAATCACAAAGATATATCGAGATCTATGAGATCACTATTAGTATGAAAACATGAAGAATGAGATTTTTTAATATACATATATGTTATTGGTATGTTAGTAAGATAAGGATGAATGGAAGAGGTATAAGGGATGATGAAACCACTACCCCTTCCAAGAAGTATGTGGGAAAAATCACAATGGAAAATGTCACTGGATATCCAAATACATGAAAAGGGAACAACGCTATATGGGTTATTTTTGGAACATCTTAAAAATACTACACATATCATTGTGATTCAAAACAATCTCTCCCTGGATCCACTTGCATAGATATACATCTATGAAGTAGTGAGACAACATGGATTACCACAATCGATTATGTCAAATTCAGATCCTGGAATCACTTATATGTTTACGAAAAGTCCATATAATGCTCTAAATGCATTGTAAAACATCAGAATGGGTTATCACCCTAAAACCAATGGAAAATATGAGATGACTATCTAAACACTCAAGGATATCTTGAGAACATGCTAAATTAACATCAAAGGAGGTTGGGGCAAAAATCATCCTGTTGTCAAATTCTTTTCTGACAAAAGATTCCACTCAAGCAACCAAATAGATACCTATGAATCCTTTTATGGGAATAATTGTAGAAAACTGACATTCATGGATGAATTTGGGGAGAAAACATCTAGTTCATTTAATGGGTTAGGAAATGGAAGAGAAGGTTAAGTCCATTCTGTAGCACATCAAGGTAGCTCAGAGTCGAAAGAATAGATATGATGATAATCCTAGATGATACATAGAGTTGGATGTTGGAGAAATTATATCCTTCTTCACATATCTAGGGAAGAATGTGTTGAGAATTGGGAATAAGGGAATTCTTTTTCCAATATACATCGAACCTTTTTAGATCCTTTTTCACATTAGAGCAGTGGCCTATTGACTAACACTCTTTCCAAACCAATATCTGGTACATGATGTATTTCATGTATCCATATTGAGATTGTACAAACCGAACCCCCCATTTTTACTCAATAAAGAGGTCATATCATTTGAGAACGATCATTACAATGAAGAGAATCCAACGAAAATCATAGATCATAGAGAAATGTTCTTAGAAATAAGACAATTCCCCTCATAAAAGTGTTGTATAGGAACAACCAGATTAAAGAAGAAATGTGTGTCCCAGGGGAAGTGATGAAGTAGAGTTACCCTCGTCAATTTTAGTGTGGGAAAACCAAATTTTGATGGTGACATATCTAAAGTAGAGAAGATTGTGATGACCATAACTGTTAAGGTTAAATTCCCCATTTTGATCGAATTGAATGTATCATGGTCATAAAAAAACATATACTTATTTTGTTTTATTATATATAATTGGACTTAAATGACCATTATGTATCATTATCATTGATAATATATCATTTTAAGAGTGATAACATGAATAGTATTAATATAGGTTTTTAACAAATCCAGTTAACACATACAATGGATGTGATTACCTCAACTAGTATGATTATACCATATGAAGCCCATTTATCAAAGATTCCATGATAGATAGCAATTTTAGACTTCTCCTTATAATAATATGAATCCTATATCCAACAACTTAAGAATGAGTGAAACCATTTACATGAGAAGTTCAGGCTTATTTAGATCGTCGCCCAAGCCATGTTTTTCGAACCACCCAATGAAATTTCCATAATCATATAGCTTAATCTTAGAGAATAGGAAATTATATTAAATGGATATGATTCAAGACCCTATAAATATGAGTATATACAATATTTTTTATAGGCTAAGGAATATCTTTCCATCCTATTGTTGTGTCTCTGTAAATTACTTTTCTAATCAAATAAATCATAAATTTTATTTTTGGTTAAAAATCACATAAAATTAATGAATTTATAAATTAATGGATTTTATAAATAAATAATATTTTAAAGTAATATTATTATAAAATAATTTTTATGAAACATAAACAATAAGATAATTTTTTATGATGTTAAATATAATTTTTATTAAAGTTTAAAAACATTAATTATAAAAAACCCGACATTTTGAATAAATGTATATTATTATTTTAAAACTGATAATTAAAATATTTAGAAAATTATTCAGATAAAATGGATTCTATTTTCAGAATCATAATTTTGGAATTATCTTTTGGTGATTTTTTTATAATTTCATGAGATAGACTAATTTTTTGGTAAATATTAAATACCTTATAAATATACTTTTTTTATGACAAAATAATTACATAAATTTGATTTCATAAGTAATAAAAATGGTTTCCAAGAACAAATATACGTTTTCAATTTAAATAATTTGGTTTTTAGTCTACTTTATTTATTTTCTAAATCAATTATGAAGCCCCCAATACATTACTATATATTATAATTTAAAAATCATTTCCTTTAGAATATGACTCCGCTCCACATATCCAGGGGTAAAATTTTAATATATTAGGCCCTTGTCCATCTAAAATAATAAAAACCACTCCCCTATTCTCGAAACCACGTAAAAAAATGTTATGGTGTGTGGTTTTTTGATAGTTTATTATGTGGAATCCAAAACCAAAATAAAAAAGAAATCCCCCTATTTTCCTATATAAACCCATATAAGCTCCCACATATCTACAATAAAACTACTTGGATCAAATTCTTAATCTTCCATCAACTCCCTAGATTCCTTTAAAGAGGAACCATTCATTAATTAATCCCTTACCAATCCTTTATAGTCACAAACTCATGTAAGGGTTCTAATACTCTCATATTTTATCTAGCACTCCATTTATGTTATGTATTTTAATTTCAATTTTGTTAAAATATGTTCAAACATACCCCTAATACATAACAATTGATTTATAAACCATTTGAACCAATATCTCCACTATTTAACCATTATACAAACCATTATGTACAAATGTTACTTTGGAAGAATTATGCAATGGATCCTCACATTTTCTTCATTAATCATAATTCATTATGAACTTATGCATTATATTTCCAATCACTAAGGTATGGAAACTTATTTACAGTCCCCACTTACATAGCATTTTATTTTCAAATTATTAGAGAAATTTTTTTATCTTATACCATTTTTATAATTTTTTATTTATCAATGTTATACTACTGTAATTTCATCATGATTTTACGGGCCCAAATAGCTGTGTAGTGAATACCATTACAATATTTCTACCAAGGGTATTCATATTTATTCCAATATAATTATTTATTAGCGACATTCATGTATGTATTCCACATTCCCAGATCACGTAATAAATTATTATGATGAATGAATCCATGTTGTACGTTCTATGTGGAACACTTAAGCATTAGAAAAAAAATGATTATGATGGGTTCACCCATATAGCGCTCCAATACATTGGATAATGTTTAAAATAATGATATGTCAGGTTAGGATCCAGGTGTAAATGATTATATAATATTACTTTTCCCAGCATGAGGTCTTGGATGTTTTATCCTGGACTTAAGATTGGGATTCATTATTTTACATTGATTATAAATTTCCAATGTTATGATTTTTATACTATATCATGCCTTATTATTCATTTTCGTTTTATGCTCTATTTCTGTATCTATTTAATTACATTTACTATATTCTTTCATCTTACAAATTTTTTATTCCCATACTGGGATTTATATCATACTATATTTATATGTTTGTCCCCATGATATCCTACTTAGTTTTTTGTTTGTTCGAATATTATGATCATGTCAAGGAAGTGTTAAGTAATGTTTTGAATCTCATGTTAGAAGTTGTTATGTAATGTACCTAATTACTACAGTAACTAGAATTATCATTCTTTTGGGGGTTACAATGTATTATTTAATGAAATAAATCATTTTTTAGAGTGTAATAATGATAAGTATTTTTATATTAACCATTTAGAACAGAACAACAACCATAAAAATTAGCTAACACACCATCTAAAAAATAATGATGAAACAACATCATAGTATCAATCACAAGAGATCATAATACCCAATTCATCAATTGAATATTGAATTAATTCTAATATTATTGACTTCATTATGTTGATTATGTTATTTTCTAGAATATTAAGGAATGATATTTACACATATGCACTTAAATAAATAAATGTACCATATTACCTACCTCATGATGAAAATATCAAGGTTCTATGAGATGTAATAGAATAAAATGAACCAATCATTGATCACCTATCCAATAAGAAACCAATAATCCATAAAATCATAACAATAAGAATCCTCTATCAACAATTGACGAGAGACTGATTAAAAATAGAGAAGAACTAATAACATCATGAAATAGAGAAATGGGAGAGAAGGAGACCAACATACAAATACACTAACCCTATAACCCTAATTAATTTATCAACAAAAGAGTGAGGTTAATTCATATAGAACGGTGTTTAAATTATCAAAATTTGGGTATTAGGTTGCCTATAGTTCAATTGTGGAAGGAGTAAAATTGAGAAATTCAATGAGTTTTTTGAATTTAAGGAGACTAGATATATTCCAAGACCATGATACAACAACTCTATACATGTTGTGACCCGTAGTATTTTAACTATATATATCATAAATTGAAAGAGTCTACCTGAAAATAGACTCGATATATGATTTCCTCCAAAATCAACAATAAATATCCGCATATATCTATCATTTCCAATAAACTAGATAAATATTATTCTAGAAGCATACATTGAAACCACTCACTACTAGAAATCTGACCATTCCCAATGCTTCTATACCAATGGTTTGTAAAAACTGTTGGTATAGGTTCCCTTTCCCGACGGGTTGGCCAAACCGTTGGGAAATCCCTCTTTGAGGCCACCTTTCCCAATGGTTTGGACAAACCATTGGGAAAGGGTATGGATTTCCCAACAGTTTGGCCAAACCGTTGGGAAAGCCCACATTGTGGCCACCTTTCCCAACGGTTTTCCATAACCGTTGGGAAAGGTCCCCGATAAATCAACCTTACACCAAAATCAAAATCCAGAATAAAAATCTATACCAATAGTTGTCAAAACTATTGGTATAGATCCTTTGATTTTTTTTCATTTCTTCTTACCCAGAACATTATGTAAATAAAAATTTAAAATAATTATGAGAATAAATATATATATTTATGTCATTATATTCAAAAAAGTCGTGTTAGGTTAGTGGTTAAGTTGTTGAATAATAAACTAGGGGGCATGGGATCAAATGCCAGCGAATGTTTTTTTTGAAATACATATAGCAATAGTTCCATAACTATTGGTATAGATTTTCATATTAATTATTTCAACGGTTTCCAAAACCATTGGGATAGGTCCATACCAACGGTTTTGGGAAAACTATTGGTATAGACCTATCCCAATGGCATACTTGGAAGTGGTTATCCAAACCGTTGGTATAGGCTATACCAACAGTTTGGAGGCCTATACCAATAGTTCCAAACCGTTGGTATAGGTTAGTTTTCTAGTAGTGATTATTTTGTCCTAGTCTGATATCATAGTTATCCTAAAAATAGTATATAATCTCTCTATGTCCCCACAAAATAGTTTACTTCCCTTCCATAATGACTATTAAAATTGTATATAGAAGAACACTGCGTCCCAATGACACTACACCCCTGACAACCTCCTTCCTATATTGACCTCTCATGTGGTAATAACATTGAAACCTCACTTCTATAGCCCTTACAGTGTATGGTACTTGAAAACTTCTCAAAACCACCCCTTACAACATAAACCATGTCACTACACTACATAATGGGTGCCTGGATAAAATTTCAATGAAACTACACTTCCACCGCTTTATCATTCATTCAGAAATATCTAAACACCCAAAATCAATATGTATTTTCTTGGAAAAAACAATGAACTTATATAAAATACCTATAAAACAGTTCGGTCATATGATAACTAAAAAATTATGAATGAAGGGGGAGTATCCCTCAATATACCCCCTATGAGACACCTTCCAAGGATATCATTACATCCTGAAAACAACCAAACATAAGATGATTAATGTTCATAACCATGAAATATCATCCAATATATCATAAAAAAAGATCTTATAAAGTGTCTGATCATGGATCAAACAATGCATCAACAAAGAATAGGAAATTGTTCTCACATCTACTTATACAGATCTAAATTTCACTCTTTGGTTCCACTAAGCCACCACAAGATATAAACCGATGGAGCAATATGTAGATGCAACACCTTCCCCAGATAGATCTGAGTATTTATAAGTGGATCCCCATTGGTGGAATCATATTTAACATTTGAATAAACCCAATGGGTGACATGAAAATCATAATGATGTTACTCATGAAGATGCAACACATGAAGAGAATTGTGTATCTAGCTCATCAAATGATGAAATATTAATTGATATTTCTCAAATAAAACTTGTTTCAACAACTCATGTATTCTAATAAACCATTGAAATTTTTTTAATCCCACAATCAAGCCATCAATATCCATAACGTGCATACACCTTCAAAAACACAATTTTTTCGATATCAAATTCGTGGGACCTATTCTTCTGGTTTTCATAACACATATTATAAAATAAATTCACCTTCATCCTATAGATAATCAATAATACCTTCTTTTCAATAATTAAAAAAATATTCCCTAGAACATGTAACTATTGAAAATCATTCCATTATAATGGGGATGGTCATGGTTGGTCATATGTCGCTTCAAATGAAACCATAATAAGGGAAGATGGATGATTTTAATTATAATAAAAAAATAAAAATATTATGTGCCTCACCCATGACTCATTAAAATAAAAATGCATGCACACAACATATCATCTAGATTCTATATAGTCTACTCCACCTGAGATTTCTTCTACAAATGAATAATAGTGTTGATGAAAATCTGAGAGAACACTTCTTATAAAACTCCCCTACACACCCTGAATGTGAAATAGGGATTATAAATATTAATTATAAAATCTAAAACCTCGTATACCCTCAATACATTATCAAGATACTCATTCAATAAACCATCAATTCAGCCTAAATCCTTGATATATAAGAAGTGATCTCACATGGTCATATTATCCAGGATCACCCACACAACATCATAACCACCTTGTACAATAGAAATACCCAATGATAAAATCCATTAAGATATCCTATCAAATCCAATTGGGAATATAAATTGGTTGTGTCAAGCCTCCAAGAACCTGATGCTCATCCTTCTATCTTGGGAAAAGTAAACACCAAGGCATAGAATAAATATAAACCTCTCCACATCAAGACATAATGACTAGAATCTTAGGGAACAATACATCAATGATGCTCCAATGATATAATTCCCAAAAGAACTATAGAACATGAAATGAATTATATCATGCATCACTCAAGGAAAGGATATCTTACCCTAAAATACCGCATAATGATAACCATTTCTTTAGAGAACCACCATAAAACAAAATTGATGAAAATATTCCAATTCAAGGGAATCCCAATACTGGGGTTCTTCAAATTTCTACATAAAATTTGACCACACATTCCCTTGATAGATACCCACAATACTATAAACTACCCCTTCTCATGGAGAACCATTGTAAACTTAACCACCAACCTCTTCAATTGTATAAACTCACTCACTGCAACACTACTCATCTTACGTGTCATGGAATTAGAGAAAAAATAATCTTTTAAGGGTGTGTGTGGAAGATCAACTTTTTATTCCTAAATTAATATAATTCATTAATATTTATGTAAATTAAACTCATATTTGGAGAAGACCTAATGATCTGGCAATCTGTTCGGACCACAAAATTGATACGAATAGAGTAGTGGTGTAAAACATTTGTGAATATAATAATACATTAATTATAAGGTCCTGATTGAAATTGTTAAATAAATGCTACTATAAATCCAAGTCACATAAAGGATAAATTACCTCTAATAATTTAACATACTATGAAATCAAAGACACATAGATTCAAAATAAACCTGGAAGGCAATGTCTTGAACCAGAAAATGTAATAGACAACTAACTATATTGTACTTCAAATAATCTAAAGTATCTTGACATTGGTAATTGTAAAAATTTTATAAATATATTCATATCAAGTCTATCATAGGAGTCATAATATGAAAAAAGTCTACATGAAACTCATATTATCAATGAAAACACTAAGAAAAAAATAACACCTCCACAACAATTAGGGGAGTTTCTTAAGAAAACATATCCTCAATCATAAAAGGATCCCAAAATCTACACTTAGATAACACCCCAAATAGATATTATTAATAAAAAAATCCGAATGTATCTCAGAAATACTGTGTATTCTTCATAGTAACCTGTATAAAAAAATGGATTCTGGTGGTAATGACTAGAATGAACCACTACAGAAACACACATAACACTGTATTCATCAGTTCATGAACATTGATTAAGAATTCAACATATTGAATGTAATTAAAATTACTCATAATATAAATAATGAAATTAAAAGTTTTCATTGAAATATCATTATTTTTTACTCATATATTGTGATATACTGACTACAACTCAATATTTAAGAACCATTTATGTCTTTTTATCAGAGAGAACACATAACCAATCCATGGAAGTGGATAGATGTTTTGAATAGTTAGATTATTCAAATTTTGAAAATCAATGAACATAACCATACCATCATACTACAACATCTCAAATAAAATTACCGTCCCTCAATATATCCCATGCTCCTCTACCCTTGCTAGGTCACTTGGTGCCTCATCAGGTTGGCTGAAGGGCACATTCCACTTAGCTAACATATTTCCATGTCAAACCATATCTGGTCAAACTATTACCCCATGAGATGCTCTATCATCATGGTTGGAAATGTCACCTTTCTGTCTAGGGATTCTCTATATGGCCTCTTTGTGGGAAGGGGGGTTCCGTGGTGTCGAGGGTTCAAAAACACAACTCCCAAGAATTCCCTTTTAGAAAGGAATAAAAATTACACTACCTCAACAAAACATACAGTGTTGAATGAATCCTCTCACAAGAAGTTCATCAACCTAAATCCATAAAATATACAACTAAAAAATGGCCAACTTATATATAAAATACATTATATGAGAAGAACATGTATGAAATATATCCAAAAAACATTCTCGAATTGAGGGTCCAGTTTTAAAACCTCTTTAGGAAAAAAATTATTGTACTCATCTACAATCAAAGCAAACACTAAACATTAAACCCTTGATGAAAAGAGGATAAATTCTATCATCAAATAATATATCGAATCAATATTATCTTCCACTTGGAAAAAAAATACAACAACCAACACTGAATATAAACAATCTATTTAAGGAATGATGTTTCATAGTTGTATCCATAAATAGAAGATGTCTCCCAAAGAGTTGTGTCACCCCATCCTAGAATCAATGTCTAAATGTACATCACACAAGATATCCAAATCTAAAACTAGTTTGTCAAATTACAAGGTACAAGAATCACATCAAAAGAAATTCCTAAGAGAAGGACATTGACAAGTGAAATAAAGGATTGTTTTTCTTTTAATCGTAAAAGACATAAAACTAGGTATAAAAAATTAGATTGTAACAACATAGGATTTTCTGGAATAGTTTTTTTCAAGTACATTTAATTTAATTTATTTGATTCTTTACACACACCACTATTTTTAAATCAACTGCAATAAATTATTTAAATATTATTATGTGACTGTTATAATCATTCCATTAAATCAGTGATTATGAATAATATTAAATAAATTATTCGATATAAAAATTGATCATACAGAGTAAAAATTTATATAAAACAATAAAAAATTTAGAAATTTTATATTATTCTTAAAAACATATAATGTTGAATATATAGGAATAGTACACTCGTAAATATAGATTTCATTCAAAATTATTTTTATTTCTTATTAGGAGAAAATAATATATTTAATTTTTTAAAAATTTAAATTACTAAATTTAAATTAAATAAATACATTTTTTAGATCATTATATTAAAATTAACTGTATATTTATTTTTGGTATTTTTTTAAAACACTGATTTACTACTAAATAGTGAAATTTATTGATTCTTATTAAAAACTTTATGTTTTTTTCAAGAATGTAAAATTTAAATTTGGTTTCAAAATGGATTACAAATAAATTTAGAAATATTATATTTTGAATAATCTAATTATTCTCATTGGAATCATTTATTTTCTTCATATTATTATGAAAACGTTTTTATACACAAAAACCATTTTTGTAGAAAAAATTTATGATTGTAATTTTTTTATATTAATAAATTAAAATTATCACTATTTTTGAATTATTTTAATTAAATTAGAAATTTTAATATCCAATAAAATGTTTTAAAATTAACATAAATTTTATTTTTTAAGCAAAAGATTACAAAAAATCCCTATTTTTTTTATAAAATATGTATTTTTCCAAAAAAATGGTTCTCACCACGTGTTACACAGTTATTTTATGATAAATTTATTCCACATAGAAAATGATTATGATAAAATAAATTACACATTTGGAATTAGGAGTTGTTAATTATTTAAATAGGAAACTTTTATTTTTTTAGCAATTTTAATGGTAACCATAGTAAAC
This sequence comes from Viscum album, assembly GCA_963277665.1. Lineage (NCBI taxonomy): Eukaryota > Viridiplantae > Streptophyta > Magnoliopsida > Santalales > Viscaceae > Viscum > Viscum album. The sequence goes on from OY728146.1 coordinate 389,815,942, forward strand.
ATTATCCCTTTGGGAAAGGGTAAATTATCATAATCAAGGTAAAAAATATGTGATAAGGACATATTTTGTCAATGTAATACATATTATGTTACTTTAATTTTTATTTAAACACCATAGGAATAAAATGTTGTTGTTTAATTAATTTTTATCTAGAGAAAGGACTTATATAATTTTAAAGTCAATGAATGTTACCAAAAGTAATACTCATGTTTTTATATCTATTACATATTCACCTATTAAAAAAAATAGTTATTAATGATTTTAAATAATAATTTTATTAAAAATGGAATCAAATTCATTATTATAGTTTATTTATATTTATTTGAGATTAAATAATTACCTTAAATTCAGATGAAACAATGATGTGGTATTTCTCTAATTAATAAAAAATATATCAAAATGATTTCAAAAATATTAAAAATAATATAATATAAGGAACTGATTCTAATCCATGAATTATATATATTAATATAATCTTTTATTTTATTTTTTAAAATAAATATTTTAAATAAAACCTCATATTTATGTCATTTAATTCAAAATAAATTATTATAATTTAAATTTTCAGTAATGATATTTTATGAAAATATTATTTAAATAAACTGTCAAAATTGATAATAATATTAAAATTGTAAAAGATTTATAATACCTTAAAATTTCATCCATTTCCCATTTTACTCCATTTTTTCCTATTTCCATGATAATGACTTTAATATAATTTAATCGGTATGGAAATCTCCAGAGTGCATGTCCCCTCAATAATAAAAGTGTATCCATCCTTTATCATTATCAATATACATAGAGCCTTATATACTAACTTATATATAACATGTTATCTTATTGAGTGTTATATACACATTATGGAGGTTTTTTTAATTCCAAAAATTCTATCTTAGATCCCATAAGAGGTGATCTAAAAGAGTTTTTTCAATGAAGTGGTAATCACCATAACCAGCCAATTTTTTAGTTATTCATTTACTTACACTAAATATAATAAAAAATTAATTAAATTATAACATCAGTATAATAAATATATGTAATTTTATTTTTATATAAGGACCATTATAATCCCAATAAACCATTAAATGGGAAGTGAAATTATATCTCTTGTGTATGTATGAATTACTATCTCCACATAGTGATACAATACATTACTCATAATTGTATATTATTAATGGGAATTATGATGGGTTTAATATCTATATTTGATATATATGACATTATTATTCTTCCATAATGATAATATCACATACACCTTATTACCTTCCAATCTGTTGGGAAACAATAACGTCGCTCTTGCATATGTGTAGACTCCAACCTCTTTGAAGGGATGAAATTTTTTTTACTTCCATTATACATATATGGTAATAAATAAGGTTATAAATAATATATATGATATATATGATATAATAATTATTATGGAACATTTATTTATTATTTACCTTTCTTTCATTCCATCCATTGAAAATTGAGGACAACGTTCATATGTACATACACCGTAATATATCCATGAATGATGTAATTCATTTTTCTATAACTATATTTTAATAATAAATAAATAATTTTTTTAATTAATATATATTATATTTATATCGTTAATTACATTCCGAATATGTTCTAACCTTGGTGAAAACACATAGACCAAAACATCCAAATCAAAACATATAATAAAACAAATCAAATAACACCTGGAATAATGATATTAAAAAGGATGTGTCAAAAAATTGGTGATAAAAGTTTATAAGTAATTTAAATATTGATTTATATATATTATTATTGTTTTAAAATATATTTAAATTAAATAAATATTTATAATATATGATTTTTTAACTCGTATAATGGTTGTTGGGCCTATGGTAAGGGATTTTTCTCTCTCTTTTATTTCTATAGGAGACATTCCATATTCAAAAAATGTTTATTTAGGGTGTTATATATACTATCCATTAATATATTTTAGGATTATTATAAATAAAAATATGGGATATACATTTATATCTATGATTCATTCTTTTATGGGGATTAGGATTCAAATGAGACCAAAGCCGTATGAATTTTATGTTACAATTTCAATATTTATCAAGATTTGTTATGATAATGTTTGCAATGATGATATATCGTTATCTTAATCTAAAGAAAATAATTAATTTTCTCCTTTAATTATTTCCTTCTAATTCACGTTTTCCTATAATTTTCATCAAATTATGTAATCCGGTTATCCAAAATGTGACTTTAAAAAAAAATTATTTCTCTCTTAAGTCGAGATAATTTTTTTCTTTATTATAAATATTGATAAATATCTTTCAATGAGGGATTTTAATATTATGGGATTATTTAAATATTATTTATTCCAATGTTATAATTTTTACAAAACAGTCCAAATGAAATCTTGTTGTTGTTTTCTAAATGAGGTACTTTTTGGATTTCATTTACAATTATTTAAATGAATGCTATCTTTTACGTTATACATCACGAATAAGATTTCCCATCATCATGAATACAAAATTTATCTAACATTCCATTACCTTATACTACAATTATCTCAAAATGATATATTTTCCAATTTTTTTTTGAAAATTTATAGATTTTAAAGAACAGATTTCAATATAAAGAAGTTTTTTACTAAAAATGTTTTAATGATCCTTTAATGTTATTTCTACTCAAAAATGAATAAACCCATGATTTTATTTATAATTTAAAATTGATATAACCTAATGATAATATCCTTATTATTTCTCTAGATTGTAGATTTTTTTCTGACATGATTTTTATGAAACCGGTTATTTTCCTATTGGTAATTCTATGATGAAATTATGATTTTATTATGAAATCCTTTAATTCTTCCTGGGTTATAATATGATGATATGTTTATAAAAAATATTTAATTTCATGAGGTATTATATGATATACATTTATGATATTGTTTCACACATTTGTAAGGTTTTCATTATGTGATGTTTTTATATAATAAACTGATACATCAGTTACATTATAACCGATGACAGTGGCCGCATTATAACCAAGGATGAGTGGGACCGATATCTCTTTCCAGTGAATTGGGTAAATATTGTAATCTATGATATAAATAAGAGTATAATAGAGAGACACTTCAGATTTAGGAAGGTTATTTGTCAAATTACAAATTAATGGGAGTGATTCTTTACTTCTGTGATGGTTTGCAGAGTGATCCCATTCCACATCTATAGTCATGGCAAAAAACCATTATAAAGACGGAAACATTTTTTTCATTATAATTTTTATGCTAAATTGTATCTCTTATCCTAATTTTATGAAATCATGGACCATTTTCATAAATTTATTTATGATCCATGTCTTATAAACCTATAATCTCTATTATTTGACTAAATATTTTGATATACTATATGTAGGGAATATATTACTAATGTAATGTTCATATTATCACACACTTATGATCATGTAATTATTTTTTGATCATTGGTGCATATTTTATTTATCCTTACCTTTCATGTGAGCTCACCCATTTGGATTTTTACTTTCTCTAATTTTATACGAAATGTGTTTGGAATGAACTGTTTATTTTTGGTTGTTGTTATGAAAAACATAACTGAAAACCATTATAAACTAGTTGATTTTGATTCCATGTTTCCAATTATAAATAAATTAGATGATATGGTGTTGATCATTATTTATGAAATAGAAATTCACAATCTAAGATGCGATATATATGAATGAAGAATAATTGTTTCTATATAGATAATAATTTATATAATGTCTGCATTTCTGGACACTGGATCTTATAAGGAATGAATCAAACAATGATATAGTTCATGGATTATTGAAACCTGATGGTGATCAACTATGTGTTCATTATCCCTTTTATATACATAAGTATTAGATTTATCATTGGGATTACCTTTTATAACCCCATCCTTTATTTTATGATCCACATGTTTGATGCTCTTTGGAATGAATCTGACCAGAAACAACCCCACGAACCATCAAACCTTGATAGGGAACACCTCAATTACCATTATATGATTTTTTTACCTATGTACAAGATAACTTGTAAGTATTATATTTTTCTACTCTAACCCCTCTCTAAAGATCATAAACTGTAGTACTCTACTTCTGTTAAGGTCTTGATAGAAACTATTAAATTACATGAGATTTGAATGGTCCACTAGATACATGCGGACTATTGGGGAAGGATATATAATCTTACTTCTGATTACCACAACAAACATATTCATATAAACCATTTCTCCTTCACTCTAAGGGGTTGTAGAACCACTATCTCTATTTAAACGTGTTATAGATGTCATGAAAGAAGCTACCTGGAAACTATAAACCACATTTTGACAGATAACTAAGAACTAGTGTTCATAATTTTTTTCAATAGATTTTCTAGATGAATCCCTTGCTATTAAAATATAGTCTGATTGAAAAACCTCTCATTTGACTCTTATATATAAAACACATCATTACATAAATTTATTATAAGTGGGGTGTCTTGAAGCTAGATATAAGGATATAAATCCTCCTCCAAATTCTTCTCATTGAAATATCATACTGAATATGTTCACTAGAGTAATTTATAAAGTCATGTCTAGATGATATTGTGTGGTTAGATGATTAATACATAAGATGTTGGGGGTATGAGACTTATATTATAATGAGACACATTATCTGGTAGTTCTCCCTTGGAAATATTCATGGTTTCAGGTCTTGATTATTGACCTGAGAATTGGAAATTTTCAATTTTATGTTTCATTAGATGTTCATTTCTGTGGACATGTGGGTTGACACTTAAACATTAATATTATAATTAATGAATATCATGACTCTTTTAATTTTACTCATTAATGAAAACCATGATTATAGAAACTTTTAGAGATGTTTTATATGTTTGTTACGTAACTATTGATATTGAATTAGTAGAAAATGCAATAATGATTTTATCCCTTATTCCCCATGAAAAAAGTTGATATCTCTGGCCCATCTATGTGAATGGAAATTCCAACATAAGTCCATCAATATGGAATTTAGTGGGTGGTTTCATTTATAGAAACTCAATGAATGATACACTGAGTGTAATAGTTTATGGAAGATTAATATAAAATTTCTTTATTAGAGATATCATTATAAGGGGATTATATAACATTTTCCTAGTTTTGTGAAGGTTGGTATTCATTGTAAACACAACTTCCTTCTCTATAGAATAACTATATTGTTGTCGAATCTATCCTTATAATATAGGTAGTTATAAATACTTCCACTGAGAAAGGGTACTAGAGGGACAAACACTAATTATATCTATAGTGTTGGATAAATTCATGTATTTAATTTAACGTGTTTGAAAAAATATTATTTTTTGGGTTTAGTTAATTTTCATAAATTTTTTCATAGGTTATTTGAAAGAATAAGTGAGTTAAATAATGAAAATATATATTTACTTTTATCTTTGCAATATATATTAATTATTATATATATAGAAAATTAATGAATTGATTTTACTTGTTAAACAAATAGTAATTATTCAATGACCGACAAATGTAGATGATGAAAAATAGACCGAGATTAATGGTACAATTTGAAAAGGAATACGTAATATTAATACTATTAATTTATTACTCATGTCAGGTGATTCATAATAATAATAATAACAACAATATTATAGGATATGGGTTCACCTTAGAACTACAAATCACGAAAGGTTCTAGTGTGAAATTTTCCAAGTCTAAACCTTCCATAATGAATATCAAGTTATATTAATTTCCAAAAACACTTTAGTTTTGTACAATGGATATATATAGACTCCCTAAAGTTATAGTGATATATCTAAGGTTTCTATTATCAGCTCCTCTCTCAATCAATTGAGATTAAATATATATTGATTCATACTTCTTTACGTATACTATTATGACCAACTAAGAATAATGAAACAGATCATGATCAGTTATGAAATCACCTGATTATTATATAGTGATTTTAAAAATAAAGGTGCAGATGTCGATCACCACTAGAGGGTTGAAATACAAGTATCCTTTATTGAATTCATTTATAATAAGATATATTGAAACTGATCATTAATGAGTGTTTAATTATAAGTTGTGGATATTTTATATTTATTCACAAATTAATTATCATATTAATATGAAATCTTCATCTTTTGGTTCCATCATTTTAAAATTGTCAAGTAAACTAAGGTTTTCATTGGAAATGAAATTTTCCTCATTTGTGGAAATGATTAGTGATAAATTATAACTAACTCCAGTTTTTTCATTACATCCAAGGATACTTATTCTAAAACTCGAATAATCATTTTTTATTATAGTATACACCTATTAAATTCAATATAATGAATTATTTCATTATTACAAACATGGATTTTAATTTTATTTTACATGTATCAATTAATTTTTATATATGAAAATCATAATATATTCCATTCATTGTATTCTCTATCGTAACTAATAATTTTTTAATGATTAAAAACAAAGATGAAGATAAAAAACAATATTTTGAGGCACCAATGGTTTTTTATGGAAAAAACAAAGAAACTAGTATGTACTGCCAACATACTCACCATGTAGTTTTCGTATCACATTTGAATATTTAGAACAGTATGGGTAGATCTAATTTTATCAAATCTATGATCTGAAAAAATTTTATTATAATTTTGATCTAGATTGGATAACACATGGGTTGGAGATAGAAATGATGTTTAACAAGTTTACATGACATGTAGTACTAGTTTTATTATAGATATGAACTTATGGTGACCCAGCGTGTCATGTTCCAAATACCGAACATGGGGATGGCTGATCCGTGAAATTTTGATGCCACATGTCATGTATACCCAGTACACAGTTTTTCACACATTCTCATCACTAGAATGCAGCATGTCTATTATCTTTTCCCATGTTTCTCACATGGGAAAAATATATTCCATGTCATGAAATTTTTTACAAACCATGTTTTCCACTATATTTAGATACCAAATATTTCATTGATATAAAATTAAGAATAAAATTAAGCCTATTCAGATGTGTTCTATGTGTCATTTATTTGTAATATACATTTATTTTGAAAGGATTTATAATTAGAATATTTTTATTAAATTTTCTGATAAGAACATGGAGTTTCCCCCAAGTACACTTGTGTGATATTATAGACGATGGTGGGTGAAATATTCTTTAAAAAAATTAAAATAAATTGAATTAGTTTTTTTAATTAACGGAATATTATCATAATTGATGAAATAAATTAAAGCAATTTAATGATGGAATGAAAATTTATTCTCATCATTTAATGTGTTTTGGATCCTGATAATAGTTCATCATTGGGTATGTTATTGGTTTTTATTATTTTATTATGAATAATTTTCATTTTGCTAACTTTTTGAGTCATCCTATCATCCATATAATGCATGTTCTTTTGATCCCATGGTTTCTTTTATATAAATCCATTTTATCTGATCCATTGTATCCACTCCCAAGCTTGTGAGAAAAAAAATTTTGGATGAGGATTCCAAGTTAGAAGGGGTGGTTCATGTCCAAGAATATTGGTGAAACTAATTGATGTGATATATAGGAGTCAAGATGGAACATTGAAAACTGATCCACGCTACAGTTCATTGTGTGTTTTATCTTAGTGTTAAGGATCATTTTATACTCTTCTAGATAATCTGAATTTATTAGAATCTCATGACCATTCTACGTAAATGTTATTTTAATCATATGAATGGATAATTATTTTTTGTTTTTAGATGCTCTAAGATGACCCAATTAATGATTTAATAATTATGAAAGAAGGAATTAAATATATCTATATTATGAGTAAAATAGATTAATCATATATGGTTAATCACTTAAGTGAATCCCGAAAAATATTTACATGGAATGTAATAATAGAAAATTTCTTTTCACACATATGAAATTATAATATCTAAAATAGAATATTAATTTGTAATTGAGGAAAAAGATTATGTTAATATTGACATCATCGGTAAAAGATCATGACTAACCTAAGATGAGGTGTTTTCAATTATTATGGACGTATTATGAATTGGTTTTTTTGGTTCACATAACTTTCTCAACATTTAGGGATGACTGACCAAGAGGGAAAATGTGTAACTAAGAGTAAAAGATTGAGGAAATCATTAAACACGATATAAGGGTTAAGGAATAAAATAAATTAATCCTGCAACTACATGTTAATATAGTTTGATAGTGGCGAGTACCTAAAAAACATTAAATAACATCTCAATCCAAAGTATATGTAATGATAAGAAAATATAGATCCTTTCTAATAGAAAATTTATGTGATAAGATATTTCAAAAGTGAGTGCGATTGTTATTGGGTTTTCAATATATTCATATATTAATGGAATAGAATTTAATATAAATTTATAAATATATTTTTGTAATCATATAATGTACAAACTATCTGATCTTAATTTATATAAATATAAAGTCAACTGATAATGACAATATCACTACAATCCATACTAGATAAGGAAAACCTTATAACTAGCTTCGATGAACACGAATGGTTTAGGGGCATGAGTTTTATACAAGACTATGAATATAAATTATTTGAACTAAAAACCACACTTCCCATGTTGTTTTCCAAAGGGGCTAGTGTATTGAAGTATCAATTTATTGAGGAAAATTGATGAGGTAATGGAAGTATAATGTTTCATGATATTTTATATTTCTAATTAAATTATAAAAAAATATGGGTATGTGGATGGGCATATCGTAGTTTCTTAACTATGGGTTCTCTATCCAGGGAATGCAAGATCATAGTGATATTTTGTTTCCATTTTACTCTTCCCACACAATATTGGTCGGTCAACTCATCTAGGAAATAGGTATTCATAATTTTTTTCTACATTGATAACCTATAAATCATTGTTTTTATTATCCCTGATAATATTTTCAAAATCCTCATTTCCTCATCTCAACAAAAAAACTCACAACATTAATATAAATTTTAATACAATAACTAGGTTTAAGACAATATTTTAACTTATTATTATTATTGTATATATTGATAAAGACCAGGGGTTTGAAACAGAATATATAATTTTGGAAAATAAGAAGAAATAGAGAAAGGAAAAAGGATCCAAGACTCATCCCAAGTATAAGTCTTCCAATAACCATCATTCTAAGAAGAAGAATATCTAGAGGAAAGAAAAAAAGATGTTGTTGGGTTTTCATGTGGAAATAAAGGCCATTGAATGAAGAATTTATCTTTTCTAAAGAATAAAGGGGAAGCTTGTGGTGTCCATTATCAAATTTAATCTTTATTTAAAAAAATTTGGTATTATATAGATGAGGTGGATCTATGAGCTTCCAATGGAGTATGGATGGACTCTCTATACATTAGAGACTACCATTTCCGATTCACAAAATTATTTATTAGGGTATTAAAAAATAGTAATTTTGTTTCTTCTATTAGAAACACAATTAATTTTATTTTTCATTTATATATGGTTGGATCTATTTTCATCTTTGTAAATACTAATTGATAATTTTAAAAATAAATCATATGTTATGGTGGGGAAAAGTTGAATAATGGTATTTATGTATTAAATTAGAAAAATTATGTATTGGAAATTTATAAATAATCAAATACCAGTGACACATATAACACCAAGATATGGCATCTATATCTTGGTCTTTTGAATGAGAATCCTTTAAAAATGTTCTTACAGGATTCTTACATAGAAAACATTTAGCTAAAAATGCTTCAAAATTTATATTCATGATTATATGGAAATATGAACACACCAATATTTTATGGTCAATGGGAAAGGTCTATAATGTTTCTATGAGTAGTTCATATTTATGTGTCTATACATTATCATGTAGAATACATAGGTGGATTCTATTACTTCATTACATTTGAAATGATTTGATTCAGTATAATTGTTTTTAATTAAGGATTTATAAGTCCAAATCCATCGACAAGTTCAAGGTGTTAAAGAACGAGGTTCAGAATTATCATGGTAACAATATAAATAAATTTGAGTTTGATTGAAGTGGTTAATATCGTAACCCTAAATTTAATGTCTTCCTATAAGACTATTAGATAATATTTCATTACACGAATTCTTATAAACCATATGGGAATGGTGATAGTGAAATTATAAAATAAACCTTTTCAATATGGTTAAGATGATGAATAGTCATTCTAGCCTTTGTTTAACATTTTAGGGATATGGATTATAAACCATATCGTACATACTATACATGGTACAAACTAAAGTGGAATATGTATTACCTTCACGTTATTGAGTGGAAATAAGATTTTTTAGTCACCTATTAATTTATGAGGCTACAAGGCATTTATTATGGATAGATCAATCAAAAAACTAGAACATCGAGTTATGAAGTGTGTTTTTAAAGGATATAACAAATAAGTAAGGGGATACCAGTTTTAAAAAATATCATAAAATAACATAAATTTTCAAAGATATCATGTGTTTGTTTTAATCGAGAAAAACATCATGGAGGATAGTGGCAGAAATATTTACTTTAATGAAGTTTATGCTCAAGATACACATGAGTTGTATGATAACTGATTTCATTAGCCCCTTTAAAAGAAGTTGTTCTAGAGAAATAAATAATATAATAAAAAACAAGGATTTTCCAATATGGATATTATGAATTTTTAGATAAATATTCATTACATATCACAATCGCATGACTGAGGACCATAATAGTTTATAGACTTCAGAATCATAGAACATAAACTGTTAGTTTGGTGAATGATCTTCAATGATTCCCAAAAAAAGATTCAAATTTGGAAATACTACATTTATCATTTATTCATATCATAGTTAATAGAAACAAAATAAGGGTGAGTTTTGTTTATTAATAAGGGTAAATAAGTGATATACATAAAATGATCATAAGGATTTGATAACTTGGGCATAATATTTGTAGATCATTCCCTATATATGAAAATTACTATTGAAGGGTCATGGAAAAAATATTTTATGTTCATAAGACCTGAATCTTAATGGAAACAAATGATTCATAATAACAAAAAATTGTCATAAGACATAGAATTGTTGTGTAAACATCATAATATAACATCGTGAACATGTAAACATAGACAAAAGTTGACTTATTTTGTCAAGGATTGGAAATCAGACCCTCACATAAACTTAGAGACATGAACATATGTCCATATATATCATTTTGAGCATATAATCATGTTCATGCATAACATTATGAACATGTAATCTAGTTTACACATTGCGTTTTAGTTATATAATTAGATTCACAAATAACATTACGATCATTTAATAATTTTATCACATAAAATATATACTAATGTGTTACCCATAATTTCCTAATTCATTGAAGGGAAATATAGGTGCCCCCCATCAAAAAATAAAATCATTTGAAAAAATTCATGATGATCATAAATAATTAATCACATAAAAATCATAAAAAATTGGTTTCTAAAACATTTCATAATACCATTTCTCATTAAAAAGTATCAGGTTGTATTAACATCAATCCATAAAATCATATATCTTTTAGAAATATAATAATAATGGTACAATAAGATCATATCCACAGAAAATCAAGATTAAAACCAACATATTTTATCTTATATTAAAGTTAACTTGGAAATATCTTTTCAAAAAAATTCTTTATGAAAATAATATTTATACATTAAAATCTATTTTTAAATCCTAAAACATTTATAAAACCTTATTAATTGAAAATAAATTTTATGATTTATACATAAATATTTGAAACCCATTTTAATAATCTTTAAAATCCATTTCCTTGAAAATTATAAAAAGATCATTTTTGAAAACATTTTTATAAAAAATCGTTTTTGAATAAATAACATTTCTTAATGGAGAGATAAAAACATTAAATAAAACATATAATATCATGAAAATAATGAGATTAATGAAACAATAAGAAAAACAACCATTTATAAACATATTAGAATAATATATGTGCATAACATCACATGTTTCTAAAAGAAGGAAAATTGAGAAAAAATTACCTTATCGATTGGATACCATTTGAATCGTATACCCCATGAAAGAGAGATCATAAAATGAATATATAAATACCTATGAGTTTAAGAATAAATAATAAAGTAATATTAATGGATATTATATAAGTATTAAAAAAACAAATGAGTGGTGAATATGGAATAAGTCTCATGCAAATAAAAGTGGGACTAGAAATTCACACACCTTAAGTCTTGATATCCTTTGTACGCCTCAAACCTTATCTTCATTAGGTATTTCCATTTTTTTCACCGAAGGTGTTCCTTGGATAGAATTATGCTCAAATGAAGTCTTATAGGATAAATGGATTGAGTTTTATAAGATATTTGGATTAGATTTTTTTTAAAAGGTTATGTAGTGGGATGAAAAGGGAAAAATATGTGACCTTTTATTACTTTGGTTAGGTAAACATTTGCAATTTATACAAAAATTTATTCTTATTAAATTCATTATCATACCAAATAACTGAAAAAGAAAATTTATTTGACTCTTTGATATGATAAAGTTGTAATATCATCAAAAAATATATTTTAGAACTAATTTGGTGTTATTTTAATACTTAAAAATTTTATTTACCCATATCTCATACAATTATCCATTATTGAATATTTTTATGATCTTAAAAATAATTTAGTAACATTGTTTTCATAAAATATCATTTGAGTATATGATGACACATTTCATTACATTGAAATTCATAAAATAAGTAAAATAATATATTTTCTAAAAATATAATATACTCATATTATATCATAATAATATAAATCATTCGTCAATAATATAAATTAACTAAAATTATATTTATTATAATATTTTTAATAACATTTATTTTAAAATTTCATTAATTGAATAATTAATACATCATAATTATTCAATCCTTTAAGGTAATTATTTTTTCCCTAAAATTTAAAGATAAAATTTAATGTATAAGAAAAATGTCTTATCTTTTAAATGACTAATTATAGTCAACAATATCCTATAGTTTACTTGATAATAAAAAATCAACTTATTAAAAACAAGAGTATGAGAAGATTGAATTTTCTTCGAATTTATAAAATTTATAATCTCGTTTAAAGGAACATAAATGGTCACATAAATGATAATTTTATTACTATTGAATAATAAAACCAATCCAGTAAAATTTGGGCAAGGGTTAGGGTCATTTTATAATATTTATAATATTTATTCTACTCTTAATCACGTAATTTACCCTTAACCATGGTAACAAAAATTAGTACGATTAATATTCATATTTTAGTAAAGTAATATATTTCTATATTCCAAATATAGAAAATATGATACAAAATAAGGAATTAATTTTAATTTTTTTTTAAAAAAGTTAAAAATAATAAAAATTTAATCCCGCAAATGAGGCGAGAAAGAATGTTTTTTATGTAACAATGTTCAAAAGTTCACTAAGTATATATATATATATAAATTTATTATAAATATGTGTCAAATGACCAAAATTTGTTTCAAATATTTAATATTGAACTATATTTAATTTAAAATCAGTTCAAATGTATATTTATCATTGAAAATTATTTAGACAAAAAGACCATTTTCATTTAAAATTCAATATTTTCACTATTCCTAAAAAGTTGAAACCTTTTTGAAGAACTAAAAAATGTACCATAAGATAATATTTAAATATTTATTTAAAAAAATTATTTTTTCAGGTAAATATTTCATCATTTTAAAATTTAGTTTTAAAAACTTCCACCATAAAATTAGGCACAACCACCATTTTGAAAAATACAGATGTTTTATGCTTTAAATTGGATTTGTTCTTATTTTATCCTATATAAGAAATTGGATAATTTGAAAACACTTAATTTTATATATGACATTTAAATTCTATTATGATAATTCACTAATAGTAATTAATTTGTTTTTTTAGATAACTTTTTTATTGTTGGAATAAAAAATGTTTTTAATTCAAACACGTTATTTATTTTTAATTGGATTTTATGTTAAATTGTAATTAGTTTTCCACCAAATAAATTATTTTATGATCATTATTAAACCATATATTTATAATTTAGTTAATCTTACTCATTTCAATCATTCATTCAATAGTGTAAAAATTATTATATTAAATATAAATAGTATATTGTTTTTCTCTATAACATGGTCGTTTGTGCAACACAAGAAATAAATTGAACTCATTTTTTGTGTGTAATAATAATAAAAATTATTCAAGTGTATACCATAAGGAAAAAATATTTTTATGTAACACAATAATTTTTATAAATAAATATTGACTTGGTATGGCATGAAATGAGATACATCAATGACTTATAATTTATTTCAAAACAATAATTCATATAAACTAAATGTGTTACTTTATACCCACCATAAAATTAATGTCTAACTCAAATTTCAGTTGGGTAATCATGGTTATAATTCATAAAACATATATAAAAAGAAACAAAAAAAATATTACTAAAACATCGTTTAAAAAGGGAAGCTTTTTGACTGATAATTACCTAAAGTAACTCATATCTATTTCTCAACAGCGGAGAACATATGTGGAATGTGAAAACATAGAAATATAAGAGAAAAATAACCATATTGTTATGATGGAGAGTGATAGAGAATATAGTCATTATAAATTTAATCACTATAATATCATAAGTTGTTGATGATCTAAGGTACCATTTGATTCATTTGAAATGAGGGTACTAAGATCACATTTTTGTTTCAAGATACATTTCCTCATGTTGATGAATTTTTACAAGAAGATGTGGTTACATTATTTTATTCTATATTGTATTAATTGTTTCATCTATTATTCATTCCATGATTAATATTTATTTCCTATCTTACTCTGTGAAATGAGGATGAAATTGTAGTACCAGAAAAACTAGTGCGCTATAGGATTCAAAATGGGAAGAAATGTTGTTCCTTATTTATCTAGTTATCATACAAAAAATGTTATTATAGGTTATCTAATAAAAAATAATTTTTATATGGTAAAGTAAAACATTATTCTATAAAACCTCATCCATTCTCAATAGATAAAATTACATAAATGTTTACCCATATGAACCTTCAAAAGATTAAAATAAAAATCATTCAAAAGAGGGTAAATAAATTTCCAAAATTAAAATATCATTATTCCCCCAAAAAATAATGTTTCTCTTAATTATCACATACTAAAAATATGTTAACCATCATAATTTATTCTCTTGAAACATGGTAATAACCTAAAAAATCATATTGGATACACAAAATTGTTGTCATTATGTATGTAAGAAATTTTCTTATATGAAATGATTTTCATTGGATGCTTGGGTTCGTTCTTGTGTCAATAGAATATGTTATTACATTATTTTATAATCCATGTAGATATTAACATGCTATTTCATTAATGCAAGAAACATACTATTTTCATAGAGATAATTCATTCCAAATGTATTTCCAAAAAAAATTGAGTTGGAGATGTATTCCGTAATAATGATGGTTATCTTCATCAATTAAGATATCATACGCATTCCATTCATCATTTTTACTCATAGGTTTTTGGGGATTATTATCCACAGTAGTCCTTAGATTAGGGAACTTATTAGAATAATTACCATACTCCTAAATATTAAGACACGAAATTATAAGAGGTGTTGTCTTTGTATCATTATATTTGTTCCAATTATTTTAGCAATCAACTACCAGATTACCTTTCTTCCACACCTTAATAATTTAATAGCCCCCCTTAGAAAATTTCATCCATGTTCCCTTCTAAATATTGAGAATAAATAAAATATAACATACATCTCTCCATAGTATTTATTTTTTATTATGAATTTCATCTTTCCATTCTTATCACAACCATGAGGTTTATGAGAAAAATAAATATCCCATTTTATAAGAAGAATATGAGGAAGGAAATTACACTAAATCATATCCCAAACCTATAAAAATCTATGAAGTCAATTTTATTTTATTTACCAATATTATTTTTAATTATTGACCTCAAATTAACCTCTCCTTCAATGAAATTTGTTCCCAATATAACATTTTTTAGTACTGAATAGCACTGAATGAGAATTATCTATTTATTGGTATAGATCCATTTCTTAGCAACTAGTGGATCAGTCATTCCACTAAAAGAATATGGATGTTTCCTAAAAAATGATTCAATAAAATTTTGTTCTATCATTTTTTTATTTGTATCATCATCCTGATTCATTTCCTAATATGAAAACATGGTAATAAGAACATGTTTTTTTAATCACATCACCTATAACATTCAGTTTTTCATGAGGACCATAATTTCATTTTCCATTTCATTTCTACATAGCACACTTACATTGGGTTCTAACAATGTACTCACACAATATATCATAGTGTGATAACACATATAATAGTGTAAAACCCAGTAATCATGAAAGATCACATATATGAATTTAAATAATGACCCCTAATTCCTTAATCTAGTATATATTAGGTTCATCCAATGTTATTCATAATCATATTGTATTTAAATCCTTCATTATGGTTGGTGGTGAATTTATTAATTTGAAAATGATTTCCCTAGGATCATCAAGCTAGGTTTTCATCAAGGGACACTATTGTGCACTAGTCCCAATTGTGTCAATCTCAATACCATGTTTCTGTGGTAGTTACCCCTATTTTCATCAGTTCCAGAGAAAAATCCCCTTATAACATCCATAAATGGATGTAATTTGTTGGGTAAAACATTCTTGTCCCTTTACCTAATTTCTAGGGTATTTTTTTTATGTTTGACACATCCTTAGATTTATCTATAGAGACATCAGTAGACATATACATATAATTTTCCATATGGATCTCAGTATAGTTTTCTCATTATAGTTTATAATGGATGAATAAACCTTTTTAATACCAGTAATAAAAATCCATGCCATTCATACATGGATAATATATTTTTATAGATTAATATTAATTACAGTACATAATTTCATTCCTGATGTATTTAATAGTTAATTTTCATTGGAAACATAGAACAAAAACATATAATCTGCTTAAAAATATTCAAATATTCCAATAAACTTCTTCCCTTTTAGTTATCTTACATGAAAACACTCTCCATAATCTCAAGAGAGTATTCAAAAGAAAGGGTGATCTTAGATGCTCAGTTAGGTGAAGTACATGATATATATAACATGAATATTAGGGTATAAGAACAAGATCGTAACATTTTATGATTATAGACAATATATCCAAGATTACAATCAGGTGTCCTGGAATAAATATTGAATGTTAATAACGAATGAATAAAAAGGGAAACAAATAACATGATTCATGATTACATAATGTTGGCATAAGAAATATCATTATGTCATACACATCATCTTATATCATTTTGAACATGTGTGAATAGAGACAAGTTCACTCATTAATTTGAGGACATAAAATTATCACCTTTCCTAAACATATGGAAATGAAACGAGGCCTATGAATTACATTGTGAACATGTAATCAGGTTCACACATAACATTGTGAACATGTAATTAAGTTGACGGATAATATATATATATATATATATATATATATATATTAATGAGTTAACCACTGTTACCCAATGAATTAGAGGGAGATATTGGTCCCACCTATCACATAATGAAATCATATATACATATTCCACTTGATGATAAATAATTAATTTCATTAAAATAATGAAAATAAATTATTTTGATAAACATTTTACCATATCATATATTAGAGAAAAGTAAAAATGTTATTACACATCATTCCGTAAAAACATAAACCATTCATAGAAATAAAATTAATGGAACCCTTCAATCAAATCCTCAATAAAACATTACCGAAAAAATGGAATTTATATTTTAAGAAAAATATTTTTGTAAAATATTTTTAAATCATTTTTCAAGGAAATTATACTTTCCTATTTGAAAAAATCCTTTTAAATCATAAAATCATTAGAAAACATTTTACATTTAAAATTAACATGAAAAAATATTTTAAGAATACTTGAAAAAAATTATAAACATATTTAAAATTCCTTGGCATGAAATTTATTAAAATATTATTTTTTGAAACCTTTTTTAGAAAACGTTGTTTCTAAAGGAAAAACATTTCAGACTCAAGTGATAAAAACATTACATGATAATTATATTTTCATGAAAATAAAGAGACTAATGATACAAAATTAAAATTGCTTTTATATATATCTCATAAAAGAAAATAGTTTCACAACATAACATGTGTCTCATGAACGGAAAATTGAGAGAAAATTACCTTACTGATTTGAATGATTTTGAACTATACACCCCATGGAAGATAGATCATAAGATTGATATATAAATATTCATGAGTTTAAGGATATTGATATTATATTAAATTAAAGGGGTAGAATATAAAATAAAATAAAATAAATGGTTGTTTAATATTACCAAATTCTTAAATAAATAAATGTGGCAATAGAAATCTATATAACTTATGGGTTGACATCCTTCATATGTCTTCAATCCGTCTCTTTTTGAGGTTTATTTTTTTTGTTTTTCAACATAGTAAATAATTCGTTGGTTTTATCCCAAATATAAACCATAAAGTATTAATATATGTATTATTCAGGAGATTTAGATATGGTCTTGACGATAAAAAATAGATTATGATGTGTTATGAAAAGAGAAGATGTCTTTCCCATTTATAATTGAGGCGTGGAGAAATTTTGGAATTTAAAAAATGATTAATTTATAATAAATTCCACCTACTTTCCAATATGACCCAAAAATGAAATTTTAATGTATTATTTATTATATGGATATAATATTATCAACAAATGGATTTTATCCTGGGTTTGGGGTTATTTTAATCCTTTTCATTTTGATTAACCCTTAGTTAACCACTTTTAATTTTATCTATTGTAATCAAACATTCAATATTAACATGATGTTATTTTGAATTATAAATCATAAATTGGACCATAAATTTCCATTTTACGATAATTTAGACCATATATAATCCTCTTTGTACATCTAGAAAATATTTAATATTTTTACATAATTTGATACTATAATATTTTCATAAAATATCACTACAGTAAATTTATACACTATTCATTAAATTGACATGATGAAAAAAATATATTCAAAATAATAAATAAATATACTCTTAATATGTTATAATATTTTATGAAATTTAGGGATCATCATAATTAATTCAAATTTTATTTATTTTAATATTTTAAATATCATCTCTTTGATACTTTCATTAATGGAATAATTACTCCATCGTCATTGTGCAAGGATATAAGGTAAATTTTTTATTCCTAAAATATTATAACTAATATTCGAAGATTAAGATAAAAAATTTATCTTCCCACATAATATTTGTTATCAAACATATTCCATAGATAACGCCATACAAAAAATTTACTTGTTAAAAACATGAGTATGAAAAGTTAGACTTTTCATGGAAGAAAATATTATAAATTTATAATATATTCTAAATAGCCAAAAATGGTCACATAAATTTTAATTTAATTCTTATGAATGAAAAATAATCAACCAAAATATTTTGGTGAAAGTGAAAGGGTATTTTTTTAATATTTATAATATTATTTTTTACACTTAAATACTCAATTTACCCTTAACTGTGGTAATAAACATTATTATGTTTTCAATTCATATTTTACAAAAATAAAACATTTATATTTACCAAATTTGGAAATTATTATTAAAAATATTTAATCCATTTTAAAAAATTAATAATAAATAAGTGGACAAAATAAATTAAAAATTAATCTCATAGGGTATGAGAGAGTGTGAGTTATTAAATGGAAAATGTTCAAAAGATTATTGTGTTTTTATATTTTAATTAAATTAAAAATGATTAAATTGAAATAAATTGGTCTAATGGATATATTATTGTACTACTGTGACCATAAAAATGATTTAAAATAGGACTTATCATTATAAAATATTTTAAATAAAAGAGAATATTCATTTAAAATTCATTGTTTTCACTAATAATAAAACGTTGAAACTTTCTGAAAAACCCCAAAATTTTACCTAAGATAATTTTGAAATTATTATTTAAAAAATTAGTTTAATTTTCAAATAAAATTTATAATTTTTCTAAAATTTATTTTTAAAATAATCATTCGATTAAAAAGTGAAAATACCTCATCTTATAAAAATACATATTTTTTACTTAAAATTTGATTTGTTTTTTTTTTCCTATAAATAATTTTAGATGGATTTGTAAACCTTAAGATGAATATATTAGATTAAAAAACATTTAATAAAATTCAAATATAGTGATTATTTAAATTTACTATTATGAATTTTTTTTGTGGGAAGAATAACTTTTTTTCATAAAAAACATATCCATTATTTACAATTGGTTGTATATTCATTGGTAAATAATTAGTCAAAAAATAATTCATTTTATATCATTTTTAGACCATATTTTCATAATTTGGTAAGCCATATTCATTGCCTCCAAACCAACATTTAATAAAGTACTGTCATATTAAATATTCGTAGTATATATTTTTCACCAAAACATGGTCTTATGTGAATGAAAATCTAATGATGGAAGTCATTTTAGTTTTCAAAAAAATAAAAAATTATTCTTACATGTACCATAATCTGGAACCAATATTTTCTATTGAAATATTGTGTATAAATAAATCATTAACAGGTGTAGCATGGAACACAGTCCTGCAAAGACATTTTATTTATTTGAAAAACAAAATTCATAAATACTGAAGGTGTTATGGCTTAAAAGAAGTACAATAGATGTATGTGATCTAGAGGGATATGGTTTTATTTTCACTGATAGTGGTGACTTTTTATTAGATGAAAATTATTATGCTCTCACCTTTAAGGAGTCATTATATAGATCACAATCAATAATATTCCATGATTCCCTAAATTCTAAGATGGATTCCATTTATCAAAACAATGTTTATGTTATGAAAATTTTGATAGATGATGTACACCCATTTGGGTGTTAATTGATATTGAAGATAAAAGTGATATAGAATTTAAAAATACCTAAAAAATGGCACGTGGATAAAGTGTTTATAAAATAACAAGGAATTGGCCTAGAAAAAATATTTTATTTAGTTTCTATTTTTAAATCCATCACTATTTTACTGGCCATAATAGAAAACCCTTACTATAAGATATAGAACATATATGTCAGAAATACTTTCCAGAAAGGGAGCCATGATGAGTAGGTTTAAATGACTCCTCCAATGTTTTTGTAAATCCAATAAAATTGACAAATTATTGAAAGTAGAAAATATCCACCAGTGTATCAAAGAAAGAATTGAGGGAATAGAGCATTATATTAAATGAATCCATAAATTAATTTGGTGTCATTGAGAAAGAATGTTGGCTATGTGTTTATACGTAGTTTAGTGGGAGAATTATTATTATAATTTTTTCGTTTGTTTATGACATGATTTTAATTTTCAAGGACATTTTATTCTAACAATATTATATGGAAGTGTTGCGAAACTGATTCTCCATGAAGGAATTAAGTGTAGCATCATTAATTGTGGGGACCAAGATATGGTGTGGAAGATCTAATAGAATTATTGGGACAAGTCAATGTACATTTGTTGACTAGATAATGAATAGGTTCAGTATCAATAAAATATGAGGGGGGTTGATTCTAAAGTCACACGGTGTAAAAATTTTCAAGAAAACATGCATTCAGGCACAATATGAATGAGAGAAACTATGTAATATCTAACATTATACTCATATAAGATATATCATATATGAAATTTTTTGTATGATTATTGATGTTGACTCTGATTTTATCATTGTATAAAGATATCATGAAGATTCATGTGAACATCATTAGAATAACGTAAAGAGTATCTATATATATTTGAGGATAACTATGGATATGTTCCTGGTGTATGGAGATGATGGGGAAATATTTATTAGGGGTTATAAAATATATATCTTTCACATATATCAAAATGATCTCAATTCTAGTCATGTAAACCTTTTTTAACATAATATTGGATCCATGAGTAAGATGATTTACACGTAGTCGATTATTTCTGATTCTAATATAGATTCTGAGTATAATATATCTTCATATGAATTCATGGATGTTTTTTAGATTCACAAAACTTTTCCTAGATATAAATGTTCTACCTAGTAGTCATGACCCTATTGTTGTTAAGTGCGATAAAACAATATGATTAGACCTTTACACTAATCCCAGGTCACATCAAATGACAATGAAAAAACATCAAAATATTCTTCTATGGAATTATTTTTTTCAATGTTTTGATGATATGTTGAGAGTAGTTTCCATATAGGAAAGCATGGTGAATCTCTTTACTATGGATTTATCTCAGTATAGGAATGAGTATTATGTGTGATACTTCGTTTAGCATCCTTAGATAACATAGTGGTCATTGAATTAGATCAAAGGGGGAACTAAATTCTTATGAAGTCACTTATGGGAAAAAAGTTAATAAAAATAATATAACAATTACATTACTTATTTATATTGAATAAATATATTGCATATATTCTTATTCATTATAAGAATAATAGGTAATTTCTCATCTAAAAGGAAAGTAATTTTATTAAAAATAAATTTATACTCATGTATTATATGTTTTTTACCATGTTTACTATCCAATATATACAAATTTAATTTTAAAATAAATAAATAGTTTTTTATATCATCATTTTAAAATTTTCAAAGATAAATATTTCTTGAATTTAATGAAAATCTTTCTTTTTATGTGAATAGTTGGAAATACATATTTATAGGAATACAATATTTTCTCTTGAAGTATTAAAAAAGTCAAATTTTGTTTTGTAATTGGATTTTAAATTCCAATAGAAAATTTTATTTAAAAATTAATAAATTAACATCATTGGGATCAATATAATACCATTATTTAATAAACAGTTTTTTATAGTTAAATAGTATTTATCATTATAACCATTGATATCGAATAAGTTTTTTGATATTAAAAATAAATATAAAAACATTCAAATAATTGATCTTTGAAAATGTATTTTATATTTTTAATCATCATTTAATTTTTTTGATAATATTTCAAAATAATTTTTTGAAATTGTGTATAGTAATATTTGTAATAAAGTTGGTTACCAAGAAAATCAACTAAATTGGTTAAAAAGAAGACAACAAAAATTAAAATTGTAAAAATGGATTAAATATTGGTTCAATATGATTTCATGGTCATTTATAGACCCAAAATAATATTTTACTTATATAATAATCATTTTTACTGATATTTCTTTAGAAAGACGTTAATATAGTTTAATCTTTTGAAAAATTCATATTGCTTCCTCTCCCCCGCTTATAAAAGGTCACTTCCAATTCTATCTCATTCACACATATAAAAACTTTTTAATAATCCAATCACACATAAAATACATTATTTTAATTCCTCAAAAAAAACATTTAGGTCTTTTTTCATAATAAATCCATCATATGAAGGATTTATATATCCACATATGGTTTTTGTCCGAATAAGAGGTATAGTACCCATCTGAGTGTTTTCTTTTTTTACTTCTTATTTTAGCTCTTTCAAACCTCTTCTAAACATTTTTTAATAAAAATGTAAATATCTAACATATTTCATGATTCTTTTATGTTTATGTTATAACCCTTTTAATATAAATTTACAATTAATGTAAAATAAGAACATCTTTCATGTGTACGTTTATATTATCGCCACAAAAAGATGATATATTACGATTTTCATCATCAAATCTTATAGAAGGTCATAATGATTTATCATAATGATATAATATTATATATATATATATAATATTAAATTCAATAATTATTAAAAAATATTGTAATTCATTATTTACTATTCAATAAAATATGAAAACATTTCTCGTACATATGTTTGGTCTACCTCCTCATGAATAGATGTATTATAATTTTCATCCCCACCTCAAATGGATGGTATATATAGGTGTATTAAATTGGATAATATAATCCCTATGAAAATATTTTATTTATATATAGATAAAATTATAAATTATTTTTCATTCATGGTCATTGAAAAATGGTAACGTTACTCATGCTTACATATGGAATACCATCTCTATATTGAAATATAAATCATTATTCATAAACAGCATAATTATTTGGCTAAAAAAGTATAATTTATTTATAAAAATAATGATTATATCCTTATTTATACTCTTGAAATTCTATAAAAATGATCCATTTTACCATAGTAAACCATCCCTAGTCATTATGGACTTATGATCCAAACATCTTCAAAACACCAAAAGAAATCATATAAAATTAATTGATTTACAATGACATGGTAACAAGGGAAATAAATTTAATAATAAATATATATAAATAATTAAAAATATTCTAAATCATGTATAAAATTGTCATAAATTTATTATTCCGAAAGATAACAAACCTACATGAAATGGTATATTTAAGAATGGTGGTATTATATCATAAAATATTATTTAAAAATATTTTTGATGATTTAAATATAATATTTTTCCTCCATGTCCATATTTCTTGATACATGTGTTATGATTTGAATAATTGAATAACAAATTCATTTTACCTCCCCTTTAATATTCTTACTTGTTCTTCAAAAGTAATATTTTTCATATATATTCATCAATGTTTGACTTTCATTACAAAGTAAAAAATACGTGTTTTTAACATATATAAAATCAATGAATTTTTTTTCCAACAAAATAATCAATTGATATTTGTATTCCATTAAATTATACCATTTTTTCTTCAAAAAAATATTTTAATATTTGTTTTCGGTATTTACATTTTAATATAATGTAGGAAACGAAATGTATATATCAATATCTAAAAATGTTTTACTTAGTTGTTTAAAAGTAAAATTATTTATGATGAAGGTGGAATATATTAATTGTTTCATGAAATTTTTGGTCCATGGTAATTTTCTATGATAGGGTTAATCCTGATATAGCCTTGTAATTAATTTTTATTAATTTATTTCTCCAATGTATTCGGTTTTAATTTTTCGAATATGTTATTCAATTTGTAAGGGTTCTTTTAAGGGTTTATGAACCATAAAACCTTCATGAAATTATATTCTTTTAAAATAGTTTTAACAAAAATATTTTTATATCATATTGAAATCTATATATATTATTTAACATAAATTATTGTTCCCTCTAGGGTAAAAGGTTTGTTTTTAAGAAATGGTTTTTATTGGTTCTCATTTTTTCTATAAATTCATAATGATTATAATTTTTCCTCTATAATTTAATATAACTTATTGAAAATTTTGATTTAAGAAATAAATTGAATTTTTTGTGTGTGTTAATAATTATTTGAGATAAAAAAATTTACGCCATATTAAAAATTATTTATATGATCTATTATTTTTTAAATGGTCGAGAAAGAAATTTTTATTCTTTTTATTAGTCCCTTATTATGTTTTTGTTCTCATCTCATGTTTTCAAATTATTTTCATAGTTTTTAAAGATGAGTAGAAATAATGATTATGCCACATTGAAAATCATGAAGATATTTTATGAAAGGAAAAAAATATCATTAAGATATTATCGTATTGTGAAAAAAATATTTATTGAATTAGAGTGACCTCTTTGTTATCATTGGGTTTTTATAAAATAGTAATGAAATAATTATCCAAAACTATTAAACTAAAATGGTTTTTAGATATGATGAAAATTAGTTATTTTTTTAAAAAAACTAATTATACATGAAATAAAGATTAGGTATTTATTGGTAACATTAGAGTAGGGTTTAGAAAATTTTAGTCGTTTGTTTTATGTATGTAAATACCCTTAGGATATTATAAATTATGACTTTAAATAGATGTATTTTGAATATCTTCACCATTCTTCATCTAATATATGTATATTATGAATGGATTTCTATATAAGAATGGGTAATATTATTCCAAAATGATCCATGTGGAAAATTTCTATCTAAATTAGCAATTGTGAATAGATGGAATTAAAAATGAGTAGTTTTCTTTTATGATATCTCAGTTGATGCATGTTATTTCAGGTGGTGTAATCCATGTTAGATAGTATCAACTTCCACCATTATGTAACATATTTATTCCAAATAATTTAATGAAACAAAAACCTCCCACATTCAATTGATCTTATATTGGAATGATAGATGAAGGATGGATTATTGATTTGGAAAAGATATAAAAATTGTTGGTTTTTATAGAAATCAAAATGAAATTATAGTAATTTATTATTAATAAGGAAATTTTGACCAGTGTTGTTTATTAATAAAAACACCAGGGAATATAATATATTTATTTCATGGAATAATATGAATTTAATAATATATTCACTGAGAAAGGTTTTTCAAACACTATTTTACTTAGGATAAAAAATATATTCTTGAAAAAGAGTAGGTGAATGATTATATAAAAATTTATGAATTAATATTTAATTAATTAGAAAGGTATGATACAAATGGTTTTCAGGATATTGATATTAAAATTATTCAGTTTAATTAAGGATTCAATCTATGATATTTGAGAAATTGAATTTTCATAAAGTTAATTTTTTTAAGAAACATGTTCTATAGGCTAAGATAATAGAATTTTAATTTTTATACGATAATGTGTTCTTCGGAAATAAGCTAATTTTTTTTAATTTGGTAGTAAATAAGGAAATATACATCAGGGAAATATGAAGGTAAGAAATTTTGTTTCCATCTAAAGATAAGTGGGGTTAAAATTACAATGGTTGAAAACATAAAAAATAATGAAAGTGTTTATGATGTACAATGTTTGGGTATGTGTCTTGTGATTAAAGAAAAATCATAAAAACACTCATAAAGTAATTATGAAAATAAAGTCTTAATATGGTTTAATTCTAATAAAATGGATATTTGTGTGAGAACATTTCCCAATATATGAATAAAAAAATGAATTAATCAAAATAATATGTGAAAATTTTATAGAAAATCATTTTCATTTATTTAGATGGTTGTTGGGATATCCATTGATGTGTATTAAAATAGATTACTTATTTAGTTTTAATATAAAAATATCTTATCTTTTATTTTCAATACACATTATTTCAAATATCATAAGTTTCTTACTAAACTATAAATATTACTACCTCAAATGATACAAAACAACTTTATAAAAGTACTGTGGGTATTATCATATATTGAAATTCAAATAATCATTATATTATTTTATATGGGATGGGGTTTAGTTTTTTTAAAATATATAATTCTTTACTTTGATAATACAAAAATAATATATAAAAATGATTAAATATAGAATTTTATATTATAATTTACATATTGTTGAGAAGGATACAATTAAAATTGGTCATATTCCTATTGTTAATTAATATCTTTATATCTTTCCTGATAAATTACCATGTATTACACTTGATAATGGGATTGGATTTATATTTGGAATAATAAAAAATGGAAATAACATTTAAAAACTTCCATATCAAATGAATCAAGTAGAAATTTTGGATATTAAATGTCGGTACGAAATGAACCAAATAAACTACTCATCTATCTTAATACTTCAAAATTGTTTGATCCAATTATTTTTTTATAATGAAAGAGGGTTCTATGAGGTTTTTCATTGATTATAGACAATTAGATTACATAAATATTAAAAATATGTATTAATTTCATTATATTGACTTGTTTTTGAAAATCAATAGGCATTTTATCAGTTTATGATGGTTGATCTGAAGCCCAAGTATCATTAGTTTAATGTGATGTTGGATGATATTTCAAAGAAAACATTTCGGTATAGGTACAATGCTATGGCCTATTTACATGTTTTTTTAAATAATTTTCACCTTCGTTCCATTGTTTTAAATTATTTCGTAAATATTTAAATTGTTAATTATAATATTTTGGTTACTTTATTTAATGTTTTTAAATTAATTAAAACTATAATATTTATTCATTTTTCCAATAGATAGTTTTAGTTTGTATTTTATTATCATAGGGTTATGTTTATTAAATATTTAGTCACTTGTTTTTCATGCAAGTATAGTTATTAAATATCATTAAATAGTTAATTTTAAAAATTTATAGTTTTCCCATGGTGTGGTGGATTTGTTCGATGTGGGAATATTTACTGAATTCCAAACCCCACATTGTTATCTATCATGTTCAGTTTGTGATCTATCAATTATTGATGAACCCCATCATGATCGAAAAAATGAACTGTTATATATATATAACTGATTATTAATTATCATCCTATAGTCATAAATTTTTAGAGTTTTAGAGATCCTAGAAACATTGGAGAACACTAATTACAACTCCCATAAGGTAATGGACAAGAGAAATATTTGTACACTTTACAATGATTAAATATTAAAAAAGGAACTTTACCATTCACATTATTTTTTACATACTTATTCCTTATAAAAAGTTATTTTGATAACATATGCTGAGAAAAAAATGACCAGCGTGGGGTTTTAAAACAACAAAAAACCAATCTAGTGCATGAAATACAATGTTAAAAATTAGATACAACTTGAAAATTCATATTTTTTGAAATCATGAGTGCTTTTTAAGATAATAATATTTTCCTAAATTGATTTCAAAAAATTTAACAATTGAAAACCCCATTTCACTTATTTATGGGATAATAAAAAAAATTCTTTATATATTATATGATTTCATAAATAGTTCTCCAAGGCCCTTGGATCAAAAAAAGAAGCCACATTTCAATCCCCAGCCAATGTAAAAAGGTGGAAATAGTCCCTTGATGGATTATATTCATTCCCTATTCCAATTTTTTCTTCGGATACACCTCATGTGCACCATACATGAGATATTATGAGATTAATACAATACACAATTCATTGGAGAGATATATAATTTCATGTGAACCAATCACATAATTAGAAAAAAATCTCTTAAAGGATTTTGTTCACACTCAATACCTTTCCATAAATTAATCAATATCAATGTAACGTTATTTTGAATTAGAAACATTATAAATTTTCTCTAACAACATACGGACTAGGTAGTATCTTTAAAACCATGATATTTGATATCATTTTGGTAATAATTAATTACTTTTTTGGTGTCATGATAAATGTAGTTTTGGAAGTAAATCAATATATAATTATAAATTCATATAAATATATATGTATATAATAATTTACATAAAATTATATATATATATATATATGGGTTAATATATATTTATATTTTAATATATCATGATTTTATATCCAGTTATATATCAAAAATAAAAGAAAATAGTTCAACATAATATGACACACAGATATATTTACATGAATTTATTTACGTACATACATTTAAATTTATATTATAATATAGTTTTTAATGAATTTAAACCTAGATACATATATTAATATACAATTATTTCACTTATGACATATTAAAATTTGAAAATTCGATAACTATGCTTGAACTTATAGATGCCTAATTAATATTAATTAAACTAATTTTATAAAGTAAAATCCATGGGAAGACATTATTTTTAGCATTAAATGATGTGTATATACACATAGCCATATTCATACTTTTGAAAAATTGATATTATGATAAAATTGTAAAATCTAATAACATCCCTTGTAATTATAGCCACCCAATTTTTATTCCTTAATTATTCAAAATAATTTCATGAAAATAAATCTTTCAAACAAATGAAATTTCACTTATACCAATGTTAATGTAAGACAAACATGAATCATGGAGTAAATACATACAAATTATCCCCTTACCATCATAAAAATACAAACCTACATTATAAATACACTGTTGACGGACAATATTGTGTATAAAATTATAATTCAAAAAATTTTGATATATATTTATGAATTGTTTTTAGGAAATTTCATTTCTATTATGATTATTTTAAATTTATTTAGATAGAAATGAAATAAATATATTTAAATTATTATACAAATTTGAATATAATATATAAAAGGTAGAAGCATATTGAATCATTTTATTAAGTATAACATTAAAATAAAAAACATAATTTGTCATCCATATAAACAGTTTTCAAAAAATTCACCATCATATAAAGAATATTGAAATGAAATAAATTCATCAAAAAATTAGTACTTACCTTTCATTTGAATCACTACATAGACTTCTCTTATTATGAATGGTATGATAAGTCCATTACAATGGCTAAAAAAACTACACGGAATATCTTTAAGTTTAAACAAATATGCAATGGATAATTTCAAGAGATACACCTTTATTTATTCACCATACAACACATCAAGCTCTTCTATAAATATATCCAACACAAAAAATCCACGGGTATGAAAAAAATATAGTTTGAATAAACTTATTTTATATTTGACAAGAAATTCTACTTTACCATTAAATAAAACCCAATTACAAATAAGACCCACATATATTGAATAATTTGACCCTAAATAATTTTTTAGAAATTAACATAGAACACATCAAAACCATCTATATACAAAAATTCCAACTCACCACCATGCCATATAATTTCTTTGATGATTATTCCATGAGAAACATGATGTTTGAATCTATTATGGTTGGTCGACATGAGTTGCAGGTTGAATGACCATCGACATTAGGATGGGGATGAAGATAGGGTGTGTTGGATTTATCCATACACGACCACCCCTAGTAAAAATATCCTTAAATGAATCATATCAAACATTTGACAACCCTCAATATCCTTCAATGGAGTACCAACTTTTTTTCTTGTCAGAAGAGTTCGAAGGTCACATCCAACCCAGTTTAAAAGTAAAAGGTAAGTTGGAGGGGAAAATCCTACGCTTCGAAGAACACAAAACCCAAATTATCCCTTTTGTAATTTTAAATATTATATTATCTTATAATTTTTATTTCATATATATTTATATATCAATTCATTATTGATGATAACAGATATATATGTATACTAATTACAAACACTATTAACTGTCCACATAAAAAGTACAAGAAAACATATTCCTTTCTCTCTTATTATTACTATTACAATTTATTTTGAAAATAATAATATTCATTATCTTATATATTTTATAATTTAATATTTTCTCCTATATTATTTTTATTCTAATTTGACAAAATATAAAATTTTCAATGAAATATGTCATTTAATATTTAAAAAATAAACTAGAATTACATTGTATCATTGTAAATTCCCATTAGACTAAAAATTTATCACTTTGAACAATAAAATTTATAATTATCTAAATAATTATTAAATATCCATTAGTATTTCATATAAAAATATGTTTTTATATTGAACCCCTTTTTTGATAAGTAGTCAAAAGATCAACATAGATTTATAATTATATATATATATATATAATAATGATTTTTTTTGGTTTTATTTAATATCATTTTATTTTAAAAGGTCCTCAACTACTATTTGTAGATGTCATAGTATGTCTGAATACACCACCTATACAAATACATTCTTTAAAAAAACTGATCAAATACTTGATCCTATGTTTTCATGATGCTGCTAGTGTTAAATTTCTTTTTCTATCTTACTCTCATCCCATTTGTTGGGTTTTTACTCATGGAAGATCCAAAAGAAATGGGATATGACATTAAATTTATTAGGATTGAAATAGGATGACTATGTTTATTGATGATGATAATTATAGGTTTTGTACTAACATTTTCTTAGTCTAGGGATATGTTATTGTATTGATTTTAAAGTAATAATTACACAAAAATTCTTCTTTTGTGTATAATTTTATAAAATCTATTTTTTACATCTGCTAAGAGGTAGACTATATAATAATTCTCGAGATATTAAATTCTCCCCCTTAAAAGAATTGGTTCCTAGAAATATGATTACTTGATACACAGAAATAAGATCTCTCAAAGAAAAATATTTAGACTCAGATTTAATATTTCTTATCTATTTCTAATATGTATTCCCCAATTTCCATTTTCACTTTGTTCATAAAGAATGATGGTCCAGTTAATATGAAAATACCTCAGCTCATTTCTAATGTATTATGATTCTCTAGTCGAAAACAATTTGTATAATATCGATAATACTAATGTAGAATTTGATGCACCTTTTGGAAATAATTTTTTCTAACATATAATTTTAAAAATCAGTATATAGCATGTTTTTATAAAATAACCTGACAATTTCATCTTTGAAATTTTTGAAATTTATTTCCTCTAATATATTCACTATATTTCGAAAATGGTAAGAAGCTAATATATATATATATGCGTGTGTGTGTGTGTTCTTCACTTCTGTATACCTCTTAGAATGCTATTTTGAAATCAAACAGTGCATCATACTCTCTAGCCAAGGTGAAATATTTTTAAATTCCAAGGCGATACCTCCTTTGGTAAGAATGGTGGATGAGTTGGGAGGATAATATTTTATCGCAGGTCGGCCACAATCCTGGATGATTATGTTATATGGATAAGGTTTTTGATACATCGTAATGAATTTTTTTCAAATTTCGGACATTAGAAAATTATTTAAAACTATGAATGATTTATATTTCAATTATTATTTCAAGTAATTCACTAGTAAGGGAAAATGGTTTTGTGAAAGGTTTTTCTCCTTCCATCTCGAAACATGACCATATCTCATTGATAAAAAATGAAATATTTTAAATTACCACTTAGACATTAAAAAAATGTGAAATTATGTTATTGAAGTTTTGTTACATTTATATAAAAATATTATTGAAGATTTATTACTCCTTATGAAAAAACACTAACAATTTTATAAAAACCCCTTAATCTTTAAAACGTTTCTCTATATCCTGACCTATAATTTTGTATAAACATCATCTATGATACCAACTATGAAATCCCAAAAAGTAATACATACATAAACATACAATTTATTTATTATGTCTAAACCTTATATCACAATAGATTGTAGCTTTATAGACTTTAGATACAATGGATAATTACAGAACATCTTCTATAATGTAATGGACAAGAAAACTATTCTTATACTTTATAAGTGTTAGACATTAAAAAGGGACCTCGACTACTTACTGGGTTATACGCATACTTATGACATATGATAATTTGTTTTTAATTTAATGGGTGAGTAACTAAATCATCAAAAATAGGTTATAAAATCCGGGAAAACCAATCAAGTTCTTGTACTTCAAATATAAAACATGAGATACAACATGAAAATTCAGAATTTATAAATCATGAGTAATTTTGAAAAAAATAATAATTTTCTAATGTGTTATGAAAATATGTATCAATTGGAAAATCAATTTCATTAATTTTAGAAATAATAAAAATTTCTACTGATATCTCATATACATTCATAAATATATCTCAAAGGAACCTTAGATCATAACATGAACTCATGGTTCAGTCGTGAGAAAATGTAACAAGGTGGAGATAGTCCCATAATGGATTTGGTTCCCTCCCTAGTCCAATTTTTTTCTTAGGATACATTTTCCACCCACCATACATGAAATATAATGAGATTAAAATATTTCCCAATACATTGGAGATCTATATAATTTTGGGTGTCCCATCACATGATTAGAAAAAAGTACCATAAGGTTTTGGGTTCATTAAACATCCCCTTCATTCATTAACATAATACAAAAGTTTCATTCATTGAAATTAGAATCATTATAATTTGTATCTTACATTATATGTATCCTATAGTTTTTTTTAAACATGAGCATTGATAACCATTTTGTAAAAATTAATTACTTGGTTATTCATGTGTCATGATAAATTTAGTTTTCACATGTAAGGATATGTGTAAATATATATTCATATACATATACATACATATATATATGTATATAAAATTTTAATATAAACATATATATTTATATACATAGTTGTAAACATATATATTGATATTTGAATATAATTTTATTTTATATCCACATATATAGAAAAAATAAATGAAAATACTTTTACATAAATTGAAACATATATATACATACATTTATTTATAAACATACAATTATATGATATATATATATAATCATATAATTGTTTTGAAAATAAATCAATCATTTTTAAAATTTGATAAATACGCTAGAACTAATTGAGGCCTAATTAAGAACATGAAAAATAATTATGTAAAGGAAAATCCATGGGAAGATAGTATTTTTAAAATTCAATGATGTGTATAAATATATATAATCAATGCGTACATTCTAATCACTGTTATTAGGTAAATAATTTTAAATATAATAACCCATCTTGCAATTTTAGGATCCCAATTGAGATTATTTAAATATTCAATATAATTTCATGAAAGTAAATCTCATAGGAAAAATAAATTTTATGTATAATTTTCTCAAGGTAAATAAAATGACTCATTAATGCCGAACATAATAATAATCCACTTTACATCATAAAAATGTTTAAAAAACATTATAAATACAATATGAATGTAAACTATTTCATATAAATACTAAAATTCAAAAATGTATTTAAATATTTAAACATAGTTTTAATGAAATATCGATAGTACAATAAAAATATAATTTATATTTATTTAAATATAATTAAAATAAATTTATGTTGAACTCTATAAAATTGATATATGATATCATAAACACATGTCCCAAATGAATAATTTCAGAATTTTATTCACAAAGAAATGAAATGTTCACTTGCACATAAATAGTTTTGAAAAAAATCTCTTTTGGATGAAAACTAATTAAAGGAAATAAATGCATGAAAAATAATTTGTTCCCTTACTTTTGAATCACTATTTCAATAGCTCGTATTAATACTCGTATGATCAGTACCTCAAAATGGAGAAAAATTTAAACAATGGATAATTAAGGCTCACCCAAACTATAGCTAATAGGTTGAAGAGTTCCACCTCCGTATTGACCTTTCCTAACACACCATAGTATTTTAAGAAGATATCCACCTCCCAAAAACAATCATTGAAAAAAACAAAATTAGTGAGATTAGAATGATTTCCTATATGATAAAAAATCCTTTCATTCCCTTAAAACCACTAATATAAATAGGATGAGCATACCTGGAAACCTAATAACCAAAATTACGATTATGAAAATACTAAATAACACATCAGAATTATCGAAATCTACATAATCCCTATTATCTATATGTCATATAATTTTCAAGAGAATGATTTCATTACCATCAAGATGATTAAAGCCATTACGGGTTGATGGTGGGAGTTGTAGGTTGATCGAACATCAATAATATGAGAAGGATGGAGATAGGGTGTGTTAGATTAATCTTTACATGACCACCCCTGAGCCACAAGATCCCAAAAAAAATCATTTCAAACACTGCACATACCTAAATATTATTTAGTGTAGCACTGGCTTCGTTTATTTCTGGTAGTGTTCCTGGGTCATGATACACCTTACTGAAAATGACGATGACACATGGTTGGGGAAAAGCATCAGGTTCGAACCCCATAGAACCAGATTCACCCTTTCTTTATTTATTATATTATGTTATAATTATGATAATATATATATATATCCTTCAATTATTATTGATACAAACATATATAAGTATTCTAATTCCTCACACGAATAATTGTCCACTAAAAAAGTAAAATAAAACATATTATTATTATTACAATTATTATTATTTTTATCAATATAAAAATATTCATAATCTTATATATTATAAAATTATATATTTTCACTATTATCTTTTATTAAGGATATATTAAAAAATATAAAATTGAACATGTAATGTGTAACTAAATATTCAAAAAATCTATATGTCTCATATTATCATGTTTTTATATAATCCACTAACTTTGTTGTATTTAAGTATTAATTATCTATCATAACATAATTAATTTATTATATTTCGAAAGAAATACTTTTAATAATATAAATTTATTATATGAAATAAAAATATTTTCACTATAAAATCATTCCTACATTATTATTACAATAATTATTTTATGATATACAAAGGTAGTATTCATAATAAGATTTTCGTAAAAAATGTAAATTTATTTAAAAAATTAATGTATTTTATTTTTCAAAAAAACAAATGGAATTACATTTCATGTGCCTTTTACTAAATTGCACTAAAATTATATATATTTGAACAATATAATTGATAATTATATAAAGAGATATTAAATATCCATTAATATATCAAACACATATCTGTATTTAGATTGAACACCTTTTTTGTTAATTAGTCATCACATAAACTCTCCCATAGACACCGATACATATTTGTAAAATAATGTAAATTATTTTTAGTTTTAGTCACTATCATTTTATTTATAAATGAAAAAAATTGATATTTTTAATGGTCATAATATATATAAACAGATTACCTTAAATAAAATCATTCAACCAAGCTTGTCAAATTCTAGATCATATGGAAAGAAAGATGCTGCCCACATTTGAATTCCTCTGTACTCTTACTATTATCCTCTTTTTGGGTCTCTATTCATTAAACATTACAAACCCCATGATTATATCTCTCATCTTAGGTTCTACAAACTAAAGTTCATTGATAATCAGCATTTTCATATCCCTAATGTTAGTTTTATAAACCTTGCATTCATTGATGAACCCAACATCGATATGCCCCATATTTGGTCTGAAAACATATAATCTGGAAGGTGAACCTCATTCTAGAGAAGATGATCCATAGGTCCGTTAATGACCACCATTATATTTAATGTTTTTTGATCCTGATTCGTTGTACCCAACACCTCATGAGTGATTAATAAGTTCTCATGTCAGATCTCATTCTATATTTCTTTCTAAGAAACTCGATGTCATAACAACACTAGAGATAGAATATGATAAAGTATTTTGATCCAAAAACATTGAACATAGAAGCAGACAGTCCTCTGAGAACTGGAAAAGGTTAGGTCAATGAACAAAAATTAACATCTATGATAACACATATAATGATCATAATAATTCTTGGAGAAGAATCATCATTTAATTACAGCTGCTCAAAACGATATACATGAGGAAGGATTGAATCTAGATCCATAATACAGTATGAATATGTGAATTATACCTACATATGTAGTGTTAGATTAAAATGGAAAATTATTTCCATGTGAACATGATCGAAACAAAGATGAAGAACCAACTTTAGAATTCCACCTAGCCAATCAGCATGTGAGTAGGTGATTATTGAATACCATTATTCTGGATGGTACTTTTAATATGAAAATGGGTTATTGAGTGAGATATGAGAGATATAAAATAGATCATAGGTCAAAGACACTAAAACATGATCATTATAGGAGTTGTAGTAGGAACAAAGCACAAATCTTAGTTCAAGAGGATCTTCTCGAATGATGAAATAATATTTTTTGAATGAAATTTTGATAAATTTATATACGAGAGTTCTCTACAATACCATTATCGTGTATGAATTTATTTTTGGTGGTCTTAACAGGTTTATTCAAATGGTTAATTTTTTTATTGTTAAACTCTTCTATTTTTCAGTTTATAATTCTCTCTACATAATTGAACATTGAAATGAAATAATTTAGTGATGTTATATTATGATTTCAATTTGTAAATGATTATATTTCATTCTGATGATGTCATTATAGAAGTTAGATACATTAATTTGTATTCTATATTTAAGATGGTTGGTAGTTTGATGATGATACTTATAATTTAAATTTATCAATACACGATTAAGGATTATTTTTACTTATGAATATCACATCATCATTGTACCCTATGTTTGTTGAGTGCATTAGTAGAATCATACTTAAAATATTTCTACAACTAGTAACTTGTTTATTGATTTAAATTTCATAATCTATATGAAATTTAATATTTGATTTTTTAATCTATGTATTGAGTGTGATATAATTGACATGTTTCTTCATAAAATGAAGAGATAATAATCCATGAGAATATCTATTTTTAGGTACTATATAGTTATTAGTTTCAATTCAATGTCACTTATATTATTGATATTTTCAAAAACATAAATATTTTTTCATTTTGTATAAAATTCCTATCAAAATATATATGAAAAAATGTATAATATATTGACTGTAACAAGATATTTAATGGAAACCTTAGTGAATTAAAATTTGGGACATTATATACTATAGTATTTAAGGTAAATCATGATGTCAGATTTCTTTGCAATTAAATTCATATCCATTCAATTAAAACCATTGTCGATAAGATTCATAGTAGATAATAATAACATGAAAAATATAATAAATAATGAACAAATCAATCTTTCTTACCCTTGGTTATTAGAGTTCGATACATTATCTACCAAACAAGGGATCTGTTCATGACATTCAATGATAATGATTTCCAAATGGTCAAAGAAGAGCATAAAGATGATTTTAAACAACTTATCTCAGAATAAATAGATAGGAAACGAAAATAATATGTACATTTTTTCCTAAGTTCATGGTAAGAAAGATTCACCTCCCAACATTTGGAAATGAAATTGAAGTGGTTGAGGTTGAATTACATAAACATTTACATCTATAAGGATTTGTTTTCCCATGTAATTTAATGAATAATAAATTCATGAAATAATTTTTACATTAGATGGTTTGATATTTTGAACATTTATTATCTTTTTAAATCAGAAATAACAACTCAATCCACTTGTCATTAATCAGATGAAAAAACATTGTATCCATTGGTCCATAAAGAGTTTTAAATGTTTATAGATGATAGAATAATGTTTAGATAAGACAATGTGTTAATGAATATTAGATTAAAATGATGGATTAGTGGAAATATCTAAAAGATAATATTTGGATCAAGAAATAGATTAGAACAATTTCAAATTTAATTCCACGGATAATATTTTGATCGATTAATGTTCTCTCTAGAATATGTGGACGGAATAGTGGATACGCCTTATCCTAGATAAATATAATAGGGGCCCCATTAAATTACTCTTTCAACCCCAATTGATAATTTCTACCACAATATATTGGGAAAATGTACTGAAAATTGATTCTAATTGGACCTTGACATAAGAGTGTTGTTGACCAACTGAGTGAAATAAATGATTTGGTGGTTTATAATATAAAAGCCTCAGGCATTGATATATTAGGGATAAATAACAGGATATATGAATACATAATATATAAAGTATAAAAACTCAGAGAAGATTAAGGCCAATATATTTATATTTCATTTCCTTTTAGTATTATGTTATTAATTTCAATAAAATCTTATTTTTATTCTCGTATGAAAGAAATGGTATCACAACTCTTGAACCTAAATAATTGTCATTTGGGTCCAATAAAGGTTATAATCACAACTTCCCAAGGGTGATTACATGTTTGTGGGTCTTGTTTTTATGATGATGAATCTAAGAGAGTCTATATTCCATCATTTGGAAGATATAAATTGCAATTTCCATCATTTAATAGAAGTTTCATATTGAAGAAACAAGGGTGAACTGCATTGTGTTTTAAACTCTAGTTATATTTTACTTAAATTCATATTTATAAAATCTAATATTAATTTTTTTTATGTTTATGAGATTGAACATAAAAATTCAAAGAGAATTATTTTAAATACAAAAAGATGAATATTTGATTATATTCAAATGAATATTACACACTATTTGAGGGATGATTTTAATTCCAAATTATACACTTTAAAACATTTTTACCAAATAATTTTCGATCTATAAACTCAAGGAACTGATTGTTTTCATTTTTTTATCTGTACTCAGTAGTCAAAATTATTGTGACCTATAAATTTCATATCAGGATATTACTTTTTTATATAAAAATTCTAAATACATTACATAAACACATGTCTAAGAAATATAATAGTTTATTGTCTTTGGAAACAAGTAAATAGAAATAATCGGTATGTTGGTAAACTACATCATCTCCCAAAAAATTCATTAAATTCTAGAATTCTTTTTAGAAATTTCATATGTAGTACACTTCTTTATAACATAGGGAAAGAACACTGAAGAATGGTTGATCTTATATGCTCAGAAAGGGTAAAGATGTCATATTAGTAAGAATAACATGAACAAAAGGATGTAATTAAATGACCATAACATTTTAAATTGGTATACTATATATCAAATATCATAATACTGAGTCATGACATAATAAATGGAATTTTATGATACATGAATCATAAGAGAATGAAATAACATGATCCACGAGAGTATAAAATGGGAAGAATATATTGATTTTTAGCATACACATAAAAAGTGAAAATCATTTTCATAATATTCAAGGATTTCTAATAAGGCCTTCTTTGATGAATGGGTTCTCTCCACACACCATCATAGTAGTCCAAGTTTACTTCCAATACTATAATATAAGAATATGTAACTTACTAAACTAGGTTCACACCACATTCATATCCTATCTATCTCATACAATATAAATATCTACCCAATTTATTAGAGGAAGATTTATATCCCATAATTCACATAAAAAAGATAATACATACGTGTTTTAAAAGATCTTAAAATAATCTTCATTCCATAACCCATGTAATGAAATGGGTTTTATAAACATTTCATTTTATAATAATCTATAGAAAAGAGATAGGTTTCATGATCATTATGTCATTTCATCATATCATATCCCATGGAAATGTGAAGAGGGTTTCATACTAATTTTATCATGGTACAACTATTAGGAAACAACCTTAAACATTCCTTAATCTTGAGTTATGTCAATATATAAACTATCATTCATATCGAGGATATTTTCATGTTTATATCATTGGAGAATTATTTCATAAGTGATACCTAAGAACTAAAATATTACAGTCTAGACACTTATACTCTTTATCCATAGTTCCATACAACAAAAAAACAATTATAAAAGAAACATTATTTTGATTCATGATTAAACTTCATAAATTTTCATTAATCCCATCATTGACTCTATGCTTCCTTAAATCCTATGATTTTTTTTTCAAACATGGGATGTGTATAAAAATAACTATAAGGGATACACAACTAAGGAAAACTATTTTTATTTTTAAAATATGTTAACCATGGAAAAATTATCCAAAAATAATAATTGACCCCTTTAATAACTTGTAAATACCAATTAAAAAAATGTATACTCATTACATAACATTTTGTTAATGAAAATATTAACAAACAAATTATAAATAATTTCCATAATGTTGGTAATATTTTTTACTTCCTAAGTATAATTCATAGTCTGAGATATCAATTATGTAACCCCATATTAATCTTTTTGTAGTAAGAAGAGAGTTATTTATTACATATTTTCCTTCCCTTAAATCAAATGTTATAAACATAATAATCACAACAAAGTGGTATAAAATGGTCAAAAGTTTGGCCCAAATATGTTAATGGTCTATAATAACTCATCCAATATTATAAGGACAAGTATTACGGTAATTTTAAAATATTATAATATTAATTTTATGTTTAATCAAACTATTTACCTTTAATCGTTGTAAGAGAAATACTAAAGTTACTATTCACCCAAAAATATTTTGATCCTATTGGAAATTTTTTTTCATACTGTGTAAAACCGTGTAAGTAAATTTTTAAAATTCAATTAACATAAGTTTTTCAAATAGGTTTAACACTAATCTTGTTGACGAATTGAGAAAACCAGTTTTCTAAGTAAAATGTTTTCAATGATGACATAGTTTATAAATTTTATTTTCATTTTAAAATTCATCAAATAAACAACATAATATTAACAGAAAAAAATAATCTAATTACACTTTAGAACAATTTAAAGATTAATTCATCAATAAATAGAAATTTAAAAAATAGCAGTTTATAATGAAAATTGGGTATTTTTTAACAATTCATTAAAATATAAAAGTTACTATATCCACCCACTTGAAAATTGCATCCTCACAATATTAACTTGGGTTCAATAACTAAGGTATGACATTTCAATATACATTTATTGAAATACCACTTCAGAAAAAGGACTTACACAACTTCCAATTTAATAGAATGAA
The DNA here is from genome assembly GCA_963277665.1 of Viscum album. Taxonomy (NCBI): domain Eukaryota; kingdom Viridiplantae; phylum Streptophyta; class Magnoliopsida; order Santalales; family Viscaceae; genus Viscum; species Viscum album. The sequence goes on from OY728146.1 coordinate 389,857,858, forward strand.
TGTAATTTATGAAGTTTACATAAGATAACATATACTATGATTCAATTTAGGAAAACATGGATATTGAAGAAAATAGAACTATAATGTTATGGTGGAGAGTGATAGAAATAATGATCAGGAGAATGTTAATAATAAAAAAACCATAAGATTGTGATTTTTTAGTAGTTCATTGATTCCTTAGTAGAAAAACTTAAATGGATAATGTTTTTGTTTGAAGGAAATTTCCATCGAGTTATGGAATTCAAATACTTCCTTGATGAATAACCCAAAGAGACAAACATTCTGTAGAAGTAGAGTTTCACCATTTAATCAATTTCTACCATAGATTCATCTTTTTATCCAAATGATCGGTATTTAAGATGAATCAGATTCTATAGAATGAATTAATCTACCAAATATTGACTATCACATTCTCCTTTCATTAAATATTAACAAAAACCAATATAGTTTAGATATGATAAAATAATTTTCCAAAAAAGGATAAACTATTTGATACTGAAAAACTTATTTTAATCTCTAAAATTTAACTGTAATACCAAATGTTTAACATAGACCATTAAATATATAACTATCCTTAAATTTTTTCAAAAATATTATAACTAATATTAAATTCCAAAAATCAGAAGGATTTAATAAAATAATCTTATAAGATTAGTTCTAAACTTAAACTCAAAATAACATGAAGCAATCTTAATGTCTCAAACTGGAAATTAATTAACATAATCACTCATTCTCTAAAATAGGATAATCATTCCCATAAATAACCTTATTCCCCATAAGTCCATAAATGAAATCATGTATTATTACAAAATATAATTCAAACACTACTCAAAAATTAAAATCCAACAGTATTCTATTTACCATATTTATATGATGTTATCCAAAAATTGTGAACGTCTTCCAAATTAACATTTATCACTTAATAAGAAAATCATTTTACAATAACAAGGATATCCATTTTATAAAACCCATGTTCATTATATCAACCTATTATTATTTCATCATCTCATTTAACTACACTGAAAAATTCATACTATCCATGGAATTCCTGTAGGACAGTGGTAGGCGATAAATAATTTTTACACATCTGTTTTGTATTTGATTCATGTGACCTTCTACGATGTGATGGGTTTTCACCCTTCCAGCGGCTTTTTCTTTTTTTAAACTATATAATTCAGATAAGAAAATCAAAATGATATAAAATCTACAAAAATAACAATAATTTTTTTAACCTGAATTTTTATCTCATACCATTCATTTTTCATCTCAAAATATAATATCTCAAGATAACCTCAAAATCAAGAACATATAAACCGTAAAAATTATTTATACCATTAAAATTACGTCCAGACAATAAAAGATCATTCTTACTCAGAAAAAATTTTCACATAACAATTTTCAGGGTCAAATATACTAGAAAAAGTATTTTAAAGTAAGCCCATCATAAAAAGAGAAATAATAATTTTAAATATTTAATCTACCATAGATATAAAATAACTATTGAATCCATTATATCTATACTTATTAATAATTCATCATTAATCATGTTCCTTTAACCAAAATTTTCTATTTCATTCCTCGAAACATATTTATTAGTAACAAAAAATGAATGATGTCAAAAGATTAAATAATTTAAAAACATGAGTCAAGAGATAATCCATAACATTTATATGTAATTATTTGTTTACTCAGCTACTATTACAGTGGAATTAACTATTTCTAACTATATATTTGTATGGTATTGTTGATCTAATTTCTTATCATTCTTCGTATATATCTATTTGAATAATTACTATACAATCCACATATAAAACATCCAATTGTTAGCTCAAAAATTACTTCTATCCCATTCCTATGTCAACCGAACAACTCATTTTTCATGGTAGTTTATATATTTATGACCTTTAATATCCTATATATAATATCTTACAATAACATTAAAATAATATCACAGGTGTTTCTTTCCACATCCTAAACATATATATCATTGAATATACATACCTTTATGATTATTACCTGAACATCCATAGGGATGGACTTCTCTCATATATGATGCATTAAAAACATCACTAATGTTCCAATGGTTAATCATGACTCCTAATAGTAAGTTTAGAATAACCATGAGAGTTATCATTTCAACTCTTATTTCACTCAGTTTCTTAGTCAGAGAATCAAAAAAATTTCCTTCGCATCCATTGTTACATTGGCGCATAATGGATCTAGCCATTTATATAAACCCAAAACGTTTAGTATGTGAATATCAATAAAATCATCATATAAAATGTCATGAGGATGATAAAAACTAATATATAATTATTAATGTTACCATAAACTCATTCAATTTATCTAATGTAATAATTATTCATTCTATTTTTCTAACTATTTTGGTTATATATAACTTGAAAATTATTCTTAAATATCTCCCTAACCTCGAAATTTGTCTATACCATCCTATTATACTAACTATAAGGTCACGGTCTTGAAAATTAATTAATCTAGATTGAATTCCATAATTTTACTTTTATTCACATTGAGGATATTTTTATGTTTATATATTTAATGAATTAGCCAATAACTGACACATAAATAATCAAATATTTCAAAATAGACACTTCTACAAACAATCATTTTTTTCATTAAAAAATATTTTCAAATGATACATTTTTTCATTTCATATTTAAACTTTATAACTTTTTCATGATCCCATCATTGACTCTATTATTCATTAATTCCAATAAAGAAATTCTTTAAATTGGGAGAAGCATAAAAAAGCTCAATAATGTGTACACAAATAAGAAAATATAATAGTCATTATAAAAACATGTAATTCATGAATAATTTATGAGAAAGTAAAACCTTTCACCTATAAAAATTAGTAAATACACATCCATAAATATAATCCCATAAATTACCCTTTTTCTAATAAAATATTACATTAAAAACCCACATAAATCATCATATAACATATAAATATATTTTTTAATAAATTCATACAAAAATAGAATAACCATAAGGTCCACTTACACACATGTCACTCTTACAAATGGAATATCCATTCAAGAGAATTACATACCAAATGCATTGGATGATATAACGTAACCACAAATTTTTACTTTATCACCAAACCACAAGTCATTCATTTATCACTTAACCACCCATATTTGGTTTAACACATAACATCCCATCAAATTAAAAAGTACCATTATATAATCAGAAAACATAAAATATTGAAATTATCAATAATTCACTCAAAAAATTTCATTTTGATTCACAAGAAATTATATCATTATATTGAAATAGTAAATCAAAATTCAAAAGCATTTTTAGGGGAAAAACACCCAATAAGGGATTAAATTATTCCTTTTAATTTTAAAACCATTAAGTCTTATATAAGAATCTAAATATGAAATATTTTTTTTTTCAATGTGGAATTCAGTGTCGCCACATATATTAAAAACCAGTCTTTTTTCATTTTATAACGAAAGTAAAACACATAATATTAAAATATATATCTTGAAAATAGTTAATTAAACTCAATATAGACATAAAATAACTTATATAATTCTTTTATAATAATATGTAAATTAATATCATGATGAATCATTTTTTATAATTAATTCATTAAACGTTCACATGGTCCCATATGACATTGATACTTTAATTCATAATATACATGAATTATTACATATAACAAAACTATAAATAACATTATTTAGGAAAAATAAGGATATGAAATTTCATTACAGTTATATATACACCTTATAAAACTATAATGGTTCATATTATCAAGAATTTACCTAATAAGAGTAGATTAAGAAAAAATACCTTACCTTGAGTCTGAATCATATCATATATTTTTTATATTATAGAATAATAAACATAGATTAATTTAATTTTTTTGTGATCATTTTCATTGACAATATTCCATTTACATCAATTATTAACATGTTTGAATAATTATATATGATTTATGTTCAAGTCGAACGCTTTGTCAGTATTCAGTACTTGAGTAGAAAATGATCATGGTACAATGTTAATAGTATATATGGTCATAAGTCCTTAATATTTAGAATAATATTCATGATAATATTATAATTTTTATATAAAAATTATACCTTTAAATGAAACCAAAATATTTGGTTAAAAAATGAACAATGTTATAATTATAGAGACAGTAAGCCGTATGTACGCATGAGTAATATTTTCCATTTTTCATTTATCATTATGGAATGTATGTAAGTATTATATTATATTTATATAACTATAATAACATGATTAATATCATTTATATAATTTAAATATACTTATATATAACATTGAATTGATATAATGAATAAAAATGAGTCACATCGCTTTGTGGTGGTGATAATTTACTTGTACGTATGAACGATATTATCATTTTTTGCCATAGAAAGTATAATGTAATTGAAATATTATTATAATATATTTATTAATATATAATAAATATCACATATAAATATTAATTTCATTAATATAACCTGTCATGAGAGACAGTTATGGAAAATGAATTGAATTGTTTCGTAGAGGTGATAATTCACAGTTACCCAAGAAAAATTAATTTGATTCGCATTTATTGGAACAAAAAATGTATTTATGTAATGATATTATCATTAAAAAATATCATTATATATAGGATTATATATTCATTATTCCATCTATAATTATGAATATTTTATAAAAGTTGAAGAAAAAATAAAATAGAAATACTTAATGAAAATGACACCTCTTATTCAGTTTACCACCTTTAAAGTACATATTAACACCTATAATGAGGATTCTATGCTTAAAATAAGGCACCATGAATATGGGTTTGTATTAAAGTAAGTTTTTTGGGAATTTATTGTCCAATAAAAATGGTTTCAGAAGTGATATTAATAGAGAGAAAGGTGGACTTTTGATAGTAGATTAGAGGGGCACCCTTGGAATTATTAAAAGTATTAATTTAATATAAATTAAATTTAGGTTAATAATGGTTGAAAGACATTTACCTATAATATAGTATGTGTTTGGGTATAAGTTTAATCATCCAATAAAACTTAGTAATGTTTTATTATTTTTTATTCATTGTTATTTTTAACTATTTTTCACTCTTACCATTTTATCATGTAATTTACATTTTGGGGGGAAAATAATTACCAAATCATGCCAAACATCCAACGAATGAGTCATTAAGGAAATTAATAAATTTATAAAAACGTTTTGGAAAAAAAATGGTTTTTATAAATTTTATATCTTTGGATTAAATATTTTATATTTTCAAATATGGATAATGTCAATTTTGACACTATTCGTTACATGACTATTTTAAAATATCATAAATACATGATTGCTTCTAAAAATATACATTACCTAAATCCTATAATTTTATATTCTTCCATAAAATTTGTGGATGACATAAAATATTGTTAATTATATTTATATTAATATTATTTATATCATTTATTTTTTTATTTCTTATAAAAATTTATTACTCCATCATATTTGTTTCTTAATGAAATTTACTTATTTCATTCAAAAAAATTATAATGAAATTACAATGTTATAGATACTATTTTTAGAACTATAAATACTATTATTAATAAAATATAACACTTATATAACCCAATACTAATATTGTTTTGGTAAGAAGAGACATATTGTGACGTATTTTCTTTTACTTTTAATTAAATGTTAAAAATGACATAATCACGCCCATGTGAATTCCAAATGCACAATTTACAAAAAAAGATGGAAATGGTTGATAATAACTCATAGAATATTATTAGGAAACGTTTTAGGGTAATTTTATAATATTATATTGATAATTTTACCGTCTGTTACCCTATTTTAAATTTATCCATGATAAATAAAATAGTAATGTTACTATTCAAAAAAATTGATCATATTGGATCACATTTTCATACTGAGTCCAACTACATATGTATTTTTTTAAAATAGAATTCAAAAAAGTTATTAAATAAGGATTCACACTAATCCTGATAAAGGATCCAGATGACTAGGATTTTTAAGTAAAACATTCAATAGTTCACATAGTTTTTCTATTTAATTTAATTTGAAAAATATTGAATTGAACTAAATTAGATTAACTAATAAAAATGACATGTAATTATACATTAAAACAATATATCAGGATAATATAACAAAAAAAAAATAGATAAATAATAAGTGTGGAATTAAAATAATGTATTTTTGATTATTCATTAAAATATAATATTTATCGTTAAATATCAAAAATGAATCCAAAATGAAATTTTATGTCTCTATTACAAATAATAATTTTAATTTTTCAAATAAAAGATATTAATGTTTCAAAAACTATATTTAAAATGGATTTTCCATCAAAAGAATGTAAAACTACATTTTTTGAAAACAAATATTTGATTCTGAAAATAATATTTGTTCTTATATTTGGACTAGAAAATACAAAAAATTAATTTTAAAATTAAAATAAATACATTTGATTAATATAATAAAACTGGTTTAATTTTTTCATTTTATAATGTCAATTATTCACACATAAATATGTTTTTATAAAACACATACTTTATAATAAATTGGTTTGTATATTAAATTATAATTTAATTGCTAACTAATTTATAATTATATAAACATGTGTAAACCTCATTTTCATAATCTAATCAATACCACTAATTCCCACCATTTTAATGAATATGTTCTGATGGAAGCATTTAATTAATAAAAATAATTTTTACATTTATGCTAAATGTGGTGTATCATGTATGCTATAAAACAGAATGTTTCCATTAAAAAAATATGGATGTTACAATAACCACTAGAAGAGAAACATGATTTATAATAATCTTGACTTAATAAAACATTCAATGGAAGATTTGGAATGGTATCCTTGGTTAATATCCAAAGAAAATTATAGGTTACATTATTGGATGTCGTCATATATGGATAATTATTATGGATGATAAATCACATAAAACATTTCATAAGGAAGATATCTTTATTAAATAATATTTTCAAACTAAAATGTTTTAAATAGTTTTGAAATAAATTTCATTTAAAAATAACATGAAAACCAATACATAATTTTTTAAAATGTTTTTAAAACAATTAATGAGAAGAATATGATTTCCTCTTTTAAAAGACACATTTTATAAAATAAAATATTTTTGATAATATATTTCCTTCAAAATAACATTGAAAACATATAAATAATGATATAAATACCATTTTTACATTTAATGGTATAAAGAGTTATTATTATTTTTAAAAACACATTTAAAAACACAAAACATTTTCAAAATTCTTTTTGATTTAAAATGACATTGTAAACTATAAATGAATATTATAAATAATTTAAAAAATTTCTTGAATAAAATATCATTTATAAATTTAAAACATCTTATAAAACATAAAATAGTTAAAATTACATTTTCATTTAATATAAACCTAAAAACATATAAAATGACCTTATTTGAAAATAATGTTCATGACGGTGGAAAAATTGGTTCATGCCGTATTCATTAAAATGGTGATTCTATTCACATTTCAATAAATTGAAAATGGAGATTTTTTAGTAAATTACATGAATATTACGTTCAAAACATTTTTTAAAATTTCTAATATGGGTGAAAATTTAATTAATAATTCACTTGATTTTTGATTAAAATAATTGATATCATTTTTCTAAAATATGGGTTTAGAAGTAAAATGTGTTTCTTCCTAAAGAGTGAAATAAATTTGTTTTTTCTTAGAAACACAATTTTAAATTATATTATACAAATTCACTAAAAAATTATGGGAAGACATTCATTTCCCTAAATAAATATAAGAAAATAAAATACATAAATTTAGTGAGATATGGAATATATGATTACATCATTGGAAGAATACTCATGAGAAACCCCAATAAGGATGTGATTGTGTCATAAAACTGTTTCCACTATTGTAACATTGAATTATAAGAACCTTAAAGGATTTAAATTTAGAGAAAAATTAAATATCATGATAAATATTTAATTCATTTTATTACATGTAAAAGGGTATGTATTTACACCTCACTTTATAATATAAGTTCATAATTTGACAAAATTATCAATGAATGAAAAATGTAAAAAAATACCTAACCACATCAGTAAAACTTTTTACCATAAAACCACTAAGGAAGATATCCCAAAATGGATATGTAAATCCAAAAATATATAAGTATAAGAATCATTTAATAAAATCATGTTTTGTATACACACCAGAAAAATATAAGTTGTGAATTTGGAGTAGGTCTCCCGAAAATTAAAGAGTGACTAGAGATCCCTTACCATAAACCTAAACACCCTTCATACAAATTTGATCCTCTTGTATAATAAATTTAATTATATTATAAATAAAATATTGGACCAAAATTATATATTTCATACAATAATTGTTTTTACTTATGACCATTTATTACCGTTTTATTTCTAATTCCTTTCTAAAAACTCATTTTAGGTAATAACCACTTTATTTTTTCATATGTACTGATTTCTTATTTAAGGTATTCTTAAATTGATCATTTTTAGATTATATAAAATTTAATATTCATGAAATAAGTACCAAAATTATAGATAAATTATATTTTTAAGAACAATAATTAATATCGGTGTTGAGAAATTATGTATGTTACGATCATAATGATGGTAGGCCATACGTGCGCATGAGTAAAATTACCAATTTTTCAATGATCATTATCAAAATGTGTTATGTTTGATTTTATTATTCATGAATGATCAAAATATTATATGTAAAATATAACTTTTATAAATATAATTATATGTATCATCTATGTGGTGTGGTGATGAAAAAATAGAGTCACATCACATTCTAAAGGCGGTAGTACAAACGTACTAGAACACTCTTACCATCTATCAGTGAGTGAAAATTAAAAAAATGATTATATAAAATTTAATAATGATAAATATTTCATTAAAATCATAATTGTTTAATTTATGTCACATATACATATTTATTTTATCCTTATTTTCTTCTTTTTATGTTGTTATTAAAATACAAATCACATCATTTCGTGAAGCTGTAGTCCTCTATACAAATGACATTGTTTATAGTATCCCTTATAGAATGGATATTGAAAAATTATATTTGATATAATAGATCAGTAGGTTTAATTATTTCATTAATATCATTTATATACATAATATCCATCCTCTTAACCAACCTTGATAGGTGGTAATAAGAAAATTAATGACATTGGATTGTGAGCTGGTAGTGTGTCATACACACGAATGATGATTACATTACCATTGTGATTAATGTTGATATGGTGTTAGTACATGAAATTAAAATAATAAAATTTATGAATATGAGACATAATGATGTTATTATATCATACTGTTTTAATAATAATTTAATTAGGTGGGAGAAGAAATAAAATAAAAAATGCATAAATAAAAACCATAAGAATTTTTTGGGTATCCTCCTTAGGTTTTCATTAATATGCTTCCTAGGATGTCTGGATGCCCACAATATGTCAATAATGATGATACAATGATTTTTGGGTTGGATTGTGTGTACACCTTCTATGTTCCAAAATGGTTATAATTAGTGAAGAAGAGATAATAGGTCATGAACTTTTTAAAGTGTAGTGAGTGACACACTTGTAATTTTTTTTAAAAAACATATACCCATGTTTCTATCCAAAAAAAATACATAAAATGGATTATTATTATGAATTATAAATTATTGGGTCAAAATATGACCTCAAAATATATTTTACTTATTTTTACCTATTCTTTCGAGTATGATTATGAGTAACATTTCCATTTCTCAATGATCCTTACGAAAAGTAGGTAAACAATATTTTTTATTCCCATAATGATAATAATATCATAAATAAAATATTATTATTTGAAATATACATATAAATATCATCCAAATAGTGTGGTGAACAAATATAGAGTCGCATCGCTTCGGGAAGGAGGTTGTGCACATGTTTAAGAATGATGTTATCATATTTCAGTGATTGAAATATTAATAATGTAATTGGTATATTATTTTTTATGAATGATAAATATGTCATGAATATCATATTTATTTGATTTTAGTGACATTTATTTTTTATTTTATCCTTATTATCTTCCTTGTAAACTGTTAGTGAAAAAATATTCACCTCTCATAGCGATGCGGTAGACCATATTAGACATGAGTGACATTGCACAACCCCATATGGAATGGAAATTAAAAGAATATATGAATATATGAATAAGTATGTATAGTTAGGATATACATATCTTGTGCATATATACTTTAGATCTGTCATATTACCCAACCATGAGGGGTGGTAATTGAAAAATTAATGACATTTCTTCGTGAAGTGGTAGTCCGTTATACACACGAATGAAAATTTCATAAACCATTTGATGAATGTTGAGTTGGTTGATGGTCATACACCGAAATAAATACATCTCATTTTATGTAATATATTCATTATATTATATCATTAGGGTTTAATAATAATTTAATGATGTTTCTGTTGAAATCAAATAAAATCCCTTATTTAAAAAAAACACCTCTTATTTGAGTATTCTCCTAAATATTACACAAAAATCCATCCTAGGATGGATTTATGCCCAAAATATTGATTTTATGATGATAGGATGGAATTTTTTAATGTATTTTTTAGATATTATATTATATTTTTTTCCTGGTTTTATGAAAAGAGGGTATTGGGTGGGCTACTAAATGATAGGTGAGCGGCATACTTGTAATTACATGAAAAGAATAAGGTGTGACCATGTACATCGAATTCCAAAAAGATCCAAAATGAGGTAATCTCTGGAATTTTAAATTATAGGGTCTAAATATTTCATTGAAATTGATTTTAGATATGTTTTTAGGTCATTTTAATCCATATATTTTTATTTTACTGCAACTAAACCAACATTTACTTTAACCTAGATGAGTAATTTTTACTATTAAAACTATTGATTATGGTGTGATATTATGTTAAAATTATTATAAAATATAAATTACTATGATGAAAAATATTTAATACATTTTTAGAAATGAAATAAATTTAATTGGAATTATTTGATTTGAAATTAATCTCACAGAACTGATGAGAATGCAGATTTTCTGAGAGGAAAATTTCTAATAGTTTCAATGTTTTGTTATCAATATCAACATTAAAAATATTAAAATTATCTAAATTTATTCTTCATATATATATATATATATATAAAATTTAAATAATTTTAAATTGAAACAAATATAACATATAATTTATCTTTATAAATAATTTAATCAAAAAGGCGAGTTTCTGTTATAATTTATTAATTTTCACTATTAATAAATATTTTAAATTTATTTAGATATTTATAATAAAATTCCATATGATATTTCAGAAATTATGATTGAAAAAGTTTAATATTGTTTTCTAATTAAAAATACTTGAAGTGTCAAAAATATATTTAAAATAACTTCGCAAAAGGACAGAAAGGTACATTTTTTAAAAATACAGTTTTAAGCGTAAAATTAGATATATTTTTATCTCTTAAATATAAAAAAAAATAATTAATGTTAAATGGTTGAATGAATATATACTATACAAAATTTATTCAAATCATTCACAAAAATTATCCTGTTTAATTTATTGAGGTCAAATATATTTTTTCATTAAATTAGTTTTTCTAGAAAATATTTCCTTTATTTTCAAACTGTTTAAAATTTTATTTTTAATTATGTTTCCACAAATTAGTTAATTTTATATACATTTGTAAACCATATATTATAATAATATTTTTAATAATATTCATACTATCCATTATAATGTCTAGGTGATAACTATCATATTAAATAATAATATTTTAATAGTCTGTTATATTTCGTTTAAACTCAATGTTGCATGTATTGAATGTTAAACATAATTATTCATTTAAGGGGAGGTAAAATTAATGTTTTATTTGAAAAAATATAAAAATGTATAAATTATGTTTATAAAAATATTTCACAAAACCTAATGGTGTTACTAACACACTACCTAACATGAGTTTATTAGAAAATATGATTGAATTTTGACTTTGAAAAAGTATTTATTTTTAAAAAATATTTTGAAAGTAAATATTTTTTAGAAACAAAATGTTTCATTTCATTGGACCATGAAGACTACCTTTTTGTTATTTATTTGAAATTTTTTTGAGGAATTTTTTTGAGTGTTTCTTCTATCTTAAATTGGACAATGGGGAAAATTATGAGCATAAGTATAGGTGGGTGTGTAATATGATAAACTATGATTAAAGGTAAAACTATAAAAAACTATTTTTTGATCTTTTGAGTTATTATGAATGACTTATAAAATTTGAAATGGTGATTTTTTTTGTTAAAATTTATGTTATTCATTCTACTTCGATGTGATCAATCATTATTGCCATATGTATTTAATTAGGTAATTAATTTTTCATTTCCTTTTTATAAAAATTATATCTCGGTAAAAGTTTTGGTAATTTATTGAAAATAACTATTTTATTTAATATTTTTAATTTATATTTAACTCATAAGATATACATATAAATGGATTATGAAATGAAAATCCAAAAGCAGTATGAACTGTTTATACATTATATCATAATTCCTTATGGATTAACTATTATATTGATTATTTATTCTGCAAATAAATTATTACATATCCCCATTCAAAAATTTGTCTATATATTATGGCATGTAAAATTATGTGTGCCTCATATTCTAGAGGTAATAGTATGTATGGACATAGAATTGGATTCGAGTTTATTTTTGTTCAAATTCAAATTAAAATTTAAAATTTCTAATACTTTTTATAAAATATAAACAAATTTCATATTGTTATCAATCTAAAATTCTTTGTGTTTTTTGTTGGTGGGTGGGTGGGGGGGTTATATGGCCTATTATTCATGTCTCTTTAATATATTTTACATTTAATTTTAATAATATTAAATTCATAGATTATATTTTAAACAGTTAATTATAGTTTTCTATTAATTTATGGAATGATTGTAAATTAATGTATACAATAATATTTATGCTTCTTTTGTATTGAAAATATGAATTTTAATATTATTATCTTTGTGTTATATGAATTTAATATTTAATAAATTTTTTTAATTAAAAATCAATTTATAATTTTATACAAATAGTAAATTTTTTTAATTTTTAATTTTCACTATCCCTGGTCAATACATGTGAAATATTTCTAACAGAGGGATGTAAAATAATTTGATTGAAGGAAATATCATATTATATGATTTCCATCATAGTTTATATGGGGAAAACAAGAGATGAATGAAGATAAATTATTGGGATTTGAATCCCTCAAACATGGATGTTTATGCCACAATGATTTCTATTATGTGTTGGGATCATTGAAATTGAAGTCACATGAATGTGAGTGGACACTATATAATATTTTTTTCTTGTACACCTTAAAATAAACGTAGTTATATAGAAAATATAATAAATATGATATCTTCTTGTGATCAATTTCATTCATTCAAAATATTATTAATAATGTTCGAAATCTATTAATTCAGTTAAAACTAAATTTTTTACATATTCGAATAACTAAAAAGTCACAAATATTCACATTTTTATTGATTTTGTCTGTTAATACTGTTAGTTTATCGAAATATTTTTTCATTTTTCTATTCCACAAAAATGATAACATGATAAGTAGTTTTGTTTTTTTTGGATGAAACAATGTGATGAATGATTATAATAATTAATAATAAGATTAATGAATTATCCTATTCCAGATTATTGTTCTCTGGAGATTAATCTTTATTGAAGGATTGTGGTTTAGTTTTAATAATGAATTATTGGGTAATTTCATATTCTTTAAAATTCTCAAATCCTCAGAAGATAAATGTGTAACACCCCTAGGTTTTCTAAAAATTAATTTAAATTCATGAAACTGTGTTTAAAGTAGATATTTATAACTATCCTTTAAAAATAACATTACTACCATAGTGTTTTGAATTTCAAGAAACATTCATCTACAACTGTGTTCAGTTTGTTATTTCGGGTTTGATGAAACCAACTTGTATTTTCGTGAATAGTAACATACCATTATTAATAGTAATATGAAATTAATTAATAGTAAATTTTATTATAATTTTATTTTCTTATGTGTAGAAGATAATAACATCTTTGTTAATTTTTCATTGTGATAAAGAAGTAGTTAGAGAATTAGAGTTGTTAATTTTTGAATTAAGTATGATTTTATATAAAAGTTTAATTAATAATACATAGAAAATTATATTTCAAAAATGGACTTTATTTTTGAATTCTAAACATTGAAAAAAGGTTCGGGTAAATTTTTGGGATTTTTCTGAAATTCTAGAATTTTTGCTGAATAGTAAAATACGCTAAAATACAATAAATGCAAAATACTTGATTTTATGCATCATAGGTGATGCAATGATGATTTAATACCACTTGGTTAAAACTCACATGACATTATTACTATTTGGGTCACATGAATTGATAATATTTATAGTCTTGAGTAAAATATTATAATAATGATTAAAATAATAAAAAATACCTCCCCTCCTCCACTATAAATACCACCCTTACTACCCTCTTCCTCCCACACCTCTCAAGCCTTGTGAATTTTCTAATTTCTGCCAAATTCCTTCCCCAATCTTCTTCCCCACGTCCTAGAGCTTCTGGTATCACCAAAAGACCAAAACCAAAGCCCTTAAGGAGGATCTCAAGGAGAAGAGATCAAGAGGTAAACATCCTCTTTTATTTTCTTTCTTTTCTTTCATTTTATGTTATTCTCTTCCATTACCATTGGATTATGATGGGATATTTCAATAAATATTCCCCCCTTAATCCCCATATTATGTATGAATGATGAGATATCTGCTTCATCAAACTATTTTTATGAAATTTTAAGAGATGTCGTTAGGCTACCGAATTTTCGTGAGAAAATTTTCAAGTTTTCTTTTATTTTAAGATTCCTTTTTTTCTTCTTCTTTACTGAACTCCTCTTAAACAAGAGGCATGAAAGCTTTATAATCTTGTATATTATGTATTCTTTCATTTTCATTGAAAATTCATCGTCATTATTTTTCTCTTTCCCCACTTATTCAAGGAATTAAAATACTGTCTGCAATGTGTCGAATTACCGACCTCGTGGACGATGTAATTTAAATATTCATTAACTTTTTTCAAGTCTGGTCATGAAACCATTTATATTGTTTAAAAATGTTATAATATATGTTTTATGACTCACCAATGGTTCTGGAATTCTTTTGTACTCATGATTCCAATTTATATGACAAAACAAGTTTGTTTTTATCAAAGAACCACTAAAAGGATCTAAATGAACATAATTAATTATCTAACTTATGAATCATCCTCATGTAAGAATTTTAAATTTTAAATGGAATAATATATGTTATCGTTTATATTAAAATTCTACACCATTTCAATTCTGGAGTTTCACTTCCAATCGACAAGAATGTCCACCATGAACCAATCATAGAAATCAAAGAATTCAACCAAAAATAGTACAAGGGGAAAAATACTGACAATTAAGGGTGAAAATATGTTATTAAATTATCATATAAGATGTTATAAACATGAAAATGTTCATGTAAAATATTAATAACACTCTTTTAACCATTATACAAGAGGTTTAAACAAGTTGGATGTAAGAAAAACCTGAGGTAAGGGAATTCTTAACCATATTTTTATTCTTTGGGTTAACCTTCTACTTCATTATTTATGTGCTATAAAAATTGTGTGTGTGATGGGTTCTGTTTATATTATGTTTTATTATGTTTATTTACAGTACATATAAATACTCCATACACTCTATTATGTCTCTCTTCAATGGAATGATATTTATAAGGGGATTTTCTATAAAAATCTTATTTTTAAATTCTATTTTACGAAATTCAAAAGAAATGTTTTTATGGAATTATTCATGTTGTATGAATTTGATTTAGTTCTTGGAAATAATTTATGATGAAGGGTGGGACCTATATATCCCTCCAATTCATTGGTATGAGTATGTTAGTGGTAGGCCATATGGTTACTCCATGTGTAACTGCGATGGTTACACAAACTATGGTAGTTCTGAGGGTTACAGATTATAAGGTAGCCATGAATGGTTACAAGATTATTTAAGTAATTCCACAAGATACCTCTATGATTATATTTATTTTATAATTTTTTGTGGGTCTTGTTTGTATCTCATGTTTCACAATGGTATTATATATGAGGAACAAGCATGTCTTCTGAAAATATTTTCATACATTATGAGTATTCATGGATTAATGTGCTATTTATTTCCTTTTTCATCCCATTCTGAGCTTTGTGCTCATCCAAAATTTTTAATTGATTTTTCATAGGTTAATGGATGTGTAATACAAAGAAGGAAGACATGAAAAATGTTGGAGAATTGTCAAGGAGTCCTGTTTTATGTTTTAATGTTTTATATTTTTATAAAAATGGAAACTGTTTTTATGGTATCCACTCTATAACAATGTGTAATCTTATGAGTGTTTTCTCCTAATTATCTAAAGATATAAACTTTAAAAGATCCTCAATGTAAAAGGAAGTGTTTTCTTAACTAAACTCAAGATTATGTAGAAAATAAGTATGGTTCCTTATAGTTGGTATCAGAGGGAGGTTTAGATAACATAGGGGTTAGGGTGATGTTAATGGAATACCATAAATGATTTTCACTCTATGTTTAATTTATTTTCGAATTTTAAGATTAACATGTTGCTTCATCTAATATATGTCTGTTTAGAATGGTTGTACGTATAAGGAACAAGGATTCTGAAGAGGAAATGCACTGAGAGAATGATATCCTTCTAGAACTATAGCTCAGAATGGTAGGGATAGGAACTGAGCAGTTTGTGACAGTAATGGCTCAACTAACACATGAAATAAATAGTGGTGTCATCCATTCAAGTGAAGCAATAGAGGTGCCCCAACGGAACATGAAAGTAGTGGAACATTTTATGAGACAACATCGTCTTGCATTCAATGGATCTTCTGACCCAGTAACAGTTGAAAAATGGATCAAATCCCTTGAAAAGATATTCAATGTTATGGGATGTCCAGACAATCAAATGTAAATTCTTTCCATTTATGGTTTTCAAGGGGAAGCTGATCAATGGTGGTCAATGGTAAGGAATATTTTCCTTGAAAAATATTTTCCTATGGTGGTGAGACTAAGAATGGAGAAGAAAATCCTTGAATTGAAATAGAAGGAGGAAGATTCAGTGGCTGTGTATGAATAAAACTGCACCCGACTGGAAAGGTATGCACCAAATATTATTCTAGATCTTGATAGAAAAATCAACCGGTTTTACTCAGGATTGAATTCAAGGTATATATGGTCGTTGGCCTCCCGTGAATTCAAAATTTATGATAAACGTGTCCGATGTATTGAGAGGGTACAGATGGAGTTTGCTGATGATCTCATGGATTTTGGAAACAAAGAGAATAAGAGGTCCAGTTGGAAAGAAATGGGTAAAAATAAAATAAAGAAACATTATGGTAAGAAAATCCAATTTCTAGTTTTTGAAAAGTGTTTCAAGAAACACCCTGGGGAATGTATTTGCAAAACTGGGAAGTGTTTTAAATGTGGCAAGTTTTGATATCTGACCCGAGATTGTAATGAAAATGATCCTAAGAATAATCTTGATAAGAAAACTGTAATGTGTTTTAAATGTGGTGAAATGGGTCATTATTCTGATGCCTTCCCAAAGATAGATCTAAAAGATTCAACGAAAACAGACTACAAGAAGAAAAGTGTAGTGAGATTATTTATGACTACGTCAGCAGATGTCAGGCCATCCAATGATGTTGTATCAGGTACTTTGTTTGTTCACTCATATTTGGATAAAGTTTTATTTCATACGGGGTCTACACATTCATTCATCTCTGAGAATTTTCTTAGAAAATTAAAAATATCACCTCAACAAATGATACCAGAACTTGTTGTTAAAACAACAGGTGGAATTGTTGTAGGAAAGTGGAATTATAAGAATCATTATATTGTGGTATGTGGAAAGAATTTACCTACAAACCTTGTTGTTTTACCCTTAGTTGAGTTTGATGTTATTTTGGGGATGAATGGTCTTTCTGATTTTCATGCTATAATTGACTATAGAGTTAAAGTAGTTGTTTTTAGAAAGAGTTTCAGTTTGTATACAAGAATGAACCCATACAATTGATAACATATCTGGAATTTGAGAAACTATTGAAATATGGAAATGAAATTTATCTTTCTCATATTGGTGACAACAAGGGAACTATTCAAATTAATGTTATTTCAGTGGTAAATAAATACCTTGATGTTTTTCCTGATGAGTTACCTGGTGTCATACCTGATCGAGAAGTCTAATTCACAATTTACTATGTTCAAGATGCTAAGACAACATCAGAACCCCCACAGCGCATGGCTCCAATATATCTTCATGAATTTAAAAATCAGGTGCAGGCTTTTCTTGAAAACAGATTCATTCATCCTAGCACTTCACCATGGGGATCCCCGGTTTTGTTTGTTAAAAATAAATAAGGTTCCATGAGACTTTACATTGATTACAGAGCTTTGAATAACATAATTGTAAAAAAATGTATCATTTTCCTCATATTGATGACTTGTTTGATAAGCTCTTGGGAGCTCAGTACTTTTCCATGATTTACTTAAGATTCAGATACAATCAGCTAAAGGTAAAGAAGACAACATCCCAAAAATAGCCTTTCGTACTAGATATAGGCATTATTATTTTGTTGTTATGCCATTTGGATTAACTAATTCATCTTCTGTATTCATGAATCTTATGAATAGAGTATTTCATGACTTCTTGGATAAGTTTATGGTCGTTTTTATTAATGAAATTCAGGTAATTTAAAAAACTAAAAAGGAGCATAAAAAAATTCTAAGGGTTGTTTTACAAACATTAAAAGAAAATAAACTATAGGAAAAAAATAGCAAGTGTGATTTTTGTTTTCAATGGATTTATTATCTTGGGCACGTTGTAAATAAGGATGGAATAATAGTTGATCCTACCAAAACAAAAGTATTTGATGAATAGCCAAGAACCACAAATTTTACAGAGATTTGTAGTTTTCTGGGTGTAGGAAGTTCTTAACGACGGTTTGTTAAGATATTTTCATGGTTATCTAGGCCGATAACTAAGTTATCACGGAAAGCGGTTAAATTTGTTTGGACAGAGGAATGTGATGTTTTTTTTTCAGGAACTGAAGAAGAGATTGGTGAATGCTCTTATTTTGGCCTTACCTTCCCGGAGTGGTGAGTTTTTCATCTATAGTGATTCTTCTTTTAAGGGATGTGGTTGTGTTTTGATATAGAATGATCACGTAATTTCCTATGCTTCGAGACAACTTAAACCTCATGAGCTAAATTATCCCACACATGATTTGAAATTGGATGCTGTGGTTTTTTCTTTGAAAATATGGAGGAATCAACTATATAGAACCTAATTCCAAATATATACTGAACATAAAAGTCTAAAGTATATATTCACTCCGAAGGAATTAAACATGAGGGAAAGAAGATGGCTAGAACTGATAAATGATTATGACTGCATGATCAATTACCATCCTGGAAAAGAAAACAATGTAGCGGATGCCTTAAGTCAGAAACATCATGCATCATTAACCATGATATGTTTCGAACATGATCCCTTGATTAATGATTTGATGAATTTTGGCATAGATGTTATTGTTATAGGGAATACATCTACTTTATTTCAGGTTTCTGTGCAGTCTACATTGTTATAGATAATTAAGCAAGTGTGGAAGGAAGACCGTGAGCAATAGAAAAAGGTAGAATTGGTTAAAATGGATAATATTTTATAATTAAATCATGATAATGACTGTGTTTTAAGATTTGTAAAAAGGTTTTGTGTGCCTTATGATTCCCATTTGAAGAATGAAATGGTGTGTGAAGCTCATAGTTCTCCATTTTATGTTCATCCTGGTAGTATAAAGATGTATATAGACCATCGAGAGTTTTATTGGTGGGATGGAATGAAAGGAGATATTGTTGATTTTACCATGAGATGTTTGACATTGCAACAGGTTAAATAAGAGCGACAATTACCGAAGGGGATGATTTAGCATTTTCTAGTTCTAGAGTGGAAATGGGAGAATGTATCCATGGACTTTGTGGTGGGACTACCAAAGGCTTCTCGAGTTAACAATGATATTTGGATTATTATTGATCGGCTGAAAAAATTGGCACATTTTCTTTCTATTCAAGATACAATGTCTTTGGATCAGCTTTCTTGATTTTACCTCAAGGATACTGTTAGGTTACATGGAGTTCCTCTTTCCATTGTGTCTGACCGAGATCTTAGGTTCACTTCTAACTATTGGAAGGGACATCAAAAGTCATTGGGAACAGATTTGAATTTTAGTTGAGCTTGTCATCCTTAAAAAGATAGGTGGTCAGAACGAACGATTCAAACATTGGAGGATATGCTTCAAGCTTGTTCAATGTAATATCAGGGAATTTGGGATCAACATATTTCTCTAGTTGAGTTTTCTTATAATAACAGTTTTCATTCATGTATTCAAATGGCACCTTTTGAGGCTATCTATGGAAAGTGGTGTTGGACTCCAGTGTTTTGGGATGATGTCGGTGAAAAAAAAGTTGATGGGACCAGAATTAGTTGAATATGTGTCTGAAGAATGTGAGGATGTTCCAGAAGCACATGAGGATAGCTCAGAGTAGACAGAAAAGTTATGTAGATAACAGAAGGAAAGACTTCTCTTTTGAATTAGGCGACCATGTTTTCCTTAAATCCCTCCTTGGAAAAGTGTGATGCCTTTCGGTAAGAAAGGAAAGACAAGTCCACGGTTCATTGGTCCTTTTGAAATATTGGAAGAAGTTGGAAATGTTTTATATCGCGTAGCTTTGACTCCGAGTTTGTTTCAGGTACACAAGGTTTTTCATGTTTCGGTGCAGAGAAAGTTTGTGCCCGATTCATCACATGTCTTGAGCCTTGAAGCATTCAGATGGAAGAGATCCTTTCTTATGAAGAGAAACCATTTCTTATTCTTGATCAAAGGGAACAGGTATTGCAGAATAAGATAATCCACTAGGTAAAGGTTTTTTGGATAAACCACATGATTTAAGAAGCAACATGGGATTCTGAAAATTCAATGAGGGTACCCTCACTTGTTTAATATGTAAATAAAATTGCGAGGACGCAATTTCCAGAAGGTTGGGATAATGTAACACCCCATGGATTTCTAAAATTAAACTGAAATACATGAAACTTTTTTTAATGTAGATATTTATAACTAGCCTTTAAAAATAACTCTACTACAATAGTGTTTTGAATTTCAAGAAAATGTAATCTACAACAGTGTTTAGTACGCTATTTGGGGTCTGATGAAACCAACATGTATTTAAGTGAATAGTAACATACCCGTATGAATAGTAATATTAATAGTATATGACTCAAATTAATAGTAAATTTTTTTATTAGTTTATTTTCTTAAGTCTAGAAGATAATAACTTCTTGGTTAATTTTTCATTGTGATAAAGAACTTGTTAAAAAATTAGAAGTGTTAATTGTTGAATTGAGTATGATTTTATTTAAAAGTTATATTTATAATATTTAGAAAATTATTTTTCAAAAATGGGTTTAATTTTTGAATTCAACACATAAAAAAATTGTTAGGGTAAATTTTTGGAATTTTTCTGAAATTCAAAAAAAAATTATGAATAGTAAAATACGATAAAATACGATAAATGATAAATACTTGATTTACTGCATAATAGGTGTTGCAAGGATGATGTAATCCCTCTTGGTTCAAACTCACATGACATTATTACTATTTGGGGTCACAAGAATTGAGATTATTCATAGTTATGAGTTAAATATTATAAAAATGATTAAAATAATCTAAAATACTTCCCCTCCACTATAAATACCACCCTCCCTCCCCACTTCCTTCCACACCTCTCAAGCCGTGAGAATTATCTAATTTCTGAAAACTTCCATCCCAAATCTTCTTCCCCACGTCCTAGAGCTACTGGTCTCACCAAAAGACAAAAACCAAAGCCATTAAGGAGGATCTCAAGGAGAAAAGATCAAGTGGTTACCATCCTCTTTTATTTTCATTCTTTTCGTTCATTTTATGTTATTCTCTTCAATTACCTATGGCTTATGATGGGATATTTCATTAAATATTCCCCCTTACTATCCATATTATGTATAAATTATGATATATACCCATTATCAAACTATTTTTATGAAATTTTATGAGACGCCGTTAGGCTACCGAATTTTCGTGAGAAATTTATCAAGTGTTCTTTTATTTTAAGATTCCTTTCATTTATTCTTCTATCCTCACCTCCTGTTAACCAAGAGGCATAAAAGCTCCAGAATCTTGTATATTATAGATCCTCTCATGTTCATAGAAAATTCATCATCATTATTTTTCTCCTTCCCCACTTCTTCAAGGAATTAAAATATTATCCGCGATGTGTCGAAATACCGACATCGTAGAAGATGTAATTTCAATTTTCATTAACGTTTTCAAGTCTGGTCGTGAAACTATTTATATTGTATAATAGGGTTATAATATATGTTTTATTACTCTCCCATGGTTCTGGAATTATTTTGTAGTCATGGTTCTAATTTATAAAACAAAACGAGGTTGTTATTATCAAAGAACCACTAAAAGGATCTAAATGAACATCATTAATGTTCATACTTATGAATCATCATCATGTAATAGTTTAAAATGATAAATGGAATAATTTAATTTACTAGTTATATTAAAATACTACTCCATTTCAATTCTGGAGTTTTACTTCCAATAGACAAGAATGTCCACTATGAACCAATCATAGAAATCATGTAAATAATTCAACCAAAAACAGTGCAAGGGGAAAAATATTTACAATTAAGGGTGAAACGATGTTATTAAATGATCATATAAGATGTTATAAACATGAAAATGTTCCTATAAAATATTAATGACACTCTTTTAACCATTATACAGGAGGTTTAAACAATTTGGATGTAATACAAACCTGAGGTAAGGGAATTCTTAACCCGATTTCCATTCTTTGGGTTAACCATCTACTTCATTATTTATGTTCTATATAAATTGTTTGTGTGATGGGTTCTGTTTATATAATGTTTTATTATGTTTATTTACAGTACATATACATACTCCATCCACTCTATTGAGTCTCACTTAAATTGTATGTTATTTATAAGGGGATTTTCTTTAAAAATCATTTTTTAACTTCAGTTTTATGAAATTCCAAAGGAATGTTTTTAAAAAATTATTCATGTTTTATGATTATGTTTTTGTACTTGGGAATTATTTATGATACAGGTTGGGACCTATATCTCCCTCCAATGCATTGTTATGACTAATTTGGAGGTCATTTTTATTGTTACTCTAAGTGTATCTGTAATGGTTACACAAAGTTTGGTAGCCGTGATGGTTACAGATTATAAGGTTTCCAATAATGGTTACAAGATTATGTAATTAATGGCTCAAGATACCCCTATGATTATATATATGTTCTCATGTTTATTTGGATCTTGTTTGATTCTCATTTTGCACAAATTATGTATATATGAGCGACAATCATGTCTTCTAAAATTTTTTTCATACATTACGAGTATTCATGGACTAATGTGCTATTTCCTTCCTTTTTCATCCATTAATGTGATTTATGATCATCCCACGTTTTTAAATGATTTTTTATAGGTAAATATATGTTTAATACAAGGTGGGAATAAATGTTAAATGTTGAATAATTGTCAAGGATTCTTGTTTTATGTTTTAATGTTTTATATTTTGAGAAAAATGGAAACTTTTTTTATGGTATCCACTATGTAACAATGTGTAATGTTATGAATGTTTTGTCATAATTATCTAAAGCTCTAAAATTGAAAATATCCTCAATATAAAAGGAAGCATTTTCTTAACTAAACTCTAGATTATTTATGTAATAAGGGTGCGTCCTTATATAATTATACGATTGATGTCCATGAGCTATGAAAAACATTATTTAATTTAATATATTGAAGAAATCGGGTATGTTTATTTAATTGGAAAATATATATTGATACCATTATGTTTTAAGTTTATAATAAGTTGTTTTTTCATTATGAGATCATGTTGAGGAATGAATTCACAAATCAAGATCAGTTTTCATTATTTTCAATTAATACCATTAATACTAAGATGTTTAAAGACCTTTGAGAACATTTATAGTGGGATGGAATGAAAACAGATGTTAAAAATTTTAATATTAATTTTTTAACATTTCAAAATGTTAATTCAGAATAACAATTAAGGAAAGTGATGATTAATCCTTTTATTCTATTATAATAAAAATTGGGGGAATATATCCACGAATTCATTGGTGGATTTCAATTCACATCTAGAGAAAATAATTTTATATGGTTATTTATTTAATGTTTGAAAAAATCTATTCATTTTCATCATATTCAATATAACATGTAATTGATTAATAACTCTAGAATATATTTTATAGAGGTAATCAAATTTCAGGATCTCCTCCTTCTGTTATATCTTATCATGATCCTATATATAATTTCATGTTTTTAATAATCATCGAAAAGGTTTTTGGAACTGAATTAAAATTTTCTCAAAATTTCATCCTTGAACTAATGGAAAATTATAGGGGATGATTAAATCTTTAGATGATATTCATTTATTTTTTCAATTAGAATATCAGGGAATTTGAGATCAAAATCACTCATTTGATAAGTTTTATAATTAAAATTTTTTTCATTCCAGGGTCAATATGGAACCTTTTGAGGCGTTATTTAGAAATTAGTGTCAGCCTCTATATTTTGGGGAATATGTTTGTGAACTGTGTATTTTGAAAAAATAATTAGTACATGATATGGTTGATAATGTGAAGTAGATTCGGCATCACATGAGACAATCTTATTTATGAAAAAATAATGTAGATATCCAAAAAAATATCTTTTATTTGAGGTAGGGTAACACATATTTATTATTTTATCTCTTTGGAGAAGTGTAATGTGTTTTATAAAGAATTAAATGTTTACTCCCTAATTTGATGGGACTTACTAAATTCGAGGGAATATTGTATTGGGGGATTATCAAGTGTATTAACATCCAATTTTACCTCAGGTATATGATGACTTTCAATTCCCATTATTACGGTTGTACATTCCAAATGCATGTCATGTATTCAATCCTAAATTAGATTAATTGGAATAAAAAATATCTTATGAGTTATGATATATTTAGATTCTTAACCATGGATCATAGTCATTACAGAATATGGTGATTCAGTAATTTATGTTTTTGTGGGAAACTATATGATCGATGTATATGTATGAGAATCTAAATATTCCATGAAGGGAAAATATAGCATCTTGATTAAGATGTGAGCAACAATTTGAAGATGGAAATTTCAGAAATGGTTGAAGAATTTGAATACCCAAGTAATATTAATAATAGATCATTTTCATATAATAATAATATTCATGAATTATATTTCATATAACCATATTATTTATAAAAAAAATGATAAATCACAAATAAAAAAATACTTTTATACTAACAAAATGGATTTTGAAATATAATATTATTTTCTTAAAAATATTAATTTCATAATTAATGAATATTAATTTCAAAAAACTCATTTTTGATATTATTAGTTAAAAATATATTTAGGTTATTTTTTCATTGATTTATTAAAATGTTATTTTTTTGTGTGTGATAGAAAATAATTTTTTTACAAAACAATTTTTCCATTTCAAGTATTTAAAAAGGGTAAATTTGTTTTGGAATTGGTTTTACAATTCCAAAATATAAATTTAATTATACATAATTCAATTTATTTCCTCGGGATCTAAATTATACATAAATTTTTCATAATTTCATTTTTAAACTTAAAATGGTAGTTATCCAAAATATAATTTCTCATCATGTTATGTATGATAATTTTAAAATTATTTTTACCACCAGAAGATATTTAATCATAAAGGATTATTTGAAAATTATAATATGGTTTTTCAAAATTTGGAAAATAGGTCAACCAAGTTTTTTTCAATATGAATAACAATTTTGGTTATAAAAACCAGTTACCATGTACAGATTTAAAAATGTATAAAAGGGATGAAATACCCAAAAAATTTATAAAAACCAGCTCATATAGTTAAATTTTTAAAATGTGTCATCTCATATTCCGTGATGTGTCTTTTTAGATTAACTTTCCTTGAGTATGATATTAATATATTTTAATATTTTGTAAAATTTCATGTGCGTCCTCTTTCTCACATATAAAGAGACATCAAATCAATACTATTCTTAACACTTCATGAGATATTTATCATAGAAATTAAATTTCCATATACCGTACTAATGTCCCTCACCATGTCCTTGATTTAATTGTTTTTTATAATACTATCCTAAGAAGGGTATATGTATAAAACTATGTATGTTTTTCGAAGAAGAGGTATAGACCTTAATCGAGTTTTTTCTTCATTTGTTCCATTCAAACCTCTCTAATGCGTTATGATGTAATAACATTAGTGTATATCATATATATAATATTTTTAAGATTATTTTATAAACATTTTTCTTCTACTTGTCTATCTAATAGAAAATGAAAATAGTTTTCATCTTGTACTTGTGGACTACCACCTAATAATGATCATATATTCCATTTTTCATCAATACCTATTATGGATGGTCATAATAATGGATCAAAAGAAATAATAATAAATATTTGATAAAAATAACTATTTTTTATATTAAATCAAATTTAAAATTATATATTACCATTAAATGATAAATAAAAACATTACTCATCTTTACAAATAAACTATCTCCTTCTAAACTGATGTATTTTATTTGTCATCGTCACCTCTATTGTCTTGTACTTATTGGGGGATTTTAAAATGTAAAATTATATTTATGATATAATTATCAATATTTAAGGATAAAATAATACATACCTTATTTACCTCATGTTCATTGAAAAATGGAAGTGTTACACAAGCGTACATATGGATTACCATCAACATAATATAAATAAAATATTTTTTATAACAATATTACACAGTTAGTTATATATTTATAAATAATTTATAAAAATTATTAATGTAACAAGAATAAAATTATATAAATGATATAATAATGAACCATTTTACCACAGTCAACCAACATAAATCATTTTAGACTTATAAACCAAACATCATATAAAAATCCGAAGTAGACATAATAATTTAAGGGATAATTTAATAAATTGTATTAAATTAATTAAAAAGAATGATAAAAAGATAATTAAATTGGATATTATTATTAATAAATTATAAAAATAACAAAAAATATTTTTTAGGAAGACAACGATTGTATGTGACAATAAAGACACTACTGAATTTGTATTCTATCTTGAAAACTAGTTTTTATCCATATTTGAATATTTCTATATTATATTATTCATCCATGTTAATATTGTTTTAGGTATGTGTAAATATTTAAATATATGAATTAATGGTTCCATATTACATCTCATTTGGCATTATAATAATATTTTTGAATTTAAATTTTTTTCATATTTCATAGAGAATTTTTGTGTTTATTTACCAGGTAAAAAAGAAATATTTTTTAATATAAAGGATATGAAATTATTTTTTAATAAATCAACATTTTTTTTATATTTGGATTCCATAATAACATTCCATGTTTCATTCATATGAAAACCTTTATTCTATTTTAATTGGGTATTTCTAGTTTCGAAAATAGGGGTTTGAGGAAAAATGATATATCAATACCCAAAAATATTTTCCTTATGTGTTGAATATTATATGTTTTTTAGTTTAAAGAAAAAAAATTTATTTCTAATACTTTCCTGGATGATATGGTCCTTTTTATTTTTATAATGATTTGTGAGCCTTGTATTTCTCTCTAATGCATAGAGTAATTATTATGTTCTCCCAAATATAATGTTGGAATTAAACATGTATGTTATTCCATTTGTTTGGGTTTATATAAGGGTTCCTTGAAGAAGTTGTCCCAAATATCATATACTAATTTTATATTCATGGATATTAGTTTTCATGGATATGTTTGGATTTTATATGGATATTTAAAATATATTATTTAAATTAATTATCATTCCCTTTATAAGTAAAAGGAATGATTTTAGTAAAAAAAAATTATTGAGTTCTATAATTTTATAATCAAACCTAATAAAAATTAATTGGCATTTATTTTTTATTATAAATTTTTATGTAGAAATTGTTTTCAGTAATGATGATTTAATGTCATATTGAAAGATTATTTGTGCTAAATTTTTTTATGTTAATGAAAAACCCCTATTATTAATATCATGGATTTAATATATACTAACATGTTTCTTTTAATCATTGTATATTAGAATATACTAGTATTTTCAAACTCACCCTACATTTTTAAAGTTAATTTAATGTTATATTGAATTATTAAAAAATATTATTATGTAATGATGAATTTTTTATGATATTTCCTGAAAATAAAACATGGATAATTTAAAAAATATATATACTGTAAAAAAGGGTCCTTGGTTGGGAATTACCACTTTGTCATGCATGAGTTCATCATATAATAATTATGACCTAATTCAATTGAACTATAAACCTAAAAAAGTTGTAACGACCCGGATTCGAGAGCCCCTAAATGGGTTCCCCAGACCGGGATAGTCACATGACCTCAAATGCATTTCCCCAAATGCCATAGGCTACCAACTAGCAGTGAGGGCCCAGGTCTGATAGTGGGGAAACTATGACCTCATTTTTCAAAGTGTAGTGCATCAGAAATGAAATATATCATTCATCAGAAGAAGCGGTAAACACTATAAAACTGATATGGGAAACTGAAGTAAAGAGAACCAGCAGTCATACAAATAACGATGAAGCATGTCATTAACTCTATGAAAACAGCCAGAGAAGGATACACTGCAATTCATTACAATAAAACTCAATGTATAATGTATAACGAAACAAAACAAAGCAGAGTAAACAAAACACAGCTACATTGCAAGCCTAAGATAGGACCCATGATCTCCTACTCCTCTACTACAATCAAGTACCTGTGTGGGGACCCTTGACCCTATCGTAACCTGCAACAAAATAGTCTGTTTGGGCTGTAGACATGACCCAAACAGGGTGTGAGGAATAAATACTAGTAGGCACCCACAAAAGGCATGTGCCCATCTGTCTGTGAAAATGTAAAACAACAGCGTGCAATAGTAAATGCAATAAACTAAGCAGTACTCAAAAGAAACTAACACTACCAGTTATATTGAAATTTTAATATTCATTCAACCATTCCAAGCCTGTTCTTTAACTGGGAAGGTATATCATATGAAAATCACCACGGTGAATATTCATGATAATATTGTCCTCAAACGTACAATCCTTACCCTAAGGTAATCAGAATCGAAACCTACAGGTGTCTGCCCATATGCATAACGAATATTTCCCATAGGTGAATGAGGTGTCGCCCACAGTTATACAGTCCACTGGCCAAGGGCAGAAAAAGAGTTTCCCCAAGGCTAAACGAAAACTTCCATCAGGCTATACAAGTGACTGGGCCAATCCCAACATATAAGCAAGAAATTATATACAATTTCGCTCATGGAATTTCAAAGCTTGCGAAAATCCACGGTATACCCATAGGTATCCTGACCAAATGGAAAAACAAAGGAACGCACACCTGGGGTGGTCCTGGATCCAAGAATTGATCCCAAACAGCAGTGTTCACTTATAAAAAGTTTATCTGTGCAATTATAGATAACTTTCATCAAAGGCCAAAGCCATACGACACCCCAGAAATGGGTTCATAGCACAAGAGTACACAAATTCAACTCAAGAGTTGGAAATAAACACCCGACCACCTACCTTAATCTCCACTGATCGATATACGCGGATGATGCCTCCCAAAACACATGATTAAGGCGTAGATCTGAAATAAAAATCTACACGCTCAACCTAAAATAATATCCCATAAGAAAGAATTTCTAACAATAGCTCAAGGACAAGGAAGGTCTTAACCGCGCGGTACAAAAAAGATCGTCATCAGAAAAATCCAATTCCCGGTGTACGGTCGGAGGCTCTCCCAAGATCTGTCCTCCTCTCCCAATCTCCTCCAGAGTTATAAGATACCTCTATTCAAAGAGGAGGCTACTGGTCGTTTTAAGTGAAAAAAAACAACACTGTGTTTACTCTCAAGTACACTGTTTGTACTTTCCAGTTTTTAAACTGTTCCCATGGCGGATTCCTTCAACAACGGCATTTTTCATCTGTCAACATGAGTACACGTCGTGTATTCTTGAATACCCGGCATGTACCATCACTCAGCTGGCAGCCGCCTCCGCTGCCTTACTCTTCACCTTCTGACTAATTACACAGCATGTAAACACCTAGTACACGTCGGGTAGTCGGTTTGTACACCATTCATTAATGATGTGCCTACACTCCCTGTGTACTCATCCAACATGGCCAAAGTATACTACGTGTACCCATTAAATTTGGGATTTATCCCCATTTACCATATTTTTTCAAAAACTTTTAAGGGAAAAGGAAAAGAAGAAACCCATACCTCTAAAAAAAAGAAATCGATTCTTTTAAAATTACATTTGGGAATATAATAAATATTTTAAAAATAAAATTATGTGATGAATCAGTATCATGTACTTTTATAGTTGGATTCCATTGATTAAATCACATGATATGTTTAGTTGATCTTTTTTCTATGCCAACCCAAGCATCCTCACCTTTGTCCAATAGACATATCTTAGCTGAATTTTTCACCTATGATATGTTCAGTTATCATTTTCCACTACCCCTCAACCAACATCCATGACACCAGTCTATATTTCCCCCTCCTCAGGCTAACAATTTAAGGGGGATATATAGTGATGCTTGAAGATCGCCTGAAATTGGTCATAAGATGAAAACTAGTACTGAAGTTATATAGATAAAAAAAGAGAATTTTTCCATCAAAATACATAATGTAATGTCATACAAAAAGGATTCAATAGATTATTCAAAAATAACCCAATGACGTGACCACTTACAACAACAACTCATGAGAAACACCTCCATGCTAGTAATATGATGCCTAATATTAACTTAATTCTTATTGTTGTAAAAAATAGTTTATATATTCATAGGGTTAGAATGACAAATCTAAAAAATTGAATCCTCCTAAAAAATTCATCAAAAAGGTGAATGAAGAACACTAAATCCCGTTGAATTAACTAATGAGAACTAATCATCACCTAAATAGGTAAATATATTTTCCTATGCTCACTATGGATCACCCATCAAGTAACACCTATAATTAATAAATTTACATTAAACATATTTGGATATTGAAACATGGTTCCAGGATTCCACTTCCCCACTTTTTTATCACTCATAAGTCTCAATAGATGGCATCCTTACTCATCCATTAAACAATACATCCTTAAACTCATGCATACATAACATTACGATTCTTAATCATGCGTAGTATAAATAATAATATTCATCATCATTGGAATGTAGTAACCAATTATAATTCAAGAATAAATTATGACCCATGTATCATGTATTATACCTCAAGATATTGCATCCCATTTGATCACCCATGGGAATCCATATCCGACACTACTAGATAAAATTATGTTTTATACCTTTATTTTTTATATCCCGAACATAAATATGTTGTAAAATCATGATATATCACATCCCTAATAGAAACACAACATATACCATAAATTATTATATCCTGGCATAAAAACTAACATAAATTAAAACAGAAGGAGGGCATGGGAGAGGTGAAATACAACTATATATACCATCATCCTCTTATAAATGGAGGAAAATATCCCCCAAAACAATTAGTAAATGGATTCCATACTGACATAGGTAGTCAAATGTTCGAAATTAGAATATATAATAATTTCATACATAATCCACACTATAGGAAACTACATATCCTTAGTTTCATCCACTATTATCGTCACATAAGAAACTCTTCTTTCACAACTATGTTCTATATCCAAAACAAGTTCAAAAAGATAATATATAGAATTAAATAATTAGTTAACCTTTAATTTTTATAAATTAAAATCATTTTTAATGTTAATATCTTAATATTTTCTTCAATGTATCCTAAAAAATATAAATTCCTAAAACTTCTCATGTTTTCATTATCATATATTATAATTATTTACTAGCCATGTTATTTTATTAATTTATTTTAACAATTTATAATTATTTTGGTTCTCTAAGACTAATTCTATTCTGGAATAATAATGATTGAAATTCCTTGCACATATTCAAACTATTTGAATAAGATGTGAATAGTAAAAAACAATAAATATCCATAAAACCATTTAAAAGAATCAAAAATTGACATATTAATTGGATATACCAACTCATAACTCACCTTGACCACCCGGGTTTCATCCCCAGAAACATGGATCAAAATATAATTAATATCCCCATCATTGGATTCATCACTACTATAGCCTCACGAATTTCATCCTAATAATCTCTAAAATCCCCCAACCATATTAGTATGTCAATAAATCACATAGAGTATCTAATTTACTAGAGGATACACAATATTGTAATTAATTATTTTTATCATAAAACAATCATGGGAAAACCAAGGATTTATATGCATTTATTAATACTGTTTCACAATAAAAACATGCTTTGAAATTCCCAAACAATTTTCATAAAAAAACTATTTTCATCCAGGTATTGAATTACCGTTTCATTATTCATGGAAATTAAAAAAATAATAATACTATAATATATTACCTAATCAATACCCATTAATAAATACAAACATTATTTTACATTATATCCACCATCCATTAAATTTTCTCAGAAGGATATTCACCAAATTTAATTCCTCTTATTTTCATCTTGTCATTATAATTTTTTTTCATAATTTTTTAATCAAATTATAATCATTATAAACTTATTAAATAGAGGAAAATCAACAATAGTAAGATAACACAATTTCGAGAAAATAAATAGCAACATCATAAGATGAGTCACATATGTTCATAATAAAACAATTCCTAAATCCAATAATTTTTCAATTCCTTTATTATTATATTCATTATATGTATTATATCATTCCCCATAATATTAATGTTTTATAATCTCATAAATTAAATTAAATGAATGTAATTAATAATTCCCCTTCATAAAGTTGAATATTTCAACACTATCCATGTGTGTTTGAATGAATAACCACCCAAATCAAATAACCTCTCTAATGAGAAACTATTGATACATAAATTATCAAATATCAATGACAAAATCCAGAATAATTGAGAATACACTATTTCTACATTATTGAATAGAGAAAGGGGAGGGGACAATTTCAATGGGTGAAAACCACAATATTAATATCTTGGAAATTGATCAAAATGTTTTTGGGATAGTACCTTGAAAAGGGAGACCAATTTATTTCAATGTGGACATCAAATAACATTGTGCATATGGGTTGAATGTGTAAAAATAGAAAATTGAAGTGGTTACTGTATTTATATACATTGGAAAAAATGTAATACCACAGAGAATCACATATGTCCATGCCACATACCTTCAAATATTTATGCAACCAATGGTGCATGGTAGGAATCTATGATATAATGCTATTTATGAAGGAATTATTCCATATTTCAATACATAAATACTCTTGCAGCTATAATTTTCAGTATCCGAGTCCACACTAGTCCTACTAAACTTGGGTAATGTGATGATATAGCACCAAGCCAATGATTTAGAGGCTCAAAAATTAACATAGAGGCCCTTTGAGGCTATAAAATTTATGGTATTTTTACACATTAGTTAACCCTAAATTGAGAGAGGTAAAAAATGCCAACACTAAGCCACTTC
This sequence comes from Viscum album, assembly GCA_963277665.1. Taxonomy (NCBI): domain Eukaryota; kingdom Viridiplantae; phylum Streptophyta; class Magnoliopsida; order Santalales; family Viscaceae; genus Viscum; species Viscum album. The sequence continues at coordinate 389,891,799 of OY728146.1, forward strand.
ACAATGTCCTAACTCTTTATTGTAACTACCTCCCATGAGGTCTCATAATGAAAACCCCATATATACCTAAATAATGCTCTGGGGTCCATGTCCATTCTTCAAACAATCATGTAGAGTGTACCAAGGCTATAACTGGTTGAATGGTTCATCGAGTGACATTTCCATTAAATTTAACTTTCACCTCACCAACATCCTTATAGAGAACTATAATTAGTAGAAAAATAAAAGGAACGACTCTAGAAAACTTGATCCCTTACACATACACACATCCAAACACTATATGAGTATATATCCTTATATAATCTCTAGTAATTAAGGATGTTATATATATAAATCTATTGTATCTTATAAGTAATGTATTGGTATCTAATAATTATTCATAGTGAATATTAGACTTTAGGTTCATTTTACAACATTAAATAAGATATGTACCATGGTATATGTATAAGAAATATTATAAAATTCTTCTCTTTCATCACTCTTTTGATATAACATGGTTTTAATATGGATATATCAACTCTAAGAGTGGTACTTCAAACCATAAATTAGTAATTATAACTTTTATACCCGTAAAATATAATTTATAACATCAAAAACATTGTGTAAAATCATATACATGACGTTTACTAACATCCAATAAAGGAAATATGTTTTTAAATCCACTTCATATATCTCATAATCAAGACATTCTTCTATATAACGAAGTATCTCAATATAGTTTACCATTTTAAAAAGAGAAATATTCACTTTATAGTCAATACCAAGAATCAATTTATCACCATCTAATAGGAAAACCCATTTATATATAGACACAATCATCAATGTTATTTTCGTTCAATAACTTCACTTCAATCCTATTTATACTGTCACATAGGGTGCTTCCCCCGGGTTTCAAACTAATATATTGTTCATTTATTTCATATTAAATCAAATGGAATATAACTATTTCTCAGAATAAAAACACTTAGTGGCGACATGATATGTTGTAAATTCATTGCCTATGAACTTTTATTCATCATAATTTACTATAATAAATAAACATCTCTAAGGATCATGATGAATCATAAAAAACATTCAATGTACTTGTGCAACTTTTTTTATTATATATCATAGACATATTTTAGATATAGTTAAATTTTAATATAAAAATGGATTATAATTTTAAACAATAACCATTTATATTCGCGCACATTTTCCCCTCAAAAAAAATATTAATTGTTATATAAAATACTAATATCATTCACACACAACATATTTTAAACAATATTATAAAAATTACTATTATATTAATAACCATATGAACATATTTTGTACACCATTATGTTGTGATGTCTCACATGGAGTGAACTATGAAATAACTCAATAATCTCTATAATTAACATTTAATAATTTTTTTAGGTACTCACCCAAAACATGTTGAATAATCATGATACATTTTTGTAGTTGATTCTGTATTTATTTTAAGAAAATGTGAAGAATTTATGATTCTTAAAACTTGAGTATAATTATATATAAATTAACACATCAATACTTAATATCACTAATGGTTACAAACTACCTATACCGATAAATTTTATATATACTCATTGATCAATATTGATCACTATTTATTAGGTATAATAGTCCACCAAACATACCCAACATTCCTTTAAAATTATATTTATCACTTTTTGTTATAAATACAATTCATATCTATCTAAAAATTCATAATCAATATTCTATTTTTGTGTATTATTTTGAATATGTTTCTCATTTTTGTTATGAGAGTGAAAAAGATAATGATGTGTGGTTTTATAATTAGAAACATTGATATTCTTATATTAAATGTTATAGACTAGATTATCTATTTATAGGATACATATGATCTTCTGAATATTATAAATTACATCAATCATTTAAATAATGTATATAATGAAAATCGTTTTCAAAAAGTTCCTTTTTCATAGAATATATAATATTCGAGTGTCACTTTATAGATGGAATATAGTATTTATTTTCATATAGAACAATTAATAAATTTCTTATACATATATTATAATTTTTCAAATTTAATAAAACAAACCTTTCTACATTCCAATAAATGAATATCTACTTATCCTTTGTTTATTTATCCTTATATTTGGGTATGTGTACATAATTACAAATGTATCATGAAAACCCATTTTGAAATACACATGAGACACAATTTGTTATATTTTTTCCATAACGCTCAATTAAAAAAATTTAAGTATATATTTGATTAAGTATCAATTTTTATATCCACTAAAAAATTTATTTATTGAACACTATATCATTAAATTTTTAAGCCTGTATACCCTATCTTTTAGTGGAAAATAATCTATATTTCACTAAATATTGAGTACCTTTAGAATTTCTCCTAATTATATATTTATTTTGGTATAACATTACACCAATAATATAACACATGGAACATAAATAGGTTGATTGAAAGCACCTTTCCCATCTCATTATATGAATTATCCTATTTCTATTTCTTTGGGTATATAATACTAGTAGTGTTTTCTAGTATAGTGTACCCCAAATATAGTAACTGAATATAGGTTTCCAAGCTTTATGTGACACCCAAATGAAACCTAGGTTACACAGGATAGTCCATGGTCACTGAGCTTTGTCATGATCAAACCATTTTGGATATCTAGTTCTTGAAATGTGATCTCTTTGGATGAAATATCAAAGATATTATTTCATGGGTATTATTTGCCTCACCATTTCAAAAAATATCATATAAACATAATAAATAACTATTTCTACTCATGAAATAATTAAATTATGTAATCTCAATATGTAACTTACCAAATGATTTTTTTGAATCATATTCCACCATCCAGATTAATATTTTCCAAACAAAAGAATGTATAACCGCTTATACATATTTTGAATTATGTTTCTTAAACAAAATAATAATAAATAAAACTTTATTTATTTGAATATATCCAAAAAAATTGTATACCGATGTAATCCTTTTAAAATTTTATAATTTAAAAAACCCCATATATTGAAAGGTACTGATCCGGAACTTTTCTGTATTGAGACTAAGCTACAAGGATTATGATAAGTCAACCAAAATTCTACAGAATGCATATGAGAATACATGTCTGATGTATTAATTTAATGATAACTCTAACACATAATTATAATACATCACAACTAAACATGATTATTAAATCATTATTTAAAAAAATAATATTCCTTGTTGAATGAAAAAATCATTATTCTATAATAAGACTAAAACTCATTTATAAATGAAAATTAATTTTTTAGGAGTTTAAAAAATGTAAACATAAATATTATGAAAATAAAAATAAAAATCTTATATATATTAATATTAAATATGTATTTCAATAATATGTAAATAAAAAAATGATTATATATACATATATATGAATTAAGAACACAATGAATACAAGATATTTTATATGGTTTATTTATCGAAGGAACACCCTTTAATAATAAAATAGTATTCATTAAAATAATTATTTAGAGTTTCAATACTTATAGAAAATTTTTAATATAAAAGTTGTTAAGTTTATTCTATTTTATAATATAATTTCTATGAACAATCACAATATTTGGAATTACCATGACTGGAAACTGTGTTTTCATTATGCATGATTTCCATATTACAAAAAATTGGAAATCTCTTCATAAACATTAAATTTTATTAAAAAACATGTAGAATAATATGTTGTAATATTATACATGTTAGTTATTCAATAAAGATGAAAAAAAATTATAGTTAATTTTACTAATTCAGTATTGGTATATTCATTAATAGAATAGAATGGTTTTATAAGTCATCTTTATGAAAAAAAACGTAATAAATAAAAACATAACACCCCTAGGATATTCCATGAGTGAACATAGTAAAATGATTTTAATATGTACAAATAAAGTTATAACTCACCAAACATGTCGAATCCTCCAAAACATTGATCCTGATTAAGATCTCCTAGTACAGATCAATGGATCGAAACTTCAAATGGTATCCAAAATCTAAAATGCATGTTATAAATCATTAAATAGGACCCATTATAATGAAAATTATTGATAGGACCATATATATAATGTAACATTAAAGGGATAATATTAGAGAGATATATTTCAAGTTAAGAAATAGTCTCAACTATCCCAAATTGAGGTTTATAAACTGTATTATATTAAAATCCATCATTATATAAAGTTGTGAGCTCAAATTAAAAAGCTTCATGTAAGAGTTGTTTCTCTAAAAAAACATATTTATACATTATGATAACTTATATTCATTATTTTAAATATTAATGAAATCGTTATGATATATTGATTGTTTTTAACTAAAACATAGTATAAGATAATGTCTTAAGAGTATCTGTCACTCTAAAAGGTCAAGGAAATTCTCCATTATGATAAGAAACTGGAAGTGCCTTTCCAATATTGAAAAATATATGGTCATAACATGATGAATTATCTTTTGGGGCATAAATTACATAGTGTATTATAGGAGGTCACTCATAGGAACTTGGGGATCATTTTCATGGTGTATTCCCTTGCTAATATCATATGTAGGATATTACTGAACAAGACCTACTTGTAAGAAATCCACATTTGTGTACGTCATTGGATGTTCTTATATATGGATATTTGTATTTATAATTTTAAATTAATATTATTTTGAATGATTATTATAATTTGTAAACTTTGATATGTTGATAAAAACCATGATGACATGTGTTCATGGAATGGTAGGATACCTTCGGTGTGTCACAAGAAATATTTAATTAATGAATACTGTGAGAAATGATTTTCCGCTTATATTTATCAATTGAAGTTGATATATAAAATGTTTCTTGAAAATGATATACCCTAAATAAATCCTTTGTTATGGTAATCTATAGGTAAGTTCATTTTTAATAATTTCAAGGAATGATACTTTGAGAAAATCAGTTGATGTCCCCCACATGAAATCTAAAATATTAGATATACCATGATAAAAGGATTCTATTTGACAGTGAGAATCAAAATGATGAATTATGTCACTGCATTATTAATTTCGTTCTATTTGGGTTTATTGGCATGTTTTGAGATTCTGAATTTGTACAAAGGGATACCTTATTTAATTACACATAGAAAAAGGCTAAGAAGGTCATACAATACCTTTACCCAAAATCATATTGAAAATATATATTATTAATTATTATCTAAAAATATCAATAAATATTATTTCAATATGAAGATTCAAAATTAGTCATGTCTTACTGATAAAATATACTCTGTCACCCATTATTAAAGAGATAATTATGTGAGAAGAATATTTAATAAATATTAATTTTCTAATTCAAAATTATAATATTTATTTCTTTGCTAGTAAATATTTTATTGAAATTTATTTATTATATAATTTTTTATTAATTAAGTCTTGATAAATTTTGTTGAGGAATTGAAAAATGACAACACTAGCAATGTGATAAATAATATAAATTAAATATAATTTGAATAAATAGAATTTAATTTATTTTTTGGGTTATGCGCATGTCAAATAATAACAATAATAATAACATATACATTGTTTTCTATAGGGAATATATAAATAATAATTTTGAGTGTTCAATGTGTATTTACTAACCCTAGCGACATATCAACCAAATTATATTAGATTTGTAAAGGGACAATTCAAATTAGTTGTTCCAAAAGAGATCCATGGAAAATATTATCATATCCTTAGAGATATTGATAACCAAAAACTCTTTAAAAAGGGGGTTAATTATTCCTCCAATTTCACTATCAATTCCAATGATATTGAAGAGAGCCCTTCCTTAAAAAAAATTATCAGGGTGATCAGTGGGGAACGATGCTTAGGTAAGGATCTTACGTAGAAGCACCTGAATATTCCTATGAAAAAATTTAGAGGTTCATGAAACACATGTGGATCAATGTTGGTGGGAATATATTATTGATTCCTAAAATGAAATATTGGTATGATGTATTTATTAGATCTATCAGTGATGAAATAATTATTTAAATGGAAATTATTTAATATTATAAATTAATTTCAGACAATATGTTGTATTCTTGCACTTTTATTTTGGTGTTTTTCAATTATCTATATAATTTTATTCAATTATTTTGACCACTACATTAATAATTGTTTAAATAATAGATTAATCAATGAGCATGAAAATAAATAATGGTTGTAATTCTCTATCTACAACTTCTTCTTTTTACGAAACCTATAAATTAAATTAGTTAGGATTACAAAATTATTTGTAATTATTCTAATATAATTGATTGATTGATTCATTTGTCATTAGTTTTCAGTTTCAATTAAATTGTTCATTAATATGAAATAAAAAATTTAATTTATTCCTCATTATTTGTCACAAATATAATCAAATGGAGTAATTTTATGAACTAAATAAGTTTAAATATACCATCTGGAGGTCCTGAAATGTATACTTGGAAAACAGAAGACTGGACATCATATAGCCTAGTGTAACACATCATTTACCAATTTTGAAATCAACTTGAATTAATTTAGAATTTATTTAATTTTTGTGTGTTGATTAAAAATAGTTAATTTAATCACAGACTACATGTTTATTTCGATGCATGGAACATAGTCTACTAGAGTACACACTTATTGACTTCCAAAGATAATATAGTATCTTTTAGTCACAGATGGGCCGTTTATCTATTTACATGGCCTACATGATAAGTGACCTAGTAACATGAAGATCACATTCCCTATAGGCTATGTACATTCCATGTAATATAATATTTTCCATGGAATGGGTACATGTTGAGTATATTGTCATGTGAATCAGATAGACAATTGGAACAATACATGACAGGTGGATTGAATGAAAATTCTATGTTATTTTACTAAATTACATAGAATTAAAAATTAATTTATCATATATCTTAATACATATCAGTATGTGTTCTATGTGGTCATCATGTGGATAGTACATTCCATGTAAAAGGTAATATATTATATATATATTAAATGTGTAATAAATTTTATACATGTTTTTGGGAACTACATATTGTGTACAAGTTATAATATTGTTACTACTCTATATGAATAAAAATAATACATGCTATATAAATACAATATGATATATGTTATCATTATGATAATATTACACATCATAAAATTATGTGATATGTTATGTATATTTTATTCCATGTGAGTAAATATTATATTAATATAATAAACATTCGGTTTTCCGGATAGGTACTAACCATGTTACATTGAAGGTATATTTTTTATAAATGAAATTATAAAAATATAATATTTAATTTTAATAGAATTTTGATTGAATATAATCCCATGATAATTTACATGAGAATAATGATTAAAAAATTATCTACATAAAGATGATAATTAATTAATTCGTATTTGACTTATCTTAAATAAGAAAAAATAAAATTGTATTTTTTGTATTATTAAATTTTTAATTCATTCCCTGTATGAGAATGATATTAATTATTGTCTAAAACTTCAATAATGAATTAAAAATCGCAAAACGTAGAACAAAAATAAAATGTCTTATAAGATAACATTATCTACATCATGGTCTACCACATAAGTAGATCCACATAAAATTAATAGGAACACTATGAGGATAATAATCAAAAATTTCACAACAATATAACATCTCTTAGATATATATATATAAATTGTATAAGAATCCATTTCTTATGTAAAAATTGAACCATAGTTCAATTTTATTACCAGTGGTGGTTGGGCATTTTAAATTACTGAGGAATTCTAAATGAATTTTTTGACAAAAATAATTAGTTTATATCATGGGTTGAAATCAAAAGTAGGAAATGGTTTAAATAATAGTTATTTTTTGAACAAATCTTATTAAATGATTTATCGATAGGGGAGTCCTCTAAATAGATAAAAGGAATTGTGTGTTAATGCATTTGGAATTTGGAATTCCAGACAAAAATCGTCTATTTCATGATTAATAAATATTAGAGTGATGATAATTTGAATATGGTTCTTTCCAGTATAATTTTAATGAAAAAATATATTCCAAAGACAATAGTGGATGATATTGGGTTTCAAAAACATAATGGGAGATTGATAAATATACTATTTCTAAATTGGAAAACAATATCAAAAAAAGTACTAAAATTATACACTTCATATTTGTAGAATAAAAAATAAATATTGAATTAAAAAATCTACATGATCAATACTTCAGAATTATAAGATTCTCACCTATGTAAATTTAAAAGAGTGTCTAATGTGCTTTTTTATTATTCTAGGATATGAATGAAAATTTTATTTTTTGTTATATTCACTTCATAAAGCCTCAAATAAAAATTCTTCTGACTGAGAGTTGTCTGTCTATGAAAACATTTGTATGATGTTATAGATGTGCAGTATCTCATGCTATCATCCAGGACCTGTGGTCTTATCAGGAAAAATGAGTATATGGATGTGTATAACATGATTTCATACTTTCACGATCATTATCATGAGATAGAACAATAAGAGAGATATGTGGTCTTTAATGTTCTATTTTCAAATATGGTTAGTTTGTTAGTTATATATGGTCCTTATATAGTTATTCTTATTTGATTTCCTGAATGCTTAAACTTACGAGGGATTAAATTCTCAGTTTAGATTCACATAGATCTTATACATTCCCCACTACATAATATTTTTTCAGGTTTTAATGTTAATTAAAAAATGATAAATAATGACAAGAGTATTTTAAAACTTATTCCTATGATTCTCCATGTGGACAATGCTATTGGTTGTAACTATACCATCTTTTTTATGGTGATTATGAAATGGAATAACAAGATTCATGAGATTAAGAATCAGAACATGTCCAAATCTCATAGGAACTATACATCCAATAAGAGAGAGATACCATGTAAGGGTATGGGAAATATAGAAGTATTTTTTAATGTTGTTAGAAACGATAATATAATAATAAATTCACCCAAACACAAGGGGGAGGTGGAGGTGTGTTCATTATCGATTTCAATCATCAAATATATAGACATTGGGTATTATATATCGATTATGGTGCTCAATTTTTTATACAGATATAGTGACCAAGTATATTTGAATGTATTCTAAAGGATAGTGGATTTTCAAGTTGCCTATAGTGTGAGGCTAGATTATATATTTTCTAGAGATATACACATTTTGTTTCCAACATGAATGATCTGTGTTTTAAAATGTTTCTATTGTATACCATCTGTTACTAAGACCTTAATTTCCATATCATACAAAGATACAATTTTTGTTATTCTGAAATTTAGAAATAAATGTTGTTTCTTTTATAATTTATTAAAAAATTTAGGTATTATACATTTAAATTATAGTATTTATGTAAAAATCAAGTGAACCAATTTTTTAACATATATATTGAATCATGTTTAAATGAATCAAATATCACATAGCTATAGAAAGACTATTTCATTCATGTAAATTAGAATCAATTGACAATGATCTATAATGGTGGGGTTTTATACTCTCTTTAGATAAAAACACATAAAATATATCCTAATTTTTTTCAAGAAAAACTAACCACAAAACTATTTAGTTAATAAAGGGATATGGCCATGGGGATTCTAGGATCGGTAAACATTAATGTGGGTATAAAATTTCTAGAATAAGCTAGAGGTGGGTGTTCATATTTCATAACATCTTCCGATTACATGAGTAGAAATAGATATGTCTACTTGATGAGGAATAAGTTTTTTTCCATTAAGAAAAAATTAATGAATTAAATAATTACGTAGATAATCAAATTGTATGTGTGATAAATATTTGTTCATTAGATGAAGGAGGTGAATATATTAAGTAGGAATTTTTCAACTTATATTTTATTTTAGGATTCTTTCTTTTCTCATTCCATGTCACACACTATAGTGGAATTGTGTTATTTAAAGGTGGAACGATACCTTGATAGACATGGTAAGGTTAATGTGGATTCTGGATGATCATCCATTATCCTTTTGGGGAAATTTATTACAATCTACAACATACATAGTAAATTATATACAAAAGAAATCAGACAACATAATTATTAGTGAGTGATGAAGTGGAAAGAATCACATTCTATAAAACAAACATGTATGATATTTCTAGGAAATTTTAAGGAATTATCATCACGAAAACTGGAACCCTAGGGAAAAAGTGTGTAGTTATATAGTAACCCAAGGAAAAAAGGGATACTACAGATACAGAACTGTATACAAGAAATTGAATGCCCCAGATAATCATTATTTCTAGGGAGGGGAAAAATGTAAAAAAATTATACTGGGGGAAAGATTGACTAAGATGAATTAGGTGCTCATGATATAGAAGTGTTGGTTAAAGAATATATTCCACATGTCCCCATGAAAGATGTCGATCCAGAATCCTTTATAATATGCAGGATCACTAAATAGTTAAGAAAATTAGAGAGATGTGGTTTTTAGAAACCAAATAGGGAGAATCAATATAAGTATAAAATGATGAACCTATCTTCTATAAATAGGAACTAGAGAGTTAATAATCTCCAATATAGAAAAAATCCAAAATTTTTAAAATGGATTCCACATATTAAAAAAATGATTAGGTTCATATCAATGTTCTTGTTGATGTAACCCCATAGGGTGAAATAGTTTATTGAAGGGATGAATGTACATGGGTGTTAATGTATAGACCTATTAAACAAGACTTTGGAAAAGAAGGGTTCAAAAAATGTCAATGAATTAATTAGGTTGAATCTTTACACCATTTTACATGTTCAAGTAGATCATAATTTTTATTGATATAACATTTTACCGTGACTATGAAATTTGGAATATAGATATAAAAAATTGTATCCATAATGGGAAACTTCTTTATGAATCATCCCTATGAGTTAGTGACTTCATGTTAATCCATAAAGTTCTTCCTATTAAAATGATCCAATTATTGATTGATGACAGAATCACAGATATGAAACCTTATAATAAATAAAGATATAAAATAATTTTTTTTCATTAGGAATGAATATGATCCATGTTTTTATAATAGGTTTATTGGTAAAGAAGTCATTATCTTATTGGTGTATTTTGAATAAATATTATTTGTAATAAATGATATAATAGTGTTACAATATGTTTAGGACGGGTTAAAAAAAATTCCCTCAATGATGGAATTTTCTAATCATATTACATTTTGGGATAATAAAAATTATTTATAGATAAAAGTGTTATCATTGAGTAGGTTAATATATATAAATTTATTAGATACTAAATAGAATTAGTAACTAAATATCCAACAATTGATTAGATCATGTGTAACATGGTATACATCATTTTATTAAAATGTGTCCTCAAAAATAATACTTGGAATAGTGATTGAGTAATATCAGATATGATTTGATTATATTATCAATAATTCCAAGTAATGTACTATACATTATGATCCCTATACATTGAAAATGGTTGGAATTTATCAAGATGGTCTGTTAGAACAAACATGGTCTACTATCAAGGATTTCTATATGTATATAATAAGAAATATAGACACATTCCATCTGTGTGGAAGGGATAACAATATTACCATGAGTGTTTATACTAAATCAATTTTTGAAACATATCATAATGATCTAAAGACACAATCAAGATATTTTTTCAATATCAATGTAGGATATATGTTCTTAAAGAGTTCAAAGCATCTAGTTTTTACTTATTCTAAATTGGTGTCATAGTATATAAAGTCTTCTAATAAATAGAAGGAATAAACTTTTATATTAGGTGGTTTCGAGGATCTATATATGGTGCTATATAGTAATGAACCATTCAATTTTTATTTTGATAATACTATAGTGGTGGACCTTGTAAAAGATACATGTTCTCACCAATAGAAAATTCACAACTTCCAAAAGTATCACCTATTTAGGTATTTGTTTCATTAGGTTGATGTTATAGTAATAAGAGTTCCTATAGAATAATCCATGGTGAACCCATTGAATGAAGACCTATATCAAAAAAGGAATGAGTGTAACTTGGGAGGTAGTATATTGAAGGTTTTTTACAGCTGGCTCTAGAGAAAGTGGGATTCTATTGTAGTTCGTGACCTAGACCCAACACATGTGAGCTTTATGATAACAATATTTAATTTTTTATAATATTAATAAACACTTAATCACATCACTATTTTTCTTCAACATTACATTTTATTTGATAACACGCTATGATATGTTTTCACACTGAAAGTTCATAGTAGTACCCTATTGTGTGGATAACCTAGTATCACCAGAAAAATATTTTTAATCATATATTAAATTTCTATATGAAATACATTTTATCATAAAAATTATATAGTTTATAATTGTTTTACACTAATAGGTCCTTGAAAAATATTCTTTATTTTTACTCTCTTAGTAATATAATGTGTATGATATTCTATGAACCAAACACACAAGTTAAAAATCCATATTTATATGTTCCATTAGATGTTTCAATATATAGATATGTGTATTGATACATTGAATTTAAGATTGCTATAAATTATTATTATCAATCACATACATTGATATATTTAAGAAAACCAATATGACATATGTTCACGATGAGTTAGGGTATGTTGGGTATGTCATGAGTAATATTTTATCAATGAATAATAAGAGAAAGGATTTTTCCAATAAATTCATTAAATAAAGTTGATATCTTAATAACTTATATGGAAATGACACATCCCATTTAAATCAATATACTTTTTGTTTTATATTTATTTTTATTTCTGTAATTCCCATAAAAGTAGCCTCAGGCACATGGATTAATAACACCATCATGAAACCTACTTGATTATAGATATCATGATAAAGGGAGTATATTACATTGTAAGAATAAATATGAAGTATTATATCATTGGGACATTAAATTATTTATCTATAGGGTCAATGGATAGTTTCTATACACTGAAATTGGACTTTGGGTTACTTTTTCTAATAAAAATAACAAAGAGGCCTAGAGGATCACACACTATGTTTGTCTATATTCATAGTTAATTTTTATTATTATTATTAAAAACTTAGAATAAATATTATTCCCCCATGTGTTTTAATAAGTATTAATGGTTGGTTGATATAATATATCTTATTATGATTTATTCAAGGGAATATTATGCGAGATGGATATTTAATAAATATTTATTTTCAATTTAGGGAATATAATAATTATGTATTACTCTACTGATATTTATTTATTAATTAAATAAATATTATTCAAGGAATGACAGATATTTTGGAAGAATATTGGAATTTGTTTAATGGTTTCACAAAATATATATATATATAATATTATTTGAACACATAATTTATAATATAATTCATGACATGTAATATAATAATAATATTATTATTATTATTACTGACATGGGGTTATGAAGTGATTATGTAAATAAAAAGGTTCATTATTCAATTTTTATCTTCTCACCCTAGTGGTATATGAACCCAATTATATAAATTTCTTCAGTATGAAATTAATTATTGTTTTGTACAATGAGATTTGGTGATAATATGTGATGATCATACGAGTTGGTTCCAATGTTTTTCTATTATCTATTTTCATTGGATCAATTTCATTGAACACTGAGTTTATCAGCATGTAAATATCAGAATAATCATAAATCATGATAAAAATATTAGTTGGAATTTCATATATACTACTTCTAATACACCCAGAACCTACATTTCACACTTTTTGAAATGATAATAGTTCTTCCTTCCTTCATTGTATCATTTAATATTATACTAATTTTTATTATATGATTTCTATAACACTTCAATAAACTAAGAAACATCAATGCATCTTCATATTATATCTCATTATAGTCTACATGCTAATAACCAACATTATTCATTTTGAAAACAATATTTTATTAAAAAAATCATGAAATAATAGAAACTATGGTGTGGTCACTTTCATTATGTCACGGTCTCTGCTATAGTGTGTCAAACCAACATTAACTTGATACTACAGAGAGTGACAAGGAATAATGGCTCCATAAAATATTTTTTTTCTATTTCAAAAAATATTTATATAGGCATTTTTACTTTTAAGGATAATATAAACATATTATAAATTAATTATTTTGATAATCATATTTTAGTTATATATTTCTATACTTTATATTATCTGGTTTAATTTGTATAAAATGTTGATGAATATTACTAAAATATCTATTATGAATTATAATATATTATTATATAATACCTACATAATAGATAATAACATATATACCATTTTAACAATATTTTATAAAATGGTTGTATGACCAAAAACACCGATGTCTTCTCCATGACATGGTAGTTCAAATATATATGTAGGATATCCTACAACATTATTATAATATAATGTGTTATTTTTTAAGGATAAATATTTTTTACACCCTATCTAAATATAATATTTCTCAATGAAATTTCTAATTAATGACCACTATAATAAGGTTTTACAAATTTAAAAGATATAACTGTTTAAAATATACAATATTTATCAATAAAATGGGTTGTATTTCATTGAAAATAAATATGGAAATTAGTGGTATATAAATATGATTATAAATAATCACATTCATTTTAGTATTTAAATTTTTTATAATATATACCATAAAAATTATTACATTTCTGAATATATTTATTTTATACAGTATTTCATGGAAATGTTTTATATAAATGGTTAAATGATAATTGAATTTAATTTTTAATATTAGGATACTTTTATTAAAAGTATGATCAATTTTAAATTTTAAATTAATAATAATATTCGATGAATGTATGAGATTATAAGAAAGAATATAATAAATATATTTCTTTAAAATTTCATTCAATTCTTATTCTAAAGATTAATATTTTTATCATTAACATTAACATGTGTTCTCAGATAATGAGTGAAACTATTAGATGAAACATTAAAAAAGTTAACATAATATTTCTTTTTTTCATTTATTAATCCTATGGATTCATGTTAATTTCCATAAATTTATCATTATAATATCAAGAATCATGTTGAGTTTGAGAGTATAATGATATTTATGTATGGTGATGTTGTAGCGACCAGACCCCAGAAATCATAGAGCTGGTGTCTGCTATCAATTACATTGGCTTGATTACATGGAATAAAATCCATAAGGGCTAATAATTTTTTAATCTTAGTCAACTAGATACATTAATTAGTGTTGTATTTAAATTGTTACACAAATTACAAAATAATTGTTTTCTATGTAATATCAAAGATATGTTTATTACATCAAGAGTGCCTATGTATATATTTCTATGTGAACGTATTTGTAAACTAAAGCACATTCCAGTTAATCAATATATTGAGAGAAAAATTCTTCCATATAATTTATCATATGAGACCCGCATGGATAGTTACGATGATAACTGAAATTTCTATGAAGGATATATTTAATTATTGGAGTTCATTTCAATGAAACATGTAGACCCATATCATCAACATCCATAATCTAGATAGATTAAAACTACATATAGAAAATAGTTTAATTTGTGTAACTTATTTGTCTTATGGGAATCTGTTGATCCATAATGGATCTTTATAATGTCTCGGATCCACCTTTCATTCCATGCCCAAATAATTCCTCATATCTAATATAATATTTAATCAATAGGATATATAACTTATTAAATATTTGTATGTAATAAAGAATATAGTATTATCAATATTTCTGAAAATAATCAAATAATAGTCAGTGTAGACATTGTATGTAAAATGGTATATGGTTTAGGAAAATATTAATATCCTTGATAAATGAAATAGATAATTTTGGTGAAATTCATTGTTCAATTCCCATAAGAGGTTGAATAGTTAGAGGGGACTGAAAAATGAATCATGGAAGTTAATGTACAGAAAATCCTTGGATATATCAATAATATTAAAACCAGATGATATATAATTATGGTATCAATAAGATATATCATAAGTATAATAAAATATTTTTTTTCCAATGATGAATATAAATACATTAATAAAATGTTTTTAAAACATTATTAACGAAAATAGTTGCCTGTTTTGAATAATCTTCTGAAAAAGTTTATTTTAAAATCACATTTTAAAACATTTTATTTCAAAATATACCTTTTAAAAATGCAATGAAGTATTCAATGAAATGAATATAATTAAATATGTACCATACATATGAGTTAAAAATAATATTGCATTTTCATAGTAAAACAGGTTATAAGAATGAATTCCTCATATAATGATAAGAATATTCCTTTAAAAAATTTATAAAAGAAAAATGGTAAAATTTTATTCACCAAATAATGTTAAAACATTTTTGAAAAAAATTAGAAAAAAAGGTTTTTAGAATAAAACATGTTCTCCAACTAAAGAGAGAAACGATGTCGGGTATTATTAAAAACACTTTATAAAAAATAATGACTACCAAAGGATAAAAAATGACACTAAAAAACAATGTTAATGACTAATGAATAGAGAATAATATTAAAGTATTTATCATATAGTGATAAAACTAGGTCCATTGCTAAAAAAAAATTAGAAAATAATCTTGAAAAAAATGATATTTTAATGTATACCCTTCAAAATATTAAAATGTTTGAGTGATAATCAATCCATGAGTAGATTATGTGTATTGACTATAAATACCCATATAAAAGTGTAAAACATGTGATCATATAATATTTATGTCATAGAAGATGAAATATTACCCAATGAAAATTAATTGGTCTATGAAATTATTTTCCCCTTGGAAAATGTTATCTCAAATCCCCTTAGTTGAAATAATTCAAATAAAAACTAAAAATATAACGAAGAATGATTTTTTCACAAACCAAATCTGGTCACCACTAAAACCAGCGCTAAACTCGCCATGTGACAAGGCCCAAAAGGGTATTCCTAATCCCTATGTGCTGGCAGAAGATCTAGAGTATCATGAAATGAGAATTTGTAACGATTTACCCATGTTTATAAACATCATGCAACAAATGAATCCAATAAAACAAATATGGGTTTTTCAAACAAAACATTGTTTTAAAAACAATTACGAACTGAATTAAATAGTTTAAAATAATTCACCATGAATATAAAAAATGTTCAAAACCAAAAGGAAGAATCCTAAGAACCCTCAATGCAAGGGGAACTACCCTCAAGCCATCTCTAATAGACATCACCACCAAGGACCTACTAGAAACCTGAACCACCGGCACTAGAAACTCTACACAACCTGAAAAAAAGTAACCAATTCTATGTAAAACCAATGGTGTAAGTAGTATATAAGAAAATTCCTAGTATGGTACCACCTCTATGATATTACATTTGATAAACATTCAAGGACGTAACAAATGCACGTTTTCATAAACATGAAATGCTAGTTACAATTTCTAAAAGAAGAAACCTAATAATTAAAATATTATTCAAGTGGGATATCATTAAGAATCAAAACTTTTAAAAATAATTTCATCACTATGGTATTTCCCATCCAACCATACTATATGCCGAAGGTAAGCACAATTTAACTAATGAGCACAAGAAATAGGAAATAATCTCTTGAAACTAGCACGTTGTGGGTCCCAGGTACCTCGTATCTCGATGAGAGTAACAATCAAAATATCGGTTCTTATGCATGATCCACTAGTAGAGAACATACCATTATCATAGTGGTCCCAAATAATAGTCATCATTGTTTAGTTAGTGTTTTAAGCATCAATTTTACTACGTGAAACTAAGGCCAAACCCCATGGATTCACTAGCACACTGGTACACGTCCAGCCCTCTTGATTTCCGGGGTTCCCCTTGTGCTCAAATAAGTTCGAAAAGTTATGAAATATACTTTTCACATAAAAATATATTTTATACATCACATTTTCACCAAAAATATCCCATATACATCACAAAAGTCATAAAATCCACTTTTATATTCAAATTCATTTTGAAATAATACTCACACTAAAAATATCCCACAACACATTTCACATTTCTTTTACACTCTAAAGAATCCATTAAGAATATTTATAAATACATTCCATAACATTCGAAAACACATAAAATCCCACTCAATTATCATATAATACATTATTCATCAACTAAATTAATTTTTCACAACACACTCATACGAAACAGCCCACAACAATGTTTCACAGATATCATTCCATTTGCTAAAACATTTCAGCACTTTATAAAACATTCTAAAAAATATATTTGATATCTTAAATAACAACATCACCTTTAAAACTCTTATATTAGTTGAAAACACCCACACAATAGTACATATAAACCCTTTTTATTACTTTGTTTAACCAAACAAAACATTCAGAATGTTCACAAATCAAACACAAGGGGTGTAACTATGCTTCGCACAAAATACCCATTTAAAATCCATCATTCAATTCAAAAATCATACCAATAACAACCCTTGACAGAATCGGAGTCCATGAAAACATTTATTATACTACCCCTAGTGTTTAAAAAATACACCAATTAACACCACAATAGACACACATGAAAACCACACGTTTTCATAAATCACATCCAAAAGGTACAACATGGTTTTACACCATGAACCCATTAAAAACCATATTTCAAGGTCCAAATGACACAAAGTCATTATAAAACTAGAATTTTAATCCCCTTTAAACACCAATATTTCACTTTCATGTGTTATAAAATACACACAAACATTTCCCCAAGAGTGATCAATTAAAATCTCCCAAATTCAAGAATAAAATGCAACAAAAAATTAGATGCTTAACGAAATCATTGAAAAACACTTTTACCACAATAAAACTATATTAGAAACATGTTAATTTCAAAAAGAAAAAAATATAACTCATAATAAAATTGTTATACATGGAACCACCAACCTTTTAAGTTAAAACCATTGAATCTTGGTGTGAAACTTCAACCACAAATCTCATGCACCACAAGGAAGTGAAAACGAAACCTAAACCATAATATTTCACCAATAATTCCGCAAATTAAACCCTATATATTAACCATATCTTATGTAAACAATAAAAATTCTTGAATGTGGGTGAAAACCCTAAGTAGAGGTAAGTAAATGAAGAGAGAAACATTTACCTGAATAAATCTTGAATAAAACGATCAAAAGACACCAACATTTGAATTTTAAAACACCAATAAATTAATGTTCTATTTTAATATGGTTAAGGAGGTCATGTACAAACTATAATGGGAGAAAAGCATTAAAAATAGAAGGAGTTATGAATGAATAAATTTACCTCTTCAAATCTCGGTGATTTGTAAAGTCCAAAGAAGTATCGACCAAATTCACGATGAAAATGATATCCAAAGATGGAGAGTAGAGCTCGGGGGGGCACCTTGAGTAACTGGTCTCGATTGACAGTTGGAATAATATAAAAAAGTAATTATTTAACGAGATATTAAATAATTAAAAATATATATTTTAATGGAGAAAATGGGTTTTTGGTTTGACCCAACACCTTAATAAAAAACTCAAATCCATCATTATTATTGATTATTATGGGGTCCAAATTGATATTGTGGATTCAATATACCATGATATTCCAATTGGGAAGTGAAATTGGTGTAAAATATTGAAAAAAAAGGAGTTAAAAATGAAACAATTTTTTTTAAATCAAGAAATGGCCTCACTGTTTGGCCCTAATTTTGGAAACCCATCATTTCTACCAAAATGAATGGGAAAACACCAACATAGAGGAAGAATAGATATAAAATTAAAATATCATTAAAATTATTCTTGTATGGGATAATTATTCCCACCATAAAACATTCCACCCCCAAAAGGTCATAATAAGGCCAAAGGCAAAAAACCAAACACAACTGAAAGTCCAAAATGGACTCCTCTAACTAGTTTCACCCACCCAAAAAGGCAAAAAACACCTCCAATTGATCAATCAAAGAATTAATACTCTCACCAACCAAAAAAACACCACTTCATAAAATTATCAATTATATTCAGATTTTATCCCAAAATAAAACTCCTCAAACAGTATCCAATCATAATTCCATCAATTTACCCATACGAACAACAACAAAAAATAAGGTTAAAATTACCTTACATAAACCAGACCATTGGGTGTTCTACACTCCCAACAATTACCCAAGGAAGGTGTAGGTATTTTTTTGTCTCTAAATAATACTACTTACCACCATGCCACGACCAAGGATCAATCTTAGTTACTAGTATGGGGAGAAACAAATGGGCTCCCCACCATAAACGACTACTCAAAATTTCCCGAGACAGAATCGGGACACGATCAATGGGAGGCCCAATTGGAATCATAGTATATGGGGTATAATACAAATAGAAATTTCCATAATATGACACATAAGACTCATAGTGGGTCTCCCCACCATAAGAACTAACCATCTTAACAACCACCATGGGCAGACACATAAAGAACCCAAAATTTAAAATGTTGGGTCGACTGCACAGTTACTCTGCATAGTCTGGGAAAATGTGCCCCAACCATGGGGATCATTCATTCGGCATGTAATCATAGCACACATTCACTAGTAATCGTGCACAAACAGTGTGCGCAACCATGACAACACTAGAGGTTTAAACTATTCCAATTTTCCATATTGAGGATTGGTCTTTGTAAAAGGTTTTAAATGACCCTGGGATTTCCCGTAACTATGTGCCAGCTTATCTCTAAGTCCTACGGATAGATCTCAGAGGATTGAAGCATTTTTATCCTTTTAGTTAGGATTTGGATACCCCTAAATAGAACTTATTCTTCCGGTGATACAAACAACCATGCCACGAACCCAGATGGGTTTACCAAGACAATACACAATCCAAAACTCGCTTTACCCTAACCCAAAATTTCACTGAAACAAGGGAATATATTATGCGCACACATCACACCTTTATTCTTCGGGTGATAAAAAATAGAAGAAAAGGGAATATATAAACACCTTCCTCTAAAATGAATGATATTTTTGTTTTTCAATGTGAGACAAACTCCCAACCTGATAGAGAATCTCATAGGATTTGATGACTTGACCTTTATAATCAAACGAGCATACAACATCAAAACGAATCACCAAACCTAACCAATGTGACAGATAGAAACAGTAAATGGAGAGGGACCTTATACAATGTTCCTTAACATCACATAATTCTAGAAAGTGACCATAATAGCCTCTCATGACCAGATTTCCCATGCCGATGGATTGACATGAACTCTAGCTTCAAAGAGACTATGAAGGACCGAGAGGCCCTCTTAGACACCAACCAGACACTCATCCACTCTAACAACCCCATACCACTTCCACCTTCAACGAATCAGAAAAATAAGAAACTGATATCTATTTCAAACTTCAACGAGCACTCTCCCACTATAAAAGGATCCTAATAAACTAGAAAGGAAATGATGAAGACTCATTCTACAAATCTAGAGGAAAATATTCTTTATATTGATCAGATATAGGTTTTTACAATGGGAAAACAATCTAGATTGCACTTCTGTAGTGCATTATCCCTTAATGGGGGTGTACCTTTTCTTTCAAGAGATCCCATGGATCCGACCAAGTTGGTCAATTGGTCAAAAAATCAAAAATCATGATCCAAACACATGAAGGGAACCAACGTAAAGGTGTCCCGAAACATATCTCATAATAGACTACTAACTGGTCCTTCTACCCAGCTTACCGATCAAACACGAACCCAAAACATTGTTCTAAGATGAGGGGTTCTTGGACTCAAAACATCCCACATCATCAAAATTTTCCAAAAAAACACATAATATACATATTCCCAAACAATTAAATAAGACATCATGTTTTTCATTGAAAACATTTCAATGAAAACAAACAGTTCAACAGTTAGAGTATCCACCAATAGTACCGCATAGGCCTCACATGTGCATGTTTCTATGCCACATTGTGCCCCTTCCTCATATACATTCAATCACTCGTCCAGTCATTCCATCAACCATCCATCATCCCAAATATCCCATTTATGTGGTCTCTCATGGAAATACCATAAGTAAAACCAAAATTTCATTCCACTTTTCAAAACCAAAATGGTCAACCAATACATTTTTTTCTCAAAACTAATAACCATGAGAACAAAATCCCAATTAACATATTACAAAACTTCAAATAAAGATACAACCATTTAAATAAAAACTCGCATTAATGTTATTCACACAAACTTCAAAACATCTCATCACATTAAAACTCCCATTGATTGTAAAAACACACTATTGGAAACAATTTTTCAAAACCATCATCAATATAGTTCTTACTTTCAAAAGAGAAATAAGCACGTCATTTTCCCTGTCAAATAAATAATTAATACTCAGTTCCACCATTTCATAAATCAAACCATTCCCTCATTATATTAAATTTATTTCACAAAAACATTACGCTTCATAAAACCATGTCGTATTAAAATCAATGTTCCAAGATTTCCAAATTAATGAACACAAGACAATGTGAGATGAAACTAGTTTAAGTGGGTGACTTGGACATATGGTTGGGGGTCGTATTCCAACTACTTTACCTTCACATGGAGTGTTATTGTGAATATTCCTAGCTTCACATGATTTTCTCGGCCCTACGAGCTCAATGAGACCATTAACCCAACTATCTTTTCATTTCCACATATCATCATCAAATAAGGAAAACCAAAAGACTTAGATAAATCCCAACTTCCACAAGGAACTAGAATCCCATTATTAGGTGTGGTGATTAGGAACACTACCCATAACTGGAATTCCAAGTCCCAAAAATCCTAACTCTAGACTATTCTGACTCATCCCCAATGAACATGCCCAAAATAGTTAATATGAACCTCCTTTGATAACATTTTCTATTGAACTAAATCTAGCGGCCACCGAAAAAATTTCCAAACATGGACCATGACAAGTACTGAATGGAATTCTCGATCCCCACAGTCTGGTATAAGTGCTTGAGTATTATAGAATGATAATTGGGAATGATTTACCTGAGTTTATAAAATTAAACAAATAAATGAATCCAATATAATTAATCTATATTTTTCAAACCAAGAATTTTTTACTGAAAATCTGAATAGAATTAAAATGTTTAAAAAAATTCACCACGAATATAAAAATAGAAAAATAACAAAATAATGCATCATAGGAACCCTCATGGAATGGGTCACCACCCTCAAGCCATCTCCACAAGACTTCACCAACAAGGAACTGCTAGAAACCCAAATCACTAGCACTAAAAACTATATCCAACCTGTGAAAAAATAACCAAGTATACTTACACAAAAAGGTGTAATTAGTAAGTGAGGCTATTCCTAGATGGATACCACCACTAATAAATTCCATGTTTTAAAAATTCAGAGATGAACATCAAGCTTGTTTTCATAAAAAGGAAATCATATTAAGAATTTATAGAAGATGAAACATAAAATTTTAAATATTTTTTGAGTGAGATATCATTAAGAATAAGAACATATAAATATAATGTCAACAATACTGAATTTTCCAGCCAACCATATCATATACTTATGGTAATCACATAGTAACAAATGAGCACAATCAATAGGAAATAACTCTTAAGCCCTAGCTTGTTGTGGGTTTGAGGTACATCGTATCTTGGCAAGAGTAACCACCATAATATATTTCATCATGCATGAGCCACTAGTAGTAAACATACACATAACCAAGGGGTCCTCAATCACCATCATCATAGTTTAGTTAGTGTTTTATGTGTTAATATTGCTACGTGAATCTAAGGGAAAACCCCACAAATTCACTAGCAAACGAGTACATGTCCACTCACCTACATACCTTGGTTTCCCATTGTGCTCAAACAAGTTTAACAAGTTATGAAATTTAATTTCACAAGGAAATATAATGTCTACATCATAAGTTCACCAAATAACCCACATGTACATCACACATGTTTCAAAATCCACTTTTTCATTCAAATGCATTTTGAGATCATGCTCACAACAAAAATAGCCTAAAACACTTTTCACATTTCATAAAAACATCCAAAAATCCATTAAAAATTTTATAAAAATTTTACAAGACATTCTAACTCACAAAAATTCCCACTAAAATATCATATAATACTTCTTTCATAAAAAAATCTTTTTTCACAACACACTCACAAAAAACAGCCCACAACCATGTTTCCTAGGGCCTTTTCCATTTTCTAAAACATTTCATCACATTGTAATACATTATAAATAAAATTGACATCCTAAACAAACCAACATTCCTTTAAAAACCATATTATGTGAACAAACACACAATACAATACATATACACCCTTTTTACACTATGTTTAACCAAAAAAAACATTCCAAATTTTTATAAAACAAATCCATGGGGTGTAACTATGCTTTCCACACAAAACCCCCATCACGTCCCTCATTATATTCAAAAATCATACCAATACCAACCTATAATATAATAGTAAGACCTAAAAACCATAATTATACTAACCCTAAGTTTTATAAAAATACCTCAATTAACACCACAAAAGACACACATGAAAAGCACATGTTTTCATAAATCACTTCCATGAAGTGCAACTTGGTTTTACACCTTGAACCCCATTCAAAAACACAATTTCAAGGCCCACATGACACTAATGCATTAGAAAACCTGAATTTTCATTCACTTTAAACAAAAATAAGACACTTTAATTTGCTATAAAATAAAACCAAACATTACCCCATGAGTAACCCATAAAAAACACCCCATTTCAAGAAAAATGAAACTATAAAATTAAATGATTAACCAAATACCATAAAAAATATTTTTTCACCACAAAAAACAGATTATAAACATTATAAATTAATAAACCTAGATGGATAACTCAATATAAAATGGTTATCCCTGAAATGACCAACCGTCTGAGTCAAAACCCTTGAATTTTGATTTTAACCCTCAATAAAACTTCCGCCACAACACAAGGATGTAAAATCGAACCCTAAACCATAAATATCCACAAATAATACTCAAAATAAAACCATATGTTTGAAATCTAACTTCTAGATACTATTTAAATTCATTAAAGTGGGAGGAAACCCTAAGGAGAAGGAATGAAATGATGATAGAAACATTTACCCGAATAAATCTTGATGAAAACAAAAAAAAATAAACTAGTATCTAAATTTCAAAACAACCATAAATTAGTGTTAAGTTATAATAAGTCTGAAGAAGTCATGAATGAACTGAAATGGGGGAAAATAGTAAAAATACATGGAGTTATGAAAGAATCAATTTACTTCTACAAATCATGGCGATTTGTGAGATATAGAGAAGTCTCCCCCAAATTCGTGAGAAAATGAGATTTAAAGAGGGGTACGAGATCTCGAGGTCATGGCTTTGGTATGTCATCTTGGGTGAGAGTTGGAATCAATTAAAAAACATAAAACATTTAATTAGATATTAAGGAATTAAAAAACTATTATAACGCAGAAAATGGGATTTCGGACTAGCTCAACACCTTAATAAAAATCTCAAATACATCATTGTAATGGATTAATATTGGGTATAAATAGATATGGGGGTTTTAATATATTATTTTATGCCAATTGGGAAGTGGAATGGGTGTAAAATGTTGAAAAATGGAGTTATAAATGAAAAAAATTGTTTTAAATCTAGAAATGGGATCACGTTTTGGCCCAAATTTTAAAAACATACCATTTCCACCAAAATTAAAGGGAATCCCCAAAAACAAAGCAAGAATAAATATTAAATGAAAAAATATAAAAACTATTTAATGTATGTGATAGATTTAATCATTATGTTATTTGAAAATGGGTTTGTATTGGAAAAATATATAATAAATTAGATGCACAACTATAATGTAATTTTTTCAAGAGAATATTAACAATCACAAAAGGATTTGGGATTTCAAAGATAATCAATTAAAACTTCATTGGGGAGAATAATATTTAAACATTAAAAAGCATCACATACCACTTTGAGACATTTGAATCATAATATACATGAAGGAATAACACTAAATGAAACATAGAATATCATCATAATTTTATGTTTTATGATATAACATATAAAATGGAAGTATATACATTATATAAAAGATAATAGGTTCATAATAGTGAATATGTCTCAGTGGAATGTAAATTTACATGAAATACCTTACCTTGACTTTGATTTGTCTTACGTGTCTTTAAATTCTTGAAAAAAAATTAATTATTTTATTATATTATTCCCTCTTTAATTTTATCATATGTTTATTTTTCTTATTACTATGTTTTATTCAAATACATAAACAATTATAATTATGTCAGTGGTTTTGGCCGAATTCAGTTTTTGTGTCAAAAACAACTTTGTTGGTCAACTCTGGTCAAAAAGTCAATATATAAAATATTCTGATTAATAATCATGACATAATTTGAATATATATATATATATATATATATATTATACTTTTAAAAAACATCTAAATATATTGTTATAAAAAATGAACCAAAATTGCAATCATGGATATAGTAGTCCATACTTATGCCTATGTAACGTTCCTATTTTTCAATGATTGTTATAAAAAGGTGGTATAAAGCTACATATATTTCCATAATGATAGTTATATTATAAATAACATGTTTTTTAATCATAGGGGATGATTCTAGGATAATGGGGGGTATTTTGAGAATTTATTTTGTCATATCTTATTCAATCCAATGTGTATTGAAAGGTTTTAGTATATGGGAGGAGAGAAGGCCTTTTATAGTTGTAGAGGAGTGTCACTCTTGTAATATTTTGAAAAAGTAATTACGTAAATTTTCACATTTAATGTACATACTATAATGGTTCTTGTTCTATAAAAGTGTGTTTAGGGTAGTGATATTTTTAGAAAATGTGTCTTGGAGAAGTTCTTAAGTAATTTTAGCTATTATGATTACGATTTAGTCCATTATTATGCTTAATTTTACCTTAATTGTTATAATTAATTTTAATTAATTCACTAATACTTTTGAAAAAAACCAGTTAGACCATATTATGAAATGAAAAAAATTTGGACTCTAGATATTGAATCCATTTTTCTAAATTCAAGCAACATAAGTGAATGAAATTAATTTAAATTTAATCCAGCATATGAGACACCAATATGAGTTTGTTAAGTAAAAATGTCTGAATTTTTGCTTCATTTTTATAGTCAATTACAATGTGAAATTGACCCCATCTATATATATTGGACTAATTGATAAAAATATGATATTATTCAAATTTAAAACATTTAAGATATTATTTTACCATATAAAAATTAGATTTAATGAATGTTTTAAACAAAAATTCTATATTTTTCACTATTCATTAAAAATGATAGTTTAAAGAAAAATTCAAAAAATTACACCAAAATAATTATATGATTATATTTTAAATATGCATTCTTTTATTACATATATATTTTAAATTTCTTTTATAAATTTAATTTTAAATATATTCTCAAATAAAAGGCAGTAATAATGAATTAATAAAAATTTAGGTTTTTATATGTAAAATTGGGTTTTTTCTTATCATATGCTTATCAAATATATTGAACGAAAATAAAAAATATTTCAAAAAATATATAATATAAATATTTCACAAAAATTAATAAATAATTTTTAAACGACTTTTTTGAATGTAAAAGATCTATGAGAGTATAAAAATAGCTCTGTACAAATTATTCCCTTCATTTTCACGTAGATCTTATATTAATTTCTAATTAATTTGAAAATAATGAATCCATCATATATTTGTGGTTGAAATATATTTTTATAATATATTTAATTCTATTAATAATGTATATTTTATGTCTTATTATATTGGATAATAATTTTTCAATAATATATTATTGTTCGGTAAAACCCGGTTTTATGTTTAATGCTTGCCATTGAAGAAAATAGTTGTTTTGAATTTATGTACGACAACTCAGTATCACATGCATTGAATGTTATAAAACACAATTAATTTATTAATAATATTAAATAAATTTTATATTCTTGGGATATTATATCCCTTTACACAGTTAGAGTTTCTTGTGATATAAGATCTCAAATACGATGTTCTTACATTTGATTTTTGGGGGTTACATTCTCCCCACATTAATTACATTGCTTTCATAGCATATAATATTTTTATTTTAAAATATACATTGATCAATTTTTTATATTTTTTAAATCCCGCATCATGATTAGGGTCCTCAAAACATCCTAAAAAAAGAAAAAATTATAAATAAAATAGTCGTATGAACTAACATATAAATAGGTCTCTGAGTATGAGAACATTAGATGAAAGTTTAGTTATATACTTGGAGGAAATAATTTAATATTAATATCGAGTTATTTATGTTTTCAATCACAAAAAAGTTAATGAACAATGGAATTTTAGGGCTTTAATTCTAGAAATTACAAATGATTTAGAAGACCATATGTTTAATGAATATCCAGGAATCATGTCTCCATTTTATTTCAAATTTATTTTCATAATTTTGGATAATTATTTTATATCATATTAATATAATGAAATTTAATTACATGGTTCATTTTAATTTCATATTAATAATTCCTTCTTTTATTGTGCATCAATAATATTATTTTTCCAAATTTACTTCACGATTTGGATATCCAAAAAATTAACATTGATTCTTGAAGGACAAAAATAAACAGTTAACAGATCACAAGGACCATAAAATATTTACATGTATAACTATCTTCTTATAAATATTATCTAAATTATATGGTTAATAAATAGTCTAAAATTAAAAAGGTGCGTTAATGTTTCATCATTAATATTTATTAATTAAATTAATAAACTAATATGCCTTATTAACTAGTACATCCTGTTGGTCTGTGGTAAGCATCCAACCCTTATCATACTTTAGTCATGGGTTCAAGTCTTAAGACATTTTTGGACTTGATTAGCTATCACCCCACATTATTTTTTTTTCTTTTCTAGAACCATATAAAAATAATTTAAAAATAAATATGTTGGACTTTATTGAAATAAGGATAATTATTTAATAGACTTTTAAATAAGGTTTTCAAAACCATCCCAATATATAAATACATCATCCATTTATTTCCACATATGTAATTGTATTATCTAGAATTTATCCATAATATCATTCATTGTATTCATAAATCATGAATCCTTATCTTTATTATAATATACCTTGTGTTTTACCTTGTTTATTAATTTTCATAATCTTTTAAAGTGGTTTTTGAAGAATATGTGAATTTTCATAATAATATCCCACTAGATTGTCAAACTTGGTGTGCAATAAAGTCTATTATCGTGTAGCAGGTTATGTTGAGATATTCTTGACACACCATGTCGGAGTTTAGACTCTATGATACATATATACCAGAACTCTATCCACTTGTAGTACCATGACATGGATATATTAACAGAAACACCTACACAATATCCACTTTAACAAAATTTGAGTGTGTTATTTAACACTTATCTTCAAATTCTACATTACGTTTATGTTCTCATATCTATGATTTCATAAAATCTTGATCCTAAGGATTATACTAAACATTCTATGATAGAAACTATAGTCAACCATCTATATAAATATCATAGATAGTGTATCCTATCAATTACAATAGAATGATTAGAGATAATCAAATCCATATGAAATAAGAGATTAGTAGTATTGTTAAACTACATACATAAATGAATGTTTCATTAATAAATAACACCTTAATTATAGTATATATTTTCTATATAATATCAGGGATAACTTTATTACAACTAGTGTATCCATATATATCATTCATAGAAGTCTTCGTGGAATTTAGTGGGAAATAAACAAAAATATGGGTGTGTTCAAATGATTAGTATGGGAAAACATAATTGGAAGCAAGAAATAAATCTATGAAAATAACAAGTAAGGAAAGGTAAGTACCTGAACATGCATACCATGTAATAAAAAAACTTATAAGAAAGTACATAAATAATAAGGGATTATAATAAATGAAAACCATGAAATCCAAATATCATGATAAGGAAAAATAAATAATTCTGGGTAAGAAACAAAATAAAATTACTTTTAATCAATAAACTGAGAATTAAAGTCACCCATATATTTTATCATATAAAAACCTCATTGAAAATAAAAATGATAACCAAAACGTCCATAGGGGAAATTATTAATTATTACATGTCATGTATGAGAAACATGAGAACCTATAATATCAAGACCCTATATTATTTTTGTTAAATCAATAGATATAAAACTGTTTAATTTTATATAAATAGATTCATCATGAAACCAATTGATGCAACAAAGGGCTATTTAAACTCTAGGATCCACCTATAATTTCTTATCAAAATAATTCCACATATCTAATAATATATTTAATTAATATATAATTCGCCTTATTAAATATCTGTATAGAATAAGGAAAATGGAATTATCAATATTTTCATAAATAATCAAATTATAATCAATGTAGAAAGCATATGTATAATGGTGTATGATTTATCAAATATTAATATTCATAATTAATTTAATTGATAATTTATTGGAAAATCATAGTTTAATGATTATATGTGATTGAATATGTCATGCGGACTAAAAAATAAATCAATTAAGTGAATTTGAATACTATCATTGGCCAAAAAATCATATACCATCCAAAGGATATATAAGGATGGTATAAAAAACTATATTCCCTGTGAAGTAAAATAAATGTTTGTTTTCATTGATGAACAAAAATACTATAATAATATATTCTAAAAAAATTATTAATGAAAATATCCATTGTTAACATCCATTTGAAAACACTTTTCTTTTTTAATCTATTTTAAAATAATTTATTTATAGAGTAACCTTTTAACATGTAATGGAATCTTAAATGAATTGATGTTGAAAAAATTTATAATAATAGTATGAGGTAAAAATGAAATTAATTTTTCATGGTAAATTGGTTAGAAAAATGTGTTTTTAAAAAGGCACAAGAATATTCTTTTTTAAAAATAGGTAAACAAAATTTTTAAAAATATCTTTACAAAATCATGTAAAAAATATTTAAAACCACTTAGAAAACATGGTTTTTAGAAGAAAATTTGTTATCCTACAAAAAAGATAAATGAAGTAGGGGTTCTGTAAAAAAAATTTATAACATTTTCAGTAATAAAGAATTGGAAAATGGTAGTATTATAATAATGGTCTTGAATTATGAGACAAGAATAAAAAATGGTTTATTATAACATTATAAAATAATTTCCACTGATGAATGTTTATGTGTTAATAATGCCAAACAAAATGAGATTGTAAGTTAAACCCTTGAAAGTATTATAATGAGAGAGTGCTAATCTATAAATGAGTAGATTATGAGTGAACAATAAATCAACAAATAAAACAGGATATACGAAATATGATATAATATTAATAACAATTATGGTTTAACATAACCAAATGAAAATAAATTGGGTTATTAAATTCTTTTCCACTTGGTAACTTTTAACTCTATTAAACATAGATAAAAAAATTAAAATTAAAGATAAAGATATCAGGATAAATGATTCAGTCATGAAAATAAATGAACATTTAGAAGTATTTGAACTTTATATATTTTATATTCTGTTCACAAAAATAAAGTGATTATTTCAATAGAAAGTTAATAATCACAAAAGGAAGTGAGACTGCAATGAAAATCATTAAAAACATTGATGAGGGAAAAATTATTGAAACATCCCAAACTTTCCCATAACACATTGAAGCGTTTAAATCATAATATCAATGAAACAATTACATTAAATGAAACATATAAAATAATGAGAATAAATATTTTCATTAAATAGCAATTTAAGTGGAAGAATATACCACATAAAAATATACTAGGTGAGTAACATCAACGAAGTCTGAATATAATGTAAATTGAGATGATATCCCTTAACATGAGTCTAATTTAACTCATGTGCCTTTATATTCATGAATTAAAAATTTATGTTAATTATTTAATTCCTTGATAAAATTTTAAATTTTTTTCACAATTTTATTTTCACTTATTACTATGTTGAATACAACTACATAAACAATTATGTTTACATCAGTTATTTCACCAAATTCAGTTTATAAGTGAAAAAAATATTTAGTAGGACAACCATGTTAAAACTAGTAGTTTTATAATATCTCTATATTAATAATAATGAAATATTTAGCATTTTTAAACATCAATTATACATTTATAATCAACCATTAAATATAGTTATGAATGATTAACCATTTCTTTAATCTGGGAGATGGTATGTTGTACGTAAGCATAAGTAATGTTCCCATTTTTCAAAGATCGGTACGAAAAAACGTGAAGTAAAAAATATCATTCCATAATTATCAGTATATTATAAATATTATTTTATTTAATCATATATATATATATATATATAATTGTCTAATGTAAGAGGAATTACATCGTGTTAAGGAGATTGTAGTCCACACATCCAGAAACGATCTTATCACATTATAATCCAGTGAAAGGGTAATAAGAAAATGATATATATTATATTTTAAGAAATTCAATTAATTATTATAAATCACATAGATATTTTATATGTCACATATTTTTAATTAAAATCATTCATTATATATTCCATGTATCTTGTGAATGATTCACATCACTTTTAATTGGTGGTAGTTCACACTTCCTCAAACGATGCTATCATATTCCCCAAAAATAGAGTATAAAGTTCTATTAAATATAAAAAATAATGAATAATAATGAAATTATTTAAATCATAAATATCATATATAAATATATTTTCCCTCATAATGTCCACTATGAGAGGCGGTAATAGAAGGACAAACAATCATCTTTTCGTGTGGTGGTGGTTCACTGTTCACTTAAACAGTATGTTCTTATCCCATTATAAGTGTGTTAATGTGTATGTGTAGGAATAAAACATAACATTAAAAAATCCTATTATATTTAGGATTTTTTTTGTTATATAATCATGGAATAATATTATTTTAGGAACTTGATAATGGTAATAAAACTAAAAATCTTAAGGATGTTTGTTACCTCTTATTTTCATAACTATTTTTTGTTTTCACCAAAAGGGAATCCTTGGATTACATTATAAAAAATGAGAGTCTAAAAGGAATTTGGGGGGAATTTTTAGGATCATATTGGTATTAACATAGTCTAGGTTGTGTGAATTAATTTGTGTGAGCATGTGGGAGGATTTGATGCCTTTTTTTGTGGAGGGGGACTGGCTCTCTTGTAATATTATGAAAAATGAATTCCATATAATATTTTCACATTGAACGTGGATGCAATAATTTTCATATTTAAATGGGTATAAGGTTGAAATATTACATGAAAATTGATTCTAGAAATTATACTATGGAATTTGGGCTTATAAGATTAATGTTTTGTACCTTATTCTGCTTAATTTTACCTTAATTGTTGTAATTAATTTTAATTATATTCACTTACAATTTTTTGTAAAAATATGTAATTATCACTTATTAAACATATAAATTATAAGGACTAAAAATATTAAATCCATTTCCCAAATTACAAAAATTTTATTAATTGAAATTAATTTCAATTTACTCCCATAGTAGAGAAGGCAATTTAAGATTTTAAAGTGAAAATTCACTTATATTGCTCAATTTTAAAAGTGAATTTCAATGTGAAATTGATTAAAATAACCTATATTGGATTAATTGATAAAAATATGATCTAATTAATCTTTAAAACCAATTTAATATATTATTTATCTTTATAAATAAAGTAGATGAAAACGTAGTTTTGAACTAAAATTCATTATTTCTCATTATTCATTACAAAATAAAACATCATAGAAAAAGAAAAAAATCATAATTACGTTATTTTTAAGTATTACCATAAAATATAATTATTATTATGAGATATATAATATATAAAAGTTCCAAAAATTAATTTCAAAATAGATTCTCCTTTAAATGGCTTAAAAAATGTCTTAATAAAAATATTGTTTTTATGTCTAAAATTGGGGTTGTTGTTATTTTATTCTTATAAAAAACATTTGATGAATATAAAAAATATTATATATAATATATAATAAATATATGACATTATGATCACTCACTAATTGAAATTAATTTAATTTAGCAGGTAAAATAATCTTTGTGTGAATAAAAATATTTTCAATAAAATATTCTATTTATTTTCAATTTGTTCATATTTTCATTTCTAATCAATGTGTAACTAATGAATTAATATTATATATTGGCATGTAATATATTTTCATATGTTAGTTATTAGTATAAAAAATGGGTCATTTTGGTATTATTATATTAAATAATAATATTTCAATAATATATTATTGTTTTGGAAAAATGGACTTTTGTTTAATTTAATCCACTAAAGAAACTCATTGTTTCATATGTCCCACACTAACATAGTATGACGTGTGGTGGACGCTATAAAAAATGTTGAATTTATTTAAAATAGTATATATATTTTATATTATTTTAATAGTATATTGTCTTATGAACATGGTGTTTTGTGTCACACATGTTATCGAATGTCATGTTCATACATTGGGTTTTTTGGGCTCTATAGATGTGATGAAATAAAAAAATATAAATATCACCACTATGAGAGTCCATTTCATTGAGATAATTTTTTTCAACAAGGATTATGTTTTAAAAAAAATTAATTTTTAAAATAAGAATGTATAATTAACAAAAAAAAAATCCTAAAGATTATTAATTGGTTTCAAAATACCGAATAATATATATATATATATATATCTTTACATTGAAAAATAATTTATATTAAAAATAATAATTTCAGATAAACTCTATGTTATACATTTTTTTTAAAAAATGAATACACTACAATACATTCATCACGGTAGAGACATATCATGTTTTTTTAATAAAGGAATTGATAGTTTCTCTAATAAACAAATGTTGAGAGTGAGTGTCTTTTATAATAGACCCACTTCATCCTCTATTTTCATGACAAAATATAATCATAAATAGACATTTTATGGAATTTTATATTAACTATTCTATGAATTAAATTATTTAAAAGGCTACACCATTGATATATTCCCCCTTAGAACCCATTTCCTTGGATAGTGTTATGATCATTACATTTTAAAAAAAATTATTTCACATGTAATTTAGTCTTTCACATTGATAATTTTGAATCCCTAAATAGGTCCCCCATTTGAATGATCAGTTGGACCATCTTTGTTATCAATTTGTTATTTAGTAAATGAATTTAAAATTATTCATCATGGGGGTCTTTTGGGCCATACAATTTTATCCTATTAAAATCACGTCCAACCTTCGAGCTAATGTGTAATGAATCATTAATTCATTAACTACTATTCCTCCATTAATTTTCATGTGAGTAAATTATCTTTCATGAAACACTGAACTAAAATGGAACCTCATTTCCCCATAATGAAACAGTTCATTGAAAAAAATTTATTATATCCAATAAATTGGAGCATATAACTAAAATTTACTACATTATACTATATATATAACATTAAAATAAAATAGAGTAAATTTTATTCTAAAAAATTTATAAAAATTAATTGTTATAACATCTAAAAATTGAATCAAATAAAATAATTAATATTTTTTTATGGAGATGGATAAAATTAAGTAATGTGGGTAATCTATTTTTGCGAAAAATATTACGTTTCCAGTTTAAACATTAGTTACCATAGTAGATCAATAATTATTTTTTTGATAATGATACTTTTCTTAATGTTGGTTATTTTTAAAATTTAATTAATATATATTAATATAGGACCATAATATTTCTTTTAAACTTATATAAAAATTAATTTACACAAATTTAATTGGTAATAAATATTACAAAATGTTGGGAACATTTTATGATAAAAATATCATTTTCAAAAAATTGCCCAATATATATTATTTATTTTAAAAGAAAATTTCCACCAATTTATAAATTGAATTATGATAATAGAAGCCAATATTTGGATTTTTGGGGTATAAATTTGGTATGATTTATTATATAATATTCTCATTACAAATATAAATAATAATATTATGTTTTAATCAATATTAATATTGAAAAAATTGAGTTAATATAATATCTCGGAATTTTAATAATTTAAAGGTCAATTACACCATATAAAAAGGCATTTCATGTATTAAAATTATACAAAAATGTCTAAACTAAAATTTCTCATATTAATATTACAAACTCATCAAACTCACATAACTCCCCATATGATTCATTTCACACCCCTTTCCTATCTATATTTTTTTATAAAAAGCCCATAATTCTCAATTATAAAAGGAGCTCAGTATGACCCATTCAATAATTCCTCTCACTACAAATGGACAAGATAAAAAAATTATTCCCCCTCTCTCAAAAAAAACATTCCTAGGTGTTCTTAATGATTTATGGATTTCACCATTCCTTAAGAATACACTTTTCATGGTTTGGGTTCTCCTCCTCTAATTTTTTATTCAAGTACTTAATTTGTGATAAGTCATTTGAGTTTAAACATCAATGTGATTATACTTACATATTTTCATAATCATTCCTTTAATATCTTAATTATTTACTATTGATTATATACTATGTTTTGTCTCTAATTAATCTATTTCCATACCCCAGATCAATAGTCTTCATGCTTCGAAAATCAATCCATGATGTTCAATCTCTGCGTTTTGAGTAATCAACTATAATATCATATAATATTACCTATATAAATAATGTTTATTAATGGTTTTTATTTGAATAATGTCTTGAAGTAGGTGTTTTATAAAGTACTTTTTGTTATAATGTATGTCAGAGTGTGATCAACTAAGAGAGAATCCATGTTTTGTGTTTTAAAAACTAAATTTACATCTCATTAGGACATAGTCATTATTATATGAAACTAATTTTTCATGGTTTCCTTGAACTTACTATTTCACTATATTTTTTGGTATTTAAATTATTTTTTGGGAAATTACTTCTCAAAATGAATAAACTATTCAATGATAATTTTTTTCAAAAATATAAATGCATTATTGGAAAGAATAACCACTATTATTACTAATGAATATTTTCATCCATGATGAAATTTTATTTACCACCAATGATCTGGTCTATTATTGGGAAAGCTAATATAGAATATTGTTTATAATTCTCAGCATTATATTTACTCCTCATGAAATGGACAATTTAATACTCTATTATAAAATGGGGGTTTTCAAACCAATGTTTTAATAAATATTTAATAAAAATTAATCATTTAAATATAAAATGATTTATCATCCACACTGTGTTTTTTAAAAATTTATATATTTAAAAATATTTTATTTTATACGCTGTATAATATTATTTTCAAATATAGACTCACATTGATTTCAATAAATATTTTTATAAATTATATTGTTCTTCGTATTATATAATAATTTCTTGAATGTTTTATGAAAACATTTGGTTCCAAATCAATTTTTTCCAGGTTGTATCTATAATCATGTGACGTTTTGATAACCCTAAATATTTTTTTATATGATTCATTTTTAAAATGATTTTTATATATTATCAGTCATTAATTTCATGTTTTGTGATGTTTCTGAAAGTATTATGAGAACAATTCATTTTTCATGGGTTCATAATGATATGATTATGGTTTATTTAAAGTGGAAAACATATGTATGGTTGATATGGGTGCTATATAATATCACCCATCCATTCAATGGTTTAAGCATATATCTCATGAGGAAGTCAGATAAGGGAATAAAGTGATTGTTTACATAGGCATGGGTATGATTGGTTTAATCAAATTTCCATGACATAAAAAAATATGCATTTTCACATCAAAATGGGAATAATGGGTTTTATCAGATAGGTTTAACTATTACTATTATTACCCTACATTACTAAGTCAATTATCAAGATCTACCAACTTTTTTATGATGCATTTTATTTCCATTCATTTCCATTTTTTCATGATTACGAATTTTTATGTATAAGACACTTTTATGTCCTTTTCACATTATGTATATTTTATCATTAATGATTACTTAAATATCCTTTATTTGTATTATATTTCCCCAACAAGTTTTATGATATTCATCTTTGGAATTATTATTTTTTAATAATATTTTTACCCTCTTCAACTTATTCTTCTTCATGTTTATGATCTTTTTTTATGATATGTTTTTCACCTATTGAGTATTTGAGCTCACACCTTTCATATGTTTCGAATCCTTATGTTATGAATATGGTTATGTATTTTGAGGATATTATAAAAGTATAAAGAGGAAATTTTTTATTGAAAAACAAGTCCCACTATTTTAAAATAATATGTTTATGTAGGTAATCCACATGAAAATAAACCTTTATTACCATGGGATGTGTTACTATTTTTTAAATTAATTAGTTGAATCATGAGAATAATGTATTACTTACGTCATGATTAGCTTCGATCTCAATAGTAGGTATTAGATAAGGGTTTACTAATTTTTAAGAGATGAATCTATGTATTAGATAACATCATGGTATTTTATTTATGTATATATTTTGAAGTCATCCAAAAAATTAAAACCCTTTCAAGATACTACTAGTAGATTCAGTCTCTGTAATAGTAACACCTATATTAAATAACTTAAATAAAGGTGTGTTGGTTTTTAAATCATCCATGACCTTGTGTACGAAAAATATGTATAACTCGTTATTTCTTTAATAGTCCTCAGGTATATTCCTTGGTTAATAAACTTATCATTATAATCCAATTTATAGGATTTGAAAACATATTCAATGTGTTATGATAATGAAATAACTACGTATAACCTATATTGAATCCTTGAGATTATAATGCTAATGTTTTAATGTTCTATGTGGATTCCTATATTTATAATTTACTTTTAATGATTATCCCTTTATTTAATTATAGTTATTCAAAAAATTTCTTTTGTCAATGTAGTGGTGACATACTAACAGAAATGGGTTAAAATCTAGTGTAAGAGAAAATATTAATATTTTTCAAATGTAAAACAAAATGATATGTTGATTAGAATGTAAACTCTCATAGAAATTCAAACCAAACCATTTCAATCTATGGAAAACTACACAATTGCGTTGAGGTACCAAATGTAATATGGATAATGAAACTACATGTTGATCCATTTATGTGGTAAATCTATCTTCCTTAGGCGAGTCTTCTAATCCTCTTTTACAAATTACTGGTTCAATGCACTTGAAAAATATTTTTCCATTATTTAGTGATCCGACCATGATATTATTATTTTGGTAGTATATCATACAGAAGGTGATGTAGCCCAGTTGTAGAGTATCATTACGAATACAATAAAAAAGAAAACATAGAATCCATCGAATGGGATGTGTTCAAGATGATATTTTTTAACAAATATTTTACATGGACTATTTAATGAAAATTGGAGTAGGAGTTCATGGTATTTTTGATAATGTAGATGAATATATTGGATTATAGGAAAAAACCACAACACTCATGTTGTATGACTCCGGTTTTATCTCAAATATTGAGAGATAAGTTATGAAATTCATTACTGGATCAAATCCATGTGTATGGAGAGTGTTTAACATAAAGAATTTCGGTAGCAATAAATATATTGATCAATGGGACCTTAAGATAGAGATAAAATTATAACATTCTTATATTTTGTGTAAAAGAAAATGAAATTTAATTATAATGGAAATATTAATGACAATACTCATGGTGGTATAAAATATTAATTTCCTACAAGTGAAAAATGTGTGAGAATGAAACTGTTTAATTTTATCTATAGACAATGGAGGTGTTTTAATTATCGTAATGTAGAACACCAATCCATAAATAGTCAATCCAACACTCTGAGGATTATTAAGTTGAATATTAGATGGTTTTTTCATGATCCACCAAATGAATCATGATATTATCCCTTAAATAGTACCCTTCCAAAACTAAAAATATTTGAAGGGATATAATAAAACCTAATACCTATCTCTATGATGACGTGGTTTATCAACTAGAACCAATATTATAATATTCTAACATATGGGATGCATTACTATATTTCTCATAAAGGATCCTTATTTTTTATTGAAACCACCATGAAACTCCATGAAATAATATAGACTTAAATAAAAATGGACTATCCCACAATGAAGGAATATGATAAATAAAAAGCGTAGTGTTTTTAAAAAATGACCAAAAAGAAAATCATAAGGCACAGACATAGAAATAACCCCAAATTAGGATAATGTAAAATCTATAATTTTCTTTTTATTTCTATAAACATAAGAAATATTTTTAATACATATATGGGGAGAATAAATATATAATTAATAGGATCCCACATAGGCTCTCTTGAACATGGGGAAAGATCATACTAATACACATGTGAGAAAACAGTAGAACCAATGACACCAAAAACATTTAAGTAGATAGTCACAAACTCACCATAATCTTCTCCCTAAACACTGATTCCTAATATTATAGAATTATAAGAGAAGTATCAATAAAGGTTCCCTATAATGTTTTACTATGATTAATTCTATCTCACACCCCAACGCTACATGTTCTAGCATAATTACATATTCAATATAATAAATATCTCATGTAGGTACATAGTCCATTAAATCATATTTCACTATAAGAAATATGGGATTTCACATAACATATTGTCGGCTATTATTCCAAAATAATCGGCTATCATGAAAATTTTATACACTAACGTTGTGAATTCCTATTGCTATTCAAAAACCCCTCTATAGTCACCTATTAATCTTCTCAAACATCAACCACAAGTTCACTATTTCATTCTAGAAATCACAACCCATGTGTGACAAACATACTAGGAATATATTACATGGTTGCAGTGTCTCTCCATCCAACCTCACCATTGGTATATTGAAATTAATAAGACCAAAAAAATTTGGTCATCGACATATAGTGTTCAAGATTGGTGGGTTGTGTGTAGAATTCCCAATTATAAAAGAATGAATATATATATATATATATATATATCCACACACAAGTTCAACATATTGGTTTATAAAAATCATACCAAACAAACTCTCAAAAAAACCAAAAATCCGCATAACCCACCTAAATTATATTATATTATGAATTCATAATACTAAAGAACGATCCATATAACAAAAAAAAATCCATATGAAACCTATTTTTTCATGTTTAGACAATTTATCGTTTTTAAAATTACCAACCAAGTTCACTTATTAAAAAAATTAATTTACTATTTATGAATCCATAAATTCAAATAAAACCAAAAAAATTATTTCTAGAATTCAATTAACCATTCTAATCGATTATATATCCCATTAAATTAACCATTCCAATTAATTTTCATCATTAACATTTAATTCCATTATATATTAGGAAAATTTCTTAGTATTAAACTTCCCAATAATCCATATAACATTCAGATAACTTCATTAATATTTATCAAGGATCTTCCAATCACATCACTCTTTTCTTTTAAATCGCATTCTCAGACAGCCGAGAATTTCCACTGGGAAACCAATTTATTATCCATATATATGTGACTATCCACATTAATTAAATGTGATTCCATAAATTACACTACATGGGTTCAACAAACACAGTAATGTGGAACATAATCGAGGATCCCAACAAGCATGATTTACTTCAAGGCATCAAGAACATGTAAGGTCAATAAGAACAACATTAAAGGTAGTAAAATCATAGGATTTATTTTCCTTTCCCTTGAATTTCAGTTTAAACAAATCATTATATTTATCATCATAGTTTTTTATATCTTCCCAATGATAAAAAATAATTATCTATCATTCATGGAAAACTAAAAGTGAGATAATAAACCCCCCTACATGAAAAAAACATTTATAAATCGAAATCAAAGGCTAAAACATAGGAAGAAAAAAACTTGTAACCAAAATCAATGGGCAAAATAGAAATATTTTGAATACAAAAACCAATATCTATTCCTTACCTAAAAATACTGAAACCAATAGTCTTTTTACCAATTTAATCCCCCATTTGAATAGTATTGTGAAAAATATCTGTAATGAAGGAATAAACACACCTATAATAAAAGAGGGATCATCTCCCATGGTAGGGGTTGAAAGCCAATGAAAAGGGAATAAATGAACAACCATTTATGAAAATGGTTATCCCAATGTTTGAAATTAAATATATATAAAATAAACGGTTTTAGGGGGTTATTTTCTAGGAATTATTGAATACATGACACCTTAACAAAAGTTACCCCGCAGTGATGCATAATGGTGGAAAATCTAAAAAACAAGACATAATGGAAGAGGCCACACAATAGTTCTAAATTTCAATTCCACATAAAAACAACATATCTTTCTTCTCACCATAGATATATAAAATAATTGATGATGGCCTAGGGTATGAAAGAACTAACCAATAGACAACCCAACAACTAGGAAATAGGCCACTGTGAAACCGAACTCCACAATGTAGTTACCATAAAAATAATTAATATTATATTTTTTCCAGGGCTCAATTCCATGAAAATCCTCTCTATGAAACCCATACTAGATTTGAAGTTAGCACCAAAACACTTCCTTTAATCCTCTATTCCATAGCTATCATCTTCATAAAAAATATTCCACCCTTCTTGTTGTATACCAATACTGCATGCTAATGAATCATATAAAATATGGTTGTAAAATAAAAGTCCTCCCTATACCATCCAACTCCCTTAGAACTACCTTTAGGAACCTCTATCTCTATAATTAATATAATTTAAAATGTAAAAACATCTAAACAATTAAGTCATCTTTCTAAAAAAACTACTTGCATCTTAATGAATGAAATAATCATCCCAAAAGGTACCACTCAATAATCAGTCTACATCCCAAATATAAGCACAACACTATAGAATTACACCCCATCCATAATATACTTTTCTAAAAAAAATAATTTTGTTTAAGTCACATGCCACTACCCTTCCAGACAACCATTCTCACCCCCATCTCAAACACCATACGTCTCAAGATAACAACTACAACAATTTTCGTACTAAAATTCCCCACACACAAAAATCAAATAATTACATCTTTCATATCAAGTTATTATCCAATTTTTTTAGCAGTAAGCTACCCACATAATTTTAAAACATACCATTGTATAAAACTTAATGAATAATAATTTTGGATTCCTTTTTCATATGGTAGATGCATATTTGGAAAATCGTGTATCAATAAAAGGAATCCCTCATTAAAAAAAATATATAGAAATCACATTATCAAGAAGAATAGATAAAGAAATAACTAAAAATAACTCAATGTATATGGAATAGAAATATACATCTCACTCCGATGTATTCTCTTCCAGGATACCACACAACCACAACACAAAAACCATTGTAATGGTCCATCCACATTACATTTTTACAGATAATCATGAATCTCTACTATTTTATCCATGAATATAATATCTTAATTGATATCAAACTCTCCCTTGTTAATAATATAGTAATATTTTTGAATATACCAATGAATTTCTGGTACATGGAATAATTTATGAATCCAGTTTAGTAATTGAAGGAGTTCTAATCGACAAGACAAATTACCAATGTTCCCCCACTCCTTGAGAGGCCCAATAAACTAGGTTGAGAGATTAAATCCCCTTAAAAATTTCTTATGCCTACATCGATGAGATAACATTATGAATTGGTAGTCCCTAACCTCAAGCTCAAGGTGCCTCCTCCTATGATTAGGCTAAGAATTCATCTGATCATGATTTTAAATGATCCTCTAAAAAATAATCTAATACTTATATTTCATGCACCACACTGCATTAGGATAGGGGAATGATGTCTCCCCAACCACATCCAATGAAAATGGAGAATGAAACATCCTCTCATATAAAGCCTAAAATGGGTCTATGAACTTGTATTTTGGATACATATTGGTATAAAAATCTCAACCAATAGCTTTTTAAATTCCAAGAATCTATTCAAGACATGAGATTATTTCTTGTAATGATCCCTCTAGTATCAGGATAGTCTACTCCTTTTGTCTATCTTTATAAGAGTGGAATGGTTTTATAAGGTGTTTCTGACTGTTTAAGTCATGTAACAATCCCTTGTAGACTTATGAGGTAATGGGGGAATCATGATCTAATATAATGTTCCTTGGAACTACATCTATCCATGAAAACTCATCCACATATCTCCATACAAATAATTCTATTTTCCAGGCTCGTTGTTAGATAGGATGTGAGTATAATATATCAGTCGATTCAGAATCTCTATAAAAACACCACATACTCCAAAATCCTAGGGTAACCATATGATGAATTACATTGATATATCATACCATAGAAACTCAATAACATTTATGAGGTGAAACAAACCACTGGGAACATAGGTCTCAGCCTTTACCTATTAGAATACTAGACACCATTAAACAAAATCTTCCATTACCTATTTCTTATTGGGATAACAAAAAATGCACCCTCAAACTACATTAAATATTAGATAAATAAATATTTACAATGACTGAGGGAAATATAAAAATTAATTGGAATATATTATACATAAAAATCATAATAAATTTTTTCTATAAGTAAACATCTATTTATAAACATTCTATATCCACCCAACTGGTTAATTAACATGGAAAACAAAGTCATGAATCACCAATATAAATTATTCCTAATACTAAGAGTACTTGATTGTCCACATCAGATTATATTCCATTATCATATTAACTAAGAAAACACCTTCACC
Source organism: Viscum album (assembly GCA_963277665.1). Taxonomy (NCBI): domain Eukaryota; kingdom Viridiplantae; phylum Streptophyta; class Magnoliopsida; order Santalales; family Viscaceae; genus Viscum; species Viscum album. Next base: position 389,936,457 of record OY728146.1, read on the forward strand.
ATCAATCCTAGTATATAGGTTCATGGATTCTAACTCCATTATCTCACTATATGTTTTTATATACACATGAACAAAACCATCCATGAATTAATTTTCCATGCATTAGACACAATATATCTTACACGGGGGCTTCAAAGATGTGAAACTTCATTAAAATAATAAATTCAACTCGACTTTACTATCCCATATTCAATTCAATATGCGAATAGATTTTACTAAAGATCTTATGGAGTATAAAAACCAAAATGTATAATCTAATAAGGTATTGTCGCCATCAATTAATCACAAATTACACCACTACTACCTCCATATCATGTGTAAAATTATTATTCTAGTGGAACCATAACAACTAATCCTCATACGAGATCATTATCTTTTTTTGCATCAATACAAATCGCTGAAACATAAATTCGGTGTCATAAAACACCTCAAACATCACTCCTTCCTCTAACAAGTAGTTCTCTAGAGTCGTGATATATTTCCCCTTCATTTACTTAAATGAATCTTAACAACAATCCTCTAAGATTAAATCATGGTCCCTCGTATTAAGAAATATAATTTGGGTCACAATCCATGTGAAATCTAAAAAGAACTTCAGCAACTTCCCCAAATGACTAAATAAGTAATAAATCTATACATATTCATTGGTTCATCCCAATAAAACACTAAATCAATATTTTATGGGTCCTTGTTATACCCTACTAGGACACTATATTCCTTATTAAATTCACCTATCAATTCCAAAACAACCACTTCGGAAAATTTCTATTGAGGCGCTGAAATTGACGGACCTAAACGATATATTTTAGATTTTCATAATTACCCAACTCTATATTCAGTTATATCTATATTTCAACAATGATTGAGAATAAAAACTACTATATGAAATCATGAATCATTTTCTTTATGAGAGTTTAATAATAGATGGTTCATTCAACACACTAAATGGAATGCCACCCAATTGATGTGCCAATGCCAGAACCTGGAGTAAATATTCAAAGAATATTCCTGATTTACCCACAATAAGTGACTCCTAGACTATATATAGACTTTAGAAAACAAAAAATCCTCTTTGAACTGGTCAAAAATATCATCAATACATAGAAGAGGGTACATATTGTTTATTTTTAGTTGATTTATCTATAGCGGTATTTACATAGCCCTAGACTCTCATCCACATTCTTGTTGAATAACACCGAAGCACCCCGTGGATACACACTATGAAGGATGAGGCCATTCTCCATCAAATCATATATCTAATAATTTGACTCCCAAATTCCCGAAGGTTCCATCTAATAGGGATCCATCAAAATTAGGGAAGAATTATATAAATCTTTAACCTCATGAAATATCTTTGTGTAGCATTACAAACTCTCTAGGAAACTCATTTAGAAACACTTTGAAAACACTTACAACCTCCACTATCATAGTGTATAATAATTTCTATGAAATGTCTAAAATAATTGAAATAAGGAGCTCAACATGTCTATTACACAACTGAAAATATTGATCCCCAACAAAATAATTCAGGTTGACCATCCACACCCCCAAAATACAACCATCCACTTGAAGTAGTTGATAAAATATTTCATGGAATAAAACCATTAATTTATGAGAATGAATTCATATAGTTGTATCAATGATAAAAAATAAATCCTCACATGACTATTTTGGTATGATTTTTTAATGGTGGCGCCTCAGTCCAATACCAAGACATAATTTATTATAAAGAATGAAAAGAACTATAACTATCTGATGGAGGGGATTTTATTACAGTTTTTTTCAAAAATAGGGAGAAAATAAATAAGAAGATCATCAATCCATCTAATGTTCCGATTTATTAACTCATTTGAAAGACCATCTAGAACCATGTTCGCTTCACGAAAATCATGATTGACAATGTGTCTGATCTCTAAAAGCGAAGCAAGGCAGCTCAGCCAATGGGTCGTAAGCGGCTAGGCAAGGGGCACCACACCATTCCAAATAGCTTGGAAAATCGTGTTTGAGTCACATTCAATCCATATATTGGTCCAGCCATTTTTCTTAACAAATTGAACTACATGAATCACATACCACATTTCTGCTTCCAAAGAGGACGCCGAACCTCAACGGCCAAAGAAACATCCCTGACGATGTCCAAGAGAGTATCTTAAAATATAGCTGCATCCCGCATGTCCTATAATTCTTTTAGAAATTCCATCAACAATTACGTTGATCTTACCTAGGAGAAGAGCTTTCTAGAAAACCTCAAAGGAGCGCCTTAGAAGCCTATAAATTCCTCTAATCCTAAGTCATGGAAGGATCTCAAATTCGCTAACAGTGTTGTCAAAAAAACCAGTCTGAATCGAGGTCGAGTCCCTAAAGGCGTTGAGAATCAACATCTGACCTAAATTATGATTAAATTAAATGGTATTGTGAATAAAATAATTTTAATCATATCAGATCACGTAGTGGAGCTCGAAAATAGCGGCTAAGAATATATTATTGATTTTCTATAAAATATCAAGCTCCACAGAATGTTTTATTTAGGAACAAATCGATTCCATAAATAACCATATACAATCAAACATGTCATTAATATAATTCCAAAGGGATGATAACATAGAACTAGAGAAAAATAGATAGGACTTGAGTGGTGAAAATAAAAGGTATAAAATTTTTTTGAATTAAAAAAGGCAAAAACTAGGGTAGAAATTTTTTTAATAATACCTCAAATGATATCTAACTCCTATGGGGCTAGAAACATCTCTATAATAAACTATATATGTTTTCCTACTCTTCCACCATGCTAATAACCATGTCTAGTGCCACACATAGGTAATTTTACCTAATGACGAGTGGAATCTTAATTTTAAACTATGCCTACCCAATATCCACTCATGGGAGAATTATCATGTTCCCCCTATTGTTGGAACGACCTCAGTGGTGGATGCTGCTGAGAATAATGCTAAACCAATCCACATCCACCATACTATGTTTGAAGAACCAATGGTAAATAATTATTAAAATGTTCACAGTACCCAAAAACATGTCAAAATATACCTAATTAGACATGAAAATCATTAGGACCACTGGAAAAAATGTAAGAATTTTAAGTAGGCGTGGTTGACCCGACGTAGGTTAGGACCATGAAAGACATAGAAGTTGAGATCTGCAACAAATGTTTTTTCTCAGGGAGCCATATAGGATCCCCTATCATAGTAATCTTCTTTTAATGTGAATACATTAAATCAAATATTCATTTTTACACAACTCCATATAAATTAGTAACATAAATGCAGAAACATAAAACAAAATAGAGGGGCATAGTTTCTCTACGAGAAGCCTTACACAAGACTCAGAATTAGGAAAAATATGTTGAATTAAATGAGAAATATCATTCAACATGATCCCTACTCAAATTAAGATATTATACCTTAAAAATAAAGATCATATCCAACCTCTTCCCCAGCTTCATGATCGATGATAGGTACTATACTCTGAACTCCATCCAGATGTTGAAGCATGAAACACCATCCTCTTTCTGCTCACCAAGAGACAACAACCAGCTCTAACAAATTTATCATATAATATAAATGAATAATACTGGTTCCTAATAATCTTCATATCCCCTGATTAAAATTAAGTTGATCTCTAGCTATTCCAAGTTGCAATCTATCTCTATTTCAGATATTATCACGTCGTACATCCCCAAAATCTATCACCGAGAGGCATGAAAAAATATCTTCCATTCCTTTCCATAAAATGATTGATCAATCATATGATGAAAAAAAATTCATCGTTCTAAATATCCAATGCATGACTTTATCACAATTCATGTGTGGGATCTATTATTGTGTGAAAACAAAGGCTAGCTATGATCTGTAGTATGGAATTTTAAAAACATTAATTTAATTAATATTTTAGTTCCCAACACAGCCAATATTTATAATCAATATAATAAATCCTAATGCATATACTTCTAGTTGTTCTATCTGCTTTAATAATGTCATTAGACTATGTCATTCAGTTGGCTCAGACTCCTTACATTAGATCAAAGGGCCCCCTAATATTTTATGACCTAGTTTGTCTTCCATTGACTATATCATGCACCAATATCAATAAATATTGTTTCACTACTAGCCCATGCAATCATCAAATGGACTAACTCCAAAATATTTCTAATATCTCTACCAAATCCCTTGATACAACTCTACCATAAACATTTCCCTCCAATTGAACCCCTCCTAGAATTATATTAATGGAATATAGATAATTATTCATGAGTACCACCCCTAATAGGCTTCGAGTTGGTGACTAACATCAATGATTTAAAATTGATTCAAAGGGACACATTACCCTATATATAGTATTAGATAATGAGATAGGATAAGAACCACAATGAGACCCCATGAAATAAAATAAAATAAATAAAATAAAAGTAATAAACCACGAAAATCCCATATTTCGTGAATAAAGTAAAAAATATATAAAGAATCTCTAAATAAATATTAAAAATAATATCAAAAGATAGTGACCCATAAACAACACCAATGTATAAACTATAAATTTACAATAGGGTCTATATTTCTCTTCTAATGACCTTAAAAATATTTTTCATATAGGCTGGGTGAGAATAAATTTCCATATAATAGGATCAAACTGAATGTCTCAATTCTACATATGAAAAATAATAATAATGCACTAGTGAGAAATCTGAGAAACCAATAACACCTGAACAGGTAAACCATCCAATCTTGTCCTTAATAAGGCACCCTCACCAAATAGAATATCAATGTCAAGTAACATAATTGAATGGATATAGATAAAAGTTTTAACAAATCAATTGCCGCTAGATTTCCACTATAATACCCCTACAACGTATGACCTACTTCTCTCATATTATCTATATTAAACATAATTCCTAACATCACCTACTACATAACTTCACATATGAACTAAATAATCATGTGAAATACACTAATATTTATTCCCCAATCATATTCATAATAGTTGGTTATCAATAACATAAATTACATCAACTTCATGCCTACCTCCCACCATGAATGAATCCCACTATATCCACCACATTATCTTTAAAACAATAAACAAATATACCCTTATTAATTCTATTCATCACAACCCATTCATATCAAACCAACATAGATGACAGAGATGGGAATATGTTATTGTCCAATGATCCCTATCTTCAAGATTCTTGAAAAAACACCCCAAAACAATTGTTTTTCTCAATGCAACACTCAAAGATGGTGGGGTGTATATATAGAACATAATGTATGAAACATTCATATATATATATATATTAAGTAATAATAAAAACCTATGGTTTCATAATAACATTACAATACCAACTCACAATATCATCACAATACCTCACATACCCTACTATATCCACTATAACTTCTATATTAAAAAACTAAACAAAAAGTCATGGAACAAGCCACAAACCACATTCAACCATTCATTACTGGTTAATAATATTTCCATATTTTCCCATTACCAACAAACATTGATTATTATTAAAATTCCTTTAATTTTTTGGAATCCACCACTTCAAAACACACAAACAATATTATTCCTAGAATTTATTTACCCATTATAACCAGTTATCCATTCTATCTCATTATTCATTACATCCCATTCCATTCAATTTTCATCATTATTTTTTAATTTCAATACTACCATGGTATCTAGAATAGTGATAGACATCATAATAACCCATCAAACATTATTATAACTTATTTGAAATTTATCAAGAATGTTCTAGTCAATTTGTTTAAAAAAATTCAACGGAATTATCAAAAAATACGATAATCCCAAGGGAAAAAATTTCTTATCTTCAAATATGTGATTATTAACTTTCATTCAAAGCGAACTAAAGATATAAAAAAATGGGATCCCAAAACACATTAGTTTCAATTTAAAACAAGTCCCCCAAAAGCTGTGATTTTCATTAAGTCATCAATAACATATTATGTAAATAACAATCACATCAAAGGATATAAAAACTTGTGGTTGATTTCCCATTCTCATAAACGAAAATTAATACAATTAATTATCATTTATTGGTTCATTAAAACTACAATTATATTGATAAAAAATCACAAATCAACTAGTATATACAAATAAAAAAGAGTCGAAGGATCTTCCTTCTTAGAAAATCATTCTTAATCACGATAAATGATTATAGTATAGTATGGTTACCAAGGAGAATTAAAATTGAGTGAAACAACAAGATAATCCTATAAAACAACCAATCACTTCATTCCCATTCCAAAAAAACACCAAAACATGCAGTCCCCTTGAATACGAACTTCTTTTAATGAAAAATAGACTAAGAAATAGGGGAAAGGATGGTGGAACTCTCTTATAACCATCATGGATTGAAATCCCATGTATGTTGTACAAATCCAATGAAAAAGGGATTAATTACCCCCACTAGAAATTTATTGGTTGCCCAAGAATCAAGAGAAGGTCCAGATGAGTGGTAATGTTATTTAGGTTTTGGGATTTAATTGGATTGATGAAGAATTAAAGACCATGGTCTATAGTAAGATATCATAACATAGTTGGTAATTTCAGAGAGGGTATAAGAGAAATGGTGAGCACCATGCCAAAGATCTAAAAAAATCAAGGAAGATGCAACATAAGAAGAAGTTACTACCATGCTATGGAGATAAATAACATGGAAGGAGACCATTCCACAACCTAGAACAATGAAACAACTAACCAAAAAAAATTATATGACCAAATAATTGACCCATTATGAATACAGACAACTAGGAACCTCTCTAGTCAATATAATTTCCAAAATTGGTAGAAGAAATAAAACTCATCCTCAAGGACACTATGTCATAGATGGAATCACCATTCCACAACTACTCCCTTAACTAATATACCCCATGGAACAATGGTGTGAAATTATATCAAATTTGTTTCTTGGATACAACTCCAAACATTACACTATAACTTAATCTAAATACTCTCCACAAAACTCCATCTCCAAAATTCCGAGGAAGTAACTGGTCAAGAAATTCTATACCAATATATTCACTAAAATTATCCTTGTGTATGGATTCTGTTCATTATGTGAATCAATTCATCAACCCTCGTGAAATTGATAAAAGTAGGACATAGTAACCTCCCAACCCAATAGAATAATGAAGGGAGTTCATGATAATCATCACTTAGGTAGATAACAATAACTACGTTATGAAAGGTAAACATAGGCTCTCTTATAGATATGAACGTAATATATTTGATATTTTATCACATTATTTTTCATTTAATAAATATTTATATCAATTTGTAATGACTTCACCATAGTTTGGATGTAGAAATATTCATGAAAACACCCAATTGAACATAAATCATGAAAATAATTTATTAATGTAACCCAATTAAGAACTATTGGGGGGATACACCACATTTATATAATTCCCCTTCCCACTGTTTAATTTAATATAATATATTGTAAATATTTTCATTCCCTACATAAATGAAATATAATTATTGGAATATGGATGTTTAATTTCATATCCCAAATGAATCTATTATCATGTATCATCACTGTGATTATTACAAATTCCATATGTAAGGAAATTATATAATGTGGGTGATGCTACACAAAAACTAGGGACTCGTCTATAACAGAAATGAGGATTAATTCAACATTAGTTACATTCAATTTGTATAAAAATATAGGGATGTATTTCTTGATAACTACATGACCTCTCCTAAGAGTATGAGGTTGTATTTTCAATTGAATTCATACATGAATCCATTAAAAACCCAAAGAGTTCATATACAACATCTCCCATTTTATTATAGGCTTTAATGATGAAACTATAATAAAATTTATATAAGGATTTTATATTCCATAATGATTTACCATGGAGGTAAACTAGTCCCCATTATCAAAAATTTGGATTTATTGATGAATTATTACATTTATTATCTTAGGATTAACAAATTAATGATAAAGGAAATATATCATCTACTCTGTGTTGAGGATTTGTTCAGTCATCTTAGAAAATCTCGATACATCTCGAGTATGTTTCATTTATTTGGATATCATTAGTAAGGGGTTTAAAGGGATAATATTTCCAATATTTATTTCCATACAATTGTTTGATATACTGAATTTATAGTTACACCTATTTGACAAAAAAATTCCAACTATAATCCTGGATATAATAACTGGAGTCTTTTCAAACCAACTAGGTCAATTTTTTTCATTTATATAATTCATTTTTATACATTCAATGTGGAATAAAAATCATGAAGAACAATTATAGAGTGTGTTATAGACCATCTGAATGAAGAAACTATTTGACAAATTGGTTATGTGTGAATTATGGAAACACAAATTATTATTAGTATTCCTTGTACTCAAAAAAGGGTAATATGATTAGATCCATCAAGATGGATTTCATCATGAAATAGAACAAACTGACTACTATCTCTGAGATGTGTAGTTTTAAAGGGGTAATGAGATATTTTCAATTCTTTATGTGAATGTTCACAGATCTACCAAATACTCTAACTCATTAGACATCGATGTGGTTAAGGTTCATTTAGATAATTTAATGTAAATAAAATAATAAAAACAATGAAATATGATGGTCCCTTCTTATGTACATAGTTTGCCATTTAGTGGGGAATGTTTTGAAATATGTAGCATTTCTTAAAAAAGGTTTTGAGATATATCTTCATGAAGAATGATAATGTAATTTATAAGGATTAATTAAAATTAATTTCTCAAGAGTAAAATTATAAAACAAATGTTTTAGATATTGTAGTAGTGATATGTTAATTATATATTGTCCGGTATTATATATATGGGGAGAAGTATGATATATATATACTGATCAAAACAACATTAAAAATATATTCCCATGGAAGGAATTAAATTGGTTCTAGATGAGTTGTTTGTAATTGATAAAAATTATTGTTAATTAATAAATTACCTCCTCAGGATGGTAAAAATGTTTTTAGATACATTGATCAAGAAATTTCATTATATTTAATCCATAAATATGACTAAAAGAGCTAAGGTTAGATTATTAATAGAGAATAAATCTTTAAATAATAATGGTTGGATTTAATATCTATATTTAGTAACTGTATTTTCAACATTCCATTCAACTAATGATAAAATAAGGGTATAAAAATGTTGTGTCACTATAAAAGAGATAGAGAAAATATTAATGTTTAACACTGATAAGGATATATTTATAAGGATTAGAATTTAAATATATTTCCCATCAAATATAAAGTTATAGACATGATGTTTTCATGATTTACATAGATCATCCCTCTATATAAATCATGGATGTACAAAGAAATATAGTGATATACATAAACACTAATAGTGGTATAACATGATGAGGGAAATCAAAATATATATATCTTGAGTCCTCGTATTCCAAAAAGTTATGGATGAATGAAAATAGTCTAATTTTATATTTTGTACTATTACCCATACTAGTATGAAAATATAAATTCATCAATATGAAATTTATTATATGACTCATTAACACTTATATATCCCATTTTGATATTTGTGTTATATTCCATCACCATAAAAATTAAGTCAGTTTCATTAAAAAAATATGATTTATCCCTCGAAGAACGTACTATAATATATATAATGGAAGTGGACAATATATATAGTGTACCACTATCCATTGTATCAAATTGCAGTCCAAGGCTGCCCTTATATTTTTAGATAACTCTATAGAAATTATTGGATATATAGAATATATTTATTAATCCTTATCAACCTCATATAGATGGTCAACATGAGTAGAAAACTGAAATTCTATAGGATATGTTGAGATATTTTTTATGTATTTCCATGGATGTTGAGATCAATAAATCATGTTGGTGGAGTTCCCATATAATAAAAATTTATATTCAATAATTCCAATAGCACCATTTATGCCTTCTTATAGGAATATTTGTAGGCCTCTAATGTAATTATATTATGATAGATTAGTGAACCATACATGGCCTAAAAATTTCAAATAAGTGAAGTGGAGGTTTCAAAAAATTCGGTAGCATAATGTGGAAGGAGAATGTTGAAAAAGAGTTATGTTGAAATGCATCAGTGAGATATGGATTTTGAAGATGGGGATAATGTGTTTCTTTGAATACCTCTAAATATGTGAGTTTTGGGATTTGAAAAAACCAGATGTTTTATTATGATACATGAGTCACTTCATGATTCTTGTTCATGTTATGATCATATAATTTCACTTTTCACTTCCTCAACACCTCTCTTAAAATAATAATGTGTTCCATGTATCCCTTTTGGGTACGTACTCACCGGATCCATATTATGTACCAGTTATATATGTTGTATAAATGAAATATAACCTATCATGTCAATAATAAACTGTGAAAACCATAGATCAAAGAGACAATGATTCGAGGAATATCACCACCCACCTGGTGAATGTTATATGGTCAAATCATCAATTTGATGAGGATCTATGATACCCAAAGTACGTGAAAAGTCAGATTTACCCTACCTTGTTTTAATTCATATAATAACAATTCAAGGAGGTATGTATTTTAATTTTGTAGAATATAATTACTCATGATTTTTATAATTACTCACCCATGTTTAAATACCATGTTACTATCTTGTGTCTCACAAAACACTAATGTACAAAAAGATCATGTTACCATAATAAAATTATTAACTTTTATTATTATATTGTATCAATTAAATTAAAAGTAATCTCCAAAAGAAACCAATTAATAAAATCTATATAAAAGTGTATAATATAACTAAGGTAATTTTTTTTATAAATTATATTTTTCTTGAGATTTATTTTCTTAACCCTTATATTAAACATAATTTTTTCACAATTAGAAATTGAATCATATAAAAATTATTTATTTATTTTAATCAGCAAGATCATTTTATGTAAGATAATCATTCCATTTTTATGCATGATATAATGTTTATTTCATAAATATTAGTTACCACTATAAAATAATTAATTTTTCTTCAAAGAGTTATAATTTTAAAAAATCTTTTAATTTATGACATTTAATTAATATATTATAAATTAAGACTCTAATATGTTGTTAATATATATATATATAAATGAATTAATATTCATTTTATTTTTAATCAATGATAAATATTTTTTTAAACAGTTTATATTTTAATAAAAAACTATAATAATTGTTTTCTTAACACATTATATGTTTTAATTAAAAATATAATATTATCCTACTTATAATTTTAATTATTATAAAATGAGAAAATATTTTCTAAATAGTTTATCCTTATTTTTTATGAATTAATATTTCACTTACACAATCTAGAAATATTTCTAAGGTATTAATTTTATAAAAATATGTCACACCTACCATTTGAATAAAAAATTCACCTAACTCACTAAATCACATAACAATCTATGAAATTATATTCTTACCTCTTAAATAGCAATGGTTTCAATGAAAAATAACCACTTTGTCAAGTTTACATGGTGAAAGCTACCTCACATTCACTCATTTGTCTCCATCCCAAAGGCATTTATCAAGAATTTCCATTCTATATCCCTTTGAAAATTCATTTCAATGAGTTTATATATTTTTATGGATTAAACCAATATTTAAGACTCTATATAGAAAGAGTAGTGTTCTATTTCACCACTTTTATAATTCATGTTAATATTTTATGAAAATTCCATTGATTATTAATTCATTATACTTCGATATAGTCACAATCAATCATTTAATATCCTAGTGATTTCCTATTAATGATATACTAACCATAACTATCAATAAATCCACTCTATAAAACACTTTTTATAGTCGTTATACTATATAATTCACTCCCCAATTCTCTACCAATTTATTCTAATTAAATCACTTCCATTTTAATACACCATTTTACATGAATGTGTTTTTCTTCCACATTTTCACGATAAATATTCTATAATACAAATTATTTTCTATTTATGAGATACTCTATTTATCTCTAAATAATCCATTTCACAATCCCCTTTAAATATTCTTCATGTGGAAAAAATTTGTCATTTATTTTCCAACATCATGTTGTGAATATTAAACTTCAAATAATAAAAGTGTATCAATATAAATGAGGTTTATTGAAGGTTATGGATATAAATAAGTTTATAAAATATGTTACTATTATTGTTATTTTTCAATATTAGATGCTAGAGTGTGGCCATCTTAAGAAAAATTCATGGAAGTGGGTTCATATAATTGACTCCTGATTCATTCGGTCATAGAATTTATTTTGTGAATATAATTTATCATGATTTAATTAAACCAAAAGTTCCCCTGTATTATTAGATATTCATATTTTTTCATTGTTAAATTACATCTCATTATCAGTTACCAATTATTTGATAATTTTTCTTCCAAAATATAAATGTACATTTTGTAAGAATAAATATAGTTTTTACTAATGATGATTTTCATCCAAGAACATATTTTTATTATTTCCAATGATCTATTATATTATTGTAAAATACTACTTGTATTATTTTCTGTGATTTATATATTTCTATTTATCTATTTTCAATAGTAATATTTAATAAAACATTTTATGATGTCAGTTATCAATAAAAGGATCACCAAATAAATTATGAAAATATTTTACATCCTCTAAAAATTAAAAAACAATTCATCCAAATAATGTTTTTTATAATGTATATGTATATCAAGTATATTTAATTCAGAATTTCATATAATATGGTTTCCAAAATGCTTCTACATTCCATTATAGAAATAATTTTTTGAATGTAACTTGGTCTTGATCATTAATAACAATGAAAATAAGGTTTTGTGAAAACTTTTATATTTTCTATTCTACTCTATGTTATATATTTAACGAATTGATGATTTCATTATTATATATTTTACTTTTATATTATTATTTAATTTTTAAAATGTGATTTTTTATTATCTTATAATTCATTATGATTATGTTATTCAATATTTTAGAATAGTTTAAGAAACTTTTTATTTTTTCTATTTGTTATTTTAGATATGATTATAGAATATTTTAGGTGGAAAAAATGTTTGGATACTGATGGGAGCTCTAATATACCACCCTCAAATAAAAAGTTTTAATATTATATCTCTTTATATAGTCAGGCATGAAAATAATATGTTTTCACACATAGGCATGGTCATGACGAGTTTTGTAACATTTCAATGAAAGGAAATAATGAAATTGTTAACATTGATATGAGCATAATAAATTTCATAACACTGGTATTACTTTTTTTATGGTTTTAAGACATTTACATGTTATTTATAGTTTAGTTACAAATAATTATGAGTCATTTAATTTCCATGAAATTTCATGTTTTTTGACAATAAATTTTAATTATTTCAATTTTTTTCATGTTAACATGTTTTATGTTTTACCATTTATGGTTCCTTAATTATAGATATGTTATATAATATTTCATAAAAATTATTTATGATATTTATCTATAGAGGTTTAATCATTTGATATCATATTTATCAACTTCCTCATTTTCTCTATCATTTTTATGATCTATTACTTTTTGATATGTTTTCCTTCACTGGGTATGTTTCTCACCCATTATTTTAATTATAATAACCATACTGTGAAGATTATATCAACAATTGGAGTATATATAATATTTTATAAAGGATCATTTTTTGTGAAAAACGTTTACAGGTGTGGAAAAATAAGATTTCTATACAGCTAATATCAATAAAACTAATCATTATGTCCTTGGGCTATGTGATTGTTGGTGAAATGTATTGTTCGAATCATGATATTAATGTATTATTTATGATATTATTAAATTATGTTTCTTTATAACAAAAATACTACTTAACTTTTAGATGGAATAAATCTAGAATAGGGAGGGTTCTATAGGGGATTTAGTATTTAATAATGTATTTACACCCTTTCTGGGGAGAAAATCTTCCAAAAATTAATTATATTGTTAGTTCACCTATATAGATCATAATTTATGAAGGTGAAGGAAATGAAAAAGGATACATGTGTGTCTCTATGAACCATTATAATGTGTTATAATAACAATATCATTGAATTTGTGACACATGAGTAAATTATTTATTATATTTGTCGAAACAATCTGGGGAAAATATTATATATGTATATCAAGAGAGTACACATGTGGGGAAATGTATAATATATTATAATACCAATAAAATAAAAACTACCATAAAAAATAAAAAAAAATTGTGTTTATGAATATATATTTAGATTCCAAAATCATATGACTAAACAGTTCACTATCTACTAGGAAAACTGAATGAGGTAGTAGATATAAAAATATTCATTGACCCTGTTGTTCTTGCGATGTTTAGGATTATAAGAGAATGATTGATTCATGATCCGGTATACAAATACATGAATATCATAAGGGAATGGACAACATCATTCATATCACTAATGATTTCTTGATTATTATTTTTATGGATGATCGGGGATGTGAAATAATATAACACACTTATGAAAAATAATAATAAATTGGTGAAACATTGCAAGATTCTTGATATTAACATTTATATATATGGAGTTATGAGGTTTCATACAAGGATGTATATAACCAATAAAATATATTTTAACAATGATTTACTAGGTAAATCCCATAAGTGAACACTATTAACATAGCAATGGGAAATAAAATGCATATAGATATATGAGAGTATTATTAGTTGGATGAAAATCAGTGGGTTATTAAAAAAATTATTAGAAAAAATCCCCACTATAAATATGCAAATACAGAATATAAAAAACCAAAATTATGGATTCTACCACTATAAATATATATGGATCTATGATTCTATCAATTTGGACTTTGATAATTTTATCCCAATGAAACCAAAATAAAATATATTGATATTTTTTATGGAATGAAGGAATATGTAAAACCATTTTATAGAAAAATAAAATAAATCCCCTAGATTTAATTTCATATCTATATTTTAAATATGTCAGGTGATGTTATAGATCACTATTATTAGTCATGTCTGACTGTGATACAATTTTTCGAATATGGTTTTCTAGAATATTCAAAAGAATATTAACATAAAATATAATCAGAGTAATAATTATCATCCATAATAGAATAAAAGTGTTGTAGTAATATCAAAACATTTGAGAACATGTTAAGGGAATGGTTTAGTTATTTATAAGAAATCCGGGACCCATATCTTGGAAGATTTATTTTCAAATAATAGTTTCCATTAAAGTATATAAATTGCTCTATATGATGTTTCTTAAGATGACATATATTAAAATTGAATATTATATATAAATTTATAAAAATTAAAATATTAATAAAAAAGGATGTGTAATAAATGAAGAAGATGTTAAATTTTATCAATATGGATTTTAAACATTCAAAAGTTTGAAAAAAGAGTTATTCTAATAATAAATTTAAAATTTTGGAGTTCCACTTTACTGAGAATAACTTCCACAAGATATCTCAAAATAAAATTGTAGTGAAATTTTAAAAGAAGGAAATATTAATTCCTAGGTATAATAGATGATTTGAAATACATTTATGATATAGAATTTGTGGAATATAATTTGGAATTACTTAAATAAATATTTAATATCCATGAATTTATTTACATGTTACTTTTGAGGATGTATGTGTCATAAAAATCAAAAAATAAACTTGAAAATAGTTTATTTTGAATTGATTTTATCATATAATGATGAACCAAATAAAAACCTCAATAAAAGGGTTATAATGTTAAAAAAATATTAACCTGGCTCGTGTAGAGGATATAGAAAAATCACATGATTGATAAAGCATCATGTCATTTAAAATAGGCGATGAATGGAAAATGTAATCATATAATATTATTATGATGAAATTATTAATTTTTTATGTTTAATATCTAATTTTTTAGGACTATTTGAACATTCATTTTTTTATAAATTAGTATCGATAGTAGTAAATAAATTGAATAAACCTAATAATGTAATGAAATTTTTAATTTTATTTTAGTATTAACTAACACAACCCATGGAAAGAAAATTATATATCTATGTTTTCATTATATTATAAATTTATTTTATTTATTTTAAATATTATTCATTTGATGATATAATGGAAATTTAATTTACTGAACCGTTGATAGATTGATGTTAGTTTATACAATATATAACATAGTACATATGAGATGTAAAGAAATTGATCCATGTTGAAGAATCCATTATATATCCATTCATATTATAATAAAAGAGTATTTGATGGAAAAATAATGAATATATGAAGAGGTTGTCTCTTATAGTTATAAATATGATGTGAATATATTTTTTAGAACTAAATCAGATGATTTGAGAGGTTAGAACAATTTGAATAATAGAAATTTGATATTTCATTTAATGAGAACTATCAAACACATGAATGGTTTGATATGATGGATACAATTTTATATTATTCTACTATAAAGTAATATGGATTGAGAAGTTGGCATGAAGTGTAAAGATTTATTCTTATGATATTAGACATAAAGTATAATACATCATATATGAATATCACATAGATGGTAAAGATGGTTTATGTGAATATTATTATATTTAATAGTGATTTATTATGTGCTTTTATTGATTTATTGATTGAGAATGAACTTAAAGGTTTCCTTTGATATGATGAAGGATATTGGAAATCTCTATAGAATTATATTATGATGGAAATTATTTTCAATTTTTTGAATGGAATTAAAATTTTCATTTTGATTTTTTAATGGATTTTATTGTTATTTTAGTCGATCTAGAAGTGAATGAAGTTGAACCTATGTGATTAAGAAATTTAATAGTTCTAGAGTACAATATTGATAAATAAATTATAAAATGGGTTTTTATAGATTAAATTGCAATGAATATTGAATACAAATATATAAATATTATAGCTATACAAGAATTAATAAATCCATAGAAGAATATAAGTGAAATACTCAATTCATACGATATAATATAAGGAAGATTAAAATTCAAGGATTAAGGACTATTAAAAAAAATTTCGAAGTGAGTTTATAAAATTCACTACATGGTTGTGAACAACGCATAATTCATAATAAACTAGTGCTATAGAAGATTATCCAAGAGGTTCATGATAATAATTCTAAAATATATATAGCCTAATGTCATTAATTTTTTCTAGATGTTCGGTTGTGTTAAATTGATTTAACTACAATGAATCACTTGTATGGTATAATTTAAGTTGTATAGGATATGTCCAAAATATATTTAGTTGTAAATTTAAAATTTATGGGCAATCATAGAGATATATTAATCTTTTTCATAACATGTAACCTGGAAAAATGGAATTGTATTACAAATCATGGACATACATATGATCTTTTTTATGAAATGATATTTATGGAAGTTCATTATTTCATTGGGATTGTTACAATGCATGAAGTGTTTCTTTATATCTTTATGCAGACATTGTGTAATGATATTGAGAATATAATAAAAATTATAATGATATTAAACATTCATATTTGAGTAAAATAAAATATGAATTTACTGTAGGTCATAGAATTATAATTAAGCATTATTTGATACAATTATTTGAAAATTATATTTGGTGATTTAAGATGATTGTTTCCTTGTATGTTATATAAATATTGATAAATGCATGGATTATATAAAATAATTTTCAAATGATTTTTCATATTTCAGAATATGATTGAAATCTGTTTTGTAATAATAGTTTATAAAAAATATGAGATGTTTTGATGAAGTAAAATATGCTGATACTAATTATTTTTAACATTAATTAATAGATAAAAAAATAAGATAATTGATAAATAAAAATTGATTCTGTTATAAAAATTAATTGAATAATACATAGAAAAAGATGAATAAAAATGAGAATGATAATGAAAATAGGGAAGAAAAGGGTACATTAGTGAGCATAATCCACTTTTATTCATCACTAGTCTTATGTAAAAAATTGATTTTGATAATGTGAAAAATTTCTATCGAATAAAATGAAAATAATATTTTTTCAGGTTCTGATGCATATAATGAGGGTTTTTTTAAATTATATGAGGAAGCATATAACTACACTAATTTTTCTTCAATAAATAAATAATGTGTTTAGTAGCTTGATCCAAATGCAACACCAAAACCGATCATATTTAGAGATTTTTAAGCTATATATATAATTGACCATTATAAAATATAGAGAAAATATAAAATATACATATATAATAAAAATACAATTAATCACATTAAATATTGAAAAAATTATGAAAATAAAAAAAATATTTTTTCTACAATTTATTTATTTTTATTTATAATATATTTTTAATTGATGGGATGATTAAAACTACATTAATTAGTAATTAATTGGAAAAATAAAAGTTAATATTTAAAAATTTTCACATCATATATAAATAGTAATTTGATATGAATAAATTTAAATTTTATACATTTTACGATGTTAATGTTTAAAAAATAAATCCAAAATTTTATTTACCGTGGATATATTATCTTAATATGATTTGTTATATTTTTCATAAAAATTATTTTTAATTGAATAATTAAAAATAATGATTTTATAAGTAACCTATCATTTAAATAAAATGTAAATTTATTTTCTTAAAATTAATATTTATAAATAATTAAATTTAATCAAACAAAGTGAATTTTAAACACAGAATGATTATTCCCAAATTTAATTAAATGAGCCATTTTATTTTTGTGCTAAACAATAAATTACGATGGTAAAAACTAGTTTGTGTGGTAGAAAAAAATGGTAAAAATGAGTAACTCTATGGAAAAGTGACTTACAAGTAATACAATATTCTATTTTTTTTGTGGTATATACTATTATATGTTATTCATAACTTTTGGAGGCACTTTTCTTTAGGGTGACATTCCGTTGATGATATCTTTTTTGTGTTTAAAAGTGTTCCATCCATTTTAACTTCTAAAAGGTGTACTCCTCTCATCACATAAAATCCTATAGAAACACCTTAAGATAATCCCAAAATATGAAAAACAAACATCCTCTAAACTCCTATAAACATTAATTATGTAATTTTCTTCTCAAAATACCAAACATCAAAGTTTTAATTACCTTAGATATAGAGAAAATACAGGAAAATATGTATATGTGCCTAACCAATCATTAACTTTTATATTTCATTATAATATTTTATTATTCCTAATATTTCATTCCACCATTCTAAAATTATTAAATTTATATAATTATTAAAATTTTATATTATTATAATGATGAGTAATATATTAACCGACGTTGCCTTTTTTATGAAATAAGAAAACGTAAATCATGTGTTGTGTGGAAAACCACCACCAATAATAAATGTGTTTTTCCTAAACATTTATTACTTTATGGTTTTCGTTAATATTTTTTGATTATATATGGTATATATATTATATGTTACATTATTAATGTTTTTTGGATTATATAAAAATTTACAATTTTTTATTTAATCCATCGATATCAGAAAATAACCTAGAATTATATAACACTAATACTTTCATATCATAAAGTGAAATAGAAACCCATATAATGGAATTATAACACTATAGTTTTTTATAAAAATAAAATTATAGAACCTTTCACAATTTTTATATAATTATCCTTAGGAAAAATGAGGATTGACACTACTTTTATGAACCTAATTCATAATGGTTGAGATTATTCAAACTCAATGATGAAAATAAAATATATCTCTTATTATACATAAAGTGGATTTTTATTAATGATGTTTATAAATGGAAAAATACATTAATATTATTATGATATATGTAATTATAAAGTTTATAATTATGATATATGAGGTTAATTCACATTTTTGGAATCAAGGATTAAAGTAAGGGTCATGGTAACTTAAATTTATTTACTTCAGTTATTCAATTTCTTCTCAATTTTTATTAAAATATGTACCTGAAATTTTCCAATTTAAATGTTTGAATCTATTTTTTCTAGGTAAAATATTAATTAACCCAAAATATTTTAATGAGATGGTTTCATTTCATTTTTCTTAGAAATATAGGACACGTTTTCAAAATAGACTCATAACTCTGAACATTACATCAATGTGTAAACAATATTTTCTAAAATCCATTTTCACTGGTTTGGTTTCATTATCTACAAATGACCTATCTCGAATGGTGATATGATTCTTATTTATCAATTTATTTTCATTAATTTTTCAATTATTTTATGTGGTAAACCATTAGATACCATACTATTTAATTCAAGATTTTACTTTATAACATATGTATGTTTCATGAAACCCAATTTATTTTTTATTATTTCTATATAAAAATATAATGATATCCCTTTTGTTTTTATGTAACCCATTATTTTTCCATGGGTTCATTAATATATTCCTATTGTTGGTACTAATTGGCAGACAAATGTATAGATGGTGATGAGTGGGGTCCAATATATCTTTCCCATGTATTGGTTTTTTATATCTCATGATGTAGTGTGTAGTGGATATAATTAGTTTCCCTACATTGTCATGGGAGTTATTGGGTAACACAGATTTCTAGGAATTTACATAAGGATTTTGTTACCATATGCATTGAAATAAAAGTTTTGATAAAAAATATTTTCACATCCTAATTATTGTTAAAAATTTCTATGTTTTTTATCTTGTTGAAAAAAATTATTTTAATTTTAATTCAATAAAAAAATATGATTTAATTACTATGACTTATTTTTAAGGTATCATACATTTATTATCACAAGTAAAATTATTATTAAGAAGTTTTTTATCCTTATCTTAACTTTTGTTCATCTTTAAAGATCAATCTTTGTTCTTATGTTACTATGACTTGTTTATTACCAATATCTAAGGTATTTTGATAATTTATTTGGATATTTATTTTTTAAGAATGTTCTACTTATTTTTATGTTTTTTTCATTCCCTTATTTCATGTTTGATCTCACATTTTTTATAGGTTTTCATTTCCAGGGTTATAAAGAATATTATATCAAGAAATATGTATAGAAATGTTTGAGAGGATTATATTTATAGAAATGTTTTTAAAAATTTTTTAATATAGGATGTCTATTTAGCTATACTCCAATACACAAAACATTAAGGCAATTGGGCTATGTAATTTTCTGTGAGATGTATTATCTAAATCAAGTAAACATGGAAAAATTTATGTTTTTTATTGATTAGTTCACTTTTAGGTTTAATTTAATGCTATTTATTATTATTATACATTTACTATTGATGAGCTTAGTTTTTGGAAGATGATCCATTTTTTGATATAGTGACATGTCAAATTAAAGAAACAATATGTTTCAATAAGGTATGTTCAGAAACAATTAAAGAATTATGGGATCATGCATAATCATAGACTAAATGACTAATTTAGAAAGATAGAATTATTAAATGTATTATACCTCCCCATATATTATGTATAATAGTTTCTCCTCATTTTTATTAGTTAATTTAAGAATTATTCCATGACACCATTTCAAATCTACAATAAATCACTAGGGATATATTATGTATCCTAGAATGGACTGAAATATATCAGGGAGTAGATACCCATACAACATCAATCCCTATAAAAACACTATGTGTTTCACTCTATTTTATTTCTTTGATGAACATGGGGTTAATTGGTTGGTGAATATAAAAGTCAGATTCACGATAATAGGTGAATATGATCAAATATTTAGAAAGGGTTAACCATAACAGAAATAAATTTTTTAAAACATAACTTTTCTAATTCACCCCTTCTCATTTTGAATACATTATCCAATGGGGACTTCACTTATGACCTATTCCATTATTATGTGACAATTAAAAAATTAAATATAATTTCTATAATTTGAATATTTAATTTCACGTTGTATCCAATAAATACTACTACCATAAATATTATTTTTCTATGAAATAAGAATATTTAAAATAATATATAAAGTTGATGAGAAATTTTTGGAGAATTTTAGGAAAAATACAGAGTGAATTTTTTATGGTTTAAGAAGTATATATATGATAGAAATATTAAATATCACCTTTTAATTGGGTATGGTAGTATATTCAAATTGGGATGCTAGAATAATAAAAGAATAAGTGGAATAGTAAAGTGACCATTATAAACTACTAATTAATCCACCATATGAGTAATTAAAAAAATAATATATTTTAATATATATATATATATATATATGATGAATACATATCTAATTAAAATAAATCTCTAATTCTTCATTTAAATAATTTAAAATTATACAATTATAGTTGATAATATGTAAACATTTAATTATAAACGTTTTTTATTTCATGTGAAACATGTAAATGTTTAAAATATCTTATTTGAAAATTTTTAACAAAAAATGGATTAAAAATTTTGTATCAATATTTATTTAATAAATTAATATGATTTGTTTTTGTATTTTAATAAAAACATAAAAATATTGTAGTGAATAGAAAAATTAAATTTTCATATTAAATATGTATTTTCCCAAAATTTTGATGTTATAATTAATTAAGTATTTATAAAATAGTTTTAATGTCTCAATATATTTCATGTAATTTGAAAAATATATTTTTAAATATTAAATTAAATTTCTAAACATATAATTAATTTTTTTTAATTTTAAGAAATATTTTACTCTAATAAAAAATTAATTTTTTCATATTGATTTTGATGGTCAAAATGTGAATAGTTATAGATGATTCTTATGTGTGGTGGTATTTGTTTAAATGTATAATAATCTATTATAATACTAATAACTACTAGATAGTTTGATAAAGTAAATCACACATCTACCTCTACGGATATATATAATCTATGAAATCATTTTAAAAAAAAAATTTAATACTAATCAATACCTTCATAGATTAATATTATGAGTCTAAACATTTAAATTAAAATTATTTTAAAAAATTATTTTGTAAAACATGAATTATTTAATTTGTTTAGACTGATGGATTTATTTAATGTGGACTATATCATTAATCTATGAATTTTAAAATCAAATAGTTAAAAAGTTATCAATTACTACTGAAATCAATATTAACCAATCCACTAACATTACAGAACAAATCAATACATCATTAATAGAAACAAATGAATATAATTACATTAACTATTATACAATTTTCACAACATTCAAATGAAAACCTGATCTCATAATTTAATTCACTTTATCATCTACAGTTTCCTATATTAATGTATCTATTTTATGAGGAATTATTTAAGAATGAAAAATTATTTTAATCACATGAAAATAATCAGTAAAAGTATCTATTCATGATTAAAATTGATTAAAAACTAGGTATAAATCAATCAACTCTTGACTCGTCGCCTTTGAAGAGAGGTAGCCATTCATGGATTGATATTTTACAAATAACCCTGAATAAATCATCATAAAAAATAAATTTTTATAAAGGCACAATTGATATTTTAATAAATAAAGGAAAGAATAAAATAAATTAAAATTTTCCAAAATAAATTAAATAAATATTATAATAATTCTAAATGATGATAAAAACATTTAATCAAAAAAATAAATTAAAATTCAAAAAACCTCTATGTTTATTGATAGACCTAAAAAAATCATGAGGAGTAATTAATAATCAAGGTGAGGTGAAACTTTTCAAGAATAATTATATATTATATAACAAAAAATAAAATAAAATGGAAACCTATAATTTTTTTGAATCCATATTCATACTTAATGGGGTTATACTATGATGGGGTTTCCTTGTATGTTCACTAATTTTGATCGCATCTTAGTATCTTAAGCTATTTTGATGGAAAAATAGAATCTAAAATATTTTCATATCATCATACCATGGGAAAACAAAAAATGAAACTAAAAACCATAAAAAGAACATGATGTTTGAAATACATTTCATTTATGATTATATACATTAAACCCCATAAATCATATATTGTATTCACTTCCACTCTTAAAAATGAACCACAATGTGATGTATCACAACAACATAGTATTTTTGTTTATAATATTCAATGTTCTCATAATATATCGTTATTTAATATTTAGGAAGCACTTATTTTATTTTATAAAAATGATAATATGAAACATTTTTTATGTGTCAATGGAAAAATAGATAAATAAATTGGGTTTGAAATATCAAAAATTATGATCTTATATTTTCTAAAATGTAGATATCACAATAATGATCATGGTGAAAACATATTTTAATATTGGAAAATTTTAATCAATCATGAATATAAATTAAAAAAATAAGAAAATGTTTTTTTAAACCACGTCTTTATTCTGTTTTAACTCAAAAATTATAAAATCATCAATTTTACCATATGTTACCCTCATGATTTATTTCATTAATAAGATGAATCCTATTAATAAAAAACATAATTAA
The DNA here is from genome assembly GCA_963277665.1 of Viscum album. Taxonomy (NCBI): domain Eukaryota; kingdom Viridiplantae; phylum Streptophyta; class Magnoliopsida; order Santalales; family Viscaceae; genus Viscum; species Viscum album. Next base: position 389,960,835 of record OY728146.1, read on the forward strand.
TTATTTGAATTTAACTTTTTATATATTTTTGTTTCTATATAGTCTTTATAAATAGTAAAGATATTTTTTTATTTTTTATTTTTTATTATATTTTTTATTATATTTTTTCTACAATTAACAGTTTGAACATGTTTCAAATTCCATTTTTATAAAAAAAACACTAATTTTAATTGTTATAAAATATTATAGTCAAAATTCTATAAAATTACCATTTTATTCCAAAATATTCATGAATTTAAAACAATGTGTAAAACATTTATCCCTGTAGTCAATACCATTCATATACTATTTGAGATAGTTATGGCCAAAAGAGTGTATTTTTTCCTTCATTTGTTCAATATAATGTAATTTTAACATTTTGGCCACATATTTTGAATATTTCATATTTTATTTTATTATTTGTAGATAAAATTGTATTTTATAAATATTACATCTATCAATTAATAAAAATATAAAAAACTTAAGATAACATTGTTTTTTTCCAATATAAAAATAAACATTAAATCCACTTATTGTACAATCACACAAACACCAATGACTCAACTCAATAAAAAATTATATTAGTCTTATATAAATATCACAACCTTTATTATATTTCAATTTAGTTATTATTACTTTTGGAAATTTTACATAATAAAAATAAATTATAATCCAAATTATGTCTCATATACTATTTATTTAATGAGAAAATCATATTTCATTTCCATTTAATCTAATCCTTACATGAAATAAAAAAATCCCCAATTATTAAAAAATTTCATAAGAGAAAAAAAATTAAATAATTCAATTTATTATGTAATTTAAAAATAAATAAAAAGTTTATTTAACATTCCCCAATTAATATACTATATTTCGACATGTTTATTTAATTTAATATTTGTCTCTGTTTTTAGTTTTACATTTCCTTAATCTAGTTCCATTTTTCTTCCTAAAAAATTACATTAAAAAATTAATTTAATGAAGAGTAAACAAATATTGAAATTCAATAAGTATGAAAACATTCCATGTTTACCTTATATATATTCTCAAAATATTTTATTTATTTATAACCATAATAAATAATAAAAATAATTGAGGAAAAAATTATAAATCTAATAAAAAACCAACCTAAGTCACTTACATGATACTTTGTATGAACTTAATCCATCATACTATTTTCACTAACTTGTAGAGTGTGAAGGTTATAAATTAATATGAAATCCTAAAATTATTTTATGTTCTTATGGATAAATTTATGATGTTATTAATTACATTGAGTTATCAATAATAAATTACATATGTCATAAATATACAGTCTTGATTGGGGTAATTTGGGTGTAAAAAACCTCAATGTGATTTTTTTGAGGTAATGTCGAATATGAAATTTCTCAATGTGGTATTGTTGTATCTAAAAATGTAACATTAATCCTCCCTTATATCATTAAATCAATTAAAATACCCCTTTATCAAACTTGTTCCTCAATACTGCAACCATTATTCCATGTTATTTTTTCATCTTCTTCTTATACTTCTTCTTCATTAATAGTTACGTTAATTAAATCATCTTAAAAATAGGAATAGGATCAGAATTAAGAGTTTTAGTGATGAAATTATTCTCAATGAAATATATTACATTTACTAGAGGATCTATAGATATTCTCAAAATGTTCTACTAAGGGGTGGTCCAAAAAAATCTTCCAACATAACCATGTTATTACCTTCAACTGGTGAGGATTTATTCTTTATTAGTGATTATTGTGGAATAAGACTATATAAGAACAAAATATACATCTTATCTCAAATTTAAATCATAACATATCACATATATTAAATCATCTCAGTCAAAAAATATATCTAGTATATAAACTCAGAAATTATGAGAGTATATAATAGTGTATGAGAATCCCTTGAAAATGGATCATTTAATCAACATTAACTATGGAAATTTGTGTGAATGTTTAACATATCTAACATCTCCTCCTAATCTAATTGATATTCAAAAAATATTAACCCTCATGTAATACCATATTCTTAATTTCACAATTATTTTGTTCTTGTGAAGTATATTGAAATCGATTAATTAGATTTTATAGTGTAATTTATGAGGGTTTTCTATTTCTTAGTTATCTATCACATTTAGGAACATCATTATGATGTGAAAACACATATAACAACCTTACATGTATATGTGTATAGACCTAATCTAAACATCCATATGAATTCAAGAGTACACACTAATTTCCACAGGATGGAAAAACATTTGACAGATAAATGAAGAAATGTGGTATATTGTTTATCCCATATAATAATGAGTCAATAAAATAATAAATAAATAGTGTCTCTAGAAAAAATAATTAACGTACCTTCTGGGAACACCACCCCGTGAAACCCAAACATTATTATTCTTTGTCAAAACAACCACCATTATAGTTATACAATAAAAAAGAGGTATAAAAACTATATAAATATGTATACATATCATTTCATGGTCCATAGAATCAATAGAATCTATTAAAATCTGAAATAATAATGAATCACTTTAGACATTGATGGTAATCTATATATGAGATGGGAATAAAAAATAAAAAATACATTTTACTGTTCATTGATAGATAAAAGAGATGAAAACCATATTAATCTTGATCCAAACATCCCACAAAATGCCAACAAGAATCATATTGAATACAAAATCCCTATGTAGAAACTTCCCACACTATATTTTTAGGAACCCTCATATATATACTTATTTACATGACGTTGTTAACAAAAAACAGTTTTTAAAACTATTCCAATGGAATACATCAATGTTTTGATTACCAAATACACTGTTGAAGTCAACACTCAACCTAAACCATTTTTTCTAAATATATTTTGAAATTATACGACAAAATTATTTAATATAACTAAATATTTTAATAAAACATTACTAATTTCCATTAATGTTATAGAACCATTCTCTAATCCATGAATAGAATCAGAATAGAGAATCTGTTTTAAAAAATAATCATTTTCATCATTATTTTTTTGACTCAACCCATCGTAAATAAAAGGAACATTACCTAGGCCCATGCTTGTGTGGATATATTTACCTATAATTATCCTCTCAAATATGCTATTACCACATCCACAGGTGAAATTTTATAATTTTTTCCACTTCATCCTTCACTAGGAATCCCCTAATCTAAACATAAGATGGAAATATTACATATATATCAATGAAAATATTCATATATGTATCACTCCTCTATAAGAGGCCTCTGTTATATTAAAAAGAAACATTTCAACTGTATATATGAGATCCCCAAGTGTATTCATTAAAAATGTGTAATACTCAGACTCAAATCATCACGTCTAAGATCGTGTTCCAGATGACCTCATGCAAGCCTTAGTTTATGCAAGAGGTTTCTAACTAATGGTTAGGTCTTGAATTTTCTTGTATCAATAATATGAAGTTTGAAAAAATTGGGATACAATAGAAGAATAGTAAACAAAATATGCATGACTATTAACATACACCATAGAAACTAAGTAATAATATCAAAAAATATTATATGGATTATAATTAATTCACAATAAAAGCAATTACCACTAATATGGATGGTAATACAGAGCTTAGTAACTAAAAATGGATTAAAATATTGTAGCCATAATTAAAATTTTATATAATAAAAAACTATGATCTCGAAAATCCCCTTTCTCTACAACTCGGTAAAGATCCCTTTTTATCACATAGATCCATGACCTAGGAATATACACATAGACCGATACATCTCTGGAGGGTGTGAGTATTAACCCATTAATACACTACCAATTCGTCCTTAATAAATTTGTAGAAATATATATATTTTTATTCAATGAAAATAATGAAAATACATAAAAAGACAATCATGTGTTTTGTAATTATGTGTTGAACAAGATATGATGAACCCCAATTCTATCTATTCCATAATTACATTATAAGGAAGTTGAATAGTAACTATTGTAGTTCTACGATCATTAAATGTTATCCAGACTTCGGTTTGATTTATCTAACTATCATGTTTCCTTTTTTCACATTTATAGTTTAATTATATTAACTAATTTTACTGAAAGTCACGGTGTCCACATGTTGACTTAAATAATGGATCTAGGTAATGAAAAATTCACACATTTTAATAGAGTATATAAATATTGGATAAGACATATCCAAACATGGTGACCCAATATCAATCTCTGGGTAAATCTGCATTACTAGAAGTCATTTTCAGAATGTGAAATCAAAAACCATCTAACCATAACAGTAAAATTTCTCCTCAAAAAAGAAAAATAGTCATTTTATACCAAAAAATATTGACTGTATCCATAGTGAAACCTAAAATTCATCTAAAAACAAGAAATAATAAAGAAATGTTTTATCATTTAATATAAAATATGTGTATTTTTAGACAGACACTAAAATTAATGTGTCCCACAGCTACAAATACTGGCCCAAGAATTTCATAGTATAAAATGAAATCATAAATCCCATTAATATGGTCAGGGGTTCCAACATTAAATATAATAGTGACCAGAATCTAAAAATTCTAGCTAGATCAATCCAACAGAAGGAATTTTGCAAGTAGATATGAAACAAATGGTATATATAGATCTATTCGTGGGAGTGATGGAAGTTATCCAGATTTTGAATCTATAAATCAATCAAACTATAATTCTATATTATAAAAAGATATAATCCATATATATGAATGTAATATCACATGTATTTTATTTATCTCAATATAAGGTTAGGATCTTGGGTAAAACTAATGAGACATACAATTATGAATTCATCCAATTGATCTAATCTGAACATGCCGGTGATATTTGAATGAGATATATAAATTTTTACAATGGGATATACTAGGGAAAATATAGTGTTGTGATAGTATAATCAAGATATAGGTGTATTGAAATGGTTCATTAGAGAAAATATTTGAGGGTTCCCTTAATAAACTGACCATCTAGGTACAACTGATTGAACATAGGTTTCCAGGTGGCTGGATAATATCCCTTGGAAGATACCTAGGCTTATTATATAGAAATTGACTTATTTTTGGAATTTTATTTGATTGGTTGTGGATTTTAGGATAAACCTATGATATTACTATCTCCATCAGTTACATGATTACACAATATAGACTACCTGGTGCCTCACCCATAGCACCCCGATTCTAGTTGGTTCACCCAACACATTTCCATCCACTTTCTACCTCAAACACCTTTATCAATCATTAAATCATAACCAATATATAAATAACATGTATTAATGTTTATTATCATTTTGAGTACTTTAAAACATGTATTGAGCTAAAACCATTTGGAATTATCTTAAACCATTATATACAATATAATAAAAAAACACCATATATATTCAATATCATAAAATAAAATTCATAGGTATATAAAATGCAGTGATATAACATCATATAATTTTGAATGGTGTGATCTAGATCTAGATCCTACCGTATAAGTGTAAATAATAATAATTCCAAGGAATTTAATTAAATTTTTACCATGAATAATAAATTGAAAAAGAATCAACCCATTAACATGGTATTGTTCAATATAAAAAACTAAACAAATCATGTCATGTTTTACGAATAGCTAGAATTAAATAATATATATAAATGATCACATTCAATAATTAATTCCATAAGATCTAAGAAGGTAAAAAAAATTAATTTCTTTATAAATATAAAATTATTTGAATTTATATTGAGAACCATTTTATGGTCCACCCCCACTCTACCCAATTTTCAATAAATATCTAACATAATAAAATATGAGAGAAACATAGGAAGTCACCCACCATATCCTATATTTATTAATATCTATATGACAATAAAATCTAGATATTTTAGTTATTATAAACAATGATGAACTAGGTTAGAAGAAAGAGTAAATTAGTCCAGATTATTAATTATATGCCATCAATAAAATATTATCAGTAGTGGACATACATCACCATAAAAAATATATGAGTTCCTTTTAACTCATAATGGAAAAAATATCATAAAATGGTTCTTGAAGATAAAATAGAAGAATATTGTGGTTAACAAATACATGAAACTATTTATGTCATCCCTAAAATTGGACTGATAAGGGGAATAATAAAATTGATTATATAATGAAATACTATCATTTTTTATTTGAAACAATTATAGAATATGAATAAAAAAAGGATTAAAAATAATTATAAAATAACTAAAGGTTTTCTATTATATTGATTTATGGACTATAATGGAAAATGAATGATATTTAATTTTTAATGTAAAATGATGAAAATACCTCAATGTGGGGAAATGGACAACTGTCCTTCAAGTAATGGGTATAGACTTATTAGTCGATTAGTGGTGCTAAAAATACCTAAGAATAGAATCTAGGTCTACTAGGTAGATAGAACCAATAAAACCAGTACTTAGTGTCATAATAACACATGTGTAACAGCCCCTTCTCTCAGCATATTTCCCATAAACATGTCATACACCAAAAATGACGAATGTTACTAAATAGAATAAATTAAATGTAGAAAAACCTTGAATGATATTGTCTGTTACAACCTACCACATTAAGTAACATTCCTTTAACAAGGTTCAAATATATTTATTTGGGTAAAATTTTTACCATTGTATCGTTATTTTAGACTAACATTCCCAAGTATCATCTAAATGATTAACATTATTCCAAAATAATTATATCATGGGAATGCCCATTCCTCAATTGGTTTTCTATCTTTAGTTGATGATGATAATTGGTTTTCCCAGGAAGGGGTCATCTATCTGTAACAATATATCATTAATCTAAAAAAAATGAGTAGGATTGTGAATATAATTCCATATACCTATGTTATGTAAATAAATCATTTATTATATTAATCTAATGTATCAAAATTCAGGGGAAGATGTAATGGACTAAGCATGAATCTAACTACTATCATAAAAAATGGATCTGAATATATCCCATCCCTTATAATCAAGAAATTGGAATTTAATTATAATCATTATTGATTAGAGATTAGTGAAACTCAATGATTTTTGGGTTATTTTAGACAGTGTGGAGGTTGGTAGGGTTTATAATGTTATAATGAGGAAGAATATTTAATTCCATGAGTTCAACGAAAATTTGTGTCTTCATTGCTTATTCATAGTTATTTTATTTGGTCATAACATACTATTTTTTATTAATTTTAAAATTATATTAGTAAGTATGGGAACTCGAGTCTTCAAGTAGTCATTGGGATGTTATATACTATCTGTATCATACAAGCTCGATTGAACCAATAATGTCACCTTAAATAGAATTCCAATTGGCCCAAAGCACATCTTTTCTTGCTATGAGAAAGTGATGTTCACCATGGTATCATATAATATAATGTAGTAATGATATCCCACTAAAAAAATCATATGAAAGTATTCATTTAAATAGAGTAATAGAAAATATAACATGAATATACCATATGTATAAAAAAATAAAACAATAAAGGCCACATGCAACATCTTGATAAAAATATATCAACACACAATAGAATGAGAATCAATAACATTAAACATTAAGTAACTAATTGGTCCATCTCCATGTTATTTAATGCTTTTATCATCCAAACTCAATGTAACGGAAAAATGATCTAGGAGATAAGTCCTTTACAATCTTCTAATCAATTGGCACATTTCCAAAAAATAAAGGATTCAAAACCCCGAAGAATAAAAAGTATGTTGTAAGAAATAAATCCTGGTAGGATGTTAATAAATAATATATATAATGTTAATACACATGTATCCTAGAGTTATTGATTAAATATTATTTCTAAAACACTTTTAATTGATCCTTTTTAATTTTAAAATCATACATTGATTTTTTTAAACATGAAATTGCATTTAAAGTCATTTTATATTCAAATAAATAGAAATATATTATATATATCATATCTAGATGTATAAAAATAACAATAAAACAATTTTTAATCATCAAAATCCATATATTTGTCAATTTTTAAAATTATATTATCAATATACATGCATGTAATGTAAACTCAAAGATTCGAAATAGGGAATCCATGATGTGAATGTGTTCAAAACAAAATCACTAAGACATGAAATGGATCCCTAGCTAATATATGTTACTCCTAATGTCTATAAACCTTGTTCCCATATAAAGGATACCCTGAAGCATCTATAAGATCATTTTATCTTACAATAGTGACTACATACATCACTAAGGCTTATTCATGTGCACTCCCCCCCCCCCATTCCCTAGTCTCTCTGAATATTCTATATGATAATCATTACATTCAATTCAAAAAAACCATGTCTTATAAAACATCTTCCCAAGGAAAATATTATTTAAAATTCATGAAAATTTTTTCAGAAAATGATTTCATAGTTATTCCATACTACTCATGTGATTAAAAATCGAAATTTGAATCAAATTTATCTTAGAAGAATTTTTTTCTAACACAACATGTTTACAAATCATTTTTTCAAAGAATGTTTCTAATGACATACATTTATCTCACCCAAGATCACTTCAAATTTTAATATTAAAAACAAATGTAAGTGATTTTATGAATAAAAGGATAACCATCTGATAAATAGTAGGATAATAAAACATACGTGATGGGTGAAAAAATGATGTTACCACTTTATCCAGTGATGAGAGGGAATGACATAGGATCATAGTGGAACAATATCATATGAAAAAAAATAAATTATCCATTTAGGTGATACATCTAGTGATCTATTCTGATAAAACATCAAACACAAAGAGATTATTTGAAGAAAATGGATTTAAATGTATTCCATTGGGTGGATTACTAGAAAAAATATCCGATCATCCACTAACATAAATATCTTCTACATGGGGGAGCAGGAGTACCAATAATTTGACCATCAAACTCCTAAACAAAGAGGAATTGAGTTACGTGTGTAAGGGTTTGATTGTAAAATGTAAAATAAAATTTCATAAAAAATGAATACTTTCCCACCTAAAAAACAATACACACTATATAATCAATGAGTATCCTATAGATGCAGAACAAATTTCTATAAATACTTTCTTTAAACTGGTTGGATGATGGGTGCATGAATAATGTGTGCACATACATGCTCTCCACTATGTAGTTGATGCCACTGGAATAATTGTTTTTTTCCTTCCAATAAACATGGCCAGGCGGTGGCCAATTTCATCCACTAAAATACCAAAAACCATATCCTCACATATGTATGACATAAAATTTAATATGAAAGATAAAAAAATAAGATTCATACATAATTCATCATACTAGGGTGTGAAAATTATCCCCATAATAAAAGAATTATTTCTGGAGAAAGGCTTAAGATCAATAACATGAGGAGATTTATGACGATTATCGCAACATCATGGACTCAATCACCCATGCATCATTGTTTCCACAAACACACTATCATCTCAATAAAACCAATTGGAATATCTTCCCATGACGTAACATAACCTAGGGGTTTAATATCTTAATACGTCACTTAAAAACTAAGGTGTCGGGTTCAACCTCAACATCCAATCAATTGATTAGAAGGAGAGGATCTAATTGATACTTAATTATCATGTAAACATATAACATAACATGGATATGATTCAAATAATTATTTAAGTGAAAATTATAAGCCACATTCTAGGAGTAATCCAATAAATTCAAAGGTACTATATAATGATTTATTAACTTACCCAACTTTCCCAAACATCTCTATTTTGAAATTTGAAATAAAATTAGAAATAATAAATCTAATACATAAATGTGCAATACAATACAATAATGATAAAAAATATATATATTTGGAAACTCTTAAAAATGTTTAACCACCTCCAAGTCATATTTCTGATATCCTCAATCTTTTTAATGATGTTTCTTTTAATCACTGAATATTCTCCATCCTCTACCAAACAATGAGGTGATATAAAGTGCATATGATAAAACACCTCAACTAGAGACATCTTGGTAAAATCATTGGAAATATTTTTATAGTAGTAATCTCCTAATGGAAATCATTTATATGAAAATCTAAACAAATCAAGAACTCATTGATAAAGAATGTCTTTAAAAGAATAATGACTGCTCTTCTAGTCTGGATTTCCATATATGGGTGGTTGTGCATGTTAAACTTCTAGTGAAAACCAATGAATGTCAATAATCCAATTAAAAAATTGTATGTGAATATAATATATGATAATAGATTAATGACATTGATGTTTGACAACCTCCAACAGATATAGTTTCTAAAGGGCCTCTCCTTTTGCATAAGCCGTTATTGATAGAAAAGGATTTGATTTTTTGATTCGATCAATAATCACAAAAGTCACCTCCATACAACTAAGAGTATAATGAAAATAAATATCCATGTTAATAGATATCTCCTCGAATTTTATCATCCGAATTGATATAGGTTTTAATAGGCCATTGTGTCTCTATTTTTATTCAATAATTTTTTAAAATGTGGAGAACTGATTAACAAAAACCTCAATCAATAGTCCAATTCCGATAAAACTATAATGAAATGAAATGTAATTGTAAATATTAAAACCTATATTGTTCACATAATAACATTATCGATTTCCATTATCCATAAACTCCCAAATAAACATTGATTGAACAACCATTCTTCCTCAAAACTGGAAAACCCCACCATGAGATTGATACAACTATTATGAAGACTCCCCATAATAAATATTCCTCCTAAAGAACTATAAATACACATCCTAATTATCCACATGTCTAATGAGGATCATTCAAAATTAAACATAAATGAATAATATCTGGGAATATATATTCATCTTCATTACGTTAATCTAATTGAATATCTACAAACAAGAACACAAGTCACCACTCTACTTATGAATCCTTCGCTAGATACGTTAAATATATCCATATGAATATATATGTGACCACATTATATTTAGGAAGGGTGAAATGAATATAAAAATAAAATTTATGAGGATACTCTACCCATCATATCTTTCTCATGTTTATATCCCTTTATGTGAAATTATACAACCTGCTCTAGTGGTCTGAATATAATTTAAGACACTCCCTTAAGTTGTAGTGCTTCCGGATATTAAAATCATACATCACAAAAACAAAATCATGACCATGAATGCGTTTTTTTCATTATGGAGTATATTATGAAATCCATATTCTAATACATGTATCCAATATAACTCGACACTACCCAAAACCATACTTGATGAATCAATATAATCTTTATAAAAAAGACATGGGTCATGTTGAATCAATTATGGAGATGAAATAAGACTCACTTTAATCTACACAGAAAAAATATATAACTGATTTATCCAAAAAAAATTAGACTATTATTTTATGAAATTATCAAATTGAATTAAAACTTAGAGAAATTTTAAATAAATAGATTTTAGTAACCATTTAATCAAAACAAAATGTGGGTCTTAAATTTTTTTTGGGATTCTCCTTGGACACTACTACCTAGATTATTTCCGGATCAACTAAGGCACCCTTCTTATGAAACAAATGGATTTTAAATTTTACTTCGTTAATTTTAATAAAAATTGATAGAATCCCAAACATGTATTTATCTATTATTCTTCCTTGGACTAAATTTAATTTCTCATTATAATCCAGTTTCAATCAAGAATAAAAAATAATATCTTCCACAAAAAAACAATGATTGAATCTTACAATTAATGAAATATCTGATTCATCAAATTCCAAAACACTACACGAACCTTAGTAATGAAAAATTTAATAACCATTTACTCCAAATTCTAACACATTCTCCCAAGCTCAGTCTTTGGAATATCATCCTCTCGAACCCTAAGAATATGGTACAAAAATCTCATATGAAATTTTAAAAACATCTAGGCTACATCGAGTAAGTGAAAAATAATATAAATCAAAGGAATGTAATTTTTGTTCTTCACTATTACCTAACTGACTTTCATGTATTCTATAACATTTCAATGAATCTCATCCACCATCTTTGACAATATAACTAAAAATTCCCATGGTGATGTTGTAGCATGAAAAAATATCATAGGCTCAAGATTCTGATGTTGGTCGTCAATTTCATTCAATTCTGAAGGGATTTTTTCATTATGATAATATTAAAATGGGTTTTAGAAATATAATTATGTCTACAGATAAGTTATCAACCCATCGAAGTGGTACCATAGTGTAATAATCTAAAAAAGTATGATACTCTCACAACACAATGTGAAGTGTTCCCACAAGAAATTATCAATTATGTCAATAAGAAATTATAATAAATGACCGTAGGACAAACAATAATTACTTGTAATGTGTTATATTCTCACCAACCTATATTCCCCCTCACCATGGAAGTTGCGAGTGACTCCATTGGAAAAAGCAAAATTGTGCCCACTAATTATAGAAATTGATCTAGACTTTATAGTTAATCATATAATCCATGAAAACGATAAGATCAAAAATTTCATGATCAAAAGAAGAAGAGTTCAATATAGTTTCATGGCATTTGATCATCACATAACACATGGGGATCTCATATAACACATTTAAATTCATTAATAATAGAGTGGAGGGATTCATCCTGAAAGGAACAAGCTATGATTTTAATTCCAACCCTTAGTAATCCTGGATGATATAAAGGAATTAGTTTCACTTATATCAAAAAAAATTATAACCATTGACCATGTAAAAGATATTTTGACTCTAATGATACCTTTTCCTACATTTCTATCATATATTGCACACTCCACTACATACAAGTTTGAAACCTCATCCTACAATTTCATTAAATCCTAAGAATCACCCTTGGAATGGGGATGTGATCCCAAAAATGGTTCTACATTATATCAAACAAAGGTTACCATTTTGTAGTTGGATCTAACACTACAACAAAGGCTTGATACCCTAACAAATCATTTTATATGACCACATTTCCCACTTGGGTGACACACTCTGGGTTCTTCCTTACATTCCTGTGTGAGGTGTCCTTTTTTTACACTAGAAATAGACCCCAAAACTATCATCTGATGTATACTGACAAATCCTTATACCATTATGGAATTCGTCTTCATACTTCCACTCTTGACTAGAAATATTACTCTAGGTACATTTTACTACCACCTATTCTATGAAGAGTCATATCTTCCAAGCCATGACTAGTCAACTATGACTACCATATCCAAAACCTCTTCTTAGCTGGGTATGAACATATTAATCATCATATTTCATATATATATCATCAAACCAATTTCAAAATAGTATGCCTTGAGATAATCCTTCGAAACAAGCATTGGCGTTTACCAAACCTACTCAAAAAATTGTGTATCATTCTCTTTTATAAGAAAATATCTATACTCTAATGTAATAGAGTCGTATGTCGTTACTCCAATTTTTTTCTAAGTTGAAAATTTAAAATTGAAGTATTTCATGGAAGTATTCTAGTAAATATCTTCATTAATCATGTATTTCATAGTATTTTCCACCACTTACTCCTCAATCATTCAAGCATAGAACGGGTGTACACAATTCTAGAATTTTTTGATGTTTCTTGAAAGAGAAAATTCCTCAGAATCCCATAGATATATTCTTACACATATTGTGGACAATTTTCACAATGAATGATAAGAAGATATTGCATTGAGAATTCAAAATCATGTTCAATGATTAATTCATATTCAATATTAGAAACTTATCCTATATATTATATCATTCAAAATATAATTTCCATAAAAACTATATCACTAATTGGCTAAAAATGTGGTTATTTTTTCACATATTTTTTTCAAATATTAAAGATCGTTCTCCATTGGGGAGATAAACACTATAAACGAATAGAAAAAATTATTACAAATAAAATTCAATTATATACAATAATCCAAATTTTAATAATTAAATCCAAATTTTAATAACATAAATGATAACATAGAATCCCCTAGACATCCATTGGTAACTCATTGTTTAACATGATTGTGTGTCTTCCATGAATACTCCCACACTACATCTCATGTTTCAAAAAATGATATCTAGATAATAAACCACCCCAATACAGATGTCTTGATTTAGAATAATGATCACATGATTTAGTACAACATAGGTCTTTAATATAAAATTTGATGTACCCTAGACCTCCTTAGTGGGGAGGGGTGATTCTATGTATCAAATATTACTTGTAAACTTGTGAATCTTGTTCCCATGTCAGTAAGAACGTATTAATATATTCTGATGAGAATGTTCCGAAAATAGAAAATAACATTCAAAGAAAAGACCTAACAATTATACATGCTTCTCCCCTATTGATACATCTATATATCCTACACTGACAGTTTTTTCATCATATGAATTTCCATAAATATTCACTAGTTATTGTGTATAAATGGTTATCTAATTCACTATGTGCCCAGTGTACTGCCTTGACACTGTTTTAGGGATTTTACAATGTGTTGTTTGGATCACTTCAATTGACACCCACATTCTCACTACATTGGGAAGAATTGATACTCATTTTATCGACATTATGGTCACTTCAATGGGTCGGCATTAAATCATGCATTCTTATATGTATATAGATGATCTATTGAAGTCTTTAATCCATTATAGATGTAATATAATTTTCACATTCGATTTGTTGGAAAAATTTTCCTTCGCAAACTAGCATTCCTCCTCAGCATACTTTAGTTATATGTGTAACACCTATGTGTAATGCCTCTGCAAACCATGGCCACATACTTCCTTCACAATCCACATTTCCATGCTTATTTTTCTTCTTCTCTCACATACCACTTATTAACTATGGACCAACTTCTATTCTGCTAACTTTCTCTCATGTTTGTCCTATTTTTCCATTCTTCCTTGATCTATGTGCCATCATACATCCCATGCATACTAGAAGAGAACCACATACTGAGTTCTTTCCAAAACAAACTACCACTCTTACATGGACTTCTCTTCCCATTTTAAACCATAGAAAACCCTTTGGAAACAATGCTTCCATGCAAACCTCTTTCAGACATACCAAAATTCCCTAGGCGGTTTGCATACCGCCACACATCCCTTCTCAATGATCAAACTCTTACACAAACTGATCTCTACCTTAATTATAAATTGAAGGCTAATACCAAAAACACTCTCTTTCATGATCCTATCAATTTTTTTTTTCAAAAACAACATGACATCCCACTAACCGTCACAACTTCCATGTACTGAAATTCTTCCTATGTATCACAAGTATTCACCAAGAACCATTCATGCAACATGGTTCACAGTCCGCCATTTTGCATACCATCTTTCGTGATCCTCAAAGTGTTACCATGATTTGGTTCTCAGTTTACTTTCATATCCAAAACACTTACTATTACAAAAACAAACTCTTGATTATAAGTCCCAGATGTTTGGAAATCATTGGATAAATACACCACCTTCAATAACTATTTTCTCCTCAATCACAAGACCAAATTCCTTGATAACTCCATGATGAAATAAATATTTATAGACAACAAAAAACCCATACTAGTTTCCATGGGCTGATGAAATTAATTAGGGTATCATAAAATAAATTTGGGAATTATTTCTTCCTCGATAGATATTTGATACGATATAAGAAAATAGAGTCGCATAGTAGGTAACCATAAAATATGATATGTAAAATGCAAAAAAAAACCATAAAGTAAACATAAAAATATAGATATAAAAATATTGAGATATAAGAGAAACACTATCACAATAATTTAATTTGAAACAAACCATGGGTATTTCTCCATGTGATTATTTTCGACCACATTCACAACCCCCCATAAATGGAACATGATCCCAGAGAGTCATCCATTACATAACATTCTACAATTCACATGTATCATTAAAACCAAGTCCAACCCCAAAAAGGATAATATAGGGTGTGAACAATAAATAAGTTTTTTCTTGATTGAAATAGATTCATTGATAATTTTATAAAAGATTTACCTTGTAAAAGAGTTCCTATAGTTTTGTTTTTAAAACATCCATTTCAATTTAAAATCACATAATAGTAAAATAATAATATACATATGAAATATCACATATCCAATGAAATAAGAAGACCAAAAATAGTTTTCATGAATAAATATCCATGTCATGATTATGTGGTAATATAGTCCTAACAATATACATACTTGTAACGTGATATCAAATCATTAAAAAGGGAAAGTCGAAACCCCGAGGTTTACATAACTAAACCGTAAAGACACACACAAGAATAATGGATAGAATATGTGACTACTAATATTAAAGAACATCATTTCCAATGAAAGTATACCCTTCTGATACATGCCATCAAAGGAATATCCATTAGTGATAGATTACTCCACTATTGTTTATACATGATTTGTTTTACCCCATAACCCAATATCACTAAATGTGTATTATATTATAATTACATTGAATGAAAATGAAAATATTTTTCAATAAAAATAATAGGTGAATCCACATCAATATTTTTCTCAAATTCTCACAAAACATAAACTATAGTAATGACGCACCACTCCCATGCTTGAAAAACCACTTGCATTCCAAATTCATATATAAGTAATTTTTTTAAATATAACACTTTTATAAATCATTTCTCCAAAGAAATAAAATTTTGAAATTAATTCTATTTCCACCAATGAAAAATTCCATATTTTATATTCAAAATAAAATGATTAAATTATAAGGGTAGGAGGATATCCATTGAATAGGTATCCGGATAGAGATGCCAACATTAACGGTGAATAATATTATAACATATGTAACGAAATACATTGAAAATTTACCTCGATCCTATTAGTCACATGGCCTCATGATTGACTATCCATATTCCATATTTCTATGAAAAACAGTGAGGATTGTATGGTGTTATAGTGGGGATACTATACAACTTGATCATAGTCTCAAAAGTGTGTGATAAATAATCAATCAATAGAAGACGTGGTACAAAAAAGGTCATGAATGATGATAAAAACTCTCAATAAATAAACAAAAAAATCAATCTAACTCAAAATTACACAACCATAAATTTCCATGTTATGCAATAATTTAAAATAAAATGATATTCCATATCTGATATAATAAAAAATACAGAATAAAAAAGAATATTCCCAAAGGATATCTCCATGAGAGTCATGATATCTAAATCAATCATATGCAATGACACGCCATAGAACATATATAGTATCACATAATATAATCCCCAATCCACAACTTACAACCATGAGTTCTGTCTAGGTACCCCCTATAATGGAAACTTGAAAAAAATTGAAATACACATAGTTGGTCACCACCAATGGTGTCTGACTATATATAGTTTTGGAATACCAAATATAGTGGTCTGATAGTATAATAAATGACATAGTAAATAAATAAATGTAAATAACTTGTCTTGGAAGGCCAAGGCATTTACATAGTATAGGCACATGGATCAATTATTTGATTACGGGAATTTTCCAAGATATCCTAACGAGGGAGCATATTGAAGGACATTCGTGTATAAAAATAGTATATGAACTTTGGTAAACCAATGTTTTCCATGTATAATGAGTTTCTATGAACTGTGAAGCAATTATTTGTAGTTACATAAATCTGTCCCTTATTCTATTAATTTTTCAAGGACATGAGGTAGATGACCCATGAATCCTAGTCTTCTAATCATCAGAAAGATGAACATCATGTTATTTGTAAAAAAACAAGCATGGAATATTCAGTTTGTCAAATGTATCCAACCTAGGAATTATGTAATCAATATCCCATATATCACCTCTGGTGTAATGTAATTCAATTTATTATATGAACTCATCCATGGAATTTTTTAAGGATCTAAAACAAGTATCACCAAAATATACCAATTTCAATATGATGACATCCACATAATTTTGTCAAAATGGAACCCTAGTTTCACTCTGTGTGTGAGGGAAAAAATATATATTGTAATCACATCCAAGGTATTCCATATGAAAATCCGTGTATCTATCAAGTAAAAATATAATTAATGTATCCTATGATCTTGTAGTGGTATTCAATATTAAAGAAACCAATATCACTTAGGGTACTACAATATCAAGGTGACTATGAGACCATCATAGGAATTCTGTAATGTGGAAACAACAATATCACTTAAGTAATATTTTGTTTCCCTTTTTATATTCTTCATATAACTATTTATTCATAGCTCATGGCATTTATCTAGGATAATTTTACGTAACATAATTCATTTCATTCCTTATTTTATAATTTAATTTGCAAAATAGAAGCCATGAATAATTTAATAATCACTCTGAGGAATATAATCCTTCTACTTATCAAAAATCAAGAATAAATAAAGAAGTAAGTTCCCATAATCAAGTAACATACAATCAAAATATCACCACACAAATTACCCTTTTATTAATTGAGATAGCATTCCTCATGGGTGGTTCTATTACCCAATTTTTAATGGTTCAAATACAAACTCATTTAAAATAATTTATAGAACTCATTAATGTTTATAAATCTAATACACCATAATGGTGATTAAAACAAAGAAAAATTATTGTAAAATGAGCATATAAAATACTACCTATAATGAGTGATTAAATTTTCTATGGAAACATAAGTCAATAAATATATGGGAAACCCCAAGAAGTTGTAGTTTGGGTTCAGGTGAGTAACCTACTATGACTCATTTTAGGTAATAAAGATAAAATAATTCATTGATTTATGTTGAACATATTAATTCCACAATTAAAGGGTAAAAAACATATAATATAGTCCATGAAAAAATGAAATATTATATTAAATAATGACACATGATGGGAAAATATATAAACCACCTATCATATTATTAGTATCCTTTACACATCCATTATTAAAATTTGATTCAATTCATAAAGAGGGAATTAACAAGAATAGAAAAATCCATATGAATTGCGAATAATATCCTACATGTATTTCGTAATACATACAGTGATGCAAAAAAATGAATAAATTGGAATAGAGGTTACTGATATGGATCCAATGAGAAAAATGATGCTTGATCTTGATTCCAAATGAGGGTGATCCACAAATTCATAGAGGAGATACTAGGGGTATATTTGAGTAGTTTAAGTGTAAGGGAGAAGAGGGTAGGAAACCAAGTTAAACATTAAATTGTTTGAAGGGGGAAGCCACAACATCACCCCATTAACAACTCAGACATTTTTGTCCCACAGTTTAGAAATGTTGTGGTAGCATACATACATTTTTTTTACTAAGCATGATGTATAGGCATATGGTCTTGATAAATTGTGTTCATTCCATGTTCCACCACTCAAGTTTTTTAAATACCCCATGCAAGGTTGTGCATCTCCTCTCGCTTGGTTTTAACAAACTATGAGACACTCTCAGCGACCCCAAAAAATGAAACATGGTATCTTCTTGAGTTTTTTATAGTCCCAATAACACATATCCTTATACCAAACATGAAGCATGCTTAACAATAAATGTGGGCCAAACATGGACCCTTGTTAGATTCTTCTAAAACAGTATTTTCAATGTTGGATGATCATGAAACTCATCCAGACACATGAGAAACCTATTATTCCTCAAATCGCACATAGTATTTTAATTTAATTTGATCCAATTCATGAATTTACATTCAGATGATTTGTTTAAAATTCATCCCATACAACGAATGAAAAGTTCAAATTACATTAGAAAATTTACATAGTTTGAAAACATTGAAAGTTACAAAATATATAAAATATAAATTATAACCCATGATAATACCTTATGAAAATAATGAAACATCACCCAACCTAATCAGGTTGTCAAAATTTAACTAAAATAACATTTTTTCATTTTAAATTTGAAACTCACTTGTAAGCATCATATAAAAACTCACAATACTTAATCCATTAGAACAAGTCGTAACTCTTGTATTCAAAATTAAAACATTGATATAGTTCATAATAAATAAACTATAACTAGAGACATGATCACATAATTACCACTTTTATCAACCTTTATATGGTGTTCCCACCATAGGTTATAATATTGAATGGCCAATTTTGAGTCATGGTTCACCAAATATCATAATGGAATATTTTATAATTCCCTTATAATTATAAAACACCCAAAAAATTGTTTTGTACATGATATAGTGGTTGATTTCCAACTGACCTCATCGATCCTTTTCATTCCATGAAAATCCTTGGTATATCATTGAATTGAACATTCCCAATCTAGAGGATGTACTTTTTATTGCTTATCTCTCAACACATTCAAAAAAACAAGGGAATGAATGTTGGGATAATAATATCCAAATATTTATATAAATTTATGGCTTCAACAACATACCCATTTGAAACCTTGATCCATATGTACTTAATCTACGATACCACAACATCACTTCAATCACCATCACCAATGTCTGTAACCGGCATTCAGTGCTGTCTCTAGATGAATAATCAATTTCATTTGTTTCACCACAACATTATTATAGATGCATGCTCAATCAAAAAATCTTGGATCACCACTCATAAAAATACCATATGAGTTATCCATAGTCTAATTTAACCTTGTAGTCAAACTACTATAATCTAAGGAACTCATTACAGGTAGTTTTCTCTTAGGATATTATGAGTTAGAATATCTGAGAAATCAAAATATCAAGAATACTCACTTAGACCAATAATGGTATTTCTCTGAGATATTGCGCCATTTAATTATATTTTTTCATTAATTATATACAATGCCTTATGATATGATAATTAATGTACGACTATGGATATTCTACAACAATTAGAATATAAATTCCCCTAGAGAAAAATACCCACAATTTATATTTATTAATTCATTAATATCGTCAATTCCTATCATTATATTTTAGTAAAACCGATTATCTTCTACTGTACCATGTATGATTGAAAAATATGGTACATGATTTTAACGAATCCAATAGTACACTAATAGGATATCAATGATTACCAATAAGGAATGAGAAAATCCAATTTTTAATTAATGGAAAGATCATGAAATGGTTTCCAACCAATCATAGAAAACAATACATAGGAATGAACACCCAACCCACACCATCCTCCAATCCTTAAAAATACTATAGTGGTATCTATAAAAAAATTATTGGTAACTACCCACAATTCCTTTACTACTGTAAAATTATGTGATTGTTTTCGAGCATCTAGTATAGTCCAACATTGACTCACAATATTCTCATAGGTTGTGTACATAACCCACTATTTAATCATTGTACCTCTCTACAAACAAAAACATGCCTAAAAAAGAGTTACAATAGTTTGGGTTGTTGATTCTCTTCAAGCATGAATCTAGTGATTGGACTCCACCAAAAACCATAATCTGGTTTTATTATATTTCAAGGAGAAGAAGCTCAAGATTACCTGCCTCTTGGGATTTTAGGAATGAAAATTGCTATTTTCATAAGGAATTTTGTACTCGAACTCCCACTACTAATAAGGAAACAACTTTTATGGATTGATTTGATCACACCTGCTATAGAGTATTGTAGTCATCATTTTATTAGAAAAAGAACACATCTAGTGACACACACTCCATAGACCATTGAATACAGTTTTGGACATAGCTAACATGAATTTACCAAATTCCAATTAATAGAAAATAGAATAAATAGACTCGCATAAGTTCACAAGGTCATATTCACTTTATACATATGTATTAAAATACTCTGATCCCTACTAATGTATGTTACTAGGAAAATGAATTAAATAAATATATAATATTATCAACAGTGTTACAAAACATGATCTTTTTTACAGCATCACCATCCAAATAATTGGAATGATACATATTTTTATTTACACTTTTGTCACTATAAATCAGATATGACTTGTGAACCAATCATAATATCTCAGGGATTAAACTATTTTCATAGGATTCATATGGTTTTTTGTTCAATTTTATCGATTCAATGGGAACAACATATATCCACACATACTATCGTGAGGTTTTATCGATACTGTAAAATACAATTTGATACTAACTATATAAATATCATTTATATGCATCATACAATTTGATTTTTGATAGATAATATTTATATCTAGCATCATGTAACCCCATTTAACTATTATCATGCTTAATGATGTAAATATTCATCCTATAATTGAAAAATAATAATATTCACACGAACTATTAAGTGATATAATATTCCATAGTCAAGTTTATTCCATTGAATCTGAGCATTACATGATGCACATGTCCATAGTTAGGGACAACTTACAAAATTCAAACCTATCAAATTCGGGTGTTGTTTCATCACTAAGAGTCCTACTCTGAAAAAAGTCTCCCAAATGACACATTACATTGGAAACACTTAATAATCATTTAACAATTCATTTATGTTATGAAAAATATGCCTTTATATGGATAACCCTTTACTAAATAAGAAATCATCGACCTTGTTTACAAGACATTTGACATGGTTAATAGGCTCAACCACCTATCATCAAGGATGAATTGATTGATGAATTCTATAGGAAACTCTCATGTTCTTTCCCACAAAAATGTGTAGGGAAAGATTTAACCCACCAATATATGAGGTTCATGATATGAAAACCTCACAAAGGTTTCAATTTTTTCAATTTTAATTTATTCAAATTTAATTTTTAAACCTTTTTAGAGCCTTAATTTATGAAAATCTAAGTACTAGTAATTGACGGAAACTAAAAGTTGTACTTCACTTATCTAATCCCATAAATAAACATAGGCATGTTGTTTCAAAATTCATCTCAATAATATTTTATTTAGATGAAATTCAACCATAACATAGTTAATTTACAATAAAAATTCATTTTATCTATTTAATTTATCTGTAAATAGTATCATACTAAGATTAGATAGGGAAAATATTGATTCCTTGATATTAAAGACAATTCACATTAGGTTTTAATTGTAATTTTAATTAATTAATTCTTTATATAAATATAACTAAAAATAAGTATACTAGTATTTCATTAATATTATTTGACTACTCTATTATTATTCAACAATAATTTTATTGGTAATAACATATAAAAAGTTACAGACATATTAAATAACAATTACATTTATCACAAGATATTCCCATGGTGTTAAGTATCAATGATAAAATGAAATCTAATTGAAACATATGAGGGCCCCATCATGTCAACCAAGGATCAATTTTATGTTCATTCATTCCCAATTTATAGATTCAATGCTATATAAGTTTATGAAAGGTCTAGAATAAGTGAAACCCAATAAAATTATATTTATAAAATACTAATAACACCATTAGTAGGCATATCATATAAAAACATTAACCAAATAACCTGCCCATGACATGTTGAGAATTTATGAATTTATCCATTTAGGTCATCACGCCAAAGTAATATAGGTAAAATCCTTTATATATGAAATAATATTCTATAAGAATTATATTTTTTCATACATATATATAAGAACCATGGTTCAATTGGATGAGTTATCATTCCCATGTTATTAATGTACATTATTTTATATGTTACAATGGGAATTCATATCTCTATAATCATGTTTATTATACATTGGTTATAAGATTATGACCAGTCAAATTTATGTTAGTTCAATTTTATAGGTTACCATTATATTATTTATAAAGGATGATAAACATTATAAAATATAAAATTATATCCCATTTAATTTCATCCAAAAATGTTTCATCCCGTTTAACCAATGGTTCATGGCTCTAACATGTCAGGATTTGATAGTTATGGTTCCACCATTAAGGTATATATGAAAACAAATTCCGTGGATGGTGAAACATAAATACCAAATATTATATTATGATCATATCAAGGCATTCTATCAACTATTACTAAAGAATACATACATATAAATATAAATTCCCACATGTCTGACATATAAAAAGCAATTCTATATAATCTAATGATAATTTCTTACACTCAAAAAACATATCACAATATCAGGAATTCTATTAATGAAACTGACGTTCCATTGTATATGCATTCCATGTGAATTTATACATTCTTATAATAATACAAGTAAGAAAAATTCCCAACCATAATTTTTTTAGGATAAAATATCATAAATATCATAAATTAGTAAGTTGTGTAATGCATATCATTCACTTAAATAAATCTAAAAATCATCTTAAATAATGATAAATTAAAGAAATAGTATCACCTTGAGCTAATTATTCTTTTCCCTGTGCAAATTTTGATGAAAACTAGACACAAAAATTACCAAGAACATACACATTCCATGCCTCCTATATACCGGCACAAAATTGTAAGAAAAAGGAAAAGAAATTATATGTTAAAAAATGGTTATGTACTGACCTAGGATCCACTGAAAGGGTTCCCTAATTTTTTCATTCACATGGCCTCAAGAAAACCTCTCATATGCTAAATTCTATAGACTAGAAGTGAGGGTATAATGGTGTTACAATGGTGAATAATATACCATCATGATTGGAGTCTCCCAATGGTCTGATTGATAATCAATGAATAGTAGAACTATTATAAATAGAATTATTTGAAATATTTTAATGGTTGAAAATAAATAAATACGGAATAATCTATCAAACAACAAATATTTCAAATGTGAATCTCAAAATGATCCTATAATTTACAATAAAATGACATACAACATTTGATATAATAAGTAATAAACAATTAAAAGATGAAAAACTAAAGGGTTCTCTAAATGAGAATCTTTATCTCTGGATCCATCCCATGCTTTTATATGCACATAAACACAAGTAACATTATATAACAAAATCTCTAATCCCAAACCTGCAATAATGAGTTATGTTTGGTTTCCCCATTGAAATGGAGACCCTAATAAGGCATGAGATATAAATTGTAGTCCACCACTAATAGTGTCTTATCCTATTAAATTTATAAATAAAAATATATCATTGTTCAAGAATAATAAATAAATATAAATAACTTAGTTTAGGTTCCTCAAGGACACAAGAATGATATAACATACTTCAGCCTAATCCAAAATATCTCTAAAATTCCATAAAGTATATGGATGCATATATTAATATATATATATATATATATTCGTATACAGAGAAATATAAGCACCAGAGAGGACTTCCTGTGGATGTCTAATGATTCCATATACTAAAAGCACAATAATAATTTATTTACTTTTGAAATTCATCTAATACAACCAAACTAGGTTACATATCCAAGGTTATAATACTATAATGTTGTTAAAGTACACCCGTTAATCCCATGGAATCTATTTATAATGAGTTTCCTTAATCCATAGATAAATTTCAGATAGTCACATAAATATAAACCTATGATCATTACCTTTTCAAGGACCCAAGGTACATTTCTAAGAGTCTTATTATTCTAATTATCATAAATAATGACCCCACGTTATTTGTAAAAAAATAGGAATGATATATTTCGCTGGACCTATGAGACTATAAAAGGTGTTCCATATAGAGGAACACTGGTATCATTCTAGGAGTAACATAATACTCTTTGGACTATGAGATTCATTATAGTTTTTTATGGGGAAACATAATTATCTCTGAAAATATTTAATTTCCATATGATATCATACATGTTATCTTATAGATGGGGAAACCCATGTATCACTCAGATTGTGAGGAAATCGATCTTTCCTATAAGTCTGTCCATGGTGTTTAGCAAGGAAGAAAAAAAATGTATCAGTGAAGAAAAAATATAATTCATGTGTCCTTTGAGCCCATCCATGTTATTTTGTAATGATGAAAATAGTAATTTTTATTGAACATATAATCTCAAACAGACTATGAGCCCATCTTAGGAATTCTTTAAATAGCAAAGACAAGTATCTATTAATAAATAGTGTGATTACTTTTTTACTTGTCGTATATTAGTATTTAGAAATTTTTTATGGGATTTAACCATGAAAATTTGGAATTGGCAATTTGGGCTATGTAATTTCTCTCCCTATACTAAGATAGAAATTTGTATTTGATTCCAGAAAAAGTGGCTTTTACAAAACCATTTTTTTAAAATACTTTTTTGACAATAATCATTTCACCTTCCTTCAAAATATCACTATTTAAATTTTCCTTTTATATTTAATAAGGAAACAAACATCATATGTGGTTATATTACAAAATGGGGCATGGTTCAAATACCAACTCATTTAATGTAATGTAACTAACACAGACATGATAGTTAATTCATCCACCCTCATTGATGATTAATGATTTAAGAGTGTATATTAAAATTATCATCTAAAGTAAAACCAATAACGGGTGATTAAATCATCCATGTAGTGATAATTCATATAATATGACTGAAAAAAATTGGACAAGGTGGTTTGATTATATGTAGGTAACCTAAAATTGTCCAATTCAGTATAGAAGCGATAATTAAATTGTATATTTTGGATCGATTTATTAATTTGACATTTAAATGGTAACTCACCAAAAATACACTGTGTAGAAAAACATAAAATTTTAATAAATGTGGAAACATAAGGTGAAATGATACAAACAACAAAAATTATTATTTTGATGCATCAATAAAATGTTATTGATATTTTATTCAATTTGGAATGTGATAAATCATATTAATTGGGAAAACATTGAAATATAGTCAAAAATAGCATCTATATATTTATTATATCATACTGAGACGGAAATAAAATTAAAATAAAAATAAATAAAAATATTAACATTATGGATAAATTGTGAATGATAGAGATTTATTACAATATTGGATGATGGATATCCACGTAATTGTATGGTAAATACCAAGGTTGGAGTTTATTGGTTGGAGTGTGTGGTAGAAGAGTGAAGGAAAAAGACGGAATGTCGTAAATAGGAGGCATATAAAAACTTCCTATCACCCCTTTCAGTGGCCACACAGTTTATCCACACAGATTGGCCAGAAAACATGCCAACCATGTGAGATCACAACATAAGTTACACTAAGAATGTGGGTTTACTTCATGGAATGGCTTACAGTGTCTGCCCATGTTCTAGAACAACATTTTTCTTTTGACCCCATACAAGAGCTGGAACAACCTATCTCACAAGCCTACCAAACTGTAGAACAACCTTAGGTCTCCTACAATAAGGTGCATGGTTTCTCTTAGTAGATCATATAGTTCAAAAAAAGTACATATACAAAATATGATTCATGTTTGTGTCATATTCATAGAAAAAACCATTCATCAACCGTGATCTCTTATTTTTATCTCCAAAAATAGAGTTTCCAATGTTCGATGCTATCAAAACAAATTCATACAGTAAAGATACCTCACATGATATAAACCACTCATAAATTAATAAATTATAATTTTTAAAATTTCTATATTTACATTCATAATCATTGTCTTAAATTCATAATTTCCTACAAATTGAAAGTTAAAATTCCATTAGAAAATTTCTATGGTTAAAAAACATAGGACATTAGACAAATTCCATTGCCCCTTCAGTCAGTTTTTAGACGAATTGAAATCAAATCATATTGATACTATATATGAAAATTTTCAATGTTCTATGTTTATGATAGATACAATGATTTAGTTTCATATTTTTATAAACACATAGGGATGAAGTGAATATATTTTACTAGAATGGATTCTACAAACATGATTATAGAAACAATGATCTAGGACCCCAAAAGTCATGACGATTTTCCACCAGAGAGAGGGAGGGAAAAATAATGTCAAATAGGATATAATAAACTAATATAACATGATCTAGTTATGTAAGTGTCAATTTATATAGGATAATATAAAATTTAAAGGAACATAATAAGTTATATCTTTAGAAAACAACACATCCAACGATGTCATCAGCTTGTAAGTGGTGCACATGACGGCTAGTGATATCCTACAAGATGGTCGACATGTGTGTGAAGAATTCCAACACTAAATATACTTCTACTAGTTGGTTAGTGTGGGCCTGAAAAATTATTCCCCTTATAAACCCTCCACCAATGGGCTTGTAGAAACTCTATATATGAAAGTGTTATTCCAACAATATAAATCTGGTTTGTGCCCTCCACTATCATGATTATGATCCCTTTCATCAAATGAAAACCGAAAATTTTTTTCACAACATAGGTATAATATATATTTCAATAAGATAAACCTAAAATAATATCCATAACTACTTTATCATAATTACGTGTGACCCTGTGAATTTTATTCATCAAATGGAGGATGAATGTGGAATCATGATAGAATAATATCATTATTATCATATTCATAAAATCATTATAGTTTTACTATTTTTATAGTCTTATAGTTTTCAACTGAATAAAGATACTAGAACATCTTAATTTTGGATAATATTTACTTATTTTACATTTAATTTTACTAATCCCCCTATTTTGAAACTCATAGATAATTTTATATTCCATTTTTATGCATATAACCCAACATAGTCTATAACATATACTATTATAAATATTTTTTTCCAATATTTATCAGATTAATCCCACACTATAGTTTATAAATATTTGGTACAATAGTGAATCCCTATTAATGTAATATATTTTTTTTGAACCATTCTTCGGTTATTTCAATAATTTTGTCTATTGAGGATATCTAATGGAACACAATTATATTTCTACCATTCCTTATCTATATTGTGGAAAGATTTTCATGGGGGATAAAGTTGGTAATAATTTATTTGTAAACTTATTATGTACCAAGAATGTGAGATTGGATCATATATAATTGAATATGGTTTTTGATAATCTCTAGATTTAGGGGACTTATTTGAAAGATAATCAATCCCTAATCCTGGCCTCAAAATAATTTTTATGTGTGCTATTATTTAAATTATGTGTAAAATAAATATCATTTCCCCAATTAAGGTTATAGTTTCTATGATCCACTCAAATTTTTCTAACAAAACTAAATCAAAAAATAATATGAATATGATGGGTTATACGATTTAGAAATCATTACAAGAATATATAGGAGTTCTTTTCTAGGGTTCTTTTGTGACTATCCAATTTAATGGTGAAGTATTTCCTTATATCTGTAACTAAAATCACATGGGTGTTTTGTATGAAGACATGAATGTTTTGTGTTCTAGTTCATGTCCGGGTATAGCTCATGGTGTTAGTCCTGATCTAGGAAACTGATTAACTATGGATTTAGAACAAATTTAGATATGTGAAAATAATTTTAAGAGTATGTACTCAGTTTAGAATATATCCCCTAGTATTAAGTAATGGAAAAACTATAAGGGATTGAAGTAGGATATACTAGATTAATAGGAATATGGGTGGAATGATGTGACTATTGGGGGAATAAATAAATATTATTAGTCATTGTTCACAATGGTCGATGGTGAAATAATGGGTTCTTAGGAGGTAAAAATATAGGTGGGTGGTAAAGATAACTTCAACACATCTCTTATGTTTGAGAAATAAAAAATGTAATTATTACAAGATTGAATTTATAGTTTTTCTAATTCCAAAACGGTAAAAGATGATTATAATCTAGATATATTAGAGATATATTAATATTATATGGTTTTAGATTACTTTTGAAGTAAAATGGAGAGTAGAAAGACGACCTTACAAGATGTTGATGGATAGACTATGGCTCTGCATCAATAAAATAAGACAACACAAGGATAACTCAAATTGTTCATAGATAATGGAGAGAGGTTTTTCATGTAAATATATTGTGGTAAGTAATATAGTCCATCATTTCGGTATACGTCCAAAGTATCAACATGAAATTTCAAATATCCAGGATCTTATTTCCTTCATTCTGTGTGGAGCTTATAAGAGTGAAATTCATGTTGAAATCATATTCCCTTCAGACCTTACTATAGTACTAAGAGATATTTTCCATATTTCCAATACATATTCATTGTAATAATTTCACAATGTTTTCCATACATTTATCAACCTAAATCCAAATGTTGATTTTATAGAATAGTAATAATTCCCCCACTTTTTAAAAAAGGAAATAATAGAGTAGTAAATATTATATGTTGATTTTTTCATACTAAAAAATTCATGATTTTTTCTCTATTGATAGTTTCATTTTATTTATGGAATTTATCTCCTCTAATATTGATGATTACCACTATTTCAAATTTTATATTGACATTTGGGATCTATAAATGAAATATCAGTCTGAGGCACCCCGAATGGGAAATTAAGGGTCTCACTAATGGTTTTGTGGACCAGTTTTTTCAAATTTATTAAGTTTTCCATTAATGTTTTCTCCAACCCATAGCAAGTAGTTAGTTTTAATATTTCATTTTATTATTACTGATAAAAATTAGATTTATTATATTATAATAAAAAGAGAAAATTCATGTTTGAAAGAATTTATGACACCGAAAACAAAGATTAGTGAACAATATAACACCATAAGATATTATGATATAATTATTTTTTAATATTTTTGATATCTTTTGATTCATGAAAAATTAGGTTTAAATTAAACCAGATACCTTAATAAAATATTGTTTCTTAAATATGACAATAGAGAACCCAACCCTTGTAGAAATAAATTATTTTCTTCTCTATTATATTGAAATTCAATACACATAATCACATCTAGAAGAACTAAATTTTTTATTAGTTTTTCGAAACGAGGTACATTTATGATTCTGTTATCACAATTGAATACTAAAATAACAACATAATTTAAATTGAGAATATCATTATTCACCATTGAAAATTATTTTATATATTTCATAGTACACTTCATGGATTCTCAGGAAAGGAAAAAATTAATATTGTTCTCAAATGAACCTTAAGGGATAAGTACAATGGAAGATATAATGAATATATGATCACAATTAACATATAAAGGTATATATCTTAAAATACATTCCATTAAAATAAACTGACGATCATTATACAAAAACGATGAATGAATATGGAAAAATATATAACTAGAAAAATATTACATTAAATATATAACAATATTATCATAACGAAACAAATAATAGTCAATAAATAAATGCAAATAACTAAAAATACAAGTCACTTACAAAATAAAATATGAATTAAGTTCATTTAAATTTAATATTATAGAGAAAATATGATATAGAGTAGTAACTAAATTCGTAATGAAGGATATAATCAATTATTTTTCAATGTGTTTCCCATTTACATGACATCATTACCATCAAGATCGATCCTCAAGAGAGAATATAAATAATGGGTAGAAAAACTTTTATCTAAGTCTACTAAACTTATTTTTCATATGATACTACCAAAGCACAAGGGACAATCTATAAATTGGACTCCCCTTTGTAATGATTGTCTAAATAATTACATATATATAAAATAACTAATTTAATTGATATGAAATTATTCCTTATCATCAAATACATGTACTGAGTTATAAATATGGAATTATCAATATTTCCCTAGATAAACCATTGACATTAAATTCATAACACCATATGTAGAAATAGAATATGTTTAAAAAAATTTATATATCTATTATAAATAATATGAATACCTATGGGTAATTTAGTTATCAATTATCATAATAAAGTTAACATTTCAAGGGGATCATATAAACTCTAAAAATGAATGAATGAAGTTAATGTCAATGAAATTCATGGAAAAAATAATCATAAACCCTCCAATGGAAGAATATTGATGGAATAAATAAACATAAAATTTGGTATATGAAAAATGTATTATTTCTATCATTAAAGAATAATAAAATCATTAAAGTGTTTTTAATTTTTCTGGAATAAGATATACTTTTCATTTGGAAAATCACTTTTTAAAACACAAACCATTTTGAAAATACATTTATTTTATGAAAACATTTTAATGGTAATATGTTTTAGATAATTATGAAATATATTAATTAAAAATATCATTGAAAATGCGGAAATAAATTCCAAAAAAAATGTTGGTCATGTCACCAGTTGATCCACTATATTCTTTATAAGTTAAAAAGAATATTCCTTTTATATTATAAAAAGGATAGAAATTTTACTTGTTGAAGAAAATTCAATAAGGTTTCTTTTAAATTTCTCCTTAAAAATGAAAAATGCAAAAAAGGTACTTTAATAAATCATTTTTAAAATTATCAAAAGAATTTAGACTACATTTTTATGATACTTAGTGTTGGAAGTAAACATATTTCTGATCTAAGATATAAATAAACTCATATTTTCATAATATCAATTAATTAAATATTTTAATTAATAAAAAGGGGAAATGGTATTGTTACATTAAATAATATTGAATAATTATAGAATAATAAAATTAATATGGGTTATTTATAATATGATTCAAAAAATTTCATCAACTGAATGAACAAACAATGTCGATTAGAAATAAATTATGACATAAACCTATACAACGATCATAAAAGTCATGTGAGATTTAATCAATGAATCCAATATGTGGATCAACTGGAGACCCACAAATGTTAATGCTAAATAAAACATAATATAATAAAATATTATTATATATATAATATTATAATATCAATGGTATTGAAAAAGTAATATAACATAACAAAAATAAATTTACTTTTGAAATTAATTTCCACATTATAATTTTCAATTAATATACCCATAGATGAATTAATTCAAATTAAAGATAAATATTTAATAAAATTTTAACAAATAAAAATATAAATTTTCAAAGGGAGAGTATAAACACATTATAAATGAAATTAGGTTCATTAAATTACAATATGACTCAATGAAATGAAATTGAGTGCAAATATTTTACCTCACACATCCATTGGATTTATCATGTATTAACATTATGTATAATGGTTTTAATCATGTAATTACTTTATAAATGAACCATATTAATATTTATTATGTCATATATGAAACATTTATAACATATTATTACCCATTCATTATTTATATTTCATTACTTTTATTGTTTCAGTTGTTAATTACCATTTATCTAATGCATATTTCATCATGAAATCGTTTGTTCTTTCAAAAATTATAATGTTAAAAAACCTCCAAAATAATAATCCTGAAATAATTATCATATTTTCACCTAAATTATAAAATCCAAAAAAATAATTATTTTTTTTGTAAAATTGAGTACCTTAATATCATGTAAATAGTAGGTCATACGTACACCTGAGTAATGTTTCCATTTTTCAAATATAATCAAGGATAAGATATATGTATTATTACATATAAAAAATGATAATAATATACTAAATAAAATATAATTTCTTTGAATATTATTATATATATCGTCTATTCGATGTGTTGATGATAAGGGAGTCTCATCGCTTCGTGAAGATGGTCGTCCACATATACACAAGTGACCCTATCATATTTTTGTGTAAGAAAGAAAATAAAATATTATATCTTAAGGATGATGAAACATTCATGAATATCATATTTATTTAATTTACACCACATACATTAATTAAATTTATCTTTATCACCTTCTAACTTGTGTGTTAGTAAAAAAAATAATCACATTGCTTCTTGAGGCAGTCATCCACTGTACAAATGAGAAACGTTATCAAATCACCTATACAATGGATGTAGAAAATTTATATATAATATAATGTATAAAAATTAAAAATTAATTTATAAATAAAAAATATAAACATTTTATCAAACATCATACACAACCTTTAGATATTGTAATAAAAAATAGGCGACATTGGTATATAAGAAAGTA
Source organism: Viscum album (assembly GCA_963277665.1). Taxonomy (NCBI): domain Eukaryota; kingdom Viridiplantae; phylum Streptophyta; class Magnoliopsida; order Santalales; family Viscaceae; genus Viscum; species Viscum album. The sequence goes on from OY728146.1 coordinate 389,994,438, forward strand.
GTCCACTATGCACATAAATAATGATTTTGTATCCCATTTGATTGAGTGGATGTTTTTTTAGGTAATTAACTTAAGATAAAAACATATTATTATATGTAAAATAAGCAGGGCTTCGTATATTAATGGTTTAATAATAATTTATGGAGGTGTAAAAACCAAAAAAATAAAAACACTCATTGGAGAACGTTTCCACTTCTTTATGTATCAACCATTGGTACTTAGAAAAATACTTTATTGGATGTATTTTATAAAAAACAATTGATAATAGGTTTATACAATGGATGTTTTCAATAGACTTCTGAAGGTAATGGTTGAATAAAAATTTAATAAAATTGTCAATAAGGGAGGGTAGGGGTGGCATTTTATAGTTGAGTTGAGGGGTACACTTGTTATTTTTTTTATAATGGATGAATTCTATTAATGATTATTTCATATCACAAGCCTCCAATAATAGAATATTATGAATAATATAAGATATAAGCTCTATATATGTCCATAAAATAAATATTATAAACGTATTTAGTTTATTTAATACCAAACTATTTCAAATTCAGACACTGTAAATCAATTTTTCTTTAATGACAATGAATAATTTTTAGAGTTTCACTATTAATTTTGGAAAAAATTATGTTTAAAATATTATAAATTATAAATAATGATAATTCCATATTATCAATTCAACATTACGATTTATTTACATAATTATTTAAATGTAATTTAAATTTAAACCTTCAAGCTCAACGAGAAAGGATTGTTTTAAAGAGGAAATGTCCAAATGTTATGAATTTTTTTATATTAAAATTCAATATTAAATTAATTGAAATGGAATAAATTGGAATAAATTATATATTATTGTGCTAATTTTAATTTAAAACCAATTAAAAAATTAACATAACATTATAATTTATTTAGATGAAAAGGGGGTTTGAGTTAAAATTTTGTATTTCTAACTATTCATCCAAAAAATAAATATTTCAGAAATTTAAAATAAATTAAAAATAAGATATTTTTTATATTATGATTATAAGAACATATATAATTTTAATAAATAAATATTATAATTTTGAAAAAAACATATATTTTTTTGAAAAGACATAACTAAACTTTTTTTTAAGAAAAAATAAAATTACATAAAACATTATTTCTCCTACAAATGACTATAATTTTTGACGAATCAATAGATAATAATATTATTTATAATTTATTAGTAATATTCAATACCTATGAACTAATTTCTAGGTTATAACTATTATATTATATAATTAATTTTTAGTAATATTTCATATTTCATCCAAACATGGTGTGGCATGTAACAAATGCGAAACCTATTGTTTCTTATGACACAATATAAAATATTGTTTAACGTAATGAAATATATTGATGATATTTAATTTATATAAAAATAAATATTTCTTAGTGTCTTTGTAAGATATATTTTCTTCTAATCTTAGTGTTATGTTCTGTACACACTATTGTATACAATGTTGTCATTTTAGAATTATAGGCTCTTATATTCTCCCAACCATACCTAAATTGAAACCTCACAACATCAATATGATCTTGGTAGTAAAGGGTTATAAATTTTTAAATGAAATTTTATGGAAACCCAGATATTAAAATAGGTTAATAATATATCATCTAAATAAGAGAGAAAGGTAAGTAAAATGGTCATATATAATGATACATAACAAGTTTTATATGTTGGAAACAATTATTGGAATGTGATGATATAGACGTAGATAGAAAAGAATAATTAAATATAGTTTTTCATTGAGATATATAATCCCAATAAAGTTAAAGATCAATCAAAAGGTAAGGGTATCAAAACTGTAAATCATTAAACATTTTCAATTCCATTTGATTCATGAGATATAATGTAATTTGGTAACATTTTTTCATCTGGATAATTTACCAAATATTTAGGAATTGTTTTGCTATGTATTAATATAAGAAAATATAGGTACTTGATTTCATTCAATATCATATGTAAAATTTCACATTTTGTTTTACATTGATCAATTTCTAATTCATATCTTACTCCAAGAAAAAAATATCCAAAAACTATTTTCTTATTCTATAATCACTAAAATTTCTTTTTAATGAAATATAATAACTATAATAGAGTTATGTGTATTTATATATTTATTTAACTATATTGAAATTATAATATGGATATCCCTTGTTATCTAATGTAATAAATTAATATTAAAATTCAATTTTAATCCACCAGTTCATCATTAATTCTTAATAATCTAATCATTTAATAAAAAACGATGACATATTAACAAGTACAATATATAGGCATGTGGTAGGAACTAAACCCTTTCTGTCCTTTAGTCATTGGATCAATCCCTATGACCATTTCATATGCGACAAGTTTTCAACAATTATATTGGTTTTATATTTCTAAACTATATTTATATAATTCATATGATGATCCCAAAAAATTAAGTTCATCAATGATATAAAACTAATCATTGAATAACCTTTTAATTGTGGTTTTCAATTTATTATTTTTTCTACAAAGATTAATAATATTATTTTAAAATAATAAAATTATCTTCAATGATCAAATTAATCTTAATATCCATCAATGAGTTTTGAATTTTCACTATAATATTTGAAGGCATTATTCCTCAAATAACGTTTTTGACTGAAAAATATATTAATAAAATCAATAGTATTTCAAAACAATTTCCCCAAAATATCCATAATCATGATAGACTTCCATCAGATTAATATTTAAAAATGGTTTTAGGGATTTTAAATGGAAGTCACTGTTAATCATAAAACTCGTGACTATATCCATATCTCATTAGAAAAATAATACACATATTTTTTCAGAAAAATAAACTATATTTAGTTATTTCTTGATTCATATACAAAAAACACTAATTAAATACATCTACAATATAATTTTTTTCAATACCATTACCCAAATACATTATTCATTTTATTTAACAATAGGTCCTTATTGGTATTGTTTTTTTTCCTTTGGATTATAGAATTAATTTTGATAATACACAAGGTCCACACATTAGAGAGAATGAAATATAAATGGATCCCTAGGAAAAAATTAATTTATTCAAATATAATATTTATTTTTCTACAGAACATCATTACTTTATGAACATACTTTCAACAAATAAAACATTTTTTCATTCATTTAAAACACCTTATTTTCAATAGATGACACCTTATGTTTATCCTATATCATTCATTTTCATAACCTATTTAAATAAAAAATAATGTATTGTAAATAAAATTTTAAATATAGAAATAATATACCACAAGAGAATAAAAAATGTACAGTAAGGAACGTTTTCATAAACTTGGTGATGATCAAGTCAATCCTAATGCACCATTTTTGATGTTTTTACCCCGTGGTACATCTATTCTAGAACCACCTCCACTTTTAGTATCTAGATGAGGATGTATTTCGTAGAAAATGCAAATAATCTCTACATTACCAAAAATTTAGGATAGTCATATACACTTATCCCCATATTATATCATACGGTTATGTTACTTTATCTATGTTTTCCTTAATCTACTTCCCATGGTTTATACTAAACTTCTAATGATATTAGCTATAATTTCCCCAATCATAGAATCTCAAAACCAATGCCTTAAATATGATATATTGATAAGATACAAGGAATCACATCTTGACGGACCAAATAGTTTAGTATCCATTTTAAAATAGAAAAATACATGATCCAAATATTAAATTTCAATAGAAAGGTTATAATTTTTTTATCAATAATATCAATATTCCCTCCAGTATATTATTGTATATTTTTAATAAGAAACTTCATGGATTTTTTCAACGATAAAAAATAAGTGATAGATAAAATTATTAGTAAGGGTTCTGTAAAAGGGAATATCTCATGAATCAGTGAGAATAATCAATATAGAAGTGTAAGTAACTAAACACCAAAACTATTTAAATAAAAGGACTATCATGGTATTATAAGGTATAAAAAATATGTCCTGGTAATTAAATTAAAACACATGTCATTTAAAACATAACAAGTCGATAATTATTAAATAATTAAGGATATATAAAGAAATCAAAATTACTGAAAAAACTTGTCATTTAATAAATAAATTGTGAATGAAATGCATCCAAATATAATAGCATAGTAAAAAACTCAAGTATAATAATAACTGATTTATTAAATAAAGAAATACTTAATTGTAGTATTTTAATATACCTAGGAACTTGATACCATTAAATTCCTGTTCTTACCTCAATTTATTATTATAAATTACAGATAGAACCACATTTAGGTATATATAATGAACTTATTCATCCCATTAGACTATTAATGCATCATCAATATATTGATTAAAAAGTGAAACAAATGTATTTCATGTCTAAATAATTAATCATATATCAGAATAACAAATTTAAAACATCATCAAGGTTACTTATCTGCAAATATCTAGATTGAGTAAGGAATTTGAATTCATCAATATCTCCCTCGATAAGCCAATGAATTTGAATGGAGGAATACATATTTAGAAATAATATAATGTATAAGAAATAAAAATATATAGGATAAATAACAACTATATTTATGGGAAACATAATTTCCAATTATCACAAGAAATATAACACTTCAAGGGAATGTTATTGTGTAAAAATTTTAATCCCACATGAGAATGTTAATACTATCCTTCAACAAAACAATCATAAACCGTTCAGATAAAGAATGGGGATGATATCAATAAATCATATCCTCAATGTAGTATTTCTAATGTTAACGATTGTTTTTAATTGTGCATATTAATACAAAAAAAATATAATTATATCATTTTTGGGGAAAATATAATTTTTATTTGGAGAATTAAATTTAAAAATAAATAACATGTTGACTTTTTTATTTCAAAATAACTTTTAGAAAATATGAATTTCTAAAATACTAGGAAAAAATTCATTAAATATAACATGTAATATATCAAATAAATAATCAAATAAATGAAATTAATGTGGACGGGTAATTCCGTAAATATTTTAAAATTTAAAAATAACATTCAAATTTCATTGTAGAAATTATTGAAAAGTACATTGTTTAGAAAATGATAAAAATATTACATTGAAAACATTTTGTAATAATTAAAAATATGAAAAAATGGGATTAAAAAAATAAATATAAAAATTTTAATATCATTTTTAATACATTTTTAGAATATATTGTTTTGGGTATAAATAGATTTATGACCGAATAGAATAATTCATTTCTATTTTTAAAAAAATATTTTAACAATTATTTTAACTACCAAAATGTGGGAAAATGATACTGTTCTAGGAAACTATAATGTATATGGTGGTAAAAAATTGAAATGATTTTATTTATACAATTATCAAATAATTTACATCAACTTGAATTGATAAATAAATAATCATGAGAAGAATAATATTGTGAAATAAACATTTATAATGAACATAACATTGATGTGAAAATTAATCAATGAATTCATTTGGTGTATTAACTATAAATAGACATTGAAAAAGTATAAAAACAATATAAGAAAATAAAAACGCCATCATATACATAATATTATAATATCATTGACCACAAAGAAGTTATATATCCAAATGAAAAGAAAGGATTTATGAAGTTCCTTCCCATATGGTAATTTAAATGTCGTATCCCTTTGAATGAAAAAATTCAAATTGTACAATAATATACCAACAATTTCTAATTAATATCAGTAAAAATTTTCCAAAGGGGAATTATATACACTGTATAAAATATTTTATTCATATAACATTACAATATGCCTCAATGAAATGAAATTGAGATGAAATACCTTACCTCGTGATTTTTTTATTGAATTTTCATTAACATATAGTGTAATTATTTGATGAATAGTATTATTTTATAAATGAGCCATACTAATATTTATAATATAATATATTATCGTTTTATAATATATTATCAACCTTTAGTTATTTATATTTCATTATCTTTCATTCTTTTAGGTCACAATTTCATTGTTTTCTCATGCATATTTTATAATGAATGATCTATTTCTTGTTCATATTATAATGTTCTACATTCTATATAATAAAAATTAGATCATTATTACATTTCTTCAAAAATTATACATATAAAAAATAATGCATAATATTTTTGAGAAAAGAAGTATGTCATGATCTCGAAGACCGTAGGCCATACCTACGTATTAATAACTGTTCAATTTTTAAATGACCATCACGAATAAGAGATAAGAAATATATTGTATTTATAGAATAACCATATTATCATAAATATCATATTATATATTTAATATATATATATATATTCATTATGGTGTGGTGATTAAAAGAGTGTCACATTACTTTGTGAAGGCAGTGGACCACATGTACACAAGCAAGATTATTCTATTTCAGTATAAGAAAGAAGTTGATTTATTACCCTTTAAGAATGATAAATATTTAATTCATATCTTAATTATTAAATTTATATCACATATATTTATTAAATTTGTCCAATATCATTTCATTTAATGTTTTTTGATAAAACGTATCACACTACTTCTTGGGGTTGTAGTCCGTTGTACACACAATAGACGTTATTTTACCCCATATGGAATGGAATGTAAAAAATTTACATATGATATAATGATACACATTGTATAATAATGTTATAAATATCATATATAGTATATATATATATATTCATACAAAAACATTGAGAGGTGGAAGTGGAAAATTTTTTGACATCAACTCGCGAGGTAGTATTCCGTTGTACTCATGAATAATTAATAGTTGGTGGCCTTTTTAGGTGAGTTTTGTGGCACACTGGTGTTTTTTTAAAGAATAAATTCTTCCAACATTTTTTCATGTCACACGCATCCAATAATGGAAAATTATATAGCCCCAACTATATAAGTTTTATATATGTCCTAGAAATTTATTTTATGAATGGGTGATTGTTATTTTAAACAATTTCCATTTTGATTAACAAATGGTAAATCAATTTTCAACCAATCCAAGGCAATGGTTATAATATTATTGCTATTAATTTTTTTCAAAAATTATGTTTACCTTATTATAAATTATAAATTAACCTAATCAAAATATTCAATCCATTATTAAAAATTCTATTCATATAAGTGAAAATTTTAATTTAAAATTAATATTGCATAATCAATAACAGATCAAGACTTTAATAAAATTTACAATGTTTTGATGTTATTATAAAAAATAATAATTATAAAATGGTTAAAATGGAATAAATAGGATTAATTGATTAAAAATTTATCTTATTCGAAATTGAAATAATAAAAATTCAAATATAAAATTAAAAATTATTTAATTGAAAAAGTTGTTTTCAATTTTAATTCTATATTATTCACTCTTCATACAAAAATGAAATATTTTATAAAAATTAAAAAACATCAACCTAATGAAATTTTGATATTATTGTTTAAAAATGAATGATAATTTTATCAAATAAAATTTCAAAAATTGGAAAAACTGTATTATATTATGTTCATAAATCAGGAAGAAACTATGTTTTAAAAGAAATACAGTTTTTTAAAAAAGCATTCCTTTTTCTTCTTAATGATTTTTATTTCATTACTAATCAATAGATTACAAAATTCTTTATAATTTAATTAGTACAATTCATAACATAGAATTTTATGGTTATTTATTAAATATAATATAAAATGTTAATGTTTTAATAATATTTCACTATTCATTTATACTCAGTGTTTTGTGTAACATAACCTAAACTGAGTGTTGTGTGAAATTAAATAGAAATATAGACTATCTTGTAACAGATGATATTGCAGTCATTAAATTAATTTAAAAATATATATATTTTGGAGTCTTAGTTTGTTATATTTTCATCAAACTTTGGTTTTTTTATCTTAAATGCTATAGAATATAATGTCATTAGTTCAGAATTTTGAGTTGGTACAGTGACTAGTATAACCTACCAGTTAAGATGGTAGGCAAGAATAAAATTATTTAATAAAAAATTTTAATTAGTTAACATTTCTTAAATAAACTCAATTGTTATCAATTTATTATAAATAAAATAAGAACCATTTAAAATAGAATAAAATGTTTTGTATAAAAATGTTATTTTTCTAAAAGATGTATTAGTCACGCTTTGGTCAAATAATACAAAATTAATTTCTCATATTTTTGAAATTTAATTTAAATTAAACAAAACTTATTAATTAAACACTTCAAATAATCAATTGGTGAATTTTGTAAAATTTTCTTAAAATATTAAATTATTGTAAGGTAATTAAAAATACTAATTTCTATTGAAAACTGTTATTTCAGTTAAATTAATTATAATGATAATATTTATATTAGGTTTTAATTGTAAAATTAGTTCAATATTATAAAAATTTGACTAAATTAGGTTATTTAAACTATTTTATTATTTAATCATCATATTAAAACAGTCTATACTTATGAGAGTATTCCCTTAACAAAACATTTCTTCATCGCATTTAGGGATTAATTTTAAATTACATTTTTCTACTACTCTGAATTATATTTAGTAAAATTGAATCCATATTTTTGAATATATTATTTTATATTTTAAAATAAGATAAAATTAATTTATTCCCTTCAAAATAGTAAAAATATTAAAAATTTATTATCATAGTTAAGGTAAAAATGGGATTTATGAGGTGGGGGATAAACATTTAATAATGGTTACTAATACCTAAACATTTTGAAACCCGTATTTTATGGTCATATTTAGACCTTTTGACCAAAAAATGTTCAATAATGACCCATTTTGATGCCTTTTGGACCAAGAAGAAGGTTGGTATCACTTGAACATTTCCAAACATTCATATGTGTCCTCTCCACCAATTTTTAAACACTAGCACACTCCTCCCCTATATACTCTTTAAAAACCCTATTGTCCATCCATAAACCACCAACATACCTTCCTTAATTACCTACCCATTACCTATAGGCCTTTATTTTTATTACGAATCCCTACTAATAATACATTTTGTATAATCCTAATGTTCCTCACAGAACAGGAGGGAAAATTATTAAAATTGTTCATTTGTATAATTTTATCTTGAAACTCCATAAAATCAATTCAACTATGAAAATATAATAATATAATTATTTTATAAATATGGAGATATCATTGTGTTAGTGGAATAACTATGATTTATCTCCACTTCTATCAAATGGGAACGAAAACTGTCGATTTGTTATATAGAGGACTATAGCCTCGCAAAGTGATTTAATTTTTTTCTTTCACCAACTTCCTAGGAGTAATATAATAAATTATTGAACACATATTTATGATTTTTATGACTTTATTATACGTATATAATATTTATATCACATATTACTTGTTAAATTTCATTCTGTGGGGATATAATAATGTCACTCGTGCGTACGGTAGACTATATCCTCTATAAGTGATGTATTTCAATATTCACATAAACATTACATAGAAGGTATTATTATTACCAATGAATTAATATATTTTATATTTATGACTTAAAAATACTTTTATAAATATAATATCAAATAAATCTTCTTTACATAAAATATGTTGGAAAATAGTAATGGTGGATGTCTGTACATGTGAAATACCACCTCCATGTAGCGAGGTGAAAAATTTTTAATAATATTTTTCCATAAGTAATAGTAATGATAAATTTTATTAATTTAAATTTTGTATATTAAAGAAAAATAATATCTTAAATACGAATTAGTCTATTTCGTTTTGTTCTATCGGAAGAAAAAAAATGGAAACTACAATATTGCGAACATATTCCCAACTATCTCTATGAATGGTGTAAAATATTTTATATATAATAAATTAATAGATTACTCAATATAATAATTAATGTAATACATATGAAATGTATAATATTTTATGAATTATGGGTATGATTTATCCATGATAAAATTTAATGGACGAAAATTTCAAAACTGAGACATTCACGAAAAATGAAGTAATTATCACATAAAACTACGATTTTAACAAAGAATTGTTAATAAAATGTCGATAAAATACTATAAGATAACAATATATAACATGATAAATATATTTATAGATCTATAATATATTTATAATTACAAAATACTTATTATACATGAGTTTAGGACACATATTATAGATGTCTAACTTGATGTTAGGGTTTCTCATCTCACTTTTAGTTCCATTTGACAGACACCATATTCAACACTTATTCAGTAGGTATTAGTAAATAATGAATGTTTAGATATTTTAAATCACGAAAATATATTTTTTTATGGTATTTAGTATTTCTTAGGATTTAATTTATTTCATGTGTATTATGATTCACAAGTTACCTAAACGGTAATGGTTTATTCTATAATCCCATAATTATCTAGGATTGTTTTTGTTTAAGTATCTCGTGGTTAATTTATTTTATATTTATATCAGAAGACAAATATATTTCTTTTTCCAATGAAAATTTATAAATATTTCAGGTAATAATACCATTTCACCACTCTTTTTTACTTAAAAAATTTTAGAAAATGTTTTTGATAAAATCATATTTCTTTGATCATTAATCAAAAAACCTTCTTCATCAATATCCATGGTTGGTAAAAAAATTAAAAAACCTTTAAAAAATTTTAAAAATGATTTAATAAATTATTTTTTACTCATTTTATACTTTTTACTTAATGTTTTTATGTAATCATCATTTATTTTTCAAAAAAATATATCAATCATATGAATGGAATCACTGTTTTGAAATGTACAATATGTTATAAATTTCGTTCCATAATAACCAATCGATGCTTTCAATGTTAATTTATAAATTTAAATTTTAGTTCAAAAATTATATATATTAACAATATTTTGAGAATAATTATTTAAAAAATACATTTTTAAATATAATATGTTATGTTTGTAAAAAAAATATTTCCAATGACATTTTTATAGTATTTATATTCATCTATGACATCAACCATTTGTTGTGGATCTTATCAACTAGATATATGATGTATTTAAAGTATCATTATTCTTGAATTTTATGGATTATTATTTGTTTGAATGAGGATTTACAGTTTAATTACCAATCACTGTATTACAAAGGGTTTTTTATGGTAATGATTATTTGATGGGGGTGTGTATTAAAACTACATATGTTAGGTTTCAATACAAATATTTATATTGATTATTATTCAAAACATTCATATACAGAAGTAATTATAACTATTAATAGATGGGTGGGTCCTAGTTATAGATACCCCTTCATGCATCAACTGTTCTAATGAAACAAATTATTCATCCAAATTAGAGAGGTTTCTAACAAAGAAAATTAGTTGTCTTTTGAACGGTCATGACAATATGTTTTATATTTAATGAATTAAAAATTATACCATTATGATATTATTTATTTATTACCATGTGATCAATTATTTATTTTGAGTATACATTGATATGTTTCAATCTTACGTATGGATTTTTTTATGATAATTTATTTCTTCCAAATTTTTTAAATTTTATTGATTAAATGACACATATTTTAGTTATTTACATTTACATATTGTTTATGATTATTTATTAATAATAGATTTGGATGTTTGATTAACCTAAATGAGGATCTGATAAGGCTACACTCTTATGTTTTTTCCTCACGATAAGAGGTAGATTTATAAGAATTATATATTGGGACATGGTAGGTGGAATAATCATGTTTTCAAAGGAAACACCTTTACTATTTTATATTTTAAAATTTATATGAAATTAATATAAGAATAATCTATATCCTATGTACTAAACTATTCAGACATTAAAGATAAAATAATTTATATCTAGTGTTAATTTAATTAAGTAGATTCCATATTTATGCTACTAGGGTTATGGTCAATACAAGTGGTACCATAAAAAGTTTTGTAAATACTTTGGAAAATTAATCTACTAAAACTTAAATTAGGGAACATAACACAATGATTGAAATTAAGGCTATGTAAATAATGAAATATTGATTTTTTATGGTAGATATTAGTTATATTAGAAACAATACATCCATATCTAGATACTAAAAGTGGAAATAGTTCTTGAAAATATGTACCCAGAGGTAGTAACTATGAAAATTGTGAATTAGGATTAACTCAAGTGTCACTTGGTTTATGACAATTGGAATTACATGATGCCTATTTTGACACTCCTATGAAATATTCTTAAGATAATTCACATTTTTTTGAATCATTTTATTGGTTAGAAAATATTATTATGATTTCGAAACATTCACAAATAGACCATTTTAATTATTATAATATTAACCATTCATATGTTTTTCTACTTATGTTATGTGATTAACTTGTTTTATACTTGTAAATTATGATGCATAATTTTTTGATATAATATATTTTACTATATAATTTTGATATCGAAGCTAATGGGTGGCATGTGAACTATATCAATGCACATGACCCAAAGATTAAGAATGATAATTTACTAGACTAAATTAATATAATCCTTCGATGGGAACTATTCTCACAAAGATTACAATAAAATGATGACATAATATCATGTTCTATCAATATATATAAATAATTAACCAATTATAATGGATTCAATGGGGATAATGATATGAATATGATTTCATAGAAAAATATGTATAAATGCAAGGCAATGTAGTATTTCCACGATGTGATAAATACAGAAAGAAACAACCATGTTATTTATTTAAGGGAATGGATGATTGGTATAAATATAGCGATTTATCACCAGGTGATCATGATTTCATTGGTAAAAAAGAATCCATTTATGTAAAAAATTTCAATAATAAAATATGGTGCACTATAAAACTAATGGAACAAGAATCAAAGGAATATACCTTTGAAGAAACTAAAGAATCAAATTCATGATTAAAGTTCAGATGTATTTAGATTCTATAACCTTGTCAAACATTTATTTTATGAATTATATTTTCATTATTGGAATCATAAAATGTATATAGAATTCACTATAGCATGTATTCTTTAAGAATCCAAAAGCACTAGATGAATATTATCGATAAAAAAGAACACTGATTCTTTGTGAAGTTTATCTTTTAAAAAATACCTGAATTATTGAATATTACCCTTAATATGTGGGTTCTATTGAGATAATGAATAAAAATAGATGTTTGTGGGATTGTATTGGAGAGAATTAAATTGCTTATTTATTTATGTTTTCCATGTTGGATTTTAATACTTGTTTGGATTTATGGAATATCATAGACAACGTGAGGTATTATTTTTGAAATATTTCTTTTATTCAATAAAAATATATGGTTACCAAGGTATTAACATTTTAGGTGTGACATTAAGAGACCATTTATATTTTATGGGGAATATAATGTTGATTTATTAAACTCTATTATATATATTTTGAATTTGAATTTGCTCAAACATATTTTAGAAGAGTCTCAAGGTTAAATATTTATAGAATAGATTATATTCATCTTTGGGTGTTATTTGATAAAGCTTTATAAAAATTAATGTTTTATAAAATATCTAGAGACTGTATGAATTGATTTTCATTCTTTTGTTCAGAATATGATCTTCTAAATGTTAATATTAATGATTAAAGAATATAAAAAATCCATTAGTATGTTCATTTGATGGAATAAGACATGACTCTAGAGCTTTTAGAATCACAACAAAATGATGAAAATAATTTTATATTTTTTGGTGTTTACTATAATAATGGTAAAATAATTACTCATGTTTAGAAAAAAAGAACCATCAAACAATAATGTTATCCTAGTACATTTATATATGATGAATCAAATATCCACATATATCATCATGATATTTAGGTAAACATTCAATTAATCATTCAATTTCTTATGATAAATGTTCTATACTACACTTTATTATCAATTGGACAATAATATTCTCTTCCACATTCATGTCATCATTTCCCATAAATGTAATGATACATGGAAAACTAGGCATGTGACCTTTGTACTTCCCTTTGTCTCTAATCAAGTAAATATTTTATTATCCCATTTTATAATGTGGATTTTCCAACAATTTTATTTTCAAATTTCAACCCCTCGATTATTGGGGTCAATATTAAATTGACAGTAATATATTTATTTAATGGGGGTATAATTTACCAGCATTAGATATTTAAAAAAGGAAATAATGTTCGATAATGTGTATGAATCAAAAATATGTAATTATAAGATAATATATAACCCCAATACATTATGATATATCTCTTTATATTCCATCTATTTAATATATTGCGCTGAGTATAACACTGGGTTTCAAAAAAACATGAGACATTAATAAAATATTATTATTAAATCAGGAAATTATTAACCAAGCCATTAAAATGGATTAATTTAATAGTAATAATTAAATTTTAATAATTATATTGTATTGCATGTATAATATAATTCCATGGTTATCAACATACTAGAAATTAAATATGGACTATTTTATTGAGAAAGATATTTTTTTGAAAAACTATATTATTCTAAAAAAAATTATTAGTCTCTATTTTAAAATATATTTTGAAGAAGATTTTTAAAACCATTAATAAAATATTTTACAAAATATAATTTACTTTCTATATCTATATGTGAAATGTATATGTTGGTGAATATTTTATAATTTTCTGAAATGGTTAATTTATTTATGAGTATTGAAAAATATATATTTTGATTTAAAACTGCATTTTCTTCTAAAATTTGTAAAAGTAAAATTATATATTAAATCATCTATAAATTATAATTTGTTATGTTATATTAAAATTTAGAAAATATAGGTTATTATATTCAATTTCATATTGAATATTTATATTAAAACATTTAATACTTATGAGATTTTTCTCATTTGTAATATTCTATTAGTTAATTATCTAGTTTTATTTAAAATATAATTTTCCTATTTATATTAACTGAATTTGAAAAAATGGATCAAATATGTTCAATTTTAGTAATTTATAATATCTAATAAGCTCAAATTTATTTTTTACCATAATTAAATGCAAAAAGGGTTAAAATAAATTACACCTAATATGGAAAAAATTGGTTTACCAATGGCTAAACATTATTGATATGGTTAAAAATATCCAGTTTATTTTCTTTA
Source organism: Viscum album (assembly GCA_963277665.1). Classification (NCBI taxonomy): domain Eukaryota; kingdom Viridiplantae; phylum Streptophyta; class Magnoliopsida; order Santalales; family Viscaceae; genus Viscum; species Viscum album. Next base: position 390,009,520 of record OY728146.1, read on the forward strand.
GAACTCACATTATAAACTTAAAATTTAAAAAATTACTCATTTTGAAGACCTATTTCAAGAAAAAATACTTGTATGTCACTTAATATTTTAAAAAAATTTCATTTCTGCCCTCTCCCTAACTTTTAAAAGGCCACCCATTTCCACCCCACATCACATATAAAAAACAAAATTTTCAGTAAAATACTATCCAAATAAAATCTATAACTACCTATCCACATGTTATATATATTATTTTTCTTATTAACCCCTCTTGTGATTTCGTTTTGTATAAGACAAATGAGGATCTCGAAAGAATAGGTAAAATTCATAGAAGTGTGTATTCTTTTTTCCTTCTTCCACCTCCTTTAAAACATTTCAACTTTGATATAATTAAAATATTTAAATCTATAAAATGATATGTTATTATGTTCAGGTCATATAATATATCAATGTAAGCTTCCTTAAAATTGGAATGAACCCTCTAATCTTGTGTGTAGTAGACTACTACCTCGTGAACTGATGTAATTATTTTCCTCAACACCACCTTTCAATGATGAATTTAATGAATGATTGAACATATTTATAAAATATTAATGAAATTATTAGGATTATGGAATTATTATATCAAATATATTTTATTATATTTTCTTCCATGGGGGATATGATAACATCGCTCGGGTGTACGATATATATCCAAGTTTCAAGGAGGTGTGATTTGTTTTTCAATTACAATTCCATTGAAGGATTTATTGTTTAAATTGATGAATAAATGTAATTTATATTACCTTGAAATACTTATATAGATATAATACCACACATATATATATTATTAGCTTCCTATCCATCAAAAAATGTAATGATGCTTGTGCGTACCTATAGACCACTGCCTCTACACAGTGATGTGATATTTTTTCATTTTTCTTTTAATTGGTCATTAATAATTATATATTTTATTAAAATAAATTATATACATGAATAATAAATATTATTCAAGTATTAATGAAATTTTATTTTTCTTTTATTCCAAAAGTCTATAATAAATGAAACAAGGTTGATGCATAAGTACGACCTACTATCTCTATGAACTTTTTAATACATATTCAACCCCGAACATTAATAGGATACTATAACAACATAAATAAAGAACATATATTAAAGTTATATCATGTTTATAATAGTATATTTGATTTAATAATGATCAAGTTAAAATTTACAAAAATTACCAACTAAGTCATATACGAAAAAAACAATTATCACCAAAAATAGTGATCTTAAAAATGAATAGTAAGTAAAGAGGTGATAAAATACTATAAATAAATTATACATTGTATATGACATATGATTATAGTTAATATATATCCATTTATAATAAAATATTTTTTATTATATAGTATGATCATATACATAAAAAGGATTTTGAAATTGAGGTAATGGTTTCTCTTCCCAATTTTACAACTATAAGACAAACTATATATTCACCATGTGTTCCACTGTGTTGTTCATATACATCTTTTTTTGATATGATATTTCGTGAATATATTTCACTTAATTTTATTTAATGTTCCATTTTAAATTATTTCTTCCATGGGGAGTATGATTTAATGTTTTCATAAAATATTAACGTTTATTTCACATTCAAATATTTATTTAGAATTGTTTTTTAAGTGTCGCTCAGTGAAATTATTTTATATTTACATCATAATAAATATATTTCTTTATACTATTCTTATTCATGAACATTTCAATTAATTTTATTATTTTCCACAATTTTGTTACTAAAATTTTTAATAATATGTTTTTACGAAAATCCGACATTATTTTTCTTATTTGGTATAAAATTATTTTACATCAAAATCCAGGTGTTCTAAATATATTATCAAATATATTTTTAAAATTATCAAAATTATTTATAAAATATTTTTTTAATAATTTATTTTAATTGTTTTAAAAAATTATTTAACCTTCTAGCAGTTTTTAAAATAAGTTTTATTTGGATTTTACAAAAAAGGTGAATATATTGCCTATTTTGAAGTGTACATTATAAACAGAATTTCATTCAATCATGAAAAATCATTTTATTAAATCATAAATTATATTTTTAATTATTATTTTAAAATAAAAATATTTTTTAAATACTTTTTGAACGTTTTTATAATGTATTTCCAATGTAAAAAGTTTGTTTTCCCCAAAATTGTTTCGATGAAATTATTATTGAATTTATTTTTTTCAACAATGTCAAGCTTTAATTTAACATAAGATCATATATGGATATGTTGGATAAATTTCATCATTATCCTTTTTTTTGGATTATTTATTATCATTTTTACTCATGATGTAAAATATTATTATCCTTCACCATAATAACATGGATTGGTTATGATTATGATTATTTAATCATGATAAGTAATAAAATTTTGTATTTTAGGTTTTCAATATGAATGTTTATGTTGATTATCTTTCAACCATTTCATATGGGGAATTAATTGGAATTGGTTATTTATGGGTGGATCCCAACTATAGAGAACCCCACCATTCATCAACAGATGTTATGAGATTACTAATCTGGCCAAATTATACAAGTTTCTACAGAAATATTTAATTATATTGTTGAAGGTACTAAAATAATGTTTTAGATTTCATATTTTTTTCATTACCTCAAAATGAGATATATTATTGATGTCCATGTGATTAGTCAATATGTTATAATATCCAATTATATGTTTCAAGCTTATGTGCTCATTTATATAGCTTTATTTGATCATTGTTTATTTATGAAATATGATGCCCAATTTATTAGATTTCAAAAATAATGGGGTGCATGTGAACAATATCAACACATGTAACCCAAAGATTAAGAATGATAATTTCCATGATTGGATTAATATAATCTTTTTTAGGGTACTGGTCTCAAAAAAATTATAATTATATGAAGACAAAGTATCATGTTATGTCAATATAAAAAAATATTTATCCTATTCTTATGGATTTAGATGTAACAAAGAGAAGAATAGTATTTCATAGAAATATTTGTCTAAATTGAAGGGAGAATGTATTATTTCCCCATGTGATAAATGAGGAAAAGAACAGGTAGATTATTTATTAAATGGAATGGATGTTTATAATAATTATAGAGATAAATTCCCCCATGATCATGATTTACCATTGACGAAACTAAAGGATCAAATTTATACATTTGGTATTACTACATATAACATGGAATTATTAGAGTTAATATGTAATTAGATTCAATGACTTTTAAAACATGTATTTTATCAACTATATTTTCAGTATAGGAATCATAAAATGTTTAATGATTGTATTGAAGTGTGTATTCTTTATGAATAAAAAATCACATGATGAATATTATCGACAATAATCAAATTTTATTCTTTGTGTAGATAAGATTTTAAAAAATACCTTATTGATAGAATATAACCCTTAATATATGGGTTATATTGTAATAATGAAGAAAAATAGATGGTAGTGGGATTGTATTAGAGATAATTGAATTGGACAGTGATTTATTTTTTCTTTGTTGGATGTTACTACATGATTAGATTTATATAATATCATCGACAATATGAGGTATTATTTTTGAAATATTTCTTATCTTCATTAATTATATAAGGTTACAAAGGTATTAACATTTGGAATGTGATGTTAAGAGAAAATTTATATTGTATGGGGAATATAATGTTGATTTATTAAACTCCATTATCAATATTTTGACATTGAAGTTTCTCAAACAATGTTTTGATGAGTCTCAATGTAAAATATTTATAGAATACATTATGTTGATCTTTGGGTGTTATTAGATAACTTTTTATAAAAATTAATGTTTTATAAAATATCTAGAGATCAAATGAATGGGTTTTCATTCTATTATTGAAAATATGGTCGTCTAAATGTTATTATTAGTCATTATGGGATAAATAAATCATGTTGTATATTCATTTTTTGGTGTAAGACATTATTCAAGAGTTATTCAAATAAAAAAATGATGAATTTTTTTTTGTATTTTTTGTTTTTTACTATCATAATGGTAAAATAATTCCTCATGCCTAAAAAAAGGATCATCAAACACCAATTTTATCCTAGTACCAATATATCTAATCAATCAAATGGAAGCATATATCATCATGAATTTATGTTTTTGATGTAAAAAATCCATTAATAATTCATTTTCATGTGATAAAGGATCAATACTACTCTTTATAAACCCTTGTGAATTTGTATTCTCTTCTACATTCACATCTTCAATTCCGATCAATGTAATCATACATGGAAAACTGATAATGTGACCTTTGAACATCGCTTTACCTTTTATTAAGAAGATATTTTATTATCCCATTTTATGATGTGGGTTTTTAACAACATTATTTTACAATGTCTACCCGTCGATTACTAGGAGAAATATTAAATTGACAATAAGATATTTATTTAATGTATGTATAATGTACCACCATGATATTTTGAAAATGATAAAAATTGTTTGATAGTGTATATAAATGAAAAAAAATATAATGTTTGGTCGTGTGTCCAACCTACTATCTCCATGAAGTGTTTACTATTTTTTAATCCCAAACATTAATAGGTTACTGAAAAAAGAAAAATAATTAATATATATGATAGTTATATAATGTATAAATTTATATTTATGATTTAATGATGATCAAATTAAAATTAATAAAATTTACCAAACTATGTCATACATGAAAAACAGAAATTATCACCCAAAATAATATTATTAACAATGAATTGTACGTAAAAAGGTGATAAAATACATTATGTAATTCATATATGGTAGCTGGTATATGATTATGGTTAATATATATTAATTTATAAAAAACAGTTTTAATTATATATTATGATCATATACATAAGAAGGAAGTCGAAATTGATGTAAGGGTTTCTCTTCTCACTTTCACTTCTGTGAGACATACTCTATATTCACCATGTCTTCCATTGTGTGTTGCATATAATAATCCTTTTGATAAGAAATTTCATTAATATATTTCTCTTCATATTATTTAATGTTTCATTTTACATTATTGATTTCAAGTGGCTTATGATTCAAAATTTTCAGAAGAGGATAGCGTTTGTTTCACAGTAACATCATTATTCAGAATGGTTTTTCATTATGTGTCATGAGGTGAAACTGTATTATATTTAAATCATACAAGTCTATTTCTTTATATTATAATTATTCATGAATATTTAAATTAATTTATTGATTTTCCTCTATTTGGTTATTAAAATTATTGACAATATGTTTTCATGAAAATCTGTCTTTATTTCACTATTTAGTCTAAAATCATTTTCAATAAAAATACATGTTTTCAGAAAATGTTATCAAATATAATTTTAACCATTTCAAAATTATAAATATAATATGTCTATACCAATTTTTTTTAATAATTTTAAAAAAATTAATTCAATACTCTATCTATTTTTAAAATACTGTTCATTTGGATTTTAGGAAAAATATGAATGTATTGTCTGTTTAATATTGTACATTACAAATAATATTTCATTCAATCATGAAAAATAATTATATTAAATCATACTTTATATTTTTGTATTTAATTTTTTCAAATGTACATGAAACTCATGTTTTTATCTTGTTTTTCAACACTACTAAACTATTCAAATCTTTAGGATGTGATTTTATGTGTCTAGTGATATTGTAATAAATTAGACACCAAATAATCGATACTATGGTTGGGGTCATTGCAAGAAGATTTGATATGTATGGGATAAAAATATATCTTACAACAATATTTAGTGATATCATTTTGGACATAAAAAATAAAAAACAAAAAAATTAATTCATCTTTATCTTCTTACAAATTGTTGGGTTGAACCATTCTAGTAAGGGATTCAGGTATTACATTTCCCTTACTCGAAGTATATAGATGAATAAAAAAAAGGTGTGAAAATACTCAACCTATAAATATTTACAGATATTGGCATATCTCTTAGAAAAGATACTATTTATTATCTTATGGTAATTTATACCCCAAATCTCTTACCATAAAAATAACATCACTGAAATATTAAATAATTCATTATTCATCCATCTCTTACACTAACAAAAAAACATTTTTTTCCCGGCAGCAACCTTTATCATCTCTTTTTTAGTAGCACTGATAAAGGGTCGACATCAAAAAAATTAATTAAAAATAATATATTATTATATAGATATATTAATATAGTTATATTAATATAAATATAATATTTAATTTTTAAATATATTTTCAATAAGTATAAATATACATTTACAATTAATATACTTAATATATAAGATATTTAGTGAAAATGGATTATAAAAAATTAATAAAATATTTTTAATTGATAATTTTTTAATTATTATGGAGTAATAGTCATTCCATAACAATTTGAAGACCCAAAAAAATAAAAAATTAAAAAAAGACCCAAAATATGTTGAAAATGAAACTCCATCTTCAAACGGCCATAAATTTTGATCCGGGTGTCTGTTTGAGCGCTACCACATATCAAATCGAAGACCGTGATGTTATATACACCCAAAACTATTAGGGGTACTGCAGTCAAGGTTTTTAGACTCCAATAAAGTGCTAGAAGGCCTCCAAAACTTAGTTTTTAGTCGGGTTCCCTTATTTTTTAAAATTTTGTGGATTTTCAAGCTCGTTTAAGGGGGTATTATTTCCTTTTTCGGTGGGGACTAAATTTATTCTAAGTTATTACATTCATATTGATATTAAGACTTTAAATTTTTATTTTTTTTATAATGAACTACTATTTATAATCAAATATATAACTATATGTACATATTTTTTATATATTCACACCTAAAAATTTAATTTTGTTATAAATAATTAAACATATTTACATCTAAAATATATTTTCTTTATTTAAATAATTACTAATATCCATTTTACTTAAATACCAATATATGAATATTTATAAATATATATATTAATGTAACTATATATATATATATTTATATAAATATATATATTAACATAACTATATATATATTAATATAACTATAAATATATATATTAATATAACTAAATTTGTATATATTAATATAACTATATATATATTAATATAACTATATATATATTAATATTAATATACATATATTAATATAAATATATATTACAATATGATTAAATATAACTATATATATATATCATAAATAAGAGAACAAATCAATATGGTGGAGTGGCAAAGGCTTCAGGCGCACATGGGGGAGGTCTCGAGATCAAATCCGGGTGGAGGTAGGGGTGAGTGCGGAAGGGTGAATTTATGGGGCTAGTGCTGATAAAGGTTTGGTATAGTGCTGATAAGGGTGGAGGTGGTGTGTGCGGGCATTGGAGGTGCAAGAAAGCACTGATAAAGGGGGGGCTCAAGCACTGTAAAAAGCCCCCCGAGATTTTCTTTTTTTTTTAAATTTTTTAAATTTTTTAGTTTTATCAGTGCTAAAAAGAAGCATTGATAAAAGGGTCATTTTATCAGCACTAACAATAAAACAGTGATAAAGGACCCTTTTATCAGTAGTTTTTGGAGCACTGATAAAGGGGACCCCCCCCCTTTATCTTCGCCGGCTTTAACAGCTCTTTTCTAGAACTGTTAAATGAAATTTTTATCACTGCTAAAAGGGGTATTTGTAGTAGTTTTAGCCATGTGTTATTAATTTCTTTCATGTGGTCCGTACTATCATTAAAAAAAATTTCACCTTGATGTTCATAAATTAGTACAAATAATATTCAAATATTAGAGGGATTATAGTAAACATCAAAACCATTTTTTGGAATTTGAAATAATTGGATATGTGTTGTTGTAAGAATACTCTTCATCTCGTTAGAGTAAATTTCATATGGTTCCAACTAAAATAAATTCAATTATTTATTTATTTTGGTCTTTATAGGAATGACATTTTTGAAACTTGTCAACTGAATACCCAATAAACTCAAACATTTCTTATGAACTTTTGAACCCCGAAGATGTTTTTAGGTACTGATCAACACATAAATTGATTTATTATTTTTTATCAATGTAGAATCTATAATTTGACTCCATATTTCTCAATATCATAACATCCCAAATCCAAAATAATCCCTTACAGAGAATTGAGTTCATTTATTGTCTTCTTAACATTATAAGTTCCATCTGAATATTTCTAATATTATTGAACCATATCTATGAATACACATTTATTTAATCCAGGATGTCCACTATAAAATATTATATGAAATGAAAGAATAATCCAATTCATTGTAAAAATGAAACACATATGTTCATTGATCATGATGAAAGACATTACCTAATATTTAGAATGCATGTACTAACATCACAAATATGTAGTTGGAATATCCACTTTCCTCAAAAAAATTTTTTTACCCCATCATAAATAAATTTTGATAGAAAATTATCAAATTTTAAATTGATAAAAAAATTATCAATTTTAGGAAAATGGTATTTATTTTTAATAAGCACCGAATTCATATTTTTTGTAATGTACAATAGTATGTCAAATCCCATTGGATTTCATTTTAAAGGGGGATATTGAAACCTATGTACTAGTACTCATCATTGTAAATCTATTGGGATCCTGATTGTTTAGTAGTGTTTTTTGTTCAATCAATACTATGGATTCCCATGGTGTTCCAGAATTTGAATTGGATTCTTTCTAGGAACTAACAGGGTTATGAAATCGACCTAATTTTTATGAGAAAACCAAAAGAACATTTAGAAACACATTAAAAAATTGTACTACCAAAGTAGAGAACACTTTTTTATAATTATTTCAATAACATAAAAAATATATTTAATTTTGGAGGTAAAAATATTTACATACTATTTATATAACCCATATCATCTATCATGATAATCTCATTCTTTAATAAGGGTGTACTGAGTTCCACCAATATAAGAGAATCTTACATGAATCTTATAAAATTATATAATTTATATATAGACAGTAACTAATCCATACCACTATATCATTTAAATTATATAAATACTATGACAAGAATTTTTTATAGAAAATTGAATGACCCTACCATTAGGGACTATTAGAAATTCCTTTTCCTCCACCTTAACTGCTCACCCAATGGGGTCTAAAAAGTCATGATATATTAAGATAATTCAATTTCTAATATATATACGTCACTGGATTCATATAAATTAATGATTAATAATCTATAATATGATGTAGAGCCTAATAGATGAGAGATTATACCAGGACAATGCCTCTCACCATTGAAGGACCTTCCTGAACATCAACTGCCAGAAAATTATCTTCAAAACAACACTTTTTATAATAGTAATAATTTTTTAACAATGATACATACAATTTTAGATGTTCTAATGACTTATATATCTACCCCACCCACCAATTTTATTTACTAAAATTTCCATAAGGTTAAAAATCCCATCATTGTCTTATTTAGTAGTATTTATGCACATGTTATTACTCTATTGAGTTCAATAAAAAACTATAGAAGATCGTATATACTTAAAACACCTTGATGTTGACCATACAAGCCTCACTAGTGGAAATCCCTTTGAACTGAATGGTGGTTGGGTCCGGTGTGTCTCACACTAACAGAATGGAAGCAAGAAATATTATATTTTATAGAATTTAGAGAAAAATCACTTTCATCATGACATCCCTACTTGATCTACATTGACTAGATTCTTCCCAATATGTATTCCAGCCACATTTGAAACATCTATCTCCCATTATCATTTAGGAACCCATAGTATAAATTACTACCTTAGAAAATGATGAGATTTCAAACAACACAACCTATTTGATGTATTGGTTACCTTTATCTCGTATTGAACCATCTAGCATTTTGATCATCTTTCCTTCTAATATATGGTTTAAAAAGGATTATGTTATACAACCTATGATAATTTGACATCATGAACATCAACCCGTGGTAAATATTTATAAGCATTAATGCTCTCATATAGTAATGATTATAATGGTATAAATGATACAAATAAAATAAATCAAATCCCAACCGTTGGAGGGATTAATTATTCTTTACCTAAAAAATTACATCCCTCCATTAAGAAATAGCAACATCCATTAAAATGGTGTAAAATGAACTCTATACATCTACAAATCCCCAATACTCCCAAATATGTGGAGATTATAACTAATACTCTCATTTTCATCTTGACGAGAATATTTATCCCCCAAAGATAGATGGTGGTGGTACTACATGTCCTATATAACATCCATATGTGTGTATAATCATCTTCGTTAATCATAAAAAACTAATTACAATTGTTACCCCAGACTTTATTAGAAACATGATTAATTTGAGGACAAACTAGCATATCATATTCTCCTAATTCTTCTGATAGACCTACATGCGGACAGTTACCTATATTAATGAAAATAATAATTTAATTTCCATTCCAAAATTTGATATTATGCATTTTGGTCTAAAAAATATTAATAATGACATATACCCCTATAAACATTTTTATATAATAATTTATTATTGATTTTACTGTATAAAATAATATTTTAAAAGGAAACCAAAAACCAAACATTTATGGTATTGTATCTATGTGATAAAATATTAAATCAGGTTTCAATGAAAACTAAATTAAATAATTGGTTAGAAATATCAACTCCTCGCTAATAAATAACTGTATATGATATTTTATTCATCATTTTCTTTCCTATATATGTCTCACCATAATGAATGAGGCTGTAGAGAAATAATTGAGCTAAGAAGATAGTTAACCCAAACCCAGACCTCCATTGATATCTAAATAATCCCCTTTAATCTCAATGGAATGAAATATTTAAGGGTTACTAATTCATCTAGAACATTCATATATCTTCAGTACTCTTGAACCCATATTCTTGATTCCTTTGGTGAAATTTATGATATTTGTTTATAAACTCTCCGAATACATAAAAAAACAAAATTAGAATAAAAAAGAACTCATACACTTCTTTACTACCATAGTCTAGCATAAATACTATGGGATAAATATAAAAATTTGGATGATCATTTTTCCAATTTTAGAATAAATATAAATATAAATATATAAATAATGCGCCGGTCATGAAGAGATTATGACATTATTCTTGGAGATAATTGTACCAAAAATCCAAATCAATGATCTCCAAAAATGGAACCCCAATCTTCCATGTTTCATAGCCAAAAATTTATAACTTTATTAATATTAATAATGTTTAATCTGAGGTCTAAAACATACACAGAATGACAAAAACATGCAAAACTAGAGAAAACCACTTTAGATATTAAATATAATCTAAACATGGACTATGAAGAAAAAATGAACATCCCATGTGATCATTTGATAATTCACAAAACAACCCCTCAAATACTATTCCAAACATAAAAAAAATCTAATGTTATCATCTCGACTCCACACACCATGTGTAGTAATCTCACATGCTTCAATTTCAAAACACTTTTGTGTAGGCACTTTTTCTTTACCCGAGTCAAACAAAACACATTAGCATTGAATTATAAAGAATCACATTCTGCATGGGAGTTTAATGTAATTTGTTGAAGTCAAAATATGACATTATTCAATCTATCATATTCCCAAGTGTATAATTAATTATAATAAAGTTATATTCCAATGTATTAAACAAAATGCTATCTTTGAAATAATATTTTTGGAACATAAATGTGACATGATTAAAATTAATAATGTATAAAAATAACATTACTTAATAGAAAATTTATAACATCCAATGTGATTATCCAACCCTTCATTTATCCCTGCTCAAGATCTATACGATGAATCTTTCAATAAGAATGTACTTATACATCAAGAATTTTTTACTGAACCCATATTCGGTAGGTGTATGTACACACACATTCAGTCATAAAAATATATTGATATATTTATATAGGGTTTTATTTATGTATATTTATATGTATGTATCTTTTTATGCGTCTATGTATGTATTTTTTTATTATTGAATGAATGTATAAATGCATGTATCCATAGTCATCATCCTTCCGAGGTTACATTCATTTCTTATGGAGTAACTCCATATGTGAATCTTCTTCATCCTTAACTAGGTTTACACTCATCTTCTAATAAGAAGGAACACACACACACACCCAGCCAGGCTCACAGACACTCACACATACACAAATATATTATTGAGATGGGTTGTGTGAGTATGATATACTCTATAATACCAAATGAAGAATCGAAGCAATAAATATACTGAATAAAGTATCTAATGATGCTTGAAAAACAAGAGGGGTGAATTGTATACTTTATAAAATTCATTTGGAACATTTAAAGAAGTTTTTGTTTAACAAGGTTAAACAAGGTAATTCAAAAAAACTCTATGTTATACAGACTTGCATGATTCAGAAAAAACTATTCTGAGAATGTGAATACGAAAAGATGGTTCTGGAAAATGAAACTTACATAAAGTTTACAAAGATAAATATTCTTCATTAAAGTGTATATAATATTACTAAATCAGAGTATACAAGTATAAGGAAGTGTAATATAGTTATACTTTCCTCAAAAAATAAAATTCTGCAGAAAAATTGTAACAAGACAAGTAACAATTAGTAAATCAGTAAACCCAAAGAGATGGGTATCAAAAAACCATGGATAATGGTCCCTTGATTTATTCATTCAAGAATTTCATCTTACCCACACCAAGGTAATCCATCAATACGAAGATCAGAGTCTGTGTTGATATCCCTAAAAGCCCTCAACATCAAGGTAGTCGGCACCTCTGTCTTCCTCAACAAGGAATCCCAAAACTTCAAGGTAGTCAGCAACTGTATCTTCTTAGCCCCGGAAGCCCTCGAATGTACTCAATAACATTCATATTCGCACAAATAAAATTTGATCAAGAAGTTCAGTACGCATAGGGAAATGAGTGTCTTTCTCTAGAAATAACTTCAACAGCATGTAATCTCTAGATTCATAGAACTGTTCATCAATGTTGTGAGCTCTTTCAAAAGAGCTCTTATTTATAGGCATGACTTCAACGGTTGGGTCCCTCCTCCTACGGTCATATTTTTCCATGAATTTCAGAGGGACCTGTACATGTTTCAATAAAAAAATGGCCAGTTAGTAACTGAATGCATGACATCATTTTATAACCAAAACAAGTGTTAGAAAAAATATGGTTACATAACCAAAATGAATTATTCGGAGTGTGTAAAAATAAAAGATCGGAGTCTATCAAAAAATACATTTGAAGTCTTGTAATACAAGTATATTCAGATTCAGTTTTCTAAGGAATTTGGAACATGAAATCTATTGAATTCTGGAGTTTAACATTCATGGAAATTTGGAATCTGGATTAATGAAAATCCGGAACCTGAACTTACGAAGCTCAGAGTCAGAGTTCATGATATTTTCGAAGATAGAACATAGAATTTTCAGAGTCAGAATTCATTATAATTTGGATTCAGAAATCAAAAATTTCCGAGTCAGAATTCATTAGAATTTGGAGTCATAATTCACAAGAGATCGGAGTCAGAATTCAAGGAACTCATAGTCTGAACATAGAAGAGTTCGTAACTATAATTAGTATTGTGAATTTGGTGTCAAAACTCAAAAGAGTTCATAATAATTATTCGTAATTAGAATTCAGATTCAGAACTCATAAGGGTCTGTAACCAGAATTCATATTCAGAATTCAAAGTCAGAACTCTGAATAGTTCGTAACCATAATTCAAAGAATTTGGATCCAAGAACAGAATGCTTTATATATGGGTATTTATATGATTCTGAGGATTTGGTTACAAATAGAATTTTAAACTTAGGAAAATTATTATAACAACAATGAAAACATGGTAAGGATAAATTTCTATGGTGAAGAAAATTTTTCCTTACAGAAGTAAAACATATTGTAAAATGAAATTATCCTTGAGACAAGGTGAATATGATTTTCAAAACAAGAAGAAATGGTAATGACATAAGGAAACCTTATTGACTTAAAATTATCCCCCAAGTATGAAGTAATGGAAAAGTCAAAAGAAAAACCTTAATGACTCAACAATATCCCCATTTTTGTAAAGTATAAACATCCTTACGAAAAAGAATATAAAGTCTATGAAACTATTTTATATATTTTGAAATAAAACTTATATCCGTTTTCACATTAGAAAAGTTGAATATGAATAACTCCCCATTAGGCTTTGGAACACTAAGGATCGTATTCTACATTTCTGGAAAGAGATTTTTCAATATCTTGAGTACAAAAATCTCTCTATGAAAACTCCCCCTTAGATAAACTCCCCCTTACATAGGGATAATTCTGATTTACTTAGCATTTTTTTCCATTCTCCCCATTTGTGATTTAAAAAGGAATATGAGGTAATGAAAAAAATATGGTACCTGAAATATTAGTACAAACATAAAAACAAAAATGAACAACCACACTTTCATTTAGATTGGAATAATTTGTACAAGGAAATACAATACAACAAAAGATTAGATTTATTTTCATTTCTTTTCCTTGGGTATAAATATCTTAACAATTGTTTTCAGCTTCTTCAGCTCCTTGTGATCTTCCTCGGCTTGCTTCTCTAAGGCTTTGATCCTATCATCATGCGTCGTCAGAGCCTCTGTCTGAACCTTCAATAAGACATCTTTCTTGACTATATTTTCTTTTATCTCGATCCAAAGATTCCTTTCTCTCTTCTAGCTTTGAGAAATAGTGTAAAAATTCCTATTCAGATCCTTGACATCCTGAATCTGAGTATTATGTTCAATATTTAGTTTTTCCTTAAAGCTATTTGTGAGATACTTTATTTTTCTATCTTTTGTATCAAAAGTTTCCTTAACATCATCTTGTAACTCATCAAGCTCTCTCAAATATTCATCTATATTCTTTGACGAGCACAACATTTTCTTAAAAGATTTTCCGAGAGCATCGTAGTTGATGATGAAGTTATTGTTATTAGCCTCAATCATTACACACTTCTCCATTACCATGGATAAAGAATCCGATTTCTGATTCATGTTTTGTTGAAGCATTTGACATCTCGATTCAATTCTTGGAAAGATCAGAATGTTGTCAAATGGCATTTTCAGTGATTGAATGAATAAATCATGTCACAGAGCTGATGATTCCAAATCTGATACTTTTCTGGGTGATATTTCTTCCTATAGCTCAAAATTCTTCCTCTTAGAAGATTTACCATATTCCTTCTTCATCAAAACAACTTTAGTAGGTGTATCCTCATCCACCTGTTTCACCATATCAGTTCTCAGAACAACTTCTTCATCCGGTGACTCATTCTCGTTGTCAGACAGCTGAACAACTCTATATTCATCTACTTTCTCCTTCTTAGATACAACCTCAACATCCTCAGGATATATAAATTGATGATTATATAATTCTTCCTCAGAAAATGTATTAACCTCTTATTCACCCTTCTCATATTCACCTTCCTCATCCTTCCGAGGATTTGGGAGATTTGAAGACTCTTCTTCAGAAGTTCAGATTGATAGCTTCTCAGAAGGGGTTTCCTTTTCATGATAATCTTCAACTTTCTTTATAAGGTCTTTAGTACCATCAATAATTTCAACCCCCTATTCTCTTTTTTCTTCAAAAACCTTCTCTTAGGCTTTTTCTGGAGAGAAACATTTTATCCCCGGAGTCTCAGGTAAAGGTTCAACCAAGAACAATTTCAGTACACGAATATTCATGGATGATATTTCTGTATCCCTTGGAAAAGATTGACAAATTTCAGCCTCAGCCATTTTGTTCTTTTTATTCTTTTCTTTTTCTTGCTTCTCAAGCTCATCAGCTGCCTTCTCTTTTAAATCGTTGTCCTCTATAGGATCCAAGAAAAACTGTGGCTCTCCTTTTTTCCAATTGTTCTTGTCTTCCCTCCACTTGGCAACCACTTCATCCAGATAATCTTTCTACTTAATGGGATTTGGAGGTGTGGATTGAGTTTCTTTAGCTTTAGGGGTTTCTTCTACTTCTTCTAACTCGTTCAATTTCCTCTTCTTTCTAGCCTTTCTTGATGGTTCAGGAACATCGTGTTCCTTCGTAGCAGCTTCAGCCTCTTCATATAGTATGTCATAGAAATCTCTTGTATCCTTAAATAAACCAACATTCATCCTCTTGAGAGTATCTTCACTGATTAGCATAACTTTGCAATTACTCGACTCTAAACTACAATGGATTTTGAAGGACTCCATGCACCGAAGAATAAGCTAGGAATGAATAGCCAGGTACATAAGAATTTGAGTATTCAAGTTCCAATTCATGATATTCTCAATCGTAATAATAATATGATTCTTCAGATTGATCGTCTTTAGATTTACCGAAAAATACAAGATATACATATCACTCTTCATCAGCGTGTCTTTTTCACCCTTCCTCGGAAGGATAAACCCTTAAACCCACAACTCAATGATATGATTATTTGTAGACAGATTAGAAATCTTCGGAGTCTTGAAATCTGAATGTCTAAGACTCTCCGTAGCTTTCACCATGATGAAACTTCCTTGTACATTGGGAAACTTATGGGAACAAAATTCAAATTCCCCTTCAAAAGGAACTCCAACTAAACTAGCTTCCATAGTGTAAGATAAAGCATAGGGTTTTTTATAACTTTTAAATGAAGAATTCTCTATCCCTTCTTCATTAGAGAAACATACTAACTCATAGATCTCAATATGAAAATTAAGATACACCAAGTACTGAGCTCTTGGAATTGAAATACAAATGTTTTCCCATCCATTGAGTTTGATATTCATTGAGATTATAGAATCATACATGTTGAAGAAATTGGGATTCACCAACCTCTCTCCATAAACCTGTCACTTTGAAATGGGATTGAAAGTTTACATTTGTTGAGAAGAAACATCCCCAGACATTTTGATTTGAGAAAATTTTGAGAGGTTTGAAAAGGGATTTTGTAGGAGAGGCAGAGATTCGACATGCAAAGGCTTCAAATCAATGTGGTACAACCCTTCGGGGGTCCTTTATATAGGTGTTGATGTGATGGTTGAACTTCCAAACTCGATCTAACGGCTGCAAAACATTTTTATTTGATCTGACGGTTGAAATGATAGATGAAAGGAAAATTTGGTAGGATCCTACCTTTTGAGGTTTTTAAGGGAAAACTTTCAGATTTAAGGAAACTAGAATCTGAAAAATTTAAAACAAAGAAGAAAATACCAGCAAGGAAATGTTGACTATGAAACCATAAGAAAGAAATCAAACCTTTCAGACTGCTAGGAAAATTATTCATAATAGGTAATATTCTTCTTGAAGAACTTTATATTTAAAAAAATGACAAAAACCCCCATTAATAAAAACAATTTGGGTACTCTAATATTTATTATTAAAATTTCAAGTACAAAAAACTTCATTACGAAAATTTCATGTATGAAAATATTCATTACAAAAATATCAAGTACAAAAATCTTCATTACGAAAATATTCATTACAAAAATTTCAAGTACGAAAATCTTCATTATGCAAAATTTCAAGTATGAAAAAAATAAGAACCAAATTTTCATTACGGAAAACATAAAAATAATCAATACGAAAAACATGATAAATATCATTATGAAAAAATTCAAAAACGTCATTCCGAAAAACCTTAAAAACATCAATACGATAAATTTCAAATACTTTTTTTTGAAAAATTTCAAAAACATCATTACGAAAATTTGAAAGCCAAACTGACTACAAATAAATTTAATTATGAATGAAATTTGAAAAATTCATTAAAAATTTGATTTGAATGCTAACAAGAAAATGTACCCCCTATGAAAAGGAGTTTATTACTGTAAGAATATTTGTTCAACAAAAAATTAATAAGGAGGATTATATTACGGTTATCATTCTTAACATCTGTATAATGTATTCAAATCTATCAGAGGGTACATACTTTGTGAAAATATCATCAAGTTGATCCTACGTTCTGATAAATTGAATAATAATAACTCTTTTTTACTAAGGCAAGGTAGATCTTGGCTTCTAATGTCTTCTATGTTTAGTGTGTAAACATTCTCTTGCCTATGGGTGGAAAGAACAAACTCTTCCCTGGAATTTTTTACTAAGCACTTATCATTCCTAAAATTCACTAGGTATCCTTCATCACATAATTGACTTAATCTAATGAGGTTGTTCTTAAGACCCTAAACGAATAAAACATTTGAAATAAATGTTTTTCATGAAGAACAATGTTACATATACAAATAATTTCTCACTGAGTATTATCTTTGAAAGTTTCTTTTCCTCCTTTAATCTTGATAATATTTTCAAAATAGTTTTTGTTACCAGTCATATGCTGGGAAAATCCACTATCCATATACCAAGTACTATTTTTGGTACTCTCTCTATTATCCTGAAGGCAAAAGAGTTATACTCGTGAAATCCACACGTTCTTGGATCTAGAAAATTCAGAAAGAAAAATTTTAGGTACCCAAATTTTCATAGAATAGTAGGATTTATAAAATCTTAATGATTGGGTTTTGTTTAAGGAACAATTTTTTCCCAGTGTCCACCACACAAACACTTAGAAAAAAGGAGCACTTTGAGGAACAAAATAATTTTTTCTAAAAATTGGTTTAGAACTAGTGTAACCAAAACCAGAAATATTCATTAGAGTTTGGATTTGAGAATACATTTTATCAATATTTTCCGTACCTAAGGTAAAGATTGAAAAACACTTCCTCGAAGAAAAACTCTCATATTTTAGTTTGATAACCATGTTCATGTCTTCTAAAATATTTTATTTTGAAATATATTTAGGATTGAAAAAAAATTTCATTGAAATGTCATTTTTTAGATCATTAAAAGTTTATTGTTCTCAGAATTTACTTCCAAAAGATTTGTTGAAATACTTTCAAAATAAAAATTTTTCTTATCAAGAACTTTAGACAGATTTGTTATTTCCTTAGTAGGAATAGTATTAATAAATTTTTCCAAATCATGTTTTTTATGAGTTTTCAGTTCTCAATCTTAGGGAGTTTGGAAAAAATAGAAACTGCTTCATAGGAAGGTAAAGTATAATCTTCATATGAAGAGGAGTCTTCATCAGATGAGTTATAATATTTACTATCATTAGAATTAAAATATATATTGGTCATAGATTCATCATTGTGTACCTTAACCATAATGAAATAATTATCAATATGCATTCTAGCTATTAGACCTAGATTCTTCTGTCCAGAAGATTCGTAATCTGATGATTAATTTGAAGAGTCACCACCACTGGCACTCATGGTGTCATTTTCTATCAATAATTTCTTATCTTTAGCATTGAACTTCTTCTTTTTTTTATCATAATTTTTTTCATTTCATTCCATTATTTTAAGAATAGGACAATCAGGTCTTATATGTCCATATCTATTGTATTCATAACATGTAACTTCTGAATATTTCTTATCTTTCCTTTCATTCTTCTTGTATCTGGATTGAAAGTTATTTTTTCCAATAATCTTGTTCATCATTCGAGAAAGATTGGAAAACTCATTTTTTGATGATTTACTTCCACTAGATTCGAATTGGATAAAAACCTTCATAGACATAGATATGGTAACTCTCTCATGAGTCATATATTTCATATGATTTGAAGATATAGTAAAAGAAACACTACCATTCCCATTCTTCTTCATTAAATTATTAGTATCTTTCTTCATTCTAGTCTCATGTTGAAGAATAGTTCCAAATTATTCATCAAGAGTAATCTGTGTAACCTTCCTATTCTCATCAATAGCAGTCCTCTTGGATTACCACTCATTGGGAATGATGTCTATGATATTATCAACAAGATATTCATCATCTAATCCTTTATTACCCATGGATTGTAAACTATTCACAATATTCATGAATCTTTGATGCACCTTACATATGGTTTATTTATAAGGAAAACAGAAACCATGATATTCAGCTCTGAGCATGGATCTTCCGGTTTCAATAAATTTGGAAGTTCCAAAGTGAGTAACTTCAAGTTTCTTCCTAATATAATTTTTTGCTTTACAAGAAAAAATATCGCCAGATATATTTCTAATCATGGATCAAAGTAAATTATTGTGTACCTTATAATTTTGTTGATATTCATTATTTTCTTGATTGGTAATGGTACTTACTTCTTTTCCATGGATTTTATAACCTCTAGTAAGCACAAAAAAATTATAATCTCCAGAATTGATAATGAATTTTTTCATATGATCTCTCCAATACTCATAATCAGTTCCATCAAAAATAGGTGGTCTTGTTGGATTTTAGTTGTCAATAGAACCATCTTTGATTCCTACCATCATAAAGAAAATATATCCAGAAAAACATGTTAATTGAAATAGTTCGTAATCATAAAAAATACACAACTAGATTATCTCAACGAAAAATATTAATCCAAACAATATGAGTCCGAAAATATGATTCTGAATAAATTCAAGAAGAAGATTTCTCTGCAGAATCTAATTGTGAGATTAATTCAGACTAAACCAAAATTATAATTCCAATAGTTAGATTGGTTCAGGATTCAAGATCACCTACTCTGATACCAACTGTTGAGATGGTAAGTGTGAGTCTGATATACTATTTAATACCAAATGTAGGATTGAAATAATAAATATACTGAATAATGTATCTAATAATTCTTAAAATAAAATATGGGGGTGAATTGTATACTTTAAAAAATTTCTTCGCGACTTTTATAGATGGTTATGTTTAATAAGGATAAACAAGGTAAATCACAAAACCCTTATGTTCTACACACTTACATGATTCCGGAAAAAATATTCTGAGAAAGTGAATATGGAAAGATGGTTCCTGAAAATGAATCATACTTAAAGATTACAAAGATAAATATTCTACCTTAAAGCATATAAAATCTTACTAAATTAGAGTATACAAGTATAATAAAGTATAAGAGAGTTATTCTTTCCGCAACAAAAAAGTGAAGTAGAAAACTAGTAAAAATACAAGTTAAAAGTAGTAAATATTTTAACCCAAAGTGAAGGGTATCGATCAACCATGGATAAAGGTACTTTAATTTATACATTCAAGAATGCCTATCTTTCCCACACCAGGGTAAGCCCTCAATACGAAGATTAGAGTCTGTCTTGTATCCCTGCAAGCCCTCAACTTGATGGTAGTCGACACCTCTGTCTTCCTCAACAAGGAATCCCTTGACATCAAGGTAGTCAGAACCTTTGTCTTCTTATCCTCAAAATCCCCCTAATTTACTCAACCACATTCAGAGTAACACAAATCAAATCTAAACAAGAAGTTTAGTATGCACAAGGCAATGCGAGTCTCTCTCTAGAAATCAATTCAATATCATGTAATATCCAGAGTCATATAACTGTTCATAAAACTTGTGAGCTCTTTCAAATGAGGTCCAATTTATAGGCACGACTTCAACGGTCGGCTCCCTCCTCCAACAGTCATATATTTCCATGAATTTCATAGGGTCCTGTACACATGTAACTCAAGTAATGGTTAGTTAGTAACAGAATGAACAAAATCATTTTATAACAAACACAAGTGTAAGAAAAAATATAGTTACATATCCAAAATCATTTATTTGTAGTGTAATCAAATTATATTTCAGAGTCTAACCAAAAATACCTTAAGATTATTATAATAAAATGATATTCAGATTTTGTTTTCTAAGGAATTCGGAACCTGAATTTTATAGAATTCCGGAATCTGAATTTCAAGGAAATTCAGAATCTGGATTTATAAGAATTCATAACATGAACTTACAAAGTTTGGAGTCAGCATTCATGATAATTCAGAGTTTGAACACAGAATGTTCGGAGTCAAAATTTATTAGAATTTTTATTCAGAATTCACAAGAATTTGGAGTCAGAATTCAGAGAACTCAAAGTCAGAACTCAGAAGAGTTTGTAACCAGAATTAGCATTCAAAATTTGGAGTTAGAACATAGAAGAGCTTGAAACCAGAATTCTTATTCAGAATTCAAAGTCATAACTCAGAAGAGTTCATAACCAGAATTTGTATTCAAAATTCAGAGTCAGAACTCATAAGAGTTTGTAACCAAAATTCAAAGAATTTGGGCCCTAAAACATAATTCTTCATATCAAGGTATTTATAGGATTCCGAGGATTTGGTTACAACCCAAAATTTACTCTTAGGAAAATTATGATAACAATAATGAAAACATATTAACGATTAATTTCCATGGGGAATGAAATTTTTCCTTATAGAAGTAAAACATAGTGTAAAATGAAATTTTCCTTGAGATTAGATGTTTGTGATTTTCAAAACAATAAGGAATGGTAAAGTCATAAGGAACCCTTATTGACTTAACAATCTCCCCCAAGTATGAAGGAATGGAGAATTCATAAGGAAAACCTTATTGAAAAAACATATATATATATATATCAATAATGATATAAATATACATATCCCCCTCTATGAGGCATTTATCCACTTTGGGTGTAATGGGTCATATTTGTATACAAGATCCTAATACGCTATCAATATAAATGTCTTGATATAAAACCAACATTAGAGGGTCTATACACTTATAATTGTTATTGTTGTAAACACTAGGATAATCATATATTATATCATCATATGAAATTCATAAACATAATAAATTTTGTTGTATCACATGATATCAATATAACATGTGGTTTCTACGTACATGGGATACCCATAATGTATAATAATGAGTTATTCTCAAGTATTCAATAGGATTTTTACAATTTTCCAAGAAATTACAACATTGTAGACCACAAATTTTGTGTGAATCAAGATAAAATAATTAAAATGACTCACATCATTATTTACTCATAAATAGAATATAACTCGTAGAAACATGTAAGGGGAAAAATAAATAATAACATTCATATAATTATTCCCTAAAACTAAAGAGGGATAACAAGATTGTGTTTTTTTTTCAATCAATTCATTTTATTAGAACGTTTTTTGATGAAAACTAGAATTCATTCATCCACCACTATAGTTGTTTCCCTTAAATAGAATCATTATTATATTATTAGGGAAGTTTAATAGGTCACTCTCCATATTATTTATAAAATATGAATCATTGTATATATTAAATACCAATATTTCACTGCATAATGATTTTTGAAACATAGGATTGAAAAAATTTGTGTGTATCATTTATCCCTATGTGTACCCAATGAATTAGTCATTCTTATGTGTATCATTACCTCATGATCCCTAAATATGAAAATAGGCTTCTACAAGATGGAAAAACAACAAAAAAGAGGGCATACATCTAAAACCTAGAATAAGAAATGGGATGGGGAAGACAATAATCACAAAAAATAATAATTGAAAATTACATGTGATGTTATATTATTTCTAATCATTTCCACTAATAGACTCTTGAAACTACATGGAAACAAATCCTAGTGAATTATCATAATTGGGCTAAAAGATATTGTGATAGAACCAAGGTTAATCTCACCATTTTAGTGATAAACTAAAATGGGTGGAAAATAAAAAAATATGGATTCTAGGGTATTATAGTTTATATTCAAACTTATCTAAAAATTATAAATTAAAAAAACAATAAGATATCTTGTACCCAATATAGATGCACCGAGTACATCAAAGATATGAGATAACCTCCATATCCCAACTCGATTCACCAGGTACTCAGCGCCACTATAACACTAGGGTAACTTCATTCAATGTCTCTCTCCCCTATCTCTATAAATATCACAATCACACTCCTCTAACTCATTTTTCACATCATAACATATCCAAGTGTTAATTAATTTTCCAAAATTGATGGTGGAACTAACCCAAAAATATTTGAGTCTTTAAAATCCATGATAATTCAATAAGTCCTATGATTTTATGCTTTGAATATAATAAGCTAAATCATGGTAGAGTTTATTAGAAAAACGTATCAACAAATAATAATTATTTTATCATATAACTCATTTAAATATTCATAAAAATTATATTTTTGTTAATATAATATTATATTAACTAGGAATAAAAATTATTAATGTAGGATCATTGAGTGAAATGATTTTACATTTCGTGGGATCATGAGTAGATAATAAATCACATGAAAGGAATTTCCATCTATGAAATTACATATTGTTTGGAGGATCTAACAATATAATCTATTTAGTATTTGGTATGAAAAAAATATAAATAAATACTAGTTAACATAATGAGTATATATAAAAATAACTTTCTCGGTGAACCTGCTAAAATTACTCTAATATGTTTTGGTAAAATTTCATTGTATTGTACGTGTCCAAAATGAATCCATTAGTACAATGTAGATGGTTTTTATATGGAGTAATTTAATATATCCCTCAATTAATCTCCCAACCTATGGGTATTAATGAATTAATCAAAAATCATCTCCATTTTTATTTTAGAGAATGTCATGATATCAATATCAAACTACATATTGTGATACTATATTTAGAATACTTATAGACATTCTCTATATTATACTCATCAGAATTATATGATTTTGTAACTCATGTAAATTGGTAATCTAGTTTGAGGTGGGATTGCGATAGGGTGTTGGATTTAATCATGAATTATAGAGTCATGGTGGGAGGAAAAGGTTCATTTTAATTGAGGGGTTTAGTTTCTATGTTTTGATATATACGTGGATGCATGTTGACCCATGGTACACCTTTTTTTTTATATTTTCTATTATAAAGGATTTTTTTATGAATATTAGGGGAATAAGATATGTATTATAGGGATGCATGTGTAAAAAATGACTTAGGGTGTCAGTTTAGTTAATTTTAATTGTTTCAGAGTTGTGAAATGAGTTTTTAAATATCAAATCATTGTAAGGGAAATATAAAAAGATATAACTTTTTATGAATGTCGTTTTTTATGAGGGAGGATACATTTTAGTGAGATATTTTTTTGGAAATTTCATGTTTATTTTTTATTCCACCATTTAATTTTTTGAAAAAAACAATGGTGGGTTTTAATTATTCAAAAATTGTTTTCCTCTATTTTTAATATAGGATTGGATTATTTTTTTACAATTATATATAATAATGATTGGATATTTTAATGAAAAATGATGTGTTTTTTGGTTTAGGATTATTAGAATGTTATATTTTAATAAAAACATTTCATGGATTCAATAGGGTAAAGGTTGTAATAAAAATAACGATTAAAATTTACTTAGTGTTCATTTTGGTTTAGTTTAGAGTTACTAAAAAATATTTGGAGACCACACATTATGTACAAATGTAAACAAATTTGGTCATTGTGGTTGGAAATTA
Organism: Viscum album; assembly: GCA_963277665.1. Classification (NCBI taxonomy): domain Eukaryota; kingdom Viridiplantae; phylum Streptophyta; class Magnoliopsida; order Santalales; family Viscaceae; genus Viscum; species Viscum album. The sequence goes on from OY728146.1 coordinate 390,034,735, forward strand.
TTGGTCCAAACTCAATGTCTAAAAAATTAAAAAATAGTCTGTCTAATTATATAGTATGTTAGAGTCAATTGGAAAATTTTTCCTCTTTTATATCATTATCTAATATTCATTGCATATTTCAATTGATACGTTTATAATTTATTGTCACCCTGACTTAAGTCAATGGGGGCATGTTATATTGGATTCCAACAATTATAAGATAATGTGGTTGAAATAATGAGATAAAATGGATTTTAATTGTATGGTAATGTTATATTATATGGTCTTTTCATTTCATAAATCATCCTTAAAATATCCATGATTCGTCGAGTAATTTTTTTAAAAAAAAATTGATATTGGGAAATATATTGTCATACCAGATGTGATAGAATAATTTTTATGAAATCCTTACTTGAAATATAGAGAGAAATAAATTAATCCAAGGTACTAATCAATATATGGATTTGGATAGGAAAATAATATAAAATATTGGGGATTTCCTCGATTTTAGGCATTTTTATTTAATTTTAATGGGTTCTTTCAGACCACCTTAGTGATGGGTTGATACCATTTTTTGGTCTATTACTCACCCAATTCTATTTTTATCTCTACTCAATTCTAAATAATGAGTACTTTTATTGTATCCCAAAATCACTTTAACTTTAGTTTTATCTTTTAGCAATTTTTGGATTTCTCAAAGATTTTCCATTAAATACTCTAAATATGACTATTCTTATGAAAACTATAATTATCATATAATACAACTAAAAATTATTATTTTTATAATTTCATATTTAAAAATTATTATAATTTAATGTGGTATATAATTTTGTATATAAATCTAGACATAAATTTTATATTCATTTTAAATTTCTGAGAGAGGATACACCTCACTAGTGAGTTTTCATGATATATCATTAATTAGTCTCTTTTTACATTAAATGGTGCTTCATGATGACATTGAATTCTAATTTCTCCTTGAGAGTGAATGTTATCACTATAACAGATCTGGGCCTATGACACGTAAAATATATTGGAAGAAATAATAATATTGACTTGAATAAAATCACATATTCTATGATAGTGAATTACCATTGGGTTATCTATCGGTGTTGTCACTTCATGTATTTTGTTTTTCAATAATAAAAACTGTTCTTATGGAACTCTTTTTGTTCTTCCAGCTATATTATATTAATTTTTCAATATTTTTATTTTTCAATACTATCCCTCATTGTGTTATAATAATACATCGTCTTTATTTCGACCAGTATGTGGAATATTTTATTTAATACCAACTATAAGGGTGACACTATTATCAATATTTTTACTGTTTCCTGGCATGTTTGATGATCATATATTAACTTATTTATTTTTATATATTTTTTTTGACCATACTCTAATATTTACATAATTTAATAGATGTAAAAACTAACATACCGAGATATTTCTATGTGATAAGGGTTGTTAGGTTGGTATAACACCTAATATTACTCAAGAAGTCAATATATCAAGTGGATTGTAATGTGTATACCTTCACAAATAATGATTAATCCTAGAATGACAAACCTAAAAAATATATTCATCACCAATAATTTCATTATGATATTGTCTTTAAAATTTGATTATTATTCATCATCCAGACATTGTATGGTATAGTGTATACACACACACACAAATGAATGTGTTACCAAAAGTGTTTGTAAGTGGTACCATGATCATGTCACCCCATATGTTGAATACATAAATGATTGAGTTGGGGATGTGAGTTAGTTCATCAATCTACATGATGTTTTTGGATTGTTAATAATGATAACAATATTAATTATAATCACCTCTATTCATGAAGGGTGTTGTTAAAAATAATCAAGGTTTTAAAATCATGGCCACTATTTTGTTTTTCTATAGAGTCCTCAAATTGGTAAATTGTTAATGAAATCATGAATTATTTTCTCTTACCATTTTGTAACGATTTAATGTGAAACTAAATTCCCATGATTATAGAATATCAAATTATCAATCCAATTATAGAGTCTTTTTTCCTCCACAAACCACTATTTTATTTATTTTTTTATGTGTTGATAAATATATCAATTTACCATAAAATTTATAATGTATATGAACTATAAAATATATTTCAAGTACGTATTAAAATTATTCATTTATGAGAACATATTATTAATTTTTATTTCTTATTATTGTTCTATAATTTTAATTTAATCCTTAATAAGTGATATAATACTAAATTCTATGGGCATTTATTATCTTTGATTATGATGTAAATTACATTTAATGGATGTAACCACTAGATAGACTATGCCTTTACATTATTCGTTTTTGATAAGTATCATAATGATTTTTTAATAGTGTCCAAAATTATATTATAAGGAACAATATTTTTTATAAATTGTTGAAAGGATAATACTGCCACTAAATTTACCTTTTCAGTGGTTTTATATTTAAATTATATATCTGTTAAGAATTGTTTTTCATAAAATATATCTTAATTATATTTCCAACACATTTCCCAATATCCACTCCCATATCGTATTTCCTTGAACCATGTACGGGAACAAATATATTGTAAAAAAATGGATAAATAATTATTTTTTAAGACATTAATTTTCATTTTCTTATTTTGATATATTAGTAGATTAGATAAAAAAATTAAAATATAACTGAAATTTTCTATAGTTGAATTAGTGGTCCAGAAAATGTGAATGAATAATTGAAAAATATGTGATAAAATTCAATTCGATCATGAAATTGATGTATTCATTAAACCATAGTGGGACAGTATTTCTCTAGTATAAAATTCATAATATGTAGATAAAACATCCTTCACCATTTTGATATATGATTACCCAGGAATGATATTCCTTTATCAATGATGTGAATTTATTAAAAACTCCATGGAAAACATTTTTCTTTACACTATTTAAGTATCATTTCATTATAATGACGAAATAACATGAATGATTTTCTAAGTAAAAAAATTATTTAAAATGTCAGTAAATTTACATACCATGTCATTAAATATGAATTTGATCAATATTATAATGTAATTTATTTATTATAAAACTGAAAACCATACGATGTTTTCCAAATGTTCTAATTTTACATGTGAAATCCATATTATTTTAGTATCATGGATCGTATGAAATTGGAGTATTTATGAAATATCGTTTTCAAATTTATTATTATTATTTCATAACCATTAAACCATTTGACCATATAATGGATATATGGAGTGATACTATCATGTTTTTGTGTTCAACATATGACATTCTATATATACTCTCCATTTGGTTAATATGCTCATCAGATATTTTCATTACAATTGTACTCCATGAATTTTGTGCCTCAGATATTTATAATTACATAAATATATATTACCAATATGATGTATGAAATATAATTTATTATTATTTTGTTGATAAGATTCAAAAATAACATCTTAATAACCTTTTTCATTATAGGTTTTAGTCTTCTTTAAAGACAATATACGATAATTTTTGCATATAAACTGATACATTTTGTGTATAAGAATTGGATCAAATTCCAATGATATAAAAAATTTACCATGTTATTTGCTACTTCTTATTAAATAATATTTTAAGGTATATTTTTAGTTATTCAAATAAAGAATGTTCATGGTTAAAATAATGGTCTCCTTCTATTAATAAAATGAGTTCCCTTAAGTAATGTGGAGTATATTCAACTGCTGAATAAAATGATTGATGATTAAATGGATCAGAGTAAGATTATTGTTATAATTACTAAATTTATTATCATTTCGCAACATATTCTTCATTTTAAAAGCTATCATGATATTTTATTTTGTATATTTTGGACTCTTCTTTATGATGGTGTATTAGTAGTTGAAAATATAAGTTAAATGTCATGATAGTTGATCATTTATTCTTAATATCCAACCCACATACTGAATATGGATGTTATTTCTGAATTATATGGTTAATGTTTATTTTATGTGGTATTTGATGTCATGATTTAAAATAAAAGTCTTACACGATGTTGAATATATATGAAGTAATACCATAATGACACAAAATGAGTCTAGAACCTCTAATGTTGGGGTAGTATCTAATATAGTTGATACACTAATATTGTAAGGATGATATATATAGAATCGTATGGTTTGGATAATTGTTTATAAGGATGATATTACTTCTTTGTAATTATATTTAATAGCCATTCATAATATTTATGTGATTTTGTGAGGTTGATGTGGGGTATTGAATTTTTGAGCACCCTTAATTGAATGATTGATCAAACACATGTCTAAGTGTTATCTATAAATTTTAGTTATTATATAAAAGCATTATAAAAATTTCACAATGCATATAATTTTTTCTCTAAATATGTGTAAGGTTTATCTATTAAAGAATATAATTTACCATTATGTGAATATTGGTAAATAAATCATTATTTATAATAAATAATAAAAATAAGCAATGGAATTATCATCCTAAATTAATTAAGAATCCCAAATTTTTGAATGATTATGATTCATGAAATTTGAAGATGATACTTATAGAATATGTGAAATTAATAAGATATGGTGCAATATGAATTTGTGCCACAACAAAAAAGTACCACAAGCACTATAGGGTTAATTAATGACTTCATCAAGGTATGTTTTTATAAATTCATGTGGATTTTATAGTGGAGTTGTATCATATTTCAAATTTCAAAATAGTGTAATGAATATCCGTTTTATGAAAAATTATTGATGTATTTTACTATTTAACAAATTATTTTGAATTAGAATATTTATACATCCATGAATTTATGAGTTTCTATATCTGTAATTTAAATAATATTCTCATGAAATTCTACGAATATAAGTAAATACAACGATAAGGTATGAAGACTTCAATAATTTTTAAAATATGATTGTATATATATTTTTTAGATTTGAGATTAGTTATATAATAAAAATATGGATAAAATATGAATAATATTTTTTATAGTCTATGTTGAGGATATAATCTATATTACTAGGCATTATTCATGATTATGAATTTTTTTGATGAAATATTATAATTGGTTAAATGTATCCAATTTAATGATTCCATTTTCATAACATTTATTGTGTTATTTTTTATAATATGATTGGTGTTGTTTTCTAGGATAATAACCATGACACACTTGGTAAACAATCATCCCTAAAAGGAGGAATAATTTTGTTTATAAATGTGTTGTTAATATATAATCTGTTAATTAGTAGGTATATTAAAGGAAAATTGTTGTATAACTATGATAGTTCAATGACATTTGAAAATATATACAATCTAATTCACCCCTTATTAGTGTATATTTCCATTAGTGTGATCAAACTATTAGTATTGGTGTAGTTAAAATCATCAATGTTTCACTCAATTATCTTATGTCGATCCACATATATCTGTCAATAGAAACGTAATCCCAACATTTGATAGTTTTTTTGGAATTAGTTGAAATATATAATTGTAGATTATCAACTCTACCATAGTGTTTTTATTCTCAAATATATCTAATATGGTTTAACTGTGGAAATAAATACCTCAACATGGTCTCTATTCAACCTGAAAAACATTAAAATTTTATAGTAATTAAAACAAATAATTATTTACATCTCTATTAGAAAAAAAACATGTCCTAATATTTTGTAATCAAAAAAATTAATGTTATTTTTAAAAATATTCATAGTAATTAAAAATATAAAAAAATGAATGATTGCAAACTACTAATCAGCAGACAAGGTTTTTAAGATTTCATAAGGTAATATAACAAAATTGGTCATGAATTGGTCAATAGTTTTTCATATGATAATTAAAACTATTTGTGGTTGTAGACATACTATTAGAGATTCCAAAGTGGTGAAAACAATTATCAAAATTTTACTAGATAAATTTGATGGTAAAATTTTAGTATATAGATATTTAAATATCAAAGAATACACTATTGATAAACTACACAACACTCCCACCCATTATGAGAAGGGAAGGGGAGATCCTATGAGTATTATTGGAAGTAAAGTAAAAGCAAATTTTCTTCAAAGACAACAAATATTTAATCACAAAAAATTTTGATTTTATCCTTAGATGAAGTTTAATGAATAATTAATTTTTTAACATTTTTTTACTTATCTGTTAATGATTTTTTTAAGGGAGAGGTATATATATATATATGAAAACTTCCATTTAAATATTTAAATTGTAAGATGATTGAGCCATTATCTACCAATTGAAACATAAAAATCAAAGGGTAATATGAGAAATATGAAACTACCATTAAGAAAAAAATATTATGGATTCACTAAAAAATTAGTCAAATGGAATGAAGAATTGATCACCCATATATTATAAAAAGAAATTTATGTTAGATTAAAAGGGGGTTTTTAATATTAATAGAACCTCTAAGGAAGAAAAATATCATAGAGATACATCATATATAGTTATTATAGTGTAAATATAATAATAATTTCAATCTTTATTGGATGATTCAGAATTTAACAGCTAGAATATTTTAAAGGATTGAGAGAATGTACTAGAATATAGTCTATGAAGGGTAATCAAAATGTGTATGAACTAAATATAAAGGTCATGGGAATATAACATTAGGATGAAATAAATTTCATATAGAAAATTCATCTACATATTAAAAAACTTATTATTATGAATGAAATTGAAAATTAAAAGGTTGATATTATAGAATATTAAAATATCAGTTATGATATGACTATAACAAAAAATATTAGAGATAAATTAACTTATATAAAAAGAAATAATATATCTAAACAAGAAATATTATGATATAAAATATAGTATTGAATAGAATAATTATGTAGGAGAGATATAAAAAAATTTGTGAAACCTAAATAAATTTGAATTTTTACAAAATATTTAGAATATAAAAAGAAAAATCTAAAAATGTTTCAACTCAAAAATGAATCACATCAATATAATATTCATGTGTTAAAATTTAATCAGGATAAATTGAAAATGTAGAAGAAAAATATAAATTCACAAAAATACATGACTATAAGGTTTAACTAAAGTTGCATTTTCTATTCACAGATGTTAAAAGTAGAATCTCATGAAATGAGTCTATCCGATTTACTCATTTAAATAGAAAAGTCTAAAAAAATTATAAAACCCATTGAATATCATAATAAATTAAAAATAGAATATTTTTTCATAATATTATTGATATGGTACATTTTAGCACATGGCATATAAATGTTGGTCTTATAGGACTCCACCTATTTTTAAAATAGGTCAATAATTAGAGGATTGATAATTTCCACATTTGAGAGCCTAATAGATATATCAAAATCAAGAAAATATAGTTCATGTAAAAACTAATTTTGTGAGATTTAAAATGGGATATAGAATTGATAATTAATAATGAGAACAATGATATGCATATTTAACATTTATTACATTTTTTAATTTATTTTAGTGTATTTAAAATAATGAGAATGTAATTCAGTTCTGGAATCATATAAATATAGTTTATGATGCATTTAAATCTTTCAAATATGAAATTACTATAGCAATTGAGAGTGATTTTTCAACATATATATTTTTAATATTATGCAACCAAATGTTTTGGGAAGTAAGAAGGAGGAACTACAAACTTATGAAGTGAAATACCACTCAAGATCTATGATTATTAGGTAAAAACGTTAGAAAAAAATTGATATAATCCTAAATGATGTGATTTTTTATATTATAATGAAAAATTTATTGAGTGATTATAATTTTGTGATGCTGAAAATGATGTTACCATCTAGAAAAATCGGTGCATTTTAAAGAGGTCAAAAGATGGAGTTATTATTCCAAGAGGATTTAAAAACCGAAAAAAATTTATTATAATTACGGAAGTATGTACAAAATATTAATTTAGTAAAAAATTAGAAAATGGATTATGGAATAAAATCTACCTCCACAATTTCATAATGAATATAAATTTCTAAATTAAATAATATTTTATGAGGAATATTCCATTACCTAAATAAAACTCCAAAACAATTTGTAAACCCTGTGAAATGGAAAATGAAAAATAAAACACATAGGTTAGGTGATATTAAAACAATAAGACCTCTTTTTTTCATCCACATTGATGAGTGTAGGTCTATGGTATTGAATTAAACATGTGGAGAGACGTAATTTACCCCTTTATTTGATGAATTCATAGGAATAAAATCCATTATTTTCAAGGTGTAGAAATAAAATCCCATGAATGGAGTCAAAATCAATACAAAACATTTATATAATTATATTAGTTTATTTTTTATTTTATTGAGAGCATATAATGTGAGGCCCTATACTAATAGATAGTTTACTAAATATTTTGATAAATATATAATTTGGGATTAATTTAGTATAATTTTTACATCATAATATAATGGAGTGGATAAATTGATGAATAAAATAATGATTGAAATTCCTGGGAATATGGTGGAAGAATATGACACCTCAGGGTTTTACTAGTTATAGGATTTTATAACTACATGTATTATTTTGAAATTATTCTCTTAATGTAATATTAAAATAAAACTCCCTCTGAGGTTTCTCTTCAATTAAATCACACTGTTAAAATCATTAGCACGTTTTTTAGAATATTTTTCATTAAGAAGAAAAAATAATGTTGAGTAATGTTTGATAAAAGGAATAAAAATAAATCCACCTTTATTATGATCCAAATGAAAGTACATATATACTATTAAACAAAATGTGTAAAATAATTATTAGGTGTGATTAATTTTTAGTTAATGAAAATGATTAATAAATCAAAATAAAAAATATGGAATGTGATGAGGATGATTTATATGTTCATAACCAGATGAGGGCACATAGATACAGATGTTTTGAAAATAGTATATGAATTATAGTTATTAAGATGACAAAAAAAGTAAAAAAATCAAAATATACAAGGTTATAAAAACATATAAATGTTTAAAAATTAAAATAAACTATTATCATTGAAATTACATAAGAAGATATGTTACAGAAATCATCCAGGTCAATCTGTATTTAGAAATTAAAACGAACTATGTGGAGGAAATATTTGAACATAAATATTGGGTGTTGGTTATGTGTGAAGAGATATATTATATTGAAAATAAAGAAACATGGTATATATTCCAGACTAGTATAGAAAAATATCATTGCGGAAAATATATTTTTAAAAACATGTAAGCTAAAAGGTATAAATTTTAAGAAACAATGAAAGGCCAATTGTTAAGGGCTATTCAAAAAAAGAATTGTTTGACATTGATGAATCATTTTCTGTAATTCCCAAAATTGGATCCATAAGAATATTTCAATATATTTCTATATGTATTTTCAATAATGTATTCTAAATATGAAACAAATCAAAAAATTTAAATGTAGATATGGTTGAATAAGATTATATCGGGAAATTTAATGGCTTTATCATAGAATTATATCAATTCATGGTGTATGAAAATAAAAAGACTATTTATTTTTTGAAGTAAGATATAAGATCAATGTATAATAAACATTATGAGTACAATAATAAAAATATACCTACATACATAGACCTAAATCCTCGAGTTAGGCCCTGAGACTGAGGCCCAAGTCATTTTTCATGTAACAAAATGATTTTAAACTTTTTTACCAGCATAATAAAGTCCATGAAGTGATATAATATTGTAACTATGGTCCTTGGGTTCCCTGAACATGGTTGGATTTTTTCTATTGGGTATTTATGACCACATTTCAAAACCATGGTCATAGATATAGAAAAATTAAATACACCAAATGAATTTGATCATAGTAATATTTCTATATTTCATCTAACACTTTACAGATATTCAAAAAAAGTACTATATTTATATACATATTTATATGTATCCCAATGAAAATAGAGTTATACATATATATAATTATATGTATTATACATGTAAAAAAATAAACAACACACTGGCTCTAGGAATCTAAGACTATATTACACATCAATAATGGTAATAAGACTTTATTACACCAATATCACTCCATTATCATGAAATTTCAATGATATTTTTGATCCATAATTGTTCCTTTTTTATATCATTAACATGACATTCTTACAACACTTTGGGTCTATTCCAACTTTTTTCATGTGTTGTTCCCACAAAACTCACATATATTTATTATGATATTTTCATTTTTATAAGAAATTTTACCACAAAATATTACATTGACATATGTTATAGGTTTCCTAAGACCATAATTTTTCTTTGATCATGTTAATTGAAAAATATATAATGGAATTGTTTTCTTCTGTGGATTTAAATTTATTGTCCTAGAATGATTTTCTAGTAATTACATCTGAGAATCATTAGATTCAAGGGAGGGAAGGAGTAAAAAAATATGGGAAAAGGAAAAATAGTAGAGATTTTTTTATGATTTATTATTCTGATGAAATATTTTCTTCTATCAATTATGATCTATTATGTGAGGAGTTATAGAGGGAAATGAAAAAAATGATTTGAAATTTCAATAAGAAGATGACTGAAATTTATCGTAGAAGTATATATTATCCATGTATATATTTCATTTCTTCTCATGGTGAATAAAATTAAGTGTATCACTTGCTGAAAATTTGTATGAAAAAAGTTGAATGAGTGTCCATACATATTTAGGAAGGAACAAAACAATGAATGAATGATGAATGTAATTGTGTTAATGAGAAGTAGTGGTAGACATTAATTTAGAGTATAATTAAGGTAATATTTATATAAATTTAATTCATTAATTAAATTTTTCAATCAAGAAAAAGTAATATTATTTGGTTGTTGTCATGTTTTTTGGTTTTAGGATTATTTTAGACATTTTTGGGGACATAACATTATTTTTGACTTGTAGGTGATTTTTATTATTTTAATTTTCCATCCATAAAATATTATATACAAATTAAAATTATGAAATGAATTTTTTATCATTAAGAAAATAACATTTTATACATTTCACTCTTATTGATCTTGATACAAATATAATAATATAAGGAGAATTTAATGAATGAAAATCAGGCTTCATAATCATTTCATATTTTATATGAATTTTAAATATGGAGCACATATATCAGAAAGGACGAGAATAAATGCAATAAAATATTTGTAAAAAATATTTAAGAAGTTGGTGAAGTAATTAATTATATTTTTCCTCTCATCATTCTTTTAGTTTTATGTTCTTTAAATTATAACAAATTATGTCCTAGGAATTCTATCATTCAGCCCATCATGAAATTTTTTTTATAATAATTTTCTCATACATTTTTATAGAAGAGGACAATGAATCTAAAATATTGATAGGGAAAATGAAATAAAGTGAGAAAATAAATTTATAATAACATATTATGTGATCATAAAATTTAATATGGAAACTATACGTGATATTTTGTTGAGAAAAAATAGGTAACAAAATCAACCACCTTCTATCTTATAAATTTTTATTGCCCATGATTTCAAAATAGATGAACATTTTCAATATCCATTTAGATGTTTTTATATGTAATAATTTATAAATTATATATATATATATATATTATTTTCAAATTTTATCATTTTCTTTTTACAAATTTAGTGTTTAAGATACCACACTTATCTTATCTCTATGCTTGAAAAAAAATTCTGAGGTTGTTATTTGAGAGGCTTTGTGGTGATTCATATGATTTTTTCTTCTTTATTGTTTATCATTATTTTATTCTAATATTTTTTTAAGAATTTTAAAATATTTCCTTGTGAGGTATCCTTTTTAATAAAAACTTTTCTCAATTATATTCATATTTATTCCACTCATTCTTCATTAAACTTTTGAATATGTTAGAGTGGATTTGTTCTAATGATGTTGGGAAGAATAATTCTTTATAAAGATATATTAGTGATGAATAATTAATATTAAAATAATGGGGTATAGTTTGATAAATCGTTATCACTTCATTAATTAAGATAATGAGTAAATTTTTTAATGATCAATCATAACATCACCCTGAACTCCAAGGGATAAGAACAAATTTCTGATATACTATCTTTTCTACATATTTCTTCCCTTAGTGATTTTTTAATTTTCATTCATATACATATATATCACATGTTTTTTATTAATCCATTATTTTAATATTTTTTTTCTATTTTAATATAATAATTATGATATAAATTCATTGTCTGTCAGTGGCCTCTTAAGGGGATCGACTATTGGGTGTACACTATACTATATTCGATGTGAAATAAGAAAATATTGTGTTGGGATTACAAAAAGATCTAAAACATAATTTAGTAGAAATAAATATTAAACATTAACATTTATACACACTTTACTTAAATAAAAAAATTCAAATAATCAAAAAATCAAAAATTTCATAGAACTCAAAAAAATAACTTCATGTCAATCCTTATCATTGAAAGGACGAGATGGACTTTTTCATTGATTTTAAATATATTTGGACTGATGTTGGGATTATTAGGGATGCAACATTAATGATTAAAGTGTAATAAATTTTTTTTATATTGGAAATACTGAGCAAGAAAATGGAGATCCATTATAATTTTTTAAATAAGAAAATGTATTTATGGTGAATGAAAAATAAAATGACTGTTGAAGTGGAAGTGATATTTTTTACAGTTATATTAATAGTTGAGTAACCTGATGTGGCATTAAGGTAATACAGAGAGGATCCATTCATTCTTTCTCTATCATTTCATAATGAGGCTCTTAATAAAGATAGTCCATTTTATTTAAATGTGGTAGATGAAAAAGTATTACATGAATATTTGTAAAACAAATTAAGGGATGAAAATAAGAGGTATTATTTAATTTATAACAATGAAAAAAATAACAACTATTAGTATCTCTCTATCCCTATCTACCATTGGGATAATACACAATTGTACTGGTGTAATTTGATGAAATGTTAAAATATATAGTCTACTTGCATTGAACTCTATAAAACCATCATTAAGAGGAAAAAAACTGAAGAAGAAGAAATTGAAAATGAGGTGATACAGAGTGTTAATCCTTACATTTAATCATTTATTTATGATTTTTTAATGAATTTGTTTTTCCACTTTATTCTATAATTTTCTGGATTCAGCTAACACATGGATTTTAAAAGACAATAAAGAAGAATATAGAGAATATACATATTTTTTGAGGAAAATTAAAGGGAAAATTATGTTGTACAGTAGTGCTTATGATGATGATGGTAAAAAATAGGCATTTTTATAGAATAAAAATTATATCTTAAACCATTAATGATTCTAAATAATATCTTATTATCTTCGCAACCACATGATACCAATCCTTTATCTGACCGAAAAAAATATCGCACCTTCAAATTTCAGCCTATCTCCTTTAATATATTGTCTAAATTAATTATAGGGTATCTATTTCCAATATTCTATTCTAGAAACCCCATTAATATTGTATACTCATGGAAACGATGAAATGTTACACATATTATTTAATATCAATGAACCTCCATCCACTATCATATTTTGGATTAAAAATTTCCCAAAATATACCGGGGTCAGTAAAAACATAAAACCTATTTAGGGGGAGGGTCTATGATCATAAGAATTATATTTTTATTTCTATACAGATAATTGGTGGTGAATTATAGTTTAAAAATATAGTTTATAAAGATTAAATTAATTGACAAAAAACTTTTTAATGTATGTTTATAGGTCTTGGACTCAGTAAGATTAGAAAAGGCATAGAATCAAATTTCAAATATGTCTGAATATATCATAGTAAAATGTCAGTATCTCAATTGATCTAATTAATTAGAGTATGTCTCATTATTAGATATTATATGATAAAAAACAGGAAAGAAAAATGAATACAATGAATCAGTGTATATTAAATTCATGGGATGATAAATCTTATGAAAACAAGTAATAGAGTAGCTATGTAGAAGAAATTATGACATAAATGCTATTTTAAAAGATTTAAATTTTTTAACCATAATTGTATGGTAGTCAAGAACACTGAATAAATGTATCCACTATTTTGAACCTCTAGTAATGATTTTTATTCCTTACTACAAAATCTTTCAATATGAATATCATATTTACAATGTCTTCCTATGCTTGGAAGCTGTCAATAAGATAATATACTCTGTCTTCCTATCCCCGGAGGCCCTTAATCATATGGATCAGCATCACCGTATTTCAATCCTCAAAATCCATCAATCATATATATTATCATATGTGAATTAAAATTACAAAATATCTTAATCAGACAACCATGAATTGGTTATTTCAGAAGAAAACCAGCTAATGAAATATAATGAATAATAATGAGTAGTTCTCGAAATGTATTATTATGAAAATTGAGATCATATGTAATCTAAAAGATATAAACTCATTAGAAGACTCGATATTTATATGTGATCTCCCAATAGTAACATTACAATCATTTTTCCAATTTTTATGAAATAGCCTCACATACATACCACTAGAAAGCTTATAATAACATATTTGGTGATGTCATATTGGTTAACACTATTACAATGATAAACATATTCTATATAATATAAAAAAATTATTATGTTAATATGATTATAAATAGATGTCAGTCTGATGGACTTCTCAACAATTTACATATGATAATCATTATGAATGTTATTCCAATTTTTTGGCATCTTTATTAGTCCAATGGTCAAAACATTTTTCATTATGGTAGACATGAATATAGTATGACTTATGGTGCAATTAAGGTAAGTCTCATAATCTAATTTATACTCAATATAATTGACTAAATGATGAGTGTAATTTTTATATTCAAGATAAATTAGAATACTTCCATGTATGTTTGAAAGTAATATTTTCTAAAAACTATTAATAAAATACTTTGGACATAAAAATATAGTAAATATTTTTAAGTAAATTGTTGCGACATCCAAAACAAAAGGAATGGGAAAGTATGAATTAGAACATAAGGGTCAAAAATATCCACCATTTTGGAATTGAAAAAACCAAAAATTAAATGGAAAAATAAATTTTAATCATTAGAAGACCTTATTCATTTCAAAACATCATTTTTCAAGTTATTCTTCAAGGTTCAACTCCCTCTGAATTCATAACACCTATGGATATGATATTGAATACAATAGAGTTTTAGAATTAATAAATCCATAATATAACTTCTTGGACTTAGGAAATATACTCCTCTATCAAATTTATTCTCATCCTTAATAAAACAACTCCGCTTTTGTATAAAAACTAATCCTCATTTATGATTTTCTCCCCCATATAATTATTTCTCTCCATTTGTGGTTTTCATAAAGAATGTGGATTGATATGAAGTTCCCTAAATGTTAGAAAAGTAATGAATGAAACATTAATGGACTAACTAATCATCCTAAAAATATAGGGAATAATATATATCTAATCATAATTGGAAACAATTAAAAAAATTATTATTTTATGAAAATAAAATTCATATATTAAAAATAATTCAAAAAACATTACACAAAAAATACAACAAGATGTCAAAATAAAAATATTTATTCTTTCTTCATTATGTTATTCACTAATAACTTCATAATTTGTAACTCAATTGAATCATTCTCGATAATGTGAAATTTAACATCCAAAGTCCTTACTTACTTGATTTCCACTTAAAACACATTTTTTTAGTAGTTAATATGATGATGCCATCATCATAAGATTTGGGTTTGGACAAATCCAGTTACATGTGTCAAATCATCTTTTCCATAATAACAACTGTATGAGTATGATCATTAGTACAATCCCTATATTATTTTCGAACTTCACCCCTCTTCCACATCATTAGATAATTAATTGAAGGATTTGATGGATTCATCCATGAGAAACATCACTTCAAAAAATGGATCATCATGTTCTCTATTAAAATCATTAACATGATGATACTATTTATCCATATGATTATATGACATTTTGTGAGTATAAAATCATTTTTATAGACATTCAACTAAGCATCAATATGAAGGAATTTCTTTATTAAACCCATTACTGATTTTAACTTATCATTAATATTTTTAATGAATAAGATGAAACAAAGATTCTATGTTAAGAAAATAAGGAATAGTTCCCTCTAACATTTTCAAAGCATAAATAATGAAATATACGTATTCAAGAGGTATGGTTTCTACTGAATCTGATTGAAAATGACAAACCACTGGGTATTATATTATTCTTTTATCAGAATCATATTCCTTTCCATTGTTTTTTATCTATTTTTGGAAAAAAAAATTCAACTTTTTTAATCATGTTTATTATCTAATAATTCTATTTTTTTGACATATTTACAGGACTAAATATTAATATAATTATTTTTAAATTATAACCTTCTTCATGATTATATGAATATAGATAAGAATCTTCATATTGTGAGTATTATTCCTCTTCTGATATTCATGATTTATATTTTTTATCAGTCTTTCAAGGATTAACTAATTAGCATGCTCATAAAGATTATAATAAAGACATATCATGTTTAGTTTCATAGTTATCAAAATGTTCATTTTCTTCCTCATCCTCATTTTTACATACCTCAAATAATTATTCTTTCTATTATTCAACTTTATAGTATTATTCTAACTCACCTTCTTTCTCATATTAGTCTTTCTCAAAATTTCCATTTACATATACTTATTCATAAATTTATTTATCAATTTCATCTTAAAGTTGTCCAGATGTTCTCAAACAACCCTTACTATATGGTTTCGGTAATTATTACTTTAATTATCTACAAACAAAATTTTAATCAACAAAGATTCCTTTTCCTTTATCTATGATAGAAATAATAACGTCTGGTACCAATGAAAGTTCCCTAAATATTAAACCTTCTTCCATTGATCTCTGATCATTATAAGAAGTAGGTAGTATTGTAATTCCCAAACCCCAGTTACCCAGAGTCATTGCATTATTACATAACATTGGCATGATCATAAGGGATCAAATCCCGAAAGACTGATCAGTATATAGCCTTAGAATCACTAGATACATTCATATGTTTTAAATTACATTGTAAAAAGAAAAACAATAACAACATTGTCTACATATACCACATTCATATCCCTTATACTATCCCAGCAGGTCTGTCAGAATATACTACTTCACATCTTGGGAAAAGTAAAACATAGAAAAGGGTGAGCTTATATTTTCAGAAGGATAACAATATAGAGGAAACTTTCATAAATAAGCATAAACATTTAAGGCAATGTATAAGACTAAAACATAAGCCTTTTAAACATAAACATCAACATAACATGGAAAATATAAATCATACAATTCCATTTAATTACTGTCATAGACATTCTACTAGTCGAATAATCACATGCAATAGCAATTTCCACTTTCATAATTATAGAATGCATAATTCCAGACTTCATAACCACATAGTTAAGGCCTTGTGCGAAGACAAAAAATAATATTCTTTCAAGGCCTTGTTCCAAAACACTAGTTTGTCTCATGAGACCTACCGATGCATAGAGGAGCTATAGCAGGCTCCACCTGTAACTTACTAATTCCAATGTAATCATCATATGAAAAATATGAAACATAACATAAACATTCATATTAAAACATGCATAAAAATGACAATAAATTATCTATAAACCATGAATTCCATAAAAATAACGCATCCACATTCAAACATATCACAAAACCATCAATACAATATGGAATATTTGTATCATAAAAAATCCTCCTCGATCAAGAATAATATCCCATAAAGGATGTTGACATTGTTGAAAATGATTTGAAATAATCATTGAGAGAAATATCCCTTTTTCATGAAATAATTTAAAATCCATATAAATGAAGTCATTTCAATGATAGTTTTGAATCAATGTGTCTCATACAACTTTGAAAAATTTGAAAGGAATTAACATTTTAAAACATTCATATCCATATAAATAAATCCTTAAAACCATTTTAAAAACACGGACATTAATGAGAAATGTTTAGAAGAATAAATCCTTAAAAAATTTAAAATGATGTTTTTGTAAAAATACCAATAAAAATAATCCCTTTGAATAAACATTTATAAAACGTGGACCTTGTTAATAAATAGGTCCCAGTAGATACTTATGTAAAAACAACATCGGATAATAAAGAGATTGTGAAATTAACACTGACCTTGTACTTATTAGTTGTCAAGGGTATGTTAACCTATTGTATAATAGTTAAATGATTGTTTTTAAATTATATATGAACTTTATACATAAATATTATATTATATATCATCCCTTAATATTTCATTGTTAGAAATATTTTTGTAGTATCATCGTTTCGGGTGTTAACTTATTGGTTTTCCATTATATTCTCAGAATAATTAGCCATGTTTGATATGAATATGATGTATTTTATTCAAATACATCATGATATTAAGTCCTTAAAGATTATTATTAATCATAAATTAAATTTTTTCTTCAATGATTACGATGTGGAATGAATCTAATCGCATTCATGGAGATGGTAATCTGTACGTATGCACGAGTGAAAATATCATTTTATTCAGGGTGAAATCATAGGTAATTGAATGGTATATCATATATACAAAATCATTAACATGTTATATCTAATATTTCCATCAATAATACTCATTATTATACCCATCCAAATAATGAAGTGTTTTAATAACAAACTACACCACAACGTGAAGATGGTAAGACGTACATAGGCACGTTTGGGGACTTTTTCATTTATATGATGGATAGAATAATTAATATTTTTTTACCATTTTTATAATAACATAACAATATATATAATATACTTTAGTTATTATTTTATAATGGAAACCACAAAGAAATAGGAAGTGGAAGAAGAAAATAACATGAAAGAGGTGATGAAATAGATATCTCTTCTTCAGGATATTTCTTTTGATTTGACCATAAATGATAATTAAGATGGTTTTATGACCAAAGGAAGGCCTCTATAATGAAGGAATAAAATTTTGGAGGATATTTGGGATGGGTTTGGCTGAGCCAAATGGCTTCGGAGATGTGAAATTAAGAGAGGGGGATGTACTCTTTTATAAGACAGGTTTTGGTCACTTTAGGAAAAGTTTGAAATATTATTTTATAATAAAATCATTTTTTCTTTCTAATGGATCCAAAATGATTTATTTATAGTCTAAGGTGGGTACTGGATGAAAATATCTCAACCAATAGGTTTTAGACAGGTTTAAGTCACTATATTAACTTTATTTTTTAGGTTTAACTGTTTGTCAAATAGTATGTCATTTACCATGCCTTTTTGTATTTTTTTATTATATGGTTAATAAACATACTATAACAAGATAAGAGAAACCCAACGTTTTTATTATTAATATACAACCTTACTTAAGTCTTTAGGATGATCCTTATATTTTTAGGAATAATATATCAATTTATAATATATTATAAGTTTTCAAAATTCAATTATGTCTGCTTTGACACTATTTAGTATTTGGTTTTTCTGAAAGTCATCACAACTTTATTACTAAAATACAAATACATTGAATCATCCCAACATGTCATATTCACCAATAAATTTTTTTGATGTCATAAAAACATCGAAATTCTATTTATTTTATTATTTATAATACAATTTATTTGATTGTTTCATTTATAAGGTAATTACCGCATCACCATTGTGTCCTAAATAAATTTAATTATTTAATTTCAAAAAATTATAAATAAAATAAAAATATGTAGTAAATATTTTTATATTTTTAATGTGTATATATATTCGAAAGGAAAACTCATATAACACTATTTCAAAATTAATTTACTAAAATGTTTATGTTTATGACATTTTTTCTTTACTATAAATTAATTAATATAGAGTGTCATTATCACTATCATGTGGCTCCATGGGGTCCCAACAAAGACCCAAGGGTTCAAATGGTCGAAAATGTATCCACCAATATGAATAGGACACATGTTAGGGTAATTTAGTGTTATTATAATATTATTTTTTACCCTTATTTACCGAATTTACCGTTTAACTATGGTAAATAAAGTATTTACCGAAGTGATTATATATAAAGTCTAAAAATAAAATATACTGATTTACACAATTTGGACATCATGATTCCAAATATGGAATCTATTTTTCCAAATTCAAAACACAAAAGTGGCAGATATGATTTTAAAATTAATTTATGTTGTCAAAGCGTGTTTTTAAGAGATACTAACTATCAAAAGATTGACACTTGTTTATGATCAGTTAAAATGTAAAATTATATACAATTAAAGAAATTATATTTAATGATAAAAATATTATCTAATGATATTTTCAATCCACTAAATTGTAAAATTTAAAACTATAAATTATTTTGATTAAAAATGTTTTTTAAAATTAAAATTTAGTATTTTTCACGATTCATCAAAAATTGTATGTTTCCAAAAAAGTTCCAAAAATTATCCAGAAGATAATTTTGATATTCCAAATTCTAAAATGATTTCTATTTTGAAAAATATAATTTATAATACTTTAAAAGGTTTTTATTACTATTTATAATAGCTAGTTGCATTGGTCGTGGTGTGTTAAAACTCCATGTTCCGTACAACACAAGCTACTGCATTATTCAATCAGAAATGTAATGTGGAAGCTTTGGGTGTTTCATTTTCCACTCTATAAAATAATTTTATGACAAACCATACTTTACATACATTTTCATTACTTCAGAATTTAAGCACACTTATTACATCATATAACAAAACTTGGAAAGGACTATATAGGTATAGAGTCTTTAGAAACTGGGAAACACAAACAACTGGTTCATAAAGCATCTACTTTGCCTCCCATTTATTTCATCATATCTAGAGTCCCTTTTTGGAATATCCTATATAATAACCTTCTTAATGACCTGGGAAAATAAAAAATACAAAAGGGTGAGCTCAAATGCTCAGTAAGGGTAATCAAAGAAATATCAATCACATTATATACATAAGAACATAACTTTTTTAAATCTTAACCTGGAAAAGAAATAATAATATCATAACATGGGATAAATCATTGTTTTGAAATGTAATCCCAATAATCATAACATAAAACATGTAACTTTGTGGCATACACACATAATCATAGAGAACCATTTCTTGGTAGTCAAGACTCATTGCCAAGACTGTCTTAGTGGACAAAGTCCATTTCTGAACCGAGTTCACTCCTCGTTTGAGTCATGTTTCACTGAACCGGTTTAACCTGCCATTCTATCCATGTCTATCTAATGAGATATAAAATCTTTACCCAATGCATTGGAGGGAGATATAGGTCCCACCCATCTCATAATGATACCTTTCTTATTTGTGCCACAAAATCAGAAACCATACATCATAACATAACCCATGTAATAAAAATGGGAATCTTAAACATCGTGACATCATAAAACAATTCATATAAGATAAAGGAATTCATAAAAATATAATTCCATCACATAATAATCAAATCAATGTAATAATAGGGATAGAAACAGAACCCTTTATTATATTAGATGGAAAATAATTTTGATAAAACACTTGAACTCGATTCTTGAGGAAAATATCCTTTCTGCTTCAAAAACACTTTTCCTTTCTTAACATGTCGCACAATTCTAAACTAAAAGAATTTGTTTAAAAATAAGCATGAAAACTTGTAAAGGAAGATTATTGGAAATAATTTTTTTAAAATCCATTCATGCCGTATAAGTTAAAAAAACATTCTTCGTACTTTTGTCGGAAAAGTCAAAAAGTACCTCGTATGAAAAACGGAAAAAGATTCCTTTCATATCCTTTACTAAAAACTCAGTAAAGGGTAAAATTGGATTTAAAAAATTGTAGGTGGATGGAAATAAAATTACATATTGTGGAAAGATGGATTTGGATGATAAAATATACCCCAGTAAATACTAAAGTATAAACAATCTCGTATAAAAATGAGATTGTGATATTTCCCTTACCTTAGGTCTGATTTGCCTTGTAAGTGTCCGAACCTCCTGTATAATAATTTAAATAATGTTATTGACTTATTAAAGAATCATTATTATTGTTATGATATCATATACGGTCATATTCTTAGCTTCTTAGTAGTAATATTTCATTGCTACTTGTTATTCGGGTGTTTATAACTTTTTGTTCTTATACGAGTTTTGTCGAATAAATTTTTATTCTTCTCTTTAGGTTATAGATACATCATTTCCAGAATTTTATTTATGTACTATATATCATATTTATTCATTCAATTCATTTATATAATCATTATCCAATGATGACCATGTAGAATGAATTGCATCACATCGTGGAGATGGTATTCCGTACGTACGCACGAGCGATGATATCATTCCCATGATTTGTGGAATTGTATTGGAGTGTATGTATACTATTTCAGAATCAATATCACTTAACAATAATCATATATAGTAATTATTTACATCATTATACCCATCCAAGTAAGGTGGTGGGGGAAAATAGATTACACCACGGCGTGGAGATGGTATTCCGTACGTACACACGCGCGGTGATTTCGTTTTCCATAGGATGTATAGATGTTGAAATAGGGTTGTTTCATACTTATAATAACATATCAGTATATGAGTGATACTGATGTTATTAATTCATAATGATAAAACTAAATACGATGATTTTGAAGAAGAAATAATTTGGAAAGGATCGGTAATGGATATTACCTCTTTTTGACGCGACTCTTCTTAACCTCCTCTTAGGGCACCAGGGTTGGTCTTTGAAAAAGACCAGAACCTCTAGGATGATTATAGACAAGTGGGGAAGTGAAATGGGCAGTGTTTGGCAGAGCTTGAAGGCTCAAATTGGTGTGAGGAGGTGAGGGAGGAGGTGCCCTTTTATAAGGGAGGAGAGGGGTACCTTTGGAAATATAAGAAATATTAGTTTATATTAAATCCCAGCCCCACATAAAAACTTCCAAAATGACTCATATACAAATATTAGATGATATAGGGTTGTAATCGCATCAACCAATAAAATTTGGACATGTTATTAATTTATTTTAAACATTACCAACTTGATTTATCCTTATTTATCAATTTAATTTTATTTGTGGTAATATTATTCTATATTTAAAATTATTATTAATAATTACATATGTGTTGTTAATTTTACATAATATGACACTTTATGACATTTTAGACCATATAAATTTTAATTTATAATTTTTAAATATTTTTGTGATTTTTAATCAATTTTATAATATGTTATTTTTATAAAATAACAATAGTGTCAATTATGACACTATTCATTTATTTGAATTTAAATAAAATATATACAGAGGATATGTTCAAAATAAAAGCTTTAATAGATTAATAAAATGTCATATGTGTCTATAAAATTAGTAGATCACATTAAATAGTGCATATATTAATTAATTTAATATTTTAAAACCATTAATTTGATATTTTAATTAATAAAATAATTTCAACATCACTATTGTGTCAAATTAATGATAATTATTTAATCCCTAAAAATTATAAATAAATTCATATGATGTATATAATTGTATTAGATTTCTGGAGACTATTTGTTTTCCAAGTTTCATTAAGATTATCACCAAATTAAAATTATTATACTCATAAGATTTAAGAAAATGACATGTTGTCACATTCTTTGGTTTTAATAATAAATAAATTATTTTCATCGAAAAAAGTCTATTAAATGAATCTAATCCAACCCTTAGGTGATATGGGTCGACTTTTAGTCATCCAACCGGATTTTTCCAGGTGTTAGGGTAATTGTATAATCTTATATTTACCCTTAATTACCAAATTTACCTTCAACTATGGTAAATAAAATTTACCGTAGTTACTATTCATAATGCCCAAAAATAAAAAAGTAGCCTATTAACATAATTTGGACACAATGATTCTGGATATGGAATCTATTTTTCAAAATTAAAAACATATAAGTTGTAGTAATTAATTTAAAATAAATCCCGTTTTTAAGAAAACAAGTTTTATAAGTTAAAACATTGCCAAAGATTGAAATGTTTTTACCTATTAATTCAATGTGAAATTAATGATAATGACATTCATTATATTAAATGGTAAAAATATATTCTATCTATACCTTAAAACCATTCAATATTATAAATTAACCATATAAATTATCTCAACGAAAAATGTTGTTTTTAATTAAAAATTAGCGTATTTTTACTATTCATCAAAATTTGAAAGTTATCAAAAAAATATCAAAAATTTATCCAATGTAAATTTTTATATCCTGATTCAAAAGAAGAATTTTATTTTGTCAAATTGAACTTATAAATGTGTAAAAAACTACATTTAATGTGGGTGCGCCATCAAAAGGCGGCAAAACTGCATTTTATGATAAATACATATTTTACCCCAAAAAAATTATTTTGTTCTCTTACAATGTTCTAGAAAAGGTGTAAGATGAATAATAATGTTGTAAAATTTAAAATTCAGTTAATACTATTCATAACGGCTAGTTTATAATATTATAATAATATATCATTGTTTAGTGGAACTCGGTATTGCGTACTACACACGCTATCGAGAAAGGTCGTGATTGTGTGCAGCAAAAGATTCCGTTGATGATTTATATAACATAAAAACAAAATATTTCTCATAAAAGTATCGGGTGTTACATTTTACCCCCCTTAAAATGAATTTCTCTCTCGAAATTCGTCAGTTTGTACGAAATAGATGGGGATACCTCTCCCACATCATATCCTCAAGCTCCCATGTAGCTTCTTCTAATTGGTGGTTCCTCCATAAAACATTCACCAAGCGAGTGGTCATGTTTCGTAGAAAATTTTCACTAAGATCCAGAATCTCTATAGGTTGTTCTTCATAAGAAAGATCTTGCTCCAGCGGTACAACTTCTGAGCTGAGTACATGTGAAGGATCAGGTATGTACTTTCTCAGGAGAGATACATGGAACACATCGTGAACTTGAGAGAGATTTGGTGGAAGTGCCAATCGGTAAACTACCTTCCCAACACAATCCAGTATTTTGAAAGGACAGATATATCTAGGGCTCAACTTCCCCTTCTTTCCAAATCTCATGACTCTCCTCCAATGAGATATTAGTAAGAACACTTTATCAGCCACATCAAACTCTATGTCTTTTCTTCGGTTGTCAGCATAACTCTTCTATCGACTCTGAGCTGCTCTTATGTGTTGTTGGATAGATCGGACCTTTTCTACCATCTCTTCAACAATATTAGGTCCTAATAGCTTTCATTCCCCAACATCATCCCAGCAAGTTGGATTACTACAATTCTTTCCATAGAGAGCTTCATAAGTAGCCATCTGAATACTGGAGTGAAATCTATTTTTATAAGAAAATTCCACCAAAGGTAGGTGTTGATCCCAACCACCTTTGAAATCCATAGATCAAGCTCTCAACATATCTTCTAGAGTTTGAATTGTTCTCTCAAACTGAACGTCTGTCTGAGGATGATAATCAGTGCTGAAACTCAACTCTG
This sequence comes from Viscum album, assembly GCA_963277665.1. Lineage (NCBI taxonomy): Eukaryota > Viridiplantae > Streptophyta > Magnoliopsida > Santalales > Viscaceae > Viscum > Viscum album. The sequence goes on from OY728146.1 coordinate 390,060,152, forward strand.
TATCCAGAGTATGCTGAAGACTTCGCCAAAACATTGAGGTAAACCTCGGATCCCGATCCGATATAATAGAAAGTGGTACTCCATGAAATCTTACCACTTTATTCACATATATCCTGGAAATATGATCGAGAGAGAAATCCTATCTAATAGTGATGAAGTGTGAAGACTTTGTAAGACGATCAACTATGACCCAGATAGCATTATTTCCTTTGGATGTTTTTGGAAGTCCTGTGACAATTCCATAGTGATGTTTCCCCATTTCCATTCGGGTATGGGTAATTGTTGTAACATCCCCTTAGACATCTGTCTCTCATCTTTAACTTACTGACAAACCAAGCATCGAGAGACATATACAACAACATCTCTTTTCATGGAATCCCACCAGAAGTACTCTTTTAGGTCCCTATACATCTTTGTGCTTCCAGGATTAATAGAGAATGAAGAACTATGAGCCTCATCCAGCAGCCCCTTCTTTAATTTGGGGATGGGAGGAACACAAACCCGATTCATGAACTTTATTATCCCATCACAATCAAGGTTGAATTCAGGATCATTTCTCACCTTCTTTTGTAACTCGACATCTTCTTTATGTGCCTCTTTAATCTTTACATGTATAGATGGTTGAAAATTCATTTGAGAAAGATACGATTTTTCCCCTTTCATTATAATTCCAAGACACATCCATTGTAAATCCATAAATATTGGATCTTTTGTGATCCTCATTATGGATAAACTGGCATGGTCTTGTCGACTTAATGCATCTGCCACCTTGTTTGCTTTCCCATGGTGGGAATGAATTGAGTAGTCGTAATCCTTAATCAGCTCCAACCGGCTTTTTTGGTGCATATTCATCTCCTTTTGTGTGAAAATATACTTTAAACTTTTATGACCAGTATAAATATCAAACCTTTCACCATAAAGGTAATTACTCCAAATCTTTAATGCAAAGATTACCGCAGCTAACTCCAAATCATGATTTCGGTAATTTTGCTCATGTATTTTCAAATGTAGTGAGGAATAAGCTATCAACATATCATTTTGCATAAGAACACACCCCAAACCCTTCTTGGATGCATCACTGTAGATCAAAAACCTTTCTCCACTACAAGGCAGTGTGAGCACAGGTGCACTGGATAACCTTTTTTTTCAACTCCTTGAAATTCTCTTCACATTCCTCCGTCCAAACAAACATAACTCCTTTCTGAGTCAACTTGGTTAGTGGATTAGATAATCGTGAAAAATCTTTCACAAAACGTCAATAATATCCATCCAAACCAAGAAAACTTTGGATCTCAGTCACTGTTGTTAGTCTCGACCATCTTTTGATAACCTCAATTTTTGCTGGATCCACAGATATCCCCTCTTTTGAGATTATGTGACCCAAAAATGACTCTTTGAAGCCAAAATTCACACTTGGTAAATTTGGAATAAAGATTCTCCTTTCTCAAGGGCTTCAATATAATTCTCATGTGATCTTCATGTTCTTCCTTTCCCTTTTAATATACAAGAATATCGTCTATAAAGACTACCACAAACTGATCAAGATAGTCTCTAATGACTCTATTCATCAGATCCATGAAGATAGTAGGGTCATTAGTAAGACCAAATGGCATCACTATAAATTAAATGTGTCCATAACTTGTATGGAAAGCCGTCTTTGGTATATCCTCACTTTTGACCCTTAATTGGTGATAACCTGAACGAAGATCAATCCTGGAAAAGTATTGAGCTCCTCGTATTTGGTCAAATAAGTCATCAATGCGTGGGAGAGGATATTTTTTCTTGATAGTGATCTTGTTAAGTTCTCAATAATCAATGCAGAGTCTCATTGATCCATCTTTATTCTTAACAAACAGAACAGGTGCTCCCCAAGGTGACGTACTAGGGCGTATAAACCCCTTATCAAGATTCTCTTGGAGTTGCTTCTTCAATTCATGAAACTCAATGGGGCCATTCTATAAGGTGTCTTTGAAATAGGCAAAGCACCTGGTATGATTTCTATTGAAAACTCAACTTCACGATTTCGTGGGAGACTCGGTAATTCATCCGGAAATACATCATCAAACTCCCATACAATGGAAATATTCTTAATTGTGAGTTTCTCACCAACCATTTGAGATAAATAACCTTCATTTAGTGGAATCAATACCCATAAAATGGAAGAAATTTCCACTGGAAGGTTATGTTCATCATTGCATCGATAGACGATCATAGATTGATCTGGAATATTAAATGTGACTTCCCTTCTTTGGGAATTTATATGAGCTCCATGTAGGGAAAGATAATCCATGCCAAGAATCACATCAAATTACACTATAGGAAGGATCGCAAGATTTCCAGGAAGCACTTTCCCACAAACTTCAATTGGAGAAGAATTATAAACTTCTGATGCGACTGTTGTGCCATTAGGGGTTGTCACAGCTAACTCAACATCTAACTGTTGAGGTAATACGGTGATATCCTTAGAAAATTCTTCAGAAATAAAGGAGTGGGTGGATCCAGAATCAAATAAAACATTTGGTACATTAGAGTGGATGGTAAGTGTACCTTTCACCACATCGTTATCGTACTCCACATCGCTGATAGAAATTGCATGTGAATTTCCTTTTTCTTTAGCCTTAAGAGTTTGTTGACGTCGACAATCATCATCAACACTTGGATTTGGGCATTGATTGGAATAGTGCCGCATCTCCTTGCACTTGAAACATTGAAGTGTAGTAGTTTCATTCTGTGTGTCCCTTCCATTGTTTTCATCATTAGACATCTTCTTCCCATCATTGCGGCATTCAAATGCCCGATGACCTTCCTTTCCACATTTGAAACATTTAGTTGTCCCTTTAAGAAAACTCCCCCCGTGTTTCTTTCCACACATTGAGCATAAGGGAAAGCTCATCTTCTTTTCAGTGTGCTCTTTAGATTTTCCTTTGAATTCCATTTTCCTCTTAATATCTAACCCATATGACGGATGGGTTACTCTAATCTCCATCTAGACTTTGAGAGCACATCGAACGATTTCCTTGTAGCTATTGAAGTCCCTTATGGCTAATGCCCTTCGAATACTTGGTTTTAAGCCACTAAATAATCGATTGATCTTACTCTCAGGTTGGATAATAATACCAGAAGCATACCTTGCAAGTCTTGTAAAATTTGCTTCATAAGTACCAACAGATTCATCATCCTTTTGCTTCAGTTCAAGAAACTCTTTCTCCATCTTTGTTCGGAGAATACGAGGGAAGTACTTATTGAAAAATAAGTTCTTGAACTCATCCCATTCCATAGACTCAATTTCATCCCTTTTCCTCGTATTCTTAATAAGATTCCACCATTGATCAGCATCTCCTTCCAAACGATACACTGCTGGGATGACATTATCATGTTCAGAACATTGAATAACTGAAAATATGTTTTCAGTAGTACTAATCCATTGTTCAGCAACTAATGGATCAGTAGACCCGCTGAAAGAAGGTGGACGCTACCTCATGAAGGATTCAACAGAATGTTTCTCCTTCCTTTGCTTGTTTGGAAGTCCTGCATGATTTATAGCTTGAGAAAGTTGTGTGATCATGGCTACAAGAATTTTCATTCCTTCTGCCATAACGTTTGGTTGCTCAGGGGGATAGTCATTGCATTTCCTGTCGCATTCCGCATTATCACGGTTCCTTCGGGTTCCAGCCATTCACTAAAACCAAGAAGAATAGTGTCAGAAACACTAATTATAATAGGAAAACCACATAATCAAGAATAAAATTTCACACTTAAATTCTTATCATAGGTTGTTCATGGCCATTTCTAAAACACGAATATTTTGTTCTATGCATAGACTTATCCTTAGGATTCTTACTAAGGCTTTCACATCTTAGTTTCCAATGGTTGACTATACCTTTCCTCTGATACCAACTATAACCACCCATAATTTACATACATTGTCATTACTTCATAATTTAAGAACACTTATTACAACATATAACAAAACCAGGAAAGGACCGTATAGGTATAGAGTCTTTATAAATTGGGAAACATAAACAACTGGTTCATAAAGCATCTACTTTGCCTCCCATTTATTTCATCATATCTAGACTCCCTTTTAGGAATATCCTACTTAATAACATTCATCCTGACCTGGGGAAATAAAACATACAAAAGGGTGAGCTCAAATGCTCAATAAGGGTAAACAAAAGAAATATCAATCACATCATATACATAAGAACATAACTTTTGGAAATCTTAACCTGCAAAAGAAATCATAATTTCATTACATGGGATAAATCATAGTAGTGAAATGTAATCCCAATAATCATAACTTAAAACATGAAACTTTTTTTCCTACACACATAATCATAGAGAATATTTTCTTGTTAGTGAAGACTCATTTCCATGACTATCTTAGTGGACAAAGTCCATTTTTGAACCAAGTTCACTCCTCATTTCAGTCATGTTTCACTGAACCGGTTTAACATGCCATTCCAGCCATGTCTATCTCATGAGATATAAAATCTTTACCCAATGAATTGAAGGGAGATATAGGTCCCACCCATCACATAATTATAGCTTTCTTATGTGTGCCACAAAATCAGAAACCATACATCATAGCATAACCCATGTAATAAAAATGGGAATCTTAAACATCGTGACATCATAAAACAATTCATATAAGATAAAGTAATTTATAAAAATATAATTCCACCACAACATAATCAAATCAATGTAATAATTGGGATATAAACAAAAACCTTTATTATCTTAGATGGAAAATAATATTGATAAAACACTTGAACTCCATTCTTGAGAAAAATATCCTTTCTTCTTCAAAAACACTTTTCCTTTCTTAACATGTCATACAATTATAAACTAAAAGAAGTTGAATAAAAATAAAATAGAAAACTTGTAAAGGAAGATCCTTGGAAATAATGTTTTAAAATCCATTCATGCCGTATAAGTTAAAAAACATTCTTCGTACTTTTGTCGGAAAAGTCAAAAAGTACCTCGTATGAAAAACAACAAAAGATTCATTTCATATCCTTTACTAAAAAATCACCGAAGGGTAAAATTGGACTTAAACAATTGTAGGTGGATGGAAATAATATTAAATATTTAGTAAAGATGGACGTGGATGATAAAATACACCCCAGTAAATACTAAAGTATAAACAATCTCGGATAAAAATGAGATTGTGATATTTCCCTTACCTTAGGTCTGATTTGCCTTGTAAGTATCTGCACCTCCTATATAATTATTTAAATAATGTTATTAACTTATTCCAGAATCATAATTATTGTTATGATATCATATATGGTCATATTCTTAGCTTCTTAGTAGTAATATTTCATTACTACTTGTTATTTGTGTGTTTATAACTTTTTGTTCTTATGCGTGTTTTGTCGAATAAATTATTATTCTTCTCTTTAGGTTATAGATACATCATTTACAGAATGGTATTACTGTACTATATATCATATTTATTTATTCAATTCATTTATATAATCAATATTCAATGAAATCATGTAGAACGAATCGCATCACATCGTGGAGATGGTATTCCGTACGTACGCACGAGTGATGATATCGTTCCCATGATCGTGGAATTGTATTGGAGTGTATGTATACTATTTAAGAATCAATATCACTTTAAAATAATCATATATAGTAATTATTTACATCATTATACCCATCCAAGTATGGTGGTGGGGGAAATAGATTACACCACGGCGTGGAGACGATATTCCGTACATACGCACGCGCGTTGATTTTTTTTTCCATAGGATGGATAGATGTTGAAATAGGGTTGTTTCATACTTATAATAACATATCAGTATATGAGTTATACTGATGTTATTACTTCATAATGAAACAACTAAATAAGGAGATGTTGAAGAAGAAAGAATTTGTAAAGGATCGGTAATGGATATTACCTCTTTTTGACGCGCCTCTTCTTAACCTCCTCTTAGGGCACTAGGGTTGGTTTTTGAAGAAGACCAAATCCTCTAGGATGATACTAGGGAAGTGGGGAAATGAAATGGACAGGTTTTGGCCAAGCTTGAAGGCTCAAATTGGTGTCAGGAGGAGAGGGAGAAGGTTCCCTTTTATAAGGGAGGAGAGGTGCACCTTTGGAAATATATGAAATATTAGTTTATATTAAATCCCAACCCCACATAAAAACTTCCAAAATGACTCATATCTGAAGATTAGATGAGATAAGGTTTTAGTCGCATCAACCAAAAAAATTTAGACATGTTATGAATTTATTTTAAACATTACCAACTTGATTTATCCTTATTTATCAATTTATTTTTATTTGTGGTAATAATATTCTAAATTTTAAATTATTATTAATAATTACATATGTGTTTTGAATTTTCCTTAATTTGACACTTTAAAAAAATTTCGACCATATAAATTTTAATTTATAATTTTTAAATATTTTTGTGATTTTTAAAAAAATTTATAATATGTTATTTTTAAAAAATAACAATAGTGTCAATTTTTACACTATTCATTTATTTGAATTTAAATAAAATATATACAGAGGATATGTTCGAACTAAAAGCGTTAATAGATAAATAAAGTGTCATATGTATCTATAAAATTAGTGGAGCACATTAAATAGTTCATATAATAATTATTTTAATATTTTAAACCAATTTATTTGATATTTTAATTAATAAAATAATTTCAACATCACTATTGTGTCATAATTAATGATAATTATTTAATCCCTAAAAATTATAAATAAATTCATATGATGTAGATTATTATATTAGCTTTCTGGATACTATTCATGTTTGAAGGTTCATTAAGTTTATCACCAAATTAAAATTATTATACTTATAAGATTTAAGAAAGTGACATGTTGTCACATTCTTTGGTTTTAATAATAATTAAATTATTTTCATGGAAAAAAGTCTATTAAATGAATGTCATCCGACCCTTAGGTGATATGGATCGACTTTTAGTTATCCAATAGGATTTTGGCAGGTGTTAGGGTAATTTTATAATCTTATATTTACCCTTAATTATCCGATTTACCTTCAACTATGGTAAATAAAATTTACCGTAGTTACTATTCATAATGCCCAAAAATAAAAAGTAGCCTATTAACATAATTTGGAGACACTGATTCTGAATATGGAATCCATTTTTCAAAATTCAAAACATATAAGTTTCAGTAATTAATATAAAATAAATCACGTTGTTAAGAAAATGAGTTTTAGAAGTTAAAAAATTGCCAAAGATTGAAATGTTTTTACCTATGAATTCAATGTGAAATTAATGCTAATAATATACATTATATTAAATGGTAATAATATATTCTATCTATACTTTAAAACCATTCAATATTATAATTTAACCATATAAATTATCTCAATGAAAAAATTTGTTTTTAATTAAAAATTAGCGTATTTTTACTATTCATCAAAATATGAAATTTATCAGAAAAATATCAAAAATTTATCCAAAGTAAATTTTTATATCCTGATTCAAAATAAGAATTTTATTTTGTCAAATTGAACTTATAATTGTGTCAAAAACTAGATTTAATGTGGGTGCGCCATCAAAAGGCGGCAAAACTGCATTTTTTTATAAATAATTATTTTACCCAAAAAAATTATTTTGTTCTCTTACCATGTTCAAGAAAATGTGTAAGATGAATAATAATGTTGTAAAATTTAAAATTAAGTTAATAATATTCATAACAGCTTGTTTATAATATTATAATAATATATCGTTGTTTAGTGGAACTCGGTATTGCGTACTACACACGCTATCGAGGAAGGTCGCGATTGCGTGCAGCGAAAGATTCCTTTGATGATTTATATAACATAAAAACAAAATATTTCTCATAAAAGTCTCAGGTGTTACAAATTTCATCCTTGGAATTTCATGAATATTAATACATAAAAATAAATGGGTGGTTCTTCTTCATAAGTTTCTCAGGTTCCACGTTACCTATTCTATCTTATGATTTCTCCATAGATCTTTTACGAGACGAGTCTCCTGGTTTCTCAACACTTGTTCTCTAGTATCAAGATTATTTATAGGCTCTTCAAAATAATTTGTATCATGTTCCAGTTCAATTTCCTCATGGGTTATTACATTCATTGGTTCGGTCATGTTTTTTATCGACAATGATATGTGGAACACATCATGAGCTTTCGAGAGACATGGAGGCATTTCCAAACGATAAGATAAAACTCCATTTCGTTCTAAATTTTCAAAAGTTCTGATGTACTTGGGACTCAATTTAACCTTATTACTGAATCACACAACACCCTTCCATAGAGAAACCTTCAAGAAAACATGGTCTCCTACTTGAAATTTCAAATCCTTCCTTCGGTTACCAGTATAGCTCTTTTTTCATTTTTTGGGATGATTTGATGTGGGTTTAGATAATATTTACTTTTTCCAATGTTTCATTAAAAAGATTTGGGCCTACGAGTTTTCTTTCACCAAAATCATCCCAACAAGTTGGTGTGCAACAACTCTTTCCATTTAATACATTATATGGTGTCATCTGAATACTTGAATAGAAGCTATTATTATAGTAAAATTGTAACTGAGGTAAATATTGATCCCACATACCTTGAAAGTCAAGTGTGCAAGATCTCAACATGTCTTATAAAGTTTGAATAGTATGTTCTAATTTTCCATCAGTTTGAGGGTGGCAGGAAGTGTTCCAATGTTGATTAGTAACCAAGTCCCTCTGAAGACTTTTCTATAATCATGATGTAAAATGAGGATCCTAATCAGAAACAATCAATAGAGGTACTCCATGAAGTCGTACAACTTCATTAATATATAGTCTTTCTAGACATTAAAGTGGTAAATATTCTATTATAGAAAGAAAATGTGCTTACATGGTAAGACGATCAACAATGACCTATATTGTATCCTCCGTTCTAAGAGTCTTTGGTTGCCCCATGAAAAAGTCCATCGTAATATTATCCCATTTATACTCCGGTATAGGAATAGGTGGAATGACTCCTCTAGGATGTTGTCTTCCATATTTCACTTGTTAGAAAACCATACATCTCGACACAAAATCAGCAATCTCACTCTTCATGTTTACCCACAAAAAATGTTCATTCAAATCTATATACATCTTAGTGCTACCAGGGTGGATAGAGAAATTGGAGCTATGAGCATCATCCAACAATTCTCTTTTTAGATCATTTATATCGGGAAGACAAATTCTATTCCCAAATTTCATAATTCCATCTTCATATATGAAGTAAATAAATATCCCATCATTCACAGCTTCAATTTTCTTTTGAAATTCCTCATTATCCGCCTGATAATTTCAGTTGTTTTATAGTAAAGATGGTTTGGAAACCATTTAAAAAAGCATTGATGTTTCTCATTCCATTTGTATTAAATTATCTATCTTTACAAGATCCATGTATATAGGATCCTTTTCAACTCTGAGCTTGTTCAAAACTGTATGATATTTTCTACTCAAATCATCTACCACCTTATTTACCTTCCCCGGGTGGTAGTGTAAAGCACAATCAAAATCCTTGATTTGTACAAGCCATCACCTTTGCCTCATGTAGGGTTCTTTTTGTGAGAAAATATACTTCAAACTCTTTTTATCCATATAAATCACACATTTTTCACTCTAGAGATAGGTTTTCTATATTTTTAGAGAAAATAATACAGTTGCTATCTCAAGATCGTGAGTGGGATAATTTTGTTCATGAATGTTTTGCTGTCTTGATGCATAGGCAATAAATCTACCATTCTTTATAAGGACACAAGCAAGTCCTTTCTTGAAAGAATCACTAAAAGAACAAACCCATTATTCCCTAATGGTAATGTCAAGATAAGAGCATTAACTAATCTTCTCTTCAGTTCTTAAATACTTTTTTCACACACCTCTGTCAAAATAAATTTAACCCCTTTACGTGTGATCTTGGATAATGGGTTTTCCAACTGGAAACATTTTTGGATGAAATGTCGATAATAACTTGTTAAACCAATAAAACCATGTACCTCAGTTATAATCATCGGTGATGGCCATTCTTGGATTGCATTGGTATTTTAAGGATCGACAAAAATTCTATCCTTAGAGAAAATATGGCCAATAAAAGAAATATATTGATGTGAGAATTCAGAGTTTCTAATCTCTCCATATATTTTATTTCTTCTGTAGGTTTTAAAAATTGTGCACAATTGATTTTCATGATCTTCGTAGTTTTTAGGTATACCATGATATCATCAATAAATACCACTAAAAATTCATCAATATATGTCTTGAAAACATTATTCATTAGATCCATGAAGATAGAGGGTGTATCAGACTATCCAAAAGGAATTACTGTAAACTCGTAATTCCTGTACCTCGTTTGAAATGCTGTTTTTGGAATATATTCCTTCTTCACACACAACTGATGATATCTAGATCGAAGTTCAATCTATGTGAAATTTTGAGCTCCATGAATTTGGTAAAATAAACCATCAATGTGAGGTAGGGGATACTTGTTATTTATTGTTATAGCATTGATATCCCTATAGACAATGGGCATCCTCATAGATCCATATTTCTTCCTAAAAAATGAATAGGGGCTCCCCATGGAGAAATAGTAGAGCGAATGAATCCCTTATTATTCCGGTCCTCTAGTTGTTTCTTTAGTTCCACTAATTCCATAGTGTAAATTCTATAAGGGTCTTCGATATAGTACTTGAATGAGGAATTAAATTATTAGAAAACTCAATTTATCGTTCTGGAGTATGTCCAGATAAATCCTATGGAAAAACATCAACATATTCTCGCACAATATGTATTCCATCTATTCAAACATTCTTTTCCTCGCCCATAGTTACTTCATTCTCTTCCTCCCCAATAATTGAATTTATTAGAGCTATTGGGGGTGGATCTAGATAAAAATAAGGTGGTGAAATTTCTACTCTTATGATAAGGTACTCCTAATCATCATCAAAAATTTTATCCTCTTTCTTCTTATAATAATTTTTCTCATCATGGTCCTAAAGACAATCCATTCCAAGGATTATATTAAATTCAATAATTGTTATGACGATGAGATTAGTAAATAACAAACATTTATATTCCCTAATGGGAACCGATTCACAAAATGTTTTTGTGATGATAATTCCCTTAGTTTTTATGACTGAAAACTCCCTTGTTAATTAAAATTTAAAATATCTAATTTTCTTTGAAACATAGTAAGATATGAATCAATTCGATGATCCCGAATCACATATTGCGTTGGATAAACTTCAAGAAACCATTAAATTACCTGCCACCACGTCTTTTGGAGCATCATCTTTAGTAGTAGTGATAGCATAAACATGGCCTTGCTCCCTTGGACATTCTGGAGTTATTTTCCCATGGTTCTTTGTACATTCATTTGCATAATGTCCCTTTTATTTACAATTGTAGCATTAAACATTGAAAACCTCTTTCTTCCATTTGTAATTAAGAGCTTGGTGGCCTTTTTCACCCCACTTGTAATAGAATCACATTCCCTTCATGAAAGTACTAGGGTTTTTCTTCCCACATTTATTGCAGGATGGATATTCAACATTTCCCTTCTTCCCCATATTTCCATTTCCATTGTGTTTAGCAGATCACTTTTTCATCTTATTTGCGTTAAAGTCATATGACTTAGAGAATTATTTTTTGGAATTGATTGCACGGAAGATAATATCTTCATATGATGAGAAGTATTATAAGACTAATGCTAGATAGAGAAATTGTTTTATCCCATAAAATAATAGATCAATCTTACTCTTTGGGTTTGTTATATAATCTGATGTATGCCTCTCTAACCTTGTAAAGTTAGCCTCATACTTTGCGACATTCTCATCCTCCTTTTGCCTCAGACATAGAAATTGTCTTTCTATATCTACTCGATGGTCACGAGGAAATTATTTTTCTAATAAAATCTCTCTAAACTCCCTCCATTCCATACTTGATAATTATTAATATTCTATTGTGTATTGGATTAATGACCACCATTGATCTGCATCTCTCGTGAGATGATAAACTACCATGACAAATTTCCCATTCACTACTCCCCAAATCATGAAATATTTTCTCTATGGAACATATTCATTGGTTAGATACTAATGGATTTGTATTCCCATTGAATTTTGGTGGTTTTTCCCCATAAATTAGTCTAACATTTATTCTCCTCATTTTGGATCATGGAGCTCCATACGAGTAAGGTTATTATTCATAACCTGAGTGAGTTCTCCCATTATGGTGATAAGTCGATCAACACTAGTTGCATTACCAGCTCCACTATAATTATCTTGATTAGAGGGAAAATCTATATATGGATTGTTTGGATTGATAAGGTTTCCATTCCATTCACTAGTTTCCATTTCAAAACAGGGGCATACACTAGATTAGTTTATGAATCACAGTGCATAAATACAAATATGTAATGCAGTTAACCTAAATTGAACGGTTTATGGATATAACCCATAATCATAAAAAATTCTTTGAGTAATTATATAATCATAAACCCTTAATAATGTTATTTAATGAAAATGAGAATTATCCTATGCATATCCTTAGGGGGTGTTGTAACCAAGAGTGAAACGAGTCCAGTTGAAGTGCACCAGTTCCCATTCATGAATTGCTAAAAGCGGTGTTTTCAGGTTTTACCCCTAGGTACATCTGTGTCAGAGCAGCCTCTACTTGCTCGTATCCTGATAGGGATGTATTTCTTGAAAAACTCAATAAATTTCTACATTACAAAATTTTAGGAATATCTTCTATTCTAATCCTAAAATTCTATCTTAGGGTAATGTTCTCTAATCAGAGTTTTTCAAAAACTAGATTCTAATGTTTGTACTAATCGTCCTCTAATACCAATTATATTGCTCCGACCATAGTTAAATAGAGTCAGTGCCTTATTACATACATTTTCATGATCACAGGGGATCAAATCTCGAATGGACGATCAATTTAGTATCCTTGGAAATACTAGATACATCCATACGTTTTACATAACATTATAAATTAAAAAACAACAACAACATTGTCTCTATTGACCACATTCATATACCTTAGACTTTCCTTTCTGGCCAGCCATAATATACTTCTCTGCATCGAGGGAAAATTAAAATATATAAAGGGGTGATCATAGATACTCACTAAGGATAAAAATATAGTAGAAAACTCCATAAATAAGAATAGAAATTTAAGGAAACTTATAAGACTAAAACATAATCCTTTTAAACATAAACATCATTATAATATAGAAAATAAAAATCAAATAAGTCTATTTTCTTATTCACATGGATATTCTACTGGTCTAATAATAACATGCAATATCAATAGCAAATTTCATAACGATGGAATGCATAATGTTATATATCCTAACCACATAGTCAAGGCCTTATTCCAAGACTACCAATAATATTTTTTTAACACCTTGTTCCAAGACACTAGTTTGTCTCATGAGACCTATTGATGCATCAAGGAGCTATAGTGAGTTCCACCCGTCACTTACTAAGTCTAATGCATTCCTCATATAAAAATTTTTAAACATAAAATAATCATTCATATTAAAACTTTCATATGAAATGCCAATACATTATACATAAACAATGAATGGCCTAAAAATAACACATCCAAAATCAAACATATCCCAAAAAAATTAATAAAATATGGAATATTTTTATCATAATATATCAACCTTGATCAAGAATCGTATCACTTAAAAGATACTGACATAGTTTAAAACGATCTCTAAAAAAGATTAGTCAAATATCCCTTTTTCATGAAACCATTTAAAATTTATATAAAGTAAGACAATTAAAAGATAATTTTGAATCAATGTGTACCATACCACTTTGAAACTTTTGAAAGTAATTTGCATTTTAAAACATTCATGTCCATATAAATAAATCCTTAAAACCATTTCAAAAACATGGAAATTAATTCCAAAGGATTAAAAGAATAAATCATTAAAAAATTGAGATGATTTTTTATTAAAAATTCATTAAAAATAATCCTTATGAAAACACTTTTATGAAACATGGACATGAAAAATAAATATATCCCTGTTGATACTTATGTAAAAAAACATTGTATAATAAAGAGATTGTGATATTAACCCTTACCATGTACTTCTCCTTGGTCGAGAGTACGTTAACCTCCTCTATAATAGTTACATCATTGTTATTAAATTATTCACTAACTATATACATAAATACGTTATCATATATAATCCTATAATAATTCTTTGTTAATAATATTGTAGTAGTATCATCGTTTAAGGAGTTAACTGATCCATTTTAATTTATATGATCAGTTTGGTAAGCCATGTTTGTTATGGATAGAATTTATTTTATTCAAATCCAGAATTATATTAAGTTCATAAACATTATTTTTTATCATAACTTATTCTTGCATGATTACGACGAAGAATGAATCTCATCACTTTCATGGATACGGTAATCCATACATACGCACGAGCGACTATATCATTATATTGATAGTGAAATCATATGTAATTGTATGGTAAATCATATACAAATAATAATTAACATGTTATATTTTTAATTTACATTAGTTGTACTTATCCAAATAATTACTTGTTTGAATAACAAACTACACCACGATGTGGAGACAGTAAGACGTACATACACACGTATGGTGACATTGTCATTCATATGATGGACAGAATAATGAATATGGTTATACCATTTTTATAATAACATCACATTATATATAATATACTGGAGTTATTATTTTATTACGGAAACAACAATGAAATAGAAAGTGGAAGAACAAAATAACATGGAAGTGGTGATGAAATATTTACCACTTCTTTGGGTTCTTCCTTTTGATTTGATCAAAAGGGATCCGTAGGTTAGCTTTATGAAAAAATTAATGCCTCTGGGATGAATTAAGAAAGTGGGAGGATATTTGGGTAGGTTATGGCCAAGAAAAATTGCATTGGAGTTGTGAAATTAATAGAAGGGGAAGTATCATTTTTTATAGAGGTGAGGGTCACTTTACGAAAATTTTGTAATATTATTTTATAATAAAATAATTTTCAGTTTCAAATGGATCCAAAATGGTTCATTTATAGGATAATTTGGGGATGGGTCGATTACCTTTCTACTTAATGGGTTTATATAGGATTAGGTCATCTTATTAACCTTATCTTTTAGATTTAACTCTTAGTTAAATAGATTTCCATTTACCATGACTCTTTTTATTTTTATATTATATGGTTAATAAACATACTAAAACAAGAAAAGATACCCCAAGTATTTCACTATTAATATAGAAAACCTTATCTATTTCCTTTGTATGAACCTTAATTTTTTATAAATAGTATATCAATTAATAATATAGTATTAGTTTTAAAAATTCATTTATGTCAATTTTGACAATATTTATTATTTGGTTTTTGTGAAAGTCGTCACAACTTCATTACTTCAAATAAAATAAATTGAATCAACACTAACATGTCATATTAACCTATAAAATTTGTTGATGTCATAAAAAAATTTAAATTATATTTATTTTAATATTTATAATACCACTTCCTTGATTCTTCATTAATAAGGTAATTACTGCATCACCATTGTGTCTAATATAAATTTAATTATTTAATATCGAAAAATTATAAATAAAATAAACCAATTTAAGAAATTTAGATATATTTTTAATGATATTTATAGTCTAAAATATAACTTATATAACCCAATTTAAAAATTGTTTTACTAAAAGATGTATGCCAATGTAATTTTTGTCTTTACTTTAAATTAATTAATATAAAGTGTCATTATCACTCTCATGTGGCTACATGGGGTCCCAAAATCGACTCAAGGAAGGCCATGGTTGGGAATGTATCAACCAATAGGAATAATACACATGTTAGGTTATTTTAATATTATTTTAATATTATTTTTTACCCTTATTTACCATATTTACCCTTTAACCATGGTAAATAAAATATTTACCGAAGTAATTATTCATAATCTCTAAACATAAAAGATACCTATTAACACAATTTGAACATACTAATTACAAATATAGAATCCATTTTTTCAAATTCAAAACACATATTTGGCATAAATTAATTTAAAATTAATTCGCGTTCTCAAAAAAAAAAGCAAATTTTTATGAAATAATAACTATCAAATGATTGGCACTTGTTTATGTCCAGTTTAAATGTGAAATTATAGACAGTGAACTAAATAAAATTAAATGATAAATATTTAATGTAATGATACAATAAAACTAATCAAATGTTTAATTTAACACTAAAAATTAATTTGATTAAAAATTTTGTTTTTAATAAAAATTTATTATTTTTCACTATTCAAAAAAAATTGAATGTTTTCAGAAAACTACAGAAAACTCCCCCTAAGATAATTTTGATATTAAAAAATAACAAATGAAGTCCATTTTGAGAAATAAAATTTATAAAATTTCAAAAAGAGGTTATTACTATTTATAACAGCTAGTTTGATTTGTCGTTGTGGGTTAAAACTCCAAGTTTTGTACCACGCAAGCTACTGCATTATTCAAAGGGAAATGTACTATGGAAGCATGGGGTGTTACAAGCACAACCTTACCAAAACATTTTTCTACATATTCATGAATAATTAAACTACCTAATATTCTTTTAATCTCTTGTTTTTTCTTTCTATTTATCTTCTTCCACTAATGCTTTTGAAATAAAATCATCAAATCATTTTATTTAGTATAACTGGTTGTGAAATTTAGATCACTTAGTTTATTATCATATTTCTATAATAATTTTGTTAAAAACATCATTATCAATCTCATTTATTTATTTGGATTATTTCAAGGGGATGTATCAACATTCAACATCATATTCTAAAGGAAAATTTTCTTAATTTCATGATGGTTGTTCTCTAGTGGTAGCCCCATCAACTTTCATAAGATATTTACATGACATAATGTCCAAAACCAACCTCATCTGGTTTATCATATCATTACTTATGAATAAAATTTTCCCTCCCATTAGATAGGATTTTTGGCCCCTTTTTTAATTTTCTTACATCATTCAACCATATTTCGTATAAAAAACAGAAACATAATAATGTTTGATTTGATTTTGTTGTAATTTTTGAATTCCATGGTGAGAAGAAATAACATGATGAGATAAATATTTGTCATATTCACCATTAGATAGAAGAAAAAACATCAAATACCTAAATTGTACCTCATTATCCTTTTCCCAGTATCATAAAACATTGAATCCATAGAGTAACAACACTATTATCAAGAGTAAAATAAAAAACCATTATCACATTTTTATAATCTGAAAATAAAGTATCTTAAACATTGGTTTTGTTAAAATTACCAAGAATTTATGGAATCTTGTGTGAATGGAAATAAGATTCACCCTCAGATGGAATTCAAAAAATATCAGCATGTTTTTTTAGTAAATATTATACATTTTCCATACATTTAGAATGATATTTTTTATCTTTTACATATTCAATTAAAAATTGAATGGGTGCATAAAACTCATGAACAACCTCAGGATAAAATTTTTCAAAAAAAATTTCCAGATTCTCCACGCATACTGATTCTCATATTTAATACACATTTTATTCTTAAAAGGCATATCATTCTTTTCAAACATTTTTTCAACCAACTTGTCTCTCCTTGAATATGAACAGTTATTAATAATACTCATTGGTTTCCATTATAATTGATAATGAAACTAGTGAATCAGATAAAAAAGAAAAAAGTTAGACTGGGGAATATAGAGCAACATCTTCTTGTGATAATAATAACTATAAAAAACAATATAAGATACAAGGGTGGCCCTATTTATGTAGGTATCAGGGTTATTATTCATCTTACCTACAACGGTCAACTATTGAGATTTTCCATATTTAGATATAATGGAAAAGATTCATTTGAAGAATATTTTTAATTAGTTTTTTTTAGCTCTCAATGTTTATAAAAATTTTGTTGAATGAGAAGAATTTTTTATAAAAATGTCTTTAAAAAAACATGAAAAAAATTGTTAATGAAATGTAAAAAAATAATTAATGAACTAATCATAATGATATAGTTAAAAAATAAAAACATTCGAGGAATATTTTTTGGAGTATAAAAGGTTTTATTAGTACAATAAACTATTATTCTAGGTTTTTGTTAATAGAATTCAATTTTTTCAGTAAATAATTGAATGTGAACTTTTTAATATGAAAATTTATTTTGATAGTTTTTAACATAATCATTATTTTGATGTTATTATAAATAAAACTAAACATGAAATTTTCTTGAATCTAAATGACTTTTTAAAAAAATCATGATTTTAGAAAAAAAGAAAACTTTATGAGTTTGAAAATCATTTTCGAAATTTTGTCTGAGGTTTATTTTAAAAAATAAATTTCTAAAAGACATAATTTAAGTGTATGATACAAAAGTAAATGGTATCTTATATCTGTTTTACAAGTGTGATGTGATGGATTTTTACATAGTAAATGGAGCTAGTATTCACAACTTATTTTAGTTTTCTTAAAATTGTTGTCTTATTCAGTGAGTGTGTGCTACATCAACAACACTTGAAAGGATCCACCTGCATATTCCATATATTTGAATTAATAAGTGTAATGTTCTATTTATTTATTTATTAAATGAACAAAAAACTAAGGAATATCCTATAAAAATAAAATTTCTAGACGTACATTTTCTATTCCTTCTATAATCACAAAAGGCATGTTTTCTGCAATACTGAGGAATTCTAGTTTTGAGGTCCCATACCGACCACACATTGCCTATTTTTAGATATGAAATTATATAATTTATTTAGAACATCCACATCTTAGATCTTCTTTTTAAGAGCTTCAAGATCATCATCGACCACAAATCCTCCATAATCCATATTTTTTAACATTAGATTTGTCAATGAGGATGTTTTTTATGGTCTGAACCCTTGAGAGCCTCAATGAAAGATATAACTCTTTCTCTAGATACATAATTAAGTTGAATTTGAATATAATGATAGTTATATGTTTTCCTTTCTAAGGATATCTTTAACATTGGATTGAATGTGACCATGAACATATAGATCTATCAATCGGAAATTTATTCATCACCAAGATTCAGTGTGGTAGGTTTTGCAATGAGACCATTTACAAAATATCTTGGGGAGCCTCAACCCCTATAGTTTCCATTTAATCTTTTATAAACCTTTATACGCTAACATATATCTATGTAAAATAATTTCTATTGTTTTTAAAAGGTAAGTTCTTAATATTGGATATATAGGCAACATAAATCCAAACTGACCACCTCTCTTCGACGGTGATTTTTATGAGTACTAGATAGATAATCTTAAACTATTTGGTATCAATACTATGGTTGATAACATTTTTATGATTAATATTGATTATATTATATATAATAAGGAATACATTGATATTACTCCTAATAAATAAGAATATCAATCAAATTAAAAATAATGGAATACTTTGTTATGTTAAATGACATGAAGCATTTACATTTAGATAACTTAATGTGAAGCTACTAACATTTTTTCAAAAAATCATGAAGTTGCACACTTGGGTAGTTCTAATGTTTTTGAAAGTGGAATATTTGTGATTAGGGTACATTATCAGTCATTTGATTTCATACCAAAATATTCAGATTTGAAAATACACAAAATATTAGTACCAATAAAAATAATATATAATCAGTTACTGAGAAATTTTTTAATGATAAAAACATTGTTGGAAAGAATATATACATCATTCCAAACGAATAGAATTAATAGGGAACCACTACGGATGTGACAATAATATCATAAAATCATATTCATTATGATATCATTATAACTCTTATAGAATATTAAGTAAGGATAAAAAGTGATGTTTATAATGCGAACAAATGGAAGATATTTTTAAGGTTAATACCTTACCATCTAAACGTCAATGTCCTAAGAATGTGGTTAAATCATCAAGGGTGAAGAATGTTATTGGACAATATGATTTTAGTACTTCTAAACCATCATAAAAATTAATTTGATAATGTTTATAGAAGGGTGAATAAAAATTATGGTGAAGAAATATTTTATATATCTATATATGTATGGTCATAAATATAAAGGTCATGTGATAGATTCTGAAGTCACATGTTATGAATGTATAAAAACTAGGCATATATGACCATATTTTCAAAAGTAGAAGAGTAAAGACATCAAAAAATAGAATTTATAAAGAAATGATACAATGTTTTACATGTAAAAAATGTTGGTATGTTTGGAAATATTATAACACATGTTGTGATAGTGGAGGTGATTCTTCTAAAAGTCCATAATAATGTGAAAGTTTCAAATAGAGGAACACATTTATTTTTTTAAAAGTACCCATTATAAATAATTGTCTCATGGTTAATGTACATACACCAAAAAATTATATCAAAATTAATTTATGTACGGATTATCGAGATTAGAGGAATTCTACACCTTCTGATGAAGAATGTTCCTCAGCTAGTTATGAAAATTTTTCACCATATTATGGATAAGATTCACATTTTTTAAAACATTTAGAATATGAAAATTTTAAAATTTTAAAAACACATGATAATGTTGTAGCTAAACATGATAATTAAAATGTGATAAATTTTGTTTTGATTAAAGAAATATCACATCTTTTTAAATACTGTGAGGAACCAATTTCTTGTAAGGAAACAATATCAAAATATTTTGATAAGGTTTTTATTGAGAAAATATTTTCTATAATAACAACTTAGTTCTAAAACTATTAATAATTAGGATAAGTATTTATTTATATAATTAAATTTTGAAATGTAGTCTTTGATGAATTTTCAATCAAAATTTTCCATTGGGAATAAATTTTTTTATAAGATATAAAAAAAAATTCTACCCTATTATAATAATCATTGAATTATTTTTATTGATAAAACCCAATTGTTATCAAAAATAAATTCACTCAAAAAAGTGCACCCTAGTGAACCATGTTTCATTGTTTTGGGAATTGGATAATAATTTTCTTTAAAAAAATTTGAATCTATCATTTTCAATAAAGAATATTTTTGTAAAGAAATGAAATTTTTACTAAGAAAAGTTAGAAAAATGTTGTTACCAATGGGCTTTCATTCTCAAAAAAAAAACCCAAGACTATTTTGGTACGACAAGCCTAATTTTTTTCTTTTCATGATAATAAATATAATACCGAAACAAGAATACATGGTGCGTGGATAGTGGGTTTTCTATGAATATGAATAGAAATAATGATTTCTTAAATATTTTCATCAAAACGAATGGTGGAAAAGTAAATTTCAGAGATAATGATCAAGGATAGATTTTTATAATATGTAGCACTATTATTCATGGAAAAAATATTATTACAAATATTTTCTTTATTGAAGGTAATAAAAAACCCTTATAAGAATAAATCAACTATGTGATGAAGAGTACCATTTAGATTTTGAAACGATAAATTTTTAGAACATATTTACAAGTATTTTTTTTCTTTCTACAAATCAGCATGAGATTATATACCCAAATAACATAGAAGAAAGTAGGTGTCATGAGTTACCTTTCTTTATAGTATTGTATGATAAATCATTGTAGTTTTATGGAATCATATGACATTGCAACCTTACAAACATTTCAATGTTGACTAAGAAGTAAAATTTTAGGGATCTACTAGAACATAGGTTTGATTTTAATTTTTTTACATTTGTTACCATTTTAAGCAATATAAGTCATCTTCTAATAATATTAGTGAACTCTCAACTTCTAATGTTTTACATTTAGTGAAAATGAACTTATTGGTCCAAAAATAATTATATGTATTTCTAAAAAAATACTATATATATGTATAAGTTGATGATTAAACTAATTATACATGGGTCTATATTCTCTCAAAGAAATCAAAAACATTTTTTATTTAAAATTCTTTATAGCAGCAGTTAAGAATGAGAAAAAACTATTCATTGTGATCATGGTGGAGAATTTATAAAATCTCATTTTCATACTTTTTATTTTATGAAAGTAATATAACATAAATTTTCATATAATAGAACCCCACAACATAGAAAAATGGTTTTGTTAAAAGAAGAAATATAATTCTTCAACAAATAAATAGAACCATGCTGAGTGAATACTCAGTTCGACGATATTTTTTGGATTAATTATTTAGTAATAAATTCTATAATATAACTATAGTTCTAACTTGATATTTTCATAATAATTTTTTTTGATCATTGGATAGAAAAAAAACAAAATTCTCTTACATCATTAGATGACATTTTAAAAAATTCGATGAAACTAGTCCTTTGTTCTTCAGACTACCTGAGCCTACATCATTGGATGACATTTCCAAAATGATTTTCAACCTTTACCACGAAATTTGTTTTCATATGGAAAGCCTCAAAAATATATTATTAACATTCTTCATCATGATTATTTTCTAAATATTGTTGAATAATATACTAATTAAAAAAATGAAGTTATTTGTTTCTTAGGAATTATCATAGTGATGATATCGTTGGGGATATAGATCGACCATCTACAAATTGAAGTTCCTTAAGGAATGAAATTGTATATCTAGCTTTCTTATCACATTTTGAAAAAAATAATATGGATAAGGATTTAGGTAATGAGTATTAGATAAAGGGAATAAAAAATGAACAAAATGAATTTTAGTGGAATAAATTTTTGACCTTAGTCAAATTACCAATGGAATCATCTATAATTTTTTATAATGGTGTTTTCAGAAAAAGCCAGATAAAAATGGAATAATGGTATGTAATGATAATCTAGTTTTTTTTATGTTTTATAACCAAAAAATTTGAAATGATTATAAATAATATTATGATCATGAATCTTGAATTTGAGATATTATAATTAATATATACTTTTCAACATTGTTTAATATCAAAATTCTTCAAATGGTTGTGACGTTTGTATTTCAAATAAAATTATTTCTTGAGGAATTTTATGTTGAACAACCAAATCGTTTTGAAAATAAAAACCATATATAAGATGTTTGTAACCATTCCAAATCTTTATATGTAATATAACCATCCCCTAGAGCTTGGTATAATAGATTAACTATATTTTTGTTATTGTAAAATTTATTTTAGGGAACTCTGAATCCAAATTCTTTTATAAAAGAAGTTACTAAATGTATAATGATTATATATATTTATGTTTATTAAATTATAATCATATCATGTCAATAATCAATAACTAATTCCATTATGGATCTTATACTGTCTAAATTGGAAATGAGTATGATGGTTGGGTTAACATATTTTCTTAGTATTCAAATTTTAAAAAAACCATTAGGTACTTTTATATCACAACATTTGTATTTAAATATACTCTTATGATATTTTGATATGAAAATACTAAATGTATTACTAATCTCATTGGTTCCTCAAATACATTAGATCTTGATGAGTCTGTGAAATATGTTATTTAAAAATATTTTTAGAGGAATGTTTGGATTTTTACACCCATTCACCCATATAAACTCAATGGAACATATTTGGGTGACACTTCAAGGACATAGATGGTATTTTTGGAACCCGGAAATATTGAATGATGTCACATATTGCATTGGGGTCCCCAAAATATTGATCAATGAACCCCAAATGGAGATTTGGTCTTTTATGAAAGAGTTAGTGTAGAATAAAATTTAGAATTGACACTTCCTCATGTCATCACTTTTAATACTACTGATTACATAAATGAGGTCAGAATTGAGAATGCGTATATGAAATCGTTTTTTTATTATTGTATGTTTATTGGACACACTATCATGAATTTTATTTTGGTAAAAAAATAAGTCAATTATCCCACTAATACAGAATGGTCTGAAATCAGAAGACAAAAGAAGGATAAAAGGCCTACTTTGAAAAAGACTAACCCTCTACGACATGAAATGAATGATGGGTGAAGAAGATATGCGATCCATCAACCTCAAAGGACCACTAGATAATCATGGGATACATTGGTTGAAGTGGAAGAGAATGAAAATTTTGAACAATGTATTGCTGGTGAAATTTCTTCGCTGGTCAGGAACATTAAAAGTAACTCCCACAAAAATCAAAAAACTATCAACACAAACCCAGCAAAGAGGATAAATTAAATTACATGAAGTTCAATAATGACACGAAAATGGGTAACACATCTCAATAAACTATGATTAATGATACTGCATAGTTTTAGGGGAACATGTTCTCTCTAATTTGTAATTATAGTGCTTCACCTACCTCTAATGGAGAATAGGTGGCTTCAATCAACTCTAAAATTAAACCAATCAAAGAATCAATCTCCAATGTTGCAGATAATGTCAGAGTCCACCATTATTCTTCTAGGTATCATCCAAATTCAATTTTAGAAGGCGAGGTTTCAACTAAAATCGGAATTGAAAATTCTCTCACAATGAAGATTAAAATGCGTAGAAACTAAATGTAAAACAATTACATTATGACATCAAACACTGGTCCTGGGATGAAAAATAAGAATACTGCTAAAGTCTACCTAACTGATGTGGTTGGAACAAAAATTATGATTGTTGACTAAAACCAGGAGTACATAAACTCATATTCAAGAAACTTTATCTACTCAGACAGAAATAGAACCCTCAGTAGAGATGTAGGGGCATAATTAATTTTATAGTATGTTTTCTTAGCCCACAAAAACTATATCTAGACCAAACATCCAAGGTCCTAATAAAGAGTTAGTGGTTGGTTCATCTAACCATCAAATAGTAAATGGAGAAGGCTGTCATGTAGACAATAAGTGGCCTACATTACCTGAACAGACTCAGACTGATAATGGAAATCACATCTTGGATAAGAAAGAAGAAAAGTTGCGTAAAAATGTTATTATTGTTTCTCCTAATATGCCCATGCTCAAAGAAGGTAGAGACTTACCAAGGAGAAATTAGAAATCTATCAAAACGCTCAGAAATTCTAAAACAAAGGAGTATGGAGGTAAAAAAATGGGATCCCTACACCAAGAGTGAGTCAAAATAAATATCTTATATTTGAAGGGTCAATGTATTTCTAACTCTGACACCATCACAACTTTACAAATAATTTTATTATCAGATAATCCCAATATTATTTCTATATTTGAGCCCAAAATTAATTTTTCTTCTAACTTTACATGCTTAGATAAAAATAATTACATAATTATAAGTGCTTCTTCAAATAATATTTTTTCTGGATTCTATTTCATTCATTTCTCACACTTCATTTTGAAAAGTGTATGTTTTTAAAAGTAAAACTCAGTCATTCATATATGAACTATATATTTAAAATATTCATTTTTTTGTCTAATTTATTTGTGAAAATAATACGTACCAGTGTAAGAGACCTCTATGGAAAACCCATATTTTTAAAACAGAAAGATCTAAGCTCCTTGGATCATCACTAGAGTCTTCAATTTTTTTCAGGGTCCTATTCAAAAATTGGATCCTTCACACTCTGATGTTTCTTGTAAGGAATCTTAATCTTGTATTAAGGACAAAAATATCTTAGAGATATATCATGTAGAATAAACATATACATGGTAAAAAATACACCAAAATATGGTTATGTATTGTAAACATGATAAATCAATCAGAAACATTCACTACCTTGATACCTAGGATACTATTTCTAGCACAACCTTGACCCATATAATCTTGGACCATCACCCTATTCTAATTACTCTCAATTCAATAGTTTCCAATCCTATAATTTCCTTTCATTTTAACAATTCCAAGACCTATATGGTAGATTGTGACAAGATTGTTAAGGACACATAAAAGTCAATGAATTATAAAAATGATGAATTTTCATTTATTGTAAAATTAAAACTTTTAATGAAAAAGATAATTTGAAGGTGAAAAGAAAATGTCAGCCAGACAGATAACGAAATTTTATCCCTATAAACCATTCTTAGAAAAATTCAAGTTGAATCTATGAATAATGACATTGATTATTATACCAAACATGATATTTGTATCTTCTCGAAGTTATACTCCCTCCTTACCCATATAGATAATTTGTAAAAACAAACTTTTAAAATAAACTGAATCAAAGATGGTGACTGAAGTAGTAAACTCCATAATACAAAATAATGAAATAAGAAAACTTTTAAGCCCCTCACCTTCCTAAAATATGAGGATTACGATGTTGATAATAAAGACAGTTCATTTAAAAATGTTTTCTATTACGTTAAAAATATTTTTAATGGTTAGGATCATAATAATGACATAATGCATGATTTAATTCCAAGAATAGGGGGAGAAAATGAAAACAATATCTTAGCTTGTGTTCCTATAGAAAATGAAATTAATGAGTTAGTCTTTAGTTTAAAAAAGAACAATTCATGTGGTCCAGAAGATTTCATTAATTATTTGTTCATTACTTTTGGGATATTTTCCAATATGATGTTTGTATGATGACTAAATCCCTTTTTCTAAAAATTCTTTCCTTATTGCATTAATTCTCAATTTCTCTACCTTATTTTAAAATTGGAGAATTATTTATAAATTCATCTCTTCCAAAACATTTCTCTCATTAAAAATATTTATAAAATCATCTCTAAAAATATAGTTAATAGTCTTGCTCGTATTTCTAACAAAATAGTCTCATGAACCCAATTTGGCTTCCTTAAGTGAAGGAACAACCAAGATTGCATCTGTCAAGCCATGAAAAGTACAAAATTTTTAAAAAAGACAAATATTAGAGGGAGTATTTCCATTAAACATAAAAATAGAAAATATTTTGACACTATGGAATGAAGTTTCATTTTTAGGTTCCTTTACAAATTTGGTTTTACAGAGAGTTTTTTAACAAAATTAAATCTTTATTTGGTCTTACTCACATTTTGGTTTGATTATTGGTGTTCCAAATGGCTATTTTGATTGCAAAAAAGGTGTAATATAGGGGAAACCCCTCTATTCCATCCATTTTGTTATTTTTTAGGACTACCTTAGTAGACATATCACCAAAATGGTTACCCGTGGAAGAATTTATCTTATAAATGCCTCTAGAAACATGATTGTTCCCTCTCATCTCTTGTATTCGTATGAAATTATTTTATTCCTTCAAGGGAAAAACATAGTGACCAAAATATCAAAGATAACCTATCTCACTGTGTAGAGATGTTGGGGCAATCCATAAACTGAAACAAATCATACATTTTCATTGGTAAAATATATCATATAGAAATAAAGGATAATATTATAAATGATAATGTTATTAAAGAAGGATCCATCAATTTCATATACATGTGAGTTCCTATATTCTAGGGAAATCCTAAAATCATTTATTTATCAAATATAGTCCACTATATTAATAACCAACTCTCTTATTGGAATGGAAAATCCTTATTGATGGATGGTTGGAATTTTCTTGTCAAATAAACCATTATTTCGAAAATTGTGTACTCCATGATGGATTATAAATGGACTATTGAATTAAATAAAAGAATTAATAGTTTAAAAAAGAACTTTTTCTAGAGTGTAATAAGTCTTGAGAGGAAAACTATCACTATCCCTTGGAACTAATAATTTAATCCCTGTGACAATGTTGGCCTCAGTATTATGAACCTTGGCCTCTTTAATGAATATCGTCAAGATAAACTCAGGTGGAACATTACAAACAATAATTATTTTCGCTTGAGTTAATTAATGGAAGTTTCTATAACAATTTATGGAAAGGTAGTAATTGTCACATGGACTCTTCTATCTAGACTTCTATCAGGAACTCATTCTATAAAATCATGTCTCACTCTAGATGGAATGTTCATAAAAATTCTTCTTTGTCATTTTGGTTGGATAACTAGAATGGGTAACCTCTATCCACTATGAATGATTCCGTGCAGTTATATGTTGATATTAGTATCTCCATAAATGACTGCCGTTACTCCTTGGAAATGGATTTACATAATGAGATCAACACCATTATTACCAATTAACCTTTTCACAACACTGATGAGATTTTGGTTTGGGAACCAACTCAAAATAGTATTAAAATTCTAAACATTACATCAATAATAATATCCATAATAAAATACAAGAATTTTCATGGATCAAAATCATTAACAATCCTTGGTTCATACCCTCTAGATTCACCTTCGTATAGAGAATATCCAACAATAGATTCCCCACTGATTAATATCTTCAATTATTTGGTATTCAAATCTGTTCAAAGTGTCGTATTTTTAATTAACACAGGGAGGATACTCACCAGTTGTTCTTATCTTGTGTTACTAATTTTGCATTATGTAAATACATATTAGAAATTTTTTATCTCAGATGGATAGGTTTGATCTCTATCTCACTTCATCATCAAAGACACACTACATTAGATGACTCTCATGAAAATGAACAAATTTTTATTTCTTTTGTTTCCAAAATGATACATGTCATATGGTACGAGAGGAATTATATCATTCACAACATCAATACTTTCAATCTTCATTCAACTCAGGTCATGATATTCATTACTATCAAAGAGGATAGAATGATGTAAATAGGTACCTTTCATAACCCCATCATGGATTTAATTGTTCTTCATTGGATCTGAACTAAGGGAAGATTAATCCATATGTATGGGATGCTAGATCTCCTCTAGAAACCCCCATCCCTAGCTAGATCAAAATAAATGTGGATGGTGCTTCAAAACAAAACCCAGGAACACATGTTATGGACTACTGTACATGAATCACAATGGACATATTATGTGATGTTTCATTGGTTCATGTAGTTATTCCTCCTCCATAAAAGTAGATTTGTAAAGTGAAATTATTTCTGTCAGTATCATCAATAAATGTGGATAGAATAATATATGGATGGAAGGTGACTCCACTACTATCATCAAATCTCTTCAGCATGGGTTGGTTAACCTGGCATGGCCCCTCACAAAACGATGGTTAGTGTGCCTCCAATATCTAAAAGTGCCCAACAATACTATCACCCATGCTTAACATCAGGCGAACAAGTAGGTTTAAGGACTTTCCAACCTGTATTTTTAGACGAAATTGAGTGGATAGATGATTACACACTAGATATCATCTCGCTTAATGAAAATGATTGTAATATATTTTCCTCTTTCATACTATAATAATCTTATTCTTTCATAATTATTTATTTTTCTTATTTCGTATTTTTTCAAAGGCATCATATTTTTAATAAAGAATATTTATCAAAAACAATTATAACAATACATTTAAAAACATAAAATAAGTGGAAGAAGATGAAACTCAACAAGTGTATGTAAGTTGTTGAAAACTTATTTGATACCAATTAAAGGTTCATAATAATTATCTTATGATGTATATACATAAGAGTGGGGAGGGGATTATTTTTAGTTTAAAAAAATTAATAAGTTGAAACAAATTAACCACAAACCTATAAATTTAAGGTTATAAAAATTGGAATTCTTCAAATAACCAAGCCAAAGAATCAGATTCTAAATATTTCCAATAAAATCACAGTAAATTATTAGTATCACTATTGATCTAATTATTCATAGTTTGTTTCTTAATCAAAGTTAATAATGAAAAAAAAATCAATATATAACGTTGAAAATGATGAGTTACATTATATTAAATGTAGCGGAATAAAAAACATGTAAAAAAATATATACAGTTGTAATGTATAAGTAAGAATGACTAATAAGAAATTATTAAAATATTTACCTATTTTAACCATAAGAGTAAGGTATTCAATAAAACAGAGTAAATTTATCCACTACTTTATACATATAGTAATTGTTTTCTTTCCATTCACAGAAATCCCTTGATATGATGATCATATCAGCTTTTTTTCTTTGTCCCAAAATCCTTCGATATGATGATCGACTTTTTCTTCCTATATTTCAAATCCCTTGATCTTATGTATCTGACTCACCATGTATGTATCCCTATAACCTCTCGATCATAACATTTTTTGGATGCTAGATACATAAACAAAAGTTATTAATGAGAAAACATGACATGTTTTCCTTAAGAATGAAACACTATAAATATAATAAAAGTATAATAATGAGTTGTTACTGCTATGTATTATTATAAATATTATATTTAAAAGGAAATAGAAGATCACAAAAATCATTAAATGACTCAGTATTGAAAGGATATCTCCCAACAGTCATATAACGGCCATATTTCCACATTTGTTGCAACATCTTCGGACACCTGGCACTTGAAATCTCATCGCAACTAAATATCTAAACCTAAATAGGTCAACACAATTACAATGTTAAATATATTTCATATGATAGAAACAATTATTATTTGAATCTGATTATAATCACAAGTCATTCTGATATAATTCTTTAACAATGTCAATATGATAATCTGTATTACTGTTAGACTGATTATATTTGTACCACAATCAGTCCAGCAGTCATGTAGGTTTTTAGTATCATAGACAAGACTAATGTATGACTTACTATCTACTAAATTGTGTCTAACAATAATACTCATACTCGAAAGAATTTTCTTAATAAATAATGTATTCTTTATATTATAGATACAATACAATACATCATATGCATAGCGGAATGTAATGATATCTTCCAAAACACACTAAAACACATGGGATATAAAAAGTTAATAAACATTCTTTATGTATGTGTTAGTGATTCCCAAAACAAAAGGAATGAAAAAGTAACACGTAGAACGCAAGACTCAAAATAGTTGGGTTCACCCAAAATCCATCCTCTATTCCTTTTCTCTTTCATTTTGTATAATTTTTCCAATATTTTTTTTTATTTCATGTCAAATGATGTAGGAGAATAAAACATAATTCAAGGTCTCCACATCCCCAATAATGGAAGGTTTTTTATTTCATTATATTTTCATTATATTTCCTTTTATTTGAAATATATTTCTGAATTAATAATGGTTAGTTAGATGTTAATTTCAAGGTTTTAATTTAATCATTTTCTTTTTTTGTTTTCTATTTTTTCATCTTTTTAATATCGTATTATATTTATTTACCTAATATAGAATATTATTTTCATGTTATAGTTACTTTAAAATATTGAGTTTCATAAAATGATTTAGAAAATTCATTCTATATTGGTATTTTGATCACACTATATGATTAGAATTTTTTTTGCTCATAATGATTTCTAAAAATATTTTTTTTCATGAAATCCAATATTTTTCATTGATGATGTTTGAAGGGTTGTGAAATTAATGTGTGAAATTACTATCCAAAATGACTTCATTAACAATTTTGTAGCCTTAAAAAGCATTTTATTTATTTTTTTCATTTCTTTATTTCATTTGAGTCTTGTGTAATGTTGTGTGATTGAAAACATTATATTTTTCTTTATCAACTCATTGGATCCCATCAAAAGTTTTTGAAATTATTATCCATTACTTTTATCTAACCAAATATTTTAAGAGGGACCAAACTATTTTTTTATCCATTTTTAGACATTATAGTATATGAATTTTTATATAGTTTTATTCCATGTTAAAAGATAATATTTCATTACCTAAAATCACTCCTAATACTTTGGGATGGTAATTTCAAGATTGAGTGTGGGGGAAGGTCCTTGACTGATTGTTATTTGGGAATATATTCATTCATTATTGTCTAATGTTTATTTCATTATTATGTGTATTTAACACTTATAAATGGGACATGATTAATTTTATTTCAATAAAACAATCATATTCTTAAAAATCTGAAAAATAAAATAAAAATAGTTATTGAATTAAAATTGTGGAGATGATATTGAAGTATCCATTATGCGTTATTTTGTGATTCATATCCCTCTAAAAAATCTAGGCCATGATTTGCAATTCAATCACTATATTCAATTTTCATCTCATTGCCTAAGGAAAAAATAAAAAATTATAATAATAATGAATCCCTCATTGCATTCATTATTTGACTCATGGACCATTCTATTCAAAAGGGGTGTGTGGTGTATATCTTATAAGGTTTATTTAGTGAATTATTTCTTATATTTTTAATTGAATGTTATTTTATTTAACATAAGATTTGAACTTCCTATTTTTAGTCTTATGTTCTTAAATGCTTTTACCCACTAGCCCATAGCCACTAAATCACCTAGAATGTACTTCATTATTGGAATCATTTTTATGTTTAAATGTGTGCGGATATTATAATTTTAATAAGACTATGGAGATCATGCATGTTTTTGAGAGTGATAAAATACATATATTTGAATTATTTTGTGGAAAGATAAATACAATAATGGGATGGTTGGTATAATATCCTCTTGTGTAATGATTAGAGATTGAATAAAATCTTCTGAAATGAGGGGATTTAAGGGATTTTTATCCATTTTTGAGCTTTGATATTATTTTGGGTGGTATAGTTTGCTAGCGTTTCTAATTACACATTGAGACGTTTGTTTTATCGTTATTATAGATGAAATCCCAACAATATAATTGTTGTATATTAGGGATTTATGAATATTATATTTATACACAATTTGTTCTATTGTTTAATGTTTTAATCTATAAAATTGTTATATTTTAATATAGATTTTTTTACAATTTAATATTATTTTTTGAATTGTTTTAATAATGAATTAATTTTGGAATTTAGGTTGTCACCAATATTTTCTTTTACCAGAATTAGTAATGTATTCAATGATCCATATTCTGAAATTCCTTTTTTATTCTAAACATTACGGGATATAGTTAATTCAACTTGATCTTCATATGATCACAACAATTTAATTCCCAAAATAATCTTGATACTGGGGCCATGAAATAAATTAAATGAATGGAAAAATATAAAATATGATCTCATATATCACAATGTAATTGTTAAATGTGGATAAAATTATAATGTAATATAGTTAGTAGAATAATGAACTCATTAAATAACTGTAGTTGATCATGATTCAACTGAGTTTGAGGATATAAATCCAAGAGAAGGAATGACATGGGATTTGAATAGTATGTCAGACTATAAGCATTTCATTGATAATATGGACATAAAAACTGTTAAAGATGGAAAATAATGATTGAATTTAGAATAATCCTCAAGAATAAATTGGGAACCATATTTTTATAAGACCATCATTCATGATTTATCCAATTATGGTGTCAAGACCCGTCCCTCGGGGACCGTATCGTGACTACCCCAAGCCATCCTTCCATAGGATAGGGGCTGACAACTAGCAACAATGGAATAATTCCCAAAAATTGGGAAGGAAATGCCTTTATAAATCAAAAACACACACAACCATAGTACAAGTGGAAGAAAACACCATGTAAATGATGTATAACAAGTGTACTAAATGTAAGGGGGTGCAAGATACAGGACCAACTGTAAAGTAAAAATACAACTGAAAGCATGTATAACTGAAAAAGGGACAAACAGCTGGAAGGTGTAAGAAGCTCCTGGATCGTCTTCTAGGGTTCCTACCTGAAGGGTAGGTATAGATGGCCTCCACATAACTCCATGTCCTTCAGACTCCACAATGTACCGATACGTCGTAGGGTCATCCTCCGGGTACCATCCAGTCCTGACTCTCTCGGCCTCCATCAGCATTGTTTGTCGTCTACATCCAACACAACGAGGTGCGGGCATAACCCATGCAAGGGTGAGTATAATGATACTCAGTAGGGACCTCGAGACCCTCAAGGTCTCACAAAATCCAACAAGGATAACCAGAATGTATGAAATCAATGGATCACCATTACATAGGTATATGACCATACATATAATTAAGTTATCAATTATCCAATATCAATCATGATGAAAACACAAAGTTCATTAACTCAGCTCAACCCAAGATGTTCATTATCGAAACCCCGGCTGCTAGGGAACTCCTCCTCTGTCGAGTACAGTGGTCATTTGACGACACTGAGGCACTTCTCACCAACCTTGGACTGCTGAGGTAGTCCTCCTATCGAGTACCGTGGGTCTGCTGCCAACTACCTGGTTCTCGGTCCACTGTGGGACTGATGCCAAATACCGGGTGCTCCGCATAATAGCCTGCAGAGGTACTCCTCATGTCGAGAACCACGGGTCCTCCTCCAAATACCAGGCGCTCCTCCACCATGGGTCTGCTTCCAACTTCCAGGCGCACCCCACTGGGCTAGTCGAATCACTCCGAGTCAAATCGGTCAAGCAGTCGTCAGGCCTGTCTGCTACTAGGTCTCTGCACACTATACAATTATCTCTGGAAATATCTTCTCCATGAGCTACTTGTCAATACTCCGAATTTCACAATATATTAATAGGAATTATCTCAAAGGAACACCACGTCATAGGGTCTCAACACAACAGATGTCGCCTCAATCGGACGCCCAGTTTGTGAGTTGTTGGCATTTCTTTCCCAGGGGACCGGTTGGTTTTTAGGTTCAAACCAACTCGATTGTACTCCAACCAGGTCGAAAACTCAAGTGGGATAATCCAATGTAATTGTCTCATTCCATGCTTTCTCTCTCCATAGACGGTGTTTCGATCGGACACTCGTAGCCTGAGCTATGGGCGATTAGGTGTAATCAGGTCTGACGAGTTTGGGTCTGGTCCAACCCTGTTGGACCGACCCGACCCAACCCGACCTGGTCAGTGGGTATGACCTGAGCCGAAGGGGTAGCCTGGCCCAACCCGACTGGCCATGTGGCCTGGCCCGAGAGGCCGTGGGGCCTGGCCCAGACGGCCGCGTGGCCTAGTCTGGGTGGCTGTGTGGCCCGACGGCTGGCAGTGTGGCCTGGCCGACTGGACATGCCACGAGGCCCGGCGAGCCATGCTGCGGGGGTGTGGGGGTGCCCCCCCTTTGTTTGTAATGGCCAAATCCTGGTGCCGGTCCCTGTAACCACGGAACCCAATGGGTCCTGTCTGTGTAGCGCGCACCGGCGACGGCCTCAACAGGCCTCCCTCCCCTGACCACCACAGCCTTAAGCCGCGAGACTTATCCGGTGCAGCACGACAACGCCGCACCCATGCTCTCCCATCGTGGCCCGTCGTCATCATGGCTCTCCTCCATATAGTGAGGCAGTTCTAGGCCATCTTGGCAACCTGGCGGCCTTTGCGCCGACGGTTTCATTCGCGACCGTCCCATCGCCGGCTGTCGTGGTTCGTCGCGGTCCATTCCTCTGTCATCAACAAACAAGATCAACCAAAGGGGGAAGGGTCAGATTTGTTGGTGTGGTCTGAACCTCCCATGTTATGTTAATAACATTCAGCATAACGAATACCAAAATATTAACGACGTAGAGAAAGAACAAAACAACTCAATTAACCCTACCTTGCTTGATGGTTTTTCATTGACAAGTCACATGAAAAGGCGACATCGTTTCATTGATGTAGAAATGAAGAATTCGAGGATGGTGTCACCATTCTTCGTGGGTGATGCTTCCCTTTCTTGACCCCGTCGAAGAAAGAAGAAGATGGTGTTTGTCGATCTTCGGTTGAAGGATCATTCTTCGCCTTCTTCATTGAGAGGATAATGTTCTCCCTCATGTCCCACCCAAATGAATTTCCAAAAAACTGAAATAATAACTTTTTTTATTATTTAATCGTGGGATTGAATTCAAAAGAATTCAAAAGTTCGATTAATTAAACGAGGGGGTTCAATTAATTCTAAGTTGGTTGGAACATTTTATTAGTGGGGGATGTTCAAGGGTCCCCCCCCCCCAATTGAAGCAGAGTTACAGGGGGCTAAAGACTGTGTGGTCCTCATGCTAAATATCCTCCCAAGGTAGGTTATGTGTGGGTGGGCCCCACCTCCATAACCTATCATGTGAGGTTATGGTGTGGTGGCCCCCACAACTAACATTTTCATGGAGCATATAACCACCCTAAAATAAAAATAAGCTATCACCTAATTTTTATTTACCTTTATTAATGAATCCCAAAAAATCTATCATCCAAACACGATTAAACGCAATTGCAGTGAAGCTAAACTATGAAATCACTGACACTACAAGTTCAAAGGTGCCCTTAGAATTTGATTCTGAGCATCGATTCAAGAGTTATAAAATCCTGCATGCAGGTTTACTGAACGTACCCGAGAAAAACTTCTGAAATTGATTCTGGGCACACCGTGCCTTGGAATCAAGAGTTGTCAATTTTCACGGACTTGTAAAATTTCCATTTATTTAAAAAAATCCATAGAAATTCTAAATTTTTACATTCTCTCCACCTCAGGTCTTTACGTCCCTGTAACCTATAACATGAACTAATGGAACAAACAGGGGTCCGGAGAACGCATCTAAGCCTCCCGCTCCCATGTACTCTCTTTGAGATTCTCATGCTTCCAACATATGTGCACCAGATGTATCGACCATCAATATAGAACCCACTCTTGTCGATCCTCAATCTCCACTGGAACCTCTGTGAAAGCTGCCTCATCATCGATATCAAGCTCCCCATGGTCGACGATGTGGGATGGGTCATGAACGTATCTCCTCAGCTGAGATACGTGGAAGACGCCGTGCACCCGATTCAACATAGGTGGAAGAGCCAAGCGGTAATCCACCTCGCCTACTATGTTGAGGACCTAGAAATGTCCAATTAATCTCAGAGATATCTTGACGCCTCATCCAAATCATCGTAGACCTCATTGAGGTCAGACCCGTAAGAAGACGTGGTTACTATTCCCGAATTCCAGAGGTCTCCGTCTTTTGTCAGCATGCGACTTATGTCTACTCTGTGCAGTCTTCATCCACTCCGGGATGATCTGAACCTTCTCGGTTGTAGCCCGTACCATCTCTAGTCTAACAACTGCTGACTCCCCTAGGTCTGTCCAGAATAGGGGCGGTCTGCAAGGTCATCCGTATGAGCCCTCCAAATGTTCCATACCGATGGTGGAGTGATATTTGTTGTTGTATGAAAACATCATAAAAGGTAGTTTATTCTCTTAACTGTGACCGAAGTCAAGGCCACATGCACGAAGCATTTCCTCAAGGGTCTAGATTGTTCTCTCAGTCTGACGATCTATCTGAGGATGGAAGGCGGTGCTCAAGTGAAGCTGTATCATGAACGCTTCTAGCAGCCTCTTCCATAGCTGGGAAGTAAATCGTGAGTCACGGTCGGAGACAATAGAAGTAGGTACTCCATTCAGATGCACAATCTCCTACACGTAGATTCGTCAAATGATATCTACTAAGCCCAGCTCTCTAATCCATAGAACGTGGGCTAACTTGGTGAGTCAGTCAATGATTACCCAAATCGAGTCATGACCCCTGGATTTATGTGGAAGACCCATAATGAAGTCCATGGATATCCCATCCCACTTCCACTCGAAGACCTCTAAGGGATGAACCAAGTCTTCTGGTACCTGGTGCTCCACCTTCACTTGCTTACAAGTGATGCATCTTGAGACAAACTCTCATACAACCTTCTTCATACCTGGCCACCAATGCTGTCGTCCATGATCCCGGTACATCTTCACCACCCCTGGATGTACCGCTGTAGGGGATGTGTGAAACATCCTGAACACATCCTCTTGAAGTGCAACTGGTAGCATGGTATGTTCTTTGAAAAGGTTGACGTGCTCCCCAACATCAAAAAATCCATCATGGGCTTGCCTTGTGGATATCTGAGCACGCTGAATCTCGCAGTCAGTGTCACCATGATGTGCCTCCATGACTCGCTGAAGAAGAGGGGGAGTGACTGTAAGAGACAGTACATAGGTTTCTCCATCTCTATCCACAAAGGATATCTGTAAGGCAACCAGCTACTTGTTCTCCTCTCCTAGAAGTTGTATACCAGTCCTCCTGCTGAGCGCATCTGCAACAACATTCCCCTTCCCCGGAGTATAGACTATCTCAATGTCATAGTCCTATAGGTACTCAATAAAACGTCGTTGTCTCAGGTTCTGGTACTCCTAAGAGAATATATACATGAGACTCTTGTGATCAGCATAGATGGTAAAATGTTCTCCCATCAGATAGTATCGCCACATCTCCAAGGTGAAAACCACTATAGCTAACTCCATGTCATGGGTAGCGTAATTCTTCTCATGTTGTCTCACCTATAGAGTACCATATGTGATAATAGATTTCTCCTACATCAAGACACACCTGATTCTGGTCCCTCATGCGTCGTAGTAGACTATGTACCCTATGCCTGTCTCTGGACGCCTCAAAATGGGGGAACTAGTCATCCTCTACCTCAGTTCCTGAAATATCTTCTGGAATCTGTCCAACCACACAAAGGGTTGTCCCTTCTTCATCATTGATGAAAGTGGTGATGAAACTATGGAGAAATCTGGAATGATTCTCCAATAGTATCCAGCCATGCCCAGGAAACTCGGTACCTCCGTCACACTCTTGGGTGGCTCCGAAGCAAGTAACACCTCGATCTTCGCTGGATCCATGGCAACTCTAGTCTCTGATATGACGTGCCCCAAAAAGTGAACCTATCGAATCCAAAACTGGAACTTCGAGTGCTTACCATAATGCTGGTGCTCTCGGAGTGTGTCTAGTACAACTTGTAAATGGTAGGCATGCTCCTCCTAAGTAGTTGAGATGATCAGTATGTCGTTGATGAAGAATACGACAAAGAGATCAAGGTAAGGCGGGAATATCCTGTTCATGAGACACATGAACACTGCTTGAGCATTTATTATGCCAAAGGGCATAACCAAGAACACATAGTTGTCATACCGACACCTGAAGGCCATCTTCTGCACATCCTCATCTCAAACTCGGAGTTGGTGATAGCCTGATCAGAGTTCTATCATCAAGAACCATTTTCCTCCTTTGAGATGACAAAAGAGGTCACCAATCCTTGCGAGTGAGTAATTGTTCTTCACGGTCACCTGGTTCAGGCAACGGTAGTCGACAAAGAGCCTCAAGCTCTCATATGCCTTCTTGGCGAACAGAATCGAGGCTGCCCAGGGAGAAACACTGGGCCAGATAAATCACTTCACCTGCAAGTCCTCCAACTGTACCCGAAGCTCATGAAGCTCAGCAGGAGTTATCCTATATGATGGAGTAGATATCGGCGTCCTCATGGGGTACAGGTCAATGTAGAAGTCAACCACTCTGCCAGGAGGTAGTCCTAGAACATTGTCAGGGAAAACATCTGTGTACTGGTCCACCAGTACAGGATATGTTGGACTCTCCACATCAACCACTCTGAGGGTAAGGCAAGCCAACTGATGAGTGATCGGAGGCACCCTCCTCCGAGTTTGTCCGTATTGTGCTGCAAAGTCCCCTTCTCGCCAGTGAAGGTAAACCTAGTCTCATCCATAAAGACACACCGTACATTGCACCTAATACTATCAATCTAAGCATAGACTATAGATAACAAGTCCATACCCAATATGACATTGTTAGGCCTTGATGCCGCTACAAGTAGATCCCAGCAAAATCTCTCGCCTCCTAGATTAATCTAACACTATCGGAACCAGTGCGTAATCATCGAGTCTACTCCCGTAAGATACTCTAGCTGTTAGGATCGATCCAACAGCTCCGTCGGAATCTCGGCGCTCCGAACGAGGGCAGTGGAAATGAAAGAGTGACTGGAACCTGTGTCTATAAGAACTGCATATATGGTGGAATAGACATAGATAATGCATCGTATCATCTCTGGAGAACCATGGTTGAATAATTCAGGTGCCTAAAGCTGAGATCTCCCCTGTTATCCAGCTCCCTACAATTGGTGTTGTCCTCCTAGTGGTGGTGGCGGTATCACTTTATAATGTTGACCGCTGCCAGCTGCTCGAATAACTCCTCTGCCACATCTTCATGTGCCCTACGAACTGCCTCGATCGAACCTCTACCTCTGCCTAGGAGGTCCCTCAACTCTCTTCTGATCATCATTAGGGCAGGTCAGACAATCACGAGCCATGTGAACAAGCCCACCGCAAGAATAACAATGTCATCTCCTAGAATGTCTAGCTCTGGCTCCACTCTGGATGCCACGCATAGCTGATCCTGAGTACTAAGGTTGACCCCCTGTGGGTCTGGTCTTCTTGGACCTCTGCGTCATCTTTCTACTGCTGGCTGAAAAGAATCCACTACAATTAAACTAGTGGTGGGTCTCACTATTGGAGACTACCCAATAAGGAAACTTTCTACTAGACGGATCACTCCAACACCCCCGTCTGTGTCGGGATGTTGTGGGAGATAACTGAAGCTCTGATCTCTCTCCTGAGTCCCTGCTCAATGGTCTGGGCCCTGATGAATGGGTTTCATACCATATCAGTGGAGTAGTGTGAGATTTTGGTGAACCTTGATGAGTAATAAGCTACACTCATGATTACCTACTGTAGTTGAAGTAGCTCTTGTATCTGCACCGCTCGAAGGGTGGCTGGTACAAACTCCGCCTGGAAAAGGATCTCTTTGTCTACCCATACAAGTGATGCCTCATCATGCATCTAGAGCATCAGGCTCCACTATCTGCCTACTGCTTCATGAAGGAGGCTGGCAGTAAGGATCACCGTGAAGTCGGCTGGTGTCCCTACCAACATGAAGACTTTAACCACAGCCTCCAGCCAATCCTCAGCCGCCTGTGGGTCCGTCTCTCCCCTGGACTTGGGTGGACTCTAGTGCTTGAACTCGTGCAGTGCGCTGAAGCTTCATGAACTCTCTAATGCTGGGGTGGTGGTATCGGTGGCCCAATGGGGAGTATTACCATTGGTGCCTCTGCTGGTGCCACAACTGGAAGAGGTCCCGATACTAAGGCCTCATCGCTCGGTAGGATGTTAGTATGTACGACTCTCGGGGCTCTAGCTGTTTGTCTGTGGGGAGGCATCTTAAAAGAACCAGATGAGACACAGTCAAAATACTATACCTGGTGAGCTGAACTGGTTGAGCTGACATAAATAAAAACTTTTGAAAACACACACGCAATCAATTTTTTCCTACAATGAGTTGGAAATCGAAGTCAGGGTCCTGGTGTATGGATACATCGGCCGCCCACACTAAAACTAGACTCACTGAACTGAAAAACACACTTAGTACCCTTAACACTATTGCTTCAAAGAAATAATTATTGGAGTCCTATGTTATGAGGTTGAACTGACATCCTATGATACCAATTTGTCAGGACCCATCCCCCGGGGCCCGTACCTTGACTTCCCCAAGACCGCCTTCCATAGGCCAGGGCTGGCAACTAGAACCAAAGGTGTAATTCCTTATAATTGAGAAGTAATTGCCTTTATAAATTTTAAACACCCACAATAGAGTACAAGAGGAAGCAACCACTAAGTAAATGCTATATAACAAGTGTACTGAATGTAAAGGGGGTGCCAGAATAAAATACCAATTGTAACGTAAAAATACAACTGAAAGCAAGTACAATTGAAAAAGGGATAAACATTTGGAAGGTGAATGAAACTCCGGGAACGTCCTCCAAGGTTCCTACCTGATGGGTAGGTATAGATATCCTCCACAGCACTCCACATCCATCAAACTCCACCATGTACTGATACGTATTAAGTTCCACCTTCGGGTACTATCCAGTCCAGACACTCTTGGCCTCCATCATCGTTGTCCATCATCTGTATCAAACACAATGAGGGGCTTGCATAGCCCATGCAGGCGTGAATATAATGATACATAGTAGAGACCCCGAGACTCTCAAGGTCTCATAAAATCCAACATGGATAAACCAAAAAGTATTAAATAAGCGGATAACCATTGCATAGGTATATGACCATACATATACCTAAGTTATCATGTATCCCATATCAATCATGAAGAAAACACAAAGGTCATTGACTCAACTCAAACCAGAATTTTCAATATCCAAACCATAGCTACTGGAGAACATCTCCTCTGTCATGTAAAGTGGGCCTGTCGTAATACCAAGGAGATTCTCACTAACCTTGTACTTCTGAGGAACTCCTCTTATCGAGTATCGTGGGTCTACTGCCAACTATCTGGCGCTTCGTCCGCTGTGGGTATGCCGCCAAATACTGGGTGCTCTACCTAATATCCAGTAGAGGTACTCCTCCTGTCGAGTACCTTAGGTCTGCCTCCAAATACCAAGAACCCCTCTGTCATGGGTCTGCCGCCAACTACCAGGCACTCCCCACTGGGCTAGTCGAATCACTCCAAGTTGAATCGGTCAAGAATTCATTCGGTCTCTCAGCTACTAGGTCTACGCACTCTGTATGCTCGTCCTCAGGAAGATCCGCTCCATGAGCTACTGATTGATACTCCAAATTTCACTAAGTCTCATGTGGAATTATCTCAAAAGAACACCACATAATTGGGGTCTCAACACAACAGACATCACATCAATTGGACGCTCGGCATGTGAGTTATTGGCATTTCTGTCCGACAGGCCCGATTGGTTTTTAGGTTAAAACCAACTCTACTATACTCCAACTGTGCCCAAAACACATGTGGGATAATCCAAATGATTCTTCTCATTCCATGCTTTCCATCGCCGCAGATGGTTCATCGATCGGACACTCATAGCCTGAGCTATGGGCAATTAGGTGTAATCGGGTCTGACAGGTTCGGGTCCGGTCCGACCCTGTGTGACTAACCCGACCTGACCCGACCCGGGTCCTGACATATGTCTGACCTGGTCTATGGGTCTTACCCGACCCGAAGAGGCAACCCATCCCGGCCCGAATGGCAGTGTGGCCTGGCACAGGTGGCTATGTGGCCTTGCCCGGGTGGTCGGGTGTCCTACCCCGGCTGGCCGTGTGGCCTGGCCTTGTGGGCCGTGG
This sequence comes from Viscum album, assembly GCA_963277665.1. Classification (NCBI taxonomy): domain Eukaryota; kingdom Viridiplantae; phylum Streptophyta; class Magnoliopsida; order Santalales; family Viscaceae; genus Viscum; species Viscum album. Next base: position 390,102,744 of record OY728146.1, read on the forward strand.
GGCCTGGCCCGGTGAGGTGCGTGGCTTGGCCTGGATAGCATAGCGGCCCAGCATCTGGCTGTGTGCCTTGGATAGCTGGCTGCGTGGCCCATCCGGCCACACCACGTGGCCCGGCGAGCCACGCCCTGGGGGGGGGTGTCTCACAACCCCTTTGTTCGTAAAGGCTGGTGCATGGTTCCAGACGCTATAACCATAGGACCCGAAGGGTCCTGCCTGTGTAGCATGCATCGGTGGCCGGCTCAGCCGGCCCCCTCCCCTGACCACTATGTCCTTAGGCCGCAGGTCTTCTCCAACGTGGCGCGCCAACGCCGTGCCCCTACTCTCCTTCCACGGCCCGCCTTGGTGGTGGCCTCCTGCATCCCTCTACACGGTGCGAAGTTGTCTCACACCTATGCCACGGCCCGTCATGGCCATCGATCTCCCCCACATAGTGAGGTCGTGTCGCGTCCTCTGGGTGACCTGGAAGCCATTGTGCCGCTAGTTTCTTTCACGTCCGGCCCGTCGCCGGCGGCCGTTGTTCTCCATGGTCCGTTCCTCCATTGTCAACTAACAAGATCAACCAAAGGGGGACGGTTCGTCCATATTGGTGTGGTCCGAACCCTCTACCAATGTTTTGTTGATAACATTCTTCATAATTAATACCAATATATTAACGATGTAGAACAGGAACAAAATAACTCGAATCCCCCTACCTTGCTTGATGATTGTTCATCGATGAAGTCATGGGAAAAGGCGGCGTCGTTTCATTGACATCAGGAAAGAAGAAGCTGGGGATGGTGTCGACATTCATTGTGGGTGATGCTTCCCATTCTTTCCCTGGTTAAAGAAAGAAGAAGATGGTGTTCGTCAATCTTCGGTGGAAGGAGTGTTCTTCGCATTTTTTCGTTGAGAGGATAAAGTTATCTCTCAAGTCCCACCCAAATGAATTACCAACCAAATGAAATAATTCCTTTATCTATTATTTAATCGTTGTCTTGAATTCAAAAGAATTCACAAGATTAATTAATTAAACGAGGGGGTTCAATTAATTCTATGTGGATGGGTACATTTAATTAGCGGGGGAAGTTCAAGGGTTCCCCCCCCACACTTTATAGAGAGTTATAAGGGGATAAAGCCTGTGTGGTTCCCATGCTAAATATCCTCCCAAAGAAGGTTATGTTCGTGTGGGACCCACCTCCATATCCTCTCATGGGTGGTTATGGTGTGGTGTCCACCACCACTAACCTCCTCTTGGATCATATAACCACCATGAAATAAAAATAAGATATCACGCTATTTTTATTTAACATTATTAATGAATCTCAAAAAATATATCATCTAAACATGTTTAAATGCAACTGCGGTGAAGGTCTTACTATGAAATCACTGATACTACGTGTTTAATGGTTCCCATGGAATTAGATTCTGAGCACTGGTTCAAGAGTTATAAAATCATGCTTGCATGTTTATTGAACGTACCCAAGAAAAACATCTGAAATTGATTTCGGACACACCGAGCCTCGAAATCAAGTGCCGTCAATTTTCACAGACACATAAAATTCCCATATATTTAGAAAAAAATAAACAGAAATTCCGGGTCTTTACATTCTCCCCACCTCAAGGATTTACGTCCCCATAAGCTATAACTCAAACTAAGGGAACAAATTGGGGTACTGAGCACGCATCTGAGCCTCCCGCTACCATGTGCTCTCCTGGAGGTTCTCGTGCTACCAAAATACGCACACCAGATGTATCGACCATCCACGTTGGACCTGATATTGTCGATCCAAAATCTCCATTGGAACCTCAGTGAAATTCTCCCCATCATCGATGTCCAGTTCCCCATGGTCGACAATGTGGGATGGGTTATGCACGTATCTCCTCAGCTGAGATTCGTGGAAGACATCGTGCACCTGGTGAAACAGAGGTGGAAGACCAAAGCATTAAGCCACCTTGCTTACTCTACTGAGGACCTTGAATGTTCCGATGAATCTTGGAGATAGTTTGCCCCATCAAACAAATCACCATAGACCTCATCGAGGTGAGACTTGTAAGAAGACGTGGTCTCCATCCCCGAACTCAAAAGGTCTCTGTCTCCTATCGGCATATGACTTATGTCTTCTCTTTCCAGTTTTCATCCACTCCTAGATGATCTCCACCTTCTCGATTGTAGCCCGTACCATCTCTGGTCCCACTAGTGCTGACTCCCCTATGTCTATCTAACACAGTGGCGATCTACAAAGTCATCCATACAAGGCCTCAAAAGGTGCCATACCGATGGGGGAGTGATAGCTCTTGTTTTAGGCAAACTCAAACAAGGGTAAGTGATCATCCCAGCTATGACCGAAGTGAAGGACACATGCACAAAGCATATCCTTGAGGGTCTGGATGGTTCTCTCGGTCTGACCATCCATCTAAGGATGGATGGTGGTGCTCAAGCGAAGCTGTGTCCCGAAAGCTTCCTACAACCCATTCGATAGTTGAGAAGTAAATAATGCATCATAATCAGAGATAATAGAAGTAGGTAATCCATGAAACCGCACAATCTCCTACACGTAGAGGCATCCCAAGGTCTCTACTGAGCCCTGCTCTCTGATCGGTAGGGAGTGGGTCGACTTGGTGAGTTATTCAAGGATCACCCAAATCGAGTCGTGACCCCTGGATGTATGTGGAAGACCTGTCACGAAGTACAGGTATATCCCATCCCACTTCCACTCCGGGACCTCTAAGTTCTAAACCAAGCCTACTGGAATCTGGTGATCCACCGTCACTTGCTGACATGTGAGGCATCGTGAGACAAACTCTGTTACAGCCTTCTTTATACTTGGCCACCAATGCAGTTTCCAAAGGTCCTGGTACATCATTTACACCCTTGGATGTACCGCTATATGGGAAGTGTGAAATTCCCTAAATACTTCCTCCTGAAGTGAAACTGGTAGCTTGGTACATCCTCTGAAGCGAATGACATGCTGCCCACCATCATAAAATCTATTAGGTGCATGTCCTGTGGATATCTGAGCACGTCGCGTCTCACAGTCAGCATCCCCATGCTTCGCCTCCCTTACTCGATAAATAATTAGGGGAGTGACTATAAGAGATTGTAGATAGGGTACTCCATCTCTATCCAGAATGGATATCTATATGGCAGCCAGCTGCTCGGTCGCCTCTCCTAGCAGCTATATACCCATCCTCCTACTGAGCGTATCCACAACAACATTCCCTTTCCCATGAGTATAGACTATCCCGAAGTTATAGTCCTATAGGAACTTAATCCAACTCCATTGTCTCAAGTTCGGGTCCTTCTGAGAGAAGATATACATGAGACTCTTGTGATCAGAGTACACGGTAAAACGTTTTCCCATCCGATATTGCCGCCACATCTTCAAGGCGAAAAACACTACATCTAACTCCATGACATGGGTAGAATAGGTCTGCTCATGTTGTCTCAACTATTGAGAACCATAGGTGATCATAGTTTTCTCTTGCATCAGGACACACCTGATACCGGTCCCTAATGTGTCGCAGTAGACTACGTACCCTACACATTACTCTGGAAGCCTCAAAATGGGGTCACTAGAAAGATTCTTCCTCTGCTCCTGAAATCTATGTTGGCATCTATCCGACCACACGATGGGTTGTCCCTTCTTTGTCATGGATGAATTTGGTGCTGCAACTCCAGAAAAATCTGGAATGAATCTTTGATAGTATCCATCCAAGCCCAAGAAACTCATTACCTCCATCAGACTCCCAGGTGGCTCCCAAGAAAGAACCACCTCGATTTTCACTAGATCCACTGCTACTCCAGTATCCGAGATGACGTGCCCTAAAAAGTGAACCTCTCATGTCCAAAAATCTCACTTCGAGAGCTTACCATAAATCTGGTGCTCTCAGAGTGTGTCCAGTACAACCTACAAATGGTAGGCATGCTCCTCCTCATTAGTCAATTAAATCAGTATATTGTCGATGAAGACTACAATAAAGCGATCGAGGTAAAGCTGGAAGATCCTGTTCATGAGACACATGAACACTGATGCAGTGTTGGTTGCACAAATGGGAAACCCCAAGAACTCATAGTGGCCTTACGGACACCTGAAGGCCATCTTATGCACATCCTCGTCTCGAAAACTGAGCTGGTGATAGCCTGATCTGAGGTCTATCTTCGAGACCCATCATGCTCCCTTGAGCTGATAAAAGAGGTCATCAATCCTCGGGAGTGGGTACTTGTTATTCATGGTCACCTGGTTCATGTGACACTAGTTGACACAAAGCCTAAATCTCTCATCCTCCTTCTTGTCAAACAGAATCGGGGCTTCCAAGGGAGAAACACTGGGTCAGATGAATCCCTTCACCTACAAGTCCTCCAACTATACCCGATGCTCACGAAGCTCAGCGGGAGCCATCCAATATGATCTAATAGAAATCAGTGTCATCTCGGGGTAAAAGTAAATTTAGAAGTCCACCACTCTGCAAGGAGGTAGTCCTAGAACATCGTCAGGGAAAACATCCGCGTACTAGTCCCCCACTACAGGATAAGTCGGACTCTCCACATCAACTTCTTCGAGGGTAAGTCAACCTAACTGATGATTGATCAGTGGCACACTCCTCTGAGTAATTCTATCTTGTTCTGCAAAGGTTCTATTCTCATTGGTGAAGGTAAACATGGTCTCATCCGTGTGTACACTCTACACTTTGCACCTAATACATTAAATCTGATCATGGACTGCAGATAACCAGTCCATACCCAAGATGACGCTGTAAGGCCTTGACGCCGCTATGAGGAGATCCCAGCTAAAGTTATCTCCTCCTAGAGTAAGCTCACACTTCCGGCACTAGTGTGTGATCATAGAGTCAACTCCTGTAGGAGTTTATAGCTATAACAATCAAGACAACAACTCTGTCAAAATCTTCGAGCTCCGAATAAGGGCAGTGGAAATGAAAGAGTGACTAGAACCTATGTCTATAAGAACTACAGCTATGGTGGAATAGACATATATAGTACCTCGTATCATATCTCGAGAACCATGGTCATATGCTTCAGCTGCCTAAAGCTGAGCTCTCCTTTTTCCTCTATCTCCCTGCGGTCGGGGTTGTCCTCCTGGTAGTGTTGGTGGTAGCACTTCGTAACATCGACTGCTGCCAGCTACTCGAACAGTTCCTCTTCCACATCTGTCGGTGCCCTGCAGATTACCTCGATGGAACCTCTGCCTCTGCCTAGGAGGTCCCTCAATTGTCTCCTTATCCTCAGTATGGCGGGTCGGACAGTCACGAGCCATGTGACGAAAGCCATCAGAGGAGTAACACTGTCTGCTCATGGCATGTTTGGCTCTGTCTCCACTCTGAGCGCCCTGCACAACTGATCCTGATTGATGCGGTCAACCACCTGTGGGTCTAGTCCTCATGGACCTATGTGTCATCTGTATACTACTGGCTGCGGAGGAATCTATTACATGTCGACTGTTGGTGGGTATCACTACTGGAGACTGCTCAGCAAGAAAACTCTCCACTAGGAGGGATTTCTCCAACAACCCCGTTTGCATCAGGATGTTGTGGGAGATAACTGAAGATATGATCTCTCACGTGATTCCCTACGTAAATGTCTGGGCCCTGATTAATGGGTCCCCGTGCCATATCAGTGGAGTAGCGTGAGAGGTCGGTGAACCTCACTGAGTACTAAGCTATACTCATGGTTCCCAACGGCAGATGAAGTAGCTCCTGTATCTCCACCGCTCAAAGGGTAGCTAATATAAACTCCAACCGAAACAGGCTCTCGAAGTCTTCCCGTAGAAGTGATACCACATCATGCTTCTGGAGCATCAGACTCCATCATCTGCCTACGGCTACCTGAAGGAGGTAGGCAAGAAGGACTGCCATGAAGATGACTGGGGTCCCTTTTATTCTGAAGACTCTCACCATAGCCTCTATCCAATCCTCATCCACTTGCGGGTATGTCTCTCCCTCGAACTAGGGTGGCCTCTGGCGCTGGAACTCATGCAGCATGCTTAAGCGGGGTGAACTCTCTGAAACTGGGGATGATGGAATCGGTGGCCCAATGGGGAGTAGTACTACCGGTCCCTCTGCTTATGCCTCAACTGGAAGAGGTCACTGTACTGAGGCCTTGTCGCTCGGTGTCCTGTCTGTATGTATGACTCCCGGGGATCTAGCTGGTCCTCTTCGGGGTGGCATCCAGTAGAAAACAGATGCAACACAGTCAAAAGACTATACCTAGTGAGCTGACCTAGTTGACCTGACAAAAAGAAAAACTTTTAAAAACACACATTCAATCTGTGTTTTCGTTCACTATGTTAGAAATCACAAGTCAGCGTCCTCGTGTATTGATACGTCGGCCGCCCACACCAACACTGGACTCCCTTTACTAAAAACCACACTTAGTACCCTTAACATTATTGCTTCAAAGAATGAATTTTCAGAGTCCTAAGATATGCGGTAGAACAAACTTCCTCTGATACCAATTTGTCATGACCCATCCCCTGGGGACATATCATGTCTACCCCATGCCTGCCTTCCAAAGTCCAGGGGCTGGCGACTAGCACCAAAGGCATAATTCCCTAAAACTAAGAAATCCCTTCCTTTATAAATCGTAAACACACAAAACCAGAGTATAATTGGAAGAAAAAACAAATTAAAAGTTGTATACTAATTGTACTTAAAGTAATGTGGGGGCCAGAATACAAGCCCAACTGTAATGTACAAATACAACAGAAAGCAAGTACAACTGAAAAAGGGACAAAGAGATGGAAGGTGAAACAAGCTTATGGATCATCCTCTAGGGTTCCTACCTGAAGGGTAGGTACAGATGGCCTCCACAACATTCCACGTCTGTTAGACTCCACCGTGTACTGATTTGTCATACGGTCCTCCTCCAGGTACCATCCAGTCCTGGTTATCTCAGATTCCATCAACGTTCTCCATCGTCTGCATCCAACACAATGACATGCGGACATAGCCCGTGCATGGGTGAGTATAACGATACTCAGTAGTGACCCCGAGACCCTCAAGATCGCACAAAATCGAAAAAGGATAAACCCGAAAGTATGAAATCAATTTATAACCCATACTTTGGTATATGCCAATACATATACCTAATTTATCATGTATCCCATATCAATCATGAGGAAAACAAAAAGAACATTGACACAACTCAAACCAATATTTTCATTATCGAAACCACGACTGCTGGAGAACTCCACTGTCAAGTACAGTTGGCCTGTTGCGACACTGAGGCACTTCTCACTAACCTTGGACTGCTGAGGTACTCCTCCTATCAAGTACAGCGGGTCTGTTGCTAACATCCAGGCGCTCTGCCTGCTGTGGGTCTGCCGCCAAATATTGGGCGCTCCTTCTAATAGCCTACAGAGGTACTCCACCTATCATGTATTGTGGGTCTACCACCAAATACCGGGTGGTACTCCTCCATGGGTCTACCGCCAATTACCAGGCGCTCTCCATTGGTCTAGTCAAATCACTCCGAGTCGAATCGGTCAAGCAGTCATCAGGTCTGTCAGCTACTAGGTCTATGTACTCTGTACGCTCGTCTCTGAAAAGATCTACCCCATGAGCTACTAGTTGATACTCTAAATTTTACTAAGCCTCAAGTGGAAGTATAGAAATGGAATTTCATGTCATCGGGGTCTCAACGCAACAGACGATGCATCAATCAGACGCCCGGTCTGAGAGTTATTGGCATATCTGTCCCAGGGGCCTGGTTGGTTTTTAGGTTCCAACCAACCTGACCATACTCCAACTGTTTCTAAAAGTCATGTGGGGTAAGACAATAGAATCATCCTGTTCCATTCTTTCCTTCACAACAGATGGTTCATCGACTTGCACTCGTATCCCGAGCTATGGGAAATTAGGTGATATCGGGTGTGACGGGTTCGAGTCCGGTCCGACCCGGTGGGACCGACCCGACCCGACCCGGTTTGTGGGTCTGACCAGACATGATGGGGCGGCCCAGCTGGTAGGCGGCCTGGCCCTGCCGGATAGGCCAAGTGGCCTAGCCCGGTTGGCCGCGCGGCCTAGCCTGGTTGGCCGCATGGCCTGGACCGACTCGCTGTGTGGCCCAGCGGCTCGTTGTGTGGCCTTGACGAGGCCAGCTGGCCGCGTGGCTCAGCCGGCAATGCCACATGGACCGGCGAGCCATGCCGTGAGGGGGGGGGGCATGCCCCCCCCCTTTGTTCATAACAGCTAGCGCATGGCGTCAGCCCTTATAACTGCGGGACCCAAAGGGTCCCCCCTGTGCAGCGTGCACCGGCGGCCGGATCAGCCAGCCACCCTCCCCTGACCACCGCGGCTTTAGGCCACAGGTCTTCTCTGGCGCGACACGACGACGTCTCTCCCCTTATCTCCCACTACGACCCACCTTGGTCACAAATTATTTTTTCCCTCCACATGACATGATGACGCCACGCCCCTCCGCCGCAGCCCTTCGTGGTCGCGCCTCTCCTCCGAGTAGCGAGGCGGTGTCGCGCCCTCTTGGCAACCGGGTGGCCTTTGCGCCGTCGATTTCTTTCACAGTCGGCCCATCATCAGCTGCCGTTGTTCACCGCGGTTCGTTCCTCCATCCTCAAAAAACAAGATCAAGAAAAGGGGGAAGGATTGGCCATGTTGGTGCGGTCCGAACCCCCCCCCCCCCCCATGTTATGTTGATAACATTCAGCATAACGGATACCAAAATATTAACGATGTAGAACGGGAACAAAACAACTCAAATCCCCCTAAATTTATTCATGATTGTTCATTTTTGAAGTCTCATGAAAAGGAGCCATGGTTTCATTGACGTCAGGGAAATAATAATTTGGGGATGGTGTTAGCGTTAATCGTGGGTGATGCTTCCCTTTCTTGTCATGGTTGAAGAAGGAAGAAGATGGTGTTCATCGATCTTCGGTGGTAGGAGTGTTCTTCGCATTATCCATTGAGAGGATAAAGTTCTCTCTCAAGTCCCACCAAAATGAATTACCAACCAAATGAAATAATAGCTTTGTCTATTATTCAATCATTGGATTGAATTCAAAATAATTCCAAAGTTGAATTAATTAAACGATGGGGTTCAATTAAAATAAGTGGGCTGGAACATTTAATTAGTTGGGGATGTTCAAGGGTTCCCCCCCCCACTTTATGGGGAGTTACAAGGATCTAAAGCTCATGTGGTCCCCATGATAAATATCCTCCCATGGTAGGTTATGTGCGGGTGATCCTCACCTCAATAACCTCTCATGGGAGGTTATTGTGTGGTGGACCCAACCACTAACCTCCTCTTGGAGCATATAACCACCATGAAATATAAATAAGCTATCACCATATTTTTATTTAACTTTATTAATCAATCCAAAAAAATATATATCATCCAAAAACGTTTAAACTCAACTTCGGTGAAGGTCTTACAATGCAATCACCGACGCAGCGAGTTCAACGATGCCCTCAGTATTCGATTCTGGTCACCGGTTCAAGAGTTATAAAATCCTACTCGCATGTTTACTGGACGTACCCGAGGAAATTATCTAAAATTGTTTCGGGGCACACCGACCCTCGGAATCAAGCACCCTCAATTTTCACGAACTCATAAAATTTCTATGTATTTAAAAAAAATTCTACAGAAATTTTGGGTCTTTACATATGGGTCCAACCATGTGTAAATTGTTTAACAAACCAAATTGGAGTGAAAATTAACCACCCTCTACATTATAAATTTCAATCCATGATTTTTAAAAACATATATTAATTTTAAATATTTAATTAGGGACAATTCTATATAGTACATTAATACATTATATATATATATATATATTATTTTCCTCATTCTATCATTCAAACTTTTCTCCCATTGTACATTACTAATGCTCATTGTTATGGAGAAAAACCCTTCTATTTTGTTCAAGGGGTAATTAGTGAGGCTTTATGTTTGTTTCACATAACCTTTTCTCATTAATTTATTTTTTTAATATTATTAAATGATTAATGTAATTGTGGTTTATGGTTTTTTGAGATTCTCTACTATTTAGTTATTCTCCCTATCCACCTATATTCATATCCATCTTTATAACGCTATATATGGTGGATTTTAATTGTGGAGGTGAAGTGTCATAGAATTATTCTACATAAAGAGGTAATTGTGTGGGATAATAAAAAATTCAAATAGGTCAGTATAATGTGATATAAATTGATTTCTATATTGTATAGAACAATTTGAAAATATTTTAAATTACAATGATAGTATAGATGTGAAACTAAAAGGATGAAGACAACATTTTATTTACTATCTTATTTTTTTGTAGTTATTTATATTATTAAACTTTTTCATTTCGTTTATATATATATATTGCAATTTTTTATATAATAGTAATATTAGAAAATTTTTGTGTGTGAGTGGACTCCATTAGATAAAAAATGTAGGGTATGAATTATTCAATATTCCTTGAAAATTTAGAAAATATTGAGTTACCATTTACAATGGATCCCTTATATCATAGTATTTTTTACATTATATCATTCAGGACTAATATTTTGAATTATTTCAAAATATGTGATTTATAAAAATATATTCCTAAGGATACATGTATATTGGTAAAAAAAAGTATTTTTGGACACATATAAGATACATTAAATTATCTTTTGATGTACATGATTAAATTTTATCCATATTTAAGAGAATTTACTAATTCTTATTGGGAAACAGTTGTAGATAATAGGAAGTACACATCTGATGGAATATATTTTTTTTAGAAAAATATTCTATTCCTGGAATTTGAAAAATACAAATTCAACCACATTGATATCATCTTAGGTAGAGTAAGTGGATACATTATAATCACCTATAAAAAACTTTAATATGAATGAAATTGTACTCATTTTGTTTTAAAACTGAGTATTCTCTATAATGTTCAACAATATATCTAAAAATCATGAGAAACATTTCATGTACAATAATATTGATATCAAAAATCTTTTATTGAATTTAAAGGTGGTTGGAGGAATCTTTATTTTGTAATTTGGAATATCAAAATATTAGATGCCTCACATTATTTAAAATCCACATGATAATTTAATGATGAAAATGGAAGTGTAATCTTGTATTGAACACTAATGTATTAAGTATTTTTATATTCCTTATATTTATTTCATTAATTAATTCAAGATGAGTTTTTATCATTAGGGGATAATTTTTTTCTCCTTATTTATTAACAATTTTAATATGTTCATTGAGTTGTGTAATAAAGAATTTAAAAACAATATTTTTAAAAACATAAATATAGAATTTTTTATCATGATTTTTTGTAGGAAAAAATGATGACTAAAAAGATAAATATTGTATTATAAAATAATAAATATAATATATACTTAGAGAATTTTAATTCCTGACATATATTTTGATTACTTTTAGTGGGCCCCTAGAATTTGTTATCTTTCTTTATTACATGTTACAAGTAATGAATTTAGGAAATATATTATTAATTTCTAAGACACGTACTAAATATGGATGTTTTTTCGACACAGTGTGATGAATGATTGAGTTATGTGGTAGTGGATATCATGGTTGATAGGGATCACATTACAAAAACTATATGTGCTACTATTAATTTCTTCAAAGACTCTAAAGATGACTTCATCATATAATTTTTCGTTTAGTTCATGTATGGTTGATGAATGTATCGTCTAATGTTGAGACAACCAAAATTTTAATTTTTAGACAAATGATTATATGATTTTTATAATGTCTTTTGTTTGAATAGTGACCTTTATTTTTCATACATTAATCTCAAATATTATTATATGAATATTATTAATATAGCCTTAGAATTCGTTCCATAATTGAATTGGTCTAATTATTTTGGAAAACTAAACCCATAAAAAAATTGTGCATAAGAGAAATACATCAAATCTCACTCAGTAATTAATATATAGTACCATGTATAGAAATAGAATACACAATAAAATTCATAATAACCTTGGAAAAAGAATCATAAGAAAGGGCGATCACAAATTCTTAATATAGGTAAACATGGGAGACATCTATGATCCCAAGCATAAAATTGGAATAATGGAAGAAAAAATGATTTTAATGATTGGAATCCCTGCCCATAATATCATATATCATAATATTAACTCATTGAACAATGATTAGTAGTTCATAAGAAAAGAATCATGTTATAATAAATCAACATGATCTAAAATATGATAGCATTGTACCTACTTCAAGCTTGGAATAACTACCCATGTACCTACTTCAAGCTTCGAATAACCTCCCATGTACGTACATTTGGAATTGAGATAACCTTATATGTATACACTTATTTTATAGTGCATTAATCATTAACTAATGCATTGGAGGAAAGTATAGGTCCCTCGAATTAAATAATTAATATAACACATATGTGTGATGGAATAAGAAAAACAATTATTCATATAAGAACATATTAATGTTAATCAGTTTCATTAATATTTTATCATTATATAAAACCGTTGAAAAGAAATAAATTTCATAAACACGTTTTGATGATAAACCAAAACCATCCAGATAAAAAATTTGTATTGTATCATTGTACCATAACCCTAGTAATCCTTATGTAGAATCAAATGATGTAATCATAGATGAACATGATAAATAAATATCAATTGGAACATTTCAGGAAGAAAATAACCTTTCTATTTTGAAATCACATCTATAAAATGAATAAATTTATAAAATATTATGAAGACTAGTTTTTTTAATTATATAGGAATATTTTCAAGTAACCATCAGTAAATTCTGAACTCATGATGGTGGGAAATTCTATTCATGTCATATAAGTAAAAATATTGTTTTTCACATGATAATAAACATCAATAAATTACCTCATTCTATAAATGAATGTAATTACCATTTTGATCCATTTTGTAAAAAGTAAAACATTGGTAAAAATGATTTTGAAAGATTCAGTGTAAAATAGTAAAACCTTTCTTTAAAATTTTTTAGATAACATTGATTTGAAGAAAAAATAATTCTATTGAAATTAGATATGAAATCAATTTTACTTCAAAACATATTTTCTGGGACATGAGCACTTAAGGTGCATATTATGAATGAAAAATATGTATTGTCAAAATTATTACTTTTGGATAAGATAATACATATGTTTCTTGAGATTTATGTTACAATACTCCATCCCTTCAATCATAATTATAAATAATAATATTATAACTTTATAATCTTTTTAGTTTGAAATCTTTGGAATCATAAGTAACAAAAATTTAATAAAATTAGATAATTATGTAAATCAATATAATTTTCTTAATGAGAATCATAAAAATATATTCATATGCTATATATATACCACATAATACAAACTATGGGTTTATAATTCATGTCTCCCACATAAATAAAAGTGAAAAACCAATCCCTTACCTTGATTTACACTATAAATGGAGTAAATATAACCTTAGGTTTAATAAATTTTAATTCCACATAATTATATAAAATAATTAAATAAATTCTTTTTATATCATGTATTTTTATTATATATATAATTAGATTTATCCAAAATAAATTAATGTATAGAATTAATCTAAGGTAAATTGAAATTTCCCATTACAGATTTATTTAAATAGAGTAAATATTATATATTTATCATAATATCCTTATTATGATCCATGTAAAATATAAATTTAAAATGAGTCACATTACTTCACAGAGGTTGTAGTTTACACATACGTATGAGTGATTTTTTCATTTTCCATCGATTTGGAAGGTAATATATTATATGTGATATTATCATTAAAGAAGAATAATTATATCCAAAATATAATATACAAACCTCAAACCCATCATAATAACCATCTATGGAATGTGGTGATTGAAAATGAACTGTCCCTCTACATGGAGATGGTAAATCATACGTATTAATGGGTGATACTTTCATTTCCCATTTAATTGAATGTGGTAAGATAATGATAGTTTCAAAATAATAATAACAAATCAAAATATTTTGGAAACAAAGTTTCATAATTATTAATAAAAACCATTTATTTAGATGATAAATAAGTGGAAATAAATTTAAAGAGTTTTAGTAATACAATTAACACTCTTTTGGGATACCTCCCTTAGATCCTTCTATAAGGAACATATCTATATTATATTGTGGATATAATCACCAAAAAAAATTCTACATATTTTTAGATGAATATATGCTAGGATAGAGTATATCTTCATTCTCAATGTTGTGTGAATGTCAGGAATAAGTTGTGTCCTTCAATATAGGAAAGAGAGCTCAGACATCGAACTTTTTAAAATATTAATTTATATTAGATACATTAACAATCCAAATGGTAAATAATGGGACATAATAATAAATGGTATTCAATTATAAAACATATAATATACACATTGTACTATTTTTTTATCTCATCCTATTCTATAAAAAAAATTTAAATAAAATATCATTAATCCCAAATTTGAGATTATTCATTTATTTTGAAATAAAATACATAAATATAGTTTTCTAAATTAAAATATATTAATTAGATATAGAATTAATGTTTAAATTTAATCTATGATATTTTTGGAACACATTAATCACTCAAATTATATTGTTTTATTATTTTCTAAATAATTCATTTTATATTTAACTAATTATAGAAATACACCAATGATGTTGAATTAGAATTTATGGTTAATAAATAGTTAATAATATATTAAATACATTTATATCATGAAAATAAATGCGTAAATAAAAAATTACTATAATTATTCATCCATTACAATTTTTTGAAATTTTTAATATAAAAAAATAATTGAAACTATGATTGTGGAATTTTGCAAAAATATTTGTTTTAAATGTTATAAATATCATTTAAAAGAGAATGTGAGAATTAAAAAAACAATTTCATGTATATGTTTATAATTATAATGATAGATATATAAATTATGAATTAATTTTATAACTATGTCCGGTAAAATCGTCGGTGTTAGAACTGGGTTATAACACGAATGTTTTTAAAATTCATTTTTTGCGGTGCATCAACTGGTTGTTCTTTTTAAACCGAGCTCTGTGATTTTATTCTAAGTGTTGGGACACCTAAAGATGTCATTTTTGGAACATTGATTGACGTTTTGAGGCAATGAGGAAGTCACACAGGGAGCGCACATTTTTTATAACCATGCGGAGAAACAATGGGTAGTTGATGTTTTGAGGCAGTTACTAACGCACGCTTAGCGCACGATTTGTCAAACCATGCGAGAAAATCATGCAAACACTTATGTGAGATCCTAAAAAAGTGGATCTCACACATTTTTCCCCTAGATTAATTTTTTTTCCTTTTAGGTGGCCATGACTTGGGATCACCCTCCCTTGAAGGTAGGATAACCTCTCCCAAGTGTTTTAGAGGTGATACGAAACGGTCTCTAGGCGAATCGAAGATGAATTCTTGAATTAGGTAGATTTTATTCTTCGTTCTTGTTCGGTTTCATATATCTACTTAGATCTACATCTCATGTTCTCTCAGTTTCTTAGATCTACGCCCGTTATGAGTAACTATATGTGTTTTGTTAACAAGTATGGTGAGTTTTGGTCTTGGTCTTGCTAGGAGAAGTTATCTAAGGTGGGTTCTTGAAGAATCAACCCATTTCTCTTGAGTGTACTTCATTCGATGTGGTTTTCGTAAAAACCCTGAGGTGGGTTCCTAAATCATTAACACCTTATATGAGAATTTTAGTTTCATTTGATAAATTGAGAATGTGAGTTTCCTTTATTATGATATGTCGATGCATGGTACATTTTATGTTGTTAAATAATGTCGCCACATGAGATAAATGGGGACTTGAACATGCGTTGATTTTAAGCATGGGTTACTAATTTCGCTAATGTGATAAGATTCAACAGTTGAATGATTTGAATGGGAATAATTAGTACTAGGGTAATTAATCGTAGAACTAATTATCAAGTCATGAGTTGGAATGATATTATGGATTTTGCTGATTATTGGGAATATTGAATATTTGACATGATCGGTATATAATTTGGAAACTAGTAATAATTAATGGATGGATAGGTTATTAACTATTAAATGGTAATTGGTTAAAAAATTTATGATTGGTTAAAACGATGAGATCTAATTAATTAATTATTAAATTAATTAATTTTCACTCATTAAATTAATATTGTGAATTGATTGATTGTTACAATTGTTATCCAATAGTACTGTTGATGTGTATTAGTTTCCAATGCATGAAGTTGTCTTTGATGGAGATGTTTGAAAATATGATATGTTGTGTGAGATGGTTTCTAAATATCCTGGATTTTTTCAGCATGTTTTGTGATGATATTGGGGTGCTTGTAGTTCTTTAATGTCCTGGATTAATCACTATTTGAGGTGACGAGTTCAGACTTGTTAAATAATTTGGATAATTAAGTGTTGAGTTAATTATAAAATTGGCTTACCAAAAATAGTTAATAGTTAATTAATTATTAATTAATGAGATATTAAATTGTTAATTATGTGTTGAATTATCTGAAGAGCGATTTGTGTTGTTAATTAGTTGTTGAATTTATTAATGGATTGGTTTTGTGGTGTTAGACATGGTATTCTACAGCAATGATAAATACATATGTATGATTGATGAATGGGTTGTGAGATAAGGACTAAGGCTCCAAATACTCATAGGGGGTAATACATGGCCTTTGAAACCAGTGATAGATGTATATGTATGTTTGATAAATGGGTTGTGAGTTAAGGACTGATGCTCCAAATACTCACGGGGTGCTAGACATGGCGTTCTACTCCCATCATGTCATCAAATATTATTCCATATGATAGGCAATGATGTTCCAAATACACATGGATTGTGAGACAAGGACTAATGCTCTGAATACTCATTAGGGTGATAGAAAGGATGTTCTACACCCATTAATTAACATTGGATTGTGGGTCCAGTTGTTCATGCATGAAATAATGTGATGAGAAAAAAAGGTTGTGAAATAATGATTTTGTGATTTGATTATGAGAATAGGTTCACACTTAATAATCAATTGGGTGAATCCCTGTTAGTGGACCGGCCCAGGAACGAATCACTATTTTAGTGTATGGGCTCAGACTTAGTATATGAAAGATTAAATTGAATAACTTATGACGCATTATCCATGACAGAGAAGAAGCCTGGTTGTAGTCTTTATTTTGAGTACTTAGATGGTCCTTAAGTACATATGTGGGGAGTGAATTTTATGGGGGATATTGGGCATAGGCCGAATCTGAAGACTTTTATAATAATACTTGAGTAATTTATAAAGGAAAAATAATTATGTAATGATTGTTGAGTATGCATGAAAAATGAATAATGCAGGTTCAGACACCAGCTGAGGGCTGAAATAGGTACTTGGGTATATAGATACATTTTGTTGCTCACTTTATTTATGCATGACTTCATTGTGTGATAAATTATTTATTAAGTTTATGGAATTGGTGTAGACAACAGTGGTCCCGACCTACTGAGATTTATATCTCACACCCTACTCGGGCAGCCATTGCACTGGGTACCCGAGTAGATTATATTTGGTTACAAGATTATGTTGTTTTATTTAACTTGTGATATAGGAGTAGAGGACCGAGGAGATGCTCGGGATGCTCGAGGAGACCACCCTTGGAGATTTGAGTCATTAATTATTTATTTCTGTATTAGAATGTAATGCATGTTGTTATGTTCACTATTTTCTATTTTGTATCATTAGCATGTCATGCATGCACCTGCTGTACAATATGTTGTTGGCCATTTGTTTTGTACAAGATTTATAAAATCCAATTTCTGTTACTTTTTCATTTATTATACCATTTTCACTATTTATTGCCCATGTCTACTACTAAACACTAAAAAAAGGTATCGTCTCCCCATTGACTATCCCTAGACCCTCGCTGCTAGTCGATAGCCTCTACTGTAAGGGGAGACGCTCTTGAGGTCATGTGGGAACCGTTCTTGCCACCAGTTGAGGGGTGGGCCGGGTCGGGACAGTACAATGTGGTATCAAAAGTTTTGGTTTCCTTTCTTTTCCTTTATCTTACTATTATGATGTTGGTATACATGATACTAGGAACGTATCGATGTTTGGGTTAATTGTCATGCTTGGGATTGATCACCTCATTTACGGGAAATGACCAAGTGGCCATGGATAGGAATTGATGTTTGTACTATTAGAGGTTATAGTTGATATGATTTCACCTTGAGTGGATGGTGTATTTTTCATTGTTTATTGATTTTGATAATTTTTAAAAGAATAATTTTCATGGCCTCATATGGAAAGGAAGTTTCATACATGCATTATCTTGGGCACTTAGTGATTCACATGTCAAGTATATAACATTCCATGTAGTTTCATTAGTAGGATGTCTATTAATTTGGATTGTGTTCCTTGGGTGTAATGCCATGTTTGATATTCTTTAGCATGCCTCTCTAGATAGAATGTTCCGGTGATAGATTTTACATGCTTGACTGATTATATTCCATACTACCTCAATTATTCACATGTTTTGTTGTTGTTCCATGCTTCTATGTTGTATCATGCTATTGTGTTATTGCTTATGTTATCATGTAAAGTATGTTCTAGACAGGTGAAATAGGATCTAAAGATAAAATATGAAATAAATGTTTATTGTGTAAAATGGGAGCCAAAATCCAATGATAATATGTGTGGGAACCTTATCGATTATTAGGTGGTCAACCATATAATTTTGACCATTAGGCTGATCATGTTATTTTCCGAATTGACATTGGTATTGATTAATGAGATCCAATTTTCAATCCATGGAGTGTATGAGAGATTCATGAATTGGGAAATGATGACTCATATTAAAGGTGATGACTTGATGACTTGTGAAATTCATATGAATTTGAATGTTTTTTAATGTTGATCTAAAATCAAATGGATAGCTTCTAAAATGCAACTGGACCCATGTAGGTCAGTTGGGGAGTGTTTTTATGGGGTGACATTTTTTGGTGTTTGGAATTTTAATACATGTGCATTTGCTATTGGTTTTCTTTATGAAAAAACCATGTTGGTTAAAATGAGATCCTCATAGGTCGCCTTATCTTCTTAAAAGGCATTTATTTTTGATAAATTTCCCAAAAATGATGGACTTTCATCTAATGTAAATGTTTTAGAAAGGGAGTTTTGGGGGACTTGCCTATTTTTCAATTGGGGCATTTTGAAATTGGTACTTTTATGTATTGATTAAATCTTTGTTGATTAAAGATTAAATGTGATTAAATATAATAGGCTTGGAACTGGAACCTATTGTGGCGTCCACTATTTAAAACCCTCTTGTAAAGGGTAGTTCAGACTTCTCTTGACTTTCCTTGGAATGGATGTCTGAGTAATATTTATAGGTGTTTCTCTCCTTAGAAATGGCCTTATGTTCGACTTTTGAGTCTAGTGACTTTTTTAACATGACCTGGTTTAGGGTTGACACTTATTAATCATAGGGGGATAACCTATGGTCAGTTTCACCCTCATAACATAAATTCATTGCTATCTCTATGGCTTTTCTCAATCTTTTGGTGATGTTGGGTGTTGTTGTCCCTAGCAGGACTTCCTGTTTCCAATTAAACCCCTGTTTGAACGGGTGCTGATGTGTTTCTTGACCTTGTTATGGGATTGATCATCGAGGAATGGTCTTTTTCTGCTAGTTGGACATGCCTCGGGCATGTTAAGCTGCTTTGTTGGTCGTTTGACCATTCCTTCTTAGTAATGGAAGATATGTTTTTACGTCATCCAGGAAAATGGTCGTATGAGGAAATATGACTCCATAATAAGCCTTTTTGTACTAATGAGTATGGTCTCAGTTTAACTCCAAGTAGAGTGACTTGAGCATTAAAAAATCAGTTTAATTTCAATGCATGGAATGGTTTTTGAAAGACCCGGGTGTGGTGATACGCTGATTGTGTTGTTAATCTAGTGAGCTGGTGAGGAACTGATCTTTTCTTGAGACATCTTGGAAAATCCTAAGGTGGGTATTGTCATTTTTTTCTCGATGAACGTGTTGGTAGGTGATGCCGTGATTTTAGAAGAGAGTTGTATGATAATGGTTCGACTGCCCTTTCTCATGACCTTGGTCTTCTCTAATGGTTCTCTTCTATACACATCGTCAGATAAAGGGAGAATGTGGCTTTTGGGTCGGCGATGTCTTTTGAGGGAAGCATCTGAAACATTTTCTATTGATTGATCGATATTCAACCATTTACGTTGAAAAGGTCCTTCTAATGACCATAGATATAAGATATGTTTCGATGTTTAAGCTTTAGAGTAATCTTTGGATCTAGTTGTCAAGGCTCATCCACCATGTTTGTGAAGGGTTAAAGGTGTGTTTGGTATTGGGAATGCAACATGTCACTTCTAACAAGATTAAATGACCTTGGTAGGCTGATTGATTGAGAAGTGGTCCCTGATGGCTTCTCGAGGACGAGAAGTTTTTTTAAGGTGGGTATAATGTAAAATCCGGTTTTTAAGAACTGGGTTAAAACACGAATGTTTTTTAAAATATTTTTCCATTCAGTTTATCAATGGGTATTTCATTTTAAACCAAGCTCTGCAATGTTATTCCGAGTGTTGGGAAACCTAAAGATGTCGTTTTTCAAACATTGATTGAACTTTTGAGGCAAAGGGGAAGTCGCACAGGCGACGCACAGTTTGTCTAACAATGCGGCCAAACCGTGAGTAGTTGATGTTCTAAGGCAGTGGCTGACGCACGGTTAGCACAAGGTTTGTCTAACTATGTAGCCTTACCATGCGAGGAGTGTTTCTCGAGGTAGTATCTAATGCATGGTTAGTGGACATTTTGTCTAACCGTGTGAGAAAACCGCGCGGGAACATAAGTGAGATACTAAAAACGTGGATATCACACTTTTTCCCCCTAGATGGATCATTTTTCATCCTAAGAGGCCATAGCTCGGGATCACCCTCCCTGGAAGGTAAGAGAACGTCTCCCAAACGTTTTGGAGGCATCCGAAGGCTTCTCTTGGCAAATCCAATCTGAATTGTTGAGTTAGGTAGATGTTCTTCTTCGTTCTTGTTCGTTTTCTTAGATCTACATAGATCTACATCTCATCTTCTCTCAGTTTTATAGATATATGCACATTATGAGTAAATCTATGTGTGTGGATGAAAAGTATGATTATTTTTTGTTCAGTCTTGCTAAGGGAAGTGATCTAAGGCGGGGTCCTGAAGAATCATCATGTTTCTCTTGAGTGTTCTTCATTCTATGTGGTTTTCATAAAAACCCCGAGTTAGGGCCCCAAATCATTAACACATTATATGATAATTTGAGCTCCTTTTGATAAATTGATAATGTGAGTTTCATTGATTATGGTATTTTGATGCATGGCACTTTTTATGTTATTAAATAATGCCACCACATGGGATAAATGAGGACTCGAACATGTGTTGATTTTAAACATGGGTTACTAATTTCATCAAAGTGATATGATTAAATAGTTGAATGATTTAAATTGGAAGAATGAGTAACAAGGTAATTAATGGTTGAACTAATTATCATGTAATGAGTTGGAATGAAATTGTGGATTTTATTGATTATTGGGTATATTGAATATTTGAAATGCTCGGTATATAATTTGGAAAATGGAAATAATTAATGGATGGATTAATTATAACATGTTAAATGGTAAATGTTTAACTAATTTATTATTGGTTAAAGTGATGAGATTTAATTAATTAATTATTTAATTAATTAATTTTAATGAATTAAATTAATATTTTTAATTGATTTGTTTTTACGATTGTTATCCAGAAGTACATTTGATGCGTATTAGTTTTCTATGATTTAAGTTTCCTTGGATGGAGTTGTTTGAAAATATGAAATGTTGTGTGAGATGGTTTCTAAATATCTTGGCTTTGTTCAACATGTGATGTGATGAATTTGGGGTGCTTGTATATTTTTAATGTCTTGGAAGAATTATTGTTTGTGTGGACGGGTTTAGACTTGTTATGGAAATTAGATAATTAAGTGTTGAGTTAATTTTTATATTATCTTGATATAAATATTTTATTGTTAATTAATTTTTAATTAATGAGATATTGAATGGATAATTAAGTGTTGACTTATCTGAAGGTAGATTTGTGCTCTTAATTAGATTTTAAATGAATTAACGGATTGGTTTTGTGGTGTTAGACATGGTATTCTACACCAATGATAAATATATATATATGATTGATGAATGGGTTGTGAGACAAGGACTAAGGCCCCAAATACTCACAGGGGGTTAGACATGGTGTTTGACACCAATGATAGATGTATATGAATGTTTGATAAATGGGTTGTGAGAAATGGAATAATGCTCCAAATACTCATGGGGTTCTAGACAAGGAGTTCTACACCCAACATGCATGCAAATATTCTTTTATGGGAAAGGGACTGATGCACCAAGTACCCATGGGTTTTGAGACAAGGACTGATGCTTTGAATACTCACAAGGGTTCTAGACATGATATTACGCACCGATTAATTAACATTGGACTGTGGGTCTAGTTTTTTGCGTATGAAATTTAGTGAAGGGAAATAAAATTGGTTGTGACATAATGATTTTGTGATTTGATTATGTGAAAGGGTTCAGACTTATTAATGAATTGGGTGAAACATTGTTAGTGGAAAGACCCATGAACGAATCTCTATTTTAGTGGATGGGCTCAGACATAGTAAATGAATGATTAAATTGAATAACTTATGAAACGTTATACAAGACAAATCAAACTCTTGAATATGGTCTTTACTTTGAGTACTTAGATGGTCCTTTGAGACATTTGTGGGGAGTGACATATACGGGGGATGTCGGGCGTAGGCCAAATCTCAAGAATTTCATAATAATATTTGAGAAATAGATAAATGAAAAATTATTATGAAATGATTGTTGAGTATGCATGAATATTGAATAACGAAGGTTCAGAAAACAGTTGAGGGATGAAGCAGGTACTTGGGTATATAGATACATTGTACTGCTCACTTTATTTATGCATGCCTTCATGTGATTTAAATTATTTATTTAATGTTTGGAATTGTGGTAGACACCAGTGGTCCCGGTGTACTGAGATTTAAATCTCACACCCTACTTGGGCCACCATTGAACTGGGTACCCGAGTAAATTATATTTGGTTGCAGGATTATGTTGTTTTCTTTTACATGGGAGATAGGAGTAGAGGACTGAGGAGAGGATAAAGATGCTCGAGGAGACCACCCTTAGGGCTTTGAGTCATTAATTATTTATTTCTTTATTGGAATGTTAAGCATGCTGTTATGTTCACATTTTTTATTTTGTATCATTATCATGTCATGCATGCATCCTCTGTACAATTTCGAATTGGCCATTTTTTTGTAGAAGATTTATAAAATATTATTTCTGCTTCTTTATTATTTATTATATTGTTTCCACTATTTATTTCCATTTTCTATTATTGAAAACTAAAAAGAGGCTATAGTCTCCCCTCTCACTAGCCCTAGACCCTCGCTTCTATTTGGCAACCTCTAGCATAAGGGGAGACATGTTGGAGGTCATGTGGTGACTGGTCCAGCCACCGGTTTAGAAGTGAGCTGGGTCGGGATGCTACATTTCCTTATCACTTAGTTTTTACAATGATTTACCTCATTTTCTATTTACTGAGGTGATAAATTTTTCAATAATTTCAATTCATATTAACAAAATATAAAATGGAACTCTTTAAAAAATTATAGCATATTAATTCTCATTGTGGAATTAATTTTATAAAATTCAATACGTATAGGTGTTGAATATTAATTTTAATAGCAGTGTGAAAAATACAACAAAATATGGTATTTGTAATAATTCAGTTTTTATGCATAAAACATGATTTATTTTTATATAGTTCTTTGTAAATATTATATGAGTGTTATAAAAACAATTGAAAAAATTATATATACTATTCAATATAATGATTCACCAATAGTGATAATCTAATGTTTTTGGTATAAAAATTCATCGTTCGTATAAAAATAGTTTTTACTAAAACAAATCATTTATATTCAATTTTTTTACTTTTCATCCAAATTAACACATTACATATTAATGAATCTAAAAAAATGTGTAAGCTATAAATTTGAAAAAGATAAATAGTCATATTAATACCCACATAACCAAAGTTGGTGTCATAAAATAAATTCTTTTAGTATATCATAGTTCATTTAGTCTTGTTGTTGCAAGTAATTCCAGCTAAAGAAGAAATAAATTTATATGAAAAAAACAATAACATAAAATATTAGGGTGATACATTCTTCCACCATTAAATTTATTTTCACACTCTAAATTAAACACTTTTATGAAAAAAATGTTAATTTAATTACTTCATTATATTTTTGGGTTCCCATATATCTTCCCAAAATTTGTGGTTTCGACAAAAACACATTGAACAATTGAGTGTTCTTATTTCAAATAAATCCCTCTTAATGATGAATAATATCAACTAGAAATTCATCAAAAGAGAGATCAAGAACTATCTATATGACCACTATATTTAGTACATGTGAAATATCAGTTATTTACATCCTTAGGGGAGATATATTGAATTGATAATGATCATATAGTAGAATATTTGGTTGTGTGAATCGATAAGTTACCATCCCCAAAAGAATCAATAATTTTAATGTGACTGATATATCCAGGACTCAACATTCAATCATTTTCAAATATCATTAACCACTTCCTGGTATATATTCATTGGAACATTCTTTCACTAACCAATTATTAAAATATCTCTATTTATGATTCCATGATTCCCTAATATGATGTTAAATAGATCAAGTTTTCTCTACCATTTTTTATATGATTTAGGTCATATAAGATTTCATTCTCCGTCTTTATTCTATAACAATTGTCTTCTGAAATTTCTACCACAAAACAATTCATAAAGAAGAATTTTAAATTTGGATTTAAAGTTATTGTTGCAGGAGAATACCCAAAAATGTAGGCATTGATCCCATCCACCTTTGAATTCCATAGAGAAAGAAACAAATATGTCTCCAAGAGTTTGAATAGTTCTATAGGATATGTCATTTATTTGGTGATGATATGTTGTGCTGAAACACAATTTCTTATAAAAATATTACTATACCATTGTTTACAACATTTAAGTAATCCTTAGAGCCCAATCAGATATACTGAAATATATAAATCTATGAAAATTTACCACTTCCTTATTATATATCCTGGTATGATGATAAAGAGAGAATTATTTTATAATGGAACTTATTTGGGATTAATTTTAAAAAAATAAATTAAAAACCATATGAAATTGATCCATTTTTTGTTTTAGGGATTCAACGGAAAAAATCCAAGGAAATGTTTTTCCATTACCTCTCTATTATATGTGATGTTGGTAACAACCCATTAGAATTTTTTTCTCTTAGAGTTAACATTCTAATATACCAAGCATTGGGAGACAAAATCTATAATATCTATATTCATGAAGGCCCTCCAAAAAACTATATCAATTATATTAATATTTTCACATCTATGATGAATAGATAATGAAGAACTTTGATATTTATAAAAAATATTAGAAACATCTAATTACTATGTTTTTTTACTAATAAACACCTCTTTTGACAATCCTTTTCTTATGTCTCATTTTAAGGTTCTTCCAGTTAAATTTTGAAAATTTTAAGGGCTCTAGGGATGTGCCCAGCTGGCACATTGTAGTCCCAAATCATGAAAACCCAGTCCGTGAGTGTTTTCATGGTTAGTGAATAGATTGAAATATCATGCACCCAGTAAGGAGAAACAATGAAACCCCAGAACTAGGGGCACATGGCCTAACAAACCATGTTTACATTCCTAGGAAACCATGTATGAAATATTTAATTATTCCTAAAATTATTTAAAAAATTATGAACCTATGTTTTGAACCTTACCCAACCTTAACTCTCCCTATTGTGATTTTTAGTGATGAGAGACTCTCAAGGACCAATATTAAATCCTCTAACCCCTTCCCCAGTGGATGAAAGATAGAATATTTTCGTTGGGTCCATTCTCGATTTGTTTCCCATCCTTGTTCGTTCACCCCCTCTTTGTTATCCTATCTTCCTCAGGGTTTGTTAGATATATGTTGTGTTGTTGGATATAATAAAATTTTTAGATCTTGAATATATATTTTATTATTGGATATTCGTTACTGTTGTTCATCATTGGATTTTCAAGTTCATGGATCTGTGATCTATAATATGTGATACCACAGGAGGTGGTTCTATTTTTGATTGTCCAATTGATTTCAACTTAAATATCATTATTTAAATTAAATTTGAAGATATAAATTTAATTTATTTCAATTGGGTTTTTATAAACTGAATTCCATTTAATTGGGGATTTGAATAATATTTGGTATGAAATTGGGTAAAACACCCAATTCTATTGAATTATGGTGTGACTGGTATTCATGGAAAATTTTGTAAATTTACATTGGAGAATTTGAACTATGCAATCGAGTTATGAAATTGATTTTTGAAATTGACATCAAATTTTATTATAGAAAAATTTTATAAATAATTTTGATTGAAATACATTGGTATTATCATAGAAAAAAACATGATTTCATTAAGATCCTAATTTGTTTTAAATGGGTATTGGAATATTGAAATGGTAAATGGATGAATTTTATTATAAATAGTTTTCAAACAATATTCACATTATTTATTTTTTTAGAAAATGAAATCTTTTGTAGATAGTGAGATATTATGGAGAAACACACTAGGATGGTAATTCTCTAGAAACATATTGATGCTTTAAAACTCTATCATAATCATATTGGCAGAACATATCCCTAGTGGGATGTTGGTTAGTCTTATTTGGCCAATGTGAGAGGGACATATTTGCACATTGTGGTTTTCATTATTTAAGTATTTTTGGATCCCATAACCTAGAACTATCCTACCTCTTGAAAGATGGCCATGTTTCAAATTGTTAATGTTTTTAGATATATGCTTTGTTATTAAAAATTCTTACACGCGGCTTAAAATTTTATATAAAATGTTTCATTAAAAATTTATATAAATATATTTTTAATCAAATTTCTTTCAATTCAAATTCATTACTAATTTTTTATTAAAATATTATTTTAAAAAATACTTCTTATATTTTTAAATTTTGATTCATTATTTATAAAATTAATTGTGGCATATTATTATGGAATACATGGTGATACCCTACTAGGATATTATCTCACACCCTACAAGATTCTTTTGGTGTTTGTAGGTTATCTTCTTCCAACACATAGTAAGGGTGAAGAACCACATTGTGGTGGTTAATGTTGTTAATATTTGGACTTTGAGTGTTTTTTCCTGTAGATGTGGGTTGTTTATCCTATTTTTTTGGAACATTGTAGTTTTAATTTGGGTTTGATTTCCAATATTACTTCATGAATACTTCCACCAAGCAATATTCATTAAGGAATAATGACTTTTATTATGTTCGTCTGTTTTGTTTGGGGCTAAATCATTCCCAATTTCTTATAGTTTGATGCATGGATATTGACTCTGACCATTGGGGATAGGTTACAAACATTGGGCTATGACATGACTTACCTAGTTATATGGGTACCAAGGTGTTCGTTTTGGTTGATGATTATTTATCGAAGTTCTAGGTAAAGAATATTTCCCTAATGTCTATATGCAGCTGTGTAATCTTGTCTAGACATTCGATGTAGTTGTGAAAGAGTTTTTGGGTAGTTATCCCACACAATAAACCTTAAGAAACCAGCGGTGGATTGGGAAAGACACCTTAAGGAATGATTATAGGGGTATCCCTACTTTTTATTTAGATGGGATGAAATCCAAAAAAAAATTATATCTATCTATTAGGATTGGTTTCCGTTGTTTCTTTATTTCAGAGTTATTCTTAATTCGTCATTGTTCTTTTCTAATGTTTTATAGAATCATTCCTTAGAGGATTCATGTGAATCAAATCCATCATGAGACGACTAATGAACCTCATTATGAAAATAATCATATTTAATAGAACTTGGATGAAGTAATTGTGAATTATTTAAATGATCTAAGATGGGAACCTGAATCTATTCACGTTTGAGATCCAATTTTAGGACCACAGTTAGATTTTTGTAATGAATTATTGTCTTGATTTCCTTCACTAGAAGCCAACATAATTACAAGACTCGAAACCAATAATCAAAAGTATGATTACTGGTTGAGATATATCATGTTTTTATTGTGTTAATATATATTCTTGATGGAATAAAGTTGATATGTAATACCTTGAAGCTAGAGGGAGCTAGAAGTTGACGGTGGTACATGACGATGATGGAAAATAATAATTTGTTCTTAGAGTGTAGATAAATTACAATTAATTTCAAAATATTATTATATCTAAATTTATGGTTTTCTCTAAGGATTTAGAGTTCTTAAACCCAGAGTATGATGACATGATAGTGAGGGAATGTGAAAATTATTTTTCTATGATTCTGTAGTTTACTCATAATACTTTAATGAATGATAAGTTGAAGACTCGATGGTATGGTGTGGGACATCAATATGATATTTTTGATCATGTTTTCATTATTAATCATCTTTCATATGATAATTTGTTGTATAGATCGTTGATGATTAAAATGGACCTAGATGGTATATAAGGGTTTAAATGAGTTCATTTTTATCCTAGTGTATGTTCTATGAGTTCCCATAATAGCAAAAGGATGCATAATGATTCTTGTGGAGTTTTTAAATAGTATAAATTTTTCATATGTTTTGAAATGCCTCTTATTTTTTACTATTATGGAAGACATGGGACCTTATAAAAATATTTCATTGAGGAACCCAAAATATGTGGTTCCTATGGATTCTCTAGTCACTTATAGATGTTCTTGAATGTATATTTTATTCCTTATAGTTGAACAAAATCTTTAGTGCCTACTAAAATAGTTATAAAATTAGTTTCATTAGGAGGAAAGGTGTTCCATCCATAAGAATATAGAATAAAGTTAATCACAGAGTAGAATATTCACTAGAGGAAATAGATATATGTCCAACTACTATGAGAGGTACCAACAATATACATTTGTCATTAGTGAACACTTTATTTGATATTGGTGCATCTAATTTGTTCATTTCAACTCATTTTGTTAATCTTCTTAATTATCCTATTGATATTTTTATCATATGTTATTGATATTATATCAAACATTGGAACGAAGATAGATTATGTTCTTCATAGTCCTTATTGGGGGTTATCCTTATCATATATTGATATTTCATGGGATTTTTTATTCTTAAACTGAAACCTTATGATATTATATTCATGATAAATTGGATCTCTACTAATAAAGCCTGAATTTATTATTATATTTTTTGAGTTTCCTTTAGTTTTATTAATGCGGTGAATCGTTTCTTTTAAGTGTAATGACACCCATGGTTGGGTAGAGATTGGAATTATTATCTATAGTTGGGGAAAGTAATTTCAATTTTTTCTTATGATATGGTGTGGGGATCCTTCTTAGGAGATCTCACTCCATTTTTCATTGAGTTTCCCATTATATTTCTTCCAACTTTCATATTTATCCAATAGGAATGGAGGATCAGTTTTTTATCAATTTAGTGTTTTGTAATCAAATTGTGTCTATTCCCACTTTCCATAGGGAAACATCCAAAATAGTAGACTTGAATTCCCAATTGCATAATATATTAGTGAATGTATTTATAATCTTGACTATGTCACCATGGAAAGAACATACTTTCAATGCTAAAAAAATTATTGTTTATTTTGCCTATTCCTTGATTACAAAAGAATCAATACAATCATGAAAAGGAAAAAATATCAATTTTCAGGGATATATAACAAATATGATCAATTTAAATGGGATAAGTGTTTATCTATGACTAATATATAATGTGGTTACCATCGGTTTAGAGTAAAAGAATATAATAATCATAGACCCTCTTTTTGGTGAAGAAATGACCATTATGAGTAACATATCATATAATTTGGTCTATCCAATACTCCATCAGTTATTATGGATTTAATGAAAATTAGTTTATATGATAATTTTAATACATTTTTGGTTGTACTTGGGGATGAAATCCTTGATTACTCAATGTTTGAGGAGGTTCATTTACATCCTTATAGATTAGTTCTGAAATTGTTGAAAAATCATAGATTATATCCAAGGAATTCGAAATGATTGTACTAGATTTAGTAAGTGAGGTTCATAGGATGTATGGTGTCAAAAAAAATTAAGTTTATATTGAAAAGGTGAATTATGTTATGACATGGAACAAACACAAATATTTTCTACATTTTGATCATCCTGGTCTTATCTGGGTATTATCACAAGTTTGTTTAGTTCATCTAAAATATGGATTCTCTTATTACTAATCTAACTCAAAAGGGAGTAATTTTTTATTGGGATGAGAAATGATAGATTTATTTTTTTGTTATAAAATATATTTTTAGTAATACATCAGTATTGGATCTTCCAGGGTCTGGGTAGCACATTGGGGTCTTCTATTGTTCATCGGGTTTCTGATTGGGTATTGTTCTCTTATACCATAATCATGTCATTTCATTTGGATTTCAAAATAGTAGGCCACACGAGAAGAATTATCTGACCCATGATCTTGATAATGTAGCTATGACACTTATGATTAAGAGTTAGCATTATTACCATTTCAGAGAAACATATACCATTTATTTTGACCACAATATCTGGAGTAATATCTACTGTCAAAAATATTTGAATAACTGCCAGGGGAAATAGGTGCAATACCTGCAATATTTATATATTTATATCACATGTAGCATAGATAAATGTTACTTATTCATAAATGATTTTAGAATTTATAGTTTGACAAATACAATAAAAGAGTCATCAGAAGAGTGTAACTCGTTGGATATTTTTTAATAAATTTTTATTTGAGTCTCTGAATTGGGTTTTTAGATTTTCATCGATAGTGTTTCATAGAAATGCCCACTTTAATGAGTTATTCTTCAGTAAAATCATCTTTATGAGGAGTTTTGTCACATTTGAAACTCTCTTTATGATGGGGAGACCATTGTTGAATGGTCATTCACTACAGAGGGTCTTCTATGCTATCAGAATCCTTGTGTGGTTCTTTCATCGGTCATAAAATATATTTTGTTGGATTCCCATAATTCCCGATTGGTAGTTAATAAAATAACCACAATGATAGTCTATGACATTCAATAATTATTTCGGATTCAAGGTATGAGAGGATCCATCACTATTTTTTATCTCTAATTGTTATATATGACAACAGGACAAGGTTGAATAATATACACCTTTGAGTTGTCTTTATCCAATTCAAGTTCAAGTTTTGAAGTGGTAAGAGACCTCATGAACATTATGGTTGGGTTTCCATATACCTGGAGAATGAATAATGTCGTATGGGTTGTGACGAATAGGACATCCAAATCGGCTAACTATATACCCATTCATGACCCATCCAATGTTGAGGAGTTGGGAAATATCCTTTTAAAAACGAATGTTAATTTTCATGGAGTCCTAGCTTCTATGGTCTCAGATAGAGATAATTGGTTTATATCTATCGTTTAGAGAGGCCGTTAAGAATCACTAGGTTCTCAGGTTCATTTTAGAATAACATATCATTTGTAGTCAGATGAACTGATAGAAAGAGACATACAAAATCTTAATGATATGCTTAGAATCTACATTCTCAACTTTGGGAGGTATTGGGATTACCATTTTTGTCTGTTTGTGTTTTATTATAATAAAAATTACTAGTCTACAATCAGAATGGGTCATTTTGAGACATTTTATGCCCATCCTTGAAAATATATATTATGTTGGTCAGAGACTGGTGAAATAAACATGCTTGGACAAAGAATTGTTCAAGAGATTACAAAAATATTAATTTAATTATTCAGGGAATTTTCATGTCATAGATCATGTATAAATATTATAATGATCATTATCATAGATCATTGGAATTATTAGTTGGTGGCCATAGGTTCTTGACTGTTTCACATACATTAGGTCTTCGACAGCTTTAGAGGAAAGGGAAATATGCTCCCCAACTTTTGGTAACATTTTTTTTATCTAGTGAAAAAATGGCTTAACATTTATCACATCCACCATAGTTTATGTATATATATAGAATTCTCTCTGTGTATTAGCTATGAAAGCATCTTCATAATCTATCTCAATTCCTTACTCAAAGTGATCTTTATGTTGGGCCAGATTTATCCATGGCATAAAATACAGTCATGGTTTTATATTATGAGACTAAGCTACATAATGGGAGGAATATGCCATTTTTTTGTGTGCTATGGAATCATGGTTCATATTTTCATGATATTTGGGAGAGAGAGGAACTGATGCGAGAGAAGTGGACAAATATGATTGTTATAGAAGGCTCTTAACAATATTTCTAAGGAAATATAGTTTCTCGTGTAGGGAGGATTTAACATATTGTTTAGTTTTCTATGTTATAATAAATCCCTCTTATGAAAATGTCTTATATTGGAACCATATTTGGGTGATTATGGTGCTGTTTTGAAAATTTTTAAGGATCCTTGGTTTGTTCAGTGTTGGTGAATGGTTTTACTAAACTGTGCACCCTACTGTTGAAATGCCTTCAAATCAAGGTTGTGAAGGTTTTCATGGTTGGTTCAAGGATTGAAATACCAGATATCCCCTAAGGAGAAAACATTATACCCTGCCATTATGGGAACATGATTTGGTTCTAGATTGGGAAAGCTAGTGCATCCCAACATAAGAAATTGGGAGTGTAGATTTTAATTTATCCAAATATTTTTTATAATTCCATATGCACACTTTTGCCCCCCCCCCCAATTGAACTTAAATATCTGAATTACAATTTTAATGGTTAAGAGGTATCTAAGAGGAAAAATATTGGATTCTCCAAATCCCTTCGATGGTGGATAAAATCTAGGCAGTCATTATTCAGTCCTTTCTATTTATGTTTCCTCTCTCTGGTCCGTCTATCTTGTTATCTTCTCCTACCTTCCTCGGGGGTTGTTAGATCTATGCGGTCTTTGATGACCTATTTTTTTTGATATTTAATATAGGTTTCATTCTCATAAATATTGTTAACACCTTTCCCCATTAGAGTTTCCCAAAAAGATATTTGTGATCATTGATTTTGCGGTAGGTTGTTTCATTTAATATCATCCATGTGATTTAGGGATAAGTTTTGTGATTTAAAAGAAATTTATTGATTTAAATTTAAATCCGCACAAATGATTTTTATAAAAATAATCATCTTTTGAATTGGGGATTTGATTCAGATTTGGCATGAAATTAGGGAAAACCGCATTGTTTCATTGAATTATGGGTTTTTTGTATTGGACAGAAAATTATAGAAATTTGAATAGTGAAATATAAATTTTGAAATAAATTGGAAAATTTATTTCTGAAATTTATCTCAAATTTTTATTTATGAAAATGGATTAAATTATTTTGATAGAAACATGTTATTTTTATCCCAAAAAAATTCATCATTTAATTAAAATCATGTTTATATTTTTAAATAGAAATTTGAATATATAAATGAGAAATGGGTGAATTCTATTTTAATCGATTTTGAATTAAATTTACTATTATAGAATGTTGTATGAAAATGTGAAATCCTACATAGTTAGTGATGTAATAGATAGAATCAAGCTAGGATGGGAATTCCATATAAATGGACTAATGATTTATAACTCTAACATAAACATATTGGCAGATCTTTTCCCCAATGGGATGTTGGTTAGTCTTATTTTGCCAGTGTAAGACAGAGACGTGTGAATATTTTTAGTCTTATTATATATATTTGTGAGGATCCCATAACATGGAACTATTTAACCTCTTAGTAGATTTCCATGTTTCTTTTGATATATATTCCTTTGTTTATAAAATTTTTTATTTGTTACTTAGTTAGTTATATAAAATTTTTTATATAATTTTTTTCATACATATGTTTAAATTATTTCTATTATTTGAAATGTAAATCGTGATTTCTTTTAATTATGATTTTAATCTACCATGCCTATTTTTTAAAAAAGTGGAAGAATTATTTGTTTAATTAATTGTGGAATTATATTATGGAATCTAATATGAGACTCTATTAGGATTTTATCTCACTCCCTACATCAGCCTTCATATGTTTTTGGATAGTCTTATTCTAGGTTTGAACAGGGGTAAATCCTCAGATAGATGATGTTCTTATTATTGATCCATAGGTTTAGAGAGTATTCTTTCCGTGGGAAAAAGGATTTTTATCCTATTTTCTAGTAATTTTTTATTTTACATTGGGTTTTTATATATATGAATTCGAGTTGAGTTCTATCTATTGAGTTTTCCTTTTTTCATAGTGACTTGTAACTTTTTTCTATTATGTGTGTAGTGAATGCATTTTCACTTTCATATTGAACGATTTCAGGTCCTTGACACAATCCCATGGTGATCGGGAATTACCTTCAGGCTATGTCAGGTTACTTCTTGTTTTTAGGGATCTAGGGTTTCTGGGACATTTTCGAAAAATCCCCTCCTTCAAAATTAATATAGACGCACATACACATGGTTCCAAAAATTTATCACACCATTATGATCAATGTTGAACTCCTGAACATTTCTAATCATCTTTTGTGCCTCAACAAATCTTTTTAAACTCTTTAATCCTCATATAGATATATGGATTAACCCTTATTTAAGAAATATATTATTTCCCCTTACAATAATATTTCTATAAAATTCATTTATATATATATGAATATTGGATATTTTATAATCCACGTCACATTTATGCTTCCTTGGTGCATTTGACTCAAATAATTGTCCACCATGTTTTCATTCCAATGGTGGTAGTATACTTTGAAGTCATAATCATTAACCACATCTAACCATATTCTATGTAATATATTATAATTTTTTGATTGAATATATTATTCAAAATTATTCATCAACATATATATATATAAGGCCTTTTTACAATATAACTATTCATACATACCTTAATAAAAAATGCCACATCTAACTACAAATCATGAGTTTGGTATTTCGTTCGTAAACTACCAATTTTGATGATGCATAATCTATAACCATATCATTTGGAATGGGGAAACACTCTAATAAATTCAGTGAAGCATAACAATATATTGAAAACCCTTCTCTAGTGGAAGTTAATTTAAGGGTAAACGTATAGAGATCCACCTATTCGGCTCCATGAAAACTCCCTCACATTAATCAATCCAGAGGATCTTTCCTCCCTTTTTAGTTATCATGGGGGGTATATTGGTCATCCAGGAATAATTTTCCACACCACATTGATTAAATCCTCCCAAATTAAGTAATATATGGGTCTTAGTAAACATGATTGGTCTTGGGAAAAACACAATGTATTTCATCTTTGATGGATCCAAAGATATACTCTTAATTGGGGATATATTCCCCAAAATGGAATCAATATTTTGTCAAAATTCACACATTGTAAATTTTTCATATTACTTATGTTTTTTAGTGTCTTCTTTATAATCCTCAAGTGATCATCATGATAATCATTTCACTTTGAACTTATAATAATATATTTTATAATTACTACCAAAAACTGATCAATGTAAAATATGAAGACATTAATCATTAAATGAGTTAAGGTAAAGGGAATTAGGGATACCAAGAGACATAAATATATATTCATAGAGCCCATACACTATTCATAATGATATCATGGTTATATCCTCTTTTTTTACCATCAATTGATGATATCAAAAATTATGGATGATCATTGAAATATATTTATCTCTATATAGTTGATCAATCAAGTCATCAATACATTGTAGAAAAAAATTATTCTTGATATTTATATTGTATATTTCATAATAATAAATGTTGATTTATGCTGTTTCTGTTTTTTCTTAATAAAAATAACAAATTCCCCCAAGGTGACACACATGACCAAATGAGTACCTTCTCAATATTTTACTGGAGTTTCATTTTCATTTACTGCAACACAATCACAATCATTCTAAATAGAGACTTTGAAATATTTATAGAATTATAAAAGAGTTATATTGAAAACATAACATCAAAATTTGGTTAAATACCATGAAAAGATTATTGGAAGACATTTCAAAACTCCGAAAATAAGCATATATTTGATGTTGTGTTTTCCCCTAATCATATTAGAGAACCAACCCTCCTTAAACTTCTCTAAAACCCTTAAAATTTATGATATTTTCAATCAATGTAAATATTTATCATCAAATAGATTTTCTATCGTAGGGTGATTTAAAATATTAATCATAAATTCCCATTGATGAAAAAATTATGTCCACATTTTTTAAATAAATCCAATCCATGACAAAAATAACATCAATAATAACTAGATGAAGGTTAACAGTTGTATTTGGAATCATATTCTTGCAATCATAAACTATAGAGAATCATTGACATAGGGGGAAATCGTTATACCATTACGAGTTTTCAAAATTGATTCAACATGAAATCATTGATGTGGTACTATATTAACCTTAACAAATTCCTCATAATTAAATGAGTGGGAAGATCGTGAATAAAATAAGACATTTTTAGTTTTGGAGTGGATGATATGTAAACCTTTCACCATTTTTAAATAACACACTTTATCAAAAATAGTGAAAAATGATATTTCCCTTTTTCTCTAGGAATAATAGGTTATTGACGAGGATCATCATCAATAAGAATTGAATTTGGGAATACCTAAGCATCATTACCATACTCCTTGTATTTGAATAACTATATGATGGGTGGTAAATTATACAGATATTTTCCATTATTTATATTAGTATAAATAATTTTCTGACCACATTATCATTCTATATCTTTATATCCATAATTTTTGAACATAAAACTTTTATCATCCCACTCAAAAAAATACCCATGTTTATTTATAAATGTTTCGAATAATGGTGGACCATAGACTTATCCTTATGGTTTTTATAATTTCCTTTCATTTACATCTTTGTTTTCATACTGATATAATGAGATTGGTTGGTAAATATAATATCCATTTCCACCTTTGTAACATATCGAACGATTTCTTCATAGTTACTAAATTATATTTTATAAAAAGACCAATCAATGAATTTTTGTATGAAGCTAATGAATAAATTAATCTTAATATTAGGATGGTTGATAATTTAATAAGTGAGCCTAATATATCCTGTAAAAGTTTCATCATAACTACAAACTGATTCATCTTCCTTCTGCTTTAAGTCATAGAATTTCTTGTCTTAATTTTTTTAACTGAAATAAGAAAAGTGATTATTAATAAATAAGTTCCCAGTGATATCACATTCCATGAATTCAATATCATCTCGTTGCTTAGGTTCTATATATTATCCCACTATTGATATAATTCACCTACCAAAAGACAAATAGCAAAAAAAAATTATTAATGTGATCCCAATAAAATTGAAATTAAATTTTCATTAGTACTGATCTATTACTCATATATTAATGGATCTTCATACCCATTAAAATAAGATTCAAATTTTATTATGAGTTACTAAATAGAATAATGTTCTTCCAATTTCTCATCTAGAATCATAGCATATTTAAATGGATGAGAATATTGTGTGAAGATAGTACTGAGATTTTGCATTCTTGTTCCAATAATTTTTTTCATCAAAATATAATAATTTAATTTCACATTGTATTTATCATTAAGATGATTCATTAGGTTTCCAATGAGTGAATAAAACAGAAATTCATAGATTGAGGAACAATAATCATTGAGGGAAACCACATAATCTTGAAAAATAATTTACATGATATCTAAATCATGATTCCTACTTTTTTTATATATGAATCCTAAGGGTTTACCTGGTTAATTCATTCTTTTTACCAAATAATTAGGATTTTATCCTATACATAATCTTATCTCTTGGGTTCATAATAAAGTATTCTTATCCTAGTTTCCAATGGTTATCAAAAAATTCCTATGATACCAACTATATGGACCCATTCTTTTCATACACAGATTTAACATCTAATAAGAAAAAATTTATTTACAAATACCGATGATTTACACCATAATTTTATTTTTCTATTTTCTCTTGAAACAAATATATATACACAATTGGTCTACAAATTAACTGAATCATCTCCTACATAGTTTTTCAAAACTAAATCCCTTAATGTACATATCATAAATAATAAATTCATTCATAACATGGGTGAAGGAAACATAATATAGGGTAATATATAATGCTCACTAATGGGAAATACATAAGATATCTTTGATCAATTAGAGTAACATGACCATAAGGTTATGAGAACATTATTTTAACATTTTAAATTGTTTCCCTACATATAATAGATCATAATCATGAGTCATGGAATAAATATTAATAGTTTATAATATTTTAATCATAGAGGAATCAAAGAACACAATCCATGAGAAATAAAATTAGCAAAGGACATGAAATTGTGGAAAACACTTAAGTGTAGATAAAATTTTCTGTCAAGGATACCCTATAAGACATTTATAACATGCTAGTATATAGAAATCCACCTTTGAAACTAATTCAGTCTCAGGATTTATTTCTGTATACCCTCTCTTAGGATTGGGATAAAATCTATTGGATTGTCTATGATCATAATACATCAATCATTTCCCAATTCATCATAGAGAGATATTGGTCTCACCCTTCAAATAATGAAAATCATATATATGTCTACAAAAAATCATAAAATATTAGTCATATCAAAAATCCATGAATAGATATAATTTTTTAAGTATTTTATCCCAGTATAATCAATGGAAATAAAGTGTATTTCATTAAAGTATTTTAATAATAAAAATGTCATCCATATAATGAATAAGTATAGTATCATTTAACCATAACCATGGGAAGGTTTACGAAACATCAAAACATGTTATCATAGATGGATACTGATTTTGAATGATCTCTTGGAACATTTCATTAGGAAAATAACCATTAAATTTTGAAATCATTTCTTTAAAATCTTAAAATTTCCAAATTATTATGGGTAACTGATTACTATAATATAAAAATGGAAAATATTATAGATATATTTAAATTATTATGTTGTCAAGATTTTGGAAAATTATTTCCATTACCAATAAGTTAAAATTAAACACTCCTTTTATACTTTTGTAAATAAACATAAAGTATCGTGTTCTGAAATTGAAAAAAATATACATTTTTAAATTTTTTGAAAAATATCAACAACTGGTAAAAAAATAAAATAAAAAACATATTGTAAAATTAATAATATAGTTTTAAACATATTTTGGAGACATGTATATGGAAGATAATTGTTTTTCGACTGAGGAGATTAATAAATTCTATTTTCCATAATTTTGTTATCCTATTGAGATCTTACGGTGATGAAAAATTGAACAAAAACATTTCTTTTCAAAAAAAAATATAGAGGAATAGAAAATAAACAAGTTTATTTATAGGTTGATCATAGTAATTATTCATCAAAAACATAGTAGAAAATAATTCGAATAAACACTGAGATTTTAATAGAAGACCCTTAAAACTATTGTATCTTTTGAATCATAATACCCATGAATTAAATATCATGATAATGATATAAAAATCCTCATAATTTTCGTAATAACAATAATAAAATCATTAATTCTATATGTATATTCACCAAAAAAAAGAAAGAAGTATTTTATAATTCCCATGTCTCCATGAAAATAAAATTGAGATGAAAATCCCTTACCTTGTGTACAACTTTCATCGACAGAATTATAACCTCATTTATAATAAATTTTAATTTATTGTAATTTAATAAAATAATCATATAAATTATTATTATATTATATATTTTAATTGTATACAAATATTTAGTAAAATAAATAATAGTATATATAGAAAATGAATTGCACTGTTTATATAGATGGAAGTTCATACATGTATATGAACAGTGTTTTCTTTTTTTTATGGATGGAATGAACGAATGGTAAATAAAAAATTCCCTTTAATGAGTTATTATTTTATCATTTAAATAATATATTTTCATTATTTATATCCTTGTTACCATCAATGTAAAATAATGATGAAAATGAATCGCATTGCTCTATGGAGGTGGTTTTCCATAGATATGAATGGGCAACGTTATAATTTTCTATTAGATTAGAAGGTAATAAATTAGATATTATATATTAATTACCGAATAAAAACTATTTCATATAAATATTATAATTATTTTAAACAAGTAATAAATAAAATTATAATTATTTTATACAAGTAATAAATAAAATCCATGAATTATGGTGATTTAAAATGAACTATACACCTATATAGAGACTATACATCATACTTACGCATGAGAGACACTTTTATATCCTATTTAATGGATAGAAAAGGGATAATGGTAGTTTCATAATCATAATAAAAATTAATAAAATTATAAAATCATCACTAAATAAAAAATATTTCATGTATATAATATATTTATTTTAAACTAATAATTATAACAATCCAATAATGATGGTGATTTAAAATGAACTATACTACTATGTAGAGACAATACATCATACTTACGCACATGTGATATTTTCACTTATTATTGATGGATAGAGGAGGGATAATGGTTGTTTCATAATCATAATATAAATTAATAATATTATGGATATTTAGTTTCTTATTTTAATATAAATACCCTATATTTAGAAGAATTAAATTAGAATAGGTCTGGTTAGATAACAATCAATATTTCCAGATACCTTCTTTAGATAATTTATAAAATAATATTGTGTTGGTCTTTTGTGAGATAAGAACATCCAATTATTTTAAAATATTAATTATAATATAAGATTTTATGTTAGGGCCAATCTAGATGTCTCAATGTGGTATGAATAATATAAAGAAGGGTATCCTTCTACCATGGAGGGATTGGACAAACATAGAATTTCATAAAATATTAAATTATTATAAAGTCATTATCAATCAAAAATCTTAAAACAACTCTACATATGGATAGGATGTAAAATTGTAGACCATATATTCTTCAAATTTCCATATTTTATTATTTTATTATTTTAAATGAAATTTTATAAAAATATTAATTTTATAAAATATCATTAATATAAATTTTGATATTATTAATTTTATTAAACATAAAATATATACATAAAATGATTGAATTAGAATATAATTCATTAACATGACACTAAATTATAAAATTCATATAATTTTTTTTATCACATCAAGGTGCTCAAATTAAATTACTATTAATAACCTTAAAATAATTTATTATAATTATTAATTAATTGTTTAAATATTACATCAGTGTTGGATGATCATTTACGGTCATTATATAATTACAAATAATTATAAATAAATTTTTATCAAGAAAATAATTTCATTAATATAAATAATAAATTAAATATTCATTCATAACTAATTTATTTCATATGTCAATATACAAAAGATGTTTAAAATTATAAGAGTTAGCCCTTTTATATCTTTCTATATATTATAAATATAATTTTTTTGGAAATTGTTTGATTAAAAATTATATTTCAACAATACGTTGATAAGGGTCGAAAAAAAGTCAACCGATTAGAATTAATATGAACAATTACAGCCTTATCACTTTGGTTTAACCAATAAGAACCTGATTTACCATTACCAAGGTGGAAATTTTAACCGCTAATACAATTCAAACTGAGAAAAATAAAGGGGACCTATTTACCAAATCTAATCCTCCTAATTTTCAGTATGTAATTCATTTTATCAAATTAAATACCCATAATTAGTATAAATTTTTTTAATGGTTCTAAGAAAAAAACTACAAAAATGATAGTTAAAAAATACTTTTTATGCATATAATGTATTTATTTCTATCCAATGAAAAGAAAATTTTAAGTTATTATTTAAAAATATTATTTGATATTTGATAATTAAATATCATTAAAATCATTCCGTAATTTTTATAAACATAATTTATTAGGTTAAAAATTCTTTGTGGGAATAAAAATATATTTTCATAGAAAAACATCTCCTTTATTTTCCAATGATATTTATATTTATTTTTTATTAATTAATAAGTAAATAATTAGTTTTATAATGGGACAATCCATTAATTTTTATAATTTAGTTATTCTTGTTCTTATAAACTATTCTAATGGCTATGTGATAAAATATAATAATTATATTATAATAGCATATCACTGTTTGTTTATACTTGAAGTTTTTTATAATGGAATATATCAAAGAAATAATTTTATTCAATATAAATATCTTATAATGTATCATTGTATTATGGTAATGTTAATATATAACATCATATATTTTGAGTTAGGTAATTTTATGTTTTAGAAGTATACATCATAATAGTTGACCAATTGTTTAAGGTTCATCTATTAATTAAACATGTTATCTAATTGTCTTATAAAAATTAGACAATGTACATATTTGTGACTATGAATACATGTAATTACATAAGGGTCATGCTAAATATTTATAATGGTACCATGAAACTATTTTCTGGTCATTAACATTGTAAAATATTTTTGTATGGGTCATCCAATGATTCTTAGACAAAGTTCTATTCTAGGATCTATAAAGGTAATCAACCATCTGTCTAAAACTGAGAACAAAGGTTATCTGTGGAGGTGTTTTTTGGTGTGTCATTTTTATAAATACTATATGGGTTTATCAAAGTTTTTGGATAATATGGTGTGTTTTTTATAGAATATGGAATCCCAGAGTTTCATTCCTAATAGACAATAAGAGACATTATGCAGCTATGAAATCCTATATGATTTCTCATGGTTATAGTAGAGTTTCTGAAACAAATTCAATGTAAATGAAAGGTTTTTATATGGTAGGTATACATTTATCACTAGGAAGTTACACAATTTTCCTTACTAGTTCCCAAAATTATTTCACATTATCCATCTCACATGGATTGTTGGTGACAATGTAGAGATTTTAAAAAAAATGGTTTTATATACCCAAAAAAACATTATGGAGTATTTTAGACACATTGGTGGTTTTAGGTAGCAAGGTATTGATTCAAGTTAGAACATAAATGCAATATTTGGATGATATTTAGTGAAGGATATAATAAGAAACTTACTAACTAATATGTGTTTGGTGGATTTTCCCTAAATTACTCCATTTCTCTAATCATTCTATTTAGATAAAAACAAAGGAATATGTACATAAGATTATGTATAAGAATAAAGGAGATTCTAAAAATTTAATTTTAAATATTTCAAGGTTTATAAGGGAATTATATGGAGTAGGTTTCAATAAAATCCCATCAAAAATATATTTTTCATGAGATTTTTTTAGGATCGTGTATACTGTCATGATATCATAGGGCTCAAAGATGTGTATGTGAATGTTGTGTGGGAGACAATGCATGTGGAATATTATGAGGGAGGTTCCTATTTATGTTGTCCGCGT
Organism: Viscum album; assembly: GCA_963277665.1. NCBI lineage: Eukaryota > Viridiplantae > Streptophyta > Magnoliopsida > Santalales > Viscaceae > Viscum > Viscum album. The sequence goes on from OY728146.1 coordinate 390,146,140, forward strand.
ATGTGTTTACTGGGGTAGGATTGAATTTTTTATTTTCCATCTTGGGTAATGTTTTTTGAAAGGTATTTTTCATGATTATTATAAACATATATGTGTGAATTAGGGTTTTACTATATCGTGTTTTCATGTGGCTATTCTAGTGTCTGATGAGATCATTAGTGAATAATTCACATTCTATAATGACATAAATCAGAAAAAGGTTATTAATTATTTTTAAGTTATATTCATGCCATTAACTCTTTTAAGACGTCATTTGATGCATTGAGTACATATAAGTAGAAAGAATTATTCAAAATTAGGTAGACTGATATATCAAAATTAATTTTAAAGGAAGTCTTCCTGGGATACTATATTCATGGACAAAGAATTTTAATTTATTAAATCTAGTGTGGTTTAGTTTATTTAAAAATTAACAACACATATTATTTTTTTTCTCCTTTGCTAGCCCTTACTAGTGAAATGATTAAACAAATTCTATTTATTTTATTTTCACATTTGTTTATTGAGTAAATACAAATTTTTACAGTTATGGATAACATGTCCTAGCCAATGTGGGATATGATATTTTATATAAAAAATAAATATTTTATGTTATGATTCACCCTATAATTTCACATAATGATGGGGTATAATATGTTATATCAGATCATATGATTCATGAATCAAATCTATCATTAGAAATTCATTGTGATTTCTAATTCAATAAATGATAAAGGAGTTCGTCTAATTTATCAAATAACCTAAAATATTTTAAACAACATAATTAGATCATATATTGGATCTCCTAGGCTATAATTTTATTATAACACATTATATGGGATGAAGGTCATTGCTGAAATATGAAAGTCTATTACTGATGAAAATATTAAAAAATTTGATATTGATTTGAAATTATAAAATGCTTTATAAAGATAATTCCCTAATCAAATCTCAAGAAAATTTATTAACTACACCAGTGGGAAGGCCACATTCAAAAAGTAGAAATAAATTTATAAAGATGATAGTAAGTAGATGGTGGTATTTTTAGGGGTTCTCTATAATAGATTAGAATATTGGGAAATTCATCTAAATGAGAATTTGTTTCACATTTTCAATTAAATCACTAATTTTTATGATATATTGATGGAAAACGGGAAGATGAAAGAAATACTGTTATTATTAATAAGATATTGTGATTGTTTCCACCTTATTAATAAGAAAACTGTTGACCATATTATATATGTATATTTTCAATCCTTTTAATGATGATTTGTTATACAGTTTGGGGGATTATAAAAGGTGAGTTAAGCCACATGGGACATCATGTTATATATGAAGGGATATAAAATACAATTTCCCGAAGAATCTTGATTATAATAAACGAAAAAATATTGAATAGGATCCTCATAATGAAATTATATCTCATTTTTTAGAAAATTTAAGAGATGAGATGGTGGTTCGAAGGCATAAAACCCTTTCCATGATTCTTTTTTTGTGAAGGTGTGGATGTTTTATCATGGTTACTAAAAAATATTTCATGATGATTTTTGTGAATAAAATGTTACAAAATATCCATTATGAACATTACCTTTAAGAAGAGACTCCAAAACAATAATTTATTAATGAATGAAATTTTAATGAAAAATAATGGTCAAAGAAGAAAAAAATTTCAACGGAAACATCCAAATGGAAAGAGAAACAAAATTATAATATAGAGAAAAAAATATTCCTTGAAGGATACTATTATGAAATATGAAAAATGAATTTTAATATATATATATATATGAATCTAATGGAATATATGATCTCAAGGATAAACATGTAATATTTTTTATGATCATAATATTCAATGAAAGAAAAAACAAATGATCATTGGAATTACAATAAAATCCTATGAATGTGTGTATCAACTCAAAATCTATAATTACTAGCTAGATTAATTGTTAAATAATAATCTATCTTCCAAGGTAAAGTCTATATTTAATGAGTTTCATCATTAAGAATAATAAAAAGACTATGGTGATCTATGACCTTAATGAAATCCAATATTTTGGAGTTATGAAGGTTGGGACCCTATATACTAGGGTGTTCTAGTTTAGTGTGAAATTTTTTTCAGGGATAAAGTGTCAGGGATCTAGAAGTTAAGTCACCAATGGAACCACATGTGAACATCTATATGGCAGAAATGTACCAGCATCATGATATTCTATATTTTGTTTGGTGATGTCAATTGATCATAATTTTTGTTCGGGGAAGAGTCTATTCACAAAAAGAAATATCATTTGTTGAAAGAAATTTTGATGTGAGACTCGGAATATCAGATCAGCAGATTTATATTGTTTTATGTGTGACAATAATAATTTAAAAAAACATGGCTATAAATATGATCTTATGAGGGTGATCAGTGGAAAATGATTATGATAATTTTGTGGGACAACATATATTGATTAATGTACTTGGGGAGTTTGGAATGGATCTAGATTATGTATTGAGAAAATAAATATGAGAAACTAAAATTATACCCAAATATGTTTGGAGTACTAGTGATTCAGGTTCTAAATTTCATGGATTGTATGAATTTACCTATGGAAGGATGTGGTATCTTCCCTAAAAATTATATATTCATTAAGAAATCTGTGCGGTGTATAAGAAAGAATGTATTTTTCGTTGCGAGAAAATGGTTGATACATCCATTGCTATTGGAAAAAAAGGTTTTATTTATAGATGAAAGATTTACCACATTAATTAGATAGTGGTGATGATTGGGTAAATGGTCTTGTCCCTCTATATGAAGTATATTGGTCCACATGTAGAATGTATAATATTATTTATTATTGATCTAATATGATGGGGATTGACATGAAGGGTGAGGTTTCTTTAGAAAGAGCACACATTGGAGCTTCCTAGTGTAAGACTTTGAAATTCTAAAGGCTCTGGACAAATAGGTGGAGAAAAAAATGGTGAAAATATATATAGTATTAGTGTTAGTTATTTTGGTATTCCAGCTAGGGTTATTATATGTTGAACAACCCATGTAACTAAGATTTACTTATGATGGAATGAATGAGATATTATAATATATCCCATGGGTATATGAAACACATTTTGAACTATGTAATATAATGTGGGAATATTTTTCACTGTGCTTTTATATTTTTTTGTTTATTATGTTCCTGATCAAGTATGAAATTTTTTGGAAGGATAATTGTATTGTGACTGGTACCATAGGTATTCATTATAAAGGATGAGTTGATGTGGTTGTTGTGGTTGTTCTGTTGTGAGGTCTTTGTATATTTGGTCTCTAATTTCATGTAGAATATATTATTGAATATGGAACATATTTTTGTGTTTGAATATAAAATAAACTATCAAATTGGTATTATGAACATCTAATTATTGTTTTGTACCTTATTTACAATTCATTTTTTTTCAAATGAGTGTTGACTCTGATGTTTGATAGTAAAATTTCGTATTATATCATGGATAAATATATTTTATCGTAGACTACATTTCAGAAACACAAATGTATGATTAGTGGAAATTGCTAGTGTTCCTTGTGATCAGTTATCTTATCATGTTAGTGGATGAATATCATGAGAATATGAAAGTGGTACGAATATGTTATCTATTTTTAAAAATTCTAGTTAGCCACATGAATAATATGGTGTGCTTAAATAATTTTAAGTAACTCTATATCTCAGTGGGATATAACTTGAATTAATAAATATAGTTTAATTATATGATGGTGGATGTTACAGATCCTGGAGGATACTGGTTTTTTAGTCAATGGGGTTTTATATTTCTACGTGACAGAAAATTCATCTAGATTCATAGTAGTGAGAGATAAAATTGACAAATTATTAAAATTACTTTCATAGTTTTAAATATTATACCTAATTTAATTTATTAATACTATTATTAATTTTTGTTATAATTAATAAAAATTCAAAAATATTTATTTTTAATTGAATAATTCAATATTTATATTTTATTTAACAATCCATAACTTTGGAATTTAATTTATATCTGGTATTTAAAGTAAATCATTCACTGTATAAATTATTTTTGAAATTAAATTTTAAAATGGATAAAATATTGATTTTTAATTGATTTTAAATTTTAAATTAATTAAACATTATAAATCGATATTTGGAATTTCATTATTGATCATAATTTTTTTTGAAAAATCATTTATTAAATAATCAAATGGACATAATATAAAATTATTATTCCCTCAAATAATTTTTATATACATTTATTAATAGAGGTATTTTCTTGAATTTAATCTTCTTAGGTATTTAAATTTAAAATTTTAATTATTTAATACATCCTATAACATAATATGGGAATTACTAACAGTTAATACAGTTTTAAATTTTACAAGATCTACAAATAGAAATATATTGGACCACACGATGAAATTTCTCACTATTGATCAAACATTTACTTGACACACACCCCAGGATCGATTGATTGACTATAGAAATCACCCTATTGGTCAATTCAATGAACAAACATCAAATGTAATAAAGGAAATATACCATATGTTTGAACCTAGTATTCTCTAAATTGACACTATATGATATAACATGAATCATGTATAGACCTACCAGAAGAACAGTAGAACTAGTCATTCTTGGATGGGGTCATATAATTGACAATGGGAGGAAGTGTTATATATATCATGTGAGGATCTTTTAATCTGTGTAACATTAAACTCATAGAACCCCCTCCCACTTCTATGGTTGTCTGTGCCCCAATCAAATCATATCTCACAATCAACAATTAGGATTGAACCACTTCAACAGGAAAACTAAATACTCATATCCATTGTCGACTAAATCAATTATATTATAAATTTCCTCTATCAAAATCTATAATTATTATATTTTAAAAAAACTACGATTAGATTTCAATTGAATATATTTGTAAAATATGATATTAAGAAACGAAATCCACTTCATGTTATTGATCATTCAACTACACATCCACTATCAATATATTATTTTTTATCTTCATATTCTTTGATCTATCATTTGACCATAGAATTACCAAAAAAACATTATGAACCCATTCTTTTATGATCAACCCTATTCTATGCATTTTTATCTACTTATATGGTAACAAACACTCAGGCTATTATGTCTTATGTTTCATCAAATTTCATCTCAAAAAACCCCAAAGATTCTGTATACATTTAATTCTATAAAGACTAGTCACACTCCCCTCCATAATAAAACTACAACTAATATAACTATGTCATTGATATAAAAAATAAAAATAATAAATAAATGTGAATGGGTAGTGAAGGACTATATGACAACTATACTTTTTTTTACACAAACAAACCAGATTTATTATATAAAATATTCACTTGATAAAACATAGAGGATCAAGAGGTCTAGTGTGTTTGGGGAATAGGAACATTACATAACATCTTGGAACATAAAACACACAACATATTTATTGAAAACATTCTTTACATGACCACTACATTCCCTCATACTTAGCATTGCATGGGATAACCTGAGGACATGCATAAGAAAAGGGTGAGCTATAAAACCTAGTAAGGGAATAAACATGGAATAAAATGATTAATACAATACATGATACAAAATAATAATATCAATGGATCACAAGAGATAAATGAACCTAAAGTCATGATAAAGGATGATAATCATTACATGGAAATGTGGCAACAATACTAAATATGGAATTAGCATGAGCTAGGGCACATTGCACATGGAGAATGAGTAAACCCTCATTACACATGAATCACTAGTAAAACCTCAATGAACATTAATTAGCATGATTCAACACACATTGTACATGACTTATCATGATACTATACTTTACCCAATGCATTGGAGCGCTATTCGCGCACACCCTTCATAAACATTTCATTTCATGCATTAATGTGCCACAAGGATCATATAACATGGAATCAACCAACATCATAAGTTATTCCATGATAAAGTAATGTTTAATTAATACATTAAAGTACCATTCAATAGGTATATGTTCATAAAGGTGAATATCATTGATAAAGACATGGGTATGGTATTCAATACACAATGATCTTGGCTTGGAAAAACACGGTGCAGTTTCGGCAGCATAATAATGTGACATAAGTATTCATGAAAATAGTTGGTGAGATATAAATTGGTGTCTCATATTATTTATATGAAATGTACAGTAATGGGGTAATATGGATACATGTCCTAACAAACTTAATTGAATTTATATGCATAATATAAAATAATTGCTTGGATTTAAAAGAGGAGAGAGAAATATCTCACCGAATATTGGCATGGTAATAGGTGAACATGGGAGGATTTAACGAGATATAAATGGGTATCTCATAATAAAAAAAATAAATATAACTGTATTGGAGAGGTAATAAATCATAACCCAACATTTATAATTGAAAAAAAGGGAATAACAGCTTAAATAAAATTAGACAAAAATGAGAAAGGAATAAATCCCTTACTTGGAAGTGTGATCCCAATGGCTTGGGAGTGGCTTGGGAGAGGCTTCATGGGAGCTTGGAGATCTTTGGGAGGATTTTAGAGAGAGTAGGGTAGGGTTTGGAAAACTCCAAAGTCTTTGAGTGAAGAGGAAGTGGGAGGTTGGTTGGGTTTATATAGGAAAGGCGAGGGAAATCCTTATTATTAATGTTTGGGACACCTCACATTAAACTAATCAATATCACAAACTAGCCCACAGTTTTTCCATGGTTTTTGGCAAAGGGGAGTGTCAAAAAATATTTTATAATTCCAATGTATTAACATCTTAAAATCATAGGGTTTTTTATGTGGAGGCGAGTCACACTCTCAAGGAAAACAATTTAAAAAGACAAAATGGTTTATAAGTCTTGGAGGGTCCACAAATGCTTTGTAAAATAAATCAAAAAATTCTAAAATCACATTATTTTAATGATAATGAAAATATTGGCAGAAAATATTGTTTATATTATTTTATTTCTTCACTAATGTGATATTATGATGTCATAAAAGAGATTATATATTTAAACAGTATTTAATTTTTACCCAAAAATTCGACTGTCTCAAAAAATTATGAAAAAGTCACAGTTGGATAATTTCGACATCCTGATTCCAAAAATAATATTGATTTTATCTATATAATTTTCTAAATATTTTAATTTATATTTTTTAAATAAAACATACATTTATCAGAAAATCATTGGTTTTGATAAAGATATCTTTCAAACCATAATAAAAATTACAATTGCATTCATAAAATTAAACAATAAATTATATTTAATAAAAAGAAATTTAATAATAATAATATTTTATTAAAATATTATTTAATTCATGAATACATTAATTCATCAAAAGAGATTTCTTAGTTAAAAATATTTTTTTCACTTTAAAAACTATTTATGAAGTGACATTAATAAATTGAATGTATAATCATTTATATATACAAAATTAATGAACATAATCATAGTACTATGGACTTGTTACTTAACCCCACATAACTCGCTCATAAGACCGAAGGGTAAGGTGTGTGACGATGATATACTCTTGGGGTGGCTTGGATAACATCACTCGGGTGCTAATCTCTATTAACATCAACTTCTCCCGTAGTCGGTTCTACTCAAGCTTAACGTCTTCAAGCTCAGCTTGGGATTTTTCAAGACCGAATACCAATGATGCCACCTCCTATCGAAGCTCTGACAAATGGGCTTCATAAGAGGCAAGTCTACTTGATGATTCCATCACTTCATTTGGCTGAGTAAATTGGATTTTCTAAAGCCTTATATTTATACTAATCATGTAATCACTGTTCAACGACTATATTAGGAATGGTCACAATTCATAATGGTATTTTAAAATCTAGAAACATAAAACCAATGAAGTTGAAATTTTATATAACCATAACAATAAATTTAATTATATTAATAGGAATTTTCATTAATGAAAGTTTGGGTAGTTACAATCTTCCCCCTTATGAAATTTCACTGTCAAAATTTCCTTTTCCCATACTAAAATAGATTTTTGTGACTTTGCTTCATCAATTCCACTGATTCCCATGTCTCTTTTTCAAACAGGTGGTTTCACCACAACACCTTGATGAGGGGTATTGTCTTATTTCGTAGAAATTTTTTTCTACGATCTAAGATCTTTACTAGATGCTTCTCATCAGAAAGATCATCCTATATCTTTACTACCTCTGAATAGAGTACATGTGAAGGGTCTGGTATGTACTTACATAAGAGGGATACATGAAAGAAATCATGTACTTTTTCAATTGTAGGTGGAGGGTCTAGTCCATAGGCCACATCCCCAACATGATCAAGAATCTCAAAGGGGCCAATGTACATAGGACATAACTTCCCTTTATTTCCAAACCTTATGACCATCTTCCATGGAGATATGCGTAGAAATACCTTGTCTCCAACATTAAACATAAGATCTCGTTGACAGTTATCTGCTAAACACTTATGTAAAGTCTAGGCTACCTTGATATGTTGCTGAATTGTTTTCAGCTTCTCCACCATTTCTTTGACCATTTCCAGTCCTAGCAGCTTACTCTCACAGACTTTATCCCAACATACTGGTGTTCTGCACCTCTTACCATACAGGGCTTTATAAGGTTCCATTAGGATTCTTGAGTGGAAACTATTATTATAGGATAATTCAACCAGTGGAAGATGTTGGTCCCACACTCCTTTGATGTCCATATAACACACACTCAACATTTCCACAAATTTTTGGATAGGCCACTCATATTGGCTATCAGTTTGAGGATGATAAGTCTTAATAATGTTCAGATCATTATCTAGATCATATTGAAGACTCTTCCAAAACATAGTGGTGAATCTTGGATCTCGATCAGATATAATAGATAGTGTTACTCCATACAGCCTTACTACTTCCCTAATATATATATATATATATATGTTCCAGCTAATCCAATGATAAATCCTCCTAAATTGCAATGAATTGTGCAGAATTTGTAAGATGATCCACAGAAACCATGATTGTATTCATGTCTTTGGATGTCTTCGGATGTCCGGTGACAAATTCCGTGGTGATGTTATCCTATTTACATACTAGTATGGGCAATTTATGCTTTATCCCATTAGACTTATACCCCTCTACCTTCACTTACTAACACACCATGAAAATTAATGTATACTCAATTATCTCTTTAATCATATTATCCCACCAATAATACTCAAGTAAGTCTTGATACATCTTTGTGTTTCTTGGTTGAATGGAGAAATTATAACTATGCACATTATCTAAAAGTTCCTTATTCTGCTTCGGACTTTACGGAACACATAGTCTTTTCCCAAATCTCACAATTCCTTCTTCATTAACGTTGAACTCCATGGATTTCACTAATCTTATAGTTTCCAGTCTCTTTTGAATTCCCACATCATTATTTTGAGAATCCTTTAACCTTTCTAGAAGAGACAGTTGAGAAATCATTTGTTAAAGGATTGATGTTCCCTTCTTTAAGATTCCCATGTCCATCTTCATCAAATTTAAGAATATTGGATCCTTCTCAATTCTAATCCATGATAGAATTGTTGTGTTCTTTATACATAGAGCATCTTCTTCCATGTTCACTTTCTCATGGTGGTAATGGATTGAGCAGGCATAATCATTGATCATCTCTAACTGTCTTCATTGGTGCCTGTTCAACTCTTTCTGTATGAATATATAATTGAGATTTTTGTGGTCTGTAAATATTTCACAATTCTCCCCAAAGAGATAATGCCACCTTATTTTTAAAGTGAAGATCACCGAATAAAACTATAAATCATTTTTGGATAATTATTCTCATGGAAATTCAATTTCCTTGAAGAATAGTCAATGACTTCGGAATTTTTCATCAATACACATCTCATTCCCTTTCTCGAAGCATCACTAAATACCACAAAAATGTCTCCACTTGTGGGTAAAGTGAGCATGATTGAAGTGATAAGCCTTATTTTCAACTCCTTGTATATTTATTCACATTCATCAGTCCAATAAAACTTTATTCCCTTCGGATCTAGCTTGGTAATAGGGTTGTACATTCATAAGAAAAATCTCACAAATCATTAATAATATCCAGATAACCCAAATAACCTACAAATATCCATTACTGATGTTGGTCCCGACTATCCCTCAATTGCATCTGTTTTATCGGGAACCATAGATATCCCATTTATTGTGATGATATGTCCCAAGAATGAGACCTCCTTCAAACAGAACTCACACTTTCTCTACTTTGCATAGAGATTCCCCTTCTGCAAGGTCTCTAGTAGAGTTCTTAGATACTCCTCATGATCCATCATGGTTTTGGAGTATATCATAATATCACCAATAAAGACTACAAAAAATTTGCTGAGGTAACCCCTAAAGACTCTAATAATCAATTCCATGAATATTGCTGGAGAATTAGTGAGACCAAAAGGAATTACTACGAATTCATAGTACCCATATCATGTATGAAAATCAGTCTTGGGGTTATCTTCCTTATTCGCCCATACTTGATAATATCATGACTAGAAATCCACCTTGGTGAAGTATTATGCCCAACATAATAGATTGAACAAGTCATCAATTCGAGGAAGAGGATACTTGTTCTTCATCATGATTTTGTAAAGCTCGCGATAATTGATGAAAATTCTCAATGAACCATCCTTTTTCTTGACAAAGAGGACTGCTGCACCCCATGGTGATGCACAATGGTGTATAAACCCTTTATCCAGATTCTCCTACAGTTAATTATTTATCTCATTGTGCTCCATAAAAACCATTCTATATGAAGTCTTGGATAGTAGAAATTCCCAATGTATAATATCAATTGATAATTCAACATCCCTTTATGGAGGTAGACCATGAAATTCTTCATGAAACACTTCAGCCAATTCCCTCAAAATATGAATGTATTCAAGGAAGGTTGCCTCCTTTGACTCAATCATCTGAGCCAGATATTCATGCTCATAGGGTAGTAATATCCAAGATCGAGATGATGGAGATAAAGAAAATTATTCTTCCTTTATGCACTTGTATAGAATTAGGGGTCGATTCCCCACATAGATATTGATTTCCCACTCATAGAAATTTATGTTAGCTATATATAAGTAAATTCAATCAATGCCCTAAATTGCATCAAATTACCCCAGAAGGAGTATGACGAGGTTCTCAGAGAAATTCAATCAACAGATTATGACAGGTTAGGAGTTATATTAATGGGATGCAATGATATTCCCATTTCCTGTACTCAAAGATGCCTTTACTTCCATGATTTGTGGTGGTTCTAGGATTTTTCTAATAAACTATTAGGATATAAAAGAATACATAGAACCTGAATCAAAAAGTATGTTCGCTATTCTAGAATGAATAACCAATGTACCATTCACCACTTAGCGTTTTTGGTTCAATTCGTCAATAGGGATGAAAAAATCTCTCCCTTGGTGCCTTGGAGGTTGTGGGTGGCCTCTGAAATTCCATGGCATAGGGAACTGATTTGAATGATTCCCTAGTTCTTTTTAGTTGTAGAAATGAACAACACATTGAGGCTAGAATACTGTGTTCATCTACTCTATTGCAGCAACAGTATTTTTATGTCGGCAGTTAAGAGCTAGTTTCCCTTCTATTCCAAACCTAATGAATTTCCTCATCCCCTTCAGGAAATTTATGGTGTGCTTCTTTCTTCACCTTTGGCATGTGGGGTGATGGATCTTCTTAGTACTGTCGGATTTATCCATCAGAAAACCAGACTTGAATTCCACCTTACACTTCTTATCCCCATGATACCCTTGAGATTATCTGATGTCCATTTCGACCTTGAGGGAACATCAGATAATTTCCTCATAGCTGTCGAAGTCATAGATCACTAGTGCTTTCCGTAGGATAGGTTTCAGCCCACCAAAAAACTGGCCAACCATTCATTCGGGGGTGACAACAAAGATGGAGGTGTATCATGAAAAACTTGTGAATTTTTCCTCGTACACTCTGACCGATTCTTTTTCATTGTTTCTTTAGGGAAAGGAAGTCCATTTCTATCTAAATTCTAATGGTGAGTGGAAAATATTTATCAAAAACCATCTTCCAGAAATCCATCCATTCCAACGCCTCAATCACTTCTTCATGATTCGAATTTTTGATCAACATCCACCATTGATCAGATTCACCTTCCATATGATAATCATCCTGAAGAACCTTCTCTTGTTTGGAACACTGAAGGATTGAGAATATCTTCTTGATAGAGTTGATCCATTGTTCAACGATTGAAGGATCAGATGATCCATTAAAAGTATGAAGCCTTTGTATCATGCAACTCTCGATAGCAACTTGTTCATTCTTGGGGGGGGGGGGGTTGAGAAAACTCTTGACCCATGTTTCTATTCAGTGTTTGAGTTAATGGAGAGGGAAACATGAAAAAGTACACAATTTCTACTCCCATCGGATTGGACATCTCATTTGCAAATTCATCACATTGATCTTCACATCGGTTGTTAGCCCAAGTCCTCTTATTACCAACCATTGGGTTGAATAAAAGGAATGTTATGGGTAACACATAAAGGGTATTCCAAGGAAAAAACTAATAAAGTATAAATAACTTTTATTTCCTTAATATATGAATCCATAGGAATCAATCTATGTTATCCATGATCTACTTTCTAACATATATTCTTTAGTGCATTTGTTTTAATTATCTTAATAAAGGTTCATCCTAAGATTATGAATTTACCAAATCATATCTCATAGGAGTGTTCTAACCAAAGGTTCTGCAAGGCCCGTTTTCATGAACCAGTTCTTGATCCAGTCTAGATTAAAGTAGTGTTTTCAGGTTTTTCCCCTAGGATACATTTGTGCCAGATCTGCCTCTACCTGCTCTTATCTAGACATGGATGTATTTTCTTGATAATCCACTTTCTCAATACTCACCAATACTTAGGGATGTTTTTATTATTCTTATTTCTGTCTTTATGTCATCACTCGGTATTTTTAATCCTAATCCAAAAAATAATTAAACATATCCTCTGATACCAACTATAACATCCTGGCTTTTTTATTACACACTTAAACCTACATTATCACATAAAATCGTTACTTGATAAAAAATAGAAGATCAAGAGGTATAGTTTCTTTAGGTCTAATCAACATTTCATATCATCTTTGAACATAAAACAAACAACATCTTTATTTAAGGCTTCCTTTACATGACCACTACATTCCCTTGTACTTAGCATTGCATGGGATAACCTGAGGAAATGGATAAGAAAAGGGTGAGCTATAAAGCCCATAAAGTGAATAAACCAGAAATAACATGAATAATTCAATACATGTTAGATAGTAGGAATATCAATGGACCACAAGAGAAACATGAACGTAATGGAAAGATAAAGCATGATAATCATAACATTGAAAAGTCGCAACAACATTTAATAGGGAATTAGCATGGGCCAAGGCTCATTACACATGAAGCATGAGTAAACCCTCATTGAACATGAAGCATGAGTAAAACCTCATTATACTTTAATTATAATGACTCAACACCCATTTCACATGGCGTGTCGGGATTTTATAAGATACCCAATGCATTGGAGTGCTATCTAGGCACACTCATCTTATTCATTTCATTTCATGAATAAGTGTGCCACATGGATTATATAACATGGAAACAATCAACATACTATGATATTCCAGGACTAAGTAATGTAGAATAAATACATGAAAGTACCATTCAATAGGTATATGTGCATAAATGTGAATACCCTTGATAGAGACATGGGTATGGTATTCGCTACACAATGGGCAAGGATTAGAAAAACGCGGTGCAATTTTGGTACCATAATAACGTGACATAAGGATTCATGAAAATAGTTGATGAGATTGAAAATGGTGTCTCATCATATTTACATGAAATGGACGGTAATGGGGTCATATGGATACATGTTCCAACAAACATAATCGAATTTACATGCATAAATCAAAAAATTTACTTGGATGTAAAATAGGAGAGAGAAACCCCTCAGAGAATTTCGGCATCATGACGGGTGTACATGGTAGGATTTAATGAGAGAGAAAGGGGTCTCCCATATTACAGACATAAATAGGACAATATGGGGGAGGTTCCGAATCATAACCCAACATTTTTAATTGAAAACAAAAGGGCATAACAACTTAAAGAAAATTAGACCTAAATGATAATGAAAGAAATATCTTACTTGAAAGTGTGATCCCAAAGGCTTGGGAGAGGCCTGAGAGAGGCTTCTTGGGATATGGGGGCACCTTGGGAGGATTCTAGAGAGGGGATGGAAGGGGTTGGTCGAACTCCAAATGCTTTGAGTGAAGAGGATGTGGGAGCTTGTGTGGGTTTATATAGGAAAGGAGGGGGAATTCTTTATTATTTACGTTTGGGACACCTCACATTAAATTAATCAACACCACAAACCAGCCCATGGTTTTTTCAATGGTTTTGCCAAAGGGGAGTGGAAAAAAATATTTTATATTTCCAATGTTACAACGTTTTCGAATAATAGGGTTGTTTTTGGGGAGGTGAGTCACACTCTCCAGGAAAACAATTTAAAAGGAAAAAATGTGTTATATATTTTGGAGGGTCCACAAAAGCTTTGTAAAATAAATAAAAGATATTTAAAATCAAAATATTTTAATGCAAATACATATATTGGCAAAAAAATGTTTTTATAGTATTTTATTACATCACTATTGGGTCGTTATGATGTCATAAAACAGATTATATATTTTTAAATGGTATTTAATTTTTTCCAAACAATTCGACTGCCACAAAAAATTATTAAAATTTCACCATTGGATAATTTTGATGTCCTGATTCCAAAAATAACATGAATTTTATCTAAATAAATTTATAAATATTTGAATTTTTACTTTTAAAATAAAAAATATCATTTACCAAAAATTCATGGGTTTTGAAAACTACAGTTTTCAAAACATAATAAAAATTACAATTGCATTCATAAAATTATATGATCATTTATATTTAATAAAAAGTAATTTCAAAATAATATTTTATTAAAATATTATTTAATTCAAAATCCATTATATAATCATAATATATTTCTTATTTAAAAATATTATTTGTTCTTTTAGAACTATTTACGAAGTGACAATAATAAAATGAATGTATATTAATTATTATATACAAAAATAATGCAGATAATCATAATGATATGTTATTGTTACATAACCCCATATAACACCAGCATAAGACTGAAGGTAATGGTGTGCAATAGTGATAGACGCTTAGGATGGCTCGGATAACATCGCTCGGGTGTTAATCTCGATTAACATCCACTTCTCCCATAGTTGGTTCCGCTCAATCTTAACGTGTTAATTCTTGGCTTGGGATTGGTCAAGAGAGAAGCCTAATAAAACCACCTCCTATCTGAGCTCTGACAAATGGGCCTCATATGGAGAAATTCTACTGGATGAGGACATCGTTTTCTTATGTCATAGTAAATTGGATTTGTTAAAGCCCAATATTTATACTAATCATGGGATCACTATTCAATAGGTATATTAGCC
The DNA here is from genome assembly GCA_963277665.1 of Viscum album. Classification (NCBI taxonomy): domain Eukaryota; kingdom Viridiplantae; phylum Streptophyta; class Magnoliopsida; order Santalales; family Viscaceae; genus Viscum; species Viscum album. The sequence goes on from OY728146.1 coordinate 390,161,658, forward strand.
ACAGTCACAATTCATAACGGTATTTTAAAATCAAGAATCATAAAACCAATGAAGTTCATATTTTATATAACCATAAAAAACATTTAATTATAATAAGATAAATTTTCATTGATGAATGTTTGGGTCATTACAGACCATGATGTTGAATAGTGTGGAAATACTGAAGCTCAAATCATCCAAGTGTAATGACTATTTTGACACGAATTTTTATTATATCAACATAAATATTTATAAACTAAATTCCATTCAGAATGAATAAATAGCAAACATAGAATTGTAGTTAGATAAGATACATTCACTATATTTTAATTAATATTTTGGATTGTTATAAAATATAGCCCTAATATGCCTATCAGGAATAAAATATCATTATGAAACATAGCCATTTTTAAATCAACTAATTTATAGTGCATATTATGATTAGAGTATATTAGGGGTTATAAAAAATATAATTTTCACATAAAGAAGAAGCGATGAAATCTTCATATAGGAGCATACATTATGAAAACCATTTATTGAATCATCCGAGGGAAATGGATTCATATATATTTCCTCTTAAATATGAGAAATTTGTGAATAAACAACTAAAACAAGAATGGTAATTTTTATGGGAGAAGTTCATGATTATTGATATTCCCCCCCAAACTATGTTCATTTAACCACCCTATGAAATTACTATTAGTATACACATTGATTCTTGGGAATGTGATGGTGCAATAAGTGGTTAGGTATATAGAACCTAGTATTGTGGATTTTTATATTTCAATATTAATTAAATGATAATTATATTGATCCACCTTCAAAATTACATTATAAAAAATCATTATTATACTTATCTTAATATAAACTATAAATATATAATGTCCAAATTATTTTTTATATTGTTTAGAAATTTATTTATGTCATAAAAATTAGTAATATCCAATAAATAATAAAATTTATTAATAATATTAAATTCTCAATTTTGTAGAAAACTATATTTTTGGAAAATAAATATCATATATCAAATTACCATTTAAATATTATTAAACGGCTAATTATTCATCATTTTTTTTGTGGTATCTGAATTTTTTGGTAAAAATTAAATAAATTATAAGTATATGTTATGTATTTTGACATCAAAATGCACCAAAATCGATGTAATAAACACTGCATAAGAATTCATGAAAAAAATTGTGGTTTTAATGATTTTGATTTTCATGATTTTATTTTTAGAAAGTGTTGGGGAAAATTCTTGAGAGTAGGTGTTGAGACAACATTCTATTCCTAGGCCTTGTGTGCCTTAAATGGTCTGTCAAAAAATGTTATTTTTTAAAAATATAGAAATTAGTTGTTTTCAAGAAAAATTTATAATAACTCTTTAATAGATACCAGATTAGAAATACAATGGAATCGTTGAGTTTAGGATAGTAGGTTTACAATAAGCGGGAATTAACTTTCGTCAGCATAGACCTATAGTATGAAAACACAAAAATGGAATAACATTAAATAAAATAATTAAATTAATATATTTTATTTTTCGAATCCTTATAACTCATGAACAGTTACTCAAATTAAAAATCTAAGACTATATTTGAGTTTGTAATGGGGTGTTTTCATTAGGCATAGCCTAACCTTGACCGGTGTGGGTCAACTGAAGAATGGGGTTTTGGGACATGACCATAAATAAAATATTTATATAAATATTATTTAACTTCCAAACCCTATAACTCATAAATTTTTACTCCGATATAAAATATGATAGTACCATTGTGCTCGTGATGATGTTTTTTCCTTAGGTGGGGCCTAACCTCGTCCAATGCGGGTGGATGGTTAAAGCTGATTTTTCTGGAATTTTAATGAAAAATAAAATAAAGATAAAAAAGATTATTTTATTCAAAAATATTTCTCTATAACACAACGTTGAGCCAGCTATTTTATTTCATAAAAGAAATAGTGTAATGACGCGGTGACTAAGTCTTATTGAAACACTGAAAAGTGTTTCCTCCATTAAGGTGATTAAAACAGATATGGGATCAGGGGGGATTTTTGAGTTTTCTATGATGCCTTGGAGGATATTTGTCGGTTAATGAAAAGTGATGATGAATGAATAATGATGACGAATAAATGGCCCCCAAGCCTGGTTTCCCCTTGGTTCCTTATTTCCCAAGCTCCTTTAATTATGAATAAAAATTTAAAATTCATGATGTTGACGGATCAACGAATGGATTTGGGTCAGATTTTGGAGAATTGATGAACGACAAATGTTGGATTCACCTTTCATTAGTAATTGAAAAAAACCTAAGTAAGGGGTTTTTATTTTCGGTGTGATCTAACGTCTCTCATTCTTCTTTCTAAATGAAAAACATGTATCCATCCACTAACAGATTAACACGTGGATCAGTCATCCTTACTGGAAAAAAGAATTTGAAAGTGGGGAATTAGGTTAAGTTTTATTTTCATTTTTATTATCCTTTATTATATATCCACATAAGGATGAATCATGCCAACATGATCAATGGTCATGGTCTTCCGTTTTTTTATTTCTTTTCACATTCTTCTACTCTGCCCACTTCGTTTTGTTATTCCTGATGTGGAAACAACCACAACCAATATAGGACTACAGTGGTGGATCAATTTGGGCAGTAGGATGAGGGAGACAATGATGTTGTGTGAATGAGAACCGTAATGGAATCCCAGTAGTGTAAGTGGGGCTACACCCAGGCTGGCCACAGTGGTGAGGGAAGACCACAACCAAGAGGGCCACGATGGTGGAAGGGTCGCCGATTCGAAGGCGGACGGTAGGGGAACTTGTAGGTGATGCTGTTGTTCATGGATCAAGGAAGGTGTCCAGTGATAGCTCATCCGGATGTGGCTGGGAGCCATTTACTATAATGAAGGACCGTGGAAGGGACCCCACAGAAATGACACATGGCAGTTATGAAGTGGTCTATGTGGATCGAATGGACACAGCGAGCACCGAATCCTTGCTAGACAGAAACATCATGCCAAAACGGGCCATGCTGATGGGAGGACCGGGCTGTGAGGCATCCCAGTGGGCGGGACCCACAGTGGGGGCAGTATGGACTTAGTTAACCCAAGGCCAAACCCAACCGGCCCATTTAAAAACGCTCATAATATCAAAAACCTCATGTCTAATCAGCGGGATTTTTGCACTGATGGGACCATCACGATGAGGCGATTCTTTTGATATACTCTATGTGGGTATTCTTGGAAGTTGATATACAACTGATGGCTTGAGGTGTAGATTCTTCCATAATCTAGCGTTCTATGAGTGGGAATCCAATAGCTGGCTATGACGAGAAGATTGTGATGAGTCGGTCTAGCTTCCCCAACATGCCTAAGTCACGAGTGGGTCTAGGTTCCCTAGCAGGCCTAAGTGATCGATGTTTCTAGGTTCCCTAGTTTCCTAAATTTTCGAGTGGGTATAGGAGACCAAGATGGACAATGTGATGAACGGGTCTATGTGCCCCAGCAGACCCATGTAACAAGTGGGTTCTAGGTTCATAAGAAAGCCTAATTGACGAGCAGTTATAAGTTCCCCAATAAGCCTAAGTGACTCATTGAGGATGAGTTCTTCAACAATATGAGGTGTTCAGTGATTACAACCAATATTCTTACTTTTCGTACATTATTTTATACCTGTGTGACAAGACTCTAGTGACTCTCTTGACTATACTTAATTGAGGCTACACTTGGTGTACCTAATTGGTAGTCTAATTTGTGTATTTCTTTGTGGTATACCTTTCGGGTTTGGGGTCCCTATTGAGTATTTTTTTACTCACCCGTACATGGGATTTATATTCATGTGTGTAGTCGTGCATAGGATATCAACACTTTGATGGAGTATTTCATGGACAGATGCTAGAAGGTGCTTAGAGTGACACGATAGATGATATATTCTTCTATATATTCAGACAGCTATTTATATACCTACCCTTTAGGCGGGGTTTTCTATAGAGGAGTTCAAGAGACCTGTACTTTTACTTTGATCTTTTATTTGGGCTTATATCCTGGCCCCATTATTCATGAGTTTTCTACTGTCATACCTTGTGATTGTTTACATAGTGTACTCACCTTCCATCATCAATGGATTCGAGTTGTGTGCATGTGTATAGGTACTTGGGAAAATGTGTCGCATTTTATTGTGATATTCTTACTCAGTTCTAATTGTCATCCTCTTGCATATTGGTGGTGGGCTTGTGGTAGTTACAACATGGGACTTGGGGGATGGGTCATGATATAGTGGTATCTGAAGTATTTGGTTCTACCTCAAAAAACTAGAGTCTATGAGTTTTGTTTGGGAAACAATGTTATATGTATTGAGTTCATCTTTTAGGTCATGCAATCTAGTGTTGGTGCAGTGTCCATCATATCCATACACTAAGACCATGTACTATTCTATTTGACTCAATATATAGAAATACTAGTTGCATGGAAAAAATGTTACAAACATAATTTAAGAATGGGTTGAGTTTTCTATGTCCTTCTTGAGTTAGATCACCGTGTATACTGTATTGATCATGGAACATATTCTTTTGTTTCAACATTCTTCCACATAGACAACCAGCCAGGATTACACCGCATGATCATTAAGATGATCCTTGGTGTGAATTTATGTGTATAGGGGGTTCGTACCAGAGACATCTCTTCCTGGTGGTCTACCATCTATACCAGCACTTATGGAGTAGCACATGGTACTCATAGGACAAACATATGAGATGAAATAGCTCAACACAATTCATGAATTTTAGTAAAAGAGACCCCCAGGTTCTAAGATGATCCCAAGTCACAGGCCGCTAAGGATTGACATGAGGTGGTGATTATGTTTTCCATCACGTCTGGAGATAGTTAGATCAGATGAGAGTCCTGGTAGTGTGCCTTCTACATGGCTCAGAAGGATGATGGATGGGTTTAGATTAAACGATTTTATAATGAGGAGACATTTCCATGGATAGATTTTGAGATCATTTATCACAGAATGGGGTCTCACCATAAATGATATGGGCTATGCGTACCCAAGAGCTTCTAAAACTACATCAGTAATCCATGTTGGTAGTTGAGTATTCATCAAGTCGTACTATCCTTTCTATGTACTTTATGAATACGATATGACCAATACATCAGGGCTAGGACCATTGAGGATGGTTTGAATCGGGAAATTCTTGCGAGATTTATTCCTTTGTGAATTCCTACTTATTCTAGGATGATAGATAAAATATTTGTTGTTGAAATTCATTTGGCTGAACTAATACATCCAGTGCATGTCTGGAGTGAGCAAGCAGAAGTAGAGACATCTGGAGTAAGAAGTCCACATCGGTCCCAGTGACATGAATGTAAGATATATTATGAGATGTGGGGCCATGATAGGGGATCTATAGCTCAAGGATATGAGGTTGAGTCTAGTGGGCCTAGATAGAGGTGATGAATTTCATGATGCCGTAGGGGATATCTCTCTTGGGATTCTCGAGCTCATCATGATACTGATAGGAAAATGGTATATAGGTTGCCGAGGGAGAGTCAGTTACATGAATATATGTATTTGTATGGAGGATGATGTAGAAGAGGTGTTGGGAGAGTAACATGAGGTGGTATATATTTCTAAATGTTACAACCACCAACCTAATGTTGTCCACAATAGGATATGGGTGATAATGGATAAGGGAAGGGGGTAGGTGCATGTGGTCAAGGAATATGATCCAATGGATACAAGAATTATTTGAGGTATTTCATGTGTCTACTCTTAGAAACTTTATTAATTGAAACATTTTAAAATCATTCATTCATGTCACGAATCTTCTTCAAGACCTAGATTTTTTGGTTAAAACCTTGATTTTACAATTATGTATGGAAATACCTATGAAAGGAGACTTGATAATCATAATTAGGCCAACAATGTGATCTTACCATTGAGTTGAGTGTTTCATTTGGAACCTCTTGGTGGACGTGTCTAGGCCTTATGACATCAGATTGGGAACTGATTCTTCATGTCATTTCATGATCAGATTAACTGTTTTAGGAAAATAGTGTGTTGTATGTTCACATCATTTGATTGGTGTTTTCCTTGGTTGACGAAAAAGGATACCCATAAATCACGGGATAAACTCAAGCATGGGAGGGTGTAGCCAATCACTCTTGAGTCAGTTATCCTTCCCCTTGAGGTAGTGGATTTTATGAGTTTTTAGTACTTATGAATAGTGGTGGAGTATGAGGATGCCATTATAAGAGAGGATTCAATTATTTCCCCTTTGATGGGAGATATGATTGTACTTTGTTCTACACCCTGAGATGGATCTGATACCAGCATCTATATATCAAATGGCTTTCACCGAGCATCACAAGATGAGGGTGTAGGTGGAGGACTTGTAGAGGATGGGGATATTATGACTCGGTGTTCAAGGTTATGTGTGTAACATTCGAAATTTAACCAAGTGGTTATGGTGAACGAGTATCCACAACAAAAGTGTTGATGAACATATCGATCAGTTGAAAGGGGCATCCTTTCACATGGATGGAAATGTGCTCACATTCTTTTTTGCAGTTAAAGAAGAGTTTGAATAGCACTGCTACCATGAGTTTTTTAGAGGAGGGAGTCGAGTACATAGTTTACTAAGATTCATCAGGGACCAGACTTTTTTGTGACCGAATATAGAGGCATGATGTAATTACTTATGGTTCATGTAAGTCAAGACCACATGAGAATAACTACAAGATATATGATCTAGGAATGATAGCGGTAGTCTTCTCATTGAATATGATGATACACTACCGTATGGATAAATTGTTTACCATATACTCTAACAACAACTGTCTCCATTATCTATTCTATCATAAGGATTTGAACTTGAGACCAATATGATAGATGGAGTTCATCAAGAATGATCACTTCGAAGTAATCTATAATCCTGGTAAGGGAATCTTGGTCGAAGATTCTATCAGTTGGAGATACATTTCATAGTTTCTGAATGAGGACACATAGCGGATTGCCTCGCTACAGTTATCAATTATAGAAAGAGATGATGTAGATTAACACTAATCGGTGGGTTTTCCCCTCCACTCTTTAACTGAGTCAGGGAGGCACAACTTGATGATACCGACTGTGAGTCTTTTAGTGCATATTTATCCATAGGGAAGACCCTAGATGGATATTCGAACAGTAGGGAGAACAACATTCATTTTAGAGTATACAAAGAAGTACATGTGGATTTTGAGAGTGAAGAGATGCCTATGATATGAAAGTGGGTGTCGAGGAAGACACTAGGGATGATATAACATGTTTAATATGGGATTACCTATTGATATAAAAGTTGAGTGCTTATTTATTTAGTTTTTTGGATTTTCAACACCCAGTTTCAATCCCATGCGCCTGGAAGGGGGTTTCTCTTTTCATCCATGGGGTGATATGAATTGAGTGAGAAAGGATATCGACAAACATCATGATAGGTCTTTCATAAACGTCCACGGGACATGGTACCAACTTGGTGATCATTGAAAAACTCACCATGTTAGTCACATCATATATTTTGGGGAAAAGAGTCTTGTGGATAGCATTGGATGCCTCTACCTATATGAGATAGTCTAACTCCATAGAGTCCCATAAACAATAGTCTCAGATAGAGGTGCACACTTTTCATATTAGTTGTGGAATGGATTGTAGGATTTTTTTGGGACTCATCTATGCTTGAGCATGAGTTCCCACCCATAGACAGAAATCTAGACGGTGAAAACCATTTTGGACCTAGAGGAGACACCTCATGCTTGAATCCTTGATTTTTTCCACAGTTGTGTGGGGGGGTCAACTACCACTGGTTTAATTATGTACAAAAAATTAAACCACTATACCATTTGTATGGCACCATTCGAGGCCTTTTACGTGAACCCTACAAGTCACCACATTGCTGGACGGACCCCATATATTCAGTTCTAATGGGATCGGTGTTGGTGAAAGCTACTACAAAGAAGGTTTAGGTCATATATGATTGGATAAAGACTTAAAAAATCCATTATAGGTCATATGATAATAGGTTATAGAGACCCTTCTAGTATGAGGTGTAGACCATTTCTTCCTTTGTGCCTCTCATCGATGTGGGATACAAGGATTTGGTCGGGGTGGAAAGTTATTTATGAGGTTTAACTAACCTTTTATGATACATCGTAGAGTGTGAGGTGACATAACTCTTATATCTACCTTATATGTTAGTGCAATTTCATGATGTCTTCTACATATCACATATGAGGAGATACGTACACAACCCATAAAAATTCCTTGATTGGGGAAAGCTATACATTGATAAAAAGGAGACATTTGTGCAGTTTCTGGTAGATATCATGAATTAATAGGTGAGAACCCTACATGGGTGATCGATGAACATAGTGTGTGTTTCCTGGTAGCATAAGAATCTCTAGGAGAGCATGTGGGGGTGATAGTCTGAGGTTCATATGTATGCCCTCTTTTTTTGGGAATCCCTTGTTTTTTGGATTTCTGGTATGTAAATCTTGATGGTAGGGAGAGTTTAATGACTCAAATTTTCCTATTTATATTTTTAGAAAATATCTAGGAAAATTACGAGAGAAATAGCTAAAAATACATGAAATTACATGGCCTAGTGTGATAATAATGGTCCATCAAAAATGTTATCTTTTTTAAATAGATCGTTTAGTGGTTTACATGAAAAAATTTCAATAAATCTTAAACTGGTACCCATATCAAAACTCTATGGGCACAGTTGTTTTGAGGATGGCAGTTTTATCTTATCTATGACTTAACATTTGTCTGTGTGTTCCACTAGTGAGAAAAATTAAAAAATTTATAATCAAAATTAAAATACTTTAATAAAATTATATTATTTTTTAAATACATGAAACGAGACATAGATTGCGAATCTGAGACTACTGTGGAGTTCATAATGCGGTTTTGTTCTTAGAAGGATCATTGACATGACCAGTGTGGGTCATCTATGGAAACTAGTTATATGGATGTGACCATAAATAATTTAATTAAATAAATATTATTTTATTTCCAAATTATATGACTCATAAATGGTTACTTTGAATAAAAATTTGTGAGAAATTTTGGGCTTAATAGAATGTGCTTTCTTTATCTTGGGCCTAACCTCAACTACTCCAAGTCAAGGGTAAAAGATATTTTTTGGGAATTTTAATAAAAACACTAATCTTATGAATCATTATTTTATTCAAAAATGTTTCACAACAATGCATCATTGAGCCAGCTATTTCATTTCGTAAAAAATGTGTAGTGATGTGGAGACTCAGATTAAAAGAAACTATGAAACATGTTTCCTCCATTGAGTTGATTAATAAATATATAGTGTCATAGGTCGGTCCTAGAGTTAGATATGAAGCCTAGGAGGAAATTCATTGGTGAACAATGAGAAGTGAATAATGACGAATGGAGACATATCCATGAAAGCATTGAAACCATACATCGGTGTATTAATGAATGATGAACACCGGATTCACCCTTCGTCAATGATCGATCCAATACCATATAATGAGTTTTTATTTTTAGTCTGGAATCCATTCATACATTCTTCTTTCTAAAGGATGAACATAGGTCAATCCACTAACAGGCTGACCTGTGGATCTGTCATACTTGCGGGAAAGGGGAATTATCATGACGGGAATTAAGGAAATTTGTATTCACATTTTAATTATACTTCATTAAACCTCCTAAAAATTATTAATAATGGTTAAATGAATAAAGGTCATGATCCATTATTTATCTGATCATTGTGAATTCTTCTACTCTACAAACTCTTTTAAGTTATTCATGACATGACAGTAACTATGGCCCAGGAAGTCCAAAATAGTGGATCAAACTAGGATGGAGTCCGTGAGAGATTGTGGCATCATGTGAACGAATATTGGAATTTAATTTCGGCGATGGTGGCAGGACACATCTAGGTGGTTTGTGGAATTGACAGAAGGTCGCGACCAGGATGGCCACTGGCTTGATGGCCGACTGTGGTGGAATTGTGGCATCCGCTATGGGTGGTGGATCAAGGTTGCCAGTAGGTGGATGGATGTGGCTCAGATAGACATATTTGGGAGCTGTGTCCCATGGTGGAGGAACGTAGTCTAGTTGGACCATAGTAGGGACCCCTTGAAAAGTCACATGGCTGTTATGCGGTGCTCTGTGGGGATCAAAAGGAAGTTGTGAGCTGTGTATCCCATCTGGACAGAACTGACATGATAGTACGAGCATGGATGAAGGGGAGGACTGCGCCACTGAGTTGTATTGTTAGGTGAAAACCATCCCACCAACATTGGATATCCTGGATGAAGACCATGCCTTTGTCAAGCTTGGTGGTTGGGACCCACTATCCAACGGTGTGGGTCCACTGGGATCAATGGGCATGTCCCGTGGGCCAGGTCAGACCGGGTCGGGCTAGAATAGACCGACATGAGCCTGGTCAGCCTTGACCTAATTAGCTCAGGTCTAGTCAACCAATCCGGCATGGTCTGGGTTAGGTTGGGTTGGTTTTCTAGTTTTGGACCGAGCCCGAATCCAACCCACCCATTTTTACAAAAATGCTCATAACATCCAAACCACACATCTAATTGAAAATTTTATTACGGCGTTGGGACCCTCACAATCAAACCGTTCGTATGATTAACTCTATGTGGGTTTTGTGGATGTTTATATTCAACTAATAGATTGAGGATTAGATTCTCCTATAATCATGTGTGCTACAAGTGGAAATCATATGGCTAGTTGTGAGGAGCGGTTCTAGGTGCCCCAGTAGGCCTATGTAATTAGTGGGTCTAATTTCCCTAGAAGACTAATGTTACGAACTTGTCTAGTTCCCCAAAAGTATAATGTGATGAGAAGGTCTTGGTTCCCTTGTAGGTCTATGTGATGAGTAGGTCTAGATTCCCCAGCTGGCCTAAGTGACTCATCGATGATTAGTGCCTCTACAGTATAAGGTGTTTAGTGATCACGAGTAAAAGTCTTGATTTTCATAATTTGGTTTATACATGTATGATCAAACTATAGTGATTACCTTGATTTTACTTCTTAGAGGCTACACATCATGTACCTATTTGGTAGTCTTATTTGTCTGTTGCTTTGTGGTATACCTCGATGGTTTTCGGACTGGAATGAGTATTTTTTTTACTAGCCCCTACACGGGCCTCAATGGCACATGTCATATCTTCTAAATATGATCGAAACTTTGATGGAATCCATGGTGGATCTAGTACAAGAGGATCATAGTGTTAAATGAAATTCGGGATGTTATTTTACAACTTCAAAAAACTCTTTCTGTACCAACCCTTCAGGTAGGGTTTTCTATGCAGGGCTTGTAAAGACATGTACTTGTGCTTTTGTGATTTTGTTGGGCTGGTATTCTGTTCCGTTTTACCATTCTATTTCTGCTAGCATACCTTTTGTTTTTTATCTTAGTGTATTCACCTACCTACATCTGTGGCTTGAAGTTGTGTGCGTGTGTACTGGTACATAGTAAAATGCCACCCATTTGTTTGGGATATGCCTACCCGTCACTATTGGGAAGGATCTAGACTATGAGAGGTGGGATTAGATTAGTCATAACATTGGCCTTAGAGGACTGGTCATTAGAAGTGTTTATCATTTAATTAATTTATTTTTTTTAGTTTATTTTTTTTTTCATTTTTAAAATTGATATGTATTATTAAAAAAACAATATTATATATTACGATTTTCCAAAAATTATTTTTCAACATGGCCCACATATTCATCATTAATTATATTATTTTAATTAGTTTTGTTATTAACCTAATTAAAATTTTTAATCCAAAACCTTAGTAGAGAAATTAATTATAAGGTATCCAATCATGTTCTATGAATACAAACCAAAACACCATCTCCATATCACTAAAAACCCATTAAGCTTGAATTTTTTCACCTTATACCTCTCTAAATCATCTCAATAAATAATATGTATCTAAAAAGGACCCCCTTGATTTTAGAATAACCCCCTTGAGGTAAGTAATTCTCTTTCACTAACTCTTAATTCAGGTATATTATTTTTAATATTACTTTTTTTGATTATTCCTGTTGAAATAAATATTTGAAACATACATTTACTTTTCATAAAATTCCCATGTAATGATATATCAACTTTTAATCTAATTAATCGATTTTAAGATCATTTATGTACACATGTTATGCTCATGAAATTATTCCCTGATTTTCCTTGAAAATATATTTTTTGTTTTGAATACATATTGAAATGTTAACTAAAGGGAATTCACATTGTTTTAATTATATACATGTATAATGGAATTTAAACTATTTAACCCACACTCTTTAATCAAGGGATTAAATATCAACAAATGTGATCTTATATTTTATGTTATTTTTCACACAATAATAAATGTACATAATATGAATATGATGAGTGGGCCCAAAATAATATTTCATTCCAATCAACTAGGTGATTTTATTATATCATGTTATATGATTTATTATAGTTATAAATACTTTAAATAAATATATATGATATCTTATTAGCATAAATGATCATTTCATAACAATATGATCTAAGTAACAACATCTATGTTTTCATTTCTTTGGGAACATTGTTATTTAAAAAATGGAATATAAATAAAGTATATCACTTCCCATTTATTTCATAACAACAATAACCATTCATATAAATAACATTCATAAAACCATTCTCCATAACCAATGAATGGGATTCATAATAATGGGAATTTTCAGATTCTCAACAAGGGTAAACAGAAGAGGAATCAATCAATGGTCATTTGTGAGATTAAGACATGAATTAATGTTTTAGAACATTTTGTTAAAAATATAAAATAATACACAATAATTCATATATCTTAAACGCGAATCATGAAAAAAATATTTTCCAGTAAAAAGATCTAATAATTATTTCTTTTAAATCATCAGTAATCAATCATGATATTTGGAAAATTTTAATAAGAGTAAATCTAATGTTTGTGAAATACACATAATTATAAAAAATAGGTTTCCTAGTTAGGAATCAATAATAATACTATTATAGTAGATTGGGTTAACCCCCAATTCAATAATTTAAATAGTTGCAGTTTACTCCTAAGAATATTATATTGGATGAAGCCTCTTGAAAATAATTTTTTACTCCCAATCCCAGACCTCATTATCTCATGATTTATCCATTTTTAACTATTGCATTTGAAAAATATAATGGACCCACCAATCCATTGTTTACTGTGTAACTAATCATACTTATATATTTATGGAATCTCCCTTCACATAATGAAAACCATACTTATGTGTTATATAACATCATAAAAAAATCACCATATATTCCGATAATACACTATAGAATGGATACGGGTTTCAAAAAACATATAATAATAATAATAAAATACCATAAAATGGAAAAATACATATTGTTACATTTTATCATTTACCCATTAATTTTTTTGATTAATATAAAAGATGAGAAATCCTTTAAAAGACAACTTGAGTATTTAATTAGTATAATACACTTCTCATTTTGAAATAACTTATCTAAAATCATAAAAATCCAAAAAATATAAAAGAATTAATTTTATTTTAAAAGAAAAATGTAAACAAATTAACCAATATTCTAATATGAAATTATTCACAATTATAGTGAATTCCATTCATATGCTTTCGAAAAAAATAAATCCATTATAATTTTTTGAAAAATTTCAAATGTACCAATTTTCAAAAATGATAAGAAAATAAAATTTAAAATATAAAAATTATACGGAATAAAAAATTAAAATACAATTTAAATAATGTTTTTAGGATATTAAAAACATTATTGGAAACATTTTAAAGAAAATATGTAAATGGAAGTAATGATTCACAACTAAAGAGAGAAATGAGGTCTGTTTTCCATAATAACAATTTTTCCAACTGTTTATTCAATTTATAGAGTAAAATTAAATGAAAAAGTATAATATATTGAAATAACCATAGAAAAATGACATTAAAAAGATATTTTATAGATAAATCATATAATTTAAAAATTTTAATTATAAGCATAAACAATCTCGATAAAAATGAGATTGTAACATAAAAAATCATAGTTAAGTGGTTACTTTTGAATCAAATCCCCTTAAAAGAAAATAATTAATGTGAAACATTAAATACCATTAAAATATTTATATTAATGATAAATCATATTAATTTGGTAGTACATTCACCTTACAAAACATTATAGGTTTATAACATAAAAATTCCCACAATGAAAAAATGATATAAAAACCCTAAATACATTATTAAATTTTGAAACAAATTATATTGGAATAAGGAAAATAATATAATTTTATATGTAAGTTTTATTAAATCATGTATTGTATAAAAAATATATTTTTGGTCAGTATATGTGTTATATAAATAAAAAATTGTTTCATAACATTAAAATATGTCCTAATGAAGAAAATTTGTGACAAAACCCTTACATCATTCGTTACATGGTTCATTAGAGCTATATACTATTGTATAATAAATTAATATTTAATATAATTTTATAAATATGAATCATATTCATTCACATATTTTCACATAGTACATACTTATATTATTTCAACGCTAGTTTTTTAGAAAATCCCCACTAATATTTTCATTTCAAGGCTTAACTGCTTCTTTTTCATATATATTTTTGTTAGGTAGTTACGATTCATTCTATTTGAGCACAGTTCCTCCATATAAAAAATGATAATCATGATATTAATATAATATATTTTCATTATATAAATATTTAAAATCATTAAAATTATTTTGTGATGAAAAATTAATTATATAACATTATGGGGATGATAATGTGTACATTAACACGAGTGATGTTTCAAATTTTTGATGGATTAAACAATATCCACGAAAATGATAAAAAAGAATCAAAAGAATCATTATAAAATCATAAATATCATATATTTTCGTTAAATATATCCTTTTTATATTCCCATTAAAACATAATTGGATAATAAATCGCATTGATTCTTGGAGTTGGTTGCCCACACATACCCATAGAAAACATTTTCATTTACTAATGGATCAGAAGGTAAAGTGGTAGAAAAAAATATTAAAATTCAAAAAGAATAATTATGTGATGTATATAAAATACTAACATTAAATTAATCATTATTACCATCCATAAATGATTGTCATGGAAAATTAGTTGTGTTTCTCTATAGGGTTGTTAGTCCACACAGATTCATGAGCAATACATTAATCTCTCATTTGGTAGAGAAGATTTGGTAAATGTGTTTTGGCATAATAAAAATAATTTATAAGTAAATTTAAATATTTTTAAATTTAATTTTTATTGATATATGATATTTAGTAAAGGGTTAAGAAGAAATAAATCTAAAATGGTTCTTTTATGATTTATACCACCTCTTTGGAAAACCATCATTCACCTACACCATAATCTATAAAGGGTTGTAAATCTAAGAATAAAATAATAATTGTTATAATGGTAAGTATTATATGATTTATTTTTATAGGAATTATTATTAAATATGGGGCTCAGATTTTCTAAATAATCAAAGTATGAGAGGTGTCGTTTTGTATGTTAATATAGGGACACAAATTGAATTTCACAAAACATTTTAGTTATATAAAGTAACTTTCATGGGAATGTTTCCACAAACACCCATTTAATGTATGTTATCATAAAATAATATTCAAATATCTTCAATAAATAAAAATTTAATAGGTTGGGTAGGAAAACCTATACTTTTTATTTGATTAACCCCTCAGTAAACCAGTTCTAACCATTACTGTGGAAACAAAATTTTAGTGTTTTTACAATTCAAAATGGAAAAAATATGTCAACTTTTGTTATTATATTTTTTATAATTATTAAAAATATTAAATCCATTTCTCTATATTAAATTTCTATAAGTGGAATAATTTAATTTCACATAATCGTACAACTTATAAAGAAAACATATTTTAAAAAAATTAATCTTTAAAAATAAATCAAAACATATTCAAATCCCTTTCCATGTGAAATTAAAAATTATTAATGAATATAATATATATATAATAAATACAATTAATCAATAATTTTTTTAGAGTTTATTACGACAAAAACCCAAAATGTGAATAAAAATGGTTTTCAGAAAAATGTGTTTTAAACACTAAAACAATAGTATAACAAAAAAATGTACAGTGATTATTATACTCTGATTAATTATGAAATTTTTTATTAAAGAATAATTATTTTGCATTAAGATAAAATTCATAAAGAACAGAATGACTACCACTTGAAAGTAAATGATAGTTTTTACTGAAAAATAATAAATTTTCACTATTCAATGAAAAATAATAATTTTAAAGAACTACTAAAAACTCACACTATGATATTATTGAAATGGTAATTCCAAATATAATATTCATTTCATAAAATAAAATTTCAAAAGAAATCAAATAAGATATAATATCTATATATGAAATAATAGAAAATAAAATTTATAAATGAAAGATATTTTTGAAGATGAAAATTATTTTATTGATAATTAAATTAATAATTATTATTAATCAACAAAAAAAATATAAATATTTAAAAGTAAAATTAATATTGTTTATAATTTTTTGTTACAAGGATAACCTAAAAATTTCATGGCTATATTTTAATAGCCTATTATATCTTTCTTTGTATAGACTCGAGGTGTCTTATGAAGAAAGATACTAAACACGTAGATTTTATTTAGTAAAGAATTATATTAAAAAATATAAGATTTTTTTATTATCCTATCTTAAATAAATTTATCTTTCAAAATTTGTAAATTTGAAATAAATTGTTCAATACTTGAAAATTCCTAAGCCGAATACCCATACCATGCAAAGGAATAACAAAACCTCATTTGAAAATGGTATGTTGGAAACATAAAGGATGCCATAAACAACAAATTATAAGGTTTGAAAATAAGAATAAAATTTACAGGAAGGGTAAATTTAAACATAGAGGGGAAAAGTAATATCTAAATAGTTAATAGAGTGATACATATTATGGTGTTGGGATTGTCAATTATGAGAAAACAAATATTTAGTGAGTTTTGAGAATGATCATCAAGTTCGTAGAAAAAAATTGTATAAAGGACTGAATTTTCATGTTCATGTCCATTGTTATATTGTTTTGGAATTATCATTCCATTTAAGACTATAAAATATACATACATGAGTGTATCAAATCCATTGATGTAATTTTTTCCTTTTTTGTATCAATTAGATCCCACTACTTTTCATCCAAATTACAATAATGAACAAAAAATACAAATTTTTCATGCCATGAAAAGAAATATTACCCTTTATTGGATTGAAATAACCATAAATTATTTTAAAGTCATTCCTTTAATTTCTAGATTTTATACATACCAAAAGTTTTAGCATGAGTGTTCGAAAATGAATAAATCTTTTTATGATTAAATAATACATTAATTTATAATAACTCAAATATAACACCAACAGATTAACATAAAAAATTCCACTAATAGTTAACACTAAACTCTTATAAGATATATCTTACTAAATTCAAAACACATGAATTCACAAAAATAATATTAATTTCCTAAAATAAACATCACAACCATGCCCAAATAAAAAATAAATATCTTAATATCTCATACCAACAATTGGAATAGAAAGATCATATATTAATATAATATAAGTTAATATTTTCATAAAATAACATGAACTAACATCAATACTCAATTAAAAAAATAAATTCTTCAAAAAAATTAACAATACACTTATTCCACTAATTAAATTTCACACTATCGAAAATATTACATAATTCCACAAATTAAATAAACATCATAATAATAAATATGAATCACTATGTCATCAAATCACTAAACAATTTCAACATAAAAATCAATATACTATTTAGTTTATAATAAAATAATCTCTTTATACCAAATAAAAATTATTATCTAAACCTTTGTAACATATTAATGTTTATATATCAATTAATAATTCGTTTAAAAAAATATAACCTTACCAAAAACTCACATTTCAAAGAATTCAGTACCATTCAACGTATTCCTGAATCCAATAATGAAAAACTAAAATGGAATAATCATTAACATTTCCATGATTCTTATTACCATAATAACATTATAAAATCACATATAGTACATTTTCTTAAATACTAATTTATAAAATAGTCATTTCATCCACATAATTGATTGGGAAATTTTATGCACCTCATTTTCCTAGGAGTTAACACTAGGATTACAGAATTATATTTGATAAAGACCAAGCTCCCCACATATTAGATTTATAAATGGAATTGTTGCATTTGTAAGTATTTTATTTTAATCCATTTAACATGTAATTTTATGCAAAAGTTACTTTCTCTATGTCTTTATTTTTGACATATAAAACATCATCATCTTCCATTGAAACATTTCAATGAGTGATTCATTACACATTCTCAATATTTATATAGATGAATATTAATTCTATTATTATCTTCATGAATCACAATTTTTCTATAATTTGGGTCATTGATGAATTTTACTTGTGTTTAGATTGTTAATAAATTAACGAGATAGCGGAATAGTCACAATCAAAAGGTCTGACATTCTATCTCCCAAGCCATTTGGTTGATCATGATAAAAATTATTTCATCATCCATAAGATTTAGACATAACTTGATTTCAATGGGTTTGTAAAATTAACTATAAAAAATCATAGTGTGAGAAATAGTAATGATTAATCATATAATCTTAGACAAAAAATTCACAAGATTCAAAAAATGTGACATTTTATTTTCACGGTAGAACAACTTATGATTAATATAGGTCAACAGTATTCATTATCTATCAAAATAATACATAATAATTCATAATGAAAATTTAAATTAACCATATAATATCCCTTGTGAGATTCAACCAAGGTGCACCATGGGGGCCCATTCACCGTGCATCATTATAATGGATGACATATAATTAAACAACTTTTATTGGGAATATTACATCTAGATTAAATTTTTTCAAAACAAAATCCACTTTTAATATCCATATAGAGAGCATTTCATTGAAAACCCCATAATATATACCATTCAAAAAGATTATGATGTTATATTATAAATAATTTTATCTTAAGGATTTATAATAATTTTTCTTAATGGTAGTTTCCAAATGTTTATAATAATTACTCCAATAAAACTTATATAGGCCCATATTTTTCATACCTAAATAGTACATATTATTATTGGAAGTAATCATTACACATCAACATAATGATTTCTAGAAATTCAACAGTTTATCTTATTTGGAAAAGTGTATTCACAAACAACTAGTACATAAATGATCTATATCGCATCTAATTTAGTTCTTCACAAATATGAATCATTTGTGACATTACATACCAAAAATTATTATCCATATCCTAGGTTAAGGAAATATAATAATGGGTGGAATATTAAGCTTAGTAATGTTAAAAATAATAGATACTAATCAATGATCATAAATGAGAATAAAATATTCCAAAGGGTAATAAAACAATATATTAATAGTATAAAATTATAAAAAATATATAAATATTACATATGAATCATGGGATAACAGTTTTCAATCAAAATAAATAATAAATAAGTGAGTTAAATAAAAAATAATCAATGATGATCAACGATAAAATATAATAATAATAAGACTGTTGTTTGTGTCATACAAATAAGATTAGTAAATCATTTTTCAATGATAGATCAACACCATGATTGTCCTAGTTGATTGGGTTCACAAAAATTTCTATCATTTTTAGTCATTATTAACTCCCAATACTATCTTATTAGAAAAGTTCTCTAACGGAATTAGGTTCACTCCCATTCCTATACTCATTATCCTAAGAGATATCCATCATTACCTTATTCATTATGTTGTTATAATGGACATACCACTATTCGGTTAATAACATAACAACATATACTTGTTTTATAACAAAAAAACTATCAGATAATGAAAACTATACAAATTTGTGCAACAAGAACAAAAAAATCAACATATCATGATATTATAACCAATGTAAAGAATATGTATTTCAAAAAAAATCCAAATCCCAATCATAAACTCTATAGTGATAGAATATATATGATATAATTTTATCATGTCCCCATTAAGTACTAAGAAACATCAAATGATGTTGTTACAAAATAAATTGAATTAAAAAGATCACTTGAACCTATCTTTTGAAAAATATACTTTTCATTCTGAAATGACTTAACTAAAATTTAAAAATTTCTAAAATATTACTAAAAATAGTTTATTTGAAAAAAAACAAGGGCAATAATAAATTAATACTAAAATAAAATATGATTATTGATGCTGTAAAATTTTTATTATTTTGTGTGTTTAAAATGAAAAATTTCATTCACATTTTTAGTAATATCTCAAAAGATTAATTCTTGGATAAATAAATAGAAAAATAATTTTAATCCTCGATAAAAAATTAATATATTCTTATAAAATAAAATAAATTTTGTTTTTATAATAATAAAAACATTATTGAAAAAATTTAATGAAAATATCATCATAGAAGAATAGATTCTCAACCACAGATTGAATGGAAATCACTTTTCCTTAAAAATAGACTTTAGGTATTTTGAGAACAGGAAGAGAGTAAAATTAATCTAAAACATATATAACCTAGAAATAACAAAACTATAAGAATATATATAATATTTTGTAGATACATTTCATTAAATTTCATCATTGTAAATTTATTCAAAAAATCCATGAAATTGAGATTGTAACATAATACCCATATCAAAGTGATAACAATTGAATGATATCACACTCAATGAAATAAAATAATATAAAAAGATAAATAATATAAATGTAAGGATATTAAGGTTATAAAATATAATTTGAGAAATATATACACTGTATAAATGATTATATGTGTCTAACATCAAACATATCTCCCTGAAATAAAATTGAGATAAACAACAATTATGACATCGGAAAATGATGAAACAAAAATAATTGGAATATTTAAAATCATGTGTTTATATATATCCATTTAATAAAATCTATTTTTTTATTCCAGAATAAATTCTAGGGAAGTCTATATTCCATACAAATAATTAATTGATTCATAACCTTAACAAATGTAATCATGAAGGAAAATTGAGGTGAAACACTAACATTATATCTGACATGATTCTTACACCATCTGATCACATTTATAAAATCTATGATTAATTATATTTATAAAATAGAATCAAATTAATGCTTATGTATTTATAAATAATACACTAATTTCAATTCAATGTCCATTTATTATCAATTTTTTATTACAGTTGTCATTTCTAGTGTCAAATGCATCATTTTTCAGATATGTTTTAGTATTATTGTTATGGACCTAAAAAATTGATCAATGTTATTCTATGTAAATAATATTAAAAATATTATAAACATTATATATATTTATTATTTTTAACTCTATAATTATTCAAATTATGTATTAATGTAAAATAAATTACATCACTTCATAGACGTGATAATCTGTATATGAACATGTGTGATGTTTCTACATTTCGATGGATGGAAGAAAAGAAATTTAACAGATAAATATCTTCTATATAATAATTATAAAATCATAAGTATAATATATTTTCATTTAAATCATACGTATAATATATTTAATTTTAATGTATCATTGTTACCAACTATATAAAATTGATATGATAAAAAAGTCACATCACTTTGTGGAGGGTGTAGTCTACACATTTTCATAGCAGGCGTTAATGTGTACTAATAGATAAGAAGGTAATGAGGATGATAACATCTTATAATTATAGAATAATTATTTTGTTATTAATATAATATATAAACATTAAATCAATAATTATATCCATCCATTAATGATAGTAATGGAAAATTAATTGCATCTCCATGTGAAGGTGATCATCCATACATATGAACAAGTGATAATTTCATCTCTCTTTCAATGGAGAAAAGATGAGTAATGGTTTGGACCTAAATATAATTACTTCTATGTACATTTTTATACAATATTAATCATTTTTATATCTATATCAAAATTATATATAAGGTTGATGAATAATATAAATTGAATAATCTTGGTTAATATTTATATATATTGTTTGAGATACCACCATTAGATTACATAATAATGCTTGAAGGGTTGGAAATAGGAGAAGACAAAAAAGATCAAGAATAAAGGTAATGATTATCATAATTTTTTTCAGTAGGGATTTACATAGCTATAAGGTATAAAACTTTTCCATATGGGCTGAGAATATGATCTCGTTTATAAGTTAGGGGAGGGGTAATGAAAAAATTTATTAAAATATTTCAATTATATAATCTGAATTTAATTGGAAATTATATTTTAATGGAATGTGATTCAATGGAATTATATGTAAGGGTTGAAATTTCTTCAGATAACAAGAAGTACATTGTTTTGACTTGTCATGAATGAGGCTTTTTGTAAAACCCCACCCCTACCTCATTGGCTTGAGGAGGCGGCGAGGGCCACTTGGCCTTAAGCGACGTTCCCAAGACACCAAAGGTTCGAAATAAATGTTGAGGGCTTCAAGATCAAGCTTGGGAATTATTTAACCTTACCGCAAACCAACTAATCCATCCATTAATCCACTATATTATGCATGTCAAATAAATTACCCAACCATGCATTCCTAAAAGACAACCAAGTTATTCCACAACACAACTCAACCCAATACAACCAGACATGTCTACACTACATCAGAGTACAATTTGAAACCAAAAAACAAACACTAAAAGACATGACACCACCATAGCTCCACAACAAGCTCCAAGCTCCAAGCTCCACCAAGGGATCACAATGCTCCACTAAAGGAGGGTGATGGCTTACCTTTTCCCATGTCACGATACACAACATCTGCAAAGACACCAACATGCCAAAGAAGGGGGTGAGTACTAAAACTCAGTAGGATTTCCCCAAATTACTTCCCTACACTTTCCACTAGGATAAAACTGTTAGCACATTTATATAAAACCGTTTATATAAAATAAATCCCAAGTGCAACCATTTCCATAAGCCAAACATGCCCTTACCAAGCCATCACACCCAAACCAAGAAATCAAGGGAAATCCAACCAAACATTCCAAAAATTCATTTCATCATTTCACATTGGCACTAAAACATCCATATTGAAAAGAAATGTACAACAACAAAAACAAACAACTAAATGGTGGAGCTTCCATCCAACCTGTTCACCCATTCACACTTTAGTGGCACTTCATGTCCACTTCCCTTTGATGGTGGCCCGCCCATCCACTATCCATCCCATTTTTATAGTTGTACTTCTCTACACTTACACAAAATGTTCCAATCAATCCCAACCAAGAATATAAGACATCAAGGTCACAACATCATGCAATCAACCAATTCCATTGCATATCAATCCACTTCAATAAATCCCCCTTTTATTAAAAAATAATTTCCCAAGCCAAACAAGATCTCAATAAAACAACACTTTTATTGAAAACCATTCTATCAATCATTTTCAAAAATCAACCATAGAGTCCCATTTTAAAATCCACAACTATAGCATTTCACCGCAAAAACCATCTTTTTCCAAAAAATCCTCAAAACATCACCAAAGTGATTTCTAACCAATTTCGCACATCAAACGCAATTAATTTCAAGCATAAAAAATTAATTGTAATCAAAACCAATAGATCTAACCAAGTGGAGTCGATAGAGAAGCCACCTACCTTTATGGTTCCCGAGAAATCGACCCACAAACGACAACACCTCCAATCTGGAGATCGCACCATCAAAACCACTCTAAGATCCCCTTCCCTAACATTTAAAATCCTTAAAATCAACAAACAAGGCCACCAAAACCCTAGATCTACAGAAAAAAGTGTAGATCTAGAAATCCAAGAAAGAGGGAAGATCATATCATGAGGAAAACACAAAGAAACCATGAGAAAAGAATTACCAGGGTGCAATAACCATCAAAACAACAAAAAACCTCTTAAAAAGGATTACAAAATGAGTGTGAAAGCTCCTCCACCCCCTGAGGACCGAAGAACTCGAGTGAGCCGTGAGTGGGAAGAATTTTTGGTTGAAATAGGTTAATCTCGAGGGAGACCAGAACTTATAAACCTATTTTTAAGTGGCCGCACGGTTAGCCCGCACGGTTTGGAAAACCCTACACTAACCGTGCGCACGCTACATCCTCGAGAGCTAGGGTATGAATGGTTTCCTCGCATGTTTGGGAAAACCGTGAGTAGGAAAAGCGAATTCTATTGTCTCCCTTGAATGACTTCCTGGAGAATCCTCACGGTTTCAACTAACTGTGCTCAAATCGTGCACACCTTTAAAAGCCTCCAAACTCATCCAAAACCATTCTAAACTCTCTCATCCGCTTCCCAAATCATATCATGCACATTAAACACATAAAAATGCATAAAATTAATACTTACCTCAAATTGGGGGTACTACATTCTCCCCACCATTGGACTTTCTGTCTTCAGAAAGTAGTGAACCTGCCCTTTGCCGAAAGAGCTCGGGCCGCTGCTCGATCATCTCTTTCTCCCGCTCCCATGTCTCCTCTTGAATCTGACCATGCTGCAACAAAACACTAACTAAACCGATGATTTTACCATTAAATACTTTGTTTTGCCTATCCACAACCCACACTGTCTCATGCACCAACGAAGCATCCGGTTATAGCTCAACATGATCCCATCGAATCACATGGTCGCGATCCGGCTGATACTATTTCAACTGCGCCACATGAAACACATTGTGTAGCACACTGAACCTAGCTATAAAAGATAAATGATAAGCCACCTCACCAACTCGCTCAAGAATATCAAATGTTCTAATAAACCATAGAGATAACATTCCCTGATTTCCAAATCGATGTTGTCCCAACCAAGGAGAGATCCTTAAGAAAACATGATCACTCACCTCCAACAGAAATGGTTGTCGACGATGATCCGCATACGATTTCTGACGACTCTAAGACATCACCATTCTCTTCCTGATCAACTCGATCTCCTCTGTAGTCTCCAGGACAAGGCGTAGTCCAAACATTGAGGACTCACCTGTTTCCACCAAACATAGTGGAGAACGACATGACCGCCAGTACAACGCTACAAACAGAGCCATCTGTATGGATGCCAGATAACTGTTATTGAACGAAAACTCAACCAATGAAAAGCGATCCTCCGAAAATCCACCAAATTCCATAACAAAATCCCATAACATAAATCCAGAGTTTGTGTCTTCCTATCTGATTAACCATCCATTTGAGGGTGATTCGTCATGCTCAAAGTCAACTACGCCCCCAAGGGATTGCAATAAGGATTTCCAAAAAATGAAATGTAAACCTCATATCTCTATCTGATACAATCGAAACTGGAACATCATGCCTCTTTACCTTCTCCTGGATATAGATTTTGGACAGATCCTCCACTGTATGAGATTCATGAATCAGGATGAAATGGCCTGATTTCGTTAGCTGATCCACTATCACCCAAATGGAATCATGCTTTCTGACTTTTCTTGGGAGACCTATGACAAAATCCATCACTATCCGCTACCATTTACAAATAGGGATTGGTAAAGACTGCATCATTCATGCTGGCCTCTGATGCTCTGCCTTGACCTACTGACATGTCAAGCATCTCGAAACAAACTCATCAACAATTCTTTTCACACCAGCCCACCAGAACTGTGCTTTCAACGCTTTATAAATTTTCTGAAATCCAGGATGAAAACCCCACCTGGAATGATGATACACCCTAATAAGATCCTCTTGACAAGCAACTAGTACAACCATCTAATTCTAAAAACACAAAACTGAATCTCCATTCATTTTCTAACCCTCAATGGTCTCCCCACCATTGAGTCTCGACCCCATGGTCACACACTTAGAATCGGATATTTGTGCCTCTCTAACCATGCCAACCACGTCAGGAATCAACAAAAATGGAATGAAGACCGCTCTATCACCCTGGTCGTCACATTCCGACCACATACCGGCTATAACCGACATAAACTACCACTGGTCTGATGCTTTTTTCACCATCTGAGCATATGAATTTATGCTTAATGAATTTACCCCCATATTTCCCTTACCTGGTGTGTACATTAAGTCAAAATCAAACATTTCGAGGTATTCCATCCATCTCCTTTTCCTCAAGTTCAAATCCCTTTGTGAAAAAATGTTCTTCGAGCTCTTATGATCTGTATATACCATGAATTTGTCACCGAAGTGATAATGGCACAATACATTAAAATCATGGACCACTACTACCAACTCCAAATCATGAGTTTGGTAGTTCTTCTCATGCACCCTCAACTACCGTGTGCCATATGCAGCCACATGATTCACTTGCATGAGAATACACCCCAACTATGATCCCGATTCATTGCAATATATCATGTACCCTTGTCCTGGTTCGAGAAAAACCAAGACTGGTGGAGATATAAGATTCCCATTTAGCTCTTCAAAACACTACTAACACTGTTCATTCCACTGGAATAGACCATTCATTCTTGTCGAAGTTGTCATTGGTGAAGCCAAACGCGAAAACTCATGAACAAAACACCGATAATACCCACCTAGATCATGAAAACAATGTATCTCAAACACATTCTTGGGCGGTTTCCATAAGATAACATCCAATCTATTTTTTGAATCCACCGAAAAACCCCTTTCAGAAATAAAATGGCCAAAAAATGGAACATCCTATATCCAAATGTCACAAATTGAAAATTTGTCATACAAACGATGATATCTCAAGACCCCTAGCACTGTCTCCAAGTTCTAATCATGCTCCACCCTTGTATTTGAATACACCCAAATATCATATACAAACACCACCACAAATGAATCCAGATATCTCTAAAAGACCTGATTCATCAATTCTATGAACACCGCTGGTGCATTTGTTATACCAAAGGGAATAACCAAATATTCATAATGTCCATATCTACTTATGAAATTTTTTTTAAGAGTATCATTCTTCCTCACCCACAAATGATGATATCCCGACCTCAAGTTGATCTTGGAGGACCACTGGGCTCCCCTCAACTTGTCGAAAAAATCATCAATTCGTGGGAGTTGATATCTATTATTTATCGTAACTTGGTTTAGTCTATGATAACAAACATATAGCCTCAAAGTTCCAACCGCCTTTTTCATAAACAATACCATCACTGCCCACAGAGACATGCTAGGCCGGATAAACCCTTTGTTTTCTAAATATTCCATCTGGACTATCAAATCTCACAATTTAGTTGGTGCCATCCGTTAAGATGAAAGTGAGATAAGACTGGTCCATGGAATGAGATCAATCGTAAACTCCACATCTCTTGTGGGAGATAACCCAGATAATTATTCTGGAAAAACATCCATGAAATGATCTACCATTTCCAGAAGAACACTCTTCTCAACACCCAATACCGATTCTAACGACAACACCGCCAACTGATACGATAACATGCCCACTTATATTGCCAAAAAACCTATTGCACCTTGCCTTTCATGCCTCTCTCATCGAAAGAGATGTCTAACACCATCATGTGTTGTAAAATCCATTGTCCGTGCATTGCAGTCGATGTGGGCCTTAAAAGCAACCGGCCAATCCATTCCCGGGATTACATCATACCCATCCATCTCATGCATTGAATAATTCCACATTAACTCCACCTTTCCCACAATGATACAACATTATCTACACAAGAAGGATCGACACACTCTTCGACCTAGAGGAGTTTGATGTTTTAAAGATGAGGGAATCATTTCTACCCTTAAACCCATCAAATCAACCACACATGCCGCAATAAAAGAGTGTGAAGCACCCGTATCAAACATCACTTGCATCAATGTAGAATTTAGAAGAATAGTAACTAGTATCATGGATGGTCCCGATTGATCATACACCACAACCTAATCATCTCAAAACACATGTTTTCTTGCCACACTCTTCTCTTTATTGCCCTGATAACGAGTCACGGTATTCCGAGAATCACCATGTCCCACTTTACTCTACTGACAAGGGGTGTGCTGATGTCCTTGTCCAGTCGATTCATATGATGTTTGCGATCCCTGAGGAGTGTCATGTGCACTAGACCTTAGATAACCCTGAAAATAACACTAAAGATTACCCATTTTCTTACAATTATGACATTGTTGAGGTTTTTCCATACAATCCCGCTTGATGTGGCTCATAGAATCACACTGAAAACATCCTGGCTTGCTCTGGGGATTCAGAGGAAGATTTACCAATCCTATTGTCGCATTATTATCCATATTCCCGCTCTGGGAATATGTGTCCCTCCTTCGCTTGAACCTAGCATTGCAGTTCCCACTATTCCCCATGGGTACCATCATGCTTCCTCCACCCGGAGCACCCAAGAGATCCCGCTCAGCCACATAGGCTCTATTCACCATCTCTGTGTAATCATCTAAACACAACACCACTATATTTAAACGGATTTCTTGCCATAATCCCTCTTCAAATGTCCTTTCTTTCAAAGACGTGCTACCCACCACCTCGGGTGGAAACAACACCTTGTTCATTAACTTAGCTGCATACTCCTTGATAGACATAAGATCTTGATTTGAAGTAATGAAATCAATCACACGGTAAATTATGAACGTATGTGGGTAGAATTGTTTATTAAACAATTATTCAATTCCTTCCCACATCATACTATGGACCATCCCCGCTTGGACTACTATCTCCTACCACTGAAGGGAAAGATCTTCCAACATATAGGTGTCCAACATCACTTTCATCTCTACTAGCATTCCCAAGAACTCGAAGATCTTGTTCATTCTATTCAACCACGCTTCTGCCCTCTTTGGCTCTGAATCACCCCTAAAGATGGGTGGATTTTGCTTTTGAAACTGAACCGCATGATCCACATGACTTGGTTCATCGATTTTATTAACACTTTCAACAGCTTGTAAAGCTTGAACTACGTTTTTCACTAGTTGGGGGTTCACCTAAGGCTTAGGTGCTACCATATTCTCATCAGCCTTCTCCAGTTGGTCTCTACAACACCTACCTAGTGACGTTTCTATAAATATAAAACAAACAACCATGAGTCTCACTTCCGTAGACATCAAGAAATCCAATTTTCAAATCACATTACTCAACACTATTGCACAAGGCTTTCCACAAGTTCACACTTTCCATGTTTCACCATTTTCAAAACCAGACCATTTTCAAAATAACAATTTATTCACATTATAATTTCACATATTTTAAAAACCGTTTATGAACTCAGCACTTAAATCATTATACTCAAACGAAATATGCATCATAGAGGGAAGTCATTTAAACCATATATTCCATGCACATAACATTGGCTACACCCACAACAATGATATTTCCAATGCTTATAAGTTTCTCCAAAACACTTATGTACCCAACTCCCTGGTAACTTCAATTTCAACATAAAAGGGTTTTCTACATCCTTTTATGCTATACATTCCCAGTTCCGACATTCCTACGCCTTACTACCATCCTGACTCAAGGAATGTACCACAATGAATGTCAATACCAAATCCAAGAATCAACTCCAATGGACCGATCAAACTTATAAAAGTTGTAACACCCCGCCCCTACCTCATAGGCTTGAGGAGGTGGTGTGGGCTACTTGGCCTTAAGCGACGTTCCCGAGACCCCAAAGGCTGGAAATAAATGCCAAGGGCTTCATGATCAAGCTAGGGAACTATTTTCCCTTACCACAAACCAAACAATACAACCACTAATCCACTATACGATTCATGTCAAATAAATTACCCAACCATGCATTCCAAAAAGACAACCAAGTTATTCCACAACACAACTCAACCCAATATAACCAGACATGTCTAAACTACATCCGAGTACAAATGGAAACCAAAAAACAAACAAAACAAGCCATTACACCACCACAGCTTCACACCAAGCTCCATGCTCCAAGATCTACCAAGGGATCACAATTCTCCACTAAAGGAGGGTGATGCCTTACCTTTTTCCATGTCATGGCACATGACATCTGCAAAGACACCAATGTGCCAAAGTAAGGGGTGAGTAAAAAAACATAGTAGGATTTACAAAAATGACTTCCTTACACACGCCACAAGGATAAAACTGTTAGAACATTTATATAAATACGTTTATATAAAATAAATCACAAGTGAAAACATTTTCATAAGATAACCATTCCATTACCAAGCCATCACACCCAAAACTAGCAATCAATGGAAAGCCAAACAAACATGCCACAAGTCATTTCATCATTTCACATTGGCACCACTACTTCCATCATTCAATGCAATTCACAACAAAACAACCAAATGGTGGAGATTACATCCAACTTGTTCACCCATTCACACTTTAGGGGCACTTCCCATCCACGTCCCATTGATGGTGGCCCTTATGTCCATTATCTATCCCCATTTTATAGTCATAATTCTCGGCACTTCCACACAACATTAGAATCAATCGCAACCAAGTATATAACGCATCACGGTCACAACAGCATGCAATCAACCAAATCCATTGCATATCAATCCACTTCAATAAATCACCAATTTGTTGAAAAATCATTTTCCATGACAAAAAACATTTCATAAAAACAACCCTTTTATTAAAAACAATTCTATCAATCATTTTCACAAATCAACCATATCATCCCATTTTAAAATATCCATTTTAAAATCCACAATAATAGCATTTCACCACAAGACCCTCTTTTTCCCAAAAATCCGAAAAATGTCACCGAAGGGATTTCTAACCAATTTAGCACATCAAACAAAATTAATTTCAAGCATAACAAATTAATTGTAACCAATACCATTAGCTCTAAACAAGGGGAGTCGAGATAGAAACCACCAATCATTAGAGTTCCAAATAAATTGACCCACAAGCAACCGCACCTCTAATACGGAGAACGCACCACCAAAACCTCTCTAGATCCCCTTACCAAACGTTTTAAAGCCTTAAAATCAACATCGAAGGCCAAAAAAACCCTAGATCTACACACAAAAAGTGTAGATCTAGAAAATAAAGAAAGAGGGAAGAGCGGATCTAGAGGAAAACAAAAAGAAACCATGAGAGAAGACTTACCCGAGAGCAATCACCTTCAAAACACCAATAACACTCTTCAAAAACCTTCCAAAATGAGTGGGAAAGCTCCTCCACTCCATGAGAGAAGAAGAAAACCAGTGATCCATGAGTGGGAGGTAGTTTCGGGTGAAATAGGTTAATCCCGAGGGAGCTCAGAACTTATAACCCTATTTTTATGCGGTCACACGGTTATCCCACACAGTTTGGCAAACTGTGCGCTAACCATGCACACGCTACTTCCTCGAGAGATAGGGTCTGCATGGTTTCCTCGCATGTTTTGGAAAACTTTCCATAGGATGAGTGAAGCCTACTATCTCCCTTGCATGGTTTCTTGGAGAATCCGCATGGTTTCCACTAACCATGCTCAAACCGTGCACCCCTTAAAAATCCTCTAAACTCATCCAAAACCATTCCAAACTCTCCCAAACTCATCAAAACTCATCTCATGCACTTTAAACACATAAAAATGCCTAAATAAAGGCTACATACCTCAATACAAGGGTACTACACTTTTCATACATAAATATTATATCCCTTTTGACTAATATAAAATACAGTTTAAAAATACATTTTTTGAGACTGTAATCATTTATACTTCTGGATACTACCTACACAGTTTTTTTAATTCATAAAATATCTTCCAAATCTCCCAAAAATAAATTCCGACTCAGAACAGTTCATAGAAATATCATACGTAATACCATTCATTATAATCTGGGTAATAATATATATAAAAGGGTGACATAATATGCTTGGTAAGGCTAAACATCTGATATATGAACATAACATGAGAATAATGTTATGAGAAAATGAAAATAACAATTGAAAACTATTAAATGGTTATCATAAATAAAAAACATAAATCATGGATGTTCATAAGAGATGAATAAAAAATGAATCAATGGGCATGATGCATATGAACATAACATTGTAAGCAGAATTAGATATATGGAATACACGTAATATTATAACCTTGTGACCATGTATATATAAACACATGATAACTCAACATGGTCAAGACGTGAAATAAGGTCTTCATATAACCATATAGGGTTGAAATCTAGGTACACACATAATCATATGAACACAAAATTTGTTTCACACATGACATTTTTATCTCAAGATTTATCGACCATTACACAATGAATCGGAGGGAGATGTATGTTTTTTCCATAATTTGGTATAACATTAATACCTTGATTGGTTATAATATGTCCACAATAATTGGTTAAAACATATCAATAGTTATTGGTTATAACATCATAGTTATCCTTGTTTTGAAGAGAAGAATTACTATATAATAAAATCATGCATATGTGTTCCACGATATCATACAACATTCATCATATCAAATCCTATGAAAGTAAATTTGTTTCCTTAACAATTCTACTTTTCCTAACCCATGGGTATGAAACAAGTCTCATAATTATTTTATCTATTCATCATACCACAATCCATGGGAAAGGTATAGATTTCAAGAATATATTTTTCTCATAGTTATAAGGATCCTAGATAATGAATACGAATGGTATAATTGGATGATACACCCAATATAGTTTATTTAATATCAAAGTATGTTATATTACATTGGAAATTAGTTTGAATGATCACATGAAAAAAAATCTGATAAAAAAAGACATTCACATTGACATTAAATTTTTTAAAACTATAATTTATAAAAATATTTTTGTAAAAAAATTGATTTAAAATAATAATGGAGAATAATATATAACTATTTAAAAAATTGAGTATTTATTATGGTGGAAAATTTTCCTCTTGTCGTATATGTTATATGAAAGCATTTTTCCACACATTTGTAAATAAATGTAAAAATATTTAATTTTGATGAAGAAAATAATATTTTTAGAAAATACTTTCTGAAAATAAATAATTGGGTAAATATGAAATTAAATAGTATATATATAATATTTAAAAATTATTTACCTTTTTTTAAAAAACTTGGACATGATAAAAATTAATTTTTATCCAAAAAGAGAAATGAAGTTGGTTTTATTTAATAAAATTGTTTTGGGAAAATGATTCCAAAATGGGTAGAAATTTTAATTAAAACACGTATTTTAATAAAATAAAAATGGTAAATTTGACATCATTATTTTATTTAAAGATATATCTCAATATTTTATCCTTAGAAGCATTATCATGAACAATCCTGATAAACAATGACATTATATCATCAAACCCATACCACTTCGGTAACGTTGGAAACATAAGTAACATTTAAGAATATAATAAAATGAAAATTAAATTCCATGAAAATGAAGATATACATTATATAACACATTAAATGGTCATTATGACCACCCCGAGAATAAAATAAGTATGAATATGACATGTCTCACCCATAAACAAATAACTAAATATAAATCCATTACATTATCTATTGATATTCGTCATACATATTTTTAACTAACTTATAATTAATATATGTTTATCACAAATATTTTATAGATAAATACACATATATATTTATATAATACAATATATTGTTTACCTATGTCCTTTTATTACCCATTTATTAACTATTACATGTTAAAATATTATTTTATGTAAAAACTACATCCTTTTTCATATATGCTTTCATTGTTATTTTTAGTTAGTTTGGATTAATCATGGAAACAGTATATGAATTATTTTAATATATAAATAAAATATATATTCATTATCAATGAATTTTTATAAATATAGAAATTTTAGAGAGTGAATATGAATTACTCGGTTCCTAGAGAATGTGGGTCGTTCGTTTTCATGAATGTTGTTATCATTTCCTTGAAATAAGGAATGAAAGAGTAATTATTAATAAATAAAATCTTTTGAATAATTTTTATTCCATATATATCAATTTTTTATTGTTAGTATGACCTTATAACCATACATGTATATATTAAAAGAATAATTTACCACATCGCTTCGTGGAGACAGTAGTCTAAACATAGGCATTAGCAACGTTAAGATTATACAAAGGATTGTAAGGTAGGATTCTAAATGTGATATTTTAATTCCAAAAGTTTAATATTTTTATAAATATTAAATATAAATTATAATACCATCATTATATCCATCCATGAGAGGTGGTGGTAGAAGGAAAATTATGTCATTTGTTGAGGTTTTAGTCCTCTGTACACACGATTGATAATTTTTTTTTATCATTTTATAGAAAATGAGATACATATAGATTATTAAATTAACATAAAAATATATCAGTATAATGATGATATTACTTTTTTTATACATTAATATTTTAAGAATATTTGAATTAGGCATACGATGAAAATAAAATAAAAAACACAAGTTTACTAATTTTATCTATTCATGGGAGAACCTCTTTATGTTTATATATTATGCCTTATTAAGATGGTTTAATAATCAAAATAAGAAACATAGGACACATTTTGGGATTTATGTAAGTCATTGTAATATGGACTTGATATCACAAAATTGTTTGCTGGTGTGGATAGGATAGTGGATTGTTGGTATTTTCTTGGTGGGGGAGAGGAGAGACATTATTTTTTAAGAGGAAAAATTTTAAAATGTTGTTCAATTGTTAAAAGGATATAAAATTGATCACTCTAAAAAATAGATTATATATGATCTCTATATATCCAGGAAATAGAAACTAGAGAATATGTTATTTTATTTAAACACTTATATTTTTTAGTTTAACCCCTCACTAAACACAATTTAACCTTAATCAATGTAAATAATTTGTATGGTCTTCACTATTAATTGTGGTCTAATATTAATTTAACATTTTTAAATAAAATAAATTATACTAATAAAACAAAATGGTTGGCTTCAGTAAAACAATAATTTTTACTATTCATTATGAAATTAATCACAGTATAATGTTCTAAAAAATTCCCCCAAGGATAATTTTCACATATAGATATCAAAAATGAATATTATTTTTTAAAATAAATTTTTAAATTTTCAAAAAAAATAAATTTTACATTTCTTTTCAGATATAAAAAAAAATTTGATAAAAATGAGTTCTCGAAGAAAATAAAGGATTTATGAAAGATTAAACAAATTTATAAATATTATTTATTTAAATAAAACCATTATACGTCATTTTAAATATATTTTTTGAATATTAAAACTTCCATGGTAAAATGTTATGTTTAAAGATCAATTTAAAATAATAATATAAATAGTAAATTGTGGTTTTTTAAAACTAATTGTTGTGTGTATCCCAATACATCGAAGAAATTAAATGTATTGAAATTTGTTTTTTCATAATATCTTGTGGTGATACATTATACCCCACAAAAAAATAATTTGAACATTGCAATTCATCACTCTAATAAAAATAAATGAGGAAATCATTACCTCATCATAACATTCGGTTCCCACATATCTTCTTCTAACTACTTATTTTACCACAAAACTATGACCAGTGGAGTGGCCTTGTTTTTTTTCAAATTCCCTATATGATCCACAATCCAAAAAAAGTTTTCCTCAAAAGAAGGATTACCATATTGTAGTATGTCCTATCATTTTAATACATTTTTTAATTTGTTATGTACTTCCTCAAAAAAGATAAATGGAGAACATCATAATCATGATATTTTTTAGTGGAAGTACTGGGTGTTAATATGTGGTCTTGATATGAACATGAATTTAAATACGACCCCTTTACCTAGGTATTACATTTCTACTATTTAAAAATTTCATAACATTTTTCCGTTGAAGATTTCATATAAGTATATTCTCCCCAAATTCATTTTCTAGATATTGTCTATGATTATTACCATAAATTTTGTGGCGACTTTGTGCCCCTCATATGTATTGATTAAAAGATCAAGCATTATATTCTCTTTCATCTACTATTTATGGTTCCAATATAATTATTTATCCAAATTTATCAAAAAAAAAATTGTAGATATATACATCTTACTATAGAGGGATTCATTGTATGTAATCTGAATTCTTGAGTGAAGTGTATTATTGTTGGGAAACCCATAATGAAGATGGTTTTCATCTTATACAACATTAAAATAAAGAGAAAAATATCATAGAATATCCTCTATTATTTTAATTTTTCTCATAGTATGACAATATATTTAAGAATGATATAAATTTTTGAAAGAAAACTCTGTATCATTATATTACTGGAGACGTAGTCATAACATTGAGATAAATCTTGGATCCTAGTCAAAAAATATAATGTGGTACTGCATAAAACCTTACAACTTCCATAATGTATAACCAACCAAGCTGATCCAATGATAAATCTTTTCAAAAAGTGATGAATTCTATAGAATTTTTGAGTAGTTCAATTATAAATCCTATATAATTGTTCCCTTTCTAAATTCTGGGATTTTCGATGACAAAATACATGATGATTTTCGCCCATTTCGATTCTAGTATGGGTAATATTTGTACCATCCACTTCAATATTTTCTTCTCAAAATTATCTTTTTGAAATACCATGAACCAAGATAAAAATGTACCAATATCTATCTTCATGTGATCACACAAGAAATACTTCTCCACATCTCTATACATCTCTTTACATCGAAGATGAATATATAATATAGAATTAGGAGGTTCTTCTAACTACTCTTTTTTCAAAATTGGTATTGAGGGTACACAACCACATATCGTAAACATATAATTCCATCACATTAAGGGATAAAATAAAGAACATATATAACCTTCATCTACAGATCTATATCATTATTATATGAAAAATTAATCTTTACATGGAAAAATGGTTGAACAATCATTTGAAAAATGTATGATGTTTCCCCATCCTTCAGGATCTCCAAATCCAACCTTTTCAAATCAATAAATATTTTTCATGTTTATCCTCTTCATTTATATGCATGCATGATCCTTTTGACTAAAAGCATCAACTAACATGTTCAATTTCTTAGTGTGGTAGTGTATTAATCCTTAATAAACCTTAATCGCATCTAAACATCTTTTCTAGTGTATGTTAAACTCATTCTATTTGTATATATACTTTTGGAATTTATGATTAGTATTTTAATAAAAAATTTCTCTATAATGATAATTCTTCAATATAAGTAATTCCAAAACAAATATTGTTAACTTATTGTCATGTTTTGGGTAATTGGACTCCATACAATTCAATTTTCATGAGGCGTAAGTTATAGCCATATAATTTTTAAATACCATGGATATCATTATGAAAAAATGTATGTTCCTAAAATAATAAAAGCTTTTATATGTCTCATAATTTATACTGACCAATTAATAATGTCGGAAATTGGTAGGTTTTTCCACTATATATCCCATTAGATGTTAGTTTAATCCTTCTCTCCTTGATGGATTTGACATGTTATCATTCTTACATAACACTATTCATGTAATTCTTATAACATCTCCTACAATATTATGATCATCCTTAAAAATTACTTTAATCTTAAATGTTATTATAAACACATATTTTATGAAAATAATTAAAATTTTGAAAATATAATTCTTATTCAATGTAATAATTCAATTTTAAATTAAAATTTAAATATACCTTTTTCTAATAACATGTATTCCAAAATTCCATTAATCAAATTAAAATATTATAACATAGAACCCCAAAATAGTTTATCTAGGACTATGAAATTGTAATCAACTATAAACTCTTAATCCCATGATGGTTTCAATAACTCTTAAGTTAATATCACAAGAAGACATATTTGATTCCATAATTTACACAATCCTTATATGTTTCATGATTTTTTTAACTAAAACAACCTAAATAAATAGACCAATTTAATAATTATCAAATTCAGATACATCAATACAGAAACCCTATTCTATCATTTATTTGGTACAACAGCGTTCTTTCATTTTTATAAATCATAAATTTTGTATAGATAATTTACTAAGATAATTCTCATGTTACATTCTTATAATTTATAAAATTCATTGAAAATTGTTTTCTATATGACCTTTATGTCAACATGAAAGTAACTTTTCTTGAATTTTAGTTGTTATTCAAGTTTATTATTCCCAAATAAATAAATACAGGAAGTTGATTAATTTTACCTTTATGTTCATTGACACACTAGGATTCATCAAATCTCAACTATGTCTTATTTGATGCATTACAATTATCATTGAAATTAATGTTTCAAAATAAGTATATGGTAGTCGGTTTGGAATAATCACAAAATAATTTTCTCTATTTATAATTTAATTGTTTACTCATAATAAAAGAAAATTCCAACACTTCACTAGTAACATGATTCCACCTAATTACATCAAATTAAAAAAACCAAAAATAATCATGTGAGAAATAATAATCACAATTAGAAACCACATAATCATGAGAAATCAATTATTGAATGATGTATATCATGAAACATAATTTTAAAAATATAAATCCTTTTGTTTAATATATGTTATTTGTGTTCATCAACTATTAAAATCCTTAATTATTTTTTATATTGTTTTTTCTGAATTTACAAAACTTATCCCCTGAGAGTTTCATACCTGGTGTGCGTCACCGATGGATATCAGGAATTAAGTGACAATAAATCTATCTTAATAAACCATTTGTAGTGTTAGTACTCCTATGTGAAACTATTCTTGACCCACATCCACACATAGTATTTTTACATGGATTCATTTATTGGAAACAAACAACCCAATATTTCCCATAACTTATGACATCGTCTTAAAATGTTAATTCTTTAAAGGACTCTCAATAATGTATTCTCATCGTAGTTTCCAAAGGTTAACTAAACCAATTTTTTGATATAAACTATAATGACCCATGCTTTTTATAGATAAATATTACTTATGTTTAGCTGTATATTCTATGAAATTGAAAAATATACACAAGAGGAATCGAACAATTTACCAAATTTTCTAACTAGCTTCAAAATCATCTTTTTTAATGAAGGATCTTCAAAATCTCCCAAAAACACATCTTACATGGTACACATCACAGACATGCCTTTCTCTATAACCTAGTTAATAGAAACATAATAAAGGGTGAGATTTGATTCTCAGAAAAGGTAAACATGGAATATATAAACACAACAAGTGCATAATAGTATATGAATATAAGAATAACACTTGATAACCATAAACTATATATAATGAATCATAAATTTGACTCAAGGCATAAATCATGGTCTTTCATGAGTCATGAATCATAAATGAATCGAAGAAATTTAGATATCAAAACATATCATTTTAATTATACATATATTTGTTGCATACATATTTTGTTATAACATTGTGAAAATATATAAATTGAAATAGGTTCAATCATTATGTAATAGAAAATGAACTCAGGTTCTTACGTAACATCATGGACATGAAATCAAGGTCCACTAAAAAACTTTTTCAAATGTAATCAGGTTCACACATAACATATATATCTTATGACTAATTAACAATTAATCATTTAATTTGTGGGTATGTAGCTCTAATCTATCATTGGTTATAAAATTACCACCATCATTGGTTTCAATATAACCATTATCATTGGTTATAATGTATCCACTATCATTTTTATAACATAACCACTATCTTTTCCTATAATGTATCCACCATGTTAAAATAAATTGCATAATTATGTGTTACATGGTATCAAAAAACATTAATCATATTATAATCAAAGAAAATAATTTTGTTTCAAAACCATTTCAACATAAAATTAAATGTGGAAGGATATGTGTTCCATAATTACATCATCAATTAATTATTGTATACCTCATTTGAATTTTACTACTTATAGAAAAATATATTTATCAGATTCTTAAAACCTTATAGAATGAATAATGATGTAATCATTGGCTAACATCCCCTTAATTATTATGTAACATAAAACTAGGGAATCTCTTTTTTAAAATGATATTAAAAGATCACATGGAACATTTATTTAGGAAAATAACCATTCTTATTTGAAAATCAAATTTTTTAAATTATAATTTTTCAAAAAACTATGTAATTATATCCCTTTACTTGTAAAATTTTCAAAAAATATTTAAAACATATATTTTTCATGTTGTAAAAATAATTCATCCATTCATAATAAGTTAGATGAAAATGTTCCGTTTCATTATTTGTCAAAACAATTTCCAAAAACCATGTTCAAAATATTCATTGAAGATTAATTAAAATAGAATTAACAAAAATTATATCATAGATATAAAATAATTTAGAAAATATGTTCATTATATTAAAAAAAATATTAATGAATTTTAATAATACATTGATATAGAAGAAAAATGTTATTTCAACTTAACAGATAAATAATTTTATTTTCCATAAATAATGTAATATTAGACTCTTAATGTCATAAATGGAGGAAAATAAATAAAAAATTATATTTATGAAATAAATATATAATAATATAATTCAAGATTATTCTTATAGATACATCGTTATATTTCATCATAAGAAGCATAAAATTAAACAATCCCAATTGACAAAGAAACTGTATCATAAAACCCTTTCCACTTTAGTAAATTTTGAATTTTAAGCCACTTTAAAGAATAAAATAAAACAAAACATATAATATCATAAAAAAATAAGAATCATAATATATCATGTCATATTGGAAGTATTTACACGACATAAAAGAAATTATTGATGAATATTCCATATGTCTTCCATAAATAAACAAGAGACTAAAAATCCCTTACCTCATGTCTCAAATTTGTTTGATACTATTAGGAAATAAAATTTAATATAAATAGGATTATTATATACCTATTATATAACCATAATAAAACTTATCATACAATATATTATTTATTTAAAAACATTTATTGCGAGTTTATTAAAAATTCCACGTACAAAGAATGTTTCATGTCATAAATAATTTTCTATTCATGTATGTTTTGTTTTAGAATTTCTTATATTTACACTTATCATGGTTAAATAAATTATATAAATTTAAACATGATATAAATATCAAATATATTAACTATTTATATTTATATTTATATTAATCCCTACAATTTTGAGAGTGAAAATGAAATACACTATTCATGGAGATGGGAGATCATACATAAGCATGAATTATATTTCCATTTCCTCATTATATAGAATTATAGAAAGTTAAACACC
Source organism: Viscum album (assembly GCA_963277665.1). Lineage (NCBI taxonomy): Eukaryota > Viridiplantae > Streptophyta > Magnoliopsida > Santalales > Viscaceae > Viscum > Viscum album. The sequence continues at coordinate 390,202,818 of OY728146.1, forward strand.
ATATAAAATATTAAAAATAGTTTTTAATTAATATATACCGTATAAATTCAATTAATATATCCTTATTACCATCTATGTCAAATTAAAAACAAAAATGCATATCTTCTCTTTTGTGGAGGTTGTAGTCCGCACATATGCACAACCGACGTTATTGAAATCAAAAAGATTGGAATTTGGGAAGGTATATGTGATATTATAATTCAATAAGTATAATAATTCCAAAAAACAACCTGGGTCGACCCTAAACCAATCACTTGAGCCGATACATGTCACATCCTGATTCCCCTTGGATGGAAACTGGTATTGGGCATCAAAAACTGAACAAGTGGGAATGATTTGGCCCATAAATAAATGAAATGTAAATAAATAAGCACGGGAAGAAAATATGAAAACTAACAGTGGAATGAAATAAAATAGGACATAACTCAATGTGGCCTCCTAGGTCACCATCTAACTAATAACTAATTTCACTACGAGAGCGATCTCGTACTAATGGAAGCTTAAACTGAAATGATAAAGTAGGGGAGAACATCAAATTTCTCAGTAGAAAATACCACATAGTCAACACCAATCCTTTCCAAAAACAATTCCATTTATACTGTATTGAAGTAAATTTATAAAATATATTTCTATAAATATATTTCCTTTGAAAAAAAACATACAACATGAACCATTTCTGTCATTTTCTAAAACAAGTCCTAAGAATAAAAATGGGGAATTTTTCATTCATTTTCAAACATACAATTACAAATATTTTTAAACCAACCAAATAGTCACATTGTTCCAAATAAAAAACTAAACTAGGTATAAATAATGTGATTCTACATGATGCGGGAAACAACACATGTAATACTCATGACAGGGATATACAAGAAATATTAAGAACTCATTGGAACACCAGAATGTACGATACACGTGACTCATCCTGAAGGAATGGAATTTTCAATGATGTCATAATGCCCTAACACCCAACTATTGCCTAACCAAACCTGGTCGAGGGTCCTAATCACATAGAAATAATAATATAACATCCCCCTGTATGGGGTACTAGTGAGGGAGAGGGCTAAAATAGTGTAGAAATCATTCTCATTAAGTATGATTGTTCTGCTAACTTCCTATGTATAGTTCTCAATGATGGTGTGCCATGAAATTAAAAAAACAAGCCACACACACATATACACTAATATATATATATATATATATATATATATATATCTATAACCAAACTCACCATACAATTCAGTACCACCTAGGAAACCTCACGGTTAGTCCCTTACCATAAAATAATTAACATAGGAGGGAAATACCGTACCAAGGATCCTCCCAACTCACGATCAACGAACTAGGAAAGAGAATCAACCTAAGAGGGGTTTTCCAAATAGTAATTTAAAAATTAAAAATGGGCCTTTATGTTCAAAAAATTTAACCATTTACCAAAAACACATAGATTCCATTTTCTGAAAACATTACCAAACATTATCTTCATACTAACATGGAAAAACAGGCCTTACAACCTTTTCAAAAAAAAAATTCACAATGTAAATAATGGCACACAGACCACCTTCGCAACCAGACATACATTTAAAAACTCAATTCATCGATCTCGTGAACCATTGAAATAAGGAACAAGATTTAAATATTCAAAGGGGTATTACCATTAAGCACCCAATGTGAAAAAACCATTTAAAGAAATAAAGTACCACTTGGACTTCAAAAACATTTATTGAAAAACTAAACCATTCCATAATAAATCACTAGTCGTTTTTAAAGACAAAATCATTTAATTTATAGAAGAAACATTGTGTACACAAAATGAAAAACATTAACCTCACATTAGAAATCTTCATTTAAAATCACACACACCTATAAATAGTTCCCAAACCTGATTCACACCATTGTAATTATTTAATTAAAGATTTAAAATTTTTTAAAAAATTTTTAAAGGGGAATCCCCACCTTTAAAAACATAAATTTCATCTAGAATACTTCATTATGAATAAACACACACCCACAATGTATCAAAAAAATCCACACTAAATTAAAAAATCATTAATCACCCCAAAAAAAATTATAAAACTTTTTAAATAATTTAAAAACCACCCCATGTCATGTAATAATCAATGGATCCATTAAATATAAAAGAGGGGAAGATAAAGTAAGAGCTCTTTTTTTGGAAAACCAGGTTTACAGAAAATGAACTACTCAAAAATTCATTATCATTTGAATGTCCATCCATGGGTGCACTTCATGCATCCATGGATTTGACCACGTTCAACAGGAAAACAAGAGGCCACTTCCCATCAATTTTTTCATAAGAAACCAAACACACAAACTACCCACTAACACATAAATACATTTCACTAAAACCTAAAGTTCTATAAACCTACTAATTTGATGAAAATAAGTTCCATAAAATATTTCCACAAGGTAACATCACTCAAAAAATCCAACACAACCATTTCAATATAAGGAAATAAATACCAATAAAATTGTATAGGAAAAATCATTGGAATAAATGAAGATAAAATTTAAAAATATCATAATCAAATCTACAAATAAGAAAAATAGTTCTAATAATTTATTATGGGAAAAATAATAGTGAGAAACATGTTTTAAAAAGTAATTAACATAGCTCAAGAATCAGTGGTGTGTAATTGGATGAAAGTGATATAGAAATAACTACCTCAACCTAGGAGAAGGTGGAAGAACCATAAAAAAATTAAGAATATAGCTTCGCTGACCAAATGCATCCCCTAGACATTGAAAAAAATGCACATATCAAAAAATCGGTTTTCTCCAAACCAAAAACCTACAAAAAAGAACCCCATGTTACAGGAAATCTCCCCAAAGGGAGTTGTGCACTGAAGAGGGCATCATCAGGTTCGCGTGTGCCAAAGATGGATATGGTGAGGGTGGTTGCGACCCCTGATGGTTAATGCTAGAAAAGGTGGTTGTACACGAAGGGATATCATTGAGGCTTTTAAGTTTCCAGAATTAGGGTCGTGGTCAGACGGTGGCCGGAACTAGAAAGGACATGTTGGCGAGGAGTAGGGGGCCATGAGACTGCAGTCAGTGAGGGGGGGGGGGTCGGGACGGCGTAGGTAGGGGATGGTGGTCGGCAAGAAGGAATAGGATGATGTACGGAGGACGGGTGCGGGATGGGATACTGGTGCAGGTGGCAGCCTGACAGGCTGTCTGGATAGGGGAAATGGGATAGGAGGGGGTGGCTGAGTGCTTAACGCACAGGGTGGGGGTGTGGTGAGGTTAGATTAGGTTTTTATTTTTTTTCACTTTCATATATCTATAACAATAATAATATGAAAACAATAATATGAATAATAATAATAATATAAATATCATAAAAATCATATAATTGTTATTATCATCATTAGACATTTTATAAAATTCTTTTTCATTTAATTTAACATACATTATTTTGTTGTTACATTTACCATTTAATTTTATTATATCATTATTTATTCTAAATACTAAGAAGATGTGTGGTTTGCCTATAGTCAAATACATTGTTGAGAAAATATCACTCCAACCCATGCCACCTGGAAATCAGTGTTTATAAACTGTTTGAAATTCGTGCGCTATGACTCGAACCCATATGGGCATCAGTGCGAGAACCACATTGTGACCCCTAACCATTCGGGCTGACTGCACAACGGTGAAAACTTTTTTGAATCAGAAATAATAATTATAATAATTTAAAATTATCAACTAATAGGGTCAGTGTGTGAAAATTTTCCCCACCATAGCCACTTTGTTACCCAAGAAAGTCACCAAGTCCATCTATACCTAGGAATTGTGTCGATTCTCGAATACAGATAGAAGAAATAAAGAGTTTCTCGGTGACTATTTATTCCCAAAGTAACACACGATCAACCCAGATGAAGCCACAACTCAAAACATTGGTAAAACACGAGGGTTCCCCCCACCACGAGGATTCCACTAGTCTGAAAAGAGAAAACCACACATACCACCCAATGGGGGGACGTGAGAACTTTAAACTGATCTAATCCAACTTCTATAGCGCAAGAGAATAAATTCCACAAATAGAACTAGGATCTAAAACCATTAAGTGGCCAACTGATATAGTGGGACACTAGAAAAGGGGAATCCCCCACAGAACCAAAACACACTAGAATAAAACACGCAGATATGTTCTATAACTATGGAGGGGCCTGGAAACACCACATATTTATTCATGAAACCAAAATATCCCCCTAACAAATGCAACTAAAACAAATATTAGAGTCAGGAAATGTCATCTTATTCATAGGCCCAACACCCATGAAGGTATACAAATAATTTTAAACCCACACTTAGAGTAGATGAGGTGTCTAGGATTGCGGTATAACAAGCTCATCAGAGAACCACAACAATGATATGATTATAAGGATGAAAATAATAGGATAAGGGAACATTGGATATTTCTCTACACAAAGCTGAAAACATAATACGGTATTAAGTTCCACACACCCTCGGCAGCTCCTCACTATGTTCAAGCTTCACCCTCAGACCTGTGGTTGGGGACCTTATGGCTAAAGTATATCATGCCTCATAGTTTAGAATTCTAACCCATCAGTCCCCAACTCATTCCTCTCGATGATTCAAACGACTACAAATGGGGATTCATTTCCAATGGATGAAATATGATGTCCTAGAGAGCTCGAAATGGTCACACTAGTATAGCATAGGGGAATCGTTCAACAAACTAGGGGTTGACACTAATGAAGAAGGCTTTTCATAAATAGGTTCCCCTGGCTAGCACCACTACCAGGATAGGGAACCCTTACGAAATTCGACCACAAACAACTACACCGCAAAATCTAACGACTATAAGATGACCAATATCCATTTTCACCAAATTGGTCCCTTAAATAGACCCGAGACGTCATGAATCGTAACACCCTCAGAATTTACAAACAACCAAAAGACACACAATCTCCAGAAACCAGGCAACTACTTTTAACAAACTTCACTTACCTCGATAAACTAGAAACACTCGAAAAGAACCAGAACTGCGGAATTACTAATTAGCAACATTGGGGAACATTTTAATCGATATATTCAGAAAAACACGAAAAACAAAACCGAATCTGCAATCATGACAAAACTGAATCAAAAGAAATACCTCGAGCTGAAGACAACCATCTCGAAAGCCAGACCAACTCGAGCACAACCAAAAAAACTTCACAAAATTCCAATTTATTATAAATTTTCAATATGGCCAAATTTCCAAAATAATATTAAAATACTAACACCCTCTTTTAAACCAAATTCAATTCCCAACATTTCATATCACTTTTAATTTTAAAAATGCATCTGTGGTCCCTTATGAACTGTCATGTGTTCATTAATCTAATCCCAATTACATAATCTATGGAAAACTGCCTTCGCACTCTCTCCATACATACCCACACAATTTTAACACACACATACATCAACTGAAATCAAAACGAAACACAACCAATGATAAACCATCAGAATGAGGAACTAGTTTCTGTGCATAAACTCGTGACATGGTTGTGATCTATGTCCCATGTAAGGAATAAAACTAAGAGAACATTGAACTACGAAATTAGACTCTATTTGGGTCACCACCCAAAGTGAGGCCACAACATAACCCGAAACTCCTCTATTGTCATCCCCTAATCCAATTTAACCCCAGAGAAAATATTCAAATCATAGACTACCCCTAGAAACTCGATGATCAGTGCGAGTAAGAGTTTTAGATTCTCTTATCACCCTTATATCTCAATCCCCAATAGTCTTAAGCTTATTCTACCAGATATCCCAACAAACAAGGGCTTCCTTTGATTCCATTTTTTTACAAACCAACTCAGGACGACCCTGAACCGGTCACCCGAGATGGACTGTAGCATGTCTCGAAGGGTGTTCCCAAACCCCCCAAGAGGGAAACTAGTGTCGAGCATAAAAAACTAAACATGTGGGAATGATCTAACCCTTAAATAAATGACAAGTAAATAAATAAGGACTGAAAAAAATAAAAACCAACAACATGAATATATTATACTGAACGTACCTTCATGCATCCTCTTAGGTCACCAACCTACACACAACCATGTTCGCTCTAAGCGCAATTCGTCAATAATAGAACCAGAAACTGAAATGTTCAAGTAGAGATGAGAACCGAAATTCTTAGTAAAAAATACCAAAGAGTCGATTCTAATCATTACCAAAAATTATCCAATTGATACTTGTCTGAAATACATTTATAAAAATATATTTATTTACATAGATTTCATTTTAAAAACCAAAAAAATCATGAAACATTTCTCTTGTATTTTAAAACAAGTCCCAATTTCAAGGAATAAAATTCTATACGATGAGGGAAACAACACTAGTAATACTCGTGATGGGGAAACATGAAAACTTCTATGAAATTAAAGGAATACCAAAACGTACTATAGATGTGACTCATCTAGAAGGCTTTCCCTACTCAATTACGTTATAATGAACTAATGACCAACCATTACCCTACTGTTTCTGGTCTTGTGTCCTAATCCCTTAGCAATAATGATAAAAAATTTACCTACTATGGGATACTTGGTAGTGTGTGGTCTAAACAAGTGTAGGAATCATTCTCGGTAAGCCTTTTTTCTATTCTAGGTTACAATGTATAGTTTTCAAGGTGGTGTTTCCATGAAATTAAAATAACATGCCATATATATATAAATATATATATATATATAGACACACCACACAATTCCACAACACCCCAGCCACCTCATGGTTAGTAACCTACCTTAAAACAATTGACATACGAGGAAAATCCAATACCGAGGACCCTCCCAAATCATGATCATCCAACTTGGTAGGAGACTCATCCAATGATGGGTTTTCCAAATATTCATTTAAAAATTCAAAGTTTTCCTTTACCTTCACAACATTTTACCATTTACCAAAAGCACATAGAAACCATTTTTCAAAAGCATTACCAAACATCATCTTTATGCAACATGGAAAAATAGGCCTTAAAACCTTTTCACAAAAAACAGTTAACATTATAAATAACAGCCCACAACCCACCTTCCAACCATACATTCATTTCAAAACCCATTACATTAATCCCATGCACCATTTAAATTAGTAACACACATACGAAGGAAAAATGGGTATATACAATTAAAAGCCTAATGTTAAAAACACATTTAAAGAAATGATGATCCCCTATAACATCACAAAAGTGTTTACAAAAACTAAATAAAGCCATGATAAGTCACATGTAATTTCTAAAGATCCAATCAAGCCATTTATAGAAAACATTTGGTGTGAAAAAACTTGAAAAAAATGAACCACATGTTAACAATATACTTTTAAAAGCACATGCACCTCTAAACATTTCCCAAACATGATTCCCACCACTTACATTATTTAATAAAAAAATTATAATTTTATAAAATAATAAAGGGGAACCCAAGGCTTTACACACACAAATCCCATCCAGAAACCTCATTTTTGAGTAAACTCACAACCACAACGTATCAAAACAAAATGTGCACCAACCTAACTATTCATTAAACATGAAAAACAAATTAGAAAACATTTCACATAATTTCGAAACCACCCAATGTCATGGGTAAACCACATATCAATCGTTCAAAATAGAGGATATGAGAATGTAAGTGTTCTCTTTTTTTTGAAAAAACAAGGTTGGGGAAAATAACCACTCGAAATGTCGTTATCATTTGAAGGTCCATCCATGGGGCCGCTTCCTGCATCAATTTATGTTCCCACATCCATTAGAAAAATAAGAGGTCACTTTACATCAATTTATCTTAGGAAACAACACACACATAGCACAAACTAACACATCAAACCATTTCAGTGAAACCCTAAGTTCTATAAGCCACCCAATTCAATGTAAATATGTTCCATAAAATATTTCTAGAAGGAAAAATCACTGAAAACATACAACACATCCATTTTAATATAAAGATATCTATTCCAAAAAATGGAAAGGAAAATTTCTCAGCATAAATGAATAAAAAATTTGAAATGTATCTTTAATAAATCTACCAATAATAAAAATGGTTCTAAGAATTAACTATGGGAAAAATAATCATGAAAAACATTTTTTAAGAATTAATTAACAAAGATGAAGAATTAATAGTGTGTAACTGGAAGAAAGATGCATGGAAACTCCTACCAAAACCTATAAAAACCCGTAGGAACCTTAATGGAATGAAGAATATCACTTCGAGGACCAAACACATCCCTTAAACAATGATAAAAACATGAGAATCACAACCCTGAGTTTGGGCAATGAAAAATTGCACCAAATGAACCCTAAATGAATAGAAATATCGCCAAAAGGGAGTCCTGCACTGAAGAGGGCATCAGTAGGGTCATGCATGCCTAAGAGGGCGCCAGTAAGAGAGGTCATGGTTGGTGCAAGTTGCTGCTGGAAAAGGCGGATGGCTGGGAGGGGAGACTACTATGGTTTGGTTTTTCGAGATTAGGGTGGTGGCCGAACGGTGGCCGGAAGTAGGTCGGACTTACCGACGAGTAGGAGGAGGCTGCATGATGGAGGTCGGTGAGGGGAACGGGAAGGTGAGGGGAGGGACGGTGGTCACTGGGTGGGTGTGGGACAATGTAGGGAGGACAAATGTGGGATCGGCTGTTGGTGAAGGCTGTGGTTGGACTGGCTATCAGTGTAGGGGGAAAGATGATAGGAGGGGGTTGTAGTTGAGTGCATAGCATACAGGGTTGGGGAGGGATGCAGGTATATTAGGATTTGATTGTTTTTCATTTTCTAATATATTTAATAATATTATTATTACAACAATATAATGAATAATAATAAAAATAATATTATAAAAATTAATATAATTGTTATTAAAATCATTAAACATTTTATAAAATTCTATTTTATTTAATTCATCTTACTTTATTTTTTATTTTTATTTATTTTACCAATTAATATATTTATTTCATTATTTATTCCATATACCAAATATGCATATGGTTTTCCTGTAGCCAAACATGTAGTTGAGAAAACTATGCCTGACCCATTCCACCTTACCCGCGCTGTTTTTATACCGTGTTAAATTCTTGTGCCATGACTCGAACCCACTTGGGCATCTGTGCAGGCACTACAGAGTTACCCATAACCGTGTAGGTTAACCACGTAATAATGTAAAAGTGTCTGAAAAAAATTGAAACAATTTAAAATGATGAACAAATAGGGTAGTGGTGTGACAAATAATTTCACAAATATCAAATATAGACATCAAATCTATCATTATCTACAACCATGATAGGTTTTTATAGAAATAAACAAAAAAAAATATGTCGAACATATTATATAGAATAATTTACAATGATTCAAAAAATTGAATCCATTTCTAAAAATTTAAGACAAATAATTTTTGTAATATCATATAGAATTAAACCCACATATGAGATTAATAGTCGGCTCCATAAAGAAAAATATTAAAAAAGTATAAAGAAATTTAATATCAACATTCTATAAGAATTTGATTTCAATAAAAATAAATTTATTAATAAAAATATAATTTTATTAATTTTACATTTCAATGAATCTTATAATAAAAAAATTCTTGAAAATTCATCAAATAAAAAATAGACTATAATAAAATCAATATTTTTTAACTATTCTTCAAAAAAAATAATCAATGAAAAATAGTCTCCAAAAATAACTAATATTTTTTTAGAAGTTGATTTAAAAAATAAAAATTATTTTTTAAAATAAATTTTCTTAAGATTAAAAAATAACAATTTTACTATTTATTCAAAAAAAAATACAAATATTTTTTGAGAAAAAATAATTTTCAAATCATTTGAAGGAATTATTGAAAACTATGTAATCTGTTTAAAAATATGTTTTATTTATATAAAGAAGTATAAATAATATTTAAAATGTGTTTATTCCTATTCATATCTCCTTGTTTACTATTTTGGATATGATTATCAAGTTAAAATAATAATATTAATAGTATATTATGGTTTGTTAAAACTCAGTGTTGTGTGTAATGGAAGCTATCATACATATTTAATTGATTGCAAAAAAATATAATTCATAAAATCATAAACTATTATAGTGGTGGAAATCCTACCCTTATCACTTAAATTAACCCCCAACACCACCCTAGTAAACTTTTTGTAATGTTCATCGGGGTGACAAAAATTTTATGCTTTTACCATTCAATATTTAAGAAAATTAGTTGACCATATTATATTATATTAATTATTCTTATTACGAATATGAAATAAATTAAACAATAGTGTATTTCTATATGAGAGAATTTAATTTTATATTCTTACCACCAGCAACAAAAAACTATTTTTAGAAAAATGATTCTTTAAGATTATACAGAATTTAGTTAGATTGCTTTCCCTATAAAATCATAAAATGATTATTAACATATGATAATTAATATATAATATTTATATTTCATTAAAAATATTGTTCAATAAATTTTAATTTAATATATCATGATAAATAAATCATTTCAAGAATATAAACATTTTATAGAAAAATGTGTTTTTAATATAAAAAATAATCATATACCAAAATCAATGATAATAATTATTATTTTATAATAAATTTGATAATTTATTATTGAATGATTATTATAAAAATTTAATTTCAAATTAATAAAAAATTGGGGCTTTAACATGAAAATAAATAATAGTTTAGCAAAAAAACAATTTTCATACTATTAATTCAAAAATAAAACCATTTAGATAGTTCTAATAAATCATCCTATATGGATATTTACATGATGATATAAAAAATAATATTAATTTCATAAAATATATTTTATTAACATTCTGTAAATTGGGTATAATTTTTGTACACATAAAATGAAATAAAAACAATTTTTGAATAGAATAAAATTTTAAAGAATAAAATGGCTTTATAAAAAATTTGCTACATTATTGTTTTGAATTAAAAAATACATTTTCATTTTTAGAATACCATATAAATATCATTATTAATGTTTCCATTACTATAAATAACTTCAGATACAATAATTCAGTTATGACGTATTATATATGGAGGTTCATACAAACCCATGGTTTCATATAATTCTAGATACTGAGAACTAATATTTTATTTAAACACTATGTAAATTCAAAAATATTAGGTTGTCACTTAAATGGAGGATATTAGGTTAGTCTATAAAAACTATTTTACAATGAATCATTGAAAATACTTGACTTATTGTTATTATTCATTGATTTATATTGTCAAAAAATTCGTATGATTTCTCGATGATATCTTCTTATTCCATTCTTCAATGTTCGTGCTTATTATTATAAGATTTTTAACTCTTTATGTTAAAACCCCTGACACACATTTACTGCATTACTTTGTTTAATAATTTGATAATTCTATTACATGGATTTATATCTTACCACTATCTTCTGTAAATCCCTAGGAAACACATTGGTATAATATGTTATAATGAATTTAAGAGAATATTATGGAGTTTTTAAAAAATATTAATAAATCTGTATTTCTTGATATGCTGATATTTATCTAGTTTTCCCGAGACATGACGAAACATGATGTTCTTCGGTTATATTATTTATATATTAATGTAATTGATCAATAAATAATTTTTATAAATGATTTGGGTTTTCATAGTTGGTATCAATCTAAGGTATAATTATATTTTGTTATTAATACAAGAATAAATTAGTAAAAACACAAAGAATATGTCAACTTATTGGACCACAGCCTAAAATTCTGGTAAAGTATAGGTAGAGTGTAATTTAAGAAACAGATTTTATATTTAGATATTACATGTGTATGTGACACAAGAACATATTTACTTAGGGTAAATAACTTAGAATAGGCTTTTAAGGTATTAAAACAACCCGAACCTAGTCCATGAAAAATAATCCATGATGCTAACTAGGTTTTACACACATAGGTTATTTTCATAGGGTAATCCTGTTCTTTTTTGTAAATTATTATGAAGGGAAAATATCACTATGTAATATAATGTTATGAAAAAATATGTGGATCAGATATATTAATACCTATATATTCATTAGTTAATGAATAATTTTTAGTTATATGTTATCCCTTTAGTGTTCATAGTTTCTATTTTTTTTAAATAATTTAAAATTTCTCATCATTATTTGCCCTTTCTTCTATTCAATGGATTAAGATATGAGGAATCATGTCTAAAACAAAATTTAAGGTAATGGGGAGGAAAATCTAAATGGGAATCAAAACATGATGGGTGATAAAGTAAAATTTATTCTTATTATGCAATGCTAGCTATTAAAAATAATGATTAACTACTGACACATAGTTGAATTTCCAAAAAAATTAAAATTAGAGGAGGAGGATAATCTAATTTAATATATTAAGATAAATTTGATAATGTAATTAAGATTAAATTTCTTACATTTCAATCATGAATATAGAGGAACAGTTTTAAATTTTAAAAATGAACTTAAAGATGTTATGAGTATGGAAAACAAGGGCCTAAATTAGCTATTTAGCATGAAAAATTAAAAAATAGCTAGAATAGTAGAAGAAACTAAGGATCAATATAAGGTATAATAAATATTTATATGTCACAAATTTCAGAAACATAATAATTATTAAAAAAAATATCTATTCCAAGGGATAACAAGGATGGTGAGAAACAAAAATCCCTATGACTAAGAGAACAGGTAATGTTCTATGATCTAACAATATCTGATATTAGTTAAGATTATTTAGCTACAGTTACCCATTAATCCATATTTGAATATGTCTTATTTTATTTAAATTCATGGATCCCTATCATATCTAGTATTGTTACTAAGATAATATAGTATACACCACAAATGATTTGAAATAATTTGGGAAAAGTTCCTATATTTTGGAAGTACTAATCGTTTTGTTTATATGTTCTTGAAAATATTACCATTCATGCATTACCAGAATTGGATATTATTGATGGTATGAATAGAATTTACCTATATAGAGTAAACCTAAATTCCATGGTGAAGGAACTCACCCCTCTATTGAAAATCACCCTCTAATTATATATAATAATGAAGTGGGGGACTGATCTCCTTTGGAATTCATGATCACAAGAATATACATTATCATTTTATCTGTAACTATATCAAGCTCAAATAATTGAGGCTAAGGAAAATATCATGCATAATGAAATTAAAACTGTAATTGAATTAGAATTTTTTTTAATCAGTGTATTTTATGGTATTCCTACTAAACAAGAGATGTACTTGTCAGTAAAAGTTATAACATGAGAATGTAACATTCCTATAGCATGTTAGATGAAAAAGGATATATATCCTGATCCTTAAAGATAGACTGAACTTAAGGATCACTCAGAGTAATAATTTTTATGGTGATACATAGTTTCTATGGATTAGATATGTACTTCTATTTCTTTATGAGAAACATCAAATTATTTTCAAAACATGAAGCCATGAAAGAATCCGAGAGTGTAAAGTTTTTCTAGATCATTAAATGCAAGAAGATGTTCAAAGTGTTAATTAAGATAGTAGTCACTAAACATATGCTCAAATTACTCAAATGTGGGAAGTATGTGTAATCTAAAGTGATGTTTAAAAAAATTATTGGGTTGTATATAAATGAAAAACAAAAAAAAGTACCCTATACAACCATCTAATTAATGATCCATGAGATGAACTACCTAATGAAATATCTGGAATTTATTATAGTAACCATTTCATTTAGGATTTAGAGAACTTATATATATCATGATAAATGTGCAATTTATATAGATCATAAGGTCTTTATGAATATATTATATAAAATGAGCTCAGCATGCACCCACTAAGGTTGTTAGAGCTCATCTAAGATTATGATATTTCAATATGTTTTTATCCTAACTAGAAGAATAATGTTGAATATTCTCTCTGTAAATAGAATCCAAAAACTATATCCATGATTAGAATTTAATGGGATGAAATATTTTATGACTTGTAAATAGTGGAAAAGGGGATCATAAATGGAATTTTTTCATACCTTTGTCAAAAACCAATTCAACCATATATTATTGAGAGGATCATTGTGTCCTAAAAAGACCACAAGGAGATCATTAAATGAGAGTGAATATTCCCGTGTTAAAATTCTCTAAATGTTTGATTATAACATTTGGAACCCATGTGTATGTCCCTTAAATTTGGGAAATAATCATAAAACATATTGATATTTCATGTATCTCATCATTCTCTTTTCATCTAAGAACAACTAAGATGTATAGAAATATGCATCGAAAAAATTTTCTGAGATAACATGTAAAGGAATATTCATGAATTTTTGGATCGATTCTTGGTTTGCTAACATGTCAAGGATGAATAAAGAAGAATATAATTTTATTATGTAACCACTTATCAAGCTAATATAGAAATGGGAAAACATTACTTTGGAAGTCATCAAAGGACTCACAATGATATCTAAAAGGAGTAACCCCAATTGTGTATTAGTTAATAGACATAAAAAAGGAAACACATATATTTGACATAAAGAAACATTTATCTATTGACCAACTATTTAAGATAAATATACGATAAGTCTTGATACTATATGTATTAACACTATCAATTATGTTTGATTGATATCTAACATTTGTGCTGATTTTGTGGTGTATTCACAACAAGCATTGGACATATAGCTGAGTTTATAAAATGCTTATCCCCATCATATGGATGGTATGTTTGAGATATCCATTAAAACTCTAATGGATATAGTGAGATCATGCTTAATGGATTCCTATGGATGATGGAATCTTCACCAAAACCTAGTGGAGTTCTCTGGTAACAACATTTTCCATTCTAACATTCAAATGGAATCTTATAATGCTGTATAAGGGAAGATGTGTTAGTTTCTAATTTTTTAAGATGAACATAGAGAGCGGATACATATGGGTTTTTATTTAATTTAGGACATGGAAATTATATTTTAAACCATTCAATGTCATAATATACCCTCGTAACGTCGAATAAATATTTATATAGAAAACCATGGACAAGACCAAGTGTTTTGGGTTCTAGATAATGTATTCCTTATTATATCACTATGAATAATATTAATGGGGTTTGGAAAAAAGGGAATTCTTATTCCTAGACACATTGGACCTATTGAAACCTTTTATTACACTATAGTTGTTGACTATTGACTATGAATCTCGCCTAATCAATCTCAAATACTTATTATGTTCAATGTATCACTCATGAGGCAGTACATACGAGACCCCACACTTATAAAGAAAATAGAGCTAGTATCAATGCAAAATAAGTTTCAATGTGAGGATTACTGGGTGAAGATATTATATTTTAGATAAAAAATAATTGAAACAAGATAACAATTTTTTTCAGTGTAATGGGGAAAGAATTACTATTTTACGAAGGATTCATGGGAACCAAACGAGTCGATGAAACATAATTTCCATAATAAATTTTAGTGTTTGAAAAAAATTATCAATGAATCAATTTTTTTAGGTGGGATAATTTGATGACCAAATATTTTAAAAATTCATTTTCATTGGGAATGAAAAAAATAACTTATTATTTAATATATATTTTTAAAATACATGAACTACATTTCATTTTTTTAACATAATAAAATATAGAAACAATTATTATGGTACTAATAAAATACTATTAATATTAATAATGTTTATTAATTTATTCTCTAGTGACCATTAATATTAGTATCCATTGACGGTAATAATAAAATATAATTTAAATAGAAAGAAAACAATATGACATCAACAAGTAAGATTATACACTATAAATCCTAGTTATCAGAGTTTCAACGGTAGATGAAAGCACTAGATATTTACCCTATAAAATATAAAAAACTATATTTAATAATAAATCAATATATGGAAAATTTACAAAATAATTTCAATCTTATCAAGATTTTTATTGAATTATGTTCATCAAACCACCCCATTAGTGAATTACTTTCACACAAATTGCCGTTATGGAATTTTCAGGATAAATATAGGGTTATGTATATTAACCTTAGTATTATGAATTTTGATAGCTTTTTTACAGCATAATATGTCATATATTTATTCATTTTTATTAATAATTTACATATGTTTGTGATTTCATATTGAGTATGATGAAAATTATATCTTGATATGATGAAACCAACATTGAAATTTTCAAATGAACATAGAGTTAGTTAAGGGAAACATTTTAATAAATAAATAAATTTGGAAACAAATTTTTTTGTGAAATAGTTTTATTAAATAAATTTATTTATATAAAAAATAAAATTTAATTAATACCCATGTACAATTTATATGGGAATGAATTTTTTTGATAATAAAATTATTTTCTAATAAATATGAATTTTTCAATAAAAATGTAAATTCTCCTTGCTAGAAATTTATTTTTGGTAAATAAATATTTTTAAAAATCATGTTTTCATAATTTTATAGTGGATAATTTTCAATAGTTTTCTAAGAGTTGTGTTTTTTTTAAAAAAACTAAATATAGTACAAATAAATAGTCAATATTTTCATATTAATATGACCAATAGTGATATATTAAACTCTATAAAATAAATTCTTAAAAATATAGTATTTTCTTTTAAAATTATGTGTTTTCAGTGTAATTTTATTAATTTTAATGACCTATATTGAATCCCTCAATACCTATGTTATATTTTATAGTTTTCAAAACAATTAATTATGAACATGACTCATTTCCACATCATGAATTGTATTATTTTATAGATTAATGTTATTAGAATAGTAATATATTTGATACCAAACCTCTTTACGGAATCAATGGAAAGGATTTTATTTTTTGATATTTTATTACATACAGTCCAAAACCTATGTTTATGAAATAATAAAGAAGTATTAATTATTTTAACGTAAATTCATACCCAACCTATCAACATATTCTTAAAAACACATTGACTAGTATTTTTATATCATGATCCTCAATTAAATCCTCCCAAGGTGTTCACAAGATCTTATGATTCTTCTATAATTATTTTAGAATCACCATCTCAAGGTAAGGTATTCTTATTCTTTTCTTATGGATTCATGTATTTTCATTACCTTACACCTTCTAAACATCCAATTTTCTATTTTGAAATAATTTTTTACACATACATTTACTTTATTTATGATTCAAAATTTATGATAAATTATCACTCACTCTCATTAATAACCTTAATGAACCTTTAAATACACATGTTATATTACTGAAATTATTTTGTGATTTTCCATTCCAGACTACAATGTTTTGAATACCTGTTCAAATATTAACACAAGGTTATTTACCTAGTTTTACCAATACATCATTTAACGGGGAAATACTTGTATATAAACCACACTCTATATTCATGAGATTACAATTTATGAAAGATGTTCACATGATGTTTAATCTCTGTGGAACACAAATTAATGTGCATGATATGAATATTACTGGTGGGATCCGAATTATATACCACTACAATGAATTTGGAAATGTTTTTGGATAATGAAATACCATATATTATGAATGGGTAGTTGTCCTAAGAACACTGTGTTATGATTTTTGGATGATTAGCCTTGGATTATGCTAATTATTTCATTTATTTGTTTCTTTGTCATTCCAATTATGCCTTGATTTTATCATTTCATTCCATGACTCAGTGTTCATGATTATTATTATCACTATTTTGTAAGATTAATTTATAACCCTTGAATCACATGTATTACTCTGATTTATTCATTTTTTATTCTATGATTTATGACTAACCCCTTTTTTATATAAATCTCATGGTTATAAAATTAGCTAATTAAAGATTAATGGAATTTATGTGAAATTTTATGGAGTTTATGAATGATTTTTTATATGCAAATTTCATGTTATGAGAATTTTTGTATAATTATATAATGACGATAGGACTCTCGATATTTTTGGGATTTTGTGGTGTGTATACTATTGTAATAGATCATAAAATAATGTGTATATAATATATGGGTTATCATAATCATTTTTGGATCCATGGTTGGAATAATTATCAATTGCTGACTAGGATATTGAATTACATTGTTCCCTTCACATGATATTTCCTTGTTTAGAAATTAAAATAATGGGCACCTTGTGTACTCTTAAAACCCTAAATGTGGGATCTGGAATATACTCACACATCCTGTTGGATCGAACTCACCAATGAAAATTCAAGAAAAGTTTTTCTTATTCTCTATTGAGATGCACTAGAGACACTAAATCCATGGAATATAAGGATGATATATAGATCATTTAATTGGGATTAAACCGAGCCAATGACCACACTAAATTATGACTTAAGCATCATTCATATAGGTGAACCCAATATCGATGTTGTAAGAGGAATAATTTCCATGTATTGATGAAGGAAATAAAATTCTTGAGGGAGATTTCAATGTTCACCAAAATGATGCTGAATCAACTATAGAACCTGAGAATTTTGAGTTAATTAAGAAGAACTAGAGAAAAATAATTATTTTTCTTATCCAAAAAATCATAACCATTTCCAATACTATTAGTATCAATGTTCAATCGCACACATCTTGTCCAATTATAAAAAATAATATTTTTTTAGAAATTCAATGATGATGTGGCTTAATTCATTCATCCCACTTTCTAATATTTGAATCATCTTCCCCACATGAGCATGTAGGGAAACATTAAAGGACTAAAAATCTCATAGAATAAGAAAAAAATATAATTCAATGAAAATTAAATTTTTATATTGCTTTATCATAGAACATTTTAAATATAATGATTCCCATCATAAGTAAATCTCAACATTCCTAGTGAAAAAGTGTTGAAAATATGAATAGAAGGAATTTGGATTTGAATTTGATGAAAACATTAAAAAATGATGTAAAATTGAAGATGAATCTAATTTCACTTATATTGGAGTAATTTTAGACTTCCATAAGAACCACTTATCATTCTATAAATAATTAATTGTTAAACAAAAAGGTGTATAAATCTATCATCTCCAAATCGACGCTTCAGCAATGGGATTGATCAATCTATAATACTTATCCAGTACATTATTTTATTTAATTATTCATTAATACACTAATAATGGAACAATGTTCCATTTTTATCACACCAAGATGAATTCCTCCCTTCCATAATTGTTTAATTCTAAAATATAATACATAAATATTATGCTTACTTATATTATTGTTTTAAATTTCATATTTTTTAGAAGGGTTATTCCTACTCATTTTTTATTACTTCTTCTATATCTTATAATTTTAAACAATAGACACTGGGATTCACTCTACTATTTTCAATATGGAGATGTGTATTTAAATGGTATTTATTTTATATAGAAAATAATTAAGCTAGAAAATATTAATCTATACATGACCACTATACTTTCTTACCTAAACTGAAACATCCAAGTAAGTGTAATGAATTTTATTCTGTATGATTAGTGGAATAAAAGGGGAAAAAATTAATAATTATTAAACTCGAGGATTATAGAATAATTTAAGTCTTCACCACTATTTTTATATTTTTAATTTTAAAAAATCAATCCAAATTCTATTTACAATTAGAACCAGCACCATTAAAACAAGAAAAAATACATCCCTCAAACTCTACTCTCTATAGAAAAATACCCACATATTATAACTCAATTAAAATTTTCATTCAAAATTCATGTTCTGGTACCCCCACTGCATGGAACACATCAAAATATACCCATATATAATGATTATAAAGTTATATTATTACTTTTGTTTTAGATTTATTTCATCTCATTACCATGAATAGTTTATCTCACCATGTTGGTTTTGACATAGAGGATTTACAATATAATCTAGAAATAATTCAGAAGATGAAAATCATTGATGAAGTGGAATGGGAGTTTCTCATTGTCTCATTTAATGAATCTCCATAATCTTTTATATATTCAATAAATGTCACTATTGAGAGTGAAAACAAATAAACTAATTTTGAAAATATGAATAAAAAAGTGGAGAACCATATGAAATAAATCTAAATATAAATAACTAGAAAATATAATTAAATAACAAATAAAATTGTGAACTAATAACTAAAATGAACCAAAAATTACCCAAATTTTAAGGATTTTTTTGAGAAGATCCCAATATAACCTTATAGGTATTTAATTATTTTTACAACAATATTAATCCTTGAGGAGTCTTATAGGATTATATTAGCAACAAATAAATATAATTCTCAAAAGATAGATCATAGAAGCAATTGGTATATGACATGGAAACTTGATAATTTACCACATGATAATAACATTAGAGTTAATTATTGTACAAATTATTCTATACTTTTTGGGGTTCCCATGTAAGAATTAATTATTCTATATCCTAAAATCTGATGGAGAAACTATTTTTTAATGTTGTAAGAGATTCAAGTTTCTAATAAATCATAAACACTAAAAGCCCATAAATATCACTATTTTATAGTATAATTTTATTTTTGATTATTGGAATAAGAAGGGAAATTACAAGATACTTCCTCTAGAAGATAACTAATTTATTAGTCACATGTTGATGAATGAGTTCTCATCATGATAATCCCACAAAATTTAAAGCAATTAGGTATAATATCAAAACTGGTAGTGTATATGTGGTAAAAGTTTCTAACTCCCCTTTCATTAAAAAAATAATTAAAAAACTTGTATTTTGATATATTTAACTTTTAACAAGGATTGAGAAAAATTAAATCCCACTCCACCCAAAGTCTGTCATCTTTTCTACCATCTAGAACACTATACTGATGGATTCCCATAAGTCCAAGGAATTGATGGTTTTTTTCATGTTCAAATGCTATACCAATAAAAGTATCAATGAAACCAATGATATAATAATTATTTATACAATAAATATCAGGTTTCATACCAAAAATTGGAAAGGAAACCCTACCATATTAAATACAAATAATCATTCTTATATCATCACTTTGAAATTATAGTTTCTATACCCTCTAAAATATACCATCAATGGAAGAATCATAGAACCAAAATAATTTTCTTGCTTTTTTTTAAATATCAAACCACTCTATAAATGTACATAAATACTCATAAATAAAAACTGAAAGAATGGTAATGACAACAAAAAAAATTTTATGGCTATCACAATGAATTGAAGAATACATGATTGAGAAATATTAATACTCTAAACATTTATAACCAAATTTTAAATTTTATTTCTACTTCATTATTAATTGATAAAAATTTAGGATTTAGTGAATAATCTCTCTCTTGAGTAGGAGAAGGATGTGAAAATACACAATCATGTGAAGAATATACCTAGGAAAAAGAATATAATAAACATGTGGAGATATTACTATTTAACAAAGGGAAAGGAAAAAACATGTTGGAATACATGAATCATCACTAAAATCCCTTCCCATTAGAGAAAAATCATCCAAGAGAACAAATGAAGTCACAATACAGAAATAGATTCCTTTGAAATTCATAAATTTTGGTTTTAACATCTATTTTTTAGAATCTTCAAAAAAATCCCACGGAATGCACAATTTATCAATGACATATGAACTGGTTTGATAGAATTTAAAGGAATTGACAAGTTACATTTAGGTAGAAAATTATATGCACTTGTAACCCTATAAATAACCTAAACATTCCATGACCTAGATACCTTTTCTATCAATTTCACTATTACAATGATTAATTTATACAATAAATTAAGTGACTTATGTGTATAAATTAATGTAATGCCTTCCTCATTTGATTCTTTACAATATATTGGCGACTTCAAACCCACTTTGTAGTTTTAAATCGTTTCAACGAATCCAAAACCTAACTATTAGGTGCTCTATAAAATGTTCTCCTAAGTTTGTTTTTATTTCCAATAACTAATAATTTATATATTATAAATATTGTGTAGGGAAATTTTAAATATCCCTCCCCTATAATCATAGGTGAAACGTTCCTTAAAACATCTAAGACAATAACAAAATTTAATAAAAGAACCATTTTAATGAATTTTCATGAAATGGTGAATAATATTAACATTTCAAATTCAAAATAATAATCCCCATGAAGGACAAATGGTTTTAAACTGATCAATTTAAAATTTCCTTATTTATATAATGAAAAAATATTTTTTTATATTATATATTTAAAATAGGAGAATATTCTGAAATAATGATTTTTCTGGATTAATCTTTTTTGGAAAATGAAATTACTCTAGAAACTATGTTGTTTAATAGATTTTTAGATTAAATTAATGAAGTTACATTGATAAATTACGTAAAATTATCTCAATAATTTATTCCTTACATGTGTGGGATTAAATAAAGTCAATAAAAATATATAATCATCATTATAACACCATAAGAATTAAAATAGAAACACCTGCAATAAAATAAGGAAAATACATTTTTAGGGAAACTAACAAACTCAGGGTAATAATTTAAAATAATATAAAAACAAAATAGTCGTATGAACTACTAGATATTCCATGAAAAAAATTATTTATATTTAGGCAATAAATTAAGATATATTTTATTAATTATACATAAAATGTGTATTCATCAGATCCTATATGATAATTATTCCAAACCACTATGAAATCCCCTATAAAAAATCTACCCAATCTATATGGTCATTTTCAAAAGGAAGTAAAGAGGACATTAGAATCTAATAAATGTTACCCAATATTATACTCCCAATATTTAAGTCCATTTCAACCCACTATCATGAAAATTGGATATACCATCCTAAAAATGATAATAATGAACTAGTTCCCATGATACATGATAAAAGTAGGATATTTCTTACTGAGTATATGATATTGATCAATGTGACTAGAAATTACCAAATACACATCCACTTTTTCTAAAAATGTTATAAACATAGTTGGAAAAGGTCACTATTTTTTTCTTTATGCTTTTTTGGGTATTTCTAGGTACTTATTACTCTAGATAGAAAATTATAGGCCAAATTTACTTATATATTATGTATGTTAACCAACAGAAGAATTCCTTTTAGACATTATAATGCACATATTACAGTTAAAAAAATCATGGTATGTATATTCTCGAACATAATTGAGGGATAATTATAGGTATTTCATGAAAAATTAATTATGTATAGAAGTATTTTCTATAGTTTTCTTAAATTTAATGAAAAAAGATTAAAATATATTCTATGAGAAAAACTTTTTGTTACACTCTGTAATATGAGATTTCATGGAAGTAAAATTAAAATATTTAGGATGCATAATTTAAAAATATATATTTAATATGGTAAATGATAAAAATTATTTTATTACTACAGTACCTCAACCCCCCACTGTGAGACATAATATATCATTTTTAGGCCATTATGGATTTTACAGAATGATTTTCTACGACATTAAAAAAAGTTGTAAACACTTGGATAACATAATTATGATGAATATAAATTATTTATTAACGAATCATATAGGTAATATGTTTATAGGATAATTTAAAACATGACATCTGCCCCTATAATCATCCCATCGAACTAGAAATGCCCCAAAAGTTTTTTTCTACATTTCCTCGAACAAGGGTGTTGGTGTTCTGGCTACGTAGAGGATTGATGGATACACACAACTGATAAATTATTCTATAAAAATCTTGAATACAACAAAATTTATTAAAAAAATAAATAGTTTTTGTTTTATTTTTTTGTATTTGAGAATCTCTATACATACCTATTATAATGAATAAGATCATACTATTCAGATCATACGACCCTCATGTATTTTATCAAAAATATTGAACCAAACCCAATGAAAATGAGATGAAGGTTAGTACTAATAGAATACATATTTGAAAATAAATCATAGAAGGGTAACATAAAGTTGTCTGTTACATTATTATAAACTTTCATTATGATACCATGTTACAACTACCAATTCCCGAAAATATGAGTGACTACGTCATAGGGGAGTATCTGTATAAATACACCAAAAACCATTTATGCTAATTTATTTAATGTAATGATAAATAAATGATTAGTCCGTCGTTTTCCTAAAATAAAAAATCATAAATGAAATCCTAATAGATATACAATATATAAGAAGACATTTATATTGGAATTTTTTAGTGATCAAGCATTATAATGTTGTATCCTTTAAAAATAGGATAAGGCTGTACTAATATTTTTTTTAAATTTTCACATAGAGGCCATGTTTGGAGCATAAAGAACAAGTGTGATTTTTTTTGAATGTAGGTTTATTTTGGAGCTCAATTTTCCAATATTTCCATAAACTTTTTATAAAGTATTGAAAATGAATTTTTTTTTATAAATTTAATAAAATACATGAAATTCCATCAAGATCATTTATTTTGTTGTGAAATAATTGATGTTTGGGTATTGGATATCATTATCAAATATCATGCGTCATTTTTTTCCATTATGTTTCTATAAGTGGATTATGATTCTATATGTTTGAAGAAAAAATAATTGAATTAATGATTTCAATACTCTAATATAATTTATAAAATCATATATTTTTATATGTTTGAAATTTCTGAAGTATTAATCAAGGAATAAGTTACACACATTTGAAAATTAACATGGATTATATTATGAAAAAAATGGATTTCACCACAATAGTACCACAACCTGTGAAAAAAAGGATGTTTTAAGTTTACAATATAGATATATATAGTATTTTAAAGAATAAAATTAAAACCAACCATAAATAAAGAAGAAGAATATTGAGGATAAAATTTTGACATAAAATATATCAAAAAAATCCATTTTAGTATGCATTATTAGAATATTATTAATTATTAAAAATATCACATTTCTATCGAAATACACAATGAATCATATTGGGATGTGAAGAGAGAAAACATTGAGTTTGGAAAGGCTCACAAGTAAATAAGCTATATATGATGAAACATCTAGAGTTGAGAAGATAATCATATTATAATTTCTTATTATATATGGAAAAATATGTATTTTCCTTTGAAAAAATCATGTAAAAAAGTGAATTTCATCTTGTAGATAAATATATACTATTTTCATCAGGGATAAAAATCATTCTATGAATTTTTTTTTCATAAGTGGAATGTACTACAATGAATTTGGGAAAGATCCAATGTTGGGGTCAAAACATGTAAAAGCAGAAAATTTGGTTATATATTTATCTTCAAATAAATTTAATTAATTCAATAGCATGAATACATGGAACCTTGATTCTAAATGAATCATAATTTAATATACAGTTTTGTCCTTGATATTAGTTACGGGAATTGAATAGAAATAACAACCTATAAAAAATATGTATAAGGTTTTATTATATATAAATTATATTGATGACTAATAACTCAATTTTAGTAAATATCACTATATGTATTAAAATTACATTTCCCCCAAAATAATATTTAATTCTATTTTTGAGAAAGTAGTTTAATTAATTTCAACCGCAGTTTATAAATTTATTAAAAAAATATTTATTTAATCATCATTCCATAATTATCTTTGAGTGAATATTTAATAATTTTCATAAAATATTGATTTTTTGATGTATAATAAATAATAATGATATTTATTTAAAAATTAATTTTCATTTAAATCATCTTAAAAGTTAGAAAATGTTCAAATTGGGTTTAAAAGTAAAAATATTAATATATATTATTAATAATAAAATTAAGTTAATTTTATTTAATTGTATTTTTTATTTTGGTATTAAAATTTTTTATATGGTAGAAAGCATTTTATTCGTGAAAATAGCCATTCATTACGATTTACATGATTAATGTTATATTAATTTCTTCCATTTCTAGGAATTCAATCATCAAAAATAGATTCAATATTTAGAATATTGAGGTTAATTTTTTTTAAATAAGTCTTCTTTATTTATTTCATTTTTATTAGCAAGTGTGTTCAACATTTTTCACCTCTATAAGGATAGAAAAGGTGAAACATATTAATCATTTTTATAAGGATTTAAATTTAATTAAAATTTATCAATAACCTTACTAAATAAGTGGATATTCACTATTTCCATCCATTTTTTAAAATATTTAATCTTGGTGCCATATTTTTTTAACATTGACATTTATATTATTTTAAGAAAATAGTAAACAAGAAATTTCAATCTATTGACTTCAATATCACAAAATTTGAAACATAATGATCAAAAGAGGTTATCTATTATTAAAAATATTTATAAGAAATATAAATAAAAAAATTTATCACAGTGAATTACATACAGTTTGTGTTGATTTATAAATTGCCATAATTGGTATGCAACACAGACATAATATTTCTTCAATTCATTGAATTGTAAAATAAATTATTTTAGTAATATTAAAATCAATAAAATCATTATAATTTAGGTGATTTATTATGTTACAATAAATTTTTAGATTAATATACACTTTTATTTATTTATTAAACGGTTTTATTCAACTTCCATAACAATCTTGATACTTTTAAATTCAACGAAATGAATAGTTCCAAAAAATAAGTATATTTTATAATAACAATATTTTATTTAATAATTTCATAAAAAACCTCATATTAATCCAATTTAATTGGAGATGGTTTGAAATATCAACCATGTACTATTTATTAGATAAATGTTTTTCTTGAAACATTCCATAAAATAGAGTCAAATGGATTGTTACTGTGATAACTATCAAAATGGGTAACCAGGGGTTAAAAATAAGAGATAAGAAATAAAAAATATCTTACATATCAAAAAATTATAAGATGAAAATATTTAGTCTTATACTAATCATAAATTAAACATATTTTAATTTTTAGTGACATTATTCTTAAAATAAAGTTTATAATAATTAAAATTTTGAATTAATTCTAATATTATCATCCCCTCACTTATAAAAAGGAACCTCTTCCCATCTCTTCCTCATTCATTTTGAACATTAGATCTTTGAAAATTACTATTTTAATTTCTTTTTAACATTGCATAACCAAATTTTAGAAAATGTCTTTTATCCAAAATAACATCCTTTAAAGGATTGATGTGAAATCCAAAATAGGTTTCACAACAAAGAGTTTTAACACATAAATGAGAATTTCAAAATTAATTTATTCAACTACCTCCAATAAATACACAGTTTCAAGTAAAAAATATTAATTTAGTATCTTAAATATAATAAATTTATATAATGATTATTAAATAACCATTATTCACATTCACCATATCCCATGGAAAGTGAGACCAACGTATATGCGTACATAAAAATTACCGTCTCACAAAGAAATGTTATTTATTTTTCATCAACACTTAAAATAGATGGTTGTAATGAGTGATTTAATAAATATATATGTTAATTTTTATTTTTTCTATTATTATATAAAGGTTAATTATTATTTACCTTCCTTTCTTCCCATCCATAAATAAATAAAATTATTTTTTATACCTACATACTACCCATTATCTCCATGAACTGTATAATATATATATATATATCTTTTAGAACTATAAAAAATATTATAATTATATATATAATTGTTATAATTGTATATATTATGGAACCATTATTAACATATAAAGACTAAAATGGGGAAACTGATACTTACTTTAAAAAAAGAACGAGTTAACTCCCAGAAATGACAATATTATTAAATAATTATTAAAAATAGTTCATGAGATGTTATAAATCGATAATATATGATATCATATGTATTTATACACTTTTAGTATAGAAATTGAGGCATGGTATTTATCTTACAGTATGATTGTTTACCGGGATTTTTTATGATTATGTCTTTGAAGATCAAATTTTATGATATATCTCTTAAGAATTTACTTAATTTTGTTATCCTCTTTATATTTCTTCATAGTTATTTTTTCAGTCATTTTTAGCTCTTTATTCTCTCAAGATGCTTGAAGAATTTATTTAAGGAAAACTAACATTATTTATCTTTTATGTAGAAAATAATTTTCCTTCGGTATCACTGTTTTACAACAGTATGGTAAATAATATTATTTCTACCCTTATATGATTGTGAAAATTAATTTTTTATTATTATTTACATATTAAAAAATTGTTTTAAACGAATCTTATTATCATTTTCTTAACAAGGTTCGATTGAATATTTACCAAAATTATGAAAGAAATATTTTTTTTATGTACTGGATGTGAATTTAATTTCTTATAATCATGAACACTCACTATTTATAATCTCCCTATTGTATTTTCTAATGTTTTTTTTCAAATAATATTACAATAATAATATTTTGTTAAATTTTAATATTATAAAGAATTGGTTTCAAAATGAAAAGGTCATTTTTCTTAAATATTAATCCAGCGATCGTTTTAAGGAATTTTTATCAACTATGAAATCCTTTAATGAAATATTTATTTCAATAGGAATGTGATCTAATGATTGTATTCTTATAACTTTTAATGATGTTTAATAATAAATATGAAGAAATATTTACGAAACCCATCTATTTTTCATGGGTCATATTATAATTAAATGTTTAATAGTTTTAAAACACATTTCCTTTCCATATGGTTTGACATATAATGAATTTATTATGATCTCATATAATATATATGTATTTTTATCAGTATGTAGTGGTTGGTCTTGGAAATATATATCCATAAAATGTGTCGGGTATAAATTCGTATGCCCTAAGATAAGAAGGACTATAAGGGGCAGTGAAACTACATTAGTAAGGGAAATTATCCACTCTGATAGTCTTGGGAGTGAACCATGAATAAGGATATGATGGTATTATGGTTTAACCTAATCCACTATGATATTCGTTAAAATGAAAATTTACGAAGATATTAAATTATATAATTATGTGAATTCAAAAAAAATCTTCCTTATGACAAAATTATATTCCCATGCATCATGTTATTTAATTAATTTATATTTCATCTCTATTTCATTGTACATTGAAATGTATATTCTAGTTTAAGAATCACTACTTCTAGGAGGCTTCCATTAGATTTATTCAGGGAATCAGAAACATCCACAAGTTCATTATCTAAAAGGGACCTTCTTTCCAAAGGCAGACGTTTGTTATGTTTGAACATTATGATTTTTAATAACATTCATTGGTGGAGAGGATGGTATTTCGGACTCAGCACTCCCTTTTAGGGGGAATTATTGTATACTCTGTTACTCTCTTTATAAATATAAGATATTTTCATGAATCCTTATTAATTTACCAATTATAACATAAGATTACCTTGGAATTTGTAATCACTTATTATCATCTGTAAAATTTAGAATCCTCTATATGTATTTGAAGTTCTGCATAAATGGTATCCACAAATATACTATTTAGATAATATTTTAATGATTTTTATGATGACACTATTTTTTAAGAAGCTCAGTGGGGAAAAATAGAATTTATTGTGATGAAGGCTTCTTTTGATATTGGGATCGTACACATAAAATGGGCTACCTATGTATCCTTGTGAAAGTAATCAGAACTCTCATAGTTTAGGGACACTTAATGGGACACATTATACCTTTTAAGGTAATTTGATAAGGATATATCCATATAGTTTAATGCGATATGGTAATGACATCAAAACAAATGGTTCTTAGTCAATTTTTGGTGTTGGAATAATGTCCAAGAAGCCCAAGGAACATGGAAAGGATATGAGTTTCCATGTAATATTAGACCCTATTGGGAATATGGAACATTGAGTACGTGGTTTATTTGAAGTATTTGTTTTGTGCCTCATGAAGGATTCATGCATATCCCACATGTGGGGGAATCAAAGATGACATTGTTCGCTGAGTATCATTAAAGAGTGTATTTCTTTAAGATAAATGTGGTTGGGTTTACTACCTAAAAAGGATTCCCTGATAATTTGGTGGTTTAATTTGGGGATTATTATTAAGGAGGATTCCCAAATTAAGGGAATTGGGGTTGTATTCCTGAAGAGGATATCTAATGATCTCAAGCCTCGAGAAGGCTTCCTAATAATCTTGTTTTGAATAGGAATTAGAGGTCATGTAGTTCATGTGGGACATATAAAAATATTATGATCATGACAAATATCTAAGCCCATTTGAGTCATGCTCTGTGTGTGAAACAACTAGATATAAAAAATTCAACAATTTCACGCACAATTTTCATCATACACTGGTGAGAGAGGGCGCACCTATGGTGGCGACGATGGGCGAGGGCGAGTCAACCTGAGAAGAAGGCATTGAAACTAGCTCTCCCTCAATAAAAATTACATTAGAAAAGGGTCCAATGCAATAAATGAGTTATAGTGAAGTATGTAGAGAGGATCAAGACTCCAACCTCCTACTTGAATGGTTAGGGTCTTACACCGGGATGGCTACCCAGTGGATCTCGGTAGGGGGGAGACATCGCTTCTGTATGCATGGAAAAGAATGTGTGAACCATACCTTCCCTATGAGAGACCTTAGGATCTAGGTTTTAGAGACAAAATGGGAAGGACGCAATCCAAACCATAATCCACTAAACTAAGAACTTCCCAACACTATTCCTGGGAGAAAGGTCCATGTGACTATGGATATACAAACCCACATACACTGTATGAATTCTAACCCCATTGTTAAAAACATCTAGGAAACCTCTAATTGTTTATATCAAATCCCATATAGGTGACATGATGTTTTGCCTTTCCTAATGGTTTGATGAGTATGGAGGTTTAAGTAGAGGCCTCAACTTAGTCCCTTTCAGATAAGGGGTCCAAGGAAGAAGATACCCTAACGTGAGGGGCCCTGAAGAGGGTATATTAATTGATATGTAGGACTTATATTATGCTCTTCCACATAGGTAGTCTTTGTAGGTGTGTTACGTATGTACCCCTTGTAGGTACATCGCATACCTTTACGATGTCGGTGTCCTGTGTAGGCCTTTATGATGACTGGAAAATTCATCACATAGCAGAACCAAGTCTATATAAGCTTTAAATTGTGAATGAATTTCAAAACACGATCATACAATTAAATTATCCTCTCTCCCATTTTTTTAGAGAGCATCCCAAGATAATTTGAGGGATCTAGGAAAATGTGTTATGTAATGGGAGCTTTAGGAAGTCCTTCAACATTTTCAGTCATTGAAATGGGGAGCCTAGGGGTTATATTTATTGTCAAGGATGGGGGTGGTCAAGGTAAATTTTTCATAGGAGGTTCACCGTGCAGTCCCTCTCCGCAAGGTCTACCATGTAGGGGTATATAAAGTATACCATAGCACTGGTGTGCCTTGTAGGTCAACTGTGCAAGTGTGATGTGCAGGTCGGTCGTGCAGGTCTGCCGTGTAGGTCTACCGTGTAGGCCCTTTGAAACATTGGAGTTCCTTTTTAATTCTTCTAACTTTGTCTTGGGATTTTGAAATATCAAAGTCTAACATTATAGACTTTTTTATTACAATGTATTGTTACGAAAATCTCCCCCTCATGATTGGATCTAATTAGAAAGGGGGTAAAATCCTGAGTTAAAATTGCGGGGAAATAACAATGGATAAATTGTTGAACCATGCAGGTTTTTCATGGAGCTACTTTGCGTAGGTATTCCGTGAATGTTTTTTTATAGGAATGTCAAAAACATCTTTGGTATTCTATAAATAGGTATGATCCATTAGTATTTTCTTCACCCATGCTTTCAAAAATTTTGGATCTCATTGCGTAGCTTGTTCATCTAGCCTCAATGCGTTGTTCTCTCATGTAGTCTCATAGAAAATTTTTCAAGGTGAAACAACATTAATGATGGAGCTACATGGAAGGAAATCTTCAAACGAGTTTCTCTAGGGCCATTGTTGAAGGACCTACGCAGAGGACCTCGTCGAAGGACTTACCCGAAGAGTTTCCTTTACCAAATTTTCAAATTCCATTTAGTTGAAAATTGAATTTTCTTAATGTACAATTCCAACATAATAGGGAGATTTTGGTAATTATTTTCCAGTAAATGGATCATTGGATAACCTCAACTAAGGAATATAAGGCTAATCAAATAGAGATGATAAATATTTTCAAAACATATTATTATGATATTGTTGAAAGTACTCTTCCTGGACTATAGAAAGGTTTAATTCTGTATCAATGTGAATATCCAAAAATTCAATATCGTCCCCTGTATAGATAAGGGATTTTACAGGATTCCTACATTCCAACAATTAATTAATACATTCCAATGAATTGGTTCCTTCAACACTCCAGTTATCATGGCATAAATATTACAATGAAGGGTATACTACTTCATGAAGGAATGATCCCTATTGGTTTCATCCTACATCATTGTGGTTGTACTCCTATTATGATAGATCATGTTGTAGAGCCAATGACACCTTACTATGATTAAACATTTTGGGATTCTCAAACAGATCACTCAAATGGTTGGAATGAGGATTGTGATCTTCGTTCTGGGGGAGGTGTTAAATGAGAATGGATGTGGGTATTTTCAATATGATGGACTTGTGAAGAATTCAAGAATGATTTATTAGATGATTATATCTATGAAGCTGTTTGGATGGGGCAAACTTATTTTTACAAAAACAATTTCATTTTTGAGTTGTTGAGCTGATGGAATCTGTAAAATAATTATTTCCATTTGATGCACAGTGAAGTTACCATTAGTTTATGGGATATCTACCAAATAGTTGGGGTACCCATTCTCAGGGAAATGTATGGCGATTTTATGCCACTAGTTACAACATGGGGTGATTCTACCAGAACACCGCTATTGCCTCAAGGAATAATCAAAATAGAAAATATATTTCCCAAATACTAAAACTAATTTCATGCCATAGTGTGGATGTAAGCCTTTTTATAATCAACAATAGATAAAGGTCCCACCTGTGGATGTTTGACTATTTGTCCTCTGTAGATAATTAGGGAAGTTCAGGCACATATTGTTCTACCATAGAGAGAGGTGACTATAAGCACAGGTTCTATAATGTAAAATATGATATTGATGCAAAGATATGCTTAGCTGCCTTCCATGCCATTTGGCTAAGAATTTTCCTCCTTCGAGTCTGTGAGTTTGGAGGTGGTGTAAGGCCATGAACTTTATACATCACATATAAATTGGTAGAAGGGAAGTATATTGCATTAGAAACTCTTGTATTATCAGGATTTAACTATTACCTACTATATTTATACAATGGGAAGGATCCATTTAGAATTATAGGTCTATACCATCTGTTTTGGGGATGGATTGCGGCACACTATTTTGCATACTCAACATTGAATTTAGTTAGAGTCCCCAATGGTCGATTCACTCCATTTTCACATAAGAAATCTGGTATTTAGCCTCATTCTTTGATACCTGGTGTTGTGATAAAATAATTGAATGCATCCAGATATTACATCTTCTTCTTTTTTGCTAACCCACCAACTAAAATATTTATTGATGATGGTAAAGAAGAAAATTATGATTTGAGTTCTTATATGATAGCATTCAGGGATAGTGTATAATTGACCAGGAATGATGGTGAAATTATCTATGAGGATTACATGCCCTATAGATTTTCTCCTCAATTCAGATGTCTTCACCAATCAAACCATAATCCACCCACGTATGTTACACATGGGAAACAACCAATTGTAGCGATCAAATTATGGATTCTAATGTATTTAGAGACATCCAATTTTTTAATTACGTTACCCCCATCAGATGCATCAATCAGACCAGAAGCTGGATATGACAAATCATGGGTTTCTTCAATATCCTTAAGGGGATTTATCAAAAGGAACATATCGAGTGGAAGTTATAACGATTTTTTTGCATTGAAATCCTAGTAAGAATTCCAAAGCCAAAGATGATGCAGAAGATTCCGAGGATCTAGATCCTTCAAAACATCTTTGCAGGAGTTATACCAGGAAGACTAGGGATAGATAATAAATACCTATGATTCCAAGAAAATCTAGCCACTACCACCAGAAATAGATTCTTATTCCATTTTTTGGACATTTTTGATGAAGAAGGGAGGCCTGGAGAGGCTCATCGGTCATATGGTGTTGAATTTTCTCCATAACCAACCATACTGAGATCAAGTTATGTGTGACCTTCAACCATTCATTTTTGGGAGTTCCTGACTCATGACCTTAGGGATGTATGGGCCTTCCTCAAACATGGAATTTGAATACAAAATATTGGTGAAATTAAGTCCCTGTTGATTTAAATGCAAATAATAGCCTTGATGAAGTACCAAAGTATATTACAGAGATGGATGGTTTTATATAGAAAACTAATGAACAAAACATAGCCTCTGAACAAATATCCGCTCAGATGTAATTAATAATACATGAAGTGGTAATTATTGAACAAGAGGGGGAATGGGATATGTAGGTTAATACTAAGAATGAATTTTCCATTTCATTTGTCTCAATTTTTCTTCACTATTCACCATCATTAATCATAATGAAAAGTATTTTTTAGCTTGAATATAGTGATGAAAACTATGGACAGGTTCTTGGATCACAAATGTATGGGCCTACAATTTCTCCGATTGATGCATCAAATGATCCTCCTATGTATCTTGAACATTTTCTAGGAGAGAGAATCATTATAGGGGTAATAGAGATAGATAATCCTCATAAATTACCTCAGGTTTCTCTTTCCAAGAGAAGTGTCTTGATTTTTTCTTAATCTTATGAAAGGAAATGCAATAGTGCTATAATATTAGTCCAAAGTGTTCTCCAAAAGTGTAAATATTTATACTTTCCTCAAGGAATTATAACTTTATTGATACTCACTGGTAATCACATTTATCCTCTTAAAGGATCTATCTATATTTCATCTCTTAAGGGATTATGAGAAGATTCTTCAAGGCCATAGAATGAAACCCTAGTATAAACCCAGGTTCATGTTGATGGATCTGTTACCTTAGTAGAGAAAACATCAAAAGATTCAGTTGTACCCTCTCTTAGCTCTATTGAGAGAGAGAACATCCATGGTAATATAAAATAAATTTATTTTTAGTATTATATTCTTTTATAATATTATTTTTTTCAACATATCTTATATTAGTTTCCTTTCCCAATAGATACTGCAATAATCAATTCTGATATTCATATTGTTGTAGGAGGAAATAATGACGACCTGGGGCAGTCTGATGTAAATACTGATGTTGACCAAAACCTAAAAATATCTAAGGATGATGAAACAATTAAATAACCAATGTTACAGAATGTCAGTGGAGCTAATTTGGGCATCAACCAACATTTTCATATACCTCAAATGGTGAGGATGATAAAACATTCCCAGCAGCATACACTGAAATTATGGACACCCTTAATCCGAATATTGATGTTTCAAGTTCCATTATGGAGATTGGGGATTTTCAGGAAACATTTCATGGACATAAGTTCAATTTATTTAATTTTACATACATAATTTTTCTTCTTTTACTTGATACTTCACACAAAATTTCACCTTATACAGCGTTGTCTATAGAAAATGTCACAAAGTATCTATATGAATGGGGAATTCCACTCTATCCTTATTTTTCTAAACATGTAGAAATACCTACGGAGAACCCCCCCCCCCCCCCCATTCAGATAAGTTCCAGAACATTCAATTGGGAAAACCAGGAAAACTCAACACAATTCCCCTTCTCAAGAAACATATCCTCAAATTTTTGAAGTTGTGAATAAAGGGGATGAATCCAATCAAGTGGTCGAATTATTATTGTGTAAATGTTATTGTTTGTCTAGACCATAATCTATTTCTATAATTTTTATGAAATTAAAAATCATCTTGATTTCTCATCTAGGGTTATCATATCCAATAGTTAGATTAGAAGGAGAATCTACTGCATCGGATCAGACATCAGTATAAGGTAAAGCTTCTACTATTTTTAGAGAATCAGAACAAGGCAACCCTTTATGTGATCTATTTTCAGATTTAATTATACCCCATGCATGTGACTTTGATTCAAACATAGATATGAAATATTATCTTGGAATGACATGTAAGAATTCAAGGAGTCAAATATGGGGAATAATTGTAGAGAATCCTTTGGATGAGCTATTGTCCCATTTTGGAAAACTCCCAACACTATTCTGCATATTGGGATATGGTGGATTTAATTATCAACTAGTACTCAATTCAACTAAAGAAACCATTCACTAACGGGAGTAGGAACATAACCTACATCAAGCTTTTGAAGTGGCTAATGGACTTATTAATATTGAGAGCATCCATGCTATAGTATATTAGGTAGAGTCCGCTCATAATTAGAAGTCGATTGAAATTATCCAAAAAATTAAAGAAGTCATGAATGAGTTTTTATTTATTCAACATCAACTGTATGTTGATCAAACAAATCTCAAGAAATTGAACAAAAAAACGGGAGAAACCCAATTGGATGAGATAACCATCATTTCAACTACTAAGGATGCACTTCTTCAATCCATGGAGACTATAGTTTCTCAACTTTCACACCATCTATAGGTGGTGCATAGGGATCATGAGGTCATTCAACAAATGAAGAGTCATATTGAGAGTTTATTTTAACACATGATATAGAGGATCCATTTTGTTGATGTCCCTATGATTTCTTATGAATGAAATAGATTTTGCCTCCAATAATATATGTCTTCATTCCTTCTTTTAATGAATTCAATATTAAAGGTAATGGTGATGATGATGATTTTTTATAACATTAGACCATCATGTCAAATAATCATGATTAAAATGACATGAATGGTGGTGCATATAATTTTCTTATTAATCTGATGGGCCTAATGATCATAGATTGATTTTTACTAGGGTTATACAGACAACCCCACAAAAATTGTTTCTTCTTAATTTCAATTTCTCGATATTACCAAAACCATAAAAAATTACGTTTAAGGATTTGGAACTCAACATTTATCCAGATTTCCCTTTGTTGGTTTCAAATATGGTGAGTACCACATCTCTTATTGTTATAAATTTAGAGTCATGCATGTTGGACAATAACATGCTAGTCATTATAGTCAAACATCTTTGACCATAAATTTTTTAATAAGATCCCAAAGAACACTCAGTGGCTATTAATTGCTCTAATATTCTATAAATATTTCCAAGGGGTATCTTGAGTGCTAATTTATTATGGTCACCAAATCTAAAAAAAGTATAAACATAAATCAAGCCACTTATAAGAAAAATTTTACCATTATCAAAAAACCAATTGTGGGGTTGTGTTATGAATGGAATACCAGGGAATATGTTGCACAGATAAGTAGTGACATCTTTTTACTGATGGGCCAATTATGTAGGAAAATTATGAATGGCCAACTAAGGGGGCGTACTATATAGTCATAATAAAATAGATCATAGGAATTTAAAATTTTCTTTGTAATAGACAAAAGAAAATAAGATTTGAGTGATTCAAGACCACTATGGGAGGTTATTTCAAGGAAAAGTATTTTATACATAAATATTTATCAATGCTGACATATGTTATGAATAGGAAATCCACTTATACAAAAACCTGTTGTATAAGGAATGGTAAAAAATTTTCAAAAAGGGGAATTTTTGATATTATGTTGTGCAGTTTTATGTCATATACTGAGGGCACTGTACTGTACACTTTTATGTCATGGAGTGAGAACACTCTACCATGCAGTTTTATGTCATGCAGTGAAGACATTGTACTGTGCTGTTTTATGTCATGAAATGAGCACATTGTATTGTGCGATATTATTTCATGAGGTTAAGACATTATGTTGCTTTAATATAAGGTCTTTAGCATTGACCAATGGTATGAGACTCTCCCATTTCTTGATAAATTCTTTGGAAACATACTACTATATTCAAGTATGGAAGGGATGAATTGTATAATGTGATTTAGGAATTTTGGAATTCACATAATGATACGCGAAAAGGGAAATGGAATTTGAAGAAGCATTTTCTGAGAACAAAGTTACCATTATTCAACAAACCCATTATGGAGGCTGTATTATGAAGGGACAACTGGGGCATATGTTGTATAGCCAAATAGTGACATATTTTGACTAGTAGGTTTATTATATAGGAAACTTATGCAAGTAAACCTAAGGGAATGTACTGTGTAGTCATGAAAAAGAACTCCAAAATGTTTTACATTCTATTGCTAAAAGCCAAAGAAAGTTTATGAAGACTGAAATTTTCTAAATCACAGAGTTTGGTTTATGATGAAAGGAAACTGAATATCGAGTGGGTATTTCCAATCATGATTTTAATAGAATTATTTGAATATGATTTCTACATGTTTTTGACCTATACATAAGAAGTACAGTGTCCATAGTTTTTAGGTCATATTACTTGGAAAATAAATGGAAACATTGTATGATTGCTGGCCAAGTGATCCAAGGTTATTTCATATTTATTTGAACACATAAAAAGGGAAACATGTAAACCATGGTCTTGGGGAATTTCATATTGATATAAAGGTAATGGGGAAAATATACATTAATTAATTCTTTAAAATACATATTCTTGTATATTCATATCAATGATTGAAGGGGAAAATGGCACATTAACCAAGAACAAAATTTCCATAATTTGAAAAACCCATTTTGGGGGTTGTATTTTGTCGGGGAACTCATGTATGTACTCCACAGACAAATTGTGAAATCTTTTGACTGATATTCTCATTATGTATGAAAGATATGCAAGGCCACTTAAAGGAATATACTACATAGTCTAGGAAAATAGTTCTCAAATATCAGAAACTCAGTCACCAGAAACCGTAATAATGATTATAAAGATCAGAAAATATTCATGATTAAGAGTGTGAAATAAGGAAGGGGTTTATTATCAATACACTTGATAATTATTCGAATTAATATTGGTCAATATATTTAAGTCATAATCATAGATATAATTCACATGTAATATGGGGGATTTTTTGGTTTCCTTTGAATCATTATTATTATGTGCAGTTTGGAGTCGTGGAGCGAAGATATAAAGTGATTCTGATGTAACAAGAGAATATTTATTCTGGTTGGACCTAGGAATTAAACCCAAGTGTAATAATGTATCTCATATAGATGATAATCAAGCCATTTTTAGTTATTTAAACATTCCTTATACAGGTCTGATTCTTATATGGGGAATAAAGGTGTTTTTTGTGGATGGGACCAAGATTGGAGATATAAGAATCTAGACGTATCTCATATGAATGAAAATCAAGCCGGACATAGTTCTTGAACAATCAATCCCCACACCAATAGAATATAATGTGGAATAATAGGATTTTAACAAATTCTAGAAGAATGGTTAAATTTAAGACACATGTTGTTATGAAAATCAAACCAGGTATCTTAAAAGATCACTATGTGTAGATCTGGTACATATACAGGAGGAGGAAAATGAAATAAAAATATTGGGTTCTTATGGGTGGTCCCATGATTGGAGATCTAAGAATCTTTATGTATCTCATATTAATGAGAATCAGGACACACATAGTTCTTGAAATGAGGCCCCTACGCAGATCTGACTCAATTATAGGGTGGAATGGAACTCATGTGCCACTAAAGTATAGAAATGATCTCAACGATGCATGTATATAAAATCTATTAACATCAAATATAAAAGAAGATAAAAATATAGTTTAATGTCATGTAACGAGGATAAATGATGAAATTTAGTTTAATGTTGTGAAATAAGGAAAAAGATGTTACACATTTTATCATCATGCAACATGGACGCTTATGGTTGTTATATAGCTTAATGTCTTGCAACTAGGACATTGTGTTTTACAGTTTAGAGTCATATGGTGAAGACATTGTGTGCACTAACAAAAACTATTTCTTCTATAATCTATAATTGGTTGGAGTTGTGATAATCTCTCCATCCATTGATATTAAGGAATATTCTCCAATTGAGTAGACCTTATGTAACGAATAAGGTCCTTCCCACATTGGCTCAATATTTTGAGGTGTATTTTCTGGTATCATTGGATTCATGAAGACCAATAACAATTATACTTGACAAAATGAATGGAGGTGAACTTTCTTGTTAATGGCTCATGATATTCTATTCTGATAGAAAAAAATGATTCCAAGTATCAATATCTTTTTTCGTCTAATTGTTCCGGTTAATCAAATTGTTTCTAAGACCACTCATTTGTTGAAAACATATCGTAGATTGAAACATGGATTTAAATCAATTGAACGTGAATTAGAAAACTGCTTATGTGTTATACACCAATTAATATGGTGTAGATTGAGTGTTAGTACAGGTATTGGACCGATAATCCCATAAAGCATGTTAATGTTTATCAGGCCACAATTTCATGTATTTATCCACCATCTTGTAGAGTATGTTTGATACATTATTATTGAAAGCCTCCATCTGCCCATTTGTCACATCATTATAGCATGATTAATGGTTGGATTTGATATTATGTTCCTGATATAACTTATTAACCTCAACAAAACAGAAATTGGTGCCATAGTCTTTCAATATAGAATGAGGGACACTGAATCTGGTGATGTTGTTAGTTATGATAAAACTAACAATGATTTTGGCTCCGATTTCCTTGGGAGGTATTTCTTAAGCACATTTAGAGAAGAATTTAGTATTATTATGAATATACTGGAACTGCTTAGTCAAAGAAGGAGGATACGACCCTACAACATCCATTCCACATGTGGAAAATGGCCAAGAGATTTTAGCTTCATATAGAGACTACAGAGGTTGATGGATGAAGTTTTCATGGACTTTTAAAGGATTACATTTCTTAGTGAAATCTCTACAATCTTGTGTCATTGAAGGCTAAAAGTATCCAAGCCTATGGATTTGATCAGAAAGCCCACGCCCAAACTAGTGATCACCATAAAATCTAGCATGTACTTCTTTCAAGACAACTACAATTTATTCTCCATCAATACACATGAAGAGGATTCAATCAAATCTTCATCTATAGTAGATCTTATGCTTATTTGGACTATGTTAAAAACTAAAATTGGTCACTCGTCGTTAGATCTATTCTTTTTCAGCTCTATCTTGGGTAAGTACTCCATTTTAAAGGTATTCCAGGATGGTTTTCATCCATCATGTGGTATGACCATTTGGCTCTGAAATAGGGCTAATTTCATTAATTTACTCCATCCATGTTTTAAAAAAAGGTGAGACCACATGACTATGGAAAATACTTATAATGGTCTCATCCTAATTCGGATCTTCTTGGGTTGTAGCCGCATTAGCCAGTGCATCATCTTATGAGTTTTTGTGATCTCGAGACATAGGAAAATGTTAGATCTATGGGAAATACAGCCATTAAAACTATGATGAAATCACAAAAAAGTGATTCACACTTCTTTTATAATAGCATAATCCTCTTTGTTTTGATTGATTACTAAATATGAATCACTTTTCACATCCATGTGGTTCATTTGAACCTGAAGTGCCAATTCCAGGCTTGATATGAAGGCATTATAATCTGCTTCATTGTGGGTACCTCCTTCTAACAACATGATGGAAAGTGAAAACACTGCCTTTTTTATGGAGATAAGTACAATTCCAAGCCCAAAATTTTTGAGTTTAGGGTTTTTCCATTCTATTCCCGATTGGAATTTTGGAGGCACCATCAACGTACATTTCCCATGTTTGGGGATTA
Source organism: Viscum album (assembly GCA_963277665.1). Classification (NCBI taxonomy): domain Eukaryota; kingdom Viridiplantae; phylum Streptophyta; class Magnoliopsida; order Santalales; family Viscaceae; genus Viscum; species Viscum album. The sequence goes on from OY728146.1 coordinate 390,244,325, forward strand.
TCCTGAATAGAGAAGACCTATTCATTAGTATATTCAGTATTAAATGATGCATCACTCATAGATTTATGTTCAAGAGGGAAATCCTCCAAAACAAGTCCTTTTATTTCCTTCTCAGTCACAAACAAGATATCAAACTATTACCAAATAACATCCCATTGTTCCAAACATCCTATAAGAATAGGATGAATAATGACAAATTTTAGAATGTTATTTTGAGCTACCAATTGGACCACTTGATGTTGTAGGTAGTGCCTCGATTTCTAAACTGCAAAGACGAATTCCTGGAATCACTTCACGATACATGAATTTTGAGGCTCTGTGTCAATCAGATTTTGACTGAGATAGTAATGAATATTTTCATTCCTAGCATCATTCTTTTGGGAAATTAAGGCACCAAGTGATCACTCTAAAGATGTAATATAGAGAATAAGTGGTCTTCCTTCAACAAGTGAAATTAATACTTGTAGACTCGAGAGATATATCTTTAGGGAATCATATACCTCTTAGAAGTCATTAGTCCATTGATATTTTACTCCCGTGTTCATTAATCCAGTGAAGGGAAACACTTTCCTTCCAAATTCACAATGATGCACCCAATATAGATCATGTTTTTTGGGAGTCATCTTAATTCATTAAAATTTTGAGGAGGTGAAATACCAAATATTTATTTTTGTAATAGGCTCAACTTTGATTCCATGATGGAATACAAATAAACTGAGGAATTTACTTGAGGTTACCCCAAAAACACATTTTAAGTTGTTCATCTTCAAATTGTGTTATCGATATTTATTGAATATGGTCTCTAGAACATCCAATTGGATGGAACATTGTCTGTATATGACCACCTAATAATCCACATAACATTTGACAAATTTTCCTAATAAGGGTTTGAAGATATGGTGCATGGAACATTGATACGTTTTACCTGCATTTTTAATCCAAAGGGAATTAATCGATAGAAAACCACCCCTTGAGAGGCTATAATGGCTATATACACTTCATCATATTAGCATATTATGATTTGATTGTTCCCAGAGTATCCATCCATGATGGAATGAGCTTTATACCCAATTGTTTCATTGATTAAATGCTATGTGATTAGAACTTGAAAATAAACATTACAACAATGATGGATAAGATCTTTAAAATCAATGAAAAATCATATTTTCCCATTATTCATATTTATTGGGACAACACTGGCCAACCATTTGGGATACTGAACCTACCTATCAATTATAGACTTTCAAATATTATTTACAACAACTTCAATTTTAGAGGCATGAGTCTGGTGTGTTCTTCTTACTTCCTTATTGAATCCTCAATGTTCTTCTGGAAAATCCAAATGATGAGTTCCAACATGGGGATTATGACCTATCATTTCTGTATAATTCCACAAAAATAAATATCTATGTTTCTTTAAAAAAGAGGTATACATCTATTGGTAATAATAAATCAAGGTCGCACTAATTAGAGTGGGGTATCAATCTTCTTCTGTACTTATATTTATTTTTCTGAGCTCATCCACAGTGGTAGTGACACCTTCCTCAAATGCTGGAGGAGAATTCCTGAGATCTTATTCTTCTTATTCATTATGTGTCACTTATACTATTTCTAATTTCATTTTAGATGTTTAATAAAAACTTTTAATGCTTAGGTATGAGTCATTATTTTGACATTATGAAGAAGAGGCCACCATTTCTGACCCTACTGATGATGAGGGGTCTTCGTGGAGTAATGAAGTGGATATGATGGGTTGGGAATCGTCATTATTGTCTTCTTTCAATATTTCTATAACCACTTTCAATCTTACTAGTAATGAAGAGGCTTGTTGTTGTTCGGTGGATGAAATGATGACATATCCATTTATGCTTCCATCACTGCTTGTTAAATAAACAGTTTCTCTCATTCTATCAGGCTTGATTGTCACCATTGAAATTATGGAAGACAGATGATGAGTGTTCAGGTATGGGTATATCCTTTCAATTATATTTATAAGAAACACAAAACCTCAACTCAAATGTTTGAATGGGTTTTATGGGCTCTTTTCTGGACCATTTTGAGCATTGATTTTCGTTACCTCCTTTATTACAGAACTTATTCCCTTCGTGTTATAAAATTCTTTGTCAGTGTATTGAAATTCAAATGTTTTGAATTCAGCCTTGACACCATAAAGTGGTCCAATTTTACCATTGAAATAGTACATGAGTCATTGGTTGTGTGATGAAGGTACGACTACATGTATATTTTACTAAGGCATGGCAAGAAGAATGTAAAAGTATGTGTCTTGATGGGCAACCATAAAATCTAAATTAGATACAAGATCTCCAAACTAGGTTCTAAGTGTAATTTTCCATGTGGTTAATGCTCATTATTATCACAACATTTCAACATTACTATAGAAGGAGATAACTCTTATTCTGTGAGGCCAAATCAAATAAGTGTATAAATAGGAATGAGGATGACTTCTGATCTATTATCAATGGAAGATTTCTTGGATGTCTATGTAATTGACCCTAGAAGAGAGATACCAGGGCCTAATATGTCCATCTAAAACATCATAATCATCATAGTCATCCTTTAAAGGTGTAAATACTTGAAATTTTTCAGGATCATTCTCTATACGGCAAACCTTCGCAGCAACAACTTTGGTTTCAAACTCTCAAGGACCTGAAAAAGCCTCAATAAGAGCTTCTCGGATATCTTTTGATAGATTCAAGGAATCCAAAATCAATAACATAGCTGATAATTGGGCCAACTATTTCAATAAATCATACTTTTGGTCTAGAGTTCTGTGTTTCCCATCATGGATATGTAGTTTTTCAGGTTCCTTGGAAGTTGATGCACCAGACGTAGATGTACCCTATGTTATAGAAGAAGCTTGAAATAATCCTAGATTTGGCAGATTAGAATAATTATGGCAATCTACCTTCATAGATATAGTTCGTGTGAGAACTAATCTATCCTCAAAAATAATCATATCACGACCAAACCTCTCATGTGTGGAAAAATCTCGTTGTTCTTTTTGAGCCTGCAAATGGTCTCTCCCATGAGTTTTTGCTGTATATAAGGTTCAAGCAAGGAAGAGTTAAAATAGTGGCTTCATTAATAACCACACCATACTTAGTATCCTCGAACTAGTATTCTTCCACTAGTTCCTTAGTTAGGTAAATGGAACTCATGGTCATTATAATCATAATCACAATCTTTATAGGGATCTGTTAATTAGATAATGCTAACAGAACCAAAGATCAATTTTTCATCTCATGAAAATTCTTCTTGACAGGTTAGTTCTAATTGTTCCCTTTGGTGGGGTGGTTCCCGTGATTTTGAAACAGAGGGTGTGAAATCATCAAGAGTCAATAAAAACTTTTACCTTGACACAAGATCGTCTTCTTCTACCCGCACTTTGTCTATTTGATCACATCTCTCCTTTTAGGACTCACAGTTGGGGGAATGATCTTTTGATGAAGGTGTTATTTCTATGACGGGAGAGGGAGAAGATACAATCAGATGTTTCAATTGTGTTTGTACAGTGGCGTGAGTTTGGTTGATCATTTAAATGATCATCCATTCATCATATTTATCTGAATTTTTTTTACTTCCTTTTATTTTCCTTCTTCCATTTGATCGGTAGTAGTAACACGTGTTTCATGGGAAGATTAGATTTTCAACTTCGCTTGATCAAATTCAACCATTTTTTGTTGCAGGTCTGAAAAAACACTCTTGAATGGGATGTTCCAACATCTGGTGAATGAGACAATTGTTCAAAAGATCTTCATATACTTCTTTATTTGTTTTCCTCAGCCTCGGAAACTGAACCAAATTATTTTCCGGAGTTGAGATGAAGTAACCCTGAACCTTTTTATTACGAAATGAATTATCATTTTTCCTTAGTTTGGAAAACTGTTTCTACCATTGATATCATTTATCATATTGACAAGGCAGTCGTTTCTGCTGACAATTCAAAGGAAACTACCTTAAGGATAACGCGGGATTTGATGTATTAGAATGTACATGTATGTGCTTGAGTGTGACTTGTGTATCCTCTACATTCCCTTTTATCCTTCCTAGAGCTAATCTAATTACATGAGATTTAGATTTAGTTTCCACATTTGAATCCTCTATCTATTGAGAAATTGATTCAGGGTATAGAAACCCTCATGTGTATTTCATCGGGATCAGTGGTGTGCGTAACTCACCATGCATAATTTTTACACTAATTGGAAAAATCTCTTCCTAAGGGAGAGCTATATTTAGGGAATGTTTTAATCCTTTCCATGATAAAATTAAATCGAAAACTCTTTTATTTGTCAATTTCATGAAAATTTTAAGATAAAAATAGTTGTCTTAGGTATAATTGAGATTAAATGAAGAAGGAATTTCTGATATATCTCTTCCCATCTAGGAATTGATTGAGATTTAAAACTTGTATACCATAAAAAATCTGGTCCCTATAAGGACGGTACAAACATCTGAGTTTTACTACTACTTTTTTTAGGAGTACCATCATGGGATCACAATGAGAAATGATATGTGTTATGTGTTTCTATTGATCCCCTAAACTATTAACGGTTGGGAATGTAGTATTCAAAAAATTTGGTGGGGGGGGGATCATATCCACCCACTCAGGGGAAGCTCTCTTTTCAAGATAAACTAGAGAACACCATTCTTCAATAGATTCCAATAGAATTTTTAATGCCTCAATTGTATTCATAATAATTTGGGGAATATTCTGATGAGCTGGGACCTATATAGGTATAGAGACTGGAGCTTGAACTGGTGCGATGACCGGAAAAATAACTGGTATTGGTACCTGTATTTGTCTTGGATAACCCATGGGAACAAGCCTATAAGGATTTGTTTGATCCTCCCATGACTATGTACCTAATGGAGGAAATTAATTATCCAAAACCATTGTTTCCATAAGTACACTTTGCTGAGGATCTCCTACAGGTTGTTCATGTTGATGATCATCTTGAGAAGTATGTCTAGAAAAAAAGTTGCTTCGATGTAACTCTATATTGATTCTTTTTAACTCTTTCATCAACTCTTGTTGCTATGAAAATATTTCTTCAAGTGGGAGAGATTTACCATCTCTAGTGGAAAATTGAGTCGTTATCTGAATTATACCTTTCATCTTGTTATATAACGTTCTTAGAGGTGGGGGTTGATTATTTGAGGGCATACTAAGATTCTGGGTAAGCCACTAATTTAGAGTACGCACACCTCCTTCATTTTCTTCTGTGTGTACTGAATTATGAATAAGAACTTCATCTTCTAATTCGCTATAGAGCTAAACTCATTTTGTGGAGAATATTTTGCAATGATGTTAATGAAATTTATTGATGCATAATGCATTGATGGTATTCTATCAGAATATTTGTATGATCATCTCCTTCTATAACTTCCCTGAGACTCGGCTATCCTATATGATTTATTTTCGGGCACTGTTTGATGGAAAATTATCCTAAATGAGTCATTGGATAGTTCATTTGTGCTCTCTCATTTTGGATTCTTCCCTAATCCGGAAAAAAATGTCTTCTGTTGTAGTGGAGTTATTAAATGCGAAAAAGCCCCATCCCAGTAGGTTGGGTCTATTTAAGATATTCTTATTCAAACCATCGAACAATGTTTATATAATTCAAAGGTTGAATTAAATAAGCCCCCAGACCTGCAAGATGGGGTGCCTCATGAACTACTATAGATGAGATTATCGCATATACACTTCTGATTTTTTAAAATTTGGATCCAACATAAGATGGGTACATTATCCAACAACCACTCAAATAAAATATTTCAGAAGCTCACTATGCTATTTTAGACATTTCTTCCATCTGGGAGCTAAAATCATCTATGTGGGAGGCCTACTAAATATTCTCGATGTTTTATATCAATAACATTCCTTCTTTGGTCCTGGCTTTGATGAGAGATAGTTGAGGCATGGTCTTGAGCATGTAATTGATTATAAACAAAATCTATTGATCATAGTTGGTCATGGGAAATAACATTTCATGAGACCACTTTTGTTAGGATTCATTGATTTTAGATTTTAGTTAAATGAAATGCTCCATGTGCACCACATCCTCTGATACGAACACTAGATGGGGTATCAGAAATAAAATGGAGTAGTATTTTTAAACTATTAAGGAATTCACATCGAAGGGTTCTCTGATGCTTTTCAACAATTGGATGTTGGGAAAATGAGCTAGATTCACAGCCAATTTGTCCTTGAAACCCTTATATTACTCTTACGTGATTTTCATATTCATCATATGTTAATACTTTAGTTTTCAAATGACAGAGAGTCTTCCATAACTCGAGCTGGACATCATGAATGCAATATTCCTCCATCAATTTTGTAATACTACATTGAGAGTTTTCCAAAGCCCGAACATGACTGGTATTTCTCCTTTGGACAATTTCTTTCTCATGTTTAACATACCTTCATTATCTTCCACTAGAGTTTTCTCAAATTGGTCGGACCAAAGTGAATTCTTCTCGATTATTTTATTAAAAAAAACTGAATCAGTCACTTTTTTCATCTTTTGTATTGGAAACAAATGACCCATGGGAGGATTAGATAATGATCATTCCCTTTATTTGTCTTCTGGTTGATAATTATTTCACCCATTAATGACAAATAATCATACTTGACTGGACTGGTGTGGGCATGTGCCTCGAGATAAGAGGGATTTCTCAATACTATATGGTCAATTTTAGAATTATCTTGACAATGTCAAACACTACTGCATAGAGAACATTCGTATCGAATTCAATCATGGGGATAACCACCAGGGGGACTATATAAAGGGATACATACACTTTCTCCTTGGTATACTGAACACATGGAGGGTTTCATGAATCTTTTCTTGAGATATGGTCTCTGTATTGACTGAATTTTCATGAAGCAATCATTAATGATGATGTGTCTGATAGGGAACATCATAATTTCTGCTACTACTCCATTAATTTGGTTATTTGGGGGGTTGGATCTTGATATGCAACTTGGAAATGTCTGAGGGATTAAGGAACTCCGTTTTTAAGAGCATCAAGATTGGTGCTTGGATCTTGGTTTTCCAACTGTACTTGGAAAGGCTTCTTATTGGATGCTCTCATACACTTAGTCGGGACCACATTATGGGAGATGTGGTTATCATGGTACGGTGTATGTTCTTACCTTAAAGTGGTTATCAGAATGGGCCGATTACCTCCAATTGGAAAGGGTGTATGTTCCTGATCCTATTGTCTATATGATATAGTGGAGTATGACCCATAATCCTCCTAGAATGGAACAGTGGTTTGTATCTGATATGTTGTTGGATGTTGATGTTTTATCCTAGTTGTGGTGATAGATTTATGTGTTTGTTCCCTTGGTACTTCTGAATTTATTGTTATGATATTCTGGCATACTTCTAGAATATGGGCAGAAATTTGCGTCTTCCCTTTCAACATTTCTAAGTTGTGTTAGGTGACTTCAGTGTCTGGGATGAGAATATATGTCCATTACATTTTGAGAGTCCATGTATGTGCCTTCTCTTATCCACCCTTTCCTATTAGTGTATACTGATAATACTCATATATATATGAAGAGAGTTGAGTCTGCCCCAGATTTGTCACCAGAGCAATCTGACTAACTTCACAGGGTGCTACAAAACGAGACTGTTGGTAGGTATGATGATTGATGGATGCTGTATATACCTTCTATTTTTTCCATCAAACATGGTTGATGAACTAATTTCTATTCAGGATGATGAGACTGCTGGAAGAAATGGTGAGTATAAGTAGGTGTATGTTCCTGTTTACCAGTTGCCACAATGTTAGACTGTCAGGATTCCATAAATGCAATCAGGAAAGCTTGTTGAATGGATGATAATTTTTAAATTTCATTATGTTCCTACTCATGGTAATCCACTTTATTTTCCTATCGGTATTTGTGGGTCACTTACAGATGAGTTTTCTCGGTAGCGGAATTAGGACGGACGAGTGTCTATAACCGCTCATTGTTTGACATCAAGTTAGGATGATGGACATCTCTGGAGGGGGGAAAGGTAAGAACCTTCCCCATGATGACAGGTTGTTGACCACAATGGTTCTTATTTCACACCTGTGCCTTAGGGACCTAGGCCAAACATCCAGAGGCAACACCCCCATATTATTGGGGCTTCACTGCAACATGATTCTGCTTCAAATGATTGTTGGAGGGACTAATCCAGAATAACCCCTGCATATTTGAATTGAGGACATGAGTGACATCTTGATCAAACAACCTTTAGTATGAGAGTTATTGGTTGTTGTGTTTCAGGGATAAGGGCCCAAAATGGTTGAAGATGGTGGTTGTCACTCTCTGCTTTTGGATCATCGACAATCATTGACCAGATGATCGATGGTTGTTATTAACCTGAAGATCCTACTGGGATTCCAAAAAGAATGGGATATTACCATGACAATGATACTCCCTTATCATCACATTTGAGACCCAGCGTTGAATACACAGAGTGTTTGATGATGTGCTTCCGGTGGATGACGATCCTGCTTGAGTAGCGGTCAGGGCATTCATGGTTTTAAACATGATGTATGATATTTTGGAGTGAAGGAAGTTATGAGAAAAAAACATTTAACAACAATAAACTCCATTAAAGGAACATATTTCAAATGTATACATGTGTGATTGATATATTTGTATAGACATATTTTATAAATTTATAGGGTCTTGACAGGTTGATAACATTATTATCTTGGTTAAGGATTCACATTGGGTTGGCCATTTTTTGTTTCGTATTTCCGTGAAATGTGTGTTCTAATATAAGAATCAAATCTTCTAGGTAGTTTTCATTAGATTTATTCATGTAAGCGGAAACATCCAAAAATTATTTATCCAATAGGGACCCGCTTTCAAAAGGCAGACATTCGTTGTGATTGAACATTACGATACTTAAGAACATGCATTGGTTGGGATGAGGGGAGGTCAGACTCATCACACCCTTTTGGGGGGAATTATTGTCTATATTGGGACTCTCATTATAAATGTAAGATATTTTCATGAATCCTTATTAATTCACCATGTATAACATAATATTCCCTTGGAATTTTCAATCACTTATCAAAATTTGTGAAATTTGGAAGCATCCATTTGAATTCTAGGTTTATCATAAATGGAGTCCTCACATATACTATATAAAGATTATTTTTCTCATTATTATAATGCTACTAGTTATTAAGACACTTATTGGGGAACTTTGGAATTTATTATCATCCAGGGAGACGATGGTTTGTTTTGATATTGGGATAATACCTATAAAATGGGCTACCTATGTATCATTGGGAAAGGAATCAGAACCCTCATAGTTTGGTTCTGCTTAATGGGACACATCATACCATTTAAGGCCATGTGATAAAGACCTAACCATCCAGTTTAATTACATGTGGTAAGGACATAAAAGCAAATGGTTCTTAGTCAGTGTTTTGTGTGTAACTGAGGCCAATGTAGCCTAAGGAACATGGAAAGGATATGGGTTTCCAAGTAGTATTAGACCCTTTTGGGAATATGGATCAGGGAGAAAAGGGTTGATTTCTTGCGCTGGGTTTGATCCTCAATAAGGCTTCCTACGTATCCCATTTGGATGGGGATCAAATCCCACGTAGTTCTAGTAGTCTCCTAGGAGAGAACAATCCTTTAAGAAAAATGACTTTTGGATTACTTCCAAAAAAATGATTCCTTGATAATTTGGGTGATTAATTTTGGGATGATTCCTAAAGAGGATGCCGATATTTAGGAAATTAGGGTTGGATTCATGAAGATGATATCCAAAGAGCTCAGGCCCTAAGAAGGCTTTTTACGTATCATGGTTTGAATTGGAATCTGAGTTCTAATAGTTCTAGTGGGACTTGTGAAAATGTTGTGATCATGATAAATATATATGCCCAGGTGAGCCATGCTTGTTGTGAGAAACAAGGGGATGTAAAAAATTCCACAGAGGCACCCAAAACATTCCTCCTCCACTGGTGAAAGAGCACGCCTATAGTGACGATGTTGAAAGAGGGTGAGTCGAACCTGGAAAAGGGAGATGTGAAAACCCCTCCCATGTCTCACTTTTCATTGGACAAGTGTCCAATGCAAGGATGAATTGAAGGTGACGGATGTAGAGAGGAGTGAGACTGTAACCTCCTGCTTGAATGTTTTGGGGATTACACCAGGATGGCTCCCCTAGTGGATCTCATTGGGGGAGGGAGACATCTATTTCGATTTCATGGAAACGAAAGTGTGAACTATTCCTTCCATAAATGAGACCTGAGGTTCTAGGTTATAGAGATGAAAACGGGAGGAAAGAACCTAAAACCTAATCCTCTAACCTGAGAACTTACCAACACATTTCATGTGAGAAAGGTCCATGTGTCTGTAGATATAAAAATCCATAGACACTCTATTAATCCTATCCCCATTGCGGAACAAATATAGGAGTCCTTTAACTACAGATATACAAACCCAAATAAGAGACACATAGATGTGCCTTCCCAATGTATTGATAAGTCAGGAGGTTTTTGTTGAGGCTTCAACTATGTCCCTTTAAAATAAGTGATCCAAGAAAGGAGATACCCTTCCATGAGTGGTCTAAAGAGGGTACTTAAGTTGATTTTTAGGCCTTATACAAAAATTCTCAATGTAGGTAATTTGTGTATGTCTGCCACGTAGATGCCCCGCGTAGGTACGCCACATAGCTATACTACGCAGGTGTGCTGTGTAGGCCTTTATGGTGACTGAAAAATTGTTCACATTGGGGAACCAAGACTATGTAAGGTTCAAATTGTGAACGATATTCAAAAAAAATTATACCATATAATTATCTCTTCCCTCATGTTTTTAGAGATCAACCTAAGAAAATTTAAGGGATCTAGGAAAAATACATACACATTTGGAGCACCAGGAAGTCCATCAACTTTTTCAGTCCATGAAATGGGGAGACCAAGGGTCCTATTTATAGGAAAATATGGAAGATGGTCAAAGCCAATTTATCAATGGAGGTCAACAATGCATTCCCTTCGTGCAGATTTGCCACATTGGGGTACAAAAAGTATAGCACCGTGTAGGTCTTCCATTGAGGTGTGCCGCAACGGTCTTCCACTCAGGCCTTTTGAATCATTGGATTTACTTTTAATTCATCGAACATTGTATTGGGATTTTGAAATATTCGGGGTTATATTCATAGTCCCTTTCTATTCCTATATTGTGTAAAAATTTTCTAATGAACTACAAATCATTTTACCTCAGTTCAATATTATAATGTATGATATATTGGGTATGTTTTTCCGAATTTATGATAATATTATAAAGACATTATCCTCATTATATACACATTTTGTCATTGATATCTCTTATGGTTATTTTTTTATATCTAATTTTCCAATGACACTGGACCTATAAAATACCTTTGTGCATAATAATTATATATATTGAATTTTTATCTAATAAGATGTAATATTTCTATATGAAATGTTTGGTTCAATATCATTGGTATCAGAGAAATGTATAGTTACCATAGGAATATATGATGGGAATACATTAGTGAGAACCTTAGAGATATGTTTAAGTATAATATGAAATCCAGACATTTTGGAGAAGTTGATATTATGTGGGTTTCGACAATAAATGTTTTTTCTCACACTAAATTTTTTTGTATTACTATTGGAATGAAGATATGAAATTGATAACGAGGTGGTGATAAGCCTGATAAAATATAGAATTATTATATTTCATCTTACTCATGTGAATTTTATTATGTCATGAATAATATATGTTAATATTAACTCTACATCTCAATTATTAGATGATGATTTAGTAGTAAAAAATAATAATGTTGTGTTGATCAAATATTAATATTTTCACTCCTCTCTAATTGAATATGTGGGGAATAACTTGAAGCAAATCTTAGTAGTCTTCCGCAAGTGTAATTTGATGTTATACTATTCATAGATTTTTTAATCAATACCAATACTCTAATAATTGATGAGGAATATAAGTAAAATTTATATTTAGAACCAAAATATGATTATCTATTAGTGAGATGATAAAAATAAAAAAAACAAATGTAAATTAAAAAGATTTTATATGTTGGGATTCATATTCAAAATTAGTGTTTTTCATAAAAGGTTCGAGGAGAAAATCAGTATCCTAGATCTTTGTATAGTATGATTTTTTTTGAGGATTTTCCAATAGAAATTCCAAATCATACCCTAAAAAATGATGTTGTATTTTCAATAGTTTTAATTACTTCTATTACAACTATTTAGAAGACTCTAAATAGAATATACTCTATTATGTTGTAAAAATTAATGAAGATACTCTATAAAAATATCGATAAAATATTAAATCATCAATGTTATTCACCATGGGGTGTAGTGGATCTATTTTTTATATATTTTAATGGTTTGGACCTCTATATTCCATTCCATTGTGAAATTACCATTTTTGAGCTTTTCTAGGTGGTAATGGTGACTCATTTCATGAATTTTTCAAAAATCCAGTTTTCCCCTAGATAGTCACTAATGGTGAGTCCGGACTAGTGAATCACAATGGTGAGTCACGTTGGTGACTCGAAATGGTGACTCCCTATCTTAGGTCACCAACGGAAAGTCATGGAATAATGAGTCTTCTAACGGTGTGTTGGGAAATGGTGACTCATTTACCGGTATCTCATCCACCAGTGACTCATGATGGTGACTCATCCACCTGTAGCTCATCCACTGGTAGAACGTCCAATAGTGGCTCGTCCAATAGTGACTCATCCAATGGCGAGTCATCCAATATTGAATCAACCAATAGTGTTTCATCTAATAGTATGTTACATAACGGTGATTCGTAAAATGGTATGTCATCCACTGGTAATTCATTTTCATAGTTTTTCAAATTTCCGGTTTTTCCCAGTTTGTCATATTCACCCCCATTAACATTTTATTTGAATTAAAATGAGATTAACACCATATTTATGTGATTTCGAAGCTTTTTCATAGAATATAAAATTTTTATTTAAATTTTTAATGCATGAGAGACTTTTAGATAGTTAAAACATGTGGTCCTGATCATGATATTGATTTTATGGCTTTTGATATTATTTCTAACATTGATATAGGATATGGCCTTTCAAAAGATAAGAATCTTTCTTCCTTGTATGTTTCCATTTACTCTTGATACCAGGAATCCTAGAACTATTCTTATTCGAGTGACTGTGACTTATTATGTGGCCTTTGGATCATGTTTCCCTAGAGCCTTGCACATCCCCTGTTTTTCATAAGGAGGAGGTGCTAATCATCTCTTTCTTGAAGTAGGGATAACTTTTCCCCTATTATTTTGTATCATATGGGGTGGTTGTATGAATGGTTTCCACATTATGGAAATTGAATCCATTTTCAAAAAAGATTAGGGAATCAGATTTAGGCCAATAATCAAGGGCTGGAGAAATGTGGGGCGTGCTTCTATTTTATTTTTTATTGATATTGCGAGTGGTATCAGTTGAATACCTAAATAACATCATGGTTGTTTGTGGTCAATGTTTGTGCACTCAAGATGAATTCTAATGGATTATTTTGTATCATGTGTCAAAAAAATGTGTACATGAAATCAATTATCCACATATTCCCAATTAAATAAATGGATACCTCGGGATCGAGTTTTCTCTTTGATAACTCCATAATTATCAAAGTGGAATTAAAGAATGAGTGTTTTCTAAATCTGAATACACACTACCTCATTTGGTGTCGCTGTGTGATGTGTGTTGTTTTGTTCTATCATGTTTCTTGTGTTTTTGTGTGGTTATAGGGTTGAGATCACGGCTGTACGGTGGGGTGGTATAAGTGGTGTAATGGATGACCAGTTTCAGATATTGATTGATTGTGGATTGAATGGAGTGTGTTTATGAAGCAGGGATACAATATTGGGTTGATCTATATTTATGTTTTTGTGTGTGATGGGTATGGTGTGGTTATACAGCGGGGTTGTCAGGTTTTTTTGTGGTGAGACATGTTTTAGGGATTGATAGTGTTTTGGGGGTTTTATTTGTTGTGAGGATCGATTGGGAAGAATTAATTTGATGAATGATGATGTCTATCATTGGTTTGGGTGTTTCTCCTTTGATAACTCACTGTAAGATGTTCCTTAATGTGAAGTGTGTTGTTTTACAACGGTTATTATTCCTCTGGTGGGATTTGTCTATGTACATGTTTTTTATTCTTCCTGGTGGTTTCCGGAATAGTAGTAATGGAATGAATATATGGATTTATTAAAAAAATAGTGTTAATTGGTTAAATGAGTTTGATAGTGTGATGTATCGAATTGAGGAATGTTGTGTAGTTGTACATTTAAAGGTAGCAGCAAAATCAATTTTGAGGTTATGTTGTTTGTTTGAAAAAAACCATAGGTTGGTCTGAGTGTTTGATACCTATATATATATATACTTGTATTTCCTTTTGATTTCTATACTCACCTCACCCTATTTGAGCATTATCTACCAAACATCCCCATCGTTATGGGGTAAGGTGTATTTCACAACCTACCGGTGGGAGGATGGACAACAGGTTAATTTCACTTCTATGCTCCCTTTTTTAGGAATTGGTAGCCCATGACTCCTCGTACAGGTTGTGCAGCCGGTGTGAGGTGTAGGTGTCTGCATAGAAGGTGTGATTTCCCAAGTGTATTCGGGATGAGGTATGGTTGTGTACATGGTGTCAACAAGCAGGATTTGGTATGTTTGTGGCCCATGAGTCTATAGGAGGGATTTAGTGAGGTTTGTAAGCCAAGGTCACGGGACTGTCTATGAGGCCGGTGTGTGCACAAATGTATTGTGACATGGGGCTTGTGGATGACTGTGTAAGTGATAGGATGTTTTCCATTTAGGTATGAGAAGTTAACAAGTTAGAAGTGGTGTGTGCGTAACCTATCTTCAATTTTCTTACTATATTACTTTACATGAAATACGTTACTTGGTGAGCGTGCCATAGTGATGTGGGGATGGCTAGAATACCTTATTAGTCATTGTTGGTTCTTTTGTTTTCTCATAAGAGAATTATTATGCTTCTACCAATTTTTTACAATGGACTTTGGTTTTACTACTGAGTATACATGTAATCTCACCCTATGTTATAAAACTGGTTTTAGGTTTCTAGGAGGACAAAAAGGATAGTGTTGGGAATTACTAGTTTTGTCCTTGGAACAACATTCATATCACTGAATTTCCTTGTTTTTTGGGATTTTCATGGGGGTTTTCATTGTATCTATTGTGGTTTTGTATTAAATATGTATAAAAGTTGTATTTTTATTTCTTATATGTATAAATATACATCTTTGAGCTGTTTTGGGATGTACCATCTTATCACCCAACCATGCTCAAATAAAAAAAGGGAAATGCCTCCCATCTTATGAGAATGTATATATACCCTTGGTTCTAGTTGCCACCCCGGGGCCTACTAGAGGTAGGAATTGGGGTTCATTATCTATTTTCCGTCATTTCTAGCTCTGTAGGGGCATCTTTTGAGGGAGGGGATCATGAGAGAATGGTATCAATGGTGATCGTTGAGATATAAGATAGATATTGGAGTTAGTAATTGTGATTATTGCATGGGTTGGTATGTAAACGTCGTTAAGTGAGCCCGGTTTATGACAAAGTCCATATAAGAGAAGCTAGGAAATCAGATTTTAGGGCCCCTCTGATCCGATGAATGGATTCTGAATATACTGAATGACCAAGTAAGGATACACCATTTTTAGAGTAGAGTCCCTATGAAATGTACATTCATTATCATTACTTTTATTCTTGTTTGAATTGGGAATTCCATGGAATTTAATTAAATAATGAGTTAAAATGTATATTTAATAAATATCCATAGTACTCAAGATTATGAATTATTTTTTTAACATTGAAATATGGAACATAGTCATCAACCATATGTGGCTCTGGAATTCGAGGCACAGTTGGCTGATCTAGTTGAGTAGAGGAGGGTTGACTTATAAGAGGAGGATGACCAGTGGAAGAAGAATCTTTGTGATTTCCAGTGACAGAATATAGGAATGTTCGAGGGCTGCATTTTAGTTATGGAATTATAAATATTGATTTGGGAGCATATGATCACATTTAGTAAGATCCAGGCTCTGACAGAATAATACTTTCCTCTGGTAGAGATTCTAATGAATTTACATTTGCGTTAGTAGTGGACGTTGTGCTTGAGGGAGAGGAAGGAGGCCGATGTTCTATGGGTTAATTTTAAGAAGGATTTCTAAGAAAAAATCCTTTCCACGACCATGAAGGCTGAGAAGAAGCTAAAGTTACTCTCCCTCCAGTAAGGGATTATGTCAATACGATATCTAGGGATCATATTCAAGGATCTATTTTATTTTTTTCAGATCTCTTACCAGATGAGGAGTCTCATGCAATATTCTTAAAGAAGTGATTTCATCCATCTCTCCAGTACGTAGTTATTACCTTTACCTTTCTGGCATACTTTGAGGTTAATAGGAAGACATAGGAAGTTAAGTGGATGCACTCGTGAAGAGTTCTACCTTGATTGGGGATCTAGTAGTGTTCTTTTAAAGGCATGGTTACTTGTAATAGGTCTCAGGTGCTAGGGCCATCATGGTTTCGACTAGCAGGGAGGTGACCTCATTAGTTTTTGTTTTGAACTCTTGGTTCTTGTGGATTTTTCATGAGCATAGGACCATGGAATTTCACTTTTGGAGCTTGGTTCCTTCTTTAGAATCAGTTCCTAATAAATGTTTGAGCTCATCATGGAGGAGGTGGGCAGATCTATCATCCACCTCAGTAGTAGTTTCAAGTATGGAACTTCGAGAATCATTGACAACAAGCTCATTCTCAACTGAGGGGAGAAGACACATGTAATGGTTGGCCTTGGGTTGTTCTAAAGGGACCTCAACCCAGGAATTGATGTTCCCAGTCATGATCCAAGTATCACTGAGATAGGGAGGGGTGAATGGGTGATATCTTTTTTTTATGTTCCCTTATTTTTGAATCAACCATCACCTCCTGTTAAAGAGATTATTCCCGGCTGAACACACACAACCACATGAACACAACATTTACAAGGTTCACCACTCAACAAGAGTAGTTGCATCCTTGGTATGGTACAAAAAACAATTCTGTACAAAAAAATACACTACAAAACAATCTTTTGATGTGGAATACAATGAGTAGGATATATCCTTATCCTCGTGTAGCACTTGGAAAAAAATTCTCAAGTGTGTGTGCACCCTCTTAGAAAAAATATGGAATTTCAGTATTTCAGTGCTTCATTACAATTCATCATGTGTATTATCTGAAGTGTAAATATTCACATACTCACCTAAAATCCAGTAAGAACTGTCTTACACACAACTAAATATGAGAGAAGAACCCAAAACTTTCGCGCACCCTTTTAAGCTTCTTGCACACAACTTTTATGTCATGCACGCAAGATTTGTCTTTATTCACAGAACACCTCTTCCAAAAAACATAAATGTTGCACAAACCTCTATTTCTTTCACCCAATATCATTTTATTAATATTTTTCTATGCCTCAGAGCTCGGGATTTCTCTAATAGTCGAGATCACATAGGGTGAGGGGGTCACCTCTTATTTATAGACCTCATTGACCCATGTGTGCAAAAAGCCCGATGTGTCACGCAAGATCCTGATGTGTCACACAAAGCCCCATTTGATGTCGCATTGGGTTTACAAGCCTCTTTAGCACCAACCTCATCTTTTTCACACTTCTTTAAATATGTCACACATTTCATGCCTTTTCCATTTTTTATGGTTCGGACCTCAAATCCTTCTTTTGTAGCAAGATTCCAAACTCCCATCAACATTGCAAGCAAAAACCAATATTGAGTGAAAACCCAAATCTTTCATGAAAGCCTCTCCTTTTCTAGATTGTGATGTTCAGATCATATATCTCTACTTGCGCACAACATAACAAGTCATCTTCAAACATGCGTGCAACATCCTTTGGCAAAAACACAGTTCTTTATGTCTCGATTTTTAGGCCCTAAAATTTTGCAAACATTAGGAAATGACACTACCTTAAAACGTTCTTTTTTTCTGCCTCTAGATCATCCATTCCTTTTTCATGATTCTCTTAACTGCAATCAATAACCATTCTCTAGATTTCATCACAAATTCCACTATTCGGATATATATCATTTGATAGATCAGCTTTAGCATTGTTAGAGTTTCAATGGGAAGTACTAAAACTTCCTTATCCTACAACAGCATCATTCCTTCCAAAAAATATTGTATGACTGACATCATCCATTCTACCCATTTACTTCATAAGGATTGCATCACATGTTCTCCTAATTTATGATATTTTTGATATACATATCAGAAAATCATCATCTAATTTTGATGTCCATTAAAAAGTGAATGGATTTATCTTGTTTGACAACAAAAGACAACACTCTGTAATAGAAAACTCTTCTTACTTTCTTATCATTCCAACATAGTCCCAAAAGTCATGGTAGAGGAGGAGTTCATTAGGAGAGGGCTAGAAAAGATGGTCATGATCTGTTTCACACCACAGAGGTAGTAGTTGTAGCAGGGCCAGAGATCATTTGAGGTACCTAGCAGTTTGTTTATTACACTTTCTTATTCTTTGTTTGACTTAGTATATTCACATTCTATAATTCATATGGTCTAGCCCATGCATTTAAATAAGGCAAAGAACCAACATTCTATTCCATTGGTGTTGAGTACATAGGTCAGAGTATATAACAATGTGTTTGATTTATACCAGGTATATAGACTAATGATGGGGACACATCTGTCCTATAGGGATATATTATTTCTACAAATGCATATACATGATAAAATAATTGGCATTGACTGGTTGTATTTTTTCATGATGTTGTAGACTTCTTCTGGATGAGAGTCAGGTTTTCAGATGTTGATGTCTAGGGTGTGGGATTCATTAGTGAGATGGGTTTCTAGGTCGGTAGTCAGCATGTGGAGCCTATTATTTAAATATTTTTTAGATGTTAATGGAATCGATGGATGATGAGATAGAATAGGTTCCCAACATTTGTTTGGAGTTATTGGATGTCTTACTAGTGGAGGATGTGACTCTACCCCCTCGATGTGATGTCGATTTTAGGATATAATTAATTTATGGTGCATCTCCTATTTTGATGTTTCCTCATCAGATGGTGGATTTATTTTTGTGGGAGTTGACGATTTAGATAGATGATCTGATCTAGAAGGATTTATCCAGAACATTGTGTCATCGTGGGGTACTCCATTCTTGTTTAAAAAACAGAATATGGTGGTGTGATCTTGTCTATAAACTAATGCAGGCTGAATCAAGTGATTGTCAAGAACTCTAACACTGTCTTGTGAATAGATGATCTTTTTGACTAGCTGAGAGGACCATGTTGGTTTTCTAAGATCATTATGTGGTTAGGATATCACCAGTTTAGGGTACAAGAGGGTGATATCTGTAAGACTACATCTTGGTGCAGGTATTGGAACTTCGAGTTTGTTGTTATGAAATTCAGTATTACAAACTCATTATCCTTTTTCATGGGGCTCAAGAACTCCTTTTTTCATGATTTCCTAGTCATTTTCTTCATCACATTAATCAATGAAATCTTAATTTACTCAAATTATGAGGAGATGTATACTGAGAGTATCATGACTCTCTTTGAAGTTATTTTATGACACTATCTCTATCAGAAGTTGTCCAAGTGTATGTTATAGAAATGAGAGGTAAGATTCCTTGGACATGTGCTCTCAAATAAGGGTTTAACAGTGGACTCATTGAAAGTCTTGGTTGTTGTATTGTGGGAAGCACTATATAATATTGTAGAGATTTTAAATTTTCTCTTTCGGATGGATATTACTAGAGATCGGTACCTGATTTCCCTCGGGTTGCAGCTTCATTGATTTCCTTGTCTAGGAAATAATAGGCCATTATGTGGAGTGAGAAGTTTAGTTATCATTCAGCTACCTCAAGAGGATGTTGGTCAGTACTCAAGTGCTCTGGTTTCTAGGGGAAGTGGGGATAATCAAAATGTTTTGTGATGCTTCCCATCTGGGATTGGGATGTGTGCGGATGAAATAGTAGGGAGTTATCTCATATGGGTTGACGTAGTAACATCACCAAGAATGTAACTATGCCCCCCATGATCTAGACCTAGCAGCGGTCATGTTGGTGACAAAGTTATGGAATAATTACATCATTGTGGAATGATTTTTTGTCATCACAGATCTCAAGACCTTGAAGTATATCTTTTCCGAGTGAGATATGAACTAATGAAAATAGTTGTGGATGGAGTTTTGCTAAGACATTGACTTTGAGATCTATTTAACCTTTGAGAAGTGTAATTTTGTGGCTTATTTCTTGAGTAAAAAGTCATAAAATGTGGTTGTTCAGTAATCCATGGATGCTTGGAAGGAGATGTAAGATCTGTATGCCTTGAACCAAGATACAATAATGTATGGTAGAGAGGTTCTTTGTTTCCGATGAAGATGCAATCTTCACTGATGTGATAGGTGGAGGAGTCTTAGTGGGGGGAATCATAAGTAGAAGTGATAGATGATTTCACTGACCAGCGTTATGCTTCCGATGGATTGTTGGAGGATATTAAGAATTGGATGTTTTTTGCATGGTGGTTATTTGTTCTAGTGGAGATGCAAAGGGGATTTATCCTTGAGTTTCAATTATCACCGTTAATATTACACCCAAGAGTTTCCAATATGTACCACTTCTTGAGATATCTATTTTGGTGGCCTCGAATGAAATGGGTGGTAGCAGAGTTTGTGGAAAGGCTCTTAGTGTTCCGACATGTAGAGGCTGGGTAACATGTTCCCGGTGGTTTTTTTCAGCCACTAGACTTACCCATGTGTAAATGGGATGAAATAACGAAGGATTTCGTCGCAAGGTTACCCAGAGATGATGGAGGATGCGATGAAAATCTGAATAGTTGTGAATTGCCGAATGACATCAGCTCACTTATTTGTGATTAAGGAGTATGAAATAGTTGATTCCTTGGCCAAGAGGTATGTGGATGTGGTGGTGAGGATACATGGAGTTACGAGACCCATTTTCTTGAACCGGGATACATGTTTTACCTCACAAGACTGGAAGGGATTGCATAATGCTTTTGGAACTTAGTTGTGCCTCATCACTTCTTTCCACCCTAATATGGAAGGGTAGAAAGAGAAGATCATCCTGATGTTGAGGGACACGATGTGGTTGTGCATCTTTGACTTTGGAGGATATCGGGTATGTCACATTCCCTTGGTAGAGTTTTATTATAATAATAGTTTTCAAACTTATATTAGCATGGCTGTATTTAAAGTATTGAATAAACACTGTTTCATTCACCATTATGCTGGACAAAGGTTGAGGAGATTGTCAATCGTGGTTTCATGTTAGTGTAGAGAACAACATAGAATATTATACTTGTCTATGAGTAGATGAAAGTATCATGTAACAAGAAAACATCATATGTATATCGTAGGATGAGGCCCTTGGAGATTGAGTTTGGGTGTCATGTGTTCATGATGGTTTCCCCTCAACGTGGCCATCGAATGTTCAATAGATGCATTGAGATTTGTCATATGTTCATCAGACCCTTTGAGGTGTTGGGGAGATTTGGAAACATGGAATACCATTTCTCACAACCATAGTAGTTGTAGAATTTCCCCTGATGTCTTTCATGTCTCCTAGCTTCATCGGTATCTTGGAAATGACTACAATGTCATTGAATTGGTGGATTTAGAGCTTAAAGATGATGTGACAATAATGGACTGACTAGTAGAGACCCATGATTATTAGGAGAAGTTGCGATGTTGATGGAAGATTCCCTTGGTTAGTCTATTTTTTAGGCATGGTGCCCTGGAAGAGATAACTTGGGAAAGGGATACATGGATGCATGCCTAATACTCATAGATGTTCTGAGTTTTTCATTTTTGTGTTTCCCTTTTAATTTGATTCATGAACCATGTTTTATATGATATGATTTATTTCATTGTTTCATAATGTGTGATAAAATCCTAAAGTGTGAAAATCAGAGAAACTGATTTCCACACAAGAATCAATAATTCAGATGTGATTAAATCCTTGTAGGCAAGTTAGTGCCTCCCAGAGATGATGGTAACTTAACATAGAGAATTGAATTACTTGATTCATCTTTTAGAGATGGCATGGTTGTTGGGGTTCATGTGGTGTGTCTTATATTTGGTTGGGGTAGTATATGTTGGAGGAGGTGTTCTTGGATGTTGAGGTTTCACTTTAACTATTCAACAAAAATGGGTTTTTTATCATTGAACAATGGTGTGGTGAGTCAGAAGAGGTGTTTCAAGTATAGAAATATCGTTAAGATATATCTTATGGGGTGGCTGTTTAGACCCATTTTTTCCTTCTAGGTCAGGTTTTTAATTATCAAGGGGTGAGGATAGTATGAGTGGTACTTCATGTAATGGCCCAGACCTCTCTGGTCAATTACATTGTGAATTATATGTGTTTAAGGTGATCTTGGAGGCAATCGTGACTCATTTCAAGAGTTTGTCCAAAATCCAATTTTCCAACAATAGTTTATTGGGGATGAGTTAGGACCAGTGACTCACAACAGTGAGTCGTGTCAGTAAATCACAACATCGACTCACTAAATAATGACTCCAATAGTGAGTCATCCAATGGAGAATCATCCAATGGAGAGTCACCCAACC